>OX336390.1:716985120-721785120 GCA_946902985.2 Meconema thalassinum
TGTGTAGGCTGTCAAAATTTAATTAAAATTCACAATTTAAATTTTAAAAATTAAACAGTTTATCAAACAAATGAAGCAACGTATTCATTATTTAGCATGAAATGCGTTTAATATTATCTAAATTTACTGCCACGGAAAATAAATCAGTATTTAATCTTAAAATGTAGGTAGGAGATGAAATGAAAATCCACAGCCTGCTTCCAGTCTCCGACCGGGTCAGGAATGGAATGAATGAAGCCCCCATCTAGCGGCGAGGATATGAAGTGTGCCGGCTGCCGAAGTCTGTCGCACTCCTCTGGAGCAATGATTAAATGAATGACAGATGAAATGAAATGATAGTGGAGAGTGTTGCTGGAATGAAATTGTGACAGGGAAAACCGGAGTACCCGGAGAAAAACCTGTCTGCCTCCGTTTTGTCCAGCACAGATCTCACATGGAGTGACCGGGATTTGAACCACGGACCCAGCGGTGAGAGGCCGGCGCGCTGCCACCTAAGCCACGGAGGCTCACAGGTAGGAGATAATTTTTATAAAAAAAACAAACTTGAAACTCCACTAAACTTGGCGTGATTTTTTTTAACATAAGTGTTTATAGCCTATTCAATTTTAAATAGCTCTTTTCAATGAGAATGCGACTTTAAACGTTTTTCCCATGGTCCATTCATATATTTACAGAGGTGGCCAAATTATTATAGCAACGCATACTAGAACCAAAATTCTTTATTGCAAATTAAGAAACAATGTATCGCAATGAAACAATTCATTTGATGCCGAGTTTCCGTTGCAGGGTCTTTATTTGTTGTATTTTGTTATGTATTCACCAAATGTGCTACTAGAGATCCTTTACGAACCAAAATAAATCGTATGCATTAAAGTTTTTTTAAATAACAACCATTGGAGTATCCATGTACACAAGGTCTAGATTAGTTTACGAACTATCTAAAGAAACTATGATATTAAAGATCTACACTTGAAAATGCTACTTGCGCCCATGCCGGCCTTCAAAGAGGGAGTCAGATAACACATAGCAAAGAAATAAGATATTTAGATGGAATTTTACACCACGGATGCCATGGTAACGACGGACTGGATAGAAGCAAATTATCAGCTCAGACATCTTGTTACCAGATTTGCAGTGCATGGTTTTCATCACAAGTGTTGTAGGACCATACGTTTTCATGAGCCATGCGTGGACTGTGTTTGACGTATGTGTGGGAAACTCTGTGAGAGATATCACGTGATGGGTTGTACATATATAATTTTATCAATATTTCAATTCTGTTGTGAATCAACTTGATTGATTATGTATATAACTGGCCATTTGGCTGCATTACGCATTTCACATTAAACCGCTTTTATTTTATTTTCTATTAGGCAATGGACATTGAAAGACCAATCTTTAATGAAGCAAAACGGTGTGGAGTCGGAAATTAATCTGTCCTAAAACCAAATCTCTTGCCATTTCTTCTTTTGTTACTACAGTGTATGGCATATGAATATCATCGTACTAAAACTGTTTTACTCCTGCTAATACTCAATATGCTCTAAATCTTTATTGTAACATGTTTTTGGTCCTCCAATGGGGACTTCTTCAGCTTATGTGCTTAGCCAATATCTTCATATGTATTATTTACGAAAACGTGACATTAAATAACAATATAAACTAACACTATTACGAAATGGACGTCCTTACAATATTCATTAATTTTGAGAAAGTTATTGGTATTAAAATCAGAAAACAGAATTCTTAGGTTTTAATGTAATTCAGCATACGGTATATAAAAAAATTGTCTTTATTTCTAGAATTCGTGAGTGGAATGGGTCTAGTGGAGGTGTTATTTAATTTGAAGTCACCTATCCTTCTTAAAGTCGTCTCTATAATTTGGATTGTACAGTATGTATAATGTTTTGTAACTTGGTCTCTCTACGAAACTCCTTTAATGTCACATTTTCGTAAATAATACATACGAAGATATTAGGCTAAACACATAAGATGAACACGGTCCCATTGAAGGACCGAAAAACATGTTCCAATATAGATTTAGAGCATATTGAGTATTAGGTGTAAAACAGTTTTAGTAAGATGACGAAGTTAATACGTGTACAAGCATTAACCAAATATGTTTAATGTTTTTGCCTCATATACGAATAGGCCTATCGTAAATACTGTGGAAGGGATTATTTCACAACAAATCATTGACTGGAAGTCATTAATTTAATTAATTTCCACCTGCATTTACTGAATTGGCGGCCCAAACTGATATGGTTAAGATGCCACAAAGACACATTCTCATCATCATTGTTGAAGGTACTTTGAACCAAGCAACAATAAGGAATTTTGGTTCTATTCAGCTTTACCATAACAATTTTGCCACCTATGTAGGTCAATGTTCATAATTGTTGATATTGCTCCCGTTAACTTGTTGGCGGACTGGAGAGCAACATAAAAAATAAAATTTAAAATATGGCCTCAAAACTTGCAAACTCACAGTATCGAAACTGACCAACTTAATTAATTTTCTATAATTTTATGAGTATTTTTTCCACATTAACATAATGCAAAAATAAAAATCAATCACAGCCAGCTTTTGTTTGAAAAGAAGTAATGTCCCGTGAAATCTAATTTCAGCATGGAGGGAAAGTGGGTGGGGGGTAATGCTATCAAATATCAGAAATATGAAGCTATTAATGAGCCATTTAGCTCACCTGGTGCTGTGGCGTGGTCTCGGCTGCGGTCTGGTCCAGTGTGACGGGCGAGAGCCTTGCGGACCACGGGGCATGACGGCGACAAAAACAACGACAACAACACTTCCACACTCCTTGCCTTCCTTTTGTTGACAGAATCCATCATAAAGCAGGGCTTTTCTGCCTTGAGAAATGCAGATCTCTTGCGGAGTTTATGTGCGACCACGGGCAAGGACAATACCCGGTGCCTTGCGGTTACTGCAGTCATAGCTGGTGGTGGGTATTTATAGCTTCTCCCGGAGATGTTTGCTTCACTGTCTCACACCGTGCATCCGTCTAGACGGGTATATATCACTTCTTTGTCTATATTCCTACCCTTTCGCATGATTTCAGAAATAGATGTCATAATTTAACAATAATTTTTGAGAACTCATACAAAACTAGTAGTTTCATAAAGAGCTAAGTGAAGTTTTGAAGTCTCAGTGTTGCATGTACAAAGTTATACCGTTTTCAGTCGCTCAATACGCGGTTTCCCAATTAGATTAGGTGGGGTAACTGTAAGTATATAACACACTATACCTGAAAAGAAACCACCACACACATGTATTAACACTATTCACTGATAAAGAGGAATATAGGATAAATTCCTCTTTATCAGTGAATAATATTAATAAACGTATTTAAGGATAAATTCCCAATTTTCCGTGAATAATATTAATACATGTAATTTAGGATAATTTCCCCCTTTTCAGTGAATATTATTAATAAATATGATTTAGGACAAATTCCTCTTCATCAATGAATAGCCTAATACTAATAAATGTAATTTACGATAAATTCCTCCTTATCAGTGAATAATATTAATAAATGTAATTTAGAATACATTCCACATTATCAGTGAATAATATTAATACATGTAATTCAGGATAAATTCTCCTTTATCTGTGAATAACATTAATACATATTATTCAGGATGAATTCCTCTTAATCAGTGAATACTATTATTACATGTAATTTATGATAAATATTAATAAATGTTTAGGTTAAATTTCTCTTTATAAGTGAATAATATTAATACATATAATTACGGTTAAATTCCTCTTTATCAGTAAATAATATTAATACACGTAATTTAGGTTAAATTGCTCTTTATCAGTGAATATTATTAATACACTACACATTATTCAGGATAAATTCCTCTTTATCAGTGGATAATATTATTACATGTAATTTAGGATACATTTCCCTTTATAAGTGAGAATATTAATAAATGTAATTTACTGTAGGTTAAATTCCCTTTATCAGTATGTATGTCTACCCCTTATTATTCCCGTTTTCCAACGGGGTCGGGGATGAGATGCGATGGAAGTCTTTGTGGCGATGGTTTTTACGGCCGGATGCCCTTCCTGACGCCAACCTCATGAGAGGAGTTAATGAGAGATGAAATGAATGATGGTGAATGAAACTGGGCAAGGATGTGGAAGGAAGCGGCCGTGGCCTGTCAGAAGGTACCGTCCCAGCATTTGCCTGGTGTTGAAAATAGGAAACCACGGAAAACCATTTCAAGGACGGCCGACGGTGAGGCTCGAACCCACGCGTCTACCGAGTCAGCAGAGAGCTTGGTCCCATGACCTAATGCTGCGCGTTAGCCAGCGTAGCCACTACTGTCGGTTAAATTCCCCTTTATCAGTGAATAATGTTAATACACGTATCATACATGTAATTTAAGATAAATTCCCCATGTTCAATGAATAATGTTAATACATGTAATTTAGGATAGATTCCCCTTTTTCAGTGAATAATATTAATAAATATAATTTAGGACAAATTCCTCATTATCAATGAATAATACTAATATATGAAACTTAGGATAAATTCCGCTTTATCAGTGAATAATAATAATACATGTAATTTATCCCAAATTCCCCATTATTAGTGAATAATATTAATACATTTACCATACATGTATTTTAGTATACATTCCTCTCTATCAGTGAATAATATTGTATGTCTACCCCTTATTATTCCCGTTGTCCAACGGGGTCGGGGATGAGATGCGATGGAAGTCTTTGTGGCGATGGTTTTTACGGCCGGATGCCCTTCCTGACGCCAACCTCATGAGAGGAGTTAATGAGAGATGAAATGAATGAAGGTGAATGAAACTGGGCAAGGAAGTGGAGGGAAGCGGCCGTGGCCTGTCAGAAGGTACCGTCCCAGCATTTGCCTGGTGTTGAAAATGGGAAACCACGGAAAATCATTTCAAGGACGGCCGACGGTGGGGCTCGAACCCACGCGTCTACCGAGTCAGCAGAGAGCTTGGCCCCATGACCTAATGCTGCGCTTTAGCCAGCATAGCCACTACTGTCGGTTATCAGTGAATAATATTCATACACGCAATTTAGGATAAATTCCCCTTTCCAGTGAATAATATTAATAAATGTAATTTAGGATAAATTCCTCTTTATCAGTGAATAATATTAATACATGTAATTTCGGTTAAGCCTGCCACGTGGTGTTGGGGTAGCGTGTCTGCCTATCACCCGGAGGCCTCGGGTTCAATTCCCGGCTCCGTCAGGGATTTTAGAAACTAACGCGAGGGCTTGAACGGAGTTCATTCAGCCTCGTGAGGAGAATTGAGTAGCTGTCTGACAGTGAGACAGCGCCCTGTTCACGAAAACCAAGATTAACGGCCGAGGAGACCCGATGCGCTGACCACGCGTCACCCCAATATCCGTAGGCCAAATGGCCGGGCAGCGGTCGCTTGGTAGGCCTAGGCCCTTCAAGGGCTATAATTTAGGATAAATTCCTCTTTATCAGTGAATAATGGACATACATGTAATTTAGGTTAAATTCCTCTTTATCAGTGAATAATAGCCTACTGTATCAATACATTCAATTTAGGTTAAATTCTTCTTTATCAGTGAATAATGTTAATAAATGTAATATAGGATAAATTCATCTTTATCAGCGAGTAATATTAATACATGCAATGGAGGTAAATTCCTCTTTATCAGCGAATAATGTTGATAAATGTAATATAGGATAAATTCATCTTTATCAGCGAATAATGTTAATAAATGTAATATAGGATAAATTCATCTTTATCAGCGAATAATATTATTACATGTAATTTAGGATAAATTCCTCTTTATCTGCGAATAATATTAATACATGTAACTTCTTTCAGGAACAGTGTGTTTTATATACTCGTATATATATAGTTACTAGCAGAAGTCTTCGGTATTAATAACCAGACGTTATCAATTGAGATACTGTTCCAATGGTTAGGGGCTTGTCATTCCTTCACAAGTTTATCAGAACGAAGTTAGTTTTCTGGGTATATCGCAGACACTGTTAAATTAAGGGGCGTAAAATGTGGATTTCGGAGACCCTTTATAGACTCCCTAGTTTTGTATCACACATTGAGAAGCGCAACATATGCTTTTGTCGTCCTTCTAGGAGAATTTTTATTTTTCGCCTATTTTAGCATGTACTGTATTTTGAAAAGTTGTTCCTTATACCCACCCTTCTATGAGAAGTACGTTGAAGAGTTTTCTAAATTATTGGTGTGTTGACTCATGGTTACAATACCTAATTTTACAATGCTCAAAGCACCCGAACATGAATTATAGGCGTACAAAAACATAAGTATTTATCAACCACACATAATCAAAGAAAATCATCTTTACGATGAACCCGTTTGTCGACAAAAATATGATTACTTAAAATGTGCTCTCAAACTAAATTCACCTAACGTATGTATGTATGTATTCTTAATTGTCAGACAGATAGACTCCACTATTAACAATATAATCATTAACAATAAAATTTACATTTATAAACAAAACAAAAACAGCAAACGCGTACACAAATAGAAATACACTAATCTATTATAAATCAGCAACCACAACCATACAGACACGCACTCAAACATCCTATCTCAAGCATTCATTCATGCAATCCCTTTGTACAAGAAACATTACAATAATTATTACAGAAAAAAAACTATCAACAGTAAACGGAAAAAGGCAAAAACATAAAATAAAGGATAAGAAGAAAAAGTTCAGAAACTGGGGAAAGTAATATAAGAGCGACATTCAAGGATCTAGATAACAGCAAACAAAAATACATTACTTCAGTCGCTCGTACATTCAATCAAAAAATCAATCAACCATTCATTCAACCACATGTTCAATCAATCAACGCAAATAGAAATTAACACAATATGCATACACTATTTTACAGGCCACTTGAGATATTTCCCATAACAGTTGATAGAGAGTCGAAGTGAATATCAGTAGCACTTTTACTCTCCATCAAGCTGTATGTTGACTGCAACCGGATCAGACATGAATTTTTGTGCACATTAATTCTCGATCTGACCCCATCGAACGTGTGCTTTCGTCTGGTGGTTCTCTGAGGGACGTGAAAACACAAGTCAGCTAGCAACTGATTAGAGTCAATTCCGCCATTTACCAGCTTCCAAAGGAATCTCACGTCACCCACTGTGCGCCGACTGCTAAGTGGAGGAAGACCGTACACGTTGCAATAACTCTCATACTCAGCTCTATGGTACGGTCGTCCACCCCTGTAACAGAGCCATTTAATAAATCTCTTTTGCACACGTTCGATGGCGTCAATTTTATTACTGTGAAAGGGATTCCAGATCACACTACAGTATTCTAATTTAGGCCGAATGAGTGACTTAAATAATTTGGATAGAGTTATGTCCGAAAAATAATTTAAACAATTTCTTTTTAAAAATCCCAGGATCCGGAAACTTTCACGACATATTTTTGGAATATGTTCACCGAACGAGAAATTATTAGTGATTGTCACCCCTAGATCCTTAATGGTTGACACTCTACCTAGCGTTTCATTTTTAATACAATAATTAAACCTGGGTAGGAGGTTACGTTTCAATGAAACTGACAAAACTTTACACTTTTCAGTACTTCCTGACGTGAAAATAATATTGAAATCCTCGTAGACGAAACGCAATATATGTCAAATTAAAACTGGCCCTCATCGTTGTGGAAAGTCCCCATCCCCAGGAAGACCCCTTTAATAAATTATAAAGGCTCGTGGTGCATTAAATTCGGGATTTTTAGCCTCCAATGGCCCAAATTCCCAAAAGCTGCAAAAAAACTATTCCAATTCAGGAATTTTTGAAAATAATGTTGCTGTTTGGAGATATAATAGACCTTCTGAGCAACATATCGCATATCGCACGTGTAAGTCACGTGTAAAAATTCTAGGGTACCCCTTAACCCCCTTAATCGCATTGTTGAATTTTACAGTCTATGTTTGATTCGACGATAACCTTATAGCCATTTGCAAACTTTAACAGAAATTTAATAAATTGAGTGACATTGCTTCTTACAGAAATAGATGGAAAGTTGGATGTCACCTCTTGTGATACTGTTGTCATGGTTACCGGCTTGCATTACTTCATTATTTTATTCTTGTTCTTCTTCTTTCGGATGGGCCAGATAAGGACCACGACGTTCAACTTTTCAGCTTGGCGAGGGACTTGATGTTTGCCCAATATTCGCGCATTCTCCTCTCCTTTTTCCAGATGATGCCGGTTTTCTTACAGGGTGGTCTGTCCTGAAAACTCTTCTGTTTATGTATCTTTCTGAGATGCGATCGGCTTCTAATATTACTTTTCATTATCTTCAGTTCTTGGGGCCGATAACCTAGATGTTAGGCCCCTTAAAACAACAATTATCATTATCATCTTCAGTTCTTGGATATCTTTGTTAACTACTGTTAGCGACGGCGCCACACTCTTTCTCTTCCCCCAGTAGTTGAGAAGCCGGTTTGTTAGTCTTGTTGGATTCATCCATGAGACTTGTCCATAGAAAGCCAGACGTCTCTTCCTGGCCACATCTGTGATTTTCTCAGTATATCTATATAGCTCCTGATTTGGTCTTCTTTTGTACTCGTCATCTATTTATTAGTTTATAAACTAAAAGAGTGCCATATCCCCTCCAGGGACGTAGGCGACCTGAATAAGAGCCCTTGACTAAGTCAAGGGATTACTAACCCGGCATCCCGAGCCGGAGTTTGCGTGTGGTAGACTGGCCAGTTCCTTTCAACTCCTCGTCCTACCATAGCATCCGGCAAGTTCCCATTTTGCATCACCAGGCTGGGAGACCCCGTACCAGACCATACCAAGACTTTTAAATTCTTGGCAAAGCTGGGGCTCGAACCCGGTACCTGGGTGGGGGGTGACGGCAAACTATGCTAGCCACTGCGCCACGAGGACTTCTGAGATCGAGTTGCCATGGTTACCGGCCTGCATTCTTTTAATAGCTTAATAAATGAAATTAGTTTTCTGAGAATATCTCAGAAACGTGGTTTTAGAGCCTTAAAACTTACTAGCCTCTGGGTAGATTATAGGCTGAGGAATAACCCACCCACCAAGGGAAGATGATTAAAAAAAGGGAAGTAGGTTTTGGATTGGAGAAAAAGGATAGAAAAATAGGAGGAGAGTCCCACAAAAGTTGTAAATTTAACTTTAAATACCTTTAGAGGCAGTTGCCACTGAAAATTAACTCTCTGATACCTAAAGTAGGTACGAGCTTGGTCGAAGCTAACGGGAACCGCAGCTGGGACTTGGGCGATTTGCAAGAGAGAGGCTTTAGTGTATTTCCTCCCAAGCATGTATAAAACTACTATGGGGAAAGGTGATGGTCTGGCAAAACTAAGAGTAACAAATTTATTGTAAGGTTTTTCAAAGAAATTCGTTTTGCGAAATAATTCGAAGAATGCCAATAATTTAAATCAAGTTTGGTATTTCCAATTTTCGAAATTATAGAGTTCCTGAGAAAAGCGACCCAGTGCTTCCAGGAAGGATAGTGATGAAAAATTATACCTGGGAAAGTAATTTTGGTAAGTGAACCAATGGTTGCATTTGGAAATGGCTAAGCCTTTACTCAGCGAGAGGCCGGCTAAAAGCTTAGACAAAGAAGAAACACTTATCTTTTGGAAAATTAACCATAAGTTTTCGGAGAGGATCTCCACAAGCAGGTAGCTGGCGTAGCGAGCTTTACTTGCCTTACTGGCCAATTAGAATTAGCTATTAAAGCTAAGAGAAACTTTAATAAGGTTGCCACTGAGAGTTCTTGCTCAAATGCAACAAGTGGTGAAATCCCTATCAATAGATTTAATGGCATCGAGTAGGGAGAGCCAAGGAGGACAGGATCTTGCTTATCCGTTGTATTAGAAAAATGAAAAAACGAAAAGAAACTCTTAATTTATTTAACAAATTAGAGGAAGTTGATATCTTTAACAATTAAATATGTTTCAATCTTATTAACAATTTGGGGTCTCAGACCTCCAACAACATTTAGAAATTGCTCCAGGCAAATAACAATTCTTAAGGTTTTAAACCTGGTACTAAATCTTTGTAAGATTTTAAAAAGGCAAATGAAATGATTAAAGTTTAGACATTTACAAGAGTACAAGGAGTGTAGTATAAGAAATTTCTGAGAGAATATTCTAGAGAGAGTAACAACTTCGAAAATAACAATAAGAAAAACATGAAGAATAAGATAGAAGTTCCTACAACTTCTTATATTTATACAGAATTAATTTTGGTTATTATGCAAATAAGGGCAGGTCACTGACTGTGAAACCTGAAGAGATAATCAAAAGGAAGGTTCTCGACCTCCTATGTTTTAAATGGCGAACCAAATGGGGCAGTTTCCATTTCGTGAGACCTAGAAATAACTCACTCAAGAGATGAAAGAATTGTTTTCCCTGATCAAAAGGGAGAAACAATGTAAGTTTGAAACGTGCGCTGGACACGTAATTATACAGAAATTGATTAATTACACATGAGAAAAATGGGAGGACACATCTATGGATTGACACCTCGTTGAAACAGACCTAAATTTAAAAGTTTATTACAGATTGTTAGTAAGAGGTTTAGGAAAGAGAAATAGGGATTGAGGAAAAATGTTCATGGCCTTATTTATATGTAAACGGACGATCGCGACGCGGTAGAAAGTTGAACAAGCACTGGTTTTCACTATAGTTCGTTGAAATATATGAAAAGTTCACTATAGAAACACGAAAGTTTTTGGTAAAGAAAGTTATTTTGATTTGAAAAAAAAAAAAAAAAAAACTGACTGGTTGCACTAGATGAACGAAAGTCTATTGCTGGAGAAAATGGTGGATTACAGTTAAATGCGCCAAGAACATCCAACGGTGGAAAAAAAATTCGCTATTGAGCTTTAATTCAGAAGTGAGATTCTTCAATTTTAAATAGCATTCTCACAAGTAAGTGAAAATTTCATAACGGCAGGACTTGTAGATGAAATACAGAATCTGGAAGGTTCCAGAACGACCTTAGTAGAAAAATGGGGTTAGGAAAATCCAACGGAGGAACTAGCTCGGTGAATTATAGACAGCGGGTATTAGATAATATCCCACGTAGTGAGAGGATTTCTCATTTGAATAGCTTAAGAAAAGCTCTTCTCTAGTAAGGTTGGCTTGTACGAACAAAAGCTCAACATGGCAAATCCCACGAAGAATGATTTTTGCCCCAAAATAAATAATCTCACACTGTCTATAAAAGTATCGTTAAAAGCACGTGAAAGTTAAAACCATGAAAATGAGGTTAAAACTTTAAGATGGTACTTATCTTGATTTCATGTTGAAAGTGAAGTTCCTTTTGACGATAACTACTTTGTCAACATGGCGTAGAAGAGAGTATGCCTCTTGGTTTGAGGAGACTGGCTCGAGAGGAGCCTTAACTGATCGAGTCAACTGCCGACTGAGAAGTGAGACTTGCTCAACGGAGCACGGAGGGTCCAAGAAAGGGGAAAAGAGTGGGGGATAGGAGACAAAAGGAGAACATATAAACATTGCCAACTTTATAACAAAAAATTATTTTCTCTTGATGAGCTGGTCTTCAAAGAGTTGATAACAGGCGATACTAGCGCAGCATGGTGAGTAAAAAAGTAGACAGAGTCCTCTTGCTCAAGGAGAAAATAGCTGGCGATGGTAACAGGATCTGGTGGCCAAATGGATAAGTAAGTCCTCTTGCACCAGGAAAAGTTGAAGAGCTTCAGAGATTCGCTGCTAGATGACGCTAGGTGAGTCACAGAGTATATATATCTAGAACAGACTCATAAAAGATATAAGCGACCTGAACACCTAAGAGAAAACAGAAGATCACTGTTGGTGTTTGACAAAGAGGAAGGAAAGAACATGCAAAAGCATTGAAAATTATAATCTCTCGTACCGTGTATTCCAAGAATACACCATACTGGGAGGGGAAACACCAACAGAGAACAAATAAGCAGTTAGACATTTAAGGGAAGAGGAGCGATCAAAGACAGGGGTCTTGTAATCGGACCGTTAGTGGTCAAGACTCTGACCACTCTGACTCTCCCATCTCTTCCAGGATAACACTCGGTCACTCTACCAGAGATCCAGACTAGAGGGGGAGAAACATCCCTAACCAAGACCAAGTCTCCCACTTAAATGTCGGGACTGGAAAGAAACCACTTCTGTCTCCTTTGCAAGGAAGTTAAATATTCCAAGTTCCACCTCTTCCAAAAAGAATTACGGAGGGCTTCAAGTTTACGCCAAGCGATAGGTAGATTGGAATCCCTGTAAGAATTGGGAAGAGGAGGAGGGGCAGAAAGAGAAGTGCCGATAAGGAAGTGACCAGGGGTGTGTGGAAGTAGGTCATCAGGGTCATTGGAAAGCGGAGTTAAAGGGCGAGAATTAACAACACCTTCAATCAGAACAGACAGTGAATTGAATTCTTCATAAGTCATAATTCGATTACCTAAGACTTTTCTTAAATGACGTTTAGTGAGCTTTACGCAAGATTCCCACCTACCACCGTGATGAGGAGCGTAGGGAGGTATAAAGCGCCATTTGAAACCTTTTGAATAAGAAAAATTAGAAATTTGTTCCATGGCAGGAGAGGAAGTGAGAGCTTTCTTCCAAAGGGAAGCTGCGCCCTGAAATGTGGAAGCGTTATCAGAGAACATCTCTGAAGGAACACCACGCCTAGCGGTGAAGCGAGAGACAGCTGATAAAAAATAAGAAGTAGAAGCATTCGTTACTAGTTCCAAGTGGATTGCGCCAGTAACCATGCAAACAAAGAGAGAAACATAAAGCTTACCAAACAATTTGCGTTTAGCTTCAGGAGAATTTCGTTGATATTGGAACGGACCCATATAGTCCACACCAGTTAAAGCAAATGGGCGTATAGGAGAAGAGCGAAAAGAGGGCAGATCGCTCATTAATTGAGTTTTGATTTTAGGTTTCGCTTTGAAACAAGGAATGCACTTGTGAATTACAGAAGAAACTTCATGAATTCCATTTATAATCCAGTACTTTTCCCTTAAGAGGCAAAGCAGAGTGCGTGTACCAACATGAAGATTACGATAATGAAAGTCACGTATAATTAAGGAAGTTACGTGATGTTTGGAAGGCAAAATCACGGGATGCTTTTTGTCCTCAGAGAGTAAAGATTGCGAGAGCCTTCCACCTACCCTGAGTAACCCATGGTCATCAAGGAACGGGGCTAAAGCACGAAGACGGCTGGATTTGGGAAGATCCCTTTTAGAAGAAAGCAAAGACAATTCAGAAGAAAAGGCTTCTTGCTGTGTTAGTTGTAAAACCTTAATGGTAGCGAGATTCAATTCATGATTGGTAAGGTGTGGTTTGGGGAGGAGAGGTTGGTCAACCACTAAATATTTCCATCTAAGGAGATAGGCGATAATTCGTATTAATTTATGAAAAGAAGAATAGCGGGACAACAAGGGATGAGAAACGTTGGAAACAAGACACGAAGCAATAGATAGAGGTACTTTAGCGTCGGGCACGTTGGAGTTTGTAACTGGAGGTTTAGAAGGCCATGAAGAAGAGTCTTCGATTAGCCACGAGGGCCCATGCCAGTACAATTGGGAAGCTGCCAATTGAGAGGGTAAACAACCACGAGGGATAATATCGGCTGGATTATCCGCACTGGGCACATGCCTCCATTGACATCCAGAAGAAAGAGTTTGAATTTTGGAAACCCTGTTTGCAACAAAAGTTTGCCAGTGAGAGGGGTTCTTGGCGATCCAAGAAAGGGTGATCATGGAATCGCTCCAGAGATAGATTTGCAAGAATTCGACCTTTAATACTTCCCGTAGTTTTTTAACAAGTTCTGCAGCCATGAGTGCAGCGCACAGTTCGAGCCTAGGCAAAGTGATAGTTTTAAGAGGAGCGACCTTCGATTTGGCACAAACAAGGTTGGAAACTGGAGATCCATAGAGTGAATCGTGATGAACTAAATATGCACAGCAACCATAAGCTTTTTCGGAAATGTCCGCGAACACATGAAGGAAAAAGGATGCATTATAATGAGAGCTGATTAAATTCCTAGGAATTTCAATAAGGGAAAGATCCAGCAAATTGCTGCGAAACGAGAGCCAACGATTAAGAAAAGAAAGAGGGACAGTATCATCCCATTCACATTTAAGCGACCACAGCTCTTGCATGAAGAGTTTGGCTATAACGATAACTGGGGAAAGGAATTGAAGCGGATCAAAAATTTTTGCAATTTCAGATAGGATTTGTCTTTTTGTATTAGGAAGCTCTTCTGCGAGCGAAACTTTATAGATAAGAGTGTCAGTGCTAGTGCACCAGTGAACTCCTATAGTTTTTATAGATTCGGAGTTTCCACAAATTTCGACAGAAGAAGGATCTACGTCTTCGATGGGAAACTGAGCAAGAAACTCAGGGGAGTTGGAGTTCCACTTATGAAGTGGGAAACCTCCATTCCTTAACAATGCCTGAAGTTCTAAAGACACAAAAGAAGCTTCCTCCAAAGAGGGGAAGGACTGCAAATAATCGTCAACATAGAATGACGTAGTTAGTGCTTCAGAGGCTTTGGAATTAAATAAATGACCATCTTGTGAGGCTAGCAAGTGTAGGGATCGGATAGCAAGGAAAGCAGAGGGTTTTAAGCCATAAGTAACCGTTTTCAAGCGAAATACCTTAATGGGCTTACTGATTTCATCACGCCACAAGATTATTTGAAGATCTCGTTGTTCTGGTTGAATTAACACTTGACGGTACATCTGTTTTATGTCGGCTATAACAGCTATGGGAAATAACCGAAAGTTTAAAAGTATAGCGGATAGATCTGACAGAATAGCAGGACCAGAATAAAGAGTGTCGTTAAGGCTGTTGCCATTAACGTCGGGCGATGAACCATTGAAAACAACTCGGATTTTATCTTTTACAAGAGGGTTCTTCCACACGGGATGATGATTTAAATAAACCGTTTCAATTGGGGGGTGCGATTCATCATCAGATTTGTTAACAACTTCCATATGATCCAAGCTTTCATACTCATCCATGAAATCAGTGTACTGCTGTTTGACAAGGGGTTCTTTTTTGAATTTGCTCTCGATAGCAAAGAGAGCTTTGCGAGCTTTAGGCTGAGAGTTGATAAGTTTGGGAGGATTGTGTAATCTTGGCATTTGAACAACGAACCGGCCATCAGAAGAACGAGTGGTGGTGTTCAAAAAAAGTTGCTCACATAATTCATTTTCTGAAGAGGTCACATTAGGAGAATCAACGCTTTCAAGCCTCCAAAACTGTTCCAGGTCAGTGTTGGAGAAATAACATTGCGATGCAGGTTGGAGAGAATAATGGGGAAGTTGCCCTGTGACGATCCATCCAAAATTAGTGTCTCTGGCGACCACGTTTGAGGATAACTTACGAACCTGTTTACGTAGGCAATTCCAAAAAACATTGGCACTAAAGAGTATGTCAATAGGGTTCTGCATATTGAACGAAGGATCGGCTAGCCTTAAATGCGAGGGAATGTTTAACCCTGAAATATCCATAGAGTGACTTGGGGTGTCTTCTCCAATGCTATTGAAAATTAGACAATTAAGTTTAAAGGAGTTGTTTCTATGACAAATATCTCTTATGGTTAGTTTTGAGAATTGTAAAGCTTGCGATTTTGAACTGTTAATGCCCGACACATTGATAGAAGTGGGGTTTACGGGTAGGCCTAGTTTTCTAATCAAGGAATTAGACACAAAATCATGAGTTGCCGCTGAATCTAGAAGACCGCGTGCACGGACCCAGTTGCCAAAGTTATCCTGAACTTCAATTTGGACAGTAGACAACAATACTTGAGCACTGCGAATGGACTTGGCATTCTGAATATACGATGACGCATTAGAACTGTTAGCACTATAATTTTTCGGAGAAATAGATGCCGTTGATGACCTTGCCTGGTCATGACGATGTAGCAAAGTATGGTGAGCCTTTTCACAATGGTAGCAAAGTCTTGTGGACTTGCAATTAGAAGCAGAATGCGTGGGCGCTAGGCAGTTGAAACAATGTTTGTTTTGAGCGACTAATTTTCGTCTGTCGTCGACTGACATTTCATTAAAAGATTTGCAGAGGTATAGGGCATGGGGATCTTTACAAAGTATGCACTTTACAGGTTCGTTTAAACTTTTGCGAGGTTCGCTTTGCGTGTTTAAAACAATAGAGCTAGCAACACGACGTTCACTAGACCTAGTTGGGTAACCAGTAGTGTTTGATTTAAATTTGGATGAGCTGAACCCGGGTTTTTTGGTATTGGACGCTGAGCGTTCACTTTTGGGTTTGATGGACATTAATTCGAATTTGGAACTAGGAGATGAAGGTTCACTTTGATTAGCTAGAGCGGTTAAAAGTTGGCATCTAGCGTTTATGAAAGTAACTAAATGCTCGTAAGTGTAGTCGTCTTCTTTAGAAAGTTCAATTTCCCAAGCTTTGAGGGTAGCAGCATCAACTTTAGAAACCACTAAATGTATTAGGAAAGTATCCCAATAATTAGTAGGTTGATCTAATTGGGACAAAGCCTTAACGTGAAGTTGTGTAGTGTCAACTAGAGTACGTAAACTAGTGACGTCATTGTGCTGTGACGCAGGTAGATTGAATAGAGCCTTTATATGGCGCTGAATACGTAACCGTAAATTTCCATATCTTTCCTTTAATAAGTTAAAGGCAATGGGGTAATTTTCGGCACGCAGAGGAAGTGCTTCGACCAACTGCAAAGCTTGACCTCGGAGAATAGATCTCAAAAAATGAAACTTGTAAATGACTTGAATGTCTTCATTGTCATGAACAAGGGAGCAAAATAATTCATAGAAAGTATCCCAAGCAGATTCATCTCCAGAAAAATGGGGTAAATCAATTTTCGGTAAAGTTGGTTTGGGCTTGTGAGTACCCTCACGGAAAGAAGTTTGTGGTTCGTGAAGGGAACCAAGAACAGAAGCGTCCTTTTTCTGCTCCTCTTCGAGTTGGCGTATTATTTTGAAAGCAGAACCTATGCCTTCGTAATATTGGTTTTCTACTTCGACTCGATCTTCTGTTTGATTGAGCATGCAAGTTTCTATTTCAGTTTGAATGTTGAAGTAGTTTTCATAAGAACGTTCAAAATCCCTTACACGATGTTTCAACAAGTCTAATGGAGCTTCTGAGGGATCCAATTCTTTTATGTACTTTCTGAATCGGGTAATTTGCCCTTTATAGGATGCTCGTTTAGAAGTAAGTTTTTCATCTTTATCCTTATCAGTAGGAGCCATGTTAAAGAAGGTAGATTGAAATGTAACTCACGAAACTGTGGAACCTTGGAAATGCTGTCAAGCTGGCAGCAGCAAATAAGTAGAAAGAACGGGACACACCAAAGGAGACAGGAGCAGCCTCTTTCCCCTTCACAGGCTTTGCATGATGTAGTTATAGCTGAAAAATTCAAAGCAGATATTAGTAATTTGCAAAGTATTGTCAAATGACACTTTTTTTTAAGAAAAAATGGAAAATGGACTCTCCCGGGTTTCGGCACCAATTTTTGGGTAGATTATAGGCTGAGGAATAACCCACCCACCAAGGGAAGATGATTAAAAAAAGGGAAGTAGGTTTTGGATTGGAGAAAAAGGATAGAAAAATAGGAGGAGAGTCCCACAAAAGTTGTAAATTTAACTTTAAATACCTTTAGAGGCAGTTGCCACTGAAAATTAACTCTCTGATACCTAAAGTAGGTACGAGCTTGGTCGAAGCTAACGGGAACCGCAGCTGGGACTTGGGCGATTTGCAAGAGAGAGGCTTTAGTGTATTTCCTCCCAAGCATGTATAAAACTACTATGGGGAAAGGTGATGGTCTGGCAAAACTAAGAGTAACAAATTTATTGTAAGGTTTTTCAAAGAAATTCGTTTTGCGAAATAATTCGAAGAATGCCAATAATTTAAATCAAATTTGGTATTTCCAATTTTCGAAATTATAGAGTTCCTGAGAAAAGCGACCCAGTGCTTTCAGGAAGGATAGTGATGAAAAAATATACCTGGGAAAGTAATTTTGGTAAGTGAACCAATGGTTGCATTTGGAAATGGCTAAGCCTTTACTCAGCAAGAGGCCGGCTAAAAGCTTAGACAAAGAAGAAACACTTATCTTTTGGAAAATTAGCCATATGTTTTTGGAGAGGATCTCCACAAGCAGGTAGCTGGCGTAGCGAGCTTTACTTGCCTTACTGGCCAATTAGAATTAGCTATTAAAGCTAAGAGAAACTTTAACAAGGTTGCCACTGAGAGTTCTTGCTCAAATGCAACACGTGGTGAAATCCCTATCAATAGATTTAATGGCATCGAGTAGGGAGAGCCAAGGAGGACAGGATCTTGCTTATCCGTTGTATTAGAAAAATGAAAAAACGAAAAGAAACTCTTAATTTATTTAACAAATTAGAGGAAGTTGATATCTTTAACAATTAAATATGTTTCAATCTTATTAACAATTTGGGGTCTCAGACCTCCAACAACATTTAGAAATTGCTCCAGGCAAATAACAATTCTTAAGGTTTTAAACCTGGTACTAAATCTTTGTAAGATTTTAAAAAGGCAAATGAAATGATTAAAGTTTAGACATTTACAAGAGTACAAGGAGTGTAGTATAAGAAATTTCTGAGAGAATATTCTAGAGAGAGTAACAACTTCGAAAATAACAATAAGAAAAACATGAAGAATAAGATAGAAGTTCCTACAACTTCTTATATTTATACAGAATTAATTTTGGTTATTATGCAAATAAGGGCAGGTCACTGACTGTGAAACCTGAAGAGATAATCAAAAGGAAGGTTCTCGACCTCCTATGTTTTAAATGGCGAACCAAATGGGGCAGTTTCCATTTCGTGAGACCTAGAAATAACTCACTCAAGAGATGAAAGAATTGTTTTCCCTGATCAAAAGGGAGAAACAATGTAAGTTTGAAACGTGCGCTGGACACGTAATTATACAGAAATTAATTAATTACACATGAGAAAAATGGGAGGGCACATCTATGGATTGACACCTCGTTGAAACAGACCTAAATTTAAAAGTTTATTACAGATTGTTAGTAAGAGGTTTAGGAAAGAGAAATAGGGATTGAGGAAAAATGTTCATGGCCTTATTTATATGTAAACGGACGATCGCGACGCGGTAGAAAGTTGAACAAGCACCGGTTTTCACTATAGTTCGTTGAAATATATGAAAAGTTCACTATAGAAACACGAAAGTTTTTGGTAAAGAAAGTTATTTTGATTTGAAAAAAAAAAAAAAAAACTGACTGGTTGCACTAGATGAACGAAAGTCTATTGCTGGAGAAAATGGTGGATTACAGTTAAATGCGCCAAGAACATCCAACGGTGGAAAAAAATTCGCTATTGAGCTTTAATTCAGAAGTGAGATTCTTCAATTTTAAATAGCATTCTCACAAGTAAGTGAAAATTTCATAACGGCAGGACTTGTAGATGAAATACAGAATCTGGAAGGTTCCAGAACGACCTTAGTAGAAAAATGGGGTTAGGAAAATCCAACGGAGGAACTAGCTCGGTGAATTATAGACAGCGGGTATTAGATAATATCCCACGTAGTGAGAGGATTTCTCATATGAATAGCTTAAGAAAAGCTCTTCTCTAGTATGGTTGGCTTGTACGAACAAAAGCTCAACATGGCAAATCCCACGAAGAATGATTTTTGCCCCAAAATAAATAATCTCACACTGTCTATAAAAGTATCGTTAAAAGCACGTGAAAGTTAAAACCATGAAGATGAGGTTAAAACTTTAAGATGGTACTTATCTTGATTTCATGTTGAAAGTGAAGTTCCTTTTGACGATAACTATTTTGTCAACATGGCGTAGAAGAGAGTATGCCTCTTGGTTTGAGGAGACTGGCTCGAGAGGAGCCTTAACTGATCGAGTCAACTGCCGACTGAGAAGTGAGACTTGCTCAACGGAGCACGGAGGGTCCAAGAAAGGGGAAAAGAGTGGGGGATAGGAGACAAAAGGAGAACATATAAACATTGCCAACTTTATAACAAAAAATTATTTTCTCTTGATGAGCTGGTCTTCAAAGAGTTGATAACAGGCGATACTAGCGCAGCATGGTGAGTAAAAAAGTAGACAGAGTCCTCTTGCTCAAGGAGAAAATAGCTGGCGATGGTAACAGGATCTGGTGGCCAAATGGATAAGTAAGTCCTCTTGCACCAGGAAAAGTTGAAGAGCTTCAGAGATTCGCTGCTAGATGACGCTAGGTGAGTCACAGAGTATATATATCTAGAACAGACTCATAAAAGATATAAGCGACCTGAACACCTAAGAGAAAACAGAAGATCACTGTTGGTGTTTGACAAAGAGGAAGGAAAGAACATGCAAAAGCATTGAAAATTATAATCTCTCGTACCGTGTATTCCAAGAATACACCAGCCTCCAAGCCACTGAGGGGCTGAAAATGAGTTTTGCTCGTCCTTGTACGCCATAATACAATAATAATAATTATAATTTAATAATATGGGGATAGGGATATAATAGTTCTTTTGTACCCCTTGACCCCCTTAAATGCATTATATACGTATTGATGAATTTTACAGCTTAAGTTGGTTCCGTGATAACGGTATAGCCGCTTGCGAACGTTCACAGTAATGTAATAAATGGAATGGCATTGCGTCTTACAGGAATAGATGGACTTCTGAGATCGTGTTGCCATGGTTACCGGCCTGCATTCTTTTAATAGCTTAATAAATGAAATTAGTTTTCTGGGTATATCTCAAAAACTATTGGTTTAGCACCTTAAAATGTGGTTTTCGGGGCCCGTAGGGCCCCCGAGTTTTGTTTCTCACATTGAGACGCTGAAAATGAGCTTTGTCACGTTTTTCTACGCCCATTTCAGCATGCATTTTAAGGGATTGGGACCTCTTTTATGAGAGATACGGGGAAGAGTTACATCAATGATTACTTTCGTGCCTCTGATGGACGTCTGTACCAAATTTTACGTTGATCCACTCAGCCGTTCTCGAGTGATGCACGTGCAAAGTTGTACACAGACAAACAGACAACAATTTTGTTTTTGCGCGCAACCGTCATAAACCAGTCTGAAACGCGTTAATAACTCAAAATTCCGTGGAAATTCCGAAAAAACAGACAAACTTTTATTTTGATATATAGAGAGACTCCGCCTAATTTAATTGGGTGAAAGAATGTTGACCGACTGAAAAAGTAGAAATTGACAAAGAGTTAAAATTCGCACATTTCTAACATCCCTTCTAATATATATAGCGCCCTTTATTTATTTTAAGTACACGATTGGTTCACATTGGATAAGATATTTACAAATATTATTAAAATATGTCAGTGATTATTAGCTTCTCCTTTCTCTTTGCAGCTGGTAGGACTAATTAAAAACAAGGTGTTCAGTAAAGAACATAGAGCCTACTTTCTCCTAAATGCATGGTTATAGTTATAACTCTTTGTCCTTTTCAAAGAGTGTAATTGAATATTGGTTGTAGTAGCTTGTTGAAATACAACGTGCTATACGGATATTAAACATGAATATGAGATGGCCGCTATCTGCAAACTATTGGCCTGCTGACCTTGTAGTTCAGTCAAAAGATGCTTCGTACATAAAGGTATGTTGTTGCAAATTGGGTAGGGATCAGATAATTAGGTTGGTCGTAATTTGATTTAAGCTTTTTACATTTGGGTTGCCTCCATTACGTTCCAGTCAAGATGCCGGCAATATAAAACATGGCACTGAGGTGCCCTTTGCTAGTGCTACATCTGTACCAAATTTCGTTCAATTCGGTTTCACCGTGTTTGAAAAGATAGGGCGAATCAATTTGGACACAAACATGGCCTCCACCTGCAAACTAATGGGCTGATGACTTTGTAGTTTAGTAAAAAAGACGCTCGCCATATAAATAAATGATGTTGCAAAATTTGGTAGAGATCGGATGATTAGGTAAGTCGTAATTTGATACCAGCTTTGAACATTTGGGTGGCCACCATTATGTTTCCGTCAAGATGGTGGCGATATAAAACATGACACTGAGGTGCTCTTTGCTAGTGCTACCTCTGAACCGAATTTCGTTCAATTTGGTTTCACCGTGTTTGAATTGATAGGGGGAATCGATTTGCACACATACATGGCCGCCATCTGCAAACTATTGGGCTGCTGATCTTGTAGTTTGGTCAAAATATGCTCCCCATATAAAGGTATGTTGTTGGAAAATTTGGTAGAGATCAGATTATTTGGTTGGTTGTAATTGGATTTAAGCTTTTAATATTTGGATAGCCGCCATTACGTTTTCTTCAAGATGGCGGCTATATAAAACATGACACCGAGGTGCCTTTTGATAGTGCTACCTCTGTACCAAATTTTGTTCAATTCGGTTTAACCGTGTTTGAATAGATAGGGGAAATCTATTTGCACACATACATGGCCGCCATCCCCAAAGTATTGGGTGGATGACCTTGTAGTTTGTTCAAAAGATTCTTCATATATAAAGATATAACGTTGCCGTATTTAGTAGAGATCAGATGATTAGGTTGCTCGCAATTTGATTTACGTTTTTAACATTTGGGTTGCCACCATTACGTTTTCGTCAACATGGCGGCGATATAAAACCAGACACTGAGGTGTCCTTTGCTAGTGCTACCTCTGTACCAAATTTCGTTCAATTCGGTTTCACCGTGTTTGAAATGATAGGGGGAATCGATTTGCACACATACATGGCCGCGATCTGCAAACTGTAGGGCTGATGATCTTGTAGTTTAGTCACAAGACGGTTGGCGTATAAGTATATATTGTTGCAAAATTTGGTAGTGATCGGATGATTAGGTTAGTCGTAATTTGATTTAAGCTTTGAACATTTGGGTGGCCGCCATTACGTTTCCGTCAAGATGGCGGCGATATAAAACATGACACTGAGGAGCCCTTTGCTAGTTCTACTTCTGTACCAAATTTTGTTTAATTCCGTTTCACCGTGTTCGAATTGATTAGGGGGGGGGGGCAGACATACCGAGTACACTCTCTCTCTCTCTCTCACACACACAGACACACAATTTTTGGCCCTGTGTAGATGTCATAAGTCTACTTTCATTTTTTGCAAAAATCGAAAGTAGGCTTAAAACGGCCGAAATCATGTTCTCTTTGAGAAAACTATGTAAAATAGTATTGCCATTTACGAGTTCTTTTTTGTGGAAGAAATACAAGAATTCGTTGAGTGACCTGTGGTTGAAATTTAATTTGTTCTTCTAGTCATACATTGTGATACGATAGGTCTTTCACTAGCAACATCGTATGAATCGGATTGCCTTGGATTTTTCCCGCCATTGAACGATCTTGTTATCTACCACTGATCCACACAGTGAGTTGTGTAAAGTGCATGGAGGATACGCCATACAGTGCTAAACTTCCAATTAAAACGGCACGATCTGGGTTTGAACCTTGGACCTCTGCCATGAGATTCAATTGGCATGACGCTGTAGCTCAACAATGAACGCATTAATTCAGCAAACCAAAGGTCCTAGGAGAGGTTTGTCAACAGGATGATGTACAAAAAGAAGAAGAAAAAAAAAAGCCAGCGCGAAGTTTCAGGTGACTCGCCATCATAAGTCACAGGACCTTTCTTTATTGCGTGGAATCCGAACCACTGGACGTAATACGAACATTAACCAGGAATCGAATCTGGTCCACCTTGTTGAGAGGCAGGTAGGTAGACCACCCCCACGAAGCATAGTCTGTAACTTCTGTAACATAAGCACACATTTGGCGAGGCTTTCTAACATTACGCAGGTTAATATCACTCGGGCCAGTTGATAAATGTCTCAAGACTAGTGATTCCACGCGCTCTGACCGTTGCCTACAAGATATCACTTGACCACACCCCTGAGGTGTGGGTTGGATTTCCGGCTCTGGCAAGAAACATTATGGTGTTTGGTTTGAACCCATTTTTCAGTGTTGTCTTACTAAACAAAAGTTTGTTGCTTTTCAGTCGGTCAACACGATTGTACCCAAATTAGATGGGTTATTCCCTAATACTGAAAAATTTTACATGAGATTAATAAATACTCTTGGATGATCAGTTTCGATCGTCAAGCGATCATCATCAGATCAAATACACTTAGGCTATAAAATCTATGTCTGAAAATATGAGTGAACATATTTACAATATGTACACTTATTTAGTTGCAGTGTTTGTAATGCAACTCGTTAGTATTTGTTAGTTGTGGTCTATGTGATGTTTTGTTGAGATACTGGAAGTGGTGATTGACCTCCGGAATTTGTCTGTTTGGAGTGAATATGTGGTTGTTGAAAATGGTCAATTCTGATTGTACTGTACTGTACTGCCTGTATCGTACAGGCTACTTATCTGGTTAGGGTCTTGCGCGGTCCTATTCAGAGCAGTTCATTTGGACGCTTATTGCTCTCGACTGACTGGAAATTCCTGTGGGTGAGGCTCTATTATCTCGCTGGGCTGTCCCTCCTCCCCGCATTCCTAAGTGTTGCGTGCTCCTGGTGCAAGTGTGCCTGTAGTGGGTTGCCAAATCTAGACCCTAAAATGTGTTGTATGTTACTGTATTCAGGGTAATATTGAACTATTAAATACCGTGGATTCAATTCTTGCCACACATAAGCTAGTAACCATATAAGCGCTGCTCGGTCTATGAGAATGTCCCGGCACCTTAAATACTGCCGTGATTACCGCCCTAGGTTTATTGAAGAAAAAGATTCATCGTACATCCTGATCCAATAACATTTTCCCCCTTATCTAGCTTGGTTACAGCGTTATTTTGTGTCTTGTACACCGACTGAAAAGCACCAAACTTTTGTTTTTTGTTCTTTTTCTGGCAAGAAATTTCATTCTGGTCTGACGGTTGGAACCGGGTACACTCGGCCTCATGAGGCAAAACTGAGATGAGGAGGGTCCGATTCCCATCTCAACCCTCCTAAAAGTGGTTATATGTGGTTTCCCACTTCTACTCCAGGGGATTGTTCCTAATTAAAACCCATGGCCGACTCCTTCCCAATCCTATCCCCAACTTACACATACACACACTAATACAGCCATTGCAATAACACAGCAGACCCATTCTACAAACACCCAAGCTCCTAATTGAAATAACAACAGCAATCACCCCCACCAGGGACTCACAACTTGTAGGATGTGGATTGGTGACCATGGGGCACCTGTTGAGTCTGGCATTGCTTCCACTTACCTGTACCTTCGTGTTGACCTCCCTTGGTCAACTCTTGTTCTATTTAGACCCCACTGATATTAGGGTATCCATGGCCTAGGGTGTCATTCAGTTTCCCAACTTTTTGGCCCTTGTCTCATCATTGCTGATACCCTCATTCTTCGACGGGCCAGACCTCATCTTTTCTTTTCATGATATCTCCTGCCTTCTGCTCAAGGCCCTAATGGAGGATGGGTGTATGTAGCCCCACCACTTATGGTGCACCCTGGATAGTGCTACACCCTCCGGGGCTCACTGCTGGAAGGATTCCGGAGCTGGGTCGGTTTTCCCCTTCTTCCTGTCTGCCTTTCATGGCTCTACTTATTATCAAGTACCTCAATCCTCATTTCTTTTAACTCGTTTATTTCACTTATTCTCTTTCTTTCTTTCTTTCTTTCTTTCTTTCTTTCTTTCTTCTAGTCTGTAAGTTTACGCTATCACTCAAACCATTAGGGGCCGGTAATCTAGATGTTAGGCCGCTTAAAACAACAACTACCATTAGGAATCAAAATCATCATCACAAGAATAATAACAAGATATCTCGCAGACGAACCATCACAAGGAGATTTTGGCAAATGTTTGCCAAACTGGGTTGTTGAATATGAATTTTTATCTACTCTAATACAGGTCACAGAGGCTACAAAACCTCTTTATGCAATTCTCTTCATTCAGAGGGCAATTAAATACAAAAATAAAAAGAAAGAAGAATAAAAGAGACAGTCGGCCTGAAAGACTGGACTTTATATCATTTTTTTAAATGCTACACATGCTGAAAAATGCTAGAAAGGCTGGAGGCTTCTCGCTTCGCTCGAAGCCAAAGACTCTTGACATGTTAGATGATCAAGAAACAATCAGAACGCTAGAAAGTTACAAGTTATGAGGGAGCTGGAGCGCGCGGTGAAAGGAGGGAGCTGGCTGGATGACGTCACGCTCGCCGTGTCGTTGCCGTCTCGTAACACCAGAGCTCACCAGTGAACTCAGTACACATGCACCAAGCGGTACTATGACGTCACACAGCTCAGTGCATTCTCGGTACATTTTGTGACGTCGCCGTAACGTAACGACGAAGTCGACTCGATCATTTAAAATGATAGAAAGAAAGAGTTCCATAACTTCGAACTTATGTGGGCACCGTAGCTTAGAATAAAAGCAAACCGAAGACAAGACTTCAATGTTCGTTGAAGTTTCATTATTTGTTCATGACTTGCGTTCATCGAACACAATTTCACAGTGGTCGAGAATTGGCAGTATTTGTGTATGTATGAGTTTAATGTCTTGTGGTGAAATGTTCTTATGGCACACGAGTGAGTGAAGGAATGCGCATATTATTTTACATCTATTTCTTTTATGAGCTGACCAGTAAAGAGGGAGAGGAAGGAAGATTGTAGTTTTACGTGACCATTAATCGCGAGATCATAAGCCAAGGGACTTCCTTTTTACGAGGAATCCGAACCACAGGACATGGCATTTCACTTTGAAAATCTCACATGCATTGACCGGGAAGCGAACCCAGTCTGCCGTGGTGAGAGGCCGACAGCTTGACCGCTGCGCCACCACGCCCCCCGACCACTAAAGAGTTTCTGTCATAGTCATACTGAAGTTCCTTACTTCTTCACGGAAGAGAATGATGATGGAATTTATGTTACTGGAGGGATGAAGTAGTTGTTTTCTTTTATGAATTTAATAAGTTATGAGAGCCGATGGTGATTGTTTGGGTCTTTTTAGGATTACGGAGGAGAGAGTTGTTCCCGGTGTGTACACTAAGTTGTCGGAGGGGTGTTTATTTAGATCGTCAGCGTAGAGGTGATATTTTTTATATTTAATTGATCAGCATAATTGCTCTTCAGTCGGTCTTGTTGACCGAGTGAAGAGCAATTCTGTTCATTCATTATACAGGCAACACTGAAAAATGTCTTGTAACATTTAAATATTTAATTGTGGAATGTATAGGGTGTTTAAAAATTCCCATTACAGACTTTGAGGGCTTTTTCTGGGGACCGAGATGGTTGAGCTTTGCATTGGAACGTGTGTCCGGAAACCTACCGTCTTCCCGCTATCTGCAAAAGACCACCACAGCACACGTTCAAATCTCCCGCATTATCGGCGCCACTGACTAGAGTGCTTACGTCATTGAACGATCACCTCATGTCCCATATCCCCTACAGGTTGTAGGGGTGCCACGTACTTGGTATTCTTTGAAGACGTACTGCATGCGATCTTAAACGATGTGCCACTGCATGTGCATCAAAACATGTGGTTTCAGCATGAGGGCGCACCACCTCATTTTTAACTTGCGCTCCGAGATCATCTGTACCACAGATTTGGGCAACAGTGGATAGGTTGTGGTGGCCCGATTGCTTGGCCTACTCGTTCACCTGACTTGACACCTCTAGACTACTACCTGTGGGGTCTTATGAAAACCTTGATTTACGAGACGCCTGTGTATTCGGAGGAAGACCTACTGGAGCGGGTTATGGCTGCGGCGGATGTTGGAGGACCAGGGATTGGTGACCGTGTGTACCAGTACAGGGAACGGAGGAACCTTGTTTGTGATGATGTCGGTGGTCGTCACATCGAGCCCCACCTGTAATTGAACTCAGTCTACAACGTGTGAACGTGTGCTGTGTTGTTTTCATTGCGGGTAGCGGGAAGACGGTACGTTTCCGGACACAAGTTCCTATGCTAAACTTGACCGTCTTGGTTCCCACCACAAGCCCTCAAAATATGTAGTGGGAATTTAGAAACACCCTGTACCCACTGTAGCTGTACTAAAGCACGAACAGAAGGGGCTAAAGGACGGATTCTTGGCGAGCGTTGCTTTCTTGTGACGCACTAAAAGATGGTATTCGGAACTATTCACACGTTGATTTCTATCCGTTATACAAACAGAGAAACGTTGTGTGGCCTGGCCACCAAGAAGGGATTTTAACTTCTTCAATAAAATGTGGACATTTATGGTGCAAAATTACTTGCTCCAGACGTTTAAAAATTATTAGGACTCACATACACACGCACACACACGGACAAACGTTCATCTTATGATCCTATCTCAATCTATATTAAAAATATTTATGAAAATTTATCCGAGTCCGTCCGGCCATTCTATCCGGTCGATTTTCTTCATTCTTTTTTTAAATGAAAGGTATTCATGCACAGAATTGTTATCAAGTATTACAAATTACTTAACTTCCTCCTCCCTCAAATTATTTGATTTTTCAACTTTTTCCAACTTTTAAGCAATCATATCTTTGGTTCTAATTGAGGTACGAAGGTCGTTATGGTCTACGAACACTCAGTGAATCAAGCGCTTTCATTTGAGCTCTTAAGTATTCAAATCGGCTGATTTTGAGGAAAGTTATGAGTGAACATTCGATTACATCTCATTTTTTTAACATTTTTTCTCATTGTAGCAATCATATCTTTGGTTCTAATGACGGAATTTTCCTATTACACTAGCGTTTTGTATTGCAATCAACAAAGCGTAGGGTCAAACGCTTCATCGAGTTGGAATCTACTTGCCTGATCCAGTTTTAGTCCATGTAATGTTGTATGTTGCCTTATCCGGAGGAAAATCATTTAAAGATGTAAAAGTAGATATTAAAGCTAAGGGTCGACGCACAGCGAACATTGTCTGGAAGGAAGTATTGTGAAATAAGGGTTATAAACTATTATATAATGTCGTAATTTTTTAAATTCCAATACTGAAAGACAATGCTGCAGAGCAGCACGACCGCCCTAGTAACTTTCTTACTTTCTTATATTATTATAATAATGATATTTTTTCTGGCTAAAACATTGTATTTATCCTGGATCACGTGCACATTAACCAAATATATTCCTGTTTGTTTGTTATGGGTTAGCGTCAAAACTACTGGAGTGAATGGTATGAAATTCCTATGTTGGTAGAAGGTACCCCTAACATAAAACTAGGCTACGCATTATTTATATAATAGTAAGGGGTGGAAGGGATACAAGAATGCCTCATTTCCTACCCGGTATGAAATTCGTATCCATGGCATGACAAAGCAATTTCAGGTGTGAGATGAGCTTGGTAACTCATTGCTACCTCTAATCTGAGAGCAGGCTGGCTGCGTTTCTCAGCGGTAACGCTCTCACCTGCTGTTCCCAAGGTTGCGAGATCGAATCCTGACGCAGCCAGTTGGCATTTGTGGGTGCGCAAATGCGAGGGAGCCGTGTCAGTAGCTTTACTGGCACGTTAAAGATCCCTTTAGGGGCAAACTTTCGGCACCCCAGCGTCTCAAAAACTGCAGTTGTTTAAAGGGACGTTAAACCAATAATATTATTAGACTGTCCTCTATATTTCTGTCATAGGACTTAAGTTTCTTTTCTTCAGTTACAGGGATATGACTTAGAAGTTGTTGCCATAAACTGATTTCCTTTACGCGATCACCCTGACATCTATACTAATATAATAAAGCTGAAGAGTTTGTGTGTTTGTGTGTTTAAACGCGCTAATATCTGGAACTACCAGTCGGATTCAAAAAATGATTTTTGTATATGATAGCCAGATTCAAGAGGAATAGTTTTGGCTATGTTAAATTTCGGACAGACCACTCCATTCCCTGCATTTAGGCCCTTTGGCACAAATCTACACCGTTTCACCGATCTGAACCAACATTTGTATTCTGTACTTACCCTTTGGAACCCTGCGAGTAAAACTGCATGAAATTTATGACAGACCAGTCCGTACCCTGCATTTAGGCCCTTTGGCACAGATGTACACCTTTTCACCGATTTGAAACAAAATGTGTATACTTAGCCTTTGGAACACTGTGAGTAACACTGTTTACATGAAATTTTGAACAGACCACTCCTATCCCTGCATTTATGTCCTTTGGCACAAATCTACAACGTTTCACCGATCTGAACCAAAATTTGTATACTGACCCTTTGAAACCCTACAAGTAACACTGTCTGCATAAAATTTCGGACAGACCACTCCATTCCCTGCATTTAGGCCCTTTGGCACAAATCTACACCGTTTCACCGATCTGAACCAAATTTCACTTACTTACCCTTTGGAACCCGGCGAGTAACACTGTCTGCTTGACATTTCGGACAGACCACTCCATTCTCTGCATTTAAGTCCTTTGGCACAAATCTACACCGTTTCATCGATCTGAACCACATTTTGTACACTTACCCTTTAGAACCATGCGGGTGACACTGTCCACTTTAAATTTCGAACAGATCACTCCATTCCCTACATTTAGGCCCTTTATCACAAATCTACACCGTTCCTCCTAATTGCACAAAATTTTACATACACTTTGAAACCCTGCTGGTAACACTGTCCACTTGATATATTGGACAACGCTCTCCGTTCCCTACATTTAGAATTACAAACAAACTGAACTTGAAAACCACGTATTAAGGCCCTAGAACCATTCATGTCTGTAGTAGTGTAACTGTAAGAGTATTTTAATAAGTCTATTGTTGACTGGCAATTCGGGCTGCATCATGTCGCCCCTACCAGTGTTCTGGTGCATAATTGCGAAAATAGTTAAATCTTGCGCTGCTTATAAATTGCAGTCACGAGGGGGATTAGTGCAAAAAGATTTCTCAGGCCCCTTAAAACAGTTATCATCATGCATATATTATGCCTCTGTATACTGTAAGTGCAATGGTGTTGGTGCAGTACATTGAGATTATCAGCTGCAATAAGCGTTGGTGCATTGAAATTTACCTTTATTTATTCCGAAACTTATCAAGGAGCGTTATGTGGCGGTAAATTATACTATTGTTATGTCAGGAGCTCGGGACAGCCGAGGTTTTCCAAAGTGTTCAGATAGTTTTCCTATGGCGCTATGCGACAAAAGACGACACTATTGGTCTCTACATTTCTAACTGACAATGAGATATAGGCCCTAGGCAGTGTCTTTTATTTCACTTACTCCTCTTTCTAATCATTTTTATAAATTTGTTTGTAAATTACATGTGTCAGTGCTGTAGTTAGTAAATTGCTTTTTAGTAGTGTATTTGCAGGGGTTCTAGCACCACCTCCTCCACACCCTCCACACAAGATGGCGGCGGTGCGATATCTCTCGAACGCTCGGTCGGATTTTGACGAATGAGGTGTCATTGAACTCGGGCGGACAGCCCCTTTCCAATGGACAACATATTTCAACCCCAAAATAAAACCTACCCCTACTAGAGGGTGAAATTGTAATTTATTAGAGAATCTTGCTTTCCAAGTGCAACATGTGAGAGTTTGAATGCCAATATGGAATTAATCGTTGTTCTATACATGAGACATGTATACGGTGGAAAGCCAATATTAATTAACATGCTTGTTTTTTGTTTTTTAAGCATGCCCACTCATGGCTTTTGTAAGAGGGCGGGCTTTATAAATAAACGTTATTCAACACAAGAGACATGTATACGGTGGGTAGCCACTATGAATTAACATGCTTGTTTTTGTTTTTTTCTGTTTTTTTACGCATGCCCACTCATGGCTTTTGTAAGAGGGTGGGGGAGCGGATCCCTGTGGATGGGTTATGGTTGACGGGTCATTGTTGGCGGGTCATTGTTGACAGGTCATTGTTGACAGGTCCTTGTTGACGAGTCCTTGTGGACAAGTCCTTGAGGACAGGTCCTTGTGGACGAGTCCTTGTGGACGAGTCCTTGTGGATGAGTCCTTGTGGATGAGTCCCTTTGGACTGATCCCTTTGGACCGGTCCCTTTGGCCTGGTTCCTACGGACAAGCCCATGAATTTATTTAAATTATGTCAAAGGGCCTAAGTACATTTTGCGTGTAAAGCAGTGTGTTGAACTGACGTTGTTAACTAATCCCCCACTACTATAATGTGATAACGATATGAAAGGAAAGTGACGAAATACATGTGAACACGTGTGAGATGACCTTATTACCGTCCTCCTTGTGAAACAAGTCACATCCTGTTTTGGTTCATACGTGAGAAAATGCAAGTTCATGTGTAATATGACCTAACACACAAGTGTACACTTGTGCACGTGCACGATAAGAGCTAACAAGTCACAACCTGTTTTGACAGTGGTGGGAATAAGGCTAGAGACGTGTAAGAGTAGTCAAATTAGTCCGGCAGACAACCCCTTTCCTAAGGATAACTTATTTCCACTCCAAAATAAAATCTACCCCTACTAGAGGGTGAAATAATAATTTTTAGGTAAAAGTCGCTTTCCATGTGCAACATGTGGGTGTTTGTATGCCAATATGAAATTAAACTCGTTCCACATAAAGTGCATGCATACAACTGAATGCCGCCATGATTTATCATTTTTGTTTTTTGTTTTACAAATGCGAAATTGGGTTTTTTGTAAGAGGGCGGGCTTTTTGAATAATGATTTATAGATACATCTTTTTTACAAATTAACCAAAGATCCAAAAACTAATAGGTCATCGGCTTTTTAATATGTTATGAACTAAGAAAGCTAGGGACTTGTATGAGGGGTCGTTGGACTTGGGGTGACGCCCTGTTTTTGAATGTATTATTTATTTTTTGTCAAAAGGGCCTAACTGCACTTTCGTTAATATCTCGCTAACTAATAATCACAGAGGGTCAAGTGAGGTGTCATAGGACTTAAAATGGCCAACCCCTCCCCATGACCAATGAATTTACCCAAAAAAACAGCAAGGTCATTAACCTAAGATTTTATCAACTAATAATCAGAGAGGGACAAGTGAGGTGTCACAAGACTCAGGATGGCCAACCCTTTTCCATGACCAACGAATTTACCCAAAATACCCAAAACAGCAAGGTCATTGACCTAAGATTTTATAAATTTATCAGTAGAGAGGGTCAAGTGAGGTGTCATAGGACTACGAATGGTTAACCCTTTCCCATGACCAATGAATTTACCCCAAAAATCCAAAACAGCAAGGTCATTGACCTGAGATTTTATAAACTAATAATCGGATATCAACATGTGAGGTGTCATAGGACTTAGAATGGTCAACCCTTTCCCATGGCTAATGAATTTACCCAAAAATACCCAATACATCAAGGTCATCGACCTGAAATTTTATAAGCTAATAATCGGATATGGACATGTGAAATGTTTACAGTGAGTGATGAAACATAGCTAGGTAGTGAAAGAATTATTGTAGGCTACATGTATGGTGACTGACAAATCTTTCACCATTGGAACTTGTTTTCAGATCAAACTGCAGTACAGAGAGAGTATAGGTTGTAGGTATGGGATAATAAATGACAAATGGTGTATACAAAACCTGATTTATCGATTCAAGAAATAAGAGTAGACAATCTTTAATTGTTGGTTAAAGAGGATAGCTAAAATCCAAAATGGTGACTATATCGAACTAAACTGATCCAAGCTGAATCAAACCCAACTAAACCGAACTAAACCGAAGCAAACTTAATCAAAAACAAGCCAATGGTTTAAGTGTAAAACTTGTGGGTGAATGTGGTCATTGGTAATGTCAGAAAGGAAAGGGATAACGCTCTACCTATAGAGGGTAAGGTAAGGCTAGTGCATGATGCTAATGCACACACACAAGTACATGAACCACACACAACTAACCTATACTGTTTTTATGGGTTGACTGTTAAAACTTGCTCAGTGGTTACTGGGACAAGATGGTCGCTACACACAACAAGCGTTAAATACTTGAGGCTAATAATCTACACACACACACACACACACACACACACAAACACACACTTGTTCTACTCTAAACTGTCTTGCTGACAGTGCTCACACTGTAGGCAGATGACAGAAATGCTTGGCTAACAGAAATACAATCATTTCCGGTTGTCTAATGTTACCAGCTAACCATTTTGTGCTGCAGTGGCGAGCACATGTGCAACTTACACTAGAGATTTTAACTCGATTTCAAGCTCTAAGTCCTAGAACGAATCAAACTAAGAAATAAGGGCATGGTGGCGCAGTGGTTAAGCTGTTAGCCTTTCACTAAAGTGGACTAGGGTTTGATTTCAGGTTAATACGCATGTTATCAACATATAAAAAAGCAGAGATAATGTTTTAAACCGATTACACTCGTCTCTTTTCAAATTATTACTTGGATTACAAATACAAAGGTGGACTGGGTGTGATATACAGTTAATGCTGCCTATCGAACACTAGCTGTAAGGAAGCCATATGTAGAGTTATATGAAGAGAACTACCTAGCGATTTCATGAACTGGTATAGCTATGTCGCATAAACGGTGCAGGATACAATCCAGCAACTATAATTCGTATCTTGTGGAACAGAGAAAATGCACTTTTGCCTTGATGGATAACAAATGTGTGCAGACGAATGACCTACGCATTAACCTACCAAGGGGTTATAACCACGAGGAGGATGTGTGATTTCTATATTTTATTGTTTAGAGACATGGCTTTTGTAACCAGTAGATTTAATTGATTTAGTATTTTGTAAATATTTATTTTTGTAATTGTAAATAGTTAATTTTTGTAAATAGTGGAAACCATTTATTTTTGTAATGGTAAATGTTAAATGTATAATTAAAGTTCTTTGGAATGAGTGTGCATGTCAATGATGTTCTTTTTGGGGATAAATAGAGTGGTTGTGTGTTTGTTCTCAAAGACAGGCATGGTTGTGTGGATGTATGACTACACAGAAAGAGAGAGAGAGAGAGAGAGTGTGTAGAAACAGCCTTACCTGCAGTAGTAATAGTAGACCTCTATCAAACCCTAGTCCACTTTAGTGAAAGGCTAACAGCTTAACCACTGCGCCACCATGCCTTTCTTTCTTAGTTTGATTCGTTCTAGGACTTAGAGCTTGAAATCGAGTTAAAATCTCTAGTGTAAGTGGCACATGTGCTCGCCACTGCAGCACAAAATGGTTAGCTGGTAACATTAGACAACCGGAAATGATTGTATTTCTGTTAGCCAAGCATTCCTGTCATCTGCCTACAGTGTGAGCACTGTCAGCAAGACAGTTTAGTTTAGAACAAGTGTGTGTTTGTGTGTGTGTGTGTGTGTGTGTGTAGATTATTAGCCTCAAGTATTTAACGCTTGTTGTGTGTAGCGACCATCTTGTCCCAGTAACCACTGAGCAAGTTTTAACAGTCAACCCATAAAAACAGTATAGGTTAGTTGTGTGTGGTTCATATACCTGTGTGTGTGCATTAGCATCATGCACTAGCTTTACCTTACCCTCAATAGGTAGAGCGTTATCCCTTTCCTTTCTGACATTACCAATGACCACATTCACCCACAAGTTTTACACTTAAACCATTGGCTTGTTTTTGATTAAGTTTGCTTCGGTTTAGTTCGGTTTAGTTGGGTTTGATTCAGCTTGGATCAGTTTAGTTCGATATAGTCACCATTTTGGATATTAGCTATCCTCTTTAACCAATCAATTAAAGATTGTCTACTCTTATTTCTTGAATCGATAAATCAGATTTTGTATACACCATTTGTCATTTATTATCCCATACCGTCAACCTATACTCTCTCTGTACTGCAGTTTGATCTGAAAACAAGTTCCAATGGTGAAAGATTTGTCAGTCACCATATTGTAGCCTACAATAATTCTTTCACTACCTAGCTATGTTTCATCACTCACTGTAAACATTTCACTTGTCCATATCCGATTATTAGTTTATAAAATCTCAGGTCAATGACCTTGCTGTTTTGGATTTTTGGGGTAAATTCATTGGTCATGGGAAAGGGTTAACCATTCGTAGTCCTATGACACCTCACTTGACCCTCTCTACTGATAAATTTATAAAATCTTAGGTCAATGACCTTGCTGTTTTGGGTATTTTGGGTAAATTCGTTGGTCATGGAAAAGGGTTGGCCATCCTGAGTCTTGTGACACCTCACTTGTCCCTCTCTGATTATTAGTTGATAAAATCTTAGGTTAATGACATTGCTGTTTTTTGGGGGGGGGTAAATTCATTGGTCATGGGGAGGGGTTGGCCTTTTTAAGTCCTATGACACCTCACTTGACCCTCTGTGATAATTAGTTAGCGAGATATTAACGAAAGTGCAGTTAGGCTCTTTTGACAAAAAATGAATAATACATTCAAAAACAGGGCGTCACCCCAAGTCCAACGACCCCTCATACAAGTCCCTAGCTTTCTTAGTTCATAAGATATTAAAAAGCCGATGACCTATTAGTTTATGGATCTTTGGTTAATTTGTAAAAAAAAACGTATCTATAAATCATTATTCAAAAAGCCCGCCCTCTTACAAAAACCCCAATTGCGCATTTGTAAAACAAAAAAACAAAAATGATAAATCATAGCGGCATTCAGTTGTATGCATGCACTTTATGTGGAACGAGTTTAATTTCATATTGGCATACAAACTCCCACATGTTGCACATGGAAAGCGACTTTTACCTAAAAATTATTATTTCACCCTCTAGTAGGGGTAGATTTTATTTTGGAGTGGAAATACGTTATCCATAGGAAAGGGGTTGTCTGCCGGAGTAATTTGACTACTCGTACATGTCTCTAGCCTTATTCCCACCACTGTCAAAACAGGTTGTGACTTGTTAGCTCTTATCGTGCACGTGCACAAGTGTACACTTGTGTGTTAGGTCATATTACACATGAACTTGCATTTTCTCACGTGTGAACCAAAACAGGATGTGACTTGTTTCACAAGGAGGACGGTAATAAGGTCATCTCACACGTGTTCACATGTATTTCGTCGCTTTCCTTTCATATCGTTATCACATTATAGTAGTGGGGGATTAGTGAACAACGTCAGTTCAACACACTGCTTTACACGCAAAATGTACTTAGGCCCTTTGACATAATTTAAATAAATTCATGGGCTTGTCCGTAGGAACCAGGCCAAAGGGACCGGTCCAAAGGGATTAGTCCAAAGGGACTCATCCACAAGGACTCGTCCACAAGGACCTGTCCACAAGGACTTGTCCACAAGGACTCGTCAACAAGGACCTGTCAACAATGACCTGTCAACAATGACCCGCCAACAATGACCCGTCAACAATAACCCATCCACAGGGATCCGCTCCCCCACCCTCTTACAAAAGCCATGAGTGGGCATGCGTAAAAAACGGAAAAAACAAAAACAAGCATGTTAATTCATAGTGGCTACCCACCGTATACATGTCTCTTGTGTTGAATAACGTTTATTTAAAAAGCCCGCCCTCTTACAAAAGCCATGAGTGGGCATGCTTTAAAAACAAGAAAAAACAAGCATGTTAATTCATATTGGCTTTCCACCGTATACATGTCTCATGTGTAGAACAACGTTTAATTCCATATTGGCATTCAAACTCTCACATGTTGCACTTGGAAAGCAAGATTCTCTAAAAAAATACAATTTCTCCCTCTAGTAGGGGTAGGTTTTATTTTGGGGTTGAAATATGTTGTCCATTGGAAAGGGGGTGTCCGCCCGAATTCAATGACACCTCATTCGTCAAAATCCGACCATGCGTTCGAGAGATATCGCACCGCCGCCATCTTGTGTGGAGGGTGTGGAGGAGGTGGTGCTTGTACCCCTGCAAATACACTACTCTTTTTCCCTATTCATTATTATCATTATTATCATTACGGGAAAATGACCTAACTGGTACGTCCATTATACTGTACTGCTTATCACCCCCACTACAACCACCACCCCCACCACCTCAAAAAGTTATATTTAAAAATATTTATTTTCTGGTAGTTCTGTTCTGTAGTAGTATTCATTATCATCCATAAAACAAATAAATCCACCGGGCGTAGCCGGGCACTACTGCGAGTGATAGATAATACTAAAGCAAGTATTTCTAATATGTTGGTCTTTCATATAAGCGGCTTGAACATCGTGGTCATTCAGCCACGTGTAAGTTACTTAAGATGAGGATTGAGAAGGAGGCAGCCGTGTCCTTTCGTTAGGAACCATCTCGGCATTTGCCTGATTATAACCACGGATAACCACTTACAGGATGGCTGAGGAGGGGATCAAACCCATCTCTTCTCAGTTTTGTCTCACGAGGATGAGTGCACCAAGAATTAATTTTATTAGCAGAGGTGGGAATCGATCCCTGACCTTAGAGTTTTGGTCACTTCGCCACGAGGTGGACAAAGACTGCCACCTGCCCTAACACTGTGAACCCTTGAGAAGGATGCTGGTCTCTCAGTGCTTCAGATGGTAATTTATGGTCGCACTTCCTAGGGCTGGCCGAGCTCCGGAATGTGTCCCTTTACGACACCGCATAGCCATAACAACTCCGTGATGGATGGGGGCTGTCCGCTGTTTGTCAACTTCAATTATACAGCAAGCAATGTCTCGTTCGTGCTACAGTACAGTAGACTGCCAACTAAGTAGTGACGATCCACGATACTGTAAGAATATCCGACTTCGTGGCTAAGCGGGTAGAATTGGTACGAGGGGCCATGGGATTTTATTTCGTTTGGTTAATTCCTCTGGTACGGGGACTGGGATTTAATATAAATATGATTTTGGGCAGTTACCATGACACAAGTGTAACCACACTTATCCCACTAACTGGAGCGTGCTCAGTGACAAATTCCCGACACATAGTTACCATGGCAACAAGTGCAGGACGATTCGAGCATTCTCCTGGAGTAGAAGTTGAGAAACCGCGGAAAACCACTTCTAAGACAGCTGGTGTGGGAATTGCGTGCGTGGTGGCGCAGCAATAAAGTTTTTTGCCTCTCACCAAGGTGGACCGGGGTCGATTTCCGGTCAATGCATGTGACATTTTCGAAGTGAAACACCATGTCCTGTGGTTCGCATTTCATGTAAAAAGGAAGTTTCGTGGCTCATAACTGCAAGATTAACGGTCAGGTTAAACAACAAGCTTCCTTCCTTAAATGTGGGAATCGAACTACCTCGTGTCAGTTTTGACCCACGAGGTTGAGTGAAACCCGTTCCAGCTCTCAGATCAGAATTAACTTTTTGGCAAAGCCAGGAATCTAACCCAGACGTTAGGTAGGACAACGAAGAATGCTAGTCACTGAGTCACGAGGTGGTTTAAGGGGAATAATACGGGTTAATATCACTAATTTATTACCATGTGAATCAGCGATCAATTTGGCTTACAATATTAAGAATACCAACCAATAAAATTGAAAATCGTATTGTTTTCATTCATCGTTTTAATGTAAATTCAACAGAACAACACACTGGAACATCTTTTTAAATTCTTTGGCATTATAATGCTTCATCATCATCATCATCATCATCATCATCATCATCATCATCATCATCATCATCATCATCATCATCATCTTCATTTCCCCTTTTCCTGCTGACACTGGGTGGGGGCCAATATGGTTCCTCTCCACTTTGTTCTGTTGTTCCACCATTCCTCTTCCGACACGGTGTTCCAATCTAGGTTCCGTTTTCTAATGCTATTCTTCACCGAGTCCATGCAACGCATTCTTGGTCTTCCTCGTCCTCTCTTCCCTGTCATCCGTCGTTCCAGTGCTTGTCTTGGTAGCCTTACTTCATTCATCCGTTTGACATGTCCAAACCATCTCAATCTGTTTTGCTCCAGTTTGTAATTTAGTTTCTGTACTCCAGTTCTTTCCGTATATCTTCATTTCTCACTCTATCTCTCCTCGTTTTCTGGACCATACTTCTCAGGAATCTCATCTCAGCTGCCTATTCTCTGCTTTCATCCCTCTTAGTCATTGTCCAAGTTTCTGCTGCATATGTCATTATAGGGACATAATATGCTTTGTACATAATTATTTAGCCTTAATGTATTGGTATATCCGTGTTTCATACTAGTCCCCGTACCTGTTAGTAGAAAGCACTCCCGAGTTGTATTCTTCTCCTAATTTCCAAATCTAGTCTTCCATCTTCAGTCAGTTCACTTAATGAGCCCATCTTGGAACCTATGTGGAAGAAAGCCGAGGAGTCGTCGGTTTCATGAGCCCATCGTAGAACCTATATGGATGAAAGCTGAGGAGTCACCGGTTTCATGAGCCCATCGTGGAGATGATGGTGATTCCTCGATTGTTACCACACACCTTTCTGTCTCCTTTCTTGAATATGGCAATATTATTCCTATTTCCCAGTCTTCAGGAACTTTCTTCTCTCTCCACACACTCCTGAGAAGTCTGTATGTCCACTGCAGTCCCACTGGTCCTGCCGCCTTGATCATTTCTATTGCCACTTCGTCGATTTCCACAGCTTTCCCCATCTTCATCTTCCTAACTACCCATTCCACTTCTGCCATAGTAATGTCTGGTTCTTCTTCTATTTTTTCCTCCACCGTTTTGGCTGTTTGCGTAACTTCTCCGCATGCCTGACGTCTCACCTTCAACAGCTCGTTGAAATATTCTTTCCATCTGTCCGTTATCTCTTCTGGTTTTGCCAATATTTCACCTTCTTTGTTTTTCACGAACCCAGTGTTCATCTTTTCATTCCTTCTACTTCTTATAATTCCAAATAGCATTTTTTTTTTCACAATTTAAATCCTCCCTATTTCCTGAGTGAATTCTTCCCAGCTTTTCTTCTTTTCCTCTGCAATTACTTTCTTGCCATCTCTGTTTGCTTGTATTGTATTTTGCTCTACTTTCTTCAGCCTTTTTTTGTTTTCCATTCCTTCCAAGTTTTCTTCTTCTCTCTTACCTTTTCTTTCACTCTATTATTCCACCATTTTTTCGATTTTTCCCGTATCTTTCCTGATGATCAACCACATGTTTTCTCTGCACTGCTTACAAATGCACTCTTAAACTTTTCCCATTCTTGTTCCATATGGGTAATATCCATTCTTGCAATTCTTTCTTAAACTCTTCTGCAACCTCCTTTTCCTTTAGTCTCCAGACCTTAATCTTCTTTCCCTTTTTTCTGGTAATTTCATGACCTTTCCTACTTTTAGTTTTGCTACCACTGCCCTATGGTCTCCTCCAAAGGCTTCCTCTGGCATGGCTGTGACATCCTTTAGCACTTTCCGATGTCTTTTTTCGACTAATACATAGTCTATCAGAGTTTTCGTTCTTCTATATCCCCATCCATACCTCGTTATCTTCTGACTATTTTTCTTTCTGAACCACGTATTCCCTATAATTAATTAGTTCCGCTGACAGAAGTCCATTAAGAAATCCCCTTCTGGATTCCCACTGCTATAACCATATGGTCCCAAAATTTCCTATCTTCCTTGTCTGTCTCTTCCCACTTGTGCATTCAAATCTCCCATTATCATTATTTCCTTATCCTCTATATATTTTCCACATCTTCTAGGAGTTCTTCTAAGTTCTCTTCTTTATTCCCCGTTTGTGGAGGATATACTTGAAACAGATCTTTTGTCCCTGTCTGGAACTGTATCCTTCCTATGATCATCCTGTCTCTCATCTTCTTCACCTCCTTCACATACTCTAGGACATCCTTTCTTATAATCATTTTCAATCATAATAAATAATACATATCAAGCAGTGATGGACGAAGCAACGAGGATACCATATAAAGCACTGGCAAGGAAAGTTTTTCTACAGAAAGGAAATTTATTGACATCAAATATAGATTTAGGTATTGGAAAGTCATGTTTGAAAGCTTTTATTTGGAGCGTTGCACTTTATGGAAGTAAAACTTGAACTTTTGGAACAGCAGAAAAGAGGAGAAAAGAATCATCTGGAATTTGGCGTAACATGAGAATGTTGAAGATTAAGAGGGTAGATAGAGAAACAGATGAAAAGGTACCAGTTTTATGAAGAGTGGGAGATGAGAGATATTTCTGGCAAGTTCTAATGGAAAGAAGATATAAATAGGTAGGGTACAAACTGAGGCGTCGAGGAATAGCAAGTTTAATTATGGAAGGAAAGGTAGAGGACAAGAACTGTAGAGAAGCCCAAGGTTAGAATATGTTTCACATGTTAATAACAATAATAATATTATCAATATTTCCTTTTAACTACTGCGGTGTTTGATGTGTAACATCTTTCCACTCGGTATCTGGATATTTTTGTGGCACTCGGTAGCTGGACATTTTTGTGGGAGTGATTTTTGAAAAGGGACGGAAGCGGATGGGACGGAAGTGGATGGGACGGAAGTGGATGGAACGGAAATGGATGGGACGGAAGTGCATGGGACGGAAACAATGAGCGCGCGTGGTGGCGGAGATCGGTACAACGACGTACTGTAAGCCATGTGGCTATGGGGAATGTATATCGCATACAGTTTAGTTCAAGGTTTGGAGACCCCATTTAAGATATTCCTACAATAACTCATCTTCAAGTTGTCGTTCTTTGGTGTGAAAATATTCATTATATAATATTTGCTGAAAACAATTACGATTTATTAAATCTTCATACTTTTGCTGTATTCTTATTTAATGTAAGCACTCGATGTACTGTAGTTCAACTAGTTGAAGGTAGATGTCACTACTGCAGATCCATTTGTTTTTCCATTGCAAAATGCACGGTAAAACACTCAATTGTATAACGCCACAGTACTAAAAAAAAACAATAAATATAAAGAATCAAGCAAAAAATACAATTCTGTTAGGATTAAAACCCCAGCTGGCCGGTTGAGAGACCAGCGCTGTAACCACAGACCTAATTATGTCCTCCCAAAATGAATGTTATCAATCGATTAAGATACAACGTCTTAGCCAATAAAGACTTTGACTAAACGATTTCTTCATTGGAGTATATTTCAAAGAAATTTTATTTCATACACAGTTCCTATTATTTTTATATCTGTGGGCTATATTGCATGCAACATACTCACACTAGTGAAATATAGTTCAGAACGATAGATCAGCTGCCATCTTGTCTGCAACCGAGATGGCCCAGCTTTTTAAAGCCACTTCTGCACTATAATATTACAATTGATTGTCTTCTTCTTCTTCTTCTTCTTCTTCTTCTAGCTTATCCGATACGGACGTTGGCTACCACCATGGCTAACACGTTCTTATCCTGTGCAATCCTGATGAGTTCCGTGGAAAACAGCCCAAACCACGTTCTTAAATTATCCATCCAAGTTATTCGTCTCCTTCCCGGTCCACGCTGACCTTCAATTTTACCCTGAAGTATAACTTGGAGCAGACGGTATTTTGGACTCCTCATCATGTGTCCCAAGTATTCCAATTTCCTCTTCTTAATTGTGTTTAACAGCTCAGGTTGGCTGCTCACACGCTGAAGAACCTCGGCATTACTCACATGTTCTGTCCACGAAATTTTAAGAATCCGCCGGTATATCCACATTTCAAAAGCTCGAATCTTCCTTTCTGTAGCTACGGACAAGGTCCAAGCTTCAACACCATAAAGAAGGGTGGAGACAACATATCACTTCACAATTCTTTTCTTAAGCGTCATACTGAGATCTCGACAGCATAGTAGTTGTTTCATTGTCATAAAGATGGATCTAGCCTTCTCTATACGGCATCTTATTTCAACCGAAGGATCCCAATTCTCATTAATATTCTGTCCTAAATAAACCAAACTCTTGACTCTCTCAAACTGATGTCCATCGACTAAAAGGACTTGTGACAACGCTGGTTTTCGCGATATTATCATATATTTTGTTTTCTTAATGTTGAGGTCAAGGCCATATTGTTTACTCTTTTGATACACCATAGTAACAATCTCTTTAAGTCCTTCGAAACTATTTGCAATCAATACAGTATCATCTTCGTACCGTATATTATTAATATAATTACCATTGACCTTAATACCTTGTTGAATGCCATCAAGTGCCTCAGAGAAAATCTGTTCTGCATAGATATTATAAAGAAGCGGTGAAAGAATGCATCCTTGTCTCACACCACGCATTATTTCCACTGATCTCGATATATGTCCATCAATTCTGATACTAGCCTTTTGACCCCAGTATAAGTTAATGATGATCCGAATGTTTTTCTCATCTATTCCTGAGTTCTTGAGTGCATTATACAACGTATCATGCTGACAACGGTCAAAGGCTTTTGCATAGTCCAGAAAACATGCATATACATCCTGATTTACCTCACGGCATCTCTGGAAATAACTTGAAGCGCAAATAATGCCTCACGAGTTCCTAGACCGTTGCGGAACCCAAACTGCGTGTCACTGATATTCATCTCGCATTTCCTGTATATGCGGTTATGGATAACTTTGAGAAATATCTTGAGCACATGACTCATAAGACTGATTGTCCTGAAGTCACTACATGACTTAGCCATCGGTTTCTTCGGAAGAGCAATAAATGTAGACAAGAGCCAGTCTTCTGGTAATATGCCCGTGTCGTATATCTTGTTATATAAATTAGTGAGCGTCACAATGCTATCATCATCCAAGATATTCAATAATTCCACTGGAATGTCATCTTGACCAGGAGCCTTACCATTTTTCGCTATCCTAATCGCATATTTCACTTCATCCATGGTGATCATAGGTCCAACTACTGAAGGAATTTCGGGTCGGGAAGGACGATGATCATCATAAAAAAGCTCTTGTATATAGTTCTCCCAAACCTGTAATTTTTCTTCAACTTCAAATACCGTGTTACCTTGACTATCAACTAAGTTGACTGTGTTTCTTTTCCTGTGTCTACCTGAAACTTCTTTGATTTTCTTATGGACCTGGAAAGTATCATATTTACTATTAAGTTCTTCAATTTCTTTGCACCTATCTGACATCCAAGCTTCCTTGGCTTGTCTGATATTCTTTATCAATCTATGAATAAACCAATATTCTTCATTATCTCTTCCTTTGACCTCTCTTCGTTTATCCATTAGATTCAATATTTCATCCGTCATCCATGCCTTCCTTTTTTTTATGTTGTCTCTTGTTCTTAAGAAAATGATCTCCAACCCTCTTCAATGAGGTTTTAAAAGTGTCCCAAAGTTCCAAGGGCTGCATGTCATTTGAATTCAACGTCTTAAGATCAGTGGCAAGAGCAGCAGACACCTGTGACCTTGTATTTATTTCCCGAAGGGCATCAGTATCATATTTCTTTTGTGTTGTTTTTATCGGAATCTTGTTAAGCCGGACACAAATTTTGCTAATGAGAGGATTGTGGTCAGAAGGAACATCTGCTCCTGGATAGGTTGTTGCAAAAATCACGCTGTTTCTAAATCTGTTTTTAATTAGAATGAAATCAATTTGATTTCTTATTATGTTGTCTGGACTATCATCAGGTGCTTTCCACGTATAAAGTCTCCTGGCAGGAAGCTTAAACCAAGTATTAGCAATGACAAAGTTCTCCTCTCTACAAAACTGCACTAAACGATCCCCTCTGTTGTTTCTTTGTCCGAGACCCCACTGGCCCACAATGTGTTCTTCAGAACCTTTCCCAACCTTTGCATTAAAATCTCTCATAACAAGGGTTACATCATGTTCTTTGGTGTCTTTGAGGACGGTCTGAATTTGGGCATAGAATTCCTCAACATCTTCACTGCTTTTGTCACTAGTAGGGGTATACACTTGAATGAGATTAATGTGGAAAGGTTTACCACGTAACTTTAACATAATTATTCTACTGGAGAATGGTATACAACTGATAACAGCAGACTGAAAACTTTTGTCCACTATAAAACCCACTCCATGCAAATGCCTGGCATCATTATTACCACTGTAATATACCATGCAATCCTCCACATTACAATCTCCTGTCCCCGGTCATCTCATCTCACTTATACCCATTATGGACACATTCATCCTCTTCATCTCATGAATTGTATTGTGAATCTTTCCTGCTTCAAACATACTCCGTACATTCCACGTTCCTATCTTCAGGGCTGACCGGGAGATTCTTCGCACCCTCTGACCACTTAAGGTCTGCCCGGGACTAAGGGCCAATGTAATTGGGTTTTCAGCCATGAAGATTATCCTGGGGAAAAATAATTGAGGTGGTTTCCCGTTGCCTTCCTCAATGCGCAGTAACCACATCACATCCCAACATCCAAGGAAGCCATGATATGATGCAGCTGTTTGCTGATGCAAGGTCGACAGATCGGTCTTGTATCAACAATAATGATATAGCTGCTGCCACTATATCATGTCCTCAGTTGATCCGCGGGTGCAAGCACCACTCTCAACAAGAGCCCCTATCAGCCATTGGGACGCGCCGTGTCGGGGTTGAGGACTTCCCCGCCCAGATCCGTCTTCCACAGAGTACAGAAAAGCCCTTACTCAGTTCAGAGCTCCTCCCCCATGGAAGCTGCACCTGGCACGGATTGATTGTCTACCCCTTATTATTCCCGTTTTCCAACGGGGTCGGGGATGAGATGCGATGGAAGTCTTCGTGGCGATGGTTTTTACGGCCGGATGCCCTTCCTGACGCCAACCTAATGAGATGAGTTAATGAGAGATGAAATGAATGAAGGTGAATGAAACTGGGCAAGGATGTGGAAGGAAGCGGCCGTGGCCTGTCAGAAGGTACCGTCCCAGCATTTGCCTGGTGTTGAAAATGGGAAACCACGGAAAACCATTTCAAGGACGGCCGACGGTGGGGCTCGAACCCACGCGTCTACCGTGTCAGCAGAGAGCTTGGCCCCATGACCTAATGCTGCGCGTTAGCCAGCGTAGCCACTACTGTCGGTGCACTATAATATTACAATATACACTTTTAATTTTCCATTGCAAAATGCACAATATGTTATCAATTGATTAAGATCGTATTAGCAAATAACAACTATGATTTATTATGGTCAGGATTTGGCACTGGAGTTTTACAAATAGTTATTTCAATGACCAACAGAGAACACTGTTAACAAGGGATTTTCGCTCCCGGGACACACATAGTAGGATAACATGGCACATGTTACACATCATAATATATGTGACTATTGTAAGGGTCGTATAATTTTAGAGACGCCGGGATGCAGGTATTTATCTTCGAATAGGATCTTTAACGTGCCAGTATATCTACTTACTACTGAGAACTGATTGCGCTGGGATGCGATCTCACAACCTTGGGAACAGCAAGTGAGAATGTTACCGCTGCACTACGCAGCCAACTGTTAAAGAGATTGCCTCGGATATAAGGTGTGGCGGCTATGTAGAGATGAAACGATTAGCTCAGGACAGTGGGCAAGGAGGGCTGCATCAAGCTAGTATGACTGATGACTCAAACACACACAAGGAATATAGACTATATGTAAAACAGTTCCATGTTGAAACTCTTTTTCTAATAAGCCAAGACATCAACTGTGGATATTTGATTTCACTTATATTTATCTATGCTATATTTCACCAACAGACGCTCGTTTTGAAGTGGGACGACAATGGCACCAATACTACTGTTCTGGACAAGGTGAACTATAATATAATTATTGAAGCCTCCATCATAGACCATAGTCGTAGATTGGCAGAACTTGTCTATTATACGAATGGTTCTAGGAAACCTAGCCAAGTTCTTTGTGGCATACTTAGCGCTGGTTCAAGATACCGCAGAGCTCCTTTGAAGTGATTTAAGGACCAGCTCATGGCATCAGAAACAAACCGGCAAACCTCGGAGGATACTAGTAGAGATCGACCGATTAAGCGTCAAGTTTTACAGGAAATTTCATTTTTAGCCTACTTTCGATTTTTGCAAAAAATGAAAGTAGACTTATGAGATCAACACAGGGCGAAAAAAGTGTGTCTGTCTGTGTGTGTGTATGTGTGTGTGTGAGTCTGTGTGTGTGTGTGTCTGTGTGTCTGTGTGTGTGTGAGTGTGTGTACTCTGAATGTCTGTCCCCCCCTATCAATTCGAACACGGTGAATGCGAATTGAACGAAATTTGGTACAAAGGTAGCACTAGCAAAGGACACCTCAGTGTCATGTTTTATATCGCCGCCATCTTGACGGAAACGTAATGGCGGCCACACAAATGTTCAAAGCTTAAATCAAATTACGACTAACCTAATCATCCGATCTCTACCAAATTTTGCAACAACATACCTTTATAGGGGGAGCATCCTTTGACCAAACTAATAAGTCATCAGCGTAATAGTTTGCGGATGGCGGCCATCTTTGTGTGAAAATAGATTCCCCCTATTAATTCGAACACGGTGCAACCGAATGGAACGAAATTTGGTACAGAGGTAGTACTAACAAAAGGCACCTCAGTGTCATGTCTTATATCGCCGCCATCTTGACGGAAACGTAATGGCGGCCACACAAATGTTCAAAGCTTAAATCAAATTACGATTAACCTAATTATCCGATCTCTACCAAATTTTGCAACAACATACCTTTGTAGAGGAAGCATCCTTTGACCAAATAACTAGGTCATTAGCCTAATAGTTTGCGGATGGCGGCCATCTTTGTGTGAAAATCAATTCCCCCTATTAATTCAAACACGGTGAAACCAAATGGAACGAAATTTGGTACAGAGGTAGCACTAGCAAAGGGCACCTCAGTGTCATGTTTTATATCGCTACCATCTTGACTGAAACGTAATGGCGGCCACACGAATGTTCAAAGCTTAAATCAAATTACGATTAACCTAATCATCCGATCTCTACCAAATTTTGCAACTACATACCTTTATGGAGGGAGCATCCTTTGACCAATCTAATAGGTCATTCGCCTAATAGTTTGCGGATGGCGGCCATCTTTGTGTCAAAATCGATTCTCCCTATTAATTCAAACACAGTGAAACCGAGTGGAAAGAAATTTGGTACAGAGATAGCACTAGCAAAGGGCATCTCAGTGTTGATTCATATCGCCGCCATATTGACAGAAACGTAATGGCGGCCACACAAATTTTCAAAGCTTAAATCAAATTACGATTAGCCTAATCATCCGATCTCTAGCAAATTTAGCAACAACATACCTTTATGGAGGGAGCATCCTTTGACCAAACTAATAGGTCATCAGCCTAATATTTTGCGGATGGCGGCCATCTTTGTGTGAAAATCGATTCCCCTTATCAATTCGAACACGGTGAAACCGAATGGAACGAAATTTGGTACAGAGGTAGCACTAGCAAAGGGCACCTCAGTGTCATGTTTTATATCACCGCTATCTTGACGGAAACGTAATCGCGGCCACCCAAATGTTAAAAGCTAAAATGTAATTACGACCAACCTAATAATCTAGTCTCTACCAAATTTTGCAACACCATATCTTTATGTGGGAAACATATTCAGACCAAACTGCAAGAACATCAGCCCAATAGTATGCAGATGGTGGCCAAGTATGTGTGCAAATCGATTCCCCCTATCAATTCAAACACGGTGAAACCGAATTGAACGAAATTTGGTACAGAGGTAGCACTAGCAAAGGGCACCTCATATTCATGTTTAATATCCCTATAGCACGTTGTATTTCAACAAGCTACTACAACCAACATTCAATCATACTCCTTGAAAAGGACAAAGAGTTATAACAATACCCATGCATTTAGGAGAAAGTAGGCTATATGTTCTTTACTGAACATCTTGTTTAAGTTTTAAGGTACAAACTATCATTGCTGGAGGGCCAAACAAAACTATTATGAAGGCGCGAGGGTCATGACTTAACAGGAAAGTTAATTTCAAGTTGTAATTCCCTATACATTATTTTTACACCGACAATCATTAATGGAATCTATAATTTACTCATTTACCATAATTCGCATCATGCTTGGTTTTAACGAATCACTTTCAATGCGGTTTCTCTCTTTTGACTTAGGCTAATACAACGTAGCTTTCAGACCTTAAAAATACGTACTTTCACGGTTCACACACATGTGTACTACAGAACAATGACAGAATTTCAAGTGATATTTTGTCAGTTTAGGGAAATTTGTTTTTAATATAATTTTCCAGAAATTCTCAGGATCATCGCATCTTTTGGTCTAGAAGAATGAATCAGCCTGCCGTCTAACGGAAGCAACGAAACTTATTTATGAAATGTCGAAATATTCCAAGAGCAACGTACAATTTTATCTGCATAGTTAGATATAATATTACAGTGCATAAACATACGAGAGGAGCAAAGATAAGTCACTCAGTATGAGGTCCACATGAGGCCCATGGGCCGTAGGTTGGACCACGCAGCCTTAGGTATTTAATTTTGTTTCTGGTGACTCCTAGTGAAGACAAGAGATAGGTTGGTAGGACACATACTAAGACACCCAGGAATAGCAAGTTTAGTTATGGAAGGAAGGGTCAAGGACAAGTACTGTGGGGGTAGACCAAGGTTAAAATATGTTAAACAGATTGCCTCGGATGTAGGGTGTGGTAGCTATGTAGAGATGAAACGATTAGCTCAGGAAAGGGGCCATGGAGGGCTACATCAAACCAGTCAAAAGACTGAAGACTCAAACAACAACATTCATTAATAGTCGAAAGGAACCTTGTAGTTTTACGTGACCATTAATCTCGAGATCATGAGCCACGGGACCTCCATTTCTATGTGGAATCCGAACCATAGGACATGGAATTTCATTTCGAAAATCTCACATGCTTTGACCGGGAATCGAACCCGGTCCACCTTAGTGAGAGGCAAACAGCTTGATGGCTGCGCCACTACGCCCTCAATAGGGATGTAGCCTGAGAAAGTTCGCGCCAGATAGCGCTCGTGTTGTACTGGGTAAGAGCAAGGCGATCGTCCTATGTTTCCCCCGGTCAGCTACGAGGAATGTATAGATTGTGACCGAGTTTTCTAAGCTAAAGTAAATTATATCTTCTCTAATTTTACTCCAAGACTATATTAATTAATTCTATAGGTATATCCTCTAATATATTATGAACGATTTTCAGCGTTTAAGCGTTAAACAGCTGTAAAATGAGCTACGGACTAGAGGCGCTAAAACTAGTGGGAGGAGGGAAGAATTATAGGCTACAGCGGTAATAACAAAATTCTAACACGCTTTATTATTCAAATTATGAATAGGAGTCAGCATGCTTGAGTATTGTAGGCCTATATTGATAAATGGCCTATATCTCCATAAGACTTAAATCATAAATAGAGATTTCCCGGTCAATGCATTTGAGATTTTCAAAGTGAAATGCCTTGTCCTGTTCGGATTCCACGTAAAGAGGAAGTCCTCTTTGCCTTATGATCTCTAGATTAACGGTCACGTAAAACTATAATCTTCCTTTTATAAATAGAGATTTAAATATTCACTGGCTCCCCGTGCTTATAGACTTCGATTCGTGTATTTTTTTGGTTGATAGCGTACATGAAACGGTCTTGTTTTAAGGTAAACATAATCAAAGAAAGTTGATACCGGTATTGTTTACCTCAAAATGCATCGCAACGTTTGGTTCTTTTGTAATTTGTCAATTTCTTAATACAAATTGTTTCCGTACCCCTTGGAAACGACTTAGGGGTACAGTATTTAAAAAGTTTGAGAATCCCTGTTTTAAGGCCATGAACTGTTTCCATTCATCTGGCTAACTTTGGCCTATGACTCAAGAATGTAGAAGTCAGTCACTACCGGTACCACATTCTCCGTCGGGCAGATGTAAGTTGACGATTAATTCTGATTTCAAGAAACCAACCATAATACGTTTTTGACTGTTAATGTTGTGACATTTATTCTTGAAGTATTTGTCCGAGTATTGATGCCTTTGAAAATGGGAGTCACAAATGTTACATTCACTTCTTCCTGTATATTGACGATTTCTTCCCGTACCGTACTTCAATGGAGATAATTTATGCAGATTCCGATATTGTAGGCTTATCGTGGTAAACTGGCAATTTTCTTGTGTATGGCCTCTTCCTTATTTTTGTTGTGTTCGAGGTCCACGGAAAAAGCGATGGAACAGTGCCCGGTTTTAATCTTGCTCTCTCACCTTCAAATACAAACACATAAATTCAGTGGTTGTTACCGATATGTCTATTCAGTTTATAGGTAGGAATTATTTCCCTTTGTAAATCACACTTGCCCAACACAGTTTTCGTGAAGTCATCGAGTTGAAAACGATGGGAACACACTTTAATATTTTCGGTCAGATTTTCTTCACCGAAATGTTTCCTTCTAATAGCATGTAACCATTTCTTCCTAATTTCTTTATTTTGTGAAAATTGGTGACACGAAATCGGATTTCCCTGATTTTTGCAAAGAGGAACACTGCAATAGCTCGGCATAGTCACGAAAATAGCAATTTAAACAACTTAAATTCGTGGATATTAGCGGCATGAGAACACAGGAGACAAATGAAGAGCGCCTTGCGCTTACCCAGTACAACAGCAGTGCGCTCTATCGGTGCTAGTTCTATACATCCCTATTAGTCGAACGAAATATATCTCACGCTATAGATTTTATCAGGATAAATTCTCAACAAAACACCAACTCTCATTATAGCATTACTGACTACTCTTGCAGGGGGCCGTGGTGGCGCAGTGGTCAAGCTGTTGGCCTGTCACGAAGGTGGACCGGGTTCGATTCCCGGTTAATGCATGTGCGTTTTTCGAAGTGAAATGTCATGTACTGTGGTTCGGATTCCACGTAAAAAGGAGGTCCCATGGCTCATGATCGCATGATTAACGGTCACGTAAAACTAAAAGCTTCCTTTTTTAGACTACTCTTACGACCCTAAAAGTGAAATAGACATAACTCACAGTACAATAAAACGTTTAGATTAAGAGCTTATCTTCGAGATCCAGGGAAACGAGCCTCGTAATATTGAAGAACGTGATTGCATGTAGAAGGAGATATCATCCTTTTATGAGTTATTGTGGAGCAACCGTAAAATTGGAAGCAAATTGGAAAAATGTTCTGAAATTAGGTTTGGCCAGTATGTGACTTGCCAGCAGCGGTTTCACAGGATAGGCATAGTGGTCTAAGCCTTCTTGGATATTTTGAGAATAAAATCATCCCCTATATTTAATATTTTCTCCTCATACTTATAAAACATATTACTTTATAATTCTTCAAAAGGTAGTTTGTTTCCAGAATGTTTCAAACTGTCCGCTCTCAGGAAAGTCTGTAAGTATCTCTTCTCCTTTTTAAACTAAACGCCAATCCCCACAATCGCACTTCACTCCAGAAAGATAGATTAGGAATACTTCCAATTTATCCTCAAGTCCACCGTTGCTGGAAATACCAGCATTCGCTGCGAGGAAGACATAGAGAAGTTTACTCACTCCCTCCTAACCGCAGCCCGCATCGCAGCTATCGGTCCCAAACATTAAGTACACAAACTCTTCTTCATCCCCCCTGCTCTTCAGGCTCTTATCAAACGGCGGTGGCAAACCACTCGTAATCTTCGCCTTAAGCAATAATGGTACAGATTCAAACGACAAAATCGTTCTGCCTTGCTTAATCTCTGCAACAAAGAATGGCAATCTAAAATAGAGAATATGGCTGGAAACTCCAGGTCCCACTACGGTATGGCCAATAAACTGCTTAAGAAGAGGACTGGCATTCCAACATTACACGAGGTACGTGGGATGGTATTCACCAAATCTGACAAGGCTAATACCCTGGCGGCCACTTTCGAAAGAGCGTGTGAGCCAAACCAGGAACCTTGTGACGATGACTTCGTTGAAGAGGTACGTCATGATCTTGGTGGTGGCCTCCAGGGAGTGCTTCTCCGAGGCTTTAAATTTGTCTCACTGGCCGAACTGCTCAACATCATCAAGAAGCTAAGAACTCGCAAGGCCCCGACCCTGACGAGGTATCAGGTTTTAAGTAAAAACGCTTTAACCTGTCTTACCAAAATCTTTAATTCTAGATACCATTTGGGGTATTTTCCCTCGGCCTGGAAAGTCTCCACAGTTATCATGACAGGTAAGCCCAACACTGATGGCAACTTCCCGCAAAACTACAGGCCAATTAGCCTTCTTTCTGTAATCTCCAAATTATTTGAAATGACCCTACTTTCCAGGCACAACTCATATATCAGTAACATTATTAATGATGAGCAGTTCGGTTTCCGCAAAGGTCATTCCACTGTACAACAACTTCTCAGGCTCATATAAATTATTACGCGCGCCTTTAACGAAAATGGCACGACAGGAGTTTGCTTCTTAGACATCAGTCGTGCTTTTGATAAAGTTTGGCACAGTGTTTTGCTGTACAAAATGAAGCACAATGTTTTCCCAGACCACTTACTCAGAGTCATAAATTCCTATCTCAGGAAAAGGAAATTCTATGTCCAGCTGGATAACGCTAAATCCTCCATAAGAGTAATCAAAGCCTGTGTAACGCAAGGTAGTGTCATAGCCCCCGCCCTCTTTAATGTATATGTCTCTGATATCCCCAAGACTGATGCTACCAGTCTCTGCCTGTACGCAGATAACACTGCTGTCTCCACCACCTCCTGAAGAGGGCATAGAGTTGAATCCAACCTCCAAGTCGCGTTAGACACCCTAGAACCCTGGCTATGGAATTGGAGAATTAAGATTAACGTTAGTAAATGTTCTGCCACTCTGTTTACGAATAAACGCTAACAGACTGAAGTCCAGGATCTTTTCTTATTTGACGAGGAGATCAGATGGCAGACAGCAACAAATTATCTGGGAATCACGTTTGATCGAGGCCTTACTTTCGCTCAGAAGGTCACCACGCGTGCTAATCAAGCAGAACTCTGGCATTTACTTAAGTCCTAGAATTCACTAGATGAATTTAGCAATCTCCTTACATATAGCATAATTGTGCATCCTATGATGGAATATGCCAGTCCTGCTTGCGGGTTTGCAGCTCTCTCTGCCATCAACAAACTTCAGGTTGTCCAGAATCTGGCGTTGCGCACGATACCGGGTGCTCTCTGGTACGTGGGCAACACCCAACTTCACACCGACTATAATCTCTCGACCATCAGTCAGAGAATACACCGGCAGGCAGTTAAACTGTACAGAACAGCCACACTCAGCACCAACCCATTGGTCAACAAATTAGGTGATTAACAAAAAACGGGGAGCCCACACAAGCACCCCTGCATCATTATTGAATAGCTCTTCCTCCAACATGCTACTATAACACACCTATACTTCACTTCCGAAACTTCTACTCTTAGACTATCTCTTTACTCTCTGATTTTCATTTCATGAAATTCTCACTTGTACTATCCTATTCTATCTTCTATATTTCTAATGTCTCAGTACATCAGGTCATATCCTGACCAAATTGATTCACTCATTCAATTGTAGTGGGTCGTAACTAACTGGATATAACTCTCAAGACCTTCGGGCCGGTTGGCTAAAATTTTCAAGACAGGCCACGCCAGCTCACGACTCAAGAGTGACACGCTCCAAAACGAAATCTCTTCGCAAACCACAATCTCGGAGCTTGCCTGCCTAGCCACCCAGCGTGGCCCTTGAATGAGCTTACGAATCACAGCCCCTTGTTCATCCATACTTTTTTTTGTCGTGTGGTCTCCTGAGAGGCCGAGTGTAGGTCTTTCTATTCGACGCCCGTGGGCGACCTGCGCGTCGGGATGAGAGATGGAATGGATGAGGATGAATGAAACAGGGCAAGGATGTGGAAGGAATCGGCCGTGGCCTATCAGAAGGTACCGTCCCAGCACATGCCTGGTGTTGAAAATGGGGAAACCATGGAAAACCATTTCAAGGACGGCCGACGGTGGGGCTCGAACCCACGCGTCTACCTAGTCAGCAGAGAGCTTGGCCCCATGACCTAATGCTGCGCTTTAGCCAGCTGAGCCAATGCTGTCGGTACTCAACTCATGCGTATAGCACTAGGGCCGGCATGGTGAGATCCAGCTTAACCTGTGCGATCGGTCAAGATAATTGCCGACCGCTAACGATCCCGTTCTTTACCAAGGCAATTACCCGGTTGTGGAATGAAACGACTGACACACACCGCGTGTGCTAGTGTTGTCAACAATCATGTGATTACACGCAAAAAGTGATAATATTCTGTGGTTTGTGTTTAAAAGTATCAACGTTTTGAACATGGTGTGTAAGTCTGCAACATACATAATTGGCCTGCACTGGGAATTTAAAGCACGAACCGCTTTATCAAGCAAATGAGCTCAAACTTAAATGGAACTTTAATAATTATTTCAAAGGCGACATTCAACTTCCCATCCCCAAATTACATCCAATTTGTTGCGACATCGTGCCCATATTTACTGTAAGATATAATGATCACTGGTAAACTACCAAAAGCTTTCAAGAAAACGAAAATCATAGCTGTATTGGAACCTGGTAAGCCAAAAGATAAACCAGATAGCTATCGACCGATAGCTCTCCTCAGCTGTTGCTGCAAACTTCTGGAATGACCCATACTTAACCGAATTCGTTCGAAGATTCATGAAGTAACACCTATTGAACAAGCAGGCTATAGACCAAGTAGAAGCTGCACATATCAAGTACTAAGTCTCACCACTCATATAGAAGCAGGGTTTCAAAAACAACTTAAAACATATGTTGCTTTTGTTGACCTTACAGCAGCCTATGACACGCTATGGATTACTCTACAAACTGATGCGTATCATACCATGTCAAACCATGAACAAGCTTATAAACAATATTCTGTCTGACAGATATTTCCAAGTGGTTGTTGGGATCAAAATAAGTATGCAAAAGAAACTGAACAATGGACTCCCACAAAGTTCCGTTTTAGCTCCAGTGTTCTTTTACTTGTACACATCAGACCTCCCTATAACGCAATCAAGAAAATTCATTTATGCAGATGACCTGGTTTTGGCAACTCAACAAAGAACTCTTAAGAAGAGCGAACAGATTCTTTCCTCAGATCTAATCATTATGAATGAATACTTCAAGAAATGGAGACTAACATCGAATCCCAATAAGACTGAAGTTAGTTGTTTCCACTTCAACAACAGGTTGGCAAATACAGAGCTGAATGTCATCTTTAATGAGAAAGTCCTCCATCATTAACATTTTCCAAAATATTTAGGCGTTACTCTCGATAGGACTGTGTCCTTCAAGAAGCATCTGCAGAACACTTCAGCAAAACTAACATCACGGAATAACATCTTGCAGAAGTTATGTGGAACCACATGGGGAGCTACAGCAACAACATTACGATCTTCTGTTTCAGGACTTGTCTATTCAGCTGCTGAATACTGTGCACCGGTGTTGCTTAAGAGTCCACATGTGAAGCAAATAGATGCCCAATTTAATTCGACGATGAGAATAAAATCAGGTTGCATCAGGACCACACCTCTGTACTGCCTTTCACCTGTAAGTCACATTGCACCACCTGACTTATGTAGAGGGAATATCCTGAGGAAATATCAGAAGATAATCTCTACTCCACAGCTTCCTATTCATTCTAACATACTGTATCTACGGTAAAAATACGTCGCTTTAAATCCCGCCGAACACCCATCCTAACAGCGGAATCTCTATAATTAAATAATTTTCAGATTGACAACAAGTGGTATGAGGTATGGAATAGTTCCATAGAAATATAGGAACTTCATTGATCCTATCAAGAAACTAGCTGGTATGGGACTACCACGCAATACTTGGAAATCGCTCAACAGGATGCTTGCCACGATGGGTGAGTGGTTAACGTGTCGGACTACCAACCCAAAGCTTGCAGGTTCGCCCCTGGCCGTGGTAAGTAATTTTTTTGAAAGGCGACAAAAATCACAACATGGATGTCATACGTTGTTGGCATGTTAAAGAACCCATTTGAATTCAGTAGGCGGTGTTAATAATGGCAAAATGAATCTCGGGATTTTCCGCCAACACAAAGTTCTTCCAATCTCTACTAGAAAGCGCTATAGTGTCAAGGCGGTTAGATATCTAACCTCCTTGACTTTCATAGCGTTCCAAGGAACGACGAAATTAGACATGCAAGCTGCCCTCTGGGTGTCAAATAACAAAGCTTGCACCCGAGGCCATACGATATTCTTCTTCTTTCTTCTTTCGTCGTTATGCCCATTCAAAGAGCGCGTTTGAACTTGTTAGTTGGCCTGATGGTTTTCGCCTTCTTGCCCTCCCAAAATCTCTTCATGAATGCACTGTGTTGCATCTTGCGTTCTGTCGACCACTTCCTACCAGTTTTCTTTATGGGTTTCTCCCTACATTTATGGTTGGCTATGTTTGTCCTAAAAGCTCCACGATTGTCTGTCATGTCGTCTGTGATATTCATTTCTTGGAGGTCCGCCTCAGTTTCTTCTAGCCATTTTTTCTTGACCTTCTTTGAGTTGATTACCCTGAATAATCTCTTAGCCTGTCGCTGTTTATTATGTAGATATGGCCATAGAAATCCAGGCGTCGCTTCCGTACGGCATCAGTGAACCTGTCAGTGAAGGAGTAGAGGTCCGCTGTTCTCCTCTTATTCCACATTCCATTTTCTCTCGTGGGACCATACATTTTCCGGAGAAATTTCCGTTCATGTTTTTCAATGTCTGTAATTTTTGAGTGACCACACAGGCATATGGTTTCTGCGGCATACTGTATAAAGCATCCGGCAATACAACTGTCCTGTAGTGTCGTAATTTCGCATTACACGATATGACTCTTTTGTTGTAGTAGTTCCATGTCTTATGGAGTTTGGTGGTTCTGTCTACATTGGCACTGCTGTCTAGTCCTGATGGTAGTATGATTTCTCCAAGATATTTGAAGGAGGAAACCTGTGAAATTGAGCTGTTTTCCAATTCTAGCGTAGTTCGTTTGCTATTTTGATGTAGATTTTCCATATACTTGGTTTTCTCGTACGATATCTGGAGGCCTGCCTTTGATTCTATATTGTGTAGTCTCTGTATTGTGCCCGTTTAGACCGGAGTCCGCACGACCACATATGCATTTTACCAATAATCAGTCAGCACGAGAGTCAAAATATCCCGGAGCGCCAGATGGGTTAAAGCTAATCGCAAAAACGACATCAAATGAAAAAAAATGCTTTACTGATTTTTGGCTCAATGCAACAATAAGGATAGAAGGAGATTCAACTGGGCATAACACATCATGTAAAATTATCTCATTTTATTTTGAATTTAAAATTGACTGCAAAAATGCTCAAAGCAGCATCACTCACGTGTGGCGACCCACACTCCTATTTACACAATGTACAGAAATTTTCCAAACACATTTGACAATTATCTTTGGAAACACAAGTCTGATCATTAGTCCTGTAGACTGTGTTCCAAAATTATATTCATTTATTTGTGATTAAATCCAGTTCAAATTTAATTGTCTTTACTGGAAATATCGTAGTTCACTGTTTGAAATTTTTTACATAATATTAACACTCGTAGAATAAATGTTCATAGAATTTTAAACTTTCACTTATTTTTCCAGTTTTCAAAAAATATTGTCAAAAAATATTATCTTTGAATCAACACAAATTATTTACACATATTAATAACATCTGAAAAGTATTTGACCTTGAGCATAGCATCGAAGAACTGTGCGAAGCACAACAAAAATTAATTGTTCTTCTGACATTAAACATTTCGAGAAGTGACTCGATTATGAACTTCAAGTTCCTAACAAAATATATGATTTCTGAATCATCAACTTGATCAATAAATTGTTGAACCATTCAACTATTTGATTTTCCACTTAGAATCATCATTATGAAAAATATTTATATTCATGGCCATTTTAGTAATTTTCACAACTTGCAATTCTTCGACAGAATGCGGAAATAATAATTGTAGCTTCATAATAAATTAATTTAGTTCATGGCACTAGGATTGAAAATATCCTTCAAATTATTCGTGGTTAAAGAATTATTTTTAATTGGCAGTGGCCCATTCTATTATTTGTGTAAGAACACAATATTACAACAACAACGGCAAAGGTCTTCCTCTGAAGAAGAATAAACTACTATCATGACAAATCCGGGTTCTAGCAAAATCAAAGTCTAAATGGAATCCGTAAACAAGGTTGAAATAAGAACTGATGGTTTCTAAGAAATAACCTTCGGGTCATTCATACGACGCAATGTGTAGTTCCAATACTCCTATAAACTTGAGCCATCGAACCTGCTATTTGATTGATGCTCAAAAAAAAACTCCTCATTCCTGCGACTTAAACATGCGCACCTGGGAATGGCATTTCAACTACTCCACACACATAAATTTTCTTCCCAAAATGTATACAATAAATCAAGCCTCTGCTTGTTATCAACACTGGAAGATTAATAAACTCACAAGTTTATTTTATTTTACCATTCAGTTCAACCCGTGAATTTACCATACTCATGATAATCTTTATTTCACTTTCGAATGTATTTACGTCATGATTTTATATAAATACAAAAATATCCTATTTGATACAATTATCATTTGCTTCCCGTTTCATGCCTCTCCGTGTTATCTGAAAAATATACTTTGCTCATTGCAAATATCAACTGTTCAACCAGAACTGAAATGTTGGTTGAATGCGGGCTTGCGCTAACCACTCTCCTTCGGAACATCTCCTGTTCCAAACTAGAAATGATTAAACTACTTCATAAGCTCTCTATCAATACATATGATTATTAGAAAATATAATATCCAAGAATTATTTAGAAAAGTTATGAAAATTATTATTATTATTATCAGTGGATTATTATTATTATTATTAGTTATATTATTTTAAATATATTAATTATCATCTCATAATGTGAGAATCCACATGTTCGAACCTTCGAATATGGAAAAAATATCCATTCCTCAACAAAAAATAATTTAACTTTTACAATTACATCGGCTGATTACCGTGATTTCCCAAAAATATGAAATATTCAAATAAATGCTCGATATGCTCGGTCATCGATCCTAAACTGTTCTGAGTGCTGAAAATACTCAGAATAACTCTAATATGTCTTGCGTAAATCATTGCAAGATTTAAATACGAAGAAAAATAAATGTGTTGGTCATCTGCCGTAAAATAGTTTGTTCCAATTAGCTAGGCATAATATAAAGTCAAAATGTGGCTTACATTTCTTGATGGTCTTGAAGCGTAGCGAACCTGGTCTGTTCCAGATTTATCCATAGACATGCCCTATTGGACAAGCACGTATAATCCTTGTATCGGCCGCCATTATATACCCACAATCCGTCTAACAAGACATAGTGGTAATATCTCTTGACGTTTGAAGTAACTGTTGATCCATTTCAATATTGGCTTCTGTTAACTCCATAACAGTTTGCTTAAATGGGGTCAGATCTAAGTGATCTATTCTTAGATATGTCAGTTGTAACATAACTCACGGTAATCTTTTCAGTACAAGAAAAAACTGACAGTCTAAACCAATCAACGGCTGTTCTGAAGATCGTTCCCTGGGCATGGCTTCACACCATCTACCATGCGCGAAGCAACATGTAGTTTCCCTGCGTTGGCTAATGAACACCACCGTGATAGACTGGTCTTCAATGTACTGATAGATCGAAGTGGTTATTAAGTTACAAATATAAAACTGACTAAAATTGGACTAAAATATCCAAGTATTAGATTATTACTGGACTGTGAAAAAGTACTAACTCTAGACAAAGTCTAGCATATGTCCATGTGAAAATAAAAATATTTCACCAGTGTCTGTAGAAAATATCAATCACCTCAGTGATTCTCCTTGCCGGAAACTTACTAAGTTCCACTCGTAGCGCAGCACTTTTGTGACTATCACAACTTTGAAAATAACTTCTGCGTAGATCCGGCAACCATGTGCCTTGGCTCAGCGTAGTAGCACCTTGCTAGGCAAGTGCTTGTGTCGAAAAGAGCTATTGATGTCTGAGCCAGCCGGCTTTTATTCAAAACTGTCAGGGTCACGCGTCATCACGCTGAAATATGGAAATCCTCATATCTCTGGTATCCCTGGTCCGATTTACTTGATACTAATTGCATTCTCTTTCATTTGACCGTGCCAGTAATCTGATCCAAGTCTCAAGTCTCTACTCCATGGCTAACTATTTAATCAATAAATAGCCTCGACCTCTGCTATTACTCGCTACGTCACTTGACATGCTCTTAGCGGTATATTCTTTCCAATTGCTTCGAGAAGCAATGTAGCGCGATATTCAAATATCTCAACTTTCAAAAGCGGCTGTAGCCTTTCCCTTGATATCTAGGTGTCTGAATCTTGGAATACCCATTCCTAGAGTTGGGCACATCCACCCCACACCTAGCAAAAAATAAAAATTAAAAAAAAAATATTTTTCCTATCTACACATTAAATCATCTGGTTCTTGAATAATAAATCTTCAAATTCGCTGCATTATAAGTTCCCACGATGTTACCAGTTCGTGTATTGGCGACTTCATAACTTCCATTGTTGTTTACTTCCACAATACGTTATTCAAAAATCTTTAATTTCTCCAGGTTTAATATCAAAAATATCGTGATACTCTTCCAAAATCTTCCCTAGCTCTGGGGACTCCTTCTCAGTGTAGACTTCTCTTCCTTCAGCTTCATGAAAAATCAGAGACCATTGAGCATCTCCCTCGATGTCTTCCTCTTCTTTTCCCTCGAAGTTAATCTCTTCGGTATTCTTGAATCTGATCGTCTCCGTCTTCATGTCTATCACTGCTTGATATTTCTGAATGAAATCCGCTCCCAATATCATGTCAAAAGCCATGTCCTTCATTACTACAAACACATGTCGGAAATCATGTCCTCCAATCGTAATACATAAGTATAATTGTGTTTTACATAGAGATATTTTGTTGGGTATTATTCCTTGGATCTTAATTCCTGATACTGGAATCTCCTCTAAATTCTGTTTGAGCTTCCACAGAATATAAAGCTTCTCACTCAAAAGACAAAGCATAGCCCCAGTATCAATCAAAGTATCGACAGGCATACCGAATACTTCGCATGATATGATTGGCATTCTAATTCTTGTACCCATTTCTTTCCGTTCGTCATTCTGTTGAATTAAGTCATCATCCTCTACTTGCCATTTAATAATTCTGGAAGTGAAAGTGTTCAAAATTCTATCTTCTACTGTGAATTCGAAGTTTTTTTTTCGTTTCCATTCCCCCGGGATTGTTGTGTTCCCGATGGACCTGGTTCATTGGGCCTCTGCTCCAAAAACTGCACGTTATCTTGGTGTCTTGCTTCCAAGTTTTTCCTCGTCTCCATGTTGAACTCTTCATTGGACTGACGAGTATTCAAATTCCCTCTGTTATTGTAGTTTTTTCTACCGTAGTATCTTCTTTCCTGGTACCTTCCTTGATTATCCCGTGGCCTTCTCCATCGAGTATTATATCGATTTCCACCATCCGGTCTCGCATAAGGCTTGTAACTGTATCTGTTACTGTACTGATTCCATCCTCTTTTATCGGGCTCTTCCCTCGGCGTTTTCTCTTCTCGCCCCTCTCGAATCTCTCGAGGTGTTTGAGAATAACTATCAGCCATAACAGCGTACACAGCGTTGTTATTCTTTCCTCCCTTCTGATGGAAGAATTGAGCGTTCGTATGATCCAGCTTCTGCAATACCTCGTCAAATTGCTCCATATTATAGATGTCAGCAGCGATCAAAGTTCTTTGGACGTCTGCTGGAAACTGACGTATCAATGCAGTAATTAATTCGTTATCTGGCATCGGCGGATCTAAATGTTGAAGTTTAGAAAGCTGTCCAGAAAAGTACGTAGAGTATCGAGTAGGTTGTGACGTCGAGAATCTCTTCGAATATAATTCTGCTCTGACTTGCTGTTGGGTTTCCGGGGACCAAAACGTTTTTAATAATCCACGGGAAAACTCCTCAAAAGTGGTTAGAGTGGATCTAAAAGCTCTAAACCAAAGAAGTGCAGGACCTTCCAAAAACTTCCCTATCACTCGGATCTGTCTTTCCTTAGGGATCTTGGAATCTTTCAGGTAATCACCTGCTTCTCTCAAAAATTCTACGGGTGTCACAGAATCTCGCCCTGAAAATTTAGAAGGCTTATCCTCTACATTCTTGAATACAGTTATGGGGTTGGATTGAAATACTGTCCTGACCTCATCCTGTCTTTGACTATCAGTTTCTCTAGCTGCTCCTAGATTTATCTGTATCGGTTCTTTTCCCCTTACACTTGGCATTTTCAACAGATGGTCAGACTGCTTCTCGTCCTTGATTTGGGTTTTCATAGCCTCAAGTTCCTTATGGTTTTCTTCTGCCATTTTCTTAATTGCTTCGGTTTCCTTACAATTCTCCTTGACATCAGTGGATATCTGGTTCATAACAGCCTCGTGACTTTTCAATGCCCCTGTCATTTCTGATATGTCCTTCTGAGTTGCTTGGATGTCTTTGGAAATTACTTGAATATGGGATGACAAAGATTCCCTAATCTCCTTGATTCCCTCTTGGTTCTCCAGCTTGAGTGTGTCTTTAATTTCATTGACAACTGTGGTTTTAATTTCAGTTTGTAATTCATTAATCACACCTTCTTTTATTTCTCCCATTACAAGTTCTTTGAATTGTTCTGTCAACCGTTGAACAACTAGAATTCCCATCTCATTACTCTCTTTCTTCACTCTGACTTCCAGGTTGACCATGTCTTCACCAACTTTCCTAAGACCATGTTCTATCCTATCAGCTAAGCTTTGAGATCTAAGATCGGCATCGCGAAATTTATCGTCCATTAAACTTGCGTTAGTAGCTAATGAAGTTTCGAGCTCATGTGTTTTCTCGCATAATTTAGACATTTTACTCTCAAGTGACATTTTCAAAATTTCAGAATTCTCTTTAAATTTATTCTCCATAGAATTAAATTTACTATTTAAATTTTCTTTCAAGTTACCTTTTAAAGAATCAGAATTTTCTTTAAGTTTATTTTCTAAAGAATCAGAATTTTCTTTAAGTTTATTTTCTAAAGAATCAGAATTTTCTTTAAGTTTATTTTCTAAAGAATCAGAATTTTCTTTAAGTTTATCATTTAAACTTTCTTTAAGTTTATTTTCTAAAGAATCAGAATTTTCTTTAAGTTTCCTTTCCAAAGCCTCAGTATTTTCTTTCATAATGGCTGCTACACGCAGTCCAGCTTCTTTTGAACTCTCCTCCAAACTCCTCATCATCCTCATCATTTCTTCCATAATTTTCAATTATTATTCAAAACTTAGGGGTATACAATATTGGCAAACACAAGCTTATAACTAGAACAAGAAATATGAATAGCTAATTGGAACACTCTAATAAAATGAGATTTGTCCTAATGTCGACGTGATGGAAAAACAAAATTCTCTACTTTTACGAATTACATTTACCACAATATCACAAGAAAAATATGCAAGTTCTCAAATATCCTCCACCTGGATTCTAATAATGCGTATGTCCAGTCATCGAACGTTTACTACTGAATTTACTTGACGCCCTAATGGTTAAGCCATTATCAAAACTAATCAAACCCATTCTAATTATTAATCCAGTTAAATTTTTAATTTTCCCCACTAATTGGGTTTCCTACTAATTTATTCATCCAAACCAGACATCTCTCAACTCCCAAAATATTTATAGAAAAATTATCATAATTTAAATCGGCATGCGATTGACCATGTCTAACTCGAGCCCCACGTTGAGCGCCATTTCTCTCTCTATATTATTTTATGTGCCCGTTTAGACCGGAGTCCGCACGACCACATATGCATTTTACCAATAATCAGTCAGCACGAGAGTCAAAATATCCCGGAGCGCCAGATGGGTTAAAGCTAATCGCAAAAACGACATAAATGAAAAAAATGCTTTACTGATTTTTGGCTCAATGCAACAATAAGGATAGAAGGAGATTCAACTGGGCATAACACATCATGTAAAATTATCTCATTTTATTTTGAATTTAAAATTGACTGCAAAAATGCTCAAAGCAGCATCACTCACGTGTGGCGACCCACACTCCTATTTACACAATGTACAGAAATTTTCCAAACACATTTGACAATTATCTTTGGAAACACAAGTCTGATCATTAGTCCTCTAGACTGTGTTCCAAAATTATATTCATTTATTTGTGATTAAATCCAGTTCAAATTTAATTGTCTTTACTGGAAATATCGTAGTTCACTGTTTGAATTTTTTTTACATAATATTAACACTCGTAGAATAAATGTTCATAGAATTTTAAACTTTCACTTATTTTTCCAGTTTTCAAAAAATATTGTCAAAAAATATTATCTTTGAATCAACACAAATTATTTACACATATTAATAACATCTGAAAAGTATTTGACCTTGAGCATAGCATCGAAGAACTGTGCGAAGCACAACAAAAATTAATTGTTCTTCTGAAATTAAACATTTCGAGAAGTGACTCGATTATGAACTTCAAGTTCCTAACAAAATATATGATTTCTGAATCATCAACTTGATCAATAAATTGTTGAACCATTCAACTATTTGATTTTCCACTTAGAATCATCATTATGAAAAATATTTATATTCATGGCCATTTTAGTAATTTTCACAACTTGCAATTCTTCGACAGAATGCGGAAATAATAATTGTAGCTTCATAATAAATTAATTTAGTTCATGGCACTAGGATTGAAAATATCCCTCAAATTATTCGTGGTTAAAGAATTATTTTTAATTGGCAGTGGCCCATTCTATTATTTGTGTAAGAACACAATATTACAACAACAACGGCAAAGGTCTTCCTCTGAAGAAGAATAAACTACTATCATGACAAATCCGGGTTCTAGCAAAATCAAAGTCTAAATGGAATCCGTAAACAAGGTTGAAATAAGAACTGATGGTTTCTAAGAAATAACCTTCGGGTCATTCATACGACGCAATGTGTAGTTCCAATACTCCTATAAACTTGAGCCATCGAACCTGCTATTTGATTGATGCTCAAAAAAAAACTCCTCATTCCTGCGACTTAAACATGCGCACCTGGGAATGGCATTTCAACTACTCCACACACATAAATTTTCTTCCCAAAATGTATACAATAAATCAAGCCTCTGCTTGTTATCAACACTGGAAGATTAATAAACTCACAAGTTTATTTTATTTTACCATTCAGTTCAACCCGTGAATTTACCATACTCATGATAATCTTTATTTCACTTTCGAATGTATTTACGTCATGATTTTATATAAATACAAAAATATCCTATTGGATACAATTATCATTTGCTTCCCGTTTCATGCCTCTCCGTGTTATCTGAAAAATATACTTTGCTCATTGCAAATATCAACTGTTCAACCAGAACTGAAATGTTGGTTGAATGCGGGCTTGCGCTAACCACTCTCCTTCGGAACATCTCCTGTTCCAAACTAGAAATGATTAAACTACTTCATAATGAACCCTTTATCCTCTGTTGGATAAATGATTCTATGTTTTATTTCTTCAATTAATAAATATTTCCACCAGCATCATGAAAGTAGCCAGACGGCGATGAGGAAATTTCAAGCATTGGTTGGAGACAGCGGGGACATACCTGAAGCAGATTGACAAAAGGCTAAATACTTTAGCTGTGAAAGGAAATAGCCTAGCGATGTGTCAGAAGGACAGGTGTTGGCCGCCTCAAAAATAGAAGCGACGCGCAGTGAGACATGGTTCTGGTATGTTCATTGTGATGTTCGCGCCTATAAGAAATATGATGCAGTAACGTGAGTGGCTGATGAAGAAAATAGACACTCCTACGACGCCATGATCTGCTAAAAACCGCCAAATTACAGAAAATGTGGGAACCAATGAGAGAAGAATGCCTATTTAGCGCGGCAGGTCTAGCGGCACGCTCGGCTAGCATTCACGCGGGAGATCGCCTAGACAAAATCTCTACGATCGATTCTAGGATTAATGGGCATATTCTTGACCTGCGCTATTTTTCGAGTTCAGTGATATTTATTTCATTCCTGTATCACCATTATTTCGAGAAATTTTTGTATAAATTCCCCCTCTATCAAGACCTAGGGCCAGTTCATTTATAAGTGGTGTGAAGAGCCAAGACATTGCTTATTATTTTGTGCGTCTACGGACGTAGGCTTATTATTATTGTGTGTGTCGAGGACACGGCTTATTACTTTGGTTCGTCTGAGGACGGAGGCTGTTAATTTGTGTGTCAGTGGACACAGGCTTTTATACTTTGCGCGTCTAAGGACATTGGCAGTTATACTTTGCGTGTCATGAAGGACACAGAAATTATTATTAAAAGTGTTAAATTCAGTGTTAGATAGTCACAGTACTATATTTGTAGGGGCAGTATCTTCGATAATTCGCCAATAGACTGCTTTGGGGAAAGAAGTACCCGAACGGCGAATTTAGTAGTCAGACATCAAGTGTATAATAATTTAATTTTTGAATCAGCACGAGAGATGACATCATTGACCATGGAGGAAGCCTGGAAATATCAAGACTCCGTCAAGATGGTTGAGATGAGATAAGAAGAATCCAGTTGGGAAATGGCTGCAGATGTTCTTTGACGGGTGACTGGCTGAGGATGAGTACCGAATAATATTTATTATTATCTGATAAATTAACTTATGGTGTATGGGACATATCTCGTTTTGTAAATAATTTGCTTGTGTGATTAACGTAGTCTATTTAGTTTTGGTCTGACACACCTTTTGCATGGAAACAGCTCGCATGTATTATTAGTAGAAGGTTCTTTTCTTGTTTGTTGTTTTAACTAACGTAGCTATGTGAACGGCCGTGTTTGCATATGTTACGCAATGCGGTTAAAATCGTCTCTCGGAGATATGTTGTGTTTCAGAAGTAGGACTGAAGTAAAAATAATTATACAGTAGATTGGAGGGTAATTAATTCCTTTTGTTTTATTATTGATCAGATTCAATGAGATTATTGCCTTTGGAGCAATGTGATTTGTGACGAAGAGCAGTCAGCTCTATCGTAGGTTTTAATACTTTTTAATTGTCGGCGAGCATCCATTCAGCCGATCTGTGTGAAAACGTATTGTCATTCCCAAATTATGTGTGTGTGTGAGTGTGTGTTTTTGTGTCATTACAAGCGGGATTTTCAGCTTAGACTGATTTCTGGCAGCTTGATGACAAATCCATATTGTGACCTCGCGAGGGCAATTCTGGATATTTTGATTAATGTCTGACCATATTTTGAAGTGGTTGAGTTTGTTGCTGTTGATTCTTTGAGATAACGGCACAGCTGGTCAGGTATTTATACACACTGGAGTGGGACAATGGCAGGTGATTGAGGAAGAGGGGAGATGTTGCACAAGACGAACTGAAGGGTGCCAGCCAGGTCATTAGTGGAGAGTGCCTGTGTGGCTCAGTAATAACTTGTTATACAGAATTAAGAACTGATCAATGATAAAAATTGTTTAATAAATGGGAGTTGCCTACGAATCACGATGATCTCCCAAGCGTTAGCTTAACATGCAGTTTTGTTCATATAAAGTAATGTCAGCCAGTCAGGCTTTTGTTGTTGTTGGTTTATTCCATGTTTATATTCCATTCAGTGACCCGTTAGTCACATGCTTGCTGTATTTCCTTGTTTGTGTTGAGCAATTTGGCCCGTGTTGGCAGCTCATAGTCAAGTGCGTCTTCGCGCTAATGAGGGTCCCGAGAGAGATTCCTGTAGATAGTAGATTTGTAGTGCGTGTGTCAGCATTACTTTTTAAGTTTTTTTTTAATGTCATGTTCCATACCCATAAACGTTGATTTACGAGATGATTGTTCGTAAGCATCGTGGCTGTTAACCCGTTGTAAACGAACAGTCATCCAAAGTACTCATTCCTCGTAGTTAGTCATTACGCGCACATAAAACCCAAATTGCAAGGTAGTGGAACCAGGATCAACATTTTAAATAAAAGGGGAGATCTGTCTGACTCCTCAAATTTATAAATATTCCTATCATGGGAAATTCAGGGAGGATTGTTTTATATTTTATTGTTGTTTATTTCTTTTTATGCACTATTAGTCATTAAATCTTGTTATTATTTTACATCTTGTCACCTTTCTTTCTAATTTATAGTTTATATCCTATGACCCTTACCTCGGTAGAGCATGTTGTTTGGCGAACGTAAACATCACATAGGAACTGAGCGCGACCCCTTGATTAAGATTTCTTACATTAAACACTGCTTTTCTGAAGGGTTCATAGGAGTAAACTGGCGCGGCCAAGCGTGGGGCGGTTCACTGTGGTGTAACGGCAAAGATTTTGCACATGTCAGTGTAAGCGTAGTTGGGTTTTCAAACTGACGCAACAATGAAGGTGTAATTTTATTGCTGGTTCGCTGCTGGAACACATTTAAGTGGCGTATTTGAGTAAAACTGACATGCCGCAAGTGCAGGCAGATATGGCAGTATTTTAATCACCGGGAAGTGATATTTTATTAAAAGTAAATGAGGCGAAGAGGATACCGCCAAATGTGTGAAATATAAAGTAAAATCAGGAGTTTGCAAAGTAAAATACGGTTCACGTTTTTGTCTATTGAATTAAAGTAAAAGGTAATATGTGATACCGGGCGCCCAATGATTAAAGTTAAAATTAGATTTGTTTAGAAAGTCAAACTCGTGAAAATGTTAGGAGGCTGTAGCCTTAAATGACAATTAATACTTTATTAATTAGTCAGTGTTAATATCAGATCAGGATAACAATTTAATGACTGAATATGTGTTTGGGTTTAAATTAAATTGAGTAAAATTAGAACTACTCAGAGATGCAATCGACTAGTGGGATTAAATGTAAAAATAAATGAACTGAGTAGGGTAAAGAAATTAAATGTGCATTGGATTTTATGTGTGTGTCAAAGGGCATTGCTTTATGCCATTTCCCTAATGTCTCATATAAAGTGTGTAATATGGCAACGGTTGAACAGATTCAAGAAATCATTGAGAGTGCAGCTAGGAGAACACAGGCATTGTTGGACACTAAATTGGCGGAACAGAGTCAATCATTAAACAATAGTATGTTAGAACAAAGTGAAGCATTAAACGCTAAATTATCAGAACAGAGTCAATCATTAAACACTAGTATGTTAGAACAAAGTGAAGCATTGAACGCGAAATTAACTGAACAAATAAACAATAGTTTGTTAGAACAAAGTGAGTCGATAAACAAATTATCAGAACAAAGTGAATCATTGCGGACACAATTAAATAACAGTAGAATTGAACAGAATGAATATCAGGCGGAACAAGCTAGGTTATTAAAACGTGAAATTAATGACACTATCAATTCACAGTTAGAGACGCTAACCGCAGAGATGAAAGATCACACTAATCAACAGATGGTATTACTGGCCCTAGATGTGAGTAAAAATAATGAAAAGCAATTAGACCAGATTAAGAAAATGGAAAATATTTTTGATCAAAAACTTAGCATTCTGGATGAAACGTTGTTAGCTAATTTAGAGCAAATTGAAATAGCTTGCACTATGAATACAAGCGAGGTCAAGATAGCTCAGGAGAAGTTAGAAGGACGATTTATGGAGATGGAAAAAAGCGGCAAAGTAATTCAACAACAATTATCAGCGGTAGATGAGAATATATCCGGCATAATTAAAGATATGGATCGTCTCGAAATAAAATCAGCAGAGCAGTGGAAAAGCCTAGAAGCGGATCAGAGTCAATTAAGGAGTACCATCGAAGATAGGCTGAGCCAGATAGAAAGCAATCAGGATGTCACTAAAAGCCAGATTGAAGAGTAAGTAAGCACGATTAAAGAGCAGATAAGAAAAGATTGGAAAAAAATGAATATCGATTCTAAAGAGGAAAGATCCACCATTCTTAAAACAGTAGGCGAAAATCACACTCGTATTCAAGCATTAGAACAAGAAATGAAGAATAAACTTAAAGAACAGATGGACAGGATCATTAAAGCCGAACTCAGGTCATTAGAGCAATCGTCGATATTTAGAACGGAAGCATTGAAAGACAAGCAGGATGACTCAAATAGCCCGGAGGGTACTAGCACAGCAGGAAGTCAGACTCAGGCGAAGAGCCCATTAACAACAAACACGGAAGGGTTTCGCAAGAATATCGATAGGAGCTCAACACCACAAGACGGTCATCAGCCTACTCAACTTATCCAAGTAATTCGCTCAAGTGATTATAAACCACAGAAATACACGGAGAATTCAGGGGTAACACCTAAAGCTTTTATTAAAGAGATTGAAGACCATTACAATGACACTGGAGTACCTGAAGCACGTAGATTGAGGATGATGGAGAGATTTTTATCAGGAAGTGTCCTTACATGGTTTTTAAGCTTCAAATATACATTTGGAACCATGTCAGATTTTAAATTGGCGTTTCTGCGCAAATATTGGTCGCCCGCAACACAACAGAGTCTAAGGATGGAGCTTTACTCTAGAAAGTACCAAACCACCCAGCAAACAAAATACTCAGATTTCTTTAACATGCAAATGTTAAAATTTCGCGACCTTGATTACCCTTTAAATGAAGCGGATCTGGTGATGACAATAGCGAGGCAATTGCCTGTCAACGTGCAACAAGTCCTAGTCGCAGCGAACGTTAGTACGGCTATACATGCAGACCAGATATTACGCCAGATAGATGAGACTACGTCTCATAATCATTATAGAGGAGGAAGACAGCTGGAGTTAGTCAATGCGACAGAGGTCATAAAACCTAAGCAGGCAAACACTAAAACGCAGGGCACTAATACAAGCACTTCCACACCTAGGCGAAACCAGGAAGAAGGAGAAAACAGACCATACCAGCATAACGAAAATAACTACAATAATAGATCATATCAAGGCAACAATAGGTATCAACAGAGAGGATATCAACATTGGCGTGAAAATCGAAGAAATGACAGGCCTTATGGAAGATACGGTGATTACAATGCTAATCAAAGATGGAAAGGAAGATAAGACCAAAATCAAGGAGAGCCACGAAATTATCGAAATGACTGGGATGATAGGCACGCTCAATCACAAAATTACCTAGAGGAATTACACGCTAGTCAAGGTGGAGAGCTAGGAAGATGGGAAAAAGCCATTGGGAACATGAAGAATCCTGATACACATACTGAGGAAGCTGGAAGTCTACTGAGACAAGAGGAATATCAAGGACATCGGCGACAAACGGATGATGGGAGTCGCACTGGAGCTTTAAAAAAATGTTAAATTTGGATAAAGAAGACAGCCTACAAACACAGCAGTCGGAAGTTGAAGAGGGATGGATAGTAGCGAACATACAAGAATGGATTGCTTTGCCAGAAGACTGCCTGGAGGAGACGGTGAAACCACGGAACGATGAAATTAGGCAGCTACCCATTATTTACTCAAGGATTGGTGGAATTAATATAAGATGTTTATTGGATACGGGGTCACAGATCAGTCTGGTATCGGAGGCCTTGGTTCGAGAGTTGGGACGGAGTCAAAATATTCCTGTAATTCCCGTACCACAGCTCAAAGTGAGGGGTGTTATTCCTGAACGCACCGTCACTTGTAAACGTCAGGCATACTTAGAGCTGAACATATTGGAACACACTTTTGGGCAAACATTCATTATCATGGCAAAGATGAATTTCAATATAATTTTTATTGCAAATTTTATTTGTGACTATCAAGCAGTGATAGATTTGCACAAGAATACTGTCAGTTTTAGAGAGTATGATCAGCTGAAGAATGTGGGATTGTATATGGATGAAATCACCACCAGAAGAGATGTAAATTCGTGGGCATTGGAAGCAATATCGGAAGAGACGGAAGAGGAGGTACGAAAGGCAGAAGATAACATCATAGAAGGGGCTGTTGTGGAACTAGATGAGGAGAGTGAATCCCAGGAGATATGGTCTTTATTAACGGAAGGAGATAACAGTGATGCACAATTTGAAGAGTTACTACAGGAGCGGCTCAATGACATTCAACTTGGGGGTGAACACAGAAAGCAATTGGAAGAGATTTTAAGGAAGCAACAAAACAGCTATTGGTAAACTGCATTAAATTAGGATATCCAGATTTCAAGCACAAATTTATAATCCAAGCGGATGCTTCACTGGTTGGTATAGGTGCTATGCTCTACCAAGAGGATCCAGCTAACCTGCAGCATAAAACATATTTGGCATTTGTCAGCCGAAAATTGCGTAAGCACGAGCGCAATTATACTGTAACGGAACTAGAGCTGTTGGCCATACTTCATGCGCTACAACAATGGAAACAAATAATTTACGGCTACCCTATTGTTGTCAGGACTGATCATAAGGCATTAACATTCTTGTTTAAGACGTCGATGGCAAGCGAACGTGTGACACGTTGGTCTATATATATTCAGCAGTTTAGCAGTGAGATTGAACATTGCCCAGGGAAGATGAACGTGATTCCGGATGCACTCAGCAGGAACCCAGAGCCTGATAATGAAGAAACAGCGATGGTACAACACTTGGAGTTAACACCGAAGGACCGGGAATTCTTGGAGGAGTTACGTGAGATACAGCGAGAACAAGAAGCGGAACCATAGATGATGCTTTTAATTCAATACTTCAGAAAGCAACTACCTACAGGAACACCTGCATTTCGAGAAGCAAAAGCCAAAGAAGGAAGATATGTTAAGTCAACAATTTGCTGCACAAATGGGTAGATAATGACCACATCAAGTTACGCATATTGGTACCTGCTTCGTTACAGCGAGGACTGACATGGCATACGCACGAAAGTTACGGTCACGTGGGCGTAGACAAGTGCGAAGCGACTATAGGAGAGACATTTACATGGCCACGTATGAGAACAACTATATGTGACGTCATTACGACTTGTGATCCTTGTCAGAGGACTAAGCCAAATAATTATTTAATGAGGCAGTATCCTAGACCTTTGCTACCTCAAAAACCATGCGAGCTACTGGCACTCGACTGTTTCGGTCCAATCCCGAAGGGAAGGCAAGGTTGCCGACACTTACTAGTATGCATTGATGTGTTTTCTAAGTTCGTCGTATTATGCCCCATTCAGAAAACTACTTCAAAACAGGTACTCAGTCGTATTCGGAATAGAGTTATTCCAATCCTTGGAAAACCAGAATTTATATTATCAGATCATGGCAGTTATTTCACAAGCGCCGAATTCAAGAAAGGTATGGAGGACATGGGTATAAAACACATTTTAAGCAGTATCCGACATGCTCAAGCAAATCCAAGTGAGAGAGCAATTAAGTGTGTAACATCATATTTGAGAATCTTCATTCCAAATGAACATCACAGATGGGTGGATAAAATCAAGGATGTAGAGACATGCATGAATTCTACCAGGCACGAGTCAACAGGACAGATCCCTATGGTCCTACACAAGAACGAGTATCCAGTGAGATCGTGGAAAAGCATCATTAACTGCCCACAAGATACAATGATAGCACCTGACTTGCGAATTGAGAGGACGAGAGCCTACATGAGGAAGCAAGCAGACCGCAGATTACGGCGAGTAAGAAATAAGATGTTTCACAGTGATCTTGAAATCAACCAGCTCGTTTTGGTGAAACGACCCGCTACATCGGACCCAGAGAAGAAGATCTTCAGTAAATTCTGCGAAAAGTTCATAGGACCCTATTCTATTGTCAGGAACCTTGGAAATAATGCTTACAGAGTGAAAGAATTGAGTACAGGAACAATGTCAGTTTACAACGCTGCCAACCTAAAAAAGTATCGTAGAAGTGAACCATGGGAGCGCCGAAATAACGATGCAGTTTGAATATATGGACGTCCTACTATCAACAAAGTGAACGGGGAGCAGTTGAGTACGGCACGTGAAGAAGGAAGTAGAGTTGGTGTTGACAAACATTAACGAGGCGAGCAGAGTGTTGCCCCAGGCATCAGCGTCACGCAAGCAGTTGAGAGAGTCATTATGAGCAGGATATGAAAACGAGTAAATGCCATTCAAGACAAGAGCGGCTAGACCAAGTAATAAAAAAAGGGGTGATTCTGAAATAAAACAATTGGCCTACGGAAGTCTTTTAAAATTATCGACTTTCTCCGAAGTTCGAAATTTTGTGAGTGGGAGAGTTGTGAACCCTTTATCCTCTGTTGGATAAATGATTCTATGTTTTATTTCTTCAATTAATAAATATTTCCACCAGCATCATGAAAGTACCCAGACGGAGATGAGGAAATTTCAAGCATTGGTTGGAGACAGCGGGGACATACCTGAAGCAGATTGACAAAAGGCTAAATACTTTAGCTGTGAAAGGAAATAGCCTAGCGATGTGTCAGAAGGACAGGTGTTGGCCGCCTCAAAAATAGAAGCGACGCGCAGTGAGACATGGTTCTGGTATGTTCATTGTGATGTTCGCGCCTATAAGAAATATGATGCAGTAACGTGAGTGGCTGATGAAAAAAATAGACACTCCTACGACGCCAAGATCTGCTAAAAACCGCCAAATTACAGAAAATGTGGGAACCAATGAGAGAAGAATGCCTATTTAGCGCGGCAGGTCTAGCGTGGGCACGCTCGGCTAGCATTCACGCGGGAGATCGCCTAGACAAAATCTCTACGATCGATTCTAGGATTAATGGGCATATTCTTGACCTGCGCTATTTTTCGAGTTCAGTGATATTTATTTCATTCCTGTATCACCATTATTTCGAGAAATTTTTGTATAAATTCCCCCTCTATCAAGACCTAGGGCCAGTTCATTTATAAGTGGTGTGAAGAGCCAAGACATTGCTTATTATTTTGTGCGTCTACGGACGTAGGCTTATTATTATTGTGTGTGTCGAGGACACGGCTTATTACTTTGGTTCGTCTGAGGACGGGGGCTGTTAATTTGTGTGTCAGTGGACACAGGCTTTTATACTTTGCGCGTCTAAGGACATTGACAGTTATACTTTGCGTGTCATGAAGGACACAGACATTATTATTAAAAGTGTTAAATTCAGTGTTAGATAGTCACAGTACTATATTTGTTGGGGCAGTATCTTCGATAATTCGCCAATAGACTGCTTTGGGGAAAGAAGTACCCGAACGGCGAATTTAGTAGTCAGACATCAAGTGTATAATAATTTAATTTTTGAATCAGCACGAGAGATGACATCATTGACCATGGAGGAAGCCTGGAAATATCAAGACTCCGTCAAGATGGTTGAGATGAGATAAGAAGAATCCAGTTGGGAAATGGCTGCAGATGTTCTTTGACGGGTGACTGGCTGAGGATGAGTACCGAATAATATTTATTATTATCTGATAAATTAACTTATGGTGTATGGGACATATCTCGTTTTGTAAATAATTTGCTTGTGTGATTAACGTAGTCTATTTAGTTTTGGTCTGACACACCTTTTTCATGGAAACAGCTCGCATGTATTATTAGTAGAAGGTTCTTTTCTTGTTTGTTGTTTTAACTAACGTAGCTATGTGAACGGCCGTGTTTGCATATGTTACGCAATGCGGTTAAAATCGTCTCTCGGAGATATGTTGTGTTTCAGAAGTAGGACTGAAGTAAAAATAATTATACAGTAGATTGGAGGGTAATTAATTTCTTTTGTTTTATTATTGATCAGATTCAATGAGATTATTGCCTTTGGAGCAATGTGATTTGTGACGAAGAGCAGTCAGCTCTATCGTAGGTTTTAATATTTTTTAATTGTCGGCGAGCATCCATTCAGCCGATCTGTGTGAAAACGTATTGTCATTCCCAAATTATGTGTGTGTGTGAGTGTGTGTTTTTGTGTCATTACAAGCGGGATTTTCAGCGTAGACTGATTTCTGGCAGCTTGATGACAAATCCAGATTGTGACCTCGCGAGGGCAATTCTGGATATTTTGATTAATGTCTGACCATATTTTGAAGTGGTTGAGTTTGTTGCTGTTGATTCTTTGAGATAACGGCACAGCTGGTCAGGTATTTATACACACTGGAGTGGGACAATGGCAGGTGATTGAGGAAGAGGGGAGATGTTGCACAAGACGAACTGAAGGGTGCCAGCCAGGTCATTAGTGGAGAGTGCCTGTGTGGCTCAGTAATAACTTGTTATACAGAATTAAGAACTGATCAATGATAAAAATTGTTTAATAAATGGGAGTTGCCTACGAATCACGATGATCTCCCAAGCGTTAGCTTAACATGCAGTTTTGTTCATATAAAGTAATGTCAGCCAGTCAGGCTTTTGTTGTTGTTGGTTTATTCCATGTTTATATTCCATTCAGTGACCCGTGAGTCACATGCTTGCTGTATTTCCTTGTTTGTGTTGAGCAATTTGGCCCGTGTTGGCAGCTCATAGTCAAGTGCGTCTTCGCGCTAATGAGGGTCCCGAGAGAGATTCCTGTAGATAGTAGATTTGTAGTGCGTGTGTCAGCATTACTTTTTAAGGGTTTTTATTAATGTCATGTTCCATATCCATAAACGTTGATTTACGAGATGATTGTTCGTAAGCATCGTGGCTGTTAACCCGTTGTAAACGAACAGTCATCCAAAGTACTCATTCCTCGTAGTTAGTCATTACGCGCACATAAAACCCAAATTGCAAGGTAGTGGAACCAGGATCCACATTTTAAATAAAAGGGGAGATCTGTCTGACTCCTCAAATTTATAAATATTCCTATCATGGGAAATTCAGGGAGGATTGTTTTATATTTTATTGTTGTTTATTTCTTTTTATGCACTATTAGTCATTAAATCTTGTTATTATTTTACATCTTGTCACCTTTCTTTCTAATTTATAGTTTATATCCTATGACCCTTACCTCGGTAGAGCATGTTGTTTGGCGAACGTAAACATCATATAGGAACTGAGCGCGACCCCTTGATTAAGATTTCTTACATTAAACACTGCTTTTCTGAAGGGTTCAATAAGCTCTCTCTCAATACATATGATTATTAGAAAATATAATATCCAAGAATTATTTAGAAAAGTTATGAAAATTATTATTATTATTATCAGTGGATTATTATTATTATTATTAGTTATATTATTTTAAATATATTAATTATCATCTCATTATGTGAGAATCCACATGTTCGAACCTTCGAATATGGAAGAAATATCCATTCCTCAACAAAAAATAATTTAACTTTTACAATTACATCGGCTGATTACCGTGATTTCCCAAAAATATGAAATATTCAAATAAATGCTCGATATGCTCGGTCATCGATCCTAAACTGTTCTGAGTGCTGAAAATACTCAGAATAACTCTAATATGTCTTGCCTAAATCATTGCAAGATTTAAATACGAAGAAAAATAAATGTGTTGGTCATCTGCCGAAAAATAGTTTGTTCCAATTAGCTAGGCATAATATAAAGTCAAAATGTGGCTTACATTTCTTGATGGTCTTGAAGCGTAGCGAACCTGGTCTGTACCAGATTTATCCATAGACATGCCCTATTGGACAAGCACGTATAATCCTTGTATCGGCCGCCATTATATACCCACAATCCGTCTAACAAGACATAGTGGTAATATCTCTTGACGTTTGAAGTAACTGTTGATCCATTTCAATATTAGCTTCTGTTAACTCCATAACAGTTTGCTTAAATGGGGTCAGATCTAAGTGATCTATTCTTAAATATGTCAGTTGTAACATAACTCACGGTAATCTTTTCAGTACAAGAAAACACTGACAGTCTAAACCAATCAACGGCTGTTCTGAAGATCGTTCCCTGGGCATGGCTTCACACCATCTACCATGCGCGAAGCAACATGTAGTTTCCCTGCGTTGGCTAATGAACACCACCGTGATAGACTGGTCTTCAATGTACTGATAGATCGAAGTGGTTATTAAGTTATAAATATAAAACTGACTAAAATTGGACTAAAATATCCAAGTATTAGATTATTACTGGACTGTGAAAAAGTACTAATTCTAGACAAAGTCTAGCATATGTCCGTGTGAAAATAAAAATATTTCACCAGTGTCTGTAGAAAATATCAATCACCTCAGTGATTCTCCTTGCCGGAAACTTACTAAGTTCCACTCGTAGCGCAGCACTTTTGTGACTATCACAACTTTGAAAATAACTTCTGCGTAGATCCGGCAACCATGTGCCTTGGCTCAGCGTAGTAGCACCTTGCTAGGCAAGTGCTTGTGTCGAAGAGAGCTATTGATGCCTGAGCCAGCCGGCTTTTATTCAAAACTGTCAGGGTCACGCGTCATCACGCTGAAATATGGAAATCCTCATATCTCTGGTATCCCTGGTCCGATTTACTTGATACTAATTGCATTCTCTTTCATTTGGCCGTGCCAGTAATCTGATCCAAGTCTCTACTCCATGGCTAACTATTTAATCAATAAATAGCCTCGACCTCTGCTATTACTCGCTACGTCACTTGACATGCTCTTAGCGGTATATTCTTTCCAATTGCTTCGAGAAGCAATGTAGCGCGATATTCAAATATCTCAACTTTCAAAAGCGGCTGTAGCCTTTCCCTTGATATCTAGGTGTCTGAATCTTGGAATACCCATTCCTAGAATTGGGCACAGTATGGCATATCGTGTTTCACCCTTTGCCTTAGTAATGATTGCTAGATCATCAGCAAATGCAAAACATTTCACATTGACTTTTCTTCCCAAATTTCCGATGTTCACACCCTTGATATCCTTTTCCCATTCTCTAATAACTTCGTTTAGAATTAAGTTGAACAGAATAGGGAGATGCCGTCTCCTTGACGAACACCCGTACATATTTCAAAGGGCTCAGAGATTTCTCCAAGGAATTTCACTTTAGAGGTCGTATTAGTGAGAGTCTGCCGGATAAGTTCTCTGGACTTCTTGTCCACTCCGAGTTCTTCTAGAGTATCAAAAACTGTCTGTCTCTCCACAGAGTCTTACGCCTTCTTAACGTCCACAAAAGTGACGAATGTGCAGGCACTTCGGCAAATCCTTAATATCGTCTTCAAGTTCCATATTTGTTCTGAAACCCGCTTGGTACTCGCCAATCAGATGACCTGTCTGTTTTCCTAATCTGTTAGAGAGCGTTGGAAAAAAATTACGAGCCTTACAGTAGTCGCATATGATGTGTAACATCTGACATAGAAGAAACCTCACGTGAAATTGTTGATACACCGGTATTTTATAGTATTATTTGCACAAATATTAATCTATTGTAAAAGGGATTGTTTTACAGATATTGTAGTTTATAATACGGAACTCATTTTATTAGATGATTTGCAGCTTCCACCAGCACTAGCCTAAATAAAGAATACGATATGGATCAACTAGATTAATAGATGCGACACCGCTCATAACCTTAAATTCCTTATAAACAGGTCCTCTTGATTCACAGACCAACACGTAATTTCATATGGATTCTGTTAAAATGAGTCATATTGATATGATAAATATCGTTTAAAATGATTATCTGGTAGCAAAAATACCGACCCGGCCCAGGATTCGAACCCAAGATATCTAGATTCACAGTCATACGCAATAACCCCACGGCTATTTCAATTACGCAAATATTGTGCACAAGATGGTGACTTATTTCCACGTTCCAATATTACTGCATTACGGAATTAAGTTTCATTTATATTTTGCTTGTTCCGATAATGTTCCTGAGTGACATTGAGTTTAAAATGCCTTATGCCAATGCAATTCCGACTACTTACAATGTTTGATATTAAGGCATTTTACCATTTAAATACTGATACGAAGACTTCGGACATGTACCATGACATTTGTTTAAATCACTTGACACCAGAGTTCGCATGAGCGTTTTCCGTTCAGTATGTCATATACATTCCACATGGCCGAGAGTGCGTCATGGTATCAATTTTCGACACCTCGCGCTTATTGTTTCTCTTACCAGTGCCAGCTGGATCGATCGATCGAGTTGGCAGTGCGTCTTATACTTCCGTTCGATCCACCATTGCCAGCTAGGGCACACTTCCATTCGATCGATGGAGCGGGCAGTGCATACTTCCGTTGTCACCACTGCCAGCTAATACACTTCCGTTTGATCGATCGAGCGGACAGTGCATACTTCCGTTGTCCACCACTGCCAGCTAGTACACTTCCGTTTGATCGATCGAGCGGGCAGTGCATACTTCCGTTTGATCCACCACTGCTAGCTCGATCGTTCCGATCCACTTCCGTCCCCAGTTTTCAAAATCACTCCCACAAAATTATCCAGCAACCGAGCGGAAAGATGTTACACATCAATAATTTTATATGTGATTGGCAGTAGAGATATGCCTCTGTAGTTGTTCGAATCCACCTTGTCACCTTTCTTGTGCAATGGGTGTATTAATGCACACTTCCAATCCTACGGGATTATTTCCGTTTCCCATATTTCCACTAGGATTGCATGAATTTTGTGTACAAGGTCATCTCCAAGTTTACACATCTCCGCAGTGAAGCCGTCCTCTCCAGGGGCTTTATTATTTTTAAGCGATCGTATGACCTCTGCTGTTTCCTGTATTGTCAGTGGTTGTGAATCAGGGTTGGGCATGGGCTTTTCATAATCCAGTCATTCCTTTGGAGGATCACAATTAAGGAGGTCTCAGAAGTATTTAGCTAAAATGGTGCAGTTCTCTTTGTTGTTCGTTTCTATTGTTCCATTTGTTCGATGGAAGCATAAAGATGGTGGTTGATAACTGGATAAATTCTCACGGAAGGTCTTGTAGAAATTCCTGGTGTTGTTTCTGAAGAAATCTTGTTCGATTTCTATGAGTCTATTAGCCTACTTATCACATTTTGCAAAAATGAGGAAAAAGTAGACTTATGAGATCGATCCGGGAAAACGTGTGTCTGTCTGTCTGTCCTTCTGTCTGTCTGGCTGTCCCCCTATCAACTCCTGAACGGCTGCAGCAATCGAAACCAAATTTAGTATGAGTAAAGATGTATACTGGAATATCTCAAGCCCATATTTGAAAATGATGTCAGTGCTACCAACTGCTGAAAAACGCACTAGAAATTTCAGCTCCATGTTGGATATCATGGAAGATATGCATGGGAGCTATTCCAAAATTGACACACATGTAGTGTACCCGATACCTAGTTGAGGCTATCGGCTACGCCAGCAGACATTAAGCCGTAGTTGAGATGTTAGGAGGAGTTAAGAAAAGATAGCGCTCAGATCGAGTCAAGAGGAATGTCAAGATGACGTAGTAGGTCTAGGATTAAGAAGGCGCTGACCGCAGTCAAGCAGATGGAATTATGGATAGAAATATGAAGCTTTATTAAGATCTATATGGAACATGGTATTTAAACATCTCAGAAGAGGAGATATAACATGCATTATATATGGTAATAATTTGAAGGAAGTCAGATAACCCTTAAGTTATTTTATAACTTAATAGCCGAGATGATCGGGGTTCGAGATTATATTTGTGACGCAAGACCACGGAGGTGGGGAGGACGTCACGTGACTGCGCCAGGCAGGTAAGGGTCAAGGCAGTCCAGAGCCAGTCAGTCGAGCTCAGTGAGCCAAGCAGTCGAGATCTGTTAGCAAGAGAGTCCAGTACAGCGAGCAACGCAGTCGAGGTCAGACAGCGAGCTGAGTAGCACACGCCAAGCGTATGGTAAAGGTCGCGCAGCGAACAGTTTTGTCACGGAAAGTGAAAGCGACAGTTTTAACTTCACCGAGCAGCGAACGAAAAGTAGGTCATTGAGCCGGGCGGACATCCGCAGTAGGCAGCATGAAGACCGGTTATAGAACCAGCTGTACGAGCCAAGCAAGCATTAGAAGGCCGGGGTTTTAGAACAGCATTGCGAGTAGTTGGAGAACTTTATTCCAAGCTGCATTTCAACGCAGAACAGCATAGTAGAGCGACATGGCGAGGCCAGCTTTAGGCGGAGATTATTATAGCATTATGACAGAAGCTGAACTTCATTACAACATTGAGTTGGAACGTTTATTCAGCATTTGAATTATACAAGCAGATAGTTACGAGATACTGCAACTGTGAACTTCGAATGAACATAGTTTTTCAATGACATTACGACTATGCATTTCATAACGCATTCCAAGTAATATTAACAATTTTAAGCAAATGAAATGTTTTAAGCATATGCACTGATGAACATTAGCTCGTGCATTGATGCAATTCTTTCTTATGAAGTGTTATAAATTACCGAGTACGAACACAGCTACAGGGTGTTTCATAAACTTAGACACTCTCATATATAATTTTATTTTATGAAAGTGAGACTTAGCAGTTATTGGAAATTGAACTTTCAACACTCAAACCGAACATTGTATGGAACAGTGGCGTAACGTAGAAGAGGAATAGGGGGTCCGCTGTTTCTATGAACTTTTTCGTGAGGATTTGGACAATATCCGCTATGGATAACCAGCAGTTCATCATGTCGGAGTAAACGCAGACAGAGACGCGATGGCACCACAGAGCGATGGATTCGATTCCTGACGAGGAGGAGGTCCACCAGCTGATTCACTTGGGATTTTGAAGGCAATCGTCATTGCATGGATGGAATGATATTCACGCCGATCTTTCGAGAAATTCATTACATAAGGAAAATCGACGATCTTTGAAATTTAATAACAGCTGATTATGAGAAGGTACTGTAAGAGTTATAACTTCCTGATACGATTATTTTCATGAATACTGGGCACACATGTATATTTTTATAATAGGAGTGATACGATTGTTTAGACATGGTTTGACTTTATATGCTTCGAAATTTTGCTAGAATATGGCGTGACCATATGATATGGCAGGCATCATTATACGAAATTCTCACCATTGGTTGGCTTTATTAAGCAGATGTTTGGTCTTTTAGACATTTTTCCAGCAAGGATAGTTTTCATGAATAGTTTTTTTGTGTAACGAGTATTTCGAACTCGTGATCTGCAATTGATTATCTAAATTACTTCGTCAGTTCATTGCATACTAGCGAGTGTGTATTATTCATCAGTAGGGATTTTTTTCCATTGGATTGTTTGGAGATATTAAGATGTTATTCACTTTAGTGAATGAATATCGCTTTTATATGACAACTAGAGACTTGTTGATTCCTATCTGGTACATTCACTCATTCAGTCTTCGAGATGGGGTCTTTCGTATTTATACGATTGTATGGTGGTTACTCATCTTACCCATCGCTCAGGGTACTATCATGTAGTCGACGGGGCGAGGTCTTTCGTATTTATACGATTGTTCGGTGGTTACTCATCTTACTTGCCATTGAGGGACTCATTTTTATCATCCGAGTGTACAGGAGATTGTAAGTGAATCACACAAGGAACTACTAGTCACATATCAGTCGAAATTTTGTTAAACAAAGTACAGATAAATGTTAGCAGGGTTACATTTTGTAATTCTTGTTTGCCAATCCAATATTTTGTTGCTATACTCTTTTGAGAGTACTTTCAGTTTAACAGCTGGTACAGCTGATGCTTTTGATGATTTTTATAATTGTGTTTGATACCTTTGAGAAGGATTTAAAGTAATTGAATCTTGTAAGATGAATCATTAATGGTCAGATTTATTATAAGGCAGATCAATATTGCAGATTTTGATATGAGAGATTATAGCACATTGGTGTTTTTCTGTGATGTGAATTATGAGAATTGTAAGAGAATTTATGCTATTTGAAAGCAGATCTTGAATTACTAAGGTAATATTTTTTTCAATTGTTTAAGAAGTTGTCTAGATGTGATCAGATTAATTACAGTTATTAGAGATTGTGCGCGTTGATAATTTGAAGCCAGTTATATATTTTTTGTAGATCATGCAACATGGTTAAGTGAAGTTTGTGATAGGCATTTTGTAGAAGTTGCCAAGTGATAGTTGCAATGTTGCTAATGCATTTTGAGGCAGACATGAGGTTGTCGAACCCAGTCTAGCGTAATTGTTGAGATTCATGCTGTATGCTGAATATTTATGGAGTTTTGTGGAATAATTGTGGTATTCAAATGTGATATTTGAAGATGTGAGGATATATAATGTAGTTGTGGATAGTCAGATCCAACGTGATGTCGTGAAGGCAATAATATTTTTGGGCATGAAAATTAAATACGAGATATAACTTGGAAGTGATAAAACTGTAAGACAACGTTCTATAACCCATATTAAACAAGTTGTTAGGAAATTAAACAAATAAATAAAGTTGATAATACAAGATTTTCTGAGAATAAGAATTAATGAAATAATAATCTGAAATTTAAGCATATTAATGATCTGACCTAATGAAATAAAAATCAGAATGACTAGATGAAATAATAAAAATCTAAATAACCAGAAGAATAAAATTTAAATAAATTGATAAATTAAATTTTGGAGTAAATCAACGAATTAAATAAATGGATGAATTAAAGATTGGATAAATAAACTGATTTAAATAAATTAATAGACGATTGGATAGATGATGAATAACTGAATTAGAAGGTGATAATTAATTAAAGAAGCTGATGATTAATGAATTTATATGGGATTAAAAATAAATTTAATTGAGATATACAGTAATTGAAGAAATTGCAACTTGAGTTGAGGAATTAAATAATTTGTATTGATGATTTAAGATGATTTAATCTGAAGTAGATGATAAAATAGGAGTGTGTGAATAATTAGAAAGCATAATGAAGTAATGATAATAATTTTCATTTAAATGATTTAATGGTGATGAGTTAATGATTCTGACAGGAATATGTTGAATTTTGAGATGAGAATTAATGAGAGAAATATTTAATTTTGATGATGATGATGATGATGACCAATGAGCCGTGGATTTTCTGTAATTCACGAACAAGCAATTTGTAATGACAATGTAAATAGTGTAAATTAATTATTCGATGTTTAGGAGCATTTTTCTAACGTATTCAACATTTGAATTATGCCATGCAAGCCATAAAATACGTGATATTTAAAATATGTGATTATAATGTGTATGTTTAGACAGATTAATAATTTTTTCAAATCCACATCCATGATGTTAAATTAAAGAGAAATTAGGTCTCAGGTATCACAAATGTCAGTGACGAAAGACATAGTGCTACAGTGATCCTGAGAACCCAAGAGAACTTTAGAGATTTTCACGTTTTATGTAGATGAAATATTTTTGATTAGAAAAGAGATGGTTCGATTTTTGGACAATGACAATTTAACGTTGGCATTCGACCATACTCTCAGGTAGGATGAATATTTAAAATGTCTGTCTGACTATCAAAGTGAAATAAATTTGTTTTTATCTTAGTTGTGATCTGATGATGGTGTGATTTTCCTTTTTCTTTCCTTGTCTTGATTAAGGCTTAACCGGAAAGGATGTGGTTTGCTAGGAGTTCAGTTGATGGCGCCCATTTATATTTGCATATTTTTTTATTAAACTTAAGCCCGTAACGACCCTAGAGATACTTTGTCTCGTGTTACCCACTGCTTTTTCGATAACTCAGCTGAATTTCCGACACATTCCTTATTTGACTAGAGGTTCATTTAACTCCGCTCTGTCCTGGAACTCCAGGAATGCGATGTAATAGCAGATGGGTCATCGCTTCAGTTTAACTATTTCAGTTTAATTACCAGGAGGCCATACATGACAGTGTTGCCAAACTAATTTTAAGCGTTCTGATAGGTCCAATTTTTAAATGCATATAACTTCTACACTATTAATTGGATTTCAACCAAATTTTGTATGTAATATGTGTACATAAACAGATATGACAGAGTGTATTTTTAAGAGCCACTAGGGCTGACAACTGTTAATAATTGCTCTCTGTATTTTCTTCATCCAAATACCAATATATCTGAAAGTATGCAAGCCGACAGCTTTAAACTATGCATACGTATAGCACCTGACATTTTAGATTAATTTGGAGTAACTTATATACTTCAGTTTTACCAACATGATTCAAAGCCTGCTGATAGGACCAATTTTTAAATACATGTAACTTCTATAATATCAGTTGGATTTCAACCAAATTTCGTATGTGCTATGTGTAACATAACAGATATGACTATAAGTATTCTTAAGAGCTATCAGGGCTGCCAACTGTTAATAAAAGCTGTGTATATTTTTTCCCCTAATATCAATATATCAGAAAGTATGCAAGCCAACAGCTCTATACTTTGCACACGTATTGCACCTGGCACTCTAGATTAATTTGGAGTAATTAATATAAGTCAGTGCTGCCAACATGATTCTATGTTTGCTGATAGGTCCAATTTTAAAATACATGTAACTTCTATACTAACAAATGGATTTCATCTAAAATTGGCACAAAAATATATCATAATATTTCCGATTATTTCTTACCAGCACGCGCATGACATTTTTGCCAACATGCTTTTAGGCGTGCTGATAGATCCAATGTTTAACTGCATGTAACGTCCATTGGAATTCAACCAAATTTTTTATGCTGTACCTCAATAGATGGAACTAAGAATATATTCACCAGGGCTGCCAACTGTAGAGCTCTATTAGGCTACATTTTACCAGGAATATTTCGAACTAATTAGACATTACGATATTACCAACTTATTTTCGTCATTATTCTAGATAGGTTCATATACTGTAGAATAATCATTGGCATGAAAAATAGGCCCTTTAGTTCGTCATGGAACTTCTTGTTTTTATCATAGGCTCGTTTCTCCCGGCCGATTATTTTTGAGAAAATTTTCTGCACCTTTAGGAAGATTTCCCATTTCTCAGTTGTTTGATGTCCATTCCACTGATACCATGCTTTCGTCCGGTCATCTATGGCTTTATCACAAGTCGTGTTCCTCCACCTATGCTTGCATTTCCTTGGAGGCTGTCCTAATTTCATTGCTGATATCTGAAGTGTGTTACGATGACCTGACCAGTCCTTGGGGGTCCTGCTCTCGTATATTTTGTAGGAAGGTCGCGGCGTTCTGTCGAAGACATTCTGGATCAACTCTTAGAGATCTTTTGTGTTTAGGTCTGCGTTTGTTGGGTTGGAATCTCACTTTGATTTGTGTTAGGTGGTGGTCCGAGTCGACAACTCTCTTCCGTAATCTAACATTTTGGATCTCACACATATTCTGTCTAGAGATCGCGACGTGATCGATCTGGAATTCCCCCAATAACGGGTTTGGTGATTTCCACGTTTTATTTGAGTGGGGGTCTCTCAAAATGCGTAGACATGAGTCTTAAGGCGAAAGTTTTACAAAATTCTATAAGACGTTCTCTGTTCTTATTCGTCCTCCAATGTGCCGAGTAATGACCTACAATCCATTTGTGTTTCCTCTCTCTGCCAACCTGTGCGTTAAAATCACCTACTAATATTTTCACATGATGCTTTGGAATCTTGCTAGTGGTTTCTTCAAAGAGTTCCAAGAAGGCTTGAACTTTCTCTGGGTTTTTCTTATTGTCAATATTTGTGGGAGCGTGAGCGTTGACCAAGGAGTAAGCTTTGTTGCCAGATTTCACAGAAAGTACTGAGATTCTTTCAGATGGGGATGTAAAGTCAAGTACTGAATTGAGTTTTTCGTACCGCAAAGGCTGTTCCAAATTGTGTTAAATTCCCGTGGATTCTTATGGCAGGTTTACCCTTAAATATCCTGTACTCTTCAGAGTCAAAATGGTTTTCATCTTGGTAGCGCGTTTCCTGTAGTGCTAAGATTTGAATGTCAAACTTGTCCAGGGCGTTCGTGAGCTGTTTAACCTCGCCTGTTTTAAGTAGAGTGTGACATTAATCGTACCTAAGAAGGTCTTTATCTTGGGACGAAGAGATTTTGAGAAGCTCCGAATCTTCTCTGCATGATGCTCCCGATCCCCCAGAATCCGATGATCGGGAAAAACCGGACTAGGTATATCCAGAGCCTGGGGTAGTTGCTGTGATAACGTGTTATCCATCATGCCAATGTTGCAAGTTGAAGATTCATGCAGGGGGTGATCATACTGGTATGATCACAAGGTTACAACTCGATTGTTAAGATCGAGAGGTGCCTCTTGGTGTTTCCCGTCTTAATTATATTTTACGATTAATTATGAGTCCGTGGTTAGAACTACGGTTGTAAGCCGTAAGGCCAGTTCTTCCGCCCTCTCAGCCGTTGGGAAATATCCTCTTCCATCGTCGAGGCCGTTGACTGCAATCCTTTTTGCCTCAGTTGATCCGCAGGTGCTTATTTGGCTTGACCTTATTCACACCTGTCCTGCATATCTACAGGAACATCCCCTATCAGCCATATGGGACACGCCGTGTCGGGGTTGAGGGGCCCCAACCCCAGTGTCTTCCGCGGAGTTATGTCCAGCACCTACTCAATTCGGTGTCGAACCCCCACAAAAGCTGACTAGGCACGGAATACGATTATTATTATTATTATTATTATCATTATTATTATTACTCAACAGGATTCGAACGGGACATGGGGTCTGCACAGACAGCTTATACAAGTGGAATAAGGCTTCCTCACCTCAGTACGACTGTGGATTTGAAAAGCAGGCCATCCAGCATATTGTGGAGGACTGCAGCCTTCGAGCCTATTATGGGAACCTGAAAGACTTCCATGATGCAAAGCAGCCTGCTCTTGATTGGATTTCAAATTTATATATTAACTTGTAAAACCGAAATTTTATAAATTTGCATACTGCTGAATATGTCTTTTCTCATCAAAATTGATTTTAATAATTATTGTTCTTGTAAATGCTAATTTATATGTTTAATGTGTTCCTTAGCTTGTAATTATGTAGATGTACCATGTCATGTGTCGTTTGAGTCTTCAGTCTTTTGACTGGTTTCATGCACCTCTCCATGACTCCCTGTCCTGAGCTAATAGTTTCAACTCTACATAGCTACCACACCCTACATCCGAGGCAATCTGTTTAACATACACACATCAAAAAAAGTTTTGCATCACCTCGGTTCCAAGAGTTCCGGAACCTTTAAATACAAAGGGAATAGAGATCAACACAAACAACATTTCAGCTCGCTTTATTGCTCATGAGACCCACACATTGCATGTTGTACCAGCATACAGCTAGACTTGCAGCATTTGTGGTCCAGATTGCAGTACACACCACTACCTCTAATACCCAGTAGCACGTCCTCTTGCATTGATGCATGCCTGTATTCGTCGTGGCATACTATCCACAAGTTCATCAAGACACTGTTGGTCCAAATTGTCCCACTCCTCAACGACAATTCGGCGTAAATCTCTCAGAGTGGTTGGTGGGTCAAGACGTCCATAAACAGCCCTTTTCAACATATCCCAGGCATGTTCGATAGGGTTCATGTCTGGCGAACATGCTGGCCACTGTAGTCGAGCGATGTCGTTATCTTGAAGGAACGCATTCACAAGATGTGCACGATGAGGTCGAGAATTGTCGTCCATGAAGACAAATGCCTCTCCAATATTCTGCCGATATGGTTGCACTATGGGACGGAGGATGTCATTCAGGTATCGTAAAGCCGTTTCGGAGCCTTCCATGACCACCAGTGGCGTACGTCGGCCCCACATAATGCCACCCCAAAACATCAGGGAACCACCACCTTGCTGCACTCGCTGGACAGTGTGTCTAAGACGTTCAGCCTGACCAGGGTGCCTCCAAACACGTCTCCGACGATTGTCTGGTTGAAGGCATATGCGACACTCATCGGTGAAGAGAACGTGATGCCAATTCTGTGGGGTCCATTGAGCATGTTGTTGGGCCCATCTGTACCGCGCTGCATGTTGTCGGGGTTGCAAAGCTGGACCTCGCCATGGACGTCGGGAGTGAAGTTGCGCATCATGCAGCCTATTGCGCACAGTTTGAGTTGAAACACGACGTCCTGTGGCTGAACGAAACGCATTATTCAACATGGTGGCATTGCTGTCAGGGTTCCTCCGAGCGGCAATCCGTAAGTAGCGGTCATCCACTACAGTAGTAGCCCTTGGGCGGCCTGAGCGAGGCCTGTCATCGACAGTTCCTGTATCTCTGTACCTCCTCCATGTCCGAACAACATCGCTTTGGTTCACTCTGAGACGCCTGGAAACTTCCCTTGTTGAGAGCCCTTCTTGACACAAAGTAACAATGCGGACGCGATCGAACTGCGGTATTGACCTTCTAGGCATGGTAGAACTACAGACAACATGAGCAGCGTACCTTCGTCCTGGTGGAATGACTGGAACTGATCGGCTGTCGTACCCCCTCCGTCTAATAGGCCCTGCTCATGCATGGTTGTTTACATCTTTGAGCAGTTTTAGTGACATCTATGAACAGTCAAAGGGACTGTATCTTTGATACAATATACACAGTCAACGTCTATATGCCGGAGATCTGGGAACCGAGGTGATGCAAAACCTTTTTTGATGTGTGTATTCAAACCTTGGTCTACTCCTACAGTTCTTGTCCTCGACCCTTCCTTCCATAACCAAGCTTCCTATTCCTGAGTGTCTTAGTATGTGTCCTACCAACCTATCTTTACTCTTCAATAGCAGTCACCAGAAACATCTCTCCTCTCCCACTAGTCTTAATACCTCTTCGTTTGTAACCCTATCTACCCATCTGATCCTCATCATCCTCCTGTAACACCACATTTCAAACGCTGCAATACTCATCTTTTCTGCTGCACCAATAGTCCAAGTTTCACTTCCATAGAGTGCCACGCTCCAGACAAAGGCCTTCAAAAATGACTTCCTAACACCTAAATCTATATTCGATTTCAACAGATTCATTTTCTGTAGAAATGCTTTCCTTGCCTGAGCTAACCTACTTTTTATATCCTCTTTGCTTCGTCCATCACTGGTTATTTTGCTTCCTAAGTAACAGAAGTCTCCTACTTCCTTTAGTTCTTCACCTGCCAATTTGATGTCCATAGAGGATTCTGATTTATTTCGGCTGCATTCCTATATTTTTGTTTTACATTTATTAATTAGCCTATTTTCATTTATGAAAAAAAATAGGCTTATGAGATCACCTTTTGTCCGTGTGTCTGTCTGTGTGTGCGTGTGTGATGGTGTGTGTGATGGTGTGTGTGATGGTGTGTCCCCCCCTAATAACTTATAAACGGGTGGAGCGATATCAATGAAACTGGATAAGTTAATAGTACTATTCCGGACGACCCCGACCGTGCCCTTCAAATTTTGTCACGTCTCACCAATCCAACATGGCGGCTGTGCGAAATATTTCACCAGCATTAAATATCTCCGAAACTATTACCGATATCACCCTGGAATATTTTACGGTGATAAAGGGAACTACTAGAAGTTCACCGATGTGCTTTTTGAAAACCTGGTAACTACAAAACCAACATGGCGGCCAAGCGAAGTTGCGACTTTTAAATAGACGTTTCTCGCCATTTAACCAACCAAACGTAATGAAACTTGGTACAGTATATGTTGATAGACATTGTAATGAACCAAAATCTAACTTCGTTCAATTGTTTACATAACCTCAAGATGGCGGCTGTGCGAAAATATCCCCCGCATTCTATATCTCTAAAACCATTACCGGTATCACCCTCAAATTTTGTACGGAGATAAAGGGCTCTACTGGAAGTTCATCTATGAGACATTCAAAAACCGATTAACTACAAAACGAACATGGCGGTCAAGTGAATTTGAAAGTTTTAAATAGACTTTTCTCGCGATTTGATGATCCAAACGCAATGAAACTTGGTAAAGCAAATGTTTATACACATTGTAATGCACTGGTATCTAATTTAGTTCAATTGTTTGCATAACCTCAAGATGGCGGCTGTGCGAATTTTAAAATTAACTTTTTATTTCTTGTGTCGTAATCATGCGATCGAAGTGAAAGTTTGAAGAATGAACCTACGCATAAATTTTCCTTTAATGGTACATGACTCTATGGCCTATACATATAACAATCCAACATGGCGACCATCCGAAATATTTAAATGGATCGCAATATCTACGAATCTATTGCAGCAATCAAACTGAATCTTTTAATGTTCATAGGGGCTATGAACGTAAGTTCATCTACAGGACTTTCAATAACCTGGTGATCACAAATCCAACATGGTGGCGACGCGAAGTATAAATATTCACATGGTCGTTTCTCGCAATTTAACCATCCGAGTGCAGTGACACTTAGTACAGTAAATCCTTGTACAAATGTTTATCCACTGGCATCTAATTTTTTTAATTGTTTGTATAACCACAAGATGGCAGCTGTGCGAAATTTTCAAATCTCTTTTTACTTCTTGTGTCCTAATTATGCGATTGAAGTTTGAATACTACACGTACACAGTAATCTTCATATAACAGTACATAACTCTAAGAACTACATATATAAAATCCAACATGGCGACCATCCGAGATATTTAGTCAGTTCTCAATATCTACGAATCTATTACAGCAATCAAACTGAAATTTTGTATGTTGATCGAGGCAATTAACATAAGTAGGATATATGAAAATAGGCTGTATAGTTCTTCACGGAACTACTTGTTTTCATAATGAATTCTTTCCTCAAGACGGAGTCCAAACCATTCAAAAACTCAGTCATATCCTCAGGCGTGTCGGCCAAGATGACGATGTCATCGGCAATTCTCAGGGTTGAAATTATTTCTCCTTGAATCTTCACTCCCACTTTAAATTTTTCTACAATTTCCTTCGTTCCTTGTTCCATGTAATAGATTTAAAAGTATGGGTGATAAGTTGCAGCCTTGCCTTACACCTTTATAAATACCAGCTTCTCTCTCATGTCCTTCAGCTCGAATGACTGCTGTCTGGTTTCTGTATCGATTGTAGATCACCCTCCTATCCCTGTACTTAATTCCAATCGTTTTCAAAATGTCAAACAATTTAGTCCAATCAACGTTATCAAAAGCCTTTTCTAAGTCTACAAATACCATGAACGTTCTCTTATCTTTCCTTATTCCACCTTACAAAATCAGCCTAAGACTTAGTACAGCTTCCCTTGTTCCTACATTTCTTCTGAAACCAAACTGGTGTTCACCCAACTCCGTTTCTATCTGGCTTTCCATCCTCTTGCAAATTATTCTTGACAGTATATTTGAAGCATGAGTAATCAATCTGATTGTACGGTAAACTTCACATCTGTCATCTCCCACTTTCTTCGGTATAGGGATGATATTCTTCTTGAAATCATAGGGCATTTCACCTGTCTCACAAATCCTACACACCAAGTGAAACAACCTCATCAGACCTTCATCTCCTATGCAGCCTAGCAACTCATTCGGTATATCATCTATGCCTGGGGCTTTGTTCCTGCTTAAGTCCTCCAATGCTCTGTCAAATTCTGATCTCAATATTAAATCTCCTTTTGCATCCTCATCAATTTCCTCATCCCTTTCCATTACATGATTCTCAATCTCCTTTCCCGTATACAAAAACTCTATGTAAGCTTTCCATCTCTCAACCTTTTCTTTCCTGTTAGAGGCTTTACATTTGTGTCCATAATATTACAGCCCTTAGTCCTCTTTTCCCCAAAAGTATTCTTAATCCTTCGATAAGCTGTGTCTACTTTTCCTAATTTCAGACAATTTTCTATACTTGCACATTTCTCTTTCAACCATTCTTCTTTATTTTCCTTGCACTTCTTGTCAACCTCATTTCCCAGACGTCTGTATTCTGCTATCCCCTTTTCATCTCTTACATTCTTGTGTTTCCGCCTATCATTCATCAATTCTAGTATATCCTGAGTGATCCACGGTTTTCTACCTATTCTTTCGTTCCTACCAATGTTTTCTTCTGCGGATTTTGTTATTCCATTCTTCAAAAGTGCCCATTCGTCTGCAATTGATGTTTGTTTAGGGTTTTTCATTAGTCCTTCCTTTATACTCTTCTTGAATCTTTCGTTTACATCCTTCTCTTTCAGTCTGTCTATTGCCCACCTTTATGGCTTTTGACTTTTCTTCAGTTTCTTCAACTTGAATCTGCATTTCATCACAACCAGATTGCGGTCAGAGTTTATGTCAGCACCGGGATATGTTTTACAATCCAAAATCTGGTTTCTAAACCTCTGCTTGACCATAATGAAGTCGATTTGGTAACGTCCTGTATCTCCTGGTCTCATCCATGTGTATATTCTTCTATTGTGGTTATTGAATAAGGTGTTAGCTATGACCAACTCATGCTCGGTGCAGAATTCCATCAGCCTGCTTCCTCGTTCATTCCTTTCACCTAATCCGAAATCTCCTACTATCTTCCCTTCTCTTCCTTTTCCTAACCCAGCATTCTAATCTCCCATTAATATAACATGTCATACGCTAAATAAATATATAAATAATCCTTCTCTCAGCAGGTTCATGTCGGAGGCCTGTGCCAGTATTTTCTAGTCCACGTCTTAACCCAGGACAGTTTATTCCTACTCCTTATTCTCGCACTCTTATCGAGGAGAGAAAAGAAAAATCGAGACAATTACCAAGGGAAATACACATAGAAGCTGAAAAACTAGGCTCACAAAAACAGAACACAATGGATTTGAAAAGTCCTATCTTACGTCTAAAGAAGACACAACTAAATGAAAGAACAATATGATCAGTAAATAATATATAGCCTACTTTCTTCTAAATGTATAGTTATAGTTATAACTTGCCCTTATCAAGAAGTATAATTTGAATGCTCTTGGCATCACCTGCAAGTGTTGTACCTTTCCAGAGACTCCCCGTTTATTAATTTTCATTGTAATTCCACGTTTGCATCCAGAGTAATTGATTGAAACATTAGAGACGTACGTCCACCCACCACCTTGAATGTATGGAATCATTTTTCCGGTCAATGCATGTGAGATTTTCGAAGTGAATTGCCATGTCCTGTGGTTCGAATTCCACGTAAAAAGGAGGTCCCGTGGCTCATGATCTCGAGATTAACGGTCACGTTAAACTACAAGCTTCCTTTGTTTCATTTTTCCTACACCTTCTGCAAAGAAAGCCTTTTATGTGACTCTACATATTTGCTGCGCTTCGTCATTGTAACTCTAATAAATAGTGGATTGTCGATATTAATGCCTTATATATTCAAGATGGCGGCTACGTGCTATGACTAATGCAAGCGAGGTATCATATCTGTTTCTCTCCTCTTACAGAGTATCCGCAATTGGATCCTGAGTTGTTAATTTGAAGTTTTAATGGTAGACTATGCTCAGCCAAGTATATGTCGGGAGTTTTCAATTGCCTTTGGCATACAACGTCCATAGATGGTTCTATATTAATGCTAATTTGAGTTATTTTATCTATAAATATAAGTTATGTAGTAATTTGTTTGCATATTTCATAATTTCGAGATGGCTACGTGGTATATTCAGTGTGATATTCCAATACATATTGGTAGAGAGATCTTTTATATTCAGTTTGATAAATTTATCACAAGCACTACTGACACCTGTTATACAATACTCCTCCTCTACGAAGTTTCGCCTTAATTGTGCAATAACATCCTAAGTTACTATTTTGTATAATTAAATAGTACGCCTAGCCACCATATTGAATATATGGAGTCACTGTTCTTTTGTTTAGGGCATACGAAGTGACTTATACGGTTCTATTTTATTACTAAATTTCGTTATTATAGCAATAAGATGCCGAAGGTTATTGCTAATTATTTTCTTTATTTTTTTATTTTTGAAATTTTAAGGTGGCCGCTGGGTGCTGTATTCAATATGATGATGTTTTGACTAACCCAAGTCAGAGCCCTTACTTTATACTCACCTCTCGGCAAGATTCGTCTCTATGGCAGGGTTTTATTCTGAGTTGTATATTTTAATGTTCCAATAGTTCGCATAGGCGCAATCTTGAATGCATGGGGAGTCTGTCCCTTTGCCTTGGCCATACAAGGTCACATATAGACTACGATACATCCTTGTTGCCAAATTACTTTACTGTAGCTCTTAAGTGTTGAGAGCTATTTATTTTTATATATATTATCATTTCAAGATGGCGGCTGCACGTAACATACATTCTCATATAGTTGTCACGTTGACAACAGAAGGTCCGTATGTAAAACTATCTGAATGAGAAATACTGTGAACATTGATTCATGGGATGATAAGTTATGGATTATAATGCTTGCTTGATTCGTACTGCTGTCATTGTTTAGCTGACAACCTTGTGATTTGGGCGCCAAACACTTCCCACATGAAAGTATACTATTCCAAAATTTGGTAGAGATCCGATGATTAGCTTAGTCGTAATGTGATTTAAGCTTTGGACATTTGGATGGCCGCCATTTCACTTTCGTTAAGATGGCGGCGATATAAGACATGACACTGAGCTGTCCTTTGTACAAAATTTGGTTCAATTCGGTTTCGTTGTGATTGAATTGAGAAATTTAATTCAGGTCTTAGGGCTGGAACGGGGTATACTCAGCCTCATGAAGCAACACTGAGAAGTGGTGGATTCGATTCCCATCTCATCCATCCTGGAAGTGGTTTTCCATGGATCACCACTTCTTGTCTTCTTCTAAGGGTTCCTATCCGCTTCGAACGTTGGCGATTATTTTGGCTATGGTGTCTTTATTGGTCGCTATCCGGAACAATTGGGTGGATGTTTTTCCGAACCATACTCTGTGGTTGGCAAGCCAGGAAATTCTTCTTCATCCTGAGGCTCGTTTTCCTTTTATTTTTCATTGAAAAATGCATTGCAGTAGTTCGTATCTGTCTCTGTTCCTCATTATGTGACCCAGGTATTAAAGCTTACGGTATTTAACAATATTGATTATTTCTTGGGTTGTATTAGCCTACTTTCGATTCTTGCAAAAAATGAAAGTAGACTTGTGGGATCTACACAGGGCGAATAATTGTGTGTCTGTCTGTGTGTGTGTATGTGTGTGTGTGTGTGTGAGTGTGTGTGTGAGTGTGTGTACTCTGAATGTATGTCCCCCCCCCCTATCAATTCAAGCACGGTGAAACCGAATTGAACGAAATTTGGTACAGAGGTAGAACTAGCAAAGGACACCTCAGTGTCATGTTTTATATCGCCGCCACCTTTACCAAAACTGAATGGCGGCCACTCAAACGTTCAAAACGTAAAATCAAATAACGACTAACCGAATAATCCGATCTCTACCAAATTTGGTAACAACATACCTTCATATAGGATGCGTCTTGTGACCAAACTACAAGGTAATCCGCCGTACCATTTCAGGATGGCGGCCGTGCGAATTATGCAAACATTATAATCCATATCTTGGGACCCACCAGTTCCGATTATCGAGCCGAGAATCATTTTAACTGTTCTAAAGGAAGAGGCACGTTTGAAATTAAAAGTTTATTTAGTAATACTATAGAGAAGAAGCGATTTTAAAAAACTGAGCCGTCTCAGTACAAGGCAAGATGGCAGCGGATATCTTGTGCCTGACTTATATTTCACAAATTTGAGTATTGCACGCAATATAGCGTACTGATACAAAATAAATAAACTTTGTATGAAATGCTTCATATATAAATAATATACTCCACTGATGAAATGGTTTAGTGTAAATCATTAATTGCTAACACGTTCTATGTAACTCATTTGATATCGGGCAATGTCCGTTCGCACGTTTGGCTCCGTGGTAAAGCGTTAGCCTATCAATCTTATGTCTATGGTTCAAACCCCATCACAGTTAAGTTTTTTTTGCTTGAATTTCTTTATATTTATTGTTTTGTAATGACTCAGACGTTTTAAAATTAAGCGTTATATTGTGCATAGTACGATGGAAAATATATAATTAAAACAAAATTCGCCAGCAGATTTGCACGAGACATCTAGGAACAAAAAAGTGAATTATCATGGCGAACTGCACGCCGGCCAACAGATTAACTTACAGATTTTATTGAAAAGTTTATGTTTATGGCCGCTAGAATGCACTCCCCCAGTTAGAATTATCTTGTTTGATACTTCTCCATTAGATGTCACGACTGGTCTACATGGGACTCCATTTATTAGTATACCATTGGCATTCTATGCGCATCGAATTTGAAGAATGACAAGATGATACTACGATACATTTTTACTTTTTATTTTGAAGAGTTTGTAACAGCCTATTGTGCGTTATTAGATGTTAATTGAAGTAAAGAACAAAAGGATTTCACATAGTGTCTGAACTCTAGCCGTTGGTGCTATTTCAGGATATTAATTAATACTTTTATTGCTGCCAAATAGCAATCGAAAATATCCACATAGTTGGTATACACACGTCTCTGTAGGGTCATGGAAAGATTTGTTAAATCAATTAGGTTTGTGAAAGCCATGCACAGCCAGACGTGTTAAGACATGCCTCAACTCAAAGTTGGATGTTGCCCGGGTCTGGCCGATTTTGTAATAGTAATAATAATAATAATAATAATAATAATAATAATAATAATAATAATAATAATGAAAGCAATATGGTCTGTTAGAAAGGCGAATCATAAATGTAATGCGTGATCCAATAGGGTCCATACGCACATAATAATAATAATAATAATAATAATAATAATAATAATAGTAATAATAATAATAATAATGTTATTGGTTTTACGTCCCTTTTAACTACTTTTGCTTTTAGAGACGCCGGGGTGCCGGAATTTTGCCCCGAAGTGGATCTTTAACGTGCCAGTAAATCTACTAACACGGCTCCCTCGCATTTGTGCACCCTCAAATGCCAGCTGACTGCGCCAGGATACGAACCTGCAACATAGGGCCCAGCAAGCGAGAACGTTACCGCTTAGCCACGCAGCCAGTCCGGTCGATTATGTCTCCAGATCCATAACATTCTTTAGATACTTCTTATCTTTCTTCCTTCAATGATGGTAGCAGTTGTTTTCGTGGTTGTGGTGTTTGGTAGAGGTAAATAGTTTCTAAGGTCTTCAACCAAGAAATGATTCTATTATACTCATTGATAAAAACAACGAGTTATAACTATACTCATACATTTAGGAGAAAGTATGCTATATGTTCTTTACTGAACATCTTGTTCATCCTTCGTAATACTTATTGGTTGGTAATCTTATAAGTACTTGGTATCTCTAGAATCCTTCTGTATAACCATAGTTCAAACCCGTTGAGTTTTGAAATAGTTTCTTCCTTCAAGGTCCATGTTTCTACGCCATACAGGAGCACTAGGTATATATTGCATTTCAGGAGTCTTATTTTTGTGGTGAAGTTGAGGAGACTCTTGAAAATCGAGCCCATTCTTAAGAAAACATTTTTAGCCTTGGAAATTCTACAACGGATCTTTTGCAAGTTATCCCATTGTTCATTGATGATAGTTCCTAGGTAATTATAATGTGAAACTCGTTCTATTCTTTCCTGATTTATGTACAGGTTTCCTCTTCTGATGTTTTCTTTGCTAATGATCATGAGTTTAGTTTTACTAGTATTAATATCTTGTCCATACATTTTACTCGTATCTGTAATTTCGTTCATCAAGGTTTGCAGGCCTTCTACACTAGGCAAATACCGGGGCTACGGCCGCTTACTTCCTAATACTCACCTGATTTACAAATACACACACTAGTACAGACATAATAGTGACACAGATTATCAGACTAATCCTACATACACACCCAAGTACAAGGGACTAAATGACCACGATGACCAAACCCCTCAAATGAAACAATAACTAATACACAAGAGTGGTCGTGCCTCGTCGACTCCAGACATGTTCTACGTATGCCCCAATATCGCATACTCCGAGTGGCCATGAGATGGATCTCTCCTGAAGACGGACGGTCCAGAGGCCATCCCCGGAAGATATTTCACCAACGATCTCAAGCTTTTATCTGGCTTGTCCTGAAGATGGTTGGTTCCTCAGTTTAGGGGCTGCGACAACGCGGTCATGTGGCCCCGTGTACTTCGGCAGTGTGTCGAATCTGTCTGATAACCGGTGTTAATTGTGATGGCTGTGTGTTATCTGTTTTTAATTCAAGTAAGGACTCCAGACATTGAATTTTCAAGTAGTTCCTACTTTTGCCGCCAAACGACACCATCAACGACTACTAGTAAGATCAGAATTCGGTTACTAGATGCCACCGCAGTCGGCTCCTGGCGACGAACGTTAGAAACAAAGAGCGTTGGTCAAATTTAACCTATAATTTAGCTTCACACAAGTGTAATTAGTGGAAAGTTCTTTAACATGCCATAAATCTATGACATGGGACCGCCGGCTTTACTTCCCCTCCGAAGCAATGCATACTGAGGGATTTTTAACGCTCTGATAAAATACGACGACTTCGGCCGGGCTTGAACCCATGATCTTGGGCATAGAAGCTCAGCATGCTACCAACTACGCCACTGATGCCGGTTGAAGAGATTCTGAAATACTGGCAGAGGACAGAGATGGTAACATTTCGTGCCCTGACGTGCATAGCAACACGGAGGACTTTACATTTTCCTTTGAGAACGGTTATAAAAGAACACTGGACTCTCCCATAATTTGCACGCCTAGGACTGGCAATTTTCTGTAGTGTTCCATGTGCACATTGTGCTCTGTACTTTATTTTTAGTCGTTTACCCTCCAGGTTGGTGGAACCCACGGACTCAGCGAGGGAACTCACCACTACCGCCTCTACGGCCAGTGTCCTAGAACTGGGAACATCGAATCGGAAGGGATACAACTGGTGAGGTGGGATTGGCACCTCGCCCAGGCGGCCTCACCTGCAAAGCGAACAGGGGCCTCACGAGGGAAGGTTAGGGATGGGTAGGATGGATAGGCAAGGAAGAGGCGGCCGTGGCCTTGAAGAAGGCACTGCACCCGTATCCACGTGGTCTTACCTGGTGAAATCCGAAGAAAATGCAGGATCGTAGAATCTGGAAGCCCCGGCTGAAATAACCCCCAAGACACCACCACCAAGGATCGACCATGGATAGGAATACCACAAAAATGAAAAGAATGTGATAAGAAGATGCCAGTGGTCAATGAAATTAAAAGAAAAATAGCCCCAAGTGAGCTAACAAGACTCTTACAAATAATTAAATTAATCTAATCTCGGGCGCGTTACAAAGCATCCTAGCTAATGACCCACTGATCCTCGTAGCACATCCTAGTTCGAATAGAAATCACTAAGTCATACGTAAGAATTTTTAAAATTTAACAACAGTTTATTAACTAAAAGCGCAGTGTCGTGAAATAGAAACTCCACTGAACAAAAGTATATAATATTATGCCTCTGCCGAAGCATGCAAAATGTGTTTAAGTGTCAACCGCCTTAACTAGGCCACACAAACTGCCTAACGTCGCATCATTATCAACGAAGTTCAGATTTAAAAAAATACACACAAAAATATTATAATATGATCGTAAACCCTTTTTGACACAAATATAAAATACCCTATTCAATCGTAGCAATTTATATATACATAATTTACATAATTACACTTTAATTCTGGGAGTTAGTTGCGCCTCGTATTATTCATCTCTGTTACTTTAATGTATTCATATACATTTATGTGATTTCAATTTCAAGTCTGTTCCGTCCTAAACGACAAACAATTAAGCTAATCGAACGTCATGTTATTAATTATGATGATTATGTTTCAATTCACTTTCTCACAGATATTAGATTTTCTATCACTCAATATTTTAGTTATTAATAACTGAAGTTTATACAAGCATTAATATTACAGTCTTTCCAATTAAACTCTACTCTAAAAACAATTGTTGCTAAGTTTTTAACAAATTATTAACGATGTTGTTACAATACTTGGTTTCTTAAATGTTGGATTCAAAATTGTACATTAGCTTTCCACTAGCTAAAATCGTGACTCAATTTCACGTTCAAAATAATACACCGTAGTGCACTCAGCAATAGCTCCATAGCTAATTTAGTGCTGGAAAAACTGATATCGACTATCCACAGATGTCGAATATCTCCTACATTGCAATTCAAATACGCAGACAAAATTCCATTATTACCATATTATCGCTCAACAGCTCTTAATAATTTACAAACATTTCAAATATTACACAAGTTTTTATACAATCATAGATAAATATGTTGCTTCAAATTAGCCAAAAGTTAAAGTGTCGAGAATAATCGTTATCAGAACAGTGATAAAATATTGTATTCACAAGTCTAAATAATTGTGTGAGAATTCGAAAAATCTGTCATCTCGATTATGACTTACATATATTTTAAACATTTATTTCCTTTCATTGCATATCATTACTAATTACACTTTCACAAACAAAGTATTTCTTTCAATATTTCTCGACCGACCACTGTGAAAAGAACGATTCAGTTTTCGCCTAATTGAAAATAATTCAACTAGAGATCCTCCTCTAAGGAAACACGTCAAAACCTACAGCATGGAGAAGAGCTTATCTTGGGAAGGTACAAGATAACCATTAGATTTGAACGCTTAACCAAGTTGGAGTTTCTCATAAGAATCAACAAAAATTTAAAAACTGAACGAGCTCACAAAGGGTGTCAAAATCAAAAGAAAAAAGATTCAAAAATCTGAATTACCAGAAATAAATTCGCACAATCGCAAATAATCATACTAGAAATCACTATGTTCCATCTCTATGCTCAATTCGACAAAAATATAGACCTGCATGTCTATCAAATAAACTTGCATGAGCTTTCAAAAATATTCGATATCAAATTCAAAAAGTCCAGAGAATTTGTTCAAATCGAATTCACGTATGCGTTGGATATGGGACATCTGCTTGAGTTAGAATTATTCTTATATAATTTTACCGTAGTCTTCTTCCTAAAATTTTCTCATGTTGTCTTCCCAACAAACTATATTCTTCTATTTATTCCCAAATTATATCTTAATAAAGGCAACGTAATGTTCAAAATAACACTACAATAACTACTAAATTAAACTACAAAGTGAAATACATACTCGGACGGAAATGATTAAAGAATCACCCTAGCCCTCGGCTGTATTTCTTAACTACTTTAATCAAAATTGGTAAAAAGGAGCACTCAAAAGCATGACAACTTCATACTGTCTATTAAAAGAAAACTGCCAGCTACCTTGTTGAAGTTCTAGTTGAATGGAGTGAGAATGCTAGAACACATACTCCTGTCAAGGATCGAACCCTCATCTGCTCAGCTGCACCGGTCACGAAACGACTGGACATCAAGAAGACCCGATTACCGGTCACGAACGAGATGAAGCTAACAGATGTTCGTTTGACAAAGTTCATTGTTCTATCACTTGCTAAAGAGCACGATAACGTTGATGTAGTAAGCCAAAATAGTTTCATTATGTAGCAGTACGTGAAGCCTCCGTGGCTTAGGCGGCAGCACGCCGGCCTCTCACCGCTGGGTCCGTGGTTCAAATCCCGGTCACTCCATGTGAGATCTGTGCTGGACAAAACGGAGGCAGACAGGTTTTTCTCCGGGTACTCCGGTTTTCCCTGTCAAAATTTCATTCCAGCAACACTCTCCACTATCATTTCATTTCATCTGTCATTCATTTAATCATTGCCCCAGAGGAGTGCGTCAGGCCTCGGCAGCCGGCACAGTCCATATCCTCGCCGCTAGATGGGGGCTTCATTCATTCCATTCCTGACCCGGTCGGAGACTGGAAGCAGGCTGTGGATTTTCATTTCATGTAGCAGTACGAATTGTCATTCCAACTTTCACAATCTCTTCAATCTTCTCTTATAAAGCCTTGTGCTGTAGTTGCTCATATTGGGATCAAGTAATCATCCTGAGTATTCAATGCTGCTATGTGTTACATTCCTTGTCTGTATTTAGCCCATGTTCTGCATCGTCATAACGCAGCAATATCTCTCTCTTCTCATATCATTTATCACAATCATGGCTAATGCTGTTTGTACTGTACTGCAATGTAGAACAAGTTGTTATGCTATTGGCTTGAGAAGAAGTTATCATACGTGAATGCAAGTTCACTGTGCTCAAATTGAAGGTTAACACTGTCTGAAACTATAATAAGATCAGACGAAAATCCTATCACGTTTAGTACTGTAACACGTATACGTCAGTTCAACTCCACGTTACCGATCAAACACGATGTCACGGTGACGCACGCACTTGTGCTTAGACCAGAGAGCTGTGACCCTCCTGGCTGAAATTGTATTCTCTAATGAACTCTTCATCTGCTCCCGTAAATCATACTGTCTCCAGTTGATCCACAATGCACCTCGTTCTCTGAACGATAGTGACAATCGATATATACACATTGCCGAGTTAGATAATCACCTGTTATAGTACTGTATGCATTTATACTCATATAAAAGTTCTCAGTTATTTTCCTTTGTCCATAGGATGCATTTCCCAATCTTTGTTTCATACTGCAAAGTGTATATTACTTTACCACAGTGTGCAATATAACGACAGTGGTGCTGTCTCCATCTTGTATTCAATACAGGTATTACAGATGTCTGGCATGTGGTCATTACTTTGTATGGCGGGCTGCTGGCTGCTCCTAACCTCGCCACAGTCTCACCGCGCACCTGCAATTCGAAGAATGTCACAGTACTGCCATCAGTGTTATTGCCAACTTAACCTAATTCCAACTAAATGCAAAATACGGTTTCAGTACTGCGCCCGAATTCCTCTAGAGCACAGTCCCAAATCCGCGCAGATGGTAAAAGGATCGTGAGAATGTCAACACCCGGCCATGAGTTGAACAACTCTCACCGGACTGATGACTAGGGAATCCTAGGAACACATATATACATCTCTAACTATACTACTAACTAGTTGCATACAGTACAGAAAATATAAAGAAATAAAGGTAGAGCATTAACGAGCAACTCGCCTCTCGGGCGTTAGGATAAGTCGTCGATCATCTGCGTGCATCTAGCTAGCGGTATCGTTCTAGTGTAATTAAGCATTGAATCAAAGAAACATTTCTAAAAAACTCAGCAAGAATAAAAATGTTCTTGCCATTTATTAATAATAAATGTATCACACGACAAAAATCTTCCCTTCACCAAAATATAAAATAAAATAATTATATGTGCCTCACTTCGGTCTGATACGTTCAATAAGAGTCTTCTGCATCTTTATACTGTTGCAACAAATATCTCTTGCTTAATAACATTTAATTAAACACAGAGTTTAATTACTGACAGTAGTGTCTGTCCTACTTGTTTACTAAATATTTATGCTTTAACGCTCATCGCAACAAATATTCTCCCTACATAATACATTCGTTAAAGTCTTCAATTTAAATCTTATGTTCCTAAATATACTAAAATAATAAGTAATACTAAAATAATAACGTATTTACACTTTATACAGAATCGCGTCCTGCACGATATAAAAATGACTGTCTCTAATACATTAGAGTTCATCTTATCACTTTCCTCCTGTCTGATCATCTTCCTTTTACGTGCATTTCCAACTTTCTGCGTATCTCACACAATAAACTAGTCAAAATAGGTGTTTGTGTGTCAATTCCATGTGAATCATAAATACGAACAGTAAAGTTAATATTTCATCACTTAGTGTACAATAATAAATAATAATAAATAGTAAAACAAACTAACAATGCCAGACTGTTCAGATAAGCCATTCAACCAAAAATCGAGTGTGTGTGGCATGAATCCTCACTCCCACACTCTTATTACCTCCAAATACAACATATGACTTCTCTTCCTCATCACAAAATATTACAAAACCTTTCTTCAATAAATCACGTAGCATATTATCGCGTCTTTAGTTACGCCTTTCATTAATACGAATACATTTCATCAACTTCCCTTTCTTTTAGCACGTTCACAAACTCCTACCGTTTCATATCAATTACGTTCATCAAAGTATGATATTTAGTATTCCTACTAGAGATTACGACTGTAACAACTTTCATGAATACGTCTCTCTCCTTCCTACAAACTCCTCTATCAATTATACATCTCGTGCTATGTCCAAACACTTTCCACATAATTCCTCCTTCACTTCACATATTACTTTGTTACAATTTATCGCTTAATTCTGAATTCCAAGTCTGCCTGTGTCTGTTACAAAAATAACAATAATCTTCCCTCACGTTCAAGTTCATAATAAATATGTATATCACTCCTTCCATCTGACAGTATCGTTTTGTGATAAATATACATCCATAACATTTGATAATAACATTTCTCGTTCAGTTATGCCTTTCAACTATCGCATACTGTTCCTTTCCGTACATCAAAATTCTGGGTTTTACAATGTCATTCCATTACTAGCATACAAAAGTTACCTCTATGCCAATATAGAGTACTTCTGTTAACTTAACATTATCTTACCATGCATTTCATAGGTGTACTCACTACTACTCTTTAACACATCTTCCTTCAATTTTAACACAGCTTCAACAATACATTTGTTTTTATCCACATTTATGCCCTCAGATACCAATCGTAATCGTTCTATACATCTTATTTCGTTTCTGAAATGAATAAACTCTCCACTTATGAGATTCTCTGACTTCCCTTTTCTCACTTCAAGTAATAAACTATTCACTTTCATCAAACAACTGACTGTATTCTTTCTCTGATACATTACTGATTTATTTCTCCTCCAAATTGTGCTTCATTACTCTTGTTTCAATACAAATATATTATCGTTCTTCAACATTTCCACAAATATACAAAATTCTCTAACTCATCATCAAATCTACTAAGTTCTCCATGATTACAATAAATCTGCGGAGTTTTCCAATGTTACAACAAGTCTACGGAATATACGTTCGCAATCGCAACGAAATCGTTCGTAAGAAATATTTTAATGCTCTAAAATGGCAATGAAAAATACTAACGATGTCTAATATCATCGATCAAGACTTTAAAATACGTCCAAATGACGTATGAAAATAACTATCGCATTTTACACAAATTTACTAAAACTTTCAAGACAATAATAACATAGGTTATAAATGCAAATATGTTGGTCCTAATTCTGGAATCACGTGTACAAAGTCTAACTACAGATATGGCATATATGCACTCTTCTACCAGGTTTCTGAGATCGATGGTGACAAACCTGATGACCCTGGTGTCCTCGTAACGTCACCATATGGTTTCCGGAATGCTGTGAGCTGCTCCAGTCTGGCTGGGTTACATCACCACGGCCTTGCTTGGACTGCAGTACAGTTGAACGACCTGGTGGGCTGTCTTCAGAACTGGTTATCAGCTGGCTTCCCGCTCGTGACCCACTTCTCTCCTGCAAGATGACGGCACGTCCCCGCCTCTGCTCTGCTGCTAGCCTCGCGTCCATCAGTCCTGAGTTCATTGTTGTCTCCCTCACGCATCCGCTCGTCTTCTTCTTCTTCTCAGATCTAGATGTTCTTTGAAGTCGGTAGTTTGCATAGTTCTTTCCATCATGAAAGATCACCTCCATGTCGTGAAATTCCATTGTAGTAGCTAGCAACGTTATGTTAGCGAAACTGCGGTGGTTTGCAGTTCGCTTTGCATATTGCTATGTCATCCTGGTCATTTCTGAATCTCGCCGGTCCAGTATAGTGCTATCTTCCCAACATGGTGAATTTAAAACATCATTCTCATCGCGCAATTGTTTGTAGTCGTAGTTCTTCCCCTTCGACCTAAATTCTAATCATTATTGTACAGATTGTTGAACTCCCAATGGTTTAAGTCTCCCTTCTTCAGAAGCGTTCGATGTTCAGTTTGTAACTTGCAACGTTTTCTATCGTCGTAAATTTCTTCTTGTAGAATATGATGAATAACTTTTCTTAATACTGTTGACTTGTAATATATTAATTGTTCATTTTCATTACTGCTTGTTTCATCTTGAAGTCTTCAGTTCACAAAACCTTTGTCTAATACTTCTGAAGAGTAAATACAATATACGTCTTGTCTTCTCGACGGTCTGTGTAGAAAGAGCCTCGTTTCCTCGCGTCTCCTAGCCTCCTCTGTTAGATTTCCCTCGTAAATCTGACTAACTAGCCTCCAACCGCTATGAATATTAACAAATTCATACATAACTTCTCTCTCAGTCCTTCAATTTAAAATCTGTTTTGTCAATTAAATTTCTTTTTCTCTGCTGGTGAATTCAATGTGCAACACTCTTATAAAATATTAAAATAAAGATTTTAATATTTTTTCCTTCCTTAGTATTCTAACTATTTTCCCATCGGTTCTTGCTTAAAAAGTGGCGCGCTCGTACCACGCGCTAGCTTCTCCCACTCTTGATACTGGCGTGTGTCGTGACCTCAATGCCACCTTCGCTCCCCCCCTGCATCAAAACAGGTTTCTCGCCGCGCAACTCGTAAAAAGTGTCGCTTCCAGAACAGTATCCCAATCATTTATACATGGTTAAAAATTTACCAAATCTTAAATCTCCATAATTCATGAAATAAAAATATTTCTACAGACGAAATTTTTCCCAAATGCTTGTATTAACGTTCTCTTCCATCTGGACTGCTAATTTAGTCGAAAATTCCAAATTTAAAATATGCCATTTTTCTGATGTGGTCCTTGGTTCATACCTCATCCTGTCTTCTCCTCTCTCCTAGACATGATTTCGAGTGCAGTACCATCCCGGCATTTGCCCGAAGACGAAGTGGGAAACCATGGAAAACCACTTCGAGGATGGCTGAGGGGGAATCGAACCCCCTCTTCTCATTTGGGCCACCCGAGGCTGAGTAGATCCCGTTCCAGTCCTCGTACCACTTTTCAAATTTCGTGGCAGAGCCGGGAATCGAACCCAGGACCTCCGGGGTGGCAGCTAACCATGCTGACCGCTACGCTACGGAGGTGACTGTGCTCTGTAATAAATACATAAATATATATCTATATCCTGTAAACATTTTTTTCTACCAGGCTTCCATCATTAAATGCGAAGACAATGCTCGGTAGGACCACTATAAATAACAATATTGTTATGCATTTTATTAACTATTATGAGTCTAAGTAGCAATAAAATTAACAAAATTAATGAAATTAATCTCAAACGGCTTCTGATATTGTTCACTTGCAACCTCCATTTATTAAATTACTTGGGACTAACTGAAAACTTAAAACGGTAGAGCATTGCTGGCTGGAGACAATGGTTCTGGTTTCGGGCGGGCATCAATTCCACCCGGGAATTCCAGTCAGGTAGCCAGGGTTACCTCAATTCCACCCGGTCCTCCAAGGGACCCAGAAATGAGTTCCTCAACTCCGCCCAGGCTTTTCCCCAATGACGTAAACAAATGTCATAACCCTCCTGCTCGCATACCAAGGGCCGATGTTATAGTTTGAAATGAAGTAAAGATTTATGTGATTTTAAGATACTGATTTTTCTTATTTTATTAAATTCCCTGCCCATATTTTTATTTAACAACAGTGATTAATATCTAGCTCTTTATGCATTATGTTTATATCTGATTTAACGAATGAGCGGACTTGACTTCAGAGCGTTTGACCGATGGCGTGGTGGTGTTTGCAATACATTGTTGTGCCATTGGTCAACCGCTCTGATGTCAAGTCCGCTCATTCGTTAAATCTGGTATAAAGTGTTTGGCACGTTATAACTTATATGGCAGAAAATACAACTGATTTAAAATTAATCATAATATTCTTTTAAATAAGTCTGCCAAGTTTTCAATTTTTTTTCTACAAAATTTATACATTGTTTTTAACATGTGCATAATTAAATGTTTGTATGTTTTTTGACCTCGTCAGACATTATTGAATTAAATTTAGATAATAATAGGTGTATAATTTGAACCTAAAAGAATACTTTCGATATCAGCTGCGGTTGCTGAAAATACTGTTTTCCAGCCTAGAACGGAAAAATCAGCTGCATTCAAGAATTCAATCATGCGCTGCATAAGGTGTTAGACCCGGCCCTTGGTATGCGAGCAGGAGGGTTATGACATTTGTTTACGTCATTGGGGTTAACCCCTTTGCCGACCCCTTGTCAAAGCCTGAGTGGAGTAGAGGAACTTATTTTTGGGTCCCTTGGAGGACCCGGTGGAATTGAGGAAAATCGGGTGGTATTGATGTTCGACCCTGGTTTCGATGCCTGATCGTGGCATTTCAGTTATAAATGTCTAAATGGTTCATTATCCAAGTGCTGCTGTTGTTAGTAATAATAATTCACTTTAGGGGAATCTTGGTCAACAGCCCTGTGCAGTTGGGTGTGTATTAAACTTGTCTAATAACTTATGTTTCTGTGAAGGCTGTACTACTGTTTGTTACAGGGATGAGGTAGGCGCTCCGGGACTTGAAGTAAGGTCATTTGCCTGGAGGGAGTGTGGTAAAATCTAGGTAAAATCTGTACTCAGGATAGCCGCTTTCAGCGATGTACGGATTTAATGCAGCCAGCCCTCGCGGCTGTGGTGCACGTCTTAATGACCACGACTATGCCGCGGGACTGTGCAATATAAGTTACTTTGTAATAGCTGTTGTCTCAACTGGTAGCACTGCAAACGTGAAAATTCTATATATATATATATTTTTTAGCGTATGGCTTTTAGTGCCGGGAGTGTCCAAGGACATGTTCGGATTGCCAGTTTTGTAGCTGCTTCGAGACGGACACCCGATGGGTGAGCTACAAGTACCGTTGGGGAGGGAAGTTGGAATGGAAGGACGAGGAGTTGGAAGGCTCTGGCCTATAGTTAGGGACCAACCCCGGCATTTGCCTGGAAGGAAGATGGGAAACCACAGAAGACCATCTTCAAGGTTGCCGGCGGGGGGATTCGAACCTCCTCGCCTCCCGGATGTGAGCAACTGCCAGCAGTCATACCGTAACGACCATGGCTAACTCACCCGGTAGTAAAATAATAATAATAATAATAATAATAATAATAATAATAATAATAATAATAATAATATCGTAAGGTCTCGGCTGTCGGGTGCAAGCTTTGTTATTTGATGCCCCCAGAAGGCAGCTTGCTTGTCGAACTTTGTCGTTCCTTCGATAGCTATGAAGGTCAAGGAGGTTAGATCTCTAAGCTCCTTGACACTATAGCGCTTTCTAGTAGAGAAAGGAGGAACTTTGTGTTGGCGGAAATTCACGAGATTAATTTTGCCATTATGAATACGGGCTACTGAATTCAAATGGGTTCTTTAACATGCCAACAACGTATGACATGCAGGTCGTGATTTTTGTATAATTCCAAAAATCACTTACCACGGCCAGGAGGGAACGTGCTAGCTTGGGGTTGGAAGTCCGGCACGATAACCACTCACCCACCGTCGCAAGCTAATTAATAAATAAAACAGTATAATTTCGTACCGGTAGTTAAGGTTTTGTATTCTGAATAGGCAGAATAAATCAAGTTTCAGTGACGCAATGAACGAAACATTGAATTGACTACAGGTAGACTACATAATTTGTTTCGATTTTATTAGCTTTTGTTATTAATAATGTAATTTTCTAGTTATTCAAAAATAGTTAAAATAAATACACTGGTAGTGATTGCACGTCGTGTTCATTACCCCATGCACTTGGGTGTGTGTAGAATTTGTCTGATAACCACGTCACTGTGATGTCTGCATTAGCATGCGTATTTGTAATTAAGACTAGCAGTGGGATGAAGGCAGATTATAAATCTGGTGTAGAAGTGAGAAACCATTACTAAGATGGTTAAATTTGGAATCGATCCCATCACTTCTCAGTTTGCCTCAAAGGGTTGAATGTTCCTCGTTCGTGATCGACTGCGTGCTGCAGCGCTAACGTTCTCGCCTGCTGTTCCCCAAGTTGCAGGATCGAATCCTGGCGCAGTCAGTTGTCATTTATGGTGCGCAACTGCAAGGGAGCCGTGTCAGTAGATTTACTGGTACGTTAAATATCCCATTCGGGGCAAAATTTCAGCACACTGGCGTCTTTAAAAGTGGCAGGAAAAAGGAGATGTAAAACCAATACCATTATTATTATTATTATTATTATTAGTTCCTCGTTCCAGCTCTTAGACCAGCCGTCAGCCCTTGAGGGTGAAGCACTATGCGAGGTGTTTTATGCTTGATGGATCTACACACACCCCGCACCCCGCCTCCCTTAAAGCTTCTGACAGAAGGCAAGATATACACTGAAAAACAATACACATAACTTCCTAATACAGTCATCACAATAACACAGGTTATCAGACAAACTTCCTCACTCGCCCAGGTATACGGGGCTTAATGACTACGCTGAAATGAAACTACAACAACAACAGTCTTGCCTCACGAGGCTGAGCGTACCCTGTTCCAAACCTCTGACCAGAAAAAAATTTATAGACAGAGTCAGGAATCGAACCTAGGAGATGCATAGTGAATAGAATTTTTGGCTGTCATCCCGGAGTCCCTGATTCAATTCCCGACTCTGCCAACAAATTTATTTCTGGTCTGGTACACTCAGCCTCGTGAGGCAAATCTGAGAAGAGGTGGGTTCATTTCTTACTTCTGCCATCCTGGAAGTGGTTTTCCGTGGTTTCCCCACTTCTACTCCGTCATGGTACCTAACTTAAGGGTACGGCAGCTTCCTATCGAAATCCTACCTCAATTACAACTACACACACTAGTTTAGACGTCACAGTAACAACAGGCTATTAGACAAATTCTACACACACCCAAGTACACGGGGTTACATGACCACGATGTTGCAAAACCCATAATTGGTTCAACACAACATCAACGAACCTAGGACCTGTGGAACCGGAGTCTCAATAAGTACCCCGAGACCAAAAAAGGTGGTGCATCTTAGTATGCGTAGTAATAATTGCACTTCGTACTCTAGTGCCTAGAAGGACGTTGGATAGCCTATATCACATGCCTTAGATTCATGAACAGCACAGATTATATTTAGTAACGAAAATGAAGAAAGTAAACCAGCGAGCACCGAGACTATAAATCCTCCTATGAGAACCGGAAACGTATATTCCTGTTATTCAGATGTCATAAACGTCACGTTTCCTGGCGCCTAAACAATGTCGACTTCGTGGTGGGCTCTAATTTCAGACACTTCGCACAACAGAGAAATTCTGTGAGTTGGGGAGAAATTACGTCATATCCGTAGACACTGGTGAAACGTACAATGCGCTTGAGGCCAATACCGTTCCCAGAATATTTTATCAACGGGCGGAAGGGGATGGAGTCAAGGAGTGGAAAATATGTTTACTATGGTCGACTGCATTTAAAGTCGAACGTCTATATCTCGAATTTCCGATACCTCGAAGTAATTTTAATTTCCGGCGATGTTCTACACAATTTATATTAAATAAAACAATGTATAAACACATTTTTTGCATGCACTCTTGTATTGGAATATAATCTGTATATATGTTGTAAATAATAATTAATATGTCTCACAGATAATCTTTACTGGATTTGATGTCAGATTCGTGAGACATATCACATTAATTTAATGAAAATGAAAATCCACAGCCTGCTTCCAGTCTCCAACCGGGTCAGGAATGGAATGAATGAAGCCCCCATCTAGCGGCGAGGATATGAACTGTGCCGGCTGCCGAGGCCTGACGCACTCCTCTGGGGCAATGATTAAATGAATGACAGATGAAATGAAATGATAGTGGAGAGTGTTGCTGGAATGAAATGTTGACAGGGAAAACCGGAGTACCCGGAGAAAAACCTGTCTGCCTCCGTTTTGTCCAGCACAGATCTCACATGGAGTGACCGGGATTTGAACCACGGATCCAGCGGTGAGAGGCCGGCGTGCTGCCGCCTAAGCCACGGAGGCTTATACATTAATTTAATATCAATAGTATTTAATAAATACATTAAATTAAAATAAATTAAATTAAATTGAATTTATTATTATTATTGTAGTGGCTACGCTGGCTAACGCGCAGCATTAGGTCATGGGGCCAAGCTCTCTGCTGACTCGGTAGACGCGTGGGTTCGAGCCCCACCGTCGGCCGTCCTTGAAATGGTTTTCCGTGGTTTCCCATTTTCAACAGGCAAATGCTGGGACGGTACCGTCTGACAGGCCACAGCCGCTACCTTCCACATCCTTGCCCAGTTTCATTCACCATCATTCATTTCATCTCTCATTAACTCCTCTCATGAGGTTGGCGTCAGGAAGGGCATCCGGCCGTAAAAACCATTGCCACAAAGACTTCCATCGCATCTCATCCCTGACCCCGTTGGAAAAACGGGAATAATAAGGGGTAGACATACATTATTATTATTATTATTATTATTATTATTATTATAATAATATTTGCAAATGGGGATAATTCCCAGGTGGAAATTGTACAAATACAGAAAATGAACAACAACATCAAACACAATATACACAATTTGCAATTTAGGAACTATAGTAATTACATCGTATGTCATGTCTTTTCTATAATTCGAAGTTCTATTGGGATATATAGATAACAAAATTAATATTTTGTTCCCCAGACATAAAATATGTGTATTTATACCGATGTTGTGGTGAAAATACACTTGAATTACGTTCTTTAGGTGTGGATGGGAATTACAATTTGGATTCAGTTGTGTAGATCACCTGGACTGTGTATCTACGTCAGTATCTTATCATGCTATTTAAGGCTGCAAGACCGGTTGAGGTCAATGAGATTAAGTGGGTAAAGCCAACTAACAACAGTAGCATATTTACTGTAGTGATAGAAACCATTTTCAGTGTTGCCTAATTCTAATAAAGAAAGCTATTCAGTCGGTCAACACGAATTGTGCCCAATTACATTAGGTGGGAAACAAGTGTTTACATACCCTACACACACGCTTTTATGTTCAAATACCTACTTAATTGGATGACATGTTTCGAGCGTTATGCGTTCATCCTCAGATCCTGTTCACTTAGGCTTAACTAGTATATGATTATGAATCACACTTAAACACAAATAAATATATACACAGGGTACCTATCTCTTCCCTGTCCCTAATACAGTAACATACACTACTACAGTCAACACAGAAATACGGTTATCACACAAGTTAAACACAAACCCAAACTACATGGGGCTGATGCCCAAGATGTCCCAGGTCCCCAAGATGAATTAACAACAACAACATTAGGTGTAGTAAATGTTCTAACTTATAATTCCCTCTTACAACACAAAATGCTATCGTTTCGTGAAGAAATTCACTCCTATGCATTAACTTCAAAACTACTATTTAATGTCAATTGGGAAGTTGGTCTCAAATTAGTGCAATAACAGTTTTCCGTATGCACTATTCCTGTCTTCTTACAAGGATCTCACTAATTTCCAGAATTACCTTATGGTGACCCTGACGTGTTAGAAGGTGTGAACGTAGACAGTTTAGTACATAACATGTATTACACTATTTTTTTCGTTCAAATGGCTGCAGCCCATTTCCGGCTACGTGTATTGGCCTTGGCATTGATCATGCAGTGTTATCGGAGATAAACTCAAGGTCACGATGATATATCTACCTACCTGTCAGTGAGCTGTATTGCGCAATGATGGCTGATAATACAACAGCTGATAAAACAATCATTGCAGTTAGAAGAGCGAAAAATCCACATTTTTCTTTCCGTGCTTATGGCAGGTGCAGTAATTGACCACGGAGGATTATTGCCCTACGTCAAGGAACTATCCGAATACTGCTAGGCAATATTTAATCAAGGCCAAGGATACGGCTGGTGATCAGGTTGTGAAAAAGTGGCTCATAACTTTCTTTCCTTCCTTCCTTCATTCATTCATTCAACCATTCATTGATTTATTCATTCAACCATTCATTCAAACATTCATTCAGTCATTCATCAATCATTCTTTCATTAAATCATCCATTTAATCATTCATTCAATTATTCATTCAATCATGCATTCATTCATTTCAGACTGTTTAGCCTTTCAGCGTCCAGTCTTGTCATCAAGCCTATGTTTGCGAAATAGCCGCCTCCATGATGTCCTATTGGAAGTTAGTACTGCAGCCTCCTCTATTTCTACACCACTCACCTTGAAATCGTTAAAATAAATCTAACCATCGCCTCTTAACCTCTACATCCGTGCTCATTAACCTCATAGGTAATCTCTCTTCCACTTTTCTCACTACAAATTCTCCACCATTCAAGTCATCTCATATTAACAGCTTCAGCTAATGTGTTCAACCTTAGCTTAGCCTTTACATCTTCATAACGATAACCCTCTTGCCATTGTTCCCATGTAGGCCTATTTGTCACACCAATCCTTCGTGCTACCTTTACATTTTAGTTTCACTGTTACGCTAACTTCTTCCTTGCAGAATACGGTAGATTGAAATTGAGAACTCACTGCATTGTCTTTTCTGCAACTTGGCTCTAGGCCTATGTGATTTAATAGTAATAATAATAATAATAATAATAATAATAATAATAATAATAATAATAATAATAATAATAATAAAATAGGGTTGCAAATCTCCTTCACAAAAACTGAATTCATGGCTACAAAACACATTGAAACCCAAACTTTGGTAACAAAATACGGCTCAATCAACAAGGTTAATCATTTCAAATACTTAGGTGAAATTATTGAACCTACAGGCACAGAAAGAATAGCACAAAGAACACGTGAACTAAAAATGCGGAAAACATATGGGAAAACCGCAAACATCTACAATAAAAAATGCATGAGCATTAACACTAAAATTCGACATTACGCGACCGTCATCAAACCCGAAACACTCTACGCCAGTGAGACCTTAAACCTCAATTATAAAGGGGAACTTGAAAACATCAAGAAAGCTGAAAGGAAAATCATCCGAAAAATTCTTGGCCCAAGACTTACAGATGATGGATATCGTTTACAATCGCACAAGATCACAGAAAAATATTCAAATATTGAAACCGATTTCCGTAAACGACGCTTTAAATTTTATGGACACATTATGAGGCTAGATGACAACCGATTAACAAGGAACATATTGATGTACTCACAAAAATTAAAGACGACAACGGTTTGGATTAAACAAGTCCAAACTGATCTCAATAACGCCAACATCACATCCACAGATATCGAAGACCGCAAAACTTTCAGGCATAAGATCTACACTTGGGAAGCTGCATCAGATGATAAACCCAGCAGATCTAGGGGAAAAATGGACTGACGAACGTCGAGCTAAACATAGCGACATGATGAACGAATTCTGGAAGAACAAGAAAAATAACAGCAACAGATCATAACTTGCTTTATGTGATCCTGTATGGGTCGAAACATACTAAATAAATAAATAAATAATAATAATAATAATACTAATAATACTACTACTACTACTAATAATAATAATAATTCAGCGTCCCACAATCCTAAAGCAGCACTGTTCTAGGAAGCTTGCAGTTGCAGTGAGAATAATGAATGAGGATATGCTTGCTCCTCATCTTGCACTCAAATCAAGCCATTTCAGTGATGTGCAGACCTCCATTTATGCTGGAGCGATCGCTGTGGTAAGAACAGTAGGTAGTAGACTTAAAAGTCGTCCACATCTTACTAACAGACAACAAACTAAACCAGCTTGGGAGCTAAGTTTAGTCAGGTCTATTGAGGAGCTCCGAAGAAACATTGGAGGATTTCAACAATATATAGCGGGCAATCGTAGTAACAAAGTCGTTCATTGTGTTGAACTGTTGCGCTCATCAAAGAAAAAACACGCTAAATGTAATCCTCCTAATCAGACGCCTCTTGAAATCTAAGACACCTTGAAGTAACAACTTCAGGCGAAAGCTCGGGGGCTTCGTCGTTATAAAGAGACCAATCAGCAAAAACGACAAAATAACTTCTTTGCCGCAAATTAGAAATTCTTCTTTAGAATCTTCGAGGAAACTGAAGGTAGGACAGGCCATACGCCCCAAAAAGAGGAGGTAGAGAATTCTGGTCTGCTATATGGTCCGAAGCGGGAGAGTACAACAGCAGCGCTCCATGGCTTACTGAGGAGGAGCAAAGAATGTCAGAAGTTGACACAATGGAGGACTCGTCTGTATCCACAGTTGATATTACACGAGCTGCGAATGAGACACAAAATTGGAAAGCCACTGGACCAGACAATATCCATAACTTCTGAATCAAACGATTCACCTGCACACACGAACATCTTGCCCGCCACTACAGTAAATTCCTTGAAAATCAACAACTGATACCCTGATTGAGTAGCTGTCTGACAGTGAGACAGCGCCCCGATCACGAATACCAAGATTAACGGCCGAGGGGACCCGACGCGCTGATCACGCGTCACCCCAATAACTGCAGGCCAAATGGCTAGGCAGCGGTCGCTTGGTCGGCCTTAGCCCGTCATGGGCTGGATGGTGCCAGGGGTTGTTGACTTTTTGATACCCTCCTACCTGATGCGAGGGAAGACATACCTACTCCCGAAAGGAAAATAACTGTAGACCCTGCAAAGTATAGGCCAGTCACTTGACTATGCAATCTCTATAAACTATTTGCATCATGTATTGCACATAAAGTCTACAAGCACTTGGAGTATAATAACATCTTGGCCTGGGAACAGAAGGGATGCGTGAAAAAGTCTCAAGGATGCAAAGAACAGCTGGTAATTGATGCCGTGATTATGGAGCAAGGATACAAAATAATGCGGAATCTATATATGACGTACATTGATTACGGGAAAGCATTTGATTCAGTTCTACACTCATGGTTACTCCGAGTCCTCAAGATTTATAAAGTTGATCCCGTGATAATTACAACATTGCTAACAATGATGACATCTTGGGGAGCCAATTTGTATATACAAAAAGGTGGTTCTTAGATTGAGTCAAGATTCATTCCAATTAAGAGAGGCATTTTTCAAGGTGACAGTCTGATTCCTTTTTGGTTCTGCATTGCGTTGAACCCGTTATCATCGTTATTGAATGCGACACGAAGTGTCTTTCCAATTAGACACTCGGGCACGGTATTCCTCCATCTCTCCCATTTGATGTACATCGATGACATAAAATTATATGCACCCTCTGAAAAGCATATAGATAATCTGATTGTTATCACAGCTTCCTTTTCTACAGACATCGGTATTTCCTTTGTGTTGGATAAATGTTGTACTCTTACTCTTCGACAGGGAAAGATAGAAGCCCGAGGATTTGTAATCAAAAATTGATGTCTCATTCAGCCCATGGAAGAAACTGAGAGTTACAAATATCTTGGTTTCCAACAGTCAAAGAGAATTGATCACAAGATCATTAAAGATCAAACAGTAGCGACATACAATCAACGTCTCAACACGATTCTGAAATCCAAGTTGAATGGAAAGAGCATCTTCAAGGCCATCAATACATATGCCATTCCAGTACTGGATTACACCTTTGGTATAGTAAAATAGAAACAGACAGACCTAGAAAATATTCTTATTAAGACACGCACCACCTTAACGAAACACAGATGTCTGCAGCCGAAGCCAGCAGTTGAACGACTGACTTTGCCACGTCAGAGAGGTGGACGCGCGCTTACTGATATTATACACCTACATGCCAAGCAAGTGAAGAATCTTCAGGCCTACCTTTTGAGCAAGACGAACTGTCCCCTGCATCAGGCTATTATTAAGGTGGATGACAAGTACAAGCCATTGGACCTTCTCCATGCCAGGGATGTGCAGCTAGCTACGTCAGAAGAGTACACAACCAACAAGCTTCAACAGTGGACTCAGAAAGCACTGCACGGCCGTCATCCGTATGATCTCAGTCAAGAATATGTCGACATACTGTACCCGTTCGTCCTGGGGATGCGATGACCCATCTGCTATAACATCACATCCCTGGAGTTCCAGGACAGAGCGGAGTTAAATGAACCTCTAGTCAAATAAGGAATGTGTCGGAAATTCAGCTGAGTTCGTGAAAAAGCAGTGGGTTTCACGAGACAAAGTATCTCTAGGGTCGTTACGGGCTTAAGTTAATAAAAATAATTCAAATATAAATGGGCGCCATCAACTGAATTCCTAGCAAAACCACTTCCTTTCCGGATAAGCCTTACTCAAGACAAGGAAAGAAAATTGGAACATCACACCATCATCAGATCACAACTAAGATAAAAACAAATTTATTTTACTTTGAAAGTCAGACAGACATTTTAAATATAAATCCTACCTAAGAGTATGGTCGAATGCAAAGTTAAATTGTCATTGTCCAAAAATCGAACCATCTCCTTTCTAATGCAAATTTATTTCAATCCACTTATCAAGAAAAATGTATAAAGTTCTCTTGGGTTCTCAGGATCACTGTCGCACTATGTCTTTCGTCACTGACATTTGTGAAACCTGAGACCTAATTCTCTTTAATTTAACATCAATGTGGATTTAATTAAGTTACTAATCTGCCTAAACATACACATATAATAATCACTCATGTTAAATATCACATAAATTATGGTTTGCATGGTATAATTTGAACGTAGAACATGTTAATCTAATGTTCCTAAACATTTACTAATTAATTTACATTATTTACATCGTCATTAATCTCTTATCTGTGAATTACAGAAAATTCAAATTCTCATTGGTCAACCTCATCATTATTATCAAAATTAAATATTTCTCACATTAATTCTCACTTCAAAATTCTAAATATTCCTGTCAGAATCGTTAATTCATCACCATTACATCATTTAAATTCACATTTTAAGTTGCAATTCCTTCGAATCATCTCTCAATTAAATTTATTTAATTCCATAAACATTCATTAATCATCAGCTTCTTTAATTAATCATCACCTTCTAATTCAGTTATTCATCATCATTACAATCGTCTAATAATTCATTTCAATCAGTTTAATTAATTCAATCTTTAATTCATCCACTTATTTAATTCATCGATTTATTTCAAAATTTAATTTATCAACTTATTTAAATTTCAATCATCTGGTTATTTAATTTTATTATTTCATCTAGTCATTCTGATTTTTATTTCATTAGGTCAGATCGTTAATATGCTTATATCTCAGATTATTATTTCATTAATTATTATTTTCAGAAAATCTTGTATTATAAACTTCATTTACTTGTTTAATTTCCTAACAAATTGTTTAATAAGGTTTATAGAACGTTGTCTTACAGTTTTATTACTTCCAAGTTATATCTCGTATTTAATTATCATGCCAAAAATATTATTGTCTCCACGACATCACGTTGGATCTAACTATCCACAACGACATTATATTTCTTCAATATTCCAAATATCACATTTGAATATAAGAATTACTACAAAAACTCCATAAATATTCAGCACATACAGCATGAATCTCAACAAATACGCTAGACTGGGTATGACGACCTCATGTCCGCTTCAAAATACATTATCAACGTTGCAACTATCAAATGGCAAATTCCACAAAATGCCTATCACAAACTTCTCTTAACCACGTTGCATGATCTACAAAAATATATAAATGGCTTCAAATTATTAACGCACATAATCTCCAATGACTGTAATTACTCTGATCATATCTAGACAACTTCTTAAACAATTGGAAAAACATTACTTCAGTAATTTAATATTTGCTTTCAAATAGCATAAATTCTCTTTCACAAGTTTCATAATTCACATCGTAGAAAAACACCAATGTGCTATAATCTCTCACATCAAAATCTGCAATACTGATCTGCCTTAAAATAATTATGACCATTAATGATTAATCTTACTAGATTAAATTACTTTAAATCCTTCTCAAAGGTATCAAACACAATTATAAAAATCATCAAAGCATCAGCTGTAATAGCTGTTAAACTGAAATTACTCTCAAAAGAGTATAGCAACAAAATATTGGATTGGCAAACAAGAATTACTAAATGCAATCCTGTTGACATTTATCGTTACTTTATTTAACAAATTCTCGACTGATATGTGACTAGTAGTTCCTTGTTTAATTCACTTACATCTCGTGTACATTCGGATGATAAAATGAGTACCTCAATGGCGAGTAAGATGTGTAACCACCGTGCAATCGTATAAATACGAAGGACCTCGCCCCGTCGACTTGGATGATAGTTCCCTAAACGGTGGGTAAGGTGAGTAGCCACCATACAATCGTATAAATACGAAGGACCCCACCTCGTAGAATTATATGAGTGAATGTACCAGAAAGGAATCAACAAGTTTCTAGTTGTCATATAAAAGCGACGTTCATTCACTAAAGTGAATAACTTCTTAATATCTCCAAACAATCCAATGGAAAAAAAATCCCTACTGATGAATAATACACACTCGCTAGTATGCAATGAACTGACGAAGTAGTTTCTGATAATCAATTGCAGATCACGAGTTCGAAATACTCGTTACTCAAAAAAAAACTATTCATGAAAAATATCCTAGCTGGAAAAATGTCTATAAGACCAAACATCTTCTTAATAAAGCCAAACAACGGTGAGAATATCGAATAATGATGCCTGCCATATCATATGGTCACTCCATATTCTAGCAAATTCGAAGTATATAAATTCAAACCATGTCTTAATAATCAAATCACTCCTATTAGAAAAATATACATGTGTGCCCAGTATTCATGAAAATAATCGTATCAGGTAGATAGAACTCTTACAATACCTTTCATTATCAGTTGTAATATAATTTCCAAGATCGTCGTTTTTCCCTACCTAAAGATTTCTCGTAAGATCGGCGTGAATATCATTTCATCCATGAAATGACGATTTCCTTCGAAATCCCAAGCGAATCAGCTGTTGGACTCCTCTCGTCAGGAACCGAATCCATCGCTCTGTGGTGCCATCTTGTCTTTATTCACGTTTACTCGATCATGTTGAACCTCGGATTACCCATAGCGGATATCGTCCAACTCCTTCTCGAAAAGTTCATGGAAACAGCGGACCCCCTACTCTTCTTCTAATATACGCCACTGTTCCGATAAATGTTCAGTTTGAGAATTGTAAGTCCACTCTCAACTTACTGCAAAGTTCTATTTGAGTAAAATAAAAATTTTACTAGATAGTGTTCAAGATTACGATACACCCTGTATCTGTCTATAATATGTAATCCATGAAAATGGTATAAGATAAAAATCTTATAAATGCACGCTGTAATGTTCATCAGAGCCTATGCTAAACATTCAGTTTACTTGAAATAGTAAAAAGTCGCTTTGAATGTATTATATAACAGCATGGTTATAAGGTTAATTGTGAAAGCCTGTGTTCGAACAACGTCGAAATGAAGCTTGAAATAAAGTCTTCATATGCGATCAGTGTGGTTTTGAAATACCCCGGCTATCTACAATTGTCTTCTCGGCTAGGTCGCCTGTATCAACGACCCGCGCGGCCTCTGTTGCTCGGTGATGCGAGAAATGTCGCCTACACTTGCCGTGACGGTTTACGTGTGTTGCGTGACCTTCAATGCCCGTCTCGCTGTGCTATAGAGCTGCTCTGTACTGCTCGTCTCATAGAGCCCAACTGAACTGCTTAGCGCTGTGTTCCAGCTTATGAGCTCCGTGCGGCACGTGGCTAATTCTCCCCACCACGGTGCTCCTACGTCACGAAGATAGTCTCGAACCCGACTCCTCTCGGCTGTTCTGTTATACAATAACTTATTTCCATAAAATTATTTCCACATATAATGCATGTCATATATACTCTTCTAAGTTGTTTTGACTTATTATAATCCCATATATATTTCAATAAAGTTTCACATCTTTATTAATAATTCTATCTTCTTACAGATTTCAATGCCTCCTTGATTCTTGACCTCCTACGTCATCTTGGCTTTCTTCTTGACGCGATCGATGCGCTATCTTATCGGCTTGCTTTCCAAAACCTCAACTATAGCTTAATGTCAGCTGGCGTAGCCGATAGCCTAAAATAGGTATCGGGTACATCTCTCCCGTACATCTCCTTTTTTTTTATCAGGATTGAGAAAAAAAAATACTCTCAGGCATTCAATATATTATACATGTACACGATAGCTCTATAATTCCTTTACTCAGCATGATGGTACTTTCTGACTCTCTATAATGATGACTTCCAATGATTAACGTCTTGATTCTGTGTTATTCTGACGCTTATTCCTTCTGTCTTCACTCGTGCTGGCTCGATTGACATCTCTCACTGTCTCTTCGAGTGGTGCACTAGGCTGTCTATCCTCTTGTCTTGACCTTTCATGTCCACGATTTTCCCTTCTGTCGTTAGGATCGTTTCTTCGGCCTTCCTGTCGGTCGTTTCCATTAAACTGTTGACCTTGGTTCCAGTTATTTCTTCCACGATATCTGTTATTATACCGATTCCTGTCCTGATACCTGGAATTTTGGTTATAATTCCTATACCGGCTATCTCTCGCTTCTTGATCGTATGGCCTTTCATATGGTCCTCTATATCGATCATTTCCTCTTGCGTTACGGATGTTTCCTCGATTCCCATCGTTCCGTCGGTTTTCCCAGGAATCCCTTCTGTCCGTTTGAGCTGCATTGTCCACGACTACCGCATTTACTTCTTGCGTGTTTCTGTTGTCGTTCCTATTACTTCTCGGTGTAACCTGTGCGCTCGTATAATCCAATCGCCTCAATATGTCATCATAATGTTCCAGCGTATTGGCTCCCGATGCTATCAAAGATCGCTGTACCTCTATCGGTAACTGTCGCGCTATAGCTTGCAAAAGCTCTTCTTCTGGCAATGGAGGAATAAGGAACTGTAATTTAGCCAGCTGTGACGTGAAGTAGTTGGCGTAATGCGTCGGATGTGACGTAGAATAGCGTTTAGAGTACATCTCCGCTCTTACGTTGAGTTGATCCTCGGCACTCCAGAATCTCCTCAAGAAAGCCATGGCAAATTGCTCCATGTTCGCAAAGTTGCTTCTGAACGCTCTAAACCACGTAAGTGCAGATCCATCTAAGGCGCGTTCTACTATCCTTAGCTCTCTTTCTTTGGCTACCCTGTGTTCCGCCATGTAGTCTCGAATATCTCGCAGAAATTCTACTGGTGTAACTCCTGTATTTCCCGAAAACTTTCTCGGTTTGTCATCTAGGTTCCTTATAATTGTGACTGGACCTGAGTATCGTTCACTTGGACTCGACGTACTCCTACTCGAACTTGGATTCTCCTGAGGGGTTGAACTGACCCTTTCGAATGTCACATTCGGTTGCATTTGACGGTCTTCTACCATGCTCGTGTCTTGATTCGTCATACTGCGGTCTATCGCTGTTTGATTCATCAATGTTTCCCCTGATGTTACATTATGACTGGTAAAACTGTTAACTATGGATTCTAGTTTAGTCATCCTGTCTTCTGCTAATCTCTTGACCTGAGTCTTCAACTCATCTAACGATGTAACGTCCTGCGTCTTGTTACTTTCGTCTAGATCGTTCCTCAACTTGTCAATCTTTCCTTCGCACGTGTTCTTCACTAACGCGACTTGTTCTTTCAACAGATCCACATCTGTTCTAAATAGTGTTGAATCTATTTTCATCGCTTCCTTGCTTTCCGTAAACCTAGCTTCTAAGTTTGCCATACCTGCGATTAATTTTTCATCTAACCCTTCGCGTTTCTCTTTTGCTTCGGCATCGACCTCATTATATCGTTCTTCCACGATTGCTCCGACTCTATTTTTAAATAAAGTTAAGTTTTCGTTAACCTTTTGCTCTATATCGTCGTCTATCTTCCTAATATCCTTCTGCAATTGATTTTCTAACGACTTTATATTAGAATTGACCTCTCCCAAGACTTCATCTTTAATGGTCCCAATTACTATCTTCAAATCTTTTATTTCGTTACCTAGATTTGTTTCTAGACCCTTAATCTTAGTCTCGAAAGATACTTCGGTAGACCAATCTTGAATTTTTCCTACATCTGCCACTAAACCATCGATGTCGAATCTCAACTTCGATACATCTGACTTAATGTCTTTCTGTATGGTCATAACATCTGTTCTTAAAATAAAAATATTTTCTTCCCCTCTATTTTCTAACTCGATAATATTTTTCCTTAATATCTGAACATTTTCCTCTCCTTTCATGTTTACTGCAATTATGTCTAATTGTAAAGTTTTCAACATCTCATTATTCTTTAAAGTTAAACTATTCTCTAATCTGGTTAACTTATTTTCTAATTCAGTATTAGTTTCTTCACTACGAGACTGTAATTTCTCTTCCAACGATTTGAAATTGTCCTCACTATTTGACTGTAATTTCTCTTCTAATAACTTAAAATTGTCCTTCAAGTTAGCTTCACCATTTGACTGTAACCTTGTTTCTAACAACATCAACTCATCTTTGCTATTTGACTGCAATAATTTTAAGTTTTCTTCAGTACTAGATTGTAGCCTAGTCTCTAACGATTTTAAATTATCTTCACTACTAGTTTGCAATGCTTGTACATTCTCTTTACATTTAGCTTCTAATCTAGCTTCTGAATTATTAATTTGTTCTTTAACTTCAGTTTCCATCTTAGAAATGGTTTCTGCAATTCCAGACATACCCGTCTGTAACTCTCCTAACACCTTCGCTAAATCCTCTGGCAACATAATTATATTTCAATATAGAATTATATAGAGACGTTAGACAACAACACATCACAATGTCTCAATTCCTGCATTCACTTGGGTATAGGGAAAAATATCTTATAACTAACATGATATTACTAATACGATTAACATGAACACTGGATTGGGCACACAAGTACATTGTCTGACTAAGTATAATAAATTTTGTAACACACTTAAATGAACTTGAGATCAATCTCTCAGTAATCTAAATCTGATGTGATTCCATAGAATTAACAAAATCGAAAAGCCCCACTAGTTGGATAAAGCCAATTCTCCCTCTCTCTCTGTACCCGTTCGTCCTGGGGATGCGATGACCCATCTGCTATAACATCACATCCCTGGAGTTCCAGGACAGAGCGGAGTTAAATGAACCTCTAGTCAAATAAGGAATGTGTCGGAAATTCAGCTGAGTTCGTGAAAAAGCAGTGGGTTTCACGAGACAAAGTATCTCTAGGGTCGTTACGGGCTTAAGTTAATAAAAATAATTCAAATATAAATGGGCGCCATCAACTGAATTCCTAGCAAAACCACTTCCTTTCCGGATAAGCCTTACTCAAGACAAGGAAAGAAAATTGGAACATCACACCATCATCAGATCACAACTAAGATAAAAACAAATTTATTTTACTTTGAAAGTCAGACAGACATTTTAAATATAAATCCTACCTAAGAGTATGGTCGAATGCAAAGTTAAATTGTCATTGTCCAAAAATCGAACCATCTCCTTTCTAATGCAAATTTATTTCAATCCACTTATCAAGAAAAATGTATAAAGTTCTCTTGGGTTCTCAGGATCACTGTCGCACTATGTCTTTCGTCACTGACATTTGTGAAACCTGAGACCTAATTCTCTTTAATTTAACATCAATGTGGATTTAATTAAGTTACTAATCTGCCTAAACATACACATATAATAATCACTCATGTTAAATATCACATAAATTATGGTTTGCATGGTATAATTTGAACGTAGAACATGTTAATCTAATGTTCCTAAACATTTACTAATTAATTTACATTATTTACATCGTCATTAATCTCTTATCTGTGAATTACAGAAAATTCAAATTCTCATTGGTCAACCTCATCATTATTATCAAAATTAAATATTTCTCACATTAATTCTCACTTCAAAATTCTAAATATTCCTGTCAGAATCGTTAATTCATCACCATTACATCATTTAAATTCACATTTTAAGTTGCAATTCCTTCGAATCATCTCTCAATTAAATTTATTTAATTCCATAAACATTCATTAATCATCAGCTTCTTTAATTAATCATCACCTTCTAATTCAGTTATTCATCATCATTACAATCGTCTAATAATTCATTTCAATCAGTTTAATTAATTCAATCTTTAATTCATCCACTTATTTAATTCATCGATTTATTTCAAAATTTAATTTATCAACTTATTTAAATTTCAATCATCTGGTTATTTAATTTTATTATTTCATCTAGTCATTCTGATTTTTATTTCATTAGGTCAGATCGTTAATATGCTTATATCTCAGATTATTATTTCATTAATTATTATTTTCAGAAAATCTTGTATTATAAACTTCATTTACTTGTTTAATTTCCTAACAAATTGTTTAATAAGGTTTATAGAACGTTGTCTTACAGTTGTATTACTTCCAAGTTATATCTCGTATTTAATTATCATGCCAAAAATATTATTGTCTCCACGACATCACGTTGGATCTAACTATCCACAACGACATTATATTTCTTCAATATTCCAAATATCACATTTGAATATAAGAATTACTACAAAAACTCCATAAATATTCAGCACATACAGCATGAATCTCAACAAATACGCTAGACTGGGTATGACGACCTCATGTCCGCTTCAAAATACATTATCAACGTTGCAACTATCAAATGGCAAATTCCACAAAATGCCTATCACAAACTTCTCTTAACCACGTTGCATGATCTACAAAAATATATAAATGGCTTCAAATTATTAACGCACATAATCTCCAATGACTGTAATTACTCTGATCATATCTAGACAACTTCTTAAACAATTGGAAAAACATTACTTCAGTAATTTAATATTTGCTTTCAAATAGCATAAATTCTCTTTCACAAGTTTCATAATTCACATCGTAGAAAAACACCAATGTGCTATAATCTCTCACATCAAAATCTGCAATACTGATCTGCCTTAAAATAATTATGACCATTAATGATTAATCTTACTAGATTAAATTACTTTAAATCCTTCTCAAAGGTATCAAACACAATTATAAAAATCATCAAAGCATCAGCTGTAATAGCTGTTAAACTGAAATTACTCTCAAAAGAGTATAGCAACAAAATATTGGATTGGCAAACAAGAATTACTAAATGCAATCCTGTTGACATTTATCGTTACTTTATTTAACAAATTCTCGACTGATATGTGACTAGTAGTTCCTTGTTTAATTCACTTACATCTCGTGTACATTCGGATGATAAAATGAGTACCTCAATGGCGAGTAAGATGTGTAACCACCGTGCAATCGTATAAATACGAAGGACCTCGCCCCGTCGACTTGGATGATAGTTCCCTAAACGGTGGGTAAGGTGAGTAGCCACCATACAATCGTATAAATACGAAGGACCCCACCTCGTAGAATTATATGAGTGAATGTACCAGAAAGGAATCAACAAGTTTCTAGTTGTCATATAAAAGCGACGTTCATTCACTAAAGTGAATAACTTCTTAATATCTCCAAACAATCCAATGGAAAAAAAAACCCTACTGATGAATAATACACACTCGCTAGTATGCAATGAACTGACGAAGTAGTTTCTGATAATCAATTGCAGATCACGAGTTCGAAATACTCGTTACTCAAAAAAAAAACTATTCATGAAAAATATCCTAGCTGGAAAAATGTCTATAAGACCAAACATCTTCTTAATAAAGCCAAACAACGGTGAGAATATCGAATAATGATGCCTGCCATATCATATGGTCACTCCATATTCTAGCAAATTCGAAGTATATAAATTCAAACCATGTCTTAATAATCAAATCACTCCTATTAGAAAAATATACATGTGTGCCCAGTATTCATGAAAATAATCGTATCAGGTAGATAGAACTCTTACAATACCTTTCATTATCAGTTGTAATATAATTTCCAAGATCGTCGTTTTTCCCTACCTAAAGATTTCTCGTAAGATCGGCGTGAATATCATTTCATCCATGAAATGACGATTTCCTTCGAAATCCCAAGCGAATCAGCTGTTGGACTCCTCTCGTCAGGAACCGAATCCATCGCTCTGTGGTGCCATCTTGTCTTTATTCACGTTTACTCGATCATGTTGAACCTCGGATTACCCATAGCGGATATCGTCCAACTCCTTCTCGAAAAGTTCATGGAAACAGCGGACCCCCTACTCTTCTTCTAATATACGCCACTGTTCCGATAAATGTTCAGTTTGAGAATTGTAAGTCCACTCTCAACTTACTGCAAAGTTCTATTTGAGTAAAATAAAAATTTTACTAGATAGTGTTCAAGATTACGATACACCCTGTATCTGTCTATAATATGTAATCCATGAAAATGGTATAAGATAAAAATCTTATAAATGCACGCTGTAATGTTCATCAGAGCCTATGCTAAACATTCAGTTTACTTGAAATAGTAAAAAGTCGCTTTGAATGTATTATATAACAGCATGGTTATAAGGTTAATTGTGAAAGCCTGTGTTCGAACAACGTCGAAATGAAGCTTGAAATAAAGTCTTCATATGCGATCAGTGTGGTTTTGAAATACCCCGGCTATCTACAATTGTCTTCTCGGCTAGGTCGCCTGTATCAACGACCCGCGCGGCCTCTGTTGCTCGGTGATGCGAGAAATGTCGCCTACACTTGCCGTGACGGTTTACGTGTGTTGCGTGACCTTCAATGCCCGTCTCGCTGTGCTATATAGCTGCTCTGTACTGCTCGTCTCATAGAGCCCAACTGAACTGCTTAGCGCTGTGTTCCAGCTTATGAGCTCCGTGCGGCACGTGGCTAATTCTCCCCACCACGGTGCTCCTACGTCACGAAGATAGTCTCGAACCCGACTCCTCTCGGCTGTTCTGTTATACAATAACTTATTTCCATAAAATTATTTCCACATATAATGCATGTCATATATACTCTTCTAAGTTGTTTTGACTTATTATAATCCCATATATATTTCAATAAAGTTTCACATCTTTATTAATAATTCTATCTTCTTACAGATTTCAATGCCTCCTTGATTCTTGACCTCCTACGTCATCTTGGCTTTCTTCTTGACGCGATCGATGCGCTATCTTATCGGCTTGCTTTCCAAAACCTCAACTATAGCTTAATGTCAGCTGGCGTAGCCGATAGCCTAAAATAGGTATCGGGTACAATACATACTTCGAACAGCTGGTTGACCAATGCGGATCTATTTGCTGAGGCTGAGGTGTTCATGATCGCGATACAAGATCAAGTACAAAGTACAAAGACCTACATAAAATACATCGTTAAGGCAGCCATGCCAGATGTCAAATGCAGGAGATGCCATCGCAAATCGGAGACCATCCAGCATATCACAGGAGGCTGTACAACTATTTCATCTACGTATTACTTGAAGATACATGACCAAGTAGCCAAGATAATCCACCTGAACCTGGCAAAGAAGCACTCATTAAGTAATAATGTTCTGCCTTACTATCAATACATCCCTGATGCTGTTCTGGAGAACGATACACACAAGATACTCTGGGACAGGTCAGTGATCACAGATAGACCTATATCAGCAAACAGGCCAGACAGTATTCTTATTGATAAAGTGCAGAAGAAAACTTATTTAATAGATATCGCAGTCCCTAACTCGCATAATATCCAGCCCAGTTATGTTGAAAAAGCGACGAAATACATGCCTCTGGCTGAAGAGATCAGACAGATGTGGCGACAGGAACTTGTCGCTGTATTGCCTATCATAATCTCTTCCACAGGTATGATACCGAAGTCACTGTAGGCCAACCTTGATTAACTGGGGCTCCATCATAATCTGCATACCAGTATGCAGAAAGCAGTTATTTGAGAGATCTGTTCCATAGTTCGTTCGTTCCTCAACCTACCAGTATAGATAACTCCACTCCATCTTGCAACACATGCCGATGAAATGGTGAATTGTACCCAACGATATGGTGAACATATGTGACGAAATAATAATAATAATAATAATAATAATAATAATAATAATAATTGGAAGCCAAGGATAGGAAGATCCTGAGGAAGATCTTAGGGCCGTTGAGAGACGATGGTGAATACAAGGAGATGGCATAACAATGAGCTGCACCATTATGTAGAAATGATATATCAAGTAATTCGGAAGAGAAGAATATCTTTGTATGGCCACTTAACTCGTATGAAACCCAAGAGAATCGCCAATCGGATATTTATCTATTTTCTTAACAAGAAAACCAAGGACCCCTTGTTTTGTGAAGTAGAAAAAGATTTGCAAGAAGTAGGGGTCACCAACGCAGATATTATGGAACGTGATCTTTTGAAGGAAAAGCTTGGAGCATACCACCAATTCCAAGAAAAAGCGAAATTAAAAACCGGCAAGAAGTGGTCTGATGAAAGAAAGGAGTTTGACAGGCAGCGAATGCGCGAAAACCGGGCTAAGATCAAGGCCCAAAGACGGAAGCAGTTGAAATGACGTGGTCCATAACTGGCCTAAACGAAGAAAGAAGATTCATAATAATATATCTACATCGCATTATTCTCGTCGTGGATGAGGTGAGAATATTTTCTGTGTGTGGTGGTGGCTTTTACAGCTGATTGCCCTTCCTGACGCCATCATCATACGAGGACTTAGAGAGAATGAAATAAATAAAGGTGAACTGATCTAGGATTTGATGGGAAGTAGACATGGCCTATTAGACGGTACCGTCCCGGCATTTTCCTGGAGATGAAAATGAGAAACAACAGAAAATAATTTGAAAGACGACCGACGGAAGGAACTCGAACCCTCTCGTCTACCAAGTTCAGAAATGGCCTCGCCTCATGGCTAGCATGTTCGCGCAACTATCACGGTCGGAAATAATAATAATAATAATAATAATAATAATAATAGACAAAAGCGTCTTTCGACACAAGGTAGGCCTATACAATGATAGGTGATGTCAGAGAAAGTAGCACCTACAGCCCAAAGACCAAAGTGGGCCGAAGAAAGGAAGAGGGCCTTTAGTGCACGAATGAAAGAATACTGGAGAAGCAGGAAGAGCAAGTTGTCATGATTGCTTCACGTGGTCTGATAAAAGACCTGTAACGTGTAAAATAAATAAATAATAATAGAATAATACGAAGGGAGCTTACCTCAGTACAGATGGTTCTTTGCTAAGGCCGAACCAGGCTATAACATAACATGTAGCCGGCATTTGTCACGATAATGATGTCAAACAATAACTAATAATAATAATAAGAAGAAGAAGAAGAATATTAATAATAATGACAATAATAATAATCTCCGAAAAAGCAATAACTTTTACCGTGTTAGGAGAATGTATGATATTTACTGTGTTGATTCATACATAATTCTTACAACACAACGCTAATCAATACGAAGTATTGTACATGTTTCGGCTAGAAATGAAGCTTTCTTCAGCTAAGAGTTCAATTAAGAATATTGATTTAGATATCGTTGTGTCAAATCTAATAATTACTGATTTCAAAGAACATTAATTTGCTATGACTAAACATTAGAAATAATTATTTAAGAAATGGATATCCTTACGAATAATGAAGTGTAAGTTACATTGGCACGACCAAGCGTAGCGTAAACAAAGTCTTTGGAAATACCAGATGCACTTGCACATAATGACACAGAATATGGCTTCAAATACCACAACACCAATTAACAGTCTACTAAGTATTAATATATTCGCATATATCATATGGTATTGAGATATGGGGTGTGGCAGCAAATAGGAATATGGAGGGAATATTTAAACTGCAGAAGCGAGTAATACGATACTTGTTTGGGTTGAATTCGAATCATGCAGGGTTGCATTTAAGAACCATAATATTTTAACAATATTTCCATTTATATTTTTAAAGTTATCTTCTTGCAAGAAAAAAACAACATAAAGTTGTCACAATCAAAAATGTCCACAGTATTGAAACAAGAGAGCAGAATTACTATTTTCAAAGGAGGGTAAATATACAATATGCAGAAAAGAATCCTTTCAAGAAAGGACCTATATACCACAGTAAACTACCGAACAACTTAAAATCTTTGACTGGAAGAACGTCACTCAAGGTATACCTAGCCCAGAAAGTGTTATATTTTTAATAAAACATCTAAATGTTTAATGTTGTAAATATGTCAATTTAAGTGTGATTATGTTGTGTGATATAATGAAGAATCCAATTCTGTATGACCTGCAGGTTATGGAAATAAAGAGTTTTGCACAACCCGAAGAGCTGCTCTGAAGATTCTTTTGCCGGCCGTGAAAGCCTACATACCACTGTTATTACTTATGTTAATATTGGTCTACTAATTGTGTCGGAAATTGTCCTGTATATTTATAAAATATCGTGGATGTATACATCTAAAAGTCATGTCATTACCACCTCGTGTTGTAGTGGCTAGCATTCTTATCTGTTGCCCCGGAGTCCGGGCCAAGGAGTTTAATTCTGGTCTGAGGACTGGAACGGGGTAAATACATTTCTTGGCAGAGGTGGGAATCAAATCCGGGCTTCCGCGGTGGCTGCCAAGAATGCTAGCCACTAAATTGTATACGGTGTCAAGGAATACATTTCGATTACTGTTAAGGTTTATCTTCGTATCTCACCATGTCTCTGCATTTCCAGTACCTGTTTCTTAATTTGTTATGCATGTATGATTATGACATTACCGAAACGTCAATTTTGCCATTGAAAAGTTAGCTGAAGGAAGCTGAAATTCTATGTTCTCCAAATAGGATATATTTTGCTTTTAGTGTATATTTGTATCGCCTTTCACTTTGATGCAGCGCTGACATTTGGAACTAGTTGTCACCTTTGTTATGGAAAAACAAAAGAAGCGCCAATAAGTGACGTTGCTCTGTCTGCTTAGCTGAATTATTATGTACTAGATGGCGCGCATCAATGTTATCACTGATTAATTAATTGGGGCATCGATCAGGTGTTCATATCGATAGAAGGCTACATGTTATCTTGATATGGACAATTCTTGTCTGAAGATAACGTGGCTGCTTGGCCGATCGAGTAGAGTAATGGTTTGAAACTGAACAACCTGAATATTCGAGACCACTGCAACCACTTTGACCCTATCATTTTTATAGAAACAATTTTTATCAGGTTCATTCGATCCGGCTCATTTGTAGGAGTGTGATGCTTTAAATTCATTTCATATTGTTGCTTTTTGGCTGAGTATTTAATTGACATATACTTGCAAATCGAGTGGGTGGATGCGATCAGCTGACATCTTATCTTATTGCGTGGGTGTTGCCATCCAGTGCGCAATGTGAAGCATAGACTACTGATAGTATCGGTATCTGTTACAATGACCAACATGAAGAAAGGGTTCAAAAGGGCAAAAACAGGTGCACATTTAACAGTTTTGAAGAATCTACAAAGAAGAAAAAATAAATACAATAGATTTATGCTTTGTGTAATATAGCAAATATTTCTAGGTATATACAGTAGATTTTGCAGTAAGTTAAATACTGTAAATATCGAAATTGAAATAAAATATGGAATTAAAAATAAACATTAAAATAAAAGAAAACATAATTATAAAATTACTCCTATAAAAATAAAATTATAATTATAAAAACGAAATTAATACATTAATAATTAAAATAAAAAATAATTAAAATAATTAATATTCATATCCTAATAATCAAAATCAAAATTTAAAACCAAATAATCAAAATTAAAATCCAAATAATTAAAATCAAAAGTTAAAACAAAATAATTGAAATCAAATTTTTTTCAACCAAATAATTAAAATCAAAATTATAACCCAAATAATTAAATCAATATCAAAATTAAATAAATAGGCGACAAATAAAATAAAATAAAATAAAATAAAATGAAATTAAATTAAATAAAGAACATTTTGTAGTTCATTCTTTTTAGGCGTTTGGCGCATCTCGGTCATCCGCACCGTGTTGTTGGGTGTGTGTTGTACTTGTCTGATAACCTGCATTTATGTAGTGTGTGTGTAGGACAGGGATGATGTAGGTGCCCCGGGATTTGAAGTAAGGTAAGATCCCGGCATTTTTCTGGAGGGAATGTTGTAAAAAACGGGGAAAGAACACACTCAGTATCGCCACTGTCAGCGCTGGGATTCAAACCTATAATCTTCGGATTTGCTGCACCTGCCTCGCGGCCATGGTGCACGAGTATAAGACCTGACGGATATTAAAAAACACGCTTTAGGGACTTACAAATTGCGCCAGAGAAGGTATTGTAAACTACGCCTTATTATGGGTACATGTACGATTTCTGTAAGTAATGGGGTTTCAGGGTTGAAAACGTAATTACAGCAACTTATTTTAGGTATTATGCTACTAATGCATGGGGATTTCGCCTAGATTTACCGATTGGGCTCGTTAGCACTTTTATTGATTTTTGATAGCCTCATAGTGTGGGCCAATGGGAATGGACTCTCGATAAATGAGAACAGGACTGTCCATATGGTTTTCAGGAAAGCGAGATAGAATGGGGCCCAAGACTACTTTTTCCTACCTGGAAGGAAGAGTCAGGCCTGATAACTCATTTAGATACCTAGGAGTGACACTTAGAAGAAAGACCTGGTAGAGTGGGATAAAGTTAAAGGTTAGCACATGAAAAAGGGAGATTAGAAGTCTCAAAGTATAGGCCTACACCATCAAGCAAGTCTACATCTTGGCAATATAAACGTTCCTTATTCAAGGCATGTGGAACCAGCTGTTGCTACCTAACACAATTGGGCATGAAGAGTTGCTGAATACCTCCTGGAAAAGAGGATGGATGTAGACGAAAACTTCTACGCTACAAGCGCCATGATCGTCAGAAGCTGGATAGGGACCTTTTAGCGAATGAGGAACGTCGTCAATAGACTGGCGGTGCACGTTTTCCACCGCAAAATGTGCAGCACGACATGTTTTCATCCAGTGTCAGAAGCACGTATTTTCACGTTCTACGGGATGAGCTGCGGTCATTAACATGTATTCTGGTGCATGAAATTTGTGACTGAACTAAGTGCTGAAGACTGAATCTCCATGTGACTAGGGAATATAAGTGAACTAAATGTTGTAACTCTGCACGCTTGTGAGCTTCCTTAACATTATTCGAAAGATTCATAGAAACTGGTCTGAGTGAGATTCAATTTATAGAGGAAGGTTTAACATACACTTGTTTTTTTGTTGATACATTCCTGTGAACATGTGATTTGAATCGTTTATTTCAGAAAGGGGTCAAGTTACAAAAATGCCATTTTGAGAAAAACAAAGAAAACTCAAAATCTCATACAAATAACTTTTTATGGATCTTAAAAACTTATCACAAAAATGTTTATATATTTGAAACGTAATACCAAAAATTATATTTGTTTCACTTCTTTGTATCGTGAAAAAAATAACTTAAACATTTTGTACTTGACACCATTCTTCCTTAAAGAAGTAGACCACGAATTTGTTAGCATAACTGAGAAATATTTTACAGTTTTGTAATGAAAACGAATTGTATGCAAAACAGTTTATTTATATGTGTATTAGATAACATTATTAATGCAAGAAAAACATTATTGTAACTAACTAAACCTGTTTAAAAAAAGTCCTCTCGGCACGCCGGAAGGCGGAGGTAGATTTCACCGGACAAACTTGGGGATAGGCGAAAATAGGCAGAATATGCAGATTTTCGTAGAAGGATCAGACCTCATTTAATGCGAGAAGGTATTTTATAATTGGAGCTTAATTAACTTTGTTTTTCGTCATTTTATGCTTATTTTAAACATTTTATTGTCTTATGGGAACGGTAACCTTCTTGTCATTTGGGGTCCATTTTTATACTTGTCGTCACACTGTCCTTATGCTAGGTTTCGACACTGATGTGCAACTATGTAACGGTCTGTTACTTCTTCACGCAAAATTATATCTACCGCAGAGATTTTGGTTGGTTCCTCAGTTTAGGGGCTGCGACAACGCGGTCATGTAACCCCGTGTACTTTGGGATGGCTGTATTAGTCTGTAATTCAGGTAAGGACTGGAGACGGTCAATTTCAAGCAGTAGTTACTAATGTTGCTACCAGGTACTACCGTCAACGACACCTAGCTGTGAACTTGGCTACTAGATGCCACCGCAACCAGCAACTCGCAACGAACGTTGGAACTTCCCCTCCAAAGGAAAGCATACTGAGGGATTTTTGGCGCTCTTAGAAAATCCGACGACTTCGGCCGGCTTTGAACTCGCGACCTTGGGCATAAACATTCAGCATGCTACCAGTTACGTCACCGAAGCCGCTTCACACTTAGATGGAAATCTGAATCTGATCTCGTGCAAGTGCGTTATCTTGGCAACGTCTGATGGCTCATCCCTCATCAATTTAGTAGTGTTGCCATGGCAACCACTGATAGGTCTTGGCATTTTCTTATAATTCCGAAATTATTTTTCTCATCCCTTGGCATAATGGTGGGTTATATCAAAAATTCTTTCAGACAAAAGTTTTAGGTAATTATTATGGGAATATTGTCCATTTTGTACGGTTTTGATATTGTGCCTATTAAGAGAGATATGATTAATGTTTCCCGAAAAACCCACTTTTTCCCACCCCTTTGGTCAATGGTTGGTGCTATAAAAAAAACCTCTTCAAACATACATTTTTGGGCTTTATCCGACACATAGTATGAATGTTGAACGGATTCGATATTTCACATATTAAGAGAGTTATAGCAATATTTCACTTTTTCGAAAAAAAAGCCCCCCATTTTCACCCCCCAACGACCGATTTAGCCCAGTAACGAACTCGACCGAGATTTTATAGGTATACGTATTCGGTAAAAAATTCAAAGTGATTGGTACAAAATTACGGCAGTTATCGTGTCCACAATAAACTGATATACATATACATACATAAATTATATATAACTTTTGAACTGACGGTGGTTTTGGGGCCTGGGGATGTGAAACGCGAAGATATGTCGAAATTTTCCGGAAGTCGAAACATGGTACCCATTGCAATAGTTAGCTTTCTAACGAAATCTACCTCTGGTTGGTTCCTCAGTTTATGGGCTGCGACAACGCGGTCATCTAACCCCGTGTACTTTGGGTGAGTGTAGAATCTGTCTGATACACGGTGTGAATTGTAATGGCTGTATTAGTCTTAATTCATGTAAGTACTGCAGACGGTCAATTTCAAGCAGTAGTTCCTAATGTTGCTACCAGGTACAACCGTCAACGACACCTAGCTGTGAACTTGGCTACTAGATGCCACCCCAACCATCAACTCGCAACGAACGTTGGAACTTCCCCTCCAAAGGAAAGCATACTGAGGGATTCTAGTGCTCTTAGAAAATCCGACGACTTCGGCCGGCTTTGAAACCGCGACATTGGGCATAGACATTCAGCATGCTACCAGTTACGTCACCGAAGCCGCTTCCCACTTTATCAGGCGGCTTTGGTGGCGTAGTCGGTAACATGCTGAGCTTCTATGCCCAAGATACCGGGATCAAACCCGGCCGAAGCCGTCGGATTTTTTAAGAGCGTTAAATATCCCTCAGTATGCCTTCCTTCGGAGGGGAAGTAAAGCCGGCGGTCCCATGTCATAGATTTATGGCATGTTAAAGATCCTTCCACTAATTGCACCTGTGTGAAGCTAAATTGGATAGGTTAAGAATGTATACAACGCTCTTAGGTTTCTATGTTCGTTGCCAAGAGCCGACTGCGGCGGCGTCTAGTAGCTCAGTTCTGAACTTGGCCTCGTAGTCGTTGACAGTGGCGCTTGGCGGCAAAAGTAGGAACTATCTGAAAAATTGTTAGTTGCAGTACTTAAATTAACAAACAGATAACACACACTAATACAGTCATCACAATTAACACCGGTTATCAGACAGATTCTACACACACCCAAAGTACACGGGGCTACATGACCGCGTTGTCGCAGCCCCTAAACTTAAGAACCAACCAACCAACCACTTAATCAGATGGAAATACTGAATCTGATCTCGTGCAAGTGCGTTGTCATGGCAACGTCTGATGGTCCATGCCTCATCAATTTAGTAGTGTTGCCATGGCAACCACTGATAGCTCTTGGCATTTTCTTATGATTCCGAAATCATTTTTCTCGTCCCTTGGCGTAATGGTGGGTCATATCAAAAATTCTTTCAGACAAAAGTTTTAGGTAATTATTAGGGGAATATTGTCCACTTTGTACGGTTTTGATATTGTGCCTATTAAGAGAGATATGATTAATGTTTCCCGAAAAACCCACTTTTTTCCACCCCTTTGGTCAATGGTTGGTGCTATCAAAAATCTTATTTGACATAAATTTTTGGCACTTATCCGACACATATTATGAACTTTGAATGGATTCGATATTGCACGTATTAAGAGAGTTATAGCTAAATTTCACTTTTTCGAAAGAAAGCCCCCCATTTTCACCCCCTTCGACCGATTTAGCCCAGTAACGAACTCGACCGAGATTTTATAGGTATACATCTTCGGTAAAAAATTCGAAGTAATTGGTGCAAAATTACGGCAGTTATCGTGTCCACAAGAAACTGATATACATATATATATACATATATATATATACATAAATTATATATAAACTTTTGAACTGACGGTGGTTTTGGGGTCTGGGGGATGTGAAACGCGAAGATATGTCGAAATTTTCCGGAAGTCGAAGCATGGGACCCATTGCAATAGTTAGCTTTCTAATGAAATCTACCTAAAATGGCTGATACTTTCATTTAACCTGATCAGCCTCAAAGTTCAAAGCCATACATTATCTGGTTGGAAATACACTGATTTATTCGTCTTTTAACTCCACAGCACATTAGCATCCGTAGTAGGCCATTGCAATATATTATTGTAGAACTCACCATACCCAACAAGATAAGGAGAGTTTAGTGAGGTCTTCTATCTTCCTCAAATTGATGGGAACCAGAAACAGAAGCTGTTTGAAGGTCTAAGGCCAAAACTAGACATAGGGTACAAGATGGACGGGTTGAAATATTAGAACAGAAACGAGTCAAGCAGCGTCCTTTGACCTCTTTCTGCACTTAACGCAATTTTTAACATAATTCCTTACTGTAATGAGAGGTCGAAACTTGACTCCCTTCTGCACTAAAATATGCGTCTAGCCCTACAGAACATGTTCCCAAAAATAATTCATTTCATCATATATTGTCGCTTGAACCTTTTCTAAATTAACGATTCATTTGTGAACAACAGCTTAAATCAAGGGCAAATTTTGGAAACGGGATAAACATATTTATGTGTAAATTTTTAAAAATTTGGAGGATTGTTTCGACTGGAAAAAATGATTGTGTTTAATTGAAAATGCATACACTAGTGGCCATAATTCTGTAAACTTTGTAGGAAATATATTACATTCCATTTAAGCACACAAATTACTTTCACCCAGTCATCATTAAACCAAAATTTATGATTAAAAAAATCCCAGTTCACACAATTTTCACGTCGCCTTTTATTGTTAAGAAATGGCTTTTATCTGGATGATCTTGCTAGTTGGTTAATTCCTTAGTTTAGGGGCTGCGAAAACGCGGTCATGTAGCCCCGTGTACTTTGGGTGTGTGTCTATCTGTCTGATAACCGGTGTTAATTGTGATGACTGTATTAGTGTGTGTTATCTGTTTTCAATTCAAGTAAGGACTGCAGACTTTTAATTTCAAGTAGTTCCTACTTTTGCCGCCAAACGCCACCGTCAACGACTAATAGTTCAGAACTTACCTACCATACGCCACCGCAGTCGGCTCTTGGCAACGAACGTAGGAGCCTAAGAGCGTTGTTTACATTCTTAACCTATACAATTTAGCTTCACACAGGTGTAATTAGTGGAAGGTTCTTTAACATGCCATAAATCTATGACATGGGACCGCCGGCTTTACTTCCCCTACGAAGGAAGGCATACTGAGAGATTTTTAACGCTCTTAAAAATCCGACGACTTCGGCCGGGATGATCTTGCTGTTAGGCCATTTTCGAACAATTTTCTTCAAACACATATTACAGAAACGTGAACTACCTGGGTGAAGCTTAACATAGAACGAAGCATTTAAATACTGTACTGCTGATATTCCCGCAGGAGTCAACAATGTACTAAATATATTCAAGGGCACTAACACATCAAAATCTTCAACAATGATATCCATGTTGTAACAGTCCGAATACTTCCCCTTAATTTATATGTTTTATAAGCAGCAAAATTAATTTATTATTATTATTATTATTATTATTATTATTATTATTATTATTATTATTATTATTATGTATATTTTAATTATCATATCGATTCTAGATTTATTCCACAATTTCTTTATATATATAAGGGTTTTAATTATTGTTTGGCGGAAGTTATAAAATGGAGATTTTAGTTAGATTGATTGTAGGTTATATTTTATACAAGACTTGATTAGGAAATAATTCGTTCAGCGTGTCGTCAGTTTCGCCACGGGTAGTCCGCCGAAAATAGACATGACTTACGAGATATATGTACAAACTTTCCGGGGACGCGAGGCTTCAAGACAAAGCAAGTTGGTCAGTTAGCGCTGACGTCACGAATTCTCGGAAGAACACCGCATCAGGACGCTGATTTAAAATTACTTCAGAAGCAACCCCACGTGGTTAACTCAACTAATGAAGAGGCATGATGAGAACTTAGGGATCTGGAGTGGGGAGCTACGTCATCAGGATACCTAATTGATTGTTCGAGAATTACTGCAGAGTGGGGAAGTTCATCTTCCATAAAAACTAATGGTCATCTACTCTCACCCCCAATCTTCTCAGATTTTCTGAATCTTCACGTCTATCAGACATCTTCGCTACGAGATCGCAACTTATCAGTTCAAGAAGTTTTAAAATTAATACTACTGACGTGAATATGATCGTGTCTTTGATCATATTCACAAAAGTGAATTTTGGAGCAAAGCCATTCACATATGTCAGTCGGGAGACGGGACAAATTGGTTCCCTGCCCGTATCAAGATAAGGATCTACACAATATTGAGGCAGAACCAAACAACATTCCGCCAGCAAGATCAGAGGGAAAACCAGACTATCACTATGAAGAAGACGGCCGTGAGTTCCTTTACTAAATCCAATCAAGTCTCTGTAATTCTGTTTATGGCAAATTAGAATCCAGCCTTTGTTTTAATTTAATTCATATTCCATTTTGTAACTTTCATCAATTTAATATAACTTCCAGATTTTTTGTAAATTCATTTGTTTCTCTTTTTACGTCTTTTGCTGCTTTAAATTTTGATCAATTAAATTTTGTTTTTAAGTAATGGTAGGACTTTCATTTCCAGTAGCTAGCTTTAGACATAATGCATACCTTCTCCCAGTAACGATAAGACAATTGGTTAATGGCTCAGCTATACCACGGCTTGAGAGAAAGATGTTTCGAGTGCTCTATCACTATTTCAATTAAATACTTTGGCACATCTAAAGTAAGTATCAGATGTCCTGGCGCCCACACGAGCTGATTATAATCATTGTTAATGAACAGGTAAGAGGTAAGTATCTTATTGGTGGTGTGAGTAAAGCGGAGCTTGTTCTTGTTGCGATTCTTCTAATGTACTCCAGGAGAACGCAATATTGGAGCCCCGCCAGGAACGTAACCTTTGGTCACTTAGAAGGACCGGGAACGTTACATTTGGCGCCCAACGTGGGGACGAAAACCAATTGTTTGTCGTGAAGGGAAAAGGATATATTTCAGTGCAAGTATTTTTGGGGGTAGTAATAAGTTTTTTGTGTTTGTCGGTATGGCGGATAAAGATAAGATGAAGCTGCGACGTTGTATAGAGGTGACGCGAGATGGTGAAGAGAATGATAGTAGCGTGAATCTGGAGAAGGAGATAGACGAAGCTAGGAATTTATCGGAGGTAAATTCTAATGCGACTAGTGTAGAGGGTAGTAATAGGACTTTATCGCCCACATCGAATTCATCAAGCTTTTTCTTCTTTTGTTGGCTTTGTCTATATTCTGCTGATTTTCTCAAATTCCTGCCAGCCAACTGGATAATAATATCCTTCCCTGTTTGATTTCCCTCACTTATTCCCAGTATATTTGCTAGTTCATTATGTGGTTTCCTGCCATAATGAATTTCCCAAGGCGAAAATTTCGTACTTTCGCTCTGAACAGAATTCAACCAGAGTTCAACTTTCGGAAGCTGAGCAACCCAGGCCGAATGTCTATCATGAACCAAAGCACGAAAACGTCGAGATAATTCACGCAACGAACGTTCAACTAAATTCCCTTGCGGATAGCGAACAGATGAGTGAACGTGTGTGATACCGACTTCCTCAATTTTGGTTTTCCAATGTTTTGAGGTAAATTGCGGCCCGCTATCTGTCAAAATTCTGAGTGGGAGGCCAAACTCGGGGACATACTTCTCTAAAATCAGTCGGATACATGCTTTACCGGTAGCCTTCCTTAGAGCATATAGTTTGACGAATTTACTGAATGCGTCAACTATTACGTACGAATATGTATTCGTATCCGTACTGACCTTTAACGACCGGCCCAAATAAGTCCGCACATAATAACTCACCGGGGTTATTTGTGATGACTGGCTGCATAGGTCCACTTAAATATCTTACTGGAACTTTTGACTTCTGACAGAGTTCACACCTAGCAAGGATTTTTCTAACCTCCTTTCCCATTTTCTCCCACACAAAGTAATGCTGAAGTTCAAATAAAACTTTACTCGGACCAAAATGACCTAACTCCTTATGCGTAAACCACACCAACTCTTCTCTCATACCTTTAGGAACACATATTGACCACATGGCCCCCGTGCACTTACGTGTTACAAATCCATCCTGTAATTTGTACTCAAATCTCCCCACTGTCACTCTCTCTGAGTCACCCTGTTCTAACATAAGAAGGGGCTCACACAAAACTTCATCCTCTCTCTGCTTCCCCTTAAGCTTCCTTAGGGACTCTAGTGATATTTTATTACTAGGATCGAGACATGCGCAGATCAAGATTCCCTGGTCACCCGTGATCGTAGAACTATCTGAACATAAATTTCTGTCCCTGGACAGCATATCAGCCAAGATATTGTCTTTCCCCCGAATGTGATGTATTACAAATTCATACTCTTGTAAAGCCAAGATCCATCTACTTATCCTATTGGAGCTTAACTTGCAAGTGTTGATAAATGCCAAAGCATGGTGATCAGTATAAATCGTAAACTTGCTTCCTAATACGTACATACGAAATTTACACAAACTATATACAATACCAAGGAGGTCCAATTCTGTAATGGCATACCGCTTTTCTGCTGCAGAAAGCCCTCGTGACGCCAATGACACAATTCTGAAATTGTCATCATCATCCTTTTGGCACAGAACTCCCGAAATTTCAGAATTGTGTCATTGGCGTCACGAGGGCATTCTGCAGCAGAAAAGCGGTATGCCATTACAGAATTGGAACTCCTTGGTATTGTATATAGTTTGTGTAAATTTCGTATGTACGTATTAGGAAGCAAGTTTACGATTTATACTGATCACCATGCTTTGGCATTTATCAACACTTGCAAGTTAAGCTCCAATAGGATAAGAAGATGGATCTTGGCTTTACAAGAGTATGAATTTGTAATACATCACATTCGGGGGAAAGACAATATCTTGGCTGATATGCTGTCCAGGGACAGAAATTTATGTTCAGATAGTTCTACGATCACGGGTGACCAGGGAATCTTGATCTGCGCATGTCTCGATCCTAGTAATAAAATATCGCTAGAGTCCCTAAGGAAGCTTAAGGGGAAGCAGAGAGAGGATGAAGTTTTGTGTGAGCCCCTTCTTATGTTAGAACAGGGTGACTCAGAGAGAGTGACAGTGGGGAGATTTGAGTACAAATTACAGGATGGATTTGTAACACGTAAGTGCACGGGGGACATGTGGTCAATATGTGTTCCTAAAGGTATGAGAGAAGAGTTGGTGTGGTTTACGCATAAGGAGTTATGTCATTTTGGTCCGATTAAAGTTTTATTTGAACTTCAGCATTACTTTGTGTGGGAGAAAATGGGAAAGGAGGTTAGACAAATCCTTGCTAGGTGTGAACTCTGTCAGAAGTCAAAAGTTCCAGTAAGATATTTAAGTGGACCTATGCAGCCAGTCATCACAAATAACCCCGGTGAGTTATTATGTGCGGACTTATTTGGGCCGGTCGTTAAAGGTCAGTACGGATACGAATACATATTCGTACGTAATAGTTGACGCATTCAGTAAATTCGTCAAACTATATGCTCTAAGGAAGGCTACCGGTAAAGCATGTATCCGACTGATTTTAGAGAAGTATGCCCCCGAGTTTGGCCTCCCACTCAGAATTTTGACAGATAGCGGGCCGCAATTTACCTCAAAACATTGGAAAACCAAAATTGAGGAAGTCGGTATCACACACGTTCACTCATCTGTTCGCTATCCGCAAGGGAATTTAGTTGAACGTTCGATGCGTGAATTATCTCGTCGTTTTCGTGCTTTGGTTCATGATAGACAATCGGCCTGGGTTGCTCAGCTTCCGAAAGTTGAACTCTGGTTGAATTCTGTTCAGAGCGAAAGTACGAAATTTTCGCCTTGGGAAATTCATTATGGCAGGAAACCACATAATGAACTAGCAAATGTACTGGGAATAAGTGAGGGAAATCAAACAGGGAAGGATATTATTATCCAGTTGGCTGGTAGGAATTTGAGAAAATCAGCAGAATATAGACAAAGCCAACAAAAGAAGAAAAAGCTTGATGAATTCGATGTGGGCGATAAAGTCCTATTACTTGTTCCGAGGCAATCAAGCTAAACAGACAAAGTAATGAAGAAATTCTTCCTTATCTTTACGGGCCCTTTCTTGATCACTAAGAGGATTGGACCTTGTGCATATGTTTTAGCGGATGGAGACAAAACATTGTATGGTACGTAAAATGTACACTCTTTAAGAAAATACGTGGATTGAGTCAGGTAAGGACTCGTGAGTAACGGAACAACATATGTCAATGCCCTGGTATACAATTTGTAGTTTTAAAGAGATAGGTAACTAAGTTTACGAGAGGCATTTCCGACTGTTGACACATATACTGGAACGAGTGAGTTATCTGAATCAGATAAGCGAAGGGTGACCTAGTACCTTATATTTTGGAATTAATGGGGTAACTTGCACTCAAATATTATGCATGTGTGTAAAACAATGCTTTTTTGTTTTATGTAATATAGGTAAAATTTTGTAAATTCATTACAGAGTACTTGTGAAGAATCAAGTATGCAGGATTATCACATGCGTGTGATGTGTCGTGTGATGAATTAGTGAAGGCAATATTTATTATAATTATTCTGGAGACAAGAAAATTAACGATTTGAATTAAAACGATACAAGTCTCTCAGAATATCTGCCTAGCAAACGAGTGTTAGTATGAATGAAATCATACATATCAGGAAGAAAGAAATGAACATTGACGCTTTAAAGTAACAACAAAGCATTCATTGTTGTAAATATTGAAGGGTATATATGTATATTTTTTTTTTGTATTGAAGGGAATAATTTTGTATGATGCTGTTAATTGTTAGGTTAAATGTGTATATAATTTGTTCGCCTAAATCTAAGATTGGACGAAAAATTCTAAGGGCGATGTAACAGTCCGAATACTTCCCCTTAATTTATATGTTTTATAAGCAGCAAATTTAATTTATTATTATTATTATTATTATTATTATTATTATGTACATTTTAATTATCATATCGATTCTAGATTTACTCCATAATTTCTTTATATATATAAGGGTTTTAATTATTGTTTGGCGGAAGTTATAAAATGGAGATTTTAGTTAGATTGATTGTAGGTTATATTTTATACAAGACTTGATTAGGAAATAATTCGTTCAGCGTGTCGTCAGTTTCGCCACGGGTAGTCCGCCGAAAATAGACATGACTTACGAGATATATCTACAAACTTTCCGGGGACGCGAGGCTTCAAGACAAAGCAAGTTGGTCAGTTAGCGCTGACGTCACGAATTCTCGGAAGAACACCGCATCAGGACGCTGATTTAAAATTATTTCAGAAGCAACCCCACGTGGTTAACTCAACTAATGAAGAGGCATGATGAGAACTTAGGGGTCTGGAGTGGGGAGCTACGTCATCAGGATACCTAATTGATTGTTCGAGAAATACTGCAGAGTGGGGAAGTTCATCTTCAATAAAAACTAATGGTCATCTACTCTCACCCCCAATCTTCTCAGATTTTCTGAATCTTCACGTCTATCAGACATCTTCGCTACGAGATCGCAACTTATCAGTTCAAGAAGTTTTAAAATTAATACTACTGACGTGAATATGATCGTGTCTTTGATCATATTCACAAAAGTGAATTTTGGAGCAAAGCCATTCACATATGTCAGTCGGGAGACGGGACAAATTGATTCCCTGCCCGTATCAAGATAAGGATCTACACAATATTGAGGCAGAACCAAACAACATTCCGCCAGCAAGATCAGAGGGAAAACCAGACTATCACTATGAAGAAGACGGCCGTGAGCTCCTTTACTAAATCCAATCAAGTCTCTGTAATTCTGTTTATGGCAAATTAGAATCCAGCTTTGGTTTAAATTTAATTCATATTCCATTTTGTAACTCTCGCCAATTTAATATAACTTCCAGATTTTTTGTAAATTCATTTGTTTCTCTTTTTACGTCTTTTGCTGCTTTAAATTTTGATCAATTAAATTTTGTTCTTAAGTAATGGTAGGACTTTCATTTCCAGTAGCTAGCTTTAGACATAATGCATACCTTCTCCCAGTAACGATAAGACAATTGGTTAATGGCTCAGCTATACCACGGCTTGAGAGAAAGATGTTTCGAGTGCTCTATCACTATTTCAATTAAATACTTTGGCACATCTAAAGTAAGTATCAGATGTCCTGGCGCCCACACGAGCTGATTATAATCATTGTTAATGAACAGGTAAGAGGTAAGTATCCTATTGGTGGTGTGAGTAAAGCGGTGCTTGTTCTTGTTGCGATTCTTCTACTGTACTCCAGGAGAACGCAATATTGGAGCCCCGCCGGGAACGTAACCTTTGGTCACTTAGAAGGACCGGGAACGTTACAATGTCAGTGGATAGCAAGATGCACCATACGCATTTCCTCTTTTCTTATTGTAATTATTTGTAAACACTAAGGACTAAGGGCCAAATAAACTTTATATCGATCACATAGGCTATAGCTTTACAGTTACTATTGAAGTTTTAAATTTTGTACACCAGCTAAGAAACACAGTGTAAATGCAAATAGTTTCCAGAATTATGGGCACCAGTGTATATTTGTTGTACAAGATTTCTGTGAGAGACAGTCTTAAGATAAATGTTAATATTTTTTTTGGCCCTATAAGCTGTGCCTTCCCTCTTAAGGGCGGGTGGGAAAAGTATAGTAATTTCAGTTTTCTTGAAAAGTCACCTCGTGAATTTCAAGCATTAATGTTTTTAGACATACTCTGTGTTCCTCCACAGCAGTATGAAATGTTATGATGGTCCAAATTAAAAGGAAAAAACTCAGATATTGTTTTCAATTCTTATCAATCCACATTATGTTGCCAGAGCTTGACTTTTAATTTCTCGTGAATGACTTCGTATCTCTCCCTATTGTTCATGCTTTATTGTGCTGGATTACAAACGGAACGAATTACAGCCATATTTGTTTTTTCCATACATCGATACATTTTATGACTTATGTGGCAAAAACAAGATTCAGATAGAACCAGCGTTGTATCTGTCACAACAGGAAGTTAGAAAACAGACATTCTGAGAACCTAGATAGACTATCTCGTTACTGCAATTCATTAACGTTTTGAGAAAGCGGCTTTCATGGTGTAGTCGGTAGTGGGCTGAACTGCTATGCCAAAGAACGCGGGTTCAAACCCGGCTGAAGTCGTCGAATTTTTAAAGAGCGTTAAAAACCTTCAGTATGCATCCCTTTGGAGGGGAAGTAAAGCCGGTGCGGCGGGCCCGTATCATAGATTTATGGCACGTAAAAGAACATACCACTGCAATTGGTAGTGTGAGGCAAAATTTGGAGGTTATATTGGGCTAGTTAGAAACGCTCTATCAAGTTCCAATGTTTGCCGCTAGTGTTAGTGACAGTAGCATCTGGTAGCCAAAGTTGGCACTACTTGAAATTGAACTTGTTGTGAGCCCTTGGGCGTTCAATAAAAAATACCCAGCTATGGCCATTGGCTGCAATTGATATAAAATTAACTTTTTGAGTTCCATTAATTATCAGTATCAATATGTTATTTAGCCTAATAACTATACAGTAATTGAAATGGCATAGTGATTGACTCCACATCCTTGGCAAGGACTATGTTCAGACTTTTTCAGGTCCTAACAAGTAGTTCCGTGAAGAACGAAAGCCTATTTTCATATATCCTATTTATGTTAATTGCCTCTATCAACATACAAAATTTCAGTTTGATTGCTGTAATAGATTCGTAGATATTAAGAACCGACTAGGCCTAAATATTTCGGATGGTCACCATGTTGGATTGTTATATGTATAGGCCATAGAGTCATGTACCATTAAAGGAAAATTATTGCTTAGGTTCATCATTCAAACTTTCATTACGATCGCATGACTACTACACATGAAATAACAACTTAATTTTAAAATTCGCACAGCCGCCATCTTGAGGTTATATAAACAATTGAACTAAATTAGATGCCAGTGCATTACAATGTGTATAAACATTTGCTGTACCAAATTTCATTGCGTTCGGATCATTAAATCGCGAGAAAAGTCTATTTAAAACTTTCAACTTCGCTTGGCGCCATATTCGTTTTGTAGACAACCGGTTTTTGAAAAACTCATAGAGGAACTTCCAGTAGTGCCCTTCATCTCCGTACAAAATTTCAGGGTGATACCGGTAATATTTGCAGAGATATAGAATGCTGGTGAAATATTTCGCACAGCCGCCATCTTGAGGTTATCTAAACAATAGAACGAAGATAGATGTGTATAATGTGTATACAATGTGTATAAACATATACTCTACCGAGTTTCATTGCGTTTGTTTGGTTAAATCGCGAGAATCGTCTATTTAAAAGTCACAACTTCGCTTGGCCGCCATGTTGGTTTTGTAGTTACCAGGTTTTCAAACGTCACATAGGTGAACAATTAGTAGTTTCCTTTATCCCCGTACAAAATTCCAGGGTGATATTGGTAATAGTTTCGGAGATATTGAATGCTTGGCCGTACAGCCGCCATGTTGGATTGGTGAGACGTAACAAAATTTGAAGGGCTTGGTCGGGGTCGTCCAGAACAGTGCTATGAACTTGCCGAGTTTCAATGAAATCGCTCCATCCGTTTAGAAGTTATTAGGGACACATACACACACACACACACGCACGAAACACACACGCACACAGACACACGGACAAAATGTGATCTTATAAGCCTATGTTTTCATTAAATGAAAATAGGCTAAAAATGAGTTTTAAAATTTGCATATGTTTTGTTGTTGGGGCGTGATGGTACAGTGGTCAAACTGCTTGTGTCTCACTAAGGAAGACCAGGTTCAATGCCCGGTCAATGCATGTGGCATTTTCGAAGTGGTAATCTGATTTCTCTAAAAACATAGCCCTCACAGGTTCCGTTGCCATTGAACCCCTTTGCTGACTCACTGGTATATCGCTGAGTTCAAAGAGGACGAGGCGTAACTCTCGTTCCGCCCTTCGCTTGTAGCAATGCCTACTTGACAGGTGTCTACGGTCACTCTGCGCGGTTATGGAACACAAAGTCAGGGGATGCCAAGATCTTATCTTTTCAGAAATTTATATATACATAAAAAAGTAGCCTACATTGTGTAAAGACGTCTCAGTATGAGTGATTGCCTCGCTAAATTAATGAGTATCCAAATGAAATGAATGTATGGAGTTATTTATTTATTTATTTATTTATTTATTTATTTATTTATCTTATGGCTTTTAGTGCCGGGAGTGTACGAGGACATGTTCGGCTCGCCTGAGTCTGTAGCTGCTTCCAGAGGACACCCTTAGGGTGAGCTACAGGTTCCGTTCAATTTCAAGTAGTTCCAACTTTTGCCATCAGATATCAATGATACCTAGTGGTGAACGTTGGAACTTTGATAGAGCGTTCTGACGAAATCTAACCTAACAATTTAGCTTCACACAAGTTTAGTCTGCGGAAGGATCTTTAACATGCCATAAATCTATGACATGGGATCGCCGGCTTTACTTCCCCTCCGAAGGAAGGCATACTGAAGGATTTTTAACGCTCTTAAATACCCGACGACTTCTGCCGGGTTTGAACCCGCTATCTTGAGAACCGCAGTTCAGCATGCTACCAACTACGCCACCGAAGCCGCTAATGTATGGAGTGATTTAGGTTATGAAAGTGCGTGCTTGTGAGAGTGAGTGAATATGATAAAATTTACTATAATATTAATCTTACTATTAATATTCTAAATACGTAAATAATGCAAATATCTTTCCAAAAACATGTTAACATTGTAATAACGAAATGTAGATATAGGTTGTGCCAGTAAAGCATAAAATATGTATGTGGGAATCAGTCTGGGTTGCTCAGGTCCAAATTGACCTCAGAAATGCCAATATCCCACCAATAGACATCGAAGATAGAATGACTTTCAGATATAAGATACAGCACTCAGTTGGGAAGTTACACCTGAAGATCGACCAAAGATATCGGGGAAGGGATGGACGGAGGAACAAGTTCGGCATAGAGAAACGACGAAGGAGTTTTGGAAGAACAAGAAAAACAGCAGCAGACCATAATTTATTTTATGTGATCCTATGGGTCTAAACAGCTTAAATAAATAAATAAATAAATAAATAAATAAATAAATAAATAAATAAATAAATAAATAAATAAATAAATAAATAAATAATAATAATAATAATAATAATAATCATAATAATAATAATAACAACAATAATAATAATAATAATAATAATAGCCTAAGTGAAATATTACGTCCTCTCGTTCAGATTACACGTAAGCTGGGGTTCTCGTGTCTCATGATAGCAAGATTAACGATCACGTAAAATTACAAGCTTCCTTCCGTATTGTTGTTGATTCATTTAGGGGTTTCACGACAAGATGGCAATGTTGTACTCTTGTGGGTTGGGAGGGGGGAGGGGGTATATGTCTGATAACCTGTGTCATTGTGATGGCTGTATTAGGCGGCGTGTTTGGAACTGAGGCTAGGATTTTGAAGGAAGTGGTCATGACCTCAAGATTGTTGTTGTTGATTCCTTAAGGGCTTTGCGTGTACTTGTGTATGTGTAAAATTTGTCTGTTGTCTGTGTCACTGTGATGGCGGTACTAATGTGTGTACTTCAAATTGAGGTAGGATTTGGGAAGGAAGCGGCCGTGGCCTTAAATTAGGTATCATTCAGGTATTTGCTCCACGTTGAAGTGGGGAATCTACGAAAAACCACTTCCTGGATGGTTGAGGTAGGAAACGAACCCGCCTCCTCTCAGTTTTGCCTCACATGCTGAGTGTGTCCCGTTCCAGCCCCCAGACCAGAATTACATTTCTTTGCAGAGTCGGGAATCGAACCCAGGCCTCCGCGGTGACAGCCAAGAATGCTTGCCACTAAAATAGATAAGCAAGCAGCTGGTAGAGTGTTATTATTTTGGATCATACTGTTGGTACTAAAAAAAATCTAATTCACTCTTACAGACCTCAATCTTAGACATATGTAGGTAAATCTATATAGTATAAAACAAAGTCCCTGATTCTTAATCTCGATAACCACTTGATTGATTTTGATGCAGTTTTCACCATTCTATAGGCCTAAAGGATTTCTCGAGGAATTTTCTGTATAAACACATTCATTTACTACCAAAGGAAACCGAGCAGTAACAATTTCAGTGAATTGAGTCGAAGAAAAACCTGCCTTCCGTGCGCCTTTTAAGCTTACGCTGGGTAAACCGTTAAACATATCTATATACTATGATTGTAAGAACTTTTCGGCTTGAAAAATTCTACAAAAAAGTCCCCGACAACATGCCTCTATCTTTAATACATCGCCCACTATAATTGTTTTTACCTTTTCATTTCTTCTAACAATCTCCATTCAGAGGAAATTTAAATTACTAGCTTCGAAGCGAGTTTACAAGGTAGCAGGCGAGCCTATCACCCCAGCTTCCGTCAGCAACAAACTGTCGAGCCGTGTCGAATTAGGAATTCAGAGAAGAGTATATTACCTAGGTATATGTATGGAGTTTCACTGTTCACCTCGGCTTTTCTGAATTGCGTCTGGGACGTGCTGTCCGTGCGCCTTTTAAGATTACGCTGGGTAAACCGTTAATGATACCGGGCGAAGCCGGGGCAAGTGGCTAGTTATATATACAGCATCTTTTAAAACGGTTGTATCTCCTTCTCAGTGCGTGGCCGTGGAGAAACTATCAGTTCAGAACAGTTGCCATGGAGATAATTGCAACTTTTTGTTGTTGGTGTTGCTTCTTTTTAAGGGGCTGTGACTTCGTGGTCATATAGTGTCGTGTATTTGTGTGTGTGTGTGAAAACCTATGTTATTGTGATGGCTGAACTAGTGTTGGTTATTTGTAAATTGGGGATAGGATTGGGAATGAGGTGGCTGTGGCCTTAGAAGTAGGGACATCAAGGAAAACCACTTCCAGGATGGCTGAGGTAGGAATCGAACCCTCTTATTGTCAGTATAGCTTCACAAGACTGAGTGTACCCCATTTCAGACCTCACACTAGAATTAACATTTCTTGGCAGAGCCGGGAATAGAACCCGGATCTCCAGGGTGACAGCCAAGAACGCTAGCCACTACACCAAGAGGTGGTAATTGCAAACTCTATAAATAAAGAAACCTTTCTGTTTGAACATTTCGTTTTTTGGACTAAATCTTTGAATTTTACTCGGATGAGTGCATAATGACCAAATGTACCCTGTGTTTAATTTTTACCTATTTATCTTTTGTTATGGGATTACGTCCTCCTCGATGCGTAGTTGAATGTTGAATGGTGGGATCATGTAGAGTCCATAAACACCAGGGCTGTTTGTCTATTAATGACAACTGTTAATTACGAAAGGTGATCAGAAAGTAATCTTACAGAGCCTGCAATGAAACGTGTACATTTTTCTTCACACAACCAATACAGCCAACTGATAGTAGGCTACATACATTAGGTTATTTTTCGACATAGTCTCCATATCGGTTTAAGCAATTGTCGCTTGTTCATTTATATAGATTTATTATTTATTTATCGTATGGCTTTTAGTGCCGGGAGTGTCCGAGGACATGTTCGCTCGCCAGAGGCTGTAGCTGCTTCAAGCGGACACCCATAGGGTGAGCTACAAGTTCCGTTCAATTTCAAGTAGTTCCAACTTTCACTACCAGATGTCACTGATAGCTAGTGGTGAACGTTAGAACTTTGATAGAGCGATCCAACTAAATCTAACCAAGAAGTTTGGCTTTACAAAAGTTTAGTCTGTGGAAGGATCTTTTACATGCCATAAATCTATTACATGGGACCGCCGGCTTTACTTCCCCTCCGAAGGAAGGCATACTGAAGGATTTTAACGCTCTTAAAAAATACGACGACTTCGGCCGGGTTTGAACCCGCTATCTTGGGAACAGCAGTTCAGCCACCGAAGCCATAATTTATATAGATAATGCTATCATATACATTTTTCAGATTATATAGGGTACATTTATCTTATAATTTTGATCCACTTTTCAATGCAAATTTGTAGTCTTTCACTACCTTCTAGTACATGTTTCGGTTCTTGTAAGACATACATCGGCTAACATAACATTGTACAGTACAAACTATGATCTATCAAACATCATCTGTCATACATAAAAACAATGGTTTATTTTTCTACAAGTTTCTCACCGGCTCTAAAATGAAATATTGAAATTCTTAAAAACTTGCAATTGCTTTTGGCTGTGATATTAGCCTATTTTCAATTTTTAAAAAATAGGCTTATGAGATCACCTTTTGTCCGTGTGTGTGTGTGTGTGTGTGTGTGTGTGAGGTGTGTGTGTGTGTCCCCCTAATAAAATCTAAACGGCTGGAGCGATTTCAATGAAACTCGCTAAGTTCATGGCGCTATTCGCGGCGACCTCGACCGTGCCCTTCAAATTTTGTTACGTCTCACCAATCCAATATGGCGGCTGTGCGAAATATTTCACTAGCATTAAATATCCCCGAAACTATTACCGATATCGCCCTAAAATTGTGAACGGTGATAAAGGGCACTACTAGAAGTTCACCTATGAGACTTTCAAAAGCCTGGTGACTACAAAACCAACATGGTGGTCAAGCGAAGTTGAGACTTTTAAATAGACTTTTCTCGCGATTTAACTATCCAAACGTAATGAAACTAGGTACAGCAAATGTTTATACACATTGTAAAGCACTGGAGTCTAATTTAGTTCAACTGTTTACATAACCTCAAAATGGCGGCTGTGCGAAATATTTCACTGACATTCTATATCTCCGAAACTATTACAGATATCACCCTGAAATTTTGTACGGTGATAAAGGGTACTGATACATGTTTATCTATGTATATTTCATAAACCTGTAAAGTACAAAACGAACATGGCGACCAAGCGAATTAGAAATATTTTAATAGACTTTTCTCGTGATTTAACTCTCTGAGCGCAGTGAAATGTGGTACAGTAAATGATTTTGCAGATTGTAATGCACTGTCATCTAATTTAATTCAATTGTTTACATAACCTCAAGATGGCGGCTGTGCGAAATTTTAAAATTATGTTTTTATTTCTTGTGTCGTAATCATGCGATCGAAGTGAAAGTTTGAATAATGAACCTAGGCAATAATTGTCCTTGAATGGTACATAACTCTATGGCCTATACATATAACAATCCTAAATGGCGAGCTTCTGAAATATTTAGACGGTTCTCAATATCTATGAATCTTTTACAGCAACCAAACAGATTTTTTATGTTCATAGATACTATGAACATATGTTCACCTATAGGACTTTGAGTAACCTGGTGAGCACAAATCCAACATGGCGGCGACGCGAAGTATAAATATTTAAATGGACGTTTCTCGCGAATTAACTATCCGAGTGCCGTGAAACGTTGCACGTTAAATGCTTATACAAATGTTGATCCACTGGCATCTAATTTATTTCAATTGTTTGCATAATCACAAGATGGCTGCTGTGCGTAATTTTAAAATCTCGTTTTTACTTCTTGTGTTCTAATCATGCGATTGAAGTTTGAATACCACACGTACACAATAATCTTAATGTAATAGTACAAAAATCAAAATCCGACCTGGTGACCATCTGAAATATTTAGACGATTCTCAATATCTACGAATCTGTTACAGCAATTAAACTGAAAATTTTGTATGTTGATAGAGACCATTAATATGAGCAGGATATATGAAAATAGGCTGTATAGTTCTTCACGGAACTACTTGTTTTTAATAACAATATTGTCTCTCCTTTTTGTATAATTTGGTTTCAATGTTATTTGTTACAATAATTTGTAAATGCGAACTTTGTTCCGTATACTTTGTTAATTTACAACTTTATGGTGCTTGAAGCCATTTACGTAGAGCGTTGCCGTAGTAATCGAAATTTGATGTTTTAAAACTGTATTAAAATCTTCTGTTGTTATTGTCAGTGATGGTTAATGCACACTAATTTGCCATGTTTTTCTTCTTGAAATGTGTTCAAGGACACGGTTAGAAGTTGTTCTATTTGATGTGTTCCTCTAAAATGTGGTGTCCATTCGTCCCGCCTTTTTCAGGACGGTGCCGTTTTTGCAAAATGTCCTGCTGCCCCAAAAGTTTTATTGGGGATGCTTAAATGCCGGCTCTTTTTGTTATTCCACTTGACCAATGTATCTTACGCTACAGTGTTTTATTTCGTTGTTTACTGTGCAAGTATATACGCAAGAAAATGCCTTTTGCTTTCAATGTTTTGTGTTATTGGTAGCACTGGTGCGATTTTCAGTTGTATTTTGACTAGTTTGGCTCTTACAGTAGACCTAGCGGTTGAGATTAGATTTTAGACCTATGAAATCACTGTTCACCATACCGAAGCGAAGGTGTAATTGTAACAGCTGCATAAAAAGTGAGTTTCCTTTTATCACTACGAGTGGAGAAGCTGTAGAATGCACGTTGTGCAAATCAAAATTTGATATTGGACATGGTGGGCGGTCTGACATTGTAAATCACGTGAAAATGAAGAAAATCAAAAGAAAAGTGTAAATAAAAGTATCATGTGCTGACTTTTATGAAAGATATCAGAGGAAAAGATACTTCGTGATAAAATACATAGACGGTAAAAGTACGGGGAAAATGGGGCATCTATATATGTGGAATAAATAATCTATACCAGTCTGCAGACTAAATTTTAGAAGTCATTTTTGATTATATTTTGTATTCACAATACGAAGACAAATTTTAAATGTCACTACATTTTTTCAACATATATTTTGTCCTTTTATTTTCTTAGTTGTCCCAGGTTTTTCCTATTTTTAATGCCCCGTTTTTATATAAACATTCTGTCCATACCCTACTCTAATATGTACTAAAAGGTTGTAAGAAATTATAGATTTGTATTGAAAAGTGGACAAAATTTATAAGTTATTTAACGTCAATACGGACAAAAGAATGACTCTAGTCAAAGCATTGTGTAAGGTACATTTGTACATTTGGACACTACTTACCCGCTATGCCATGATAGAACAGATCTATATGGGTACCTCCCGCCTATTCCTCGATGTCTTTACTGATTGCAGAATACAACAAAGCTCCAAGATACGTCACATCACAACCAAGGATGAATCGTTATATACTTATTGGCATGTGAATAAAACCTGAGTTATGCAGGTATTCCAAAATTCACGTCACCGGTTTACACCATATAAATCCTGGAGACGATGCAGTTTCATATTCCTTCAGATGGGATGTGGGATGTGGGTCGGTAACCACGGGTCATCAGCCGAGGCAGACAATACTTCCACTTGCTTGTGCCAGGCTTGTATCTCTCATAGCTCCCTTGATCAACTCTTGTTCCAACCTCGATGAAGGCCGAGAATGTTTTTCATTTTGCCACCTTTCTAGGTTCTCTCCGATACCCTTATTTCTTGAGGGGCGGAACCACTTCTTTTTCCGCTTCCTCAATAGCGTAAATATGAGTCCTTTGGGCGAATGACCTCGGTGTCCCTATCCTCAAAACAATGAATACAACCATCAACATTACATCTCACACAATGTGGCAACACTGTCTGGTGAAAACTATCTAATAGACTACCTTCTTTCTCGAGATTTAAGAAGTTATTTTTTATTTTCTAAACATTTCTGGTGATTTGATTAAATTTTGCTCCACTAAGCATCATTCTTCAACTATTCATGAAGTAGCTTGTTGTTAGTTCAATTAGATAAATTTTCATCATTATTCCCATGTACTTAGTTTAGTGGCTTCGGTGGCTTAGTCGGTAGCATGATGAGCTTCTATGCCCAAGATCACGGGTTCAAACCCGGCCAAAATCGTCGGATCTTTTAAGAGCGTTAAATCCTTCTGTATGCCTTCCTTCGGAGGGGAAGTAAAGCTGACGGTCCCATGATATATATTTATGGCATGTAAAAGGTCCTTCCACTAATTAAACTTGTGTGAAGCTAAATTTCTAGGTTAGATTTCATTGAAATGCTCTATCAAAGTTCCAACGTTCACCACTAGGTGTCAGTGACATCTGGCAGCGAGAGTTGGAACTACTTTAAATTGAACGGAACTTGTAGCTCATCCTATGGGTGTTCGCATTGAAGCAGCTACAGCCTTTGGCGAGCCGTACTATGTCCTCGTACACTCCCGGCACTAACAGCCATACGATAAATAATTAATAATAACAATAATAATAATAATAATATCGTATGCCCTCGGTGGCTGGGTGCAAGCTTTGTTATTTGACACCCAGAAGGCAGCTTGCATGTCGAATTTCGTTGTTCCTTGAAGCACTGTGTAAGTCAAGGAGATTAGATATCTAAACTCCTTGGACACTACTATAGCGGTTTCTAGTAGAGAAATGAGGAACATTGTGTTGGCGGAAATTCCCGAGATTAATTTTGCCATTATCAACACGGCCTACTGAAATCAAATTGGTTTTTTGACATGCAGACGTCGTATGGCATGCGTGTCGTAAACTTTTGCCGCCTTACAAAAAAAAATCACTTACCACGGCCAGGAGCGAACCTGCCAGCTTGGGGTTAGTGGACCGACACGTTAACCACTCACCCACCGTGGCAAGCTAATATATAAATAAATGTACTTTGATGTGTTGAATTTACTGAAAACCTGTGTTCTGTGGTGACAGTAGTAGAACTGAGTTTATAAGGGCATCTCAGCACTTACCTGGTGGGAATGTGGATATCCCCATGAGGAAACCACAATCGGGACAGCTGTTGTCATTGCCTGAATTCGAAACTTGAATTCCCGAAACTGCAGCAGCTCTCCATTGCAATGAAGCGTGACTGAATGCGCTCGGCTACGCTACTGGGTGTATTGAAGTAGCTCTGAGATGGTGCGGTGGGTGCCAAATGCAAGAGGTGAAGAAATAATATTTTGAAGCGTTAGAGTTGCAGATTAACCACTACCGGGATCGTGTCTGGTCCTTGTTCTCTGAGCAGGAACACTAACCGATTGTAACCCGATGGTCCACGCAGCAAAGAGGCTGATCGTACACTCTTTGAATCAATGGTAAGCTGGAATTGTTCGGCGATATTCGCGTGCCCTGGCAGGTAACCCGCATCAGCTGGTTTTACTCTGGTGATGTGGTGATTATTATTATTTTTTTTTTTTTAGCGTATGGCTTTTAGTGCCGGGAGTGTCCGAGGACATGTTCGGCTCGCCAGTTTTGTAGCTGCTTCGAGACGGACACCCAATGGGTGAGCTACAAGTACCGTTGGGGAGGAATGTGGGATGGGAGGGTCGAGGAGTTGGAAGGTAGCGGCTGTGGCCTATAGTTAGGGACCAACCCCGGCATTTGCCTGGAAGGAAGATGGGAAACCACAGAAGACCATCTTCAAGGTTGCCGGCGGGGGGATTCGAACCTCCTCGCCTCCCGGATGTGAGCGACTGCCAACAGTCATGCCGCAACGACCTCGGCTAACTCACCCGGTGTGGTGATTATTGTTGTAAGGGGAAAAAATCATCGAAGTCATGTGCATTAGGCTACTACGAAAATCTAAAACTTAGTGGTAATAATTATTTTTCCGTATACACAATAGGAAAAGATTTCCTTGTAAAAATTAAACACAGACATGGAATGGGTTTGTTTTTGGAACTATTTTTTACACTTCTTGTGCTCTTTCATGTATTCACATATTATGTGATTGCTATTCTTTATTGGCAGCATTACAAAACTATTAATCTTAAACGTTTAAATTATACGCCAAATCAATACACAAACAAATATATATTTTATATATTAGTACATGTTTCGACCCACAGTGGGGTCATCCTCAGCCTAAAAAGAAAATCAATTAAGAATTGAAAAACTAAAATGGCATATGCGCCTTAAATCTAAATTAAAATGAAAAATTAATGATAATAATTGTAATAAATAAAATATAGTAATAAAATGGATATCCTTACAAAGTAGTATTAATTAAATAAATATAAGATTGGTCTTTTAACAATAATTTTAAAAAAGTAGTTAGAAATAAGAACTATTAACGGTGAGTGTAAGAATGTTAAGCTTTAATTTTTTAAAAATCAAAATATACACAAAATAATTTAGAAAATCAATAAAATAATTCAGCTCGGCGCTTGAGTTAAATAAGTAGAATCCTCTTCAATACGGAGGTAGGTGATAATAAATCTTTTAAAGTAGATTTTTATCAGTTTCATATGCTGGCTAATTATGTTTCGTTTATTTATATACATTTTTCTGACATGTTTTATTTTCCTATCTGTTAGGTTACTTCATGTCATCATAATACTGGTTGGCACCTTTTAAAAATCGTTAATAGTCTCCGTATTGAAGAGGATTCTACTTATTTAACTCAAGCGCCGAGCTGAATTATTTTATTGATTTTCTAAATTATTTTGTGTATATTTTGATTTAAAAAAATTAAAGCTTAACATTCTTACACTCACCGTTAATAGTTCTTATTTCTAACTACTTTTTTAAAATTATTGTTAAAAGACCAATCTTATATTTATTTAATTAATACTACTTTGTAAGGATATCTATTTTATTACTATATTTTATTTATTACAATTATTATCATTAATTTTTCATTTTAATTTAGATTTAAGGCGCATATACCATTTTAGTTTTTCAATTCTTAATTGATTTTCTTTTTAGGCTGAGGATGACCCCACTGTGGGTCGAAACATGTACTAATATATAAAATATATATTTGTTTATGTATTGATTTGGCGTATAATTTAAACGTTTAATTCTAACATCAATACGGATATTTAAAACATTTGTTTTCAATGGCAAATGTATTTGCATTCTAAACTATTAATCTGACAATACTTGTTACATGAACGTTTGAATTACATCCAGGACTTAAGTTATGAGAATAAGATTAGTGCAAATCACTTTGAATTCTTAAGCAACTGTAAGCCTTATGTCAAACGTTCACATAGGTTAGAATTACCTATTGTTACAGATTCAAACATACAGTATAATGTTTTTTTTTCTCAAACCCTCATAGTTTCTACTTTTTAAGTACAATCAACAATATTATATTTTATTTTTATTTTATTTGTTCTCTTCTAAAAATACAAGAAAAAATATATATATAACATATCTTTGACTTTTTATATATTCTAAAAATTTTCATAGTACCGTATGCAAGATTAAGTATCATCCTCCTTATACTAAATGTACGGAGCCGTACCTCTAACAACTGCCAAGTACACATGTCCTTAGCTTCTTTCACGCACACTTGATGTTCGGAACATTAGTAGGCTTATGTTTAGTTAGGTTAATCCACAACACACATTTCACATAGAATACAGCCATATTCATTTTAAAGTAAATTATATCAGAATTATTAATTTTTATATGTGTGGAAATTGATGTTACTTCTGGCTTTAAAATTTTGGCCTATATACAATTAAGAGCAATCATTATCTAGAAGTAACATATATATTCTGTTTTATTGTTGCAGTAAAACGTTGGTTATCCCGACTAAACGGGACCGGAGATGATTCAAATTAACGAAAATCTGCATTATAGAAAAATAATTGAAGTGATAGAAGCTATTTTTCAGTGTTGCCTAATGCTATTAAAGAAAGATTTCCAGTCGTCAACACAAATTGTGCCCGATTACATTAGGCGGGAAAACAAATGGGGGGGGGGGGGGGGTTACCCATTTTTGTACGTAAAAGCGTGCTAATTCATGATAAATATTTTATGTAATATTTTTCACGTTAGGGCATCTTCACCCTTTGTCTGAAAGTTCGGTGAATGGGTCTATATTACGAACGGATGGTTGGCTTACCTGAAACAGCCATTACTATCCTTCGAAATAATCCCCGTGGATGGTTATGCACTTCTTAGAACGGCTGTACAAGTCCTGGCATAGTCTTCCTGAGGGATAGCCTTCAGTTGGGTCGTCTCATTACGTTGGATGTCCGAAATGTCCTAAAACCTCTGGCCTTTCAGGGCTTTACGGCGACCGTGGACCTCTATACTCCATACTTTGTCGCTTGCCTTCGAGGTCGTACCTCAGGCACCAGGTCTCGTCACCCGTGACGATGGTTTTCAGGACCATGTCATTCCACGGAACATTCACCCTTTTCACTGCCACCCGTCAAACAGGTGTGCACGTTAGGTTGCATAAATTCACCCTTCTCACTGCCACCCGTCTATCAGGTCACAAGGCAGGTTCAATAAATTCACGCTTCTCTCTTGCTTTCAATTTAGAGTTTTGACGACCCAAACTGAAGGCTATTCCTCAAGAAGACTATGCCAGGAATTTCCAGGACTTGTTCAGTCGTTATCAGAAGTGCATAACCATCCACGGGGTTTGCTTCGAAGGACAGTAACGGCTGTTTCAGGTAAGCCAACAATCAGTTCGAAATATAGCCCATTCACCGAACTTTTCAGATAGAGGGTGTAAATACTTGTTTCTCCACCTAATTTAATTGGGCACAATCTGTGTTGACCAACCAATGGAAAACTGCCGTCATACAATGTCATGTATACTTTAAACTTACCATACATCTTTACATGGACATAAACTGAGCCACCTAAAACAGTTTAAGGTTGCCTTACTACACATCATTAATAAGCAGATGATACTCATACAAAATACAGGTTTGCACTGTATTTGAATCACTAAAACGCGTTATTTTTGAACTGGCTGCGTGGATCAGCGGTAACATTCTCGCCTGCTCTACCCAAGATTCCAGGATCGAATCCTGACACAGTCAGCTGGCATTTGAGGGTGCGCAAAAGCAAAGGAGCGGTGTCAGTGGATTAACTGGCACGTTATTATTATTATATTATATTTCTGAATAATATATTTTGTAGTGTCAACTGCGCTAGTTTTATTTATTTATTTATTTATTTTTGTCCAGGTAAGGTAAGCCATCTCTATATCTTCTGGTTGGGTGTCTGCCTCGTCTCTTGCTATACCGAGTATATTAGCTGCTCCCTAATAATATTGTTTTATGCAGCCGAGCTAACGCGTGTTGTCAGGAAGGTCGATATTTCTCAGCTTGCATCCCGTATGGTATTAATAACCTGCAAGTATATCCCGCAAACGATACTGAACACTATTATTTTTCCCTCGATGTGACTACGGACTAACATGAGGGAAAAATAATAGTGTTAAGTACCGTTTGCGGGATATGCTCGCATTGCAATAGTACCATACGGGATGCAAGCAGAGAAATATTGACCTTCCTGACGACAACGTTAGTTGGGCTGCATAAAACAATATTACTAGCGGCAGCTGATTCCCCTAGTATATTATAGTTTCCGAAATAAAAGTACTGTACTGTTGTTTGAGACTTCAGTCTTTTGACTGGTTTGGTGCAGCGCGCCATGCCTCCCTGCCGTGATCTAATCATTTCATCTCTACACAGCTACCATACCTTACTTCCGAGGCAATCTGTTTAACATATTCTAACCTTGTTCTACCCCTGCAGTTCTTGTCCTCGACCCTTCCTTCCTTAACTAAATATGCTATTCCTGGGTGTCTTAGTATGTGTCCTACCAATCCATCTCTTCTCTTCATTGGCAGTCATCAGAAACATCTTCCTCTCCCACTCGTCTTAATACCTCATCATTTGTTACTCTATCCATCCACCTGATGTTCATCATTCTCCTGTAACACCACATTTCAAACGCTTCTATCTCTGTTTTGCTGCGCCAACAGTCCAAGTTTCACTTCTATAGAGCGCCACACTCTAGACAAAGTCTTTCAAAACTGACTTCCTAATGCCTAAATCTATATTTCATGTTAACACATTTCTTTTATGTAGAAATGCTCTTTTTGCCTGAGCCTGTCTACTTTTCATATCTTCTTTGCTTCGTCCACCACTGGCTATTTTGCTTCCTAAGTAACAGAAGTCTCCTACTTTCTTTTGCTTTTCATCTGCCAATTTGACGTCAATACTGTACTGTAACATATGTCAAATTATTTGTTTTGGATAACGAATTAATATTCTTTGGAAACAATATTAATATTTTCTAAATTTGATTTGGACTAACGAGGAATTCGGTTTAAAGGAGGCCGAGCAAACGAGGTTCTACTATACGTTACATGCTGAATTAGTAAGCTGTGTATTGTTACATCTCTTAAAGAGAACAACTTCAATTTGTTTCGAGTAAACTTTTCCTCCTTGCGATTGTATTCTTTCTACATTTCGTTTTGAGCCTCTGCCTGACAAAGTTGTGGATATTGCCTTAGATATGATAAATACCAACTATTCATTAGCGTATGTCACCTGTACAACATTATAATTGGTAGAGGTACACTCATCCACCTCATTTAGGTTCTAGCAATACATGACATACAAAATACAACACAATTATCACTTGCAACAGTCATGAAACATTTTGAGGCCAAAATACTACCTTTCTTCACATACGGGATACAAATAATACGGATTGGCCTTAGTTACACTGACCTTCAAACCTTGAAAAGAATGAAAGCTAGGTTCCTTAAAGCCGGTAATATGCCACTTCTAGACTTGCATATGAATTAGCACGCGAAAGGTTCCTCATGGAAGATCTGCGAACTAGGTCCTTGCAGCCATCTTCTCAACAAGAATCACAATTAAAGCAGAACAGACAACAGAAGAGACAAGAAATACCGTCTGAATTCTACGCTACAGATGCAATGATCAACTGGAAATGGACAGGACCAAACGACAAGGTCCGCAGTGCAGAGACAAAACTTGCTGTACGTGGATACCACCATAAACTCTGCAGGAGAACAGACTATCACGACCCTTCACCAGAATGCTTGTGCAAATTATATGACAAACCATGTGCAAGATACCATTTTAATGAATGCTTCAAAAGAACAAAATCGCTACTGGAGTATAGCAGAGACCAAGATTAATGTTATTAATACCGTTCGACTACTTTTAATGAAATTAAGTTGTATTTTATGGCCATTGGTTGCATTAAATAATATTATTATAGCTTGCCATGGTGGGTGAGTGGTTAACGTGTCGGCATACTAACCCCAAGCTTGCAGGTTCACTCCTGGCCGTGGTAAGTGATTTTTGATAGGCGGCACAAATTTACGACACGCATGTCATAGGATGTTGGCAAGTCAAGGAACCCATTTGAATTCAGCAGGCCGTGTTCATAATGGCAAAATTAATCTCGGGAGTTTCCACCAACACAAAGTTCCTCATTTCTCTACTAGAAAGCGCTATAGTGTTCAAGTAGCTTAGATATCTAACCTCCTTGACTCTCATAGTGCTTCAAGGAACAACGAAATTCGACATGCAAGCTACCCTCTGGGTGTCAAATAACAAATAACCCGGCATCCGAGGTCATATATTATTATTATTATTATTATTATTATTATTATTAATATTAGGACCTACGTGTTATTTAATAAGTTCAGTCTGGGCGAGAAAGTGATATATTAAATGGTTTTCACCACACTGAGGAGTTCAATCACCGTCATGAAGAACCATTCTTACGGCGCATAAAGGTCAACCATGACACAACCAGACTGCTGAGTTATTCAATGTCAAGGAAGTGTTCAGTTTGATATTCACCCAACTTATTCTGATATATATTTAGTTCGTTTCTAATTTATATTAATTTAAATAGCTTGTTTTTTGTTATTTACTTGAGAATTTAGATGAAAAGGGGAAGAATGGTATAGGCCTATATTTACGAGTAATCCGAATCACCGACCGGGACATTATTATTTAAAACATTAATTGTTTCAGGGTTCACTTACTTTGCCTGTAGAGTCTATGTTATCTGATCTGAGTGTCATATCCACAAGAGACAAGGCACTGGGAAACAAATTAATAGTTTTTGTTTGTGACTCGGTTCTTACTGAGTGTGACTGGTTGCTTTTGCCCTTAAAACAAGGGAAATCGATGGTACAGTAAAATGGTCCTGATTTGCTTTTGAATTGTTATACTTTTTACGATTTCTTACACTAAGACTTATCCAGACGATCTATAAAATCTCTTTCCAGCCTAAAAAGGCCGCTCTACACTAGAAAAGTCATGGTAGAACTGTTGCGGGCCAAAATATACATTTTTGAACCGTATATTTTAAGCGATTGATGTTTCTTTTTGTGATTTTTGGTTCTTCCTTCGTAAAACAAAGACTTTTCTCTGTCTTAAAATGGGTATGGATGGGTAAATGCAGGCCCACCAGGCTGGAGAAAACATTCATTAGTCCGGAGCAAACGTTGGGTAAAAACATCGGGTGAGAAAGAGTAAACATATTTTTTTAATGAATGCTCATTTCACAAAAGTTGTTGTTGATTCATTTAGGGGCTTTCCGACATCATGGTCATGTAGCCCCGAGTATTTAAGTGTGCGTGTGGAATTTGTCTGATAACCTGCCTTATTGAGAAGATTGTATTAGTGTGTGCAGTTGTATTTCAGATGCGCATTGGGAAGGAGGTGGCCGTGGTTTTCAGTTAAGAACCATCCCGGCATTCGTCTGGAGTAGAAGTGCGAAACCACGGGAAACCACTTCCAGGATGGCTGATATAGGAATCGAACCCGCCTCTTTTCAGTTTTGTCTCACGAGGCTGAGTGTACCCCGTTCCAGCCCTCAAATGTTTGGCAGAGCCGGGAATCGAACCCGGGTTTCCGCGATGACAGCCAAGACTGCTATCCAGTACGCAACGAGACGGACTCTTATCGCAAAAGCAAACCATGACAATTAATCTACACCATTGATTTCTTTGATTTTGGAACAAAATGAACCAGTCACCCTAATGATGTAATATGACCTAATTACTGTCCTTGACTATGACAAGAATCACTAACCAGGCATCCTACATGGGAATTTAAGAGACGTAGGATGGTTCATTCCTTTCCACCCCTCCTTTTGCCATAGCTCCCATTTGGCATCTCAATGCTAGTATACCCCTTTACAGACGATATCACTAGTTTAAAAAAGTATTGTTAGGAGTTGGAAATGAACTCTGCAATTAATGACTGGCAGTCCATAACACTACCATCATGTGATGGTACAGTTTGTCTTATGGGAAGATTTTATACAAAATGAATAAAAATGAGGCCTATCCGCAGAAGCCTACATGATATATGTCGGCCGACCCCCTTGAGGAAGGGGTGTGTCCGCCCCTGGTCCTCGGTCTTCTCAGAGTTAACGATAAAATTAAGAGGCGCAATATGAGTTGGCTGAATAAGTCGTTGTTAGCTGTGATGGATGAACGTTTCTTGGTAAAGTGAGTATCCCCAGCTTCAAGACGACTGGACGGGACGGGACGGGATTTATGTTTCTCTTGAGCAGAGACGCAAGCAAGGCTTGACTGCAACCCTGCACGCTTTAATTAGCTTCCCAGTGTGGTCCAAGTGACACAAAAAAAGTGCCGGCCTTCGGGGGTGGAGTCACAAAGGGCCGGAGTGCAGGTGATACCAATTCTCAGAAAATTTCCTCCCCACAGGTAAAAATATGAAGGAATGCTTCAAAATGGGAATACGTTGTTTGGTATTCATTGGAACAAGGAACGAGAATGAGAGGACAAGATCTCAATCTTTATAAATCTTTTAGATAGACTGGGCTATAAATTATCAGAGTAGTCCCCTTATTTATGAGCTAAAGCTGCAGCCATATTAATATGTTACGGTCCGACAAAGTTGATCGCCACTCCGAGTGTTTATAGCTTTGAGTCGTTTTATATATATAATAAAATTGGTCAAGTACTGGGTGTCGGGACGTTCTGTGATCCATATTTTGGTTGGAACTACTCAGATTTGGAATATCGATAGAATATTATCGTTTTTAAATCCATTTTCAGGCAGTGTTATCGGCAGAAGGACGGAAACGGACCACACATAGCTCAAACAGGCAAGTTCACAAGCCACAATAACCTGACAATTTAATAACAATCACATAATCACACTAACCAAGCAAACTTGAAGATTAATCACCACTATCAGTATCTCAACAAAAAGATCACCTATCTTGACTAGTTGTGCTAGCTTAATTACTAACTTACTGCAACTAAATAAGTGTAGGCTATAGCCTATATTGTAAATATCCTAACCCATACTTGCAGACATAGATTCAATAGCCTTAGTGTAAAGGATCTGATGATGATCGCTTGGTGGTTGAAACTGGTCGTCAAAGTGTATTCATTAATCTCTTGTAATTCATTTCAGGATTAGGGAGCCACACATTACACTGGGGTGCAATCGTGTGGACCGACTAAAAAATATTGAATTTCGATAAAGATAGAGGTGAAATCTATTTAAGGGTAGCCACCCTTGTCAAAAGTTACCAATCGAAACAGACTACGTTCGCTACATATTTGAACCCGCTACCCATATCCCTGCGCTGAATATACTTTTATAGCTTAAAATATTCGCAGTTAGTGTCCGATTGGGGGTGTACACTGTTGAAAATGCATTTACTTTTGGCAAAAGTTTGTGAAATTAGCATCCACGCCCTTAGGGCGTTACACCTATCCAACTTGCATCTCCTCGTGGGCGTGGATTTTTAGAAAACATATATTATGTTACCTGAAAGCCGTCATTCTGGCATATAACAGCAGATGAATAGTATAAATAAACTATTCTAGGAATTATGAAGCCCCGGGATAGAAAAAAAAAAAAAAGGATTTCTACCAACTGAGCTTCAAGTACCTGAACCTATAGTAATTCCAAATTGTTTCGACGGGGGTAGAACCACAAATAAGTTTGAGGTTGTGCGCCAACCATGCCAAGAAATTCCAAATGTATCCCAAAGTAAACATAAAATAACCATCAACAAAAACCCAAACAATACCATTAGTGAGTGTCGTTGTCGGTTTGGTAGTGTTTTGTAGAGTTACATTGTCTTGCATATTTGGATTTGATGATGCTCGCTTGAAAAGCGAAACATGTCATCCTTTAGTTTTATTCCTCTTCTGTAGTCCATAACAATATAGCCAAATGTTCACATGTACTTTGTGATGTGTAACATCTTTCCACTCGGTTGCTGGATATTTTTGTGGGAGTGATTTTGAAAAATGGTACGGAAGTGTATAAGACGCACTGCCAGGGTCTGCACTGCGATCCAGTTGGCAGTGGTAAGAGGAAACAATGAGCACGCGATGTTGAAGAATGGTACCATGACGCACTGTCGGCCTTGTGGAATGTATATAACATACGAATTACCTCAAGGTTTGGAGGCGCCATTAAGAATATTCCTACAATAAATCATCTTCAAGTTGTCGTTCTTTGGTGTGAAAATATTCATTATATCATATTTGCTGAAAACAATTATGATTTATTAAGAGTCTCTTTTCCAATCTCTGGATAAAAGTGATGGGCATCCACTCCCCGAGTAACTTTGATTAACACATTCATACTGAACGGTAAACACTCATGCGAACTCTGGTGTCAACTGATTGAAACAAAAACCACATGTTCAAAATCTTCGTATCAGTATTTAAATGATTATATGCTTTAATAATGAAACATTGTAACTAGTCGGGAAAGCCGGTATTATGTTTCTGCACAATGGCTACTCAGATATTAACCCACACTGCGGTAATGCAGTGATTAATATAATATATATTGATTTTCTTATACTGGAACTGGGCTAGCCTTTCATAGGAATTCCCTTTACTGTCAAGTAAGCGTATTCATAACTAATTTAAAACTCAATTCCACGCAGGAACATTATCGAGAAAAAAAAGCAAAATATTAATGGAGCATAAAAAATTACTTCCATATTATTACCGGTACGTGGAAATAAGTAACTGTCTTGTACTCGAAATAGCTGTGGTTGTAATGGCAGCGTGGATAGCCCCTTGGTCTGCAAATCATGATGTCGCGGGTTCGAACCCCAGTCCCGGCAAATGTTCTTGCTGCCAGATTATCGATTTAAACTATATCTATCATAACATTATGCGTCATTTTAACAGAATCTACATGAAATTACGATTTATCTAATTTTAATTACAATAGATTGCACCAAGCGAAAACATGGACACGGAGCAAGAAAATGGAGAGAAAAATTATAACTTTTGAAAACAAGGTGTTAAGAAAAGTTTTTGGGCCAGCGTAGGAAAATGGAATCTTTAGAACAAGAAAAATTATTGAAATCCACACGCTGTTTAATGAACCCGATGTGACACCTGTAATAAAGAGCAGAAGAATTGAATGGCTGGGACATGTCCTGAGAAAAGAAGAGAAGAGAAAATGGTGAAGACAGTGCTAGAAGGGAAACCACAAGGTACGAGACCCCTGGGTAGACCAAAACTGAGGTGGATGGATGGAGTCAAGAAAGACCTGGAGACACTGGGAGCCAACGAGAACATGGCTAGCAACAGAGACCAATGAAATAGGCTAAAGAGTGAGGCAATGAACAGACTTCGGTTCGTGTGGCCAACGAAGTAAGTAAGCAAGTTTGCACCAAGCAGGAGTTGGGAAATTTGATTGTATTGAACATTATTTCTAATAGTCTATAGATAGGCTAGAGACTAAGGTTTCGGCACTATACAGCCCATGAAGGGCCTAGGCCGACCAAGCGACCTCTGCCCAACCATTTGGCCCGCATATATTAGGGTGACGCGTGATCAGCGCATCGGGTCCCCTCGACCGTTAATCTTGGTTTTCATGATCGGGGCGCTGTCTCACTGTCAGACAGCTACTGAGTTGTCCTCACGAGGCTGAGTGCACCCCGTTCCAACCCTCACGTCAGTTTTAAAATCCCTGACGGAGCCAGGAATCGAACCCGGGGCCTCCGGGTGAGAGGCAGGCGCGCTACACCAACACCACGGGGCCAGCACCAGTATGAAAACGGAGCGTAAATTAATATTTTAAGAATGTCCAAGCTGTGTAGTATACGAGTAGGATAACATGTCAGATGACTTCACATACATTTCATCTCAATTTCATAGTAGGATAACATGTCAGATGTTACACATCATATGCGGCTACTGTATGGCTTGTATCTTTCTTTTCAGGTAATTTTTCTCATGCTACAGTTATTGGAATTATATCGTGTAGACCGACTGAAAATTTGAAATATCATTTATCAATACGGCAAGACGAAAAAATGGCTTCAAAGTAATCTATATTCATTCATTAAGACATGTCAATAGGCCAATGGGGAACTAATCTTTATTAATTAGCTACTATCGGCCGCGTTGGCCGAGAACGCTAACGCGCTACCTCGTGCCTCGCTGGCATCACGAGAGCGTGGGTCAAATCCCACCTGAAAATGGTTTTCATGGCTTCCCATTTTCACCACCAGGCAAATGTTGGGACGGTTCCTTTCTATAGGTTCTGTAGCCCCCGTGTACTTCGGGTGTGTGTAGAATCCGTCTGATAACCATTGTTAATTATGATTGCTGTCTTAGTGTGTGTTATCTGTAATTCAGGTAAGGCCTGCAGACGATCAATTTCAAGTAGTTCCTACTTTTGATACCAAATGCTACCGTCAACGACACCTAGCTGTGAACTTGGCTACTAGATGTCACCACAACCGGCACCTGGCGGCGAACGTTGGAACTTAAGAGCTTTAATAAAATCTAACCTACAAATGTAGCTTCACACAATTAAAGTTGTTGGAAGGTTCTTTAACGTGCCATAAATCCATGACATGGGCCCGCCGGCTTTACTTCCTCTCCGAAGGAAGGCGTACTGAGGGATTTTTATCAATCTAAAAAAAAGCCGATGACTTCGGCCGGGTTTGAACCCTCGTCCGTGGGCAAAAAGCTCAGCATGCTACCAACTAGGCCACCGAAGCCGCTGTATATGCGTTATTGATAAAATCGTGATTACTAAGGCAAGAGCTTCAGTTTGGGACTGAAAATACAGAACTGTACTTCTAGATTTCGTATATGTTTCAGTATTTCTTGTTAGGGAAGATTTATGTAATACAGCACCGTATTTGCTATTGTCCACTTGAATTACTAACAATAGGCAACTTCCTGTTCCTGCGTAAGAGTAACTAAACTCACTTCAGTTATATCCCTACATGTAATCATCATCGGCTTTAACTCGAATCCGAGTATACATTTTCTTCCTTCAGTCCAGTTTGTGGATGTGTTTACGGTGACCAAAGAGTCCAATCCTGGCATGGAACAAGCGACCACACCAGTCACATAGTATTGCTGGAGGAGGACGTAGTTGGGCTGCTCGAAGTTTCCTAGCTTGACGCTTGGCCTCTTCATGTGTGCGTCGATCCCTTTCAAACATTTTTACAGTATCCGAGCTGGTACGGCGCCATGTTGAGCGGTCTTCAGCCAGCATGTCCCAGGTTTGTGAATCAAGACCTGTCAATTTCAGGGTCTGCTTAAATTGGTCCTTGTAGCGCCTCTTAGGACCACCATGAGGTCTGGTGCCATATAGCATTTGACGAGGTAATCTCACATTATCTCTCCGATGGACATGACCAATCCATCTAAATTGGTGACCTATTACGGAAGATTTGATTTGAGCCTTTTCACGAACAGCAATATTGGTAATGCGGTCTTTCCATTTAATCCTCAGGATTGATCGAAGTTTTTGTAGGTGGAAGCGCTTAAGCTTCTTAAGATCACTTCGGTAAAGGCTCCACGTTTCACAGCCATACAACAATTATGAAATGACTACTGATTTGTACACCATAAGCTTTGTACTCATGGACAGATCTTTATTCATGAAGACCCGGTGCGCTAATCGTCCATTAGCTGCGCTAATTCTCTTATCCACATCCTGCTCACAGGTACAGCTCACAGAAATGGTACTGCCCACGTACGAGAAGTGGTCTACCTCTTCTAATGGCAAATTTGAGATGGAGATATTGAACTGAGGAAGAGGTGTGCCTGGTGAAGGTTGTGCCAAGACTTTAGTCTTATTGACATTTATGGTACGACCAAAGCGATCACATGCACTTTTGTAACAATTAAATGACTCTTGCAGCTCTTCTGGTATGAGAGTTGGCGACGCAGCATCATCTGCATACAACATATTAGTAACATTAGTAACCTGAGTTTTCCTCAAGGAGCGGAGACGAGTTAGGTTGAAAAGCCCTCCATCAAAACGATACTTGACCTCCACACCTGGGATATTTGTGGGTGAATCATAAAGCATTGCAGTAAAGTACAGCGCAAAAAGCGTTGGAGCCAGTACACATCCTTGTTTCATTCCATGGGTAATAGGAAATTCATCGGACATCTTATTCTGATGGCAAACCTGACCTGTCATGCCATCATGGAGAGCCTTGATTAGATCTACAAAACGCTGAGGGCAACCAAACCGCTTCAGCACCGCCCACATGGTTGGTCTTGGAACCGAATCAAATGCCTTTTCCACGTAATAAAAGACTAAGGAGAGTGGATTCTGTTGTTCTCTACATTTTTCTTGTGGCTGTCTCACACAGAAAATCAAGTCAATTGTGCTTCTGGAAGCTCTAAATCCGCATTGTGACTCTGGGAGGATCTTCTCAGAGATAACCTTGAGGCGGTTAAGTAGAATTCTTGCAAGAATCTTCCCCACAATTGATAGCAGTGATATACCACCGTAGTTGCCACAAACACTGCGATCACCCTTTTTAAATATAGTGATGATAGTGACATTCTTTAGGTCTCCAGGTACCTTTCTTGGTTCCCATATTCTGAGGATAAGGGTGAAAATCCTTGTTTTGAGGCAATGACCTCCGGCTTAAATTAGTTCCACAGGGAAGTTATCTGGGCCAGGTGTCTTTCTGGGTTTCAATTGGGTGAGAGCTGCACTGAATTCATGATAGGTAGGAGGTACTGCCAAGCACAGTTGTTCAGCTTGTTGCGGCACATCACAAAGGAAGTCTTCAGCAGCTGCTGATGGACGATTTAGGAGATTGGAGAAGTGCTCCATCCATCGTTCCAAAAAGTCTTGACTATCAGTAAAGGTAATAGAATTATCAGCGCTTTTCAGTGTACCTGATGATGAGTGAGATGGTCCATATATTTCCTTGAGTACTGCATAGAAGTTTCCCAAGTCTCGAGCATCCGATAGTCTCTGCATTTCCTGAGCCTTCTGTTGCCTCCATGTATTTTTAATCTGCCTTATCTGCGTCTGACATTTTAGTCTTGAGTTCCAGTAGTTGATCTCTCTTTGTGTTGGAAGTTGGGTCTTGAAGATGGGCAAGATAGGCATTCCTTTTGGCATTGATGAGAGACAGAATCTCTTCATTGTTGTTAACAAACCAGTCTTGTATTTTCCGCACTATAAAACCAATCGTTTCCTCAGCTGACTGTGTGATAATCTTCTGAAGTGTGGCCTATTCTTACTTAATTCCATTCTTTACTGGGATTTCTGATAACTGGGTGACGATCCTGTTTTCCAAAATTTTTTATGGATGGATTCATCCTGAAGTTTGGATGTATTAAACTTCCTTCTTGGCAATTTTTGATGTTCCTAGGTGGTTTAGGTCTGATGGATATCCTGAGCTTACATATAAGAACTTTATGATCTGTCCAACAATCGCCTATATTCCTTGCTGATATGGTAATAAGAGTGTCCTTCTTATCACATTGCCGAATAATGATATAATCAAGAATGTGCCAATGTTTGGAACGAGGATGCATCCACGTGGTTTTGAAGCGGTTAGGTAGCCGGAACTGCGTGTTGGTAATGAAAAGTTCGTGTTCTGCACAAAGACCAAGAAGCAATAGTCCATTGGGATTACATTTTCCAAGTCCCTGTTTGCCCATCACATGATTCCATAGCCTGTGATCTTTCCCGAGGAGCAAGAGTTTATCTGCAGATGGTACCTTGGAGATTATGTAACATATAATATGTTCAGTGTGAATCTGTGATTAATAGCTAACTTATGTCATTAAGGTCTGGGAAGAAGTTTAAAACATTCTATTTAATATATATATATATATGACAAATTATAGGTACATTAAGTTAGGATCAAGAAAATTATTATTAATGGTATTTTTAATATTATTTCTGGTATTTGCAGCCTACATTTCTACCACAGTTAAACTCTTTTGAAGAAGTAGAGGAACTCATGCACTAAACGGTGTCGGCCGCTATCAAAATCCGGAACATTTTCTATATGAAGAGGTAATGTGACTAAGATACCGGGTTTGAACATTTTATCACCAGAGGGTGTCATTGCTTATTTTCAACAGTGCCAACATTTTTGTTTGGCGCTTAATTCGAAAGTGGTGAATACGGAATAAGGCTTTACATACAAACACAAACCTAACTTGGGGCTTACGCCCCAGATCAGCTTGCTTGTAGTACAGTCAGTAATTTTCGTCCAGACAGTCGTCAAACCAAGTAGCGACCAATGGCTTTGTCTCACTCAACTTTAGTACAATCATTCAACTTTAGTAAATAAGTTAAGTTTAGTACCTCATTACTTTCGTCCATCCATCGTCCAGACAGTCGTCTAACCTCGCTACATGAGCGTGTGGTGAAATGAAGTTGCTAGCATTGCCTGATACAAGCCTTATTCAACATGGCGACATATTCGTTCACCAGTTTATTACTGCAAAGTGAAAATATTGATAATTTCCTTATTAAAGTGTGAATGTTGTGTTTCTTAAAAGCAGTTACTTTCAATAACCTGGCACAATAAGCACAAACAAGTTACAGAGTCACCATGCACGAGAGCTTAAGTAGATGTAGAACATATTTACATTAATGTATTGTGTCACATACCGCATTCACTATGTCAAATGAAAACAAAAACAAGATGTTCAGGAAAGAACATATAGCCAACTTTCTCCTAAATGCATGGGTATTGTTATAACTCTTTGTACTTTTCAAGGAGTATAATTGAATGTTGGTTGTAGTACCTTGTTGAAATACAACGTGCTATAGGGATATTAAACATGAATATGAGGTGCCCTTTGCTAGTGCTACCTCTGTAAAAAAAACATTCAATTCGGTTTCACCGTGTTTGAATTGATCTGGGGAATGGATTTGCACACATACATGGCCGCTATTTGCAAATTATTGGGCTAATGACCTTGTAGTCAGTCATAAGATGCTTTCCACAAAAAGGCATGTTGTTGCAAAATCCGGTAGAGATCAAATTATTAGGAAGGTCGAAATTTGATTTAAGCTTTTAACATTTGGGTGGCCGTCATTCCGTTTCCGTCAAGATGGCGGCGATATAAAACATGACACTGAGGTGCCTTTTGCTAGTGCTTCCTCTATACCAAATTTCGTTCAATTCTGTTTCACCGTGTTTGAATTGATAGGGGGAATCGATTTGCACACATACTTGGCCACCATCTGCAAACTATTGGGCTGATGATCTAGCAGTTTGGTCACAATATGCTTCCCACATAAAGATTTGTTGTTGCAAAATTTGGTAGAGACTAGATTATTAGGTTGGTCGTAATTACATTTTAGCCTTTAACATTTGGGTGCCCACGATCACGTTTCCGTCAAGATGGCGGTGATATAAAACATGACACTGAGGTGGCCTTTTCTAGTGCTACCTCTGTACCAAATTTCGTTCCATTCGGTTTCACCCTGTTCGAATTAATAGGGGGAATCGATTTTCACACAAAGATGGCCGCCATCCGCAAAATATTAGGCTAATGACCTATTAGTTTGGTAAAAGGATGCTCCCTCCATAATGGTATGTTGATGCAAAATTTGGTAGAGATCGGATGATTAGGTTAATCGAAATTTGATTTAAGCTTTGAATATTTGTGTGGCCGCCATTACGTTTCCGTCAAGATGGTGGCGATATAAAACATGACACTGAGGTGTCCTTTGCTAGTGCTACCTCTGTACCAAATTTCATTCCATTCGGTTTCACCGTGTTCGAATTAATAGGGGTAATCGATTTTGACACAAAGATGGCCGCCATCCACAAACTATTAGGCTAATGACCTATTAGATTTGTCAAAGGATGCTTCCTCAATAAAGGTATGTTGTTGCAAAATTTGGTAGAGATCGGATGATTAGGTTAGTCGTAATTTGATTTAAGCTTTGAAGATTTGGGTGGCCGCCATTACGTTTATGTCAAGATGGCGGCGATATAAAACATGACACTGGGGTGCCCTTTGCTAGTGCTACCTCTGTACCAAATTTCATTCCATTCGGTTTCACCGTGTTCGAATTAATAGGGGTAATCGATTTTGACACAAAGATGGCCGCCATCCGCAAACTATTAGGCTAATGACCTATTAGATTTGTCAAAGGATGCTCCCTCCATAAAGGTATGTTGTTGCAAAATTTGGTAGAGATCGGATGATTAGGTTAGTCGTAATTTGATTTAAGCTTTGAACATTTGTGTGGCCGCCATTACGTTTCCGTCAAGATGGCGGCGATATAAAACATGACACTGGGGTGCCCTTTACTAGTACTACCTCTGTACCAAATTTCGTTCCATTCGGTTTCACCGTGTTCGAATTAATAGGGGCAATCGATTTTCACACAAAGATGGCCGCCATCCGCAAACTATTAGGCTGATGACCTATTAGTTTGGTCAAAGGATGCTGCCCCCATAAAGGTATGTTGTTGCAAAATTTGGTAGAGATCGGATGATTAGGTTAGTCGTAATTTGATTTAAGCTTTGAACATATGTGTGGGCGCCATTACGTTTTCGTCTAGATGGCGGCGATATAAAACATGACACTGAGGTGTCCTTTGCTAGTGCTACCTTTGTACCAAATTTCGTTCAATTTGCTCTCACCGTGTTCGAATTGATAGGGGGGGTGGGACAGACATTCAGAGTACACACACTCACACACAGACACACATACACACACACAGACAGACACACTTTTTTTCGCTCTGTAGTGATCTCATAAGTCTACTTTAATTTTTTTGCAAAAATCGAAAGTAGGCTAATAGCGAAATTGTGAAAGTTTTTTCCGTTTTCCAAAAAATGTCTCAGTCTCACTCATGGCTGTGATTATTTGGAAGCTACTGAGATATGGGTGGTGCTTAGTAATGGCATTCGGGGCACAGTCAGTGCCTGTGAATGCTGTGAAAGGTTCAACTCATAGGATTAGGACTACTGTTCTGACTCAGTGAGGAAAGCAATGGCAAACTACCTCACTCCTCTTCTTGCCTAGAACGCCTCAAAATAGCACTGCCTTGGGTTTTTGTGGGTATCTACTCACATAACGTAACGGCGGTACTTTTTGAGGATCCAACCAGCCTTCGGGCTGACTACCTAACAGACATGGGGAAAAGCAGTTTCAGAAACAAACGATTCATGCATTACAGTACATTGTAACTCATCCTTCCCCTCAAAAGAAAGTTACTCAATCATTCTCTACGGTCCTTGTAAGTCACGCAACAAGACTAGGCATTACAAGCCATTCAACCAAGTTCGTTGCTACAAGAATCGCAGTAGTCCCACCGCATGAGCAGAACCCTGCGCGGATACAAAAAATGTTATCTGCATCCGCCCCACATCCTCAGGACTGTTATCCGCATCCGCCCCACATCCGCAGGACTGTTATCTGCATCCGCCCCACATCCGCAGGACTGTTATCCGCATCCGCCCCACATCCGCAGGACTGTTATCTGCATCCGCCCATTTGTTATCCGAATCTTCTGGCATTATAATGAATGAAAATCCACAGCCTGCTTCCAGTCTCCGACCGGGTCAGGAATGGAATGAATGAAGCCCCCATCTAGCGGCGAGGATATGAACTGTGCCGTCTGCCGAGGCCTGACGCACTCCTCTGGGGCAATGATTAAATGAATGACAGATTAAATGAAATGATAGTGGAGAGTGTTGCTGGAATGAAATTTTGACAGGGAAAACCGGAGTACCCGGAGAAAAACCTGTCTGCCTCCGTTTTGTCCAGCACAGATCTCACATGGAGTGACCGGGATTTGAACCACGGACCCAGCGGTGAGAGGCCGGCGTGCTGCCGCCTAAGCCATGGAGGCGGCGGCATTTTAATAATATTTTTAATTAGATATAGCATAAAGTATTAAAGCAACACTTTGACTTTTGAGGAGAAAGTCGTTCCCTTAGGCTTTATATGTCACTAGCTGAAGTACCCGTGCTTCGCTACTCGTCATAAATAAATTAAAATGTGAATGTGACAGTTAAAACAGGGGATAGGCGAGGTGCTGCACAGAGGGAGATTCAGGATGGAACATTTTGTCCAACTACACCGCTCGGCGTTGACCGTGTTTTATAGCACAAATTTAGGTTTTACTCGCTAACCGTTGGAGATACCTTTCGGAAATAAAATGTTATTTTAAACCTCGTATATGCCATCAAAAGTTTGCTATTTCTTAGCGTTCTCTTTTTATATGAAATGGAAATATGAAAGTTTCAAACCAAAGGGTGTAGTGACGTCACTAAAATGGTCGCCATCTTTAAATCGTGCAAAGTATTGAAATCAAAAGTAACCCATACGTTAACCAGGTAAATCAGCTACTTCCATGTAAAATTCATGTAAATCGGACCAGTGGTTCTTGCGTGATTGAGTAATACACAGACACACACCATCTCATTTTTAGCCTCGCTTCGCTCGCGTCATAGTCGTGTCATATTGTTATTCAATGAAATGCAGGTTTAACCCCGTTAACACCCCTTTAGAACCTGAATATCCAAAAATCCCTCCTTAGTAGACGTTTTCGACACACAACTAACATATCCCCAAAATATCATTCTTTTAACTTTAATAGTTTTGGTTGGCCGATGAGAGTGAACATCCAAAAATCCTTCCTTAGTGGACGTTTTTCTTCCAGAATTTCACCCCTCCCCATAGGCCCCTTAAATTGCATTTATGAAAGAACGGTCGAACACCTATTTATTTATTTATTTATTTATTTATTTATTTTTAAGCTGATTGATTTCCTCCGAGTTTCAAACTCCTCGCCTATGTCATTTAAGAGATACACGCTCCGTTAGGAATCTTTCAACCCCCACTTTTCATCCCTTTCACCTCATAATATACACTACATCGAAAAACCATTAGACATGTGTCAGCTTATTTTTAATGATTAGTATATATGCCAAGTATCATATCCCCAAATGAAACCACTCGTGAAATATTGTTATTCAATGAAATGCATGTTTACCCCCTTAACACCTCTTTAGAACCTGAATATCCAAAACTCTTTCCTTAGTGGACGTTTTCGACATACAACGAACATATCCCCAAAATTTTATGTTTCTAACTTCAATAGTTTTGGCTGGGCGATGATGAGTGAGTGAGTAAGTCAGGACATTTTCTTTCATTAATTTTTCAGAATTTCACCCCTCTCGTGAACCCCTTAAATTGGATTTACGAAAAAAAAATCCGGTCGAACATCTATTACTTATCTTTGAGCTGTTCTTCCCCCCTGAGTTTGATGAGTGAGTGAGTTAGGACACTTTCTTTCCTGTTTTCCCTCTCCAAGGGCCCCTTAAATTGGATTTATGAAAAAACAGTCGAACACCTATTTACTTATATTTTAAGCTGTTTTTTTCCGCCGAATTTCAAACTTCTCGCCTATATCGTTTAAGAGATTCACGCTCCGTTAAGAATCCTTCAACCCCCAATTTTCACCCCCTTCCCCTCATAATATACACCACATCGATAAACCCTTAGACATGTCTGATTATTTTTAAAGATTAGTTTTTAGGCCGAATATCACATCCCCAAGGAAACAACTCATAAGATATCGTTATTCAATGAAATGCACGTTTACCACCTTAACACCTCTTTAAAACCCGAATAATCAAAAATCATTCCTTAGTTGACGTTTTCGACATACAGCGAACATATTAACACAAATTTCATGTTTCCAACTTTAATAGTTTTCGCTGGGCGTGATGAGTGAGTGAGTCAGACAGGACATTTTCTTTCAATTTTTTTTACCAGAATTTCACCTCTCTCCATGGGCCCCTTAAATTGGATTGATGAAAAAAACGTTTGAACACCTATTAACTTATTTTTTAAGCTGTCTTTTTCCCCTGAGTTTGATGAGTGAGTGAGTTAGTCAGTCAGATAGGACACTTTCTCTCCTTTTTTCCCCCAGAATTTCAACACACCCCATTGGCCCCTTAAATTAATTTATGAATAAACGGTTGAACACCCATTTACTTATTTTTTTAAGCTGATATTTTTTCGGTGAGTTTCAAATTTCTCGCCTATGTCGTTTAAGAGATAGGCCTACACGCTCCGTTAGGAATCCTTCAACCCCCAATTTTCACCCCTTTCACCTCATAATAATACACCACATTGAAAAACCCTTAGACACATGTCTGCTTATTTTTAATGAGTAGTTTATACGCCGAGTATCACATCCACAAATGAAACCACTCTTGAGATATTGTTATTCAATGAAATGAAGGTTTAACCCCCTTAAAACCCCTTTAGAACCTGAATATCCGATAATCCTCCCTTAGTAGACGGTTTTGACATACAATGAACATATCCCCAAACTGTCATGTTTCTAACTTTAATAATTTTTGCTGGGCGATGATGAGTGAGTAAGTGAGTGAGTCAGGACATTTTCTTTCAATTTTCTTTTTTCAGAATTTCACCCCTCCCCATGAACCCCTTAAATTTGATTTATGAAAAAAAAAACTGTCGAACAGCTATTTACTTACTTTAAAGCAGTTTTCCCCCCTGAGTTTGATGAGTGAGTCAGTCAGTCAATCAGTTAGGACACTTTCTTTCCTGTCCCCCCCCCCCCCAGAATTTCATCCCTCCCCATGGGCCCCTTAAATTGGATTTATGAAAAAACGGTCAAACACATATTTATTTATTTTTTATGTTGATTTTTTTCCGCTGAGTTTCAAATTCCTCGCCTATGTCGTTTAAGAGATACACGCTCCGTTAGGAATCTTTCAATCACCACTTTTCATCCCTTTCACCTCATAATATACACCATATCGAAAAACCCTCAGACACGTGTCTTCTTATTTTTAATGATGAGTTTATATGCCGAGTACCACATCCCCCAATGAAACCAATCGGGAGATATTGCTATTCAATGATTGCAGGTCTACCCCCGTAACACCCCTTTAGAACCTGAATATCCAAACATCCTCTCTTAGTGGGCATTTGCGGCCCTTGAGGAAGCTGCATACCAAATTTCATTCCAATCCGTTCGGTGGTTTCTGAGATTTCGTGATGAATGAATGAGTGAGTGAGTGGTATTTGACAAATATATAGTAGATAGTGTCAATTCTTTGTTATGCTTAACTCGGTTGACAGTGCTCTGTGAGCAGTTGAGTAACTAACGGGATTTCAAGTAAAGATCCTCATTTTCTATACCGGTAGTGCAGAGCGCAACTGGCATCCAGACGGCCGTGTCTCGACTTGAGCTATGTTGCCATGGAAACTATCTGCCTTGCCATTCCTTCATGAGTATATTTTATGATTTGATTAGCCTGTGCTTGAGCGCAAAAGGGCCGAAATCAGAAGAATGAGAAAGACTATCGAAAATTCATGTAGCCAGCGGTTCCTTCTGGGTCCTAAACTATGTGTATGCAAAATTTGGTTGAGATTGGTGGAACGGTGTAGATTTGTATACGGAACAGACCCTCCCACACACATACATACATACAGAATTTCACTTTTATATATAAGACTAGCTATTTTACCCGGCGTTGCCCGAGAGGTGTATTTACATATTATAGAAAGATACATGCCAATATACTACGCAAGGTATATTCACTTTGCCCCTAAGTGAGTTTAAAACATAGTTCTCCTGGACTCTGAAGTTAATCAAGTGTAATATTAACTCACTGTAAATCTAGGCGAAAGGTACTGTGGAGTACAACAACGTAATAGAGAATGCATCAATAACAAAAGGGCTGTATATGCACATTTCTCAAGGACCTATTCTCACAATTACAGTACTTTCCTGATAGTCTTTATTTTTTTATTTTTTTTATTTATTTATTTATTTTTGTAATGGGTGTAATTTAGACGTCTTGATCACATAGTTCTCTTTCATTTTTAGCCTATTTTCAATTTTGAAAAAAAAAAAATAGGCTTATGAGATCACCTTTTGTCCGTGTGTGTGTGCGTGTGCGTGCGTGTGTGTGTGTGTGAGGTGTGTGTGTGTGTCCCTAGTAAAATCTAAACGGCTGGAGCGATTTCAGTGAAACTCGGTAAGTTCATAGCACTATTCTCGGCGACCTCGACCGTGCCCTTCAAATTTTGTTACGTCTCACCAACCCAACATGGCGGCTGTGCGAAATATTTCACTAGCATTCAATATCTCCGAAACTATTACCGATATCACACTGAAATTGTGTACGGTGATAAAGGGCACTACTAGAAGTTCACCTATGAGACTTTCAAAAATCTGGTGACTACAAAACCAACATGGCGACCAAGCGAATTTGAGACTTTTAAATAGACTTTTCTCGCGATTTAACTATCCAAACGTAATGAAACTTGGTACAGCAAATGTTTATACACATTGCAATGCACTGGAGTCTAATTTAGTTCAATTGTTTACATAACCTCAAAATGGCGGCTGTGCGAAATATTTCACTGACATTCTATATCTCCGAAACTATTACAGATATCACCCTGCAATTTTGTACGGCGATAAAGGGTACTGATGCAAGTTTATCTATGTATAATTCATAAACCTGTTAAGTACAAAACGAACATGGCGACCAAGCGAATTTGAAATATTTTAATAGACTTTTCTCGTGAGTTAACTCTCTGAGCGCAGTGAAATGTGGTACAGTAGATGATTTTGCAGATTGTAATGCACTGCCATCTAATTTAATTCAATTGTTTACATAACCTCAAGATGGCGGCTGTGCGAAATTTTAAAATTAAGTTTTTATTTCTTGTGTCGTAATCATGCGATCGAAGTGAAAGTTTGAATAATGAAGCTAGGCAATAATTGTCCTTGAATGGTACATAACTCTATGGCCTATCCATATAACAATCCTAAATGGCGAGCTTCCGAAATATTTAGACGGTTCTCAATATCTATGAATCTTTTACAGCAACCAAACAGATTTTTTAAATGTTCATAGAGACTATGAACATATGTTCACCTATAGGACTTTGAGTAACCTGGTGAGCACAAATCCAACATGGCGGCGACGCGAAGTATAAATATTTAAATGGACGTTTCTCGCGAAATAACTATCCGAGTGCCGTGAAACGTTGCACGTTAAATGCTTACACAAATGTTGATCCACTGGCATCTAATTTATTTCAATTGTTTGCATAATCACAAGATGGCTGCTGTGCGTAATTTTAAAATCTCGTTTTTACTTATTGTGTTCTAATCATGCGATTGAAGTTTGAATACCACACGCAAACAATAATCTTAATATAATAGTACAAAAATAAGAATCCAACCTGGCGACCATCTGAAATATTTAGACGGTTCTCAATATCTACGAATCTGTTACAGCAATTGAACTGAAATTTTGTATGTTGATAGAGGCAATTAACCTGAGCAGGATATATGAAAATAGGCTGTATAGTTCTTCACGGAACTACTTGTTAAATTGTTGCATCTACCTTTTTGAAAGGAAACAATATTTAAATTATTCATTATTTGGAATATAAAGTCATCATTCTGGAGTCAAATATACTTACGATTTATAACCCCGCACAAATGGTGTGATTAATGAGAAATGGCTTATTCATGTACATAACGCAGTGTGTAGTCTACTATAGCTGCATATTAGGGAATCGTATTGCTGTATTTACATGCCTATTATCTCATATTGGGCGGCTTTGGTGGCGTATTTGGTAGCATGCTGAGCTTCTATGCCCAAGTTCGTGGGTTCAAACCCGGCCGAAGTCATCGGAGTTTTGAAGAGCGTTAAAAATCCCTCAGTATGCCTTCCTTCGGAGGGAAGTAAAGCCTGTGGGGGCCCATGTCATACGACATAGATTTATGTGATGTAAAAGAACGTTCCACTAACTATACTCGTGTGAAAGTAAAATTTGATTTTAACGCTATTATGTTCCAATGGTCACCGTAAGGTTGCGGGAGTATCTATTAGCCATGTTTGCAGCTTGGTGTCGTTGACGGTAGCATTTGGTGGAAAAAGTAGGAACTACTTAAAACTGACTGTCTGTAGTCCTTACCTGAATTACATATGACACACAATAATACAGCCATCACAATTAACACCGGTTATCAGGCATATTCTACACACATCCAATGTACACTGGGCTGCAGGACCGCGATGTCGCAGCCCCTAAACAGAGGAACCAACTAATATATCTCATCTTGTTAAAGTTAATTAATTAATAGTATATTTGCGCACGAAAGTGCATTTGGAATAAATACATCATAATATCACAAACACTGTCAGATGAGAAGTTAAGTAAATAGACCAGCGGTGCATGGATTCCACCGACTTCCACCACAAACCGCGCTCGAGACCCGGATCCCACCAACCCACCGACCAGTGCGCGCCCCATATTACATGATCCTTGGTCTGCGCAATGAAGCAACGTATAATCCCAGTATAATGTCAAATGAGATGCATTGATTGAGAACACATTGGGCTTCTTCTTTAGCCCCTAAAATATTTCGTAAGATAGGTCAAAAGCTTGAAATGGCAGACATGGAATAACAATACTTCACCAATCCATGTATAATTAATAAAGAGACTGTATGTATCCATAAGCCATTCTAATCAAACGACTTCAAGTAACGCGACGTAGTGGAAAGTAAAGAGGTTAGCTCAAAGTATATGGTGTCTAAAAATAAAGCAATGGAAAAAACAAATATAATTATAAATGTGACTCAGATTACAAATGTATTAAAATCATTATGCAATTCTAATTTAAATGACATTGAATGAATATCAATTTAATAAATGCGATAACTTACTTCAGGTTAACACAATGTTTCATTTAGAAAATGATTTGTCTATTGTTTAATATTTTATGGGTGTAGCAAAGTCCAACAACTCAAATAGACGGTAGTAAGAAATGAAATAACGTCAGTGCTAGTTCTGGAAAATGACGTAAATACGAATGAAGCGCTACTGTGAAAATATCCTGTACGCGTCTGTGTGTTGAATGGGCAGGCAGTTTAAAGCAGCCAGAAGGGATGCGATCCAGCTGGCAGTGAAAATAATGCTGCAACCTATCTTGTCTTGTGTTAAATGAACAGGCAGTTTAAAGCTATTATCAAAGAGAACAAAATATATCAACAATGGCATTAAATATGCCAGTTGCAAGTACCGATGGTAGATGTCGCGTTCAACACTACTCTTGCTCCCCCAGAGGGGGTGTGCTTTCATTTCCCGAGTTTACGTGAGACAGAGTTAGGTGAGATGATTGTCTTATGTGATTTCCGGCGATAACTTTGTTCCGGACACAAACACTCCTTCGTCTGTTGTGTGTAGTCGTCATTTTGAGAGTCCCGCACCGTAGTTGTGATCGTTTAATCGTGCACCACGGTTGCGAGGGCAGCTGTAGCAAGTCCAGACATCGTAGGTTCGAACCTATCCTGAAAGTGGTTTTTCTATACTCTGTCCAGGCAAATGCCGGGATAGTACTTGACCAATGATAGTAACGCACATGATAGAGACTTCTTTGCCTCTGATACCTACGATGATATCCTATTAACTACGGAATCAACCGTACGGTGCATCTTTTCATCATAACTGCTCCCTTCTGCACGAGGTCATAAAGGAGGCAGGGTGTGTGTAGCCCCACCACTGGAGGTGCTACATCCTCAAGGGTTCACGGCTGTTGAGTTTGGGATAATTCCTGAGCTGGATCTGTTTTTTCCCTTTTTCCAGTGATTCTGGGGTGGTCTCTCTCCTATTTCTCTTCCTATCTGCCTTTCATGGCACACCTTACCAAATTCGTCAATTCTCATTTTTTGAGGGTTGAGAGCATTTCATTTACCCGCAATTGATTTCCCTTATTCCTTCCTTTTTGTCCTTTTTTTCTCCTAATCCGTAATTTGGTTGTAAGTTGTAGTTATTTTTAGTTCTAGTGTTCATTTTATCATCATTCTTCATTTTCATCCCAAAGAATTAAGAGGCCTACAGCCTCCATGTTAGGCCCTTTAACATCAACTATCATCATCAAATTACAATTTCAGCAATATCTTTTTCGACAATGAAAACTGAAAGTCTGGTTTAAGTTGTATTCACAGTGGAAAGAATTTATTGCATGAAATGTTTGGATTGCGTTTCTCAGAACTGTAATCCCCTCCACTCATTAGCCTGACCGCAGCAGTGGTCTTCCCAGCGTCATTGCAGAGAAATTGGTATCACCGATTACGAATACTATTGCGGAAGCCGAACTATCGGTTGCTTCCAAATAACTTCTGTACTAACCACTCAGCAGGAAAGTTCATTAAGTTTTATATAAATCGAGTGAGCCTAATGGAATTCTATTTTAATAAAGTGCAAAGGTATGTTTAGTTTCTGTCATTTATTATCACGCTATTGTATTTTGTGGCCGGCCACGTGGTGATGGGCTAGCGTGCCTATATCTCACCCAGAGGCCCCGTGTTCGATTCCAGGCTCCGTCAAGGATTTTAGAAACTGACGTGAGGGCTGGAACGGGGTGCACTCAGCCTCGTGAGGACAATTGAGTAGCTGTCTGACAGTGAGGCAACGCCCCAATCACGAAAACCAAGATTAACGGCCGAGGGAACCCGATGCGCTGATCACGCATCACCCCAATATCTGAAGGCTAAATGGCTGGGCAGCGGTCGCTTGGTAGGCCTAGGTCCTTCATGGACTGTAGTGCCAGGGGTTATTATTATTATATTATTTTGTGATATGATTTGCATTTTGATATTGCGGAAATTATATTTACAAATAGTGTGAAGTTTTTGTTATGCTAAACTGGGTTGACAGTGCTGTGTGAGCATTTGAGTAACTAACGGGATTTGATGTAAAGCAGCTCATGTTCTATACCGGTAGTGCAGAGCGCATCTGGCATCCAGTCGGCCGTGTCTCGACTTGAGCTATGTTGCCATGGAAACGATCTGCCTTGCCATTCCTTCATGAGTATCTTTTATGAATTTATTAGTCTTTGCTCGAGTGCAAAAGGGCCGAAATCAGAAGAATGAGAAAGACTATAGAAAATTCATATAGCCAGCGGTTCCTTCTGGGTCCTAAACTATGTGTATGCAAAATTTGGTTGAGATTGGTGGAACGGTGTAGATTTGTATACGGAACCAACCCACATATATACATACATACATACATACATACATACAGACTTTCACTTTTATATATTAGATAGATATGTTATGTTTAAATGAATGTTATTACAGCCAGAATTGCAACCCTTTACAGTTCGGAGTGTTAATTATGCTTAATAATAATAATAATAATAATAATAATAATAATAATAATAATAATAATTGGTTTTATGTCCCATTTAACTACTCTGGCTTTTAGAGACGCCGAAATGCTGGATTTTTCCCCGAAGGGGATCTTTTACGTGCCAGTAAATCTACTGACATGGCTCCCTCGCATTTGCGCACCCTAAAATGCCAACTGACTGCACCAGGATACGAACCTGCAACCTTGGACTCAGCAAGCGAGAACGTTACCGCTGAGGCACGCAGCCAGTCAAATTATGCTTAATGACATAATTCGAATGAGCTTAAATAGCTTAAATCATCATCTTATATTTGTCATGAAAAATATGTCATTGCCATCCGGGTCCTAGAAATGATATTCAACAAGTTCAGATTGTATACTAAAAACTATCTGCAAATTTACTCCAAACAATATCCGTAGCTTATCCACTATCCGCAGAGCCATGCAAACTATGTCCGCATGGCGATAAATTTTCCGGATATCCGCAACCGCGCAGGACTTTACTCATGAGAAACAGCTGGACAGACCGGTTAGAGAATGAATTCCGTGATCATCAATTCAAAGGAGGAAATGGAATAGATCGGAAACACGGGACAATTTCTACCTTGCTCTACATGGTCAGCCAGTATACAATACAGGGTGTACTGTATGTTACATGCATTCATATAGTAACTTAACACATCGCGCGGCGTAGCCGTACTCGTTAAAATGTGCGCCACGGCCATGAGGGCAGCTGCAGCACGTTTGGAGATCGTAGGTGTGAACCCTGGCACTGATAGCGGCTATCCTCAGTGTGTATTTTCCCGTTCTTTTCACATTCCCTCCAGGCAAATGCTGGGATAGTACCGTTTTCAAGTCCATAATACAACTATACACACTATTATATCCATCACAAAAATACAGGTTATCCGACAAATTAAACACACACCCAACTATACGGGGCCCATTGACCATGATGCCCCGAGCCCCTAAACAACATCAGCAACTTTACAAGTTGAACGTACGAGTAAATAAAAGTTTGGATATAATAGGTTCCTACTATAGAGCTCGAGAAACTTAATTTCAACGTTAATCAAAATTAATTATAGTATATGGAAAGAGATGTTGTTGATTCATTGTGACATCGTGGTCATATATCCCCGTGTGATTGGGTGAGTGGTAGTAGTAGTTATTGTTGTTTTAAGGAGCGGAACTACGAGGCCATCTGCTCCCTGTATTAGTGTGTGTAGTTGTAATTCAAATGAGGATTGGGAAGGAGGCGGCCGTGGCCTTCATTTACAAACCATTCCAGCATTAGCTTGGAGTAAAAGTGGTAAACCACGGAAAACTACCATCAGGATGGCTGTGGTGGGAATCGAAACTACCTCTTCTAAGTTTTGCCTCATGAGGCTGAGTATACTCCGTTCTAGCCTTCAGATCAGAATTAAATTTCTTAGCAGAGCCAGGAATCGAACCCGGGCCTCCGCAGTGACAGTCAAAAGTGCTAGCCACTACTCAACGAGGCGAACCATATAGAAACACTGAGCGTTGGGTCACTAGATTAAGAGTTTAAGTTTACTCAATTTCTAACAGTTCACATCTTTATATAATTCTTCGACACGTGTGTATGTGACTGAACTCCTCCTGACCAGACCCATGCAATATGCATTCGAAGACGGCGGAGATAATTCTAGCCTATCGGCCCGAGGGCCTTGAGAGCTCTATCCAATGGGTTTCGACCAACTGCAAATACGTTAGGGTGGCTGAACTCCTTCTAAATGGCTGGACCAACTTTAATGAATTTTTAATGTATATTGAGCCACATGGTTGCAACCTGTGCAACTACTGCCATATCTTTACTCCGCCCGTGGCGGAATGTTATGTTTTGTACCATAGGTGGCGGTGATGTCGAACTCTTCTGTCTGTCTCTGCACGTTAGAGCGTTTCAACCAAGTCGTATGCGTTCAAATACCATTCGTCCGATAGAGATGAAACTTGGTTGAGATGTTGTGTACACCCAAGGAAGACTTGTGGCTTCATAAATCCATTTTACAATATGTAGCGCACGAAAAGATTCAACAAATGAGCGACGACGCGCGAAGCGTTTCTATAAAGTCCCGTATGTGTTCATATACGAATCGTCCGATGGCGATGAAACTTGGGTGAGGTGTTGTATACACCCCTGGGAAGACTTCTAGCTTAGTAAATCCATTTTACAATAGGTAGCACACGAGTAGATTCAACAAATGAGTGACGACACGCGAAGCGTTTCAACAAAATTCCGTGTGAGTTTATATACCATTCATCGATTGCGATGAAATTTTGATGAGTTGTTGTGTACACTTACGTGAAGGTTTCTAACTTAGTAAATCCATTTCACAGGAGGTAGCTCACGAGTAGATTCAACAAATGAGAGACAGCGCACGAATCGTTTAAACAAAATCCTGTATGCGTTCATACACCATTCGTCCGATTACGATGAAACTTGGGTGAGATGTTACTTACACCCCAAGGAAGGTTTATGGCTTAATAAATCCATTTTACAATAGGTAGCGCACGAGTAGATTTAACAAATGGGCGATGGCGCGTGAATCGTTTCAACAAAGTCCTGTATGCGTTCATATACCATTTATCCGATTGCGATGAAACTTTGGAGAATTCTTGTGTACACTCCAGGAAAGGGTTCTGACTTAGTAAATCCTTTTTACAATAGGTAGCTCACGAGTAGATTCGACAAATGAGCGATGGCGTGCGAATCGTTTCAACAAAGTTCCTTATGCGTAAATAGCCTATACCAGTCATCCGATTGCGATGAAACTTTGGTAAATCGTTGAGTAGATTCCAGGGAAGGTTTCAGGCTTAGTATATCTATTTTAGAATAGGTAGCGTATGAGTGGATTGAACAAATGAGTGACGGCACGCGAATCGTTTAAACAAATTCCCGTATTCGTTCATATGCCATTCATCCGATTGCGATGAATCTTGGATGAGTTGTTGTGTACACGCCAGGGAAGGTCTTAATCTTACTAAAATCCATTTTACAATATTTGTGGGCACGAGTAGATGTAACAAATGAGTGAAGACGCGCGAAGCGATTCAACAAATCCCGTATGCGTTCATATACTATTCATCGATTGCGATGAAACTTTGATGAGTTGTGTACACTTACGTGAAGCTTTCTAACTTAGTAAATCCATTTCACAGTTGGTAGTGCACGAGTAGATTCAACAAATGAGTGACAGCGCACGAATCATTTAACCAAAATCCCGTAGGCTATGCGTCTTAATGCCATTCACCCGATTGCGATGAAACTTTGGTGAGTTGTTGTGCACACTCCCACGAATGTTTCTAGATTAGCAAATCCATTTCACGATAGTTTAGAGGCAGTTAGCGGAAATTGAAAAAATATTGTGTATCAAAAAGCACTTCAAGAAACAAAAATTATTTATACAAATGCACACCGTTTCACCGATCTGAACCAAAATTTGTATACTTACCCTTTGGAACCATGCGGGTAACACTGTCCAATTCAAATTTCGGACAGACCACTCCATTCCCTGCATTTAGGCCCTTTGGCACAAATCTACACCGCTTCACCGATCAGAACCCTTACCCTTTGGAATCATGCGGGTAACACTGTCCACTTTAGATTTCGGACAGAACACTCCATTCCCTGCATTTAGGCCCTTTGGGACAAATCTACACCGTTTCACTGATCTGAACCAAAATGTGTATACTTACCCTTTGGAACCCTGCGAGTAACACTGTCTACATAACATTTCGGACAGACCACTCCATTCCCTGCATTTAGGCCCTTTGGCACAAATCTACACCGGTTCATCGATCTGAACCAAATTTTACATAGGCCTACTTACCCTTTGGAATCCGAGGACTAACACTGTCTGCTTGCAATTTTGGACAGACCACTCCATTCCCTACATTTAGGCCGTTTGGCAAAAAGCTACACCGCTTCACCCATTTGAACCAAATTTTACATAATTACACTTTGGAACCCGACGAGTAACACTGTCTACTTGAAATTTCGGACAGACCACTCCATTCCCTGCATTTAGGCTCTTTGTCACATATCTAGTCCGTTTCACCGATCGGAACCAAATTTTACATACTTATCCTTTGGAAGCCGACGAGTAACACTGTCTACTTGAAATTTCGGACAGACCACTCCATTCTCTGCATTTAGGCCCTTTGGCACAAATCTACACCATTTCACCGATCTGAACCAAATTTTGTTTACTTACCCTTTGGAACCCTGCGGGTAACACTGTCCATTTTAAATTTTGGACATCCCACCATATTCCCTCCATTTAGGCCCTTTAGTACAAATCCACACCGTTTCAACTAATTGCACCATTTTTACATACTTTCCCTTTGAAACTCTGCTGGTAACATTTTCCACTTGATATTTTGGACACCCCTCTCCATTCCCTACATTTAGAATAACAGACAAAATGCACTTGAAGGCCACGTTTAAAGGCCCTCAAACCATTCATATCCGTAGTAGTGTAACTAAGAATATTTTAATAAGTCTAATGTTGGCTGACAAAGCGGGCTGCATCACTCCGCCCCAAACCGTGTTCTGGAGCAGAATTGCGGAAATTGTTATATCTTGCGCTGTTTATAAATTGAAGTCATGGGGCATAATTAGTGCAAGAAGATTTCTTAGACCCCTGAAAACAGTTATCATCATGAAAATATTATGACTCGGTATAAGTGCGATGGTGTTGGTACAGTACATTGAGGTCATCAGCTGCAATATTGGTGCTTTCAAATTTACCTTAGGGCGCTATGTGGCGATAAGAAACACTGTTGCTACCTCAGGAGCTCGGGACAACCGAGGTTTTCCAAAGTGCTCTGATTATTTCCTACGGTGCTATGCGACAAAAGACGACACTATTGGTCTCTACTTTTCTAACAGCCAATAAGATATAGGCCCTAGGCTCCTCTCTCTAATTATATTTTATAATTCACAAGCTGTACCCGGCATGAGTTGCAATGCCAATCAAAGAAAGTGTTGGCGTTGAAATTCTGTTTCTTGAAGTGCTTTTGGATACACAACATGTTAACTGCCTCTAAGCTATCGTAAAATGGATTTTCTAATTTAGAACCATTCGTGGAAGCGTGCACAACAACTTTCAAAAGTTTCATCGCTGTCACTCATTTGTTGAATCTACTCGTGCGCTACCTGTAGTGAAATGGATTTACTAAGTCGAAACCCTTCCCTGGCGTGTACACAATAACTCATCAATGATTCATCGCAATCGGATGAATTGTATATGCACGTATACGGGGTTTTGTTTAAACGATTCGTGCGCTGTCACTCATTTGTTGAATCTACTCGTGCGCTACCTATTGAGAAATGTATCACTAAGTCGAAGCCCTTCCCTGGCGTGTACACAATAACTCATCAAGGTTTCATCGCAATCGAAGAATGTTATATGAACGCAATAGGGGATTTTGTTGAAACGCTTCGCGCGTCGTCACCCATTTGTTGCATCTACTCTTGCGCTACTTATTGTGAAATGGATTTACTAAGTCCCCTTCCCTGGCGGGTACACAATAACTGATCAATGTTTCATCGCAATCGGATGAATAGTATATGAACGCATACCTGATTTTGTTTAAACGATTCGCGCTCCGTCACTCATTTGTTGAATCTACTCGTGCGCTACCTACTGTAAAATGTATTTACTAAGTTAGAAACCGTCACGTAAGTGTCCACAACATCTCACCCTAGTTTCATCGCTATCGGACTAATGGGATATGAAGACATAGGGTCTGTATTGAAATGCTCCGCGTGTCGTCGTTCATTTGTCGAATCTACTCGTGTGCTACCTACTGTGAAATGTATTTACTAAGCCAGAAACCTTCCTTGGAGTGTCCACCATATTTCACCCAAGTTTCACCGCTAACGGCAGAATGGTATATGACCTTATACAGGACTTTGTTGAAACGCTTCGCGCGTTATCCCTCATTTGTTGAATCAACTTGTGCGCTGCATATTGTATAGGGGATTTACTAAGCCTGAAATTTTCCATGACGTGTACACAACATCTCACCCAAGTTTCATAGCTACGGACGAATGGTACATGAATGCATACGGGACTTGGTTGAAACGCTTCGCGTGTCGTCGCTCATTTGTTGATTCTACTCTTGCGCTACATATTGTAATATGGATGTACTCAGCCAGAAACCTTCCCTGGAGTGTACACAACATCTCACCCAAGTTTCATCGCAATCGGATGAATGGTATGTGAACGTATACGGGACGTTGTCGAAGCGCTTCGCGCGTAGTCACTCATTTGTTGAACATAAATGTGCGCTTCGTATTGTAAAATGGATTTACTTAGCCAGAAACCTCTCCTGGAGTGTACACAACAATTCACCAAACATTTATCACTATCAGACGAATGGTATATGACTTTATACGGGACTTTGTTGAAACGCTTCGCGTGTCATCGCTCATTTGTTGAATCTACTGGTGCGCTACCTATTGTAAAATGTATGTACTAAGCCAGAAACCTTCCCTGGAGTGTACACAACATCTCACCCAAGTTTCAACGCTATCGGATGAATGGTATATGAAATTATATGGGACTTTGTTGAAACGCTTCGCGCGTCGTCGCTCATTTGTTGATTCTACTCGTGCTCTACCTATTTTTAAAGGGATTTACTAAGCTAGAAACCTTCCCTGGAGTGCACACAAAATCTCAGCCTAGTTTCATCGCTATCGGACGAATGGTATATGAACGCAAACGTGACTTTGTTGAAATGCTTCGCGCGTCGTAGCTCATTTGTTGAATCTACTCGTGCGCTGCCTATTGTAAAGTGGATGTACTAAGCCAGAAAATTTCCCTGCAGTGTACACAACATTTTACGCAAGTTTCATAGCTATCGGACGAATGGTATATGAATGCATACGGGACTTTGTTAAAACGCTTTGCGTGTCGTCGCTCATTTGTTGAATCTACTCGTGCGCTATCTACTGTGAAATGTATTCACTAATTTTGAAACCTTCACGTAAGTGTACACAACATCTCACCCAAGTTTCATCGCTATCGGACGAATGGTATATGAACACATACGGGACTTTGTTGAAATGCTTCGCGCATCGTCGCTCATTTGTTGAATCTACGCGTGCGCTACCTATTGTAAAATGGATTTACTAAGTCAGAAACCTTCCTTGGAGTGTACTCAACATCTCACCCAAGTTTCATCGCAATCGGACGAATGGTATATGAACGCATAGGAGACATACATACCCACCCACAGACAAACTATCACGTTACATTGATTTTTATATAATTATATAGATTTGTAAATTACTTGTGTCATTACTGTAGTTAGTAAATAGCAGTTTCCCTATTCATTATTATCATTAAGGGAAAACGATCTTAAATTTACGTCCATTATACTGTACTATTTATCACCCCCTCCCCCCCTACCACCACCGCAAAAAGTTATATTTTTAATTTTCTTTTAGTTTAAGTATCATGTGCCAGTTTTGTAGTAGTATCTCTATATATATAACAAGTAGTTCCGTGAAGAACTGTACAGCCTATTTTCATATATCCTGCTCATGTTAATTGCCTCTATCAACATACAAAATTTCAGTTTAATTGCTGTAACAGATTCGTAGATATTGAGAACCGTCTAAATATTTCAGATTGTCGCCAGGTTGGATTTTTATTTTTGTACTATTACATTAAGATTATTGTGTACGTGTGGTATTCAAACTTCAATCGCATGATTAGAACACAAGGAGTAAAAACGAGATTTTAAAATTACGCACAGCAGCCATCTTGTGATTATGAAAACAATTGAAAAAATTAGATGCCAGTGGATCAACATTTGTATAAGCATTTAACGTGCAACGTTTCACAGCACTCGGATAGTTAATTCGCGAGAATCGTCCATTTAAATATTTATAGTTCGCGTCGCCGCCATGTTGGATTTGTGCTCACCTGGTTAATGAAAGTCCTATAGGTGAACATATGTTCATAGTCTCTATGAACATTAAAAAAATCAGTTTGGTTGCTGTAAAAGATTCATAGATATTAAGAACCATTTAAATATTTCGGAAGCTCGCCATTTAGGATTGTTATATGTATAGGCCATACAATTATGTACCATTCAAGGACAATTATTGCCTAGCTTCATTATTCAAACTTTCACTTCGATCGCATGATTACGACACAAGCAATAAAAACTTAATTTTAAAATTTCGCACAGCCGCCATATTGAGGTTATGTAAACAATTGATTTAAATTAGATGGCAGTGCATTACAATCTGCAAAATCATTTACTGTACCACATTTCACTGCGCTCAGAGAGTTAAATCACGAGAAAAGTCTATTAAAATATTTCAAATTCGCTTGGTCGCCATGTTCATTTTTTACTTTACAAGTTCATGAAATATACATAGATAAACTTGTACCAGTACCCTTTATCACCGTACAAAATTGCAGGGTAATATCTGTAATAGTTTCGGAGATATAGAATGTCAGTGAAATATTTCGCACAGCCGCCATTTTGAGGTTATGTAAACAATTGAACTAAATTAGACTCCAGTGCATTACTATGTGTATAAACACTTGCTGTACCTACTTTCATTACGTTTGGATGGTTAAATCGTGAGAAAAGTCTATTTAAAAGTCTCAACTTCGCTTGGTCGCCATGTTCGTTTTCTACTTTACAAGTTTATGAAATATACATAGGTAAACTTGTGTCAGTACCCTTTATCACCGTACTAAATTGCAGGGTGATATCTGTAATAATTTCGGAGATATAGAATGTCAGTGAAATATTTCGCACAGCCGCCATTTTGAAGTTATGTAAACAATTTAACTAAATTAGACTCCAGTGCATTACAATGTGTATACACATTTGCTGTACCAAGTTTCATTACGTGTGGATAGTTAAATCGCGAGAAAAGTCTATTTAAAATTCTCAACTTCGCTTGACCGCCATGTTGGTTTTGTAGTCACAAGTTTTTTGAAAGTCTCATAGGTGAACTTCTAGTAGTACCCTTTATCACCGTACACAATTTCAGGGCGATATCGGTAATAGTTTCGGAGATATTGAATGCTAGTGAAATATTTCGCACAGCCGCCATTTTGCATTGGTGAGACGTAACAAAATTTGAAGGGCACGGTTGAGGTCGCCGGGAATAGTGCTATGAACCTACCGAGTTTCATTGAAATCGCTCCAGCCGTTTAGATTTTATTAGGGGGGGACACACACACGAATCACACACACACACACACACACACACACACGCACACACACACGGACAAAAGGTGATCTCATAAGCCTATTTTTTCAAAATTGAAAATAGGCTAAAAATGAAAGTTTGTCTGTTTTTTCTGAATTTCCACGGAAATTTGCGATATTTGCGCGTTTCAGGTTGTTTTATGACGGATGCGCGCAAAAATAATTTTTTTTGTCTGTCTGTCTGTCTGTCTGTCTGTTTGTCTGTGGACAACTTCTACGAGTCCTTATAACTTGAGAACGGCTGGGTGGATCAACGTAAAATTTGATACAGATATCCATCAGAGGCACCACACTAATCATTGATGTAACTCTTCTCCGTACCTCTCATAAAAGGGGTCCTACCCCCTTAAAATACATGATGAAATAGGCGTAGAAGGGTGAAACAAAGCTCATTTTCAGCCCCTCAATGTGAGAAACGAAACTCGGGGGCCCTAGTAAATAGCAGTTTCCCTATTCATTATTATCATTGAGGGAAAACGATCTTAAATTTACGTCCATTATACTGTACTATTTATCACCCCCCCCCCCCCCTCCCCCACTACCACCACCGCCCTAAAGGGACCCCGAAAATCACATTTTAAGGCCCTGAAACCAACAGTTTTTGAGATATTCCCAGAAAACTAATTTCACTTTATAAATTATTGAAAGAATGCATGGCGGTAACCATGGCAACTGAATCTCAGAGGTCCATCTATTTCTGTAAGACGCTATGCAATTCCATTTATTACATTACTGTGAAGGTTTGCAAACGGCTATAAGGTTATAATGGATCCAAATTAAGCTGAAATATTCATTAATACATACAATGCGCTTAAGGGGTCAAGGGGTACTCTAGAATTTTTTCACGCGATTTACACGTGCGGGTGTGGTACGGAAGGTCTATTAGACCTAGGGAAGCTCTCTATTAGGCCTATATAAAAATGAATGTTTGTCTGATTTTTCGGCTTTTCTTCGAAAATTTGACATATTTGCCAGATTCAGACTGTTTTGTGACGGATGCACGCAAAAATATATTTTTGTCTGTCTGTCTGTCTGTGGACATTTTTTTGTGTCCTTATAACATGAGAACGGCTGGGTGGATTAACGTAAAATTTGATACAGATATCCATCAGACGCACGACACTAATCATTGATGTAACTCTTCTCCGTACCTCTCATAACAGGGGGCCTACCCCCTTAAAATACATGCTGAAATAAGCGTGAGACAAAGCTCATTTTCAGCCCCTCAATGTGAGAAACGAAACTCGGGGGCCCTAAAAGGACCCCGAAAACCACATTTTAAGGCCCTAAAACCAACAGTTTTTGAGATAATCCCAAAAAACTAACTTCACTTAATAAATTAATGAAGGAATGCATGCCGGTAACAATGGCAACAGAATCTCAGAGGTCCATCTATTTCTGTAAGACGCAATACAATTCCATTTATTGCATTACTGTGAAGGTTTGCAAACGGCAGTAAGGTTATAACGGATCCAAATTAAGCTGAAATATTCATCAATACATATAATGCGCTTAGGGGGTCAAGGGGTAATCTAGAATTTTTTAACGCGATTTACACGTGTGGGTATGGTCCGGAAGGTCTATTATATCCCTATCCCTATATTGTTATATTATTATTATTATTATTATTATTATTCTTTTAATTATTATAATTATTATGGCGTACAACGAAGAGACAAAGCTCATTTTCAAACCCTTGGGGTCAGAAACAAAACTCGGGGCCCCTCAAGAGTCGTAAAGGGTCCCCGAAAACTATATTTTAAAGCTCTAAACCCAACAGTTTCTTAGATATTCCCAGAAAACTAATTTCATTTAATAAACTAAAGAAGGAATGCAAGCCACTAACCATGACAACAGTATCTCAAGAGGTATCCAACTTTCCATCTATTTCTGGAATAAGTAATGCCACTCCATTTATTACATTTCTGTGAAAGGTTGCAAATGGAGTACCCTAGATTTTTTTCACACGACTTACACGTGCGATATGTCGTACAGAAGGTCTATTATATCTCCAAACAGCAACATTATTTTCAAAAATTCCTGATTAGAAATAGTAGACTGTTTTTTGCTGATTTTAGGAATTTGGGCCATTGGAGGCTAAAAACACTGAATTTTCATGCACCACAAGCCTTTATAATTTATAAAAGGGGTCTTCCTGTAGTTGGGCACTTGACACAACGGTTAGGATCAGTTCGTATGTGACGTGTATTGCGATTCGTCTACGAAGTTTTCAATTTTATTTTCACGCCAGGAAGAACACGTTAGGTAAATTTAGTTTGAGAGCACATTTTAACTAATAATTTTTCTTTGCCAACAAACAGGTTCCAAGCCCCTAAACATTGCAACAGTAGCTCAATTGATAACATCTGGTTATTAATACCGAAGACCGTTCGAAGAATGGGTACTTCTGCTAGTTAATTATAATCCATAAAACAAATAAATCCTCTGGGCGAAGCCGGGCACTACTGCAAGTACATTATAGAATAGTTAAACGTAGTCTACTAGGATACTTGGGATAAGTAATTAAATTGCACAATAGTTAACAAATGAAAATACTTATGCCTTTAAGACCAGCGTTGTTGTCCATCTTATAACATGAGAAGTGTAGGTTAGTATGCAGTTCGTATGTGTCAAACTACAATTGGAGCGGGGGTATCTCTCAATTAACCATATATGGGCACTGCCCAAGGTTGGTATAACTACTGTAAAGGGCTGCCCCTAACTACATTTCAACTGTCAAACCATTGGGAATTCAACGAATGAGATAGCGTAGTACTAGGATCTAGTTCATAATGTACAGTACTACCACCTGCTGGCTGGCTGACGAAATACTGATATCTGTGATCTACACATCTATCTATATATTTAAAACAGTAAGGTGATTTTTGTTACCACAAGATTGAGAGAACGACAGATCCGATTTACTTCGTAGAGCACTCTAACGAAAGCTCTTGGCCTCTAGATTTGCAGAGTGTCTCTAAAATAAACAAATATATTACGGTAAATTTTTGAATTAATGTAGAAAATAGCAGAATTCTTGTCCTTCACGCATGCGCACAATCCACCTGGGGTCATGACAAAATGGCGGTGAGAAGTCCATTAAAATGTAAGTTTTTTAATAAGCTTCCATGTAATTGAAAACATACATTAACCAAGTTCTGACAATAAAATATAATAACAGTATGAACGTATACGAATGTGCAACATTGATTTATTTGGATAATGAAATGGATTATTTCCTTCAAACAGCGGCTTTTGAAGATAATAAATGGCTGCGTCTGCAGCTAAACAAGAGTACCCGAGTAGCTATGTGGTTAGGGCGACTGACTGTGGTTCCAAGGTACACCGGTTCGAACCCAGCCCTCGCCGATTAATAATTTTTTTACCACTGAAATATTGTTTAATCAAGGAGTATGTCTGTTAAAGACACATATTTCTACATTCCCTCTCAATACGTTTTATTTCCGTTTTACCATTGCATTACAGCATGTGATCAAAAGAAAAATGTTGTCTTCAGTACGCCGTTTAAATATCTGCAATCAGTTCCTATAACTGACAACTGATGGCAGTACATCGCCCATATAGTTGCAGTAACTGACAGCAGATGGCAGCACCATTGCATCGATATATTTAAAACACAAGACATGGCACGTTTTCACGTGATGGAGAATTGTAAAGGAGGGGAATATTTAAGAAGGGAAATTTTGAGGAACATTAACCGACAGTTGAATGTGTATGCTAAGTTGTTTATGTACCTTAATATTGCAATTTCTTCCCAATGCTTCGGTGGTCAAGTTATTAGCGTCCTAGAATAAAAGTTATAATTATGCATCGTCGATATACTCTTAAATTATTAAAGAAAAAAGTAGTTTTCCAGGCACTCGCGCGTGTCCACAATTGCTTTCGCCATGAGAGACACTTGGCAAACATAATTCGTTTGAAGGGCTCCGACATCGTGGTCACTCAGCCCCGTGTACTTGGGTGTGTATGTGTGAAGTTTTCTCTGATAACCTGTGTTATTGCGATGGCTGCATTACTGTGTGTATTATTTTGTAATTAAGATGGTAAATGGCAAGGAGACGGCCAAGGCCTTAAGTTAGGAACCATCCCGGTATTTGCCTTAAGTGGAAGTGGGAAACCACGGAAAACCACATCCAAGATTGTCGAGGTGGGAATTAAACCTTCCTCTTCTTAGTTATACCTCAAGAAACTGAATGTGTCCCGTTATTGCCCTCAGACCAGAATTAAATTTCTTGGCAGAGCAGGAAATGTAACCCGGGTCTCCGGGGCGATAGGGACAAGAATAGGTGGGCCTCCATGTGTTAATACGATTTTTGACATGCACGGGACATAGAATTCAAAAACTGCCTCCATTAGGGTGACTGCCGAAGTGAGTATTGAGTATAGGCCTATGGTCATTCCAGTAGTTGGCGAAGTGATTCTATGTTCCCCTGCAAAATGTACTGCCATAACCTATAACAGGTGATGGAAATTGCTTATTTAGAGCAGTTTCGTACTGTTTATAACAAAATGAAGAACGCCATTCTGAGCTGCGTTTTCAAGCTATTGCAAAAAAAAGAAAAATTCGCTGGCTGGAACAATTATAAGGAATTTATTTTAAGCGATCAGTCTCATCGCATTCTCCTCAACAACCAACTTGAGTATGAAAGTCTCTGGACGGTCATGTTGAACTTCATTGTATAAGACAATTGTTTAATGATTATTTGTTTAGAGTACTGAGTCTAACTACGCAGTTGATTTCGGCAATGGAAGTATTATTTGCCATTTAATATTTAGCGACTCCGTTATTGCAGGACACTATAGTGTTATCGAATAATACGAAGCCACATTTAAAATCCAATATAAATAGGCCATTTCAGAAACAATTCCAGATATTATGCAGTACAGTGTACTGTAAGGTCTTTGACGATCAAATGTAAACATTGTTATACATTGTATTTCTCTTGCGTAAAATCTATGCGTGGTTACTTTGGTCTTTACTGTTGTGAGAGTAAAATTGTTCTGCTGGAATATAAAATATTTGCCAAGCTGCAACAATGTAATGATATTAATTTAAAAGTCATTGAACTTATATCCAGTAGTTCAAACACATACATCAGCGTTAACAGATTGGATACTGAAGATGAAAGCCAGCTACTTCATTTTCCTATTATTGAATTTTTCAATTCCTTGGAATTAAGTGATTCGCCTCCACATACTCCGAACGTTTGAGCCATAGTTATGCTCCTTAGAAATCTGAACGTTTCCCAAGGACTCATATATGGTAATATATTAATTGTAAGAAATATATAAGAAATTGCTTGGATTCGGATATAATAGGTGCAGTAATATTAGGCAGAGAGCTCAAATCCTACGACTTGGTTTAACACCTTCCGATAAAACACTTGCAGGTACAGTACATTTTCTTTTAATAGGCAACAATGTCCTATTCGCTCGGCCTACTTTATCACAATCAATCAAGCTCAAGGAGAAACTCTTGAACGTATTGGGCTATTTAGCTCATCACGTTTTCAGTCATGACCAGCTGGATAGTGAAGGTACAAAAAGGTCCTGTATGGGATGGAAAAGAATAAGAGGCGGAAGGATCCTACTGATTATGTTAGAATGGTGAACAAAAGGGGACAAGAGATAGAAAATAGGGAAGAACTGAAGAAAATGTGGAAAAATATTTTGAAGAACTCCTGAACCCAAATGGAAACCACGGCGAGGAGGAAGAAATCGGGGAAGAGGTACAGTAGATGAACTGCAAACAGAAAAGGAATTAACATGGAAAGAAGTGGAAGATGCAGTGAGGAAGATGAAAGGAGGGAAGGCACCGGGTGTGGATGAGTTGAGTGTGGAGATGGTGAGAGCAGGAGGAGAGGTGGGGATACAATGGTTGTACCGAGTGATGAAGACAGCATGGAAGGAAAGGAAGACCCCAGAGAACTGGAAAAAGGGAATAATTGTCCCGATCTTCAAGAAAGGTAGTAGAACAGAATGCAGAAACTATCGGAGAATAACACTGATGAGTCATTGTGCAAAGATGTTTGAGAAAGTTTTGGAAAGGAGAATTAGGACAAGGATAGAAGGAGGGATGAGGGAAGAACAACATGGCTTCAGAGCAGAAAGGTCCACAGTGGATTTGATTTTTGCTGTAAGGCAGTTACAAGAACAGCACTATGAGTATGGAATAGATCTACTGATGGCCTTCCTGGACATTGAGAAAGCATATGCCAGTGTATGCAGAAACAAAGTATGGAAGTCCCTGGAGGATAGAGGAATAGAAAAATGGACTATAAGGGGGATAAAGGAGATGTACAAGGGAAGCGTGAGCTGTGTGAAAGTGGGAGGAGAGAGATCGGACTGGTTGGAACAGAGAAACGGCCTGAAACAAGGAAGTGCACTGTCACCGTAAGTTTTCATTGCGGTGATAGATGACATAATGACCCGAGTGGCACAAGTAATTGGGGAAGGAAAGATGAAAGCAATGGTGCTTGCAGATGATTTGATGATTAGGGGAAACAAGGAGGAGGAGGTACAGGAACAGTTGGACGTGTGGGAAGGAATAATACAAGGTTATGAGATGAAATTCAGCATAAATAAGAGTGAGATGGTGATCACAACAAGGAAGAAGGAAAGAACCACAGCAGGAATAACAATTGGTGGGGAACAGCTGAAGAAAGTGGAGAGTTTCAAGTATCTGGGAAGCCTGATACAAGAGAATGGAAGAAACGATAGAGAAATAAATGAGCGGGGGAGACAGGCAGAAGCATTCCGGAGGAGTGTGAGAAGCATGTTATGGAGCAAGGATGTCCCTCAGAACAGCAAAAAGATCATATATCGGACGTACTATGTCCCTATCCTGACGTATGCCTCGGAGACCTGGGTTATGAAAGGAAGGGAGAAGAGCAAAATACAGGCCAGTGAGATGAGGTTCTTGAGAAGCAGTATTGGAGCTACAAAGAGGGACAGAATAAGAAATGAGAGGACCAGAGAATTAATTGAGGAGGAACCATTACAGGATGGTATAGAGAAATCTAGACTTAGATGGTATGGACATGTAAAACGAATGGCGGAGAAGAGGATACCCAGGAGGATACACGAGACGAAGTGGGAAGGAAAGAGACCAAGAGGGAGACCGAGAGACAGGTGACTGAAGGGGGTGGAAGAAAGCGTGAAGAAGAGAGGAGAAGACTGGACAAGGGTGGAGGCTGAGAGATGGTGGGAAGACAGAAGTCGTTGGAGAGGCTTGTGTTCCAAACAGACCCGGCCAGTGGCTGGAAACTGTGCAAGATGATGATGACCTCATCACGTTTTCAGTCATGACCAACAATATGTTGCAATGCTGAGAGTGCTATCTTTTGACGCCCTTAAAGTTGCAATAGTGCCAAAAAGTATTCGTACAAAGAATGTAACTTATATAAGAAGCTTCTTCAGTAATTTTGTTTTCCATTGTCCGTCATGTTTTGACGGGTTTCATCTAGTTTCCTTTTAATGTTCACCGAGAAGGCGTTGAGTGTAATGTGTCTCATAGTTCCTGAACAATCCGGCACATGCCAGATTAAGCGCTTCAACTGATTACATCGAGGTAGATGTTGTGTCTGTATTTCAAGCTTCATAGCGTTATAGGAGACGGTTTATAAGATACTGAGTTTACTTAAGATCTTAATGAAGTGTTAAATTGAGCTGACATCAGTGTCTTAAACAATGTGTAGAACAGTCAAAGACCAGTTAAAATGTAATATGTATTATTGATTTAAGCCCACTAATGAGCGCTTATAACTAGTTCCTTTTGGATGCTCGCTTCCGTCCCCAATACCCCTTTATCCCAGCCAGCAGTTTTTCCTTCCTTACCTGTGAAGGAGGTTTACGAGATTTAACAACCGGTGGTACGGTAGGGGCGACCATGTGGCAAAATTTGGAATGGTCAAAGACATCAGTTTCAGAAATATCAACGGAAGCTAAGTCTTTTTTTACTTCATTGAGCCACAAGCTTCCAATCTTGTAGCTTTTGATGTGTGTGAAGACCTTCTTTGCAAGCCTGCCGTTGTCCATTCTCAGAAGGTGCCCGTAAAACTTCAGCCGCCTACGTTGCATGCTAATCTTAACCGTTTCCAACTGTTGGTACAGTTCAGTGTTTGCCTTCAGTCGATAGCTACCATTCGGGAGCACTCTTGGCATGAATTGTCCGGAGGATACGTCTTTCGAACTTTTCCAGGTCGTTCATGGTACCTTTTCTGTTCCTCAGTAAGGTCTCCGCAGCAGAGGTTAGCTCACCTCAAACACCATATACTTAGAGATGTACTTTCCACCACGTCGTGTTACTTGAAGCTGCTTTGATTAAAAAAGGCTTATAGATCTTTAAGCATACAAGCTCTTCATTAATTATACAAGGATATGGTGAAGTATTGATATTCCAAGTCTGCCATTTCAAGTTTCAATACGGAACTATGAATGTAGTGTCTACTGTTCGTCATACATCTTCTTTAGCACCTGCAGGCTGATCACCGTCACCATCTACTTCATTTCATTTTATTCCAATTTTTATAACCTTAATATATGGTGCACCATATTAGGTTCAATCTTCTTCTTCTTCGGCTTCGCCGCAGCCAACCAGGCTCATTTTGGTTTTGGCCGGGGATTTAAGGCCGGATGCCCTTCCTGACGCCACGTGATTTTTCAGGTGAAAAATTCCACCCCGCTGTCACCGGGATTTGAACCCCGGCCGTCTGGGTGAAGGACGAGCAGCTAAGCCACTGCGCCATCACGCTCCCAACCATAGTAGGTTTAATAACCTATCTTATTACAGTGCTACGATTTATTTTGTTTTTCAATATGTTTTTTAGCTGATGAAGGGGGAAAAATTTGATTAATCCCCGAAACATGAACTAAAAACAAGTTAAATAATTAATTTTCTTTATAGTATTGATTCAGGCGGGTGTACAATCCTTACTAAGAACTATTTTAGCATATCAATACGGAACCACCATGAGTAATTTAAGAAATGGTCGGAGTCAATGTTCCATCCTTGACGAACTCTCACGTTCACGATCTCATCTGTCATTCATTTAATCATTGCCCTAGAGGAGTGCGACAGGCTTCGGCAGCCGGCACAGTTCATATCCTCGCCGCTAGATGGGGGCTTCATTCTTTCCATTCCTGACCCGATCGGAGACTGGAAGCAGGCTGTGGATTTTCATTTTCAATTAGAATAGATGAGCAATGAACGGTAGAACTGTAAGCATGTTTTATTTACCATGGCACGTATCCTGATTGTTACATCGGTTGTCCCGGATACAGCCAAAGAAAATCTAAACAATACATAAGACTTAAAATACCAGTAAAACATTAGTACAATAGTTGCCAACATAGCATTTAAAAACAACTCTTAGAAATACGCACGCTCGCCATCTATAATTCACATTTGCAACATTTCAAAAAATGTAGACTAGATATCAGCATATAGTTTATCAACTTTCGCTGCGATAGGATCAATAGACGCTAAATAGCAGGCCCTAATATTAGAGGATAACATGAGTCCCATCTATAATAATTGGGAAGAACTACACTAGAGAATTATATACTGGTACCAGCAGGTTTCAATGATAGCACTGGCCCATCGTACCAAGCTTCATTGAAATCGAATCTTTCCATGACGAGTTAATTAGAGGAATGTTTCTCTGAGGACAGACATCCGTACTTTATGAAAACTAAGCTATATACCTATGCACCTGTATGGTAACATTTTAGGAGGTAATTCACTAAGTCTGGTTTCACAGAGATCGGATCATTCCTCGACGGCTTAGGGGAATCAATATCTCGGGAATTGACATGCTCGCCATCTACTGTCGACCAAACTATTATGTGCACTCGAGTTTGAAGGTTGTTTGTGAAGTAATCAATAGTAATAGTAATCAATAGACCTACATAAAATCCAGTAACATAATCTTTTTCGCCGTTCTATTTTACGTTAGTCCTTGTAGCTTTAGAATTTTTAATTTATATTTTAATATTTTTTATCGCAGTTGGAACACAAAAAGTGCCCGTTTTTAGGCGTGTTTCAACCATGCGTCACATTTAAGAATTATTATCTCACAAACCCGTCATTAGATCGAATCCAAATTTTAACACAATATACATTGGAATGTTGTATAACTGGTCTATTAATTTCAACATTGTGTCCAAGAAACAAAGTTGTTATCATTTTTGTATGGTTACTTTTCCTCAGCTCGGGGTCGTTGGAAAATGTGTTTCTTGGTCGCGTTGTAATCCTTATGCATAAAATTTTATGCTGTATGAATGTGAAATACGTAAATTAATTCAATTATTTTATATCGGTTGGTATTTTTACGGGCAAATAAGCCATGGTTCACCAGCTAGCCGCTCCTGGGAAAGCTGTACAGCGTTGCCAAAATGTAGCCCAACACGAGTCATGGCGCACCTCCAACTGGGATAAAAAAAAACAAGTAGTTCCGTGAAGAACTATACAGCCTATTTTCATATATCCTACTTACGTTAATTGCCTCTATCTACATACAAAATTTCAGTTTGATTGCTGTAATAGATTCGTAGATATTGAGAACCAACTAAATATTTCGGATGGTCGCCGTGTTGGATTTTATATATGTAGGTCCTAGGGTTATGTACTGTTACATGAAGATTATTGTGTACGTGTAGCATTTAAACTTCAATCGCATGATTAGGACACAAGAAGTAACAAGGAGATTTTAAAATTTCGCACAGTTGCCATCTTGTGGTTATGGAAACAATTTAAATAAATTAGATGCCAGTGGATTTACATTCGTATAAGGATTTACTGTACCAAGTTTCACTGCACTCGGATGGTTAAATTGTGAGAAACGTCCATGTGAATATTTATAGTTCGCGTCGCCGCAATGTTGGATTTGTGATCACCAGGTTATTTAAAGTCCTATAGGGGAACTTAAGTTCCTATAGGGGAAATTAAGTTCATAGCCCCTATCAACATAAAAAATTCAGTTTGATTGATATAATAGATTCGTAGATATTCCGAGCCGTCTGAATATTTCGGATGGTCGCCATGTTGGATTGTTAAATGTATAGGCCATAGAGTCATGTACCATTAAAGGAAAATTATTGCGTAGGTTCATTATTCAAACTTTCACTTCGATCGCATGATTACGACAAGAAATAAAAACTTAATTTTAAAATTCACAAAGCCGCCATCTTGAGGTTATGTGAACAATTGAACTAAATTAGATACCAGTGCATTACAATGTGTATAAACATTTCCTGTGCCAGATTTCATTGAGTATGGAACATTAAATCGCGAGAAAGGTAAGTTATATTTAAAATTTTTAAATTCGCTTGGCCGCCATGTTCCTTTTGTAGTTAACCGGTTTTTGAAGGTCTCTTAGATGAACTTCCAGTAGTGTCCTTTATCTCCTGAGCCATGTTTAACATATCTCTTTCTTTATTTTCTTTGGCGGCCGTCCCGGTAGACTCAGACGCCATGTGAGATACTTTCTGTCCGGACGTGCCTTGAGGCTCTCCGCCTTATTATTTAAAATGTAATGTTTTTCCTTTTTATTTAACATTGTTATTATGCCGAAGCCTTCCATTTACTCATGTAAGTAATACATCTAACCTTGTGTCCGCTGTGCTCGTTTCCTGAATTTAACCTTTGTTTTTGATCTTCGTCGTGTGCTTGGATTTGCTGTGGAACCAATCGAAATGGCGGTCTCCTGTTTTATTTTGTTTGAGTCTTCGCTTAACCTTTTATTTGTGCCGTGAAATATATCTGCGAGTGATTTTGTGAGTGTATGTTTTTCTTGCTGCCAGGTGCATTGTTGCTGTTTTGATTGGGCATATCTTCGAATGGGTCTCCCGTTGTTTGTGGACGTTGGCGTTTCGACCATTCTCCCAACACGAGGCATGACACCATATATTTTAGCCCTTATGTTTTCCCTTCATTCCATGCTTCGGGCAACTGGATCACGGCGGTAACTTTAAGTAGGCCTTACCGTATTCAGCTCGAACTCGGAACGTAAGTTGGGGACCATATAGGTTTAGCATGTTTTGCTAGACTACCTACAAGCACGAGTTGCTTTGTGTTTTATTACTGCATCGACGGCTGGCATTTTGTGTGTTTGATTGCGTGTATGTATCATGATATATTTCACGGACACTGGACGTCATTTGTTTCTCCTTGTAGTATCTTTGGTTTTGCATTTCTTTTCTCTGGAGACTGCCAGCTCGATCGCATCCCCATTTGCTCGCCACAGCCTCTGCGACACGCACACAGCCTCTTGTTTTATCTTTGCTATGCTTGTTATTTGTGGTCGTCATGACAACCATCCATCTCTAGGCAGAGAAGTGATTGTTGTGGACCAGCGCCCGGTTCGATTGCCTCTTGATCTTTTACTTCCGCCCTTTTTACATCGTTTTCACCGAAGTGAGCACAGGTATGAATTTAATTTGTTAACGTTATTTACTATCATAAGTTATTTATTGTTATTTATATTTATCTTCCCCGTTTGAAAGTGACTTTATTTGACCCCTAGGTGAAGGGTATTCTTTTTTTGTGTGTGTTATTATGGCCGGGTTTCTTTGTGTGTTCGGTTTCAATTCATTAAATTTCCATTTCTTTACCCATGTGTCTTATTTAGTAGTGTTTGGCGATCGGGCTGCTCACTCTCTCTCTTCAAACCTAGGCCTAACTTATTCTAGCTTTCTAGCACCAGGAGGGTATTCCTACCACTCGTCGTGGGACCACCTTCACGGAGTCTGGAGTCGCTCGGCACATCTGGCCTGCAAGTACGGGCCCAGCACAGGTCAGAAATTAACATCCATTTCCACTGCGTACTCCTTTCTTTTCTAGTTGGTTCCAGTGATGCAGCTAGGAGGCACGCCAAGAATATGTTTATTTTAATAGGGCGGTGCAGATGGTATCAGTTGCGAGGTTAAGTCTCCTGGTCGCTTAGCCATATCCATTGGATTTTAATATTTCGCTGCATATTTTTCAATGTTGTTTTTATTCTGTTTCATGTTCCTTATTGCATACTATGCAAACAAATATTAGGAGTCAATGTGAACTTCCAAGGAGTATGGACCATAAAAATAACAAACTGTAAGGAGAGTGCAATGAGTTGGACCCTATCAACGAACCCCAGCATTGGTAATGTACTAAACAACCCTACTTCTTGTTTCGTACTCATTTCAGGCGCAGGACGGAGGCAAGACATTTGTAGTTATTGTTTTGAATTGTAGCTAGCAGTACTTCTGTAGTTTAGCCATGTATTCTCTCCCAGGTTGTAACGTGAAGAAGGAGCTCATCCAGTCTGACGATGATCTGCTATCGTTTGAAAGTGTCTGTGGGAAAGACACTAATCCATTGACTGAGGTGAAAGGCCATCGCAAGGGAGGCGTAGCCAATATAGTGTCCAAGTGGGGAATTTCATTTTCTGGTGAACTTGGAGTTTCGTCAGTATTTGAGTTCTTAGACAGGGTCAGTGAACTCTGCCATTGTTATGACCTCGAACCAGACGACATTGTTGTCTGCCTACCGTTATTGTTGAGTGGCTTAGCTTTAAAATGGTATCGACTTACCAACAGATCTTTCATCTCGTGGGTTGATTTCTGTAAGTCAATAAAGGAGCGGTTTACGACTTATGATTTTGAACATGACTTGAAGGCTGAAATTCATCGCCGTACCCAGGGTTTGGAAGAGCCTGTAGACGATTTTGTTACTGGGATAATGACTTTAATAAGTAGGTTGCCGCAGCCCCTTCCCCTTATTGAAACTGTTGATATTGTGTATAGAAATCTAGCACCTGAGTACAAGTCTTTCATACGCCGGTCCAGTGTGTATAGTGTGGCTGACATTGTTGATCAAGGACGTGAATGCGAGTTCAATCGGCGCCTGCGCAAGTCATATGTACCCCCACCCCTCCCCTCTGACAGTTTGTTTCCAGAGACTGCATGCGCGCAATCCCAGATTCAGAGGACTGCGCACCCATCTTCAATATCTCGTCAGGAGGACCGGGCAGTTAACCGTCCCCACTCGCATATTGTCGGGAGTATTCCCAATGCTACTTCTTCTGCGAATCCCGCTCCTCAGGATCAACAGTTACCTCGAAACCCGAACATGTATAACCGTATAAAATGTTGGAATTGTGATCGTTTGGGGCATCATTTTAATTCCTGCCGTGCGCCCTCTCGTGTGTTTTGTCACACATGTGGTCTTCGTGACGTGACGCACATAGCCTGTCCTAGATGTGCTTCGCGTCAGGGAAACGAGCATGGGTCCCCGGTTTAGACCCGCCGGAGTGGCCATGCAATGAAGTTCGCCGGGAAATGAACATTTCCACGACTGGAAACTTCTGTCCTTGGGTCCCTGTAAGTGTTAAGAAATTGTCGATACCCGCTTTACTGGATTCTGGTGCTTCACGTTCATTTATTCAGCGCTCCATCGCGGAACAGCTTCCTGTTACTCAGATTTGTCCACAAGATGGGGGTTTAAAATTTTATTCTGCGGTGAAGTCATCTATTTCCGTTTCTAGCGTTGTAACATGTCATATTAAGATATGTGGTTATTCTTGGGATTGGAACTTCCATGTGGTGGATGACTTATCTACGCCTATGATCTTAGGTTCTGATTTTATGCACAAAGCAGGGTTGAGGCTTGATTTTTCGGATCATTCCTTCAGTTTTTTGTTTAAATCCAAGGAGCGGTTTCATTTTAATACTTGTGAAGCGAGTGTTCCTTGTAATTTTTCTGGTATCTCTGCTGTTCTAATCCCTCCTACTTTATTCACGAGTCAACGTGACGCTTTATCTGATTTGGTGAATGAATTTCCAGATGTTCTCACGTCGGAACTGGGTTCCGCTATCGGCTACGAGTGTCATATTGATTTAACTGATGAGGTTCCAGTTAGGTCGGCGCCATTTTCGTGCTCTCCACCCAAACTCATTGCCATGAGAGAATATATTGATGATCTTAAGGCACGCGGTGTTGTGAGTCCTTCTAAGTCTTCTTATGGTAGTCCAGCATTCCTGGTGCCTAAGAAAGAGGGTACTTTTCGTTTAGTAGTTGATTATCGTCGACTCAATTCTAAGGTGGTGTTCGACAACTTTCCCCTTCCAACTCTGGAGAGCGCTTTTCAGCATTTTCACGGGGCGAAGTACTATTCCGTCCTAGATTTGAATAGTGCATATTATCAAATTCCTCTCGATCCCGAGAGCCGTAAGGTAACTGCGTTCTCCACTCCGTTCGGCCTTTTTGAGTTCAATAAGTTACCCATGGGCATTTCTATCGGCGGACAAGTATTGAGTAGGGTTTTGGACGAGTTATTTGGAGATTTAAAGTATTCATCTGTGTTTAACTATCTAGATGACCTCGTGATTTACAGTCAGTCTTTTGAGGATCACCTGATCCATTTACGTGAAGTCCTATGTCGTCTTCGCAGAGCCGGACTCACTGTTAACCCGGACAAAATCTCTTTGGCTTCTAAGCAAATCAAATTTTTAGGTCACATTCTTTCGGATGTGGGCATAGAAGTGAACCCTGAGCGTGTGCAATGTATCCAAGAGTTCCCTACTCCCACGAATGTGAAAGCAGTCCGACGTTTTTTGGGAATGGCAGGTTTTTACAATAGGTTCATTAAGGGCTTTTCGGACATTTCAGCGCCCCTGAATTATTTGAAGAAGAAGAATGTACGATTCGTGTGGGGCCCCGACCAGTGTCTCGCCTTTGAGAAATTGAAAGAATGTCTTTCTTCTGCTCCCGTCCTTCGAACTCCGGATTTTGGGAAAGATTTTATGTTACATTGTGATGCGAGTGATGTCGCAGTTTCTTGTGTGCTTAGTCAGCAGGTGAATGGTAATTTGGCACCCATCGCTTTTGCCAGTCGGATGCTTAATGATTGCGAACGCCGGTATTCCACTTTCGAGAAAGAAAGTCTGGCTGTCGTATTCGGCTGTGAACGTTTCAGATCTTTTCTAGAACATCGGCATTTCATAGTGTATACCGACAATGAAGCTCTGTCCTGGATGCGCTCGCATGTCAAAAAATTGGGACGTATAAATCGTTGGATTCTTCGTCTATCCTCTTTCAGCTTTGACATCATTCACGTCAGAGGCAGTGAAAATGTTGTAGCGGATTGTTTGTCACGCATGTTTGAGGAACCTCCTCCCATTGTTGAGATCCCCGAGCCAGTGAATCTTCTCCAACACATTCCATGGTCTTTTACTGACATCCGTACGTACCAAGCAGACGACCCATTTTGTGTCACATTGCATGAAAAAATTCTCGGGAAAGATCCTGGTGTATCTGAGTTTTCATTGCGCAATGATGTTATAGTGCATACCGCTCCTCGATCTTCGAAATGTAGGATTTTCGTGCCAGAGAATATACGAAGTATGCTCTTGGCGTATTTCCATGAATCCTGTTTTGGATTACATTTAGGTATGACGAAGACTTTCCATAAAATCTCTCAGGAATTCTTCTGGCCTCATTTGAAAGCGGATGCTTTTGCTTTCGTCCGAAAATGCGTTACGTGTCAACGTTCTAAGCCTGCAAAGAATTCCCGCATTGGACTTCACCACGCTGACACGATGTCATATCCTAATGAGCGCCTCTTTATAGATTATTTTGGTCCCCTAGTTAGGTCATCTTCTGGTCATAAAGCTATACTTACTGTCGTTGATGGATTTTCAAAATTTGTATGGTTATTTCCTGTCAGGGAAATCACGACACGTACCACTGTTAGGCTTTTGACCAATCATATTTTTGGTGTTTTTGGTCCTCCAAAGTTTTTAGTGTCCGATAACGCGAGCGTTTTCCGGTCCAAGTCTTTTAGATCAATGTGTTTTTCTTGGGGAATTGATCATGTCTTTTTGGCACCCTACCACCCTCAGCCAAATCACGTTGAAAGGTTTCATCGTAACTTGAAGGCTTGCTTGAGTGCGTTCCACAACGCAGATCAGTCACGTTGGGACGCAAATCTTCAGTTTTTCTCCTTAGGATTTAACACTGCTCTTCATGAATCGACGAATTCTACCCCTTCGGAATTGTTTTTAGGAAGGCGTGTTGTTGATCCACTTCAGCTTCAGTGGAAAATAGATTATCTGGCTGCGCCATCCCGCCGTACCTCAGTCAAAGAAAAATGGGAAGTTGCTGTACGGCATCTGAAAAGGGCACGAGATCGCGTGGCGTCTCGCTATAACAAGGGTAGGCAACCTGTTTGTTTTCAGGTGAATGACGACGTGCTAGTGCGCCTGCACCCACAGAGTTCGGCCAAGAATAAGGAGTCAGCTAAACTAATGCTTCGCTGGAGCACGCCCAAAACTATCACTAGATTTTTAACACCTGTCACTGTTGAATTGATCTCCAAGGAGAATCCCACCGACGTATCCAGAGCTCACATATCTCAATTGAAACCATTTATTGTGTAACCTTCTTATTTGCTGTGATTAATGTTGTCCTTTTTCTGCGTAGGTTAGCCAATCATAATTTGCTTATGTTATCCAAGGAAGCTAGTATTCATATGGCGTCTCCTTGACCTGCCTATTATTGAACCAATTTTGACCGAGGCAGAGTCAAGTACAAATTTACGAGCTCAAGAAAGAAAATAATACAAGAAGAAATAGGCCTACATACTCTGTGTAACTTAATATTTATTGTAAAAAAATGTATTTTTGCGAATTCGGCCAGTAGAGAATTTATATTCTATAAATAATGGACACATTATATCGCTTCTTTGTTATTTTTATACGTCACTTTCATCATGGGTATAAGGAGAATGGCAGACTTCGGCGTCAAAGGGCGAGAGTCTTTTGTTTATGATTTTCGTCCGTGTCTCTATCTACTTTTCTTGTCATTGTAACGCTCAGGCGAACCGTAATACCATTATGACAAGCCCAGGGATCGTCAAAGGAACGCGCGCCTTTGGGGACCCCGAAGGAGTTCTGTCCTGATATTGCGATCGCCGAAGCGATCTGATTATTTTTATATATTACTTCATTTTATAACTGTATTCTTTCTGATATGGCTCAATTGCTTAAGTGATTGTTATATCGATCACCCTCCCCCCTCATATTTTGTGTACTGTTATAGTTGTTGACAAACCACCTGTGTGATAAGGATGTTGTGTATTTTGGAACACTTGGGATACCATTGATTTCAAAGCGGTGGTGTTTAGTGATGTAAAAAGAAAAATCTTTTATTATTATAAATAATTTTTCTTTTGGGGGGTGGTGTGGATCCTGAGCCATGTTTAACATATCTCTTTCTTTATTTTCTTTGGCGGCCGTCCCGGTAGACTCAGACGCCATGTGAGATACTTTCTGTCCGGACGTGCCTTGAGGCTCTCCGCCTTATTATTTAAAATGTAATGTTTTTCCTTTTTATTTAACATTGTTATTATGCCGAAGCCTTCCATTTACTCATGTAAGTAATACATCTAACCTTGTGTCCGCTGTGCTCGTTTCCTGAATTTAACCTTTGTTTTTGATCTTCGTCGTGTGCTTGGATTTGCTGTGGAACCAATCGAAATGGCGGTCTCCTGTTTTATTTTGTTTGAGTCTTCGCTTAACCTTTTATTTGTGCCGTGAAATATATCTGCGAGTGATTTTGTGAGTGTATGTTTTTCTTGCTGCCAGGTGCATTGTTGCTGTTTTGATTGGGCATATCTTCGAATGGGTCTCCCGTTGTTTGTGGACGTTGGCGTTTCGACCATTCTCCCAACACGAGGCATGACACCATATATTTTAGCCCTTATGTTTTCCCTTCATTCCATGCTTCGGGCAACTGGATCACGGCGGTAACTTTAAGTAGGCCTTACCGTATTCAGCTCGAACTCGGAACGTAAGTTGGGGACCATATAGGTTTAGCATGTTTTGCTAGACTACCTACAAGCACGAGTTGCTTTGTGTTTTATTACTGCATCGACGGCTGGCATTTTGTGTGTTTGATTGCGTGTATGTATCATGATATATTTCACGGACACTGGACGTCATTTGTTTCTCCTTGTAGTATCTTTGGTTTTGCATTTCTTTTCTCTGGAGACTGCCAGCTCGATCGCATCCCCATTTGCTCGCCACAGCCTCTGCGACACGCACACAGCCTCTTGTTTTATCTTTGCTATGCTTGTTATTTGTGGTCGTCATGACAACCATCCATCTCTAGGCAGAGAAGTGATTGTTGTGGACCAGCGCCCGGTTCGATTGCCTCTTGATCTTTTACTTCCGCCCTTTTTACATCGTTTTCACCGAAGTGAGCACAGGTATGAATTTAATTTGTTAACGTTATTTACTATCGTAAGTTATTTATTGTTATTTATATTTATCTTCCCCGTTTGAAAGTGACTTTATTTGACCCCTAGGTGAAGGGTATTCTTTTTTTGTGTGTGTTATTATGGCCGGGTTTCTTTGTGTGTTCGGTTTCAATTCATTAAATTTCCATTTCTTTACCCATGTGTCTTATTTAGTAGTGTTTGGCGATCGGGCTGCTCACTCTCTCTCTTCAAACCTAGGCCTAACTTATTCTAGCTTTCTAGCACCAGGAGGGTATTCCTACCACTCGTCGTGGGACCACCTTCACGGAGTCTGGAGTCGCTCGGCACATCTGGCCTGCAAGTACGGGCCCAGCACAGGTCAGAAATTAACATCCATTTCCACTGCGTACTCCTTTCTTTTCTAGTTGGTTCCAGTGATGCAGCTAGGAGGCACGCCAAGAATATGTTTATTTTAATAGGGCGGTGCACTCCGTACAAAATTTCAGGGTGATACCGCTAAGCAGAGATATAGATTGCCGGTGAAATATTTTGCACATCCGCCATCTTGTGGTTATGTAAACAATTGAACCAAGTTAGATGTCGGTGAATTACAATGTGTATAAACATATACTGTATCAACTTTTATTGCGTTTGGTAGGTTAAATCGCGAGAAACGTCTATTTAAAAGTCGCAAATTCGCATGGCCGCCACGTTGGTTTTGTAGTTACCAGACTTTCAAAAGTCACATAGGTGAACTTCTAGTAGTGCCCTTTATCACCGTAAAAATTTCCAGGTTGATATCGGTAATAGTTTCGGAGATATTGAATGCTGGTGAAATAATTCGCACAGCCGGCATGTTGGATTGATGAGACGTAACAAAATTTGAAGGGCACGGTCGGGGTCGTCCGTAATAGTGCTATGAACTTACCGAGTTTCATTGAAATAGCTCCAGCCGTTTAGAAGTTATTAGGGACACACACACACACACACACACACACCTCTCTCTCTCACACACACACACACACACACACACACACACACACGGATAAAAGGTGATCTCATAAGTCTATTTTTTCAAAATTGAAAATAGGCTAATAAAATATAAATTAAAATTCCAAACCTACATGAACTAACTTAAAAAAGAACGACGAAAATGATGATGTTACTGGATTTTATGTAGGTCTATTGGTTACTTCACAAACAATCTTCAAACTCGAGTGCACATAATATTTTGGTCAACAGTAGGCTATAATTTGTGAAAAGAAGGCAATTGATTTATTCACTGTAGAGTTAGTGTTTCAGCTTGTCAGATTTCACAGTGATCGTATTATCATTCAGTGGCGAGTTACATGAATTTATTTATGGAAATTTTACACGCACACCATCTATAAAAATTATGAATAGTAAGATATAGTTTTATGTATCTGTACGATTAATCGTTTAGCCTGTAGTACTGGAGAATACAAGTTAAGACGAATGTTTCACATTGTGAAATTGATAGATAAGTTAAATGGGTATAAACATGTGAAGAGCACTCATAAACCCTGGTAATAATATGTGTTCCCACCACCAGATAGCACGCATCTCCTGCATCACAGGACACCTGAATGTTTGTGGATGATATTACTTCGTCCTGTTTGCCACTTGATTATGTTGGGTCGCACTAGTACACTCGACATGCTTCTCGGTATACCTGGAACAATACCAAACCTGTATTACACCAGGTCGTTTGGAGAAACAATAGATGACGCCATGAATGAGGTGGTGATCCTTGGAAATGGGTCATTATTCACCTGTGTTTCTACACGTGGGAAGCATAATTGGCAAGACGCTCGTACTGAAACATTTAAGGCAAATAATTTCAAAACAGCACAAATCCACCATTCAAAGTTCCGAGAATATACTTTTTTGAGTAGACCTATATCTCAAACTATTGAGTTTATCAATCTGATATTATGGATAGGCCTATTGTATTGGCATTAATATTAACCTAGTTCATACGGGCATGAAGACTATCCCTGGCCATACATTAAGCAACAACAACAAGCTAGCATCACATTTGGGAAATAATACGGTCAGTTCACATGTTCAGAGATGCTTGAAAATCACGCATGTGTTTGAGTCTTCAATCTTAAGGCTGGTCTTATGCATCTCTATGCCTCCCTGTCTGGAGGTAATCGTTTTAGCTCTACATACCTACCACACCCTACATCCAGGGCAATCTATTTAATATATTATGAGTTTGGCCTACCCCTCTAGTTCACTTCCTTCCAGAACTAGATTTGCTATTCTTGGATATCTCAGTATGTACTCTACAAATTCATCTCTTCTTTTCACTATCAATTTTCAGAAGCATCCCTCTTCCTCCACTCATCTTAATACATTTTGATTTGTTACTCTATCTACCCGTCAAATAATAATAATAATAATAATTAACCTGTAACACCACATTTCAATTGCCCCTATTCACGTTTTTTCTGCTTTGGCAACAGTCCAGGTTTCATTTCCATATTAAGATGGCAACAGGTTTCGTTTCTGAAGAAACGCCTACCTTGCCTGTGTTATATCCTCTTTGATTCGTTCATTGCTACTAACAATATCTTTAAAAGAACATATAACTTACACATATTGACAATTTGCGATACTTTAATAACTGCTGAAACTAAAGAAGAGTTTATATTGTAAATACCACCACCTATACTTATAGACATAGATTAAGAAAGTGTAAAGGATCTGATGATGATGGCTTGACGATCGAAACTGGTATTCCAAGTGTGTTTATTGATCCCATTTAATTCTTTTCCAGTTTAAGAAAAGGCCATTACAATTGGGTACAATCGTATTGACCGACTAAAAAACATTAAATTTCCAGAATGGGATGAGTTAAACGCATGCATTGAAACGGATATCGAACGGAAATGGGTTCTTATTCAGAGTATTACCCTAAGTACTCACTCCCTTCTACACGCACTAGATGTTTGTAACCGGATTTTCTAAACACTCTGTGTACAGTAGCAGTTGGAAAGTAGACCTGCCATTAACCAAACCCTTCATGAGGAACATTCATGCTCACCTCCGCGTGGTATTGCTCATATCACGCTCAGATCCATGGCATTTCATTATGTACGTAAGCATTTCAAGCACAATTTCTTTCAAATTGCTTGTAACTATTTCGTATCCTGGCGAAGAACGAGTGTTATAGCTTTCCTTTAGAGAAATAAATTAAAATTTTCATTCTGGTTCAATCATTCAAGGTTCTTTGTTTAAATTATTTTCGTGTCCGAATGGGATATTAATCGAGTATCGACGCAAATTATGGAATTCGCTATGGGCGATATACTCATAACGCAGCCACGTAAATATCGGTAAACCTCCTTTGGAATCCTCCTCCTTGAAATAAAGTGTTGGTATCCGTTGTATTGTTTGGGAATTAAAGGATGTTCCAGAATCTTGAAATTGCCTTCGTGCATAAAATGAGCAGTCATTATCTTTAAAAACAACAGGGATGTCTGAAACCGACTTCAACTGACAAAATATATTCTCTCATAGGAATTGCACCAGCTCGAATAAGAAGGGAAGTAGCTGTAGAAGACGGACGTATGAAATAATCTACTGATTCACGTCATCATCCTCTTTATGGCTATCAATTCCAACCTACTGCACTTAGGTTAAGGAATGGCTCCTTAAAATCAGCCGAGCCACTCAACACTTCTCCAGAACATCGAAAGATTGAATTATGGAGAGAACAAGATCTAGGTCCACGTTGCAGCTCAAAGAAGGAATTTCTTCCGGAATTCATCTCCTCTAGCCCACCTGGAAGTCTGAAAATCGGCTGTGGATGGAATCCCAACCTTGTTAAATGGTGATTGTCTCATAACCTTGAAATGGCCTTCATGTATTAAATGTGCGGTCATTATCCTTAAAGGCGCAGTTGGAGCTATAAATGTGAACAGCTACAATCTGAAGATCACCTCCTGATTTGTCAAAATTTGTGTACAGCCAGCTAATGACAAGTCTATTCGTCTAGCGGAGTATTGGTAAAATATTGTCTGTAAAGATGTATGCTGACATAGAAAAGAAATAAGTAATCTTTAAAAGCACCTTCGAGATAGGACAAACCTGTAAAATTATCCACATACACCAAAGGAAAACAAAAATGAAACAAAAGACAAAGATTAGTCACTAAATTGTGGAGCACTATTCTGTGATAGAAACATGGAATTGTTGTTGTTGTTAACTCATTTAGGGACTTTGCGGTATCGTGGTCTTTTAGACACTTGTACTTCTATAGATTCTGTATGTATATATAAAAATACAAGAATGATTTGTCTGATAACCTATGTTATTGTAATGTATGTAGTAGTGTGTGTATTTGTAGCCTAATTGAGACTAGGATTGGGATAGAGGCAGTCGTGGCCTTGAGTTAGAAACCATCCTGGCATTGGTCTGGAGTAGAAATGGGAAATCACGGAAATCCACTTCTAGGATGACCAAAGTGGGAATCGAACCATCCTCTTCTCAGTTTTGCATCACAAGGCTGAGTGTATCACGTTCGAACGCTCAGACCAGAATTGCATTTCTTGGCAGTACTGGGTGTCGAACCCGGAACTCTGGGGCGGAAGCCAAGAATGCTAGCCACTGCGCCATGAGGTGATTAACGTGGAATAATATGTGTTGACATGTGATGATGGCCAAGTTCAATTGCCACTCAAAATTATAAATATAACGTTAGCCATTTCTCATCAGTAGCAAACTACGGGAATTACTGTTAGGCTGCCACCGCGGAGACCCGACTTGAATTCCCGGCTCTGTCAAGAAACTTAATTTTGGTCTGAGGGATAGAACGGCGTAGGCTACACTCACTCTCGCGAGGCAAGACTGAGAAGAAGTGGGTTCGATTCCAACCTCAGCCATCCTGGAAGTGACTTTCAGTGGTTTTACAACTTCTATTCCTGGCAATTGCCTGGATGGTGCCTAACTTAAGGCCACGACCACTTCTTACCCAAATCCACCTCCAGGGGCTCACAACTTGTGGGACGTGGATTGGCGACCACGGAACCCCAGATGAGTCCGGCATTGCTTCCACTTACTTGTGCCAGGCTCCTCTCTGTTATCTTTCTTCTCGACATCTCTTGGTCAACTCTTGTTCTTTTCCGACCACGACGGTATTAGGGTATCCAAGGCCCGCCTTACTTGGCCCTTGTCTCATCTTTCCTCATCCCTCATTCTTCGAGGGATCAGACCTCATCTGTTCTCTTCCTATCTCCTGCCTTCTGCTCAAGGCCCTCAAGGAGGCAGGGTGTGTGTAGCCCCACCACTAATGGTGCACCCTGGGTAGTGCTACACCCTCAAGGGCTCACTTTGGTGAGTTAAGGAGTTAGCGACCCCGAGGGGTTCCTGAGCTGGGTTAAGTTTTTCTCCTTCTTCCATTGCCTTTGGGGCGGTTCCTCTCCTCTTTACCTTTCCTGACTGCCTTTTCAGGCTCTCCTTTCTTTCAAGTCCCTTAATTCTCATCATTCTTCGAGGGTTGAGGGCATTTCCCTTCCTCCAGTCTTTTGTTTCCCTTATCCTTTTTTTAGTATGCAAGTATATAGTTAGTTTTAAATATGGGTTTCAAATCATTTACATTTTCACTATCACCCAAATCATTAAGGGTCCCTTAAAACAACAATTATCATCACGATCTTACCCAAATCCTACCTCAAATACAAATACACATACTAGTCAAGACATCACAGAGACACAGTGTTCAGTGTGATATCCATTCATTACAATGCATCCCTCTGCTCTTCAAAGTTCGCCCCACAGTACCTATCCAGAGTTAAGAGTAACGAACGCACTCTAACATGAATGGATCTACACAGGTGGAATTACACAACTGACCCTTTTAGACTGAGCGTCAATACAACGACTATGCTCACATTCATAATCAGACTTATTAGCATTGTTCTTTGCGAAATATCAGTATTCCATGCCAGGGGTGTCAACTATGATTATCTGGTGATCTGCGTCTGCCATGAACAAGTGTTCAGATCTCAAAACAAAAGTTTGCGTACAATCGTGTTGACCGAATGAAAAGCACCAAACTTTTGTTTACTAAGGCAACACTGACGAATGGCTTCAAACACCATAATTTTCAGATCTCATAAAGTGAAAATTAAATGATTTCAATCGGTCAATACGATTGTACCCAATTGTAATGGCTGTTATTCCCTAAACTTGAAAACAGATTATATGCGATTAATAAATTCACTTGGATTACTAGTTTCAATCGTCACACGATCATCCCTTTACACTCAGAAGAAATGTAAACCTGGCCTGAGGTCTGGAGCGGGATACACTCAGCCTCGTGAGGCAAGACAGTATAGGCGGCTTCGATTCCTACCATTCTGGAAGTGGTTTTCTGTGGTTTCCAAGGAGACGTAAGTTACAGAATATTTTTGAAAGGGTAATATATGAGAGATGGTTGGTTGGTTGGTTCTTAAGTTTAAGGGCTGCGACAACGCGGTCATGTAGCCCCGTGTACTTTGGGTGTGTGTAGAATCTGTCTGATAACCGGTGTTAATTGTGATGACTGTATTAGTGTGTGTTATCTGTTTTTTTTAAATTTAAGTACTGCAACTTAGAATTTTTCAAATAGTTCCTACTTTTGCCGCCAAGCGCCACCGTCAACGACTACTAGGCCAAGTTCAGAACTTAGCTACTAGACGCCACCGCAGTCGGCTCTTGGCAATGAACGTAGAAACCTAAGAGCGTTGTTTACATTCTTAACCTATCCAATTTAGCTTCACACAGGTGCAATTAGTGGAAGGTTCTTTAACATGCCATAAATCTATGACATGGGACCGCCGGCTTTACTTCCTCTCTGAAGGAAGGCATACTGAGGGATTTTTAACGACTTCGGCTGGGTTTGAACCCGCTATTTTGGGCATAGAAGCTCAGCATGCTACCGACTACGCCACCGAAGCCGCTTATATGAGAGATGTAGAGAATACTATGTGGCTAAAATATTAAAGGACATATAGAGAATATAATAATGTGGTAAAATATTAAAGGAGATGTAGAGAATATGCGTACTTGGCTAAAACATTAAAGGAGATATACAAAATGTGCTTGCAAGGGTCAAATACTAAGAGATTTAGAGAATATTATGTGGATTAAATATAAAGAAGATGTAGAGAATATGCGTGCGCACGTGGCTAAAATTTTAAAGATGTAGTTAATGCTTGCGAGGATAAAATATTAAGAGATGTACAGTATATCACGTGACTAACATATTAAAGTAAAAGTACAGAATATGATTACGTGGCAACAAATAGTAAAGGAGATGTAGTGAATATGGTTGCGTGGCTAAAATATTAAAGGAGATGTAGAGAATATGATCACGTGGCTAAAATATTAAAGAAGAGGTGGATAATGCGTGTGAGGGTAAAATATTAAGAGATGTAGTGTGTATCACGTGGCTAAAATATTAAAGGTAATGTAGATAATATGATTAGGTGGCAAAGATATTAAAGGAGACGTAGAGAATATGCTTGCGAGGCTAAAATATTAAATAAGATGCAGATAATGCTTGCAAGAATAACATATTAAGAGATGTAGAGTACCGATATATCACGTGGCTAAAATAATAAAGGAGATGTAGAGACGTAGCTAAGATATTAAGAGACGTAGAGTATATCATGGCTAACATATTATAGGATATCTAGAGAATAATATTACGTGGCTAAAATATTAAATGAACGTTGAGGTCCTGAGTCACTGGTATAACGAACCGCATTAAGGAGCTATTTCTGAAGCGGTAAGTGTTGAGAAAGCAATATTCTAATAAGATTTCTAATATTAGACTAGCCCTGTGTATCTTAAAATGCATTGGAGCCATCTTATAAGGAGAAGAGCGGTTTATGGGTTTCCTGTTGTGATTATCTCAGCAATAACAATGTCTGAGCAGAATGATGGCGTTATGGCGCGTTGTAACTGCAGACTGTGACTTCACTAGAAAATATCTACAATTTCCTTTAGTGCTTCCAGTTACACATTAATAAGCGTGACTTTTATTAAGAACATATTGAATATTAAGTTTGATATTTAATAATGATTTAGAAGGTTTTGACTTCAGTTTAATAATCATTACAGAGAAGAGCTCATTAACTCAGCGTGACAGAGGCAGCAAATAAGAGCGCGTGTTATTGCTTCAGTACTAACATCTATAAAATGGCGGCGTTGCATATTGCAAATTGTGGTCTTAGATACAGACTATGAGTATCGAAAGACAAACAATTACACACCTGAATCATTTTATTTTCCGTTTAGAAATTATAGGGGAATAACGTTTGCTTGTGGTATATTTATCTACTTAATTTAAATTTAATGCCACGTTATCGTCTTATAAAATAGTAACTTTAAGTTCGAGCTTTTGTTTTGATCTTTTAAGCAGTTTAACAAAATAGCATATCGAGTTCTAAATATATATATAGGCTACACCTAACCTCCCATCTTAATAAATATAAAGAGAGTTAAATGCAGGCCAGATCAGTGTGCCAAACATGAATTAACATGGGCATGGAGGGAAGACACATAAAGCTCTGCAGGGGTTCATATCTTGAGGGACGTGGTTCGGCACTCCCGCTGAGTGTGGCATTACTCCCACTTACTAATGCCACTCCATCTTCGATCCTCCTTGGCCAACTATTGTTCTCTCCCGACCCTGGCGGTAGGTATTTTAGCGTCTAAGACCTCATCATCGGAGTTAATGAAATATATAATAACCTCCCGAGGGACCTGGTGCCGACCTTACGACTAAATGCTCATGGGTGACCTGCGCATCATGATGAGCAGACATTGGTTGTTAGGCAATTGACTAGCCTATTTTATTTGAACTGTCATGTAGTTAGTTAGTTAGTTATTGGAGTTTTAAGGTGCGGAACAGCGATGACACTTGCCCCTAAACTGCCATGTAACAACAACGTCTGTATATGTAGGCTATATGAATTATAAAGATTGTAGGCTTTAAGTGATTTGTGCCAGTTCTATAGTGCCTATAAGTTAAATGCCTATTTCAACGTTAGTGCCTATTCTCAGGTTAAAGAGACTGTCATCAGGGCCATGAAGTGGGGTAGACGCTTTCCCCGTACCTAGGAGGGCCTGGGTTCGATTCGCGGCTTTGCCAGTGATTTAAGATCTGACGTGAGAGGTAAACGGGGTGTATTCAGCCCCGTGAAGAGAACTGAGTCGCTTCTTGTTATGAGAAGTAGCGCCACATGACCTATAAATCAAGGTTAAAAAAAGGAAGAAAGTTTGTAGTTGTGATCATGAGCCACGGGACCTCTCTTTACATGGAATCCAAACCACAGGACTTGACATTTCACTTCGAAAATGTCATATGCCTTGGCGAGAGGAAAGAAGCTTGAAGAAAACCATGGTATTTCGACTGAGGGTGTCGTTGTCTCCAAAATCCCTAAGTTATGAGCTGGATGGCAGTCGTCCATGACACGTGAGTTCTTCTGAGCCCCAATCATGGATTAGTTTTCTTAGGCCTGCTACCATCTCTTGATGAATGCAGTATTTATGCATTTATCTATTGGCACAGGCTAGAGCAAAATGTGTTTTTCGCCGATATCTCAGTCTCAATCACGGGTGTGATTATACTGAAGCTAATGAAGTAAGGAAGGTGCTGATATTGGCATTCAGGACACAACTGGCGCCTGTGGATGCTGTGAAAACTAAGAGGGTCAGTGATACTCAGAGATGAAAGCATTGACAAACGACCTCACTCCTCACCTTGCTTAGTACGCCTCCATATAGCACTGCCTTGCGTTTTGAGTGTTTCTACTAACATACCTTACGGTGGTGCCTTATGAGGGCCTAATCAGTCTCCGGGCTGACTACGTGACATGATTATCAACAGTTCTATTTGGCTGCTAATCAATCCCGCACAACTTGAAATTCTCCTTCTCCGGAGTCACTGTTAGGTGTTAGTAGTGCAGAAGAAGCTAAGTCAGGCCTATTAGCCTTGGCGGATGAGTCCACATTCTATCACCGGCCGGAGCTACTGGAGCTCATCCTGTAGGAGAGTCAACCTCCAGGAGCGTTCTCGATGGTTGAGGACATTGCTGTAGTTGAGTCTCCGGCCGTTCTCCTCTAGAGGCTACCGCCCGCGCCTTGCCTTTGCCTCAGGCCGCAACACTGCAAAGAAACAAAGGTTACCGTTATTTAAACTTACAGTTTTTGCATGCCGTACTTGAAAGAACTTCACCAATATAGGCTACAGTAGTGTCACATTTGAAAAAATATTAATTCACGATAATAATAGGCCAAATAATTTCAATTTATTTATTAAATTCTATTAATATTACGTTTTGTGCCTCTCGAATCTGTCAACAAATCTAGTAAAGATTATCTGTGCGACATTAATATTATTATTATTTACAATATATACATATATAGAGAGAAAGAGAGAGAGAGAGAGAGAGAGAGAGAGAGAGAGATTGTATTTCAATACAAGAGTGCATGTCAGAGAGATGTTACTTATTTATCTATTTTTTCTTTTGAATATAAAAATTAGGCCTATTTAACATATTAAGCCTCCGTGGCTTAGGAGGCAGCACGCTGGCCTCTCACCACTGGGTCCGTGGTTCAAATCCCGGTCACTCCATGTGAGATCTGTGCTGGACGAAACGGAGTCAGACAGGTTTTTCTCCGGTTACTCCGGTTTTCCCTGTCAACATTTCAATCCAGCAACACTCTCCACTATCATTTCATTTCATCTGTCATTCATTTAATCATAGCCCCAGAGGGGTGCGTGAGGACTCGGCAGCCGGCACAGTTCATATCCTCGCCACTAGATGGGGGCTTCATTCATCCCATTCCTGACCCGGTCAGAGACTGGAAGAAGGCTGTGGATTTTCATTTAATTTAACGTATTAGAGGTAAATAAATAAAATTACAAATAGTTACACAATGTCAATGAGATCTAAGTATTATCTTAGTGATTTATTATTTACCTATTTGTCGTATGGCTTTTAGTGCCGGGAGTGTCCGAGGACATGTTCGGCTCGCCAGAGGCTGTAGCTGCTTCAAGCGGACACCACTAGGGTGAGCAACAAGTTCCGTTCAATTTCAAGTACTGTAGTTCCAACTTGCGCTACCAGATATCAATGATACCTAATGGTGAACGTTGGAACTTTGATAGAGCGTTACAACGAAATCTAACCTAGAAATTTAGCTCCACACAAGTTTAGTCTGTGGAAGGATCTTTTACATGCCATAAATCTATGACATGGGACCGCCAGCTTTACTTCCCCTCCGAAGTAAGGCATACTAAAGATTTTAACGCTCTTAAAAAATCCGACGACTTTGGCCGGGTTTGAACCCGCTGTTTTGGGCACAGCAGTTCAGCATGCTACCAACTACGCCACCAAAGCTACTACATTAGTAAGCTGTTATATCACTATAGTAATTAGGATAATACGTTTATGTTGTAATGTTCATGTTTAGTAAGGTAATATTTTAATGTGACGTATAGCTCGTTGTTTGCTGTCCATGTTGGATAATCCAGGTGGCAGTTCATTCAGTAGTGATGGCACACTATAATTTAAACAATAATAATAATATGTTATCCTACTTCAGAAATCTCAAAACGATTCGATCAGGACCTTTTAAAGTAAAGAATTTCAGGAACAGACATTCAACTCTGAACACCATTCAAACATAAACTTAAACAAGCTCATCAAAAAGAAGTCACAATTCGACCGGAGCATGTTTATTATGATGCATGGAAGAAAGCACACACCAAAAGAATGAAAACCTGGTGGACCGACAAAAGGGCAAACAATTGATATATCACGATCCTTAATGGCCCTAACGATGAAGAGAAGAGAATATTAATATTACCGTAATAATAATAATTGTCTGTCAGGTAGTCAGCCCGAAGGCTGGTTGGATCCTCAAAAAGTACCGCCGTTACGTTATGTGTGTAGATACCCACAAAAACCCAAGGCAGCACTATTTTGAGGCGTTCTAGGCAAGAAGAGGAGTGAGGTAGTTTGCCATTGCTTTCCTCACTGAGTCAGAACAGTAGTCCTAACCCTATGAGTTGAACCTTTCACAGCATTCACAGGCACTGACTGTGCCTCGAATGCCATTACTAAGCCCCACCCATACCTCAGTAGCTTCCATATAATCACAGCCATGAGTGAGACTGAGACATCGGTGAAAAGCCACCTTTTACTCTAGCCTGTGCCAACTGACAAATGCAAAAGTACTGTATTCATCAAGAGATGGCGAACAGTTATAATAATAATAATGAAAATCCACAGCCTGCTTACAGTCTCCGACCGGGTCAGGAATGGAATGAATGAAGCCCCGATCTAGCGGCGAGGATATGGACTGTGCCGGCTGCCGAGGCCTGACGCACTCCTCTGGGGCAATGATTAAATGAATGACAAATGAAATGATAGTGGAGAGTGTTGCTGGAATGAAATTTTTGACAGGGAAAACCGGAGTACCCGGAAAAAAACCTGTCTGCCTCCGTTTTGTCCAGCACAGATCTCACATGGAGTGACCGGGATTTGAACCACGGACCCAGCGGTGAGAGGCCGGCGTGCTGCCGCCTAAGCTACGGAGGCTTTTAATAATAATAATAATAATAATAATAATAATAATAATCGAATCTGTGGCTACTTTTTGGGAAAGAAAACCAAAGGGATCTGGTTTACAGAGGTGGAAAAAGACCTACAAGAGCTGGGGATATCACATGAGGACATCTTGGAACGTGGCCCTTTGAAGAAGAAACTTGGGGAAATAAAGAACTTTCAGTCAAAACCCAAAATGAAAACGGGCAAGATGTGGTCCGAAGAACGGAAGAAAGCTCACCAAAGAAGAATAACGAAGGATTCTTAAGTTTGGAGGCTTAATATCGAGATTAACGGATGTAAATGCATAAAATAAGTTAGTAGTTTTGTTATTCAATCTTCAAAAAAGAATATAATATTGATTTTGACACTTACTGGCTAATTATCAATATAAAAGAAAACAAAAAAATACATGTGGGAATACTGGGCAAATGTGAGGGATCGAGAGAGAAAGCTGTTGAAATAGCGTGGTCCATAGATGACCGAAACGAAATAAAATAATAATAATAATAATAATAATAATAATAATAGTAATAATAATAATAATAATAATAAGTCACACTCTTTCCCTCCAACAAAGGAAGAGATCCAGAAAGTCATTTCCGAATTAAAGTCCAATAAAGCAGCAGGCGAAGATGGGATCATTGCAGAACTCTGGAAGTATGCTGACGAGGAGTCAATACAGAGTATCCATGACATCATATCCAACATCTGGTTGACAGAACAATTACCTAGTGACTGGACCTCAGCTATCATTCACCCACTACATAAAAAAGGTGACAAATCTGATCTCAACAACTACAGAGGGATTTCCCTGGTATCAGTGACATACAAGATACTCTCGAAAGTATTGCTCACAAGAGTAGAGGTTCAACTGGATTCCTGCATTGGAGAGTACCAAGCTGGGTTTCGAAAGTTAAGGTCATCCACCGAACAGATTCTGAATCTCAAAACCATTCTCACTTACAAAAATCTAAGTACCTCACCTTATGTTGCAATTTTCGTTGACTTCCAAAAGGCCTACGACTCAGTAGATAGAGAGTCACTCTTTGAGACGCTGGCTGAATTGGGGCTAGATAAAAAGACCCTGAAACCTTTTGTTGCAATTTTCGTTGACTTCCAAAAGGCCTACGACTCAGTAGATAGAGAGTCACTCTTTGAGACGCTGGCTGAATTGGGGCTAGATAAAAAGACCCTGAATCTAGTGAAAGCGACTCTCACCAACACCACAGTCAAAGTCAAATTCAGAGGGGAACTGTCCAAGAGCTAAGAGGTCAGAACAAGGGGATGGCTTGTCTCCGATCCTCTTCAATTGCCTACTAGAAAAAGTAATTCGTGAGTGGACGAAAACTCTGAAGGATGATTCTGGATTAAGAATAGGCTACTAGAAAGACAAGTTAACAGTCTCCTGTTTAGCCTTTGCAGACGACCTTGCACTCCTAGCGTCCAGTGTGGAGGAAGCTAACCATCAACTAACCTCTCTGAACTAAAAAGCAGCTAAAGTAGGCTTAAAGATCGCCATCAACAAAACACAGTTTATCAGCAATATCAGAGATGCGCCCGAGTCAATCCCACTGGGGGACAAAGTAGTACAAAGGACTAACTCCTTCTAATACCTAGGAGAATGGATAATCCCAAACATCAATGAAGACCTGGCCATGAACGACAGATGCATCAAACTGGAGAGAGCCTACCATCTAGTCAAGAATATGTACAAATCCAAATCCCTCTCAATGAATTTCAAACTCAGACACTACAGTACTGTAGTGAGACCATCAGTACTATATGCCTCAGAATGCCTAAATATGGTCAGAAAAGGACATCTCCGGAAATTGGTGCTGAAGGACCGGAAGTTTCTGCGAAAAATCATGGGTCCTATTAAAGAGGAAGGCAAGTATAGAATCAGGCACAACAATGAACTCTATGAACAAGTGGAGAGCATTACAACAGCCATGAGGAAGAGGAGGCTGATCTTCTATGGTCATATTGTGAGAATGGATAATCAGAGACTCTCCTCCAGAATTTTCAACACTCTCTCTAGAGGGAAAGCAACTAACGCCAAGTGGTCGAAACTAGCCAGGAAAGACCTTGAACAATTGGATATTGACCCAAGTAACATCTATGACAGAAATAAATACAGGACTTTGGTCAGAACATCAGACTCTCTCCAGTCACTAACAGCAAAAGCAGTGCGTCCAGGAGTAGGTGCGAAATGGACTCAGGAGCGGAAGGACATTCACAGAGCCAGAATGAAGGAATACTGGGCTAGGAGGAAAGCTGCCAGAGATAAGAACCACGTGGTCCACAGCCGGCCCAAACGGAACTAAAAATAATAATAAAAAAATAGTAATAATAATAATAATAATAATAATAATAATGATTATAAACAAAAACCTAGATTGATAGTACAGTATATTGGCTTTCACGGCCAGTGCATAAAAACTCTGCATTTTTTCTAGGTTTGTGCCGTGTCCGTACGGAGACACCAAGAGCCCACTGATGAGCCAGCTTGGTGTCCTAGGCGAAACCCCACACAAGACACGGCACAAACCTAGAAAACAATTTGCTGAGTTTTAATTCACTGGCCGTGAAAGCCAATATACCATCTTTTTGGAAACCTTCATAGGGAGGTTATGGCTGCTTGAGCTTTTAGTTCTCGCAGTAAAGAGGCGCAGGTGCATTTCACAAAAATGGAGGTAGCGCGCAGTTTGCTACTAATGTGGGGGTCCATACGGGGACACCAAGAGCCCGCTGATGAGCCAGCTTGGTGTCCTAGGCGAAACCCCACACAAGACACGGCACAAACCTAGAAAACAATTTGCTGAGTTTTAATTCACTGGCCGTGAAAGCCAATATACCATCTTTTTGGAAACCTTCATAGGGAGGTTATGGCTGCTTGAGCTGTTAGTTCTCGCAGTAAAGAGGCGCAGGTGCATTTCACAAAAATGGAGGTAGCGCGCAGTTTGCTACTAATGTGGGGGTCCGTACGGGGACACCAAGAGCCCGCTGATGAGCCAGCTTGGTGTCCTAGGTGAAACCCCACACAAGACACGGCACAGACCTAGAAAACAATTTGCTGAGTTTTAATTCACTGGCCGTGAAAGCCAATATACCATCTTTTTGGAAACCTTCATAGGGAGGTTATGGCTGCTTGAGCTTTTAGTTCTCGCAGTAAAGAGGCGCAGGTGCATTTCACAAAAATGGAGGTAGCGCGCAGTTTGCTACTAATGTGGGGGTTCGTACGGAGACACCAAGAGCCCGCTGATGAGCCAGCTTGGTGTCCTAGGTGAAACCCCACACAAGACACGGCACAAACCTAGAAAACAATTTGCTGAGTTTTAATTCACTGGCCGTGAAAGCCAATATACCATCTTTTTGGAAACCTTCATAGGGAGGTTATGGCTGCTTGAGCTTTTAGTTCTCGCAGTAAAGAGGCGCAGGTGCATTTCACAAAAATGGAGGTAGCGCGCAGTTTGCTACTAATGTGGGGGTCCGTACGGGGACACCAAGAGCCCGCTGATGAGCCAGCTTGGTGTCCTAGGCGAAACCCCACACAAGACACGGCACAAACCTAGAAAAATTGCTGAGTTTCACCTAGATTGATGTTGCGATCCCTAACAACAATCAAAGCACATTGAAAGTATCATGAGTTGGTTGTCTCTATCAAAGCGCAATGGCATGTAGAACGGTAAATACCACACCGCATTATCTCGAGTACGGGCATGATCCCAAGTACCTTGCTCCAAGGCCTTAAAGAAATGGATCTGGATAGTCGACTGTAAAAACTTATGCAGAAGGTAGTACATCTCTCAACAACTCGAATCACTCCAAAGTTAATGGGTAGCGATTTCAACATCCAGCTGAGCTGTATCAGTAACTATACTTTGGTTCCCTGAATCCCGGATAGTTATGTTGTGATGTACCAACAATGTGTTGTGTGTATAAGTAGTGTAACCCGAATGAAAGAAAAACTAGGATGGGAATCTATGGAAGATAGAAGGACGAAATCCAGACTATAGGCTACGCTATGTTTAACACTTGCACTTATCGGCCAGCATGTGGAGAATTAAGCAAACGTCTGGGGAATCCTACCGAGCTGAGCAGGGCAGATCATCCACATAATGTTAAGGGCCGATCACAGCGTACAAATTATGGGAAATATTCTTTCACTAGCAGGTACCCGCGGCTTCGCTCGCGATCAAGACAATGGGGACGATGCATTATTGCTGATAGTTGGTTTATTCTATTACAGCAATCGCGGCTACAGGTGGGTAGATTCAAATTCTGAGAATTCTGATACATACAGTATATAGATATGAGCAGCAAAGTGGGAATTTTATAGAGTTGTGAATACATTTGAAAATTTTAGTTTTGGTTTTGCCATCTTCTGCTGAGACATAACGATTTTGTTGTCCGGATACTCGCCAGGACGCCACATACAGTTGTCCATGGGAAATAATGGTTTTGTCTAAACGTACACCTGGAATGGCAAATCTATCTGAATATGGGGAATTAAAAGTATTTTTCCTTAAGCTATTCTGGGTATAATTTTGCCACACTTATTGATGATTTGAACGTCAACATGTCGCTATTAATAGACCTATAGTAAAATATCTCTCACCTTGGTCGCTGATGTACATTATGCAGTCACTTCCAGTGTTACATACCAGGGATTGAAATTCTCCAACAACCCTTTTGCCTCACATGCCTCTCTAAGTAATTAAAATTCCCGATTGTTGTTGTTTGAGTCTTAAGTTTTTTGACTGGTTTGATGCAGCCCTCCATGCCTCGCTCTCCTGAGCTAATCGTTTCATCACTACATAGCTACCACACCCTACATCCGAGGCAATCTGTATAACCCTGGTCTACCCCTACAGTTCTTTTCCTTGACCCTCCCATCCATAACTAAGCTTGCTATTCCTGGGTGTCTTAATATGTGTCGTACCAACCTATCTCTTCTCTTCATTAGCAGTCGCCAGAAACATCTCTCCTCTCCCACTCGTCTTAATAGCTCTTCATTTGATACCCTATCTAACCATCTGATCTTCATCATTCTCCCGTAACACCACATTTCAAACGCTTCAATTCTCCTCTTTACTGCAGCACCTTTAGTCCAAGTTTCACTTCCTTATAATGACTCAAAAGCTTCCAAAAATGACATCCTAATACCTAAATGTATATTCGATGTCAAGAGATTCCTTTTTGTGTAGAAATGCTTTCCTTGCCTGAGCCAACCTGCTTTTTATATCCTCTTTGTTTCGTCCATTACTGGTTATTTTGCTTCCTAAGTACCGGTAACAGAAGTCTCCTACTTCCCGTAGCGTTTCACCTGCCAATTAGATGTCCATAGAGGTTTCTGATTTATTTCGGCTGCATTCCAATAATTTTGTTTTACATTTATTGATTGTCATCATGAATTCATTCGTCAAGACGGAGTCCATACAATTCATAAACTCGTTCAAATCTTCTGGCGTATTGGCCAAGATGACGATGTCATCAGCAAATCTCAGAGATGAAATTATTTCTCCTTGAATCTTCACTCCCACGTTAAGTTTTTCTCCAATTTCCTGATTATTGTGTTTTTAGAGATCTTTGAAATGCGTTGCCCTCGCACATGGTGTAGATGCATTGTCGAAGGAAAACATTCCATGTTACGAACATGGGCCGAATAACCTGTACCGAAAGCCTATTCTGGACAGCAGTTCCTTGAACTCAGATTTGCCAACATTTTATTGTATCTTTCCATGTGGTATGTCTCTGTACCTCAACATACAGAAGAGTGCTTTAAAAATCATGTCTTGTGTAAATTTTGGAAAATGTAGTGAGAGTGGTTTTTGCCGGAGTGGATACTCGCTAGTAGAAATTCTTTTCAGTAAAATAGACTGGTTCACAATTTGGTAAGTGCACATTGAGGTATATGACGGCGGGATGCCTTAAGTGTTAAGGAAACGGCAATAGCCGCCTCAGAGCTTCGTTGCTATTGAAATTATGACCAGACCGATATTTGTACTTAACTATATGGGATTTGTGAGCCCAGTGTTTATGAAATTGAACGTAGCAATATCGCTACCTTTATTTAATAGCCGCTACTGTAGTGTTTAAAAATTAAAGGTGGTATTAGAAGGCGCTTCTCCTAATATTTTTTACCCCTGGCACTACAGCCCATGAAGGGCCTAGGCCTATCATGCGACCGCTTCCCAGCCATTTGGCCTGCAGATATTGTGGTGACGCGTGGTCAGTGCATAGTGTCCTCTCAGCCGTTAATCTTGTTCTTCGTGACCGGCACGCTGCCTCACAGCTACTCAATTGTCCTCACGAATCTGAGTTCAGCCCGTTGCAGCCCTCACGTCAGTGTCTAAAATCTCTGACGGAGCCGGGAATCGAACCCGGGGCCTCCGGACGGGAGGCAGGCGCGCTACACTGTTCTAATTGTGTTTATATATATCTTGAAAAAGATAATAAATGAATTGGCATTGCCTCCTAGAGGGATATATAGAAAATCGGCCATTTGGCCTGCAGATATTGTGGTGACGCGTGGTCAGTGCATAGTGTCCCCTCTGCCGTTAATCTTGTTCTTCGTGACCGGCGCGCTGCCTCACAGCTACACAATTGTCCTCACGAATCTGAGTTCAGCCCGTTGCAGCCCTCACGTCAGTGTCTAAAATCTCTGACGGAGCCGGGAATCGAACCCGGGGCCTCCGGACGGGAGGCAGGCGCGCTACACTGTTCTTATTGTGTTTATATATATATATATATCTTAAAAAGATAATAAATGAATTGGCATTGCCTCCTAGAGGGATATATAGAAAATCGGATGTCATACCTTGAGGTAGTGTTGCCATGGAAACGGACTTGCGATTAGTTCATCAATCAGAGCGAAGATAGTTTTCTGCGAATATCTTTGAAACTGTTGGTTTTAGAGCCTTAAAATGTAGTTTACGGTGTCCCGTAGGGACATACCGAGTATTGTTTCTTGCATCGAGGGGAGTAAAATGAGCTTTGTCCGGTCTTTATGCGACAACTTCGATATTTTGTCCTGGTTGAGTATTTTTGGTGACTTTTCAGTTATATTGCCCATTCCACGGGAACAATGATTTATTTCCGGACAAAAGGCAGCCTATATGTTATCCCATGGTATAAGCTGTCTCCATTTCAAATTTCATCCAAATCCGTCCAGCCGTTTTAGTGTCAAGAGGTAACAAACTAACACACACACTCACACACACACACACACACACACACACACACGGACACACAGATTTTCACAATTATAATATATAGGGAATAGGGATATAGGGATATATAGGGATTACTCATTACCTGCCACAGTCTTAGAGCCTTTCCCCAAACGTATTGATGTGTTTACGAAAAGACTGATATTTTATGTAAAAATACGATGTAATTACTATAGTGTCGATAGAAATCTTCCGTGCTGCCGTTTCGCGTGTAATCATAATCAATTGGATCGCCAACCTTCGGAGGGAGATGGCGTCATAAGAAGAATTACTATAGTACTCAAATCGTGAATTCTGTTTGATTTTATTGTTGGTAATTTTCTGTAATTGTACAATTTACCACTGGGGAATTGCCCCTATTTGCAAATAAAGTAAATGAATGAATGAATGAATATATAATGATAACTTTTTAGGGGAAGAAATGCATTTAGGCACATAGTGTCGGGCTCCTGATTAGCAGACTACCGACAAAAACTCCCCCCGTTATTTCTGAACACTAGCCTGGAACCGGTTATCACATTACTTCAGGCTAGAGTCATCTTATCTTTGTCCGTAGTACACTCTTCCGTAGTGGTGATCCTGAACTTCTTCTTTGTTCAGAGGATATTTTAATAATAATAATTATTATTATTATAATAATAATCACAGAGTAACGCAAGTAGGCTCATTCCTCAAGGATGGGGGAATTCTGGGCGCAAAGAAAGCCAAATGTGACAAGATTTAACGTGGTCCTGGATGGCCCTAGCGAATTATATAATAATAATAATAATAATAATAATAATAATAATAATAATAATAATAATAATAATGGTCATCATTGATCGAGAAAGTAAAGCAGTACATCTGATTGACATTGCAGTTCCCCTCAAGGGAAACGTACTGAAACCTATGCCCTGCAGATGAACAATTGTATATATATATAACTGAGGAAATGAAGCAAACGTGGAAAATTGTTTGGATGCATCCATCATAATGTCGGCTATTGGAATTGTTCCTTTACCTACTACCTTACGCGTTAAGGATCTCCAAATTGACAGCACTGCACCATTCATCCAGAAAGCTATCATCCTGCTGGACACGTGTCATAATGTGAGCAGATTTCTATCACAATGAAGACTGTGAAAAACACTCATTGTGTCTTTTGCTGCAATGAAGTTATTAGCCTATTTTCATTCATAAAAAAATAGGCTTATGAGATCACCTTTTGTCCGTGTGTCTGTCTGTGTGTGCGTGTGTGTGTGATGGTGTGTGTCCCCCCTAATAACTTCTAAACGGCTGGAGCGATTTCAATGAAACTCGGTAAGTTCATAGCACTATTCCGGGCGATCCCGACCGTGCCCTTTGAATTTTGTTACGTCTCACCAATCCAACATGGCGGCTGTGCGGAATAGTTCACCAGCATTCAATATCTCCGAAACTATTACCGATATCACCCTGGAATATTTTACGGTGATAAAGGGAACGACTAGAAGTTAACCTATGTGACTTTTGAAAACCTGGTAACTACAAAACCAACATGGCGGCTAAGCAAAGTTGCGACTTTTAAGTAGACTTTTCTCGCGATTTAACCAACCAAACGCAATAAAACTTGGTACAGTATATGTTTATACACATTGTAATGCACCGACATCTAACTTCGTTCAATTGTTTACATAACCTCAAGATGGCGGACGTGCGAAATATTTCAACGGCATTCTATATCTCTGAAACTATTATCGGGATCACTATGAAATTTTGTACGGAGATAAAGAGCACTACTGGAAGTTATCTATAAGACTTTCAAAAACCGTTTGACTACAAAACTAATTTGAAAAATTTAAATGGACCTTTTCGCGATTTAATGATCCAAACGCAATGAAACTTGATACAGGAAATGTTTATACACATTGTAATGCACTGGTATCTAATTTTGTTCAATTGTTTACATAACCTCAAGATGGCGGCTGTGCGAATTTTAAAATTAAGTTTTTATTTCTCGTGTCGTAATCATGCGGTCGAAGTGAAAGTTTGAATAATGAACCTACGCAATAATTTTCATTTCATGGTACATGACTCTATGGCCTATACATATAACAATCCAACATGGCGACCATCCGAAATATTTAGATGGATCTGAATATCTACGAATCTATAATAGCAATCAAACTGATTTTTTTAATGTTCATAGGGGCTATTAACATAAGTTCACCTATAGGACTTTCAATAACCTGGTGATCACAAATCCAACATGGCGGTGACGCGAAGTATAAATATTCACATGGTCGTTTCTCGCAATTTAACCATCCGAGTACAGTGACACTTGGTAGAGTAAATCCTTATACAAATGTTAATCCACTGGCATCTAATTTTTTCAATTGTTTCCATAACCAAGATGGCAGCTGTGTGAATTTTTAAAATCTCGTTTTTACTTCTCGTGTCCTAATCATGCGATTGAAGTTTGAATACTAGACGTACACAATAATCTTCATGTAACAGTACACAACTCTAAGACCTACATATATAAAAATCCAACATGGCGACCATCCGCAATGTTTAGTCGGTTCTATTACAGCAATCAAACTGAAATTTTGTATGTTGATAGAGGCAATTAACATAAGTAGGATATATGAAAATAGGCTGTATAGTTCTTCACGGAACTACTTGTTTTTCTTTATATAATACAAATTGGTTGAGGAATAACAAAACATAATAATAATAAATAGTCCACCCATTCGTGCGCCTTCACACATTCTCCTGATCTAGAAAATACATGAAGACGCAGCTGGGCAATAGAGTCGAAAGACATTTCTGCTTTTATGATACGCTGAGAGACTGTTCATTGCGGGGTTAAGTAGACATTTGGATTGTATTTTGCTACTTTTGAAATGGGAGCTTCTTTTCTCACTCTTCATCTTCGCCTCTTTCTTGTCTCGCACCGGTTTCTATTTTATTATTTGAGGACCGTAAAGTTTGAAGAATGACGACGGTCGTATCGTCTTTGACCATCTCACACATTGTGTTACAATGTATCACTTCACACGAACCATTATTTATAGAGTCTCTTCATTATAATGCATTTCAGGTCCATATATGCTAGACAACTTGTGCTCTTGTTGTTGCTGCATTACCTGTAACATCATCGTATTTTTTTTAGTATAATTTTAGTACGTACTTAACGTGAGTTACAGCTAACCGTTTCTTTCTCTTCAGTCTGTTTTTTTGTGTGTGTTTTAAGAGTCATCGTGATGGGTCCATGATCATTATGTGGAATGAGTAAATGGCCGTTTTAACACACGAGCTGTAAGCTTTATAGAGGCTACTCGTGAGGGGCATAATTGATGACACTCACAAGTTAAATGCGTGTTTACAGCACTGCAATACTTTGTAGCTCAGACAAAATAGATATAAATTAAAACCGTATTTCTTTTCTCTGCAAGAATTTGAAACATAAAGTTTAGTTGTAGTTAAGAAGACATTATTCTCTTGCAAGACCTGTTCCTGACCAGTATATACTAACATTAAACACAACTGAATTGAGAAAATGTTCAAGGTGCGATGCAAATTGAAATTGATAACCGCTCTTAGCTGTGCAGAATAAACTATGTCGTAAAGCCATGAGTTGTTACATGTCACTCTTCCAGTATTTAATAGCATACGTATCAGTTCAGACATGTAACTTATGTGTTACCTTATCCAGGCGAGTTATTCCTGGGGGTGACATCAGATGCAACGCACTGCCTGCAACGTAATTGTTGATATAATCTTAAGATTTTAAAAGGTTCTTTCATTCTTCAATGCTTGCAGCAATGCTGAATAAATGAAATTGAAGATTGGTTCTCCAATTCCTAAAGGGAGATAATGGCGTTTGGGTCTCCTGAGAGACCTGGTGGAGGTATTTCGAGTTGACATGCGCGTTCTGATTAGGATATGTAACGAGCCAAGCAATGAATATAAACAAATGATATTTTGAACAACGATCATGATCCACGGGACCTCTTAGAAGCTTGCAATTTTACAAGACAGTTAATCCCGTGATCATATTCCATGGGATCTTCTTTTCACATGGAACGCGTTCACAGTTTGTGGCATTTCACCTCGCTAATCCCACATGCATTAAACGAAAATCGAACTAGGTCCATCTCGGTGGGAGGAAAGGACCTTACGTGTTGCTCCGTCACGTCCTTCTACATCGCGTCATATTGAGGGATTTAACGCCAATTTGTTACGTAATAAGTTTTGACTTCAAGGCTTGGCCGAAATGTCACTCACCGTATTGGTAGCAATGAGCCAACAGTTCAACAATATTACCCAAGGAAGAAGATTGGGGCTACGGTGCTGATGTTTGTGTGGTGATGGCTATTGTTGTTTTAAGAGGCGGAACATCTAGGTTTCTGCCCCTAATGATACGAATTATAATGAAAATAATTATTATAGCCTAATACTACTACGAATGCTGCGACCACTGTGAACTACTTCTGACATAAAACTAACTGTCATTATTCTTTGCTCAAACATTACCTTGGATTATATTTTTTCCACAGCAACGTCATCATAAAGTTATTATTTTATTCTCACATAAACAGATGATCATATCAATCCCAAACTCAAAATTTCTATGCATTAATATATAACATCCACATCACTGATACCTAACACTTGAAGCTGGTTTTATCAAGAGCTATATCTTTAACCTTTAATCTAAATTTGTAACAGTTCTGGTTTTCTAGTCTTAGCCTATAATGTATTTTGAGCTTTTTAGGCAATTAGTAATTTTAGAAATATTTTTGAAAACAACTTTTCAAATGATTCTTTTTAATGTAAGAAGACTTGCAACTCGACTTGTAGGCTATTATATATTTTCTACTGAGGATGATCACAATGTGGCCGAAACCGGCGCACTCTAATTAAAAGTACATTTCATTTATTAATTTTTATAATATATTATACTTTGTCAATAAGGAATTGGGCAGACGGTTATATCCATGTCTTTATGTTCGACCCTCACTATTATGTGTCAGAAAACTGTATCATAATGATGGTCATTATAACACTGTTTTTCATTATGATACAGTTTCTCCAGCCAATCAGAGCTCGTTCATTAACCAATTAGGTAACGATACCTTCGCACATGCGCTCAAAATCCAACATGTCGGACATAAACACAACATCGAACTATAGTAAATTACCGACATGGAATACGCACCGTCCATATGTACGCGTAAATAAACTGGCGAATATGAGACAAGAAATAGCACTGTACCTTAATATCACCAACACTAATTTCTACACAGCGCATTGTCTTCAAACGACTCCGGTGACAATATTACTGAGGGGCGGCAGATGTAAACATATGGCCTGCATATGGCATTGCAAGCACACAGAGCGCATGCGTCGGTCATTCAGAGATCTTGAAAGACAGAGATATCATACTTAGCGCTCGCTCTCCAATCACAAAATTCAAGTGGTTGACTCTCAACAGATATTTATGAATATTTATGTTAAAACATATAATAAAGTTATAATTATCGTCGAACATAAACAGTCGTATGCAACTCGCCTATAATGGTAATTAAGACACTCGTATGGAAATTATAAAACTCGCATACGCTCGTTTTATAAAAATACTCGTGTCTTAATTATAGCCATTATAGGCTCGTTGCATAATGTACTATTTCATACTAACTCTCATAATAGAAGATATTGGCATAGTAGGAATAAATGAAACAAAGAAGGGAGAAGAGAACTATCCTCAACATTCGAAATTAAAGGTTGATGGGATTTGAAGGAAGTATCACGGCTTTCATAGATATTTTATTATTATTACTATTACTGAGCCTACTCAGTTGCCTAAGAGAGTTTGGAATGGCCGAGAAACTCATCAACTTGGTAGCGATCTGCCTGAGCGAAACACGCGGTAAGATAAAAATGGGAAATCGAGTGACGGAGGATTTTGACATTTTGACGGGTCTCAGGCAAGGAGACGGTTTATCTCCTACACTGTTCAATTTTGCCTTGGAGAAGATCATACGTGAGACCTTTCGAGAGAATTTTGAAGGAATCCAAGTCGAAGGGAAGAACCTAGCATACCTTGCTTACGCAGATGATATCAGTTTACTCACCAGCTCTCAGGAAGAGTTGAGGCAAATGACCAGAGCACTCAAGGCAGCTGACAAAAAATTTGGGATAATCGTGAATGAAACCAAGACGGAGTACCTCAATATGACTCGCGGGCAAGGCCACGTTTTTGGGCAACTACAGTCACTCCGGTTCACAAGAGGGCCCATGAATTTAAGTACCTAGGATCGCTTTTCACGGAGAACTCATCATGTGAGGCAGAAATCAACGCCAGGATCCAAGCAGGAAACCGAACTCTCTACAGCTTAACACAGCTTCTTCGGTCCAGATGTCTCTCCGGACAGTTCAAAATTCGTCTGTATAAAACTCTGATCCAACCCGTTGTACTATATGGCTGTGAGACATGGAGTATCCGAAAACAGGACTTCCATAAACTACTCGTTTTTGAGAGAAAAGTTCTTCGAAAGATCTTCGGACCGGTGAGAGATATATACACGGGTGAATGGAGGATTAGACACAATCATGAAGCAGAAGACCTGTACCATGAAGCCAACATAGCTGGAACCATCAAAACCAGAAGAATGCAGTGGGCTGGACATGTAGCCCGGATGGAAGACCACCGATGGTCACGAAAGCTGCTGGATTTCATCCCCAGAGGAAGAAGACCACCAGGGAGACCAAGGAAGCGGTGGAGTGATGGACTCCATGAAGATCTGCAACAGGCAGCGATACGTGTGGACAGTTGGCGGATGGCAGCTATGGATAGGAGACGATGGAGAAGGAAACTTGTAGCAGTGCGCGGTCCACTGGGCCTGATCGGGTAGAAGAAGAAGAAGAGATTATTGTTATAATAACGTGTTGCAAAAATTATATTTTTAACAATATTACGCTCAGGAATGAGAACATCTATGTTAATATTTGAAGTGGTATATTCGATGATGGTCAGCAATGTTCGTATTTTCCTACATCTCCGTTCCATATCGGCAGGAGACCATTCAATTATTCCAAAGCAATATATTATTATTATTATTATTATTATTATTATTATTATGAGACAGCATTTGATGTAATTCATAAAGTTGGCCCATTTTGAGAACCTTGTTTCTTTAAATTTAAAGTTACACTTGGAGATATTTTGAACTACAGTTTGTAACTTAAGGGACTTAGGCTATAGTCCAACACTACGAGTTCGTACCGTGTCGTCTCAAAACTCACGACTCTTAAAACTCACGAGCCTCAAAATTCACGAATTTCAAGATGAGGTTTAGTAACAGTAGGTTCCATCCGGTTTCTCTCTCGCGATCGATCGGCGTTCTAACGTTCAATAATAGTCACTAAGATGTTTTTATAGCAACATATATATGTCTCTACTGAAGGGCAGATGACTTTGCTGTTCCCTCCCTTAAAACAACAATAACTATAACAATAGGCTAACTCTCTACTTAACTAAATTAAATAGCCCAAGATGACGAACACTTGTTGTCATGGTAACCAACGGATATCAGTGTCAATGTTTTGTTCATTGTAATCACAGATAAAGCCCCGCACGGATGCGGATATCCGCGGAACGTTTCGCGATACGGATATACAGTCGTTTGCATGGCTATGCGTATAGTGGATAAACTGCGGATAATGTTTGGAATAAATTTGTGGATAGTTTTTGGATTACAATCCGAACTTGTTGAATATCATTACTAGAACCCAGGTGTTATGGCAAATATTTTTCCGTTTTTTTTTCATGACCAATGTTAAATAATGATTTAAGCTAATATCATTCAAATTATGTCATTAAGCATAATTAACACTCCGAACTGAAAAGGGTTGCAATTCTGGCTGTATAACATTCATTTTAAACACAGCACATGACATACATAGAGGGATCGACTCTCTCCTCAAATGTCTAAATGTGTTGCTTTAATACTTAATGAAAAAATGAAAATCCACAGCCTGCTTCCAGTCTCCGACCGGGTCAGAAATGGAATGAATGAAGCCCCCATCTAGCGGCGAGGATATGAACTGTGCCGGCTGCCGAGACCTGACGCACTCCTCTGGGGCAAAGATTAAATGAATGACAGATGAAATGAAATGATAGTGGAGAGTGTTGCTGAAATGAAATTGTTGACAGGGAAAACCAGAGTACCCGGAGAAAAACCTGTCTGCCTCCGTTTTGTCCAGCACAGATCTCACATGGAGTGACCGGGATTTGAACCACGGACCCAGCGGTGAGAGGCCGGCGTGCTGCCGCCTAAGCCACGGAGGCCTGCTTTAATACTTAATGCTGTTTCTAATTAAACATATAGTAATGACAGTAGATTCGGATAACAAACGTGTGGATGCGGATACAAGATGTGCGGATGCGGATAAAAGTCGTGCGGATGCGGATGACGTTTTGTTTATCCACACAGGGCTCTATCACTGATAGATCTCCAGCCTTAAAACATAGCCATGCTAATAAAAAGGACCCAGTTCAGGTATCCCTCGGGGTCGCCAACTCTCGAGCTTATTGACTGTGAGCCCTTGAGGGTATGTCTTACCCAGATAGTTCCATACATGGCTGGTTTAACACACCCTGCCCTTCTAGGGCCTCACAAATATTCAATGTTCACAATACTGTTCAAATTAATTTATCTTCGCTGTGAAATGTGTTTGTAATGAATTTTTCACCTATTTCATATATCTTGAACACCCATTTACTGTTAATTAAATTGCTTCTTTGAGTGAAAAAAATTGAATAACGTGACGCGACCGAGCCTTTGGACATACATAATCTTGAGAACAATTGCGGTAAAACAGACATAATGAATCTGTGGATGAAAGTTTTTACCAACGGTACAAGAACGAGATTCCGCTAATCAGGCCCGTGGAAACGCCGGGGAGTGAGTTTGCGTTTGGTTGAATGAGCGTCCCCGTAAAATCTACGTGCTTGGCGATCTTCGAAAGAATTGAGGCCCATACAAACTACGGACTTGGTGGGGAGAGTTTGTCCCTTTCCCACCGAAAAGCAAGGGCATTAGAAAAGAAAAATAACCTATTAGGACTAGAAAATGAAAGTCCCCCTAGGCGTCGGAGGTTGGAAGTGAAGAACAGTTGACTAAAGGAAATATGAAAGAGAGGAGCGTGTCACAAGATGCCTAAGCCGAAGCAATGTCGTGCTCGTAGTCACTAACCCAAGTCCCACTAGTCGTGAACTACTGGAACTATATCTCTGTCCCAGTCAAGTTAATGTTAACCTTGACAAACCCTTTCACATACAGTACGTAGCGAAACGTCGCCATTAAATCTGTCGAATATGACTTGCGTAATACTCCAAAGCCTGTAACTTCACTGATAACAGTTACGAAAGTATCAACGGTTTGATGTCGTTGGACTTGTTATGCAATCACTGGCCGAAGTGTTCCGAGTTTATCCAATACAAGCGTCACAAGCATATTATGTGACACGGCACAATCCTAGAAAAATTGCTGAGTTTTAATTCACTGGCCGTGAAAGCCAACATAAATTACTATTTGCATATCTTATATTTTTGTTGAGTGTCAATGCATGGTTTATTAGTATCCACGTATTATTTTAGAGTGCATATATTTTGCCTAGTATTTTAAATTAAAACACAAACCCTGCTACCCAAGGTCGGATATTTATGCCGGGCGTTAGAGCAGTTGATGCTGAGCTACGCCGACCGTCTTCTGATTTATTGGCACATAAATTACAGCACGACTCCTGTTTAATGAATGGCTTAGGACTTGATAATAAACTTAATACCAAGGAGTTCTCTCTGTCTCTTTCGTCCATTACATTCAACTTAAGTTGAGATTAATGTGCTGTTGCTTCAAACTGTGCTAATGAGTGGTATATTTTCAAAAACTATGTGGATATTTTTAGCTGTATATTTGGAGTGAGTGTTTTGGAAATATTTTGTACTGTGCGTAGTTAAAAACGTAAGTATAATAAATCGTTATTTTAGAAAAGGGCCATGTATCCAGATTTTGACTTTATTACTTAAATGAGTACAGTGCAATCTTTCAATTAAATTATTCAAATTTGCCATTAATATTTGAGAATAACATAACCTCGCTGGTACATTTGATAAAATAACAACCGGTAATTATGCATAATCACCAATTTATTACATTTACCATAGCATAACCGGGTGAGTTAGCCGTGGTCGTTACGGCATGACTGCTGGCAGTCGCTCACATCCGGGAGGCGAGGAGGTTCGAAACCCCCCGCCGGCAACCTTGAAGATGGTCTTCTGTGGTTTCCCATCTTCCTTCCAGGCAAATGCCGGGGTTGGTCCCTAACTATAGGCCACAGCCGCTACCTTCCAACTCCTCGACCTTCCATTCCAACTTTCCTCCCCAACGGTACTTGTAGCTCACCCATTGGGTGTCCGTCTCGAAGCAGCTACAAAAACTGGCGAGCCGAACATGTCCTCGGACACTCCCGGCACTAAAAGCCATACGCAAAAAAAACAACAAAAAAACCATAGCATATAGGCCTACACTGAACATAAATTTGTTCTCCTCCACTAAGGCTAATATTATTTGATGAACTGTATATTATTAAATCGGTATTAACCCGGATTAAGTACAGTAAATCTCTTCAATACAGATTTTTTTCTTAAACATTTTATAATCATCAATATTTACATTCTCTTGTAAAATTAGTCAATGTGCATAATGTGGATAATACAACTGTAACCACTCAGAGACTGTTCCCACGACGCATAAGATGTCTGACTCGTGGTGGAATGTTTTCATCTTCTCATTGCATATTCCAAGGAATGCTACAACAACAGCTTTTTGCTTCACTTGCTTGCGTTAGCGCTTACTCTGCAGCTGACGCCAGTTTCTTGTGGGCCCATCACGTTTCCGTTACTTAGGCTTTTCCTAATGATCAGCTTATAATAAATGTCAGGGTCACAGGTAACTTCGTTATGGCTACAGTTACTTGCCAAAAATAGTAAATTCGTTAGAGCAAGAGTTACTTTTAAAATATAGTAACTTCGTTAGAGCAAGAGTTACTTTAAAAAAAAAAATAGTAACCTTGTTATAGCTAGAGTTACTTGCCAAAAATTGTAACTTCGTTAAAGCTAGAGTTACATTCCAAAAATAGTATCTTCGTTAAAGCTAGAGTTACTTTCAAAAATAGTATCTTCGTTAAAGCTAGAGTTACATTCAAAAATAGTATCTTCGTTAAAGCTAGAGTTACTTTCAAAAATAGTAACTTCATTAAAGCTAGAGTTACTTTCCAAAAATAGTAACTTCGTTAAAACTAGAGTTACTTTCAAAAATAGTAACTTCGTTAAAGCTAGAGTTACTTTCGAAAATAGTAGCCTAACTTCGTTAAAGCTACACTTACTTTCAAAAATAGTAACGAAGTTGCCGGTACAGTTATTTATTTTAAAACGTAACTTCGTTACCGTCTCGTTACCGTAAATAATAACAATTACCAGTAACAGTATTACAAGTGACGCGTTTCTCACCAAACCTGGTAGAGGTAGAAAGTGTTTGTTTATTCAAGAAACTGATCCTAATGCACAGTACAGTGGACAACTTGGCTTCAGTATATTATTAATGGCAGACGATGAGTTAACGACAAAGTTAAGTTTGTCCGGAGGCCCTGTACGCAGCAGAATGCATTTCATTCAATTGGAAGGGACTGATTATAAAGTTAGAAGCCTAAGAAGTAAACATCCTGGGAAAGAACCTAGGACTAATCAGAGAAAATAGCGAGTAGAAGAGACTGGATAACATATACCATTCAGAAAGGAGTATTATTATGAACTCGCAAAGGCTTACCAATAGAATCATTGTTTACTATATAAACAAGAAAAATAAGGGACTCTCGTTCACCGAGGGTGCAAGAGACCTTCTAGAAGTAAGGACCACGCATAAAGACATCCGGAAATATTTCCACTCGAGAAGAAACTTCGAGCATACCAGCGATTCCAAGAAAAGCCAGAATTGGAGACAGGCAAGAAGTGGATTGGTGGAAGAAAGAAGGCTCACAGGAAACGAATGTGGGATTACTGGGGAAGAATTAAAGCTCAAGCATGCAAACGGTTGAAATGACGTGTTCTACAGCAGGCTGAATATAATAATAATAATAATAATAATAATAATAATAGGAAATGGTCTGAGGAACGTAAGATTCAATTTAGCCGGAACATGAAGGACTACTGGGCCATCAGAAAAGCTCGAGGTACCAACATGAAAGCAGCTGCCAAACCCACCACTAAGAACACCAATCGTGGCAAGCATGACGATGACATCAAGAAACAGCTAAAACACAAGCACCGTGGTCCATAGATGGCCCTAACGAAATTAAAATTTAAATAATAGTAATAATAACAATACTACGATGGTAGGCAATGAAAACCTCGTAACTCCGTTTTGTTAAATTTTACAGGAGAGGCAAAAATATGTTTAAAAAGAATGTATGAAGAGATACAGATATGGTTGCTACATGTATTACTACACAGTACAAGCCTAGTTATTGGTAGATTAGAGACATCCATGCACTTTCAAATCTCTCCGTAATAAAGGAGTTACGAGGTTTTCACTGTGAAATTCTGGATTAAAACTGGAGATACGAGGTTTATACGGTGACACAAAAAGTGAAATTAATTTAATTTAAATTATATTTAGTTCAATAATATGATAACTGAACACTTTTTGATTGGCTAGTGAAGATAAAATAACAAATTTTGGTATGGATTGAGATAAAATGAAATTCCTACAGTTGCATTAGAAAACACTGTTACACAAGTTCTATGTTTATACACCGGGCAGCAAGACATCAGCTTGTCATTTAACTTCAACTGTTGCAAACTGGCAAATTATCATAAAAGGAATGATAATCCTTTGGAATAACTTCTTTCAGCTGCTGCAAATGAGCAAACTTTTCTGCTTTGATCTTCGGTGGAGAACTGTACAGAGCAGGTACTTCAAACGAGTTGTCAATATTGGACATTCTTCTTGGAAGTGCCTGCCATTCGTCACTATATTTCAATTTGTACTGAATTCCGCCTGAGGGATCATGCTTCAAACATCGGATATCAGTCACAGTAGGGTCCCCAGCTCGTGACCCAGGCCGAATAGACGAATATATTGTCATTTTGTGAAAAGCCTTGAAAAATGTATGGTCCAAGTATTTCACAACATAGGGTTTGGGATTTTGCTTTGCAGTAGCACAAACTTCAACATATCCAGCAAGAATGTATATCTGTCTGTTTCTCAATCGCCTTTCTATTACGGCATGCATGGAGTCACACTCCATTTGAGTGTCACCTTTTTCTAAGAACTTCTGAGTAATAGTCATGTCCTTCTGTTTTGCCAAATGGGCCAGTGCATTACTCATGATTGAATTGTGATTTTGATAAGTGCATCCATCGCTATAGAAAACAATTTCTGATTCATCTTGGATGTAGGTTTGAATAAAATACACGACTATGCTGGCAAACTCTGAAACATTCATACCTCCTTCACACTCGTGCCACAGGAAGCAATAGCCATCATTTCTTTGCAGATCGTAGATTGTAAAGTTGTGGACCTTTAATTTACTTTTGTAGTATAATGCCGATGCCTGTAGTCTGTGAGATAGCAAAACGGCTTGGAGGTCCATGGCAAATACCCTAGCTGACCCTGATTTATCAAGGCTTTTGGCATCTCTTGCCTCATTTTTTCGGTCCAAGTGCAACAAATCTTCACTCTCTGGAAGATTGTCTGCCTCATATGAACAACAGATATCACACTGATCTTTTTTTGGTGAAAACAAACTGAAATTCCTTTCAGAAAATTCTTCACAAAACTATAAGCAGCGGGAGTGAGATCTTCGGAGTTGCTAAATTTCTTATATTCCCTATGTAGTTCTGCTTTGCTTTGCCAATTTGGTTCCAAATATAATTTCTGGGAAGAACTGCGACAATAATGCGATTCAAGTTTCGGTAACTTGGTTAGAAACAGAGATACTGATTTCCTCCCCCCTGAAACCTTCTTTGAGGAGTCATCATCTTTCAGCTTCTTTCTGTTTGGTCCCTTCTGAACCCAGTTTCTGATATACCATTCTCCTAAGCACAAGGTATTAAGAAACATGGTCTTACAGATAGATAATCGTTTTCCTTCAATGACAAAATAGTAACATAATGTGTTTGAGCGATGTGAATTGTCTGTCTGATTTCTTCGGCGTTTAACAGGAAGACTTTCTACATGACATCTAATGAACGTTTTTCTGTTGCTCCATGACATTTCATTCCAGAAATTATAAAATATAAGTTCCCTCTGCTGTTCTGAAATCACACTGCAATTTCTTTTCTTATTTAGGGCAGCGTGTTTACATGTACACCGTGCTTTCATTATTCTTTTATTCCGGGGTACTATGGGTCTCTTCTTTCCAGATTCGTCTTTTCGCATGCCTGAATAATCTTTCCCCCTCATACGTGTCTCTTTATTTACGTACTGTTGTGACTGACCCCTTCCTTTTTTATGTTTTATGGGACTGTCTTCTTTACTTGATATAGCACTAACCTGAAATGATTCACTTAATTAATAATACTGAAATTTGTGAGATATTTAAATGATCTTAAACATAAAAGGACCATTCATTTATTAGGTGTACTAAAATTTTGAATCGCCCTGGACGCCTATTTTACATTTGCTTGAGTCGATTTCCTTCCTTCATCATCATCATCACTCATACTGCTGCTACATTCATCTTTATCCAACTCTGGGGTATAATTATCACTGCTGCCGCTAGACAAATCTTCGTTTTCACTATCTTTGAAACTCCATTTTCTATTGTTATTGATGAATTATTTCCCACATCATCTATAACAATGAAGTTATTGTCAATAAATAAACAAAATTTGAAAAATTAATTTTATTTATGCAGCCAATGGCCATGTATTTTCAGGACGGGTCAGGGAAGGGATTTTGGAAGGACCATGGACCTATTGAAAGGAACCGTGCCGGCATTGCCTGGTGGTGAAAATGGGAAACTACGAAAACTATTTTCAGGACGGTCAAGGTGGGATTCGAACCCACGCTCCCCAGATGCCAGTGAGGTACGAGGTAGCGGGTTAGCGCTCTCGGCCACCGGGGACGGTATTTTTCAAAAATTGTAAATGGCAAAATACAACTTAGTGACATTATTTTACCTTCATTTGGTATTCCAACAATCGGTGTATCACGGATAAGCACCTCACTTGAACACGTTTTTGGTGGTTTTATCGTGTACGTTCTGTGCACCCTACCTTGTTTTACAAGATTAAGGATAAGTTTTGTTCTCTCACTCATCTGAAAGCAGATATAGTTATGTTAAACCTAAATATTTCATTAAATTCAGACATTGTAAACCTCGTAAGTACACTCGCGAACACTGCCATGTGCGGTGAAAAACACGCAACTCCACATGCATTTAAACAGTATGATTTTTAAGCATGAATAGTTGTATTATAATAAATTATTATTATTAGCAAAGCACACGTACCTTTAGTTACGAATTAGTGTTGAATTTATAACACAACGAGGTCACAGTCGTAGAGAAAACACTAAAATATCACACCACGTTTCTTCTCAATGCACACTCAATGGAGCTAACTGGAGTTACGAGGTCTTCAGCACAAACGAAAGGGCGCGAAATATACGAGGTTTTCATTTTTCCTCCTAGATGGCGACACTGTGCAGCGCGAAGTTCTAGCTTTCAACAAGTTACGTGTCATGTTGTACTGCGCTGGTTTCTGGAGTTAAGTGGTTTTCAGAGACTGATGGAGATACGAGCTTTTCATTGCCTACCGTCGATGCAGCCTCTGTGATTGTTGAGTGATAGAGCTCCTTCCACAGGTCCAATACTAGGAGAGTCGCTCCCACAACTCGTAGACCTCGACATTTTGTAAATTTCTAATAATAATGAAATGAATGAGGGAGGTACCTTGAACTAGTAATAAGACTTCGCAGTGAGACACAATCGAGAATACAATGAGCGTATTAATTGACAGAAGGTATCATAATACCTACAATTTACTTCAATTTAACGTTGTAATAATATATTCTTTTGTTCCTGTTCGTCTTCTAAAATTACATATATGACCTTGTTACAAAAATAAATTAAAATGCTATAGCCTATCCATTAATTAAAACAAGGTTCTGAAAGTTGTCTACCGATATCTAATGGAGGCTTCGTCTTCCTGCTATTTGAATATAATTTGCTACTGTCTAGGTCGTTAAGCAGGAATAATTTACTTGTTTTTCTTGTGAAGATGCAATAAAACCAGAACTCTTAATTGCCTGTGGTACACTGTATAATTTAGAACGTTTATAATGCTGAACGCGAACTGCTATTACAGCATTCTTTAGCTGGTAGGCCGGGATCGAGCCTTGTACGTGTGAGCATGCATTTCTCTGTTTTTGTGCGCTGCCAGGAGAGAGCGGGTCATGTCTTGTTTCACCAACCCAGGCAAAACAATCCTGTGTACCAACGACATAATCACATTTTGTACTCTCTCTATCTGTCTTGAAAATTTATTCAGCTTCCCTTTTATTGACGGTATATGGGCTGAGAAACTTGCAATACTTTTACAGGTAGAATATATCCTGTCAGGCCGAACAGTGCAGTTAAAAATAAAATATGGAACGCTTGAACTGCGTTCAACCACATTAAATGTTAAACAACATCACAGTATAGGTAGATAAAAGTGTATTCTGTATTATAAACAAGTAATGAAGTGAAGAACTAAAACAGGACATTTTTTTTATTATATTTTATCGGTCCTTTGCATCTCTACACCATACCTTTACTTGAATAGATTCTTCACGTGATAGACTGAATAGATTTTGGATTATGACATAAATTATGATAAAACATGGCACAAAATTTACAATTTATAACTCAATATCCAAACATTGTAGTGAATGTCGATGATAAGCATAAAAAACAATCTGAAATGGTCTCGTTTTAGAGCTTGCCTCGTCTCAAACAATATTGCCAACGTTGTTCCTGGTAATTCACAGCAACATATTTCATGGTCTGAGAAACGATTTTCCGAAGTCATACGACAAGGCCCTATCTACATTACAATTTGCCTCGTAGCATAGTGGCTGGCATTCTTGGCTGTCGACACGTAGATTTGGATCGATTCCCGGTTCTGCCAAGAAATTTTATTTCTGGCGTGAGGACCGGAAAGGGGGTATACTCAGCCTCGTGAGGAAACACTGAGTAGGTCTAGAGATGGGTTCAATTCATACCTCAGCTATCTTGGAAGTGGTTTTCTACTCCAGGCATATGCCGATATGGTTCCTAACTTAAGGCCACGGCCATCTCCATCCCAGTAATCATCTGAATTACAAATAAACACACTAATACAGCTATCACAATATCACAGGTTATCAGACAATTTCCACACGCACCTAGGTACACGGGGCGACATGACCACGATGTCACAAAACCCCTAAATCAATCAACAACAACTATCTACAACACATTAATATGTACCAGAATATCAATGTTAGGGGTTCATGGTACTGGTTCATTTCATCTACTTGCCCAGTGACCGGTTCAATAAAATATCATTAAGAGATGCTCATTGTTAGAAATGCGTATCACCGATAATTCACAAGACCTACACAAGAAAATTAGGACCGATGAACTCGATGTTACGTCACTTAAAACAACAATCATCATCACCACAACATTACATTACCCATAGGATTATGTAATTTTTATTGTAGCTTAATTATGTCTTCTGATATAGAGGTCACCTCTTTCTGGGATTCCCGGTCAATGCATGTGAGATTTTCGATGTGAAATGCCATGCCCTGTGGTTCGGATTCCACGTTAAAAGGAGGTCCCGTGGCTCATGATCTCAAGATTAAGGGTCACGTTAAACTACAAGCTTCCTTCCTTTTTCTTTCTGGGATGATCAACTCTTGTTCCTTTACGACCCCGACAGTATTAAGGTATCCGAGACCTAGGGAATCTTTCACTTTCCCGCCTTAATTGACCCTTGTCTCATCTTTCATGATGTCTCATTCTTCGAGGAGTCAGACCTATTGTTTTCTTTTCATTGTATCTCCTGCCTTCTGCTCAAGGCCCTAACGGAGGCAGGGTGTGTATAGCACCACCACTTATGGATCCCCTTTTGATTGATCCCTGTTGATGGATCCTTTGGACTGATCCCTGCATTATATCCAAATTATGTCAAAGGGACCCGCCCACAGGGACCCGTCAACAGGGACCCGTCAACAAGGACCCGTCCTCCGGGACCCGTTAAAACAAGATGTTCAGCAAAGAACATATAGCCTACTTTCTCCTAAATGTATGGGTATATTTATAACTCTTTGTCCTCATCCCTAAATCCTCTACCACCATGTAGTGTTTAGTAGGTAAGATAAGCCGAAGCTGGGGCAGGGGCTAATGCGCAAGATGGCCGCCGCACGCAATCACTCTATGTTATTCTTATGGAGGGGTCAGTCAGAGCTGGGGCAGGGGCTAATGCGCAAGATGGCCGCCATGTCCTGAGACCGTGGATGATGTCACAGGGGAAGTTCGGCCGTGTAGTTGCTAAATGGAATATTTATTATTCTTATTCTTATTATTCTTATTCTTATTCTTATTCTTATTCTCAGGTAATTATTGATTGATCGTGCACAATCAAGACCAGTCTTATATTGTCCACTTTTTGGTGTAGTGGCTAGCATTCTTGGTGGTCATTCCTGAGGTTCGAATCCCGGCTCTGCCAAGAAATTTAATTTCTGGTCTCAGGAGTGGAATGGGGTACACTCAGCCTTGTGAGGCCAAACTGACAGGAGCTGGCTTTTGATTCATACCTCAGCCATTCTGTCTAACTCAACTTTACCTATCCTAACCTAACCTAACTTCAAAGTCAGAGCAAATATGAGAGCAAATGTGAGAGCACACATAATAAACTAAGTTATAACCTAACCTAACCTAACTTAACCTAACCTAACCTAACTTAAAAATGCGAGCAAAAAAAAAGTGAGAGCAAATGTGAGAGCACAAATAATAAACTTAGTTATAACCAAACCTAACCTAACCTAACCTAGCCTAACCTAACCCACAGAAACCTCATTTAAAGATTTTAGATTTTACATTTTAACATTCTAGATTTTTGATTTTATTATTTTACATTTTTTAGATTTTACATTTTAAATTTAAGATTTTATTTTATTTTAGATTTTACATTTTTACATTTTTTGAAAAGAGTAAACTACAAGGTCACATACCTAACCTCACCAAACCTAACTTTACCAAACCTAACTTAAGCTAATCCAAAGGCCAATGCACATACACAAAGTATATAAGGGCACATAAAACTATCCTTATGCTAGTCATATAGGCTACTGTACAACATGATCACTACCCCCACTGGGTATTTTTTTTTCATTTTGTTGTTTACACATTTGTCAATTTTCCAATTTTCCATTTTCAGTTTTTTTTAAATGTTAGTTTTTAAGTTTTTCAATTTCATAATATGGAAACATGGATTTTGCATTTTGTTGTTTACACATTAATCAATTTCACAATTTCCCAATTACAGTTTTTAAAATGCCAGTTTAAAGTTTTTCAATTTCATGATATAGAAACATGGATTTCCCATTTGTTGTTTACACATTTGTCAATTTACCAAATTCCCATTTACAGTTTTTAAAATTTCAGTTTAATGTTTTTTCTATTTTGTCAATATGGAAACATGGATTTTCCAATTTGTGTTTTACATGTTCATTTTGCATTAGGAGTGGAGAGAGGTGGGTAGTAATTAAAAATGTACAAGCAGTGTCCATACAATATTTTTATTTTAAATACATGTACACTATTTACACATAATACATTTTTACATATATTCTTTTTTTTTGTTATAAATTGTACAGTTGTTTTTATTGTTTTCTATTTTTTTATTTTTTTATTATGAATACCATTTTTGTGTGTGTTCTATTTTTGTAGTGCTATTGTTTTAATTTTTAAAATTGTTTTGTTTTATGTATTTGCTAGGCTCATGCAGAGGATTTTGATATTCAAAACTTAACTCTTTAAGCATGGTCAATGATTGAGTAATGACCATAGGCATGTGTACCTATACCATCAGCATCAATCACTCTTTTATCATCACCAGGACACAAAGCAATTTTGTTTAGTCTTATAGATGATATGTCATGTTGTTTAGAAGCGATGATGTTCATTGGTATTCTTTTTACATTGTTCTTCATGACACAATCCTTATAATCTTGAAAGCTTATACAATTTTTGACAACACCTCTGTTAATACCTTTAATCTTTTTGATTTCTTTACCATTTATGTCTAAAGCGTACATTTTAGCTCTAAGTCCAACAAATGCTTTTATAATTTGTCCACAAGCCTCGCCTTTAAATTTCCCCAACGTTTTCTTGTTTGATGTAGAGTAACATATGTGATTAGTAGGATAATCTGATGTGTCCAGGTGTTCTAGGAAATCCAACTTGTCTTGATATACATCTGGGGTGTTAACCAAATAAATGAACGAGTCGGTATCCATATACATGAGTTTAAGATTGTTCATTCCATAATAGGGTAGCAGGACATCATAGTGGTGGGAATACATTAGAGTTTTTGAAATATCCAGTATACACATTCCAATATATATAGGCTTATTGAATACAATGTTACGTTTAGCCATGTGGAAAGCAGCTTGGTTAGGGCCATAAATTGTTCTGTCAATAAATGTCGGCTTTGCTATTAGCTTTTCTGCCTTTTTGCTGTCAGTCACAAGACGTATGTCTATTCTTTTACGGATATTTTCCATTGTTTTTCCAAAAATGGCATTGTTGAATAATTTGTACAAATTTTTCTCAAAATCATTTTTGGCTTGTTTTCGAAGGTTGTTATTAAAATCAACGTATGCCTTTAACCAAGGTCTTTGCTTAAAATTTAACACACGATGAATTTTTATCAATTTTATTCCATGATCTAAAGCCTGTTTTAGTGCCATGTAGTGAACAACATATCGGCTTCGATTTCCAAGATGAGGAATTAGCTTTTTCAGAGACGAATCCTTGGGTTGTGTACACTCTGTTAGGAAAGGTAAATCGTTGTGTAGATCATGAAGGTCAGATGGGTAATCAACATCAACATCTAGAATGTATCCCACAGGATCGTCTTCCTTTAGTTTTTCTAGATCAACAGTATCTGGAGAAACCCACTGAAATCCACCATAAGGAAGGGAGTGGCACATAGCCCACCCGTATTGGTTGTTGGCATCATCATAGGTTATAAACTGCGATGGTTTCTCAGAATCATAGGTTTCCATGTATTTATTGTTAGCTTCAGCATACCGATGAGACACCTGGCATATGCCTCCACGTATTCCAGACTCGATTAGAAGAATCTTATCGTAATCCTGTAGCAATTCCAGTTCAATTCCTGTGTAAAGGAGCATTGCCTCGAAACTTAAACCAGGCGAAGTAAAAAAGTGTGCAGCATCCACTCGGTGTGTTTCTAGTGTTTTGTTTCTAAACGTTTCAAAGCTGTCTGCAAGAAGGAGTACATCTGAAGTTAGGTAGAGGTCACTATATTCCCCTAGAGTTTTAATGTTGAACTGATTCCACACATTCTTGGCATGTTCATAGTCTTCTTGACTAACATCTTCTTGACTTAATTTGTTAAAGAATAGCTCTTTTGGAGGTAAACACGTTTCACTTAACTTTTCCCATGAATCAATGTAATCATAACAAAATACCCCTTTACGAATCATGAGCATTGCATTTTCTTTTCCAAAGTACTTGCTTGTTTCAGGGTGTGATGTTAAGTTGGAAACTAAGTTTTCCAAACTACTCGGTATTAACCGAAACGTGTCCACAAATCGAAGCTTAACATTTCCTACATATTTGGTGAAGGAAATGTACTTTTCTTTGGAGTTAGCGATAACATCCACTCTCTCAGTAGTACATCCCAATTGCTTTACAATGAAATTTGCGTCGTAGCCACTCATATTATGTAGAAACACAGGAACGGGGTTACGTGTTTTACACCTCAAATTACAGTTATTGTGAGCACTTCCACGGTATTCCCCTGTAATATGGCAGTGGTCTCGAACTTTCCAGTCCTCTTTGGTGAATGGTTTTTGACACAAATAACAGGTTTCAGAAGATTGGAACTCTGCTTCTTGATCCTGAGTTAAGGCCTTTGGAACATTTAAGCTGTAAAGGCGATCAATTTCATTAGCTATTGAGATCAAACAGTCCATAAACTTTTCTGCAGCGTCAGGTCCACGATAAATAACAGGTTGGCTTGGAAGATTTGTCTTTATGTGTTCCACAGCTGGTGAGGGTTTAACGTATATACCAAAGCTCATAGGAACATGACTCTGGTATGGCACTGTATAACTTGCCTCAGGATTGGGTAGACATGTTTGATATGGTAACAGTATACTTTCAAAATCTGCATAGATAACGAAAGGTATTCTAAGCATTTTTTCCACATTTACAAATTTCACAATTCGGTTTTTAATAGGCATTTTAACCCTAGCAATGTCATGCTGGACACACAAAGCTCTATGTTCTTTTAATTTTTCCATTCCTTGTTGCCCATATTGATTATCGAAGTGAGTAAAACACCGTTTACATGTATATATCTTATGTCCATGGCGGGTAATCTGATGTGCTACTAGTTTATCAAAATCTTTGATAAAGACGTAGTGGTTCTGTCCGGATAATGAACTTAGCAAAAGGAGGTCGCGATGGTCTTGCAGTTCTTGATCCACAACCTTTAGAGGGAACAGTTTATTGTCTTCTTCCAATCCAAATACATTAATGGATATATCGTTAGCTTTTTCAAATTTGGGAATGTCTGCTAGCGATGTAGGAAATGATATTGTTGAAAAATCATACTTGTTTTCCAGATCCTTGTATTTACTAATGCGTTTAGCATCAGTTTTAACCAGTTTTGCTAAAATGGCATACATAAAACACTTTTCGTCCTTAAAGTTTTGAGGATTAATGCAGGCTTTTCTTGCTTGTATAGCTGCTGGTAATGGAATATATGTGCTTCCACGCAAGGGATTATACTTATTTATTTTTAATCGTACTCTTTCCACTGCTAACAAAGCCCAATTACTGCCTTTTAGCTCAGATTCTTCCATTTCAGTCGTTAACTTAGTAAATTGTGTTTCCAAGAAACTACTTAAGTCAGTTTCCAAAAATAGGGCTTGATTTCGTGTTTTAAAAGCCCGATCTGTGATTTCGTTGGTGGACGTATGAATGAATCTACATTCAGCCACAAGATTAACTTTTATTGACTTGTGCATTGCTAGTTCTTTCTGCATAGCTTGTATTATTTGCTGTTTGGACTCTTTAAGGTATGAATTTAAATCCTTACACGTATCACAACGTATGAAAAAGGATTTAAGACGACCTTGAAAAGACGTTTCATATTCAGTAAGTCCATTTTTGTCAGGAACCATTGAGAGCAGATAATGTTTTGTAGGTTCAGTTTTTTGTCTTTTAGCTGCTGACACAACATTACAACATTCTTCATGGCGACGTCCATTGTAGGCATTGTTAAATTTACTGCCACAAGTTTTGCACTCATAAAATTTACCACACGATACTTCGTGACGCTTTCTATCATAGTCCCGAAGAAAAGTCTTTCCACACTCTTTACACATATAGCTAGGCATGGTTTCTTCCATTATGGATGTTGATTTTCTGCAAACAGCTGCTTACTGCGTATCACAAGGCTGTAGGCTGGTCAGTGAGACGGACTTTCACGATGTGAACACTGCAAAAGGTAGTAATCAACTAATTGTATTCCTGCTAAGAGACCTCTTATATAACCTAATTAAGACCAACAGCTACTTACCACGTAGTACACGGCTAGAGCCTACTGGGTGAGACGATCTTTCACGATGTGATCACTGTTAAATGTAGTAGTCAACTGAAAATATTCTTACACCCTACTTAAGGTTATCAGGTACTTACTGCATATCAAAAGGCTGTACACTCATTTGTTAGACACTCTCTCTTGCTAAGGACCCATATATTCCCTATACAAGGCTATACATGTTAGTTCTAAACACTTAATGGTTATTTGTATATTAAATTTATATTCACAGGTTATACGAGCACGTTTTTCAAGCAATAAAACTTTGTCAAATAGCCACATGCGACACGCAAAGTATGTTTCCGCTATCTAGCGGTGACTATGAGAACTACCTGAACGACAGCATGGCACCTAGCGCTCCATATCATTACTGAACGATCAGCATGCTATCTAGCGGTCGATATCAAAAATTACTCAACTATCAGCATGCTTTCTAGCGGCCGATATCAACACTCACTCAACTCACTTAACCTAACCTGACCACGCCTGACTTGTCTACTGAACCTATCCTAATCTAATCCTAGCTAACCTCACCTGACATGACCATACTTGTTTGTAAGCAACAACAACACAATAAGATTCCATGAATTCCAGAGTACTTTTAGATTAATTATCGACTCTCAACTCTTATAACTATGTCTATCCCACTCTGTCAAAAAACACGATATATTTTTTATTTAAGTGATCAAAAAGTTCTAAAATGGCGGCTGTAGGTTAACTTAACCTAACCTAAGTGGTAGAAAAGTGGTAGCAATGTGGTAGAAAAGTGGTAGCAAACTAGAAAAGTGGTAGCAAAGTGGTAGAAAATATTACATGTATTGTTAAGAAATAGTTTAAGCGGTTACATGGATTCATTACACAATAATTTTAGCATGACAAAGCTCATTTTCTATATTCAATAGTTCTTCCTCATCTTTAGTATGCCCAGTTTACACATTTAAACATTTTACAAATTAGCTTATGTGTTAGTTTATGTGTGGGGTCTTATGTTGGGCATTTTGTGTTGGCTTATTTAACAAGTTATTTTGTCAATGCATTTAGTGGATTTATCTCTTGGTCTTGGAATGTATATCAGTTCATTTTATCACAACATAATGCTTACTGCCATGTCTGTAAGCAACAACAACACACTAAACTTTCAAAAAATTCTAAAGTACTCTAAGGTACTCTCAACTCGTACTCTTACTTCTATCCCTTGCCAAGTCAAGAACATTATTTTTTTTCCAAAAAAAGGTTAATGGGGAAAGTAGACTATATGTTTAAACTAAAAAAAATCATATAAAGTCATATGTTAACTCTAACACCTACGTTTATCCCATTCTTAGTCGAAAAATATTATGTTTTTTTAAAATTTTCTAAAAAATATTTGGAAAGTAGGCTATATTTTTGAAAACTAATCATTCTATAAAATCATATATAGACTCAAACCAAATGGCTTTTATATCCTTAATCGTTAGAACAAAATATGGAAATTTTGACATTTTTTCCAAAAAATGTTCATTTTTTTAATGGACTATATTTTGGAAACTAGGAATTTTACAAAAAAGTGTGTTTGATATAAATGACAGGTATTTACCCCCTCTACCCACAAACCAAGTCCCAGATCTCTGGGACAAAATCCAAAAATGTTTAATTGTGAAAGTAGGCGATATTTTGAAAACGTATCATTATAAAAAGTCATATACAGACTCAAACAAATGTTCTTTAAGTTATTTAACGTTAAAACAAAACTTTTTTTTTCATTTTTCCGAAAAAAGTCCAATTTTCAAAATTGTCTATATTTTGGAAACTAAGAATTTTACAAAAATGTTTGTTTAACGTAAATGAAAGGTCTTTACCCCCTCTACCCCAAAAATAAATTTCAGGACCCTAGGACAAAAACTGTGCAGTAGTGGTTTTGTAGGGTTTCTGGCCCCACCTCCACCTCCCCACCTCCAAGATGGCGGCCGTAGCTTAACTTAACCTAGCCTAACCTAACAAGATGGCGGCCGTAGCTTAACTTAACCTAGCCTAACCTAACAAGATGGCGGCCGTAGCCTAACCTAACCTAACCTAACCTACGAGGTGTGATCAAAAAGTTCCAAAATGGCGGCCGTAGCTTAACTTAACCTAACCTAACTTAACCTAAACCTACGAGGTGTGATCAAAAAGTTCCAAAATGGTGGCTGTAGGTTAACTTAACCTAACCTAACCTAATCTAACTTAAACCTACGAGGTGTGATCATAAAGTTCCAAAATGGCGGCCGTAGCTCAACTCAACCTAACCTAACCCTACGAGGAGTGATCAAAAAGTTCCAAAATCTGTAGAGGAATGTGGAGGAGGAAGGTGTTTGTAGAACTCTTAAAAACTACTGGGGTAGGGTGGGGGGGGGGGGGGTAGTAAGAAATAAAAACAGTATTAATTATTATTCAGCATGAGAGGTTTTTTAATTCGTTAAAACGTACAATACATCTATTGTTTTTTATACCCTCATAAATTAGATATAGAGAATGTCCACCATGATTTAGATCCTCAAGCACACTTTCTGACATATCATTAAAACGTGTAGGAAGGAATGTCTGAAAATTTTCACTAACACATAGTACACGTTCACCATACATTGTGTCCACTTTTTGAATGTTGATGATACGGAATGGAGTATGCATTGGTAATTCAGTGAGCTTTTTTCTCTCCAATCCGCAGTTCTGTCCCATAGCATTGAGAATGTTTATTGTAGTAGCCTATAAAGAAACAAAAAAATGTCTATTACAGTTTAGCTATAAGTGACCAGAATCACTATATATATATCATTTTATTCTAAGAGCTTTCCATGATGATAAGAAAAAAAGAGCTTACCATAATGATGGATTGAGTGTAAGAAAACGTCTTTTGCTACTTGATGTCACTACTAAAGTGATACTCTTACAACAGACAAGTGAGTTCTTGTTTCGCTGACGTAATCGTATGTTTCCACGCACTTCCTGTGTTGAGCGCGTCATAGTGGCTAAATTTAAAACTCTAGATGAGATGTTTTGCTGACGTAATCGTATGTTCCCCGCACGCATACTTTGGACGGGTCCTTTTTGAAGGGAGTCATTTTTTTACGGGTCCCGGAGGACGGGTCCTTGTTGACGGGTCCCTGTGGGCGGGTCCTTTGGACTGATCCCTATGGACTGGCCCTTGCATTTTATCCAAATTATGTCAAAGGGGACACCAACAAACAACAGACGCCTGGAGAGTATCAGGATGGCCCTCTGGAGCCACCCTGGTATTCCTCAGAACCTACTCATATCTCCTAACACTTCTCACCATATATTCAGCGAAACCACAACCGAATTCTTCCCTGCGACAACTCAAACCATCCCTCTTCCCCCATCCATGCCTCCCACACTTAAATTCTCCAAAACAACCCAAACAAAAACACAGACTGAGCCTCCATTGATTCCCACTCCCACGCAAGCCACCGACACGCCTTCAGGCCCCAATTCACCAAACCCTTCCCGCATCACTCACTCTCCTCCTGCCCAAACGCCACTCAAATCCAAACCTAAACAACGCAAACCTAAAACCCGATCACAGACGTCGCGACGCCGCCCTCCCTCAGAGATCGACGTCACCCCAGTCATATCCACTCTCGCCAACACTGTAAATTCATCCCCCAACCCAAAAAGACAGAGGCCACGGCCTCCCCCTTCCAAACAACACACGACTCTCATCATACAATGTTTCAACTGTCAAAAATTGCACCATAACTCCACGTGTTGCCCCCATAGGATCCGCTGCAACCGGTGTGGGGATAATCATCACCACTCAGCTTGCATGATCGCAAAAGACAAACCAAAGTGCGTCAATTGTGGTGGTGCGCACGCGGCTTCCTTTGGAGGCTGCCCCTACATCAAAACAGCCATCAGGCGAAAGCAGTTGGAACTCAGACAACGCTATCACACCAACATTCCCCCTCTCATGTCCCTTAATGTCCCTTCACCTACAATTAACTCAACTTCAGCTCTCACTCAAATACTGCACCTCATTCAACACCTTGCTTCCACAACACTCTAAATACATCCGTCAGTCTCCCCCCCCCCCCTCAATCAAAACCACAAACCCTGACCCTGTGGGCTCAGTCTGCCCGGGAGGCAAGGTGTAACCCCAACCTACCCGGGATGATGGGCCCCGGGCCATGGGACAGCCACTCTCCAACAATAAAATCACTAACAAACATAACACATAACTGAGGCTTATTATTATTATTTTCTCATAACCTATAACCTCCCATAGGACTATTATTTCACCTTCTATAAAATCTAACCTAACTAGAGGTCTATTACTCTTCCTTAAACACTTAAATTCAATCTATGCACCTATTATTATTATTAACCTCGCTGAAGCGACCGCTGCCAAGCCATGACAGAGCGAACTGATCGTACCAACAACTAGTGCCGCTGCTGGTCGGACGGTTAATAGCCATGCCGCTGACCCAAGTTCGAACCCGCAGCTCTTCAGGCACAATTACAAGCTCTAGTACTCTCAACATCTAACAAAAATAAAAATCAAAGTAAAATAAAATCACTCGACAACAAATTCCTAAGGACTAAACTCCACCTTAAGGCATTATCCAGTAACGCCTTAAGGGAGAACATTTTAAAAAATTCAAACCAAACATTACAACCTAACAAATATCTTATCCAATTAACAATGAAGTGAAAGGAGCCCATTAGGGCACCAGACTTCAATCATTTTTCAATCGCACTTAGCGATAATCGGACTGAAAGAGAGTACTACTAATATTTTCAGTTGACTACTACATTTAACAGTGATCACATCGTGAAAGATCGTCTCACCCAGTAGGCTCTAGCCGTGTACTACGTGGTAAGTAGCTGTTGGTCTTAATTAGGTTATATAAGAGGTCTCTTAGCAGGAATACAATTAGTTGATTACTACCTTTTGCAGTGTTCACATCGTGAAAGTCCGTCTCACTGACCAGCCTACAGCCTTGTGATACGCAGTAAGCAGCTGTTTGCAGAAAATCAACATCCATAATGGAAGAAACCATGCCTAGCTATATGTGTAAAGAGTGTGGAAAGACTTTTCTTCGGGACTATGATAGAAAGCGTCACGAAGTATCGTGTGGTAAATTTTATGAGTGCAAAACTTGTGGCAGTAAATTTAACAATGCCTACAATGGACGTCGCCATGAAGAATGTTGTAATGTTGTGTCAGCAGCTAAAAGACAAAAAACTGAACCTACAAAACATTATCTGCTCTCAATGGTTCCTGACAAAAATGGACTTACTGAATATGAAACGTCTTTTCAAGGTCGTCTTAAATCCTTTTTCATACGTTGTGATACGTGTAAGGATTTAAATTCATACCTTAAAGAGTCCAAACAGCAAATAATACAAGCTATGCAGAAAGAACTAGCAATGCACAAGTCAATAAAAGTTAATCTTGTGGCTGAATGTAGATTCATTCATACGTCCACCAACGAAATCACAGATCGGGCTTTTAAAACACGAAATCAAGCCCTATTTTTGGAAACTGACTTAAGTAGTTTCTTGGAAACACAATTTACTAAGTTAACGACTGAAATGGAAGAATCTGAGCTAAAAGGCAGTAATTGGGCTTTGTTAGCAGTGGAAGGAGTACAATTAAAAATAAATAAGTATAATCCCTTGCGTGGAAGCACATATATTCCATTACCAGCAGCTATACAAGCAAGAAAAGCCTGCATTAATCCTCAAAACTTTAAGGACGAGAAGTGTTTTATGTATGCCATTTTAGCAAAACTGGTTAAAACTGATGCTAAACGCATTAGTAAATACAAGGATCTGGAAAACAAGTATGATTTTTCAACAATATCATTTCCTACATCGCTAGCAGACATTCCCAAATTTGAAAAAGCTAACGATATATCCATTAATGTATTTGGATTGGAAGAAGACAATAAACTGTTCCCTCTAAAGGTTGTGGATCAAGAACTGCAAGACCATCGCGACCTCCTTTTGCTGTGTTCATTATCCGGACAGAACCACTACGTCTTTATCAAAGATTTTGATAAACTAGTAGCACATCAGATTACCCGCCATGGACATAAGATATATACATGTAAACGGTGTTTTACTCACTTCGATAATCAATATGGGCAACAAGGAATGGAAAAATTAAAAGAACATAGAGCTTTGTGTGTCCAGCATGACATTGCTAGGGTTAAAATGCCTATTAAAAACCCAATTATGAAATTTGTAAATGTGGAAAAAATGCTTAGAATACCTTTCGTTATCTATGCGGATTTTGAAAGTATACTGTTACCATATCAAACATGTCTACCCAATCCTGAGGCAAGTTATACAGTGCCATACCAGAGTCATGTTCCTATGAGGTTTGGTATATACGTTAAACCCTCACCAGCTGTGGAACACATAAAGACAAATCTTCCAAGCCAACCTGTTATTTATCGTGGACCTGACGCTGCAGAAAAGTTTATGGACTGTTTGATCTCAATAGCTAATGAAATTGATCGCCTTTACAGCTTAAATGTTCCAAAGGCCTTAACTCAGGATCAAGAAGCAGAGTTCCAATCTTCTGAAACCTGTTATTTGTGTCAAAAACCATTCACCAAAGAGGACTGGAAAGTTCGAGACCACTGCCATATTACAGGGGAATACCGTGGAAGTGCTCACAATAACTGTAATTTGAGGTGTAAAACACGTAACCCCGTTCCTGTGTTTCTACATAATATGAGTGGCTACGACGCAAATTTCATTGTAAAGCAATTGGGATGTACTACTGAGAGAGTGGATGTTATCGCTAACTCCAAAGAAAAGTACATTTCCTTCACCAAATATGTAGGAAATGTTAAGCTTCGATTTGTGGACACGTTTCGGTTAATACCGAGTAGTTTGGAAAACTTAGTTTCCAACTTAACATCACACCCTGAAACAAGCAAGTACTTTGGAAAAGAAAATGCAATGCTCATGATTCGTAAAGGGGTATTTTGTTATGATTACATTGATTCATGGGAAAAGTTAAGTGAAACGTGTTTACCTCCAAAAGAGCTATTCTTTAACAAATTAAGTCAAGAAGATGTTAGTCAAGAAGACTATGAACATGCCAAGAATGTGTGGAATCAGTTCAACATTAAAACTCTAGGGGAATATAGTGACCTCTACCTAACTTCAGATGTACTCCTTCTTGCAGACAGCTTTGAAACGTTTAGAAACAAAACACTAGAAACACACCGAGTGGATGCTGCACACTTTTTTACTTCGCCTGGTTTAAGTTTCGAGGCAATGCTCCTTTACACAGGAATTGAACTGGAATTGCTACAGGATTACGATAAGATTCTTCTAATCGAGTCTGGAATACGTGGAGGCATATGCCAGGTGTCTCATCGGTATGCTGAAGCTAACAATAAATACATGGAAACCTATGATTCTGAGAAACCATCGCAGTTTATAACCTATGATGATGCCAACAACCAGTACGGGTGGGCTATGTGCCACTCCCTTCCTTATGGTGGATTTCAGTGGGTTTCTCCAGATACTGTTGATCTAGAAAAACTAAAGGAAGACGATCCTGTGGGATACATTCTAGATGTTGATGTTGATTACCCATCTGACCTTCATGATCTACACAACGATTTACCTTTCCTACCAGAGTGTACACAACCCAAGGATTCGTCTCTGAAAAAGCTAATTCCTCATCTTGGAAATCGAAGCCGATATGTTGTTCACTACATGGCACTAAAACAGGCTTTAGATCATGGAATAAAATTGATAAAAATTCATCGTGTGTTAAAGTTTAAGCAAAGACCTTGGTTAAAGGCATACGTTGATTTTAATAACAACCTTCGAAAACAAGCCAAAAATGATTTTGAGAAAAATCTGTACAAATTATTCAACAATGCCATTTTTGGAAAAACAATGGAAAATATCCGTAAAAGAATAGACATACGTCTTGTGACTGACAGCAAAAAGGCAGAAAAGCTAATAGCAAAGCCGACATTTATTGACAGAACAATTTATGGCCCTAACCTAGCTGCTTTCCACATGGCTAAACGTAACATTGTATTCAATAAGCCTATATATATTGGAATGTGTATACTGGATATTTCAAAAACTCTAATGTATTCCCACCACTATGATGTCCTGCTACCCTATTATGGAATGAACAATCGTAAACTCATGTATATGGATACCGACTCGTTATTTTTTTTTTATTTATTTAAACCAAGTCTACTTGTTAATTGTCACTTTAACTCAGAGAGTCATATCGTGACATACAGACAATAAACACATAGATAACATAAATGTACAGTGTGGCGTTAGATAATTAAACCAAATGTCCATTCGGCATTTCATAGCTTCCTTGTTATTTCAAAACTTAATAATGTTTTGCAGTAGTTATCTTCATCCACAATATCACTGGGCAACTTTTCTGATGGAAACTGCACAAAGATCTTTCTTAATCATAAATGTGGACACAGTGTTCTTCATTTTTTGACAGTTCTCCATGGGAGACACCTCACAGAAAGAATTACTTTTATTTCCCTATCGAGCCCTTACTGACTGTAAGAGTCTGATAAGTTTTGTGGTAAGGAAAAAAACCATCAAACTCACAGGAAAAATCTACAGACAGCAATATGTGGCTGTACGGTAGTATCGTATAGGCTACCTAGTTAATACAGATAGGCTCTCCTAGGCTTTAACAAGATTTATAGCTTAGGAAGCCATCTCCTGTACTTGAATGCTTAATTTACATGCATCTTTGTTCTGAATCTCATCCGACGCTTTCTTATTCCACATTGCCCTGATGGTATTAAAATATTTTGCTAATTGACCTGCTTTCCCCCATTCCCTTTTTAGTAATTTAATTAAAGTGTGATACTCATTTTCATTTTCTATTCTGTTTAGATCTGCTTTGTCTACAAACTTTGCTCTTATCATTTTAATTTCCTTTCATTCCCTGATCAGGTGCGCCGCACCCATAACCTTCCCACAAAACAGGCAAATGTCCTCTTTTCCTACTTCTCTCAACGCTTTGTTCTTATACACCCCCATTAACCACCAAATTATCCCTCTCATTTCTCTTTTCATTAGGCATTGAGGCTTTATGCTCATAAAGTTCCTTATTTCGCAGAACTCCGTTAAGGTTCTCCTACTGGTGCACTCTTCCCTTAGCACCTGCAACTCTACGTCATTAACCCTTCTGCACACTTTTTTACACACCCTACCTTCCTCTCTTTGTAAGTCCCTATCCCATAGATAACCCATTCCTAATCTTTCCAGTACACTTCTTACCCCGTCCACCCAGTAGCCCTCTTGCTGATGCTTCATTTGGTGCAGGTAGGCTACCTTAAGCATTTCCCCCCCTCCACCTGCTTTTAAACGAATCCAAGACTTTATGACCCTTTTTATGATATGTTGTCTAATGCTTACATCCTCACACAATATTCTCGCTCCACAATTCGCCGTGCAACTAGGTAGCCCCAAAATTATCTTGGCGAACCTACTTACAATACTGTCCAGGGTTTTCGTTCCTTCCTCTAAACCCCATACTTCCACTCCATAGAGTGCTCTTGAAACGATGAGTGCGTTGAACACATTCTTATACACTTTGTAGTCAAGATTCGGTAACCTACGCTCTAACACTTTAACATTCGCCAATGCCGCTAGCCCTTTCGATTTTGCCCTTTTAATTTGTTCGGTCCATTTACCATTACTCGCCATTAACGTCCCTAGATACTCAAGTTTTTTCACCGTCTCTAACTGAGACCCATACATGACCCACTTTTCATTCTTAGCCAGTTTAACTCCCTTTTTGCAGACCATAACTTTGGTCTTACTCGGGTTAATTTTTAAGTTCCAGTCCTCACAGTATCTCACAATCTCGTCAATACTATATTGCATATTATAGGGTGTTAGAGCAAGCAGAAGGATGTCATCAGCAAAAGCTAGGCCCGGGATATCATAATTGTCCAGGCAAGGGTTGGACCGTTGCTCAAAGCCCTTTGAATCAAAAATATCGTTGATAAATAGCAAAAAAAGCACCGGGGATAATTTGCATCCCTGTTTTAATCCTATATTAGACGTTATCTCTCCTACAATTACATCATCTTTAGTTTTAATTGCACATTTCACTTCGGAATACACATTCTCAATTGCTCGTATCATATTATGTGACATCCCGATTTTTCCCAGCTTAGCCATGACAGCTCCCCTGCTCACTGAATCAAACACCTTCTCCAAATCAATAGCTGTGATATACAGCTTGCCTCTTTTCCTTCTTATGTACTTGTCCATCACCGTTTTAACCACCATTATATTGTCACTGGTTCTCATCCCTTTTCTGAACCCTGTCTGGAGTCTCGAGAACACCGAACAGCCCTCTGCCCATGCTATTAAACGCTTGGATAAGACCCCGGTGTACATTTTGCTCAAATTATCAAGCAAACTCTCGTTCATTTATTTGGTTAACACCCCAGATGTATATCAAGACAAGTTGGATTTCCTAGAACACCTGGACACATCAGATTATCCTACTAATCACATATGTTACTCTACATCAAACAAGAAAACGTTGGGGAAATTTAAAGACGAGGCTTGTGGACAAATTATAAAAGCATTTGTTGGACTTAGAGCTAAAATGTACGCTTTAGACATAAATGGTAAAGAAATCAAAAAGATTAAAGGTATTAACAGAGGTGTTGTCAAAAATTGTATAAGCTTTCAAGATTATAAGGATTGTGTCATGAAGAACAATGTAAAAAGAATACCAATGAACATTATCGCTTCTAAACAACATGACATATCATCTATAAGACTAAACAAAATTGCTTTGTGTCCTGGTGATGATAAAAGAGTGATTGATGCTGATGGTATAGGTACACATGCCTATGGTCATTACTCAATCATTGACCATGCTTAAAGAGTTAAGTTTTGAATATCAAAATCCTCTGCATGAGCCTAGCAAATACATAAAACAAAACAATTTAAAAAATTAAAACAATAGCACTACAAAAATAGAACACACACAAAAAATGGTATTCATAATAAAATAAATAAAAAAATAGAAAACAATAAAAACAACTGTACAATTTATAACAAAAAAAAGAATATATGTAAAAATGTATTATGTGTAAATAGTGTACATGTATTTAAAATAAAAATATTGTATGGACACTGCTTGTACATTTTTAATTACTACCCACCTCTCTCCACTCCTAATGCAAAATGAACATGTAAAACACAAATTGGAAAATCCATGTTTCCATATTGACAAAATAGAAAAAACATTAAACTGAAATTTTAAAAACTGTAAATGGGAATTTGGTAAATTGACAAATGTGTAAACAACAAATGGGAAATCCATGTTTCTATATCATGAAATTGAAAAACTTTAAACTGGCATTTTAAAAACTGTAATTGGGAAATTGTGAAATTGATAAATGTGTAAACAACAAAATGCAAAATCCATGTTTCCATATTATGAAATTGAAAAACTTAAAAACTAACATTAAAAAAAACTGAAAATGGAAAATTGGTAAATTGACAAATGTGTAAACAACAAAATGAAAAAAAAATACCCAGTGGGGGTAGTGATCATGTTGTTCAGTAGCCTATATGACTAGCATAAGGATAGTTGTATGTGCCCTTATATACTTTGTGTATGTGCATTAGCCTTTGGATTAGCTTAAGTTAGGTTTGGTAAAGTTAGGTTTGGTGAGGTTAGGTATGTGACCTTGTAGTTTACTCTTTTCAAAAAATGTAAAAATGTAAAATCTAAAATAAAATAAAATCTTAAATTTAAAATGTAAAATCTAAAAAATGTAAAATAATAAAATCAAAAATCTAGAATGTTAAAATGTAAAAACTAAAATCTTTAAATGAGGTTTCTGTGGGTTAGGTTAGGCTAGGTTAGGTTAGGTTAGGTTTGGTTATAACTAAGTTTATTATTTGTGCTCTCACATTTGCTCTCACTTTTTTTTTGCTCGCATTTTTAAGTTAGGTTAGGTTAGGTTAAGTTAGGTTAGGTTAGGTTATAACTTAGTTTATTATGTGTGCTCTCACATTTGCTCTCATATTTGCTCTGACTTTGAAGTTAGGTTAGGTTAGGATAGGTAAAGTTGAGTTAGACAGAATGGCTGAGGTATGAATCAAAAGCCAGCTCCTGTCAGTTTGGCCTCACAAGGCTAAGTGTACCCCGTTCCACTCCTGAGACCATAAATTAAATTTCTTGGCAGAGCCGGGATTCGAACCTCAGGAATGACCACCAAGAATGCTAGCCACTACACCAAAAAGTGGACAATATAAGACTGGTCTTGATTGTGCACGATCAATCAATAATTACCTGAGAATAAGAATAAGAATAAGAATAAGAATAATAATAAGAATAAGAATAATAAATATTCCATTTAGCAACTACACGGCCGAACTTCCCCTGTGACATCATCCACGGTCTCAGGACATGGCGGCCATCTTGCGCATTAGCCCCTGCCCCAGCTCTGACTGACCCCTCCATAAGAATAACATAGAGTGATTGCGCGCGGCGGCCATCTTGCGCATTAGCCCTGCCCCAGCTTCGGCTTATCTTACCTACTGTTTTCTTTTTTGTTGATAATTAGCCAGTAAGTGTCAAAATCAATATTATATACTTTATGATGATTGAATAACAAAACTACTAACTTACTGTAATGCATTCACGTCCGTTAATCTCTATATTAAGTCAGCCTGCAAACTTAAGAATCTTTCGTTTTGGGTACTTTCCCCTTTAAAAATCCGCGCCGATCACAGTAGGTTGGTGCAGCGACCTAGCAGTGAATTAATATTTTTATGTTCGACCCTAACTATTATGTGTCAGAAAACTGTATCATAATTAGGCTCATTATAACACTATTTTTTCATTATGAAACAGTTTCTCCCACCAATCAGAGCTCAAGAAACAGTTGAGTGACCAATTAGATAAGGATACCTTCGCGCATGCGTTCAAAATCCAACATGTCTATATAAATTACCGAAATTGCACCGTCCATATGTTCCCGTAAATAAACTGAGACAAGAAATGGCACTGTACCTTAATATCCCCAAAATCAATTTCTACACAGCGCGTGGTTTTGAAACGACTTCGGTGACAGTTTTACTGAATACTGGAGCACAATCTGAACATATGGCATTGAAGCACACAGAGCGCATGCGTCGGTTGTCCAGAGAGCTTAGGAAACAGAGATATACTACCCACCGCAGCACCCGATCACAACAGTCTAGTGACTGAACAGATATTTATGAATATTTATGTTAAAACATATAATAAAGTTATAATTATCGTCGAACATAAACAGTCGTATGCAACCCCCCTATAATGGTAATTAAAACACTCGTATGGAAATTATAGCTGCCGCCCCGGAGGTCCTGGGTTCGATTCCCAGCTCTGCCACGAAATTTGAAAAAGTGATACGAGGACTGGAACGGGGTCTACTCAGCCTCGGGTGGCCCAAATGAGTAGAGGGGGTTCGATTCCCCCTCAGCCATCCTCGAAGTGGTTTTCCGTGGTTTCCCACTTCGTCTTCGGGCAAATGCCGGGATGGTACCTTCTTCAAGGCCACGGCCGCCTCCTTCCCTCTTCCTTGCCTATCCATCCTCACCATCCCTTACCTTCCCTCATGAGGCCCCTGTTCGCTTTGCAGGTGAGGCCGCCTGTGCGAGGTGCCGATCCCACCTCACCAGTTGTATCCCTTCCGATTCGATGTTCCCAGCTCTAGGACACTGCCTGTAGAGGCGGTAGTGGTGAGTTCCCTCGCTGAGTCTGTGGGTTCCACCAACCTGGAGGGTAAACGACAAAAAAAAAAAAAAAAAAATAATGGAAATTATAAAACGAGCGTATGCATGTCTTAATTATGGCCATTATAGGCTCGTTGCATAATGTACTAATCTTGTACGCCTCTGGGTGTTCAATGAGCAGGCAGTTTAAAGTACCCAGGAGGGAGGTGATCCTTCTGGCAGTGTTTAAAGGTAATCGGAGCGCGATCGTGGCTAATAGTTGAACTACCAGTATTACAAAATTGCCATACTTCAGAAGGCCAGGTATTTACACAGCCGTATGTTTGGAACAATATTACCCACATAACCCACAAGAGGACAGCACCGTACAGAGACATTAAGAAGGCTGTGGTTGATGACAACGTGTATCTAGTTCTTCTATTCTCCTTTTCCTAATGTCTTCTGTTTATGCGCAATGCTGGGACTGTGATTATATTAATAAACGAGTGTATACATTAGCCTCCACTTTGAGCTTATTCAGTATCTGTGGTAAGAACTTGTGCACATCATTTGTAAAAGAATTCAAGAAAAAAAAAGGCCAGCTGTAGCAATATTCGATCCCCAGTCAACTGCGTGACAGACTAACACGCTAGCCCGGAGCTAACTATATCCTTAACATCATGGTGTTCTTAACTGATATATTAGATGCAACCTGTTGGCAAATAATGACTTTAAATAAACGATTTCTTCACTGCAGTACAACTTCATTATAGATCATTTCATACAAAGTTTATATTATTGTATCAGTATGGTATATCACATATAACATACTAAAACTACTGTAATATAAGACAGGCTCATGAGGACAGCTGCCATCTTGTCGGGTGGCAGAGACGGCTCAGCTCTTTTAAGCCACTCATACTGTGTAATATTATAATATTAAATTATAATAAATAACGGATCACGACCTTCAGGATAGCTTAAACCACCCTAGGCTCGATAATCGGAATTGGTAGGTCTTAAGCTATTGTTTATAATGGTTGCATGATTCACACGGCCGCCATCCTGAAATGGCAAGGCCGATGACCTTGAAGTTTGGGTGAAAGACGCGTCCTATATAAAGGTATGTTGTCACCAAATTTGGTAGAGATCGAATGATTAGTTTAGCCGTAATTTGAGTTTACGTTTTGAACGTTTGAGTGGCCGCCATTCAGTTTTGGTAAAGATGGCGGCGATATAAAATATGACACTGAGGTGCCCTTTGCTAGTGCTACCTCTGTACCAAATTTCGTTCAATTCGGTTTCACCATGTTCGAATTGATAGGGGGGGACCGACATTCAGAGTACACACACTCACACACACACACACACACACACACTCACACACACACATACACATCCAAATGACACCCTTCAAAAAGGACCCGTCCAAAGGGGGCTAGTAAACAGGGACCAGTCCAAAGGGATACATCAACAGGGATCAATCAAAAGGGGTCACTCAACAGGATTCAATCAAAGGTTAAGTTAAGCTACGGCAGCCATTTTAGAACTTTTTGATCACACCTCGTAGGGTTAGGTTAGGTTAGGTTGAGTTAAGCTACGACCACCATCTTGGAACTTTATGATCACACCTCGTAGGTTTAGGTTAGGTTAGGCTAGGTTCAGTTAAGCTATGACCACCATCTAGAAAATTTTTAATCGCACCTCGTAGGTTTAGGTTAAGTTAGGTTAGGTTAGGTTAGGTTAGGTTAAGTGAAGCTACGGCCGCCATCTAGTTAGGTTAGGCTAGGTTAAGTTAAGCTACGGCCGTCATTTCGTTAGGTTAGGCTAGGTTAAGTTAAGCTATGGCCGCCATCTTGTGAGGTGGGGAGGTGGAGGTGGATATAGAACCTCCCCCTCCCCAAAAAAAACCCCTACTGCACAGTTTTTGTCCTAGGGACCTGAAATTTATGTTTTGGGTAGAGGAGGGTAAAGACCTTTCATTTTCGTTAAACAAACTTTTTTGTAAAGTTCTTAGTTCCCAAAATATAGACAATTTTGAGAATTGGACTTTTTTGGAAAAACTGAAAAAATGTTAAGTTTTGTTCTACCAATTAAGGACATACAAGCCATTGGTTTGAGTCTATATATGACTTTTTAGGATGATTAGTTTTCAAAATATCGCCTACTTTCCAAATTGATTTTTTTGGATTTTGTCCCAGAGACCTGGGACTTGGTTTGTGGGTAGTGGGGGGTAAATACCTGTCATTTACGTTCAACAAACGTTCTTGTAAAATTCCTAGTTTCCAAAATATAGCCCCGTTTTAAAATGAACATTTTTGGAAAAAATGTCAAAAATTCCATATTTTGTTCTTACGATTAAGGATATAAAAGCCATTGGTTTGAGTCTATATATGACTTTATAGGATGATTAGTTTTCAAAATATGACCTACTTTCCAAATACTGTTTTGGAAAAATTTGAAGAATATTATATTTTTTGACTGAGAGTGGGATAGACGTAGGTGTTGGAGTTAGCATATGATTTGATATGATTTTTAGTTTCAACATATAGCCTACTTCCCCAATTTACCTTTTTTGAAAAATGTGAAAAATATATAATGTTTTTGACTAGGCGTTGAATGGAGTTGAGAGACAATCATTAACCTTAGAGTACTTTGGATTCTTGGAATTTTAGTGTGTTGTTGTTGCTTACAAACATGGCGGTAAGCATTATGCTACCATAAAAAAGGGTTGAGATACTCTCCAAGACCAAGAGAAAAATCCTCTAAATACATTGACAAAAGTAACTTGTCAAATAAGCCATTACAAATAAGGTATTAACGTAAACCACCAAAAATAAGCCACCAACATAGGCCACCACCATAAGCCACCATAAGCCATCACCACAAGCCACCATCATAAGCCACCACCATAAGCCACCTAAAGCCACCACCATAAGCCACCATAAACCACCACCATAAGCCACCCCCATAAGCCACCATAAGCCACCATCATAAGCCACCACCACAAACCACCAACATAAGCCACCACCATAAACCACCAACATAAGCCACCAACATAAGCTATCAACATAAGTCACCAACATATGTCATCAACATAAGCCACCACCATAAACCACCACCATAAGCCACTAACATAAGCCACCAGCATAAGCCACCAACATAAGCCATCAACCTAAGCCATCAACCTAAGACATTAACCTAAGCCATTAACATAAACCATCAACATAGGCCAGCAACATAAACCGTCAACATAAGCCACCACCATAAGCCAACAACATATGTCATCAACATTAGCCACCAACATAAGTCACCAACATATGTCATCAACATAAGCCACCAACATAAGCCATCAACATAAGCCACCACCATATACCATCAACATAAGCCACCAAAATAAGCCAACAACATATGTCATCAATATAAGCCACCCACATAAGCCACCCACATATGCCACCAACATCATTCTGCATAAAACGTCAACACAACATCATTCTTTCACCACAAGTGTTCAGACCTTTGTAGTAGGCGGATCGACTATACAAGTCAGTGTCTACTATGGAATATACTATAACCAATAAAGGAAAACCACGTGCCCTGTATCATGGGTACTTTTATAACTATAAGCGAGAAAATGCGAATGGCATCATATTTTGGCAGTGCTCAAAACAAAGAACAACAAAATGTCTAGGTCATCTAAAAAGTAAACATGGTGAGGTCTTAAGTGTGGGTACTCATCAATGTGGTATACCAAATGAAACACCGTTAGTGTTAACAAAACATGATCAAAAGATCAAGAAAAAGCAATCCCAACAAAAACATAGTGTTACTCAACATAGTGACTTCCTTGTGAAAAAACATTTATTTCCTCAAAAAGTCATGTTAGGACAGTTGTCAACGTTCAATAAAACCGTAACACTATCAAAAGCAACACAGATTCTTCAAGAGGTCCCTTTTGAAAAGGAAAAAAGGAATTGGATAGTTCTAGTGATGTTGAGGATGATGATGATGATGATGATAATGATGGTGACAATGACTATAATAATTATAAAGATAATATTTATAATGATGATGATGATGATGATGAAAAAGAAGAGGATGAGGGTTTAATGTCTATAAAACCATTGCGGCTTCCCCAGTTTTTAAGAACAAGAGTACCTGGAGAAAGTTATAAAAGGATCTACAACAAGCGTTGTGTTTAAAATCTATATCAAACAATGGTAAAGAGATAAAAAGTTGTATTCAGTGTGTAACTATTGTAAAAAAAACTAAATGAATAAAAATATTGTATGGGTATTGGCTGTTTTTTCTTAATTGCTATCCCCATGTCCCAATATTAATGCAATTGTTAACCATCAACAGTCTCTGACTATGTTCATAAAGAGAGTGCCTTAAACAATACACTCTGTCTGTGGTTTGTGTACCGAGTATCATATGACAGTGTGGCCAAGCAATGTTAAGTCAATAGTTATGTCAGGTAAGGGATTCGAACCCTTGCTTCCTTGTACAGAAAATTTGATCTTAAGTTAAACACCTTAACCACTCAAACAACCTGACAGTTACTAATTTAATTAGTCTTGTGGACTTGAGTGCTTACGAAACTTTTCCCAGTATACATTGATTAAACCACTTGCTTGTTTTGAAATATATATTTTGTTTTGTTTTACCATAACATTGCAGTTATGAGTCTTGTGAACTTGGTGTTTAATATAGGGTTAAAGGCATTTTAAAATAATTTTAGAAAAGCTCTTAGGTATCGTTTCATGGTTTTAGTAATGCATTACTCTTCGTTGACTAACATTTACCGTTACACAACATTATTTTGGTGAGCTTACATGTTGTTGTTTGAGTCTTTAGTCTTTTGACTGGTTTGCTGCAGATCTCAATGCCCCCCTGTCCCGAGCTAATCGTTTCATCTCTATATAGCTACCACACCCTACATTCAAGACTATCTGTTTAACATATTCTAACCTTGGTCTCCCCCTACCAGCTCTTGGGTTCAATTCCTAGCTTTAACACAAAATTTTAAAAGTGGTATGAGGACTAAAACAAGTATACTCAGTCTCGGGTGGTCCAAAATAAGTAGGGTCTGATTCACACCTCAACCATACAGCACCATGCTTATTTTTTATTATTTTTAAATAATGATAGCCATTTGTTCATTTTCACATTTCACACATTACAATTTGTCAATTTTCCTTTTGCATTTCTTTTAAATGTCAGTTTAAAGTTTTTGAATTTCATGATATGGAAACATGGATTTTCCAATTTGTTGTTTACACATTTTATTTTTATTTTGTTTATGTCAAAAGTTCATATTTGCGAAACATGATTTTTTTCATTTTGAGATTTTGTAAATGGTGTTAAAGAGAGTGCTTGGCCATTGCGATCGTAAAGTCTGTCTATGTGTATGCAAAACATAGAGGTCTACTATTACTACTGCAGGTAAGGCTGTTTCTACACACACTCTCTCTCTCTTTCTGTGTAGTCATACATCCACACAACCATGCCTGTCTTTGAGAACAAACACACAACCACTCTATTTATCCCTAAAAACATCATTGACATGCACACTCATCCCAAAGAACTTTAATTATACATTTCACATTTACCATTACAAAAATAAATGGTTTCCACTATTTACAAAAAATTAACTATTTACAATTACAAAAATAAATATTTACAAAATACTAAATCAATTAAATCTACTGGTTACAAAAGCCATGTCTCTAAACAATAAAATATAGAAATCACACATCCTCCTCGTGGTTATAACCCCTTGGTAGGCTAATGCGTAGGTCATTCGTCTGCACACATTTGTTATCCATCAAGGCAAAAAGTGCACTTTCTCTGTTCCACAAGATACGAATTATAGTTGCTGGATTGTATCCTGCACCGTTTATGCGACATAGCTATACCAGTTCATGAAATCGCTAGGTAGTTCTCTACATATAGCTCTACATATGGCTTCCTTACAGCTAGTGTGGGATAGGCAGCATTAACTGTATATCACACCCAGTCCACCTTTGTATTTGTAATCCAAGTAATAATTTGAAAAGAGACGAGTGTAATCGGTTTAAAACATTATCTCTGCTTTTTTATATGTTGATAACATGCGTATTAACCTGAAATCAAACCCTAGTCCACTTTAGTGAAAGGCTAACAGCTTAACCACTGCGCGACCATGCCCTTCTTTCTTAGTTTGATTCGTTCTAGGATTTAGAGCTAGAAATCGAGTTAAAATCTCTAGTGTAAATGGCACATGTGCTCGCCACTGCAGCACAAAATGGTTAGCTGGTGACATTAGACAACCGGAAATGATTGTATTTCTGTTAGCCAAGCATTTCTGTCATCTGCCTACAGTGTGAGCACTGTCAGCAAGACAGTTTAGTTTAGAACAAGTGTGTGTTTGTGTGTGTGTGTGTAGATTATTTTCCTCAAATATTTAACGCTTGTTGTGTGTAGCGACCATCTTATCCCAGTAATCACTGAGCAAGTTTTAACAGTCAACCCATAAAAACAGTATAGGTTAGTTGTGTGTGGTTCATGTACTTGTGTGTGTGCATTAGCATCATGCACTAGCTTTACCTTACCCTCTATAGGTAGAGCGTTATCCCTTTCCTTTCTGACATTACCAATGACCACATTCACCCACAAGTTTTACACTTAAACCATTGGCTTGTTTTTGATTAAGTTTGCTTCGGTTTAGTTCGGTTTAGTTGGGTTTGATTCAGCTTGGATCAGTTTAGTTCGATATAGTCACCATTTTGGATTTCAGCTATCCTCTTTAACCAATCAATTAAAGATTGTCTACTCTTATTTCTTGAATCGATAAATTAGATTGTGTATACACCATTTGTCATTTATTATCCCATACCTACAACCTATACTCTCTCTGTACTGCAGTTTGATCTGAAAACAAGTTCCAATGGTGAAAGATTTGTCAGTCACCATACATGTAGCCAACAATAATTCTTTCACTACCTAGCTATGTTTCATCACTCACTGTAAACATTTCACATGTCCATATCCGATTATTAGTTTATAAAATCTCAGGTCGATGACCTTGATGTATTGGATATTTTTGGGTAAATTCATTAGCCATCGGAAAGGGTTGACCATTCTAAGTCCTATGACACCTCACATGTTGATATCCGATTATTAGTTTATAAATTTTGGGGTAAATTCATTGGTCATGGGAAAGGGTTAACCATTCGTAGTCCTATGACACCTCACTTGACCCTCTCTACTGATAAGTTTATAAAATCTTAGGTCAATGACCTTGCTGTTTTGGGTATTTTGGGTAAATTCGTTGGTCATGGAGAATGGTTGGCCATCCTGAGTCTTGTGACACCTCACTTGTCCCTCTCTGATTATTAGTTGATAAAATCTTAGGTTAATGACCTTGCTGTTTTTTTGGGTAAATTCATTGGTCATGGGGAGGGGTTGGCCATTTTAAGTCCTATGACACCTCACTTGACCCTCTGTGATTATTAGTTAGCGAGATATTAACGAAAGTGCAGTTAGGCCCTTTTGACAAAAAATGAATAATACATTCAAAAGCAGGGCGTCACCCCAAGTCCAACGACCCCTCATACAAGTCCCTAGCTTTCTTAGTTCATAAGATATTAAAAAGCCGATGACCTATTAGTTTTTGGATCTTTGGTTAATTTGTAAAAAAAAAACGTATCTACAAATCATTATTCAAAAAGCCCGCCCTCTTACAAAAACCCCAATTGCGCGTTCGTAAAACAAAAAACGAAAATGATAAATCATAGCGGCATTCAGTTGTATGCATGCACTTTATGTGGAACGAGTTTAATTTCATATTGGCATACAAACTCCCACATGTTGCACATGGAAAGCGACTTTTACCTAAACATTATTATTTCACCCTCTAGTAGGGGTAGATTTTATTTTGGAGTGGAAATAAGTTATCCATAGGAAAGGGGTTGTCTGCCGGAGTAATTTGACTACTCGTACATGTCTCTAGCCTTATTCCCACCACTGTCAAAACAGGATGTGACTTGTTAGCTCTTATCGTGCACGTGCACATGTGTACACTTGTGTGTTAGGTCATATTACACATGAACTTGCATTTTCTCACGTATGAACCAAAACAGGATGTGACTTGTTTCACAAGGAGGACGGTAATAAGGTCATCTCACACGTGTTCACATGTATTTCGTCACTTTCCTTTCATATCGTTATCACATTATAGTATTGAGGGACTGGTGAACAACGTCAGTTCAACACACTGCTTTACACGCAAAATGTAGTTAGGCCCTTTGACATAATTTAAATAAATTCATGGGCTAGTCCGTAGGAACCAGTCCAAAGGGACTCATCAACAAGGACTCATCCACAAGGACTCGTCCACAAGGACCTGTCAACAAGGACCTGTCAACAAGGACTTGTCCATAAGGACCTGTCAACAAGGACTTGCCCACAAGGACCTGTCAACAAGGACTTGCCCACAAGGACTCGTCCACAATGACCCGGCAATAATGACCCCGCCAACAATGACCCGTCAGCAATAACCCATCCACAGGGATCCGCTCCCCCACCCCCTTACAAATGCCATGAGTGGGCATGCGTAAAAAACAGAAAACAAGCATGTTAATTCATAGTGGCTTTCCACCGTATACATGTCTCTTGTGTAGAACAACGTTTAATTCCATATTGGCATTCAAACTCTCACATGTTGCAATTGGAAAGAGAGATTCTCTAAAAAATTATTTCGCCCCCTAGTAGGGGTAGGTTTTATTTTGGGGTTGAAATATGTTGTTCATTGGAAAGGGGGTGTCAGCCCGAGTTCAATGACACCTCATTCGTCAAAATCCGACCACGGGTTCGGGAGTTATCGTGCCGCCGCCATCTTGTGAGGTGGGGAGGTGGAGGTGGCTGTAGAACTGTCACAAAACCACTACTTACCTCTGCTATAGAATTAGGATATTTGTCAATTGTAAAACCTATTCTGGAATACGCCTCGGCGGTTTGGGATCCATATCAAGTAGGGCTGATAAATGAGTTGGAAATGGTACACAGAAAGGTCGCTAGATTTGTGCTCAGTGACTTTAATCCCAGGAGCAGTGTGAGTCGTATGTTAAAGAAACTTGGGTGAGAATCACTTGAGGCTAGGAGGACGAAATCTAGACTCTGCGCTATGTACAACACGTATACAAATCAACCAGCATGGGGTGAGCTTAGCAAACGTATGGAAAAGCCTACTTATATGGGTAGGAGCGATCATCCTTTCAAAGTTAAGGGCCGACCACAGCGAACAAATTATGGTAAATATTCTTTCGTAAACCGTGCCATTGATAATTGGAACTCTCTACCTGCCGCAGTCTTAGAGCCTTTTCCCAAACATATAGGTGTGTTTAAGAATAGACTGACTATTTGTGTAAATACTCCAGATTTGTTGTATAATTGTTATTGAATTGTTATGTACACTTATTTATTTGTTATATATATCTAATTTGTCACCGGGGGACACACCCCCAATTGCAAATAAACGAATGAATGAATGAATGAATGAATGAATGTAAAGTAAGATAGAGACTTCTGTGAAGTAATAGAAGCCTTTTAAAGAAAGCTTTCCAGTCGGTCAACACAAATTGTACCTTATTACCTTAGGCGGGAAACAAATATTTACAAACCACAACCTAAAATCGCGTGATATTATTACAAACAAACACGCTTTATGTAAACAATGGGTTACCTACTTAATTGGATGACATGTTTCGAACGTCAAGCGTTCATCATCAGATCCTGTTCACTTAGGCTTAATTAGTATACGATGTTTATGTATTGCACTTAAACACAAATATATATTTAATGGTCAGATTATAAGCTATAAGTTTGTAGTGAGAACAGGATCTAAAAAAGGAAGGAAGATTGTAGTTTTACGTGACCGGGAATCTTCAGATTATGAGCCACGGGACCTCCTTTTTACATGGAATCTGAACCACAGGACATAGCATTTCACTTCGAAAATCGCACATGCATTGACTGGGAATCGAACCCAGTCCACTTTGGTGAAATTCCAACAGGATGACCGCTGCGTCACCACGCCCTCATGATCAGAGTGTTAGTTTGTAATAATATCTCGTTTCTTTCAGTCTAGGGTATGTAAATACTTGTTTCCCGCCTAATGTGATTAGGCACAATTTGTGTTGATCGACTGAAAAACTTTCTTTAAGAGACTTAACCAGAATATTAACATTATTGTTAGGTGAATAGCTGTGAAGCAATTTTATGAGTATAAATAATCGCCTATGTTTGATGTGGGGAAGGGCTTCACAAACTATTTTGAATAATCGCGACATTCTACAAAACAGGGCTCTAAGGTCAATGTATGGATTACATCGTTTATACCCTCGCTGTAGAATGTACACTGAAACTAATATATTGCCTTTGAAACTCCTTGTATCTTTCAATTCCAGTTTAGTTACTTATAAAATATTGCATAGCCTCATGATCACTAACATATTTTCATTCTCTTTCGTTAATGAAATTCACGTGCACTCCACAAAAAAATAAGTTACATGTTTCAGCAATAGAACAACTAAATTTGGAGTCAATGCACTGCAGAACTCTCCCATCTCTGTATACAAGCATCATGTACCGCATGATCTAGCAATAAACTCTAAAATTGGACCATTTGTTGAAAAGTTAAAAAGGTACTATTTACTGACTCTGGATGTACAGTTTAATAATTTACTCTTGTGATACCTCATTCTTCCAAGTATATTTTCCAAATATTTTTACGTTTATAATTATTAATTTTATTATGTCATCAAAGCATGTCAAAGAATGCTCGTTTGCTTATACTCTCATTTTCTCTCATCGTATTCCTATCAAAGACGTGATTTATTGGGTGACTGAGTCTTGGGAAAATGCCACAAAGGGATTGGTTACAAAGTTATGACCCACTCTATCATACAAGTTAATTGTAGTCCGTTGTACCGTGCAGTGTCACTTTTGTATCATTTCTACTGTACATTTTCTTTTCATAAATTAAAGCTCATTTTAGTTTGAAATTTCTTTGATGATTTTCATTTTTTCTTAAAAATATTTTTGGTTCGGATTATCCTATTTTTGACTAGCGGGGTTCGGATTATCCAGGATTTGGACTAGCATGGTTTGTATTATCCTGGATTTTGGAACGGCGGGGTTCGGATTATCCGTTTCCTAGAATATTTTTGTGATAAATACTTGTATAGTGTTTATCAGGGAGGATGAAAACCTATTGGCAAAATAGAAGAACTAAATTGGCTAAGGCTATGGATAATTGATTGCAGTGGTCCAATGTTAGCATCTCTACTTAATATAAAACAAAGTTCCCGATTCTTGGATGTTACGGGTAAACTCGTGAACCACTCGATGGATTTTGATGTGGTTTTCACCATTCTGTAAAGGATATCTCGAGGATTATTTCTGTAGAAAATAATTTATTTATGATCATAGGAAGCCGAGCAGTAACGATTTCAGTGGAGAAGTCGAAAGGAAACCTAGTGCCCGAGCGCTTTGTAAGCTTACGCTGGGAAAACCGTTAAAAATATCTAAATACTATGAGTGTAATAATTGTTCAGCATGAAAAGTTCTACAAAAAAGTCCGGGAGAGCATATGTCTATCTTCAACACATCGCCCATTATAAGTGTTTTTACGTTTTAATTTCTTCCAATCATGTCCATTCATCTACTGAGGCGACAGTATACGAGCTAGCTAAGGGCGAGTCTATCATCCCTGTTACAGCCTAGCTAGCGGGTGAACCTATTGCCCCAGATAAAGCCAGCAGCAAACCGTTGAGTCGTGTTGAGTTAAGACTTCTGAGAAGGGTGGTTTGTTTGGAGTTTCCCTTGAAGTGCAACTCGGTTTTTCTTCATTTGGACTCTTTTTTATATATATTTTTTATTTTTTTTAGCGAATGGCTTTTTGTGCCGGGAGTGTCCGAGGACATGTTCGGCTCACCAGTTTTGTAGCTGCTTCAAGGAGGACACCCAATGGGTGAGCTACAAGTACCGTCGCGTGTGGAGTGTTGTCTGGGGAGGAAAGTTTGAATGTAAGGACGAGGAGTTGGAAGGTAGCGGCTGTGGCCTATAGTTAGGGACCAACCCCGGCATTTTCCTGGAAGGAAGATGGGAAACCACAGAAGACCATCTTCAAGGTTGCCGGCGGGGGGATTCGAACCTCCTCGCCTCCCGGATGTGAGCGACTGCCAGCAGTCATGCCGTAACGACCACGGCTAACTCACCCGGTATTTCGCCTGTGAAACACAGTCAAGTTAAGATTGGACGGAAGGGGGATTTGAGATTCATTCACCTCGCCATTCCCTGGAAGGGCAAGTCTTATTTCGCCTGTGAACTTTTCGTTCCGCAAAATTCACAGTCAATTTAAGATTGGAAGGAAGGGGGATTATATCATATTAAATTATACTGATTGGCGTATAATCTCTACTTAGTATGAAACAAAGTCACGGGTAATCTCGAGAACCACTAAATGTATTTTGATGCGGTTTTCGCCATTCTGTAAAGGATAACTTATCTTGAGGAAGGTTTCTGTAGAAAATAATGTATTGATGACCAAAGGAAGTCAAGCGCTAACGATTTCAGTGAAAAAGGTCGAATAAAAAACTGGCGTCCATGTGCTTTTTAAGCTTACACTGGTCAAATCGTTAAAAATATCTATATAGCCTACTATGAGTGTAAGAGTTGTTCAGCATGAAAAGTTCTACAGAAAAGCCTGGGAGAGCATATCACTATCTTCAATACATCGCCTACTATAGGCCTACATGTTTCTACGTTTTCATTTCTTCATACAATCTCCATTCAATTACTGAGGCGACAGTTTGAGCTAGCTGGGGGCGAGTCTATCACCCCCGTTACAGCTTAGCTAGCGGACGAGCTTATTGTCCCAGATACAACCAGCAATTAAAAACTTGGCGTTGTTCATTGACATTGGAAAAGGAAAGCGCTTATCACGTAATGCATTCATAAGTGTTCCCGGACGAAGCCGGGTCGGGTTGCTAGTAAAATATGAAATACATAGGCCTAAATAATAATGTTATCCTTCCGTCAAAAATTCTTTAGCTAATTTTCATAAATTATACTGTAGATAAGCTTCCGTGCATTATCAAGTATGCATTTATTCAAAGCACTTGTTCTTGTTTGAATTTCTATTCTTTTTTTTTTGTATTTGGTATACATTTGTTTATTTATTAGTGTGGCATATTTACTTTTTGTTTTATTAATATTAGGCTCACTTCATATTTAGGCGTCAATCTCACTTTATAGCCTATCGATTTATCTGTGTTATTAGGGGCTTCCCCCAAATTGTACTTCTGTAACTTGTCGCAGAAAGATGCGATTTCTTCAGGACTGGTTATAATTAACCGATATTCAGAGTTAAATAACTATTATGCATCAGTTTCTAGTGCGGTGGTGGTGGTGATTCTTGTTTTACAGGGCGGAAAATTGAGGTCATCATCCCAAATATTCTATCATGGATTATACACACGTTAATTTCTAAAAATGAATTTCTCTACGTTATAGAAGAAAATGTTTATGAAGTTGTCCAGTACACTGAAATAACCTAATCCTTCACTGCTGTATTCATGCAGATAGCGCCTCATCATGTGACATCAAACAAATTTTTCCAGTGTTGGTGTTGTGATGATGAAAAGTATATTGAGAAACTTTGGCAGCTTTGGTTTAGTTTATTGGCCAAAATTGATGCAATGATTGCTTTCAAATACAGTTCACCCCGCTTGTAAGACAGGCGTTTCTGTCTGCTCAGTCGGTATAACAATTACAATGTTTTGAAGGTCTGGTAGGCTATTCAAATTACGCAGGCAATTAATTTTATCCTTGTATGCTGGTAACAAAATATTAAGTCTACATTCGTTGCTCTTTCGTCGTTGTTAATATACAATTGTATATACGTAATAAACATCAACACATTATATTTTGCTTCTGTCCGATTTTCTTTGTTTGTTCTTTTTGTCGGAACAATTTGAGGTACTCTACCGTTTCGTTTCCTTTTACATTAACCATTATTTTTTATTAGTCTCATTTTAAAATAAATTCGCTTTATTAAAATGTAATCAAGTTATACGATCAATCGTTAAGTTAAAATTGCCTTCCAATAATAATATTGGTATGAACTCTTAAAAGCACTTGACGTCAGTCTTTGTTTTATTGAGCCATCAGAACACGATGTGAAGTAAGTGACAGTAGCCCGGTCAGTGCGGTCAGTAGACTTTCAGCTAATCTTATTTTACAACATTCCCTCGCATTTCTCTATAATCAACAACGACACTACAATACTATTGCTAGGCGTGCGTTCTTTTGGGCGGAACGATGCAGTACTAGAACTAGAATTAACTACAAACTTAACTAACTTATGTACTAAAAGAAGAAGAAGAAGACAAATACAAGGAATAACGGAAATAAAAGACATGGAAAGGAAATGCCCTCGGCCTTCGAAAAGAGGGTGAAGAATCTTTGAGAGAAATAGAGCCATGAAAGGCAGATAGAAAAGGGGGGGGGGAAGGAAAAGGTCCACCCCAAAGGCAATGGCAGAAGGGAAAAATGACCCAGCTCAGTATTCCCTTGGGGTGCCAACTCCTGAGTCCTTGAGGGTGTAGCGCTATCCAGGGTGCATCGATAGTGGTGGAGCCACTCACACTCTGCCTCCTTTAGGAACTTGGGCAGAAGGCAGGAGATACCGTGAAGAGAAAGGAAGGACTCCCTAGGCTTCGGATACTCTAATTTCATCGGATTCGGAAGAGAACAAGAGTTGCCCAAGGGAGGTCGACTGGAAGGTTGCTGAAGAGGAGCCCAGCACAAGTAAGTGAAAATAATGCATGACTCAGCTGGGGTCCCATGGTCGCCAACCCAAGTCCCGTAGGTTTAATTCTCTGGGGGGATCGAATCACAAAGAAAGATAAAAGAGTTAGACCTAAAAGTAATGGGATAACGGTTATTTACATCCATGATGACTTGGGCATTACTTCCAAAATCCTTATACACTCAAGAACAATAGGAATTCCAATTACCTCATGAAACCATTACTTGTTCCAAAACATACTCGTTTACGGTTCCATAATACCCTGACCACGCCAACACTAGGTTATAGCAGCGAAGCATGGACTCACAGAACTAAAGACCTCTTATGGATTGTAAAATAGTAATATAAAAGGAAACGCTCCGAACAGCTGACAACACAAAAGCGAAGCGTAAAAGGAACGACTATGTTCTATTATAGTTGTTTAATTTGATGGGTTTGAACTTCGTGGTCATATAGCCCCGTGTATTCGTGTGTGTACGTGTTGAATTTTGTCTGATAACCTGTGTTATTGTGATGGCTGTATTAGAGATTGTAATTGTAGCTGAGGTGAGGATTGGGAAACAGGTAGCCGTGGCCTTAAGTTAGGAACCATCCCCAGCATTTGCCTCGAGTAGAAGTGGGAAAACACGGAAAACCACTTCCAGGATGGTTGAGGTGGGAATCGAATCCATCTCTTCTCACGAGGCTGAGTGTACCCCGTTCTAACCCTCAGATCAGAATTAAATTTCTTGACAGAGCTGGGAATCGAACCCAGGACCTCTGGATCCTGACTCTCAATAGATACCCCGAGTCCACAGAAGGCGGTCCGACAAGTACACGGGACTGATGTCCAAGACCTCCCAAGTCCCTGGATGAAATAACAGCAATAAGAACTAAATGTAATAAACTGACGACCGATGGCAACTATATGAACAGGAAAGTGGAATAAGAACACAGTCTACAGCTACACACATGGGCGCAATGTCACGCGTGTTGTTCTTCGTAAAGAGAATGAATCACGGGTAGTGTGGGAATATTATAAATTACAATTCTCAGTGCATCAAGAATGAAACATAATAATTCCTTGTGGTCTGTTTCATCATTTGTGAAATAATGATGAATACAATAATAATAATAATAATAATAATAATAATAATTATTATTATTATTATAATAATACTGAGCACGTTACTTCGTTTGAACAGTGCTAGATGGCATGGTTACGAAAAGAACTGCCCGGTGTACACCCTCACATGCTCAGCCAACATCATGTCGACCGATCATTGTCGAACTTATGGTTGAAGTATGGTTCGCTCTTCAGAGAAACTGAGGGCTTTGTAATTGCGATACAGGACCGTGTTATTGCAACAAAAAAAAAATACAGAAAGCACATCCTTAAAGAGAATGTAGCAGATGATCGATTTCGTAGATGCACCTCAGCGCTGGAAACCATCGATCATATCATCGGTGGCTGCTCTACGCTGGCTGGTTTAGAGTATACCAAGAGACACAATGATGTTGCTAAGATCTTACATCAAGAGCTAGCTATAAAATCTGGACTTCTGGATACGAGCATGGTGTACTACAATTACCAGCCTGCCAACGAGCTTGAAAATGAGCATTATAAGATGAATTGGGATAGACCTATTTTAACCGACCAGAAAATCTTGGCCAATCGACCTGATATTGTCTCTCTTAACAAAAGGAACTAAGAGGCCTACTTGAGAGACGTTGCTGTCCCACTTGGCTAAAATATGCAAACTACCCAAGCTAAAAAAGACAAACAAGTACGCACCGTTGGCGGAAGAAATGCGAAAACTATGGGGACTAAAATGCGTGAGGATTTTGCCAGTGGTGATCTCTTCCACGGGAGTTGTTCCAAAGACGTTGGCTATGGCTTTGGAGGAACTGCAAATAAAACACCTGATTGCCAGAATACAGAAGGCAGTGCTGCTGGATACGTGCCATATTGTCAGGTTATTTTTATAACAGTAGTAAGTTTACAGGATACTTGATTCCAAATCCGTATATTGTAAACTGATTTGTACCAGAGGCTAATTATGAAAAATTAAAGATAATAATAATACTAATAATAATAATGCCTCTCAATGAGCTATAGCCTCGAAAAACTAGAAGTCCTGTAAAGGAGAATTCTAAGAAAAATCATGGGTGCAGTTCGTACTGAAGACGGATGGAAACTGCGAAGCAACAGAGAAGTCTACCAGAACATGGAAAGAATCTCAGAGACTATGCGGAACAGGAGGCTGACATCCCTCGGACATCTTTACAGAATGCACAAACATAAATTAACTAAACATTATTTGAAGACCCCTCCAACGTGGACTAAGGAAGTTAGGAAAGATTTAGAAAAGTTGAACATCACAGAGTCTTAGATGCTAGAAAGAAGTGAATTTAAGAGTAAAGGATTTCAAGATGAATGAAGACCTAAGAGAAGTGGTCGAACTTGGACAGAAGATCAAAGGAACATACCAGTGAACGCATGAAGGAATATTGGAGACATAGGAAACTCCAGGCAAAGGGGGAAAAAGGCGTTGCGTGATCCTAGGTGGTCAATTCGCATGAAAACATAATAATAAAAATATATTTACTAATTTGATAGCATTTATTTTCAATCGTGAAAAAATGTTCGCGTTACCCTAACGTAACACTTATTTCATGGGCTAAAACGGTCAGCTGTTTAGTTAGCCAGAGGGGTGGGAGTGAGATGGGAGTGGCTCAATCTTTTCTCATCCCTTTCCAAACATACACCATTATTTTGCCAGTTACCATTCCGTGTATCCGAGTATGAGTGTCATTATGGAAAGTGGATCACATTGTGTTAAGCTGGTTTACTTTTCTAAGTTAAACTTTTGTTGGAAACTATTGTTAATGTATAGAAAGGACCAGATGATTTTGCGAAGAAAACTGGATTTTATAAATTTATATGAATACAATTGATGACCCCAGGGGAAGAACGGGGTTTGTCCATTCATTTTCTTTCGGAAAAGAGATTAAGACGCATTCTGGTGGCCAGCCATCGCCACTACAGTTGAAATTAATTTCAAACAAAGCGGAATGTCACCGAATAATGGAGGTTTTTATTTTTAGTGGAAACGGAAAGAACGTCTCATATCCTCTCACTTTATTCATAATTTAACTTCAGTTGTTATTTGCATTACACGTAATTCCTTTATAAGATATAAATTTGGCACACACACACAAATCTACATTTCTTACCCTCAATTGGGGTGTTTTAAGTATTTCTTTTTAGTGTGGGAAGTTTAAATTCGCTCTCCTGAAAAATACAGAATATGACTTACCCCGTCATTACAGTGGAGTCATCAATTGTTCATTGTCGAAAATTTACATATTGATAAGTGAAAATACAACGTAGCCTGTCAAAGACTAATGAAATCTAACTTTAAAAAATTATACAAGAGGTTTTCAAATTTCAGGACGGTATATTAGCTTTCATTTATTATTTCTCATTACGATTGAGCCCCACCCCCAATGTAATTAGGACTCGGCTGATCTCCTTCCATAAGTAAACCCTACTTACGCCACTGGTTGCGACGTATTATTATTAAGGACATTTTTGTAATGTCGTGCATTTTTTTAAATTTCATATTTTCACGATCGAAGTTTGGATTAAAAGTGCGGCTTATTTTCGGTCCAATATGGTAGGCTACATGGCTTGTACTATTTGTGCATTACATGAGCTAATAGCTGAAAGCCTTCATTTTTAGATAACCCAGATATTCCACCCTTTAAAACGACGATCACCACCAGTAACCAAGTCCTTCGTGAGTTGTTATTATTCTTTGCTTAAGCACTTTAATAAGGGATAGGAAAAATTCGCGACTGCAATTTTCGCGAACTATTAAACAAAGTAATAAACAAGTGGTAATCTGTTTTAATAATCCTAAAATTACCAAAAAGAATGTTTTTTTAAATTCGCAAAATCGGCGTGAATACGCGAATTTTAGCTTTCTTTTTAAATTTTCTCTGTAGTTGAAAATCCTCTCTTTCAGGGACAGGAAAGGGAAGTAACAGTTGATGAAAAATGAAAATCCACAGCCAGCTTCCAGTCTCCGACCGGATCAGGAATGGAATGAATGAAGCCCCCATCTAGCGGCGAGGATATGAACTGTGCCGGCTGCCGAGGCCTGACGCAATCCTCTAACAGTTGATGATTTTTTACGAAATGTCTTCAAACAATGTGTGGGTTTGATAACAACCTTTAAAAACATGAAGAGTCGACTGATAATAATCGATCTTAAAGACTCGATTATTTTGAGTTTTCTCTCGACGCTTCGTGATCGATCTTTTAGTTGCAAGTCCCATGACTAGGATGAATGAGTTGGAACAGCCAGTTGGTAGTGCGTACTGCCCCCGTAAATTGAATTATATTGAGACCACGGTGGCTGTATTGGCAAATATGAATTAAGTTATGGCTGTCATAGTTGTGACGTGGATGTTCATGACGTAGGCACGGATGACGCAGACTTCACGCAAGTAGGCTGCTTGAGCTGAGATTCTTGGTGACGTCATGAGTTTGTTCGAGAAAGATCTGAGATTTACGACGCAGTCGCAGGGAAACATGGAATTGTGCTGAGGAAGAAGTTACGCGATTGGAGGAAAGACTCGAACCAATGAACGATAGTTTGGAGGGAGACGGAGATTACTGAAACTACAATATTTAATTACTTTTGGAATGCAGAATTGTGGAAACCTATTTTCAGTTATGGCATTGATTTGGAATTTTGAAGAAATTAATTTTGAGGTTTTGAAATTTGAAAATCCGTCAAGTATAGCCAAAGTTAGAAATTCTAGCAATGACGGAGAAACAAGCTATGGAAGGGATGGATACGCCCCTTAAGAAGTTGATAAAAGGTCTTGCACAGCAGAGAGGAGCTCTCATATCTCATGTGTCTCATATTTCTGATGTCATATAGTCGTTTTTCTGATTTGGTCAGACTTCGAGTGAATAAGTGAAGCGAGTCGTCTTTAGCGCGTGTGGTATAGCCCACCGCATTGAACGAGCACGGAGCGTGCCGCAGTTCCATTTTACGGTGATTGAAACTAGGCGAAGTTGAAACGCACACATTAACGAGTCTACAAGATAATATATCAAGAGTTGACTAATGTCTTTAAGCTAATTCTATTGTGCAGTACTATATTAAAGTGTGTAGAAAGGTTGAACATTTTAAAGATTATAATTTGGAAGATATTGGCATTTTAAGACGGCAGACAAAAGTGATTTTCTCGCCACCTGAGAAGCACTTTTATACCATCACATTTTATGCTACGGCTGACACGTGTAGTGCAACCGTGATACTACATATTGCTTTTGATGATATAACGCTGCATTCTAACATGGAACAATATAATATGGCAGTTCTTTCAACTATTATAACGGAAATGGAGATGGAAGGCTAAGGACTTTAATGCAATTGGGACATATATCAATGGATTGAAATAGCAGCATGGAACTTCGCTAATCGTCTTTCTACAAAAGCGAGCATGTAGTGAATATCCAACTACACTCATGCATCCTAGTCCAACGCTGAATTATATCAAATGGCAGTGGAAATATTTTCATACCCCACGATTATGAATATTTCTGCGGAAATAACTGCAATAAACTTCATGGCGAATTTCTGCCAGAACTTCAGGGAACTATCAAGAGAGGCCAGGGTGGACCCGGCTCACAAAGAAGAGTTTTGCCAGAAGGATGTCTATCGTATACACGGAGCAGTGCAATTTCCGGAGGAGGAAGCAGTTCTATTCTCCGAGGGCGCTGGTTCCAGGTTCGAGGTCGGAGCACATCTTTTTGGTGAAATGGAACTATCACCAGTCTTCTTTGGAAGATTTTCCTCTAGAACTTCAATCAACAGATAAGGTAGTCGTGAACGTTTCTTGTTTTATTTGAGTCATTTAGCGATATCTGAGCAACCATTTTTCTCATATTTTCTGTCCTATATTTTGCCCCATATTCTTGCTTGATATTTCTGTACTCAGTACACTTCGATGAGTTATGCCTTTTTCTACGATTTATTAAGACATTGTTATGTCAGTGGCATAGTTAAATAATTTTGGATCAGTTGAGACTGATATCTAGATTCTTTCAGTAATTTGCATATTTTAGTAGTCACGATTTGACTGTAAAGTTAACGATTTTCTATGGCAGATTTGAATTCAGACAGCGTGTCATTTTATTAAAGTAATTCTTTTCAGTAACTTACTTTGACCAATTTTCTGTCATCATCAAGAAAGAAGAATAATTAAAAGATTTTAGAGCGTTAAAATCTATTACTGTATCGACGATCTTGGAAATACTAGTGGTTTTATGAACATGATTGCAACATAGACATTTATCGTCAGTTCTGAAATTACCATTGCATTATAGACAATTTTATGAAATATGAACTTTGATTACGATTTATTGAATACACTATAGTAATGAACTTTTGATAGGAGTTTTTCTCAATTCTAGATTGGAACAATAATGTTTGCATTCCACAGTCTAATTGGAGTCTATTCGACTATTATGCAGTTTAGATGAACTTTGATTGAAGATAGTATTTTTATACTACGATACTTAGGAGATATTAATCTCAATTTTGATAGACCAGAGAGGCGTGTATAATCGTATTTGCTATTAAATTTATTTGTGATTGGCAAATTTTTACTTCATATCGATTCATGAATGAAACCCACGAAGGTTAAATAAATAACAGTTTTGAAACAATTAATGAATATAAGAATTTTTAAAGAGGAACTATGGATGTATAATCGTTAGTTCAGTGGACGTGTAAAAGTCGCTGATGAATAATGCCCTTGAATAAGTGAAGGAGATTCCCACAATAATATTAATGAAGTTAATGAATTTGTAAGTGGAGGTTTTTGTATGTATTGTGGAAGATTTTTATGCCATATATATATTGAAATATATGATGAATTCTGGGCCTATTTTATGCATTTTAGTGCGTTTGAGCGAGGTATGTTTCCGCTGAGTTTATTGTCCAGGTCCTTTGAAAATTAATCATGTGAAATTACTGTTAAAATTAACAAGAGTGTTAAACAATTTGAGATAACGATTTTGAATGGAGGTTACCGTCACAAATAATAATAATTATTATTAAAACTTATTAAACCTGAATATAAGCATAAATATAACTAACCTTCATTGGTCGATTATATCAACCCGATTTGAGTAATTATCAACCGGATAAACGTGTGGTTTAATGTATTTCTAAAATAAATAATATTAATATTGTAAATAATTGTGTAAATATCTTTAACAATAATGTGAAACGAAAGGGATTAATAGAGGCGTGTATAAATTTTTCAATTGTCGTTTGACAATATTATAAACAATTTATAATTGTTATAAACAATTAAGGAGTTTTTGTTATAAACATTAAGAGTTTTGTTAATATACTCTAAAGAACGCTAATTATACAAGTGGATTGTGTAATTAAACAAGTTTTGGGATTCTTAGAGTAATCCAGTAATATTTGAATGGAGCATTTAAAAGATTTGCGTGATAATATTTGAGTTGAGTTGAGGACATTTAAAGTGTTTGAAAAGGAGCTAGGCTCAGAGGTTACGAGCATATGCTAATGTTGGCTGGACAGGTGGGTCCATTTAACGACGTAGGCATGCGACATGTTGTAGGGTGGATCGCAGCTGGCCTGACAACTGTATGTTAGAGGCCAAGGTCGACTACATAGCAGGCTTGCAGTTATAAATAAAGTGTGATGTTTATGAAAGAGGAAAACAATTGCTACATGTCTCGCCCCAATTCCCTCGTCCATTCCAAGTGTATTACTACTATTACGTTATTTATAAGCTAGTGAAAGATGAGATTTTGTATGTAACGTCTACAAGTCCTACAGGAGGACATGGTTATATTGACAATGGCTTCTGATTGCCACGTGTATTTTGTTGAATTTTTGTTAGAATCATTCCCTTTATGTGAAATAAATTATTGTACAGTTTAAAGTTTCTTGTTTCCGTTTTGGTTCATTTTTAAATATCATGGTGGAGGTTATTGTGAGGGCATACTTTAAGTGATCCAGTTGACAACCCAGACCCGAGATTAATTTGAAGAGGTAAGTAAAGGTAAGTATGAACCCCCGTATATTTTGGTGTGTTCCACAATAATTTCTTGTTAACTGCTGTGCTCTAATCTCGGTAGTATCTGTCAGTGCCATTTTCATTGATGTAGCTGTGCCGGTGCGTTTGATTATTGGCAATCCGATTGAGGGGGCGGATATCTGACAGTCTACTATCCGAATTGTCGGGGACAGTAGGATTGGCAACCCTAAAACGTGGGCTCGATTGGCTCGATTGGCTCGATTGGCACGATCAGAAGGATTGACGCCACATTTCGGTGGGGCTCGATCAGCAAAACATTGGATTACCAAGTTATTGCAGTAGAATTGGCACCGCAATTTTGTGGAGTGTTCGAATAACATTGGATTACCAAGTTATCGATGTCAATGGGATTGTGAAGACTCAAATAAAGAGGTTGATTCTTTGTTAGATGTCTTGGCCAATTGTAGAATTTAAGAGTGTGATTATATAGGGATTAAATGTTGTGTTGTATTAGGAAAATTACACTCAGAAAAGATCAGATCTTATACAACTTGAGAGAGGTTAAATAGGCTGGAAACTTAGAAAAATCGCCTATGATCTGGAGTCTTATTTTATTTGACCGGCTTATGACATGTTTAGTCATATTAAATATAAAATTAAATTATTTGGATTGTAAATGTAAATTATTTGTGTTAGGATATTTTAAAATGAACCAAAGAAATTTGAACATGTGCTTGAGTTTATTTCAACATGAAGTGTCTACGAAAGTTAATTATAAGGTAATTATAAGTTAGATTTAAGACAGAAAATTGCTCAAACTTTATATATGGTGAAAAATGTTGCTCAGATGTTGTTATTTTGCTCTGTTTGATGTATGTCCCTAAAGCAGTCTATTCTTGAAATATTATTGAAATGGCAGATGAGAGTATGAGGATGATGTTAGAGGAGTTGAAAGCTAGCATGAATGAAAGTGCGAGGGAGATGGAAGCTAGGAGTGCTAGTAGAATGAAGCAGATGCTGGATGAAAATTTGAAAGTTCTTCAGACCAGTTCTGCAAACTTAGAAAATGATATGTCGCGTTTACAGATCAGTACCCAGGGAATCGAGAATGCTGTAACTGACATGCGCACAGACGTGTCCAAAGTGCATAAAGATGTCTCAGAGGTTAAAGTAGATTTGTCCAATGTGCATAAAGATGTTTCAAATGTTAAAACTGATGTTTCTAAGGTACAGAAAGATCTTACTATGTTGAATCTTGATGTTGCTAATGTCCGGGGTGATATTTCCTGTGCTAGAGCTGAAGTAATTGTTGTTAGGAACGATGTTGCTACTGTACAAGACAAGGTTGAAGAAGTTCAGAGAGAGATTAAAAATGTTCGAACCGATGTGTCAAACGTTCAAGTAGACATTAATAATATTCATTCTGATGTAAATGAGATGCAAAGCGATATAAATAAGATACAAGTAGAAGTTAACACTGTTTTTGTAGACATTGCTAAAGTTCAAACTGATGTTAATAAAGTAAGAGAAGAAATTGAAACTTCAAAAACACTTTGTACTCGTAACATTAGTGCATTAACAACTAGGTTGGTTGACGAGTCTGTTAGGACAACAGCTTCTTTAGCAGGATTAAAGTATGATGTAGAGGTCATGAGAACCCAAGTCTTAGATCATAATCGTTTACTTAAGGAAGACATTGAAGTAGATATTGCGGAAATGTTAACTGCAAATGTAACGGTTTGGAAAGATGAATGGAACAGGTCAAGTGGGGAACATGTCACTCAGATTCAGGAACGAATTGAAAGAAAACTTGCCAGTACACAAGTAGACATTAATAATGAAGTAGTTCAAATTAGGAAGGATTTGAGTACAAGGATGGATTCGCTATCCGAAAAGCAGGTAGAGGATAGAACTCAAATAGGTCACGACGTTCAAGCATTAAAAACCGCGTTAGAGGAACAAATTCAGAAGGTTGTCTCTGATGTTAATGAAACCACGAGCAAACTTCAGAATTTGAAACTAGGAGAAGCCAGCATGATGGAAACCTATAAAGAAGAGTTGATCAGGAAAGTCATCACGGAAATCACGGATAAGGATCCAGAAGGCTTGACTGGTGAAGATGATAGGAATTACGTCAGAAGATGTAACCTCGCTACAGAAGAGAGAGATATTAGTCCTGAGGAACGTATATCCAGATTCCGGGAAGAAGAAGAGGATAGGAATATTGAACCTGAATGGAAATATCGTGATAGTGGGAAGAATTACATGGATTCATATCCGAGAAATGTGACAGTCATCTGGAACTTCGAGGACAAACCTCAAAAATTCAGTAATACTGATAGTCTAACACCGATAGAATATATCAGGAACCTGAAAGACTATTTCATTGAAGCTCACATTTCCAGAGAAAGAGAGATGAGGATAGTGGAGAGATTTCTAGCTGGAGGACCCCTTGAATGGTTCAGAGCATTTCGCTACACTTTCAGTAATTTCGACGAATTTGCAGAGGCACTGATAAAACGATTCTGGTCCATCGAAGCACAGAATTCATTAAGAGCTGAGGTATACTCGAGGAAGTATTCAAGTACTCTTCCAACACGGTACGCTGATTTCTTCACGAGCCAGTTATCACGCTTGAGATTTTTGCAACCCCCATTGTCAACAGAGCAGTTGATAGATGCGATTTCTCGTATGCTGCCTGTGGAGGTGAGAAGACTCATCATATCGTCAAACATCAGGGATTTGACCAGTATGGACGAATTATTGAGAAGGCTTGACTACACGAGTCCAATGCCAAATGTGGTACAAAAAGGTCAGAGGCACGAATTCAAAGACATCAATACAGTCTATATGGATCAAGTTCAGCAAACTGACAAGCCCAATGAAGAGAAAACTGAAAATGTAGGTCCTCACAGGAACAATCATTTTCGCAACCACAGATCGCAAGGTTACCGTCCATATCAGCAAAGAAGAGGCTGGAATAATAATAGAGGGAATTATAACAATGGAAGAGGTAGATACTACAATAACCAGGGCTACAATAGGAACTACAATAAAAATTACCAGAATCGAAATCAGAATTCTCAAGGTCAAGTTATGACACCCGACAAATATCAAGAGAGAGAGAAAGAAAGTCAGCATTATCTTAAGGAATTACGGGAGAAGGAAGCTGAAAACCAAAAGAAAAGACAGGATGTAGTGATCGATCCTGGTCCTTCTACAAGCCAGCAGAACTTTGAGATTGGTAACACAAAAAAAAAACGCCGATTTCTCAACGACAGTGAGAAACCATGAATACATTGCCACACCAAACCTAATTACCATTAACGAAATTTATGAAGTTACTGATGAGGATTTATTAGAAGAGAGGGGAATCGTCAAAGAGGAAAGACCATGTGCCTTACCTATTATTTCTGTACTGATAGATGGCCAACAGTACAAAGCTCTTATGGATACCGGCGCAATTATTTCTATCATTTCTGATGAATGCTATCAAAGTCTGTTAAAAGGAGAAAACATGACAGTTTTACCTGTTTCTACCGTCAAAGTGAGAGGAATTTTCCAAGACAAGGCAGTGAAATGCAAGATCCAAGTGTTGTTGAACTTTGAAATGAATGGAAGGAATTATGAACAGATCTTTATTGTGGTGAACAAGATCCATTTCGATATTGTGCTGGGAATCGATTTTATATCGAAAGTTGGAGCCATTATTGACATGAAGAATAGGAGTATTAGCTTTAATGATGGGTACATGATCACAGAAGAGATCGAAGAACAGGACGTGAAAAACAGTCTGGAGATAGACCTTAGGGAAGAGATTTTAAATACCATTATCAATGAAGTGGAGAATCTAACAGAAATACCCAGTAGAAAAACTGAAGGATTTGAAGAAATTCAGGGGGAATTTGAGGATTTGATAAAGGAATTCCAAGATATTTTTGATGAAAAGCCTGGATTGATTAAAGACTATAAGTACAAGATAAGGCTGACCGATGAAACCCCTTACCAAAAGAGAATATACCCCATACCTGAGAAATACTACCAAGAAGTACGAGGGTTGATCAGAAAAATGGAGGTAGACGGGATTATTAAAAAACAGGCGTCGTCTTACATAAACCCCATCACTGTAGTAAAGAAAAGTAATGGTCAGATACGTCTTTGTCTCGATGCCCGGACCATCAACTTGAAGATTCTTCCAGAAAATGACCGACCACCTAAGATTAGAGATCTGCTTCGAAAGTTCAAAGGGAGAGCATGTTTCAGTGTTCTTGACTTGACATCTTCGTTTTACCAAGTTCAACTGGAAGAAGAAAGTATGCAGTACACTGGATTCTTATTTGACCAGACGTCATGGGTCTTTGTGAGAATGCCTTTTGGAATGGTCAACAGTGGACCAGCACTTATTCGAGCACTTGATAGCAGGCTCACTGACGAAGTAAAGGAAAATGTAATCTGCTACATTGACGATTTAATTGTATCTTCACCCAATGCCGCAGAACATTTAGTGCATTTGAGAAAGTTGTTTGAAAATTTAAGGGAGGCCAATATCAAGGTCAATTTTGGAAAATGTCAATTCTTGAAGAAGGAGATCAACTACTTGGGGCATACGATTGATAAGGATGGATATCATCCAAACATGCAGAAAGTAGATGCGATCACAAGGTTCCCAAAGACAACTAAGGTGAAACAAGTCAGAGAATTTGTAGGCGCATGCCAATTTATCAGCAGTCACTGTCCGAGATACTCTGAAATTATGGCTCCTCTGTATGACTTACTCAAGAAGAATAATAGATGGAAATGGAGTACCACAGCAGACGAGGCTTTTGAGAAAGCAAAGGAGATGCTCAGGAACAACGTTAAACTGGAGTAACCAGACTTTGAGAAGATGTTCTATATTGAGTCTGATGCATCAAGAATAGGCATTAGTGCAGTCTTATACCAAAAAGACGAGGCAGGCAACAAGCACTACATTGCGTTCACTAGTCGGAAGTTAAAGAAACACGAGGAAAACTACTTTACGACAGAACTAGAAGCGTTAGCTTTTGTAACAGCTTTGCAAGCGTGGGAAAAAATGCTGCTGGGACACAAGGTTATCATTATTACAGATCACAAAGCACTTCAGTTTATGCTGCAAACTGACATGTCTAGTGATAGATTGACACGTTGGGCTTTGTTCACCCAACAGTTTAACGCCACTATCGTCCATCAGCCTGGGAAAGATAACTTACTGGCTGATGCTTTATCACGTAACCCTATCAAAAATGTGCAGATACACCATGTACAATTGGAGCAGCAAGATCAAGAGACCGTTAGGAGGTTAGCCCGAATCGGTGTGTCACAGAAGAGACACGCTCCAATCAGGAAAATGTACAGGTTCCTCAAGGGTTACATGGACAATACTGATGTTGACCATGCAGCTACACAGAGAGAATCACGACACTTTGTCTTGAGTGGAGACATCGTATGTAAGTATGCTGACTCTGCGCATACAAAGCTCCGAATAGTCGTGCCACCTAAACTTGTTGTCAATTTAGTGTGGGTAGCTCATCACGCAACTGGACATGCGGGTCGGGATAAAACCCTTGATACTCTTAAAGAGAGGTTTATTTGGACTAACATGCGTTCCAGCATTGCTAATGTCATTCGTTCATGTGATAAATGTCAAAGAGCAAAGTATGCTTCCGCTCTATTAAAAGGAAAACCTAAGGCTATGATTCCCTCTAAACCAAATGAACTCATGGCGACGGACATATTTGGCCCCTGTCCGAAGGGATACCAGGGTAATCAGTTCCTGTTGGTTACCGTGGATGTCTTCTCGAAATTTGTAACAATGAGTCCCATGCAAAAAGCTAACACGAGGAATGTTGTAAGCAGACTGGAACATGCTGTATTTCCAAAAGCTGGTAAACCAGAATATCTACTATCGGATCATGGAGCTCAGTTTACATCTTTAGAATTTGCTGCAGATATGGAAAGGCTTGGTATTAAGCACTTATTTTCAAGCGTGCGCTATCCGGAATCGAATTCTTCAGAAAGATATATGGCTGAATTTTCGAAATTTTGTCGAATTTTCTGTCCGAATGATCACTCTGGTTGGGTGAGATTTGTACCCCTTATTGAGGAATGTCTAAATTCTACAGTGCAGGAGAGCACAGGAGAGGTGCCAATGAGACTTCATCTAGGAAGAAACCCAGAAAGGCCGTGGGATAATCTTTTTAACCACGTTCCTAAAGATCCCGACCTAGGAAGGCAGCAGAGAATTGACAAAGCGAAGGAACAACTCCAGAAAGCAGCAGAGAAACGATTGAAAAGAGTAGCTGGAAAACGTTTTGGTGCTCCCTTAGAAATTGGAAATCTAGTATTACTACGCAGACCTGTCAAGGCGGATGTGAGTAAGAAAATCTATCCCAAGTTTGGAATAGTGTTTATTGGGTCCGTTCAGAATTACGAATGCTTATGGAAACAACTGTTATGAACTCTACGATGATGAGAATAATGTCGTTTATGGCAAGTTCAATGCTGGAAACTTGAAGAAATATTATCCAAGAGTAAGCCAATAATAATTCAATTTCGTGTTCAAATGAATTCAGATATTTATAACACAGAGTTTAAAAACAATTTGCAACTGTATTTAAAACGTGGTGAAGGGAGAATGCCCCCGTAAATTGAATTATATTGAGACCACGGTGGCTGTATTGGCAAATGTGAATTAAGTTATGGCTGTCATAGTTGTGACGTGGATGTTCATGACGTAGGCACGGATGACGCAGACTTCACGCAAGTAGGCTGCTTGAGCTGAGATTCTTGGTGACGTCATGAGTTTGTTCGAGAAAGATCTGAGATTTACGACGCAGTCGCAGGGAAAAATGGAATTGTGCTGAGGAAGAAGTTACGCGATTGGAGGAAAGACTCGAACCAATGAACGATAGTTTGGAGGGAGACGGAGATTACTGAAACTACAATATTTAATTACTTTTGGAATGCAGAATTGTGGAAACCTATTTTCAGTTATGGCATTGATTTGGAATTTTGAAGAAATTAATTTTGAGGTTTTGAAATTTGAAAATCCGTCAAGTATAGCCAAAGTTAGAAATTCTAGCAATGACGGAGAAACAAGCTATGGAAGGGATGGATACGCCCCTTAAGAAGTTGATAAAAGGTCTTGCACAGCAGAGAGGAGCTCTCATATCTCATGTGTCTCATATTTCTGATGTCATATAGTCGTTTTTCTGATTTGGTCAGACTTCGAGTGAATAAGTGAAGCGAGTCGTCTTTAGCGCGTGTGGTATAGCCCACCGCATTGAACGAGCACGGAGCGTGCCGCAGTTCCATTTTACGGTGATTAAAACTAGGCGAAGTTGAAACGCACACATTAACGAGTCTACAAGATAATATATCAAGAGTTGACTAATGCCTTTAAGCTAATTCTATTGTGCAGTACTATATTAAAGTGTGTAGAAAGGTTGAACATTTTAAAGATTATAATTTGGAAGATATTGGCATTTTAAGACGGCAGACAAAAGTGATTTTCTCGCCACCTGAGAAGCACTTTTATACCATCACTTTTTATGCTACGGCTGACACGTGTAGTGCAACCGTGATACTACATATTGCTTTTGATGATATAACGCTGCATTCTAACATGGAACAAACTAATATGGCAGTTCTTTCAACTATTATAACGGAAATGGAGATGGAAGGCTAAGGACTTTAATGCAATTGGGACATATATCAATGGATTGAAATAGCAGCATGGAACTTCGCTAATAGTCTTTCTACAAAAGCGAGCATGTAGTGAATATCCAACTACACTCATGCATCCTAGTCCAACGCTGAATTATATCAAATGGCAGTGGAAATATTTTCATACTCCACGATTATGAATATTTCTGCGGAAATAACTGCAATAAACTTCATGGCGAATTTCTGCCAGAACTTCAGGGAACTATCAAGAGAGGCCAGGGTGGACCCGGCTCACAAAGAAGAGTTTTGCCAGAAGGATGTCTATCGTATACACGGAGCAGTGCAATTTCCGGAGGAGGAAGCTGTTCTATTCTCCGAGGGCGCTGGTTCCAGGTTCGAGGTCGGAGCACATCTTTTTGGTGAAATGGAACTATCACCAGTCTTCTTTGGAAGATTTTCCTCTAGAACTTCAATCAACAGATAAGGTAGTCGTGAACGTTTCTTGTTTTATTTGAGTCATTTAGCGATATCTGAGCAACCATTTTTATCATATTTTCTGTCCTATATTTTGCCCCATATTCTTGCTTGATATTTCTGTACTCAGTACACTTCGATGAGTTATGCCTTTTTCTACGATTTATTAAGACATTGTTATGTCAGTGGCATAGTTAAATAATTTTGGATCAGTTGAGACTGATATCTAGATTCTTTCAGTAATTTGCATATTTTAGTAGTCACGATTTGACTGTAAAGTTAACGATTTTCTATGGCAGATTTGAATTCAGACAGCGTGTCATTTTATTAAAGTAATTCTTTTCAGTAACTTACTTTGACCAATTTTCTGTCATCATCAAGAAAGAAGAATAATTAAAAGATTTTAGAGCGTTAAAATCTATTACTGTATCGACGATCTTGGAAATACTAGTGGTTTTATGAACATGATTGCAACATAGACATTTATCGTCAGTTCTGAAATTACCATTGCATTATAGACAATTTTATGAAATATGAACTTTGATTACGATTTATTGAATACACTATAGTAATGAACTTTTGATAGGAGTTTTTCTCAATTCTAGATTGGAACAATAATGTTTGCATTCCACAGTCTAATTGGAGTCTATTCGACTATTATGCAGTTTAGATGAACTTTGATTGAAGATAGTATTTTTATACTACGATACTTAGGAGATATTAATCTCAATTTTGATAGACCAGAGAGGCGTGTATAAGCGTATTTGCTATTAAATTTATTTGTGATTGGCAAATTATTACTTCATATCGATTCATGAATGAAACCCACGAAGGTTAAATAAATAACAGTTTTGAAACAATTAATGAATATAAGAATTTTTAAAGTGGAACTATGGATGTATAATCGTTAGTTCAGTGGTCGTGTAAAAGTCGCTGATGAATAATGCCCTTGAATAAGTGAAGAAGATTCCCACAATAATATTAATGAAGTTAATGAATTTGTAAGTGGAGGTTTTTGTATGTATTGTGGAAGATTTTTATGCCATATATATGTATTGAAATATATGATGAATTCTGGGCCTATTTTATGCATTTTAGTGCGTTTGAGCGAGGTATTTTTCCGCTGTGTTTATTGTCCAGGTCCTTTGAAAATTAATCATGTGAAATTACTGTTAAAATTAACAAGAGTGTTAAACAATTTGAGATAACGATTTTGAATGGAGGTTACCGTCACAAATAATAATAATAATTATTAAAACTTATTAAACCTGAATATAAGCATAAATATAACTAACCTTCATTGGTCGATTATATCAACCCGATTTGAGTAATTATCAACCGGATAAACGTGTGGTTTAATGTATTTCTAAAATAAATAATATTAATATTGTAAATAATTGTGTAAATATCTTTAACAATAATGTGAAACGAAAGGGATTAATAGAGGCGTGTATAAATTTTTCAATTGTCGTTTGACAATATTATAAACAATTTATAATTGTTATAAACAATTAAGGAGTTTTTGTTATAAACATTAAGAGTTTTGTTAATATACTCTAAAGAACGCTAATTATACAAGTGGATTGTGTAATTAAACAAGTTTTGGGATTCTTAGAGTAATCCAGTAATATTTGAATGGAGCATTTAAAAGATTTGCGTGATAATATTTGAGTTGAGTTGAGGACATTTAAAGTGTTTGAAAAGGAGCTAGGCTCAGAGGTTACGAGCATATGCTAATGTTGGCTGGACATGTGGGTCCATTTAACGACGTAGGCATGCGACATGTTGTAGGGTGGATCGCAGCTGGCCTGACAACTGTATGTTAGAGGCCAAGGTCGACTACATAGCAGGCTTGCAGTTATAAATAAAGTGTGATGTTAATGAAAGAGGAAAACAATTGCTACATGTCTCGCCCCAATTCCCTCGTCCATTCCAAGTGTATTACTACTATTACGTTATTTATAAGCTAGTGAAAGATGAGATTTTGTATGTAACGTCTACAAGTCCTACAGGAGGACATGGTTATATTGACAATGGCTTCTGATTGCCACGTGTATTTTGTTGAATTTTTGTTAGAATCATTTCCTTTATGTGAAATAAATTATTGTACAGTTTAAAGTTTCTTGTTTCCGTTTTGGTTCATTTTTAAATATCATGGTGGAGGTTATTGTGAGGGCATACTTTAAGTGATCCAGTTGACAACCCAGACCCGAGATTAATTTGAAGAGGTAAGTAAAGGTAAGTATGAACCCCCGTATATTTTGGTGTGTTCCACAATAATTTCTTGTTAACTGCTGTGCTCTAATCTCGGTAGTATCTGTCAGTGCCATTTTCATTGATGTAGCTGTGCCGGTGCGTTTGATTATTGGCAATCCGATTGAGGGGGCGGATATCTGACAGTCTACTATCCGAATTATCGGGGACAGTACAAGATGATGATAGCAAGTAGGCCTATCCAGATCAAAATCTGCCACTGTTTCCTGAACTAGTATTAACCAGGTGGTCTTCTTGTTTTCATTGTGTAGTGTACCTGTCAGAGTATTGAAATATATTGTGCAATTAATGAATGATTTCTTTTTTTCGTGTGGCTTCCTGAGGGGCCGAGTGCAGGTCTTTCTAGTAGACGCCCGTGGGCGACCTGCGCGTCGTAATGAGGATGATGTGATGATGAATACTTCACATACACCCAGTCCCCGGGCCACGGGAATTAACCCCAGGAGATTACAATCCCTAATGGCCCGGCCGGGAATCGAACCCGGGACCTTTCTGGCTAAAGCCTAGCATGCTAACCATTTAGCCAAGCAGATGAATGAAGTGGTAAGTATTGTGCCCATTTCAACAATGAAATATGCAAGTCACAGTTCGCCAGCCATGCTCAATCGGGAGTATCGGGGTTCATGGTATGTTCTCCCACTCTGTGACTTACACACTTTGGATTAAGCATAGGATACACTTCCAAAAATAAACAAAATCAAAATCCTACTATCAAAATATTTAATTATGGCGCTACAAAAATAAACAATAAAAATACTGACACTGCACTTCACACTTGTCCAAATATGAACAAGGAATTCAAATTAAATAATCACAAAATAATAATTACTGGTTATCCATAAAGCAACCAAAACTCCAACTGAGTTTCACTCCCATATGGCATCAATCCTAATTCTTTAAAAACGAGCTCCAAATGGCTCGGTAAAGTTTACATGCATTGTGTTAACAATTAAACACACATCATTTAATTTTTACATGAATATATCTGGCTTTAATCATAATATCATAGTATGGCTACTCATTAATTAATTTTGGGCTCCCACAATGTTCATCTGTCACCATCTCTCTTCTCAAGCTACCAACTCACTACCGTGATTGGAAAAATTTGCGTATCCCTGAGTTATAAAAATCTATTGACCAAGTCAAATCAAGATTACTCCCAAAATCTTAATATTTTCATAATAACTCGTGAATCACTGAATCATTTAATAATAACGTTAGGGATTTTATTATATTGTCTTCAAATACAATTATATCTTAAGGAAGCAACGATCTGAACTCTGCAAGCGATAATAATGAATGTAAAAGGACCTCAGTTCAAATACTGGGTCGTTAAAACAATCTTAAACACTTCCGTGCACCGTGAATCAGACAGCCCGTTCCTGACCTATCTCTATAAGAGAGTGTGTAAGGGTCTGTCTCAACTACTTGGCTGATTTATGGCTATGGAGGGAAGGGAACCTACAGTCTCGCTTCCTCAAGGGACTGGCTAAACAGCTTTACAACCAGCTGCTCCAAATGCGTTTCTTTGAATGACAAGGCTCTTAATACAAATTAACAACAAGACAATATTAGGTTCTACAGACCTATTCTTTTAGCTTCGGTAAAGTATAATTATGAAGTGTCCTCATTAGCGGGTAAGAAAATCCAATAAAACAACAAATATTAAGGGGCTTCAACACAGACGACTCTGAGTTCAATCCTTTAAAATTGCCTCGGGAACCATATCCCAACTTTGAGGACTTACAACATAGCGACTTAAGGAAGGCATAGCACGCAACCAGCGCTCATAATACAACATAAATTGCACCCTTTTCAGTATTGCATAGTATCACAATTCAACATAACTCATTACCGCAACTAACTGTCCCTCACAATTATTTTTACCGAGCATTTCAACGCGTTCCTAGCGTGACAAATTATTTCAATTGCGCGACATGGCACTCATACATAATATAGCCAAGTTGCCTTTCAAAGAACGAAATAAATTCAAATCAAAGTTTGATATTCGTCTCAAAGATAATATATTCAGCCTTAGCCTCCATCAACAATAAAAATTTATACCATTAAGAACATATTGATTCACAACATATAACAATTCATCTAAGGGGCTCTTGTAGCTACCACTTACTCAATATAAAATTCATCACATAAATAATGTATTAAATTATTATTATTATTATTATTATTATTATTATTATCATAACGCTTGCTTTACCATAGTTATATTATTTACCATTATTGATATTCCACTGAATATTTTCCACAAGGGATTCATTGATATTTCACATATTCATATTTCAGTCAAATTAATCGTTCAGATCGCGCAACCCTTATTTCACATGTTTTCAAACATCCCTACTTCCACTCCTGAGGAGTATACGCAAATCTTCCCAAAACACATAATAATGAAATTAGTAATCATATGATTTTACGGTCAGAGACCGAGTTCTCCATCGATGAAACATTTCACCCACCAATTGCTTCTTAAGCCATATTCATGGTCATATCTACACTTGATAACACTTTCCTAACATCACATAAAACATATACACTGATCACTTTTAATCTAAAGAATACCATTTTTGGATTCATTTTCACTTAAACACAAATACAACTTCACTAAAAAATATTACACTCAAAATTTCACTATACTTGAATTACATAAAATTTTATCACTCTGGCATCAATTATTTGCCTTAACACACGTGATTTCCTTATTCTTTCCCGTTTACAAGGGCTGCACTATATGCACGTCGGCTTCCTACTCTGATGAGATGATTGATAGTCTCGATCGAACTACCCTCACTGGAACGGTTGATCCTCTTATTCTGGGTTGACTATCGGCTGATTAATTTTACTGCACGATATCGTATCTTGCTAGACGCTAACTTGTTCGTCTAATAGAAGTCTGTCACTGATGTTTTACTTTTATGATCGCTCGAACTTGTATAACGGCGACCTAGTAATTTCCTTGTCCAATAATCCACACGTGGATTTTACTTACTGTTACTACGATTCTTGACTTATTGGAGTAATCCCCAATGTATAACTGTTCATTTGTCTACACCTAGACAAAGCCTGGAATCTCGATTCCTAAATTCTATCGTACTCCGCTCTAGTCCCCTCAGTTCAGGAACACTAGGCGTTACTATCACGTTCTAGCCTGATCTGGTTATTTAACGTAGATAGAATTGTATAGTTCACTGTTCTTGGGTACTTCGAAATCCTATGATGCGTTGGTTCTTTAACTGAAACTATTTAGATTCTAGTACCTATCGCCGGTAATTTCTTATGTCCACAGCCTAAACTTTGACTGTACTGGTGAAATTTATAAAGTCCGAAGCTTGATGATATTATTTCCTATAACAAGGATTCTGATGTGTCTTCGCACGGCGATACTATTGACGATACTAGACGGCTACTCCCATACGGGGTGCTCGTCTGCGATACAGAGTAACACGACCTATCACGGTCTAGTGAGTACTGAATACTGCATGCTCTTCCTGGCACGTCCAGGGTTTATATTCAAATCTGCCGCAAAAAGATCAGATCTGCTTCTTCTCCAGCACTAACTTCTAAAATAATTGTCGTACAATTTTGAAAAATATGTCTCCTAAAAGCTCTCGTTTTAAACGTAAAAGGGTTCCTTTGATCACGAAAATCGATTACACTATTCCAAGATATTAAATAATTTGGCTCCTCAGATGCGTGGGTAGTGTGGTTTATTTTTCCCTCTCTCCCAACTTTGGGCTCGGGGAATAACTATCGACGTAATGCCGCGTATGCACTTCTTTCCTGTGCAATTATTATAAACTTTTTCCACACACAAAAATCTCCTTTCCAGGATGATCAACACTGATGGGTTCATTTCATTAATTAAATGCTTGCAAATGGCTCAATTTTAATTATTTCTCTTCTTGCGTCATTGCGATGCTGCCATTTTATAGCTGAGCAAGACCTTTTTCCGAAACTCCTTCTCACTCACTCGCAGTGGAAAGCTACCAGCTCTATTAAAAATCATGCGCTAGCTTCTTATCGATGCGTCAGGCGTGATATCATGCCCACGTGACTAGTGGTCACCCGCTCTTGCATCACATTGTAACAGCCCAGCTTCTTATTAACCCTTAAAATCCTTTACAAATTCATTCTAAAAACTGCATTATTTTCTCTCTTTTTTTACATATAAAGGTATGGATTCGACGCTCGAACCAATCCACATGGGTTCAGTATTGATAACTCTGGTGTTGATTTTCTCAACAATGTTTCACATGACAAATATTTGAGATTCAAGTACAGGCCATGCTCATCAATGAGTTTGGCACAGACATCACTGAACTCATCCCTTTATTATAAAGCCAGTCTTATCCAACTGTTCACCTTGAAATCTACGGAGAATTCAGCAAGCCGTTAAACTTGCTGTTTCTGGAAATTACATTATGGAGTTGTTAGAGGGTTGTGGAAATGTGTCAAAAACAGGGAAAATACATTCAGTTTTAGTAAATGCCGGGTCCCATGCTCTTACAAAATTAATCAGCTTGAGATTCGTAGACCCTAGGAACAAGTTTTACAAATATGTGTGTTTGATCCAGCAGAAATAGTGCCAATGAACATCAATGAGGTTCTTGGAAAGAAAATTAAGAAGCTGCAATTCTGTGAAAGTGAGGATTTACTATCAAAACGTCCGAGGACTAAATAGTAAAACACAAGAATATTACCTTAATACACTTAATTGTGAATATGATATAGTTCTAAATACAGAGACATTTATTTCGGATAGTATGCAGGATGGTGAGCTATTTGATGATACTTTCATCTATCTATCTATATATATATAAAATCAATGTAACGTGATAGTTTTTGGGTATGTATGTCTCCTATGCGTTCATATACCATTCGTCCGATTGCGATGAAACTTGGGTGAGATGTTGAGTACACTCCAAGGAAGGTTTCTGACTTAGTAAATCCATTTTACAATAGGTAGCGCACGCGTAGATTCAACAAATGAGCGACGATGCGCGAAGCATTTCAACAAAGTCCCGTATGTGTTCATATACCATTCGTCCGATAGCGATGAAACTTGGGTGAGATGTTGTGTACACTTACGTGAAGGTTTCAAAATTAGTGAATACATTTCACAGTAGATAGCGCACAAGTAGATTCAACAAATGAGCGACGACACGCAATGCGTTTCAACAAAGTCCCGTATGCATTCATATACCATTCGTCCGATAGCTATGAAACTTGCGTAAAATGTTGTGTACACTGCAGGGAAATTTTCTGGCTTAGTACATCCACTTTACAATAGGCAGCGCACGAGTAGATTCAACAAATGAGCTACGACGCGCGAAGGATTTCAACAAAGTCACGTTTGCGTTCATATAGCCTACCATTCGTCCGATAGCGATGAAACTAGGCTGAGATTTTGTGTGCACTCCAGGGAAGGTTTCTAGCTTAGTAAATCCCTTTAAAAATAGGTAGAGCACGAGTAGAATCAACAAATGAGCAACGGCGCGCGAAGCGTTTCAACAAAGTCCCATATAATATCATATACCATTCATCCGATAGCGATGAAACTTGGGTGAGATGTTGTGTACACTCCAGGGAAGGTTTCTGGCTTAGTACATACATTTTACAATAGGTATCACACCAGTAGATTCAACAAATGAGCGATGACACGCGAAGCGTTTCAACAAAGTCCCGTATAAAGTCATATACCAGTCGTCTGATAGTGATAAATATTTGGTGAATTGTTGTGTACACTCCAGGAAAGGTTTCTGGCTAAGTAAATCCATTTTACAATACGAAGCGCACGTTTATATTCAACAAATGAGTGACTACGCGCGAAGCGTTTCGACAACGTCCCGTATACGTTCACATACCATTCATCCGATTGCGATGAAACTTGGATGAGATGTTGTGTACACTCCAGGGAAGGTTTCTGGCTGAGTACATCCATATTACAATTTGTAGCGCAAGAGTAGAATCAACAAATGAGCGACGACACGCGAAGCGTTTCAACCAAGTCCCGTATGCATTCATGTACCATTCGTTCGTAGCTATGAAACTTGGGTGAGATGTTGTGTACACGTCATGGAAAATTTCTGGCTTAGTAAATCCACTATACAATATGCAGCGCACAAGTTGATTCAACAAATGAGGGACGACGCGCGAAGCGTTTCAACAAAGTCCCGTATAAGGTCATATACCATTCTGCCGTTAGCGGTGAAACTTGGGTGAAATATGGTGGACACTCCAAGGAAGGTTTCTGGTTTAGTAAATACATTTCACAGTAGGTAGCACACGAGTAGATTCGACAAATGAACGACGACATGCGGAGCGTTTCAATACAGTCCCCTATGTCTTCATATCCCATTAGTCCGATAGCAATGAAACTTGGGTGAGATGTTGTGGACACTTACGTGACGGTTTCTAACTTAGTAAATACATTTTACAGTGGGTAGCGCACGAGTAGATTCAACAAATGAGTGACGGAGCGCGAATCGTTTAAACAAAATCAGGTATGCGTTCATATACTATTCATCCGATTGCGATGAAACCTTGATGAGTTATTGTATACACGCCAGGGAAGGGCTTCGACTTAGTAATACATTTCTCAATAGGCACGAGTAGATTCAACAAATGAGTGACAGCGCACGAATCGTTTAAACAAAACCCCGTATACGTGCATACACAATTCATCCGATTGCGATGAATCATTGATGAGTTATTGTGTACACGCCAGGGAAGGGTTTCGACTTAGTAAATCCATTTCACAACAGGTAGCGTACGAGTAGATTCAACAAATGAGTGACAGCGATGAAACTTTTGAAAGTTGTTCTGCACGCTTCCACGAATGGTTCTAAATTAGAAAATCCATTTTACGATAGCTTAGAGGCAGTTAACATGTTGTGTATCCAAAAGCACTTCAAGAAACAGAATTTCAACGCCAACACTTTCTTTGATTGGCATTGCAACGCATGCCGGGTACAGCTTGTCTATATATATAAATCAATTTTACGTGATAGTTTGTCTGTCTGTGGGTGTGTATGTCTCCTATGCGTTCATATACCATTCATCCGATTGCGATGAAACTTGGGTGAGATGTTGAGTACACACCAAGGAAGGTTTCTGACTTAGTAAATCCATTTTACAATAGGTAGCGCACGCGTAGATTCAACAAATGAGTGACGATGCGCGAAGCGCTTCAACAAAGTCCCGTATGTGTTCATATACCATTTGTCCGATAGCGATGAAACTTGGGTGAGATGTTGTGTACACTTACGTGAAGGTTTCAAAATTAGTGAATACATTTCACAGTAGATAGCGCACGAGTAGATTCAACAAATGAGCGACGACACGCAAAGCGTTTCAACAAAGTCCCGTATGCATTCATATACCATTCGTCAGATAACTATGAAACATGCGTAAAATGTTGTGTAGCCTACACTTCAGGGAAATTTTCTGGCTTAGTAAATCCACTTTACAATAGGTAGCGCACGAGTAGATTCAACTAATGAGCGACGACGCACGAAGAGTTTCAACAAAGTCCCGTATGCGTACATATGCCATTCGTCCGATTACAATGTAACTTGGGTGAGTTGTTGACGACGCGCAAATCGTGTAAATAAAATTCCGTATGCGTTCATGTATATACCATTCATCCGATTGCGATGAAACTTGAGTTATTGTGTACACTGCAGGGAACGTTTATGATTTAGTAAGTCCATTGTATAATACGCCAACACTTTCTTTAATTAGCATTGCAACGCATGCCGGGTGTGAGTAGTTTCAACAAATGAGTGACAGCGCGCGAATAGTTTCAACAAAGTTCCATCTGTGTTCATATACCATTCATCCGATTGTGATGAAACCAAGGTGAGTTGTTGTGCACACTACAGGAAAGGTTTCTGACTTTGTAAATCCATTGCACAATAGGTAACGCACGAGTAGATTCAACAAATGAGTGACGACGCGCGAGCGTTTCAACCAAGTTCCATCTTCGTTCATATACCATTCATCCGATTGCGATGAAACTTTGGTGAGTAGTTGTGCACGCTCCCACAAATGTTTCTAAATTAGTAAATCCATTTTACGACAGCTTAGAGGCAGTTAACGGAAATTTAAACAAATATTGTGTATCCAAAAGTACTTCAAGAAACATAATTACAACGCCAACACTTTCTTTGATTGGCATTGCAACGCATGCCGGGTACAGCTTGTTGTATATAAAAGAAATAGGGAATGAACTAAAATAGGGGGCGGAGTTTTGATAGCTGTGAGAAAAGATATTGTTTCGAGTAACTGCCATTTTGATACCGGGGGCTTAGAAGCATTGTGTGTTAAAGCAATAATTGGTGGAAAAATTCATTTTATCATTACTGTGTATTTCCCTCCGAACTCCAAACTAGAGTCTTATCTTGCATTCTTCAGTGCAATTGAAGAAAAATATTATCAAAACCATAATTTAATCATTGCAGGACATTTCAATATTCCAACAATTTCAGGTAGCCTACATGTTACGATTTTATAGCGGGTGGACCTTGCAGTAGAGTTCTTCCAAATGTTATGTCATTGTAAAACTTGTCATCCCATAACAATATTCAAAACTCCAATCAAAGAACATTAGACCTTGTATTAACAAATATAAATAATACTATATCGGTTTTTAGTACCAAAATATGTTCACCATCCTACACTAAGTTTAGTCATCAACTACAATCGTATAGGAAGGGTAACAAATAGTACCGTACTACAAAAAAAGTATATCATTTCAAGAAAGTAAATTATTTAGGCCTGTATAGCTCGTTGCAAAATACGGACTGGACCCCATTAAAACAATCTTGCAATATTGAAGAAGCTGTTGGATATTTTTACAAAATATTCAACTCAGCTTTTGCGACAAATTGTCCTATAAAGCATATTCTGTCAAAAAGAAAGTATCCTTGTTGGTTTAATAAAGAAATCATTAATGCTTTATAACTTAAAGATTATCGCCGGAAAAGGATGACGTACAGTCAATCAAGTCTTGAATCTTACAAAGAGCTAATAAAAAATGTTAAAACTATGATAAGCAGGAGTTACCGAAATTACATAAAACTGGTTCAGGTAAACTTAGGCGATAACGAAAAATATTTCTGGAATTTTATTAAAAATAAGAAAGGTAGCACAAATCAGAGCAATCAAATAATGACATACAAAGGTAATCAGCTGAAAAATTCAAGAGATATAGCAGATGGGTTTGCTGCATGTTTCCAAAGTATGTATTTGCCACAAGCTGCAAAATACGTCATTCAAGCAGAAGGAGCTGGTCCTAAAAGTTATTCTCCATTTTTGAATGATGTGACTGAAAATGGCTGCCAAACATCTAAAGCCCAAGCATTCAGTTGGTCCTGATGGTGTTCCGCCATATATAGTAAAGGGCTGTTCAGATGTGTTCAGAGAACCACTATGCCTAATATTTAACATGATACTGCGTACTCAAACTTATCCGTTATTATGGAAAACTACTAGGATCTGCCCAATTTTCAAATCTTGAGATAGGGAACATAATTGAAAATTATAGGCCTGTATCAATTGTATGCGCACCCGCAAAGGTATTTGAATTTATTCTATGCAATAGAATATACTATTTACACACGTTCAGAACTACATAACGGATCAATTTAATTAATTTTGTGCAGTACGTAATTAATGCATTTTATGATCGTAGCCGTGTTGATTGTATCTTTACAGAATTCACGAAAATTTTCGATAGATTAAATCATGATGTATTAATTTAAAAACTCTCTGATTTTGGCATCTGTGAACTGCTATTAAACTTGATTGCATCATACTTGAACGGTAGACGGCAATACGTTTTTTATAATCGGTATGAATCCTATGAATTCGTAGCCAACTCCGGAATTCCACAAGGATCAAATTTAGGCCCATTATTTTTTATAATATTCATCAATGATCTACTACAAAGAATAAAACATTCAGAATGTCAATTATATGCAGACGATTTTAAAATTTTCAAAGTTATAAAAAATTTAGAAGACGCAGTAAAGTTACAAGAAGACATTGACCGTGTTTTTATCTGGAGCATTAAGAAGTAGTTCCGTGAAGAACTATACAGCCTATTTTCATATATCCTACTTATGTTAACTGCCACTATCAACATACAAAATTTCAGTTAGATTGCTGTAATAGATTTGTAAATATTCAGAACCGACTCAATATTTCGGATGGTCTTCATGTTGGATTTTAGATATGTAGGTCCTAGAGTTATGTACTGTTACATGAAGATTATTGTGTACGTGTAGCATTCAAACTTCAATCGCATGATTAGGACACAAGAAGTAACCAGGCGATTTTAAAATTTCGCACAGCTGCCATCTTGTGGTTATGGAAACAATTGAAATAGATTAGATACCAGTGGATTAACATTCATATAAGGATTTACCGTACCGAGTTTCTCTGCTCTCGGATGGTTAGATTGCGAGAAACGTCCATGAGAATATTTATACTTCGCGTCGCCGCCATGTTGGATTTGTGATCACCAGGTTATTTAAAGTCCTATAAGTGAACTTAAGTTCATAGCCCCTATGAACAATAAAAATTCAGTTTGATTGCTATACTAGATTCGTAGATTTTCACAGCCGTCTAAATATTTCAGATGGCCACCATGTAGGATTGTTAAATGTATAGGCCATAGAGTCATGTACCATTAAAGGAAAATTACTGCGTAGGTTCATTATTCAAACTTTCACTTTTATCGCATGATTACGACACAAGAAATAAAAACTTAATTTTAAAATTCGCACAGCCGCCATATTGAGGTTATGTAAACAATTGAACTAAATTTGATATTAGTCCATTGCAATGTGTATAAATATTTCCTGTACCAGATTTCATTGCGTTTGTAACATTAAATCACGAGAAAGGTCGATTTAAAATTTTCAAATTCGCTTGGCCACTATGCTCGTTTTGTAGTTAACCGGTTTTTGAAAGTATTATAGATGAACTTCCAGTAGTGCCCTTTACCTCCGTACAACATTTCAGGGTGATACCGCTAATAGTTTCAGAGATATAGAATGCCGGTGAAATATTTCGCACATCCGCCATCATGTGGTTATGTAAACAATTGAACGAAGTTATATGTCGGTGCATTACAATGTGTATAAACATATACTGTACCAAGTTTTATTGCGTTTGGTTGGTTAAATCGCGAGACACGTCTATTTAAAAGTCGCAAATTCGTGTGGCCGCACAGTTGGTTTTGTAATTACCAGTTTTTCAAAAGTTACATAGGTAAACTTCTAGTAGTTTCCTTTATCACCGTAAAAATTCCAGGGTGATATCGGGAATAGTTTCGGAGATATTGAATGCTGGTGAAATATTTCGCACAGCCGCCATGTAGGATTGTGAGACGTAACAAAATTTGAAGGGCACGGTCGGGGTCGTCCTGAGTAGTGCTATGAACGTACTGAGTTTCATTGAAATCGCTCCAGCAGTTTAGAAGTTATTAGGGGACACACACACACACCCTCCTCTCTCTCTCTCTCTCTCTCACACACACACACACACACACACACACACACGGACAAAAGGTGATCTCATAAGCCTATTTTTTCAAAATTGAAAATAGGCTAAAAATTAGCTAGCACTGAATATAAACAATTGTTTTTACCTTAAATTTTCATCAGCAAAATGTACATCCGATTATACATACACAATATGAAACAAACTTAAAACCAGTTATGTCTATTAAGGACCTGGGAGTTATTTTAACACATAACATGTGTTTTGAGCAGCACATCTATTTCTGTGTCAATTCGGCATTCAAATCTCTGGGATTTGTTATTAGGACAACTAAAGGGTTTACGCGCATTAAAGCCATCGATCATCTATTCAAAATCTTGGTCCGTAGCAAGTTAGATTATGCTTCAGTTATTTGACATCCGTATTATAAATCACTGGATGGGAGCCTCGTAAATGTTCAAAAATGTTTTCTAAGGTACTTATATTACAAAGGCAACAATATATCTGCATTTAAAGCAAATAAATCATATACTCAACTACCGGATGAATTCAACTAAATTAGCTTGGCAGCAATGCGCGAAAACTTACAGCAGGTGTATTTGTGTAAAACAGTTAATGGAATATTGGACAACAGTGGCTTCTTGCAGCAGATTCATTTCAATGCCAGAGCAGGAAATTTGCGAAATCGAGATCTCTTAGTTTGCAAAATACCAAAAACAGTATATTATAAAAATTCACCATTAGTAACAATGTGTCTGATGTTCAATAAACTTGCTAAAATCAACAATAGTTTAGACTTCAGCTCTGCATTACCAGTATATATTAAGGTTTAAGAGCTACAATTCTTAAATTGTCAATGAATAAATTGTAAATGTTAGCAACTACCGGTATGGGATGTAATCTGTAATTTTGTCTGTAAGTGTAAATATGCATGGTACCTATGTTATATCTGAGCTATAGTGCGACTGATGTATCATTGTCAAATATTTTTCTAAAACTTCTCTCCATTTTTGTTTGTATTATAGACCTAGTATGTACTTTTTTCGTTTGTTAAATCTGTAACAATTTAATACAGTGAAATGTACGCCTTCTGTAATTGGAGCCTAAGCTCTGTTGAAGGTATAAATAAATAAATATGAAGGTACAACGAACTGCAAACTTTAATCAAGAAGCTGATACATGACAGTACCAAGACATACATTGTTAAAGTTTTGCAAGGAATGGCATTTGCATTATCAAGGATCTGTATTGAAAACCATTTGGATACCCTATTCAAACGCTGACTCTGAATGGTTCTTTTCAGCTTACACTAGCACGTTAAGTGATATGCGTCACCGTTTGTTACAAGATAATTTGGATCTTTTCACTGAAGTATACTTTGAAGGATGAACTGTGAAATGTGTCGTTATTGTACAGTATTCTAATATTTAATGCATGTTATCCATTATATAAACAAGAAGTTCCGTAACGAACTAAAGATCCTACTTTTCTTAAAATGTAAATGTCATGCCAATTATTAATCTATATGGATCTATCTAGAATAATGACAAAATTAAGTTGGTAATATCGAAATTTCTAATCAGTTTGAAATACTGTATAGGCTACCTGGCATAATGTAGCCTAATAGAGAACTACAGTTGGCACCTGGTGACTGAATATATTCCTAGTTCCATCTCTTAAGGTACAGAATACAACATTTGGTTGAAGTCCAATGGATAGCATGGGCGTTACATGCAGTTAGACATTGGATCTATCAGAGCGTAAAATCATGTTGGCAACAATGACATACATGTATTGGTCAGAAATAATCTGAAATAATATGATCTATTGTTGTGTCAATTTTGAATGAAATCCATTAGTTAGTTTAGAAGTTATATGCATTTTAAAATTGGACCTATCAGCAGGCTTAGAATCATGTTGGCAGCACTGGCGTAGGCCTATATTAGTTACTCCAAATTAATCTAGAATGCCAAGTACTATACGTGTGCAAAGTTTAGAGCTATTGGCTTGCATACTTTCTGATATATTGATATTAGGGTAACAAAAATAGAGGCAGTATTTATTAACAGTTGGCAGCCCTGGTTACTCTTATATAATAATGTTATTGGTTTTACGTCCCTTTTAACTACCCTGGCTTTTAGAGACGCCGGGTGCCGGAATTTTGCCCCGAAGGGGATCTTTAACGTGCCAGCAAATGTACTGACACGGCTCCCTCGCATTTGCGCACCCTCTAATGCCGGCTGACTGCGCCAGGTTTCTAACCTGCAACCTTGGGCTCAGCAAGCGAGAACGTTACCCCTGAGCTACGCAGCCAGACTGGTTACTCTTAAGAATCGGCATAGTAATATCTGTTATGGTACACATAGCACACACGAAATTTTGTTGAAATCCAAATGATAGTATAGAAGTTACATGTATTTTAAGATGGACTTCTCAGCAGGCTTAGAACAATGTTGGTAGCACTGACGTATATAAATTACTCCAAATTAATATAGAATGTCAGGTACTATACGTGTGCATAGTTTAAAGCTGTCGGCTTGCATACTTTCTGATATATGCGTATTTGGATTTAAAAAATGAGAGCATTTATTAACAGTTGGCAGCCCTGGTGGCTCTTTAAATACGCTCAGTCATATCTGTTTATGTACACATAAAACATACGAAATTTGGTTGAAATCCAATTGATAGTGTAGAAGTTATATGCATTTAAAAATTGGACTTATCAGCAGGCTTATAATGATTTTGGCAACACTGCCATGTATGGCCTCCTGAAAATTTACCTGCAATATTATTATCTATACGTGTGCCAATTTTGAAATAGCTCTAATTCATACCTTTCAAGATATCCAACATGGAGCTCAAATTTCAATTGCGATTTTTCAGCAGTTGGTAGCACTGACATCATTTTCAAATGTGGCCGTGAGATATTCAGGTATAGATCTTTACTCCTACTAAATTTTGTTTCGATTGCTGCAGCCATTTAGGAGTTGATAGGGGGGGGGGGACACACACACAGCCAGACAGACAGAAGGACAGACAGACTGACAGAAGGACAGACAGACAAACAGACACACATTTGCCCGATCTCATATGTCTACTTTTTCCTCATTTTTGCAAAATGTGAAAAGTAGGCTAAAAAATATCTCGCCTAAAACTTATCATTTTTAATGTACCAAAACGTGTAATTGAAGCCAACAAATTTCCCACTTTAAAATACCGCTTTCTTCACTTCGAAATCACCGAAACATTTCTATCCCATTACTATAATACATGATCTGGAAATATTCTGGTGTAAGGGCACACACTTTTGCCCAAAAAGAAGAATGATAAACATTCGGAGAGAGTGGAAATGCGAAGGCCTACGTTGGTCAGCAGTGCAAAATACATCCTGCCTGAACTACGGCCTACAAGCCCGGACAGCTTGTACACACACACCTATAATTTAAGTTTTTATACGCTGAAAGTAGACTTTTATGAATAAATATTAAAACCGATTTGTGTTCCTTTTTACTTTGGTAACATTTAATTATAATCTAATTCCATTGAATTCTCCTTTTAATTTTTAATCAATGCAGGCTATGGCCATGCATTTTTCTCTTCAGGACGAATCAGGGAAGGTTTTTGGCAGGAAATCGGCCGTAGACTTATTGAATGGAACCGTCCAGGCATTTGCCTTATGGTGAAAATGAGAAACCAAGAAAACCATTTTCAGGACGGCCGCGTTGGGATTCTAATCCACGCTCTGCCGATGCAAGCGAGACCACCGCGGCCGTTTGAGCTTCAAATAACATTAGGCCTACATGGGAAATATTAATTTAAACAAGATGAATAAACTAGGATGCATTATCTTAACGCAAGTATTTTAGCTACATGACCCTTTCTCTGACAATCATCAGGGTTGTTGATGGTAAAAGTAGTAAACATGACACGCAAACTGCACCACTGAAACACTAGCCTTTGACCTCGGACGAAGCGAAAAATGACGAATTTCCATTATAAGTTCATTTTTAACTATTTGCTCTAGCATTACACCAATATTGCTGGAATGATTGACATAAACTATTGGCATTTAATGTCAAGGCAGTCCCAAAAAAGAAACCTTTGCTACCGTAAAGTGGAAATTGATTACTTAAAAGTTGTATAAATCTATTTGATTTTTATGAAATTGTTCAACAAGAACCTCCATATTCAATTAGTTAGTCCTGGAGCAGTTACCACGGGACGCCTCGCAGAGTTCTCCCTCGATCCAGGAGTTCTAAAGAAGATCACAGCGATGGCCCTTCCGTAACCACTGCCATTGAGGAGAATTAATGATTGATTCGACACATTCGACTTTGTCCTTCAGGCAACGCAGACATTTGGGAAGTACAGTTGTCTACAAATAAAGCTCTCATATTGTTGTTAAGCTTTGCCAACAATGATATTGGGCACAGGGAAAGGAGGGGCTAAGTCACAATTTTAATTATCGTGTCGGAAGCCATTTCTCAGTGATACCCTAGTAATCAGGATTAATGCTTTTCAGTCGGTCAAAATGATTGTACCCAATTGTAATGGGTACTTCTCTAAACTTGAAAAACATTTACATGGGTATAATAAATAAATTCACTTGGATGACCATTTTTTGATCTTCAAGCGATCATCATCAGATTGTTGAGAGTAGCCAGTGGAAGTTGTAGTAGTGGCACGAGAACGGATCCCACATCGCTCAAACAATAAGCAAAGTTCATATTCAAATCACAAATATCACACTAAACAAGGAAACTTGAATGTCAATAACCGCTAACAATAGGCTATCTAAACAGGTGTAGTGGCTAGTGTTCTTGGCTGTCACCCCGGAAGTCCGGGTTCTATTCCCGGCTCTGCCAATAAATTTTAATTCTTCTGTGAGGGCTAGAACGGTGTATACTCAACCTCGTGACGCAAAACTGAGAAGAGGAGGGTTCGATTCCAACTTCAGCTGTCCTGGAAGTGGTATTCCGTGGTTTCCCCTACTTCTACTCAGGCAAATGCTGGGATGGTTCCTAACTTAAGGCCACGGCCGCCTCCTTCCCAATCCTATCCCCAATTTAAAAATACACATACTAGTACAGCCTGCACAATAAGACAGGTTATCACACACATTCCACACACACCCAATAATTTACGGGGCTATATAACTGCGTTGTCGCAGACCATAAAATAAGCAACAACAACAATACTTGAATTACGTTGCTTGTTAATCGTAAATGAATATTAGTAAGAACATTCAAACCACAACAAATGACATTTTAAGCAACTGACAGTAATTTCAGAAATTAGAATTTCAACTCAAATTGATAATGGCAGTCGTTAAAATACAGTATACTGTAGCAATGAAACTTGAGAATTATTGCCCATGTTTGGATCGTAACTTACTTGTATGATTCCATGTTTTCTTGTTTTTTTTAGGTTTGTCCTGGTGTAGCGACCTGGATGCCGGAGAAGGCGACACTAAGCGATGTGGCCACATAACAGTTAGGAATATGAGCGGTATAAACACCGGTACGAAGCACATAATTCACAAAGTGGTGATTACTGGACAATCCAGTTATGGCAACAATATTCATACATTTAACAGTCATTGTTTCGTCTTAACGATAACTACCATACAAAATTCAAATATCCTCATATTTGTGCATTCTTGATTGTATGAGTTCAATGTAACATCAAGAAAGAATAATACCTACCGTACTGAATGAATGAAGTGTTGAACAGACAATATGAATTATGTTTACGTTTACTCGGTTTAGTGTAAAAGCGTAAACTGGTTCACATCTTGAGAGCAAATTAACCTCTCTTAAGAGTCATTGATATTGACTTTAAATGACAAATTTCACCATCGTTATGGTCGTTTGTGTACTGGGAGGTGTTCTACATTGTAATGAAATTGTAACGGTTTATTTGTTCTAGATCCTTAGCAGCGTAGCCGCGTGCAATACGTCACGCTCCATGACTGCAATAGGGGAGACACAATTCGGAGATCTTAGGTTGGAATCCTAGTTTTGGCATGGGCTAAACTGAGTGTGTTTTCAGTCTATTTTCTTCTTATGAAAAAATAGGCTTAAAATATCACATTTTGTCCATGTATGTGTATGTGCGAATGTGGGTGTGTTTGTTTCTAAACGGCTAGAGCGATTTCAATGAAACTCAGTAAGGTACTATTTCGATCGACCGCGACCGTGCCTTTCAAATTTTATTACATGTCACCAATCCAACATGGCGGCTGTGCAAAATATTTCACCGGCATTCTATATCTCCGACATTATTTCTGATATCACCCCTAAATTTTTGTACGGTGATAAATGGCACTAATAGAAGTTCATCTATGAGAATTTCAAAAACCTGTTAACTACAAAACGAACAAGATGGCCAAGCAAAGGTGATACAATTCAATAGTCTTTACTCGCGGTTTAACCACGTGAGTGCAGTGAAAAATGGTACAGTAAATATTTATACACATTGTATCTGGTATCTAATTTCGTTCAATTGTTCACATAACCTCATGATGGCGGCTGTGTGCAATTTTAAAATTAAGTTTTTATTTCTTGTGTATTAATCGTGTGATCGAAGTGAACGTTTGAATGATGAACCTATGCAATAATCATCATCTAATAGTACATAACTCTTTGGCCAACTTAAAAAGTCCAACATGGCACCCATCCGAAATATTTAGACGGTACTCAATACCTATTAATCTATGATAGCAATCTAACTGAAATGTTGTATGTTGATAGAGGTAATACACTTAAGTAGGATAGGATGAAAATAGGCTGTATAGTTCTTCACGGAACTACTTGTTTATTCAGGTGTTTTCCACACTCACGGAAGGCGAATATCATACTTCAAGTACCAGTGCACCTACTTCAATCGATAGGGGCAGATGACTTCGCTGTTCCTCCCCTTAAAACCGCAAAAATCAAGCAATCCACTTCAATCGAAGACCCGAATAGTTACACACAGTGGAACTATTCTATTTTTTATACAGCCGGTTCTCACCGATATTTAGGTTTACAAAGTTTAATAAGTTGAACACATGAGGGCGGATCAAAAAGTCTTTTCCCCTATTTTCTTTATAGGTTATGAATATTCCCGAATGGGCATATGATGTTATTTCCGTTTGAGCAGATACATTATCAATTAATATGATAAAATTGGTCAACTCAAACATAAAATTCCCATTCGGGAATATTCATAACCTATTTGGATTACCAAGGTAAGGTTTTTGTTTTATGAAAGGGAGCTTGACTTCCGTAGCACATTGGCATCGCTCGTGACGTCAGTACTACTTGTATTTTGTGTCTTGCGATGGCCTTCTCAGTATGTGCCAGCCACGCGTATTGGTGAAGTGTGTCTGTACCAACTGACGAGCCCAACGGCACACTGGGGCGAAACGCTGGCATTTTATGTTTGAGTTGACCGGACCAATTTTATCCTATTTTCTTAAGCAAAAAGAAACAAACAAACATACAACTAATTACAATTATACGTACTTTAGACTACACTATTTTTCCACACAGTCTCCACATTTGGTCAGACATTTGTCCCATCGCAGCATTAAATCTGACATGCTCTTGTGGTAGAATTCAGCCGGCTGACTGTGGAACCATCGTCGGACTGCTGTCTTGGCTTTATCGTTGCACGTGAATCGCTGTCCGGCCAGGAACTTCTTCTGTGGCCAAAAACGTGAAAATCACTGTCCGGACTGTCTGGTGGGTGGTCCAGATACTCCCAGTGAAATGACTGGAGTTTGTTTGCGGTTCTGGTTGCCACATGTGGTCTCGCATTGTCATGGTCCACTGAAGAAGTTGCTGGCAGGACAGCGATTAACGTGCAACGATGACGCCAAGACAGATGGTTCCACTGTCAGCCGGCTGAATTCTACCAGAGGAGCATCTCAAATTTAGTGCTGCGATGGAACAAATGTGGAAACTATGTGGGAAAATAGTGTAAGGTACGTAGGCCTATAACAGTACATATATTTTTAATTACCTGTAAGTATTGTTTTTGGCTAAAAGAATAGGGGTAGGGACTTTTCGGACCACCCTCGTATTAAATAAAGTGCCAGCGGCTCCCGGATCCCATGAGATCTCAGCAGTTAAGCAACATTAAGAATTTGGATGGGTAACCGGTTCTGGGGGACCACATCATGTTTACGGGGGAAGGGAAGGAGGAGCGGGAAGGATCTGGCGACCCTACCGCAAGTAAATTCCCACTCAGGACCACCTCTTCGGAAGTGCAAACCAGCCTTTGGACTGAAAACTCTTCTTCTTCTGTTAGATAATCTACTAATAAACGATAACAAATACTGCAATTGCAGTGCAACGTGCTTTTACAGAGATGTCTAATTATTCGAGTTCAACTCGTGGCGTAGTGGCTAGCATTCTTGGTTGTCACCTCGGATGTTCGGGTTCGATTCTCGGCTCTGCCAAAAAATTACTTCTGGTTTGGGGGCTGGAATGGTGCTCACTCACTCCTACCTCAGCCATCCTAGGAGTGGTTTTTGGTGGTTTCCACTTCTACTTCAGGCAAATGCCGGGATGGTACCTAAATTAAGGTACCCAAATAATAGCATCATATACAGTAGTACACACACCCAAGTACATAGGGCTACATGGCGACGATTTCGGAAAGTATCAAAATGAATCATCAACAACAGCAAGATTATTCAACACTTCACTTCTCTGAACTAACACTGTCTTCTTTGCAGGGGAGCCAACTCAAATCGCGGAAAGTAACAGCAGCTGGGATTCAACGTTGCGGGAATCATATTGTTGCTGCCCGTAACAATATGATCGTTCCGTGTATTGTATATATTTTCATTATCTGTATGTTTTTAGCCTATTTTCAATTTTGAAAAAATTGGCTTATCAGATCACTTTTTGTCCGCGTGTGTGTGTGCGTGTGTGATGGTGTGTGTGTGTCCCCTAATAACTTCTAAACGGCTGGAAGGACTTCAATGAAACTCGGTAAGTTCATAGCACTATTCCGGACGACCCCGACTGTGCCCTTCAAATTTTGTTAGGTCTCACCAATCAAACATGGCGGCTGTGCGAAATATTTCACCAGCATTCAATATCTCCGAAACTATTACCGATATCACCCTGGAATTTTTTACGGTGATAAAGGGCACTACTGAAAGTTCGTCTATAAGACTTTCAAAATCCGATTAACCACAAAACGAACATGGCGGCCAAGCGAATTTGAAAATTTTAAATAGACCTTTCTCGCGATTTAATGTTCCAAACGCAATGAAACTTGGTACAGGAAATGTTTATACACATTGTAATGCACTGGTCTCTAATTTAGTTCAATTGTTTACATAACCTCTAGATGGCGGCTGTGCGAATTTTAAAATTAAGTTTTTATTTCTTGTATCGTAGTCATGCGATCAAAGTGAAAGTTTGAATAATGAACCTACGCAATAATTTTCCTTTAATGGTACATGAATCTATGGCCTACACACTTAACAATCCAACATGGCGACCATCCGAAATATTTAGATGGCTCTGAATATCTACGAATCTATTATAGCAATCAACATGATTTTTTATGTTCATAGGGGCTATAAACATAAGTTCACCTATAGCACTTTCAATAACCTGGCGATCACAAATCCAACATGGCGGCGACGCGAAGTATAAATATTCACATGGACGTTTCTCGCAATTTAACCATCCGAATGCAGTGAAACTTGGTACAGTAAATCCTTATACGAATGTTAATCCACTGGCATCTAATTTATTTCAATTGTTTCCATAACCACAAGATGGCAGCTGTGCGAAATTTTAAAATCTCGTTGTTTCTTCCTTTGTCCTAATCATGCGATTGAAGTTTGAATGCTACACGTACACAATAATCTTCTGTAACAGTGCATAACTCTAGGACCTACATATATAAAATCCAACATGGCGACCATCCGAAATATTTAGACGGTTCTCAATATCTACGAAACTATTACAGCAATCAAACTGAAATTCTGTATGTTGACAGAGGCAATAAACATAAGTAGGATATATGGCAATAGACTGTATAGTTCTTCACGGAACTAATTGTTTGAATTAGGGTGTGACACGTCGAATAATTTCATGTTGTACTAAAATATCTTCCTCTCTGTCGAAAGTTATTTTTTAACTTCAGTCATTTAACAACCAGCTCAGCAAACTACGAATATTTTAACATCCATTTCTGGCGAACCGACTGAATGACACCAGTGATTACACATACTGCTAAAGTCACCACAATAACACTGGCTATCAGACAAATACAATAAGTTACGTAAATTAAGTACGTGGGATCGGTGACCAAATATTTCTCAAGCCCCTAATTGCAGGAGCAGTAACAACAGAATTGGGTTAACAAAGACTTAACCTAAGACATTACAATAACCGTTGGAAACTAAACTGAATGACTTGTAATGAATGATCTTGTGTTTATTGCTTCACATAAGGTAGTAAACGGTTTGGAACAAATATTATGGAAACCATATAACAGAGTGGCATAAATGAGAATTTATTAGACGTGTCAGGACACAGGTTGTTTGGCAAATGCATTAATCCAACATTTCAATACTTCAAATAATAATAATAATAATATATTCTTACGAGGGAGTGTGTAAGAGCTTGTGGGGGTCCGCTCTCCACCAGTGTGTGGGAATCTTACCCACTACAACCCACACATCCTTCTCCCACGACGTGTGTCTCCACCCCGGAACCGCTCTCGCATTACTTCATGGCGGTGCCGTACGTAAAGCCTCTTATGCTTCTTCCTCTTCTTTCAGTTCTTCTTTACCGCTCATAAGCATCTAAGTCCCTCTTCCTTTGGCGCAAACTACCGTCTACGTACACTGATACCTGATCCCAGGATTCTACCCAAATCCAAACTCAAGTTACAAATGCACAGTGTAAACCTGTAGGCCTATTTTACATTCGGATTATATCAGGGCAATTGGTGTTGTTGTTTAATCATTTGTGAACTTAGTGATAGACTATCATTCTCTTGTAGCCATCCCCTTTCCAATCCTCACCTACATTACTATTACACACACCATCACAATAACAGGTTATAGAACAAAATTAACCACATACCCAAGGATACAGGGCTAAGGAAAACCACTGAAATTAAAAAAGCTTTCCAGCCGGTCAACACAGCCGGTAAACAAGTGTTTACATGCCCTAACCTGAAAGAAACGGATATAATTACAAACTAACACGCTTTTATGTAAAAAAATGGGGTACCCCATTATCTACCACTGTTTATAGGCTAATTGATTTAACCAGAGGTGATAATGAGAACAATATTAATGTAAATAATTAAAAACCACAAATAGTTATACAATGTCAATAAGAGATCTAAGTATTTGTTACCTTAGTGATTTCCAAATGAAATATCATGGATATTTAATACTTCTATTACACCCTATGTCAATAAATTGAATTAATATACATTAATTAATTATACTGATGATGTGATGCTTGCGGCAGACTCCAGGAAGGATACTGAAACCCAAGTGCAGACATGGCACGATCGTCTGCAAGGATTTGGTCTTCGTTTGAACATCCACAAGACTGAATACCTCGAAACGATTCCATCCTCTGGAACTATAGGTATTAATGGAGCTCCTCTTTAAATTTTAATTTAATCGGTATTCTGCCCGAAGGCAGGTCCGAGCCTCCGAAGAGGCTGCCCCCAGCCGGAGTTTACGTGCGGTAGGGTGGCCAGGGCCTTTCCGCTCCTCCTTATGTTGGCCAACAGCGCGCAGTGCCTAGAACCGGCACACCATCCAAGTTCCGACTACGCCCAATGTTGCTTAACTGCGGAGTTCTCATGGGATCCGGTGTTTCAACACGGCTAGGCCGTTTGGAGCTCCTCTTACAAAGGTAAATACATTCCGATACCTAGGCTCACGATTGAATGGCGACAGCTTTGTGAATGAAGATGTGCGAGCACGAATCAATGCTACGTGGATGCGATTCAGAGATGTCACCGGTGTTCTTTGTGATAAGAAGATTCCTGTCCGCCTAAAATATAAGATATACCGCACAATGGTGAGACCAGTTGCATTATATGGTACCGAGTGTTGGCCAGCACCTAGAAGTGCTGAGCACTCACTTCATGTCATGGAAATGCGGATGCTGCGAAGATCTTTAGACATTTCTCTGCTCGACCATATCCCCAACACAACGATTCGACATACAGCTGGCGTGGCTCCAATCAATGAGAAAATGCAGGAATGGAGACTCCGTTGGTATGGGCACGTTGTCCGTGCACCACAAAGTTCAGTCATCGGCTCGGCCTACCATCTAACGGCCGACGGCCAGAGACAGCGTGGGAGACGAAAATTGCGGTGGCTGGACACTATTAACGCAGATTTACGATCAAGAAACTTGAAATCGCGCGAAGCATTAGATCGCAAGAAATGGCGTGCATTGATCCAAAAAGTGGACCCCGTTCCTACGGGATGACGCTATGAAGAAGAAGAATAAGAAAAGGAGAAGAAGAAGAAGAAGAAGAAGAATTGATTATACTAGTTTCGGCCGCATTATGGCCCTCGTCAGTAATTGTTTTTAGAAAGAAACTACAGGGTCATTATCTTTGCGCGCCCAGGTAATCGCGGCAAACTATGGCGTCATTTGACTGGCCAAGTGCGGAGCGAGTGGACCTCGCAATACCCCGCTCCGTTGACTCATATCGTTAGTTCACACTTGTTTTGTCATTCATATGTTCTGAAACAAGACGAAAATTTCGAATCAAGTTTCCAGGAAGACCTGTGTCTAATGCCAGTACAATTAAGAGGCTCGCTGAACGATTCAAGAAAACAGGCTCCGTAAATAATAAAAAAAAGTTAACAGATACGTTGTGTTATTAGAGAACAAAAATTAGATGAGATTGTTGTCCATTCTTTCATCAGAAGATGTCATTTTCAGCATCGACTATGAGCACTGTAAGTACACATTATTGAACATGTTTGGTAAAAGTGTAAAAGTGTGCGCCAACCACCGACTGAACCGTTTACGCGCGCCCGCGAACAGCGCCAGTAAACGCCGGCTTAGCTTGCCGTGTTTACCGGGGCACACAAAGATAATGCCCCTGTATTATAATTGCGAGCAAAGTTTGAATATATATTATACTTGTTTTTTTTTCTTTCGAAAACTTAATAAAAAAAGTTTAAAAATCAGATCTGTGTCAGTTAGTTAGTTAGTTAGTTAGTTATTGTTGTTTTAAGGGGCGGAACTACGAGGTCATCTGCCCCTAGATCTGTATCAATTGGGCTTTAAATTGATGAAAATATAAAACAATTTTTATGAAAATGACATATCTAATCAGTAGGTGATTGTATATTACTATAAAACAGACTAAAAATGTTTTCTTTAAAAAATATCTCATGGCTAGCAGTAGTGCCCGGCTTCGCCCGGTGGATTTATTTGTTTTACAGAACTGGAGCGCTCAAGGATAGGATCGGAATAATTTTTTATTTATTTATTTATTTATTTATTTATTTATCGTATGGCTTTTATGCCGGGAGTGTCCGAGGACATGTTCGGCTCGCCTGAGTCTGTAGCTGCATCCAGCGGACACCCTAAAGGGTGAGCTACATGTTCCGGTCAATTTCAAGTAGTTCCAACTTTCGCCACCAGATGTCAATGATACCTAGTGGTGAACGTTGGAACTTTGATATAGCATTCTGACGAAATCTAACCTAACAAATTTTGCTTTACACAAGTTTAGTCTGTGAAAGGATCTTTTACATGCCATAAATCTATGACATGGGACCGCCGGCTTTACTTCCCCTCCAAAGGAAGGCATACTGAAGGATTTTTAACGCTCTTAAAAAATCCGACGACTTCGGCCGGGTTTGAACCCGCTATCTTGGGCACAGCAGTTCAGCATGCTACCGACTACGCCACCGAAGCCGCTTATCGGAATAAATGAAAGTAAATTTGAAAGCACCAACGCTTATTGCAGCTGATAACAACAGTATACTGCACCAACACCATCGCCCTTATACAGAGGCATGCTATTGTCATGATGATAACTGTTTTAAGGGGCCTAAGAAGAAATCATTTTGCACTAATTACTCCCCGTGACTGCAATTTATAAGCAGCTCGCAATTCTGCACCAAAACATTGGTAGGGGCGACGTGATGCGGCACGCATTACATGGCAACAATAGACTTCGGTATTATTGAAGCCGTTCCGGAGCGCTTGTTCTTCCGACTTACTGAACAAAAATCAATCTTTAAGGTTACCTGAGAGGTGTAGCCTAATGCTACATAGCCTAAACTATTCCTCATGATCAGGCTAACATATTATACAAAAATAATTTTTCGAATCCGACTGGTAGTTCCAGAGATTAGCGCGTTTAAACACATAAACAAACACACAGACTTTTCAGCTTTATTATATTAGTATAGATGATCAATGGGGTGTGATTTCTATAAGTTGAATATATAGGCCTACGCTTTGCGAAGTGGAGTAAAGGTTGGAATATGTAGGCTATTGTAAGTATCTTCCTAATCCAATGAGAACTTTGAAGTGAATTGTCTTTGCCAAATAACTGTTGTTTCGTAATTTATGGTTGAATTTTGACACGTGTCACTGTGTGTTTTGATTTTCTTTTGTATTTTTCAGGGATATGTGAGACGTTCATACTTCGTTAAGATATTGCTGAATGATCGTGTTGCCTCCGGAGAGGCCGAGTGAAGGTCTTTCTAACTTAGTTGACGCCCGTGGGCGACCTGCGCGTCGTAATGAGGCTGAAGTGGTGATGAAGACGTCACATACACCCAGTCCCCGAGCCACGGGAATTAACCCTGGGAGATTAAAATCCCTGATGGCTCGGCCAGGAATTGAACCCGGAGCACTTTGGGCCAAAGCCTAGCTCGCTAATCATTTATCCACGGAGCCGGGCGAGATGTTTCTAAGATGCTGTTATTATTAAAATACCCAAGGTATTTCATTTAATTTAAACTTTAATAAGGAAACTATTAAAATTATTAAGTTCATATCACTACGTATTCGTGATTTCTGGAAAGCTTTCTTTAATAGAATTACGCAACACTGAAAAATGGCTTCTATCATTTGAAACGACTTCAAACCATTTCAAACCACTGGAACCTACTTCTAGAATGGATTAGTTGAGTACCCAGCCCTCAGATCAGAATTGCATTTTGGTGATGATGATGATGATAATTGTTGTTTTAAGGGGCCTAACATCTAGGTTATCGGACCCTAATGGTTTGGGTGATGGTGAAGATGAAAATGAAATATAAACTTATAACTAAAACTAACTACTAACTTATAGAATAGAAGAAGAAATGGAAAACAAAAGGAGAACAATGCAAATAAAGGACAGGAGGAAAAGAAAGGCATTCAACCCTCGAAGAATGCGGATTGAGGGACTTGGAAGGAAGGAGAGCCATGAAAGGCAGATAGGAAAGTGGAAGAGGAGAGGGTCCTCCCCACAGGTAGGGACAAAAGGGGGAAACCGGACCCAGCTCAGGAATCCCTCGGGGTCACCAACTCCCGAACTCACCAGCCGTGAGCCCCTGAGGGTGTATTAATATCCACGGTGCACCAGAAGTGGTGGGCCTACATACACCCTGCCTCCTTGAGAGCCTTGAGCAGAAGGAAGGAGATGTGATGAAAAGAAAAAGAAGGCTGACCCCTCGCAGAAGGAGGGTATCAGAAAAGATGAGACAAGGGCCAATTAAGGCGGGAAAGGAAGAGCTTCCCTAGGCCTCGGATACCCTAATACCGTCGGGGTCGGAAGAGAACAAGAGTTGACCAAGTGAGGTCGACAGGAAAGAAGACGGAGAGGAGCCCGGCACAAGTAAGTGGAAGCAATGCCGGACTCAGCTGGGATCCCGTGGTCGCCAACCCACGTCCCACCAGATGTGAGCCCCTGGGGGGGATTGCATTTTGGGCAGAGGCAAGAATCGATCCCGGATTTCCATGTTACATCCAAGGAACCTAGTCACTACGCTGCGATGTAAACCAGGGCGTTAAGATAAATTTGTGGGATACATTCGGAGGGCTGCATGCGGCTTGCGGACCTTGGACTAAAACACCTCATTATGATGAAGAGAACAGACAGGATCTCAAGTACAATGCCTGGGACTTTTGACGTGTAACATCTTTCCGCTCGGTTGCTGGATAGTTTTGTGGAAGTGATTTTGAAAATTGGGGACGGAAGTGAATCGGGCGGAAGTGGATCGAACGGAAGTGGATCGGACGGAAGTGAAGACGCACTGCCAGAAAAATGGGACGGAAGTGAATGGGACGGAAGTGGATCGAATGGAAGTGGATCAGACGGAAGCGAAGACGCTCTGCCAGTTGGATGTACAATTGAAAATGTGTGTATTGGAAACAAGGCTGTGTGTGCTCTGTAGTGCGAGAATGTTATGGCAATACAGTAGGCAGTGCATTTAGCAGGCACTGGTTTGACGAGCACAGTGGCAAATGTTTCACCGACTTTCATTTGTCATTGAGCAATTTATGAAGCTTCCCGTTCAAGTTTGAATATCACAAGGGGTAGGACAAAGACGATAAATGACATTTAAGTAAGCGGCATTATTGTCAAGCTGTGGGTGAGTAGTTAAATATTAAATGCATAACAGAATGTTGTTGTATGAGTGGAATAAAAGCTGTATTTTCATCATATGTGAGACTAGGTCATTTCATGATTGTAGGAGGCCATGTTTTGATTGTATTCGACGAACTGTATGAGAGCCTTGAGAATAATGAATAATACAGTTACTGAGGAATGTGCTCACAGTATTTGAGAGTACTGTCGACGTTGTGTGTCACTTTGTTATTATGAATTATCAATGTAAAAGGAAGGAAGGAAGCTTGTAGTTTTGCGTGTCCGTTAATCTCACGATCATGATCCACGGTACCTCCCTTTTACGTGGAATGCGAACCACAGGCTATGGCATTTCAATTCGAAAATCTCACATGTATTGACTGGGAATCAAACCCGGTCTACCTTGGTGAGTGACGAACAGCTTGACCGCTGCGCCACAAATGTGACAGTAGCATATCTCCAATTCAATCTATACATTCATCATAGTACCAGTATGAAAATGGAGTGTAAATTAACATTTTAAGAATGTCCAAGCTGTGTAGTATACGAGTAGGATAACATGTCAGATGTTACACATCATATGCGACTACTGTAAGGCTCGTATCTTTTATTTTTTATTTTTAAAACACTTTTGTCGGAATTCATGATTCAGAACTTCAGCTAATACAGAACGCTTATCATGCCTCATTGAAATAAATACTGGGCAGCAAGATATTATTTACAGCTGGATGCTACTGGTTACTGCAGTACGTGTTTGCACGCGATAAATGGCATTACGTAATACCATTGTGTTGTCTCTAAAATACACCGGGCTGCAGTTCACAACCAGAGAAACAGAAAGCAAAGTGCTCCTATTGAACTGATTATCCCTTTCCGTGTCGTTAAGTTTGAATGGCCCGTGCTGTTTTAGTAGCGCGCAGTTACTTCGGGTCATATCGACGTTGCTATTGGCATTCTTTCCTCTACATTCAACTACGTCCATTTAATTATTCCCAACAAAGATAAGCATTTTAGAAGTATTGCATGGATGTGTAAGCTTAGGCGATAAATCATTAGGTTCTAAATGTCAGTCACATAATGAATCAAAAGCCAAACATTCCATTAAACATAAAGATGGCAGGTTAAAAATTTCTTCGATTTGATTTTATTTTCAAATAGAGGCATGTACGTATAGTATGTATTGATAGATGAATAGATCCCTGGAAAAATGGACAAATACGGTATGTTTGTCAACAGCAGAGGCAGAGTTGTTACATAATGTTGTCGTCCCTAACATTCAAAATATGTCCAGATTACGACACCTTGTTGGTGGTAAGACGTAATAAGTAACGTGTAAGAAATGTGACTATAATAATTTCAATTGCAATTTATTTTTTAAATATTATTGATATAACATTATTGTGATATGTCTCACGAATCTGGCATCACATCCGGTAAAGATCATCTGTGAAACATAGGCTATTAATTATTATTTACAACACACAATATAATATAATATAATATAATACTCGTATAATATAATATAATATAATATAATATATAATAGTTTCCTTATTAAAGTTTAAATTAAATGAAATACTATGGGTATTTTAATAACAACAGCATCTTTGCAACATCTCGTCCGGCTCCGTGGCTAAATGGCATCTACAGTACATCAGAAAATTCAGGCAAGAAATATACTCGAAGATAGAGAAGATCACAGACACAATGCGAAAACGCAGAGTTTGCTTCTACGGGCATATACGACGGATGATCGACTCCCGATGGATGAAACGTATCTTCAGTATATTCGACGCAAAACCAAATCGACAATGCCATGGTATGTTAACGTCCAGAAAGATCTGAAAGAAATGGGGATACGAGCAGAAGATGCACAAGACCGAAATCTTTAGAAAAGCCATCAAGACGTTTGGGACTTTCCGGGACGAAAAACGGGCAACTGGTGCGAAATGGACAGATGAACGTCGTGCTAAGCACAGTGAGTTCATGATGGCAATGTGAATCAAGCGAAAAATGAACAAATGCCAGAATGTAAAATGAGGCTTATCGTGGTCCCTAGTTGGCCGATTAGCGAAATTGAATGAATGAATAATAATAATAATAATAAGCCTAATATCGAGAAGAAAGGATTCAAAATCATAGGGAAGGAATATAACGTGGTCCATAGACGGCCAAGATCAAAGAGAGAATAATAATGATGTATTGTATGTCTAACCCTTATTATTCCCGTTTCTAACAGGGTCGGGGATGAGATGCGATGGATTCTATTTGGCGGATGGTTTTTACAGCCGGGTGCCCTTCATGACGCCATCCTCATGAGAGGAGTAAATGAAAGATTAAATGAATGTAGATGAATGAAACTGAGCAAGGTTGTGGAAGGAAGCGGCTGTGGCCTGTCAGAAGGTATCGACCCAGCATTTGCCTGGAAATGAGAATGGGGAACCTACGGAAAACCATTTAAAGGACGGCCGACGGTGGGGCTCGGACCCATGTCTACCGAGTCCGCAGGTAGCTTGGTTCCATGGACTAGCGCTGTGCTTTACCGAGCGTAACTACCGCTGTCGGTAATAACAATACTAATAATAAACCTAAAATCAAGAAAAGAGCCAAAATCATAAGGAAGTTTCTTTACGTGGTAGCCTACCTAGGTACAAAGGCGCCTAATTCAAAGAAATAATAATTATAACATTAGGTTTTATAAAAAAAAGGGAGGTGGTGCGCAGTTCGTCACTCCTGTGGGGGTCCGGGCGGGGACACCAAGAGCCCGCCGATTAGCCAGCTTGGTGACTTAGGCGAAACCCCACACAAGACACGGCACAAACCTAGAAGAATTGCTGAGTTTTAATTCACTGGCCGTGAAAGCCAATATACCATCTTTTTGGAAGCCTTCATAGGGAGGTTAAGGCTGCTTGAGATATTAGTTCTCGCAGTCAAGTGGTGCAGTTGCACCTAATATAAAAGAAGGTGGCGCGCAGCTCGTCACTCCTGTAGGGGTCCGGGCGGAAACACCAAGAGCCCGTCGATGAGCCAGATTGGTGTCCTAGGCGAAACCCCACACAAGACACGGCGCAAACCTAGAAGAATTGCTGAGTTTTAATGATAATAATAATTTGCATTTTTCACGACAGTTAGAATACCAAATTCGGTGTATCGGCTATTAGGAGTACAAGCCTTCTAGATGTTAAATAGAGATTAAAAGGAAGGAAGATTGTAGTTTTACGTGACTGTTAATCTCGCGATCATGAGCGACGGGTAAATAGAGATTGATAATCTTTGACGCGTCCACGACACGAATCTGGGCCCTTCGAATTTCCGGTCCAATGATCTGCACATTTGAGCTATCACGAGCGGACTGTTTTTATTTATTTATGTATGTAATTATTTGCAACATCACTTTCTGACTCTCCTGGACATAATTGTTACCTGCGGGGAGCCAATTTTGTGTAGTTGATGTTCCACTGAATTCCATTTCGTAGAAGATCAATGATGTCGCTTGTTATACTGTTTACATTGCTTCGAGGGTTTAATATAGAAGTGTATAGAGATAATCGCGGTGAGTATCTATGAGTATCACGTTCCTCAACAGTGAGGGAACAAGATTAGATAATTGTGAGATGCAATATAACTTTCAAAGTCCCCCTCTAGTACTTCTATGATTTCCAGAAATAAATTTGAATGTCACCAATCTTCACCGTCAGAAATAAATTTACGTCAAGTCATAACACCTGAATGATTTATTCTTAAGGAAGCATGATAGGTAGGCTATTTGAATCATATTTTTTCTGACTACTCTATAGGCTATACAGTAGGCTATATGATTTGGACGTGTAACACAACTTTGTGAGATAACCGCTATACCAACGCCTATGTTCTATAGGCCTACATCAAAAGAAAGGTCTAGATCACAGGATTACTAGACGAACCTAATTTATTTCATTAAGTCCTTCATTTACTTAAAATAGTAATTTATACGAAAAGTGCAGTGCTTTGGTCGTTGCAGTTAACTGTATTCGCCAGAAGTAGGCTCTATGAAGGTTGTCTATGCAGATCTTTCAATGTTAGTCCGATAGATGAATCTGTGAAATCAGGTTATCACCAGAATCACCAGAATATATATTATTTGAACATGTAACACAACATTGTAGTTTTTATTTTGAAAATATTTGTAAAAACACCACAATAGATCTCCATCTCAGAATTGCTAAAAAAATATTCAAGTAATTCATGTATCTAAAATTCGCGCCATAGATACTACAATTAGAAAACAATGAAATTAAAAGTGGCATGGGAAATGATATAGGATACAGTAATAAGGGATTTCAACGACTTCAAAAGTAACTATTCAATGGTAAATCACGTTTTCAACAATATCGAATAATTCCTCAGCTTAAAATAACAGAGCAATTGTAAGTTCCTTCAATGATGTAACAGACTAAATGAAGACGTTCTTCACCTAATACCCGGAGGTATTAAGAAATACAAGTCAGATGAGGATGCTAACACAGATAGCCTATCGTAGCCAGCATTCCACTTGGATTGCCTCCGCTTCCGCATGTATTAAAATTGAAAGTTTGTGCAATTGTAATGCTTATAAGAAATATGAAAATGGTTTTTATTTTAGCACCGAGTGCGTATTATAGTCAGATAAACGTATGACAATATTATAAAATTAGAAGTAATTACAGATGCTTCCTCGGATTGATTTGGTGTCTATTGACATTAACCTTAGTCGGTATTCACCTGCCTTTCAAATTTAAGAAGAGGCAGTTCCTGTTACGTCTTGCTTTCACAATGACCATTACCAAAGCTCAGGGAAAATACTCAACAAACTAGGTACCGGTATTTACTTATCTAGATACGTTTTTAGCCATGGTGAGTTATGTGTGTCATTTAGTAGATTTAAAGCTGCGAGGCACGTCAATATTAAATTTATAACTACACCATATCAGGGTCAGTTACCGAAACCGAAGGGTATTTCACAAAAAGAAAGTTGTTCAAATAAATACTAAAAGCAGTCAATGAACAGGGCAATCACATGCCATGATTAACATTGAACTGCAGCCAACTTTATTAAAGTAAAGAAGAAAACAACAACAAAAAACTAACAAACATGACTGTTACAAGCATGCACAAGAAGATTATGATACAGTAATTGCCATGGCCTTCCCGACGTTCAGTATATTCTCTGTTACTTTTCTCACGCTTCTTTTATCATTAGTTTCATGTTTAGTCTTTGTTAGCAGCTGCTGCGACAGGCCACTTGCAAAATTAAAATTAGCCTATAACTTAAATTTCGGAGTACAGTGACAATAGTTTACCAAAGACTTCTGGGAACAATATGCATGCCTCATTCTTCACCAGAGATAATCGCAGATTATTATTATTGCTATATTTTTTGTTAATAATACAACTTATTATACATTTTGATTACTTAATGCTAAAACAATGAATTTACACTTTGAAAATGGAACTTATTATTTCTGAGTATTGCTATCAATTTACTGTAGGCCTACACTGAGTAGGCTATTGGTTTCTAAACACATAGAACCCCTTCGCTAATGTCACTATAAATTCATAAATACCATCTCAATCCTTGATTGAGGGACCGTATCACGTGCAGCACTTCAACACAAGATTAAGGTGTTCCTTTGTGAATCCAATCATTCTATAACGTGAGAATCAAGACAAGAAAGTACATATAAAGGACAAAGGTTGTACACCAACGGCTGTTCCCAAGGAGTACTGCCACCCAAATTATAGGGATAAAGCAACCTGCTCTAAGTATGACTGGTATACCCTAACAAGCTTTAGTTTCTGGTATCTTCCCTTCACGCCTCGTTTCTGCAACATAAGCCGTCACTGCACGCTCTGACATTCAAGTGGCTTGCAACAACATCGATGAAAAGTTCAATTGATTAAGGCAATCGAAGTACCCTCTGAGGAGTTAGTGGACCCTAAGTGACTTTTATTTATGGACATACATCCCTCTAGTTCTCTTCTATCATTAGTGGCGAGTGTTGTCAGACATTCAATTGTGCTGCCCAATCGAGACGTGAGATAAAAATACAAAGTAGATGAAATGGAGGCCCATGACATTCTCAAGAAGGACAAGCATGAGCAATAAAAAAGATGATGGAGTGGATGGGAAACAACCAGCGCTTGACGAGATTCGTAGCTATGGCATTGAAAGGAATCCATTTGTAAGTTATGTGGAGTTGGACATAAAATACAGCCCAGTATTATATTCATGTTTGCACGGATCCTCTGGAGGGTCGGCTCGGGTCGGGGAGAGGGTGGAGCCACCCCAAGTCGACTCATGGTTGGTATTCTCGGTTCATAAACCTTTATGAGAGAGGCAGCCATTTGGAGCCTTAACGTAATATTCTGCTTGTTGGGTCCAGCTGGGTTGGCTTGCCCTGCCATTCACTCGTAATGGGAAAGGACCAGATTGCAGTTCCAGAACTTTGCTTCCTTAACGCTAAACAAGAAATATACCACTATTATTTACTTAGACTATTTATTTTAGTTTCAACCATCTATGGACTGCAATTACACTCATAATTTTCGTAAGTTTTCTCTTATCTTTCCTCTTTTGCCAGTACTCCTTCCTCCTTTGACTTGCTCATGCTCATTCTTCTGCCAAAAATACTCTATTTTTTGTCGTACTTTCGTCGGAAAGATCCTTCTCTCCCGCTACTTTCCTTCTAAACTTTTCTCTATTTGCTATGTCTTCTGTCTTAATTCCACACTTTTATAAATCCCGATGGCCTTCTTTCACCCATAGGACTTGCTTCTTCATGTTTTCCTGGAAGGTGAGAATCTTTTAACAAGTCCATGGAAAGTCAGTCTTCTTTCCTTCATTGTAGTAGTGATACCGTATTGTAAAATCTTTCATGCCATTCTCGATTTGGATTTAGGTGGAAGGTAAATTCATCTATTGTTTTCCTGGGTCAAAGGATCTTCCCAGGGAACTTTCTTTCTTTCTTTCTTTCTTTCTTTCTTTCTTTCTTTCTTTCTTTTCCAATTCTGATAGTCCCTCAATGGCTATTTTCTCAGCTGTACATGCAGTAAATGTTCAGGTTTGACTACCGTACCGAAATGTCTGAATTTGGCCTGATAGCAAAGCGATTTAGATTTGTATATATTCTGTCATAGTCTAATGTTGTCTCCATCTTTCTTGCCCTTTCCTCACATGCTTGATTATAAATTTAGAGTGAGAATCTCTCCTAGGTACTGCGAGCAAAATCCAACATAACAGTGAATTATTATTATTATTGTTATTATTATTAACCAAATGGGCTTTGGGCCTTTTCAGCCAACAACAATTTAAAATACGTCCCACGGCGTAGCCGAGCTCGTTGAATGGAGCACCACGGCTGAGAGAACGCGTGCAGCAAGTCCGGAGATCGTAGGTTCATATCTCGTTGCTGACAGCGGCTATTCTGAGTGTTTTCCCCTGTTTCTTACACACTCCCACCTGATAAATGTCAAGATAGTATCCTACTTCAAGTCCCGGGGTACGCAACTCATCCCTGTCCCTAATACAGTTACACATACTACTACAGTCATCACATAAATACAGTTTATCAGACAACTTCTGCATACACCGAACTACCCAGGGCTGATGACCAAGATGTCCCAAGACCTTAGAATGAATTAATAACTGTCTGTTAGGTAGTCAGCCCGGAGGCTGGTTGGATCCTCAAAGTAGTACCGTCGTTAGGTTATGTGGGTAGATACTCACAAAATCCCAAGGCAGCGCTATATTGAGGCGTAGGCCTACTAGGTAAGATGAGGAGTGAGGTAGTTTGCCATTGCTTTCCTCAATGAGTCATAAGAGCAGTAGTAACCCTATGATCAGAACCTTTCACAGCATCCACAGGCATTACCTATGCCCTGAATGCTATTACTCAGCACCACTCATACCTCAGTAGCTCTCATAAAATCATAGCCATGAATGAGACAGAGATATCGGTGAAAAGCCACATTTTACTCTAGCCTCTGTCAACAGACAAATGCAAATGCACTGCATTCGTCAAGAGAACTAACTTTTGATGTCTAACATCTTTCCGCTCGGTTGCTGGCTAGTTTTGTGGGAGTGATTTTGAAAATTGGGGACGGAAGTGGATCGGAACGATCGAGCTGGCAGTGGTGGATCGAACGGAAGTATGCACTGCCCGCTCGATCGATCGAACGGAAGTGTACTAGCTGGCAGTGGTGGAATACGGAAGTATGCACTGCCCGCTCGATCAATCAAACGGAATTGTACTAGCTGGCAGTGGTGGAAAACGGAAGTATGCACTGCCCGCTCGATAGATCGATCCAGCGGGCTGTGGTAAGACCCAGCCGGCAGTGGTACGAGAAACAATTGATACCATTACGTACTCTCGGCCATGTGGAATGAATATGACATACTGAAGGGAAAACGCTCATGCGAACTCTGGTGTCAAGTGATTGAAACAAATGACATGGTACATGTTCGAAGTCTTCGTATCAGTATTTAAATGGCAAAATGCCTTAATATCAAACATTGTAAGTAGTCGGCATTACCGGTATTATGTTTCTGCACAATGGCTATTCAAATATTAACCCACATAACGGTAATGCAGTCATCAATATAATATAATCGTTGTGGTTATACGAGAATTGAGCAAGCCTTCATGAACTATTACTGAATACATTCTATTTACTCATAAGGCATTTTAAGCTGAATTTCACGCAGGAACATTATCGAAACAAGCAAAATATAAATGAAACTTAATTCCGTAATGCAGAATTATTGGAACGTGGAAATAAGTCACCCTCTTGTGCAGAACATTTGCGTAGTCGAAATAGCCGTGGGGTTAGTGCTTATGACTGTGAATCTAGAGATCTTGGGCTCGAATCCCGGACGGCGTAGAACTTTTGCTACCAGGTTATCATTTTAAACGATATTTATCATATCAGTATGATTCATTTTAACAGAATCCATATGAAATTATGTGTTGGGTCTGTGAATGAAGAGGACCTGTTTATAAGGAATTTAAGGTTATGAGAGGTGTCGCGTCTATTAATCTAGTTGATTCATATCGTATTCATTATTTAGACTAGTGCTGGTGGAAGCTACAAATCATCTAATAAAATGAGTTCCGTATTATAAACTACAATATCTGTAAAACACTCCCTTTTACAATAGATTAATATTTGTGTCACCTCCGTAGCGTAGCGGTCAGCACGGTTAGCTGCCGCCCCGGAGGTCCTGGGTTCGATTCCCGGCTCTGCCACGAAATTTGAAAAGTGGTATGAGGACTGGAACGGGGTCTACTCAGCCTAGGGTGGCCCAAATGAGTAGAGGGGGTTCGATTCCCACTTCTGCCATCCTCGAAGTGGTTTTCCGTGGTTTCCCACTTCGTCTTCGGGCAAATGCCGGGATGGTACCTACTCTAAGGCCATGGCCGCCTCCTTCACTCTTCCTAGCCTATCCATCCCAATCTTCCACCCCTTCCCATCCCTCATGAGGCCCCTGTTCGCTTTGCAGGTGAGGCCGCCTGGGCGAAGTGCTGATCACACCTCCCCAGTTGTATCCATCCCGACCAGATGTTCCAAGCTCCAGGACACTGCCCATAGAGGCGGTGGTGGTGAGTTCCCTCGCTGAGTCCGTGGTAACCACCAACCTAGAGGGTAAATTAACTAAATAAAAAATAATAATAAAAAATAATATTTGTGCCAATAATAGTATAAAATACCGGTGTATCAACAATTTCACGTGAGGTTTCTTCTATATCAGATGTTACACATCATATGCGACTACTGTAAGGCTCGTAATTTTTTTTAAAATACAACATACTCTGAAAACAAGAGAAATGTTTGTTTTGCTCATATTGTTTTAACAGATGCACCCTTACTGGCTTACAGTTACAAAGTTACATGAAAGTCGAGTAGGAGGTGATATTACCATCTCTCACAAATGGTATGTATACTTGAATGATACCAGTCGTTGATATTCTTCACGAACACGGCTTTGCTTCACCACTATGTTGTATTTTGCTCGCAGAATTCGTTCAGTCTACAGAAGCGAATGCAGTTGCAGGAAGTGGCTTCTGAAATAAAGAGCGGATGAACAATTTAGTATTTATAGATACACGAGAGTTAACTTGGAGTTTGATATCGGAGAGGGTACATTGCTAAATATATTCTGATATTGGATCTTGATATGAGGTTGGTATGCGAGCGGGAAGAGTAACTTTCAGCTTGAGGAGGATTCCATCAAATTCTGATTGTTCTGATTTTTGTAAGCAAGAAATTAGAAAACAGCTCAGGCTCCTTCCTTCTCCCAATGTTGCCAACTTTGTCGTCTATCGGCACATTACAGGTAAAGCATGCCATATTGAACCAGCCTATTGAGAACCTTGCAAAACAAGAGTTTGTTGCTTTTCAGTCGGTCAGCACGATTGTACCCAAATATAAGATTAATAAATACACTTGGATAACCAGTTTCGATCGTCAAGCGATCATCATCAGATGTAATTGTTTTCAGAATTAGGGAATAACCATCTCATTTGGGTACAATCGTGTTGACCGACTGAAAAGCACCAAACTTTTGTCTACTAAGGAAAGACTGAAAAATGGATTCAAACGCCATAAAGAACCTTGGTCTTGTTCATCTCAATTAACTGTAGGCCGTATCTAATATACGTGAAACTGACAAATACATGCAGAGTTCGCTTTTCCTATCAATTGCCACTAAGAAAACTATTCACTTAGAAAACTTAGAAGCCAACACGTAGATGGAAGCCCAGTTATTTTGAGTGGTTAATATAAATAAAATCTACTCAAAATAACCTTTACAAAACCTGTAATAAATACCCAATGATATATTCATTTATTCATTCATTAATTTTCATTATGTATTGTTTTACCTTCCAATTGACAGTGGTAGCTGCGTTCACTAAGGTGCAGTGCTAGGCCATGAGACCAAGCTATCTTCGGACTCGGAAGACGCATGGGTTCCAACCTCACCTTGAAATGGCTTTGCGTAGTTTCCCATTGACAACTCCAGGCAAATGCTGGGATGATTCCTCTCAACAGGTCCACGGCCGTCTTCCTTCCAAACTCCTATCCTTGACCCTTCCTTAATTAGGCCAAAGGTAGCGGTTGCCTGGACGTTCGGCCTATCACCATCCCCAGTTGAATCTGTTGATGAAGTGTGTTCAGTTCCAAGATACCGTCCTTGTGGCGTTAGAGGAACGATCCTTCGCAGAGTCCGTGGGTGAAGCCGAGCTGGGAGGATAAGCGATAAAAAGAAAATGAAATACTTAAAAACTAAACTGACTTTAAAGAAAAGTTGAAGTGATAGAAGCCATTTGGCAGTGTTGCCTAGTTCTATTAAACAAAGTACAAATGTATACTTGCATTCTCTTGTAACGTAATGTTATTCAAGAAACGTTGAAAGGTGCAGCCCAAATTCATTGAAATACAGAACCGTGTGAAGCGGCTTCGGTGGCGTAGTCGGTAGCATGCTGAGCTTCTATGCCCAAGATAGCGGGTTCAAACCCGGCCGAAGCCGTCGGATTTGTTCAGAGCGTTAAAATCCTTCAGTATGCCTTCCTTCGGAGGGAAGTAAAGCGGGCGGTCCCATGTCATAGATTTATGTCATGTTAAAGAACCTTCCACTAATTACACCTGTGTGAAGCTAAATTGTATAGGTTAAGAATGTAAACAACGCTCTTAGGTTTCTACGTTCGTTGCCAAGAGCCGACTGCGGTGGCGTCTAGTAGCTAAGGTCTGAACTAGGCCTAGTAGTCGTTGATGGTGGCGTTTGGCGGCAAAAGTAGGAACTATTTGAAAAATCAAAGTTGCAGTCCTTACTTGAATTAAAAACAGATACACACACTAATACAGTCATCACAATTAACACCGGTTATCAGACAGATTCTACACACACCCAAAGTACACGGGACTACATGCCCGTGATGTCGCCGCCCCTAAACTAAGGAACCAACCAACCAACCATGACCGTGTGAGATACCAGAGAGTACAATGCCAACTTGCTGAAGAAGGCCTCAACAAAGATCGAAACATATACGATTTATTAATCCAATACATATTGACTAAAGCGTTATTTAATTCAATTTATTAGTTTCCACTCGTTGAAGGGTGCGCGATCACCATGCAAGAGGCGAAGGCGGTACTTACAAAAGTATAAACACTTATAGGACTGAATACTTTTTCACTGCTCGTCCCCAATGGTCTCTCCAATAAATCACCCTAATGCAACCCCACCATCCCACCCCCGTCCTCTCAAGAATGTACTGTGGGCCTTCTCATCGCAGTCACACTGCTTAGGGAATGGTTGAAGTATTGCGATTGGTTGGAGAGAATATGAGAATTTAACTTCACAATATTTCTAGGGATGGTGCAAGTGTATTTAGGGATAAAATGCTATCACAAATATTTTCCTTGCGATTTTACCAACATGTATGCAAATTTCAGAGAGATCGGGAGGTTAATGTTATCTTTGACCCATTCACTACAGAAATAAATGTAATTAAATAAGTTCGACATAAAATAATTATTCTTTTGCTTGAGTTTATAAATTTCAGGGTAGGCAAACTACTGACTCAAGTCAGCCCAACCCCCCCCCCCCCTCCCCCCTGACCGCTGCCCTACATTAAATGATACAATTAAATAATGTTTCGTTGTTCAAAAACAATTTATGTAAAAAATTGACAGTTATAATAAGGATTGTTATGACAAGAATTACAACCCATATTCAATATAGCTCGTTGAGCAATGAAGGAGGTTTTATACATCATTAAATCCTCCTTGATAAAACATTCCTGTTTACTAAATGGCAGAAAATAGGAAATATTGTCTTTGTTCTTACTGATTGTATTATTTACTGCATGCAAACATGCATTCTGGGTACTTAATATCACTTTCATTGTTTCTACTATGCTCATCACTTTTATGTGGTTCCATCCTATACAAAGCAAGCAACTTATCAGTATTACGATTCAAGAACACAACCGCGTAGGATCATAATAAATTTTAAATAATTGGAGACAAGATTTTTCAGAATGGCTTTTTGGAATGTTAGGCCAAGTTGTAAATTCAGACGTCTGCTTCGTGGCTAAGTGGATATAACGTTAAAGGGCTCCGGAATGCACACAATCTTCAAAACATTTTTTTTTACATATTAATATACGTCCTTTTCGATTTCTTACGGTACTTTTTTTTCCTTTTTTACATATCTCATTCCAGAGGCTGCTTTCCTTATACCATGACGAATAGAAATAAACAGTGTCTTCATTCGCTCCTTAAGCATTGTAGTTCATGGCCCTGCCAGTGTGTGGCGCGGAACTCGCACCGAACCATAAGGTCGTGTGACAAGTACACGAGGTTAGTACTCTAATATCCTGTGCGCGAGAAGTCATATTATACAAGGGAATTTGTTTTTTTGTAATAGTATACGAATGTATGTGCAGTGCTTTGTGTGTGCAAACAACTAAATTTTCTGCTGTTTCGGGAAAATGTCGTACTGTTTCGTTCCTGGATGTAAATCGGGTTACGGAAGATATTCTGATGGTAGACATTTTTTCACACCGCCAAAAGAAACAAATCTGTTTGCGAAACGGGCGAGAGTTATTCCGCGGATAGATAAGCAATTGTCGATCAAAAGTAGAATCTGTGACGTGCGTTTTTCGGAAGATTTAATTATTATAAAGGCGGACTGTTTCGTAGTGAACTGAGAGAACGTGAAACTTTCTCGAGTGAAGTGGTAATTATAACCAGGATCAGTACCTCACATTTTTCAAAATTTACCGAAATATCTATCCACTGCGGTAAAATCACGAAAGGCGCCCAGCAGGATACGGAATGAAGGCAGCCTACCATGATTACTTGTTCTACTTCGTGCCAACCTTACCAAAAACTGAGAATATTAATAATGCATTTTTGACAGAATTATTCATAAGTCTAAACAAACAATTTGTTGCAATCAGCGTAACCGCAGCCTTCGTAAAGAGGTTTACGTAACCCAACGCGTATCCCATTTTTGAACAGCTGACTGCGGTTGACTGTGTAGCGTTGGCGGTCTGCACCTCTAGCGCTAGCCAACAGCGGGCGCGCTTGAACGCGGTCAGTGATATCACTTGTATTCTATTCGTCATGCTTATACTTTCCCACAATCTTGCGTCCAAACCCACCAAAGTACATTTGTACTTTTTTTTTCCATTTCACCCTCTTTGGGGTACGTTGAATCAATCTCAAATTATAAAAGCTGCCTTGTCAAACACTAAAGTAGTTTAATAATTAAATTAACACGTAAGTTACATGTTTCGTTTTATCAATGATAACTTTCAGCGTGAAAATATCTTAGAAACTATATTAACAAAACACAAAAAGATAATGGGTATCCATACAAAAAGTCATTAATTTAAAAAATGAAAAGTCACAAAAAATAATAAATAAATAATTATAGGATGTGTGAAATACTTGGACAATGATATTCCAACCGTAAAAGAAACGATAACATTGCACCACATCCACCTGAGATATCAGTCACTTCAATACATTTTGCACATGGGAAAGTTTGCTTCAGTCAACACGGATAATATTTAATACCATATTCATAATGGTTAATGTCTATGAATTTTTCGTTGAATCAATCATTTCACAGTGTGTTGATCTTTCCTTAGTGCACAGTTTCTCTTCATTCTTTCTGATCTTCTTTTTCTCTCGTCTTCAGAGATGATTTGGTTTGGATTTTAGTAAAGATTTGCCTTGGAACCTTATATTTTCGATTTTTTAGCATACTTTTCGCATTTTGCAAAAATTAGGAAAAAGTAGACTTATGAGATCGGGCAAATGTGTGTCTGTCTGTCTGTCTGTCCTTCTGTCTGTCTTTCTGTCTGTCTGTGTGTTCCCCCCCCCCCACCCTATCAACTCCTAAACGGCTGCAGCAATCGAAACAAAATTTGGTAGAAGTAAAGATCTATACATGAATATCTCACGGCCATATTTGAAAATGATGTCAGTGCTACCAACTGCTGAAAAATCGCAATTGAAATTTGAGCTCCATGTTGGATATCTTGGAAGGTATGAATGGGAGCTATTTCAAAATTGGCACACGTATAGATAATAATATTGCAGTTTAATTTCCTGGAGGCTATACATGGCAGTGTTGCCAAAATGATTATAAGCCTGCTGATAGGTCCATATTTTAAATGCATATAACTTCTACACTATTAATTGGATTTCAACCAAATTTCGTATGTGCTATGTGTACATAAACAGATATGACTGAGCATATTCTTAAGAGCCAGCAGGGCTGCCAACTGTTAATAAATGCTCCCATTTTTTTTTTTTTATCCAAATTCCCATATATCAGAAAGTATGCAAGCCGACAGCTTTAAACTATGCACACGTATAGTACCTGACATTCTATATTAATTTGGAGTAACTTATATACGTCAGTGCTACCAACATGATTCTAAGCCTGCTGAGAGGTCCAATTTTAAATACATGTAACTTCTATACTATCATTTGTATTTCAACCAAATTTCGTGTGTGCTATGTGTACCATAACAGATATGACTATGCCGATTCTTAAGAGTAACCAGGGCTGCCAACTGTTAATAAATACTGCCTCTATTTTTGTTACCCTAATATCAATATATCAGAAAGTATGCAAGCCAATAGTTCTAAACTTTGCACACGTATAGTACCAGGCATTCTAGATTAATTTGGAGTAACTAATATAGGCCTACGCTAGTGCTGCCAACATGATAGGTCCAATTTTAAAATGCATGTAACTTCTATACTAACTAATGGATTTCATTCAAAATTGACACAACAATAGATCATATTATTACAGATTATTTCTGACCAATACATGTATATCATTGTTGCCAACATGATTTTACGCGCGCTGTTAGATCCAATGTTTAACTGCAAGTATCGTCCATGCTATCCAATGGACTTCAACCAAATTTTGTATTCTGTACCTTAAGGGATGGAACTAAGAATATATTCAGTCACCAGGGCTGCCAACTGTAGTTGTCTATTAGGCTACATTATGCCAGGTATACAGTACTTCGAACTAATTAGAAATTTTGATATTACCAATTTAATTTCGTCATATAGATTAATAATTGGCATGGATCTTAAATTTTAAGAAAAGTAGGCTCTTTAGTTCGTCACAGAAATTCTTGTTTATAATTATTTTAGCTTTTCGATTGAGTTGGGAATTTTCTGTAATTTTTAATGCTGCTAGGTCTTTTTCAGTTTCTTTAAACCATGTGGGTTCTGTTTTGTGGTTACAGAAGAAATCAAACATTTGTTTGGTTAATCTATCAGAGTTCATTCTGAGAAGATGGCCGTAAAAATTTATCCTCATTTTTCGCATAGTATCTGAGAGTTTTTCAATTTTCTTGTAGAGAGTCTCATTGATTTATTTCTATTAGACGATAGATACAAAATAGAAACTTTTAAGGAAGACGCTGCGTTAGAAGCAGGAGCAAAGGGACATGGAACAAGAGCAAAATGGATGCTAGTGTTCAAATGGAAGACGAGAAATACTATGATAGTGGCATGTTCTAAAAACTGGAAAAAATTTTGATTCCCATATTTTCGCTAAAATGATTTTCTAGATATAAAATTTTCGTTCTCTTTCGTGCCTTTCAACATGCAAAGCTGAAATGTTTAATTGCAAACCCTCTTATATGTGACATATTTTAACACGTCCGTTTTCCAAAATGTACTTTAATGTACTTTAGTTTAATTTTTCCAGATCGAAATGCTCATGAATGTGCTCTTAAAAATATGCAATTTTAGAGACATTCATGAAAATTCAACAAGTAGTTCCGTGAAGAACTATACAGCCTATTTTCATAATCCTACTTATGTTAACTGCCACTATCAACATACAAAATTTCAGTTTGATTGCTGTAATAGATTCGTAGATATTGAGAACCGACTAAATATTTCGGATGGTCGCCATGTTGGATTTTATATATGTAGGTCCTAGAGTTATGTACTGTTACATTAAGATTATTGTGTACGTGTAGCATTCAAACTTCAATCGCATGATTAGGACACAAGAAGTAACAAGGAGATTTTATAATTTCGCACAGCTGCCATCTTGTGGTTATGGAAACAATTGAAATAAATTAGATACCAGTGTATTACAATGTGTATAAACATTTCCTATACCAGATTTCATTGCGGTTGGAACATTAAATAGCGAGAAAGGTCTATTCAAAATTTTCAAATTCGCTTGGCCGCCATGTTCGTTTTGTAGTTAGCCGGTTTTTGAAAGTCTTATAGATGAACTTCCAGTAGTGTTCTTTATCTCCGTTCAAAATTTCATGGTGATACCGCTAATAGTTTCAGAGATAGAAAGCCGGTGAAATATTTCGCACATCCGCCATCTTGTGGTTATGTAAACAATTGAACCAAGTTAGATGTCGGTGCATTACAATGTGCATAAACATATACGGTACCAAGTTTTATTGCGTTTGGTTGGTTAAATCGCGAGAAACGTCTATTTAATTGTCGCAAATTCGCGTGGCCGCCATGTTGGTTTTGTAGTTACCAGCTTTCCAAACGTTACATAGGTAAACTTCTAGTAGTTCCCTTTTTCACCGTAAATAATTCAAGGGTGATATCGGGAATAGTTTCGGAGATATTGAATGCTGGTGAAATATTTCGCACAGCCGCCATATTGAATTGGTGAGACGTAACAAAATTTGAAGGGCACGGTCGGGGCCATCCGAAATAGTGCTATAAACTTACAGAGTTTCATTGAAATCGCTCCAGCCGTTTAGAAATTATTAGGGACACACGCACACACACACTCCTCACACACACACACACACACACACACACACACACACACACACGGACAAAAGGTGATCTCATAAGCCTATTTTTTTCAAAATTGAATATAGGCTAAAAATACATTTATTTTCAAAACCTATGTCAAAGTAAGGAGAGATTCGTGAAGAACACTCGATTAGTACATGATAATAGTTCTGAGGAAAAGGTAAATAAAAAGTTGGAAATTAGCTTGGGTAATACAGGAGTCTCTTAAGCCTTTGGACCGAGAAGCCCAAGGTTGGATTAATATGGTTAATATCATTCACGTCACAACATGCAGGTCGACCAAGGGCGTCATTTCGAAAGACTCGCCTTACGCTATTATTATTATTATTATTATTATTATCATTATTATTATTATTATTATTAATAATAATATTTTGCGCATACCCTTGCAAATTCTCAGCATATTTTCTGGAAAGAAAATCTTTACAATACCATATATTAAGTACGATCAATCATAAGGTGCAAAGTCTTCAATCTCTCGGTGACTAGATTCTGTATTATCGTTATTCTACTCCCACACTCCTTCAGGCCTGTTTACCAAAGAACAGCCTTACTACTATTCGACACGTCAAAAATATGACTGTCCTTTGCATAAGTTTATAAAGATCTGGGTCTAACTTCAATTCTGTGAGAGATTCCTTTAAGTTGTTTTGAGTCATGCCAGTGCTAGAAATGATAATAATAACTATCCTGACTTGTTCTATGTGCTACGGCTTCTTGATCATCTCTGAAAACTCTCCACATTTTGACAGCTTTCCAACATGTTTTGTTAGCAATTTGCCACTATTTGGGATTGCTACAACTATGAAGGTGGTGTGTCTCATGCGTTTGTCAATAAAAACCAGATCGAGTTGGTTGTGTACGACTGACTGCTCTATCAATACAGTACAAACACGTATTATTATTGTGATTAGGATGATGTTGATTATTATATTTCCCGTTAAATGTTTGTTCTGAATGGTCTGAAGTGGCGCTCGTTATGGTTTACTGATATTAGTGCGCATATTTTCTGGAAGAAGCGTGTATCCAGTCGAGGTGTTGATGGGGATGCAATTCTCTCCCCAAAAGAAAAATCCGACAAAGAATGGAACTGCTAAAACAAAATAGGTAATATTTTTATACCCCTTGTACTTTGGGTGTGTGTAGAATCTGTCTGATAACCGGTGTTAATTGTGCTGACTGTATTAGTGTGTGTTATCTGTTTTTAGCCTATTTTCAATTTTGAAAAAATAGGCTTATGAGATCACCTTTTGTCCGTGTGTGTGTGCGTGTGTGTGTGAGGTGTGTGTGTGTACCCCCCCCCCTAATAAAATCTAAACTGCTGGAGCGATTTCAATGAAACTCGGTAAGTTCATAGCACTATTCCCGGCGACCTCGACCGTGCCCTTCAAATTTTGTTACGTCTCACCAATCCAACATGGCGGCTGTGCGAACTATTTCACTAGCATTCAATACCTCCGAAACTATTACCGATATCGCCCTGAAATTGTGTACGGTGATAAAGGGCACTACTAGAAGTTCACCTATGAGACTTTCAAAAACCTGGAGACTACAAAACCAACATGGCGGTCAAGCGAATTTGAGACTTTTAAATAGACATTTCTCGCGATTTAACTATCCAAACGTAATGAAACTTGGTACAGCAAATGTTTATACACATTTTAAAGCACTGGAGTCGAATTTTGTTCAATTGTTTACATAACCTCAAAATGGCGGCTGTGCGAAATATTTCACTGACATTCTATATCTCCGAAACTATTACAGATATCATCATGCAATTTTGTACGGTGATAAAGGGTACTGATACAAGTTTACCTATGTATATTTAATAAACCTGTAAAGTACAAAACGAACATGGCGGCCAAGCGAATTTGAAATATTTTAATAGACTTTTCTCGTGATTTAACTCTCTGAGCGCAGTGAAATGTGGTACAGTAAATGATTTTGCAGATTGTAATGCACTGCCATCTAATTTAATTCAATTGTTTACATAACCTCAAGATGGCGGCTGTGCGAAATTTTAAAATTAAGTTTTTATTCTTGTGTCGTAATCATGCGATCGAAGTGAAAGTTTGAATAATGAAGCTAGGCAATAATTGTCCTTGAATGGTACATAACTCTATGGCCTATAGGCTACATATAACAATCCTAAATGGCGAGCTTCCGAAATGTTTAGACGGTTCTCAATATCTATGAATCTTTTACAGCAACTAAACTGATTTTTTTAATGTTCATAGAGACTATGAACATATGTTCACCTATAGGACTTTCAGTAACCTGGTGAGCACAAATCCAACATGGCGGCGACGCGAAGTATAACTATTTAAATGGACGTTTCTCGCGAATTAACTATCCGAGTGCCGTGAAACGTTGCACGTTAAATGCTTATACAAATGTTGATCCACTGGCATGTAATTTATTTCAATTGTTTGCATAATCACAAGATGGCTGGTGTGCGTACTTTTAAAATCTCTTTTTTACTTCTTGTGTTCTAATCATGCGATTGAAGTTCGAATACCACACGTACACAATAATCTTAATGTAATAGGACAAAAATAAAAGTCCATCCTGGCGACCATTTGAAATATTAAGACGGTTCTCAATATCTAAGAATTTGTTACAGCAATTAAACTGAAATGTTGTATGTTGATAGAGACAATTAACATGAGCAGGATATATGAAAATAGGCTGTATAGTTCATCACGGAACTACTTGTTTAATTTAAGTACAGACTGCAACTTAGAATTTTTCAAATATTTCCTACTTTTGCCGCCAAGCGCCACCGTCAGTGACTACTAGGCCAAGTTCAGAACTTGGCTACTAGACGCCACCGCAGTCGGCTCTTGGCAACGAATGTAGAAACCTAAGAGCGTTGTTTACATTCTTAACCTATCCAATTTAGCTTCACACAGGTGTAATTAGTGGAAGGATCTTTAACATGCCATAAATCTATGACATGGGACCGCCAGCTTTACTTCCCCTGCGAAGGAAGGCTTACTGAGGGATTTTTAACGCTCTTAAAAAATCCGACGGCTTCGGCCGGATTTGAACCCGCTATCTTGGGCATAGAAGCCCAGCATGCTACCAACTACGCCACCGAAGCCGCTCAGGAAGGTTAGGCAATGGAAAGCTATGAATGACGCCGGACAATGCATGCATGTATAAGTCTTATAATTGAACGATATACCGTACATAAATGCATCAAACGTTTTTACAATTGAAATATATTCACGAACATAATATTCTATGGTCTTCGTTTTACTGCCGGTGTGGTACCTAGTCATCTTGTCTACATCATAGAACCTGTATAAACGTCGGTATTCATTTATCACTTGTCTTCATAGAAGGTATTGATACAAGTCGTTAGTCGATGGCGAGTGTATTCCGCAGATCTCTTTTATAAACATGTTAATTATCCGCCCCTCGAAACAACAATGAGTTAATGATATCTATACTGGGCTGCAAGATTCTTTGATCTAATTATACTCATGTGCACATAATTTAACTCACATCGAAGGTCACAGACTCTACAACTCAACTTACTGTAGCATACTCGTTGCAGCTATTAAAGACACAACAAACCCTTGAATCCTAGTTCGCGTGGATTTTTGTAACGAGTAACTTCAACAGGCGTAGTTTTGCAAACCTATACAGTATAATTTATCGTGTTAGCCGTGCGCGATTACAAATTAGCTGTATAGGCCTAATAGGTATATTAAATATGTTTCTCCCAGTGATACGTTTAGAGCAACGAAGTTTCAATTATTGTAAGTAGTCGGAGTTTATATACTGAATACCTACGTTGTTTGGAGTGTTTGCTGATGAAATTGCAAAATGCTGGGGTAAATTATAAACTATGGTTTGAACGCCACTCCTCAAATCCAGTGTGCCAATTTGCCCTTCGAATTGGAAGAAATTAGGAGTTGATAAAGACAAAGAGTTATAACTATACCCATACATTTAGGAGAAAGTAGGCTATATGTTCTTTCCTGAACATCTTGTTTCCCTACGTTTATGACAATTTCCTTTTTACTTTTTATCCCGATTTGAAATAAAAGTATAACAGAACTGAAGTTGCTTGTTTACACTTGATTTAATTAAGTGATTAGGCGCCTTGATTCAATTTTTAAAATTTGTGCTTCCACAAGCGGAATCCCAAATAGAAAGGAGAATGTGATGCTGGGCACATTGAGGTTATGACAATTCTATTAATTGACGCATCATTATCAAATTATTGAGAAATTAATTTCCCTGCTTTCTTTAAAGATAATAGGAGATCGTCTTGCGAACTGAAGTTGGATAAACTGTGTTAAAAATATCTAGGATATCGCCATTGGCAATAAAAATGAAAATTGAAGAGTTTTGAGGAAGGAGTACCCATAGAAAAAGTTTATTTTGATAACACATTATTCAAAACTATTATTTCTGTTTATTATCTACCTTGTTACTGAAATAATATTATAGATAGATTGGTGCACCTGCGCATTTTTAAATATTTACTATAGTTTACGCCAGAAAAAATTATTTAAAAAATTATTGATTTACTCAAAATCTTTTCTTTTAACATTAAGGGTAGTTTTTATTCGAAATTATTTTATCAACTATTTTGTTGACAATAAGTGTTGTAATACCTCAATGAATTCTTCACTTTTTACTGGAACAGATAATGATCTATACACAAGAAGCAAAAAATAAAATCTAGAAGTACGGTGCCGTATTTGTTTGTTTACAGTACATTGTCCGGATGCTTTTCAGTGTGCTTATCATCTTTGGTGTGCATTTGGTTCACATTGTTATCACGCTCTGCCTTCCAAATAGATATAGTAATGTTTCTCCGGGGACAACTGGTCAAGAGATGTGATCTTTTGACTGAATTTTAAAGTCACCTCATAGAGGTATTTTAAGTTATTTTATGGGCTATCTGACTATATTTATGAAAAACGTAAAGTGCAACTATAACTTCAGCTCCACAATTCCGCACCTCTACAGTACTAGTAAAAACTAATTGTCTTCTTTCTCTACTTCGCTCCTTCCTGTTAGACCTCACAAATTTAAAGTTAGATCAATTCAATATAAATTGAAAAAGGGTTTTCAATTTCCCTCATTTTTTGTACCTGTAAAGTTATAATCTTTGTAAACAGAATTTTTAAACGTTGCTTGGTAGGTTGGATGCTCAGTTTAGGGTCTGCGACAACGCAGTCATGTAGCCACGTGGATGTGTGTAGAATCTGTCTGATAACCGGTGTTAATTGTGATGCCTGTGTGTTGTCTGTAATTCAGGTAAGGACTGCAGACGATCAATTCCAAGTAGTTCCTACTTTTGCTAACTAATGCTACCATCAATGACACCTAGCTGTGAAACTGGCCACTAGATGCCACCGCAACCAGCACCCGGTGACGAACGTTGGAATTTAGAGCGTTAATCAAATCTAACCTACAAAGGCATACTGAGGGATTTTTAACGCTCTTAGAAAATCCGACGACTTCAGACGGGTTTGACCCCGTGATCTTGGGCATAGAAGCTCAGCATGCTACCAACTACGCCACCGAAGTCCTTTTTAAATGTTTATACATATAACATTTTCTGAATTTTGTTCTTCTATTATGCTCAGTCCCTTCATCCTTTTATTTTTCCGACCATCATTACTTCTTTCTTCATCAAATGTTTACCCACTTTATTGCCCAGCTTATTGCCTTAACGCAAATACTCCATACAACTTTCCCAGTAAGGAATGCATTTGGAAATTTTTGGAATTGAGGATTCCGAGAGGCACCTGAGCTGGGTCCGTTTCTTTTATCATCATTGACTTTGGGACTTCCCCTCTATTCAGGTGATTTCCAGCCACGGTCCATGAATTTGTATATAGCTCAAGAGTGGCCCATCGGTGAAATCTATTTTGAAACCCTCAGCTCTCAATGCATACAAGAACTGGAATAAAGTAATCAAAACGAAAACGTGTGACATTCTATATCAGCAAGGCTCTTCTTTTCGTGCAAAGTCTGAAAACTAACATTTTAATGTCAGTTTCTTGAAATAAAGTTAAATTAAAACTAGGCCTATAACTATTGGTGCAACATTTGACATAATTTAATCGCCCTGCATTTTTTTTACATTAAATCATGAAAATTACAAAATAAATAACTTACTGTATTAGTAAATTGGCGTTGAGTTTAATATTTTTCACATTTCTGTATATGTTTAAGCCTTTTCTGTAGAATCTTCAATTATTGTAGATTTAGATATTGACAACCGTCTAAATATATAGGCTTGTCGCATTTCTAGGATTTTTATATACTGTATGTAGATCATAGATATATGTAATATTAGACTACATGAAGATTATTGCGTAGGCGTCTTATTCAAACTTCAATCGTATGATTAGGACACAATAAATAAAAACGAGATTTTAAAATATCGCACAACCGCCAATTTGTGGTTATGAAAACAACTGAAATATATTAGATGCCAGTGGATTAAAATGTGTATAAGCATTTACAATACCAAGTTTCACTGCGCTCGGATGGTTAAATCGCGAGAAACGTCCATTTAAATATTTAAATTTCACCGCCATGTTGAATTTGTGCTCACCACGTTATTGAAAGTTCCATAGGTTAACTTATGTTTATATCCTCTATGAGCATACAAAATTTCAGTTTGATTGCGGTCATAGGTTAGCAGATATTGAGAACCGTTTAAATATTTCAGATGGTCGCCATGGGTACAATGGGTACAATCGTTTTGCCGACTGAAAAATATCAGATTTTGATGTTAAAACGTTTATAAATTATGTGGGTTGTTGGAAAGGAAATACATATTATTTATATTATATTTGAATTGCTGCCAATGGCCATAGTGGCGTATTTTAATTGAACGCCCGTAGGCTCCCCATCAAGTTCAATTTCAAGTAGTTCCAACTTTCGCTACCAGATATGCCACTGTCACTGACACCTAGTGGCGAACGTTGGGACTTGATAGAGCGTTTCTAACCAAATATTTTGCATATTTAGCTACACACTACCAATTGTAGTGGTAGGTTCTTTTAAATGGCATGAATCTATGACATGGGCCCGCCGACTTTTCTTCCCCTCTGAAGGAAGGCATACGCTCTTAAAAATACGACGAATTCGGCCGGGTTTGAACACGCGATAGCAGTTCAGCATGCTACCGACTACGCCACCGAAGCCATATAACTGATTGTTGTTTTTGAAAATTAATTTGGGTAACACACTTAAATTCTTTAAGCGCAATTTACTGAAAATTTTAACATTGTGACTTATCCCCTTCATTCCCCGTGCTATTCAAATGTTACTCGTACACTTTATGTTAGAGTTAAGGATGACCCTCGAAGGATTCAATTTTATAACAATAGACAAATGATAAGCTCTTCAGATTTGGTCTCTGGATGTTAGCAACACAAGGGCAGTACTTCATTACCGGACAATAAACCAAAACTGCGCAAAATGTCGAGAGCATTATGACTGCAATTTGACCCCTGTTAGCGCCGCCAACCGTAAGAGATCGGGTGATTAGATTTTAATTCTTACTTGCCGATTGAACAAATACACGATTATACATCATTTGAACTGAATTGGAAACGATAGCCTACATATCGCGGAGTATTTTACAGTAGGTTATCTTTTGTTGGATAAGAGAGGATTCTAACAATTGCTGAACTGAACAAGAGATGTGGTGTGGATCATAATTCCTGTATATTATTACTATCATGATTATTATTAATATTATTATAATATTTATTCTTATCCTGAACCTCATCAACATTTTTCATGAAAAGTAAGATTCTTATCTGACACAAGAAATAACAATACTACTAATAATAATTATTAAATGTAACCGGGCTATGACATGATAATGATGTGAAAAAATAAACAATAATAATGATAATAATAATAATAATAATAATAATAGACTAATAATAAAAGATGTATTATAAATGGAATAAACATGTAGCCTATAGTAAACTACATCATAATATGCATAGTTTATAGGTTTATTTTCACATTATTATTATTGTTTATTTTTTACATCATTATCACGGCAGATACCGGTTTCATTTTATGTTACAGCCTGGTTAGGCCTTAGCAAGGAACCATCTGTACTGAAATACAATGTTCTGCATGTAGCCTAAATTATAGGAACCTCACTTTACATTAATTTCGTGTCCGCTCTCTTCACTGGTCTCCTTCATTTATAGGATGAGCTAAATTTCCATCTGAATCATCTTCGAGCCGTGCTGAGTGATGGACCGAAGTATTTCCACCAAGGAACTTCCTGACGCATTCCTTCGGAGGGGAAGTAAAGCCGGCGGTCCCATGTCATAGATTTATGGCATGTTAAAGAACCTTCCACTAATTGCACCTGTGTGAAGCTAAATTGGATCGGTTAAGAATGTAAACAATGCTCTTAGGTTTCTACGTTCGTTGCCAAGAGCCGACTGCGGTGGCGTCTAGTAGCTAAGTTCTGAACTTGGCCTAGTAGTCGTTGACGGTGGCGCTTGGCTGCAAAAGTAGGAACTTTTTGAAAAATTCAAAGTTGCAGTACTTAAATTAAAAAACAGATAACACACACTAATACAGTCATCACAATTAACACCGGTTATCAGACAGATTCTACACACACCCAAAGTAAATGGGGCTACATGACCGCGTTGTCGCAGCCCCTAAACTTAAGAACCAACCAACAAACCAACCGAACTTCCTGACAATAGGACTGCCTTATGTAGTTCAATATATATCTTCGGATGCATATTCAGTACTGATAGACTAGTGTGGAGGGTTTTGGGTACAACACCAGTACACGATACAATTATTGGGATTGTAGTCACCGACTCAAGTTCCCACATCTACTTGATCTCAATTGCCAGCTCTGTGTACTTAGATATTTTAGTAGCAGCTGTTGTTTGGATGTTTTCAGTGTTGGGACATGCGATATCTATCAATAATGCCTCTCTGTGTTCTTTATTGATGACAATGATATCCGGCCGGTTGTTACTGACGACAACATCTGTCACAACTCCTCTTTCCCAGTAACTTAGAGCTTATGTGTGGTATTTTCGAGTAGGCCTACTGCGGATGGTGCGTATTTCCAATAGGGGACAGAGTTTTGAAGAAGTTTGTACTTCAAGGCCAGTTTCTGGTGGAAAATGTTAGCAACTTGTTCGTTTCTATGTTTATTATTATTATTATTATTATTGGTCTTATTATAGCAGTGATAACGTTCTACCTTTGTACAAGGTTGCAGGTTGGAGGCGCAAACAATTGGCATTTTAAGGTGCTTAAATGCGAGGGAGCCGTATTACTGGCACCTGGTCAATGCATGTGAGATTTCTTATATGAAATATGACGCCCTGTTCGTATTCCACGTAAATATGGAAGTACCAGGGCTCATGGTCGCAAGATCAACTGCAACGTAAAATTACAAGCTATCTCCTTCTAGCGGCTTCGGTGGTGTAGTTGGTAGCATGCTGAGCTTCTATGCTCATGATCGCGGGTTCAAACCCGGCCGAAGTCGTCGGATGTTTTAAGAGTATTAAAATTCCCGCAGTATCCTTCCTTCGGAGGGGAAGTCATAGATTTATGGCATGTTAAAGAACCTTTCACTAATTACAACTGTATGAAACTAAATTATATATATAGGTTTAAAAAATGCTCTAATTACGTTCCTACGTTCGTCGCCAGGAGCCGACTGTGGTGGCGTCTAGTAGCCAAGTTCTGAACTAGTAGTCGTTGACGGTGGCGTTTGGCGGCAAAAGTAGGAACTACTTGAAATTCAATGTCTGCAGTCTTTACTTGAATTAAAAATAGATAACACACACTAATACCGTCATCACAATTAACACCGGTTATCAGACAGATTCTATACACACCCAAAGTAAACGGGGCTACATGACCGCGTTGTCGCAGCCCCTAAACTAAGGAACCAACCAACCAACCTATCTTCCTTCCTGTTTAGAGCAAAATCCTGAAAGCCTCAGAAGTTAAAAGGATCGTAAAACCCTTTGCATTAATTATTATCATTATTAATAATTAGGGTTCGCAAGTTTAAGACTTAAAAAGTACAAAATATGCACGGATATATGCCCTAAAACTAGCTAAATATGACCTAAAACCATGAAATATGACCTAAAAACTATGACATCATATTGAAAGGCGGAAGCACACTATCGTCATGTTCCGTGATCTCATGCGTACAGTGTCGCAATCTAACTTGTCCAGAGAGATGTGCTAAAAGACGTCCGTAGAGGAGCGCCTTCTTGGAATCAGGTCTTCCAAACCTGCTATCTGCCTGTTCCGGGAAAAGAAATAAAAATATATCTACAGTACTACACTATTCGGAAATCCTGTGTTTGAAACTCGACGAAGATAACACGTACCTTGTTAACGACACCTCAATTTAAACAAAAATGCTGAAATTATAACCAAATATGACCTTATATCACTAAAATATGACCAAATATGACCAAAACAATAAAAATGGCCAAAATATGCATTTATAGGCAACATCAAATTGCTTTAAACGTGGTCAGGGACCAGTCATTCAAACTTATTTTTCAGATTTCCGATAAAATGAGCTCAGGAAAAAAAAAAGACTTTTCCTTGACATCCGAGCCTTATTAATAATATTACGTAGAGCATTCAAGAGCAAGTTGCTGGTGATTATGGCAGATCAATTATCGTCAAAATCCTTTATTGAGTGACGCAGTACAATGTAAAGTGATACACATACAATGCTTCAATTCCCTTACGATAGAAACCCACTCCTTGTTCTTGGAACTATGGAAGCATCGCTGTTGGACCTTGTTCACCATCCAGATGATATTTCAGCTCGTTTGCCATAGATTTTACTCTTCTATGAAATACAAAACTGCAGGAGAATGATTGAAGACTTATCTTGGAAAACTTATTTCATTCCCTAACCCTTCTTCCAAGGAAACAAAATTTTCCCCAGTTCTCCTATATAGGCCTATTGGACTATTTGAATAAGTATGAATTATGCATGTTGATGTTTTCCCTAATAATTTTCCGTGACTTGTTACCCTTGACTGTTCGAATCATACCAACCAGAGTTCTTTTCTTTTATAGCGCGGCACCTATACATAAATAATGGATTTACTTGAGAGTTGATTTGCGAGCGAAATAACAAAATACATGCAAATGCCGAATGAGTTACTTTCAGCTTGAAATCGCTCAACACGTGATCATGCCAAATTACATTGGGCGGGAAATATATAACTCTATTTGAATAATAATTGTTACTAAGGAACACCTAAAATGGCTTCAAATATAGACTAAAACACTTTGAAGAACCTATTACATACATTTTCAAATTATATAACATGAAAGTTTTACAGCATAATTATTTCCTGGATTGTTATCTTCCGCGCCTTCTTTTTACAAGAAGGTCCAAGAAAATTCTAGTGAGTGTTCAAAAATCCTCTAACGATGCTGCAGGTCTTCAGAATTGCAGCCTTTTGTTCAATAGTCTGGGTGTATATGGGGAGATTTAGTACGGCTAGGTTTACTGAAAAAGATTTAAGTGTCAGGTCAGAGGGAGAAAGGAGGAAGGGAAGGATTGTCACATTTTTTTTTTTTGCCTCCAGACTCTTCTACCTCCATAGCTAGTGGAGTATATTCTTCAATCTTCTCCCTGTATTTATGGCGGATATTATGGTCATTCGGGACAGCGACGTCAATCAAGTACATGTGGTGGTTCTTCTTGTCAGTTAAACTTATATCCGGTCTATTGTGATTATTATTATCATTATATCATCATCATTATTATTGTTATTATTATTATTATTATTATTATTATTATTATTATTATACAGATTCATAAATTACTCATCTTACAATGGTACAATGACTGAAAATTCGTGTCCAAGATCACCGTATTTTGGATCTGTCGCAGCGTGTGCGCCATTCCGAGAGCCTGTAGTTGATAGACCAGTCTTGAAGGTACGATTCCAGTTGCAGACAGGATGAGTATCCAAGCTGCTCGCTCTCTTCCTCCACTGATCTCCTCCATGTCATTCTTGGTCTTCCTCTTCTCCTTTGGCCCTGAGGATTCCATTCCATGGCTTGTTTAGCAATGATGTCATCAGATCTGCGCAGAGGGTGTATCCGCAAAGTTCCCAAGTTGCTAGCCAATGATTTAGGGATGATGCCGGTAGAAGAGATGACCATGCGCACCACCATACTTTCCTGTCCCCACATTTGCCATGTTTATTCAACCAAGGGCAAATACTTGGTAATCGTCTCATAGCAGGTTTGTTGCAGTAATAAATAATCTGTTCCAATCAACAGGTTAGTAAAATTTTACAAAATGGCTTCAGGGACATACTGATAGTAAGGCAAAGTGTGTAAGTGTACTATTATGGCTACTTGGATGTGCCTTTTCGGGTAATCAGTAGAGGAGATTGCTTGGCAGCTTCCTGTTATATGCTGGATTGTCTCAGGTTCTTCTTCTTATTATTATTATTATCATTATTTATTTTGCAAAAAATGTGTCTAGAATTCATTGATGGCAGAAGAAATTAGGTCGTGCAATTCACCTACAAGCCCGGACATCTTGTACATACGTAAGAAATTGCTTTCTTTTTCTTCGCTATGGATCTTTCAGCGGTCCTCAGTCCAGGATCTGTTGGTTTGGTTGGTTCGAAAGTTGATGATTGTCAACTAGTCCCCTAAATTTAGCCCTGTTGACGACGGCATCACTTGCTATGTCTATAACCTGAAGATCTTTTTCAATTTCAAGTAGACAGTTGTTCTTAGCATTCTTTGAGATAGGTCGATAATTAAGATGTTAGGCCTCTTAAAACAACAATTATCATCATCAACATCATCATCGTCATGACTTAAACGTCATTTAGCTAGCCTGTGATCACTCATTCTGAGAATATAACCATACAATTTCAAACGTCTTTACCTAAATGTCTCCAAGACTTTCTCCGAATGCTGATACAGCTCCTGGGATATTATTATTGTTATTATAATTTTATATTAGGCAATTAAATACAGAGTATTGGAAAGTGCTGTGTTTAATAGTAATGAATTCGTTCATTCAGTGATTTTCATCACTTCTCTGATCTCAGAAAGGTCACCCATGTTTATTTACATTAGCTTCTGATTGGAGCCGTTAAACTGGAAACTCCTTAACGCGCCACTGGCCACGAAAGGGTTCAGCTGCACGTTAGAAAAAATAAAAATAGGAATTGTTTGCGTCCCAAGGCTGCGCAGATCAAACTAGAGGCTTCACGAAACTGTTTTTCCTTTCTCTGGAACGTTAATGGTAGTCGTAATTTCCCCACGACTTCACCCGATTTGAGTGGCAGAGCCCCAGAAAATTTTTGGGCGGGGAACTTTATGGGCGTGTAATGCGAGGCACAAGCGAATTGCTAGCAGGTTTAATTAATTTGACGGAGGTTATAGTGCGATATAGCAGAGCGCCCCAATAAACCGGGGCTTTAACCGTAATCTGCACAGACCAAGGCTAGCACGTGCCTAGCGCTTATTCGCTTCTAGCCAATAAGTTTGTCTAGGAAACTCCAATTAATTTAGGGCCGTTAAAAATAATATTCCCGCTGCTCTACTAAAGCGGTTAATTTCTAGTGGACTGTAAGGATCAGACTTATTTCGAGAGAAAAGCATACTTGAAACAAGCAAAATGAAGAAAAATTATTTTAGAGCATAATTAGTCTACATTTGATATTGTAACTTTTCAATTGTCAATTATTGGGGCACGCGAAAAAATAACCTGAAAAAAATCACATGGGATGAAAAATATGGACATTGATGTATTAGAAGCCACTTCCCAGTGTTGCCAGTCGGTCAACAAAAATTGTGCCCAAATTACTGTACATTAGGCGGGAAAACAAGTATTTATACTCCCTAACCTGAAATAAATATTAATAATAATAATAATTAGAGTGCCATATCCCCTCCAGGTACGTAGGCGACCTGAATTACAGCCCTTGACGGATCACTAACCAGGCATCCCGAGCCGGAGTTTACGTGTGGTAGAGTGGCCAGTTCCTTTCCACTCCTCCTCCTGCCATAGCATCCGGCAGGTTCCCATTTTGCATCACGAGGCTGGGAGACTCCGAATCAGACCATACCAAGACTTTTAAATTCTTGGCAGAGCCGGGGATCGAACCCGGTAACTCGGGGGTGACAGCCAACAATGCTAGCCACTGCGCCAAGAGCTGGTGGGAAATATTACATAAGATATTTATCACAAAATAACACGCTTTTATGTACAAAAATGGGGAAGAGGGTACTTAATTGGATGACACATTTCGATTGTCAAGCGATCATCAACAGTTCCTGCTCACAGATAATGTACGATGTTTATGTATTTCACATCCACAAATATGGTATAGCCTATTTTATAAACTATTTTAATCTACATTCGGCGGGAAAACAAGCATCTATACACCCTAATGTGAAAGAAAATATTAGATTTTACGAACTTATGTAATCTAATCTATAAAATAGCAAGCTTCTTGTAAGACTGTCCTACTATTTTGTTGTTGTTGTTGTTTCCATTTGCTATGTTTCTTTGTAGGAAGAAAATGATCGATAAAATGTGTAACAATCATCTTGAGTGAGCTATTATTATTATTATTATTCTTCATTGTTGTAATACATCTCTATTAAATATTTAAGTTAATAAAAGTTTAAAAGAATATTGTTACGCGCTCTAATTGGATTAGAAAGTTTTCACTACGTTTTTTCAGCGTATGGCTCTTAGTGCCGGGAGTGTCCGAGGACATGTTCGGCTCGCCAGTTTTGTAGCTGCTTCGAGACAGACACCCAATGGGTGAGTTACAAGTACCGTTGGGGAGGGAAATTGGAATGTAAGGACGAGGAGTTGGAAGGTAGCGGCTGTAGCCTATAGTTAGGGACCAACCCCGGCATTTGCCTGGAAGGAAGATGGGAAACCACAGAAGACCATCTTCAAGGTTGCCGGTGGGGGGATTCGAATCTCCTCGCCTCCCGGATGTGAGCGACTGCCAGCAGTCATGCCGTAACGACCACGGCTAACTCACCCGGTACTACGTTATTAATGTTTTGATCCAATGAATTCTAAACAATTTATTTAACAGACTGTAAAACATGTAATACATTTGAATCGGCCGGAGCTGAAAAGTATTAAATCAGTTTTAGCTACTTTTCAGGAGACAGACAATACGTCATTGACAATTTGACAGAACAGAACTTAACAAACACACTATATTAGTCATGTATATTGTGAAGCAACTACTGTATTCAGGTTATACTTGTAATAGCGAAATATCAATTTTAATTTAATAAACATATTTTTCAAAAATATTTTGGAAGCGTGACTTAATGCCTTTCAGCTCCGTGGTCAGTTTAGTGCGGCATAAAGCCATCCAGAACGAATATTTCACAAGATATTCTATTTTAAAATGGATTTGTAAGCTAAAAACCACCTAAATCCTGTACAAATGTAATTTTCAATAGCTCTGTAAGACGCGGGAATCTTGCATTGCGACCAACATTAAGTACGGAATACGGTGGTGAAAGGCAGCAAGTCATTGACTTAATTAATAGCTTGCCACGGTGGGTGAGTGGTCAACGTATCGTTCTACTAACTCCAAGCTTGCAGGTTCGTTCCTGGCCATGGTAGGTGATTTTTTAAAAGGCGGCAAAAATTACGACACCATGTCATACGATGTTGGCATGTCAAAGAACCCATTTGAATTCAGTAGGCCGTGTTCATAATGGCAAAATTAATCTCGGGAGTTTCCGCCAACCCAAAGTTCCTCATTTCTCTACTAGAAAGCGCTATAGTGTTCAAGGAGCTTAGGCAATTAACCTCCTTGACTTTCATAGTGCTTCAAGGAACAACGAAATTTGCGAGCTACCCTGGGGTGTCAAATAACCGAGCTTACACCCGGCCTCCGAGGCCATACGATATTCTTCTTCTTCTTCTTCTTCTTCTTATTATTATTATTATTATTATTATTGACGTAATGCTTTTCTCCTCTGATCTCACTACAGTACATGCAGCAGTGGTTTCTGGCGTAAACAAAAGGCTGACTCAATTCTTTCCCATGCCGTTCAATACTTCAGAATACTAATTGTTTAAAAAATGACCATTTTTAGCCTATTTTCAATTTTGAAAAAATAGGCTTATGAGATCTCCTTTTGTCCGTGTGTGTGTGTGCGAGGTGTGTGTGTGTGTCCCCCCCCCCCCCCTAATAAATTCTAAACGGCTGGAGCGATTACAATGAAACTCGGTAAGTTCATAGCAATATTCCGGGTGACCCAGACCGTACCCTTCAAATTTTGTTACGTCTCACCAATCCAACATGGCGGCTGTGCGAAATATTACACCAGCATTGAATATCTCCAAAACTATTATCGATATCACCCTGGAATTTTTACGGTGATAAAGGGAACTACTTGGAGTTCACCTATGTGACTCTTGAAACACTGGTAACTACCAAACCAACATGGAGGCCAAGCGAAGTTGCGACGTTTAAATAGACGTTTCTCGCGATTTAACCAACCAATCGCAATAAAACATGGTACAGTATATGTTTATACACATAGTAATGCACCGACATCTAACTTCGTTCAATTGTTCACATAACCACAAGATGGCGGCTTTGCGAAATATTTCACCGGCATTCTATATCTCTGAAACTATTAGCGGTATCACCCTGAAATTTTGTACGGAGATAAAGGGCACTACTGGAAGTTCATCTATAAGATTTTCAAAAAACTGTTAACTACAAAACGAACATGGCGGCCATGCGAATTTGAAAATTTAAGTAGACCTTTCTCGCGATTTAATGTTCCAAACGCAATGAAATTTGGTACAGGAAATGTTTATACACATTGTAATGCACTGGTATCTAATTTATTTCAATTGTTTTCATAACCTCAAGATGGAGGCTGTGCGAATTTTAAAATTAAGTTTTTATTTCTTGTGTCGTAATCATGCGATCGAAGTGAAAGTTTGAATAATGAACCTACGCAATAATTTTCTTTTAATGGTACATGACTCTATGGCCTATAGGCTACATATAACAATCCAACATGGCGACCATCCGAAATATTTAGACGCTCTGAATATCTACGAATCTATTATAGCATTCAAACTGAATATTTTTATGTTCATAGGGTCTATGAACATAAGTTCACCTATAGGACTTTCAATAATCTGGTGATCACAAATCCAACATGGCGGCGACGCGGAGTATAAATATTCACATGGACGTTTCTCGCAATTTAACCATCCGAGTGCAGTGAAACTTGGTACAGAAAATCCTCATACAAATGTTAATCCAGTGGCATCTAATTTATTTCAATTGTTTCCATAACTACAAGATAGCAGCTGTGCGAAATTTTAAAATCTCATTTTTACTTCTTGTGTCCTAATCATGCGATTGAAGTTTGAATGCTACACGTACACAATAATCTTCATGTAACAGTACATAACTCTAGGACCTACATATATAAAGTCCAACATGGCGACCATCCGCAATATTTAGTCGGTTCTCAATATCTACTAATCTATTACAGCAATCAAACTGAAATTTTGTATGTTGATAGTGGCAATTAACATAAGTAGGATATATGAAAATAGGCTGTATAGTTCTTCACGGAACTACTTGTTGACTTAATGCTTTTCATCTCCGACCGATTCAAAAAGTACGGGTATTCGAAGAATAACACAATATAGTTCGGAACTCTATCCCGATGCATTCCAGTGCAACGTCTGTGGTCATTACATGTGTAAGAGGTGTCCTGACTGGAATTGATCCCCAGAATTAGTGAGTTGCAGTTCCTTTTGCTCCAAGTTCTCATCAGCGACATTTTACGATGTGGGGAAGAGTTGCGTTTGATTTGAATCCATGTTTGCCGTTACGCGACATCAAGTGTACCAGATGAAGAACATAATAATATCCACTGAAATATGTGTGAGAATTTATTGTTGCGTGCAGTAGTACATAAAACAGGGGATTTACGAGTTGCAACTGTGATGAAAGACAGAATGAGATTTAGCAAGTCACGCTGAAAGATGCGACTGATCGAGCGAAGTGGAATTCGGTGATCCGTAAAGCAGACCAGCACAAAGCAAAAAGCTAACGCTAAAGAAAGAAAGAAAGAAAGAAAGAAAGAAAGAAAGAAAGAAAGAAAGAAAGAAAGAAATATATCAGGATGGTTTTGCATTTCTTTGAATTAATGTGAAATAAATTAAATTCACTTTAACACCTGTTAATACCGTACTTAAAATGTTATCTTCTTTAATCTTTAAGTACTATCAGTTGTCAAAAGTGAATTTAATTTAACTAACGAAGTTGGCTGGTTGGTTCCTTAATTTAGGGGCTGCGACAACGCGGTAATATAGCCCCGTGTACTTTGGTGTGTGTAGGAAATGTCTGATAACCGGTGTTAATTGGGATGACTGTATTAGTGTGTGTTATCTGCTTTTATTTCAAGTAAGGACTGGAGACAATCATTTCAAGTAGTTCCAACTTTCGCTACCAAATGCTAATGCTACCGTCCACGACACTTAGCTGTGAACTTGGCTAGTACTAGATGCCATCGCAACCAGCGCCTGGTGACAAACGTTGGAACTTAAGAGCATTAATCAAACCTAACCTACAAATTTTGCTTCACACAAGTTTAGTTAGGGGAAGGTTCTTTTACATGCCATAAATCTATGACATGGGTCCTCCGGCTTAACTTCCCCTTCGAAGGAAGGCATACTGAGGGATATTTAATGCTCTTAAAAATCTGACGACTTCGGCCGGGTTTGAACCCGCGATGTTGGGCATAGATGCTCAGCATGCTACCAACTACGCCACCGAAGCCGCCTAAATAACGAAGATAATACATATAGGCCTATGTAACGCATTATCAATTATGGTTGATAATTTTTTGTCAGATATTAAAGTTAGTATTGTTGATGAATCATTTAAAGACTTGGGACATCTTGGTCATCAGCTACGTGTACCTGGGTGTATGTTGAAATTGTATGATAACCCGTATTTCTGTGCCGACTGTAGTAGTGTGTCTGTGTATCTGTATTAGGGACATGGATACGGGTAGATGCCCGGGAACTTGAAATAATGCACTATCCCGGGAACATAGAAAAACATGGGGAAAATCCAAACTCAGGATAGCCTCTGTCAGCGCCGGAACTCGAACCTAAGAACTTCGGTCTTGCTACAGCAGACGATCCCAATTGTGGTGCATGATTTAGCGTGCACGGCTACGCCTAGGGGTTTATAGTAGCCTAATGAATTGGTACTAACAGTATATTAATTTTGACAGCAATAGGGACATATTTATTGAATTAAACACAATGTGTGTAGATTAAATCTAGACAATACGTCATTTTACTTGTCCTTTGGTTAATGTGTGATTGGCAGATTTATTTGGGTACAATCGAACAGATGATAGATACTGTTGCCAGGCTTGGTTGCAGAGTTCACAAACACATTCGCTATGGGAGTTGTGGAAACCTTTCCTGCTGCAAACAAATATTGACGAGTTGAACTATCTCAACTAAAGTAGTGTACATGTAAATATTTTCTCCCATTATTTCAGACATACGTATAATTTTTGTAGCCTAAGTGTAATGGATCTGATGATGACAGCTTAACGATCGAAACTGGTCATCCACGTGTATTTATTAATCTCATGTAAATATATTGCAGGATTTGGGAATAATCCATCTCATTTGGGTACAAGCGTGTTGACCGACTGAAAAGCATCAAACGTTCGTTTACTAAGGCAACACTGAACATGTCTTGAAACACCATAATGTTTCTGAACAATTTAATTTTTGGACTTATCTGGTTCTTGGGAAGAACCCTTCAATTGGTACTTAGTGACAAAATTTAATTCAAATCTAAAGGGAATTAAATAAAAAAAATAGTCAATTAATATATTATAAGTTATTTAATGGACTAGTTTCGACCACAGTGTGGTCATCATCAGTAATCTGAACAAGTTGTCATAAGAAACTATTAAAACATAAAGTTGCGAGTAATTGAATATTGATGATTTCTATTGGATTATGCTGTTAGTCAGCATCAATTTTCGTTTCTGAAGATAAACTTTATAATATCAAAACTGTGGAAGATGTATACTGTATTTAAGGATTATCCTTTTTTTAATAGTTGCTCCCAACAACTTGTTAAGGTTGCTGATGATGACCACACTGTGGTCGAAACTAGTCCTAGTACATTAAATAACTAAAAATACTATATTTACTGTCTATTCATGGTTTTATTTAATACCATTTAGATTTCTACTACAGACGTGTAATAGACTAACGAATTAAATAGTAATAATTGCCTATAAAATGCGACTTGTTACACATTTTAATTAAGACTTCTGTAGTTCAATAACGTAAGTACATTATGCAACGAGCCTATAATGGCAATAATTAAGACACGAGTGTCTTAATTACAATCATAGGCGAGTTACATACGACTGTTTATGTTCGAAGATAATTATAACTATTTTATGTTCGAACATAAATATTCATAAATATCTGTCGAGATTTCGCCAGTTTTATGTACTGAACAGAGCGCATGGGACGCAGAGAATACCATGGCTTCCTCGAATACCCCACTATAACACTAGAAGCCACGCAGTGAAATTTAAAATAGAAGGCCGTGGAAGTCAGCGCAGATGCGATGCTATCCTTACCTAAATGTACACACAACTGTTTCTTGAGCTCTGATTGGTGGGAGAAACTGTTTCATAATGAAAAATAGCGGTATAATGACCCTCATTATGATACAGTTTTCTGATATATAATATTTACATTTCGACATCGTCGAACATAAATACTGTTGTTCGCAAGTGTTACAGACTATAGTTGACTGCGTGCCTCGGCGGTAATGTTCTCGCTTGCTGTTCCCAAGGTTGCAAGATTGAATCCTGGTGCAGTCAGCTGGCATTTGAGGATGCACAAATGCGAGGGAGCCGTGTCAGTAAATTTACTGGCACGAAAAAGATCCCCCTCGGGGCAAAATTCCGGCACCCTGGCGTCTCTAAAAGCCGCAGATGTTAAAAGGGGCGTAAAACAAATAACATTATTATTCTGTTATAGACCATACATATCCACTGAACCTAAATTAAGCTTAGGTGAATAGGATCTGACTAGCGGACCAGTGCGAGAAATCTCGCCTGTTCATAAACCACACTTTCCCCAATAGGTTTATAATGAGAGACTTAAGGAGAAAGGTTGTTATGCTTTTTTTTTTTTTCAACCAAATGATTATAGAACACTATTTACATTTCAGTTAGATTCCAAGTTCTACGTCCCCTAACTTAAGAAGGCAATCACTGCAAATCGGATCATCATAACACTCACCGGTTATTCGATATTTATGAAATTATACGATTTGAGTATGCCTACTCATTCCTTTGATTTACTGTTTCTGAAATCCATGCAAAATGCAACCTGTTAAAATGACATGAAACAGGCGTCACAGCGGCCAAAATGTGAAGTGGACAACAATTATGGAGCGTATCTTCCTGCAGCAGCAGTATCTGAAAATCGCACACTTCGTACAGTTTTTTTAAGTCATTTTTTAGCGAAAATATATATATTTATGAAATTAGAGTGCAATGCGTCACTGGTAATGTATATTCTCTTTCATTTGAATGCTCATTTTTCACGATAGGTCGCTTGTGAGCGCCGTAGGAGGGATCTATACTACTGAAATAATATAAATGATGATGATGTTCGCTTGACGAATAAAACTAGTCATCCAATTTAGCGTCCCATTTACGTGAAGTGTTTTATTAAATGTATAAATAAGTAAAGCAATTCATTTCAAGCACCAGGAAATTCATTGTAATTCCCCGCCCAATCTAATTGGGTACACTCGTGTTGACCCACTGAAAAGCTTCTAATAGGCCTAATAGATTACTTAGGCAACATTGAAAAATGACTTCTAATATTTCAATATAATTTCACTTACACTATGTGTCCACCTGAAGTCTCGCAGTACTTTCCTGGCAGCCTTCCAACTCGGTCTAATATTAGACAAATTCAAAGATTACTTTGTCCTTGTATTTTTTTGGACTTGTAATAACCAACTGGGCATTTTATATCCAAGCGGTCTCTGAGCATAGAAGCAGAGATAGTGTTATCGCTAATGAATACTGCCATATTATCTCCGGCAATTATTGACGGAACGTGATGATAACTTCGCTGTAATGAGCCACATAACACTGTGCTGTTGCTTATATTGTCTAAGATCACGTTAATACAATACAAGCAAATAAATCATTGAATAATCGGAGTCAAGTAAGTTACTTCTATTCTTCACATACGCAGAGGTATTCTTAAAGAGCTGAAAATTCCTAAGGAGCTCTGGAACGCCGAAAATCTTCAATACTTTTCGAAAATGTATTTTATACGTCATATTAATTTGAGGACCATTCGCTTTGAAATGCTATATTTATTTTCTTCGTTGCTCATTCCTAAGTTTAATTTCATTATATTATTAAAGAAAGCTTTCCATTCGGTCAACACAGTTATATTAGGCGGGAAACAAGTATTTGCATGCTCTAACCTGAGAGAAATGAAATTTCAATACAAAATAACACGCTTTTTTGTACATCTACAGCCATGCGTCCGATGTAGATGATTAATTTTCCTATCTAATAGATATTTAAGAATCAAGAAAGCAAAACTGGTGTTGCGGTGTTGGAGTGTACTCCGCCCTAAAACCTAAGCTGTCGTCTTTTTCACAGCTAGCGGCCCTACCTATATTATTCTGCTAAGGTCCCATTCCAGTTTTGTACCGAAAATAAGGTCCTATTAACACCAATCTACACATATGGGGTACCAACAGGTTCCGCATAACCCAATGTGTGCGCGAAACACACTCACTTACTCCTTAAATGCCTCACAATTAAATAAATACCATTTTCCACTCGAGAAAAGGCGTATAAAGTCATAAAATAAAATCATGAAGGAATGGCAAGTCATGTCGTTTCCAGGCAACAGTAGCTCTTGACGAGACACGGCCGACTGGATGCGAGTAGCGCTCTCCTCTACTGGTATAGAAAATGAGGCTCTTTGCATGAAATCCCGTTAGTTACTTTACTGCTCATACAGCACTGTCAACCCAGTATAGATTAACAAAGACTTGACACTATTTGTACCGCGGCGTACTGCTAGGTGAACCTGCCGCTAGAGTGCAGGGCAGCGCGGCGGCATTGGCAACACACATAACCTATATGTATTTCTGTATTTCCAGACTGTATTTATGCTTTGCATTTCTTGCATTGCATTGTCATATTTACTTTTGCTTGAACTTATGTGAACATTTCCAGACTGTATTTATGCTTTGCATTTATTGCATTGCATTGGCATGTTTACTTCTCATGTGCCTGAACATATGTGAACAAGGTAAGACCTACAGTAGACTACTACCTAATCTCAGATGTCTGTACAATACGTTTCCTCGTCCATTTCCCTTGCAGTGACCTACACGCTGCGTGAAATATGCCAAGGAAAAAGCCACTAAACTATCTTACTTGAAGAGATGAACGCAACCTGCAGAAACATGGTGAAACAACAGGTACTAAAACTGAGCCCTCATGACAACCAAGCTCGAAGCCAACTGCATTGGTGACTGCCAGTGGTACATCTTCTCCGACAACAACTGCACATCCATCAACTTCGGGACTTCAACATGCCAACAGCATCCCTTCTACGTCAACCCATCAAACAGCTCCAAACAATCCAATCCATTCACCACATCCTGTCGAGCTACTTTCAGGTGTCACATCACCAACCAGGAGGCGTAGAAGAATTCAATCCATTCAACCTCAACCAACCAGGTCTTCGACAAGAATTAGTATTCGTTCACCAATTTATTACCACACATAAGTGCCAACTCAGGACGAACCAAATTATTATCATTATTATTCAAAATTATACGATACATCAGTCATAGCATTCATGATTGAGACGTTGCTAAGGGTAGCCTACTATTTACAACTACAATATTCGCGGGCGAAGCCGCGATGGGAAATGCTAGTATAATAAACATTACATTTATTCCCCAGCCTCTCAAGATACGAAACTGAAATTTTTAGAAGTAATTTCATCGTATATGTGTTATATTTTAACACTTCTATTTACGTTTAGCCTAATTTTGAAAAATTGAAATGTTCAAGAAAATGCTTTTAAATTTACGCCATTTTTAAAATGTATTTAAAAATAAAAAAATATTCATTTTCTAAAATCCTGTGCTAAAGCAAGGAGAGAGCTTCCCAGAACATCCATGAAGAAATTCAATTAGTTCCTGTAAGTGGTTTCTGAGAAAACGGTAAATAAAAGAAGATATGAGCCTTACAGTAGTCGCATATGATGTGTAACATCTGACATGTTATCCTACTCGTATACTACACATCTTAGACATTCTTAAAATGTTAATTTACGCTCCGTTTTCATACTGGTACTATGATGAATGTATAGATTGAATTGGAGATATGCTACTGTCACATTTGTTTGAACAAACATCACATATTATATTGTAAATTAAGAGGAGGGATGAAACCACAGTCTCTAGCCTATCTATAGACTATGCGAAATAATGTTCAATACAATCAAATTTCCCAACTCCTGCTTGGTGCAAACTATTGTAATTAAAATTAGATAAATCGTAATTTCAAGTAGATTATGTTAAGGATACTGTGTACTCTTGAGCATGCTTATTATTATTATACTAAGCATACTGTCGTTTTGTGATAGTAATGATAATGATGACAATTGTTGTTTTAAGCGGCCTAACATCTAGGTTATCGGCCCCTAGTGATCTGGGTGATAGCGAAAATAACAATGAAATGGAGAAAATTAAACTGGACTGAAAATACCGGCAAAAGGAACTCGGATTGAAATGACTCACAAAATGTAGAGTGGAAATACAAAAGATAATTTAGAAGGAAAATTCTCACAAAAGGAATTCAGATTGAAAAATACGCACAAAATGTAGTTTAGGTTCAAAATACCTACAAAATGTAATGTAGATTCGAAATACTTGCAAAATGCAATTCATAATTCACTCACAATATGTGGAAGCCTGCGATTCAAAATACTGTACTGACAAAATGCAATTGAGATTGAAAATACTTAAAAATGGAGTTTAGATCGAAAATACTTATAAATGTTATATTATTAGGCTATACCTTTAACCCGGACACCTTGTATGTTCCTTCCTATCCCAATCTCTCATGAATGTCTTCCCAAGTAATTTCCCCCTTGTAAGCTAAGAACATACCCCCTAGTCTTGCTCTTGAACGTCTATCAGCCAGCCCAAATCCTGAATCATTTTACTCACACTACTCGTCGATCTGTGGTCCTCCATTACATACCAGGTTGCCTTCCTTTGTACTCCTTCCAATTCCTTTATTAGGTACATTTGGTATGGATCCCACACTATCCCAGGACGGACTAGGGACATGTATGCCCTTTACCTAATCTCTCTGCTAGCACCTTTTAACACTCGCATAACCATATGTAGTGACTTGTATGCTTTCTTCACTATTTCTTCTATGTGCTTACCTCAGTGAAAATTCCCTCCCCCCACAGCTACACCTAAATACCTACATTCGTCACCAAATATAACTTTATTTTCCCCTATTCAAAAACAATTTGATTCCTTTCGTTGACAAATCTCACTGCCTGACATTTCTTTGAATGTATCATTATATCACTTACATCTGCCCAGGTTTGAATGACAGGTCCCTCTGCAATATGCCGCAGCCGCCTGGATGATTTATCCTCCTGTATACTACTATATCGTTAGCAAATCATCTTAATTGGGATGACAAAGAGCTTTTCCAAATGAAGGAGATGAGCAAAAGTATTAATTTATCGAACACGCATTACGCGATGTATTGATGAACTGACGTTTTGGCATTTTAATAGGTTTTGTGTCTGTTATATCCCCTCCCTCTTTCTGGACATCTTCATTCTTCGAGAAATTTTATTTCACCTTCCCCAGTATATTTTTAGAGCTTATACGCTTTAAAACTATATCTTTCCTTCCGCCCTCCGACTCAGAACTGGTGCATTGTCTGCCTAACTAAGTAGAGTGCTTGCAGTCAGCCATCTAGTGACAAACAGAGGAACTCATTGCCACACATTATTCTGACAGCACAAAACGTCTAGTTGTTTCAGTTTTTATTATTAAAAGAAAAGCGCACATTGTGCAAAGACATATTTGTACAAATGATCAATTATGCTAATGCCAGTCTTATTATTGAAGTTGTCCTCATTTTGCAGTTTTGTGCGTGGTACCTTTCACAATGTTCGTTGCACAGTCTTCGTTCGGTTGGTGGAAATCCTTGGTTTTGCAGAATCTGTAGTTCAATCCATGGGTGGCGTAACGTGTGATTACGTGTTGTAGCTCGTAGTTAGCTTGTTTCCACTCTTCCATCATTATGGCATCTGTGGAATAAAAGTCGGACCAAATGGCATTTCGTTTCTCCTTTAAGGTTCGGCATGCAATCTCATAGGCTTTGGTGTTTGGTAGGTAAAACTGTATTTTGATGTCGTCGATGAAGTAGTCTAGTAATTAAAATTAGATAAATCGTAATTTCATGTATATTCTGTTAAAATGACGCATAATGTTATGGTAGATATCGATCAAATCGATAATCCGGTAGCAAAAATTTTTGCCGGGACTGGGGGTTCGAATCCGAGACCTCATGATTCGCAGACCAAGATGCTATTCACGCAGCCATTACAACCACAGAAAATTGGAGTACAAGACAGGTACTCATTTTCACGTGCCGGTAATAATGTGGAAGTATTTTTTATGCTCCATTAATATTTTGCTTCTTTTTTCGATAATGTTCCTGCGTGGAATTGAGTTTTAAATTAGTTATGAATACGCCTACTTGACAGTAAAGGGAATTCCTATAGTGGTCTATGAAAGGCTAGCTTAGTTCCCGTATAAAAACATCGATATATATTACATTGATCACTGCATTACCGCAATGTGGGTTAATATCTGAATAGCCATTGGGCAGAAACATAATACCGGCTGTGCCGTCTAGTTACATGTTTCATATTAAAGCATATAATCATTTAAATACTGATACGAAGACTTTTAACATGTGGTTTGTGTTTCAATCACTTGACACCAGAGTACGCATGAGCGTTTACCGTTCAGTATGAAAGTGTTGAGCAAAGTTACTCAGGGAGTGGATGCCCATCACTTTTATCCAGAGATTGAAAAACAGACTCTTAATAAATCATAATTGTTTTCAGCAAATATGATATAATGAATATTTTTACACCAAAGAACGACAACTCGAAGATGATTTATTGTATAAATATCTGTAATGGTGCCTCCAAACCTTGAAGTAATCCGTGTGTTATATACATTCCACATGGTACCACTGCCAGCTGGATCGCAGTTGGCAGTGCGTCTTACACACTTCCGTCCGATCCACTTCCGTCCCATTTTTCAAAATCACTCCGTCAAAATTATCCAGCAACCGAGTGGAAAGATGTCACACATCAAAAGTTGGAAATTAACATGGGTAGTAGGCCTAAGTTACAGGGCAATCTTAAGAAATTTGTCGCTACAAGTTTTAAGATCCAAGTTTAAATTTTGTATCAAAGTGGATCACTTGCAAAATATTACTATTATTATTATTGTTATTATTATTATTATTATTAATAATAATAATAATAATACAGTCTATAAGGATATTGAACCAGTATTGAGTACAATTAGAAAGAAACGGTTCTCATTTTTTTGGACATCTTCTTCGATCACTGGAAACTTGAATTAGTAGAAAAATGTAGAAAAATTATGGAATAGCAAAACCAGGATTAAATGAATCACATAAATTATGGATGATAATAAATAACTCCAAATAACACTCGACTACCTGAAGAATAAACCTGACAGAATCAACATTTTACAAGACTAACATATTAGACCCATCATCATCATCAAGATCTTTCCCAGCTGACACTGGGTAGGGGCAAATATGGTTCCTCTCCACTTTGTTCTGTCGTTCCACCATTCCTCTTCCGTCACTTATTAGACTGCCAACCAAATTAATGAAAGAGCCAAAGGAAGGGTGTTCTCTGCTGAAGACAAGAAGTTAAAATCTGAGAGGATGAAAACCTATTGGCGAAATAGAAGAACTAAATTGGCTAAGGCTATGTAAAATTGATTGCAGTGGTCCAATGTTGGCCATAAGATAAAATGTACATTATGCAACAAGCCTATAATGGCAATAAGACACAAGTATGTTTAGAAAACGAGCGAAGCGAGTTTTATAACTTCCATACGAGTGTTATAATTACCATTATAGGTGAGTTGCATACGACTGTTTATGTTCGACGATAATTATAACTATTTTATGTTCGAACATAAATATTCATAAATATCTGTCGAGATTTCGCCAGTTTTATGTACTGAACAGAGCGCATGAGACACAGAGAATACCTTGTATTTGACCACGGCCTCCTCAAATACCCCACTATGACACTAGCCACGCAGTGAAATTTAAAATAGGAGGCTGTGGAAGTCAGCGCAGGTGCGATGCAATCCTTACCTAATTGGTCACACAACTGTTTCTTGAGTTCTGATTGGTGGGATAAACTGTAATAGTTCAGTGAAGAACTAAAACCTATTTTCATATATCCTATTTATGTTTATGGCCACTATCAACATACAAAATTCCAGTTTGATTGCTGTAATAGATTCGTAGATATTGAGAACCGTCTAATATCTTGGATGGTCACCATGCTGGATTTTTATATACGTAGGTCTTCAGGCGCGGATCTAAAGTTTGGCTTGGGGGGGGGGGGTTAGAGAATCGAAATTGTTAAGAAAAATAGTATCACTAAAACGCAATCACAAAATAAATAAACGCACAAAACCAGACCAATTTTTTTGCAAGCTACATGGATAGAAATTTGATGCGTTTAGCGCACCAAAAATATTCGTACAAATTGCAACGGCGTGTTTTGCGACTTTTACATCCAGCTTCGAGAAAAGTATCAAGGTACGTTACAGTTTCGGCAAGTCGAGTTGGTACCGACAAAGGGAGAAAGTCACAGCTTAAATTGCCAACCAAGCTTGCAGTTTGGACGTCGGCAAAATGTTTTGGTGCGAAAAAAAAAGCCCCAAATTCCTATCCGTGCGTTGCTGCATATTCATCGTGACATCACTATAAACATCGATTCGGTAACCACAAGGTTTGTTAAACAAAATAGACGAGTGGATTTTGTTATATAAATAATCGTTTTTATATAACAGGTATGAAGTTGTAAATATGTGCAGTTGTAACAGAACATAATAATTGCAATGAAGTTATTTTCAGTACCGGTATTGAATAAAATGAAAAAAACTGTTTTTCAGTTAAAATTCGTTAAGTTTTATTTGTCTGGTTATTGTGTTTTCGTTTTTCGAGTTTGCAAAAAAAAATTGGTCTCCGTTTGGGGGTAGGGGTCATGACAACCGTGACGACCCCCCCCCCCCCCCTGAATCCGCGCCTGTAGGTCTTATAGAGTTATGTACTGTTACATGAAGATTATTGTGTAGCCTACGTGTAGTATTCAAACTTCAATCGCATGATTATTAAATTAGATGCCAGTGGATTAACATTTGTATAAGGATTTACTGTACGAAGTTTCACTGCACGCGGATGGTTAAATTGCGAGAAACGTCCATGTGAATATTTATACTTCGCATCACCACCATGTTGGATTTGTGATCACCAGGTTATTGCAAGTCCTATAGGTGAACCTACGTTCATATCCCCTATGAACTTAAAGACAATCAGTTTGATTGCTGTAAAAGATTCATAGATATTGAACCATCTAAATATTTCGGATGGTCGCCATGTTGGATTGTTATATGTATAGGCCATAGAGTTATGTAGGCTGCCATTAAAGAAAAAATATTGCGTAGGTTCATTATTCAAACTTTCACTTCGATCGCATGATTACGACACAAGAAATAAAATCTTAATTTCAAAATTTCACACAGCTTCCATCCTGAGGTTATGTAAACAATTGAACTAAATTTGATGCTAGTGCATTACAATATGTATAAACATTTAATGTACCATATTTCATTTCGCTCAGATGGTTAAATCGCGAGAAAAGTCTATTAAAATGTTTCAACTTCGCTTGGCCACCATGTTCGTTTTGTATTCTACAGGTTTTTTAAACTTAAAAATATGAACTTTAAGTAGTGCCTTGTAGCACCGTACAAAATTTCAGGATGATATCAGTAATAGTTTCGGAGATATTGAATGCTTGTGAAATATTTCGCACATCCGCCATGTTGGATTGGTGAGACGTAATAAAATTTGAAAGCCACGGTATGGGTCGGCCAAAGTGGTGCTATGACCTTACCGAGTTCCATTGAAATCGCCCCAGCCGTTTAAGAGTTATTGTGGGGGGGGGAGACACAGTCAGACACACAGACATACGGACACACACACAAACGGACAAAAGGTGATCTCATAAGCCTATTTTTTCATAAAATGAAAATAGGCTAAGAAAAGTATTATAATGACTCTCATTATGATACAGTTTTCTTACATAGGCTATAATATATACATTTTGACATACGGTAATCGAACATAAATTATTATTATTATTATTATTATTATTATTATTATTATTATTATTATTATTATTATTAATATTATCAGAACATTGTCCAGAACTGTCGTTGAATTTGTACAATCATTGCCTGCAATCGGGTGTTTTTAATGCTCGATTGGTTTTGATCAGCAAAGGAAAATCTGGTGGTTATAGACCTTTATGTATGTTGGACACAGCTGGAAAAGGCCTAGAGGAACTTCTGCAGCCAAGAATTCTCTCAGCAGAGCAGATAGATGGGGATTTATCTGTTCATCAGCATGGATTTCGAAGAGGACATTCGACTATTGATGCAATATGGGAGGTGGTGAACACAGTAGGAAGTGCGCAAAGGGGCAATCATCATTCTCGTAAAGTGACACTTCTTGTGACCCTGGATGTAAAGAATGCTTTTAATTCGGCACGTTGGAATGACATGTTGGAAGCTCTTGAACAGACTTTCAAAGTACCACAGTATCTTATGCGCTTAATGAGAGACTACTTCAGGGATCGCACTCTGCTGCATGATACGGAAGATGGACAAAGGGCAAAACGACTGACGGCTGGAGCAGCGCAGGGATCGATCCTTGGTCCAGATCTCTGGAACATAATGTATGAAGGCTTGTTACGTCTGGAGATGCCAAAGGACACGAATCTAGTGGGCTACGCTGATGATGCGGCTGCCTTGATAGTGGCCCGCAATGTAGACATGGCTCACATTCACATTCTGGAACCATATTCAGAGAGCGACAGATAAGGCAGTAAAATACAAGACAGCAATTAGTAGGCTGATGGGGAATATTAACGGCCCAAAATCAAGTAAAGGACGCCTCCTCATGACGACGGTTCAGTCAGTGCTCCTGTATGGCTCTGAAGTTTGGGCCGAATCCTTGAGATTTGCATGGTATCGGAGAAGGATAGCTGATGTACAACGGAGAGCAGCTTTACGTATTGCATGTGCATACCGCACGGTTTCTGAACCTACAATCCTTACGGTGTCAGTAATAGCCCTAATAGTTCTACTTGCATTGGAGCGACAAGAAATCTGGCGTTCGGAAAGAAATGTGCGAAGAAGCGTGCATTTAATGAACGGATGAGGCGATGGCAACTCAGATGGGAAAGTGACCCTCGAGGTAAATGGACCAAGCGACTGATACCACGCCTGGATACCTGGGTCGAAAGAGTCCATGGTGAAGTCAATTATTACCTCACACAACTTCTAACAGGACACGGATATTTCCGGAAATTCCTGCATAGAGTAGGCGGAGCGAGTGGTGCAACATGCATATATTGTGACGACACCGATGATGTACTTCACACCTTCTTCGTGTGCGGCCATTGGATGATAAAGAGAGAATATATGGAGACTTAATTGGAAGAACTGACACCAGATAATATTATTACTGTGATGTTACGGAACCAATAATCATGGGTTCAGGTAGCAGTGTACGTGGAGGATGTGCTTCGCCAGAAGAAGCGGGATTTTGAAGCGTACGAACGCCCTTAAGAAGACATGATGAAAGAAGAAGTCTGAAAGGCTAAGTAAACACGACATCACCCTGAAGTAATGAGAGAGCGGTTCCGGGGTGATTAACGCGTCGTGGGAAAAGGGATGTGAGTTTTAGTGGGTAAGAATCCCACACTACTGTGGAGTGCAGACCCTTCACAAGTGTCTTTGGAAGATTTTCCACAGTCCCTCGAAAAAAAAAAAAAAAAATGTAACCTAATGTGGTTACATAGTTTCAGGTTAGAAAGATGGCGCTTGTTAGGAGTGTTATATAGGAGTGTCATGCAGTATCTTATTTTAAGATCTCCATGTATTTTTATATTCCTTTTATGATGCTGTTTTGTTTTTTATATATATTATTCTTGGATTTTATATTAGATAGAGGTCTGATGATTGTTATGTGTTTGGAAAAAGTAGTAAGGGGATGAGATATTAAAAGAATGAGGTTCTGGCTTTAAGTAAGAAAACGGAATTGGTTGAATGTTCGGGATGATTATTGAATTGTGTCTGCTGGATGATAGAAAGAAATAAAAGGATGGTTATATTTTTTAAGAAATGTGTTCCTCATGGTAATCAAATACCTCCACACCCAGAACAGAGAAGACGTAAGGTTACAATATATTATTATTTTATTTTACACGTTACAGGCCTATTAGTCCACGCGAAGCAATCATGACTTTTTGTTCTTCCTGTCTTTCCAGTACTCTTTCATTCGTGCACTAAACTCTTCCTTTCTTCGGTCCACTTTGGTCTTTGGGCTGTAGGTGCAGCTGTCTCTGACAACACTTCCCACTTGTATACTTTGTGTCTAAATACGCTTTTGTCTATGACGTCTTCTGGGTCGACCTGTGCTTTTACTGGATCAATTTTGACTTGCATCATCCAGGGCGTAGTAATCTTGAGCCGCTGTATGTATCTAAGAATTTTGTTGGTGAGTCTGGTTTGTGGGAGTCTGCTGATGTGGCCGTAAAATTTTAGTCGCCTCTTTCTGATGTCTGCTGCGAGGTTGGACAATTTCTCTGTGGTGTCTCTGGAGTGAAGCCTGTATCCTTCATCTGTGTGCTTTGGTCCAATTATTTTCCTTATTATTTTTCTTTCCTCTGTGAGGATTTTTTCCAAGTCGCCCTTAGTGTGTAGGCTAACGTCAACGTCTCACTAGCATAAAGCACCTCAGGTTTAATAACCGTGTTGTAATGACGAAGTTTAGTGAATGTGGACAGACATTTTTTGTTGTAGACACCCTGTGTCTTGTATAAGGCTCTCTTCATTTTCATTAACCTAGTGTTCTGCGCGATTTTCTCTTTTCCCGTCGGTTCAAGCACTTCACCTAGGTATTTAAAGTGGGCGACTCTATTGATCTTGCCATATTTCGTGTTTAAATTCTGTATGTCGAATTTCGAACAGAAAAACTCTGTCTTTTGGAACGAGATCTGTAGTCCTACTTTTTCGGCGCACTCTTGGAGTACTTCTATCTGTCTGATTGATGTGGTTTCGTTATCTGAGAGTAGTGCCAGATCATCCGCGAAGGCTAGACAGCCAACCTCCAGTTCGTCCTTTGGTCGTCCTAGTCGCACTGGCCTCCAGTAACCTTGAAGTCTCAGCTCTTTCTCCCATTCCTTGATAACTTTGTTCAGCACTAGGTTGAAGAGGAGCGGAGAGAGCCCGTCACCTTGGCGAACACCTGTATTGATCTGAAATGGTTCTGAGATTTCCCCCATGAATTTCACTTTTGATGTCGTGTCTGTCAGTGTCTGTTTGATCAATCGTAAGGTCTTGCTATCCAAACCTTGCTCGTGTAAGATGTTGAACAATGACTGACGGTCAATGGAGTCATATGCCTTCTTGAAGTCAACGAAGGTACATATAACTGGAGTATTCCTGAGGGCTTTGATTTTCAATATACTTTTTAGGTTGAAGATTTGTTCCGCGCAGGAGCGACCAGGACGAAAACCCGTCTGGTACTCGCCAATCTTGTGTTCCAGCTGGTCCCGAGTCCTTTGGAGTAGGCACGCTGAGAGGATCTTGTACGTAACTTGTAATAGTGAAATGCCCCTGTAATTGTTTACGTCAGAGTGGTCGCCTTTTTTGTGTAATGGGTGGATCAATGCACATTTCCACTCATCTGGTAGCTTTTCTGATGTCCAGATGTCAGTGATAATCTGTGTGAGTTCCCTAAGTGAGTGTGGCCCTAGGTTTTTCAGTAGTTCGGCCACTATGCCGTCTTCACCAGATGTCCTGTTGTTCTTGAGTTTGAGGATGTGCCTGTGAACATCCTCTTGTGTCGGAGGTAATGAGTCCGCGTTCTTGATTGTAGGTTCTTCCTCTGAGAATCTCTCTATTGGTTCTGGACAGTTGAGAAGTTCAGAGAAGTCTCCTTATTCGTTAGTGCTAATTTTCCATCACATTTTCTGAAGCAAAGGTTTGGTGGTGTGTACCCTCCGATGTGTCCTGCAAACGTTCTGTAGAAGTCCCTTACGTTGTAGTTACGGAAGTTGTCCTCTATGGAGTCCAACTGTTCCTTCAGGTATCTCCTCTTGGATTGTCTGATAATTTTTGCAGTTGTTTTTCGTGTTTCATGGAAAGTCTGTAAATTTTCTGGGGATTTTTTTACTGTTATATTTCTGATATGCCAATTTCCTGGTAATGAGTGCATTCTCACAATCAACATCCCACCAAGGATGTTTGGAATTCTTCTTCATAGGAATGAGAGCTTGTGCTGTTTCTATGATTTTTAGGTGGAAATTTTGCCAGTCATTTTCCCAGGCTTCCTTCACTCCAGAGTCTGCGATCTCTTTTGTGTCAAATTTTGGTAGGGGGGTTTTCTTACAGAAAGTTCTCTTTGGGGTGAACTTGACCTTGACGCGTGTTAGGTAATGGTCAGAGTCAATGTTGGCTCCTCTACGCACCTGTACATCATGAATCTCCTTCTGTACTGGATATGAGATTGCCACATGGTCGATTTGGAACTCACCTAACTGCTGGACTGGAGAACGCCAGGTTTTCTGTTTTCTAGGGTGTTTTCTAAGAGATGTTGACATGAGCTTGAGGTTATTCTGCTGGCAGAGTTCTATGAGTCGTGTGCCATTTTTATTTGTGAATTTATGTGCAGGATAGTTTCCGACTGTTTTCCTGTACACCTTTTCTGTACCGATCTGTGCATTGAAGTCGCCCATGAGGAGTTTGACGTCATCCCTGGGGACTTTGGACATCACTGTGGCAAGGGTCGACCAGAATTTGTCTGCGGACTGTGGATCGCTCTTGTTACTTTGGTTAGTAGGGGCGTGGGCGTTGATCAGTGTGTATTTTTTGTTGGCGCACCGGAAACGCATGCTCATCAATCTGTTGTTTACTGGAGTAACTTCTTCTAAGGATTCTACTATGGTCTTGTGGACCATGAAGGCCATCCCCAGAAGTGGAGCGCCTTTGGCAACGCGCCTGTCAGTCTTGCTCTTGAACAAGCGGTAATTGCCGTAGTCCATGGTGTCTTCATCTGTGATACGTGTCTCCTGCAGCGCGAGGATTAGAAGCTTCTGTCTATCGAGTTCTGTCACTAGATTGTGCAACTTTCCAGGCTGTATGAGAGTGTTGATGTTTAGAGTGCCTACGTATGTTGGTGTCTTATGTGGAAGTTTGCCAGAGAACTCCGATTTTCTCTGTGGCCGTGGTTGCCCGGGTCCCCCAGAGTCCGAACGCCCGGGTGCAGTCAGTTGACGGGTGGATTGGTTACCACCTGGGGTAATACTGTTATTATTTGCACGCGCTATGGTTACTTGTAAGAAATGGGGTCTAGTGGTTATCCTCTAGGTTTCTTAGAACCAGGGATTGTTAGTTCCTGGAGCATGTTTACAGCCGCACCACTTGGTGAACAGACGCTGACCATAAGCCGATCAATCTGGGAACAAACGCTTTTGGATTTAGAGTTCTTTATTGGTGGGGAAACCACCTGGCTCTTCCGCTCCATCCATCGTTGGGAATCTTAGATTCCTCTTCCGCCATCAGGACCGTTGACCAATTTTCACCTAGTAACCCTAGGCAGGGGCCCTTACAGGGTGCTACCATCCGGAGTCAGATGGACCCAGGTTTTTTAACGAGGTGTTACTCCTCCCCCTCCTCCTTCCTCATCACTTACGAGATGAGGCCCCGGGCTTGGGATATTATTATTATTATTATTATTATTATTATTATTATTATTGTGGGAGCCGGATGAGGATCAAGACGGCCGAGTATGGGATCCAGGGGGCACAGGAGTAAGCTCAGCGCCATTGTCTGAGAATAAAAAGAAGAGAAGCAATATTCCGAGTTCCGATGAGCCGCGAAACACATTCCCTTAATTCTATATGAAAATTCCACAGCCTGCTTCCAGTCTCCGACCGGGTCAGGAATGGAATGAATGAAGCCCCCATCTAGCGGCGAGGATATGAACTGTGCCGGCTGCCGAGGCCTGACGCACTCCTCTGGGGCAATGATTAAATGAATGACATATGAAATGAAATGATAGTGGAGAGTGTTGCTGGAATGAAATTTTGACAGGGAAAACCGGAGTACCCGGAGAAAAACCTGTCTGCCTCCGTTTTGTCCAGCACAGATCTCACATGGAGTGACCGGGATTTGAACCAAGGACCCAGCGGTGAGAGGCAGGCGTGCTGCCGCCTAAGCCACGGAGGCTCTAGCCTTAATTCTATATATTGTATTCTAATAAGTTTCTTTGTTGCAATAAATAATTCAGTCCTATATTCGTTGCTTGTGAGTGTCATGATCTGGAAACCGTTTCCCACAAATGGGGGCTCGTCCGGGATGAAGTGAAACAACGAGTTACGACGCAATCCATCACACGAAGTACGACGCAAAATACGACGCTATTTTCGACGAAGTGAATGGCTACTCATATTTGTTGCTGTTGACTACAACGCTGACGACGAGACGAAGTGCAGTTTTGTGAGCCCACGACGTGCGAATCTACGACGAGGATTCATAGGCTAGCAAAATTTGTTCTTAAGTTTCAGTGACAATTAGTGGTGCCGTGACGACGACGAGGGTGGGAATCTAAACGACGACAGAGGATTGTGGATGTGGTAAGAGGATAGCGACTCGTCGCAGAGAAACGACGGGAAGCGGTATTCAACGATATCACCTACAAATATCACCGGTTTGGTGAATGAGGTTAAACAGGTTTGATAGCGAGGTTATGAGGAAGCGATATTGACGGAAAACTACTTGACAGACGTGAGTAAACAAATAAGATGACTACACTCGGTGCAATAGAGAAAATAAATAAGAACATAAGTGATGCTCCGGTCAAAGCAATCAAAGTTTTACATAACCTCATTTTCGAGCATATACCAGACGACAGGAAGAATCGAAAGCGACTGCGAGAGTTTCCTGGTTTCGATTTTGACGAAAATTCCATTGAAGAGGAAGCTAAGAAGAAATTTATCAAAGAAACATTTTCCAAGGCTGATCTGTTGCGTGTTTCTGAGATTCTTAATACCGAGATCGGGACAAATGAGGTAATGATTAACACCATTTGTTATTACTTGAGAAAATTGGATGAACTCGCAACTAATATAGACGATGATGACGAAGATGAAGAAGACGAAGAAGACGAAGAGAGCGAAGAGGAAGACCAGCACAGAAGGTATAGAGAACAACATAAGTTTCCATTGTCGTTCCGCGACGTAGAGTGCGCTATGAAAACATTTAACGGTAAGGATGGTTACCCAGTGAAGAAATGGATCGCAGATTTTGAGGACACGTCAATCTTGATGGGATGGAGTGAGTTGCAAAAGTTTATTTTCGCTAAGAAATCACTCGATGGTTTAGCTAAGCTTTTTATACAAGGTGAGAAAGGACTGACGTCCTGGCCTGCACTGAAGAAGGCCTTGAAAGAGGAGTTTGACGTGGTGGCAAGCAGTGCAGAAATCCACAAGTTGTTAACCCAGCGACGAAAAAAGCGCGACGAATCTCTACAGGAGTACTTTCTTGTGATGAAGGAAATCGCTAATAAAGGTGATATTGAGCTAGTATCTCTGTGTCAGTACGTGATTGATGGGATCGAAGACGATTCAGGATCAAAACTTCTTCTCTACGGAGCAAAAACTTCCAAGGATTTCAAGGAGAAAATGAGAAGTTATGAGATGGCGGTGAAGACTTTGCCAAAGAAAAGCACAAAGTATAATAACAGTAATTTTCAAGGAAGTGCCAAGAGTGCCAACGAGAAGGACGGAAAGTTCTGGGGCAGTACAAAGGAGAAAGAGGCGAGTAGTGGAGATAGATGTTATAATTGCGGTGGATCTGGTCATAGTTCAAAGGAATGTGAGCACAAGGATAAAGGCAAGATATGTTTCAACTGCAACGAGTTTGGCCACATTTCATCCGAGTGCAAAAATGAGAGGAAGAACCATAAGAGGAATAATCAAGGTATCAATCCTATTGATGAAAAGAAAAGCTGCCTCAAGTTCAAAGAGGTTAGTTTGGGTCAGCAGAAACTTCAGGCACTTATCGACTGTGGCAGTCCTTATAACCTACTGCGACAAAACATCCATAAGACCATGGGTTCCCCAGGATTGAAGAGCACGGATCTTGTTTTGAAAGGATTCGGTAATGGTTTTGTTGCTCCTCAAGGTTACTTCACAACAGTCGTTGAGGTAGACGACCTGGAGTTCCAAACCAACGTTTATGTTGTTTCTGATGATACTATGGAGTGGGACATGGTTATTGGTAACGATCTATTGGTTCAGGGTGAGGTCATCCTGAGCAAGCAAGGAGTTACCATCAAGAAACTAGAGGTCCCAATGATGTTGATCAGGGTAGCCGACGATCAGGAATTGGATATCGAGAACTGCGTTGATGAGGAAAAAAGGGAACAGATCCAGGATTTGGTAGCGAGATATGTACCAAAGAAGACGAAATCTACTAATGTCAAGATGAAGATCACTTTGAAGGAAGAACAACCTATATTTAGCAGGCCCAGACGAAGGGCACCGCTTGAGAACGAGTTTGTCGATGAGCAAGTCGAGGCGTGGCTGGAGGAAGATATCATAGAACCGAGTCAATCAGAATATACATGCCAAGTGGTGGTAGTCAAAAAGAAAAATGGAAAAAAGCGACTTTGTACTGATTTTCGTCCAGTGAACTCAATCTTGGTTAGGGATCTATTTCCCATGCCAGTTATAGAGGATCTTCTGGACAAGTTACAGGATGCTACGATGTTTTGCACTTGGATCTCAGGAACGGATTCTTTCACGTGGAAGTCGAAGAAGAGAGTCGACGATATTTGTCATTCGTAACGCGTTCTGGACAGTACCAGTATAAAAAGGTCCCATTTGGATTTACCAACTCGCCTGCAGTCTTCCAACACTTTATTAAAGCTGTGCTCTGGGAGTTAATCCGAGAGAACATAGTGTTTACCGATGTGTTGTTGCAAAAGTACCCAGAGGACAACAAAATACATCCAGTCTCATACATGAGTAAAAAGACGACGATACACGAAGAAAAATACAGTAGTTACGAGCGCGAGATCTTAGCTGTTGTGAATGCATTAAAAAAGTATAGGGTATACTTGCTTGGAATTCCATTCAAGATCGTGACTGATTGTATGGCATTCCAAAAGACAATACACAAAAGGGACCTGGTCCCACGAGTAGCTAGATGGGCTATGGCCTTGGAGGAGTTTGACTATACCATCGAACACCGAACTGCAACCAGGATGAAACATGTCGAAGCGCTGAGCCGATGTCGAGCAGTGATGTTTGGATTCCCTGATGGCCTTGCAGCGAGGATCAAAATCGCCCAGAGAAAAGACGAAGGATTGACAGCGATAAAAGCGACACTGGAGAAAGGGACTTACAAAAACTTCATCGTCAGAGATGGACTGCTGTTTAATTCTGTTGACGGGCGAGAGACGTTGGTGGTCCCACGAGCAATGCACCATGTAATCATCAGAGCTGCACATGAGAAGGGACACTACGCTGTTAAAGGGACTGAAGAAGGCGTGAAGCAGGAATATTATATTCCAGACTTGGCCAACAAGGTGAAACGAGTCATAGCTAACTGTGTGAAGTGTCTGGTGGTTAACAGGAAGGCAGGCAAGAAAGAAGGTTGGTTACATCCGCTGTTCAAGGAGAGTGTGCCCTTGCACACCTACCACATGGATCTCATTGGACCACTTAAGTCTACACACTAGAGATATGAACACAACTTCTGTGTGATAGACGCCTTCACGAAGTTCACCTGGCTGTATCGTGTGAAAACTACCAAATCAGCCGAGACGATTGAAAAGATGGAGTTTCAGAGGACGAACTTTGGAAACCCAATTCAAGTGATCACCGACAGGGGGCGATCGTTCACCTCCCATGAGTTCCAGGACTACTGCAAATCGCAGGGTATCAAGCATGTCTTGATCACAGCTGGACTGTCAAGAGCCAATGGTCAAATTGAGAGATTCAACTCAACAGTGACCAAGATCATTGCTAAACTTAGCATTGACGATCCGACAAAATGGTACAAGGTTGTACCATCCGTCCAACGAGCTATCAACTCTACGTTCCAGAGGAGCATCGGAATGTCAGCTTTCGAGCTGCTGACAGGAGTCAGAATGCACAACCAAAATGATCTTCGTATAGTGCAACTCATCGAAGAGGAGCTGATCGATTCGTTCAACGAAAAACGTGATCAGATGAGAGAAGATGCAAAAAAGCAGATAGAAAAAGTACAATCTGAAAATCGTGCTGAATTCAACCGGCGACGTAAGGAGCCTAAGAAGTATCAGGTCGACGACCTGGTTGCCATCAAACGCACTCAGATCGGTCCTCATCTGAAACTAAAAACCAAAGTCTAGGACCTTATCGAGTGACTCGAGTTAAACTCAACGACACATATGACGTCAGCAGAGAAGGAGACCATGCTGGACCAAGAATCACATCGTCCTGTGCGGAGTTCATGAAGCCCTGGCCGGGCGGATCTTCTTCATCCGGGTCGGATGAGGATCAGGACGGCCGAATGTGGGAGCCGGATGAGGATCAAGACGGCCGAGTATGGGATCTAGGGGGCGCAGGAGTAAGCTCAGCGCCATTGTCTGAGAATAAAAAGAAGAGAAGCAATATTCCGAGTTCCGATGAGCCGCGAAACACATTCCCGTAATTCTATATATTGTATTCTAATAAGTTTCTTTGTTTAAATAAATAATTCAGTCCTATATTCGATGCTTGTGAGTGTCATGATCTGGAAACCGTTTCCCACATTATTATTATTATTATTATTATTATTATTATTATTATTATTATTATTATTATTATTATCTCTTGTATACACGCACTATTGTTACAGAAGGTTAGAAACGATCACATAAAGAATTCTACTGCAAGTTGATGATCTTGTATTCCATCTATGTGGTGGGGAGGTTTAAAAACTTTCCAACTGTTGAGCAAGTGTTAAGAGTGACAGACACATGTCACTGTATCGTTGGAAAGTTCCAATGCTTGCAGGTTTCTCTTGAGAGTTGTTGCTACAACACCTGTTGTTGAGAGGACAAATGGTACAATGGTTGTCTTTTCGTGATGCCACATCTTCTTTATTTCTTCTCCTAACTCACTGACTTTACGGTACTTTTTTGTGACTGTACACGTGTTGCATTTTGTGTGTATTTGGCACAACAATGACGAGCAAATGCGTGTGTTTTTGGATTCTGTCCACAAGAATGATATCTGGTACAGAGAGTCCAGTTTGTATGTATCGGAGACCCTCGCTAGCCCGCACGCCCGCGGCGCGAGCCAGTCTCCCGCCACGCAGTTTGCCGTTATGCGGCGCCTTCGCGGCACTAAGTCATTGAGTATAGGAATTTGTACTTACCTAGTTCACCGCTAGTGCTGAAAATGTTCGCCATTCACTGCTACACATCGCTGGCACCTTTTTATGAAACTCGCATTTACTCTCTGAAGTTCCTCAGCACCGATTGACTGTATTTCAGCTGTAATATAGTCTTTAAGCTCTATTTTTAAGCGTCCCCCACAAATAAAAGTCACATGGTGATAAGTTTGGGCTTCGCGGAGGCCACACGTTCCGACTTATAATCCTAGTACCAAAAATGCGACGCAATTCTGTCACGGATGCTTCGTCATTGTGAGCAGCGGCAGAATCTTGTTGAAAATAAGTTGACAATCGCTCTCCGTAAGTCAGTTCGTAAAAAAAAAAAAAATGACCAAGGATCATATTGAAGTACAAATTTAAGTACAAATTCCTATACTCAATGACTCAATGCCGCGGGATCGCCGCAAAACGACAAAGTGCGTGGCGGGAGACAGGCTCGCGCCGCGGGCGAGCAGGCTAGCGAGGGTCTCCGATACATACAAACTGTACTCTCTGTATATTAACTGGAATGGGTTTATCTGTAATTACAAGATCTGTCTCAATTGATATTGTGGGTGTCACTTTCAAGAACTGTGTTTGGTGTATACTTTTAGTATGGTGTCAATGATTCTATTAATTGATGTTTCTGAGCAAGATTGCAGTGAATGATTTTGGCGACTTTATTGTTCCCTTTAGGTGTACTCTGTGTTGGCTAGGACCTGACAGTCTGATGTTATGTGTTATTATTAGGGCTCGGATGTTTAGGAAAAGTCATATTTCTTTCTTTGCCTCTATTTTCACGCCCGATTGGTTTCTGATGCAAATCAAGTGATTATCGTCACAATACACTCATGGCCGGATTTAGATTTTTTGCGCTCCTAGGCCCGTGGGTTTTTGCCGCCCCCTCTTCATACCATCGGGAAGAAGGGGGAATTTAGACCTCAGAAAGGTCTTTGTGAAGGTAATTTTTATTTTATTCTAATGTATCGTGAAGTAAAATCAATTAAACAAATTAAAATAATGAGAGAATCAACTGTTTCCAAATTTGTATATATAAACTAAAAATAAATAGGCCAACGAGATATTAAAATAAGTTTAAACCATTTAAGACTTACACTTACAGAAATTCAGATACACTCTACATCATACAACCTACAACTAACCATAATGAATTATTCAAATTAAACTGATATTCATATTCAAGACTTAAGTGTTCTCCTAATAAATCATGAAACATTCCTGTTCTAAAGCTGAAGTCGAAAAAACTGCTATTACAAAACATTTTTTTGAAAATGATGGCCACAGTATCAATTGGAAAAGTGTCAAAATTTTGGAATGTTTAATTTAAATCATAAAATTATACGAAATTGGTTTTACTTAATCATAAGTAGTAAAAGTCTGTTTAGTCTATTTTTGAACTGTAAAAAGAACTTTTTAATGTTCAACACGATTAAAAAGGAGCGTACAACAACAAAAATAGACTTCAAAAAATTGTAGTCCATAACATTTTATGGACATTTCCTGACAAAAAAACAAGTAGTTCCGTGAAGAACTATACAGCCTATTTTCATATATCCTACTTATTTTAACTGCCTCAAGCAACATACACAATTTCAGTTTGATTGCTGTAATAGATTCATAGATATTGAGAACCGACTAAAAATTTCGGATGGTCGCCATGTTGGATTTTATATATGTAGGTCCTAGAGTTATGTACTGTTACATGCAGATTATTGTGTACGTGTAGTATTCAAACTACAATCGCATAATTAGGACACAAGAAGTAACAAGGAGATTTTAAAATTTCGCACAGCTGCCATCTTGAGGTTATGGAAAAAATTGAAATAAATTAGATGCCAGTGGATTACCATTCGTATAAGGATTTACTGTTCCAAGTTTCACTACACTCGGATGGGTAAATTGCGAGAAACGTCCATGTGAATTTTTATATTTCGCGTCGCCTCCATGTTGGATTTGTGAACACCAAGTTATTTAAAGTCCTATAGGTGAACTTAAGTTCATAGCCCCTATGAACATTAAGAAATTCAGTTCGATTGCTATAATAGATTCGTAGATATTCAGAGCCGACTAAATATTTTGGATGGTCGCCATGTTGAATTGTTAAATGTATAGGCCATAGAGTCATGTACCATTAAAGGAAAATTATTGCGTAGGTTCAATATTCAAACTTTCAATTCGATCGCATGACTACATCACAAGAAATAAAAACTTAATTTTAAAATTCGCACATCCGCCATCTTGAGGTTATGTAAACAATTGAACTAAATTAGATACCAGTGCATTACAATGTGTATAAATATTTCCTGTACCAGATTTCAGTGCGTTTGGAACATTAAATCGCGAGAAAGGTCTATTTAAAATTTTCAACTTCGCTTGGCTGCCATGTTCGTTTTGTAGTTAACCGGTTTCTGAAAGTCTTATAGATGGACTTCCGTAGTGCCCTTTATCTCCGTAAAAGATTTCAGGGAGATACCGCTAATAGTTTCACAGATATGGAATGCCGGTGAAATATTTCGCACATCCGCCATCTTGTGGTTATGTAAACAATTGAACGAAGTTAGATGTCGGTGCATTACAATGTATATAAACATATACTGTACCAAGTTTCATTGCGTTTGGTTGGTTAAATCGCGAGAAACGTCTATTTAAAAGTCGTAAAATCGCTTGGCCGCCATGTTCGTTTTGTTGTTACCAGATTTTCAAAGGTCACATAAGTGAACTTATAGTTGTTCCCTTTATCACCATACAAAATTTCAGGGTAATATCGGTAATAGTTTCGGAGATATTGAATGCTGGTGAAATATTTCGCACAGCTGCCATGTTGGATTGGTGAGTCGTAACAAAATTTGAAGGGCACGGTCGGGGTCGCAGAGAATAGTGCTATGAACTTACCGAGTTTCATTGAAATCGCTCCAGCCGTTTAGATTTTATTAGGGGGGGACACACACACGAATCACACACACACACACGCACACACACACGGACAAAAGGTGATCTCATAAGCCTATTTTTTCAAAATCGAAAATAGGCTAAAAATGCGGATTAATTTTGCGCCACTCAGCATGGTGCGCCCGTAGGCCGGGGCCTATGTGGCCTATTGGTAAATCCAGCGCTGAATACTCTGTATTTTATTTGTCACATACATGCATATTTCGAACATTTTTTTACCATTATGTCATATTTCGACCATTTTTTGGTAAGAACGTCATATTTCGGTAGTTTGACGGCAGCTGTAGGTGTGCAATCATCCTCAACTTACCGAACGGGAACCAGTGTTTACAGAAATTGAATCTGGATGTCATAACTACTTGAACATGTATATTCAGAAAATTAATATGAAATTAGAAATAAAGGATTTAGTAAACAATTTAATCCCGAAGGGATTGTCGTTGGATTTAAAATTAAAAAAGAAAACGGCCATTTGTTGTCATTTTTGAGTGACTTTTCGTCATTTTTAAGGTCATATTTACTGGCATATTCGGGCTATTTTTAGGTCTTAAACAACCGAGTTCTAGTTATTATTATTATTATTATTATTATCATTATTATTATTATTACATTAATTTCACCATATAAGTGGGGAGAATCAACATATCGTCGGCTTGTTTGCAAGACTGAATGGCAACTTCTTTTAGGGTGGCACATTGAGAAACGAGTGAGCTATGGAACAGGTCTGATGATATGTAGACCAGGAGGTAGGCCTATTCCAAATATTTCTAGATTGCGAGGCAATGATTATCATTATTACTATCATAATTTCCTCATAGATATGAAGAATCTCAATATATATACAAGATACGGACATAACAATCAGGCATCTAATATTTTATTACTGGGAAAATAATGATCGGGCTATGTGATAAGTATCTAGCAACGCTGCCTTCTGCACTCTGGCGATCAGATGTCTCATCTTCAGCTCCTCCAGACCCATTACCAGAGCTTCTGGAACCACTCTCATTGCTGACATATCCAATGGTGAAATTATCTTAGAGTTTACTCACCTTCTCTTCCTTATCTCTCCCGCCAACGGTGCAACATTTCTTTTTGCCTGATTGATCTTGAGGTTTTGGCTTAGTGGTACCGCGATGTCTATCAAATAAACCTTTTGGTTCGATTTGTTAAAGTAGGCGATATTTGGTCAATTTGCCAAGATGTTCAGGTCCATCAGGACAGACCTGCCCCTGTATAGGCTTTTCCCCCTCAATTTCAAGCACATTTGACGGCTGATAGGTGTCATACTCCATGGTCGTTTCCAATGTACATTCATCGTAATAAAAGAAGAGGAATTTATTTACTATTATCTAGTGTGGCGTGTAGTGGAGTGGTCATCAGCACAGGAACAGACATTAATTAGCTAACTTTACAAAACCACATTGTTAACTCAATTATATTTAAACTATTTAAGTGTTTGTTTAAGTGCTTAACCTAACTAACCAGCTACAAAAGCTCATCAAGTAAATAAGATATTTGAAAAGTAAAAGAAGGGTTGAAATGTGATAGACTACGAAATAAGAATTAGGCTATAGTTTGAAAACAAGGACATTTGCCGTCCCGAAATGAGATTGTCAGGATATGGGTCAGAAACTGTCCTGTTAAAATTGTGGCTCCTGTCGTGAACGTCAGGGTGACTGGAGAGTTGATATCACTAGACGTAAATGGGAGAAGAATGGATTTCAGTCCATGGAACAATGTTCACTCCCTATGAGGCGTCTCTGAGCCGGGTAGGTAGGCTGGCCTTCGTTTCCTCCAGCCAACTGCACGAGGTCCGTAATATCGGTCATCTTACAGAATAATTCTCAACTTCTAAGATCTCACAGATTTCGGCATTCAACCCGGAATTATAGATTGCGGAATAACATCAGGGTTGCCAACTCATCGCTCCAGATTTTTATCGGATCTGGATTGAAAAACGCTATATATCACTAGATTATAAAAGAACTGGGAAAACAATAGAAATTTACTAATTTTATCCTGTATAGGCCCCTGGACGTTTTGGAACATGTTACTGAAACACCATGGTGTTAGAAGCCATTTTAGCCTATTTTCATTTATGAAAAAAAAAAAAACAGGCGTAGCCTATGGGATCACCTTTTGTCCGTGTGTGTATGTGTGTGTGTGTGCTGGACTGATTTTAAATGAAACTTGATAAGATCATAGCAGCATTTTGGCCGCCCCGACCGTGCCCTTTAAATTTTATTACGTCTCACCAATCCGACATGGCGCCTGTGCGAAATATTTCACCGGCATTTTATATCTCCGAAACTATTACTGATATCACCCTGAAATTTTATACGGTGCTAAAAGGCGAAGTTCATCTATGAGTCTTTCCAAAATCTGTTAACTACAAAACGAACATGGCGGCCAAGCAAAGTTGAAACTTTTAAATAGACTTTTCTCGCGGTTTAACCATCCAAACGCAATGAAACTTGGTACAGCAAATATTTATACATATTGTAATGCACTGGCCTCTAATTTAGTTCAATTGTTTACATAACCTCAAGATTGCGGCTATGCAAAATATTTCACCGGCATTCTATATCTCCGAAACTACTACAGATATCACCCTGACATTTTGTTCATCTAAGTAACTTTCAAAAACTTGTAAATTACAAAACAAACATGGCGGCCAAGCGGAGTTGGAACTTTTTAATGGGCCTTAATAGCCCAGTGAAATATGCTACAGTAAATGTTTATACAAATTGTAATGCACTGGCATGTAATTCAGTTAGACTAAATTGTTTACATATCTTCAAGATGACAGCTGTGCTAAATTTTAAAATTAAGTTTTATTTCTTGTGTATTAATCATGCGATCGAAGTGAACCTTTGAATAATGAACCCACGCAATAATCGTCATCTAGTAGTATATAACTCTATGGCCTACATATATACAATTCCAACATGGCGACTATCCGAAATATTTAGACGGTTCTCAATATCTATTATTCTATGACAGCAATCAAACTGTAATTCTGAATGTTGTTAGAGGCTATGGACGTAAGTTCACCTATGGGACTTTCAAGAACCTGGTGTGCACAAATCCAACATAGTGGTGACGCGAAATATAAAAATTTAAATGGATGTTTCTCGCGATTTAACTTTCCGAGCGCAGTGAAACTTGGTATGGCAAATGCTTATACAAATTTTAGTCCACTGGCGTCTAATTTATATCAATTGTTTTCATAACCACAGGATGGCAGCTTTGCGAAATTTTTAAATCTCGATTTTGTTTCTTGTGTCCTAATCACGCGATAGAAGTTTTAATAATACAACCACATACTAATCTTCATGTAATAGCCTAGTACTGTACATTACTCTAAGACCTAAACTTACTATAAAAATCCAACATGGTGACCATCTGAAATATTTAGACGGTTGTCAATATCTACGCATCTATTACAGCAATCAAACTGAAATTTTGTGTGTTGATAGAGGCAATTAACATTAGTAGGACATTTGAAAATACGCTATTTAGTTCTTCACGGAACTACTTGATCAGTGTTGCATTACTGTAGTGATATAAATTTGGTGTCTTTTAGTCGGTGAAAGCATTTGTACGCAATTGTGATGGGGTATTCCCTAATCCTGAAAAAAAAAACCACGAGATAAATTGGACTATTAATTAAGTTTTATTCTTCTTCTTCTTCTTCTCCTTCTAGCTCTCCTCAACCTGGCGGTTGGTGGGTAGCATGAATGTCTTCATCCAAAGGTCTTCTATCCTCAGCCCGCTGTTTGATCAGGTGGTACGGACATCTTCCTCCGATGTCATCAAAGAACTCTGCTCTTGGTCGTCCTCTTCCTGCCTTGCCTTCCATTTTCCCTTCAAGCAGTGTGATGCACCACGGTGAATGCCGGAGTAGGTGGCCTATCCAATTATTTCTTCTTTTTTGATTGTTTCTGTCAGATTGATGATTTTCTCTGCTCTTCTTAGAACCTATTCATTAGTTAGCCTAAGGGTCCAAGGTATCCGTAGCATTCCACGCCAGCACCACATTTCAAATGCACATAATCGTTTCTTGTCGGCCTTCAATAGTGTCCATGTTTCGCAACCATAGGTCACAATGCTCCAAATGTAACTTTTAATGAAGTGTTTTTTGACTTTTGGCTTTGGATGTCAGGAGACTTCTCTTCTTGTTGAAAGCTTCTTTAGCCTGGACTACTCGAGAGCGGATGTCATTTTCACACCTCCTATCAGAAGTAATAATGCTTCCCAAGTACTTGAAAAGATTTACTTGAGCCACTCTTTCTCCTCCCAACCATACATTACTGTTCTGCCTACCATCTCATGTATTTTTTTCAGGATTAGGGAATAACCCATCACAATTGGGCACAATCGTATCGACCGACTGAAAAACATCAAATTTCGATTACTAAAACCCGTTATTGAATAGCCTATACATATTGAATTTCAAGACTCGGAAACTAAGCCCACGTGTTTATTTCTCATTTCTGTGCAGGTTACTAAATTTGTTCATAGTGTCATTGTTGCAACATTCCATTATAGGTGGAGCCTAATTTGATCCACAACGCCCTGGAGCGAAATGTTTGGTTAAGAAATTAATGGAAATTTATTTATTTGTACAATAGCCTATATTCCTGAGTGGATTTCAACTCGTTTTGTTGCACTTAATTGCGCCATCAAAAGATTTGAGGAACTAGCCGTTATCCCTGAAGAGTAGCCTACAGGCAAGCAACATTAAAATTCAGGTAACAATAAATGTGGCGAAGATATTTACTGAAGGGATAAAAAAGGTGACCGCATAAGAATCTTTCAATACTGCTTGGTGTAACAACTTTGAGGGAATTATATAAGGATAGGTCTGTCTAAGGAGTTTATTAAAACACCAGATTGGTATTTATTTATTTATTTATTTATGTACTAGCAGAAGTACCCGTTCTTCGAACGGTGTTCGTTGTTAACACCAGACATTATCAATTGAGCTACTGTTGCAATGGTTAGCGGTTTGTCATTCCTTCAAGTTTATCAGAACGAAGTTAGTTTACTGGGAATATCACACACACTGTTAATTTAAGGCCCTTAAAATGTAGTTTTCGGAGACCCTTTATAGATTCCCGAATTTTGTGTCTCACATTGAGAAGCGCAACATATGCTTTGGTCGTCCTTCTAGGATAATTTTTATATTTCGCCTATTTTAGCATATATTGAGAAGTTTTTCTCTATATCCACCCTTCTACTGTATGAAAAGTACGGTGAAGAGTTTTATAAATGATTGGTGTATTGACTCTCATGGTTACCATACCTAATTTTACGATGCACCAAGCATCCGAACACGAGGTATAGGCGTACATAAAGATACACAGAAAGACAGACAGACAATTCTATTGTCTACAATATATTACCCAGACATCCAAATATGGGTATATCTACCACACAGTATCAAGTGAAATCATCCTTAAGATGAACCCGTATGTCGACAAAAAAAAAGCTTAGTTAAAATGTGCTCTCAAACTAAATTCACCTAACGTGTACTTCCTGACGTGAAATACAATTGAAAGCCTTGTAGACGAAACGCAATACACGTCACATAAAAACTGACCCTCTACGTTGTGCTAGGTGCCCATACACAGGAAGACCCCTTTCATAAATTATAAAGGCTTGTGGTGCATGAAAATTCAGGTTCTTTAGCCTCAAATTGCCCAAATTTCTAAAAGCCGCAAAAAAAGCTGGTTCAATTCAGGAATTTTTGAAAATAATGTTGCTGTTTGGAGATATAATAGACCTTCTGTACTATATGTCGAACGTGAAAATTGCATGAAAAAATTCTAGGTTACCTCTTCACCCCCTTAATTGCATTGATGAATTATACGGTCTGCATTAGTTCCGTGATAACCTTATAGCCATTTGAAAACTTTCACAGAAATGTAATAAGTGGAGTGACATTGCTTCTTACAGAAATACTGTAGATGGAAAGTTGGATGCCACCCCTTGAGATAATGTTGTCATGGTTACCGATTTGCATTCCTTCATTAGTTTGTTAAATTAAATTAAATTAGTTTTCTGGGAATGTTTCAGAAACTGTTTGATTTAGAGCCTTATAATGTAGTTTTCGAGGACCCTTTAGGGCCCCCGAGTTTTGTTGCTGGCACCGAGAGGATTTGTCTCGTCGTTGTACGCCATAATATAATACTAATAATAATATAATATAGGGAGAAATTATAACACCTAATTTATTTTTATTTTTTATTCAGCCAATGGCCATGTACTTTTCTTTTCAGGACGGGTCAGGGAAGGGATATTATCAGAGAAAGAAACATTCACATCACGCATGAGCAAAATGGAAATGGCCTACCATTTAACTAAGGACATCTATAAGAAATGGTCAATATCCTTCAACACAAAACTAAAACATTACTGCAGTGCCATCCGTCCGGAGGTCTTGCATGCTTCTGAATGCCTCACGATGAACAAAAAAGGCTTGGTCAAGAAACTGGAGGCCAAAGAAAGGAAAATTTTGAGAAAGATATTGGGTTCCATCAAAGACAATGGGGAATACAGAAGACGGCATAACCATGACCTATATACTCATGTGGAGAAGATAAGCAACGTCATCCGGAAGAGAAGGTTACCATTTTTTGGGCATGTGAAACGAATGAGCCCAGCGAGACTGACCAACCGCAACATAACTTACTTTCAGGAGAGGAAAACAAAATGGGCCTGGTTCATTGAACTGGATAAAGATCTGAAAGAAGTGGGGATTACACCAACAGACATTCAGGAGCGCGCCCCACTCAAAAGGAAACTTCAAGCTTGTAAAGGTTTCCAAGAAAAACCGAAGCTGAAAAGGGAAAGATTTGGACCCAGGGACGGAAGGAAGTCCACCGAGAACGAATGCGGGCGTACAGGGCAAACATCAAAGCCAGTAGGAGACGGTTGGAATGACGCGGTCCATAGATGGCCTATACGAAATGAATGAATGAATGAATGAATGAATGAATGAATGAATGAATAATATGGGGATAGGAATATAATAGACCTGCCGTACCACACCCGCAGGTGTAAATCGCGTGAAAAAATTCTAGAGTACCCCTTGATCCCCTTAAGCGCATTATACGTATGGATGAATGTTACGGCTTAATTTGGTTCCGTGATAACCTTCTAGCCGTTTGCAAACTTTCACACTAATGTAATTAATGGAATTGCATTGCGTCTTACAGCAATAGATGGACATCTGAGAATCCGTTGGCATGGTTACTGGCTTGCATTCGTTCATTAGTTTATTAAATTAAATTAGTTTTCTGGGAATATCTCAAAAACGGTTGGTCTTCGGTCCTTAAAATGTGGTTTTCGGGGACCCGAGTTTTGTCTCTCACATTGAGGGGTTGAAAATGAGTTTTGTCTCGTCCTTCTACGCCTATTTGAGCATGTATTTTAAGGGGTTAGGCCCCCTTTTATGAGAGGTACGGAGAAGAGTTTCATCAATGATTAGTGTCGTGCCTCTGATGGATATCTGTACCAAATTTTACGTTGATACACCCAGCCGTTCTCGAGTTATAAGGGAACAAATTTGTCCACAGACAAACAAACAAACAAACAAACAAACAGACAGACAAAAAATATTTTCGCGCGCATCCATCATAAAACAGTCTGAAACGCGTAAACAACTCAAATTTCCGTAGAAATTCAGAGAAAAACATACAAATTTTCATTTTTATATATAGAGAGATATACTGCACCGCTCGGTGTTGACCGTGTTTTATTGCACAGATTTTGGTTTTACTCGCTAACCGTTGGAGATATACGAAAAGTGATAAGGAACTTTCGGATAGAAAATTAAATGTTAAAGCTCATGTGTACCATCAAAAGTTTGCTATTTCTTAGCGTTCTCTTTTTATTTGAAAAGGAAATATGAAATTTTGAAACCAAAGGGTGTAGTGACGTCACAAATGTCGGTTTTACTCGCTAACTGTTGGAGATACACGAAAAGTGATAAGGACCTTTCGGATAGAAAATTAAATTTCAAAGCTCCAATGTGCCATCAAAAGTTTGCTATTTCCTACCGTTCTCTTTTTATTTGATATGGAAATATGAAATTTTGAAACCAAAGGGTCTAGTGACGTCACTAAAATGGTCGCCATTTTTTAATAGTGCAAAATTTCGAAATCAAAAGTATCCTGTATGTAAACCTGGCAAATCAGCTACATCCATGCAAAATTTCATTTAAATCGGACTAGTGGTTCTTGCGTTATTGAGTTACACACAGACAGACAGACAGACAGAAAGACAGACACACACCATCTCATTTTTATATATTAGTATGACTATTATTATTATTATTATTATTTATCGTATGGCTTTTAGTGCCAGGAGTGTCCGAGGACATATTCGGCTCGCCTGAGTCTGTAGCTGCTTCCAGCGGAGACCCTAAAGTGTGAGCTACAAGTTCCGTTCAATTTCAAGTAGTTCCAACTTTCGCCACCAGATATCAATGATACCTAGTGGTGAACGTTGGAACTTTGATAGTGCGTTCTGACGAAATCTAACCTAACAATTTTGCTTTACACAAGTTTAGTCTCTGAAAGGATCTTTTACATGCCGTAAATCTGTGACATGGGATCGCCGGCTTTACTTCCCATCCGAAGGAAGGCATACTGAAGGATTTTTAACGCTCGTAAAAAATCCGACGATTTCGGCCGGGTTTGAACCCGCTATCTTGGGCACAGCAATTCAGCATGCTACCGACTACGCCACCGAACAAATCACTAAACTTGCGACAGACGATTTTTCAGACCACCAGATCTAGTGTTAAAATCACCAGATTGGCAACCGCGATTAAAATGTTATACGCATTCTCAAGTCCAGTAAAGCTTTGAATTTTAAAAACTGCAACAGGTTATAGTTTTGCCACATCGTGGAGGTCTTCTGGTTCCGATGGAACCCTTTCCATCAGTGCTCTCCTGGACCGTTGTCTGATATAAACATTCTTTCCAACTGTAACTCTCTCTGAAAGTTCTTCTTGCTGTTACACAACGACAAATTATTATTACGGTACTGTATTATCGTTAGTCTGATCGTTTTATGACAGGCTATGTTATGAAAAATGTTCGAGGTGGTAGTACTTGCCCCAGAACAATGTGCGACCTGAACTAATTTATTTGCTTGTAACTCCTACTCAATTAATATAGTCAGTGGACCATGTCGAAGCCGGCACCAAGGTAATAAAATGGCCACAGGTAGACTAATGCATGTTTGAGAAAAATCATCGTTTAAATGGCGCCAGGAAACTGCGTGGTGTTGTGCCAACAATATTAGAAACTATCCTGTGAAGGTTATAGTGTTACCTCTCTTCATTTCAGTTTTATTATAGAATTTATTTTATTTTTGTTTTCAGGTAGTCTAGCAGGGCTGGACGATCCAATCGATACGGCGAGTTTCCCGCTCAGTGAGAGAGAGATGGGGAATTAATATGGCGGGCACTGCGAGTTCGCCAGTTGGCGTGTAGATGGCAGTAAGGACTCCGAAATTCGTTTCCCATCCAGTGCGTCGGAAACTCGACTACGCAAGGGATTCTCAACATCAGGGCGGATCTAGGGGAGGGCGAGGAGGGCGACCGCCCAGGGCCCCGCGGTCCGGAGGGCCCCACGCCATGGATTGTTTTAAATTTAATTGATTAATTAATTATACTTTTCAAACTTTTCAAACTAATTTATAATTCATATTCTTTTTTCGGTGCAGCTATGACCTCCCGTGACCTTTTAGCAAATTTAGATTGCAGTGAAATGATAGAAGACTTCAGCCGGGAAAATAGTCGCAAAGTAATATTTGAATAGGACCTTTTTCATAGTTTACATACTCTTCTTCAAGGGGAATAATTAAAGGTTTCTTCCATATTGTTAAAAAAATGTGCTGTAGTGTTTTCAAAATATTGTAACTATTCTTTATTTTATTAGTATTACAAAACTATTTTCCATTTGATTTGATTTTTTTTAAATTTCCTATTGTTGTGGGCCCCACCTTATCAAATCGCCCAGGGCCCCGCAAGGCCTAGATCCGTCACTGCTCATCATTGAAGAACAACATTTTTTGTCATCCTCACTCACTGATCTACTTCAGTGTTATTAAAATTATTTATACTTTCGGGATATTGCCGTGTGGAATTAAAATTTTTAAAAATTCTAGACGTTTCGAGAGAAATTAATTCTATTGAAAAAGGAGGCAAGGTCCCTCTCGAAACGTCTAGGAGTTTTTATTTTTTTATTTTAACACGGCAATATCCCGAAAGTACGAATAATATTTTAATAACCTTAATCTACTTCAGTGTTCCTCTGACTATTTCCATTCGTGGCAAACTGTAAATTACTATCCATGATTCAACTTGGCACACCAAAATGTTAATCCCCCCAAAACTATAAATATAAATTCATAAAGTAGGTAATCAAATTATTATTATTATTATTATTATTATTATTATTATTATTATTATTATTCACAAACCTTCAAAGTTTGCTTAACTGCACAGCACGTCCGGGAAGCCATATAGCCTACCTCTATAATTTCCTTAGTGTACTGTGCATTGTAATGATTTCGTAATGAATTTAATTTATTAAACAATTACCGTAATAAAAATAAATTTAGCTACATAAAGTGTTGATGCCATTGTTGCCTATACAAACTGGTACAGTAGTTGTAATTCTTCAGTCGGTCAACACAAATCTTCATTCATTCCATTCCTGACCCGGTCGGAGACTGGAAGCAGGCTGTGGAGTTTCATTTTTTTCAGATATGATCACTATCATAATGGTTCAATTTAAGATTACGCGTTTCGATCGCCAATTGGTCATCATCAGATCTTGATTACTTGGGTTGAGGTTGAAATGTAGCCCATATACAAATATTATTTGTGTGATCTAATTATAGCCTAAATATAAGAACAAGAATACTTTAGGGCAGGACTGCCCAACCTACGGCCAGCGGGACTATTTTGTCTGGTCCGCGCTGTGTCGCCAAAACTTTGAAACAAGTTTCCAGTCGTCACACTAAATTAAATCATCATGAACTTTATTTCATAATTTGATTGTTAATTGTGTCAAATGAACATAAATATTCACTCTTTGGCATTCTTGATGTATGAGTGTATTAAATATCATCTTACTTCTATTTTAAAAGGATTTATTAAAAATTCCGTATTTAAATTTATTTTTAGTGTTTTATTTTTTTATCCACTACAAATAAATATAGAAAATGGCAACAAAGCTAAGAAAACTAAGCTCAGACATCCACAATACTCACCATATTCCACCTATATTTGAAATATATATATAGGCCTATACCCTCAACCCCCCGGAGCGTCATTGGCCCGCAAGGTCCCCCAACTATTTACAATGTGGCCCTTAGTTAAAATACGTTGGGCACCCCTGCCTTAGGAAGCCTCCACCAACAAAAAGGACAATGACTTCCTGAGACTGAAAAGCTTTTATGTTAGGAAGAGAGAAAGGTCAACCAAAACAGGGAAGAAAGGATACAGTTTTTGTTGTTTCTTTGAGGTGTTTGATATTATGGTCATTTAACTCCGTGTACTTGGTTGTGTGCCAAAGAAAAGTAATTGGATGAATTACAATTACCTGAGATTCATTCTACTGGATTATAATTGCAAATCACATTTTTTCAAAAAGTAATCATTTAAATTTATTTAGATCGTAGGCACTCGCGGCCGGTGTCTAGTTTATCATCTAGACTTACAGGATGACAGACACCAACTCGTACCTACCCATGATTAAGGCTGCTGCAATGACAGCCGAAACGTCGGGAAACAATCACCGATATACGACGCGACTCCATCCTGTAAGCCAAGATGATACATTTGAATCTATGATTAGAATTGCTTAACAAAATAGCAGTAATTAAAATGACTTAAGTCTCTCCTTGACAACTAATTCAGTAAAGAAAACATAATTTAAAAAGCAGAGCAAAATTCAAAGAATTATTGCCGGGCGTTATGTAAATAATTTATCATTAGATTTGTAATAAAACTGGTGTTTAAAATTGTCATAGCTGAGTCTCGATCTCTTGGATAAAAGTGCATTTACACTTTCTGAAAAGACGCTGCACAGGGGCACGTGAAGCGATTACTACAGTGTAACGAATACAATTTTATTTCCAGAAGTAAATTAGTCGACGAGTAAAAATTAAATTTTCCAAACAGTAACAATATTACAAGTAGGGGAGACTCTGCTAAATTTAGGAATTGATGGTAAACACGTTTTGTTTTTGTCGTGTGGCCTCCTGAGAGGCCGAGTGCAGGTCTTTCTAGTCGACGCCCGTGGGCGACCTGCGCGTCGGGATGAGAGATGGAATGGATGAAGATGAATGAATTTGGGCAAGGATGTGGAAGGAAGCGGCCGTGGCCTATCAGAAGGTACCTTCCCAGCATTTGCCTGGTGTTGGAAATGGGGAAACCACGGAAAACCATTACAAGGACGGCCGACGGTGGGAGTCGAACCCACGCGCCTACCGAGTCAGCAGAGAGCTTAGCCCCATGACCTAACGCTGCGCTTTAGCCAGCGTAGCCACTGCTGTCGGTGGTAAACACGATAAATTAAGGTAACGGGTTTCAAACAATTAACATGGTAATTACATGACTATATATTTGTGAGAAATTTAGTTCTTAAAATTTCGTCTGCCCTCATCTAATACGTAAAATAACTCTTTCGTAGAAATTTGAATTTTCAGTAATAACCTCTTAGGGATTTTTGATGATGATGATGATAATTGTTGTTTTAAGGGGCCTAACAGCTAGGTTATCGGCCCAGGGATTTTTGGTTGATACTGGTGGTATTAGGGCTAAATCCGCGGTACCTTGTCTAAATCCGCAATATGATAAATCTAATAATAAGATTCATTATCATTACTATCGATATGGCATAAATGCGTCACCGCAATACATGGGTTTTTATAAATACTTCGGAAACAAATAACGCAGGTTTTCACGATTTTACCGCTAGGTGGTAGCATTTGTCGTTTTGAAACTCATAACCAAGGGAAATTAAATAGTTGACTCAACACAGTTGGACTGGGGTATATTTTCATGACGAGTAGGCCTACATTTCTAGAACTGAGGAATTAGCCGTATCGCGGAGTTAGCAAAGTCTCACCTAGACTACTATGAAGACGCCCAAAAAGTAATCGTTACTTTCATCCAATTACTGTACTTTTACTCAATTACTTCCATTACTGAAGTTACCGGGTGAGTTAGCCGTAGTCATTACGGCGTGGCTGCAGGCAGTCACTCACATCCGGGAGGCGAGGAGGTTCGAATCCCCCCGCCAGCAACCTACTGAACTACTGAATTCAAATGGGTTCTTTGACATGCCAACACCGTATGGCAAGTGAGTCGTAATTTTTGCCACCTTTCAAAAAAATAATCACTTACCACGGCCAGGAGCGAACTTGCAAGCTTGGGGTTAGTAGACCGACACGTTAACCACTCACCCACCGTAGCAAGCATTTTTGTATTTAAAAGTAAGGAAATAAATAGCTAAAAACCTAATAATCCGGTCCCTAGTAATGAGTCATAAACTAATAGAGAATAAAATAATGAATAATATGAAATAAGTTATAGCAACTGGGCTAAAATTAAAACATTACCATAGAATTGGCAGTTAATTTCTTACACTAAGATAATAGGTAGTTGATTGTTGTTGATTCATTTAGAGTGCTTTGCGACAACCTGGCCATGTAGTCCCGTGCACTTGGGTTACTATGATGGCTGTATTAGTGTGTGTATTAGTAATTCAGATGAGGATTGTGAAGGCCGTGGCCTTAAGTTAGGAGTAGAAGTGGGAAAACACGGAAAACCACTTCCAGGATGGCTGAGGTGGGAATCGAACCCACCTCTTCCACTTTGAACTCGCCTCTTCTCATTTTTGGCTGATGAGGCTGGGATAGGCTGTGTGTACCCCGTTCCAGCCCTCAGACCAGAATTGAATTTCTTGACAGAGCCGGGAATCGAACATTAACAGCCAAGAGATCTAGCCACTACGCAAAGAGGCGGACGTAAAGAATAGGTAAAACGAGTTCGCATCGCATCTTTCACTAAGTACCGGCCCCTCGGTTGTGGAGTACTGGGAAGAAATTTACACGAGGTTAGAATTAATGGTATGTGACAATAAGTTACACAATAATAGGTAATGCTCGTTATTAGGTAGATTTCATTAGAAAGCTAACTATTGCAATAGGTACCATGTTTCGACTTCCGGAAAATTTCGACATATCTTCGCGTTTCACATCCCCCAGACCCCAAAACCACCGTCAGTTCAAAAGTTTATACATAATTTATGTATATATGTATCTATCTATCTATCTATCTATATATATATATATATATATCAGTTTCTTGTGGACACGATAACTGCCGTAATTTTGTACCAATCACTTTGAATTTTTTACATAATATGTATCCCTATAAAATCTCGGTCGAGTTCGTTAATGGGCAAAATCGGTCGAAGGGGGTGAAAATGGGGGGCTTTTTTCGAAAAAGTGAAATTTCGCTATAACTCTCTTAAGACGTGAAATATCGAATCCATTCAAAGTTCATAATATGTGTCGGATAAGTGCCAAAAATGTATGTCAAATAAGTTTTTTGATAGCACCAACCATTGACCAAAGGGGTGGAAAAAAGTGGGTTTTTCGGGAAACATTAATCATATCTCTCTCAATAGGCACAATATCAAAACCGTACAAAATGGAAAATATTCCCCTAATAATTACCTAAAACTTTTGTCTGAAAGAATTTTTGATATGACCCACCATTACGCCAAGGGATGAGAAAAATGATTTCGGAATTTTAAAAAATGCCAAGTGCCATCAGAGGTTACCATAACAACGCTTTTAAATTGATAAGGGATGATCTATCAGAGGTTGCCAAGACAACGCCATTGACGAGATCACATTCATTTTTAGCCTACTTTTCACACTTTTCAAAAATGAGGAAAAAGTAGACTTATGAGATCGATCCGGGAAAATGTATCTGTCCTTCTGTCTGTCTGTCAGTCCTTCTGTCTGTCTGGCTGTGTGTGTGTGTCCCCCCCCCCCCTATCAACTCCTAAACGGCTGCAGCAATCGAAACCAAATTTAGTATGAGTAAAGTTGTATACCGGAATATCTCAGGCCCATATTTGATAAAGATGCCAGTGCTACCAACTGCTAAAAAAACGCACTAGAAATTTGAGCTCCATGTTGGATATCTTGGAAGGTATACATGGGAGCTATTATAAAATTGGCACACATGTAGATAATACTATTTCAGTTTAATTTCCAGGTGGCCATACATGACAGCGTTGCCGAAATATTTTTAAGCCTTCTGATAAGTCCAATATTTAAATGCATATAACTTCTACACTATCAATTGGATTTCAACCAAATTTTGTATGTAATATGTGTACATAAACAGGTATGACAGTGTCTGCCAACTGTCAATAAATGTAATCTCTATTATTTTATCTAAATACCAATATATCTGAAAGTATGCAAGCCGACAGGTTTAAACTATGCACACATAATTGCCTGACATTTTACATTAATTTGGAGTAACTTATATACGTCAGTTCTACCAACATGATTCTAAGCCTGCTGATAGGACCAATTTTTAAATACATGTAACTTCTATACCAACAAATGGATTTCATCCAAAATTGGTACAAAAAGATATAATATTTCAGATTATTTCTGACCAGCACTCGCATGACATTGTTTCCAACATGCTTTTACGTGTACTAATATATCCAATGTCTAAATCCATGTAACGTCCTTTGAACTTCAACCACATTTTGTATTCTGTACCTTAGGAGATGGAAGTGAGAATATATTCAGTCACCAGAGCTGCCAACTGTATTGCTCTATTAGGCTACATTATGCCTAGTATACCTTATTTCGAACTAATTAAGACATTTCGATATTACCCACTTAATTTCGTCATTATTCTAGATAGTTTCATATACTGTAGATTAATCTATGGCATGAATCTTAATTTTAAGAAAAGTAGGCTCTTTAGTTCGTCACGGAACTTCTTGTTCCATCTAACTATTAGGGAAGCGGCTAACTGGTAGCATGCTGAACTTCTATGCCTAAGGTCGCTGGTTCAAAGCCGGCCAAAGTCGCCGGATTTTCTAAGAGCGCTAAAAATCCGTCAGCATGCTTTCCTTCGGAGGGGAAGTTACAACGTCCGTTGCAAGTTGCTGGTTGCGGTAGCATCTAGCAGCCAAGTTCACAGCTAGGTGTCGTTGACGTTAGTATTTGGTACAAAATTAGGTACTACTACTTAAAATTGACCGTCTGCAGACCTTACCTGAATTACAGACTAATACAGTCATCACAAATAACACTGTTTATCAGACAGATTCTACACACACCCAATGTACACGGGGTTACATGACCACCATGTCGCAGTCCCTAAACTGAGGAACTAACCAACATCTCTGCGGGAGATAAAATTTTGCGTGAAGAAGTAAGAGACTGTTAGATAGTTACACATTAGTTCCAAACCTTGCATAAGGACAGTGTGATCACAAGTATAAAAATGAACCCCAAATGACAAGAAGGTTACCATCCCCATAAGACAGTAAAATGTTAAAAATATGCATAGAAAGACGACAAAATGTTAACTAACGTCCAATTGTAAAATACTTTCTCGCAATAAATGAGGTCTCATCCTCCTACGAAAACCTGCATATTTTGGCTATTATAGCCTATCCCCTAGTTTTCCCGGTGAAATCTACCTCCGCCTTCCGGCGTGCCGAGAGGAATTTTGATTTAATTATATGGCCTGGGATATTTAACGCCTGATTTTTTTTTTTTTTTTGGTGTGGCTTCCTGAGAGGCCGAGTGCAGGTCTTTCCAATCGACGCCCGAAGGCGACCTGCGCGTCGGGATGACAGATGGAATGGATGAAGATGAACGAAACTGGGCAAAGAAGTTGAAGGAAGCAGCCTTGGCCTGTCAGAAGGTACCGTCCCAGCATTTGCCTGGTGTTGAAAATGGAAAACCACGGAAAACCTTTTCAAGGACGGCCGACGGTGGGGCTCGAACCAACGCGTCTACCGAGTCAGCAGAGAGCTTGGCCCCATGACCTAACGCTAAGCTTTAACCAGCGTAGCCACTACTGTCGGTAAGGCCAGATAAAAGGGCATAGGCTACAATATATTGTTAGGTCTATATTAATAATGCGCAAACTAATCAGATTTTGTAATAAAGTAACGAGATCAATGGAAGCAATCACACGTTTATATCAACCAGCTATTTGATGATGATCACGGTAAAAATAATTATAATAGGCCTAATAATAATGTTGCATGTGTATTGTGCCTGCAACTTGTTACTCCTACTTTTATGGGTTCAGGGGGCGTGGTGGCGCAGCGGTCAAGCAGTATGCCTCTCACCAAGGCGGACCGGGTTCGATTCCCGGTCAATGCATGCGAGATTTTCGATGTGAAATGCCATGTCCTGTGGTTCGGATTCCACGTAAAACGGAGGTCCCGTGGCTTATGATCGCGAGATTAACGGTCACGTTAAACTACACGCTTCCTTTTATGGGTTCAGGGATGAGGAGAGAAGAGTTTTCTACGTAGCGAATGGTTGTTACAGCCAGATGCCCTCCCAACTTCATCAGAGAAGTTAATGAAATATGAAATTGAAGAAGTTGAAATAAACTAGGTAAGGCATTGGAAGTAAGCGGTCGTGGCCTATTAGAATCCTTATGCTGGCTGGCATTTGGCCAAAGCTAAAAATGGGAAACCACGGAATATCATTTCAAGGACGATCGATGGTGGAGTTAGACGACTCGCCTTCGAATCTGGTGCTTGGTCGTTAGCGCTTATCGCTATTTTCGGGCTGTAATAATAATAATAATAATAATAATAATAATAATATAGTTATAATAACATATATAATGTGTTCTGCCCTTAGGCAGGTCTTCACACAGTAGCTCTCCATGCAGTCCTGTCTTCAGCCGTTCTCTTTGTTTGGTAGTAATTTCCTGCTATCTTGACACTGTCCTCCAGCTGGTACCTTCTCCGTCCTTTTCCTCTCTTCCCGTTTACTGATCCTTCGCGCATCCCTCAGCAAACACTCTCTTCGCAGCCAGTGTAATAATAATAATAATAATAGTAATAATAATAATAATAATAATAAAATAATAACAGAATTGCAATAATAGTAGTCTGTAATAATAGCCTAATAATAATGTTACGTGCCACCCCCCTAGTGGCACTTTTGTTAACTGGATTACGGTGGGTAGGAAGCACAACACCAATTACTGCTTTAAAGAAATAATTAACTTTATTGTGGACAGAAATATACACTACTCAACAGCAAATAGCAATTATTACCTTAGTCCAGTTTCCTCAAGTCGAGAATACTTCCCCTTTCACTTGTCAACAGACCACAGTTAATCCCTCGTAATGAGGTGGCCCCGTACGCTGGATGGAAATAGCTGCACTAGCTCTGTCACTCACTGTTTCACAATGCAGCACAATCACTTCTCTTCGCACTAAGTAAGTACACTCGCTCAAAACACAGTTCCTCTGTAGGAGTCTCACTTCCCCGCTCCACTAGAGGTTTCGCAAGTCACCACACTTCTGTCGCTCAGAATAATCGCTCACACTAGCTCGTAAAACACAACAACAACAAGTGCTTCACGGGTCACTCTTATATAGCAGGCCGGTGACTCAATAAATGGTTCTAGATCCATCCAGGGTCCACGGCTTCTCGAGGTTTCCATCGCTGGTCCAGTCACGAATCTTCTGGACTATCCCTTTGTCTAGCAGCCCTGTTGCATAAGGCACACGCAATACAGGAGGCATGCCAGAGCCCAGCCCCTGGGGCAGCTGTGACTCAAGCGGCGAGCGATGACACAAACTCACAGCCGTAACACCACCCCCTTCCTAAAAAGGCTGATCGTCCCGATCAATCATTGGTCCGTCTGTGTCCCTCCGTAGGCTGCCAGGCGATCTCGATGCACGATCTTCATCTTCGCCCTCGGGCTCCGATGGATCCTGTAGACGACATCGTTGATCCGTTTCACGACTCGGTACGGGCCCTCCCAGGACTTCTGCAGTTTGGGTGACAGGCCTTTCTTCCGTAATGGGTTGAAGAGCCAGACCAGGTCGTCCTCGTGGAATCCGCCGGCATCCGTCTGCTGGTCGTATCGGGTCTTCATTCGGTCGGTTTCGATCCGCAGTTTCCTCCTCGCGAACGCGTGTACGTCCTCCAGTTGGTCGACCAGTTCTTGACAATACTGGCTTACCGGGATCGGATCATTCCCAGGTCGGCCGAAGGCAAGATCGACAGGTAGACGGAGCTCCCTCCCAAACATGGCCCGGGCTGGTGTGCACCCGGTGGCTTCATGCACGGCGGCGCGGTAGGCCAGGAGAAATAGTGGAAGATGCTTGTCCCAATCCCTCTGGTGCTCGCTGACGACTATTCGGAGATGGTTCTCGACGGTGCGATTGAATCGCTCTACCATCCCGTCGGACTGAGGGTGTAGCGGCGTTGTCCTTGTCTTCCGGATCCCCAGCAGCTGGCATAGGTTCTGGAACACCTGCGACTCGAAGTTCCTCCCTTGGTCGGAGTGCAGCTCCAGGGGTACTCCGTACCGGCTGACGAATTCCTTCACCAGGGTCTCTGCGATCGTCGCGGTTTCTTGGTTAGGGAGCGCATACGCCTCCGGCCATTTGGTAAAGTAGTCGCTGACGACTAATATGTAGCGGTTCCCTGCCTCGCTTAACGGGAATGGCCCAGCAACATCGATGGCCACTCTCTCCATGGGGCCGCCCACGTTGTAGGTCTTCAGTGGACCCCGTCGTCTTCGTCCTGGGCCCTTGCTGGCTGCGCAATCGTGGCACCTCGCGCAGTGATTCTCCACGTCTGTTCGGCATCCGATCCAGTAGAACCGCTCTCTCAGCTTCTCCAGGGTCTTCTTTATCCCTAGGTGTCCACCAGATGATCCTCCATGCACTTCCTTCAGGACTTCCTCCGTCATAGCCTTTGGAACGACGACTTGTTCCCGAGATGTCTTCCCGTCGGTGCTCTCCCAGGTACGGCAGATGAGGCCATCCCTTACAATCAGCGAGTCCCACTGTGCCCAGTAGGACTTAAACTTTGGGCTGCAGTCACTCACAATGTTCCACCCGGGTCTGGGGACACAGGCCCTCTTCCATTCGGCTATCAGTCCCAGGTCATCATCTTCCGCTTGCGCCCGCGTGAAAGATTCGCGGCTCCAGCTCCCTTGAAGTTCCACGGTAGTCCTTCGGCACTGTATCCCGGTGTTCTCCTCCCTTCGGGCACAGAAGGTGCAGTCTTCGGGGCACGGTCTTCGTGACAGGGCGTCGGCGTTAGAATGCAGTTGGCCTTTCCTGTGCTGAATCTCAAAGTTATACTGTTGAAGCCTCTCTAACCACCGCGCGAGTTGACCCTCGGGCTGCTTGAAGTTCAGGAGCCACCGCAGGGATGCATGGTCGGTCCTGATGAGAAATTCTTGCCCGTACAGGTACTTGTGGAAGTGTTCAATGGTCTTCACGATGGCGAGCAGCTCCTTCCTGGTGACGCAGTAGTTCCTTTCTGGCTTTGACAAGGCCTTGCTGAAGTAGGCCACTACTCTCTCCTCGCCGTCCACTACCTGCGACAGGATTCCACCTATGCCAAAGTCGCTGGCATCGGTATCGACGATGAACCTTGTTCCAGGTCTGGGGTAGGCCAGAATAGGCGCGGTGCACAGAGCCTGCTTGAGTTGTTCGAAGGCACTGTGACATTCTGCTGTCCACGTGAAGAGTTGGTCCTTCTCAGTCAGGCGATGTAAAGGTTTGGCGATGTCGGCGAATCCCCTCACGAAGCGACGATAATAAGTGCAGAGTCCCAGGAAGCTTCGTAGTTGGGACTTGTCCTTCGGAACTGGCCACTCCCTCACAGCTGCGGTCTTCTCTGGGTCGGTGCGCACCCCTTCCTCGGAGACGATATGCCCAAGGTACTGGACCCGCTTCTGGAAGAGCTGACACTTCTTGGGGCTCAACTTCAGCTGGGCAACCCGTAGCTTCAACAAGATCTCCTTCAGGTTGCTGTAGTGCTCCTCGAAGCTCCTCCCCAGAACGATGACGTCGTCTAGGTATACCAGGCAGGTCTTCCAGTGTAGTTCCCTCAGAATGGACTCCATTAGCCTTTCGAAGGTTGCAGGGGCGTTGCACAGACCGAATGGCATGACGGTGAACTGCCAGAGCCCGCTGCCCACAGAGAACGCCGTTTTCTCGCGGTCCTTAGGGTGGACCTCCACCTGCCAGTAGCCACTCTTCAAATCCAAGGTGGAGAACCATCTTGATCCTGATATGGTGTCCAGCGTGTCGTCGATCCGGGGTAGAGGGTAGCTGTCCTTTTTCGTGACGTTGTTCACTCGCCTGTAATCCACGCAGAACCTGGTGGAACCGTCCTTCTTCTTCACTAGCACGACCGGAGAACCCCAAGGACTATGTGATGGCTCGATCACCCCTTGCTCCTTCATCTCTTCTACCATCCGGTCGACTTCGGCTTGCTTGGCGAGCGGGACACGTCGGAATGGGGCCCTAATCGGTGCGCTGTCCCCAACGTCGATTCTGTGCTGGACTAAGCTTGTCCTGCCGAAGTCTTTGCTCCCCACGGAGAAGACATCCTGGAATTCGCGTAGCAGGTCCTGAAGTTGGCGTGATTGTTCCTCGTCTAAATGGTCCTGGGATCCTTGGTACAGCTTCTGTAGTTCTTCTGGCAGTGTGCGTCTTCTTCGGTTGTCCGTCTGCAGGTTTCCGTCCGTCGTGTCGGTGATGCGGGCAATCCAGGTAACGGGCTCGCAGACTCCTAGGTTGGTGTCCCGGTGAACCGTAATGTCGTAGTCGTTCAGGTTGGACAGGCGGACGTACGGCCGAGACGTCGTGTTGATGAGGGTCTTGGCAACTAGCAATCCTTTTGTCTGGATGTCCTCATATTTTGGCTCGATGACAGCCGCCACTCCCTCAGCAGTTCCGTCGACAATTACGGCGGCGCTGACCTCCGTCCTGGCAGGAACGATGACGTCCTCTCTCAGCCTTACTCGTCGTGCGGTGACGGCCTCGTGTGCTGGTTGCAAAGCAAGTTCCTCACCTCCGAAGTGCAGAGTGTTGGTACTCAGGTCCAAGATGATGTTGTTCTGGTCCAGGAAGTCCAGTCCGATGATCACTTCGTTTGATACGTCAGCCACAAGCACTGGATGCTTTATCACCCGTCGACCAATGACGAACTCCAGTGATGCTTCGCCATGTACCGGTGCGGTCTCTCCGGTCGCGGTTATTAGCTGGAGGTTCCTTTGTGTGGGTTGCACTCTCCACTTCGGGATCACAGTGGGATTGACGATGGTCCTCGATGCTCCCGTGTCGATCAGCATGGGCCAGCTCACTCCGTTGATGACTCCGTCGACCATCAGGCTGCTATTGTCCCTCCGTAACTTCGTCACACGCACTTGGACTGCCGGGGCTTGACGACTGTCACAAGCCAACCTTTGCCCCCCAAGGCTGGCTAATACTCGTTTCCCTGGGCCGCGCGGTTTTCAGACGACTGATTTCCCGTCGGATACCCTCGGCGGCGGCGATCACCGCAGTCCTTGCTCAGGTGGCCTTTCTTACCGCAGGCCCAGCAGGTCGGTAGTCCTCTTCCCGGCCGCCTCTCCGGTTGTCTTCCGGCTGTGTCGTTGCTGGTGGTGCCGCGACTATCGAAGAAACGGCTTAGCGCCTCCATCAATTCGTCGGCCAGGGGCTTGGTCTCGTTGGTTTTTGCTGGTTCATCGACGTCCACTTGACGCACCCGCGCGTGCATTCTGGATGCCTGTTTTGCCGTCTCGAATTCAAGTGCGTGGCTCAGCGCATCTGCCAGGGTCTTATTGCGCGCGAGTCGCAGCGCCTGTTGAGTGTCCGAGTCCCGTAGCCCGTCGGTGAAGGTCTGCGTCGCTATCTGCTCCAGAAAGTCGGCCGGCGCTGTTGGGTAGGCAAGCCTTACGAGGCGTGCGATGTCCATCTCGAACTCCTGCAGGGTTTCCGCGTTCTTCTGTACCCGGGTCCGGAGCTGCATCTGGTAGGCCTGCTGAAGATGGCTATCTCCATATCGGGACTCCATATGGGCGATCAGTGAAGCGTAGTCCTGGGATCCAGTCGGGATGGCCTGAAGGACGTTAAGGGCGTCACCTCTCAGCGCTACAATGAGAGCTGTAGCCTTTTCTGTGTTGTTCCAGTTATTTATGGAACAGGCCGCCTCGAACTGACGTAAGTAGGTGCTCCACGGGACCTTTCCGTCGAAGGTTGGGGGCGTCACTCTGCTATGTCCCGTTCCTGATATTCCCGGTGTAACGGTGGGCGGGCGTTGGCGCAGCTCGGCAACTTCCTCTTGTAGGGCTTTGACTCTCTCATCCACCCCGGTCGGCGGGCGTCGGCGCAGCTCGGCGACTTCCTCTTGTAGGGCTTTGAATCTATCTTCCATCCCTGTCGGCGGGTGTCGGCGCAGCTCAGCAAATTCCTTTTGTAGAGCGTTGAATCTCTCTTCCACCCCCATCAGCGGTCGTTGGCACAGCTCGGCAACTTCCACTTGCAAGGCGTTGAATTTCTCCTCCACCCCCATCAGCGGGCGTTGGCGCAGCTCGGCAACTTCCACTTGCAAGGTGTTGAGCTTCTCCTCTACTGCCGCGACTTCCTCACGTAGGCCCTGTTCTAATTTCCTTTGGCTCTCCTCTAATTTCGTCAGCAGACACTCTTCCAGATTTTTCTGGCCATCCAGAAATTTGGCGGTTAGGTCCTCTGCTAACTTATTCTGGCTGTCTTCCATCTGCTTCAGGTCCTCCGCTAACTTATTTTGGCCTTCTTCTAATTTGGAAGTTAGGTCCTCTGCTAACTTATTTTGGCTGTCCTTCAGGTCCTCTGCTAACTTCTTCTGGCCGTCTTCCATTTTGGCAGTTAGGTCCTTGGTTAAATTCTTCTGGCCGTCTTCTATGCCATTTAACTTTTCTAGCAATGCTGCCAATTGCGCCTCCATTTTAGTTGTTTGCCTTGTAAAGGGCATGCACTCACAGGAAAATTAGAGAAAATGACCTGCTCGGGTTTTGAAACCAGGACCGTCAGGTGTTGTGCTTGAGTTCGTAATCCCACTTCTGACACCAGTTGTTACGTGCCACCCCCCTAGTGGCACTTTTGTTAACTGGATTACGGTGGGTAGGAAGCACAACACCAATTACTGCTTTAAAGAAATAATTAACTTTATTGTGGCCAGAAATATACACTACTCAACAGCAAATAGCAATTATTACCTTAGTCCAGTTTCCTCAAGTCGAGAATACTTCCCCTTTCACTTGTCAACAGACCACAGTTAATCCCTCGTAATGAGGTGGCCCCGTACGCTGGATGGAAATAGCTGCACTAGCTCTGTCACTCACTGTTTCACAATGCAGCACAATCACTTCTCTTCGCACTAAGTAAGTACACTCACTCAAAACACAGTTCCTCTGTAGGAGTCTCACTTCCCCGCTCCACTAGAGGTTTCGCAAGTCACCACACTTCTGTCGCTCAGAATAATCGCTCACACTAGCTCGTAAAACACAACAACAACAAGTGCTTCACGGGTCACTCTTATATAGCAGGCCGGTGACTCAATAAATGGTTCTAGATCCATCCAGGGTCCACGGCTTCTCGAGGTTTCCATCGCTGGTCCAGTCACGAATCTTCTGGACTATCCCTTTGTCTAGCAGCCCTGTTGCATAAGGCACACGCAATACAGGAGGCATGCCACAGCCCAGCCCCTGGGGCAGCTGTGACTCAAGCGGCGAGCGATGACACAAACTCACAGCCGTAACAATAATAATATTAACAATAATAGTAGTCTAGTATAGGCTACACTAATAAGCCTACTACTATTACTACTGATAATAGCAGTTTTATGTTTTCTCATCCCTTTTAACTGTCTTTAGAGTCGTCTAACACATGGGGCCGAACTGTCTTCAGACTCGGCAGACGAATGGGTTCGATCCCCGTCCGGTTCCGTGGCTAATTGGTTAGCGGGCTTTGGCCGGAAGGATCCTGGGTTCGATTCCCGGCCAGGCCATTGTGACGTTGTGGTTAATTCCTCTGGCTCGGTGACAGAATGGGTTCTTTTGTGTGTGACGTCTTAATGATATAAATATCGGAGGTGAAAGTAAAAAATGGAAAAGGAAAGACGAAAAAAGTACACTAAAATATAAGTGAAACATAAAACATTTAGGCTATGAAATAATTATTTAAAAAAATCCCCGCAGACGCCTTGAAATCGTTTTCAGTGTTTTCAATTCCAGGTCGGTACCGTTACTTCTAATAGGCCGCTTTCTTCCTACGCCTTGCCCGGTTACATTCATCTTCATTCATTTCATCTCTCATATACTCCTCTCACCAGGTTAGCACCGGGTGAGTTAGCCGTGGTGGTTACGGCATGACTGATGGCAGTCGCTCACATCCGGGAGGCGAGGAGGTTCGAATCCACCCGCCGGCAACCTTGAAGATGGTCTTCTCTGGTTTCCCATCTTCCTTCCAGGCAAATGCCGGGGTTGGTCCCTAACTATAGGCCACAGCCGCTACCTTCCAACTCCTCGTCCTTACATTCCAACTTCCCTCCTTCCCTCTCCAACGGTACTTGTAGCTCACCCATTGGGTGTCCGTCTCGAAGCAGCTACAAAACTGGCGAGCCGAACATGTCCTCGGACACTCCCGGCACTAAAAGCCATACGCTAAAAAAACAGGTTAGCGTCAGGAAGGGAATCCGGCCATTAAGTCCACCGCCACATAGAAATTCATCACATCTCATCTCTAGAATGTCTGGTTTATAGATCCAACATTCGCGATACATGCGAAATATGTCCAAAACTCATCATGTGATGAATTGACCCAAAATGTTAAATTATGTGTTTTCTACGAAATAAATATGACATATGCCACTTGATTTTCTACAAAAATAAATAAATATAAAATGATAGCAAACACTCGTCTCGAGTAGGTTGGCCTTCCAATACTGAATGACTCTTCATCGATGAGTCCGGAGGTGACTAAAAAGCCCAATGCGGGAGAGACACAGTTTCCCGCAGTGATGACAGGTAGTATCAGGGTCAGGTGAGACATCCGCATTCATTCCCTGTCTTCTAATGAACACTCTGTTCTTTCTGCGTTGCCTCCGATCTTCTATCATACGTCGGCGGTTTTCTTCAAAAAGTATCGCACCACGATGAACAATTGATCTCCAGGATGAGCGATCAAGAGCTAAGGTCTCCCAGTTGTTGATATTAATATGGCACATTTGCATATTAGCCTTTAGTACGTCTTTGAATCGCTTCCTCGGACCTCCCACACAGCGCTTGCCCTCAGTTAGTTCAGAGCAAAACACTTGCTTGGGAATGCGATTATTGGGCATGCGGATTACGTGTCCTGTCCATCGCAGCTGACGTTTTAAAAGCATGGCTTCAACACTGGTAGTCTGTGCTTCTTCGAGAATGCTGGTGTTTGTGCGTTTGTCTTGCCATGTGACACGAAGAATTCTCCTCAAACAACGCTGGTGATATTGCTCCAGCTTTTTAAAATGACGTCTGTAGCATGTCCAGGATTCAGATCCGTAAAGTAAGGTGGGAACTACAACCGAGTTGTACACAAGGATCTTCGTTGCAGCATTGATATCATGGTTGTCAAAAACTCTAGACCTCAATCTTGCAAAGGATGCCCCAGCACGGTTAATCCTGTGTTGGATTTCGGAATCTATATTTGCACTTGATGACAGGGTGCTGCCAAGATAAGAAAAGGCGTTAACTTCTTGAAGCTTCGCTCCGTCGATGGTGACATTGATGTTTCTTTGTCCTTGTCCAGGGGCTGGTTGGTAGAGGACTTGGGTTTTACTGGTGTTAAGTTTCAGCCCAATCTTTTTGTAGGCTGAAGAAAAAGCATTCAGGATTTTCCTAAGTTCGTCCTCTGATTGAGCTACTACTGCATTATCATCAGCGTACTGTAACTCAACCAATGCAGCAGGAGATGTTCGAGTCCTTGCCTTTAGACGGCTCAAATTAAAGATCTTCCCATCCATCCTGTAAGTTATCTGTATGCCTGTAGGAAGATCATCTTTGACTAACTGCATGACAGTGGCAACGTACAGAGAAAACAATGTAGGGGCAATCACACAGCCTTGTTTAACGCCGGTATTAATATGAAATGGTTCTCCAATCGAGTCGTTACCAATGACATTTGCCTTCATATCATTGTGGAGTAGTCTTAAGATGGTAATAAATTTCAGTGGAAAACCATACAATGATAAAATCTTCCACAAGGCTTCACGGTTTACCGAGTCAAATGCCTTACTGAGGTCTATAAAGGCAATATAAAGAGGTCTATTTTGCTCTCTACATTTCTCCTGAAGCTGACGAACAGTGAATATCATATCTGCAGTTCCTCTAGAAGGCCTGAAACCACATTGGCTCTCTGGGAGTATTTTCTCCACCAGGGATAGAATACGATTCGCCAAAATACGAGCAATAAGCTTTCCAAGGCATGATAACAAAGATATACCACGATAGTTGTTGCAGTCTGCACGATCACCTTTCTTAAATATGGGAACTATCAGACTATCTCTGAAATCAGCAGGCATTTTTTCAGTTCTCCAAATTTTAATGATAAGATCATGTATGTGGCTTATGAGTTCCTCACCTCCTTCTTTGAGAGCTTCCGCTGGTATTCCATCACATCCAGTAGCTTTGTGTCGCTTTGCTTGATTAATAGCACACTGAACCTCATCTAGTGTTGGCAGGGTACCGAGTTCTTCTTTGATGGGTGCTTGTTCTAATATATCATACACCTGCTCATCAATAACTGAGTCCTGGTTCAAGAGGTCTTCAAAATGCTCCTTCCACCTATTCATGATGGAGTATTGATCTTTTAGAAGTGTACTTTTGTCACTGGACCAAAGTGGATTTCTACCAAACGTGGAGGGGCCATAAATCGCTTTTGTGGCTTGGAAGAACTGTCGCGAATCTTTGTCTGCTAGATATTGCAGCTCTTTAGCTTTGGATGTCCACCATGCATTTTTGAGAGCACGAGTTCCTCTTTGGACATTTGCCTTCGCAAGACAAAATGCTTCTTTCTTAGTACGGGAGTTCATATCTTTTCTCCAAGTTTGCAAGGCTTTTCTCTTTTCTGAGATTAATGCTTCTATTTCTTCATCATTTTCATCAAACCAGTCTTGATGTTTCCTGGTCTTATATCCCAGCGTTTCCTTGCAAGCATTCTGAATAGCGGTCTTCAGACTCTCCCAGTGCAGTGTTACATCTGGATGGTATTCCTGTGGCAGTGTCTGGCTAAGCAACTCTTTATATTGGGAGATATGCTCTGACTTACCAAACTTCTCGGTATCAAAAACATGCCTACAGCTCTTCTGTTGCTTCCTCCTCTGTGTGGACAATGGTATACGCATAACTGATCTGATAAGCCGGTGATCTGTCCAACAGTCATCGGCTCCTGTCATTGCTTTGGTGATAAGAACATCTCGTAAATCTTTCTTGCGTACAATCACATAGTCAATAAGATGCCAGTGCTTCGATCTAGGGTGCTGCCATGATGTTTTAAAGCGATTCTTTTGGCGAAAGATAGTATTGGTGATTACCAATTCATGTTCAGTGCATTTGGAGAGCAGTCTGACACCATTGGAGTTTTCGCTACCAACTCCCTCCTTACCAATGACACCATTCCAAACATTGTAGTCCCTGCCCACTCTAGCGTTAAAATCTCCGAGTAAGATGATCCTATCTTCACGGTTGATGTTTGATAGGACGGTATCCAGATCTGAATAGAACCTTTCCTTAATGTCATCATCAGCATCTAGTGTGGGGGCGTATGCGCTGATCACCGTGGCATGCTGGTTGTTATATAACCGAAGTCTTAGTGTCATGAGGCGTTCATTATACCCAGTTGGAAGCTCTGACAGATCCTTGAGAAGCTTGCTCTTAATGGCAAAGCCAACTCCATGTATTCTGTGTTCGTCCTCACGTTTACCCTTCCAAAAGAAGCTGTACCCTGCACCTTGCTCATTCAACTGACCTTCCTCAGCAAGACGGGTCTCCTGAAGTGCTGCTATGTCAATGTCATATCTCCGTAGCTCTCTACCCACAATAGCTGTTCTCCTTTCAGGTCTCTCATTTGCGGGGTCATCAGTGAGTGTTCTTACATTCCAGGTTGCAAAATAAAATTTGTTACTTATACATTTTCGACCGCATGGAGGTGACACCTTTGGACGCGGCTATCCAATCGGTAGTATAAGTGGCTGACTATGTTTAGGGCACCTTTTCTAGCCCCTTCCCCATGTGGGGTGAGCAGAGTGGACCCTAAATAGGACTGCTCAGTCGTAGTTGCAGCGGCCGAATTGCTCTACAGCCACAACCCTAAGCAAGACGACCGATCACACATCTACCGCCTACGTGCCAAGTTATCACTAGAGGCTCCCAGACATCACAATCCTGCCCCCGTCGCAACTTCTTGATCGCCGCAGGACTTTGAAGAAAGTCAATGTTGTTGGAAGACTGCTGTGCGTGAAATCTTTTTACGTGAGAATGTTGCTGCACATCAACAAACGCACATTACTTGATGACTTAGGAAAGATGTTCAATGGCAAGCAAATGCAAGACGATTGAATAAATCCTAGTCACTGCAGCCTTCATCCGCCATTCCAGCCAAGGAGGGACTCATTGCCCTTATGCCTGGTCCGCCGTTGAGGACTTTCTATGCCGTTGACCACAGGTGGTTCATCCGTCTTTAGGGAAAGTTTCCTGTCCCAAGGGCAAGAGAGTGCCCTAACCACTACCAGCTCATTCGCCTCCCTGGGGAGCCGGTGGCATGGTAGTGGGGGACTCCTTATCCTTATAAAATAGAACACTGGTGTATACCTTCATTAGAACAATAATTTTATTTTGAAAGATTTATTCATTAGATAACACAGCCCAACAATGACCATATTTCTGGCAGAAAAATAGCTTATTTTTAAATATTTCCAACTGCTGAATTCAAAAATCACCGTAAAAAGGACCGATTAGCTTTTGGAGTGTCATTTCTTGAGTATATGTTTTACGTGTTGGGAAAGTTTTGAGTTTTTCAGTTGGAACACCTGCCAACTGACAAACCATAGTGTTCTCCAGCTGTTTCTAGGTTATAGACATAAATACTGTTGCTGTGACTGTGAGTGTCATATTCTTTCTGTTGTAGGTAGGTTACTTTAACTGCCTCCAATCTTCTGAAATTTGCGGTAGTGAGGTGGGCCCAAATTTGGATAATTGCGTAACAAGCTATCGGGACAATTTTGATATGAAAAAGTCTCAAGGCTGAATCAAGCGATAGTATTTCTAAGTTTTTAAGAGCAAAAATGGCTTGGCAGTTGTGCATCTTTCTTATATATGCTTCGCGAAAGATTTCCCCGCGACTTAGAGTGCTCATCCTTGGTAGACTACTTAAAAGAATTCACAATGAGTACCATATCACTAGACCTCGAGCCAGCCGGGAAGGCGGTGCGCAGAACACAACGCTACCATTACGTCATGCCTCACTTCCATCCCACCAATCACAGTCAGTCAGTCTTGAGAATCTGAGCTAGTGTGTTGTCAGGAAAGCTAAGTGTAAAGCAGCGTGAAAGAGACAGGCTCGTTGAGGTAAGCGACGGTGTTGCCATACCGCAGAATCTCATGGCAGCAGCCTACGGTGTGGGACTAGGACATGGTGGACCTGTTGCAACAGTGGACATGCATCTCTTTCTCTCTCTGCGCAAATCCCACAGAGCCGGCCGCCTTCCGGGCTGACGCGAGCTCTAATCCCAAGGCACCTATAATTGCATTTTCTACTACATATAATGTTTTGAGGCTTTTTCTTTGATTGCAAAGAGTATATTGATACAATTTCATCACACTATTTTAACCAACATGCACGTATACTTTTATGAATATCTGAATCTATCATTTACGAACTATTTTGGCAATTTGTCAATTACATCACGAGCTAATGATTTTTTACATTCTAAAAGTAATACATCCCGATTGTATCAAACTGCGAAGGGAACATGGGAAACTCAGAAAGGAGTAGGGGGACCACCCAGGAAGGAGCTGTCTACACCGAGATTCGAAGCCTAACTCTCCAGTCTGAAAGCTACGCTAATAAACCGGTCAGCATCAAACGACCTTAGCCTTGTTACATTTATACAGTAGAAAGATCGCTACTAATGATTTATTGTTTCACTTTATGAAATGATTGCATGTAAATGTTACCACTTAAGTCCACTGGCTCATACGCACTAGTAAAATGGAAATGAAAGGAAACAATGCCGAGGATGCATCATGTCGTGACTGCTAGCAAGGTAGTATGAACGCTAGCGCACCCATAACAAGCATTTATGACAGTCTAAACGGTGTTATGCATTACATTTTACTCCATGAAACGACAATAATACTATGCTTCTTTTATTCTTTGAATATTTTAGAAGCTTTGTTGGTTTTTTGTGAATATGTAGTGGCAGTGTAATGAAAAGTGTTGCCATTGTTTACTGGGCTATAAATGGGGTGCTTGTGTATAAGTTACTCCCAATTAATTTGTGTTGTAATTACAGGGTTTAATGTGTGTGTTTATGTCCCGACAAGCGCTTCTAGTGTCACATTTTATATTTTACGGGCTATAACATATATTTAAAGATTCATATAAATTATCAATTATCTTTCTCGAACACTAACTGCTTATGACATGCAACGGACATAATGATGAGAAGGATCAGATTTACTCACTTCTTCTTTCGCATCAACATGAGATCAAACGTTCAAAGATAATATCTCACGAGTTGATACACTAAATTAATTTATACCACTTTATTTCCATTTAACTGTGCACTATTTTATATTTTAAGTGGAGTTTCTTTTGGTACTTTACAATTACACTTAGCGCGAACATTTATAAGCTGCTTTATATTGTACTAGTTGATTAAGTATTTCCCTAAATGGACTTAAATGTGTGCTTCATCTTGTTATCCTGATCTTTGAGCACTTCATGTCCTTCAAATTTAATGGGGAACTCATTGTTGCCAATTGAAGCATTATTATCGTTCTAGTAGCTCAATTTTATTGATGTGTGACATTTTTCCTCTCGGTTGCTGGATATTTTTTGCGAGAGTGATTTTGGAAAAGGGACAGGAATGGAATGGAAATGGGACGGAAATGTGTAAGAGAAAACATCGCATACGGTTTACTTCAGGATTTGGAGGCCCCATTAAAGATATGCCTACAATAAATCATCTTCAAGTTGTCGTTCTTTGGTGTGAAAATATTCATTATATCATATTTGCTGAAAGCAAGTATGATTTATTAATTAGATCTTCATACTTTTGCCGTGGAACGTATATCGCATACGGTTTACTTCAAGGTTTGGAGGCCCCATTAAAGATATTCCTACAATAAATAATTCGTACCACGAAGTACCTCGTGCATGTGCACCGGTCAGGATTTGGCACTGGAGTTTTACAAATAGTTATTTCAATGACCAACAGAGTTCACTGTTAACAAGGGATGTGCGCTCCCGGAAAAACTAATAGGTCATCGACTTTTTAATATCTCGCGAACCAATATTGCTAGAGACTTGTATGAGGTGCCCTAGGACTCGGGGTGACACCCCCGTTTTCCTATAGCCCCCTTAATTTAACCAAAGGACTCAAAACTAATAGGTCGTCGGCTTTCTAATATCTCGCGAACCAATAATGTTAGGGACTTGTATGAGGTGTCCTAGGAGTCGGGGTGACGCCCCCCGTTTTTCTATCCCCCTCTTAATTTAACCAAAGGACACGAAACTAAAGGGTCATCAGCTTTTTAATATTTCGGGAACCAATAATGTTGTATGAGGTGATGCAGAACTCGGAGTAAAGCCCCTTTTTTCATGATTTTGTGATTTTCAGAGATGGGCACATCCAGAGCAGAATATATGCGAAATTCTCGACGAAAGAAACGTGAGAAAAATTAAAAACTGGAGGAGTACAGCCGAAAAAAAATTGACTTCACATATATTTCATCTCAATTTCTTAGTAGGATAACATGTCAGATGTTGCACATCATATGCGACTACTGTAAGGCTCGTAAATTTTTGTGTGTCATGCGACATGCAACATAATAATTTTTTGAAAAACTCGATTTTATGTCTCTTAAAATGCCTGTCACTGTCAAGGAAGAATTTATATTATAAAAAGAAAAGAAAATAATTTGAAATTGTGATGTCTTTTGAAGTTAAAACAAAGCTAAGATACACTTTTTAAATTAAGGTTTGCGGTGTTTTGATAATTTTTAGCCCACTTTTCACATTTTGTAAAAATGAGGAAAAAGTAGACTTATGAGATCGATCTGAGCAAATGTGTGTCTGTCTGTCTGTCCGTCTGTCTGTATGTATGTCTGTCTGCCTATGAGTGTGTGTCCCCACTATCAACTCCTAAATGCCTGCAGGTGTCGAAACGAAATTTGGTATGAGTAAAGAGCTATGCCTGAATATCGCAAGGCCATATTTGAAAATGACGTCAGTGCTACCTATTGCTGAAAATTCACAATTGAAAATTGAGGTCTATGTTGGATATCTCGGAAGATATGCATGGGAATTGTTCCAAAATTGACACACTTATAGATAATATTACCTCAGACTAATTTACAGAAGCCCATACATGAGAAAGTTGCAAACATGATTCTATGCCTGCTGATAGGTCCAATCTTTAAATGCATGTAACTTCGATACTATCAATTGGATTTCAACAAAATTTGGTATGTGATTTGCGCACTGTAGCAGATATGAATATGCATTTTTAGTGTCAAAAGGGCTGTCATCTGTTGAAAAATGCACCCTAAACATTTTCATCTTAATCTCAATATATCAGAAAATATGCAGGTCAACAGTTCTAAAATTTGCATCCATATAGAACCTGCAAATGTAGGTTAATTTCCAGTAACCGATGTACGACAGTGCTGCCAACATGATTCTACGCGTGCTGATAGATTTAATGTTGAAACACATGTAACTTCCATACTAATAAATGAAGTTCTTTCAAAATTGGCACAAATAGATCATAATATTTCATATTTCATTTTAAGCAAGAGTTTAGTGCTTTTCAGTGAAAAGCACTAAACTCTTGTTTACTAAGGCAACACTGAAAATATGGCTTCAAACACCACAATGTTTCATTTTAAGTTTATGGCAGTGTCGCCAACCTGATTTTACGCATGCTGATAAATTCAATATTTAAATACATGTAACGTGCATACTTATTGGTCCTCAACCAAATTTTGCATGCGCATTGTGGACCTTAAGAGATGGAACGAAGAATATATTTAGAGTCACCAGGTCTGCCAACTGTTGATATATGGTCTCTATAATTTGAAGAAAAGTAGGCTCTTAAGTTCGTCACGGAACTACTTGTTATTTAACACTTTGTATTTTACGGGATGTAACTAAAAGATGATAAACCTATAGGCTCCGTGCGTTGGGGCAAGAAATGCACCGGCGCGCTATGAGTTACCAAATATATAGGGTGTTAGGGAATGTTCTCCGCAGTGCCTAGGCACTGCTACGTTAGTTGAGAGCCGGGGTTAAGTTGGCACAGCACAGCTCACACGTGTGTTCTGATATCCTGTCGACCTTGGAGAAGACAGCCAGGGCGAGTGAGCGAAAGGTCTGACACCGCGCTGCCAACTTAACTCCGGCTCTCACCTAACGTAGCAGTGCTTGGGCACTGCGGTGAACATTCCCTGACGCACTGTATAAGCACAAGTATGCTACTATGGCCGACGTGGAGGGATGTGCAGGTAAATTCTGAAAATAAACATGAATCAATTAGGGATATCCAGACATCCTAGAAACATGAAACTTTGTACCAGTGAAGCTGATACTCACAAGATCGCTATAAGAGTCTCAAATATTCTAAATTTTTCGAGAGGACGAGTTGGAGGGATTTTAAATGGCGAAGAACGGTGTAAGCAAGAATTTTTCAACCGCACATTAGCTCCTTTTCCAAAGCAATGGCCTGTTGTTTTTGTGGACTCACACGTTTCCTGAATGTCCAAACTACATTTTATTATCAAACCCTGAGTAAGTGTTGAGGAAAATCTCCGAGATATTAAGGAGATAATGTCGTGGTGTAACCTTAATGTGTAATAAAGACATAAATGAAAATAGGCATGAATTAATGCAACACTTTCAGGTATTCTAGAAACTCAAAACTAGGTAGCAGAGAAGCTGATGACTCCCAGATTCTTGGAAAAATCTAAATATTTAAAATTTTTGCTAGGGGGCCGAGCTGATGAGCTTTAAAATAGGGTTTCAGAAGCAGTTCGGCGTAAGTACGCAAGCGTATTTTCTCCCATAGGTTAACTTGTTTTCCAAAGCGATGACCTATAGTTTTCGTGAGTTCCAACGTTTGCTGAAAGTCCAAACTATCTTTCAACATCAAAAAACCTAGTTAGAGATAGGCTAATTAAATCCCAAATGCACAATTTAAACTTACTGCTTGCGATTCACCGTCAATAACCACCGGGTTTTCAAATCAATTTCGTGAGTTCGTGAAGGGAAACGATGTAGAATATTACAGTGTTCTGTGTGTTACAATAATTGCAGCCAACAACGCAGCATAACGATCGGGAAGAACGTTTTGACATTTTCTAACAGAGTGAATAAATCCTCATCCAGTTCTCCGGCTGATCGCGTCAAATAACACTCGGACCGAGGAATACAGCAGCTTCTCGGAACGTCCGCTTACAGCAGCACATCAGCGTACGCACTGAGCCTATAGACTATTATAAACATTCATGCAACTTATCAATTATTCCTTCTGAAACACCATCTGGTAAGCCACGAACTCCACGGCGTAGCCATGCGCGTTAAAGCCCTCACTACAACTGTGACGGGGAGCCGCAGCAATTCCGGAGATCAGAGGTTTGAATCTCGGCGCTGTTAATAGCTATCCTGAGTGTGGTTTTCCCCACGAGTTTCCACACTTCCTCCAGGCCAATGCCAAGATAGTAACTTATTTCAAGTCCCGAGGCACCTACCTCACCCTCAAGCCTACTACAGTTACCACAGGAACACAGGTTATCAAACAAATTGATCACACACTTAAGTACACGAGGCTGATGACCAAAGAGGTCTCAAGCCCTTAATACGAATTAACAACAACAATTACAACAAGCTATCACACGCAACGGACATAGTGATGGAAAGGAACAGATTTATTTTCAAGAGATTAAACAGATTTATACCTCATCTTTGATTTAAATATCTGGCCACGATGTCACATAGCCCCTGAATAAATCAACAACAACAACAATCATTTAATTATACACCATTTCATAATTTGAAGTGTTTTTTTTACAAATGTTCTTTAATGGTACAATTAATTATTACTAGCATCAAACTTTATAAGCCGCTTTATATTATAGGCCCTACTTGTTTGTACTGTTTAATTATGTAGGCCTACATACTGTAATTATGTTTTCCATCTTGTTATTCTTATCTTCCAATACTTTATATCCTTAAAATTTCAAAAAGTATCCCACTGTAGCCAATTGTAGAATAGTTATTATATTCGTTGTTCAACCTAGCGTCAAGGAACAGGTAGAACAATACATTATTCACATAGCCTCTATCCTTTACAGTTTTATGACCTAATATGGCCAAGTGCTGTGCATTTCACAAAAGAAAATCAAAAGCAAAGTACTGCTATCTTAAAGAGCACTAAAATAAGGAAGTGATATATGATTTTCTTGTTCAAGCCCTCCGTCAACAAGTAGGCGTTCTTTGGAATATGCTAATGAAAATGAAAATCCACAGCCTGCTTCCAGTCTCCGACCGGGTCAGGAATGGAATGAATGAAGCCCCTATCTAGCGGCGAGGATATGAACTGTGCCGGCTGCCGAGGCCTGACGCACTCCTCTGGGGCAATGATTAAATGAATGACAGATGAAATGAAATGATAGTGGAGAGTGTTGCTGGAATGAAATGTTGACAGGGAAAACCGGGAGTACCCGGAGAAAAACCTGTCTGCCTCCGTTTTGTCCAGCACAGATCTCACATGGAGTGACCGGGATTTGAACCACGGACCCAGCGGTGAGAGGCCGGCGTGCTGCCGCCTAAGCCACGGAGGCTTGCTGGAATAGGCTAATATTATTCTTAATTACAATAAAATTTGACGGGAGTAAGGGTTGGAAGAAAATGTTAAAATTTTTCAAATTTACCGTATCATTTATTTATTGTACCATATATTTATTTACCGCATTGTGTAAGTAATGTAATTTTGGTATTATTTATTTATTTATTTATTTATTTATTTATTTATTTATTTATTTATTTCAATTGCCTCACACATGTGTCCCAGGCTGTAGCTAGAGCCCTGAGCGAATACACAAAACATTATCGGCATTCGCTCTGTTTCCGCACGTCCTTTTATTTTTATCGAAACCAAAAATGTCTACGAACATTGGCGTAACCTATACCATTTTACAAGTAAGAAAATGACAAAGAGCTTAAACTAATAATAATAATAATAACCATGGAATAATTAGACATGTACCTTCCTTCAAATATTTAGGAGAAATTATTGTATCATCTGGATTGGACAGAAGAGCTAATTTAGAAAGAGCTACCAAACTCCAGAAAGCATACCGAATAACATGGAATCACTATAATAAAAGAGTGATGTCACAAAATGCGAAACTACGACACTTCCAGACAGTTGTTCTTACGAAAGTATTGTACGCCTCCGAAACTATATATTTAGGAGGCCACTCTCAAATAAGTGAAATCGAAAACCGAAAACGTAAAATTCTAAGGAAAATATATGACCCCGTTTATGTTAATGGTATATGGATTAAAAGGAAAACCACAGACTTGTACACAGTAATCAATAAGTTCACTAACACCGTGCGTCACATCTGCAGAATGGACAACGCCAGATATGAAAAAAACTGCTTTATACGAGTATAATAAATTCAAAGAAGGTCAAATCAGTTGGTTTGAAGAAATCAAACAGGACTTAAAAGAAATAAACATCACTGAATATATCATCATGAATCGCAAGGCTTTTGGAACTCTAGTAACAATGAGTCTTTCACCGAAAAAGCTAAGAAGACCACTGGAAGAAAATGGACGTAAGAACGTAAGAAGGGGCATAGCGAGTTCATGAGTAGATTTTGGGAGGAGAAGAAGAGGAAAACACCATCAACCCGAGTCAACAAGTTCAAACGCGCTCCCTAAGTGGGCAAAACAAAGAAAGAAGAAGAATATAACAATAATCCTTGATCGTTGGAGGCAGATCTCTTATTAATGACGTATGGAAACTAGAAAGGAAAATATTGAGGAAAATACCTTGACCAGACTGCTCAGAAGGAATCTGGATGTAACGGAAGTCTCGGGAGCTTTATCAGCATTCTGAAAAGATCACTGACACCTTCAGGAAGTTCTACGGCCACATTCTCAGAATGAACAATGACAGGCTCAGCAAAAGGATTCACAACCTTGCTCTCTCAATGAAAGTCAAGAACAACTTGCTTAGTGAAATAGAAAAACATCTTCAAGAAATTAATTTGCTTTACAGAGGAAATATTACAAGATTGACTCCAGTTCAGAACACTAATCAACAACTATCATTTCTCTCGGAAAATGACTACCAGGACCAAGAAATCATGGACTGAAGAACGCAGGAAGATGTTGTTATTGTTATTTCATTTCAGGGGCTTGGGCATCATGGTCATTTAGCCCCGTGTAGGCTACTTGGGTTAGAGTGGAATTTTGTGATGATTGTATTGCTGTGTGTACTTGTAATCAAGGCGAGAATTAGGAAGGTGGCGGCCGTGGCCTTAAGTTAGAAACCAACCCGGCATTTACCTGGAGTAGAAGTGGAAAACCACGGAAAGACACTTCCAGGATGGCTGAGGTGGGAATTGAACCCACCTTTCTAAGTTTTGCCTCGCGAGGTGGAACCCTCAGAATTAAATTTCTTGGCAGAGCCGGGAATCGAACCCGGACCTTTGGGGCGACAGCCAAGAACGCCAGCTGCTATACTCCAGGAAGGGGATAACGGAGGAAGATTTTCAGTTCCCAGATGACGAGATTTTGGAAGAAGAAAAAATTATCATTTCCATAGCTAAATGAGTTCTATCGCGCTCCACAGATGGGCATATCGATGTAGAGAAAAGTATTATTAATAATTTTAATATTAAAATAATAAATATAATAATAGTAAAAGTGAAAACATCATAATAATAATAATAACAATAATATTAATAAAAATCAAGGGAATGGCCGAAATTAAAGATATTGAAAAGAGAAAGAATGGAAAACTCTGAGAAATGTTTACGGTACCGTTTTCAGAGATAATTTCTGGCAAAACAGATCCACAGAAGAATTATACAGAAATACTGAGTCTATCAAGACACTCATTGGAAAGCACAGAGTGAAGTTCTTTACACATATCGCCAGAATGAACGACACCAGACTGACTAAAATATTATTCAAAATAATTTCTACGTCGAAATTGGGTACTTTTTGGTACAAAGAAACTATGGAAGACTTTCAACAATTACATATCACTATAGAAGACATCCACTACCACAGCATTTTTAGAGAAAATCAGAAACCAGAAATTTGAATTTAGAGCACAACCCAAAAGAAATAGGCGTAAATGGAGATATGAAGTGAAGAAGGCACACAGTGAATGGACGAAAGGGTTTTGGGAAGATAAAATGAAGAAAAGAGCCACCACCAAAAGCAAGATTGTTGTGTTTTTAGTGCTCTCCTTGAAGAGGAATGTACGAAAATAATAATAATAATAATAATAATAATAATAACAATACTCGTTGATCATTGGAGGCAGATCTCTCACTAAAGACGTAGAGAAACAAGATAGGAAAATAACATAATAAACCAGGCAGAGAAATTCAAATACCTGGCTGAGTGGATAGATCCCATCATTTGTGAAAAAGAAGCTTTCGTGTCAAGAATCAACAAAATGGAAATGGCTTACCATGTAACCAAACACACCTACAACAAACGATCAGTGTCCTTCAAGGCCAAACTCTGGCACTAATGTACTGTTATTCGACCGGAAGTGCTATATGCATCAGAATGCCGGCGATGAATAAGAAAGGTCTGGCTGAACAACTGGAAGCCAATGAGAGGACGATCTTGAAAAAGATCTAGGCCGGGCTAAAGAACAAGGAGAGTACCGAAGATGACACAACGATGGACAATATCTTCACGTGGAGAATATAACGGACACCATACGCAACATGAGAATCTCTTTCTATGGCAACTTGACACGAATGGGCTCTGGAAGATCGTCCAATTGAATCTGTGCTTACTTTGTGGGAAAGAAAACCGAAGAGATCTGGTTTACAGAGGTGGAAAATGACCTACAATAACTGGGGATATCACATGAGGACATCTTGGAACTTGGACCTTTTGAAGAAGAAACTTGGGGAAATGAAGTATTTTCAGCCAAAACCCAAAATGAGAACGGGTAAGATGTGGAAAGAAGAACGGAAGGAAGCTCACCGATGAAGAATGCGGGAATACTGGGCAAATGTGAGGAATCGAAGGAGGAAGCAATTGAAATAGTGTGGTCCATAGATGACCAAAACGAAAGAAAAAAAACACAATAATAATACCCCACCTCTAAGTATCCTCAAAGGCTAACAGTTTTACACGAAGGTGGTCTGGGTTCGATTGCCAGCAGTGTCTTTTCCTAGTATGAGGTTGGTGAGCCTCTAGTAGAGGATAGTTGAGAACAGTGGTGGGTTCGTATCCTACTCTCGGTCATTTTAGAAGTGGTTTACCGTGGTTTTCCAAGGTATTCCAATCGAGGCAGCCTCCTAGCCCCTGCCATCGGATTTTTCATTATGGATACCCGAATTTAGGCCTTAATTACAAACAAACCAACATAGGCCTACGTATTGAACAAGTAGTTCCGTGAAGAACTAAATAGCCTATTTTCATTTATCCTACTGATTGCCTCTATCAACATACAAATTGTCAGTTTGATTGCTGTAATAGATTCGTAGATATTGAGAACCGTCTAAATATTTTGGATGGTCGCCATGTTGGATTTTAATATATGTAGACCATAGAGTTATGTAGGCCTACTATTAGATGATGATTATTGTGTACGTTCATAATGCAAATGTTGATTTCGATCGCACGATTAGAGCACAAGAAATAAAAATTTAATTTTCGCAATTCGCACAGCCGCCATCTTGAGGTTACGTAACCAATTGAACTAAATTAGATACCAGTGCATTACAATGTGTATAAACATTTGCTGTACGAAGTTTCATTGCGTTTGGTTGGTTAAATCGCGATAAACGTCTATTTAAAGTCGCAACTTCGCTTGACCGCCATGTTGGTTTTGTAGTTAACCGGTTTTTGAAAGTCTCATAGATGAACTTCCAGTAGAGCCTTTTATCTCCGTACAAAATTTCATGGCGATACCGGTAATAGTTTCAGAGATATAGAATGCTTGTGAAATATTTCGCACAGCCGCCATCTTGAATTTATGTAAACAATTGGACGTAGTTTGATGTCGATGCATTACATTGTGTATAAACATATACTGTACCAAGTTTCATTCCGTTTGGTTGGTTACATCGCGATAAACGTCTATTTAAAGTCGCAACTTCGCTTGACCTCCATGTTGGTTTTGTAGCTTCCAGGTTTTCAATAGTTACATAAGTGAACTTCTAGTAGTTCCCTTTATCACCGTACAAAATTCTAGGGTGATATCGGGAATAGTTTCGGAGATATTGAATGCTGGTGAAATATTTCGCACAGCCGCCAGGTTGGATTGGTGAGACGTAACATAATTTGAAGGGCACGGTCAGGGTCGCGCGGAATAGTGCTATGGACATACCGAAAATTTAATAATAATTTCTTATTGGTGGTTGTATGAAAAATTGTCCGTGTTTTTGTCGTCTTTTCTGGGAACCACTTACTTACAACTATATAAATGGAAAACTACTTGTCTGAGAGTAATGACATGTTTATATGTTATAGGCACAAGCAGTGGTTGTGTAAAACACAAGTTTAAATTTTTTTCAACTACCCAATAAAACTTTCTTATACTTTTTCTGAAGTAACATAGTGTCAGCCCAGGATAAACGTACAGCGGGAAACTTGACCTCATTTTGAGGCTCTCATTCGTGAGTATCGGAAACTACATCCACTGCAAACGTACAGTCTGATACCGAATTTATGAATTTATTGATGGGAGGTTTTGTGCACGCTGGCTCGTGCTTTTAAAAGCAGGTGGGCTGGTGAATTCGGGTGCAGCGTTGCCGGGTACACTCGTCCCGGGCAGTTGTGTAATGGAATGCGAGTGACCTGGCTATGGCCGCATGCTATTTTCAGTCTTCCTGTTTACTGCATGGTGGTCTCACCTCCGAGACCACCGTTGACTTAGGGTGAACTTGCGCTAATTTTCAGTGCCATTTGTTTCTTTTGAAGTGAGGAGTAACAAGTAGTTCCGTGGAGAAATAAGTAGCATATTTTCATATATCCTACTTATGTTAATTGCCTCTCTCAACATACAAAATTTCAGTTTGATTTCTGTAATAGACTCATAGATATTGAGAACCGTCTAAATATTTCTGAGGGTCGCCATGTTGGATTTTTGTATATGTAGGCCATAGAGTTATGGAATATTACATGAAGATCTCATAAGCCTATTTTTTCATAAATCAAAATTGGCTAAAAACTAGGGGACAAGAGATTTCCTGTGTACCGGAAAGCGCAGTTTTTCTTGGATTATCAGTGTCATCAGTGAAGGGAGAGTGATGAAAATATGTCATCCAGTTATCGCGTCCCTAGGGATGACCCAAGAGAATTTGGGGATGAAATAAATCTGAGATGTTTTCTTTATGATCTGACCAACTGTGCTGAAAGTTTCGGCGACGTTTCCTTGTTAGCGGTATTGCGGTGAAATACTAATCACAAAGATTATGTAAGAGGTGCTGCACGTTCGCAATCCTTAACTTAGACACTAAAAAAGTCGTAATGAGGTCACCCAATTTCCGATGCTCTAGAATTCCATGTTATTGCTTCATACCTGTATATAGACTAGGGACATGTTAGTCATTAGACCCGTGTAGAACAGCCTAAATGTGTCTATCAGTTGTAACTCCTCAGTCGGTCAACACAAATTTGCCCTCTTTGACTGGGAGGGGCACAATGTTTGTAAATAACTAAATAAACACTCCTTAAAATATTACACGTTATAATCACGGTGGGTGAGTGGTTAGTGTGTCGGTCTACTAACCCCAAGATTGCAGGTTCGCTCCTGGCCATGGTAAGTGATTTTTGAAAGGCGGCAAAAATACGACACGCATGTCATACAAAGTTGGCATGTCAAAGAACCCATTTGAATTCAGTAGGCCGTGTTCATAATGGCAAAATTAATCTCGGGAGTTTCCGCCAACACAAAGTTCCTAATTTCTCTACTAGAAAGCAGTTTTCAAGGAGCTTAGATATCTAACCTCCTTGACTTTCATAGTGCTTCAAAGACCAACGAAATTCGACATGCAAGCTACCCTCTGGGTGTCAAATAACAAAGCTTGCACCCGGCACCCGAGGCTATACGATATTATTATTATCACTATTACATAAGATATTTGGCACCACAATTATAAAAATAAATTCCTTACTGAGTTCCAATCCCAAAGTCTTAATATTTTGGTTTCGTACTGCATGTAAATTTTTAAGCTCAAATCTTCATTACTTCCAGACAATTATTGACAAACTCAAATATGTAAACTGATCCGATTCTGACCTTAATCTAAAAGAGTATTCATTTCAGACACTCCCAACACCACAAAGAAGCGACACCTCAATTTGCGAAGTAGAAACCAACTAGACACGATGTGTAACGTAACTGGATATGCGGGGTGCTCACAACACCGCAGCCTATAAATGCTATTGTCGGCAATAAGAGACACAACTTTAAACAATGCAAATGACGTTGTATTAAACCAAATAGCCAACTCCAAGCTTATTCAATAAAGTACTGAGTTCGTCAACAGGGTAGCCAACATCTGTCGGGAAAAAACAAGCGAATATTACACGAGGGGTATTCTCGGCACCCCACATACCCAGTTAATGAGTCATAACATAATGATATAACATTGTACTTTTATGTTTACTTATATTAATGATTCAGTTTTTTTAATCATGTTTGTGACACTTTCCGCCAGAGAGATACTGACACATAAGCAAGTTTTACAACTTTAAGTAGTGTACATCTTATGTTATGTATAACGCTTGCTTGAGTTTCAATTTTTAATCTTCGTTAATTGAGGGTTCTATTATGGCAATTGTGACATCATTGTTTTGTTTATTTATATCTTTAGGCGGTAGCGTTTTATTGACGATGGTGTCTTATTCTCTTGGCGTTCTTTGGTACTACAAATCAGCCAAGAGCATCCGTTTCGCAAGATGTTAAAATTTGTTGTATCTATATTGTTCATTGTGATATTTGTACGTGGGGGCACTTATAGAGGAGACTCATGTCTCAATCGTCCTGGGTTCGATTCTCAACTCTGTAAAGCAATTTAATTCGGATCACACAGGTGGCAGCCGTTTGAAGTAGTGGATGGTAATAATTTTGGCAACAGGGCTGGGAACTGTTACAGGACATTTTCTGAAGAGAGCATGAGAAACCCACACCAGAATAGCTGCTGAATATTGCAGTGGCCCGATATCAAATCACTGACCCTCTCATGGTGCTCATCTTTGCAGATAACCTCGATGTCCTCCCTCCCCACCCCACCCTTCCCCCGCCCCCTCCTCCATTTTACAGAAACGTTAGCTGAAACCCAAAAACGGTAGAATAATATTATTACTGTACAACACCTACAAAACAATCCCCGTAAACAGTAATCCCGCCAACACATAACACACAATTTAAAATAAGTCTTCATCACTTAATGTCTCAAATACTTAGGCCTATACTATCTATTACTAATACTAAATACTAATAATAATAATACTCAAAAATATAGTAAGATACAAAATGATGTGCACGAGATTGGGATCTCATGAGAAGATATCCAGGAGTGTGACCAGCTTAAGAGAAATCTCTTGTTTGAACATAAGATTTTCCAACCAAAGCCAATGTTGAAAACTGTAACGGCGTGGACAAATGATAAAAGGAACAACTTCGTCTACGAATGAAAGAAAACTGGACTAATTTTAAAGCTAAAAGGAAATAGTTGAAATTATGTGGTCCTTACTTGGCTGAAACAAAGCAACAACAATAATAACATTAATAATAATAAAAACAAGTATTTTATTGTTATTATTATCATTATTATTAATATGTTGTTTGAGTCTTCAGTGTTTTGACTGGTTTGATGCAGCGCTCCATGCCTCCCTGTCCTGAGCTAATCGTTCCATCTCTACATAGTTACCACACCCTACATCCAAGGCAATCTGTTTAACATATTCTAACCTTATCAATCTTATATATAAAAGTGAAAGTCTGTATGTGGGTATGTATGTGGGTGGGTCTGTTCCGTATACAAATCTACACCGTTACACCAATCTCAACCGAATTTTGCATACACATAGTTTAGGACCCAGAAGGAACCGCTGGCTACATGAATTTTCGATAGTCTTTCTCATTCTTCTGATTTCGACCCTTTTGCACTCCAGCACATGCTAATCAAATCATAAAATATACTCATGAAGGAATGGCAAGGCGGATAGTTTCCATGGCAACATAGCTCAAGTCGAGACACGGCCGATTGGATGCCATTTGCGCTCTGCACTACCGGTATAGAAAATGAGGATCTTTACTTGAAATCACGTTAGTTACTCAACTGTTCACAAAGCACTGTCAACCGAGTTTAGCATAACAAAGATTTGACACTATCTACTATATATTTGTCAAATACCACTCACTCACTCATTCATTCATCACGAAATCTCAGAAACCATCAAACGGATTGGAATGAAATTTGGTATGCAGCTTCCCCAAGGGTCGCAAATGCCCACTAAGAGAGGATTGTTGGATATTCTGATTCTAAAGGGATGTTAAGGGGGTAGACCTGCATTTCATTGAACAGCAATATCTCCCGATTGGTTTAATTGGGGGATGTGATACTCGGCACATAAACTCATCATTAAAAATAAGAAGACACGAGTCGGAGGGTTTTTCGATGTGGTGTATATTATGAGGTGAAAGGGGTGAAAAGTGGGGATTGAAAGATTCCTAACGGAGCGTGTATCTCTTAAACGACATAGGCGAGGAGTTTGAAACTCAGCGGGAAAAAATCAGCATAAAAATAAGTAAATATGTGTTTGACCGTTTTATCATAAATCCAATTTAAGGGGCCCATGGGGAGGGGTGAAATTCTGGAGGGGGGGGGGGGGGAAACAGGAAAGAAAGTGTCCTAACTGATTGACTGACTGACTCACTCATCAAACTCAGGGGGAAAAACTGCTTTAAAGTAAGTAAATAGCTGTTCGACAGTTTTTTTCATAAATCAAATTTAAGGGGTTCATGGGGAGGGGTGAAATTCTGAAAAAAGAAAATTGAAAGAAAATGTCCTGACTCACTCACTCACTCACTCATCATCGCCCAGCCATAATTATTGAAGTTAGAAACATGACAGTTTGGGGATATGTTCATTGTATTTCAAAACAGTCTACTAAGGGAGGATTTTCGGATATTCAGGTTCTAAAGGGGTCTTAATGGGGTTAAACCTGCATATCATTGAATAACAATATCTCCCGATTGGTTTCATTGGGGGATGTGATACACGGCATATAAACTCATCATTAAAAAGTAAGACACGTGTCTGAGGGACTTTCGATGTGGTGTATATTATGAGGTGAAAGGGGTGAAAAGTAGGGATTGAAAGATTCTTAACGGAGCGTGTATGTCTTAAACGACATAGGCGAGGAGTTTGAAACTCAGCGGAAAAAAATCAGCATAAAAATAAGTAAATATGTGTTTGACCGTTTTTTCATAAATCCAATTTAAGAGGCCCATTGGGAGGGGTGAAATTCTGGGGGGGGACAGGAAAGAAAATGTCCTAACTGATTGACTGGCTGACTCACTCATCAAACTCAGAGGGGAAAACTGCTTTAAAAATAAGTTAATAGGTGTACAAGCGTTTTTTCATCAATCCAATTTAAGGGGCCCATGGGGAGGGGTGAAATTCTGGTAAAAATAATTGAAAGAAAATGTCCTGTCTGACTCACTCACTCATCACGCCCAGCGAAAACTATTTAAGTTGGAAAAATGAAATTTTGGGAATATGTTCGCTGTATGTCGAAAACGTCAACTAAGGAATGATTTTTGTTTATTCGGGTTTTAAAGAGATGTTAAGGGGGTAAACGTGCATTTCAATGAATAACGATATGTCATGAGTTGTTTCTTAGGGGATGCGATATTCGGTATATAAACTAATCATTAAAAATAATCAGACATATGTCTAAGGGTTTATCGATGTGGTGTATATTATGAGGTGATAGGGGTGAAAATTGGGGGTTGAGGGATTCTTGACGGAGCGTGTATCTCTTAAAGGACATAGGCGAGAAGTTTGAAATTCGGCGGAAAAAGAACAGCTTAAAATACAAGTAAATAGGTGTTCGACTGTTTTTTTTTCATAAATCCAATTTAAGGGGCCCTTGGAGAGAGGTGAAATTCTGGGGGGGGGGGGGAACAGGAAAGAAAGTGTCCTAACTGATTGACTCACTTACTCACTCATCAAACTCAGGGGGAAAACAGCTTTAAATAAGTAAATAGGTGTTCGACCGTTTGTTTCATAAATCCAATTTAAGGGGTTCATGGGGAGGGGTGAAATTATCAAAAATAAATGAAAGGAAATGTCCTGACTGACTCACTCACTCATCATAGCCCAGCCAAAATTATTAAAGTTAGAAACATGACATTTTGGGGATTTGTTCGTTGTATGTCGAAAACGTCCACTAAGGAAAGAGTTTTGAATATTCAGGTTCTAAATAGGTGTTAAGGGGGGTAAACGTGCATTTCATTGAATAACAATATCTCACGAGTGGTTTCATTTGGGGATGTGATACTTGGCATATATAGGCCTACTAATCATTAAAAATAAGCTGACACATGTCTAATGGTTTTTCGATGTAGTGTATATTATGAGGAGAAAGGGATGAAAAGTGGGGGTTGAAAGATTCCTAACGGACCCTGTATCTCTTAAACGACATAGGCGAGGAGTTTGAAACTCGGAGGAAAGCAATCAGCTTAAAAATAAATAAATAAATAAATAAATAAATAAATAAATAAATAAATAAATAAATAAATAAATAAATAAATAAATAAAATAAATATGTGTTCGACCGTTTTTTCATAAATCCAATTTAAGGGGCCTATGGGTAGGGGTGAAATTCTGGAAGAAAAACGTCCCCTAAGGAAGGATTTTTGGATGTTCACTCTCATCGACCAACCCAAACGATTAAAGTTAGAAGAATGATATTTTGGGGATATGTTTGTTGTGTGTCGAAAACGTCTACCCAGGAGGGATTTTTGGATATTCAGGTTCTAAAGGGGTTTTAATGGGGTTAAACCTGCATTTCATTGAATAACAATATGACACGACTATGACGCGAGCGACGCGAGGCTAAAAATGAGATGATGTGCGTCTATGTATTACTCAATCATGCAAGTACCACTGGTCCGATTTACATGAATTTTACATGGAAGTAGCTGATTTACCTGGTTAACATATAGGTTACTTTTGATTTCAATACTTTGTACTATTTAAAGGTGGCGACCATTTTAGTGACTTCACTACACCCTTTGGTTTAAAACTTTCATGTTTCCATTTCAAATACAAAGAGAACGCTAAGAAATAGCAAACTTTTGATGGTATGTACGAGGTTAAAAATTACATTTTCTATCCGAAAGGTATCTCCAACCGTTAGCGAGTAAAACCTAAATTTGTGCTATAAAACACGGTCAACGCCGAGCGGTGTAGTTGGACAAAATGTTCCATCCTTAATCTCCCTCTGCGCAGCACCTCGCCTATCCCCTGTTTAACTGTCACCTTCATATTTTAATTTATTTATCACGCGTAGCGAAGCACGGGTACTTCAGCTAGTAAATGATAAAAATGGTCCGGTTAGCTCAAACAATGCCAGCGTTTCGCCCCAGTGTGCCGCTGGGCTCGTCAGTTGGTACAGACACACCTACCAATACGCGTGGCTAGCACATGCTGAGAAGGCCATGCAAGACACAAAATACAAGCAGTATTGACGTCACGAGCATGCCAATGTGCTACGGGAGTCAAACTCCCTTTCTTAAAAACAAAAGCCTTACCTTGGCAATCCAAATAAGGTTTTGAATATTCCCAAAGGGAATATTCAAAACCTTATATTCTAACCTTGGTCTACCCCTACAGTTCTTGTCCTCGACCCTTCCTTCCATAACAAATTTGCTATTCCTGGGTGTCTTAGTATGTGTCCTACCAACCTATCTCTTCTCTTCATTAGCAGTCGCCAGAAACATCTCTCCTCTCCCACTCGTCTTAATACCCCTACATTAGTAACCCTATCTACCCGTCTGATCTTCATCATTCTCCTGTAACACCACATTTCAAAAGTCTCAATTTTCTTCTTTTCTGCTGCACCAATAGTCCAAGTTTCACTTCCATAGAGTGCCACGCTCCAGAAAAAAGGCTTTCAAAAATGACTTCCTAATAACTAAATCTATATTCGATGTCAACAGATTCCTTCTCTGTAGAAATGCTTTCCTTGCCTGAGCCAACCTACTTTTTATATCCTTCTTGCTTCGTGCATCAGTAGTTATTTTGCATGCTAAGTAACAGAAGTCTCCTACTTCCTTCAGCTTTTCGCCTGCCAATTTGATGTCCATAAAGGCTTCTGATTTCATTCGGCTGCATTCCAATATTAATATGTTAAATTGTAATAATAGTCATATGGGATCTGCTACCTGGTGTAGAGAACTTCTGATCTGGAGCCTTTGGGGGGCAATCTACTCACCAATATCGACGTTCCGATTGCACTGCCACCTGACTATCAAATCAGAACTCTGTTGGTGGACCTCTGGCTGAGAAATGAATTCATTTTTTCTTATAATTACCAAATATGATACAAGAGACATCCCTTGAAACAACAATCATCATCATCATGGCCAATATCGTACGAATCTGGGTACACAGGATTTCATTTTATCGCCCTGAAAAATCCTACTTCCCTGCCCTGGATCCGAACCCACGATATAAGGATCAGGAGGACCCACTACCTCTCATCCGCCGAGGAAACTATTCAGCGCCACAAATACAAACTAAAAGTTGAATGAAGTTTAACGGAGTGTTATTATTTATTCCAATGAAAATAGTTATGTATGTATTCTTTATTGTCAGACAGATGGGCTCCACTAGTGACAATTTAATAATTAACAATAAAATTAACAAGTATAAATAAAACGAAAACAGCAAACACGAAAAAAAAACACAAATAAAACACACTATTATGTTCGACGATGTCGAAATGTAAACATTAGGCTATGTGTCAGAGAACTGTATCATAATGAGGCTCATTATAACACTATTTTAAGCCTATTTTCATTTTATGAAAAAAAAAAAGGCTTATGAGATCACCTTTTGTCCGTGTGTCTGTGTGTGAGCGTGTAATTCGTGTGTGTGTGTGTCCCTAATAACTTCTAAACGGGGTGAGCGATCTCAATTAAACTCGGTAAGATCATAGCACCAATCTGGCCGACTCCGACCGTACCCTTCAAATTTGATTGTATCTCACCAATCCAACATGGCGGCTGTGCGAAATATTTCACCAGCATTCAGTATCTCCGAAACTATTACAGATATCACCCTGAAATTTTGTACGATGATAAAGTGCACTACTAGAAGTTCACCTATGAGACATTCAAAAACCTGGTAACTACAAAAACAACATGGCGCCCAAGCGAATTTGAGACTTTTAAATAGACTTTACTCGCGATTTAACCATCCAAACGTAATGAAACTTGGTACAGCAGATGTTTATACACATTGCAATTTACTGGCGTCTAATTTAGTTCAATTGTTTACATAACCTCAAAATGGCGGCTGTGCGAAATATTTCACTAGCATTTTATATCTCCGAAACTATTACAGATATCACCCTGAAATTTTGTACGGTGATAAAGGGCACTACTACACGTTTATCTATGTAACTTTCAAAAACCTGTAAAGTACAAAACGAACATGGCGGCCAAGCGAATTTGAAATATTTTATTAGACTTTTCTCGTGATTTAACCATCTGAGCACAGTGAAATGTGGTACAATAAATGATTATACATATTTTAATGCACTGGCATCTAATTTAGTTCAATTGTTTACATAACCTCAAGATGGCGGCGGTGCGAAATTTTAAAATTAAGTTTTTATTTCTTGGTGTCGTAATCATGCGATCGAAGTGAAAGTTTGAATAATGAAGCTACGCAATAATGTTCCTTTAATGGTATATAACTCTATGGCCTAGATGTATAACAATCCAAAATGGCGAGCATCCGAAATACTTTGACGGTTCTCAATATCTACGAATCTTTTACAGCAATCAAACTGAATTTTTTTATGTTCATAGAGGCTATGAACATAAGTTCACCTACAGGCCTTTCAGTAACCTGGTGAGCACAAATTGAAAATGGCGGCGACGCGATGTATAACTATTTGAATGGTCGTTTCTCGCGATTTAACCATCCGAGTGCAGTGAAACTTTGCACGTTAAATGCTTATATACATTTTAATCCACTGGCATCTAATTTATTTCAATTGTTTTCATAACCACAAGATGGCAGCTGTACGAAATTTTAAAATCTCGTTTTTACTTCTTGTGTCCTAATCATGCGATTGAAGTTTAAATACCACACGTACACAATAATCTTCATGTAATAGTACATAAATAAAAATCCAACCTGGCGACCATCTGAAATACACACATCAAAAAAAGTTTTGCATCACCTCGGTTCCCAGATCTCCGGCATATAGACGTTGACTGTGTATATTGTATCAAAGATACAGTCCCTTTGACTGTTCATAGATGTCACTAAAACTGCTCAAAGATGTAAACAACCATGCATGAGCAGGGCCTATTAGACGGAGGGGGTACGACAGCCGATCAGTTCCAGTCATTCCACCAGGACGAAGGTACGCTGCTCATGTTGTCTGTAGTTCTACCATGCCTAGAAGGTCAATACCGCAGTTCGATCGCGTCCGCATTGTTACTTTGTGTCAAGAAGGGCTCTCAACAAGGGAAGTTTCCAGGCGTCTCAGAGTGAACCAAAGCGATGTTGTTCGGACATGGAGGAGATACAGAGATACAGGAACTGTCGATGACAGGCCTCGCTCAGGCCGCCCAAGGGCTACTACTGTAGTGGATGACCGCTACTTACGGATTGCCGCTCGGAGGAACCCTGACAGCAATGCCACCATGTTGAATAATGCGTTTCGTTCAGCCACAGGACGTCGTGTTTCAACTCAAACTGTGCGCAGTAGGCTGCATGATGCGCAACTTCACTCCCGACGTCCATGGCGAGGTCCAGCTTTGCAACCCCGACACCATGCAGCGCGGTACAGATGGGCCCAACAACATGCTGAATGGACCCCACAGAATTGGCATCACGTTCTCTTCACCGATGAGTGTCGCATATGCCTTCAACCAGACAATCGTCGGAGACGTGTTTGGAGGCACCCTGGTCAGGCTGAACGTCTTAGACACACTGTCCAGCGAGTGCAGCAAGGTGGTGGTTCCCTGATGTTTTGGGGTGGCATTATGTGGGGCCGACGTACGCCACTGGTGGTCATGGAAGGCTCCGAAACGGCTTTACGATACCTGAATGACATCCTCCGACCCATAGTGCACCCATATCGGCAGAATATTGGAGAGGCATTTGTCTTCATGGACGACAATTCTCGACCTCATCGTGCACATCTTGTGAATGCGTTCCTTCAAGATAACGACATCGCTCGACTACAGTGGCCAGCATGTTCGCCAGACATGAACCCTATCGAACATGCCTGGGATATGTTGAAAAGGGCTGTTTATGGACGTCTTGACCCACCAACCACTCTGAGAGATTTACGCCGAATTGTCGTTGAGGAGTGGGACAATTTGGACCAACAGTGTCTTGATGAACTTGTGGATAGTATGCCACGACGAATACAGGCATGCATCAATGCAAGAGGACGTGCTACTGGGTATTAGAGGTAGTGGTGTGTACTGCAATCTGGACCACAAATGCTGAAAGTCTAGCTGTATGATGGTACAACATGCAATGTGTGGGTCTCATGAGCAATAAAACGAGCTGAAATGTTGTTTGTGTTGATCTCTATTCCCTTTGTATTTAAAGGTTCCGGAACTCTTGGAACCGAGGTTATGCAAAACTTTTTTTGATGTGTGTATTTCGACGGCTCTCAATATCTACGAATCTATCACAACAATCAAACTGAAATTTTGTATGTTGATAGAGGTAATTAACATGAGTAGGATATATGAAAATAGGCTGTATAGTTCTTCACGGAACTACTTGTTAATTATGAAACAGTTTCTCCCACCAATCAGAGCTCAAGAAACAGTTGTGTGACCAATTAGGTAAGGATACCTTCACGCATGCGCTCAAAATCCAACATATTTCTGTGTTTAAACAAAGTGAATGTCTCTGCTTTCGGAGTGCCTTGACCCAAGTATGCGCTCTGTACAGTCAGCAAAGCCAGCGCGCCCTGTTCACTAACTGAATTAACTGAATCCAACAGATATTTATGAATATTTATGTTAAAACATATAATAAAGTTATAATTATCGTCGAACATAAACAGTCGTATGCAACTCAACCACAACCACAACCATACAGACACGCACTCAAACATCCTATCTCTAGCATTCATTCATACAATCCCTATGTTCATGAAACATTAAATATATATTATATATATAGTCTATATACGAAGTACGTGCAGAAAGTAAGTTCCGTTTGGTAATAACATTAAATTGTGTACAGATACAGAAAAATTATTTATTGCACAAAATCCTACAACCCTTAAACTACTTTTCCACATAACTGCCGAAATGTTCCAGGCATTTGTCGTAGCGTGGCACGAGTTTTTGTATACCTTCTTCATAGACGTGTGCCGCCTGTGTCTTCAACTAGTTGTACGTTCCGCTGCAGCGCAGTTCCGCACATGCGCGGTAGACGCTCTGTATCAAGGAGAAGAAACGTGCGCCATTTGGAGAGCGCTGTCAGCCACGTACGCGTTGTTGTGCATGTTTACTCGCACAATGTCAGTGTTGAATGAAAATCCCTCCGCTTGTGAAATCAGATCTGTGATTCGTTTTCTGAATGCTAGGAAATTTGAAACCAATTGAAATTTATCGGCAAATTTGCGAAGTGTATGGACAAAATACGATGAGTGATTCAATAGTGAGAAGATGGGTCCGACAGTTCAATGAAGGACGTAGTGAAGTGCACGATGAAGAACGAAGTGGGCGTCCATCTTTGGTTACAGAAGAACTGGTTCACGCGATTGATGACAAGATCCGGGAAAACCGCTAAGGAATTTCCCCATATCTCACGATCACTAATTCATGAAATTGTTACCGAAAAACTGAACTTTCGTAAACTTTTCCGACGTTGGGTACCAAAGATTCTTACGGAGCAACACAAAAAAAAAAGCGGATGGTTAGTGCACTTCAGTTCTTGACCCGTTACAATGAAGGAGGCGAGGAATTTCTGACACAGATAGTCATAGGAGATGAAACTTGGGTTTCTTACGACACCCCTGAAAGTAAGTGGCAATCAATGGAATGGAGGCACACTTCATCCCCAGCAAAGGTTAAGCCGAAACAAATCTTGACACATCAGAAAATGATGTGCACAGTGTTCTGGGACTGGAAAGGCATCTTACTCATTGATTTCTTACCGCGTGGTCAAACAATCAACGCAGATGCTTACTGCGAGACACTTAGGAAATTGCGCCGCGCAATACAGAATAAGCGCCGAGGGTTGCTGTCAAAAGATGTTGTTTTTCTTCACGACAACGCACGACCACACACTGCAAATGTGACGAAAAGCCTCCTACAGGGATTTGGCTGGGACGTGTTTGACCACCCTCCGTACAGCCCTGACCTCGCTTCTAGCGACTTTCATCTGTTCACACATCTCAAGTCTTTCCTTGGCGGTCAACACTTCAACAATGACGACGAGCTGAAAGAAGATGTTTCCAACTGGTTGAAGACACAGGCAGCAAACTTCTATGAAGAAGGTATCCGAAAACTTGTGCCACGCTATGACAAATGCCTGCAAAAGTTCGGCAGTTTATATTATTACAGAAAAATCAAAACTATCTACAGTAGTAGGGGGATGATAGGGGTTCTGCCCCACTTCAGAACATACATGTCATTACTACTAAGCCTCAGCCATGTTAAATATCTCTCGAACGCGTGGTCCGATTTTGACAAATGGCGTGTCAGTGGACTCGGGCTGACGTTCTCTTTCCTATGGACCATGTATTATATTTTTCAAAAATTCTTTGAATTTTTTTGTTTTGCAACGTTGGTGATAGTTTGAAAACCAAACATGGTAGAACGTTGTGCCATGGCTCAAACGAACGGCCTTTATGACCTTTATTTTTTGTAATAAAACTTTTTTATTTTTTATGTTTTTTTGAAAACACTCGAATTTTGAAAATCCTATATTTTGGAAACTAGGAACTCTACAAAAAAAGTTTGTTTGACGTAAATGAAAGGTCCCTACCCCCTCTACCTCAAAAATAAATTTCAAGTCTCTAGGATGAAAACCTGTAGGTAGTAGTGTGGTAGTGAGAGAGCTGTCTCACTTAGGAAGTTGTGAGCCCCTGCGACCTTGGAATGGAAGGAGCCATGCTAGGAGGGCGTGCTTGGATTCGTTTTTTTCGTCTCGTCGTGCTCTTTACGGGAATGTAGGTGTCGAAAAGGTGAAAATCTGGAAACACGGTCTTTTTGGGGTAAAAACGTGATTTTAGACTTTTTGCTATATCTCGCGAACCAAGTATGCTAGAGACATGAACGAGGGGTCCAAGGACTCGGAGTGACGTCCTCTTTGCTATGGACCACTCGTTATATTTTTTAAAAAAATTTGGAAACGCGATTTTGGGGTAAACACGTGTTTTTTGTGATTTTTGCCGATATTTCACGAACCCATAACCGTAGAGACGTGTACGAGGTGTCCTAGGACTCGGGCTAACGCCCCCTTTCAAATGTGGTAGATATTTTTTTTCAAAAAATAATTCACATGGGTCTAACGCCATACATGTTGAAAAAACGTTTTCTTTTTCTTTGCCTGTTTATAATGTCCATGAAGCGTGGCGGTTGAGAGAGAGACGATACGGCTGGGTGTGTGTGTGTGTGTGTGTCGCTGACCACGGTGGCTGTGTTCAATAGATCAATCGCTATTTCGACGGGTCGGTTTATGACAGAGCGAGGGTGCGTTTTTTTTCACACATTTTACCTTTAACGTGTAAACGGTGATGAGAACTTGATTCTATGTTGGTCGAAGCGAGTAGAGAAAACAAACTTGCAGACGAGCAAGAGGTGAATATCGATTGAGCTTATTGGAAGGCGTTGATCTGACTTGACAACAGGTGCAATGGAAAAAAATGACCATGACGCTTGAAGGTGAAATAATCTGACCATCGTGGTGGCAGGGAAGTGCGAAAGGCGTGCACACATGTGAAACCACAGGCACGCTAAACCAGTGACATCCTGTCTTGCTTCGTACGTGACAAAATGCAAGTCCATGTGACATTTGATCTACCGCAGGTGTTCGCCTGAGACGTTATCTGTCCACGTGCGCGATAACTGTTAACAAGTGACATCCTGTTTTGCTGCGTACGTGACAAAATGCAAGTTCATGTGAAATTTGATTCGCCACAGGTGTTCGCCTGGGACGTTAGCTGTCCACGTGACCGATAACAGAATGTTCAAAGCGTGGGAAAAAATGATTATACATGCAACGTAGCATATATAAAGACATGTCGTTATCATTTCCACTCTCACTTGGGTGGACTACCTTTCAACACACTGCGTTGCATGAAACCCCTGGTCTTGTTTAACAGTTTTGGTGTTGGTGGAAAATACTTAACCGTGTTGTGGGGTAGGTATTTATTTATATACTTATTCATTTATACATTTATTGATTAATATATATGTATATTTACAAGCAATTATTTATTGATTAAGTAATTAATGATTTTATTTATTTGTTTGCAGATAACCGGCATACCTTACATGTCTGAGGGAGAAGAAACCATTGCACTTTTGAGCCCACTAAAAGGGAAGAGTAACAAGTCACTGCAAGTAAAGGTGAGATGATTTTTTTAAACTAACTTGTTTCATTTTTTGTTTTATGTTTTATTTTATGAAATGTATGTATTAACCTGAATTTAGGTATTTATAGCGGTTTATTTTATTTATTTTTAGAAACTTGGAAAGAATAGCCTTACTGCCGTAGCAGTCGCTGAAAAAAAAAACAGAAACGCACTAAAGCGAAACCACTGCCAAAGAGTGAACTGTTTAAAACTCAGGTAAGTCCAACTTAAAAATGCTATTCCATTTTACCACTACTGAAAACTCGTAGACAAAAAAAAATCATTACCTGTACATGACTGGGACAATGATTGCTTTCTTGATTAATGGCTATGTTGTTGTTGTTGACTGGGAAAAGTACAAGGCCATGTTGGATTTTCTAAAAATAAAAATAATAAATTTAATTTATGGGTGGTTCCCTATGGACTCAACGAATATCCACAGGTTTGAACATGATAATGTGAACAAAATGACATGACATTCATTTTTGTTTATATATTGGTTAAAGGGAGGGTGGGGGAATGTAAATGACTGTAGCTTTATAAAAAAGAAAATAAGTGCATGGGTTACTGTTAGTGCCAACATACAGTTTATTTTTAATGGTGTTTTGATATATTAATGTCAATTAACGTTAACGTTTTATTTACAAGTATTGATTGATTGATTGAGTGATGGGTTATTTTGTTTGCTTTTAGGTGTCGTCATGTGCCATTAACGTAATGAACAGACAGTGAACAAGCATGCATTATGCTTTAAAGTACTCTGTGCAATGTTAATAACTTACAATAAGAAAAAGTTTTATTATAACACATGGCGTTAGTACCAAATACAACAAGTGAGCAAGTTGGTTTACCACGTGGGTTGAATTTAAAATCAGAACATGATCGATGGTTAACATTTGAATCCTGGCCTGTAGGCTTTTTGTCGACGCATGAACTTGCAAAAGCCGTTTTTTTTTACTTGAACCGAGAAGATGTGGTGCGCTGTGTGTTTTGTCGTATTGAACTTTCACACTGGGAAGAAGGGGATGATCCCTTTAGAGACCATTTGCGATGGTCTCCTCACTGTCCTTACATGCTTGGAAAGCAAGTGGGTAACCTACCCGTGCATTCATTTTACCGAACCACAAGGCCTTTGGCCGCTACTTACGTTGCTGAATCACAAATAAATAATAATAATGATGTATTACCAGCCAACGGTAGTGTCGATATATGTGGTCCATATGCCATAGACAGTGTTGAATTGGCGTGTGCTTTTGAAAAATTGGGAGTTTGCAAGACTAAAGCACTAGCACACTCAGAGTACAGCTCTGTTGAAAAACGTTTCGAATCTTATAAAAATGTTTGGCCATTAATATTAAAACACTCTACCAAACAGCTAAGTGAAGCTGGATTTTTTTATACTGGTGAAGGGGATAAAACAATATGTTTTTATTGTGGATTTGCTTTAAAGGATTGGCAAATGACTGATGACCCTTTTGTGCAACATGCTCGTTGGTTACCAAACTGTAAATACATGGTGTTGCTTAAAGGTCAGGAATTTGTGAACACTATTCGTAAAGAAAAAGTGATTGCAGCACAAGACATAAAAGTGCCTTTAGAGTTAGAGCACGCGGAGCAAATACATAAGGCTGAAAGAAAAGACTTGTGTTACGAACAGATACAAAAGTGTGACCAACAATTATGTAAAATTTGTTATCAAGATGAACTAGGTGTTGTATTTTTACCCTGTGGACACATGATAGCCTGTGTCAAGTGTGCATTAGAACTTAACACTTGTGCTATATGCAGAAAAGTAGTATCTGCTACAGTTAGGGCATTTCTTGCATAACTAGTATAATTTATTCGCCATGCATAGTGCAAAATCCCTAATTGCACAATATTATTAAAGCTGTTTTAGAGTGTAATAGATATGCTTTTGTTTTGTTTATAGACTACTACAATGAATGTTTTGAATGCTGTGGGACAATCATGTGGCTTAGAGACAAAGAAGCTCAGCGAATTGCCAACGCATATTCCATTCCGCATTATCAAGATTCGGAAATTGAAAACAGCATATGGTGATCGTGTACTTTGTGTATGTGAAAACTTTGAGACATTTCTGCCTATACGGTTTAATGATATGTCGGAGAGTGTTTTTGATGAAGTCAATAATGCTGTACAACCTGTACACTTAATTTATGAAGGTTTTAAAAACAATAGGTGCATGGTTCGTTTTAATTAAATAAATAAATAATGTGAAATAATAATGGAAAATATAAGTAATGACAATATACTGAAAAAGAAAGAAAATATGTGTATAGAATAGTAATGTTTTAGTGTTTAGTGTTGTCTTTAAAAATATTATGATGAAACCAAAAAAAATGTATATAAAGTTTGTAAATAAATGCAAAATGATGTTACAATGCTGTTTTATTTTATACAAAGTTAATATATTTAACATTGCAGAGTATAAATGATTATGACAATAAATGCACACTGAATACAAGCCTTTCTCACTTTACAATAGTCTGTTATAGTTTTAAACACAAGGCTTGTTGTAGATCATTTTCTAGCAATGTCCATTCAATGTTGTTTTCGAAAAGTGGGGAAGCCACAATGGTTGTATTGACATAAAAACCTTATGGTTATTACTATTTAGTCACTTTGATCCCCTTGCAGATCAACAACAGATGACCTAGTTGTTCCACTCTTTAAAACGACAACAACAACACTACCTCTTGCATAGTTTGTGATGTTGATGAGTCTTGCGACGTGGAAGATGGATTAAAAATAACTTTGAGAACAGGGGTTAAACGTTGATCATTAAACAATGCACTATTTTGAGTAGCAATATGGTTTTCTTGATTTTTTGTCGACGGCAACTGTGTTTCATGCGGTACACTACATTGATGATCACTGACACTTAAAACCTCACTATTTTTACTTTTTAGGTCACCACGACAATGTTTGGAACGTTGCTTTGAACAACGCCAAATAACAGTTCCATTTTTATTGGTTCGTTTCACAATATATGAATATCCTTTATAGTATGCGTAAGGCTTACCATACCTAGTCACTGATACTTTCATATCAACTGTCGAGCATAGACTAAGCTCTAGTAAAGTCAACTTGGTAATAAGAATACTAGTTTAATGTGAGAGCAAATATGGATCCAAAGAGTTCAGGTAAAAGTGAAAGCAAATAAGCAAATATTAGAAACAAGAGTTGGGGTGAAAGTGGTCGCAAAGTGGTAGACCCATTACACAATAATTTCAGCACGACGAAGCTCTTGTTCAATTTCTTTGATTTCCCAATCGTGACCAGTATGGCCAGATTGACGTGAGGCATGCAACAACTGTAGCCGCTGGACGAGCTTATTGGGATTGTGCCAGTATACAAATTTAACAAATGGATTTTTAGGTGTAAACAAAGCATTACCATTATCATGATCATTATCATCATCGTCATTATCATCATCATGATCACCATTATCATCATGACCATCATCACTGTTACTATATAGTCCTTTTTGATCCTCTTGCAATACCACTTTATTTATAGTCTGAGTTGATTTTGACAGTGTTGAAGGTTTCTTGGACGTTGACAACTGTCCTAACATGACGTTTTGAGGACATGATAAGTCCTTTTGAACAAACACTGTACTATCTTTAGCCGCAATATCGTTTTCTTGAACTTGCTTTTTAGCATTTTGATAATTGTTTGTAAACAGTAAGCGTGGTTCGTTTCGAGCACTACATTGATGAACACTCACACTTAAAACCTTTCCATTTTTACTTTTCAGATTGCCTCGACATTTTGTTGACCTCTCTTTTGAGCATCGCCAGAATATTATTCCATTCACATTCTGGCGATTATAGTTATAGGAGTAGCCTTGATAGAGTGCACGTAGCCTACCTTTGTTGGTTGTAATAAGTTCCATAGTAGTAACTGACCTGTCAGTACGATGTTCACACTACAAAGGTTACAACTGTTTTGCTGATGGAGTGACCTACTATAAGCTTATATAAATGGCTTATGTGTTGGCTTATGTGTTGGCTTTTTGTGTTGGCTTTTTGTGTTGGCTTTTCATGTTGGCTTTTCGTGTTGGCTTATGTGTTGGCTTTTTGTGTTGGCTTTTTGTGTTGGCTTTTCGTGTTGGCTTTTGTGTTGGCTTATGTGTTGGCTTTTTGTGTTGGCTTTTTGTGTTGGCTTTTCATGTTGGCTTTTCGTGTTGGCTTTTCGTGTTGGCTTTTTGTGTTGGCTTTTCGTGTTGGCATTTCGTGTTGGCTTTTGTGTTGGCTTTTCGTGTTGGCTTTTTGTGTTGGCTTTTCGTGTTGGCATTTCGTGTTGGCTTTTCGTGTTGGCTTTTTTTGTATTGGCCTTTCGTGTTGGCTTTTTGTATTGGCTTTTCGTGTTGGCTTTTTGTGTTGGCTTTAGTATTGGCTTTTGTATTGGCTTATTTGACAAGTTATTTGTGTCAATGTATTTAGTGGATTTTTTCTTGGTGTTGGAAAGTAGTTGAAAGAGAGGGAATATTTAAAGACTTAACCTCAGCTCACTAACCTAACCTAACCTAACCTTTCAACTCTCAGATGTTAATTAAATTCTGTGCATAGTCGAGTTGGAGCCCAAGACCTCAGGGGTAAAAAAACAATTATTTTTGACGACTTATTTTGGTAACTTATTTTAATGGCTAACCTAACTTTGCCTAACCTAACCTAACCTAACCTAACCTCAGCTCACTTTGGATATTACTAGTAAGTGTTCATATCCTCTGCTAGGTAGCATGCTAGTAGTACAGGTAGTGCTCATATTTACCGCTAGATAGCGGAAACATACTTTGCATGTTGCATGTGACACTTGTGAAGTTTAACCACATGCAAGACGTGCTTGTATAAGTTCTCTATTTAAACTCAATATACAATTAACCACTAAATGTTCAGAACTAACATGTATAGCCATGTTTAGGGTATATAGGAGACCCTTAGCAAGAAAGGCTGTCTAACCCACGAGTGTACAGCCTTGTCATACGCAGTAAGCCCCTGTTGGCTTTCTCAAATTGTTGTTGTTGTTGTTTTCTAGCGGTAAATATGAGCACTACCTGTACTACTAGCATGCTACCTAGCAGAGGATATGAACACTTACTAGTAATATCCAAAGTGAGCTGAGGTTAGGTTAGGTTAGGTTAGGTTAGGCAAAGTTAGGTTAGCCATTAAAATAAGTTACCAAAATAAGTCGTCAAAAATAATTGTTTTTTTACCCCTGAGGTCTTGGGCTCCAACTCGACTATGCACAGAATTTAATTAACATCTGAGAGTTGAAAGGTTAGGTTAGGTTAGGTTAGTGAACTGAGGTTAAGTCTTTAAATATTCCCTCTCTTTCAACTACTTTCCAACACCAAGAAAAAATCCACTAAATACATTGACACAAATAACTTGTCAAATAAGCCAATACAAAAGCCAATACTAAAGCCAACACAAAAAGCCAACACGAAAAGCCAATACAAAAAGCCAACACGAAAGGCCAATACAAAAAAAGCCAACACGAAAAGCCAACACGAAATGCCAACACGAAAAGCCAACACAAAAAGCCAACACGAAAAGCCAACACAAAAGCCAACACGAAATGCCAACACGAAAAGCCAACACAAAAAGCCAACACGAAAAGCCAACACGAAAAGCCAACATGAAAAGCCAACACAAAAAGCCAACACAAAAAGCCAACACATAAGCCAACACAAAAGCCAACACGAAAAGCCAACACAAAAAGCCAACACAAAAAGCCAACACATAAGCCAACACGAAAAGCCAACATGAAAAGCCAACACAAAAAGCCAACACAAAAAGCCAACACATAAGCCAACACATAAGCCATTTATATAAGCTTATAGTAGGTCACTCCATCAGCAAAACAGTTGTAACCTTTGTAGTGTGAACATCGTACTGACAGGTCAGTTACTACTATGGAACTTATTACAACCAACAAAGGTAGGCTACGTGCACTCTATCAAGGCTACTCCTATAACTATAATCGCCAGAATGTGAATGGAATAATATTCTGGCGATGCTCAAAAGAGAGGTCAACAAAATGTCGAGGCAATCTGAAAAGTAAAAATGGAAAGGTTTTAAGTGTGAGTGTTCATCAATGTAGTGCTCGAAACGAACCACGCTTACTGTTTACAAACAATTATCAAAATGCTAAAAAGCAAGTTCAAGAAAACGATATTGCGGCTAAAGATAGTACAGTGTTTGTTCAAAAGGACTTATCATGTCCTCAAAACGTCATGTTAGGACAGTTGTCAACGTCCAAGAAACCTTCAACACTGTCAAAATCAACTCAGACTATAAATAAAGTGGTATTGCAAGAGGATCAAAAAGGACTATATAGTAACAGTGATGATGGTCATGATGATAATGGTGATCATGATGATGATAATGACGATGATGATAATGATCATGATAATGGTAATGCTTTGTTTACACCTAAAAATCCATTTGTTAAATTTGTATACTGGCACAATCCCAATAAGCTCGTCCAGCGGCTACAGTTGTTGCATGCCTCACGTCAATCTGGCCATACTGGTCACGATTGGGAAATCAAAGAAATTGAACAAGAGCTTCGTCGTGCTGAAATTATTGTGTAATGGGTCTACCACTTTGCGACCACTTTCACCCCAACTCTTGTTTCTAATATTTGCTTATTTGCTTTCACTTTTACCTGAACTCTTTGGATCCATATTTGCTCTCACATTAAACTAGTATTCTTATTACCAAGTTGACTTTACTAGAGCTTAGTCTATGCTCGACAGTTGATATGAAAGTATCAGTGACTAGGTATGGTAAGCCTTACGCATACTATAAAGGATATTCATATATTGTGAAACGAACCAATAAAAATGGAACTGTTATTTGGCGTTGTTCAAAGCAACGTTCCAAACATTGTCGTGGTGACCTAAAAAGTAAAAATAGTGAGGTTTTAAGTGTCAGTGATCATCAATGTAGTGTACCGCATGAAACACAGTTGCCGTCGACAAAAAATCAAGAAAACCATATTGCTACTCAAAATAGTGCATTGTTTAATGATCAACGTTTAACCCCTGTTCTCAAAGTTATTTTTAATCCATCTTCCACGTCGCAAGACTCATCAACATCACAAACTATGCAAGAGGTAGTGTTGTTGTTGTCGTTTTAAAGAGTGGAACAACTAGGTCATCTGTTGTTGATCTGCAAGGGGATCAAAGTGACTAAATAGTAATAACCATAAGGTTTTTATGTCAATACAACCATTGTGGCTTCCCCACTTTTCGAAAACAACATTGAATGGACATTGCTAGAAAATGATCTACAACAAGCCTTGTGTTTAAAACTATAACAGACTATTGTAAAGTGAGAAAGGCTTGTATTCAGTGTGCATTTATTGTCATAATCATGTATACTCTGCAATGTTAAATATATTAACTTTGTATAAAATAAAACAGCATTGTAACATCATTTTGCATTTATTTACAAACTTTATATACATTTTTTTTGGTTTCATCATAATATTTTTAAAGACAACACTAAACACTAAAACATTACTATTCTATACACATATTTTCTTTCTTTTTCAGTATATTGTCATTACTTATATTTTCCATTATTATTTCACATTATTTATTTATTTAATTAAAACGAACCATGCACCTATTGTTTTTAAAACCTTCATAAATTAAGTGTACAGGTTGTACAGCATTATTGACTTCATCAAAAACACTCTCCGACATATCATTAAACCGTATAGGCAGAAATGTCTCAAAGTTTTCACATACACAAAGTACACGATCACCATATGCTGTTTTCAATTTCCGAATCTTGATAATGCGGAATGGAATATGCGTTGGCAATTCGCTGAGCTTCTTTGTCTCTAAGCCACATGATTGTCCCACAGCATTCAAAACATTCATTGTAGTAGTCTATAAACAAAACAAAAGCATATCTATTACACTCTAAAACAGCTTTAATAATATTGTGCAATTAGGGATTTTGCACTATGCATGGCGAATAAATTATACTAGTTATGCAAGAAATGCCCTAACTGTAGCAGATACTACTTTTCTGCATATAGCACAAGTGTTAAGTTCTAATGCACACTTGACACAGGCTATCATGTGTCCACAGGGTAAAAATACAACACCTAGTTCATCTTGATAACAAATTTTACATAATTGTTGGTCACACTTTTGTATCTGTTCGTAACACAAGTCTTTTCTTTCAGCCTTATGTATTTGCTCCGCGTGCTCTAACTCTAAAGGCACTTTTATGTCTTGTGCTGCAATCACTTTTTCTTTACGAATAGTGTTCACAAATTCCTGACCTTTAAGCAACACCATGTATTTACAGTTTGGTAACCAACGAGCATGTTGCACAAAAGGGTCATCAGTCATTTGCCAATCCTTTAAAGCAAATCCACAATAAAAACATATTGTTTTATCCCCTTCACCAGTATAAAAAAATCCAGCTTCACTTAGCTGTTTGGTAGAGTGTTTTAATATTAATGGCCAAACATTTTTATAAGATTCGAAACGTTTTTCAACAGAGCTGTACTCTGAGTGTGCTAGTGCTTTAGTCTTGCAAACTCCCAATTTTTCAAAAGCACACGCCAATTCAACACTGTCTATGGCATATGGACCACATATATCGACACTACCGTTGGCTGGTAATACATCATTATTATTATTTATTTGTGATTCAGCAACGTAAGTAGCGGCCAAAGGCCTTGTGGTTCGGTAAAATGAATGCACGGGTAGGTTACCCACTTGCTTTCCAAGCATGTAAGGACAGTGAGGAGACCATCGCAAATGGTCTCTAAAGGGATCATCCCCTTCTTCCCAGTGTGAAAGTTCAATACGACAAAACACACAGCGCACCACATCTTCTCGGTTCAAGTAAAAAAAACGGCTTTTGCAAGTTCATGCGTCGACAAAAAGCCTACAGGCCAGGATTCAAATGTTAACCATCGATCATGTTCTGATTTTAAATTCAACCCACGTGGTAAACCAACTTGCTCACTTGTTGTATTTGGTACTAACGCCATGTGTTATAATAAAACTTTTTCTTATTGTAAGTTATTAACATTGCACAGAGTACTTTAAAGCATAATGCATGCTTGTTCACTGTCTGTTCATTACGTTAATGGCACATGACGACACCTAAAAGCAAACAAAATAACCCATCACTCAATCAATCAATCAATACTTGTAAATAAAACGTTAACGTTAATTGACATTAATATATCAAAACACCATTAAAAATAAACTGTATGTTGGCACTAACAGTAACCCATGCACTTATTTTCTTTTTTATAAAGCTACAGTCATTTACATTCCCCCACCCTCCCTTTAACCAATATATAAACAAAAATGAATGTCATGTCATTTTGTTCACATTATCATGTTCAAACCTGTGGATATTCGTTGAGTCCATAGGGAACCACCCATAAATTAAATTTATTATTTTTATTTTTAGAAAATCCAACATGGCCTTGTACTTTTCCCAGTCAACAACAACAACATAGCCATTAATCAAGAAAGCAATCATTGTCCCAGTCATGTACAGGTAATGATTTTTTTTTGTCTACGAGTTTTCAGTAGTGGTAAAATGGAATAGCATTTTTAAGTTGGACTTACCTGAGTTTTAAACAGTTCACTCTTTGGCAGTGGTTTCGCTTTAGTGCGTTTCTGTTTTTTTTTTCAGCGACTGCTACGGCAGTAAGGCTATTCTTTCCAAGTTTCTAAAAATAAATAAAATAAACCGCTATAAATACCTAAATTCAGGTTAATACATACATTTCATAAAATAAAACATAAAACAAAAAATGAAACAAGTTAGTTTAAAAAAATCATCTCACCTTTACTTGCAGTGACTTGTTACTCTTCCCTTTTAGTGGGCTCAAAAGTGCAATGGTTTCTTCTCCCTCAGACATGTAAGGTATGCCGGTTATCTGCAAACAAATAAATAAAATCATTAATTACTTAATCAATAAATAATTGCTTGTAAATATACATATATATTAATCAATAAATGTATAAATGAATAAGTATATAAATAAATACCTACCCCACAACACGGTTAAGTATTTTCCACCAACACCAAAACTGTTAAACAAGACCAGGGGTTTCATGCAACGCAGTGTGTTGAAAGGTAGTCCACCCAAGTGAGAGTGGAAATGATAACGACATGTCTTTATATATGCTACGTTGCATGTATAATCATTTTTTCCCACGCTTTGAACATTCTGTTATCGGTCACGTGGACAGCTAACGTCCCAGGCGAACACCTGTGGCGAATCAAATTTCACATGAACTTGCATTTTGTCACGTACGCAGCAAAACAGGATGTCACTTGTTAACAGTTATCGCGCACGTGGACAGATAACGTCTCAGGCGAACACCTGCGGTAGATCAAATGTCACATGGACTTGCATTTTGTCACGTACGAAGCAAGACAGGATGTCACTGGTTTAGCGTGCCTGTGGTTTCACATGTGTGCACGCCTTTCGCACTTCCCTGCCACCACGATGGTCAGATTATTTCACCTTCAAGCGTCATGGTCATTTTTTTCCATTGCACCTGTTGTCAAGTCAGATCAACGCCTTCCAATAAGCTCAATCGATATTCACCTCTTGCTCGTCTGCAAGTTTGTTTTCTCTACTCGCTTCGACCAACATAGAATCAAGTTCTCATCACCGTTTACACGTTAAAGGTAAAATGTGTGAAAAAAAACGCACCCTCGCTCTGTCATAAACCGACCCGTCGAAATAGCGATTGATCTATTGAACACAGCCACCGTGGTCAGCGACACACACACACACACACACACCCAGCCGTATCGTCTCTCTCTCAACCGCCACGCTTCATGGACATTATAAACAGGCAAAGAAAAAGAAAACGTTTTTTCAACATGTATGGCGTTAGACCCATGTGAATTATTTTTTGAAAAAAAATATCTACCACATTTGAAAGGGGGCGTTAGCCCGAGTCCTAGGACACCTCGTACACGTCTCTACGGTTATGGGTTCGTGAAATATCGGCAAAAATCACAAAAAACACGTGTTTACCCCAAAATCGCGTTTCCAAATTTTTTTAAAAAATATAACGAGTGGTCCATAGCAAAGAGGACGTCACTCCGAGTCCTTGGACCCCTCGTTCATGTCTCTAGCATACTTGGTTCGCGAGATATAGCAAAAAGTCTAAAATCACGTTTTTACCCCAAAAAGACCGTGTTTCCAGATTTTCACCTTTTCGACACCTACATTCCCGTAAAGAGCACGACGAGACGAAAAAAACGAATCCAAGCACGCCCTCCTAGCATGGCTCCTTCCATTCCAAGGTCGCAGGGGCTCACAACTTCCTAAGTGAGACAGCTCTCTCACTACCACACTACTACCTACAGGTTTTCATCCTAGAGACTTGAAATTTATTTTTGAGGTAGAGGGGGTAGGGACCTTTCATTTACGTCAAACAAACTTTTTTTGTAGAGTTCCTAGTTTCCAAAATATAGGATTTTCAAAATTCGAGTGTTTTCAAAAAAACATAAAAAATAAAAAAGTTTTATTACAAAAAATAAAGGTCATAAAGGCCGTTCGTTTGAGCCATGGCACAACGTTCTACCATGTTTGGTTTTCAAACTATCACCAACGTTGCAAAACAAAAAAATTCAAAGAATTTTTGAAAAATATAATACATGGTCCATAGGAAAGAGAACGTCAGCCCGAGTCCACTGACACGCCATTTGTCAAAATCGGACCATGCGTTCGAGAGATATTTAACATGGCTGAGGCTTAGTAGTGGTAATAACGGGGTTCTGAAGTGGGGCAGAACCCCTATCACTCCACTACTTACAGTAAACGGAAAAAGGCAAAAACATAAAAAAGGATAAGAAAAAAAGTTCAGAAACTGAGAAAAAAGCAATACAAGAGTGACATTCGAGGATCTAGATAACAGCAAACAAAAATACATTACTTTCAGTCGCTCGTACAGTCAATCAAAAAAAATCAATCAACCATTCATTCAACCACATGTTCAATCAATCAAACGCAAATAGAAAAGAACACAATATACGTACAATAATTTACAGCTCACTTGAGATGTTTCTCATAACAGTTGATAGAGAGTCGAAGTGAATATCAGTAGCACTTTTACTCTCCATCAAGCTGTACGTTGACTGCAACCGGATCAGACATGAATTTTTGTTTCGAAAATAAATCTTTCTTATGTTTTGAATAATTTATACTAGGTGCCTATTAACTGAGTGAGAGATGGAGGTATTACTGCTCTCGATGGCGTGTTTTCAGAATAATAATGGTCTATTAGAATGATATTGGGCGTTAAACGGGTCGCAAACCATGTTAAAGTGCTTATGAAATATTTTCAGCCACAAAACGTTAGTGATTGTTCTGTCTCAATCTTGTTACGTCTACAAATCACTTTCACTGGGAATGCTGTCAATATGGAGCTTCTTAGCTTCCATATACCGTAGATAAATAAATACAAACTGGGATTCGTAAAGTAGATGACTATGCGGAACAGATAAGCATAATTTGCTTCAATAAAACATTACTTCTATTCCCTTATGGATTAGTGTGTCCTTAATGAGCAATTTAATGACTAAGATAACTATTGAATTGTTATTATCCATGTTGGTCCGTATTGAATTTAATTCCACTTAATAATCTATACTCCGTTCCGTATTTTCAATACTTGTTTGTATTTACAGATGTTATCACTGGTACATGTTTCGGACACTGATGTGCCCTTCCTCAGCCAGAATACATATTCAAAACACACACCCCGGTTGGTAAGTTTTGACACATAACTTTATATTCGTCCCTCATATTGCGTATCCCGACTTTACAACTACCGTACACCTGTTTTTTTTTTATCCTTAGACTCATTCGCCGCTCTACGACGATGGGTCACTAAGGGTAACTCAAAATTTCTTTACAAGTAAGTCATCAATAATTTTTACAATACAGGTCCATGCAGTACAAAATTTTATCCTTTCTTAATAAAGTTTTCCTTTCGTTTTAGAGGCACATAACGTCAGGAATTTGCAACATTGACCATTCAGATGGAAGCATTTGTCCTCCAAAGGATTCCGCTCAATGTAAGTCACTTTTTCGTCTTTATCAATATTCTCACATATGAATCCCTACAGTTGAATTACTTTAACACGGTTTGTGTAAAATGCAACTAAGAACCAGTGTCCAAATGTAACCAGTGCAACTACACGTCAATTTTATGTTTTTAATGCTTTAGTACTAGAGGACCTTCACAACATATTGTGCCCGTTCAGACCGAAGTCCGGACGACCACATATGCATTTCACCAAAAATCAGTCAGCACGAGAATCAAAATATCCCGGGGCGCCAGATGGGTTAAAGTGACTACAATAACTCAACAAAAAAATGCTTTACTGATTTTCGACTCGATGCAACAATAAGGATAGAAGGAGATTTTCTGAAATGATTGTATCCGATAAAATTATCTCATTTTATTTAAAACTTTAAAATTGATTGAAAGTATGCCAAAATGGCATGAAAGATGAACGACGAATCATATGTTATGTACAAGATGTACAATTTCACCAACACATGAACACTTAACAATTGAGTCGAAGGTCAAATTAATAGTCCTGTTGACTTCGCTCAAAAGAATTATTTACAATAGTAGGGTTTAGTCAGTGCAAATTTAATTGTCTTTACTGATCCCTATATTATTTGAGTATTCACATATTGAAATGAAAAAAAATTATCACTCGTTGAAAATATATCACAGTTCACTTTTTCAAAAATATCGTAGCAAATTAACTAACACTTCAGGATTCAGTTATCTCAAGATTTGTTCAAATACAAAGTTATTAACTAGAAATACAACACAATATCATTTACATGGACTTTCGAGCATTTGGATTCGACGAACTTCGATAAACAGAAAATATTTATTGAATCAACTGTTCTCGATCCAAAGTCTATTCAGAGCTTTTGATTCAATCATAAATATAATTGTCAATATATTATTATCAACAAAATATAAATTCAATTCCATATGGATTCAACCATTTAATCAATTAATTATCACTTGGAAATATTATTCAGAAGATTTGAAATATTATTCAGAAAATTTACCATAAAACAATTTCATTTATTATTATCAAAATTACAATAATTTGACAAAATGTCAAATATGTTAATCATCAAACTTATTTGCAAAATGTTTATATATTTTTATAGGATCACAATATCCTCTCAGTTTGTAGTGGTTGTTAAGAAGTAACAGTTTTAAATAATTAACAGCATCGGCCCATTCGATTTAAATGCGTCAACAATCGCATAATCAAAATTAGCATCCAGACAACGGTAAAGTCTTTTCGTAATGAAAGGTACAAGTTTAACAATAACAATTCTCAGGCAAGCAATTACTAGGAATACTTCTAGAACACGTGGGTAAACTGATGGCTCAACAAAATAACCTTTCGTTATACCTCGACGAAAGTGTGGTTACAATCGACTACTCAACTATATTCAAAGACATCCAACCTACAATATGATTGGTGCTTCATTACACACAACCACATTCCTGCGACTTAATTGCGCATTCGGAATGGCATATTTAACTCTCTGCACACACAACAATTATTTCCTCCCAAATTATACAGAATAATCAAGCCTTTGCTTGTTACGACAACTTTAAGATTTATAAATTAGTAAACTCCACCAATGAGTTTACAATAATAATTTTACCATCTGTTTAAAACATGAATAATTCCACACCGTGTCTATTCTTAGCCAAACGTTTTGAAAGACGTTGCTCAATAATGATTTTATTTTTATACAAACTCTAGCAAAAACCCTGTTTAATACATGCTTTTAGCTTCCCGTATCATTACTTTCCGTGTCTTCTCAAAGATTTAAATATATAATGCAAGCGTGAAATAATTCCACTGAATTAATATGTTATTTATTTGTGGGCATGCGTTAACCACTAACCTTCGGAATCAACAAATATCCGATCTTAGAATATTGTTTCAAATGTCAAATGTATAATTCACACTACATGAAAATGATTATTAGAAATCACAACTATTATTATTATTCTTATTATTATTATTATTTCAGAAAATAGAAAAATAATAATAATTATAAAATCAATATTATTATTATTATTATTATTTCCTCTACAACAGGATTTAAAGTTGTTAAACTGTTCGGGGAATATCATCCTCGACTTCTAAATAATGGATAAATATCCATTCCTCAACTTAAATTTATTATTAAATCTTCAGTTACGACGGCTGATGACCGCGATTAGAAAAATATCAAAATTAAATAAATGCTCGTTCTGCTCGTACATAAATTTCGAATCAATGACTTCTGAGAGTAACAACTACTTAGATCAAAGCTTCTATTGCAAAAGAAAAATATTTGCAACAGCAAATAAACATCTCGATGAATTGAAAATATGTGTTGGTTAGACTGTAGAAAAATATATGAGAAATCCAGCTAACTACGCATAAAAATAATGCAAATTGTAGCTTACATTCTTGTAGATCTTGATGCTTTTAATCTGGTCTGAACCAGATTATTCAGTCTTCTTGTCCCCATTAGGACACGTATTTATAATCTTGTATCGGCCTCCATTTTATACCCGCAATGGTCTAACACAGACATAGCGGTGTTCACACTTGAAGCCTTTATATGTCGATGAAAAATGTTACCAGCTTCAAAAGCTGAAGTAAAGTTGACGGGGTCTGATCAAAATGATCCATGATGAAAATTATTAACATGACCCAACTGTGATGTGTTCAGTACTCCTAACACACTTATAATCTTGTTCAGCACTAGTACGAATTCTGTCGAGTTTGCTGGGCAGAGTTTCTCACTCTCCAGATTGCGCAAGGCAAAACTGTATTCCCAATATCGGCTAAAGAATTGCACTGTGCAAGAATGGTAATAAAAGTACTGATTGATCTTGGCTGGTCCACTAACAAGACAAAGGCTTGTCCTCTGACTGTTGGATTAAATAATACAGCTTTGAATAATTGTGGACAGAAGAAAGAAGTGTAGACAAAGTCTACCATGTGTCCAGTTGTAGCAGTAAATAATTACCAGCGCCACAAATTTTTATCACCTTGGTGATAACTTTTGAAAAGTTCGAAGATCACAATAATGTTTAACACTTTTCTAATACCAGTAACCATGTACTGTCGAAACACTAAGTCCCAGCAACTGTGCTGTTAATAACGAAGAATTTGCAACCATGTGCACGAAGATTATAACAGTGTTCGGAGTCGTAGAGTGTTTAGCGGCTAGAGCGCTTACGAAGTACTACACATCCATAGCAACGGAGTGCTTATGGAGAAGTGAACATCCATAGCAACGGAGTGCCTATGGAGAAGTGAACATCCATAGCCACGGAGTGCCTATGGAGAAGTGAACATCCATAGCAACGGAGTGCTTATGGAGAAGTGAACATACATAGCTCGGACAGGCGTGCCTTATATACTCCTCAGCGGGCTACACGAGGTCACTGCGGGAAAAATGCTGGAACTAAAACATCTCATATCTCAGCTTCCGCTCAATCAATTTCCTCGAAAAAAAAAAAGCAGATTCTTCCTCTCTTGTCCGTGCCAGTAATCTGATGTTAGTCTCAAAATTCTACTCCATCGGAAAATATTTAATGACATTTAGCCTCGACTATGACGCTCTCGGCCTACGTCACTTAACCATTTCTTGGCTGTCGAAAGCTTCCAATTTCTTCTAAGAAGGTTTGGCGCTCGCTATTCAAACTTTCAATTCTGGACTTAGCATTGTGGCCTGTACCCTCAAATTTAGGCCATTGGATTTGGGCACAATATATCAAGCAAGTTTTTATCAATTTGAACAGTTTTAATCGTAACAAACATGGCACAAGGATTTACCAATATTGATGAAATGACTATAGTTAACCATCAAAGTTACTAGGATTAGATAGTTATAGAATAGGACAATTTTTCCAGGTGCATGGACAATGTGGCACCTTGGTCTATCTATACTAATATAATAAAGCTGAAGAGTTTGTGTGTTTGTGTATTTGTGTGTTTATGTGTTTAAACGCGCTAATCTCTGGAACTACCAGTCCGATTAGAAAAAAATCTGTTTTTTTAGGCCGGATTCAAGAGGAATAGTTTAGGCTATGTAGCATTAGGCTACACCTTTCAGGTAACCTTAAAGATTGATTTTTGTTCAGTAAGTCGGTAGAACAAGCGCTCCCGAACAGCTCTATCCGCATGCGCTGGCGTTATGGTTAGTGATACGTACACCGTTTCACCTATCTGAAACAAAATTTGTATACTTACCCATTGGAACCCTGATGGTAACACTGACTACGTGAAATTTATGACAGACCAGTCCATTCCCTGCATTTAGGCCCTTTGGTTCAAATCTACACCATTTCCCCGATCTGAACCAAAATTTGTATACTTACCCTTTGGAACCCTGCGAGTAACACTGTTTACATGACATTTCGGACAGACCACTCCATTCCTTGCATTTAGGCCCTTTGGTACAAATCTGCACAGTTTCATCGATCAGAACCAAAATTTGTATACTTATACTTTGGAACCCTGCGAGTAACACAGTCTGCATGAAATTTCGGACAGACCACTCCATTCCCTGCATTTAGGCCCTTTGGCACAAATCTACACCGTTTCACCGATCTGAACCAAAATGTGTATACTTACCCTTTGGAACCCTGCGAGTAACACTGCCTACATGAAATTTATGACAGGCCAGTCCATTCCCTGCATTTAGGCCCTTTGGCACAAATCAACACCGTTTCACCAATCTGAACCAAAAGTTGTATACTTACCCTTTGGAACCCTGCGAGTAACACTGTTTACATGAAATTTCGAACAGAACACTCCATTCCCTGCATTTAGGTCCTTTGGCACAAATCTACTCCGTTTCACCGAACTGAACCACATTTTGTATACTTACCCTTTGGAACCCTGCGGGTGACACTGTCCACTTTAAATTTTGTACAGACAACTCCATTCCCTGCATTTAGGCCTTTCATCAAAAATCTACACCGTTTCTCCTAATTGCACCAAATTTTACATACACTTTGAAACCCTGCTGGTAACACTGCCCACTTGATATTTTGGATAACGCTCTCCATTCCCTACATTTAGAATAACAGACAAAATGAACTTAAAAACCACGTATTTAGGCCCTACAACCATCCATGTCCGTAGTAGTGTAACTGTAAGAGTATTTTAATGAGTCTACTGTTGACGGTCAGTTCGGGCTGCATCACGTCTCCCCTACCAGCATTCTGGTGCAGAATTGCGGAAATAGTTGCATCTTGCGCTGTTTCTAAATTGCATTCACGGGGGTAATTAGTGCGAAAAGATTTCTTAGGCCCCTTTAAACAGTTATCATCATGAAAATATTATGCCTCTGTATAAGTGCAATGGTGCCCATCAGCTTCAATAAGCGTTGGTGTGTTCAAATTTGCCTTCATTAATTCCGAAACTTATCGTTAAGCGCTTTGTGGCGATAAATGATACTATTGCTACCTCAGTAGCTCGGGACAGCCGAAGTTTTCCAAAGAGTTCTGATTATTTTCCTACGACGCTCTGCGACAAAATACGACACTATTAGTTTCTACATTTCTAACAGTCAATGAGATATAGGCCCTAGGCAGTGTCTTTTATTTCACTTACTCTTCTTTCTATTGTTTTTTTTTTGTGTAAATTACATGTGCAGAAGTTAGTAAATAGCTGTTTCCCTATTCATAATTATCATTACAGGAAAATGACCTGAATGTTACGTCCATTATACTGTACTACAACCACCACCACCACCACCACCACCACCACCACCACCACCACAAAAAGATATATTTTTTAAAATATTGTTTTCTGTTAGTTTAAGTATCATGTGCCAGTTCTGTAGTAGTATTCATTATCACCTATAAAACAAATAAATCCACCGGGCGAAGCCGAGCACTACTGCTAGTATCAAATAACTATTCAATGTATTGCATGTGTTTGAATGTATGTTTTTACCTATTAGTGTTTTTAATATGTATTCTGGCTGAGGTCGCCTCCGTAGCGTAGCGGTCAGCATGGTTAGCTGCCGCCCCGGAGGTCCTGGGTTCGATTCCTGGCTCTGCCACGAAATTTGAAAAGTGGTACGAGGACTGGAACGGGGTCTACTCAGCCTCGGGTGGCCCAAATGAGTAGAGGGGGTTCAATTCCCCCTCAGCCATCCTCAAAGTGGTTTCCCGTGGTTTCCCACTTCGTCTGGAAAATGCCGGGATGGTACCTTCTTCAAGGCCACGGCCGCCTCCTTCCCTCTTCCTTGCCTATCCATCCTACCCATCCCTTACCTTCCCTCATGAGGCCCCTGTTCGCTTTGCAGGTGAGGCCGCCTGGGCGAGGTGCCAATCCCACCTCACCAGTTGTATCCCTTCCGATTCGATGTTCCCAGCTCTAGGACACTGCCCGTAGAGGCGTTAGTGGTGAGTTCCCTCGCTGAGTCCGTGGGTTCCACCAACCTGGAGGGTAAACGACTAAAAAAAAAAAAAAAAAATCTGGCTGAGGATGGACACATCAGTGTCCGAAACATGGACATCTGTAAATACAACAATTATTGAAAAGACGGAACGGAGTATAGATTATTAAGTAAGATAACTATGGCAATCATCAGCCGATTAACATTATGCAGTGCTTTGGGATGCAACTAACTTGGGCATAACATACAAATATGTAACGAAGTGCATTTTATGAAGTATTAAAAGTTCAATTTATTCAGAGTCATCCATATATCATGTCTCTGCAGGTGAGGCGGGGTTTTGATTGACCGATTGCCTGCCGCAGCAGCGTTTGAGGTGAAGTGAGTGGTCTGCGGCGATATATGGTTTATTCTAAGTCTCACAAAGCAGTGTGTATCGGCCGAGCGTGATCGTGCCACAGATGAGTATAATACGATGTAGGCCCTGTAGTATTGTACAATATATTGTACATAGGTAGGCAGATTTATTTATTATTTAGTTCCAATATTCAATCACTGCCTATTATGTTATTTTTGTTAGATTTAATTAATTTTTAATATATTAGATCAGCATTTGTTACTTTTTTGATTGGGCTCGTTATAAAATTTAATTAACTATCAATATTGTAGATTAGAATGGCTTTGTCAATTGTAAATTATTTAAAATATATGATATATTAAAATCAACACATAATGTCTATTTAATATTCTTAAATTTCATTAGTACCGTATGTAAATTATTTTGGATTTCCTTGTTTTCATTTCATTATTTATGTCCGCTGATGAATCAGCTTTGTGTTCATAGGGGAAACCCCACACAAGACACGGCACAAACCTAGAAAGATAGCTGACGTGTAATTCACTGGCCGTGAATTTTATTCTTGTGTGTATTTTTTAGATACTTATAATCAGCCTATTTCCGTAGGGCGATAAAATGAAATCCTCTGTACCCTGAGTCGTACGATGTTCGCTATGATGATGATTGATGTTTCAAGGGGTGTCTCTTGTATCATATTTGGTGATTATAAGAAGTCGCATATGATGTGTAACATCTGACATGTTATCCTACTCGTATACTACACAGCTTGGACATTCTTAAAATTAAGGGGAGGAATGAAACCGTAGTCTCTAGCCTATCTATAGACTACTAGAAATGATGTTCAATACAATAAAATTTCCCAAACTCCTGCTTGGTGCAAACTATTGTAATTAAAATTAGATAAATCGTATTATCATGTAGATTCTGTTAAAATGACGTAATGTTATGATATAGGCTATATCGTTTAAATCGATAATCCGGTAGCAAAAAAAAAAAAAAAAAAAAAGCCGGGACTGGGGTTTGAACCTGACACCTCATGATTCGCAGACCAAGATGCTTTCCGCGCAGCCATTACAACCACAGACAATTAGTGTACAAGACAACAAGACAGGTAGCCTACTCATTTTCTCGTGCCGGTAATAATATGGAATAGCCTATGCTCCATTAATATTTTGCTTTTTTTTTCGATAATGTTCCCACGTGGAATTGAGTTTTAAATTAGTTATGAATACGCCGTCGCCTCCGTAGCGTAGCGGTCAGCATAGTTAGCTGCCGCCCCGGAGGTCCTGGGTTCGATTCCCGGCTCTGCCACGAAATTTGAAAAGTGGTACTGCACCATTTTCCTAAAGGTCTTAAGTACAGATATGGATACAGTATTTTGGGAACGCCCTGTAACTTTCTAGCTAGCCTCTGAAGTCTATCATAACAGCTGGTCTACAGCGAGCAAAAGTTATGCTATCAAGAAAGAGATCGGCAGAGCTCGTGTTTCCGACGAGAAACCCGAAGGTCATCGATAATAACCATGTTGACTTTGTCTAACATTATATCGATCGATTCACCTGAGAATGATTAATACAAATTAAAGTATATATAGCGCTATATGTAAGCAGTTACATATGTCTGTATGTATATGTCCATGGCAGAAAGCTATTATTAAGCAAGTATGAAAAACAGAAGATGTTCTGTTAAGTCACTGGTGATTACATTTCGACTGCGATATATGTTATATCGAGTCGTGACGTATTGAGGAGTGGGGGAGCGGATGTGGTGCTCAAGCGACCTCGTGCGGAGAGCAAGTACTAGAGAAACCGACAGCGTGCAGGTTTGAGCCTGAAAATAGTGAAAGTGAAGTCGCCAGCTAACGGGATTTTAAAAACGTGTGACCGTGCTGAAGTGTATACGCTAGTTCGTTCAGCATTCTACGTGGAGTAGACAAGTCCTTAATGGGGTTCAGACATGGTCTTAAACATGTAATAGTTTATCTTTGCGACCGTGTATCTACAGCTACTAACGGGCCATGCGGGAGAATACTTTCATAATCCCGACCGCCAGCTTGGCTGTATTGTGTCGTAACACTCTGCATATAAACCTTCGTGGAAATGCAGCCTAGACTTGATTCAAACTCTTCACAGTGGCTATACTTCTTAAAAAAAAGCACATTCTTAAGCAAGGTGTCAGAGGGAAGGAATACTATGAAGCTTATATCCATTACGATGGTAGGCTAGATTAAAATAAGAATACTGCATTAGCAGGGTATAGCGGGGACATGTTGGCAGCAACTTTCATTTACCATGAAGTGTGCGAGCGACTCTCGTGATGCAAGGGGCCGCGTGGACTCTTGTGAACTTGCTCACATTCGCGTTCATATATTGGAACTATTTAGCGGCTGTTCGAGTTCACCCTCGCTTCGTGACGAGTTGATAAACTGTGTGCGGTCCGGCCATCGGTATTCTAATATGTGTGGGAAGATATCGCCAGGATATTTTGGGACCATTTCGACCGACCGGGTGTTGTTCGAGCCTAGGAGGACTATGGTTCGTTCTCTGGAGACCCAGTTGGAGTCCGGCATGTTTTCGGTTGGTCTGGAGCTTAGTATGGCCAACGATATCCTTTTTTCCTCATCCAGATTCGCCAAAGGTACAGATCACTTCAACTTGTTACAGTAGCGTAGCGTGGACATTTTGAACTACCACACATTGCCATATTTGATTTTGTAGATTAAATGGTTGAGTAGAAAGTGCAGGTTCGATGTTTATTTCGAAGCTGACCTTCTATGATGCCAGGATTTTGACTCATAAAAATGAGTGCATCCTTTGTGTATTTTGATGGATAAATTTAAAATTTCAGTAGTATTTTACAGTATTTAAACTGATATGCTCATTCTTATTTGTCGAGAAATCAATGTAGGAAGAAGATCTACAGTTTTTTTTGTGTAAGAACATTTTAGTAACACAATTTTCTTTTTGGGAACTTTGACTGAGTTTTTCATATTCTAGTGTATTGTTCTTTAAGCACTTTCGCGTGGATCATCGTATTCTTTGAGGAGAATTTTTTTCCTTTCCGTATTATTATTACGGTATTAGGAAGTTTTCGGACCCTGTTATTCTGAATGTTACTTCGAGTCCTTTGACTATTTTTCTTCAGTTTATTAACAGATTTAACTTGTATTTTCTGAGCGTGATTTTCGAAGTGGATTGCCTAATGGGTCATTAGTCGCTTAGCCTTTGTTGCTAACCTAGATCCATGCTGTAGGACTAATCCATCGACATTTTCGCGTTCGGAAAAATCAGGGAAGATCTTATTTTGAGATTGGATTTATTTTTATAAATTGCTTTTTCAACCTCAGTTTGAGTGGTTGGGAGTGTTATACTTTTCTTCTTTTATGAAGTTAACACTGGATTAAATTGATATCATTGCCTTTGGTGCAATAGTTTTTCTCTATTAAGAGGGTATTTGAACGACATCCAAATTTGCGAGGATAATCCCAGGAATGACTTACTATAAGTCACATGTTTAAGAATTATGAATAATGTAATACATCAATGTAAGGCAAGTTTTCTAAAAATAGGTGGAGTATTTCTGGAATCCACTGGGCTTTGTTAGTAATCTGTTACAGAACCATATTTTTTTTTTTGAACACGAGTTCTGGCTTTTACTATAAACAGCTGATTTTCAGAATTGTGGATTTATAACAGTATAGGTGCATGTTCGATTTTAGAGAGGCATGTATTATGAATAATGCCCTTGTGTTTAGTATATTGATACAGTGCTTTGCGAAGCAAATTTTTCTTGTGGAGGATTGAGCCAGGTGTGCCAATCAGGATTAGATTGAATGGGGTTTTAACCCAGTTTTAACCTAGTATGGTTAATATTTGGTCATAGGTGACTTTATCGCTGTTATCGTGAAAATGCCTGTGTGAAGATTTTTTTTTTTTTTTAGCAGTATTGTTGAGAATCTTGAGTGGATATCCAGTTCAATATTTCCAGTAAAATTAATGTAACGACTTTGCCATAGGATGTATGTTTAACAAGGATCACCGATAACTATTTAATGCTGAATCTATGATTAATTTTTGCTTAACTTAACTGTTCGGCAGAAATACCCTGGAATTAGAAATGAAACAATTTTAAGCAGAAATGAATGTCGTGACATTAAGTCAGTGGGAAGAGAATAATCGAAATTATTCTGGAATTTTGTGTAAATTATATTCTGTAAATATGCCATATGAATTTCATTGTTTAATAACAAGACCATATAATGCTACTAAAAATGTCGTGTAGGATTATTGGTTATAATCAGGATATTTTTGTATAAGATGTTCTTTCAGTTAAGGAACCGGAATGAATTTAATTTATTCAATTCTTATAATATTTTTTTGTGAGTGCTTATCCTATGGGATTGATCATTATTATTATTAATATGCCTTATATTTTAATCAACTAAAAGTTAGTTGAGATAATGGGTGATTTTTTTTGAAACTCTTACCCATATTTCACAGTTGAAAGACAATCCAGTATAATCAATGAGATTTTTTGATTGGTCGTGGTATCGACAAAATTGATATTTCTTGTCATGTTTATTCTTGCAATAAACTAATTTATTACTTGGTTTTAATTATTGCGTGATGCTTTATAGAGGTGATGGAAGGGTGTATTAAGGGGGCCATCGCTAGGTATTTTAGGGTTTACCACACCTTTGAGATTCTTTCTTCCTTTTGAAGAATTCTTGTGTTTTGAGCTAGTCTTTTCTTTCTCTGAGCCTTGGTCAGTCTTAATACATCCTGTTAGGTATTCGAGTGGCCCTATTATCCCTGTGTCTGTTGGTAGAACTTGGGGGGTCTTTAGAGCCGGGGAATTTTCAGGTTCTACGATCCAGCTGCTATCCAGGGATTCAACAGGTATTGGTAGGTAAAAGGGTACAGTACGAGGACTGGAACGGGGTCTACTCAGCCTCGGGTGGCCCAAATGAGTAGAGGGGGTTCGATTCCCCCTCAGCCATCCTCGAAGTGGTTTTCCGTGGTTTCCCACTTCGTCTTCGGGCAAATGCCGGGATGGTACCTTCTTCAAGGCCACGGCCGCCTCCTTCCCTCTTCCTTGCCTATCCATCCTCAGCATCACTTACCTTCCCTCATGAGGCCCCTGTTCACTTTGCAGATGAGGCAGCCTGGGCGAGGTGCCAATCCCACCTCACCAGTTGTATCTCTTCCGATTCGATGTTCCCAGCTCTAGGACACTGCCCGTAGAGGAGTTAGTGGTGAGTTCCCTCGCTGAGACCGTGGGTTCCACCAACCTGGAGGGTTAAACGACTAAAAAATAAAAACAATAAAAAATAAAACAAGATGTTCAGTAAAGAACATATAGCCTACTTTCTCCTAAATGTATGAGTATAGTTATAACTCGTTGTTATTATCAAAGAGTATAATAGAACTATTCTTTGTTGAAGACCTTAGAAACGATTTACCTCTACCAAACGCCACTACCTAGATAAAAACTGCTACCATCATTGAAGAAAGAAAGATAAGAAGTATCTAAAGAATGTTATGGATCTGCAGACATAATCGACCGGACTGGCGGCGTGGCTCAGCGGTAACGTTCTCGGTTGCTGGACCGTATGTTTCAGGTTCGTATCCTGGCGCAGTCAGCTGGCATTTGAGGGTGCACAAATGCGAGGGAGCTGTGTTAGTAGATTTACTGGCACGTTAAAGATCCCCTTCGGGACAAAATTCTGGCACCCCGGCGTCTCTAAAAGCAACAGTAGTTAAAAGGGACGTAAAACCAATAACATTATTATTATTATTATTATTATAGTTTATTGTTTAACAACATTATCACGGCAAATACCGGCTACATTTTCTGTTACAGCCTGGTTCGGCCTGAGTAAGGAACCATCTGTACTGAGATAATTTCTATTATACTGTTCAGAGACTTCACATCCAGGTCGTGCCCGCAGTCTTCACGAGTCTCCTTCATTTGTAGGATGAGCTAAATTCCCATCTGGATCATCAAGCCTTGCTGAGTATTCGGCCAGTGTATTGTCACCAAGGAACTTCCTAACAATATGGCATGTGTTTAACAGAACTGCCTTCTGAAGTTCAATATATATCTGCGGGTGCAGATTCAATATTGATAGACTACTATGGAGAGTTTTCGGTATAACACCAGTACACGATACAATTATTGGGATGGTAGTCACCGAATCAAGTTTCCACATCTGCTTTACCTCAATTGCCAGTTCTGTGTACTTCGATATTTTAGTAGCAGCTGTTGTTTGGATGTTTTGAGTGTTGGGACATGCGATATCTATCAGTAATGCCTCTTTGTGTACTTTATTGATGACTATGATATCTGGCCGGTTGTTACTGACTGCGACATCTGTCACAACTCCTCTGTCCCAATAGAGCTTGTGTGTGGCATTTTCGAGTACTGCAGATGGTATGTATTTCCAATAGGGGACGGAGCTTTGAAGAAGTTTGTACTTCAATGCCAGTTTCTGGTGGATAATGTTGGCAACTTGGTCGTGTCGATGTTTGTAGTCAGTGTTGGCAAGGTGGGAACAACCTGATATGACGTGTTGAATGGTTTCACTACATTTGCCACAGCGGCGACATTTCTCACTCTCTGTTGCTGGATCTTTTATGATAAATTTCCGATAGCTTCGAGTAGCAACAACTTGGTCTTGGATAGCTACAACAAATCCCTCTGTTTCCGGAAAGAAGACCGAGTGGGTCAGCCATGCGTGCGACGCTAACTTGTCGATGTGAGGCTGGTCCAACTCATGTGGAAACTTCCCATGAAGCGCCTTCTGTTTCCAATTCCCGATCTTGTGTTCAGTAGTTTTCATTTCTTTTACTGGTGGATCTAAAGATGACAGATGGAGCGGTGTGTAATTATCATCAGCTGAAGATACAGTGTGATGGAGAGGGGATGTTTCTCCTTTGTTGTGGAAAAATGCACGCAGAGTTGTCACTTGTTTTGTATGAAGGTTCATGATGTCTATCAGTCCTCTACCACCTTCAGACCGAGGTAGAGTCAGGCGCTCTGTTGCTGATTTCGGATGGTGCATACGATGGCGTGATAAAAGCACCGATGTTTTTCGTTGCAGATCTTGCAGTTCAGTTTGAGTCCACCTGATTATACCAAAGGAGTATGTAACTACGGGCATTGCAAATGTGTTAACTGCCTTAATGATATGTTTAGCGCTAAGTTTTGAAGAGAGAATACTGCGAAGCCGTGAAGTATAGTGCTCAGTTATGTTCTTCTTGATATCACCGTGTCTGAGACGGGTACTCTGGGCGAACCCAAGATATTTGTACAATGCGCCTTCCTCCAACGGCTGAATACTTCTTTGTCCCTCTCCAACAGGTATTCCTTGTGCAGAGTGCGAGCCTCTAATAACAGTCTGTGTTCTGCACTTATCAAAACCAAACTGCATATGGATATCTGAAGAAAAGCTCTGAGTGATAGAGATAAGATATTGTAGGTGCACTTTAGTTGATGCATACAGTTTAATGTCATCCATGTAAAGAAGATGGTTCATCCTGTACGCTTCACCATGATTACCCTTAATACTAAATCCGTAGTTGCTACTGTTCAGGATTTGCGAGAGAGGATTCAATGCCAGACAAAACCAGAGTGGGCTTAGCGAGTCTCCTTGGAAAATTCCTCGGCGAATCGGTATTAATGAAGATGTTAAACGAGTGCCACCCACTGTAAGTTGGAGGGCAGTGCTCCATGAAACCATTGCGCACTTCAGGAAGTTCACTATAATAGGGTTGACCTTGTAAATCTCCAAGCTCTGTTTAAGCCATGTATGAGGCACGGAATCGAAAGCTTTTTGGTAATCAATGAAGCAGGTATAAAGATTTCGTGATCTACGACAGGCCTGCTCTAATGCCACGGCATCAATAGTGAGCTGTTCCTTACATCCTTGAGAATTCCTTCTGCAACCCTTTTGCTCCTCTGCGAGAATGGCGTTTTCCTCACAATGCGCATGAATTCGGTTAGCAATAATGGATGTAATGATCTTATAAAAGTTTGGCAAGCAGGTGATGGGGCGATATTTAGATGGATTTGTGATTTTAGAGTCCTTTGGCTTGAGATAGGTTAACCCTCTGGCTAGGAAAACTGGAAATGCAGCAGGATTTTCCAGAAAACATTGTATGTAAGTAGCCAGTAAACGGTGGGTGCATGTGAGCCTTTTATAGTAGTAATTATGGATCCGGTCAATTCCAGGTGTTTTCCAATTCTGTAGGCAGCTGATGACCTGGCGTAGTTCCTCAACATCAACGTCTGTATGTGCCATTTGATTTATTCGTCTGGTAGCATTCTCTATTTCCTTCAACCACGGAGCTTCATTGTTGTGTTCTTCCGGCCTAGACCATATTGATGACCAGTAGTCGGTAACACTCTCCGCACTGGGTCCTTCTGGAGAATCATTCTGAACTTGAGGTGTCTTTTTCAGGTCTTCATAGAACTTTCTCTCATTTCTCTTGAAGTCATTGTTCTGTTTCTTCCGTTCGGTAGTGTTCTGGTATCTCTTAAGACGCTTAGAGAGGGCTGCAAGTTTTTGTTTATAAGTATCAAGTACTTCTGTTATCACTGCGTCCTCGGGGACCTGAAATTCTTCTAGTGAGAAGTCCATCATGATCCTTCGTATGCGGTTGTTCAGACGTCTACTTCTCACTCCACTCTTATACTGTTGCAGTCTGTTCACATTCTGGCGTAGTTGTTCAATGCGTTGTTTTAAACGTTTTGCCCATGGTGGATCACTGGGTTTCCTTGCAGCAGACTGTTGGTTTGGAGGGCGTGGCCTACCCCCATTAATTCGTACTGCAGCTAGTGCTGCACAATAGATAGCAGTATGAACCTCCATGAAAGATTGGTGCTCTTCTAAATAGTTGGGAAGTACGGTTTCGTTCAGTTCTTTCAACACCATGGCAAACTTGCGGGAAGACTGCTGCCTCGGAAGTATAGGACGTTGGGTAGGGTCAGTACCTGCATATTCAAGCAGAGTTGAATTAAATTCGTCTTGGATCTTGGAATGATGGCTTGTTTCCCCATTATGAGGTTCATTTACGTGAGTCGATTCATTCAGGGAGACCTCATTATCAGTATTTATTTGGCTAGTTTCACCACTTGCAGCTGAGGGATATAGTTCATGAGATATCTCCTGTCTGATTCGATCCAGAACAGGGTCGGGAACTAAATGATTCTTTACAATTGCTCTTCTTTGATCCGCGACTCGTTGCTCAGTGATGCTAAACAGAGGATACTGCTGCTTGAAAGCCGCATGCAGTGCTTGGCGGTAGTTTGTTATATCTGTTTCAAGACGAGTTATTCGATAATATGCCCACATGATATATTCATTCTGGGCTTACCTGCGAGAGTGGTTGTATTTATTACAAAGGCACTGCCGTCAGGTGCGGTGCGAGACTCGAGATTTTGTGTACCGCCAATATCGTCTTGAGCTGCTGGAGCTTCTTCGGGTCTACTGATGGGTGGACAGCAGCTTGTCATCCCACTGCCACCGGTTTGCGTATTGTCACCTCTAGCGGTGGTTCTAGAGGTAACCTGCCGTATCACAGGCAGTGACATTTCTTAAAGCAAATTACTATTATTGCCTTTCCTGTGTGCTTTTTATTATTATTATTATTATTATTATTATTATTATTATTATTACATAATCGGCCTGACGCGGGCAACATCCAACTTTGAGTTGAGACATGTCTTTACACGTCTGGCTGCGTATGACTTTCACAACCCTAATTGAATTAACAAATCTTTCCATGACCCTACAGAGACGTGTGTATACCAACTATGTGGATATTTTCGATTGCTATTTGGCTGAAATAAAAGTATTAATTAATATCCTGAACTAGCACCAACGGTAGAGTTCAGATACTATGTGAAATCGTTTTGTTCTTTACTTCAATTAACATTTTCAAATAACGCACAATAGGCTGTTACAAACCCTTTAAAATAAAAAGTAAAAATGTATCGTAGTATCATCTTGTCATTCTTCAAATTCGATGCGCATAGAATGCCAATGGTATAGTAATCAATGGAGCCCCACGTAGACTAGTCGTGACATCTAGTGGTGAAATATCGAACAATATAATCCTAACAGAGCGAGTGCATTCTAGCGGCCAGAAGAAGAAACTTTTCAATAAAATCTGGAAGTTAATAAGTAGCGGCGTGCAGTTACCTTTTTGGCAGCTAGATGTCTCGAGTAAATCTGCTGGCGAATTATGTTTTAATTAAATATATATTTTACACCATAATATGCACAATATAACGCTTAATTTTAAAACATCTGAGTCATTACAAAACAATAAACATATAACATTTCAAGCAAAAAAATAGCTCTGATCGGGTTTGAACCATAGGTATTTGAGCGATAGGCTAACGCTCTACCACTGAGCTAATTGTGTCAACGAGTATCGTTCTATATAAAATGACTTACATAGAACTTGTTAGCAAATAATGATTTATACTAAACGATTTCATCACTGGAGTATATTATTTATATATAAAGCATTTCATACAAAGTTTATTTATTTTGTATCAGTACGCTATATTGCATGCAATACTCAAATTAGTGAAATATAAGTCAGGCACAAGATATCCGCTGCCATCTTGTCTTATTACTGAATCGGCTCAGCTTTTTAAAATCACGTCTGCACTATAGTATTACAAAATAAACTTTTAATTTCGAACGTGCCTCTTCCTTTAGAACAGTTAAAACGATTCTCGGCTCGATAATCGGAACTGGTGGGTCCCATGATATGGATTATAAAGTTTGCATAATTCGCACGGCCGCCATCCTGAAATGGTATGGCGGACGACCATGTAGTTTGGTCACAAGACGCATCCTATACGAAGGTATGTTGTTACCAAATTTGGTAGAGATCGGATGATTTGGTTAGTCGTTATTTGATTTTACGTTTTGAACGTTTGAGTGGCCGCCATTCAGTTTTAGTAAAGATGGCGGCGATATAAAACATGACACTGAGGTGTCGTTTGCTAGTGCTACCTTTGTACGAAATTTCGTTCAATTCGCATTCACCGTGTTCGAATTGATAGGGGGGGACAGACATTCAGAGTACACACACTCTCACACACACAGACACACACACACACACACCCAGACTCACACACACACATACACACACACACAGACTCACACACACACATACACACACACAGACAGACACACTTTTTTCGCCCTGTGTTGATCTCATAAGTCTACTTTCATTTTTTGCAAAAATCGAAAGTAGGCTAAAAATGAATACGCCTACTTGACAGTAAAGGGAATTCCTATAGTGGTCTATGAAAGGCTAGCGCAGTTCCCGTATAAAAACATCGATATATATTACTTTGATCACTGCATTACCGCAATGTGGGCTAATATCTGAATAGCGATTGTGCAGAAACAAAATACCGGCTTTGCCGACTAGTTACAATGTTTCGCATAAAAGCATATCATCATTTAAATACTGATACGAAGACATGTGGTTTGTGTTTCAATGAGTTGACACCAGAGTTCGCATGAGCGTTTACCGTTCAGTATGAAAGTGTTCAGGAAAGTTACTCGGCGAGTGGATGCCCTCACTTTTATCCAGAGATTGAAAAATAGACTCTTAATAAATCATAATTGTTTTCAGCAAATATGATCTAATGAATATTTTTACACCAAAGAACGACAACTTGATGATGATTCATTGTAGAAATATCTGTAATGGCGCCTCCAAACCTTGAAGTAATCCGTATGTTATATACATTCCTCATGGTACCACTGCCAGCTGGATCGGATCGCATCCCTCCTGGCTGCTAAAGCAGCTGGCAGTGCGTCTTACACACTTCCGTCCGATCCACTCCGTCCCATTTTTCAAATTCACTCCCACAAAAAATATCCAGCAACCGAGTGGAAAGATGTTACACATCAAAAAAAGGAGCTCATTTCTCAGCCAGAGGTCCGCCAACAGAGCTTCGATTTGATAGTCAGGTGGCAGTGCAATCGGAACGTCGATATTGGTGAGTAGATTCCTCAACGGCTCCAGATCTGAAAATCTCTACACCTGGGAGCTGATCCCATATGATTATTATTACAGTTTAATAACAATAATAATAATAATAATAATAATAATAATAATAATAATAATAATAATAATAATAATAATATTTTTAGCCTACTTTTCACATTTCGCAAAAATGAGGAAAAAGTAGACTTATGAGGTCGATACGGGAAAATGTGTGTCTGTCTGTCTGTCTGCCGCTTAAATACTTAAGGCAGGGCCGCGCTGGCAGTGTGTGTGTGTCCCCCCTATCAACTCCTAAACGGCGGCAGCAATTAAAACCAAATTTAGTATGAGTAAAGATGTGCACCGGAATATCTCACGTCCATATTTGAAAATGATGTCAGTGCTACCAACTGCTGAAATAATGCACTAGAAATTTGAGCTCCATGTTGGATATCTTGCAAGGTATGCATGGGAGCTATTCCAAAATTGGCACACATGCAGATAATACTATTTCAGTTTAATTTCCAGGACGCCAACAATGACAGTGTTGCCAAAATAATTTTAAGCCTTCTGATAGGTCCAATGTTTACATGCATATAACTTCTACACTATCAATTGGATTTAAACCAAATTTTGTATGTAATATCTGTACATAAACAGATATGACTGAGCGTATTCTTTAGAGCCACCAGGGCTGCCAACTGTTAATAATTGCTCTCTCTATTTATTTATTTTTTATCCAAATACCAATATATCAGAAAGTATGCAAGCCAACAGCTTTAAACTATGCACACGTATATTCTGACATTTTAGATTAATTTGGAGTAACTTATATACGTCAGTTCTACCAACATGATAGTACCAATTTTTAAATATATGTAACTTCTATACTATCAGTTGGATTTCAACCAAATTTCGTATGTGCTATGTGTACCATGACAGATATGACTATAAGTATTGTTAAGAGCAATCAGGGCTGCCAACTGTTAATAAATGCTGTCTATATTTGTTTTTACCCTAATATCAATATATCAGAAAGTATGCAAGCCAACAGCTCTATACTTTGCACACGTATAGCACGTGACATTCTAGATTAATTTGGAGTAATTAATACAAGGCAGTGCTGCCAACATGATTCTATGCCTGCTGATACGTCCAATTTTAAAATGCATGTAACTTCTATACTAACAAATGGATTTCATCCAAAATTGGCACAACAAGATATCATAATATTTCAGATCATTTCTGACCAGCACACGCATGGTATTGTTGGCAAAATGCTTTTACGCGTGCTGATAGATCCCGTGTCTAACTGCATGTAACGTCCATTGGACTTCAACCAAATTTTGTATTCTGTACCTTAAGAGATGGAACTAAGAATATATTCAGTCACCAGGGCTGCCAACTGTAGTGCTCTATTAGGCTTCATTATACCAGGTATATTTAGAACTAATTAGATATTTCGATATTACCAACTTAATTTTGTCATTATTCTAGATAGGTTCATATACTGTAGAATAATCATTGGCATGAAAAGTAGGCTGTAGAGTTCTTCACGGAACTTCTTGTTTTTTTCGTTTTTAGAGGGAAACCGTGGGAAAATCTTCAAAAGACAGATTGCAAGCTTCCGTACTTACAACTGTGCAGGATTCTTACCTACTAAAAACCCACGAACCCTATACTTGGCTTAAGGCTACCCCGGAACTGCCTGTTCAGCCTTACTTCAGGGTGGAGACACTGTTACGACCAGAGGTCTCAGTCAATTTCATTTAACGTGATGATAATGAAATTACTCATCATCATGCTGAACGTCATCCCATTGATCATCACAATAACGACACCGTTAACTTGGCGAAATTCCCATTCGATGGAGGTATGCTTCATAATAGCCATGGCCAGAGAGAAACATGGTAATGTACAGCAATAATTAACCTCACCATGTTCCCTCGACAACCATGGCTTCAGTTGCTTGATGAGCCTAGCTGTCCACCTGCCACGATGTTCACGTTCGCAGTATACGGGTATCGCCCCAGCTATTACTAGCACTGCCGGTCCAGACACTGTACGATAGGCAGAAGTTATTCTGAGGGCAGCTCTTCTGTGAACAGAGGTTATCCGCTTCCTATACATCTCAGAGCCAAGAGCTACTGACCAAATCTCTGCACCATAAAGAATAACTGATTCCGCCACTCTCATCAGCAATTTCCTCTTCAAGGGTGAAGGGCCGCCAATATTAGCCATGAGCCGCGACAATTTGTTAACAATCCTTGCAGCCTTATAATAATAATAATAATAATATTTTTTTTAGGGGAAGAAATGCATTTACGCACAGAGTGTCGGGCTCCTGCTCCTGAGTAGCAGACTACCGACTAAAACTCCCCCGTTACTTCTGAACACTAGCCTGGAACCGTTTAGCACATTACTTCAGGCTAGAGTCATTTTATATTTGCCCGTAGGGCACACTTCCGTAATGAATCATCTTCAGTGGCGATCCAGATCCGTCTTCTTTGTTCGGAGGATATCTTCAACAAAACTTGCTACAAGTTTCCAATGTTCTTCATTTTGTAGCATTATCGCAACAATATTGTCGGGAGATATCTCTACATCAATTTGATCTTGAAGAGACTGCCTACTTTGGACCCACCGTCCACAAGAGAAGAAGGTGTGATTAGCACTATCTACCTCATTAACACAGTAGATACAATCTGGTGAATCCACTTTCCCCATCTTCTTAAGATAAGAACAGAAGTACCCATGGCCAGTCAAGAACTGAGTGAGATAATAACCAACCTCACCATGTTTCCTCTCTGTCCAAACCTGCACCTGGGGTATCATTCTCCTAGTCCACTGGCTTCGGTGTCCTTGCTCCCATTTGATCTGCCAGTTGTGAATAATAATAAAAACAAGTAGTTCCGAGAAGAATTATATAGCCTATATTCATATATCCTACTTATGTTAATTGCTTCTATCAATACAGGCCTACAAAATTTCAGTTTGATTGTTGCATGTTCAGAACAGACTAACACTATTGTATGAGTATTAAAATCATCCTGAACTGATGTAGATAATTTTAATTACAACTTTAATCAAGGAAATTATTACGCTGAGACTGATCAAAATATACAAAATTAACAGCAGATGGTTCTTTTATACCGGAAAGTTGTAGAGTTGCGCTCTGACCACCCAGGCAACTTGACTAATTATATTTATAAATAATTTAATTGAAGACGCCCATAAGTGGCATTAAATATGCACTTCTATTAATTATACAGATAATTAACTTAATGATGAAAGTATTGACCAGATGATAGCACACTCACAAAGTAGTCACAACCAATCTTAAAGTTATTTAACTACTTATTTATACTACGATTTCTTGTCCAACATTGCGTGGGTGGAGTCGTGTGAAAAATAAAATCCATAGCCTGTTCCAGTCATCCCACCGGGTCAGGGAAGGCCCCCACCCCCTCCATCCATCTACCGGCGAGGATATGAACTGTGCCGGCTGCCGAAGCCTGTCGCACTACTCAGGGGCAATGATTAAATGAATGACGGATGAAATGATAAGGGAGAGTGTTGCTGGAATGAAAGTTTTGACAGGAAAACTGGATAACCTGCAGAAAAACCTGTCTGCCTCCACTTCGTCCAGCACAAATCTCACATGGAGTGACCGGGATTAGAACCACGGAACCAGCTGTGAGAGGCCGGCGTGCTGCCGCCTAAGCCTCGGAGGCTCGGTGGAGTCGTGTCAAGCTTTGTAATGATGATGATTGTTGTTGCTTTAAGGGGTGCCACAGCGAGGTAGTCTGCCCCTAAGCTTGCAAATCCATGACCTACTAGCCGGGTTGTGCAGTCCTGACACTCGAATCACCTTTCTGTGATGGGAATTGCGGGAAATGAGGTAGCGGATGAAGCTGCAAAAGAGACGGTATCACTACCACCTCGGCCAATGGAGGTACCTGCTAGATATATTTGCTCTCAGTTACGCCGGAAGTTCTGGCTTTCTGGGAGAGTCAGTGGCTAGCGAACCCAATGCCTAACCACGCCTTGTTGCGTAGTGCCTAGCATTCTTGGCTGTCACTGCAGAAGCTGGGACGGGGTACACTCAGCCTCGTAAGGCAAAACTGAGAAGAGGTGGGTTGGATTCCTACTTCAGCTGGAAGTGGCTTTCCGTGTTTTCCCACTTCTACTCCAGGCTAATGCCAGGATGATTCGTAACTGAAGGCCACGGCTGTCTCCTTTCCAATCCTCACTTGACTTACCAATACACGCACTAATACATTCAACAAATTCAACAACCTAGTACACGGGGCTACATGACCACGATGTCGCAAAGCCCTTAAATAAATCAACAACATTCATGAAAGGGAATATTACTGATTACTCGAAATAACGCGCCGCTCGGCAAGGTAAGGAAAATAAGATATCAAATACATTTATGCCAATCGTGCGCCTTCCAATCGCCGGGGTAATCACTATTTATCTCTTTGCGCTAAGCGAATGGTGTCACCCGACAATATTGCTTTAAAAGTCTGCTCGCTCTTGCTTAGCAAAATGAAAGATTGAATAGCGGCAAAAGGGTTCCCTTTCAAAGGTACTCATGTGAAGAATCGTTAAATATAAATTCATTACCTAATTAAGGGCAGATGATCTCCAAGTTATATCCCTTAAGACAGCCATCATCACGACAGTAACCTAATTAGGAGTGGTTAACGTGTCGGTCTACTAACCCCAACCTTGCAGGTTCGCTCCTGGACGTGTTAAGTGATTTTTGAAAGGTGACAAACATTTACGACACGCATGTCAGACGATGTTGTCATGTCAAAGAACGCAATTGAATTCAGTAGGCCGTGTTCATAATGGCAAAATTAATCTCGGGAGTTTCCGCCAACACAAAGTTCCTAATTTTTCTACTAGAAAGCGCAATAGTGTTCAAGGAGCTTAGATATCTAACCTCCTTGACTTTCATAGTGCTTCAAAGACCAACGAAATTCGACATGCAAGCTACCCTCTGGGTGTCAAATAACAAAGCTTGCACCCGGCATCCGAGGCCATACGATATTATTATTACATAATTAGGATTGCTCATTATTCGATTTATATTAATTGTTCATCATAGGAAGGCCGCCTCCTTCCCAGAGCAAGTCTCAATTACAAACACACTTCTACTGACACCACAATAACACATACACTAGAGGGTGTCTAGATCTACGTACAGGACGAGTTCCCTGTTGGTGTCTGTACTTGACAGAAGCGTAGCCAAGTTCGACCAATGGGGGGTTACAGTTATAAATTAATGTGTGGTGCGCATTGTGGGTAGCACTATAAGGCCACTAATACAAGTGATATTTGTTATTAGTCAGTTCATGGAAGTCACGTGTTGACTACATGGTAACTTTAGAATAAATAGATTAGGGTAAATAAGGCTCGTCCTCACGATGGCACTGATGTCACGACATTGCTGTCACGAAATGTCACGGCATTCGCTGCCATGGCAGTTACCTGTTCACACGATAGGTACAGAAGTTTGCGTCTTCGTGGCATTTTCGCGCAACATGGTGGACGTTGTTCGTGCCGTTGCCAGTGTTGTCGGAGAATTGATAGCTCTGGAGGAGAGAACATATAAGACGAAGGAGAAAGATGAGTGGGTGAGAAAATGGATACTACGCAGAGGAAAACTAGGTGTATCTGAAACGCTACTGAGAGAATTGGCATTGGAAGATTCTCGGTCATTGAGCAATTTTCTACGAATCGACGAGAATATGTTTGAAGAACTCTTAAGAAATGGATATTGCTGATAGTTTTCCAGAAACTGAAGAATATCAAACGCAGCCATAATATAATTACTCACAATACACGTGGTCGAGTGATGCAATGTCACGACACGACTGGCACAAACCTGGTCTCATGACGACATTGCGTGTGGAAGTTCACGTTAGTGTCATGACAGCGCTGATGCCGCGTTGTCGCATACCAAAACTTTTGAATACGCGACACCACTGCCACGGCACTGTGACGGTGGCATCAAAAACTGTTCCGACAATGACACTGCTGCGACATTTCATGTCATGACAGCAATGTCGTGACATCAGTGCCATAGTGAGAACGAGCCTTTTAAATCCGGTACAGATGCCGTTGCGGTTCAGACGCTGCATACACTGTAGCCATAAGTTCCCATCGTTGCAGCTAGATGGCAGCGTGGAAGCTATTTCGGTATTCAAGCAATAACCACTGTCTGCGGGTGTTGTGCAATTTGATCTCATATTAAGCAAATTGTAGTCGATAATGTGAGGCGAGTGCATGTTTCCTCCTGACAAAGTATATCCTTGTGTTCATTTATTGTATTCTAGCAACCCGCCCAAGTTTCGTCCGGGAATAGTTATGAATGCATTACGTGATGAGCGCTTTCTTTTCGATGTCAATTAACTACGACCTATATCCGTTTTACGTCTCGGCATGATGGTTTAAAATCGCTGACTGGGCAATTAATTATATTATCATGCTTGTGCAACGAATTCTTATCGGACGTAATTTAAGAATGGCGAGCTGCATGAAGCACAAATCCCCCTTCTGTCCAATCTTAACTTGACTGTGTATTTTGCGGAACGAAAAGTTCACAGGTGAAATGAAGAAAAGATGAGTTGCACTTCCAGGGAACTTGGAACACAACCACTCTTCTCTGAAGTCTTAACTCAACACGAATCCACAGTTTGCTGCTGGCTGTATCTGGGGTAATAGGCTCGCCCGCTAGCTAGTTTGTAACTGGGGTGATAGGCTCGCCTCTAGCTAGCTCATAAACTGTCACCTCAGTAATTGAATGGAGTTTGTTGGAAGAAATGAAAACGTGAAAACACTTATAGTGGGCGATGTATTGAAGATATAGACATGCTCTCGCGGACCTCTTTGTAGAACTTTTCATGCTCAGCAATTCTTACACTCATCGTATATTGATATTTTTAAAGGTTTGCCCAGGGTAAGCTTAAAACAAGCATGGACGCTAGATCTTTTTTTTTTTCGACTTTTTCACTGAAATCGTTACTGCTTGGTTTCCTTAGATCATAAATAAATTATTTTCTACGGAAACCATCCTCGAGACATCCTTTACAGAATGGTGAAAACCGCATCAAAATCCATCCAGTGGTTCTCGAGATTACCCGTGACATCTAAGAATCGGGCCTTTGTTTTATACTAAGTAGAGATTAAGTTGGTTTCAAACTCTTAATCAGACGTTTCTTGTACAGAATAAGTCTTAACCGTTACTGTAGAATATGGTAAGCTTATTTTCGGCCATGTTAGCTTTGAGGCACCACAATAGGAGGGTGCGACGACTCTACCTGACATTTGGAAGAGTTGCCGCACAGCAATCTGGTAGGGATGTCTCATTGATATGGTTACGGCTGTGAGTTTGTTTCATCGCTCGCCGCATGAGTCACAACTGCCTCAGGGCTGGGCTGTGCTCTGCCTCAGTGTATTGCGTGCGCCTTATGCAACAGGTCTACTAGGACAAAGGGATGGTCCAGAATATTCGTGACCCAGCCAGCGATGGAAGCCTCGAGAAGCCGTGAGCCCTGGATGGGTCTAGAAGCATTTATTGAGTCACCGGCCTGCTATATAAGAGCGACCTGTCAAGCAGTTGTTGTTGTGTGTTTTACGAGCTAGTGCGAGTGGTTATCCTGAGCGACAGAAGTGTGGTGACTTGCGAAACCCCTAGTGAAACCGATTCTCTTGACAGCGAAGCAGCGTGTAGCAGGTTTTCGTAAGTAACTGTAATTTGTGTACATAGGGAAGAGTTGCATGTAGTTCTGTCAAGGCCACCAGACTCATTAGCGAGAAGATTAACTGTTGACAAGTGAAAGCGGGCAAGAGCTCTCCATAAGCAAGAGACTTGAGGAAACTGGAGTAAGGTTCTAATTGCTTGTATTTGCTGATGAGTAGTGTATCTTCCTGCAAGCAATAAAGCTAACTTCTCTTTAAAGCAGTAATTGGTATTGTGCTTTCTACCCACCGTAATCCAGTTAAAAAAGTGCCACCAGGGGGTGGCACGTAACAACTGGTGTCAGAAGCCGGATTACGAACTCTAGCACAAGCACAACACCTGACGGTCCTGGTTTCAAAACCCGAGCAGGTCATTTTCTCTAATTTTTCTGTGAGTGCATGCCCTTTACAAAACAAACAACTAAAATGGAGGCACAATTGGCAGCATTGCTGGAAAAGTTAAATGGCATGGAAACCAAGATGGAAGACGGCCAGAAGAAGATGGAAGACGGCCAGAAGAAGATGGAAGACGGCCAGAAGAAATTAGCTAAGGACCTGAAGGATGACCTGAAGAAGATGGAAGACGGCCAGAAGAAGATGGAGGACGGCCAGAAGAAGTTAGCCGAGGACCTAACTGCCAAACTAGAAGACGGCCAGAAGAAGTTAGCCGAGGACATAACTGCCAAACTAGAAGACGGCCAGAAGAATTTAGCCGAGGACCTAACTTCTAAATTAGAAGACGGTCAGAATAAGTTAGCAGAGGACCTAACCGCCAAATTTCTGGATGGCCAGAAAAATCTGGAAGAGTGTCTGCTGATGAAATTAAAGGAAAGCCAAAGGAAATTTGAACAGGGTCTGCGTGAGGAAGTCACGGCAGTGGAAAAGAAGTTCGACGCCTTACAAGTGGAAGTTGCCGAGCTGCGCCAAGGCCCGCTAATGGGGGTGGAGGAGAAATTCAACGCCTTACAAAAGGAAGTTGCCGAGCTGCGCCAACGCCCACTGACGGGGGTGGAAGAGAAATTCAACGCTTTACAAAAGGAAATTGCTGAGCTGAGCCAACGCCCGCCGACGGGGATGGAAGCGAGATTCAACGCTCTACAAGAGGAAGTTGCCGAGCTGCGCCAACGCCCGCCCACCGTTACACCGGGAATATCAGGAACGGGACATAGCAGAGTGACGCCTCCAACCTTCGACGGAAAGGTCCCGTGGAGCACCTACTTACTTCAGTTCGAGGCAGCCTGTTCCATAAATAACTGGAACAACACAGAAAAGGCTACAGCTCTTATTGTAGCGCTGAGAGGTGACGTCCTTCAGGCCATCCCGACTGGATCCCAGGACTACGCTTCACTGATCGCCCATATGGAGTCCCGATATGGAGATAGCCATCTTCAGCAGGCCTACCAGATGCAGCTCCGGACCCGGGTACAGAAGTGCGCGGAAACCCTGCAGGAGTTCGAGATGGACATCGCACGCCTCGTAAGGCTCGCCTATCCAACAGCGCCGGCCGACTTCCTGGAACAGATTGCAACGCAGACCTTCACCGACGGGCTACGGGACTCGGACACTCAACAGGCACTGCGACTCGCGCGCAATAAGACCCTGGCAGATGCGCTGAGCCACGCACTTGAGTTCGAGACGGCTAAACAGGCATCTAGAATGCACGCGCGGGTACGTCAGGTGGACGTCGACGAACCAGCCAAAGCCGAGAAGACCAAGCCCCTGGCCGATGAACTGATGGAGGCGCTAGGCCGGTTCTTCAAGAGTCGCAGTACCACCAACAAAAACGTAGCCGAAGGACATCCGGAGAGGCGGCCCGGAAGAGGACTACCGACCTGCTGGACCTGCCGTAAGAGAGGCCACCTGAGCAAGGACTGCGGTGATCGCCGCCGCCAAGGGTTTCCGTCGGGACAGTCAGTCGTAGAGAAACCGCGCGGCCCAGGAAAGCAAGTATCAGCCAGCCTCGGGGGCCAAAGGATGGCTTGTGACAGTCGTCAAGCCCCGGCAGTCAAAGTTCGTGTGACGCAGTTACGGAGGGATAATAGCAGCCTGATGGTCGACGGAGTCGTCAACGGAGAGAGCTGGCCCATGCTAATCGACACGGGAGCATCGAGGACCATCGTCAGTCCCACCGTGATCCCGAAGTGGAGAGTGCAACCCACACAAAGGAACCTCCAGCTAATAACCGCGACCGGAGAGACCACACCGGTACATGGCGAAGCATCACTGGAGTTCGTCATTGGTCGACGGGCGATAAAGCATCCAGTGCTTGTGGCTGACGTATCAAATGAAGTGATCATCGGACTGGACTTCCTGGACCAGAACAACATCATCTTGGATCTGAGTACCAACACTCTGCACTTCGGAAGTGAGGAACTTGCTTTGCAACCAGCACACGAGGCCGTCGCCGCACGACGAGCAAGGCTGAGAGAGGACGTCATCGTTCCCGCCAGGACGGAAGTCAGCGCTGCCGTAATTGTCGACGGAACAGCTGAGGGAGTGGCGGCTGTCATCGAGCCAAAATATGAGGACATCCAGACAAAAGGATTGCTAGTTGCCAAGACTCTCATCAACACGACGACTCAGCCGTACGTCCGCCTGTCCAACCTGAACGACTACGATATTACGGTTCACCGGGACACCAACCTAGGAGTCTGCGAGCCCGTTACCTGGATTGCCCGCATCACAGATACGACGGACGGACACCTGCAGACGGACAACCGAAGAAGACGCGCACTGCCAGAAGAACTACAGAAGCTGTACCAAGGATCCCAGGACCATTTAGACTAGGAAGAATCACGCCAACTTCAGGACCTGCTACGCGAATTCCAGGACGTCTTCTCCGTGGGGAGCAATGACTTCGGCAGGACAAGCTTGGTCCAGCACAGAATCGACGTTGGGGACAGCGCACCAATTAGAGCCCCATTCCGACGTGTCCCGCTCGCCAAGCAAGCCGAAGTCGACCGGATGGTAGAAGAGATGAAGGAGCAAGGGGTGATCGAGCCATCACATAGTCTTTGGAGTTCTCCGGTCTGAAATGAAATCAATCGCGGCAATGATCGCCAAGACGTTGCGCAGACGCCGGTGCAGACTGCTGTAAAGAAATCAACCCCATTTGTTTAAGCTACATAGAAAGAAAGATATTGCAACGAAGATCGCCAGCAATGTTCGCACGACAATCTATGTCGTAGGAAAACAAGATGTTCAGTACAGAACATATAGCCTACTTTCTCCTAAATGCATGGGTATTGTTATAACTCTTTGTCCTTTTCAAGGAGTATGATAGAATGTTGGTTGTAGTAGCTTGTTGAAATACAACGTGCTATAGGGATATTAAACATGAATATGAGGTGCCCTTTGCTAGTGCTACCTCTGTACCAAATTTCGTTCAATTCGGTTTCACCGTGTTTGAATTGATAGGGGGAATCGATTTGCACACATACTTGGCCACCATCTGCAAACTATTGGGCTGATGTTCTTGCAGTTTGGTCTGAATATGTTTCCCACATAAAGATATGGTGTTGCAAAATTTGGTAGAGACTAGGTTTGTCGTAATTACATTTTAGCTTTTAACATTTGGGTGGCCGCGATTACGTTTCCGTCAAGATAGCGGTGATATAAAACATGACACTGAGGTGCCCTTTGCTAGTGCTACCTCTGTACCAAATTTCGTTCCATTCGGTTTCACCGTGTTCGAATTGATAAGGTGAATCGATTTTCACACAAAGATGGCCGCCATCCGCAAAATATTAGGTTGATGACCTATTAGTTTGGTCAAAGGATGCTCCCTCCATAAAGGTATATTGTTGCTAAATTTGCTAGAGGTCGGATGATTAGGCTAATCGTAATTTGATTTAAGCTTTGAATATTTGTGTGGCCGCCATTACGTTTCCGTCAAGATGGCGGCGATATAAAACATGACACTGAGGTGCCCTTTGCTAGTGCTACCTCTGTACCAAATTTCGTTCATTCGGTTCCACCGTGTTCGAATTAATAGGGGGAATCAATTTTGACATAAAGATGGCCGCCATCCGCAAACTATTAGGCAAATGGCCTATTAGATTGGTCAAAGGATGCTCCCTCCATAAAGGTATGTAGTTGCAAAATATGGTAGAGATCGGATGATTAGGTTAATCGTAATTTGATTTAAGCTTTGAACATTCGTGTGGCCGCCATTACGTTTCTGTCAAGATGGCGGCGATATAAAACATGACACTGAGGTGCCCTTTGCTAGTGCTACCTCTGTACCAAATTTCGTTCCATTCGGTTCCACCGTGTTCAAATTAATAGGGGGAATCAATTTTGACATAAAGATGGCCGCCATCCGCAAACTATTAGGCTAATAACCTATTAGATTGGTCAAAGTATGCTCCCTCCAAAATGGAATGTTGTTGCAAAGTTTGGTAGAGATCGGATGGTTATGTTAGTCGTAATTTAACTTATGCTTTGAACATTTGTGTGGCCGCCATTACGTTTCTGTCAATATTGCGGCGATATAAATCATGACACTGAGATGCCCTTTGCTAGTGCTACCTCTGTACCAAATTTCGTTCCATTCGGTTTCACCGTGTTTGAATTAATAGGGGGAATCAATTTTCACACAAAGATGGCCGCCATCCGCAAACTATTAGGCTAATGACCTAGTCATTTGGTCAAAAGATGCTTCCTCTATAAAGGTATGTTGTTGCAAAATTTGGTAGAGATCGGATGATTAGGTTAATCGTAATTTGATTTAAGCTTTGAACAGTTGTGTGGCCGCCATTACGTTTCCGTCAAGATGGCGGCGATATAAAACATGACACTGAGGTGCCTTTTGTTAGTACTACCTCTGTACCAAATTTCGTTCCATTCGGTTGCACCGTGTTCGAATTAATAGGGGGAATCAATTTTCACACGAAGATGGCCGTCATCCGCAAACTATTACGCTGATGACCTATTAGTTTGGTCAAAGGATGCTCCCCCCATAAAGGTATGTTGTTGCAAAATTTGGTAGAGATCGGATGATTAGATTAATCGTAATTTGATTTAAGCATTGAACATTTGTGTGGTCGCCATTACGTTTCCGTCAAGATGGTGGCGATATAAAACATGGCACTGAGGTGCCTTTTGTTAGTACTACCTCTGTACCAAATTTCGTTCCATTCGGTTGCACCGTGTTCGAATTAATAGGGGGAATCCATTTTCACACAAAGATGGCCGCCATCCGCAAATTATTACGCTGATGGCCTATTGGTTTGGTCAAAGGATGCTCCCCCCATAAAGGTATGTTGTTGCAAAATTTGGTAGAGATCGGTTGATTAGGTTAGTCGTAATTTGATTTAAGCTTTGAACATTTGTGTGGCCGCCATTACGTTTCCGTCAAGATGGCGGCGATATAAAACATGACACTGAGGTGTCCTTTGCTAGTGCTACCTTTGTACCAAATTTCGTTCAATTCGCATTCACCGTGTTCGAATTGATAGGGGGGGACAGACATTCAGAGTACACACACTCACACACACACAGACACACACACACACACACACAGACTCACACACACACATACATACACACACACAGACAGACACACTTTTTTCGCCCTGTGTTGATCTCATAAGTCTACTTTCATTTTTTGCAAAAATCGAAAGTAGGCTAACCAGGCTTTAACCTGCTGAGTGCTTTGTCCGTCTATAAACGCAGCACAAAAACTTTTTTTTTTACATGCACTGCCATCTGTTGGGCATTATGTAGTACTACTTGAGTTTGGATTTTTGCTGCCAAAAGTAACTAACAGAGCATTTTGTAGACGTCTGTACTCAAGAGCTGGTGATCATCTGAGATGTAAACAAGCATGGCAGAATAACAAGCAAATTCTTCACGCCACGTTTTAAATTCAGATCAAAGAATATACATTTTTGTGCTAGTAAGGAGCAACAAGTAGGCTATTATTTGCCTACTGAATTTAGGAAATAATTTTAATTTGAGCCTTTTACCTGATATGGAGATGACGGAAGCGTTGACACAAATTTTTTATTCGTCTCAAACTAAAATTTAATGTAAACGTAGGATTTTGAATTTACATTGAGATTAATAAAGACCCAAAACCTATAGACATTTTAACCCTTTATGGGATAGTGGTCTCTATATTAAACACCTGCCATAAGGACAGTTTATCCTTTCAAAGATGCTGATAGTTGAATCTTTCAGCCATATTTCGGAGATTTTTCATGCCGAAGTGCTAGAATTTGTAAAAATCAAATATTATGTACGTATCTACTTGACGTAATGGGTTGGATAAAATTTTAAAATATTTAAAACTACAAACATTAACAATTAAAGTGTAAAACTAAAATATAAATATTGAAATAAAAATCAAAAAAATAAAATTACAATGATAAAAGATATATAAAAATTAAAATAATAAACATAACTATAAAAATTATGAAAATAATTGTAAAAATCAATTCAAAATTCGTTAATCAATTAATTAATTCAATAAAAATATTAAAATTAAATCTATAAGAACATAAATTGAAAATTAAAAATAAATAATTATATAAACATTAAAATTGGAGAAACAAAAATAACATTATTTACATTTATGATAATTAAAATAAATTAAAATGTGGGAACACATAAAAGTAAAAAATAGCTTTGCCCTATAAATGGTTACGCTAAGTTAAAATGATAAGTCAAAATTACGACTTCTACAATATTTTCTTAAAATGCAAATGAAGAACTACCACTGAGGTAACAAATAGCTGACTCAGCACTTAAAAGGTTAATGGAGGTAAGTAACTAGAATGTTCCTCATGGTAGTAGCTATGGTGTTTGGCCCGTATTGAGGAATGAATCAAGTTAATACGCATTATAACTCAATATAAGAAAACACAGATAGCCTATTGTTCATCAGAAGGCACTACTCGTGACATTGATATACGCCACAAGGAAGTATATTTTTCAGAAAACAATGAGTGCTTTTTGATGGACAGTTTCTTCAATAAATCAACAGGATGTGCTAAGTTTGTATTCTTCGTTTTGCCTGATGAAGGGGTTCTGGCACCTCAAACCATTATTTTAATTATTAACATTTGTGTTGACAGGGCTGATGTACAGTTTTCTTATACAGTATTAAGTTATAAGTTATATTTAATTTCAATTAGAATGTTGTTAAATTATCTATAGTTCAATTTCTGTTAATAGCCACTTTTATTTAAGTGTCCGTCACTACCCTCCTCTCCCCTATAAATTCATTGGTGACGTTCAGTCGGTCAACATGAATTCATGACAAAATAGCTTATATGAGGCGGAAATTATGATACTCTACAAGAAGAAATCTGCTTGAGGTTAATTATTAATTGCACTGACTACAAGCGAGGTTGAAAGGATGAAATGTTTCGTTCATGAAGCGAACATCGTCAATGAAAACAATCATATGTACACGACAACAAAATTGCCCTAACAAACACTATTAAAACTCACAATGCTAATGCCAAATAGTCTTGCCATTCCAACAATAATCCACGAAGGTGCAGCAAAATCTTAATTAATTGCGGCCAGTACGGTTGTGATATATCCTAGCGACAAGTCCCCAAAACTAGAAATATAAACACAAATACGCAGTGTTTGTCTATGAATACTGAGTCAATTTATGCTGTTCAGTCGGTCAACACGCGTTTGCCCAATTAAATTAGGTGTGGTAACTATACATATACCATACTTAACTGAAAAAATATTACATGTATGTTATTCACTGATAAATAAGGAATAATATTAATAACATTACTAATAATAATATCTTTTCTTATTTCTATTAATGCAGCCAATGCCCATTTATTATCTTTTCGGCCGTGGACCTATAGAAAGGAACCGTCCCAGGATTCACCTGGTGGTGAAAATGGGGAACCACGATAACTAATTCCTATTATTATTAATAATAATACCGACAGTAGTGGCTACGCTGGCTAAAGGGCTGCGTTAGGTCATGGGGCCAAGCTCTCTGCTGACTCGGTAGACGCGTGGGTTCGAGCCCCACCGTCGGCTGTCCTTGAAATGGTTTTCCGTGGTTTCCCATTTTCAACACCAGGCAAATGCTGGGACAGTACCTTCTGACAGGCCACGGCCGCTTCCTTCCACATCCTTGCCCAATTTCATTCATCTTTATCCATTCCATCTCTCATCCCGACGCGCAGGTCGCCCACGGGCGTCGACTAGAAAGACCTGCACTCAGCCTCTCAGGAGGCTTCACGACAAAAATAATAATAATAATAATAATAATAATAATAATAACATTACTAATATTAATTATGTTAATTCACTGATAATGGGGGAATAATTTTAATAATTGTTAGGCTTACATGTAATTTCCTTTAAGGAAGTAACCTAATCTACAGTAATTGGGCAAAAGCTTGTTGACCGACTGAAAAGTATAGGCTAAAGTGATAACTTGTGCTGGCAACACTGAAACAATGGCATCACGTATATAAATATTGTGTTAGAATATTTTGTTATGCTAATTTATCTGAATGTGTTTTGTCTCTAAAAGATTGGCTACTCTGTCAGCCACTGACTCAATAAGGGCATGGATTCTTGTTGACCGACAAAAAGCTATCAATAGGATATCACTGAAAATTGCTTCAAAACTTTATAAATCTCCCTTTATAACTTTTAGTGGCCTTATGTGTTCTCCGAGCAGGTATTGACACTTCGACCCAAAATGGCCTGTATTTGATTCACTGCTCTGCCTAGGAATTTAATTTTGGTCAGAAGGTTGGAACGTGGTACACACAGCCGCTTAAGGTAAAACTGAGAAGAACCGTCCTAGATGTGGTTTTCCGTGTTTCCTCCCTCTCCCCCATGTAAATGATTCCTAAACGTCACCTCTTACATAAACCAGCCTAGATTACAAATACACACACACTACTACTAACACCACAATAACACAGATTGTCAGACAAATTCTACATACATCGGAACAGGTTATCCGTGATGTTTAGGTTAAGTCCCTAAATGAAAGACCTATAATGAGAAATGAAGGTGTTAAGCTATTACGCCAACCACCTCGTGGTGTAGCGGCTAGCGTTCTTGGCTGTCACATCGGAGATCTGGGTTCAATTCCCGGCTCTGCCAAGAAATTTTAATTCTAGTGTGAGGGCTGTAACTGGGTTCACTCAGTCTCGTGAGGCAAAAACTGAGAAGAGAAGTGTTCGATTCTTACCTCAGCCATAGTGGAAGTGTTTTTCCGTAATTTCTCCCCACATTTACTCCATGAAAATGCTGGGATGGTTCCGAACTCAATGCCAATGCCGCGTCCTTCCCAATCCTCACCGGAATTACAAATACACGCACTAGTACAGTCATCACAATAACACAGATTATCACACCAATGTCCGGCTCCGTGGCTAAATGGTTAGCGCGCTAGGCTTTGGCCCAAAGTGCCCCGGGTTCGATTCCCGGTTGAGCCATCAGGGATTTTAATCTCCTGGGGTTAATTCCCGTGGCTCGGGGACTGCATGTATGTGCCGTCCTCATCATCACATCATCCTCATTTCGACGCGCAGGTCACCCACGGGCGTCAACTAGAAAGACCTGCACTCAGCCTCTCTGGAGGCCACACGATCATTATTATTATCACACCAATTCTACACACACACAAAATACACGGGGCTATATAACCGAGGTATCACAGACCCTAAAACAGGCATTAACAACAATCTATTAGGTCGTGTAATCTACTAATTGCCCAAGCCATGTAGATGGAAGTTAAAGAATCAACATGTCTGATCCAAGAGGTAGATATGTCTAAAAAATTGAAAATAAAATAACCTAGAGCTTAACACCTTCATTTCTGATCAATGCGGTGGTGAATGCACAATGAAATTTATATCTAGCATACAATTGAAGAATCTATTATTATTCAGGCCCTCAGTTTGCTCTATTTGTGTCTAGCAATGCAAAACTCACCTGCGCTGCTGTCCAAGTGAGAAGGAGCACTAGATATCTCGCTGAAGGAAGGCTCTGAGGGAGAATTGTGTTAAGAAGAGTGTTGAGCGATTGGCTACCGTGTACAAGCATTAAGGCTGGCTGGGTTATTTGGAAGCTATTCTCTCCAGCTAATGTGCTTGCGATGGGCGTCACGAAAACATCCGCCTTCCCGCTTACTTTACATCATGATCTTCTTCAATCATATCGTACGTGGATTTTGTTTGTATTTCACAGTATATCGATCTTTTTTCCCCAGACATAACAAGATTTTGGATATAGATGGTGAGTATGGGCTTCTAGCAGAGTTCAGCGTTGCTTCTACTTACGGCGTGGGCCGGATACTTCTTCCATCTTTCATGTTGGTCAAATCTTGTACCCTTGTTACCTCGTTCGCATCAGGTTTTCGAAACATTATATCACCTTTTTGAATTTCTAAAACGAAAAACGAATTAAAGATTGACCGTTCCCTTTAGTAAACTTCGAACCTCAGAACAAAATGTTGACCAACATCTATTTGCAAGAAATTTCTGCTCATGGAGTATCTTTCTTTCATTCTTTCACTCCTGTAAAGTTTTGGAGCCATTTTTTCAGTGTTCCCTGTACAAACTGTTGGTTGTGACTCTTCAGTCGGTCAACACTAATTTGCCCAAAGACTGGGCAGGGGTACAGTACAATATATGCAAATATAAAATAAACAATCAATAAAAAATGTTTAATTTTGATCTCTTTTATGCCATTAATAAGAACGATCAAAATTAATGCATGTATTTTTTTCAGCAGTGTTCATTTCCTTATTATTTATATTATATACATTTTATCCCCGTCCAGTCATTGGGCAAATTTGCGTTGATCGACTGAATAGTTACAGCTAACAGTTCTTTCTTTAAGGAATGCCATTATCACGTAAATCTTGAAAGATCGGACTGTCTAACTTGAACTTTGAACAGATCATCAATCCGAGAAAATATGTCATGAAGCAAGACATATGTTTTAACAAGTAGTTCCGTAAAGAACTAAATAGCCTATTTTCATATAGCCTACTTATATTAATTGCCTCTATCTACATACAAAATTTCAGTTTGAATGCTGTCATAGATTAATAGATATTGAGAACCGCCTAAATATTTCAGATGGTCGCCATGTTGGATTTTAATATATGTAGGCCATAGAGGTATGTACTATTAGATGAGGATTATTGTGTACGTTCATTATTCAAACGTTGATTTCGATCGCATGATTATAACACAAGAAATTAAAACTTAATTTTAAAAGTACGCACAGCCGCCATCTTGAGGTTATGTAACCAATTGAACTATGTCAATGCATTGCAATTTGTATAGTAATTTGCTGTACCAAGTTTCACTGCGTTCGGATGGTTAAATTGCGAGAAACGTCTATATAAATAATTCAACTTCGCTTGACCGCCATGTTCGTTTTGAAGTTAAACAGGTTTTTGAACGTATCACATGTGAACGTCTAGTAGTGCCCTTTATCACCGTACAAAATATCAGGGTGATATGAGTAATAGATTTGGAGATATAGAATGCCGGTGAAATATTTCGCACAGCCGCCATGTTGGACTGGTGAGACGTCATAACATTTGAAGGGTACGGACGGTGTCGGCCAAAATAGTACTATGACCTTACCGAGTTTCATTCAAATCGCTCCAGCCGTTTATAAATTATTAATGGGGTCATACACACACGGACACACACACACATACACACACACGGACAAAAGGTGATCTCATAAGTCTATTTTTTTCATAAATGAAAATAGGCTTAAAACGGACGTGTTCTTGAGTGACATCATTCTTTCCTACCGCAAATGGTACTCAACTAACCCGTTGACATTTTCACCAAACATTACAGTATGGAAGTACTGTACTGTATTGCTAACTCTTGTTGTGAGGTTTGACGCCATTTTTCAGTGTTGTCTAAGTAAACAAAAGTTTGGTGCTTTTCAGTCGGTCAACACGAATGTACCCAAAAAGAGCTGGGTTGTGCCCTAATCCTGAAATAAATTACATGCGATTAATGAATACACTAGGATGACTGGGATGCCTAATGTATTTATTAATCTCATGTAATTTATTTCAGTATTAGGGCACAACCCAGCTCTTTTTTGGGTACATTCGTGTTGACCGACTGAAAAGCACCAAACTTTTGTTTATTGCTAACTCTATTAGTAGATGTCAGTGCTGCCAACAGCAAACAGAGCCAATTCATTGTCGGGTAATCTTAAAGCTAACGAAAACTGATTTTAATCTGTCTGATTTTCATTTGTCACATTGTACTCGTATGTAAGAAAGCAAATAAATGCTATTATGTCAGTACTGATATATTTATGGTAACTATAGTCTACTCGATACTCAACAGCCGCTCACATTTAACGTGTCTCTCGAGTAACTTCTCAAAGTATGAAGCAATTAAGATAAACGTGTAAGACGGAGGATTAGGAACTATCCCAGCATTTACCTGGAGTAAAAGTAGCAAACCTGGGAAAACTACTTCCAGGATGACTGAGGAGGGAATCGAACCCATCCGTTCTCAGTTTTGTACCCCGTTCCAGCACTCAGAATTAAATTTCTTGGCAGAACCGGGAATCGAAAATTCCGGGGAGACAGCCAAGAATGTTACCACGAGGTGGTCCCTACCATGAGAAATGAGAGCCGTAGCTCCACGACGAAGATGACGATTGTTGTTTTAAAAGTCCTAACATCTAGGTTATCGGCCCAAACCACGACGAAGAGTTTCACATAGAGCGCAATGGGAAATGTTCTTGTTGTTGTTGTTGTTGTTGATGTTGTTTGAGACTTAAGTCTTTTGAATGGTTTCACGCAGCCCTGTCCTAAGCTAATCGTTTCTACGTAGATACCACACCTTTCATCCGAGGCAATAATAAAAAAAAGGTCAACCCCTGGCACTATACAGCACATGACGGGCTAAGGCCGACCAAGCGACCGCTGCCCAGCCATTCGGCCTGCAGATATTGGGGTGACGCGTGATCAGCGCGTCGGGTCCCCTCGGCCGTTAATCTTGGTTTTCGTGATCAGGGCGCTGTCTCACTGTCAGACAGCTACTCAATTGTCCTCACGAGTCTGAGTGCACCCCGTTCCAACCCTCACGTCAGTTTTAAAATCCCTGACGGAGCCGGGGATCGAACCCGGGGCCTCCGGGTGAGAGGCAGGCGCGCTACCCCAACACCACGGGGCCGGCTCCGAAGCAATCTGTTTAACATATTTTAACCTTAGTCTTCCCATACATGTCTTGCCCTCGACCTACCTTCCAGAGATTAGTTTCCTATTTCTGGGCGTCTTAGTAAGTATCCTACCAACCTATGTCTGCTCTTCATTAGTAGTCGCCAAAATCATGTCTCCTCAACCCACTCGTTTTAATACCTCTTTATTTGCTAATCTACTTATCTGACCTTCATCATTGTTATGTAATTCCACATTTCAAACGCTTCTATCCTCATCATCTCTGCTAGGCCAACAGCCCAAGTTTCACTTCCATAGAGTTTCACGCTCCAGACAAAGGCTTTCAAATATGACTTTCTAATATCTTAATCTATATTTCATGATAACAGATCATTTTTCGGTAGAAATGCTTTCTTTGCCTGATCCAATTCTTACACAGATATTTTTAACGGTTTACCCAGCGGAAGCTTAAACGGCGCACGGACGGCAGGTTCTTCTTCGACTCGATTTACTGAAATTATTAGCGGCTTCGGTGGCGTAGTTGGTAGAATGCTGAACTGCTGTGCCCAAGTTAGCGGGTACAAACCCGGCCGAAGTCGTTGGATTTTTTTAAGAGCGTTAAAAATCCTTCATTATGCCTTCCTTGGGAGGGGAAGTAAAGACGGCGGTCCCATGTCATAGATTTATGGCATGTAAAAGATCCTTCCACAGACTAATCTTGGGTGATGCTAAATTGTTAGGTTAGATTTCGTCGGAACGCTCTATCAAAGTTCCAGCGTTCACCACTAGGTATTATTGATATCTGGTAGCGAAAGTTGGAACTACTTGAAGTTGAACGGAACTTGTAGGTCTTCCTAATAATTTCCGCTGGAAGCAGCTACAGACACAGGCGAGCCGAACATGTCCTCGGACACTCCCGGCACTCAAGGCCATACGATAAATAAATAAATAAATAAATAAATAAATAAATAAATAGCTGAAATTGATAATGCTCGGCTTCCTTTGGTTATAACTTAACCACATTAAAATCCATCCAGAGTGGGGGGCGTGGAGGCTATGCGGTCTAGCTGAATGTCTCTCACCAAGGCGGTCCGGGTTCGATTCCCGGTCAATGCCTGTGAGATTTTCGAAGTGAGATGCCATGTCTTGTGGTTCGGATTCCACGTAAAAAGGAGGTCCCGTGGCTCATGATCTCGAGATTAACGGTCACGTTAAACACGCTTCTTTTCCATCCAGTTGTTCTCGATATTACCCGTTACATCCAAGAATCGGGGACTTTGATTTACAGTAGACTATACTATGTAGAGATTTCTTTCCCCTTTCTTTCAGTATTTTTTATGTACCGGAACTATAGTTTCTCTTTTACTTCTTCCATATGGCAGAAATATAATTTACTGTATGTTCCCCTACGTTCAGCGCGCAGCATCCGCCGTTTTTTGCTGATACAATATTGGCATCACTCTAAAACTGGAAGTTGCGTACAGTTAAGTTCACAGCACTTTCATTCAATTGTTGCCGGTTTCTGCTCTAACCGATAGTTCCATTAGAGAGCGCAGTCTGCCTCGTTGCGTAGTGGCTAGCATTCTGGTTAGAGGGCTGGAATGGGATACACTCAGCATCGTGAGATAAAACTGACAAAAGGCTGCTTCGATTCCTGTCTCAACAATCCTGGAAGTTGTTTTCCGTGGTTTCCCACTTCTACTCCAGGAAAAGGTCGGGATAGCACCTAACTGAAGGCCATGGCCGCTTCCTACCCAAATCCTACCTGAATTAGAAATACATACAATAGTACAGACTTCACAGTGGCACAGGTTATGAGCCAACTTCAACACACACCCAAGTACACGGGGATACTTGACCACGATGTCGCAAAACCCCTACAGAATCAACAAACTCGTTAAAGAGCACATTGTGGCGACAGTTTATTTAAAGACAGCAAATTGTATGTTGCGACAAGTATATTACAAATTTAACTTTTTTCCTATTTATCACCATAACTCAAATTTTCGAAAAGTCGAATTTATTTTGACATCCCCTAATGATTCGAGATATCAAGGCTCGACTGTATTTAAATCAACTCGTGAGCTGTTCTGAGTCCTTCCTTCATCCATCACAAATTGTTGCCACACTGTAAAATATAAATATGAGCAACTATATCTTTATACAATAGTAACGATACCTTACTTGGACTAGAGTAAACGAAATGCAGTTACTTATTCAAACAATGTAACGGCAACTGTTAGCCTATTTTTTTAAACCTATGAATAGGCAAAATAAATATAATCCAGCATTAAGTCAATAATATATTGAAACTAATGATTAAGGCTCGGAGGTTTAGGAAAAACCATATTTTTTTCTTTGCCTCTTTTTTATGTCCGATTGGTTTCTGATGCAAATCGAATGATTATCGTCACAATACAGTGGTTTTATTCGTCAGATAAATGCATATTTTGAAAATTGTTTACCATTTGGTCATATTTTGAGCATTTCTTTTGTAAGAACGTCATATTTCGGTAGTTTGATGGCAGCTGTAGGTGTGCAAACATCCTCAACTTACCGAACGGGAAATAGTGTTTACAGAAATAGCCTAGGCTGTAAATAACCACTTAGACATGTATATTCAGAAAATTAATATGAAAATAGGAATAGGCCTAAAGAATTTAGTTAACAATTTAATCTCGAAGGGATTGTTTCTTAGATTTATAATTTAAAAGAACTGCCATATTTAAATCAGTCACTTTTAGGTCTTATTTTGTCATTTTTGAGTGATATTTCGTAATTTTTAATGTCATATTTGCATGCATATTCGGACTATGTTTAGGTCTTAAACATCCGAACTCTACTAATGATATATAGCCTAATACGAGTTTCTGTTGGCATGTAACCTTCCTCAGTCATAATTAAAATTAAAAATATTAAACTAAGAAGCGTCACTAATCTAAACATTAACATTCTATGAACAATGCAAAGCATAAAAATAAAAATGTGTTCCAAAATATTAAATATTCTGCTTAAAATATTGTCAATTCATGATCAAAATACTGTCTAACTTGATAACTACAGTATTTTAAGAATTGTTATGAATACGAAAAAAATATAATGTAAATTTGTTTAAAAAATCAAATCTGTTACTTTTGAAGTAATAATGAAAATTTAAAACATATAAAAATATTGCTTATAAAAAATTATGAAGTTCAATAATGAAAAATCTGCTTCTATAAATTATTCTTCATGAGTTATTGGCATCCAATTCATATGGTCAGTTGATTTAAACACATACGTCTTCATTTGAAATAGAATGAGAAATGTCGCAAATAGAGGTAGGAGCGGTAGTTAAACGTCCCTTCTGTATTTCATTGTGTTATTCTCACCCAATTCAAATGGTTGTTTTGATTTTGATGATCTGTACCTACAAGACTTTTTTTTATTATTTTTTATAAAGAAAAAATCGTGAGATGTGGCTATGGAGTTAGAACTGTTAGTGAAACGTCCCTTGTGTTTCCAGAAGAATTCCGTCTGCATTGCATGTAGGCTATTTATTCGAATGTTTATGGAAATAAAATCTGTTAATTTGTTAAATTTTTGCTAATTAATGGTAATGTTATATTCTACTTTCTGTTTGGCCATATTAATGGTACATTATTTTCCATAGAACATTTTGTCCATAAACTTGTGATATGCTACTGTTTCAACATACAGGTTGTTGTTCTCTTTCTTCGGTAATTTGGGCCAATTAATATGGTCCACGGTGCTTGGGTTTTGACTGTAGTTGTTGTCTACCCCTTCTGGTCTTCTCGGTGGACTGTTAGATGGCTGCTTTTGTGCTGATGTCTAGTGATTTTCTATTGTGACCAGTATTCTTTCATTTTCCAGCTGAGCTCTATCTTACGTTCCTCAGACCATTTTCTGGACGCGTTGTGGTGAACTTCTGTAATGGATGTGGGGAAAGGACTGGTTTCAATTGTCAAACGGTAACTAATCCTGTAATTTATTGTTTCCTTCTGAATATTAAGTTCACTAAGATCCTTCTCGACTTGTTTGATTCACAGGGATCCCGTGGCTTTACCCTTGTCGGGTATTTTGAAGATCTTTTAAGAGAGCCTGCGGTGGTCCGGTCTGTACAGCTAGACGCCTCCTTCTGGTGGCCTCTGTGAGGTTTTCCTGGTGATGGTAGAGTTCGCAATTTGGTTTGTACTATAGCTTTTCATCTGGTAAGATCCTTGGTCCCTCTATTTTTCGTAAGAATTTACTTTCTTGTACTTCAAGGGCCTTTAGCGGGGTCTTCATGGTTAGAAACAGACCCTCAGCTGCGTAGAGGATTGATGGTGTGACTACTGCATTATAGTGTCTTAGTTTGTCATTCATCGACAGATATTTTGAAGCGTTGTTCTGTTAAACAGAGGGATCCTTATTTCTCAATCAGTTGCTGCCATAGCAGCTTGAAGACAGTACCCATGTCAGATAAGTTATCATTCAACACAGTATTAGCAGACAGTTTCTGCGTATTTGTGTTTACAATTCGAGCTTGGCTGCCGTGACCGAAAGTGCTAGCTCGTCCCTTGCTGGCATTGGGAGAGCGTGGGTTCGAATTCCACCACAGCCATCCTGGAAATGATTTTCATGGTTTCCCATTTTCACCATCAGGCAAAAGCCGGGACGGTTACTTTCAATAGGTCCACGGCCAAAATTCCTTCCCTGATCCGTCCTGAAAATAAAATAAATGGTTATTGGATCTTACAATGAAGTTATTACAATATTCTAGTTTGGGGCTTACCGCCTATGTGTATCACAGCAGTAGTAGCCACACCTTCATGGATTAGCTGTGGAAGGGGACTGTTTATGGGTGAGATTGTGATTTCTCAATCTTGCAACCTTGTAGATATAAACAAAAATAGTTCATTTGGGGGGGGGGGGGGGGGGGGGAGCAGAATTAGCCGCACTTTTATATAGATTTTATCGCTTCTTTATCGGATTAGTGTTAGAGGAGGGGGTACCTGTTAGTGATTGGAATTGTGGGAATTGTTGGTGTTTAGTAGAGCGATTTTGTCTTGTATTTTGTGAACGAAATCTAATGATACTCACTTGACGAGCGAAGCATGTCATCCTTTTAATCCCCCCTCGTTGTATGGGGTCGTCCACATATAACATAAACACAAAGAAGTGGGGAGAGTAGTTCGAAGCTCATGATTACATTGATGACGTGCGGGAAGGGTACACGAGATGATTACGTAAACACTTAACAAAATTCAACTCATTTTACGCTCTACGTGGTTTTCCATCCACGCTGACGGTGGAAGACGAGAGCCTTACCTTGTAAGTTGAATGTAAAGGTCATTTTTGTTTTACTTATAACATTAGCAGAAGCCTTACATTGTAAGTTGAGTGTAAAGGTAATTTTTGTTTTGCTTATAACATTAGCAGAAGCCTTACCTTGTAAGTTGAGTGTAAAGGTTTTTTTTTGCTTATAACATTAGCAGAAGCCTTACCTTGTAAGTTGAGTGTAAAGGTCATTTTGTATTACTTATAAAATTAGCAGAAGCCTTACTTGTAAGTTGAATGTAAAGGTCATTTTTGTTTTACTTATAACATTAGCAGAAGCCTTACCTTGTAAGTTGAATGTAAAGGTCATTTTTGCTTTGCTTATAACATGAGCAGAAGCCTTACCTAGTAAGTTGAGTGTAAAGGTCATTTTTGTTTTGCTTATAACAATAGCAGAAGCCTTACCTTATAAGTTGAATGTAAAGGTCATTTTTGTTTTACTTATAACATTCGCAGAAGCCCTACCTTGTAAGTTGAATGTAAAGGTCATTTTTGTTTTACTTATAACATTCGCAGAAGCCTTACCTTGTAAGTTGAATGTAAAGGTCATTTTTGTTTTGCTTTTAACACTAGCAGAAGCCTTACCTTGTAAGTTGAGTTTAAAGGTCATTTTTGTTTTACTTATAAAATTAACAGAAACCTTACCTTGTAAGTTGAGTGTAAAGGTCATTTTTGTTTTGCTTATAACATTAGCAGAAGCCTTACCTTGTAAGTTGAATGTAAAGGTCATTTTTGTATTACTTATAACATTAGCAGAAGCCTTATCTTGTAAGTTGAATGTAAAGGTCATTTTTGTATTACATATAACATTAGCAGAAGCCTTACCTTGTAAGTTGAGTGTAAAGGTCATTTTTGTTTTACTTATAAATTAACAGAAACCTTACCTTGTAAGTTGAGTGTAAAGGTCATTTTTGTTTACTTATAAAATTAACAGAAACCTTACCTTGTAAGTTGAGTGTAAAGGTCATTTTTGTTTACTTATAAAATTAACAGAAACCTTACCTTGTAAGTTGAGTGAAAAGGTCATTTTTGTATTACTTATAACATTAGCAGAAGCCTTACCTTCTAAGTTGAATGTAAAGGTCATTTTTGTTTTAATTATAAAATTAGCAGAAGCCCTACCTTGTAAGTTGAATGTAAAGGTCATTTTTGTTTTGCTTATAACATTAGCAGAAGCCTTACAGAAACCTTACCTTCTAAGTTGAGTGTAAAGGTCATTTTTGTATTACTTTTAACATTAGCAGAAGCCTTACCTTGTAAGTTGAATGTAAAGGTCATTTTTGTATTACTTATAACATTAGCAGAAGCCTTATCTTCTTAGTTGAATGTAAAGGTCATTTTTGTTTTACTTATAACATTAACAGAAACCTTACCTTGTAAGTTGAGTGTAAAGGTCATTTTTGTATTTCTTATAACATTAGCAGAAGCCTAACCTTGTTAGTTGAATGTAAAGGTCATTTTTGTTTTACTTATAACATTAGCAGAAGCCTTATCTTGTACGTTGATTGTAAAGGTAATTTTTGTTTTACTTATGACATTAACAGAAGCCTTACCTCGTAAGTTGAGTGTAAAGGTAATTTTTGTTTTACTTATAAAATTAACTGAAACCTTACCTTGTAAGTTGAGTGTAAAGGTCATTTTTGTATTACTTATAACATTAGCAGAAGCCTTACCTTGTAAGTTGAATGTAAAGGTAATTTTTGTTTTACTTATAACATTAGCAGAAGCCTTATCTTGTACGTTGATTGTAAAGGTAATTTTTGTTTTACTTTATGACATTAACAGAAGCCTTACCTTGTAAGTTGAGTGTAAAGGTCATTTTTGTTTCACTTATAACTAGGGCTCGGATTCGATCATATTTCCATATTTTTTCCTGAATAGTACACAATGAAAGAAGCCTTTCGGTGGTATTTTCACCCCTCTGGGACCAACAGAATTGAAATTTATCGAGCATATAAATGCATAAAACCACGGTTTCCAGAATAAAAGCATATAAATGCATATTCTTGTGGTTTTCGTCTAAATAGTTAGTTTTTCTTCGAATTCCCCCCCTCGAATTGGGGCCCTGACCATCCTTAAGGTTAGAAAACAGAAATAATTATTGAAAAGCTCATCTGGTGCGAATAATAAAACCGCAGGTTTTTAACCTTTAGTGAGGTTGTTCTCGTCATTGAAACTTTTATTGACTGGTTTAAGAAAATCATTCAAAACTGAAAACATAGAAAATATCTTGTTGTACAGACCAATGCAGATCTACTTCATTGACTCGCCTAATTCTGAACATTTTGTAAATGAACTTTTAAACTGTAACTTTTGTCAGAAAACTTATCTTATATATACTTGAAAAATTTGAATGCGAATGTATTGCAGTGTATCATACATGCAATTAGAAAGTAAAGCTCGTATATAAAGGTTTGTTATTGTTTTTTCTCCGTTTCACTTTCCTTTCTATAGTTTTTAACGGTGTTTTTCGAGCATATTCTGCATATTTAACCGCATATAATGTTTTTTCGAGCATATCTATCGAGCATATAATGGTATTTACGAGCATATCTACCGAGCATAAAACATATGGTTTTTGAGCAAATCTGGAGATTTTATCGAGCATATCGATCCGAGCCCTACTTATAACATTAGTAGAAGTCTTACCTTGTAAGTTGAATGCAAAATTCATTTTTTTTAAACTTATAACATTAGCAGAAGCCTTACCTTGTAAGTTGAATTTAAAGGTCATTTTTGTTTTACTTATAAAATTTGCAGAAGCCTTGCCTTACCCCCGTAGCACCTCAGCAAACTGCAGCTTTATATATTTTACAGTAATCGATGTCCCTGAATCTGACATTGTGTTTCTTGTTTCATTTATTCATACGGATAAAGCGTGACGAAATCAGTAATACTAGTATTAGGTATTGCTTCGTGATTACGTAATACAAAGTGGGGGAGCAATGCGATGTCTACCCGTTATTACCGTGTCGTGCCATTTCGTCCAAATTCCACGAACAGAGGCAGGTGGTTAACTCTCTACCGGCCCACTAGTACTATTTCCTCCAAATACCTAAGATTGACAGTTTGACAGGTCTACAATAACTGATTCATTTCATTGCGTTTTCTTGTTAGAAATAATACATTTGTTGATGTTTGTAATAATGGACGTCACTCACTCCGCTCGTTTGCCACCAGTCAACTATATTTTACAATGAAATGCTTATAATGTAAACATAGTGAGAATAAAAAAATTCATAAATCAGGTGATAATTAAAATGTATCCAAAGTTGCATCACTAAAACATCTTTTTAAATATCTTATCATAAAGCAGGAATCTTTGTATATTCATTAAAATTACATGGGGAATTTGAAGGGTTTGGGGAGGGAGCCCTAAGAGAATTTAGGGAAATCATGTCCTTTCGAAACATCTAGGGAATGTTCCCTTTAATTTGACACCTCAATCATCAAAATCCGACTTATAATAAGAAAGTAGTTCACTGGACAAAAAGTTCCTAACGGAATTAAATATAAGATAATATACTCACTATTAACTGCACTGCCTCAACTTTTGTCAACATTTCTTCTGGACGAGATGGCACTCATCAACTTGTGAAATAATTTGTAAACCCGAACTGGACGAAATGGCACGTTTTACAAGGAAATTTGTTGCTGGACGAAATGGCACGGATTCGTTATTACAGGGGGGTTATAATTCAACTAAAAAGTGATAACATAATCGATGGACGGCGTCTATTCCGTGGAAACAATACTTAATCACATTCGAACATTTTTCAGGTGGAATTACATTATCCCAATGTAAATCGTGTTGACTGAATGTTGCAATTAAATTGTAGTGATTACTGTAGTAAGTTACTTTTATAAATGATCGTACCCATGCCTGCTTCCAAGTATAGGGATTGTGTTCTCTACGAAGTCAGAGAGTATGTTTTTGAATTGCGCTGTAGACAGTATTCTGGTTCATGTAGGCAGGCTAACGCTTCCCCCTCGTCCCCTTCTCTTGAATACCTAAAGATCCACACTATTCTTAGTTATATGGCTCCGGCACTTTTTGCTACTCCAGTTACAAGTTGGAGGAGGCGACAAGGGTCTGGCCACTTGACCAAAGGAGGCACGCAACTTTAATTGCCAATTAGCTACCTTCCACAGACTTTACATATTATCTTGCTTCTATCTCGGCTTCTTCTGTGTGTATGTGTTTCTTAGCATCAGGGCCCAGCTTAGTAAACAGCACACGATAGTTCAATTCTTTAACATCTGGGGTGTCTCTCGGAAAAAATTATAAGTTAATGTTTTAGACTGAACCAAAATGTGTAGCCATGCACGTTAAGTGTACACCACAATTGAGCAGACAGCATCCAAACTGAGTGTGGGATTTCCCAGTTTTTCCACGCTTCCTCGAGAAAAATGACGGGATGTTACCTTAGTTCATGTCCCGGGACACGTATCCCAATTATACAGTAGTTACACACACTTTTACCTCCTTCCTTTTAGCTTACCATTCTCTTGTTTACAAGGTGTGATACGAGCTTCTCAGGGAGTAACGTCAGTAGCGCTATTTGTCAGAAAGATATGACACGTTCACATGCACCGCTCTAAGTCTCACGGTCGTGATTAGACGCGTACAATCTCACTGTCTCTAGGATTGGCCCAAATGAGTTTAAGGTTGAAATTCTGATATATTTTCCTTGAGTTCTGACCAACACTTGTGCTAGGTTGCAGTGAGATTTGGGGATTCGCGCTCGCTTGTCAGAAATTGATACCAGCTTTGTGTTGTTGTTGTTGTTGTTGTTTGAGTCTTCAGTCTTTTGACTGGTTTGATGCAGCTTTCCATATCCCCCTGTCCTGAGCTAATCGTTTCATCTCTACATAGCTACCATACCCTACATCCGAGGCAATCTGTTTAACATATTCTAACCTTGGTCTACCCTTCAGGTCTTGTCCTCGACCCTTCCTTCCATAACTAATCTTGCTATTCCTGGGTGTCTTAGTATGTGTCCTACCAACCTATCTCTTTTCTTCGCCAGAAACATCTCTCCTCTCCCACTCGTTTTAATACACACTTCGTTTGTAACCCTATCTACCCATCTGATCATCATTTCCCTGTAACACCACATTTCAAACGCTTCAATTCACTTTTCTGCTGCACCAATAGTCCAAGTTTCACTTCCATAGAGTGCCACGCTCCAGACAAAGGCTTTCAAAAATGACTTCCTAGTACCTAAATCTATATTCGATGTCAACAAATTCCTTTTCTGTAGAAATGCTTTCCTTGCCTGAGCCAAACTACTGTTTATATCCTCTTTGCTTCGTCTATAACTGGTTATTTTGTTTCCTAAGTAACAGAAGTCTCCTACTTCCTTTAGTTTCTGCCAAATTGATGTCCATAGAGGTTTCTGATTTATTTCGGCTACATTCCAATATTTTTGTTTTTTCTATACTAATTGTAATCCCTGACTACAGTCAGATCATGGGTCCTAGACCAGACAATCAACTCAAGTATGAACAGTCTTCTAATGAACTCATCCACCACAAGGCACCATTCGGATACGGTGGGGTTTCGCGTAGAAGAGTGAGGTGAGTCGGAGCGCCTGGAAACCCGAAAGTCCAAATACAAATTCAAAATTAACAAACATAGGGAATTTTCATTCTTTGCAACATTAAACATAAATTCGTTAATTAAAATTGGAAAACTTAAGCATTTAACCGATATATTGGACCAACACAATATCTTAATAACAGCACTTCAAGAACTTAGAAACACAGATCAAGACCCCATTGAATCAGGAGGATACCGTCTCTACAAACGACCTCCAGGACCACGAGTTTTGAAAAATGTCCCCCAATTTGGTACGGGATTTTTAGTACATACCAGTATTATTGGGTTTGGGCCCGCGATCTTGGGCATAGAAGCTCGGCATGCTACCAACTACGCCACCGAATCCGCTAGTTAATATCATTGGGGGTAATAAAGTTGTCGTCAGAGCAATTGAACTGGATGTTTTGAATTTTGATAATGTTAGCCTAATAATGTTTGCTTAGGCCCCGGAAGAGATGGGCAGATACAGTGTGGGAGTGTGTAGAAAAGAAGGGAGGAAAACCCGAAGATGTACTAAAATCAGGAGAGGAGTGGTGGAGAGATAGGCAACGATGGAGGTCCTTAATTCACAACCCGACCCAGGAAGCTGGAAACGGGAAATGAAGATGATGATGGTGGAGCTCACACTAAAATATCTGCTATTGTGCCCAACCTTATTACATTGCAATATAGTTCATGTCTATACATAGTAATCAGGAACTGTGCAGTGTGTGTAAGAAAAACCACAGACAATGGCTCACAGCACTTGAAAGACATTAAGATAATTAATCAATCCTTCGATAAATGCCAATATTGTGTAGGGTGGGTATTTTGTAAGTATTTTTATTCTCAATTGCATTTTGTGACTGTTTTGAATCTAAATTACATTTTGTAAGTATTTTCTAACTAAATTGCATTTTGTAAATATTGTCAATTCAAATAACAGTACAGTAAGTATGTAGTTAGTTTTAGTTGTAAGTAGGTAGATAGTTTGTCTATTAGATATATGTCATTGTTCTATTAGACTGTGGTGTGTGAGTGTGTCTGGTAGCAGTTGCATTGTTTATTAGTTATAGTTCATTGTTTCAGTAGACTGTGATGTGTGAGGGTGCATGTGAGTGTGCCTGGTGACAGACTGTTTTAGTGGTAGTATTTGTTGTTGGTGGAACTTTAGTATTTTTTTCGTTAGTAGAATTTTGGTATTTAATTGTTAGTACGGTAGACGGTTAGTATTTTTGTTAGTAGAATTGCTCTTTACTTATTCTGAAAGGGAGTAGCAGCCTTTCAGAATAAATCAATTCTTTACTAGTCTTATTGACGGTTAAGATATTGATAATATAAGCCAAATAATGGCTACACTGCGTCCTGCTGCACGGCTGAAAGCAACGGGAAACTACAGCCGTATGCTATTCCCGAGGATATGCACCTCTCTATGCATAATTACATGTGATGATGGCCTCCTCCCTTGTAAAATTTCAATCCGGAGGTAAACTAGTCCCCCGTTCGGATCTCCGGGTGGGGACTACTCGAGAGGGGGTTAACATCACAGAAGTGACAAAGAGGAAATCTGACATTCTACGGATCGGAGCGTGGAATGTTAGAAGTCTGCTAGGAAGTGGAAGGTTAGAAAACTTAGAAAGGGAAATGGATAGGTTGAGGTTGGATTTGGTTGGGATTAGTGAAATGCGCTGGCAGGAAGAACAGGACTTTTGGTCAGGAGACTATAGGGTCATTAGCACTAAATCAAACAATGGCCAAGCAGGGGTTGGCCTCATATTGAGTAGGAAACTTGGACAGCGGGTGGAATATTATGAGCAATATAGTGAACGGATTATTGTAGCAAAAATCAATACTAAACCTACCTGCACCACAGTGGTACAAGTCTATATGCCTACCAGTCAAGCTGATGATGAGGATGTTGAAAAGGTCTACGAAGAAATAGACGAAATTCTGAGGTATATCAAGGGTGATGAGAATGTTATAGTAATGGGAGATTGGAATGCTGTGGTAGGAAAAGGGAGAGAAGGGAAGATAGTAGGAGGTTTCGGATTAGGTGAAAGGAATGATCGAGGAAGCAGGCTGGTAGAATTCTGCACCGAGCATGAGTTGGTCATAGCTAACACCTTATTCAATAACCACAATAGAAGAATATACACATGGATGAGACCAGGAGATACAGGGCGTTACCAAATCGACTTCATTATGGTCAAGCAGAGGTTTCGAAACCAGATTTTGGATTGTAAAACATATCCTGGTGCTGACATAAACTCTGACCACAATCTGGTTGCAATGAAATGCAGATTAAAGTTGAAGAAACTGAAGAAAAGTCAAAAGCCAAAAAGGTGGGCAATAGACAGACTGAAAGAGAAGGATGTAAACGAAAGATTCAAGAAGAGTATAAAGGAAGGACTAATGAAAAACCCTAAACAAACTTCAATTGCAGACGAATGGGCACTTTTGAAGAATGAAATAACAAAATCCGCAGAAGAAAACATTGGTAGGAAAGAAAGAATAGGTAGAAAACCGTGGATCACTCAGGATATACTAGAATTGATGGATGAAAGGCGGAAACACAAGAATGTAAGAGATGAAAAGGGGAAAGCAGAATACAGACGTCTGAGAAATGAGGTTAACAAGAAGTGCAAGGAAGCAAAAGAAGAATGGTTGAAAGAGAAATGTGCAGGTATAGAAAATTGTCTGAAATTAGGAAAAGTAGACACAGCTTATCGAAGGATTAAGAATACTTTTGGGGAAAAGAAGACTAAGTGCTGTAATATTAAGGACAAAAATGGAAAGCCTCTAACAGATAGGGAAGAAAAGGTTGAGAGATGGAAAGCTTACATAGAGAGTTTGTATAAGGGAAAGGAGATTGAGAATCATGTAATGGAAAGGGAGGAGGAAATTGATGAGGATGCGAAAGGAGATTTAATATTGAGATCAGAATTTGATAGAGCTTTGGAAGACTTAAGCAGGAACAAAGCACCAGGCATAGATGATATACCGATTGAGTTGCTACGCTGCATAGGAGATGAAGGTCTGATCAGGTTATTTCACTTGGTGTGTAGGATTTATGAGACAGGTGAGGTACCCCCTGATTTCAAGAAGAATGTAATCATCCCTATACCAAAGAAAGTGGGAGCTGACAGATGTGAAGATTACCGTACAATCAGCTTGATTACTCATGCTTCAAAGATCCTGTCTAGAATAATTTACAAGAGGATTGAAAGCCAGATAGAAACGGAGTTGGGTGAAGACCAATTTGGTTTCAGGAGAAATGTAGGAACAAGGGAAGCTGTACTAAGTCTTAGGCTGATTTTGGAAGGTAGAATAAGGAAAGATAAGAGAACGTTCATGGCTTTTGTAGACTTAGAAAAGGCTTTTGATAACGTTGATTGGACTAAATTGTTTGATATTTTGAAATCCATTGGAATAAAGTACAGGGATAGGAGGGTGATATACAATCTATACAGAAACCAGACAGCAGTCATTCGAGTTGAAGGACATGAGAGAGAAGCTGGTATTCAGAAAGGTGTAAGGCAAGGCTGCAACTTATCACCCATACTTTTCAATCTTTACATTGAACAAGCAATGAAGGAAATTAGAGAAAAATGTAAAGTGGGAGTGAAGATTCAAGGAGAAATAATTTCAACTCTGAGATTTGCTGATGACATCGTCATCTTGGCCGACAAGCCTGAGGATTTGAATGAGTTTTTGAATGGTATGGACTCAGTCTTACGGAAAGAATTCATGATGAAAATTAATAAATGTAAAACAAAAATACTGGAATGCAGCCGAAATAAATCAGAAACCTCTATGGAGATCAAATTGGCAGGTGAAAAGCTGAAGGAAGTAGGAGACTTCTGTTACTTAGGAAGCAGAATAACCAGTGATGGACGAAGCAAAGAGGATATAAAAAGTACGTTGGCTCAGGCAAAGAAAGCATTTCTACAAAAAAGGAATCTGCTGACATCGAATATAGATTTAGGTATTAGGAAGTCATTTTTGAAAGCCTTTGTCTGGAGTGTGGCGCTCTATGGAAGTGAAACTTGGACAATTGGTGCAGCAGAAAAGAGGAGAATTGAAGCATTTGAAATGTGGTGTTACAGGAGAATGATGAAGATCAGATGGGTAGATAGGGTTACAAACGAAGAGGTATTAAGACGAGTGGGAGAGGAGAGATGTTTCTGGCGACTGCTAATGAAGAGAAGAGATAGGTTGGTAGGACACATACTAAGACATCCAGGAATAGCAAGCTTAGTTATGGAAGGAAGGGTCGAGGACAAGAACTGTAGGGGTAGACCAAGGTTAGAATATGTTAAACAGATTGCCTTGGATGTAGGGTGTGGTAGCTATGTAGAGATGAAACGTTTAGCTCAGGACAGGGAGGCATGGAGAGCTGCATCAAACCAGTCAAAAGGCTGAAGACTCAAACAACAACAGTATTATTGATTCAGTGGAAGACTTTTCGTCGAACTCATCAAGGTTAGCAACTTTAATAATTAGGACAGGAAACAAAATATACTCTTTGATAAACGTTCATGCCTCCAACTAATGACAAGAATGTCAAAATATTTAGAGATGAAACGGACAATTTTTGGGAAGAACTTGCCTTACTAATATCAAACATTCCAGACACTCATGTTAAAATCTTGCTTGGGGATTTTAATGCAAAAATTGGTCAAGAAAGAAAATTTCGTCCAATAGTAGTGAACCCTTGCAAAGAAGCTTATGAGACTCAGTTTCGGGGGGTGTAACAGTCCATATCGTAAGTTGTTGTTAAAGCGCTTCCTTAACATGCAGGGTAACATATAACAAAATAACATGCAGGAAAAAGTGAAGCCAGGGTTATAACAAATGAATTTAATGACAGATCAGCTATTTACAAAAATGAATTAAAAAACAAAACTCCCATAATGACTCCCACTGAATAAATAAATTGCCAAAACTAGGCCAAATCTCAGGAGAGATTATTACTCGGACCAAGTGTCCCAAAAATCAACAATAATGACAATGTATGCGCGAGTGCTGTTCTACATGCTTCACGATGAGTACAATTGAATGCATGATTCGTCATCATCCGGAATAAACTTTCAGAAGACGAATCCGCATTACCTAGAGCTAGACAGACGCGGGGAAAAACTATACAACACTTAAAAACTAAACCGACACTTCCTATACTTAAAATAAACAACACAATAATTTCCGCATGAAATTGGAATCAAGACTGCCGTAGCAAAACATTACTGCCTAAAATTAGGACTTCTCACAAATCAACACAAGCAAGTTAACACGTGACCAACAAAAGAAATACACAAATGACCGCCGTCATTTTTACAAGTAATACCACTACACCACACGGGTGTCACACACTAACTTACATGAACTGAGTCATAGAACAAATCACTAGGCTCAAAGCCAACATTTACATTATTAACACAATATTCCATCCATACGACATGCAATAATCCGTCACAAACATGGCGAACTCCCCAATTAATTATGGTTCAACATAACCATCACAAAAGAACAGGTTTGCTAAATGAAAGCTTAAAGGGGCCAGTCGGACTACAGGACTGCCTAACAAAGTAAGTCACCGGGCTAGACGGGCGATTCGTGGAAATCTGCATATGTCAACCCACGTGTCAAAATAACCTCGACCTCCCAAGACATGGGATCCAGTCTCGAAGAAGCATGCCCCAAAGCACAATAATACGTGTGTGTGTCAGAAAAATATATCTCAGCATTTCCCCTAGGAAATCCAAGAATCAGCATATGGACAAGGAACAGCGGTCTCCTCGGAGCACCCTGCCTTTCCATCAAATACAACAACAACAAATATGAGGGCGGTAGGACCCCTACCCCTCTTCACGTAGAATCAAAACACACACCTGACACAATAACACACACAGAATCACACGTATGGGTTTGACAGATCCTGAAATAAAATGACATAAATATTTTCCACCAGCTGGCGCCTCCGTTCTATGCCTGTGACTATCGAACCTGAAAAGGACTCAAAAAAAAAAATCTAAAAAATTTAGAACTAAAGTGTTCTACAATTACATCTTAATTTGTTGCGCTCGGCAACCCTAATATGAACAATAACCTGTTCAGCAAACCTCTTACAGTAATTATCTCCCTTTCCTATCAACAATATGAACTTGAATAAAGCACCACTTATCGAATGTAACGGGTTTCGCATTCGCATGGATAAAATCACGTACACGCGCCGTGTACACTAAATATGACTCCAAAGAAAAATAATACACAGCAAACAACTTTGGCCACGCGCCAACGTACATTTAAAACATTTAGTGTCGGTGCAAGAAAAACAATCTAAAACAAGAAAAAGAAGAAATGAACTATTTACAAAGTTCCCCCGCCGTATCTAACTACATATTGAATAATCAATTTTTGTATATCACCGTATCAGCTTGTAGAACATATAACTTCCATCTCGGCTCATTTCCCTACGGGAAATTAGCCCTCCATCGTTGTCTTCGTAGAAGCGTTGGACATCACTCCGGCTCCTGACCACACGTCGGACATCTTGGTGTAGTCTCCTCGACAGAAAAGTTCAAAGTTATTATAAATTGCCTGGCTATAATCGCTTGTGAGTTACTAATTTCGCCCACGATTGTCCTATGCGATTAATCAACGAAGACTTTCCCTAGCTCTCGCTTACACACGCACGATACAACACTTGAAAAATACAATAAAAATTTACATGAACTATACACGTCAAACCCATCGTCACTGGCTTGACAATACAAGTTTTAAATCTGCCTGTCTCGCAGTCGTTATCTCGCTCGGTAATCTCTACTGCTCTTGTGAACCTTCGCTCGCGTTGAGCGCTAATTGGAATGTTACTCAAGTCTTGCCCCTAAGAGCTGAAAATAGTTGTCTTCAAATAAATTAGAGTTTTAAAATCACCAGGCAAACTGGCGTGAAGTTAGCTCACCAGAGCTCAAAACGAATTACTTCAAATAATATTAGAGCTTTAAAAATCACTACGCAAACTGGCGTGAAGTTAGCTCCCCAGAGCTCAAAACGAATGACTTCAAATAATATTAGAGCTTTAAAATCACTACACAAACTGGCGTGAAGTTAGCTCACCAGAGCTCAAAACAGTTGTCATCGAAACAGCGTCTCGTCGATCAATTTATTGGAAACTGACAGAGTGAGGAGGAGTGGGGTGAATTAAGAAAATTTTTCTAGAGTCTTCATCTCACACACATGGGACTAGTGTCAATCTTCATCATTTTTTACCAGTGACGCTACCCATCGCGTGGTTCTGGCTTGGTCTCATCTGATTGGGTGATTCAATCGTAGGTCGGTTGCAACTAACTCGTGACCCTCCTCTCATGACTCCAATTCTGGTGCATGTTGTTACACAATTTGGCCTTGAACTCAGCTTACTCGGCCGTCCTCAAGAATAGCTACCAAGCTCTGTTTCTGTGGCAATCATTGCAACACACTAACTTGCCTTCCTCTTTGTCAACTTCCACAAGTACTGCCTGGGCCGCAGTAATAATAATAATAAATCATGAATACTTATTTATCGCAGATTAATAAAGGTTCAGTAGGTAAGTGGTCAGCTCACAAATTCACTAACAAGAATGGTCAAAGATTAATTACCCTTTGTGAAGAACATGGCCTACGTCTCGAAACTACTAGATTTAAGCGAAGACCACACAAACTTATGACCTGGAAATGCCCTAATAGTGCACTAGGGGAATTCCAGATAGACCATGTTGCAATGGATAAAAAGTTCTACAAAGAAATATATAACGTGAAGGTACTACGTGGGGTCGATGTTGACTCTGATCATTATATATCCAAGATAAATATCAAGTTAACTCCACGACGTAAACAAAAATTGTCAAACTCGACCATGCAAAGGCAATATGACCCTAGTTATTTAATAAATAATGTGTCCTATAAGGAAAAATCTAAAACTCTCTTAAGTGACAAGCTAGAAACGATGGTTGACACACTGAAAACCGTTGCTGTCGAAATTACCCCTATTAGGAAAAGGAAAAAGCATGCATGGTGGAATGCGGAATGTGACGCTGCAATTCGGAAAAGACATACAGCATGGCTCAATGATCAGCAAAAGAGGACCACACAATCGCGAGAAGAATTAACCATTGTTCGAAGGGAAACTGCCAAAGAAATTAGGAGTGTTAATATTTGAAAGAAAACTAGCACAGTAGCGCCACCTGGTGAAATAGACATGTGCAATAAAGAAGAGAACAAAAGACGAGTCAGTGCAAAGTCTGTGCGTGTTCGCGTGACATGTGACAAGCATCTCAAAAGATGATTTGTATTTTGTATTGTATTTCTCACTTGATAAATAAAGATTTACATTAAAACTAACAGGTTAAGGACCCAGGCCACGTGTAAATGGTATTATCTCGTGAGTGGATCCGAAGCTGAGCGCCTGTGGAACACGTGCTGCATTTTTGTGAGTAAGAATAACCTCAAAATGGCAGCCGGCAGTGACTACAAAGTTCAAGTGGATAAACTTGAAGGACCTGAAGACTGGGCAAAGTGGAAATGGCATGTGTTGATGGTTTTGCGGTCGTATGAATTGGAAAATATTGTTGATGGTTCGAAAAAGTGTCCTGTGTTGCCGGCAGATGCAACTGCGCAACAAAAAGCGGCATATAAGCAGTGGTTGAAAGAAGACGCGAAAGCGGCCAGTTTGCTAGCAGGAGCGCTAGGAAAATCTGTTGCCGAGCTCGTGTTGACGTGCACCAATGCCAGTGAAATTTGGACAAAATTGAGCGCACGGTTCGAACGAAGCAGTACGCAGCGACTGAACATGTTGATCGAGTCATTCTTCCGAGTGACACGTGACGACAAGGAGGACATCAGCACCCATGTCACGAAGTTACAGAAGCTTTATCAGGATCTGAACGACGAACTACAAAAGCACAACGAAAACACCTTGTCTGAAAGGATTTTGAACGGTCGGATTTTATCCACGCTGGGAAAAGAATATGATAATTTCAAGGATGTGTGGGACACGATTCCGACGGAAAATCAAACTGTGAACTTGTTGATTGAAAATTTGTGCACAATTGAACTGCGTGACCAAGGAAACGTGGAATCGACTGCGTTTGTGGTAAGTAGTGCTCCCAAGAAGCATTCCCAGTATGGCAGTGGCAAAGGCAGCGCTGATGACAAGTCGAAGAAAAATGTTCGAGTAAAGCAGAAGTTTCCATGTTTCAAATGTAAGGAATTGGGCCATTGGGCAAGGGAATGTCCAGTGAAGAAGAAAGAGGGTGACACTAGAAACAAAAATAAGGAGAACAATGCTTCGTTTCTGACACATGCGATGAGTGCGTTAGACGGTGACTTTGTTCAAGCCGACGAGTGGTACTGCGACAGTGGCGCCACAAATCACATCACCGCGAACAAACAGTATTTTAAAACATACGTCAAGTTTGCTGCTCCAGAGAAGATTTTGCTAGGAAAACGAGGTGTGAGCATGCTAGCTCACGGCAAAGGAACTGTAAACATTCAAGTTCGGCTGAACAACGCTTGGTTGAGTACTGAGATGACTGAAGTTTTGTATGTTCCCGATGCAATGGCTCATCTGCTTTCTGTGAAAGCTGCTGCAAGGAAAGGTTTCTGTGCAAGACTTGACGACCTAACTGTTAGAATTGAAGACAAGGTTACTGGAAAGGCGATGATGGCTGGACGTGTGAGTCATGGTCTGTATGTACTTGATATGCGCGTCGTGAAACCGGCGCAACCCATTCAAGTGAATTTAGCTACATCGTCGGACAAACTGCAGATCTACCATGAACGATTTGGTCATCAACACAAAGCGCATGTCAAGAATGTATTGAAGCAGATGAACATCAATGTAGACATGTGTAAAGAGGATTTCTGCGATAGATGTGCACAGGGAAAAATGCATCGACTGTCATTCAAGACACGAATGAATCGACCAAGAGCCACCGGTGAACAAATCCACGCCGATGTGAATGGACCAATGTCTACTGAATCTCTTGGAAAGGCACGCTACTACGTATGTTTCAAGGTTGATTTCAGCAAGTTTCGACGAGTTTTCTTTTTAAAGCACAAAAGTGAAGTGTACACCGTTCTGGAACAGTTCCTGAATGAAGCCAAAACAAATGGACACGTCGTGAAGCTGTTCAGGTGTGATGGAGGAAAAGAATTTGATAACAAGAAGGTTTCTGAACTACTCGCAAGCAGAGGCATAGAACACAACATTACTACGCCGTACAAACCACAACAAAACGGAGTTGCGGAACGTGAAAATCGGACGATTGTGGAGTGCGCAAAATCTATGCTGAATCCCAGCAAGTTAACGAAACAACTTTGGGCTGAAGCCTGAAACACTGCGGTGTACCTCCTGAATCGCCCTGGGAAGTCATCCATTGAAAACAAATCTCCCTATGAATTGTGGTATGGACGAACAGTGGGAAGTCTCAGTCATCTGAAGATCTTCGGAACAGAATGCTATGTGCATATCGACAAGAATTTTCGCTCAAAGTTCGACGACATAGCTGTTTTTGGACATCTGGTTGGGTACGAGAATGACAGGGATGGATTTAGAGTCTGGATTCCAACTCAGAGAAAGGTTGTTCTAAGCCATGATGTGAAATTCAAACCTGAAGTTGTCTGCAATCTGCTCGCCAACGCTGGAAAGGTTGAAGTGACGCTTGAAGAACGTGTGGAGAGGAATCAGTCTAATTCGTCTGATGTAGGCCTACAGAGGAGGTCAGAGTCAGATGAGAAATTAAGCGAAATTGAAGATTTAGCTTCGGCATCCAGTTCCGGAGGAAGCGAAGATGAGGAAGAAGGAGAGACTGAAGAAAGAAGGAAAAACAAACGTGAAAGTAAGAAGCCATCGTGGATGATCAGTGGAAATTACATGTACATGGCTGGACCATCTATCGCTGAAAAGAATCCTGACTCATACTCTGATGCGCTGCAGTCTAGTGATAAAAATCAGTGTCTGAAAGCAATTAATGAAGAATTGGAGTCCTTAAAGGAAAATGATACCTGGAAATTGGTTGAACGTCCAAATGGTGCACGGGTCCTGAAAAATCGGTGGGTTCTTCGACAGAAGACAACGGACAGTGGAGAAGTTCGCTTCAAGGCACGATTGGTAGCCAAAGGCTATGTGCAACAGCAAGGAATCGATTATGAAGAAACATTCAGCCCTGTTGCACGGTATGATATCATTCGAGCTCAGTTGGCAGTAGCTGTTGAAAAGGAGATGAAACTTGGTCAATTTGATGTCAAGACGGCCTTCTTGAACGGCGAGCTTGAAGAAGATGTGTTCATGGAACAGCCAGAAGGTCATCAGGACGGTACTGGCCGAGTGTGTCATCTAAAAAGAAGCTTATATAGTTTAAAACAGGCTCCACGCTGCTGGAACAAGCGTTTCAAGAAATTCATGGAGAAAGCTGGATTCAAAAACAGCAAAGCTGATCCTTGTCTCTTTTACAGCAACAAGAATGGAAAGTGGTTGGCTGTTGTAATCTTTGTGGATGATGGTCTGGTAATTGGCAACGAAGAAGGCATCGAGCAGTTCATGGAAAATCTTCAGCAGTAATTTCACACGACCAGAGGATCTCTCAACAATTTCCTGGGCATGAAGATACAACAAAACCATGATGGATCAATTTCAATCAGTCAAGAGGATTATACGAGGAAAATCCTAGAAAAATTTGGGATGGCCGAGTCAAATGGAGTGTCTACCCCAGTTGGACGCGAAGAAAGTGAAGACGGAGAAAAGGTTTCGGCCAGGGTTCCTTATCGTGAGGCGGTGGGATCCTTGATATACCTGACTACAGCTACACGTCCAGATATCGCATTCGCGGTCAACAAAGCTGCTCGAGCCATGGAGAATCCTACAGTTCAAGACTGGAGTCAAGTGAAACGGATATTTCGATATTTAAAGAGCACAGTGAACCATGGAATCGTCTATAGGAAAGAGGACGTTTTGAAGGTCTACAGTGATGCTGACTACGCCGGTGACAAGAGGACGAGACGTTCAACGACGGGTGTCATTTCGACCTACAATCATGGAGCTGTATCGTGGAGAAGTCAGTTACAGAAGTCTGTGTCAACATCGACAACTGAAGCTGAAATTGTGTCTGCAAGTGAAGGAGCAAAGGAGTTGATTTGGCTGAAAAGACTGTTTTCTGAATTACTGGGAACTGCTGACAAACCTCCTGCGCTTTACATCGACAATGCTGGTGCAGTTAAATTGGCTAAAAATCCGGAGTACCATCGAAAATCCAAGCATATTGGGGTACGTCATTTCTATGTGAGGGAAAGATTTTTGGACGGAGACCTTGAGCTGGAGCACATCGACGGGACCAATCAATTAGCTGATCTTCTAACTAAACCTCTGGAGAGGGTCAGATTCGAGATGCTGCGTGAGAGGATTGGCGTGCAGAAGATGACATCTTAGAGGCTGAAAAGTGTTCAATAGTTCATCTTGTTTATTTTTTATTTGTATTTGATTTTTCTTTGGAGGAAGTGTTAATATTTGAAAGAAAAATAGCACAGTAGCGCCACCTGGTGAAATAGACATGTACAATAAAGAAGAGAACAAAAGACGAGTCAGTGCAAAGTCTGTGCGTGTTCGCGTGACATGTGACAAGCATCTCAAAAGATGATTTGTATTTTGTATTGTATTTCTCACTTGATAAATAAAGATTTACATTAAAACTAACAGAATTAAAAGAGTAAATAAAAAAGTCCATATAAATTATTGATGATTCCTTTAAACAACACAAAACAAGGGACTATTACAGGGCATTTCGTCAATATCATTCTAAATACAGCCCTCCTACACTATTAATGAAAGATAAATCAGGTCAACTGCTAAAATTCTAGCAGATTATTTTAGAGAACTACTAAATGCTGATGAACCTAAGGAATATCTTGATTTTGAGCTTAATCCAAAAAATAAAACAAATTTACAGAACATTATTCCTCCTGACTTGACTGAAGTATGTGCAGCGATTAATTGGCTCAAAAATTATAGAGCAGCAGGAGAGAATTCATTGGTAGCAGAACTATGGAAATATGCAAATGAACAAACCATCTCCAACCTCCATAAACGCCTCATCGATGTATGGAATCCGGAACAAATACCAGATGAATGGAGAATGGCTGTAATCCACCCAATTCATAAAAAGGGTGATAGATCAGACCCGAACAACTACCGTGGGATTTCTTTGCTTGATGTAACATACAAGATTCTATCTAGAATTATCTTGACAAGAATTCAACAACAACTTGATCAAGAACTAGGAGAATATCAAGGAGGGTTCCGACCAGGTCACAGCTGTCCGGATCAGATCATCAGTCTGAAATGGATAATGAAATATCATAGAATGAGACAATCGGATTTGGTCATTACTTTTGTGGATTTTAAGAATGCTTATGACAGTATCCATCGAGGGTCATTACTTAACATCCTTAGGGAATTTGGGTTACATCAAAAGCTTATCAACCTCATCGGCGTTACTTTGAAAGATACTAAATCAAAGGTTAAATTTCGAGGAGCCTTGTCTGAACCATTTGATATCCGGACTGGACTTCGACAGGGAGATGGTCTATCACCGCTATTATTTAATTGTGTTCTTGAAAAGATCATGCGTGAGTGGAACAAAATTTGTCCTCCAAATGTAAAGATTGGTACTAATATAAAACTGAATTGCTTGGCTTTTGCGGATGACCTTGCACTGCTTGTAACCAGTATAGATGAGGCTAAACACCAAATTGAAGAACTTGGGTCTATTGCAGCAAAAGTAGGACTTCAAATTTCATTTGAAAAGACTGAAATAATGGCATCCTTTGATGTGGAAACACAAGCTATTACATTGATTAACAATAAAGAAATTAAAGTTGTACATAAATTTCAATATTTAGGGGAGATTATAACATGGAATTTGAATTAATTAATATCGTATGGCCTCGGGTGCCTGGTGCAAGCTTTGTTAATTGACACCCAGAGGGTAGCTTGCATTTCGAATTTCGTCGTTCCTTTGAACGCTATGAAAGTCAAGGAGGTTAGATATCTAAACTCCTTGACACTACAGCGCTTTCAAGTAGAGAATGGAGGAACTTTGTGTTGGCGGAAAATCCCGAGATTAATTTTGCCATTGAACACGGCCGACATTACGAATCAGTTATTAAACCGGAAGCAATATAGGCTTGTGACACACTTTTCAAATTAAACACTCGATCAGTTACTGACACATTACAGAAGACTGATATAAGAATTCTCAAAACTATAATTAATAAAAAAACATCAGGTGGATGGTCAATGGCGTCTATTACCAAATGAAGTGGTATATAAAGAAACTGAGTCTATAGTCGATACTATGCGATAAAGCGAATTGCTTTTTTTATGTCATATCCCACGCCTGCCGGATACCAGACAATTCTGTTAGGTAGTCAGCCCGAAGGCTGGTTGGATCCTCCAAAAGTACCGCCGTTACGTTATGTGAGTAGATACCCACAAAAACCCAAGGCAGCACTATTTTGAGGCGTTCTAGGCAAGAAGAGGAGTGAGGTAGTTTGCCATTGCTTTCCTCACTGAGTCAGAACAGTAGTCCTAACCCTATGAGTTGAACCTTTCACAGCATTCACAGGCACTGACTGTGCCTCGAATGCCATTACTAAGCCCCACCCATACCTCAGTAGCTTCCATATAATCACAGCCATGAGTGAGACTGAGACATCGGTGAAAAGCCACCTTTTACTCTAGCCTGTGCCAACTGACAAATGCAAAAGTACTGTATTCATCAAGAGATGGCGAACAGGCCAACCAGACAATTAAAAGTATTATTTAATTATTTTTTCAAAAGTAAAACAAAGAACTCTTGGTTTATGGAAATTCAAAATGATCTGGATGAACTCGGCTTGACAATGTCCCAAATTGCTAACAAAGATGAGAAGAATATCTTGAAAAACAAGAACATCCGACTTCCCTTAAAAACCTTTACCCGCAAAACTTACACCATAAGCGATGCAGAGAGAGGGGCAAGGTCGACTAGAATGAAAATGTTTTGGGAAAAGAAGAAAATAAGAAGCTGAATCTTTAATATTGTTTTTGAGACATGTATATACTTGTTTTGGTTAAGTGCTCCAATGAAGGCGTAACATATGTAAATAAATAAATAAATAAATAAATAAATACTAATCTATACTAATATAATAAAGCTGAAGAGTTTGTGTGTTTGTTTGTGTGTTTTTGTGTTTAAACGCGCTAATCTCTGGAACTACCAGTCACATTCGAAGAATTTTTTTTTTATATAATAGCCAGATCAAGAGGAATAGTTTAGGCTATGTTAAATTTCGGACAGACCACTCCATTCCCTGCATTTAGGCCCTTGGCACAAATCTACACCGTTTCACCGATCAGAACCAAAATTTGTATACATACCCTTTGGAACACTGCGAGTAGTCTGCATGAAATGTATGACAGACCGGTCCATTCCCTGCATTTAGGCCCTTTGGCACAAATCCATACCTTTTCACCGATCTGAACCAAAATGTGTATACTTAGCCTTTGGAACCCTACGAGTAACACTGTTTACATGAAATTTCGGACAGACCACTCCATTCCCTGCATTAATGCCCTTTGGCACAATTCTACACCGTTTCACCGATCAGAACCAAAATTTGTATACATACCCTTTGGAACCCTGCGAGTAACACTATTTACATTGAATTCCGGGCAGACCACTCCATTCCCTGTATTTATGCCCTTCGGCACAAATCTACACCGTTTCACCGATCTGAACCAAAATGTGTATACTTAGCCTTCGGAACCCTAGAGCAACAATGTTTACATGAAATTTCGGACAGACCACTCCATTCCCTGCATTTATGCCCTTTGACACAAATCTACACCGTTTCACCGATCTGAACCAAAATTTGTTACTTCACCCTTTGGAACCCTGCGAGTAACACAGTCTACATGAAATTTCAGACAGACCACTACATTCCCTGCATTTAGGGCCTTTGGCACAAATCTAAACCGTTTCACCGATCAGAACCAAAATTTGTATACATACCCTTTGGAACCCTGCGAGTAACACTATTTACATGGAATTCCGGACAGACCAGTCCATTTCCTGCATTTATGCCCTTCGGCACAAATCTACACCGTTTCACCGATCTGAACCAAAATGTGTATACTTAGCCTTCGGAACCCTAGAGTAACACTGTTTACATGAAATTTCGGACAGACCACTCCATTCCCTGCATTTAGGCTCTTTTGGCACAAATCTACACCGTTTCACCGATCAGAACCAAAATTTGTATACATACCCTTTGGAACCCTGCGAGTAGTCTGCATGAAATGTATGACAGACCGGTCCATTCCCTGCATTTAGGCCCTTTGGCACAAATCCACACCTTTTCACCGATCTGAACCAAAATGTGTATAATTAGCCTTTGGAACCCTACGAGTAACACTGTTTACATGAAATTTCGGACAGACCACTCCATCCCCTGCATTTATGCCCTTTGGCACAAATCTACACCGTTTCACCGAACAGAACCAAAATTTGTATACATACCCTTTGGAACCCTGCGAGTAACACTATTTACATGGAATTCCGCACAGACCACTCCATTCCCTGCATGTATGCCCTTCGGCACAAATCTACACCGTTTCACCGATCTGAACCAAAATGTGTATACTTAACCTTCGGAACCCTAGAGTAACACTGTTTACATGAAATTTCGGACCGACCACTCCATTCCCTGCATTTATGCCCTTTGACACAAATCTACACCGTTTCACCGATCTGAACCAAAATGTGTATACATACCCTTTGGAACCCTGCGAGTAACACTATTTACATGGAATTCCGGACAGACCACTCCGTTCCCTGCATTTATGCCCTTCGGCACAAATCTACACCGTTTCTCCAATCTGAACCAAAATTTGTATACTTATCCTTTGGAATCCTACGAGGAACACTGCCTGCATGAAATTTCGGACAGACCACTCCATTTCCTGCATTTAGGCCCTTTGGCAAAAACTACACCGTTTCACCGATCTGGACCAAATTTCACGTACTTACACTTTGGACCCCGACGAGTAACACTGTCTGCTTGAAATTTCGGACAGACCACTCCATTTCCTGCATTTAGGCCTTTTATCACAAATCTACACCGTTCCTCCTAATTGCACCAAATTATACATACACTTTGAAACCCTGCTGGTAACACTGTACACTTGATATTTTGAACAACGCTCTCTAGTCCCTACATTTAGAATAACAGATAAAATGAACGTGAAAACCACGTATTAAGGCCCTAGAACCATTCATGTCCGTAGTAGTGTAACTGTAGGAGTATTTTAATAAGTCTATTGTTGACTGGCAATTCGGGCTGCATCACGTCACCCATACCAGTGTTCTGGTGCAGAATTGCGAAAATAGTTAAATCTTGCGCTGCTTATAAATTGCAGTCACGGGGAGTAATTAGTGGAAAAAGATTTCTTTTGTCCCTTAAAAGAGTTATCATCATGAACATATTATGCACCTGTATAAGTGCAATGTTGTTGGTGCAATACATTGAATTATCAGCTGCAATAAGCGTTGGTGCTTTCAAATTTACCGTAATTTATTCCGAAACTTATCCTTGAGCGCTATGTGGCCATTAATGATATACTATTGCTACCTCAGGAGCTCGGGACAGCCGAAGTTTTCCAAAGTGTTCTGATTATTTTCCTACGGTGCTATGCGACAAAAGAAGACACTATTGGTCTCTACATTTCTAACAGACAATGAGATATAGGCCCTAGGTAGTGTCTTTTATTTCACATACTGCTCTTTCGAATAATTTTTAGAAATTTGTTTGTAAATTACATGTGTCAGTGCTGTAGTTAGTAAATTGCCGTTTTCCTATTCATTATTATCATTATTACCATTGGGGGAAAATGATCTAAATGTTGCGTCCATTATACTGTACTGCTTATCACCTTCACTACAACCACCACCACCACCACCACCACCACCACCACCACCACGAAAAATTATATTTAAATATTTTTTTCTGGTAGTTTAAGTAGCATGTCCCAGTTCTGTAGTAGTATTCAGTATCATCCATAAAACAAATAAATCCACCGGGCGAAGCCGGGCACTACTGCTAGTATTTAATAATTTTCATCATGAATTTTTTCCTCAAGACGGAGTCCATACCATTCAAAATCTCATTCAAATCCTCAGGCTTTGTGTATTTAAATAGATCTGTAAGAATTTCTGCCATATGTAGAGCGGACTTGCTACCATTAATCTAGTTGCTGTGTAATAATGTACTTTTAATTAATAATTAGCCTGTTGGATGTTATTGAGGGGCAAGAAGTACATATTCGGTTCAGACAGTAACAGTATTGCCATAGTGGTTATTAAAACTAATTGTATTATAAAGAAAATTTGATGTGGTCTACCACGCCCAATGTTGCCTAACTGTGAGATGAAAATTTAGCGGGTGTGGGGGGGATATGTGTAATTGAGTATGTGGTACAATGAACGGAGCTGTTAATGTGTTTTTCCAGAGATGCTGGAAGATTTATTTATTTAATCATTTCAGAGAACATACATCATAAAACAATAGAAACATTACATTTGGTATTATTGATTATCTCATACTCAAATCAAATACTGAGACCAGAATTTTGCCAACTCGCAAGCTTCAGGAGTTCCGTCCATCAGATTCCGTGGAGAACAAGTGATGGGACACAACCCACAAACGAGGAGGTGACTCATAGTCTGCTCCTCACCACACTCACACAAAGTCGAGTCACAGGCAAATCCCCACTTTTTCAAATTTGTCTTCGACCTTCCCAATCCTGTGCGCAGTCTGTTGAGGGTCTTCCACGTTGACCAGGTTTCTTCGTGTCCAGCGGGCAGGCGTTCAGATAGTAGCGTCCATCCTGCAGAGACGTTACATCTGGAGCGCCAGAGAGCAATCTAAATACTGATGGAGAGACTGTCAAATTTTCAGTGGCGTGAAGAAAACTTCTTCTTGATTTGAGTCTTTGAGCTGCAGGTAAGTAACCATACAAGGGTTGGGTCTGTTGGGTCAAAGCTTTAGATTTCTCTAATCTGGCTGCCGATTCACGGCGGATATCTGGAGGTGAGATACCCGTCAGATAGTAGATTTTATCAAGCGGCGTAGATCTGAGAAAACCTGTAATAAGTCTGCAGGGCTCATTTAATGCAATGTCTACCTGCTTAACGTGGCTAGATCTGTACCAGACAGGACATGCGTATTCTGCTGCTGATTAGCAAAGGGCTATGGCTGAAGTTCTTATGGTGAGAGGCTGTGTTCCCAAAGTTGTACCGCACAATTTACGTAAAATATTGTTTCTTGCTGATACCTTTCGTTTGGTGTTCAGGCAGTGCATTCTGTAGGTGAGTGCACGATCAAGAGCAACTCCTAGATATTTTGGAGTAAAACAGTGCACTAATTCTGTGCCTTCCCAGGTCGCCTGCAGTCTCCTTGCTGCTTCCCTGTTCTTGAGATGAAGGCACAAACTTGAGTCTTTGACGGGTTGGGTTTCAGCTGGTTGGCTCGGTAATAATCGCTGAAATATTCTAGAGCATTGGAAAATTTTTGTTCAACTTGTTTGAAACTTGCCTCTTGAACTGCGAGAGCGAGGTCGTCTGCATAGATGAAACTCTTCGTTCCTTCTGGGAGAGGTTGATCATTGGTGTAAATGTTGAAGATATAGGAGCCAGTATGCTTCCTTGTGGTAGGCCATTCTTAGAATTCTTCCATCTACTCCTTCGCCCCTGGAACTCAACGAAAAACCTCCTAATCTGCAGAAAGCACTCGATCATTCTGGTTAGTTTATAGTCCTTTGTTATACCATGCAGTTTTTTTAAATAAAATGGAGTGATTGACTGTACCATATGCTGAAGTCAATCGATGAAAACAACCCCAGGGATTCCTTTGTTTTCGGAGCCATCTTCTTTATATTGGTCAGGTACAGTATTTGTGAGGTGCAGCTTTTACCAGATCGAAAGCCTGCTTGTTGTGGTATAAGTAGTAGATAAGCAGGTAACCTATCCAAGATCATTCGTTCGAGAATTTTATAGAGATGGCACAACAAAGAGATTGGTCTATTGTTTTTGGGGTCGTTCCCATTCTTACCAGGTTTAAGAATGGCAATAACTCTGGATTTTCTCCACAATTTAGGTATTTTGCAGTTGTTGACACAGTTGTTAAATAAGTCCAAGAGCCACTGTTTACTAGTTGGTCCAAATCTTTTGATTTGTTCAATTCAGATGTCATCAAGACCTGCTGCCTTACCATTTCTTTGGAAGATGAAAGCGTAACTGTAGAATATATGGATAACAGCAGGATATTGTTGAGTAGTAGTAGTAGTAGTACTCTCTCGAATCGCTGATTTGCTATTGGATAATTTTTAGAGACTGGCTCCTTTTCCTCTTTTGTTTCGGTTCGCAGTCGTTTTTTGTTTTAAGATTTATTTTGCTTGTGATTGGTACTATAAATATTATTATTTTTAAAATCGGTTTTACCCACCAGGTTGGTTTTTCCCACGGACTCAGCGAGGGATACCACCATTACCACCTCTACGGGGAGTGACCTGGAGCTTGAAACACCTGGTAGGGGTGGGGGAACACAACTGGGTAGGTGGGATCAGCACCTCGCCCAGGTGGCCTGACCTGCTAAGCGAACAGGAGCCTCGTGAGGGGAAGATAGGCAAGGAAGAGGGAAGACGAAGTGGGAAACCACGGAAAACCACTTCGAGGATGGCTGAGGTGGGAATAGAACCCCCTCTATTCATTTGGACCACCCAAGGCTGAGTAGACCCCATTCCAGTCCTCAATCCGCTTTTCAAATTTCGTGGCAGAGCCGAGATTCGAACCCAGGACTCCCGGGGAGGTAGCTAACCATGCTGACCGCTACGCTACGGAGGCGACTATTCTATTATATCACTGTGCATTAATGGGAAACGAATACAATACTTGGCCGTTGACAGCGTCCCAGCCTCGATTCTTTGCGAGTTCAATCGCATCCCATTAGATTTTGATATTTTGTCAGAATCGTCGTTATAATGAATTTTTGAGAGTACTAGTAGGCCAACTTCTTTATCGCTTTGGGGTGCGCCTTATGATGTTGAGTCAGGCGTCTGGGCTGGTGACCACCAATAGACGCTGCGATTTACAGCAAATAGGCCTAGAAAATTATTTCATATTTTTCACTGAGTTCGCTGGCTGACCTGACCTGACCCATTGTCATGATCATCAATGGTTTCATAATATTGATGTAGGTGGAGTTGGTGTCGCTTGGACATTGAGACTGAGATTTATGTTCTTTGGTTTTGCGTGTACTTATAATTACTTACTCTTTTGTTATGTGTTACAATCAATCTCCAGTATACATGTTGCTAAAAAGTCAAGTTCGATTAAAGGTTGCTATTATTTTATACAATAACAGGTGCGTGCATTTCCCATTGATTTACCGTTCCATATCGTATAAAGTTATAATAGTTGGCGACGAGTGTAAAAAAAAACAATTATCAAGAAGAGAAAATGGATACCGAACAGTTCAAACAACTTCTGGATGCATTGCATGTACAACAGCAAACCTTACTGACCCAGCTTGTATCTCATTTTCGCTCCGAGATACGACCGGAAATTAGCGTAAGTTTCTCCAGCATGACACGATTTGAGAATTTCTATCCCGGCATGGAAAAGTTCACGTGTTACTTAGAGCGGTTTGAAAATTATTATAACATGAAGGGCATCACAGACCACGGGAAAATTGCTCAGCTTCTTTGTGTATCTATTGGTTCAACAGTTTAGCAGCATTTCTTGGTCCCGATAAACCAGTCAAAAATCTAAACTATAACGAATTAATAAAAGCATTTAAACAGATGCTCATTCCTAAGAAAAGTGCAGTTGTTTCCCAGCATTATTTTTTGACCAGAAACAAGGACAGACCATTGCTGAATATGTTGCTGCTCTCCAACGTGACCTTATTGAATGCGAGTTCACTGTTAAATGTGAGTGTGACAAATCAGTTTCCATTGCTGACGTTTTTCTCAGAGCTCAGTTTATTCGTGCCCTGGGTGATGACTGGCTACGTGAACACATTTTGCAATCTAGTACTACTTCATTCGAAAACATTTTGACAAAAGCTATTGCTCTTGAAGCATCGAAAATTGAGAGTAAAGAATTAGCAAAAAGCTCCAGCCCTAGTCATTCAAGTTTCAGCACAGATGATATTAATAGAATCTCCACCTCTTCAAGGCAGCGTTTCAGAGGGAGACCTGATTACAAGGCTCTAGGCATAGAAAATCTCTGTATAATATGCGGGAAAGAAAACCACAGAATAAAAAATTGTCGCGTTGATAGGAACAAACTTAAATGTGAAGCTTGCGGAAAAGACGGTCATGTTGCAAAAGTATGTATTTCAACCTTGTTGGCAGCCTCACGTAACAGATCAATTGGTTCCAGTTCTCCATCATCACTCCATGCTGTGTCTGATAACCTCGTTAGTAATTCTGATCATGTCTATGGCATCAACCAAGTGGGAGCTGTTCTACAGCAACGTGACGTTGTCGATTTGTTCGAAATGGTACCTGATACTGATAAATACCTCTTTTTGTCACACTATATGGAAAAGCTCAACGTTTCGAGGTTGATTCCGGTGCTAAATTTTCCTTGCTGGCCGAAAATGATTTCAATTGCCTAAATCTGGATGTGCCTATCGAACTTTCAAATATTGCATTTCGATCTTATTCGGGCAACATAATTGAACCAAAAGGACAGATTTCTGTCAACGTTGCGTACGACGGGAGGGAAATACTTGGCGAATTACATATTGTACCAGACGGGCATGAGGCTCTTCTAGGCCGACAATGGATAAGAGGTTTAGGCATTGATCTTCAACATATTGATGCAGGAATGAACAACTCCCATTCAGAGTCTCACCTTCTTTCTCTGAACTCAATTGAAGACATTTTCACCAACTTCGCCCCAATGTTCCAGGAAAATGTAGGATGCGTCCCAGGACTCAAAGTCACTCTCCAGCTTCGTAAGGCAGCTACACCTGTCTTTACTAAGGAACGTGACGTTCCTTTTGCACTGCGGGAACGCGTAGATAAAGAGTTGGATTTGCTGGAAGCAGATGGCATCATTTCTCCTGTAGCCGTTAGTGACTGGGGTTCAACTTTAGTGGTAATTTCAAAACCAGACGGTGGAGTTGAGTTGTGCGTCGATTACAAATGTGGGGTGAATGAAAGGTTAGTACAGGCAAATCACTCCATACGGCACATTGATGAGATCCTCCATAGTCTCCGTGGTTCAAGGTACTTCTGTAAGCTTGACCTGTTCAAGGCTTACCTACATATCAAAGTTGATGAGGAGAGCAGTATAATCCAGACAATCTCAACTCACCGTGGCACCTATCGAATGCATCGTCTTAGTTTTGGAATAAAGACGGCTCCATCCGAATTCAACAGAATTCTCTCGCAAATCCTGAAGGGCCTCCCCAAATCCGAATCTTACTTCGATGACATAATCGTCCACGGAGCTACGAGGGAAGAATGCATACAAAATTTACAATCCTGCCTACAAAGACTGTCAAATCATGATCTTCCTGTCAACAAAGGAAAATGCTCATTCTTTCAAGAGAAAATCGAATATCTTGGTTACATTGTGGAATATAACATGATCAACAAATCTCCAGTGAAAGTCCGCGCCATCCAAGACATGAGACGTCCAACTAATGCTGATGAACTTAGAAGATTTCTGGGACTTGTTACCTATTATTCCCGATTCATCCCAGGTTTTTCGACTATTTCCTATCCTCTTCGATGTCTGTTACGGAAAGGTGAACGTTGGGCATGGACATCAAATTGCGAGTCAGCATTTCGGAAGTTAACAGCTGAACTTTGCAGCGAGAGAACATTTACGCCGTTTGATACCAGTTTACCTCTTGTTTTGACAACTGACGCAAACCCAACAGGAATAGCTGCTGTATTGAGCCATACTATTGGGAGAGTTGAAAAACCCATATGCTATGCTTCGTGCTCTCTCACTGTCTCAGAAAGAAATTACAGTCAGCTAGGCCGTGAAGCATCTGCCATCGTATTTGGTGTGACCCATTTCTACAACTATTTGATTGGCAAACATTTCTTGCTAATAACCGACAACGAGCCATTATCCAGGATTTTTCACCCGCCTGCTCAGATTCGCTCCTTTTCTTTCTGGATTTGATTACGCTGTACAATTTAAAAGAGGAAAAGAAAACCAGAACGTCGATTGTTTGTCCCGAGCCCCAATTCAGAAATTCAGAACTTCAGTTGATGAGCTTCTTGGCGAGGAAGTAAATCAGCTATACGCTCAAGTGATATTCCAGATTTCAAGTGACAAAATAACATCTTCGACAATCAAAGAAGAAACCCAGAATGATCCAGAACTAAGCAAAATTCTGAGCAGATTCTGAATTTACATTGATAGATGGTATATATTTTCGAAAGGACAGAGTTGTGATCCCTGCATTCCAGCATACTTAATGAACTTCATGAAACACATCTATGCATTACCACAATGAAACAGCTTGCTCGCCGGTATGTCTATTGGCCCGGCATTGATCGAGACATTGAGAGATTGGTCAAGGGATGTGAAAACTGTGCTCCAACCAAATCGAATCCTCCTAAAGTTTCTGTACATCCATGGAATCCTCCTGAAGATAATTGTGAAAGGGTTCATACGGTATCGATTATGCAGGCCCATATGAAGACTCCTATTTTCTGTTGTGTGTGGATGCAAAGTCTAAGTGGGCTGAAGTTAAGATTGCCAAAAACGCACCCACTACATCTACAACAATTTCTCTGCTGGAAACTATTTTTGCCGCACATGGATACCCGCAAGTTATTGTCTCAGACAACGCCTCAATTTTCCAGAGCGAGGAATTCCATACTTATTGTACAGTCAATGGAATGTTTCAAAAGTTCATTGCACCAGGACATCCAGCTACAAACGGCCTTGCAGAACGCAATGTACAGACCTGAAAGCATAGGTTGAAAGCTGTTTCGAACGACCGTGCATCAATCCAGGATAAGATACAGAACATTATGTTCCTGGTCGTATTTGACTCAGGAAGAACATTAAATAGACATGTGAACCAACTGAGGATAACACTGGTTCCCAAAACTAAAAAGACAGTAACGTTTGGTCCCAGTCAGTCATTCAGCATCCCAAGGATCCCTTCAGTGATAAATCAACCTGAAGCAGAACATCTGAATGATCAGAACCCTCAACCATTCCCTGAAGTAACATCGGACCCTCCACGGGGTCCATCACAGAGAACCAGACGTCCACCCATCTGGTTTAAGGATTATGTGATGTAAACATTCAGTCTGTTGTGTTTTCTATGAAAGTGGGGGTGAATGTCATGACCATCAATAGTTTCATAATATTGATGTAGGTGGAGTTGGTTTCGCTTGGACATTGAGACTGAGATATATTCTTTGGTTTTGCGTGTAGGCCTACTTATAATTACTTACTCTTTTGTCATGTGTAACAATCAATCTCCAGTAACATGTTGCTAATAAGTCAAGTTCGATTAAAGGTTGCTATTATTTAATTCAATAACAGGTGCGTGCAATTTCCATTGATTTACCGCTCCATTCCGTATCATATATCATATAAAGTTATAGGCTAATATCCATACAAGCAAGGTTTCTCTAGCGAAGACAACACAAGGAAATAGAAATTTACCATATGGGGAGGTATCCCGCTGATATCCACATCTCTGTGCATAATTGTCAGTGTTCACTCACAGATAACTGAATAACTTAACATTGTTTACAGCTAGTGCTGAGCTTACATTAGTGCTAAGATTCCTCACTTTTTCCCAGCTAGCCTGTAAGCTCCTGGATAAACAAATCTCAGAGCGGCCTTCCTCAGCGACAATCATAACTTAGATGAGTAATACAAAGTAAATGGATTGCCATCTGTTGCAAGAAATATGAACTAAAATAACGAGGCATCCATAAACGGAAAGGTGGCTTGGCTCATCCTTGTGCACACATTGGCATTTCATTTATTTCGATGATGATGATGATGATGATAATTGTGGTTATAAGGGACCCCGGAATGTCCTATACTGCCCATACTAATTTCCAACTTATTATTTACCCTTTTCTCAAAAACTATTCGTGAAACCCAATCGAATTTTCTCAGGCATGTCCTTCGACACTCTGGTTGGTTGGTTCCTCCGTTTAGGGGCTGCGACAACGCGGTCATGTAGCCCCGTGTACTTTGGGCGTGTGTAGAATCTGTCTGATAACCGGTGTTAATTGTGATGGCTGCATTAGTGTGAGTTATCTGTGATTCAGGTAGAAGGACTGCAAACGATTAATATTTTCAAATATAGGTAGTTCCTACTTTTTCTCTCAAATGCTACCGTCCACGACACCTAGTTGCGGACGTGGCTACTCCTAAATGCCATCGCAATCAGCACCTGGCGGCGAACGTTGAAACTAACTAACCTACAAATTTTAGCTTCCACAAGTGTAATTAGTGGAAGGTTCTCTTTCATGCCATAAATCTATGACATGAGACCGCCATCTTTACTTCTCCTCCGAAGGAAGGCACACTGAGGGATTTTTAACGCTCTTAACAAATCCGATGACTTCGGCCGGGTTTGAACCCGCGATCTTGGGCATAGAAGCTCAGTATGCTACCAATTACCAAGCCGTTTCTGCAGCCCTCTCTCCTTACTTTGATACAGGCTTTTTAAAATGATTGTATTTTTGAATCCTTTTAAAATAGCATAATTTTAACAGCACTTTCATGAACGTCTCCATCTGGCAAAACTAAACTTAAAGTGTTGTTGTTGTTGTTTGAGTCTTCAGTCCTTTGACTGGATTGATGCAGCTTTCCATACTTCCCTGTCCTGAGCTAATCGTTTCATCTCTACATAGCTACCACACCCCACATCCGAGGCAATCTGTTTAACATATTCTAACCATGGTCTATCCCTACAGTTCTTGTCCTCGATCCTTCCATCCATTCCACCCAGTGGTTCACAACTTGTGGGACGTGGGTTGGAGACCTCGGGACCCCAGCTGAGTCCGGCATTGCTTCCACTTACTTGTGCCGGGCTCCCCTCTGTTATCTTTCCTCTCGACATTCCTTGTTCAACGCTTGTTCTTTTCCGACCCCGACGGTTTTAGGGTGTCCTAGGCCTAGGGAGTCTTTCACTTTTCACCTTAATTGGACCTTGTCTCATCTTTCCTGATCCCTCATTCTTCGAGGGGTCAGACCTCTTGTTTTCTTATCATTGTATCTCCTGCCTTCTGCCCAAGGCCCTAAAGGAGGCAGGGTATGTGTAGCCCCACCACTTATGGTGCTCCCTGGATTGTGTTACAGCCTCAAGGGCTCAAGTCTGGTGAGTTCGGGAGTTGGCGACACCGAGGGTTTCCTGAGGTGGCTCCGGTTTTTTTCCTTCTTCCATTGCCTTTGGGGCGGTTCCTCTCCTCTTTACCTTTCCTATCTGCCTTTCCTAGTTTTCTTTTCTTCCAAGTCCCTTAATTCTCATTCTTCGAGGGTTGAGGGCCTTTTCCTTTCTCCTGTCTTTTTTCCCTTGTTTTATTGTTGTTTTACATTTCCTCTTCTAGTATGTAAGTATGTAGTTAGTTTCAGATATAGTTTCATTTCATTTACATTTTCACAATCACCCAAACCATTAGGGGCCGATAACCCAGATGTTGGGCCCCTTAAAACAACAATTATCATCATCATCATCATCATCCTTCCATAACTAAGCTTGCTATTCTTGGGTGTCTTAGTACGTGTCCTACCAACCTATCTTTTCTCTTCATTAGCAGTCGCCAGAAACATCTCTCCTCTCCCATTCGTCTTAATGCTCTTCGTTTGTAACCCTATCTACCCATCTGATCTTCATCATTCTTCTGTAACACCACATTCCAATTGCTTCAATTCTCCTCTTTTCTGCTGCACCAATATCCAAGTTTCGATTCCGGACTCTCCAGACAAAGGCTTTTGAAAATGACTTCCTAATACCTAAATCTATATTCGATGTCAACAGATTCCTTTTTTGTAGAAATGCTTTCCGTGCGTGAGCCAACCTATTTTTTATATCCTCTTTGCTTTGTCCATCACTGGTTATTTGGCTTCCTAAGTAACAGACGTGTTAAGATATAATAGACATAAAGAGGAATTAGGCTACATCTAAAAATGCCAGCTTGTTATGTTGAAAAGGAAAGTATTTTAGAAAGAAATTGGAATATTAACAAATTCACAATGAAATTTGATAAAATGGTCCGGCTAGTTCAAAAACAGTTGCCAGCATTTCGCCCCAGTGTACCAACGGGTTCTCACCAAGACGCGTGGCTAGTATATACTGAGAAGGCCGTTGCAAGGCACAAATATCGCCACGATCAGCGCCAATGTACAACGGAAGTCAAAACTTCCTAATCAAAATGGTGTTAGCTTACCTCGGAATCAAACATTATTCCGTTCTTTTTAACATGCCATTACCATAGGACTCTTATTTTTCCATTTGAAACACCAGCATCCATTTTGTTGCTGTTCCATGTTCCTTTGCCCTCGCCTCTACAGTAGCCTCTTTCTTAAAAAAACGTTTTCTTTTGTGTCTGATAGAAATAAAAGAATGTTCTTTGTAGAGTTTACCAATGGGATGCACGATAGTGGTAAACTATAAGGAAAGTACCCTCAGGAATGAGATGTGAAAGAAAATTGTACTGTATTGTTAGAAATATAAGTCCGTAGATTAATTTAGTGCAAAAACAACATTTTGAAAATGTTGAAGATTTCGGGTATTCCGGAGCCACTTAAGGGGCCTATCATCTAGGTTATCGGCCCCTAATGATAAGAGTGCAAGCGAAGAAATGAGAATGAAACGAACTTACTACCACTAAATATAATTATTTTACATTCTAGAAGAAGAAAAAAAGGGAAGTGAGAAATAAAGGACAATAGGAAAAGAAATGCCCTCTACCCTCGAAGAATGTGGATTGAGAGACTTGGGAGGAAATAGAGCCATGGAAGGCAGATAAGAAAGGGAAAGAGGAGAGGGTCCACCCCAAAGTCACTGGTAAAAGAGAAAACGGATCCAGCTAAGGAACCACACGGGATCACCATCTCCCACACTCACCAGGGTGTAGCACTATCCAGGGCCTAATTGGTGCGGATACACACACCCTGCATTATTTAGGGCCTTGAGCATTTATTTCCTTACATTTCCCGCCAAGGTATATGCATGGATCTTTGGTGAGATAAAATATACATTATAAGTAAGTTAATCTGCTGAAAATAATGCTAGTTTCCATAAACATTTTTGATGTGTAACATCTTTCCATTCGGTTGCTGGATATGATTGAGGGAGTGATTTTGAAAAATGGGACGGAAGTGGATCGGACGGAAGTGTGTAAGACGCACTGCTAAAGCAGCCAGGAGGGATGCGATCCAGCTAGCAGTGGTAGGAGGAAACAATGAGCACGCAGTGTTGGAGCTTTGGAGATTGGTACCATGACGCACTGCCGGCTATGTGGAATGTATATCACATGGATTACTTCAAGATTTGGAGGTGTCATTAAGAATATTCCTACAGTAAATCATCTTCAAGTTGTCGTTCATTGGTGTAAAACTATTCATTATATCATATTTGCTGAAAACAATTATGATTTATTAAGAGTCTCTTTTCCAATCTCTGGATAAAAGTGATGGTTAGGCCAACTCCCCGAGTAACTTTGGATCAACACTTTCATACTGAACGGCAAACGCTCATGCGAACTCTGGTGTCAACTGATTGAAACGCAAACCACATGTTCAAAATCTTCCTATCAGTATTTAAATATGATATGCTTTAATAATGAAACATTGTAACTAGTTCACATTCCCTGCCTACTTTAGGGCCTTGGGCAGAAGGCGTGAGAGACAATGATAAGAAAACAAGAGGTCTGACCCCTCGAAGAATGAGTCAGTATTATGTTTCTGCACAATGGCTATCCATATATTAACCCTTATTGCGGTAATGCAGTGATCAATATAATATACTAGCTGAAGTACCCGTGCTTCGCTACGCGTGATAAATAAATTAAAATGTGAAGGTGACAGTTAAAACAGAGGATAGGCGAGGTGCTGCGCAGAGGGAGATTAAGGATGGAACATTTTGTCCAACTACACCGCTCGGCGTTGACCGTATTTTATTGCACAAATTTAGGGTTTACTCGCTAACTGTTGGATATACCTTTTGGATAGAAAATGTAAATTTAAACCTCGTATATGCCATCAAAAGTTTGCTATTTCTTAGCGTTCTCTTTTTATTTGAAATGGAAATATGAAAGTTTGAAACCAAAGAGAGTAGTGACGTCACTAAAATGGTCGCCATCTTTAAATAGTGCAAAGTATTGAAATCAAAAGTAGTGTACCCAACTGTCATCATGTGGACCATGTGTTCGTATCCCAACTAACTCACGGTCTTTCGAGGTATGGGACGTTCCTGCCCACCATACGACCACATGCTCAGGATTTGAGTCTACCAGGTAACTACTCTACATGAAATACACAACATATTCCTAAAATAAAATATTTACTGGTATAAAATCATGGCTATACAACAAATACAAATAAAGGACAAATTATATTTAATTCCCACAAATAAAATAGGGTTATTCTGTGAGTTTTCTTCTGAAAATAGTGCTACACTGCACTCAAATCTAATTCTAGCATCCTGTCAATGATACTTTCAGACTTCCATGGGTTTCCATAGTGTTCATCATGTGACCCAATTACTTAACTGGAGTATCATAACACAAAAATCACATATCACATCTAAATGACATTAATAAAACATTACTCCGTTTCTTATGCCATTTACCTTGATTAGCATAAATTCATTATTTTCTGCATTCATTAACAAATATTTGTTGTGTCGTGTGAATCATCTTCCTTCTTTCCATCAATATGAACGCTTTAAAAAAAGTGGTACTTATCCCTTCCAAAATAAACATAGATAGAATATTTTATAGTTTCACCATACAACGATTTTCTGGGTCTTGTCGGGCTTATCTCGTTACAAATGTGTCATGTTCTGGGAAATCGCATACCCGTCTGCATAAATTAGCGTGAACTGGCAAAATGCATTCCAAAAAGATGCCTACATTATTTTGGTTCAGTTTTCCTCCTCAGAGAATAACTGAGCCAAATATTATCTGATTTCTATGATCCAACAACGTATGTGTGTTGCAACACACCATTCAATTCAATTGGCATCATCATAACTCTCATATCTTAATTGCATATTGAAATATCGAGATTCTTCAGTGTCCTACTATGACTCTAATTTACAAGGGACTGGTCGACCGACCTTCTCTCCCCTTAGCAGGCAATAAAATTCGATCCAGCTGGCTAGTCAAGATGGCTGCCGCAGAAGTGGTCGACTGCCCCACCTCCTCTCATCTGCTGTCAAGGTCAGGTTTGTTTACAATTGCAGTACTGGAGTTACGCTAGGTGTGGTTCCTAAGTAATTGAGTCATTCTGATTATATTACACCTATCTTTATAGTGTTTTGGGCTCAACTCGGCTCCTTAATAACATTCATGGCTGGGGATGGTATTCCTGTGATAGCCTTGCCGTTCTATGGTGACTACTGTGGCTTTAGACGCGCATCATAGTGAAAATCCACGATTTTCACCAGCAGCTGTCAATAAAATATAAGGAAATCTGCGTTTCCTAAACGACGAATATGATCCTTACCGCTCAGGGTAGATCATTTATACACATGCTCACTGCGTCTCGACGGACGTCATTCGTGGCCATAATTCATGCAAACGATGGATACAGACAGGCTCTGTCCAATTCGCTGCGAATAATACAGTATGCTCAAACGGCGATACTAACTCGTAGATTTAGCCAGCTTCTCACCTAACGCGCAAGCTATACTAGTTCGGTCCCCGCAATTATTTATTTACGTAAATCACTGGATTCTACGTTATTTCTGCACGCAATATGCGGCTTCAAACAATACTTCACATAGATGACTCAATTATTAAGGCACCCGCGTTCTCTCTGTAATACCACTTAAGCCAAAGCTTTAAATAGCTCCTAACAACAAGGTATAAATTTACTGGCTTACTTTACTTTAATGGTCCTCAAATCTAATCCTAAGGATTGACCATATTAAACATTCATTCAACACTTCACTGACACTGAAAAAGCTCTCGTAGTTCGCTATATTCCACGTTACTTCCTTACTGTTTACCAAAATACAGTATCTTTATATTAGACATGACACACTTCGAACGTTATTTAGGCCAAAAGTGCCTATTACTTTACTGTTGCCGACCCCAGATTATTATTATTATTATTCATTTAACGTTACCGTTACATCCATCACTATTTTCGGCCTGAATGGCCCTAAACAAATCACCTTCCAAGCCATATTCTATTCAAGACGAGTGGTAAAAACTCGTTCAGTAAGTGACTGTTACATCTTATTCTCAAAGTGATAAATCGTTACATGGTGAACTATTTAGTTATAATAACATTGTAAATTGGTACTCACTTTTTCTTTTTCGCTGGATAGTGCCAGCACTTCAGCTTTGGCGCTACCATGACGCTTGATTTAAGCCATCATGTTATATTTTACACAACACTTAAATTCACACATTTTCCACCTGATAAACATACCTTTATCAGTGGCCTCTTTCACTTCTACACAATGCATATTAATCACTATACACATGAACACCTTTAAATCACTATTACACAATTTATGTACACTTATTCACTACTTCACAGGTTGATCCTTAAATCGGACTTCTCCTACGCCTGATCTCAGAGATGCGATGCGATTACTCCAACCGCTGGTCTACGTGAAAATCTAACAGCGTTTTACGGACGTTCGATCCTCGTCACCTGCAATATTGTTCAGCTCACTGTCAAGATGAAGTGGCAATGCTTTCCAAGCTCCCATCATTGTAGTGATCCTGATGATAATGTCATATAAAATTCTGACAATACCTCCCGGTATATGAAATGTTCAAAAACATTATAAGTTCCTTTTTCGCTGTGGCGAATTTATATTTGCATCAGATAATAGATAAATATCTGTATTAAATTACTTTCGACGCACTTCATGATTACTTATGAAGCTTTATGACTTGCTTCTATTGTTCTTCGACGGCTGGGCGTTGATACTTTAACATTTCGCGTGCTTACAGGCAGCGTATTAGTTACGTGTATACAGACTGAAGACAACAAGACAACTGGCTGGTGTGAGCTGCTCCCCCCCATATAAAAGTTTCTCGTACAAAATAGTCCACTGGACACATGAGAGCGACTCCTTTCTTGAAATAATACCTCTTCAGCCGAAATGACATATACATCTTGTTTATTTAAGTGTGGAGGTGTCATAAACATTCGCGTGCCGGCGATCGCTTCGGCCAATTAATTCCAATTAATTGCCTTAGTTCAGCGCGTCAGGACGCCACTGTGGTGGTTCCCCTTTGGCTGGTCACAAAATCACTGCTCTCGAGCGTAGGCTAGGTTGTAATTCGTTCATTTGGAGATACAGGCATTAATTTAGGTGAAAAACCACTCCTAAATTACCTCTCCGTGAATATATTCACCTGGGTGTATATTTCACTCCATTCCAATGCTCCACTTGGCTGTAATTAATTAATTTCCGTGGGCAATCATCCCTACTCCCGATTCCATCGTTGTCAAGCGGTGAATACCCGAGCCATTAATTTTGGGCTGTCTCCTCGGTCCAGACGTAAATAGTGCGCTCGGCGCCTACGATCTCCGCCCACTTGCTAAGTGTAATTTGTAAAACGCCAAACTGGCCTCCTCTCATTCTCGTATGCTCTGAAAACGTATATTTTCTTGCATTCGGCTACAATTCTTCATCTTAAACTGCTATGATATTCACATACAGGTCGTGAAATCATGCTACAATATTATATGTCAGTATACCTCTCATTGCTCTTTGGGTTCCCTGTAATTGCTCCCCCTCAGAGATCAATGGTTCGACTCTAGGCATAACCATGTGCCTGGTCTTCTCAGATAAGACCCGAGTTCGATGCCAGACTGCCGTGACTGATTGGGCACATCTTTCCCCTGCTAAGCTCGGAAAATTCATTTTACAAGTGAATTTTTCGTGCCTACAGATGGCATCGACTCCATGCAGTATTTACTTTAAGCGGTCAGTGCTCTCGGCAATGGGCTGTCTCGTTCCCCCATTCCACTCTGTCTGCCGTCTCGTAGACTCTTGTTCTGCCGTCTCAATTGTTCATTCATTTCCTCTAGCTCCGTAGCGGCCTCCCTCAACTGGTCATAAAGTTCCTTCAGTTGACAGCTGCATTCTCCCTTCGGATCCCTTGGGTCTGCGAGCTGGTCGCTTCGCTCCATTCCTTCTTGGGACTGCAAGCTTTTCTCAGGAATCTTTCCGTGCATACGTAATGACTCCCCGTCCGTTTGGGTGTGCATTGCTTGCTCCTCTCTCGTATCATAATCCTCTGGTGGACTATATAGTTTTAAATTAGCCGCGTTTACAACAACTTCTCTACCTGTTGCTTCGTCTTTGATCCGATATGCATTTTTTTGCAGATCCCTTATAATCAGGTAGGGTCCGTGATAGGCATGCTGAATTTTTTTATATTTCCTGCTCTCCGGATCTGAACTGGCGGGTTTCTTCAATAAAACGTATTCCCCCACGTGTAATGGTCTATGGTAGCGTTTCCTCCTGTTTCTCCGCTGCCGTCTGTCTGCTTGTTTCTTGAGATACTCGAACGTTCTTTGGATCCTCAACTCACGTCCAGGTTGTGCATCGATGGGTGTCCGAATGACATTATTCCATGGCCTCTCTGGTCTTCTATCAAGATGTAGGCTCACTGGCACCTCTCCTGTCGCTTCATGCACGGTATTGTTGATACAATATTCAATAATCTCAAGTACGTCAATCCATTTCCAGTTCTCAGTAGAGCAGTATATCTTCATGTACTTTTGCAGTTCCCTCATAACTCTCTCGGTGGAATTCGACTCCGGGTGTCGAACTGCGGATAAAATCTGTCTTATACCCAGATTTTCCAACTCCCTGAGAAATTCTACGCTGGTAAAACAGCTCCCATGATCAGATAAGATGTTCTCTGGCTGTCCTAATATAGGAATGATTCTTTACTTCAGCCTCTTAAGTACCTGTATTGTACTGGTTTTCTGAATTGGACACAGGACTACCATTTTAGAAAACACGTCTAGTGCAACTAGGATGTGTCTATTTCCTCTTCTAGCTCTAGGAAGCGGCCCAAAGTTGTCCAGTGCCAGAAGCTGACATGGCTTCTCTGGTAAGAGTGGTATAGGTTTCTGCCTCATTAAGTACGAGTTAGGCTTTACTCGTTGGCAAATATCACATGTCCTGATAGTATTCCTGACTGTATCTCGAAGTTTTGGCCAAATAAATGCTTCTTTAAGCAGGGCAACAGACTTATCTACACCGGGGTGACCAAAAGCTCGGTGTGCTAACCATACTAGCCTCCTCTGCAATGCTGGTGGTACAACGATCCTGGGTCGAGTGTGGTCTGAGTCGCTCCATTTATGTAACATCTGGTTAAACCATAGATACTCCGCTGATAGTGCTTCGGCTTCCACATACATCGGGGTTCCTCTATCCAGCTTTCCCTCGAAGTAATTAATCATCAACCGTATCCAGGGATCTTCACGTTGAAAAACGGTGATGTTCCTCAGATCATCTAAGGTCTTCTGATCTCTATCTTCTATCTCGATAGCTAGAGCTTCCTCTTCATCAGCTGTAGGGTATCTGCTTAGCAAGTCAGGTATGATATTGTCCTTCCCCGGGCAATACTCTATTTCCACTTGAAATTGCTGTATGTACAGGGACCATCTCGTCAGTCTTTGACTCGACAAGTCAGTTTTCAGCAGGAACGTTAGGGCTTTATGGTCTGTTCTTAATATAATTCTAAAGCCGTAGACTAGCTTTCGCCAATACTGTAGGGCATACAGTATCGCGAGTAATTCGATCTCCGTGACCGTATAATTCTTCTCATTAGGTTTCAACCTTCTACTTATGAATGCAATGTAAGTTTTCTCCTCTGGCCTGTCCACATTTTCCTGATATAACATTGCTCCAATACCTATGAATGATGCGTCAGTCTGGATAATAAATTTCTGAGTGTAGTCAGGATATCCCAATTTTACATTTAGATTTTACGAAGGCTTCCTCGCATTGCTCCGTCCAGCGCCATCTTCCTCCTTTCTTAAGTAAGTCTTGGAGTGGTGCTACGGTCTCGGCATACTTCGGGCAATGGCTTGAAAAGAATCCAATGACGCCTAGGTATTGCCTGACATTCTTTACCTTCGTTGGTCTCGGGAAATGTTTAATGACTTCCAATTTTCCCGGATTAGGTCTGACTCCTTGTTCATCTATTACATGGCCTAGAAATTTAACTTCTCTCTGACCAAAGTTAGACTTCTTTATATTCACCTTAAAGTTAGCCTGACTTAGGTCATACAACAACATGCGTAGATCTCTGACGTGTTCTTCAACTGTTTCAGATGTCAGTAGTATATCATCTACGTAACATATGGTTGTAGCTTTTACTTCTTCAGACAGGTTCCGATCTAGCGCTCGTATCAACGCTGAACCTGCTGTTTTCAATCCAAATGGAAGACTCACGTATGAATACGTGTGCTGGTCAAATAAAAATCCAGTCAATAAGCTTGTTTTCTCCTCCAGAGCAAGATGGTGAAAACTTGCCGTCAGGTCAAGATTTGAGAACACAGTCTTTCCTTTGAACCCCCTGAGTACCTCCTTAATGGGCGGCACAAGGTCAAATTCCGGTATGACCTTGGAATTCAAATTTCGTAGGTCCAGGCATATCCTCACACTTCCGTCCTGTTTAGGTACAACTACCAGTGGGCTGACATAAGGTGTGGCTGTCTTCACAATGACTCCTGCCTCCAGCATTTCCTGTATTGCTTCTTTGACCTTTAAATAATGTTTCTCGGCTACAGGATACGGCTTCTGTTTGAATGGTGTCCAATCGCTGACTTGGAACGCATACTGGAAATTATTGATCCGGCCAGGTCTCGAATCGAAGACTCCTTTATACTCAAATAGCAGTTCCCTTAGCATTTGTTTATGTTCTGGACCAAATTTTGCTTCCTCAATCTTCTCTTCCAGGCATTCTTCAAATTTTGGTTCAAGGTCCTTTTCAATGTCTGCGGCCAGTGTTGCCAACTCTTCCTCAATGTCTTCTGTTGTCAATACTGCATCCCCGTCATATCTCCGTATGTATGCCATACGTACTCTTCTGGTCTCATTTCATTGTGCTTTAATGAGAGTTCTAAATCTTCCTTTCCCTCACTTGCGCGAAACATAACAATGTCTTGCGAGAGATCTATAATAACTTTATATTCTCTTATGAAATCCATGCCGACAATCGTGTTATAAGGCAGTTTATTCACAAGTAGGAAGCTCTGTGAGAATGTAGAGTTCCCTATCTGCAAATCTAAAAATACTTGGTATTCGCATATCATAACTTTATCTGGTATCACACCTTTTATTTTCACGCTTGAAATAGGTATTTTCAATACGTGAATTTTACTTTGGATTTCATTATATAATGCCTGGGTTATCAAGCACACTGTTGAACCTGTATCAATGAGACTTCTTATCTTCATGCCCACAATGTTTACAATAATAATGGGTAGTTCCCTTCTCACATTGACCGTTCCTCCATCTAGGTCTTCGATAAGCTCCTCAGGTTTGGCAATCCAGTTAACAACATTCACAGTATTCCATCCTGAACTTATCTCTCTTTGGTCATTTAATTTTGGTGTTTTTTTTTCAATTGCTCCATTCTTTGTGGAGTTCTTCTGCCTGTCTTCATGCTGTTGAAGTTCCAGACTCTTGGCACCGTCATCATTTTTATGTATGTCGGGTGACCTTCTATTCCTAATCGCTTCATCCCAATGAACTCGCGATTGTCTCGGGTCATCTCCGTGCTCTTCCATGTATCTTAAAGATGCGTGATAGCGTTCTTCCGCCTCTTCATCGAACCCGCGACTCTGCTCTTGGGATCTCCATCCTTGGTTGTTCCCATTTCGGCCGTAATTCCTTCTGTTATCAAGCTGCTGGTCTCTGGTACCGCGCTGATACCAGTTTTTCCTTCCTCGGTTTCCACGGTTCGATCCTCCTCGATATGCTGGCCTCCAATTTTGGTTTTCACGTCCTTCAGGTTGCCAGTCGGATTTTTCTGTTTCGGTGCTCGTAGACTTGCTTTTTGTCTGCACCTTAGTCGGTTCAGTCGGTGTAGTCGTCATGTTGACTTGTTCCACATTTCGACTTTGTCTTGTGTGCTGCACTGTGGTTAGATCGAGTAGTCTGAGCACCTCCTCCATATCGATCGCAGTTTTGGCGTTTGCTGAGATCAGTAGACGTTGTACTTCATACGGTAGCTGCTTGGCTATCGCTATGCACAAATCTGACTCTCTAAGTCCTTCATCAAGCTCGCGAAAACGGCACAATTGATTCACAAAGAATTCTCCGTACTTCGTCGGATTACTAGTACTATAACGCCTGGAATACAAGTCCAATCTGAGGTTCTGTTGTATGCTCGCGTTCCAATATCTGCTTAAGAATGCTTGGCGAAATTCGTCAACGGTGTCGAACGTGTACCGAAAACTCCTAAACCTTAAGGCACACTCACCTTCAGTTAGTTTTTCAATCGCTCTCAACCTTCGATCTGGCGGTACTTTCGCGTCATTCAAGTACTCGGAAACTTCTTTAAGCCAGTACTTGGGTGTCATGTTAGAATTACTCCGAGAGTATTTCTTTGGTTTCTCATCATTAGCCCTTACAACAGTGACTATTTGATTTTGAACAGCATTTTCATGCGGTGTTGACATGGCAATTGGCATACCAGGTGTGGTATACGGGCTGTCACTTGGCATGGCTGCATTTCTTGGAGTAGGCTGTATTTCTATCTCTGCCCATTTGTTTCTCCTATTCTCGTCTATACTTCCTTCGCTAGACCTAGGATTCCGCAACATAGATTCCTCCTGCGCGACCATTCTAGTCTCGATTTGGCTGTGCCTATTTTCTGCCCTTTCCAAACGAGCTAATACCTCTCGTTCTATTTTCTCTAGGCGGTCTCGGTTTCGTTCTGCCATTGAAAATACATTTTCCTTATCATCCTTAAGGTTTTCCTTCAGGTGGGTAATTTCCCCCGCTAGACTTTCTCTTACTTCGGCAAGAGTCTTATCGCTGGTTTCAGTCTTTAAGCCTTCTCGAAGTTCTAATTCTTCCCGTAAGCCTGTAACTTCCTTTTGAATGTGACCTTGTATATGAGAGATTTCAGTCCTTATTTTCGTGATTTCTCCCTGGTCCTCATCCTGTCTTTTATGAATAACTGCTAGGTCGCTCTGAGTTTGTTCCAACTCTTTCTGCTCCTTCCCGACCTGCCTCTTCATATTTCACATTATCTCCTTATTCTCTTGATCAGAAGTTTTTATTTCATGGATTCCCTTGCATTGGTCAAGGATATTCTGATCCTGTTTTCTTAAGGATTCGTCTACCGCCTTGGCTTAACCTGCCATTCGCGTATTCCATTTTACGTCGCTATCCTCGAGCCTTTGATCCACGGTCTGAGTGAACGTATTAAATTGCTTTAGTTGACGTTTAGTATTAGCTTCATTCTGACTCTGAATGTCTTTAAGCTCCATGGACATACTGCTTAAACTATTTTCCAACTCCCTGCGAAATTCTACGCTGGTAAAACTGCTCCCATGATCAGATAAGATGTTCTCTGGCTGTCCTAATATAGGAATGATTCTTTCCTTCAACATAAATTCATTATTTTCTGCATTCATTAACAAATATTTGTTGTGTCGGGTGAATCATCTTCCTTCTTTCCATCAATATGAACACTTTAAAAAAAGTGGTACTTATCCCTTCCAAAATAAACATGGATAGAATATTTTATAGTTTCACCATACAACGATTTTCTGGGTCTTGTCGGGCTTATCTCGTTACAAATGTGTCATGTTCTGGGAAATCGCATACCCGTCTGCATAAATTAGCGTGAACTGGCAAAATGCATTCCAAAAAGATGCCTACATTATTTTGGTTCAGTTTTCTTCCTCAGAGAATAACTGAGCCAAATATTATCTGATTTCTATGATCCAACAACGTATGTGTGTTGCAACACACCATTCAATTCAATTGGCATCATCATAACACTCATATCTTAATTGCATATTGAAATATCGAGATTCTTCAGTGTCCTACTATGACTCTAATTTACAAGGGACTGGTCGACCGACCTTCTCTCCCCTTAGCAGGCAATAAAATTCGATCCAGCTGGCTAGTCAAGATGGCCGCCGCAGAAGTGGTCTACTACCCCACCTCCTCTCATCTGCTGTCAAGATCAGGTTTGTTTACAATTGCAGTACTGGAGTTACGCTAGGTGTGGTTCCTAAGTAATTGAGTCATTCTGATTATATTACACCTATCTTTATAGTGTTTTGGGCTCAACTCGGCTCCTTAATAACATTCATGGCTGGGGATGGTATTCTTGTGATAGCCTTGCCGTTCTATGGTGACTACTGTGGCTTTAGACGCGCATCATAGTGAAAATCCACGATTTTCACCAGCAGCTGTCAATAAAATATAAGGAAATCTGCGTTTCCTAAACGACGAATATGATCCTTACCGCTCAGGGTAGATCATACACATGCTCACTGCGTCTCGACGGACGTCATTCGTGGCCATAATTCATGCAAACGATGGATACAGACAGGCTCTGTCCAATTCGCTGCGAATAATACAGTATGCTCAAACGGCGATACTAACTCGTAGATTTAGCCAACTTCTCACCTAACGCGCAAGCTATACTAGTTCGGTCCCCGCAATTATTTATTTACGTAAATCACTGGATTCTACGTTATTTCTGCACGCAATATGCGGCTTCAAACAATACTTCACATAGATGACTCAATTATTAAGGCACCCGCGTTCTCTCTGTAATACCACTTAAGCCAAAGCTTTAAATAGCTCCTAACAACAAGGTATAAATTTACTGGCTTACTTTACTTTAATGGTCCTCAAATCTAATCCTAAGGATTGACCATATTAAACATTCATTCAACACTTCACTGACACTGAAAAAGCTCTCGTAGTTCGCTATATTCCACGTTACTTCCTTACTGTTTACCAAAATACAGTATCTTTATATTAGACATGACACACTTCGAACGTTATTTAGGCCAAAAGTGCCTATTACTTTACTGTTGCCGACCCCAGATTATTATTATTATTATTCATTTAACGTTACCGTTACATCCATCACTATTTTCGGCCTGAATGGCCCTAAACAAATCACCTTCCAAGCCATATTCTATTCAAGACGAGTGGTGAAAACTCGTTCAGTAAGTGACTGTTACATCTTATTCTCAAAGTGATAAATCGTTACATGGTGAACTATTTAGTTATAATAACATTGTAAATTGGTACTCACTTTTTCTTTTTCGCTGGATAGTGCCAGCACTTCAGCTTTGGCGCTACCATGACGCTTGATTTAAGCCATCATGTTATATTTTACACAACACTTAAATTCACACATTTTCCACCTGATAAACATACCTTTATCAGTGGCCTCTTTCACTTCTACACAATGCATATTAATCACTATACACATGAACACCTTTAAATCACTATTACACAATTTATGTACACTTATTCACTACTTCACAGGTTGATCCTTAAATCGGACTTCTCCTACGCCTGATCTCAGAGATGCGATGCGATTACTCCAACCGCTGGTCTACGTGAACATCTAGCAGCGTTTTACGGACGTTCGATCCTCGTCACCTGCAATATCGTTCAGCTCACTGTCAAGATGAAGTGGCAATGCTTCCCAAGCTCCCATCATTGTAGTGATCCTGATGATAATGTCATATAAAATTCTGACAATACCTCCCGGTATATGAAATGTTCAAAAACATTATAAGTTCCTTTTTCGCTGTGGCGAATTTATATTTGCATCAGATAATAGATAAATATCTGTATTAAATTACTTTCGACGCACTTCATGATTACTTATGGAGCTTTATGACTTGCTTCTATTGTTCTTCGACGGCTGGGCGTTGATACTTTAACATTTCGCGTGCTTACAGGCAGCGTATTAGTTACGTGTATACAGACTGAAGACAACAAGACAACTGGCTGGTGTGAGCTGCTCCCCCCCCCCCATATAAAAGTTTCTCGTACAAAATAGTCCACTGGACACATGAGAGCGACTCCTTTCTTGAAATAATACCTCTTCAGCCGAAATGACATATACATCTTGTTTATTTAAGTGTGGAGGTTTCATAAACATTCGCGTGCCGGCGATCGCTTCGGCCAATTAATTCCAATTAATTGCCTTAGTTCAGCGCGTCAGGACGCCACTGTGGTGGTTCCCCTTTGGCTGGTCACAAAATCACTGCTCTCGAGCGTAGGCTAGGTTGTAATTCGTTCATTTGGAGATACAGGCATTAATTTAGGTGAAAAACCACTCCTAAATTACCTCTCCGTGAATATATTCACCTGGGTGTATATTTCACTCCATTCCAATGCTCCACTTGGCTGTAATTAATTAATTTCCGTGGGCAATCATCCCTACTCCCGATTCCATCGTTGTCAAGCGGTGAATACCCGAGCCATTAATTTTGGGCTGTCTCCTCGGTCCAGACGTAAATAGTGCGCTCGGCGCCTACGATCTCCGCCCACTTGCTAAATGTAATTTGTAAAACGCCAAACTGGCCTCCTCTCATTCTCGTATGCTCTGAAAACGTATATTTTCTTGCATTCGGCTACAATTCTTCATCTTAAACTGCTATGATATTCACATACAGGTCGTGAAATCATGCTACAATATTATATGTCAGTATACCTCTCATTGCTCTTTGGGTTCCCTGTAATTGCTCCCCCTCAGAGATCAATGGTTCGACTCTAGGCATAACCATGTGCCTGGTCTTCTCTGATAAGACCCGAGTTCGATGCCAGACTGCCGTGACTGATTGGGCACAGTAGCCTATATGTTAACCAGGTAAATCAGCTTCTTCCATGTAAATTCATGCAAATCGGACCAGTGGTACTTGCGTGATTGAGTAATACACAGCACACACCATCTCATTTTTAGCCTCGCTTCGCTCGCGTCATAGTCATGTCATATTGTTATCCTATAAGCCGGATAGCTGGATATTCAGCTATCCTATAGACCAGATAGCTGGATATTCAGCCATCCTCTAAGCCGGATAGCTGGATATTCAGCCATCCTATAGACCAGATAGCTGGATATTTGGCTATCCTATAGACCAGATAGATGGATATTTGGCTATCCTATAGGCTGGATAGCCGGATATTCGGCTAAGCTATAGACCAGATAGCTGGATATTCAGCCTTCCTATAGACCAGTTAGCTGGATATTTGGCTATCCAATAAGCCGGATAGCTGGATATTCAGCTATCCTATAGACCAGATAGCTGGATATTCAGCCATCCTATAAGCCGGATAGGTGGATATTCAGCCATCCTCTAGACCAGATAGCTGTATATTTGGCTATCCTATAAGCCGGATAGCTGGATATTTGGCTATCTTATAGACCAGATATCTGGATATTTGGCTATCCTGTAAGCCGGAGAGCTGGATATTCGGCTATCTTAGAAGCCGGAAAGCTTGATATTCAGCCATCCTATAAGCCGGATAGCTGGATATTTGGCTATCCTATAAGCCGGATTGCTGGATATTTGGCCATTCTATAAGCCGGATAGCTGGATATTTGGCTATCCTATAAGCCGGATAGCTGGATATTTTGGCCATTCTATAAGCCAGATAGCTGGATATTTGGCTAACCTATAAGCCGGATAGCTGGATATTCGGCTATCTTATAAGTCGGATAGCTGGATATTTGGCTATCCTATAAGCCGGATAGCTGGATATTCAGCCATACTATAAGCCGGATAGCTGGATATTTGGCTATCTTATAGACCAGATAGCTGGATATTTGGCTATCCTATAAGCCGGAGAGCTGGATATTCCGCTATCTTAGAAGCCGAATTGCTGGATATTCAGCCATCCTATAAGCCAGATAGCTGGATATTTAGCTATCCTATAGACCAGATAGCTGGATATTTGGCTATACTATAAGCCGGATAGCTGGATATTTGGCTATCCTATAAGCCGGATAGCTGGATACTCGGTTATCTTACAAGCTGGATAGCTGGATATTCAGCCATCCTATTAACCAGTTAGCTGGATATTTGGCTATCCTATAGACCAGATAGCTGGATATTTGGCTATCTTATAACCCGGATATCTGGATATTCAGCAATCCTATAAGCCGGATAGCTGGTTATTTGGCTATCCTATAGACCAGATAGCTGGATATTTGGCTATGCTATAAGACGGATAGCTGGATATTTGGCTATCCTATAACCCAGATAGCTGGATATTTGGCCATCCTCTCAGCCGGATAGCTGGACATTCGGCCATCCAATTTGCTGGATAGTTGGCCATTTGGCTAACCGAATGCCGGATAGCTGGATATTGGCCTATATTATAAGCTGAATAGCTGGATAGTAGCCAATGTACTACGAGGTGAGGTAGGTGAAGCAGTAGACCTAATGCCAGATGAACTAGCTTCATTGTAGTTCTGTCCCATCACTTCATGTGATGTTCGGCGATCCTTCTTCTCACAAAACAGAAATATTTTTCATGATACGGTAATAATTGAAATGTTGTTAGTTGTGAATCGCATTTTATTGAGTGAACCCAGGGCTTAAATAAGTTAATCATTTTGCAAGTGGTGCCTTTCTTAATTTAAAATTGGTCTAGTAAGTTATTTATGAATAGTCAAAATGTATTCCTTTCATGCTTTTTTTCTTGTCTCTTGCGCTCAATGGTGCCTATACGACAGCTTATTTTAACCATTTTAGTGCCTATTTTAGCCTGCTTAGTACAGTACCTATATATCTGTCTACGTTATCCAGGTTAGTACCCATATGCTTTCCTAGTTTAGTCTGCTTACTGCCAACATGGCTGCCTATTTTGACTGTCTTTAGTGCTTATATGCCTGCTTATTTTAACCATTTTAGTGCCTATATGCCTGCATATTTTGATTATATTCAGGGCCTATATGCCTATCTATTTTAACTATAATAGTGCCTATATGCCTGCCTATTTTGATTGTTTTAGTGCCTATAAGCCTGTCTAATTTGACTGTCTTTAGTGCCTATATGTCTGATTATTTTAACCATTTTAGTGTCTATATGCCTGCCTTTTTAGACTTTCTTTAGTGCCTATATGTCTGATTATTTTAAACATTTTGGTGTCTATTTTAGTGCCTATACGCCTGTCTATTTTGGTCATAACTGTACCTACAGTATATGCCTGCTTATTGTACAATGTTTGTGCCTATACGCCTGTCTATCTTGACTATATTAGTGCCTATTTTATCTGCATTTTGTGCCTGTATGCCTGCTAATTTTGATTCTTTTAGTACCATTAATCTGCCCATTTTGACTATGTTTAGTTGCTATATGACTGCTTATATTGACTATTTTAATGCCTATATGTTTGTATATTGTAGCCAATTCAGTGCATATAAGCCTGCCTATTTTGCCTGTTTTAAGTGCCTATATACCTGATTATTTTAACCATTTTGGTGCCTATTTTTAGTGCCTATACGCCTATCTATTTTGGTCATAATAGTACCTATATGCTTGCCTATTTTAACTGTCTTTAGTGCCTATATGCCTGCTTTGCTTTACTATTTTAGTAGGCCTACTGTACATATACATCTGCCTATTTTGATTATTTTCATTGCTTAGAAATTCTGATCTTGGTTATAAGACTATCAACCTTTGACTCAACGAAGTCCGGAAAGGCCTGGATTCTGATGAAATATCTGATCTTGATGCCATAGACCAGTTTAAAAGATCTGATATTATTAGCCTCGGATATCAAACTCACAAGAGTAAAAGAGAAAATTGTTAGCCGGGCTCAATTAATATTGTGAACGAAATAGAACGTTCAAAAAGAATTACATAGACATGCACACTTAGACTCAAAGATCAGTCACATTGTTTCCGAATTAATCAATTTAGTGACCAACTGGTTGCAACTTTTATTAGTTTACTCTCTAATGCTTTACTCAGCTATGGTTAATAACTTGTCACGAGAATTGGATATTCCGTCGGATATATGAGCTGGGTCCATTTACTCTATTTTCAGCCTATTTTCATTTTATGAAAAAATTGGCTTATGAGCTCACCTTTTGTCCGTGTGTGTGTGTGTGTGTGTGTGCGTATGTGTGTGTGTCCCTAATAACCTCTAAAAGGCTGGAACGATTTCAATAAAACTCGGTAAGTTCATAGCACTATTCCGGACGACCCCGAGCGTGCCCTTCATTTTTTTTACGTCTCACCAATCCAACATGGCGGCAGTGCGAAATATTTCACCAGCATTCAATATCTCCGAAACTATTACCGATATCACCCAGAAATTTTGTACGGTGATAAAGGGAACTACTAGAAGCTCACCTATGAGACTTTCGAAAACCTGGAAACTACAAAACCAACATGGCGGCCAAGTGAATTTGCGACATTTAAATAGACGTTTCTCGCGATTTAACCAACCAAACGCAATGACACATGGTACAGTATAATGATTATACACATTTTAATGCAACGACATCTAACTTCGTTCAATTGTTTACAACCTCAAGATGGCGGCTGTGCGAAGTATTTCACCGGCATTCTATATCTCCGAAACTATTACTGATATTACCCTGAAATTTTGTACGGAGATAAAAGGCACTACTGGAAGTTCATTTATGGGACTTTCAGAAACCTGTTAACAATAAACGAACATGGCGGCCAAACGAAATTGAAAGGTTCAAATTGACTTTTCTGGCGATTTAATGATACAAACGCAATGAAACTTGGTACAGCAAATGTTTATAAACATTGTAATGCACTGGTATCTACTTTAGTTCCATTGTATACATAACCTCAAGATGGCGGCTGCGCGAATTTTAAAATTAAGTTTTTATTTCTTGTGTCGTAATCATGCAATCGAAGTGAAAGTTTGAATATTGAACCTATACAAAAATTTTCCTTTAATGGTATATAACTCTATGGCCTATACATATAACAATCCAACATGGCGACCATCCGAAATATTTAGATTATTATCAATATCTACGAATCTATTACAGCAGTCAAACTGATTTTTTTGATGTTCATAGGGGCTATGAACATAAGTTCACCTATAGGACTTTCAATAACCTGGTGATCACAAATCCAACATGGCGGCGACGCAAAGTAAAAATATTTAAATGGACGTTTCTCTCAATTTAACCGTCCGAGTGCAGTGAAACTTGGTACAGTAAATGCTTATACAAATGTTAATCCACAGGCATCTAATTTATTTCAATTGTTACCATAACCACAAGATGGCAGCTGTGGGAAATTTTAAAATCTTGTTTTGATTTTTACTTCTTGTGTCCTAATCATGCGATTGAAGTTTGAATACTACACGTACACAATAATCTTTATGTAACAGTACATAACTCTAAGACCTACAAATATAAAAATCCAACATGGCGACCATCCGAAATATTTAGTCGGCTTTCAATATCTAGGAATCTATTACAGCAATCAAACTGAAATTTTGTATGTTGCTAGTGGCATGTAACATAAGTAGGATATATGAAAATATGCTTCAGTTCTTCACGGAACTACTTGTTTTCAGTGACTTTCGAGGAACCCTCTAAATCAGACGTCTTCTAGCTACTCATGCCCATGAATGTTTTAGCAGTTCAAGATCTGTCTTCAAGAAAGAAAATTTAAAGCTCTCTGCCCTAAATGTCCAGAATATATGGAATTAATTATTCGAAATTATTCTAAATAAGCATGGCTGATTTTCATAAAAATTGAAAGCAAGGGATGAAAGCTATGGTTTATACCAAACTTGATATATTTGGAATACTTTAATAGATAAAGACATTGCCAATGATATTGCATTTTTCAGCGAATGTATCAGTCTGTAAACCAAATATAATTTATTTACCTCAAGGTGCTCGATAAAATTATCTCTACATAGTAGAGTCCATGATTCTTGTATGTAACGGGTAATCTCGAGAACCACTGGATTGATTTGATGCGGTTTTCACCATTCTGTAAAGAATTTTTCGAGGAAGGTTTCTGTACAAAAACATTCATTTATGACCAAAGGAAGCCGAGCAGTTAATGATTTCAGTGAATCGATTCGAAGAAAACCTGCCGTCCGTGCACCTTTTAAGCTTGCGCAGGGTAAACACTTAACATATCTATAAGGTGCGTTCAAAAAGTAACGAGCCAGAGGCATAATTACAGACAGCAGTACCTGTATGTTAGAAGTATTGGCCCTGGCGGTTGAGGCACTTGTCCCACTGTAACATGAGGCGATGAATGGCTGTCTCATAACATTCCCTGGGTTGCGATGTGAACCAGTTCCGCACGTACAGCTGGACGTCGGCGTCCGAGGTGAATCGTTGGCTCCGCAGAGCCCTTTTCAAGGGACCAAAACATGGCGTAATCACAGGGAGAGAGGTCTGGACAGTATGGAGGGTGGCCGAGAGCCTCCCATTTGAATTTCTGCAGGAGTGCAGCGACTGTGTTGGCCGTATGAGGTCGTGCATTGTCGTGGAGCGACCACGGCGGCTATGGCGTTCACTATCACTCGGCGGTCCTGGGTAATGAGTGCATCAACCAGCTGGACGTTGTCATCGGTAATGCAGGGGGGTGCCCCAGACCGGGCATCATCGGCTGACGACACCCGTCCTTCCCTGAAGCGCTTGTGCCACGCCTTGACCCTTGCAAGGGACATGCAGTGTTCGCCGTACACTTGTGACATTCGACAATGAATGTCCGTTCCCCCTACTCCTTCCGCTGTCAGAAACCGAACAACACTCTTTGCTCTTCGGTTGACGCCTCCATGTCACTGTTTGCAAAGCGACTGCCAGCGTTGGACGATTGATGCATGCTGCTGCTCGCTTTGTGTCGTCACGTGACGTGCACGCGTGCCCTCTAGCGACGGAGTGTGACCTCCCACGCTCTGGTGGGAACCACACCTCATTGCACACGCCACGATTAGCCGACGTAGTCACCGGTTTGCGCATTCCAGCCTCCGGCTCGTTACTTTTTGAACGCACCTTATATATAAACTACTATGTGTAAGAATTGTTCGGCATGAAAAGTTCTAAACGTCCACGACAGCATATCTCTATGTGTAATAGATCGCCCACTATAAGTGTTATTACGTTGTCATTTCTTCCAACAATCTTCGGGGCGAGTTTATGAGCTAGCGAGCGAGCCTATCACTCCATCTTCGGCCAGCATCAATCTGTCGAGTAGTGCCGAGTTGTGACTAGAGAGAAGAATTATGTGTTTGGAGTTTCACTGTACACTTCGGTCTTCTTAATTGCATCTGGGACCTGTTGTCCGTGCGCCTTTTAAGCTTACGCTGGGAAACAGTTCAAGATACCGGCTTGTTTTTAATAAAACAATTAAAATTAAAAAACAAAAATATGCTTTCGCTATAATTTTACCTTCCAGGATCGGCTTTTCCGACGGACTAAGCGAGGCATCCCACCTCTATCGCCACTGAGGGCAGTGTCCTTGAGCTTGAGACTATGGGTCACAACTGGGGTGTGTGACCAGCACGACGCAAGTAAAAATTAGAATTAATAATAAACTTATAAAAATAAATTATAATAATTTTGACTAATCTTAATTTTAATATTATAAAAAATAATAAAATGTAGGCTAAATACAAAAATGATTATGAACATTATATGTTAAAGAAAACAAAAGCACACAAATAATATTAATGACAATTAAGCTAAAATAATTAAAATTAAATTAAATTTATTTTTATTTTTATTTATTCGATTTACCCTTTAGGTGGGTGGTTCTCACGGACTAAGCGAGGGAACTCACCACTACCGCCTCTACAGGCAGTGTCCTGGAGCTTGGAGCATCTGGTCGGGGTGGATACAACTGGGGAGGTGTGATCAGCACTTCGCCCAGGCGGCCTCACCTGTAAAGTGAACAGGGGCCTCATGAGGGTTGGGAAGGAAGGGAAAGATTGGTATGGAGAGGCTAGGAAGAGGGAAGGAGGCGGCCGTGGCCTTACAGTTGGTACCATCCCGGCATTTGTCCGAAGACGAAGTGGGAAACCACGGAAAACCACTTCGAGGATGGCTGAGGTGGGAATCAAACCCCCTCTACTCATTTGGACCACCCGAGGCTGAGTAGACCCCGTTCCAGTCCTCATACCACTTTTCAAATTTCGTGGCAGAGCCGGGAATCGAATCCAGGACCTCCGCGGCACCAGCTAACCATGCTGACCGCCACGCTACGGAGGCGACATTTAAATAAATACAAATTAAATATATCCAATAACATTCTGCACCATAAAGGGTTGCATTATAAATAGTAAGTCGTGGAAACTATAAAAATTGACATTGAATCTAATTTTAATTTTCAAACCTCTGTAGTCATAGGCACTCATAGTAGGCTTAAATCAAAAATAAATAATTAGAAAATGAAACATTCACAACTACGTTTAGGGCACGAGGTCAGGTGCGGATCTAGAGTTTGGCTTGTTAAGAAAAATTGTATCACTAAAAACGCAATCACAAAATAACCAAACGTACAAAACCAGACCAATTTTTTTGCAAGCTACATGGATAGAAATTTGATGCGTTTAGCGCACCAAAATTATTCGTACAAATTGCAACGGCGTGTTTTGCGACTTTTACATCGAGCTTCGAGAAAAGTATCAAGGTACGTTGCAGTTTCGGCAAATCGAGTTGGTACCGACAAAGGGAGAAAGTCACAGCTTAAATTGCCAACCAAGCTTGCAGTTTGTAAGTCGGCAAAATTTTTTGGTGCGAAAGAAGCCCCTAATTCCTATCCGTGCATTGCTGCACATTCATCGTGACATCTCTATAAACATTGATTCGGTAATCACAAGGTTTGCTAAACAAAATAGGCCTAGATGAGTTAATTTTGTTATATAGGCTAAATAATCGTTTTTATATAACAGGTGTGAAGTTGTAAATATGTACACTTGTAACAGAACATAATTATTGCAATAAAGATATTTTCAGTATTGAATAAAATGAAAAAAAAAACAATGTTTTTCCGTTAAAATTCGTTAAGTTTTATTTGTCTGGTTATTGTGTTTTCGTTTTTTGAGTTTGCAAAAAAATTTGGTCTCCGTTTGGGGGGGGGGGGACATGACCTCCGTGACCCCCCCGAATCCGCGCCTGCACGAGGTTGAAGTTTTCTGGGTGTTTGATAATGAAATGCAGTAGTATTTACAGAAATGTTCTGGAGCCTAGTAGTGCACTATACTGCACTCAGTCGATCAACACATCACATCAGGTCGGCTCCGTGGCTAAATGGTTAGCGCTCTAGGTTTTGGCCCGAAGTGCCCCGTGTTCGATTCAGGCCGAGCCATCAGGGATTTTAATCTCCTGGGGTTAATTCCCGTGGTCACTCATCCTCATTACGACGCGCAGGTCGCCCACGGTCGTCAACTAGAAAGACCTGCACTCGGCCTCTCCGGAGGCGACACGATCATTATCATTATTTATCAAATCAGGTCACCCAATTGTTTTGAGACAGTTGCAATGATAGAGCACATTCAGAACCAAATCACAATACCCCCTCACACAAAGCTAAAACTCATAAAATCACAAGTAGAAACAGCACTTGTGGGCACGTTTAAGTACTATTAGTAGTACACATAATGAACTATAAAGTGCTAAGAATGGGGTGTGGGTGACGGAAGTTGAACAATGATTACCTCTTATAAAATTACGAGTGGAAACATCACCTGTGGCAACGCTTACACACTAATAAAATGACACTATAAATGATGGACGAAGCAAAGAGGTTATGAAAAGTAGGTTGGCTCAGGCAAGGAAAGCATTTCTACAGAAAAGGAACCTGTTGACATCAAATATAGATTTAAGTATTAGGAATACATTTTTGAAAACCTTTGTCTGTAGCGTCGCACTCTATGGAAGTGAAACTTGGACTATTGGTGCAGCAGAAAAGAGGAGAATTGAGGCGTTTGAAATGTGGTGTTACCGGAGAATGTTGAAGATCAGATGAGTAGATAGGGTTACAAACGAAGAGGTATTAAGACGAGTGGGAGAGGTGAGATGTTTCTGGTGAATGCTAATGAAGAGAAGAGATAGGTTGGTAGGACACATACTAAGACACCCAGGAATAGCAAGCTTAGTTATGGAAGGAAGGGTCGAGGACAAGAACTGTAGGGGTAGACGAAGGTTAGAATATATTAAACAGATTGACTCGGATATAGGGTGTGGTAGCTATGTAGAGATGAAACGATTAGCTCAGGACAGGGTGGTGTCGAGAGCTGCATCAAACCAGTCAAAAGACTGAAGACTCAAACAACAACAACAACATAAATCTACTCTTTATATCGGGGATGAGATGCGATGAATATATATTGTTTGCGCGCTAGGAGACGGAGGGCACTCAGCCTCGTGAGGACAATTGTGTAGCTGTCTGACAGTGAGGTAGCGCCCCGGTCACGGAGACCAAGATTATCGGCCAAGGGGACCCAACGCGCTGACCACACCTCACCCCGCAATCTGTAGGCCGAATGGCTGGGCAATGGTCGCTTGATAAGCCAGGGCCTGTGTTTGGGACGGTGTATTACCACGTTGTTTGGTTTGATTTGTGCACCATGAGAAATCAGTTTGACTCGCTGCGCTGCGATGGGGAATGGGGGTTCGGCTGCATGCATGCGCGATCTGTCTATTCCTGACCTAAATATATCAACAGTAAGCCTAGTTACTGATACTTCCCGCATTGTGCTTGTTGTTTCATACAGTTTAAAGTATGTAGTCTGTCACTGAAGGCCCCTTTCCACTTTTCCCATTTGTAGAGTACAGAGTGCAAATAAAGAAAAATAGAAGGAGTCAATGACTGAAGCTGGCAGTGGCAAACTTGATGTTATTTGAATGCGCTTTGTGGAGTATGCGGGAAAGCATTTGCAGTTCAAACCCAGATGACTTCCCTTGGCACGTAGGTAATAAGTAGCGGATGGTTTTTAGGACCTGATTCCTTTCCTGGCGCCAGCCAATCTCTTGGGGAGACCAGTATAAACAATTCAGTGGGATTGAAAATGTTATTGTTTACACAACTGCATGACGTCATTCCATATATTAAGCGATTCCTTCAAGGTGTTGCCATATCCATTTTCTTGCGTGCATTGCTCCTGTTTGCATCTAATTCAATACATGTTTTCTCATAAAAGCAATATTAACACCTGGATCTAGTCTTATTAATGTAGTGGTATCCTTCCCCTAATATTACCCAGACAACTAATTGGATGCCATCTCAGCATTTTGAAGGAATGTCCGTGGCTCTTGTTCTCGGTCATGCTACGCTATTCATCCTCCATTTTGACGTAAACAAAGAAAAACAGAGCTCCGAGCTTCGATAATTGAATAAAGGAATCTAGATTTTTTTCCACCCCCAAAGCTGGTGCGTGGGCAAGCAAAATACATTAAAATTCCACCCTATTCTATAAATGTAATTAGTATAACGATTATAACACAGAAGCCTCAAACCGTTATTCCCTTTTTAATGCCAAAATTACGTCTTTGTTGCGAAATAAATTCGAGAACATGAATGTCAGTGTAACAATTTTATAAGGTGCTAGGTGTCGTTATATTATATCATTATATCCTTATATCATATTTGCTGAAAATAATTACGATTTATTAAATCTTCATACTTTTGCTGCATTCTTATTTAATGTAAGCACTCGAGGTACTGTCGCCCATCTGGCTATGTGGAATATATATCGCATCAACAAACACTCCAAACAAGGCAGGAATTCAGTATATTATCATAATCATCATCATCTTCTAGAATGTGGGTGTGTGGTTGGTTTTAGTTGTAAGTATGTAGTTAGTTTGTTTATTAGATATAGTTCATTGTTCCATTAGACTGTGGTGTGTGAGTGTGTCTGGTGTCAGTTGCATTGTTTATTAGATATAGTTCATTGTTTCATTAGACTGTGATGTGTGAGGGTGCATGTGAGTGTGCCTGGTGACAAACTGTTTTAGTGGTAGTATTTTGTTTTTGTTGGAACTTAAGTGTTTTTTTCGTTAGTAGAATTTTGGTATTTAATTGTTACTAGAAGGGTAGTATTTTTGTAAGTAGAATTGCTCTATTATTTAATCTGAAAGGGAGTATCAGCCTTTCAGAATAAATCAATTATTTACTTGTATTATAGACGGATAAGATATTGATAATATAAGCCAACTAATGGCCACACTGCGATCTGCCGCACGGCTGAAAGCAACGGGAAACTACAGCCGTAATGCTCTTCCCGAGAATAAGCACCTCTCTATGCATACTTACATGTAATTATGGCCACCTCCCTTGTAAAATTCTAATCCGGAGGTAAACTAGTCCCCCGTTCGGATATCCGGGTGGGGACTATTCGAGAGGGGGTTAACATCACAGAAGTGACAAAGAGGAAATCTGACATTCTACGGATAGGAGCGTGGAATGTTAGAAGTCTGCTGGGAAGTGGAAGGTTAGAAAACTTAGTAAGGGAAATGGATAGGTTGAGGTTGCATTTGGTTGGGATTAGTGCAATGCGCTGGCAGGAAGAACAGAAATTTGGCCAGGAGACTATAGGGTCATTAGCACTAAATCCAACAATGGCCAAGCAGGGGTTGGTCTCATATTGAATAGGAAACTTGGACAACGGGTGGAATATTATGAGAAATATAGTGAACGGATTATTGTAGCAGAAATCAATACAAAACCTACGTGCACAACAGTGGTACAAGTCTATATGCCTACCAGTCAAGCTGATGATGAACATGTTGAAAAGGTCTACGAAGAAATTGATGAAATTCTGGGGTATATCAAGGGTCATGAAAATGTTATAGTAATGGGAAATTAGAATGCTGTGGTAGGAAAAGGAAGAGAAGGGAAGATAGTAGGAGATTTCGGATTAGGTGAAAGGAATAATCGAGGAAGCAGTCTGATGGCATTCTGCACCGAGCATGAGTTGGTCATAGCTAACACCTTATTCAATAACCACAATAGAAGAATATACACATGGATGAGACCAGGAGATACAGGGCGTTACCAAATCGACTTCATTATGGTCAAGCAGAGGTTTCGAAACCAGATTTTGGATTGTAAAACATATCCTGGTGCTGACATAAATTCTGACCACAATCTGGTTGTTATGAAATGCAGATTAAAGTAGAAGAAACTAAAGAAAGCGGTTTTGTACTTTTTTCTAGAAATTGTGCCGCCCCTAAAGTCTGCCGTCCTGAGCAGTTGCCTAGTTTGTCCGCCCGTAAAATATTATTGAAAGTAACTGATAGTTGTGTTTGTTTTTGAGTCTTCAGTCTTTTGATGGTTTGATGCAGCGCTCCATGCCCCCTTGTTCTGAGCTAATCGTTTTATCTCTACATAGCTACCACACCCTACATCCGAGGCAATCTGCTTAACATTTACTAACCATGGTCTACCCCTACAATTCTTGTCCTTGACCCTTACTTCCATAACTAAGCTTGCTATTCCTGGGTGTCTTAAAATGTGTCCTACCAACCTATCTTCTCTTCATTAGCAGTCGCCAGAAACATCTCTCCTCTCCCACTCGTCTTAATACCTCTTCGTTTGTAACCCATCTGAGCTTCATCATTCTCCTGTAACACCACATTTCAAACGCTTCAATTCTCCTCTTTTCTGCTGCAACAATAGTCCATGATTCACTTCCTTATAGACAAAAGATTTCAAAAATGACTTCCTAATACCTAAATGAATATTCGATGATAACAGATTCCTTTTCTGTAGAAATGCTTTCCTTGCCTGAGCTAACCTACTTTTTATATCCTCTTTGCTTCGTCCATCACTGGTTATTTTGCTTCCTAAGTAGCAGAAGTCTCCTATTTACTTTAGTTTTTCACCTGCCAATGTGATGTCCATAGAGGTTTCTGATTTATTTCGGCTGCATTATAATATTTTTGTTTTACATTTATTAATTTTCATCAGGTATTTTTTCCTCAAGACCGAGTCCATACCATTCAAAAACTCATTCATATCCTCAGGCGTGTCGGCCAAGATGACTATGTCATCGGCAAATCTCAGAGTTGAATTTATTTCTCCTTGAATCTTCACTCCCACTTTCTATTTTTCTTCAATTTCCTTCATTGCTTGTTCAATGTAAAGATTGAAAAGTTACAGCCTTGCCATACACCTTTCTGAACACCAGCTTCTCTCGCATGTCCTTCAGCTCGAATGACTGCTGTCAGGTTTCTGTGTAGATTGTAGATCACCCTCCTGTCCCTGTACTTTATTCCAATCGTTTTCAAAATGTCAAACAATTAAGTACAATCAACGTTTTCAAAAGCCTTTTCTAAGTCGACAAATGCCATGAACGTTCTCTTATATTTCCATATTATACCTTCCAAATTCTGCCTAAGACTTAGTACAGCTTCCCTTGTTCCTACATTTCTCCTGTAACCAAACTGGTCTTCACCCAACTCTGTTTCTATCTGTCTTTCCATCCTCTTGTAAATTATTCTTGACAGGATCTTTGAAGCATGAGTAATCAAGCTGATTATACGGTAATCTTCACATCTGTCAGCTCCCACTTTCTTCGGTATAGGGATGATAAAATACTTCTTGAAAACAGAGGGTACCTCACCTGTCACACCAAGTGAAATAACCTGACCAGACCATCATCACCTATGCAGCATAGCAACTCAATCGGTATATCATCAATGCCTGGTGCTTTGTTCCTGCTTAAGTCTTCCAATGCTCTGTCAAATTCTGATCTCAATATTAAATATCCTTTCACTTCATCAACAATTTCCTCATTCCTTTCCATTACATGATTCTCAATCTCCTTTCCTTTATGCAAACACTCTATGTAAGCTTTCCATCTCTCAACTTTTGCTTCCCTATCTGTTAGAGGCTTTCCATCTGTGTCCTTAAAATACAGCAGTTAGTCTTCTTTTCCCCAAAAGTATTCTTAATCCTTCAATAAGCTGTGTCTACTTTTCCAAATTTCAGACAATTTTCTATACCTGAATATTTCTATTTCAACCATTCTTCTTTCGCTTCCTTGCACTTCTTGTTAATCTCATTTCTCAGACGTTCGTTATTTTGTGCAAAAAATAACTGCGTTTACAGTTACAATAGTCAAAATTTTCCATAACTTTTCCCAAAAATACAATTATTTTATTAAAGAAATCTTTCCAGTCGGTCAACACAAATTGTGCCCTGTTTTATTAGGCGGGCTAACAAGTATGTATATACCCTAACCTAAGAGAAATACTGTATTACATAAGATACTAGCTGAAGTACCCGAGCTTCGCTACGCGTCATTAATAAATTAAAATGTGAAGGTGACAGTTAAAACAGGGGATAGGCGAGGTGCTGCGCAGAGGGAGATTAAGGATGGAACATTTTGTCCAACTACACCGCTCGGTGTTGGCCGTGTATTATAGCACAAATTTAGGTTTTACTCGCTAACCGTTGGAGATACCTTTCGGATAGAAAATGTAATTTTTAATCCCGTATATGCAATCAAAAGTTTGCTATTTCTTAGCGTTCTCTTTTTATTTGAAATGGAAATATGAAAGTGTGAAACCGAAGGGTGTAGTGACGTCACTAAAATGGCCGCCAACTTTAAAAAGTGCAAAGTATTGAAATCAAAAGTAACGTATATGTTAACCAGGTAAATCAGCTACTTCTATGTAAAATTCATGTAAATCGGACCAGTGGTACTTGCGTGATTGAGTAATAGGCCTACACAGACACACACCATCTCATTTTTAGCCTCGCTTCGCTCGCGTCATAGTCGTATCATATTGTTATTCAATGAAATGCAGATTTATCAACGTTAACACCCCTTTAGAACCTGAATATCCAAAAATCCCTCCTTAGTAGACGTTTTCGATACACAACAAACATATCCCCAAAATATCATTCTTCTAACTTTAATAGTTTTGGTTGGTCGATGAAAGTGAACATCCAAAAATCCTTCCTTAGTGGACGTTTTTCTTCCAGAATTTCACCCCTCCCCACAGGCCCCTTAAATTGCATTTATGAAAAAAAAAACGGTCGAACACCTATTTATTTAATTTATTTATTTATTTATTATTATGCTGATTGATTTCCTCCGAGATTCAAACTCCTCGCTTATGTCGTTTAAGAGATACACGCTCCGTTAGGAATCTTTCAACCCCCACTTTTCAACCCTTTCACCTCATAATATACACTACATCGAAAAACCATTAGACATGTGTCAGCTTATTTTTAATCATTAGTATATGCCAAGTATCACATCCCCAAATGAAACCACTCGTGAGATATTGTTATTCAATGAAATGCACGTTTACCCCCTTAACACCTCTTTAGAACCTGAATATCCAAAACTCTTTCCTTGGTGGACGTTTTCGACATACGACGAACATATCCCCAAAATGTCATGTTTCTAACTTCAATAATTTTGGCTGGGCGATGGTGAGTGAGTGAGTCAGTCTGGACATTTTCTTTCATTTATTTTGGATAATTTCACCCCTCCCCATGAACACCTTAAATTGGATTTATGAAACAAACGGTCGAACACCTATTTACTTATTAAAAGCTGTTTTCCCTCTGAGTTTGATGAGTGAGTGAGTAAGTGAGTCAATCAGTTAGGAAACTTCCTTTCCTGTTTTTTCCCCCCAGAATTCCACCCCTCTCCAAGGGCCCGTTAAATTGGATATATGAAAAAACGGTCGAACACCTATTTACTTGTATTTTAAGCTGTTTTTTTTCCGCCGAATTTCAAACTTCTCGCCTATGTCGTTTCAGCGATACACGCTCCGTTAAGAATCCCTCAACCCCCAATTTTCACCCCTTTCACCTCACAATATACACCATATCGATAAACCCTTAGACATATACCTGATTATTTTTAATGATTAGTTTATATACCGAATATCACATCCCCAAATAAACAACTCATGAGATATCGTTATTCAATGAAATGCACGTTTACCTCCTTAACACCTCTTTAAAACCCAAATAAAGAAAAATCATTCCTTAATTGACGTTTTCGACTTACAGCGAACGTATTCCAAAAATTTCACGTTTCCAACTTTAATAGTTTTCGCTGGGCGTGATGAGTGAGTGAGTCAGGCAAGACATTTTCTTTCAATTATTTTAACCAGAATTTCACCCCTCCCCATGGGCTCCTTAAATTGGATTGATGAAAGAACGCTTGAACACCTATTAACTTATTTTTAAGCTGTCTTCTTCCCCTGAGTTTGATGAGTGAATGAGTTAGTCAGTTAGGACACTTGCTCTCCTTCCCCCCCCCCCCCCCAGAATTTCACACCACCCCATTAGCCCCTTAAATTAATTTATGAAAAAACGGTCGATCACCGATTTACTTACTTTTTAAGCTGTTTTTTTATTCGCTGAGTTTCAAATTTCTCGCCTATGTCGTTTAAGAGATAGGCCTACACGCTCCGTTAGGAATCCTTCAACCCCCACTTTTCCCCCCTTTCACATCATAATAATACACCACATCGAAAAACCCTTAGACACATGTCCTGCTTATTTTTAATGATTAGTTTATATGCCGAGTATCACATCCACAAAGAAACCACTCGTGAGATATTGTATTTCAATGAAATGCAGGTTTAACCCCTTTAAGACTCCTTTAGAACCTGAATATCCAAAAATCCTCCCTTAGTGCACGGTTTTGACATACAACGAACATATCCCGGAAAAGCCTTGTTTACAACTTCAATATTTTTGGCTGGGCGATGATGAGTGAGGGAATGTGTCAGGACATTTTCTTTCAATTTTTTTTTCTTCAGAATTTCACCCCTCCCGATGAACCCCTTCAATTTGATTGAACAAAAAAAACTGTCGAAAGCTATTTACTTACTTTAAATCAGTTTTTCCCCCTTAGTTTGATGAGTGAGTGAGTCAGTCAATCAGTTAGGACACTTTCTTTCCTGTCCCCCCCCCCCCTGAATTTCACCCCTCCCCATGGACCCCTTAAATTGGATTTATGAAGAAGCGCTCAAACACATATTTACTTATTTTTATGCTAATTTTTTCCGCTGAGTTTTAAACTCCTCGCCTATGTCGTTTAAGAGATACACGCTCTGTTAGGAATCTTTCAATCCCCACTTTTCACCCCTTTCACCTCATAATATACACCACATCGAACAACCCTCAGACACGTGTCTTCTTAGTTTTTAATGATGAGTTTATATGCCGTGTATCACAGCCCCCAATGAAACCAATCGGGAGATATTGTTATTCAAAGAAATGCAGGTTTAACCCCCTTAAGACCCCTTTAGAACCTGAATATCCAAAAATCCTCCCTTACTAGACGCTTTTGACATACAGTGAACATATCCCCAAACTATCATGTTTCTAAATTCAATAAGTTTGGTCTGGGCGATGATTAGTAAGTGAATTAGTCAGGACATTTTCTTTCAATTTTCTTTTTTCAGAATTTCACCCCTCCCCATGAACCCCTTAAATTTGATTTATGAAAACAATTGTCGAACAGCTATTTATTTACTTTAAAGCAGTCAGTCAATCAATCAGTTAGGACACTTTCTTTCCTGTCCCCCCCCCCCCAGAATTTCACCCCTCCCCATGGGCCCCTTAAATTGGATTTATGAAAAAACGGTCAAACACATATTTACTTCTTTTTTATGTTGATTTTTTTTCGCTGAGTTTAAAACTCCTCGCCTATGTCGTTTAAGAGATACTCGCTCCGTTAGGAATCTCTCAATCCCCACTTTTCACCCCTTTCACCTCATAATATACACCACATCGAAAAACACTCAGACACGTGTCTTCTTATTAGCCTACTTTCGATTTTTGCAAAAAATGAAAGTAGACTTATGAGATCAACACAGGGCGAAAAATTGTGTGTCTGTCTGTGTGTATGTGTGTGTGTGAGTCTGTGTGTGTGTGTGTGTGTGTGAGTGAGTGAGTGAGTGAGTGTACTCTGAATGTCTGTCCCCCCCCTATCAATTCGAACACGGTGAAACCGAATTGAACGAAATTTGGTACAGAGGTAGCTCTAGCATAGGGCACCTCAGTGCCATACTTTATATCGCCGCCATCTTTACCAAAACTGAATGGCGGCCACTCAAACGTTCAAAACGTAAACTCAAATTACGGCTAAACTAATCATCCGATCTCTACCAGATTTGGTGACAACATACCTTTATATAGGACGCGTCTTTCACCCAAACTTCAAGGTCATCGGCCTTGCCATTCAGGATGGTGGCCGTGTGAATTATGCAACCATTATAATCAATAGCTTAAGACCCACCAATTCAGATTATCAAGCCTAGGGTGGTTTAAGCTATCCTGAAGGTCGTGATCCGTTATTTATTATAATTTAATATTATAATATTATTCTGTATGACTGGCTTAAAAGAGCTGAGCTGTATCTGCCACACGACAAGATGGCAGCTGTCCTCATGAGCCTGTCTTATATTTCAGTAGTTTTAGTATGTTGTATGCGATATACACTACTGATACAATAATATAAACTTTGTATGAAATGATCTATAATGAAGATGTACTGCAGTGAAGAAATAGTTTATTTTAAGTCATTATTTGCCAACAGGTTGAATCTAATATATCAGTTAAGATCGCCATGATGTTACGGATATGTTTAGCTCTGGGCTAGCGTGTTAGCCTGTCACGCAGTTGACTGGGGATCGAATACTGCTCCAGTTGACTTTTTTTTCTTGAATTCTTTTACAAATGATGTGCACAAGCTCTTTTCACAGATACTGAATAAAATGTCATTTAGCTCAAAGGGGAGGCTAATGTATACACTCGTTTATTAATAAAATCACAGTCCCAGCATTGCACATAAACAGAAGACATTACGAAAAGGAGAATAGAAGAATTAGATACACGTTGTTATCAACCACAGCCTTCTTAATGTCTCTGTACGGTGCTGTCCTCTTGTGGGTTATGTGGGTAGTATTGTTCCAAATATACCGCTGTGTCAATACCTGGCCTCCTAAAGTATGGCAATTTTGTAATACTGGTAGTTCGACTATTAGCCACGATCGCGCTCCGATTACCTTTAATGATAGAACGTACAAGGCACTGCCGGCAGGAAGTTAGGTCCTCATTTGAGTACGTAATTCAATTGCTTATATGAGGACGAAGCGTCCTGCTGGCAGGACCGTTCTTTTTTCCATTATATAGAGGGAAATGTAACGAATCAGCGCATGCAAGTCTGAAGTTGGTAGCTCTGACCGTTCAGTAATGGCGGCGATTATACGTAATGGTGACTGTGTTTATGTTTTTGCTACCTATTTCGATGCTCCAAACAGCGGAGATGCATGGAGTCGCTCGTTATTTGCTAGTAATTATGATATCAGTAAATGTCATGGTACTGTAGTTTAAATTACGTGTAGTTGTGCAACTGTGCAGTGGGATATTGACAAAAACACAACTAGGCTTTTTTTAATTTATTTATTCTCGAGTGATGGACGCGCCGTCGCTCATACATTTATTTAGTCTCTGTACTATAAGAAAACACGTTTATACTTTATACGTTTATATATTTTAGAGTCAATATGTTGTTAAGAGACAGTTATTGTATTAGTCAATATGAGTCATATTGAATATTTTAGAATATTTACAGACTTTTATTGTTTGCCCAGTACCAGAACTGCAATATTATTACGCTCTGATAACCCAAAGTACTGCCGGAAGGACGCGTCCTGCTGGAAGGCCAGTTCAAACATTCGCCATAAGGGTCCAAAGTCCTGCTGGAAGGACGCACCGCTGTGTACAAAAGTACTTCCGGAAGGTCCTTCTAGCAGGACGAGTGACTGTACGCTCTATCAGTAAACACTGCCAGTTGGATCGCCTCCCTCCTGGCTACTTTAAACTGCCTACTCGTTGAACACCCAGAGGCGTACTAGATAAATATGAATTCACTGCTAGGTCGCAGCACCAACCTACTGTGATTGGCACGGATTTTTTAAGGGGAAGGTACCCAAAACGATAGATCCTTAAGTTTGCAGGCTGGCTTAATATAGAGATTAACGGACGTGAATGCATTACAATAAGTTAGTAGTTTTGTTATTCAATCATCATAAAGTATATAATATTGATTTTGACACTTACTGGCTAATTATCAATATAAAAGAAAACAAACACTACATGGTGGTAGAGGTGGTTTTAGGGATGAGGACAAAGAGTTATAAATATACCCATACATTTAGGAGAAAGTAGGCTATATGTTCTTTGCTGAACATCTTGTTTTTAATGATATGTTTATGTGCCGAGTATCACATCCCCCAATGAAACCAATCGGGAGATATTGCTATTCAATGAAATGCAGGTCTACCCCCCTTAACACCCCTTTAGAACCTGAATATCCAAAAAGTGGGCATTTGCGGCCAGACAAGAAATCAAAACATATTGTGTGTCTGGTGTGTATGTTAGGTAGTCAGCCCGAAGACTGGTTGGATACTGAAAAAGCACCACCGTTAGGTTATGTGGGTAGATACCAACAAAAACCCTAGACAGCACTATAGTGAGGCGTATTAGTCAAGAAGAGTAGTGAGGTAGTTTGCCATTGCTTTCCTCACTGAGTCAGAACTGCTATACTAACCCTATGAGTAGAACGATTCACATCATCCACAGGCACTAACTGTGCCTTGAATGTCATTACTCATTACTAAGCGCCAATAGACTCCTGCACATTTGAAAATGTTGTAAATTTTGAGTATTTGGGTGTTCTAGTTAATAATAAAAGAATGTGAGTGAAGAAATAAATAGGAGGATTATTAATGAAAACAGAGCATATTTTGCCAATCTGAAACTCATTAAGTCACAATTGTTGTCGCATAAAAAATCTAATAATTTACAAGACCTTGATCAGACCAGTGCAGTGTTAACTTATGGCTCAGTAACATGGAATATGTCGGTTCATGGTTGCAAAAACTTAGGGTATTTGAGAGGAAAATTATATGGAGAATTTATGGTGCTGTATTGGATAGAGGAGAATGGAGGATACGAACTAATAGAGAAATAGATGAAATCCTCAAAAGGGATGACGTTGTTCGATATATAACAAGTAGTTCCGTGAAGAACTATACAGCCTATGTTCATATATCCTACTCATGTTAATTGCCTCTATCAATATACAAAATTTCAGTTTGATTGTTGTGATAGATTCGTAGATATTGAGAACCGTCAAAATATTTCAGATGGTCGCCAGGATGGATTTTTATTTATGTACCATTACATGAAGATTATTGTGTACGTGTGGTATTCAAACTTCAATCGCATGATTACGGCACAAGAAGTAAAAACGAGATTTTAGAATTCCGCTTAGCTACCACCTTGTGGTTGTGAAAACAATTGAAATAAATTTGATGCCAGTGGATTAATATTTGTATAAGCATTTAACGGGCAAAGTTTCACTGCACTCGGATGGTTAAATCGCGAGAAACGTCCATTTAAATATTTATACTTCGCGTCGCCGCCATGTTGGATTTGTGCTCACCAGGTTACTGAAACTCCTATAGGTGAATTTATGTCTATAGCCTCTATGAACATCAAAAATATCAGTTTGATTGCTGTAAAAGATTCGTAGATATTGAGAACCGTCAAAATATTTGGGATGCTCGCCAATTTGGATTGTTATATGTATAGGCCATAGAGTTATGTACCGTTAAAGGAAAATTATTACGTAGCTTCATTATTCAAACTTTCACTTCGATCGCATGATTACGACACAAGAAATAAAAACTTAATTTTAAAATTTCGCACAGCCTCCACCTTGAGGTTATGTAAACAATTGAACTAAATTAGATGCCAGTGCATTGCAATATGTAGGATCATTTACTGTACCACATTTCACTGCGCTCAGATGGTTTAACCACGAGAAAAGTCTATTAAAATGTTTCAACTTCGCTTGGCCGCCATGTTCGTTTTGAACTTTACAGGTGTTTGAATGTTACATAGATAAACGTGTAGCAGTGCCCTTTATCACCGTACAAAATTTCACGGTGATATTTATAATAGTTTTGGAGATATAGAATACCAGTAAAATATTTCGCACAGCCGCCATTATGAGGTTAGGTAAACAATTGAACTAAATCAGACGCCAGTGCATTTTTGCTGTACCAAGTTTCATTACGTTTGGATGGTTAAATCGCGAGAAAAGTCTAATTAAAGGTTTCAACTTCGCTTGGCCGCCATGTTCGTTTTGAACTTTACAGGTGTTTGAATGTTACATAGATAAACGTGTAGCAGTGCCCTTTATCACCGTACAAAATTTCACGGTGATATTTATAATAGTTTTGGAGATATAGAATACCAGTAAAATATTTCGCACAGCCGCCATTATGAGGTTAGGTAAACAATTGAACTAAATCAGACGCCAGTGCATTTTTGCTGTACCAAGTTTCATTACGTTTGGATGGTTAAATCGCGAGAAAAATCTAATTAAAGGTCTCAGCTTCGCTTGGCCACCATGTTGGTTTTGTAGGTACCAGGTTTTTGAAAGTCTCATAGGTGAACTTCTAGTAGTGCCCTTTATCACCGCACAAAATTTCAGGGTGATATCTGTAATCGTTTCGGAGATACTTAATGCTGGTGAAATATTTCGCACAGCCGCCATGTTGGATTGGTGAGACACAATAAAATTTGAAGGACACGGTCGGGGTCGGCTAGAATGGTGCTATGATCTTACTGAGTTTCATTGAAATCGCTCCAGCCGTTTAGAAGTTATTAGGGGGACATATACACGAATCACACACACATGCACACACAGACACACGGACAAAGGGTGATCTCATAAGCCTATTTTTTTCTTCATAAAACGAAAATAGGCTAAAAATCACAAAGACTACGATGACTGAGCCTCATTGAAAGGATGGAAGACAAAAGAACACCAAAGATTATATATAAAGCCAGAATGGAAAGAAGACGACGCCCTGGTAGACCAAGAAATCGATGGAAAGATGAAGTGGAGGTGGACTTGCAAACAATGAACGTATGGCCCTGGAGAACAGCTGTCCAAGATCGAGATCGATAGAAATATGTGGTTGGTGGGGGGGTCAGAGCTCACACCGGGCTGTAGTGCAAGATAAGGAAGAAGAAGTCCACTCATTCGTAGGGTTTGCCCCTGTGCTTAGTTGCTGGTCATCGCAGACGTGAGTCCCACTGGAAACTGCAAACGTTTGGAAACACACAAACTGCCACTAAACTGCATGAAATACACTTATTTCTTGCAACGAGTTATGAGCCACCTATCGTAAAATGGATTTAATAATTCAGAAACTTTCGTGAGCTTGCACAACAGCTCACCAACATTCATTTTCTTGAAACGACTCGCGTGACATCTATTGTAAAATGGATATTCTAATTCAAACACCATGGTGGGTGTGCGTACAACCCCTAAATGAAATCCATTTGTTGAAACGATTCTCGCTACAAGAGTTTTGATACGACTCGTGCTCCACCTATTGAGAAATGAATTTACTAATTCAGAAACTTTCTCGGGCGTGCACAAGACAACTAACCAAAGTTCATTTGGTTGAAACGATTCGCGCGCCAACACTCATTTGTTGTTACGACTCGTGCGTCACCTATTGTAAAATGGATTTACTAATTCAGAAACATTTGCGGGAGTGCGCAAAACCTCTCATCCAAGTTTCATCGCAATTGGATGAATGGTATATGACACAGACGAAACTTTCTTGAAATTATTCACGTGCCATCACTCATTTGTTGAAACTCCTCGTCCGCCATCGAGTGTAAAATGAATATATTAATTCAGAAATATTCGCAGGAATGCGCACAACATTTCATTCAAGTTTCATTGCAATCGGATGAATGGCATATGAACGCAGTCGGAAGTTTGTTGAAACGATTCGCGCACCATCATTTATTTGTTGAAACTACTCGTACGCCACCGAGTGTAAAATGGATTTACTAATACAGAAACTATCGCGGGAGTGTGCACAACAACACACGAAAATTTCATCGCAATCGGATGAATGGTATATGAACGCAGACGGTACTTTTTATAAACGATTCGCGCACTATCACCCATTTGTTGATACCACTCGCGCGCCACATACTATAAAATGGATTTTATAATTCAGATACCTTCTTGGGGGTGTTCACAACAACTCACGAAAGTTTTTGTGGCAGTCAGATGAATGGTATATGAACGTATTTGGGGCAGACAAACACGTAAACACTCATTTTTAGCCTATTTTCATTTTATGAAAAAGAAAAATAGGCTTATGAGATCACCTTTTGCCCGTGTGTGTGTGTGTGTGTCCTCCCTAATATCTTCTACACGGCTGGAGCGATTTCAATGAAACTCAGTAAGATCATAACACCATTCTGGCCGACCCCGACCGTGCCCTTCAAATTTTATTGTGTCTTACCAATCCAACATGGCGGCTGTGCGAAATATTTCACCAGCATTCAGTATCTCCGAAACTATTACCGATATCACCCTGAAATTGTGTACAGTGATAAAGGGCACTACTAGAAGTTCACCTATGAGAGTTTCAAAAATCTGGTAACTACAAAACCAACATGCCGGCCAAGCGAATTTGAGACTTTTAAATAGACTTTTCTCGCGATTTAACCATCCAAACGTAATGGAACTTGGTACAGCAAATGTTTATACACATTGTAAAGCAATGGCGTCTAATTTAGTTCAATTGTTTACATAACCTCAGAATGGCGGCTGTGCGAAATATTTCACTGGCAATCTATATCTCCGAAACTATTACAGAAATCGCCCTGAAATCTTGTACGGTGAGAAAGAGCACTGCTATAAGTTTATCTATGTAACTTTCAAACACCTGTAAAGTACAAAACGAACATGGTGGCCAAGCGAAGTTGAAACATTTTACTAGACTTTTCTCGTGATTTAACTCTCTGTGCGCAGTGAAATATGGTACAGTAAATGATTATACATATTGTAATGCACTGACATCTAATTTAGTTCAATTGGTTACATAACCTCAAGATGGCGGCTGTGCGAAATTTTAAAACTAAATTTTCATTTCTTGGATCGTAATCATGCAATTGAAGTGAAAGTTTGAATAATGAACCTATGAAACAATTTTCCTTTAATTTTCCTATATATATAACAATCCAACATGGCGAGCATCCGAAATATTTAGACGGTTCTCAATATCTACGAATCTTTTACAGCAATCAAACTGTTTTTTTTTTTATGTTCATAGAGGCTATACAATCTGATAGAGAACGAAGCCAATGAACGATCACGTAGATGCACCTAGGCGTTGTAAACACATATATTTTCAAATTCTGTCCGTCATATTGGGTCTTCCATTTTAAAGTTGTAGATTTTAATAACAAATTTGTATTCAGTTAGGCCAAAAACCTAATAGCCTAATACCTATTTGTATCTAATAAATCCTCTATTTCTTTCATGATAATATGAGGTGTATTTTATTGGAACCCATTCGAAACATGCTACGTGAAATACTGTTGCTCAAGTGTCTAAAGGGAAGCGCAAGTACAGTTTCGGTGGAAAAATCAATTTCCTCTTTCTTTAATGTTTTGGGTTCTCAGCATATTGAAATATCATAGAAAGTCGAATTCCAAGAAAAGTTTGTTTTGTCAACTTTGGTAAACATCTACCAAGTCTTTATTCATGTACCGTACCATGGAAGATATTTCTTTGACAGCCATTTCATACTACTTTCATTTAATTTCATAGAATTATCTGATGGCGTAAGGTCAAGGCGAGGGAGTAGAACATTGTTTCCGACATTTACGCCAGAAATAATTTCCAGGTGTAAGCAAGTGTCATGCATCTTCCAAACCAACAATCTAGTACCGTTCAACAGACCTTGGGTAACATTAATATTTCTCAACAAAATCACAATTGAGCCTTCTTTTAGTCGAAGGATATGAGGTGGCAATCCACTTATGCCTATGCTGTCAAAAAATTATATTGGGAATTGTAGAAGTTCACTCTCATCTTCAGTAATCAAATTATTCACTCTGATGAAAGTTCTCGATGATCCTGGGATTAGGTCTAAAACTTTGTCATTGATTTCTTTACAATATTCATTTTTAGGTGCTAAAATCGCTATTTTTGAAAAGCGTGAAATATTTTTCAGCGTGTGACTAATTCTAAATTTTCTCCATCGACGTGAGGGTATTCACCGTTACCAATTTGTATGAAGAAGCTTGCAAAGTCACGTGATCTGTATCCGCTCGCATATTTTTGTTGAGTTTAAAAATTTTGAATAATGGCCTCAAAGGAGAGAACCTTACTGACAATTGGACTGATGCTGCTTTAGATGCGTGAGGCACAACAGGCAATACCTGCCTAAAATCTCCACCTAATATGATAATTTTTCCTCCGAAAGGCACGTCGTTATTCATGATGTCCTTGAGCAACCGATTTACAAACATCAACTCGTGCTTATTAGCCACAGAGGCTTCATCCCAAATGATAAGTTTTGCTCAACGAATATAAAAAGCTTCCTTGCTGTTAACGTTTATTCCTGATACAGAACTTTCATGTAAATGTAGAGGTAACTTGAACTGGCTGTGTACAGTGCGCCCCTGAGGTAGTAACATTGCTGCAATACCAGTCCATGCAACAGAAACTACATTTAACCCCAAATTTGTGCAACTGTGAATCAAGCATTGGTAAAGAAATGTTTTAGCGGTGTCCCCTGGACCGTCAATGAAATATGCATTACTCATCCTTTCATTGCTGTTTTGTACTAACCCCAAAATTTCTGTAATTATAGCCGTTTGGTTTCCATTTGCTTGGTTTATCATCCGACTTAATTGATCCTCATCAAGTTTTGGATAATTCATTGGTAAATTTGTCTGAGGGAAATTATAATAGCTGGCAATTCGAGAGAAGTAATGGGAAGACCATGGAGCTTTAATGTACTAGAAATATGTATAAGGGTGAACTGATATGCAATGTTAGGTTCGTGAAACTCCAGATAATCTTCTGATAATGAATTCTTGAAAATGTCCCATAACTATCTTACATCTTAAGGGGTATGAAAGATACATATGTAAGAAAACAGTTGTCGTAACTGAGAAGGCATCTGAAATTGTGACGCTTCTGCCAAACAACGCTGCAATTCAGAATCGTCAATCACCAAACCTCGCTCCTTAGTTGTTTATTTAAAAGTAGAATAGACAACTGCTTTGTATGTTCGTAGATCCTGGAAGCTGGTAGCACCTATGACGTGAAGCAATAACAGGCGTAAATAATACCTTTCTGTGGGCGAAACATTGTACATTCTGCCTATAGTTTTTGAAACATTTTTTTCTTTTTTGCCACTGGCAGTTGCTCTTATTCCAGGCGTAATGTACTGGTGTTTCAGGATATATATATATATATACGGACTTCTGGCTTGCGAATCTTGATTTAACTTGAACCACGCTTGTAATTCCGTGTTGCGCAACTGTGCTTGAAGTATAATATCAGGAGTTTTATCATTTTTAAAATAGATATTTTGCAAGTTTGACTGTGAACTGGTAATCGCACGATAGAATGTGACTGTTCATGCATGTGAAATGAAAATATCCGGAATGCGACTTCTGTTGGAAAGAAGTAATTTCATCGTAGTTCACCGTTTCGCCTCCAGGACATATTTTAACAATGCAGCAGTCATGACCTTTATACACATACTTGTGGATTTTAATATATAAGATATTTGTGGATGTATTTAACACTCCGAACACTTGAGCATATTTCAACATTAATATGAGCTTGCACGTAAAGTAAAAGAAATGAATTGTAGGGAACAATGAATCGACTATCGACTTCAATGTCAATGCCTCGAATTGTTTTATAATAATCCGTCCATTTTTTCTTCTCCTATACGAAGGATAACCATTGGCATTATCATTGGTCTCTTCCTGAAACTGTTTAGGGAAATCTTTCTTACATACGCCATCTTTCATACAGACTGAAGCAGGATTCAAAGATCCGCGAGGACCATGAACCATATGACGCCTTACGAACTCGTATAGTGCTTCATCCTCGAGATCTGGTATTTCGGCTGACACCACACTGTCAATGTCAGAAATTTCTCGAAACTTACAATCTTCCGTTATGTGTAAATGGATGTGCGAGAGACCTCGTTTTTGAAATTCCACTGTATATAGATATGCTTTTACCGCAAATTTCCTTATCATTAATCAATCGTAGCAATTCCTTTACTTTGCAATGGAAAACTCTCACTTCAATATCAGGCCTATTATTAGCCGTTTCCCAGAGATGAATGCTGTTAAGTATTTCTGGCCAGCCCGCATTAAAGGTGAACGTAATGAATAAATCTGGCTTTCCAAACTTCCTCACTATCGCCATCGTATCCTGATAATTTTGCAATATTTTCCTGGGGCTACCTGTAAAAGAAGGTGGCAAAACTACAATACGACCGACTCTGAGATTTTCATATTCTGCTCGTACATGCAAGGCGTCTGTTAAACCGGCATATGTATCAACTCGTAACATTGTTTGTTGATTATGTATATATTTTAACCGGTCACCTTCCATACGACAGTAGTTATCCAGGAATAAATATACATTTTGCAAACTTGAGCAGCGACAATTAACTCAACATGACTTCCATGAACACCATTCATAGACATATACATTTTGTAATCATCGCTCGTATTGATAGCAGTTTCGTACATATCGCTGTTGCCAACAATAAAGGAAGAATAATTATTCCACTTGTCTGTAACATGTTTTACAATTCGCTTTCTAACCAGTGTAAATAAACTCTTATTGTTGTACTCACAATATGCCAATGACCTGAACAGACAATTACCGTCACCTTTAATCTTTATAACATTTGTAATTGAGTGTCGCCTCTCATTCATCATAATATGATTCATTGTATTGATTGAGCACACAACCTATAAGAACGAATGATGAAACGAAAAGAAGACAGTTTGTAGCTGGTGAGACTATATAACAGAAAGATCGGATACACAATACAAAATGGCGGTTCCAACATTCGACTGTAGCGGCATCTTCGTGAAATTAGTTGTCTTTCGTATACAGTATTTGTTGTCATTCAAACAGATGTTGACATGACAGTGTCATTAGCAAAATGGCTGCTGATTGTGCATGAGCATTTCAGTCTCAAATTAATCCATTCTTTGAGAAGTTTTAATAAAATTATATGCACAGACTCCCCTTCTACTTATTGTATGGATACATGCGACATTAACGCCCGAGTGGAACAGGTAGTTAACGATATCATGTATGGATACATACGACATTAGCGCCCGAGTGGAGCAGGTAGAAGTTAATGATATCATGCCGTAATTAGGGAACTCTCTGTTAATATCAAGTTAGATTTATTATTGGGGTGGCATTGAATATCATGATACAGTGTTAGTCGTTGTCGCCTAGCGACAATATGTCCGCCAAGTCATTCGATATTCCATTTTCGTGAGACCTTGACGGAAGTAATATTCGCAATTATTTTAATACTTGAATGATATAATCAAGTAAGGTGGGTATCAATCGACGGTGCTTGACGGGCATTACATTTTAAGACAACAAACGTCGTCGTAGCCCAAATACTTCCCGAGATATTTCAGTTTTAGTAAAGGGTGGAATTTTTTGAAAACTATTTTAATATATAAGATTTACATTGTTATAACTATCGGAGAAGCGCGATTGAACCTATCTAGCTGATATTGCCTTCTTTTTCTCCCCAAATCCCTTCATCTTCTCGCTGTGGCTCTGTCCTCGCTCCTCCGTCCAGGTTCTGTTGGATGCAATGTTTGGGTGAATTGAAAGTTGATGATTGTCAACTAGGTCCCTGAATTCAGTCCTGTTGACTACCGTATCATTTGAGATACCTATTTCCTGAAGATCTATACCAACGTCAAACAGCCATTTGTTCTTAGCTCTCATTGGGAGAGTAAGAATTAGTATTCTCTTACTCAGCCTATGATCACTCATTCTGAGAATATACCCGTAAAATTTCAAAAGTATTTTCCTAAACGTGTCTGAGATTTTCTCCAAATGCTGATAAAGCTCCTGAGATTTCTTTTTCATCCAAATTTCCTCAGTACAAACTGGGCCAAACATTCTCCTCAATATTCTTCTTTCTTGGTTTTGAATATTCTTAATAACGATCTTCCCCCAATGATCAGTGTTCCGGAAGCGTATATTGTCTCGGGTTTGATTACTGTGTTGTAATGTCGTAATTTTGCTTTATGGGGGATGGATTTCTTATTATGCATGTTCCATGTGATTCCGGAGGCTTATTGCAATTTAATTATTCTCTCTTTGTTTGTATCATGATTCAAGCCAGAAAGTTGGATAATTTCTCCTAGTTTTTTGTAACTCCGCCAAGGACGGTTCCAAGCCCGGCTGAAAAAGGAGGAGGTATGGAGTGAATATCTCGTCCCACTCTGGAAAACCAAACTAGAGAAGAGATGAACATCTAACTCCACATCTGTGAGCATGGTCTCAGTGAGGAGTCAGCCCCTCCACCATGATAGGGTGCTGTGGGCCAATCACTCACACATCTGAACTTATGCGATTGATTACTAAAACTGCATCAGAAAATAACCGGACTGATAAACAGTTGAAGATTTTTGGCATGAAAATGATTACGAAAATTGGATGCTGGTATATAAGAACTTTACGCCAAACAGGCAGGCTAAAGCAGGTCTGCGCAGATATGAGAAACTACCAGTTAGACATTGAGTGAAGTACGTTGGAAGGACTTTGGAGAACAACGAACAACTGAAGGGTTTACCCTTCTCTACTCGGGAAATGAAGAGGGAAGAGACCATGTAGAGGGTGTGGGAATGCTACTAAGTAAAATTTCAAAGAAAAGCCATATCGCATGGAAACCCATTTCAGGAAGAATTATGTTGGCAAGATTTAAGACAAACGTTAGAAATGTCAGCATAGTGCAATGCTATGCTCCAACTGAATCGGCGACAAACGAAGAAAAGGACTACTTTTACTCAGAGTTAAATGCAACCATGAAGTAAATAAAAACAAGAGATATAGTAATCCTAATGGGTGACCTAAACGCAAAGGTTGGTGATGAAAATGAGGCAGTTGAACACATCATGGGAACGCACGGACTGGAGAGTACAACAATAACGGAGAACGATTTGTGGACTTTTGTGCAGAACGAGATATGGTGATAGGAGGAACCATCTTTCCACACAAAAACTGCCACAAAGTAACACGGGTATCTCCCGATGGCTCGACAGAAAACCATATTGATCACGTGGCCATCTCCCGGAAGTGGAGAAGATCATTACTTGATGTGAGAAACAAGAGAGGGGCTGATGCAGGAAGTGATCACCATCTTGTGATAGCTCACTTACGTATTAAGATCAAAGTAAATAAACCAGCCGTAGAATCCCAATGGAAAAGATATGATGTACGAAAGTTAAAAAATAATGAACAGCATAAATATCAGTTCAAGATAAAGTCGAGAAACCGTTTAGAAGTCCTAGATAGGACAGATGGAGACACTATCGATGAGGAATGGAAAAAAGTTAAGGATGTCATTGTGGAAACCAGTGACGAAGTGCTTGGCTTCAGAAAGAGAGGGGTAAAAGAATGGATGTCAAATGACACATGGCAGAAGATTGAAGATAGGAAGAACATCAAACAGGAAATCATCAGAAGCAAAACACGACAACAAAAGCTCACTGCACAGAAACAGTATAATGAAAAAGACAGGGAGGTAAAAAGGAATGCAAGGAAGGACAAGCGACAGTGGATAGAAAAATAAGCATTAAAAGCGTAAAAAGCTGCAGGAACTGGAGACCTTAAAACCCTCTACAAGGTAACGAAAATTCTATCTAAAAAGAAGACTCAGAGAGGAGGACCTGTGAAAAGCAAAAATGGTGAGATGATTACTGGTGTAAAGGAACAACTGGAAAGATGGAAGGAGCATTTTTCAGAGGTGTTAAATATGGAAGATGATGGGACAGAAGTGGAAATGCAGGAAGAAATAATGCCAGATGAAAGAATAAACATTGATACACCAACTACGGAAGAAATTATTACAGCTATCAAGAATACAAAATGTGGGAAAGCACCTGGGGGTGATAATATCCATCCTGGAATCCTGAAAGAAGACATAGAACTCTCAGTTGAACTACTCCATTCCCTGTTTATAAAGATATGGGAACAGGAGAAAATACCAGAAGACTGGGAAAGAGGTTTACTGGTGAAATTGCCGAAGAAAGGGGAAAGGACACTATGTGACAAGGGGCGAGGTATCACCTTACTTTCAATACCAAGTAAGGTGTTCACAAGGATTCTGTTAGATCGAATTATAAATATTGTGGATCAGAAACTGAGAAGAGAACAAGAGAACAGATCATGCATTGACCAGATAAACACGTTGAGGATTATAGTGGAACAGTGTGTGGAATGGAATACTACATTTTACCTTATGTTTGTGGATTTCTGCAAAGCTTTTGATTCCCTGAGGAGAGAGTTCATGTGGAAGGCGTTGGCCAGATATGGAATACCTGAGAAGATCATCAGCCTTGTAAAGAGCTTTTATAGCAATTATGGATGCCATGTGGTCCATGAAGGGAAGCCTACTGAACCAATACATGTCAGTTCAGGAGTTAAACAGGGATGTATCCTATCTCCTACCATCTTCCTTATTGTTATGGACCTGGTTATGAGAAAGGTAATGTTAGGAACAAGAACTGGATTGCAATGGAAGTTGATGCAACAGCTAGAAGACTTGGATTTTGCTGACGATGTTTGTGCAATCTCTCAGAACTTTACGGATATGGAAATGAAGTTAAGGCGCATCACAGAAGAGGCAGCAAGAGCAGGAATGATGATAAACTGCAACAAGACCAAAGAAATGCGAGTAAACACTTTAATAAATACAAACCGCAAGTGCAAAATAAATGGAGAAGAAATTGAAACTGTGAGAGAGTTTCCATATCTTGGTAGCATCATTGCAGAAGACGGTGGTGCTAGCGCAGATGCTAAGAGCCGGATCAAAAAAGCAAACTTTGCGTTTGTTCAATTATGTCCGATTTGGAAAGCTCGCGACATCTCTACCAGGACGAAACTACGAATCTTTCGTAGTAATGTCTAAGCAGTTCTCCTGTATGGAAGTGAAACTTGGAAAGTTACAACTCAGATCACCAGGAGTCTCCAAGTCTTCACTAACCGTTGCCTCAGAAGGATTCTACGCATCTATTGGCCAGAAACCATATCAAATGAGGAACTTCGGAAGAAAACAAACGAAAGGCCAATACATCTAGAAATAAAACGTAGAAAATGGAGTTGGATAGGCCATTGTCTGAGAAAGCAGGACGCCATTGAAAAAGAAGCACTTAGGTGGAACCCTTAGGGCACCCGAGGAAGGGGTAGGCCAAGAGGAAGGCGACTGGAAAATCCTGGACAGACCTGCAGAGGCTCGCTGGGAGAAGATATCAATGGAGGAATTTTGTTGCAGCCCTTTGCTCCGAGAGGGGACATAGGAATTAAGTCATAAACCAATATAGTACAACATATATTTCAATCAATCAATACCAAACAGTATTGATTGACGGAAATATATTGTACTATATTGGTTTATAATCTCTTGTCAATACGGACCATGGCGGAATCTCAAGTAGAAGGAATTAAGTCAAGTAAGTCATTTGTTTTTTGGTACGATATTTGGAGTCCTGTATTGTCAGTAATTTCATGGAGATTTTTAATGTATTTAATCGCTTCCTGTCTTATGTTGGACGAAATTGCTACGTCATCTGCAAAAGCCAAACATCGTAAATGAATTTTGTTCTCGCGTAGTCTGCCAATGGTTATCCCTTTAACTTCCATTTTCCATATCCTAATCACTTCTTTCTAGAACAAGAACAATAATAAGGGGGACAATACATCTCCTTGTTGTAATCCAGTTTTAACATCAAAAGCATGACAAAAGGTTCAGACATTTCGCCTAAGAACTTAATCTTTGAAGTAGTACCCGTTAATGTTTGCTTGATTAATTCTCTTGTTTTCCTGTCTACTTTGAATTCTGTTATATTCGGAAAAGAGGTGAGTCTGTCTATTGAGTCATAGGCTTTTTATTATTATTGTTACGGTATGAAGAAAGGTTTGTCTACAATTGAATGGGACACGCCCCCAACCAACGGCTCCTGTAAGCTGATGTGCCTGTGTTCCAAGCCAGGCCACGCCTGTGTGTGGTCACCTAATGATTGATGGAGAGACTTTACGACTCAGAGTTAACAGCGCGTGAGATGCTCCGTGGGGGCCTCACCGCTGCATCTGTTATTTCATTTAATGCAACCATTCGTCTTAGAGCTACCTGCCTCTGGATTTATCATGTCAAATAGCCTTTCTTCTTGATCTCATGTCATGGTGAGGTTGCTTGCGTTCTTAAAATTATGCATGGGTAATTTAACCAATAGGTACTGTATGTTAGAACATGAACTTTGGTGTCATTTTCGTTGGCAGTTTTATTGATAGGTTATTTATACCTGTTTACTGGTAGGACCAAATACAAATACAAGCATACAAGTACAGCAGTACCTCATGAATCAGGACTAATTGGGGGTTTAGTTTCTCACACTTAACGAAAGTCTGGTTTAAATAAAATGAACTATGAAATAAAACATGGTACACATTTTAACACTCTGTTCATAAAAAGAACGTTAACAGTACAGTATTTTTAAAATTTAAGAAATCAATACGCAAGATATAATGCAATACAATATTAACGCTTACTAAATACAGAATAACTACTGTCGACCAAAGTATTGCGTGCACTCGAGTTTGAAGGTTGTTTGTGAAGTAACCAATAGGCCTACATGAAAGTCAATAACATCATCACTGTTTTCGTTCTATTTTACGTTAGCTCATGTAGGTTTGGAATTTTAAATCTATATTTTAATATTTTTATCGCAGTTGACCACAAAAAGTGCCTGTTTTTAAGCGTGTTTCAACGATGCGTCACGTTTATGAATTATTATCTCAAAAACCCGTTATCACAGTGAATCCAAATTTTAACACAATATACATTGGAATGTTTTATATCTGGTTTATTAATTTCAAAATTTTCTGTGTTCAAGAAACAAAGTTGTTATCATTTTTAAGGTAACTTTTTCTCGGCTCGGGGTGGTTGGAAAATGTATTTCTTAGTCGCGTTGTAATCCTTATATATCAAAATGTTATGCTGTATGACTGTGAAATACGTACATTAATTCTCTTATTTTATATAGGTTTGTATTTGTACGGGAAAACAAGGCATGGTTCCGCAGCCAGCCGATACGCCGAAAGCTGTACAGCGTTGCTGAGATGGAGCCCATCACTTCCGAGTGAGGCGCGTCATGAAGCGTGATGGGCTCCATCTCAGCAACGCTGTACAGCTTTCGCCTTATCGGCTAGCTGCGGAACCATGCCTTATTTTCCCGTGAAAATACAAACCGATATAAAATAAGTGAATTAAGTTACGTATTTCACAGTCATACAGCATAACATTGTGATGTATAAGGATTACAACGCGACCAAGAACTACAATTTCCAACCACTCTGTGCCGGGAAACAATTACCTTACAAAATTATAACAACTTTGTTTCTTGGACATACAACATTTTGAAATTAATAAACCAGTTATAAACATTCCAATGTATATTGTGTTAAAATTTGGATTCGCTCTGATGACGGGTTTTTGAGATAATAATTCTTAAATGTGACGCATGGTTGAAACACGCTAAAAAATGGGCTCTTTTTGTGTTCCAACTGCGATAAAAAATATTAAAATATAAATTAAAATTTCCAAACCTACATGAACGTAAAATAGAACGACAAAAATGATGATATTATTGGATTTTATGTAGGTCTGTTGATTACTTCACAAACAACCTTCAAACTCGAGTGCACATAATACTTTGGTCGACAGTAGTGCAGTACAGTATTTAACATGGCAATCAGAGGTCAAGAACTTCCCTCCACTTAAATTCACCATTCATGAAAATAATAACCAACTACAATAACGTCATAGACACTGTATATTTATTGAATCAGACGTTGTGTTCAATAACAATTTAAAAGTCTTTGTGTCTAAATTATAAGCCGTTCCTCTCTTTTCGCCACGGTCCATGCTTCGTCAAAGCGTTCATGTTTATGTTTTGTATTATTGGTTAGTTCGTTTCATTTACAACTACACGTTAGCTGTACAGGTATCTAATTAAGTTTTGAAGTTTTAATTATTTTGTAGTTATAATTGTTTTTTTCCTGTCTTTTCTTAAAATTATTATTTATATTTACAATTACTCGTATCTACTACACTGTATCAGGAAGGTACTGAATTGGGTTTATGACCAGTGTACTTTCATAAATAAATAATTAAATAAATATATAATAAATAAATAAATCATGTTGTTTGTTGTTTGAGTCTTCAGTCTTTTGACTCGTTTTATGCAGCACTCCATGCCTCCCTTAGCAGCAGAATATGTAGAACGAAAAATTCTCAGAAAAATATTTGGAGCAATATACAGAGGTGGCATATGGATGAATAGGCCTACCAAAGAGTTATACGAGAGCACAGACAGACTCACAGATATGGTCAGAAAACGCAGCCTAACTTTCTACGGGCACATACAGAGAATGAACAACAACAGACTTAGGCCTACTAAGAAGATCTTTGATGTAGTGAACCGTTCAAGCACCAAAAACCAATTGGCTTCATGAAATAAGGGAAGACTTCAGGCAGGCAGGTATCACGAGGGACATGATAGGCGATAGAGGAGAATTCAGAAACAGAATTAAGAATACGAAATGTACAGTACCTGAAAAGAAGAAGACGGAATCATTGTGGGAAGAACAAAGGAAACAGGAACACAGTCAAAGGATGAAGAGATTTTGCGAAGAGAAGAGGAAGAGGGGAAAGAAGTGAAAAGTGTGTCATCGTGATATTTTCGAGATCAAACTCTGTCCATAAGGGCAAAAAGGATGTAATAATATACGAGGCACGTCCAGAAAGTAAGCTCCGTTTGGTAATAAAATTAAATTGTGTACAGATACAGGAAAAATATTTATTGCACAACATTCTACACCTCTTCAACTACTTTTCCACATAACTGCCAAACTTTTGCAGGCATTTGTCATAGCGTGGCACAAGTTTTTGGATACCTTCTTCATAGAAGTTTGCCGCCGACCCGTAAACGAGAGTGAAGACGCCCCTGTAGGATATCCCACCATTCGGCCACCACTGTTAGGCAAATTGTGTATGTGGTCAGGAGAACTCCTAAACATACGCAGTTCTCCTGGTGAGCACGCAATTTGCCTAACAGTAGTAGCCGAACGGTAGGATATCTTACAGGGGAGTCTTCACTCTCGTTTACGGGTCGGCGGCAAACTCCTATGAAGAAGGTATCCAAAAACTTGTGCCACGCTATGACAAATACCTGCAAAGTTTGACAGTTATGTGGAAAAGTAGTTGAAGAGGTGTAGAATGTTGTGCAATAAATATTTTTCCTGTATCTGTACACAATTTAATTTTATTACCAAACGGAGCTTACTTTCTGGACGTGCCTCGTAAATAAATTAATAGGTAAATACATACATAAATAAATAAATAAATAAATAAACAAATAAATAAATAAATAAATAAACACCTACATTGACCACACCTTACACGCTTACTGGTTTGAAGAAACTGCTGATCTTATGTTGTCATCCTTTGCAATTAATCGCTTTTATTAGTAACTCACGCAGATGTCTAAAATGTTCGTAATATGCAGATATGTTTTCATCGTTGTTATCCTCAACGAATTTAAAGACAATGTTTAGATTGTCTGTAATTTCACTTTTAGTTTAGGATTAAAAGCATAATCGATCCATCCTGGTCATATTCATCCGTTTCAGAGCTTTCTGTAGCGATCACACTTTCAATGATCTCCTCCTGGATCGTCTTCATCAGCTTCTATACTCAATTCAATGTCTTCCAGTGTTGCTGAATGTTCACCTGCTTGGATGTTGTGAAAATAAACTAAACTAACTGTATTTATACATTACATAGGTCTATTGTTAAACGGTTGTCCGGGGCTGATACACCTGGAAAAATGATTTTTTATTTTATTTTTTTGTTTTTGATCTCGAATGAAAGAATAACCATTTATTTATCTAAATCTGAAGCTTCCAATTTTGACCGAGATATTACGATTTAAATCCATGCATGTACTGAATTGTCAGCTGAGTGTTATGTGTAAGTGGAAATGTATATACAATGTTTAGAGCCATTTTCCCAAAAGTTTAATTTTTTTACACAAAAACACAATAACTCAAGAACTAATGGTCCAAAATGCATGAAATTTGGAATGCCCATTGTTGGAACTAAGTTATAGAGGATGAACCTCAATTATTGAATTCCTTTGAGAAATATGCTTAGTGCATCTAAAACACCATGTGAAATTCTTAATTGTTTTCAATATTCAAATAAAATACCTATAAAAGGGTAACTTATTCGTTCACTAAGTTTATAGAGGTCTATCCTGGGTAATTTAGTGTTGTCTTTAAGGAAAAAAATTGTTTATGCCAATCACATAGATAGTTTTCAAGAAATGATGTTTTTTTGTAACATTCAAAAAATATTTTTTTAATATTTTAATATGCTAATTTTATTACACTTGTACATACTGAATTTTAAAACTTTATACATCAAATGAAAGCCCAGCATTTGTACTATAAGTGTACTAAGTTTAATTCAAATCCCTGTTATGGTTCCATAGAGATAGAGTAATTTACAAAATTCATGCATTCCAGGTGTATACGGAAGCCGGATTAATGAGGGTTTACTGTATTTCACACATTTGTTTTACAAAGAAACACAACATTTCGAAAATATGTGTCTATAATTTGGATTATAGCCTACAAATCTTAAATATGTCTTCGCATAGTTACCGACAATACTGATTGTGAGGCGCATGTTATAATAGAACACAAATGCTTCTTCAATGGTGATATTGAATGCCCCAACTGCTTCGATATCTCCTTGGATTGAGGAGTAATGCGGGATGGGAATCGAACTCACCTCATCTCAGTTTTACCTCAGGAGGCTGAGTGTATCCTGTTCCAGCTCTTAGCCCATAAAATATATTTATTAATATTCTTCTTCTTGTTACGCTTTGGCCAACTAAGAACCACTTTATTTCAACTGGTTTCTGCATGGAGCTTTTATACTCGCCCAGTACTGTCGCATGAATTCTTGATGTTGTTGCATCCTTTTTTTTCATCCACTTCGTGCCTCTTTTAAGCTTAGGGTTTTCTAGGAAACTCCGGTGAGTGTTCAGTTTCATCTTAAGTGACAAACGCACATCGTCACATGAAATCCCAATTTGTTGTACATCTCTGCCAACCTCAGTGAACCAAGCTCCCTTGGATTCTTTTCTCCTCAAAGTATTATAATTATTAATATTCTTCTTCTTCTATATGCCCTGCCCAGTCTCCCAGACGTTGATGATCAATATGGATAGTGTTCGTCTATCTTCAGCAGCACGGTGATAGCTGTTCAATATTACTTGTGCCTGTCCAGTCTTGAATATTCCGAAGACAAGACGTCTTTTCCTGCCCGCTCTTCGATGCCCGTCAATTTTGCCCTTGAAAATGAGGTGTAATATTGCGTATTTTTCACCACGTAACACATGACCCAGGTATGCAATTCTCCTACATTTGATAGTAATCATCAGCTCCCGCTAAGAGTTTGCTCTCCGCAGTAGCTGCTCATTAGAGATGTGGTCTCTCTAAGGGATTTTCATCATTCATTATTATTATTATTATTATTATTGTGAGACCTGTGCTGGACAAAACGGAGGCAGACAGGTTTTTCTCCGGGTACTCCGGTTTTCCCTGTCCAAATTTCATTCCAGCAACACTCTCCACTATCATTTCATTTCATCTGTCATTCATTTACTCATTGCCCCAGAGGAGTGCGTCAGGCCTCGGCAGCCGGCACTGTTCATATCCTCGCCGCTAGATGGGGGCTTCATTCATTCCATTCCTGACCCGGTCGGAGACTGGAAGCAGGCTGTGGATTTTCATTCATTATTATTTTTATTACTATTATTAAAGCGAAAATTCCTTTACAGGAGAGCGATTAAACTTGATAACATGATGTCATTTGGAGGTGTGTCTCCTCCGCTCCTCCCAAAATCTCTTCATTCTCGCGGAATGCTCCCTCTTCCTTTCATCCGTCCACTTTTTCCCAGGTTGTCGTAATGATCTTGGTTTGAACTTAACAGTCGCGATTTTCGTCTGGCTCTCAGTTCGGTCTTCGAAATTGTCTCTACTGATTACTTGTAAGTCTCTCTGTACATCTTTAGGCCATCCATTAATATTATTAATATTAATAGTATTTCTTGAAAGAACCGGGAATTGTACCAAGAGATGACAGCTAAGAGAACTATAATATCAAAGAGGGCGTAGTTTGAGCGTTGACTGTTGTAATTTTGGTTAGCGCACATGCCCGGAATGCAGAGGATTCACGTTTGATTCCCGAGAGCGGTCCTATTTTCATCTCTTAAGCTTCCATATAAAACATTTATCCAGTATTGGCTTACCATTCTCTGCTCTTCATGGCTCACACAGAGGAATCACTTAAGGACGACGAATATACGAACTGCTTGTTAGAAAGACTTCTAAATTCTAATTACTTTTGCCACTGGGATTACAACATACGTCCAGCAGTTTAAATCGTTTTACGAACAAACGAAATGGCCACGCAATACGGTATAACAACCCATTATTAAGACATTAATAGCTGAAAATGATATTGGGACCAATTTATGTGTCACATTAAAACACACACTTTCCAATTAAGATTTACACAATTACACGGTTAGCTGCTAACTTCTTAACTTATACCGCAAAATAAAAACTTCAAGAACGATGATTAGTTAATTTCAGAAAGATTTAAAGTGCTATTTCAATGTTGCCTTATTGATAACTTTCGTGTTGACCAACTGAAGATTCTACTTGAAATGCAATTGGTATTAAATAAATGCATTACACCTTAGTCAATAATAATAATTACATTTTTAATATTAATCTCGACATACTGTAGTATAAAACAAAGTTCCCAATACTTGGATGTAACGGGTGATCTCGAGAACCACTGGATAGATTTTTGACGCGGTTTTCACCATTCTATAAAGGATTTCTCGACGAAGGTTTATGTAGAAAAACATTCATTTATGACCAAATGAAGCCGAGCAGTAACGATTTCAGTGAATTGAGTCAAAGCAAACACTGCCGTCCATGCGCCTTTTACGCTTACGCTGGGTAAACCGTTAAAAGTAACTATTTACTATCAGTATAAGAATTGTTCAGCATGAAACGCTCTACAAAATAGTTCCGGACAGCATATCTCTATCTTTAATACATCACCCACTGTAAGTGCTTTTACGTTTTCATTTCCTCCAACAATCACCATTCAGAGGAAATTTAAATTACTAGCTTCGGAGCAAGTTTAGGAGCTAGCGAGCGAACCATTCTCCCCAGCTTCGGCCAGAATCAAACTGTCGAGTCATGTCGAGTTAAGACTTCAGAGAAGAGTAACTTATATACTATGTGTTTGGAGTTCCGCTGTTCACCTCGGCTTTTCTGAATTACAACTGGAACCTGCCGTCCATGCGCCTTTTAACCTTACGCTGGGTAATCCGTTAAAGATATCGGGTTGCTAGTTAATTAATAAAATGTAGGACTACCATTTATGATCATATTACGGCCTTCCCCAGCGGTGGTGCTGTAAAGAACTATAATGGTTTTGGTGGCGTACAGTAGTTGGTAGCATGCTGAAGTGCCATGCCCAAGATCGCGGGTTCAAACTCGGCTGAAGTCGTCGGATTTTTAAGAGTGTTAAAATCCTTCAGTATGCCTTCCTTCGGAGGGGAAGTAAAGCCGGCGGTTCATGTCATAGATTTATGGCATGTAAATAACCTACCACTATAATTGGTAGTGTGTAGCCAAAAATGATGGTGTTCTCTAAAAAGACAATAAGAGCAATAATAACATAGTTGAACAAGTGTCCTCCTTCAAATACTTGGGCACCATATTGAACGAACAATGTGACTCCAAACAAGAAATAAAATCTAGAATTGAACAGGCCAGGAAACAATTCTTTACCTTGCGGAAATTCTTTGTACGATCAGTTCTCAGTCTACAGCTGCGAATCCGCATGATCCGTTGGTACATATTTTCTGTTCTTCTATATGGTTGCGAAAGCTGGACCATGGATCCTTCTATTGAAAAACGAATCGATGCCTTTGAAATGTATCTATATCATCGTCTCCTGCGCATACCTTGGATACTGAAAATTTCAAATGTCGAGGTCCTACATCGGATGAAAAACAAAAAGAACTGCTACATGTTATAAAGCATAGAAATACACTATACCTAGGTCACATCATGCGAAACGAGAGGTACCAATTATTTCAGCTAATTATTGAAGGAAAGATACAAGGAAAAATATCCGTTGGGAGACGCAGAAATTCATGGTTGAAGGACATTAGAAGATGGCACCGGTGTACATCGGAAGAAGCATTTCATACTGCAATGTCAAGGTCATAGCTGGCTACGTGGATCATCAACCTTCGTTTGGAGACGGCGCGGCGTCTTAAGAAGAAGAAGCCAAAATTTGTAAATTATATTTGGTTGGTTATCAAGCTCTATAGAACAGAGGATGTTGACAGGCCGATCGCCCAGGTGACCACTAACTTGGGTGTAATTAAGGCAGGGAGTGGGAAGGAAGTCGGCAGTGGACCTGTTGCAAGGAACCGTTCCAGCATTTGCCAGGGGGTGAAAATGGGAAACCATGGAAAACGCTTTTCAGGACGGCTGACGTGGGAATCGAATTCACTCTCTCCCGCTACAAGCGAGGCACGAGGTAGTGCGTTACTGCTCTCGGTAAGTGGCCATTGGTAATTATTTTACAGTTCAAATAGTTCAATGAAATTACCTGAAGAAGAGGCAGGGGCTTGGAATTCGTGAAAGGGAGGTGTCAGGCAGAAAATCTATGGAACGGCCCTGTCCACATCAAATATACAGTAGAAGGCCTCGCAGAGTAGCCGTGCGCAGTAAATCACACACTACGAAGTGCAAGGGGGGAGCTGGAAGCCAACTGACAGCGGCCATCTGGAGGGTTTCTTCCTCACTCTCTCCAGGGGATTGCTGGGCATTAACCCCATTCAAGTACTGGGGCATCTTCACCAAACCTGGACTATAATAATTGCAGTTTCCAAAAAAACAGAGGTCAACAGAAAAATTCCAAATGCGGATTTTCAGCAATTCAGTAGTAGACCTAATCTACAAATTTCTACTTGGAACGGTCGTGAAAAATTGCAAATTTCTACTAGAAAAGGGCGTGAAAAATACAAAATTTTACTAGAATATTGCAAATTTCTACTAGACACGGACGTAAAAACTGAAAATTCCTACTAGAAACGGTCGTGAAAAATGCAAGTTTCTACGAGAAATTGTAGTAAAAAATACAAATTTCTACTAAATACTGTTGTGAAAAATACATATTTCTACTAGAAATGGTCGTGAAAAACGCAAATTTCTACTAGAAACGTTCGTGAAAAATGCAAGTTTCTACTAGAAACGGTCGTGAAAATACAAATTCGTACCAGAAATGGTCGTGAAAAATATAAATTCTACTAGAAACGGTCTTAACGGCCTTCATGCCAATTTCTATTAGAAAGGCTCATGTAAAACAAGATGTTCAGGAAAGAACATATAGCCTACTTTCTCCTAAATGTATGGGTATAGTTATAACTCTTTGTTTTTATCACCTCCTAATTTCTTCCAATTCGAAGTGCAAATTGGCACACTGGATTTGAGGAGTGGCGTTCAAATAATTTACCCCAGCATTTTGCAATTTCATCAGCAAACACTCCAAACAACGTAGGTATTCAGTATATTAACACCGACTACTTACAATAATTTAAACTTAGTTGCTCTAAACGTATCACTGGAAGAAACATATTTAATATACCGGTACCTATTACACAGCTAATTTGTAATCGCGCACGGCTAACGAGAAGGACAGGCCATGGCGCGTAAACCAAACCCTTCTGTGACGTAGGCAATGTACTGGTACAGCTTGATGGTGCTTGTACGTTTAAGTCGAGAGCAATTCATAAGCAGCAGAAATTCAATATTTTATATCAATCTTCATAAAATGGACGCAGTTTAGATGTTCCGTGTGTTTTCAAACACGTTAAATTATACTGTATAGGTTTGCAAGACTACGCTTGTTGAAGTTACTCCTTACAAAAATCCACGCGAACTAGGATTCAAGGGTTCGTTGTGTCTTTAATAGCTGCAACGTGTAGGCTACAGTAAGTTGAGTTGTGTCTGTGACCTTCGTTGTGAGTTAAATAATGTGCACATGAGTATAATTAGATCAAATAATCTTGCAGCACAGTATTGATATCATTAAGTTATTGTTGTTTCAAGGGGCGGAACATAAATTAATTCGTTTATAGAAGAGATCTGCGGAATACACTCGCCACCGATTAACGACTTGTATCAATACCTTCTATGAAGACAAGTGATAAATGAAAACCAACGTTTATACAGGTTCAATGATGTAGAAAAGATGACTAGGTACCACACCGGCAGTAAAACGAAGACCAGGCAGTGGTGCAACAGAACTACATTGCTGACGTCACGAAAACTCACCAGAGCCAGTCATTCTCGTTGGCCGTGATAATCGCGCCTTATCTTGGGGATGTGTACCCTCTATCAGCAATTTCAATTTTACTGTAGACATGGGTTCACTAACTGGCCGGTAGAGAGCGCAGCTAGCATCTAGAAGGCTGTGGTTAGCTATGACATAGTTCAAGTAATTACTCTTAGATGTCACTCCGGAGGCGAATGTTGTTTAAATTAAATATATATTTTTCATTTCAAAATGCACCATATAATGCTTTATTTTAAAACGTCTCAGTACTCAAGAAATAATAAATATTAAAAAAAAATGCAAAAAAGTCAAACTATGATAAGATTTGAACCACGGCCAGCCTGATGAAAGACCAACGCCCTGAACACTTTTTTTATTAGCTCCCTACAGAATTACAGAATTTTCAGATATGATAAATACCATACTATTACATCACAAGAAAATCCAGATAGTGTCCATATTTATCGTACAAATGTCCACTTTCACGAAGCTTCCAACGCTCTTTCTGCAGGTGATACATGAGATCCAGGAACGAGAAATGTTGATCATTGTCCATCACGAAGTGTACATATTGGCCCATTATCCTCACAATGGCAGTCTGTTTAATTTGGGGGAAGGCGGTCACCGACAAACGAATCAACTTCCTGTCATCAAGGTCATCCGTGGGTACATTTAATAGTTGACCTACTTTTCCCTTACACCACAGCCACGTGGAGGCAACTCGCGTGCATGATGTGAAGCGGTGTATCGCCGTATCAGTTTGACCACATATAGTACACCATGGGTAAGCTTCAAGACGGATGGTATATCGCCGTAGAGCCGTTGGGATGAGATCGTTGAGGAAGATAAAAACCTGGGAGTGTACAGCAGAAGAAATGGTCATAGCCCCAAAAATTTTCCAAACAGTGGGCCAATGGACGTAGAGGGTGGTGGCCTCGATTCGCGGTTTGGAGTGTACCACTTGCCGCAACATGTTATAAATACTTTTCGTCGTTGGAACAGTCCCTTAAGGCATTTGGCGACAGTTTCCAGAAGGTGCTGTTGATGGTCCCTAAATATCTTCGGCAAAGCTCTATCACAACCACGGGCTGTGTTTCGAATATCTTTGTATAGCGCTTTCGTAAAAGTGCCATGTTGGGAAAGAATGGTGATATCGTTCTTGCAGAGGAGTGCACGGCATTTCATACCATGAGCTGTTAGCCCTAGCCCGCCTTGCCGGGATGGGAGATAAAACTGTTCCCATTGTACTCGAAACAGAAATCCGTGCCATATAAACCAACCTGTATATTTTGACTATTGGCTCTCAAACATTTTGGGAAGTGGGAAAAGTTGTGCGACATACCATATTTTATAGAGCGCAAACACGTTGAGGACCATGACCCGTTGCACTATATTGAGGTTTCTTTGACCAAATTGGATCAGCACTCCCCTAACTTTGGCAATGACCTTAGTCCAGTTTGCTTGCACTGTGTCCAGAAGCGATTGCTTCCAGGTAATGCCAAGAATTTTCACCTCATTTACTATCCGGAACCAGGGCTGTTGGGTAATCACTGAGTTAGTATTGAGCGGAAGCAAAGCAGATTTCTGGGGGTTCGATTGTGCTCAAGAGGCGATATGGTAGAGCTGAAGGACGCTATCGATGTGGGAGATGTCTTCATTATTGCGGATCAATATTGATACGTCATCAGCATAGGCGCACATGCCAAAAACATGTGTGGAGAGTTTGTTACCCTGTAGCTTCACCTGGGTAGTCCGAATGAACGGTTCAAGGCCAATGACAAAAAAGTAGCATGGAAAGGGGACATCCTTGCCTAACTGATCGTTGTATTGGAATCAGAGGGGAAAGAAAACCGTTGACGAGCACTCGAGACGTAGCATTACAATTTATCATACGAATGTAGTCAATAAGGATTGCAGGAAATTCAAAGTGCTGCAAGACCATGTACAAGTATTCATGACTGATGTGGTCGAAAGCTTTATCAAGATCTAAGGTGAGAAAACTCATTGGCTCAGTGGGGAGCATTTCGGCTTTTAGGTGTAGGTCCCGTAGTATCGCTAAGTTTGTTAACAGAGTTCTTCCAGGAATACTGCAACATTGTTCATCACCAATGATATCATGTAGAACAGTCTTCAATCGGCATGCAAGTACTTTGGTAAGGACTTTATAATCACTGCAGAGCAGAGTAACTGGTCGGAAGTCACCAACTGCCATGGGAGAGGATGTTTTTGGTATGAGGACTATGGTACCCTCGTGATGTGATTGACAAAGAGCACGACGTTGGAGAATGGTACGCAAGACGTGACAAAATTCTTTGCCAATGAGAGGCCAGAAGTGTTTATACAGTTCATATGGCAGTCCATCAACGCCAGGTGAGCGGTTATTTGTGCTTAACCACAGAGTGCATCTCTTCATCCGTAATATCCGCGCTGAGCAGAGTTTTGTTTTCCGGAGATAGTTGGGTACTGCAAGATGAAAGCAATAGGGTCATCTGCTGTGGATCAATTGGAGCCTTAGCGTAGAACCGTTGATAAAATAATATTTCACTACGTATAGCGTCAGGGGAGGTGACGACACTTCCAGTACTGGTGCGGAGGCGGTGGATATATTTACGTTGCCGCTCACGTTGTCCTTTGGCGATATGGTATACACTTGCACTTTCGTCCGGGAGCACTGTACGATCTTTTAAAGCCACGTTTATATGAGCGAGCGTTCGTTGCTGTAGAGACAGGAGCTTGGTTTTAACTTCCCGAATCTGGTCATACATACGCTCCCCAGCATCAGATCTTTGCTGGAGCTGGCGAAGAACTCGATAGTAAAATTCAACTGTATCCCGTCTTTCCCGACCTCGTTGGTAGGATATGTTCTTAAAGACGCGGCGGATCCCTGGTTTAACTAAAATATCCCACCAGTCTGCACAGTCGCGAAAGTTGCATTTTTGTTGTAGCCATCGAGTCCAGTGTTGTCTGAAAATATGTTGGCATTCCTCCTCCAGTAACAGCGAGCAATTCAGTTTCCAATAACCTCTTCCTATGTGAAATATGGGATGGGGGTAAGAGATTGTACATACGACTGCATGATGGTTAGTGAAACTGGCAGGTATCACTTCATATCGTCTAGGCTGGATAAGTTCCTGGGAAAAGTAGATGCGGTCAATTCGTGATGAGGAGTTGTGACTTATACAGGTGTAATGGGGCAGGGGCACCCTTAAACTATCCACAGCATCAATGAGGTGTAGGGAGGTAAGGAGGGTCCTGAGAGCCGGGTTGACACCTTGGTATGGACTAGTGGAATCCTCTGGGCGTTGAATACAATTGAAATCCCCTGCAAGAATAAGTTTTTCCTTAACGTCGTGCAGATGAGGCAGTATACTCTGTTGAAAGAACATTTTCCGTTCCACACGTTTATTGGACCCGGATGGGGCATATACATTTATCAGGGTGGTATTGTTTATGTGTCCAGATATTATGCGTCCTGATGGATGACATAGCACACCTTCGAGTGGGATATCATGTCTTATGAGGAATCCGGTCCCTCTATTCGTAGTACCGGTATTGATGTATTGTTTGTAGAAGGCAGATATGGGCAAACAGGGTATAGCAACTTCTTGAATGAAGGCAATGTCAATGTCTGCATCTCGAAGGAGTCTCTCCAACAATTGAAATTTCAGAGGGCATTCTATTATATTGATAGTCACAGTGGCCACAGTGAGAAATTGCGCCATTAAGAGAAGTATAAAAGCTGTGCTAGACATACTGGAAGGTGGACTCGAGAAAAAAAAAAGACACAGGTGAGAAATATACTGGTGCACTATGTCAAATTAGGTTGAGATAGTTCCTTCTGACTGCCATTCATAGGCCGGCTGTCAGCGTTTGAGAGCGTTCGTGGGTCCCTAGATGACGTAGAATGAAGATTTTGTTTCTTTTTCACAGCTGTGGGAACGTTTGTAGAACCAGTTTGATTCTTCGGGGCTGGTACGGCAATCGAGGCATTTCTTTTAATCTTCTTAGATACGTTCTCAGATCCCCGATCAACCTGCTTAAGTGAGTCGGTAGGTACCAGAGAAGGTGGGGGCAGTGAAGACAAAATTTCTGTGGCAGCCTGTAGTGACGGCAGAGTTGGCTCTAAGGCTGCCATACAGGTGGCCGATAGCACAGGGGCACTCTGTGGCTCGCTGATCTGGTCAGTGCAAGGTACGTGTTCTGCGTCGTGTGTGTCAGAGGCCACTTCTGCTGGTGTCCCAGCTGACTGATCAATAAGCATGTTTTCATGTGACGTTTGCTGTGTCACAACATCCGAGTATTGGACACGTCGTTGTTGTGTAGGAGTTATACCGAGGGGAATCATTTTCTTTGGGCAGTTGATACATAGATGTGTGTTAGCATTGCAAATTAAACAGGTCTGTTTCTGTCCATTATAAGATATATAGCCAGAATGGCCAACACAAGTCTCAGTGGAGGGGATATCTTGTTTGATTTCCGTAGTGACTGCACGTATTCCATTATACACCGGGAACTGATAAGCAGAAGACTATTGTTCTTTCCTGACGTCACTCACAGTGCCATATTTCGTCAGGACAGATTTGAAAATTTCAGGGGGAACTTCGAGTGGGACATTAAATATACGCACTGTGGTAAAATTTGAATCCGCTGTGGAGAGCTTAACATTAGTCATTTCGCCTGAGTCATACTGAAATTTAATAGGAGCTGCAAAAGTATTTAGCAATTTCTGATAAGTAGATATGCTGATTACCTTGATGTACATAGTTCTTTCTTGCACATTTAACTGGATGGCTTCTACTTGGTCGACAGTCAACCGGAGGGTATCGCTAAACCAGCGGTGAATTTCTCCTGGTGTGGGGCGAGAACTCTGCCTGTCCCATTGACAGCGTACGGTGTTTTTCCTCTGGTATCCGGACATGATTTTCAGCGGGGTTTTCTGGGTTTCTGGTTTTGTTGTCCTATCTGGAACACTACTTGAAAAAGTATTGTCCGAATGACACACGGAAGGTCAGTACACCGGTGGAACTATCGGAAGCACCGGTATTAGGAAACGAACACTCTTCCAATGCGGTCACACAGCTCGCACACACGCACCTCACTCGGCCACGACTAGTGACCAACTATCAGCCAGTCGTGCACACACTAGTTGATTGTTATGAACCAATATATATATATATATATATATATATATATATATATATATATATATATACAGCGTTATAGCAAATCATAACTTGGACTAAACGTTTTCCTCACTGGAGTATATTCTAAACCGAGTTCATTTCATAGAAAGTTCATATATTTGTTACCACTAGGCTATATTGCATGCAACATACTGAAATTAATAAAATACAGGTCAGAACGAGAGATCAGCTGCCATCTTGTCAAATAACCGAGACGACTCAGCTTTTTAAAATCACTTCTAGACAATAATATTACAATATAAACTTTTAATTTCAAACGGGCCACATCGTTTCGAACAGATTAAACGATTCTGTGTTCGATACTCGGAACTGGTGGGTCCCATGTTATGAATTATAAAGTTTGCATAATTCACACGGCCGCCATCCTGAAATGGTACGGCTGAGGACCTCGTAGTTTGGGCACAGGACGCGTATCATATGAAGGAACGTTGTTACCAAATTTGGTAAAGATCCGATTATTAGTTTGGTCGTAATGCATTATTACGTTTTGACCATTTGAGTGGCCGCCATTAAGTTTTGGTAAAGATGGCGGCAATATAAAACATGATACTGAGGTGCCCTTTGCCAGTGCTACCTCTGTACCAAATTTCGTTCAATTCGGTTTCACCGTGTTCGAATTGATAGGGTGGACAGACATTCAGAGTACACACACACAGACTCACACACACACATACACACACACAGACACACAATTTTTGGCCCTGTAGTGATCTCATAAGTCTACTTTCATTTTTTGCAAAAATCGAAAGTAGGCTAATAAAAATCTCTACTAGAAATGGTCGTAAAAAATACAATTTTCTAGTAAAAACGGACGTTAAAAATACATATTTCTACTAGTCTAACTCTCTACACACCCAAGTACATGGGGCTGGTGACCAAGGCAATGTGCTCCAAACCCCTAAAATGTATTTATGATGAAGACGACAACAACAGCAGATGTATAAGTTGTGGTCATTGTTGATTCATTTAGCGACATCATGGTGTCATGTAGCCCAGTGTAGGCTACGTGAGCGTGTGTGTTGAATCTGTCTGATAACATGTGTTATTGCGATGAAATGAATAATAATAATAATAATAATAATAATAATAATAATAATAATAATATCGTATGGCCTCGGGTGCCGGGTGCAAGCTTTGTAATTTGACACCCAGAGGGTAGCTTGCATGTCGAATTTCGTTGTTCCTTGAAGGACTATGAAAGTCAAGGAGGTTTGATATCAAAGCTCCTTGAACACTATAGTGCTTTCTAGTAGAGAAATGAGGAACTTTGTGTTGGCGGAAACTCCTGAGATTAATTTTGCCACTATGATCACGGCCTACTGAATTCAAACGGGTTCTTTGACATGCCAACATCGTATGACATGCGTGTCGTAATTTTTCCGCCTTTCAAAAGTGACTTACCACGGCCAGGAGCGAACCTGCAATCTTGGGGTGAGTAGGTTTGGGGCAGAAGGTGGCCATGGCCTTAATTTTGGTCCAACTTATTGTACCCCATTCCAGCCCTCAGATCAAACAGATGTATAAGGAACTTTAAACAAAGCCCTCAATTGCTGCTTTCTCTCGAGAAATATTCTTCCCAAATGTTTCATTATATAAATCGTGCTTTTGTTACCAAGTTGCCTTGACTGATAAAATCGTTAGCCAGAATGACCGCGACCCAAGAGTCGTTAAGTTATACCTAAATGTCCGTGACCAATGTCTACTGACCCAAGCAGCGAGTTGACCCAAGTGTCCGAGAACAATATGTTTGTGATCCATAAATGTGCTGGCCGAAAACCTGAACACGAAATGATTTGTTGTTGTTAATTCACTTGAGGGGTTTGGAACATCTTGGCCAACATGCCCCGAGTACTTTGGTGTGTGTTGAGCTTGACTAATAACCTGTGTTGCTGTGATGACTGTAGTAGTGTAACTGTATCAGGAACAGTGATGGCCGTAGAGGCATGCATTTTTCGCATTAACGATAAACGCAACAAAAATATTTTGAAGCGATTTTGCGATATTTACGAATCATATGTTTCTGGTTAAAAAGATAAGGATATTATGTTCGCGAATTAAAGCGATAAGGCCATTTTAAAGTGAAATTCAATTATTTCGCGATAAGCGCGGTATTACAGCTAAATCTATAGTGAATACCTCTTTGAAAATTTGTTTCAAGATTATGTATGCAAAGAAAGAGGAGAGCGAAAAAAAGATTGAACAAGTTGAAATAATTCAGCCACTGCTAGCATTAAAATTAGTGCTAAATCAGGAATATAATGAAATAATATTGGATGCTTACTAGTAATTTATACATCTACCATTCATATAAATAACTAGCAGTAGTTCCCGGCTTCGCCCGGTGGATTTATTTGTATTACAGAACTGGAGCACTCAAGGATAAGGATCGGAATAAATGAAAGTAAATTTGAAAGCACCAACGCTTATTGCAGCTGATAACCTCAGTATACTGCACCAACACCATCGCCCTAATACAGAGGCATACTATTGTCATGATGTTAACTGTTTTAAGGGGCTAAGAAATCTTTTTGCACTAATTACTAAATGACTGCAATTTATAAGCAGCTCGCAATTCTGCACCAGAACATTAGTAGGGGCCATGTGATGCAGCCCGCATTACATGGCAACTGGAGAAGTATAAATTCTGTCCTAAAACTTCCCCATACGGGAGAACGAAACGCATCAGGCGAAAGCCTGGCCAAAATAACTACTGTGGTCAAGAAAATTAGACTGAAACGGTGCGGGGGTATTGAGCATGAAATACGTGACTAGAAAACCAATATAGGGAGCAATGCATTAACAATTTTTATTCCTAATAATAAATTTATAATGAACAAACAAATTGCACTTAAGTGCTTATTACAGAAATTAACAATTATAAATGTAGTAAAGTGTGAGGGCCTGATTACAGAACCCAGATTATAGAAAGGTCCATGAAAAGCTTGCTTGATTGGAGAAAAGTTGAGCTTAATATATAACAAGATGTTCAGTAAAGAACATATAGCCTACTTTCTCCTAAATGCATGGGTAATGTTATAACTCTTTGTCCTTTTCAAGGAGTATGATTGAATGTTGGTTGTAGTAGCTTGTTGAAATACAACGTGCTATAGGGATATTAAACATGAATATGAGGTGCCCTTTGCTAGTGCTACCTCTGTACCAAATTTCGTTCAATTCGGTTTCAGCGTGTCTGAATTGATAGGGGGAATCGATTTGCACACATACTTGGCCACCATCTGCAAACTATTGCGCTGATGTTCTAGCAGTTTGGTCAGAATATGTTTCCCACATAAAGATATGGTGTTGCAAAATTTGGTAGAGAATAGATTATTAGGTTGGTCGTATTTACATTTTAGCTTTTAACATTTGGGTGGCTGCGGTTACGTTTCCGTCAAGATAGCGGTGATATAAAACATGACACTGAGGCGCCCTTTGCTAGTGCTACCTCTGTACCAAATTTCGTTCCATTCGGTTTCACCGTGTTCGAATTGATAAGGGGAATCGAATTTCACACAAAGATGGCCGCCATCCGCAAAATATTAGGCTAATGATCTATTAGTTTGGTCAAAGGATGCTCCCTCCATAAAGGTATGTTGTTGCTAAATTTGCTAGGGATCGGATGATTAGGCTAATCGTAATTTGATTTAAGCTTTGAACATTTGTGTGGCCGCCATTACGTTTCCGTCAAGATGGCGGCGATATAAAACATGACACTGAGGTGCCCTTTGCTAGTCCTACCTCTGTACCAAATTTCGTTCGTTCGGTTCCACCGTGTTCGAATTAATAGGGGGAATCAATTTTGACATAAAGATGGCCGCCATCCGCAAACTATTAGGCTAATGACCTACTTGATTGGTCAAAGGATGCTCCCTCCATAAAGGTATGTTGTTGCAAAGTTTGGTAGAGATCGGATGGTTATGTTAGTCGTAATTTAACTTAAGCTTTGAACATTTGTGTGGCCGCCATTACGTTTCTGTCAATATGGCGGCGATATTAATCATGACACTGAGATGCCCTTTGCTAGTGCTATCTCTGTACCAAATTTCGTTCCATTCGGTTTCACCGTGTTTGAATTAATAGGGGGAATCGATTCAGACACAAAGATGGCCGCCATCCGCAAACTATTAGGCGAATAACCTATTAGATTGGTCAAAGGATGCTCCCTCCATAATGGTATGTAGTTGCAAAATTTGGTAGAGATCGGATGATTAGTTTAATCGTAATTTGATTTAAGCTTTGAACATTCGTGTGGCCACCATTACGTTTCCGTCAAGATGGCGGCGATATAAAACATGACACTGAGGTGCCCTTTGCTAGTGCTACCTCTGTACCAAATTTCGTTCATTCGGTTCCACCGTGTTCGAATTAATAGGGGGAATCAATTTTGACATAAAGATGGCCGCCATCCGCAAACTATTAGGCTAATGACCAATTAGATTGGTCAAAGGATGCTCCCTCCATAAAGGTATGTTGTTGCAAAGTTTGGTAGAGATCGGATGGTTATGTTAGTCGTAATTTAACTTAAGCGTTGAACATTTGTGTGGCCGCCATTACGTTTCTGTCAATATGGCGGCGATATAAAACATGACACTGAGATGCCCTTTGCAAGTGCTACCTCTGTACCAAAGTTCTTTCCATTCGGTTTCACCGTGTTTAAATTAATAGGGGGAATTGATTTTCACACAAAGATGGCCGCCATCCGCAAACTATTAGACTAATGACCTATTCATTTGGTCAAAAGATGCTTCCTCTATAAAGGTATGTTGTTGCAAAATTTGGTAGAGATCGGATGATTAGGTTAATCGTAATTTTATTTAAACTTTGAACATTTGTGTGGCCGCCATTACGTTTCCGTCAAGATGGCGGCGATATAAAACATGACACTCAGGTGTCTTTTGTTAGTACTACCTCTGTACCAAATTTCGTTCCATTCGGTTGCACCGTGTTCGAATTAATAGGGGGAATCGATTTTCACACAAAGATGGCCGTCATCCGCAAACTATTACGCTGATGGCCTATTGGTTTGGTCAAAGGATGCTCCCCCTATAAAGGTATGTTGTTGCAAAATTTGGTAGAGATCGGATGATTAGGTTAGTCGTAATTTGATTTAAGCTTTGAACATTTGTGTGGCCGCCATTACGTTTCCGTCAAGATGGCGGCGATATAAAACATGACACTGAGGTGTCCTTTGCTACTGCTACCTCTGTACCAAATTTCGTTCAATTCGCATTCACCGTGTTCGAATTGATAGGGGGGGGGACAAACATTCAGAGTACACACACATACACACACACACACACAGACTCACACACACACATACACACACACAGACAGACACACTTTTTTCGCCCTGTTTTGATCTCATAAGTCTACTTTCATTTTTTGCAAAAATCGAAAGTAGGCTAAAAATGCAGTTTATAAAATGAGAGAACCATAAAAAATAATTAAGAGTGTAATAACTGGTATGATATAAGCTCTTTATAAAATTGAAATTATCTTTGAAGAGAGTAGAAGAGAGTTGAAGAGAGTTGAAGAGAGTTGAAGAGCGTTGAAGAGAGTTGAAGAGAGTTGAAGAGCCAGCTCCTTAAAAAGTTCCAGCTAGCACACGTTGATTTAAAAGTCTTCACGGTTTTCTTGGAAGGAGGCGTACATGGCCTAGAGTTATGTGCACCAGCGATAAAATGTCAACTTTCTTTTCTTGAGCAGGAATGACATTCATAGTTTCCAAGAGCTGATCCAGAGATATTTTGAAGGACGATTCCAAGTATCCCCTCTAAGGTGATGTTGAAGAGTACAGCGGCTGGCAATTATTCTTGCCATCTTGAGCAATACGTCATGGTGCAGATCTTGTGACGTAACTGCTCGCTAGCGTAGATATCAGCGATGGTGTCGTGAGAGGTAGCGGTGACCAGCGGGTTGAAGTGATCAGCAGTGGTGAATCAGAAGTGTTGAAGTGGTTCAGAAGTGGCGGTTGATCCGAAGTGATGAAGAACGCCAGCAAGCGGCGTCTTAAATAGTGACCATAGAACTCTCTCGAAGTTTGGAGATCGCCCGACCAGACAAAGACCTGCCATTGGTCGAACGAAAGTCAGGGTGACGTCAGTCGACACTACTCAGCAGACAGTGGATCAACCAGTAGATGTCTGGTATGTCATGAGTGAGGACGCCTGAGATAGCGAGACTGAAACACTCGAGGTGAGAACTATAATATCTATGAATAAGTGATTGATAACAAGATTATGCATATGGTTCAAGCAATTAACAATTTGTAAATAAATAATTACCATTCGGGGATCTCAGTAACAATAAATAAAATTTGACCGACAAATGGGCCAAGCTAAACATTGAAAATATCACAAAAGTGATCATGCTCCGAGAACTCCGAATGAAAACAAACAAAAGAATCAGTCAAAGCAAAACATGGATAACAGACGAGGAGAAACTAAGACTCGAAAGGCAAAACAGAAATAGCAGAGATGGGTCTAGTATAACGACCTTTACTAGTTAAAACATCAACAACTCTGACACGTTTATCACGGCCAAAGTGGCAGTGAATAACTCTACCTAGGTTCCACACGAGAGGCGGAGATGGGTCTCGAAGAAGAACCATGTCCCCCACTCGTACATCTGGTTGAGGAAGCCGCCATTTCTCACGCCTATTTAGCAAGCTGAGATATTCTAACTTCCATCGGCGCCAAAAAGAACAGCGCAAAGATTCTACTTTTCTCCAAAAGATAGGTAAGTTAGGATCACAGCGTCGAACCAGCAAAGGCGGAGTAGCAGCAAGCGAACAGCCAATCAGGAAGTGACTGGGTGTTAAAGGTAAAAGATCCTTAGGATCGTTTGAAAGAGGGGTCAGAGGTCTGGAATTTACAATACCTTCAATTTGAATAATCAAAGAGTTGAATTCCTCATAAGAAAGTATGGTAGGACCAAGAGTTTTCTTAAGCTGTCTTTTAATAAGTTTGATGCAGGACTCCCATCGGCCCCCATGATGAGGAGCGTAAGGCGGGGTGAAATGCCATTTGAAACCTTTAGAATAGGAAAAGTTGGAAATTTTTTCTTTAGCAGAAGGGGAGCTTAACACTTTTTTCCAGAGATCAGAAGCGCTTACAAAAATTTTTGCATTATCTGAAAAAACTTCAGATGGAACACCCCTTCTAGTAGCAAATCTAGAAAAGGCGGCCAGAAAGTAGGATACAGAAGCGTTCGTAACCAACTCAAGGTGGATAGCTCACGTCACCATACATACAAATAACGAGATGTAGAGTTTACCTAAGATTTTGCGCTTAGATGAAGAGGGATTGGTCTGATATATGTACGGACCTGCGTAATCGATCCCAGTAAGAGCAAAGGGCTTACTAGTTTCCGAACGAAATGGAGGTAAATTACCCATAATCTGCGTGGCGGGCCTTGGTTTAACCTTGAAGCAAGGTATACACTTTTTGACAACAGAAGAAACCTCATGAACGCCATTGATGATCCAGTAGAGTTCACGAATTAGACAGAGCAAGGTGCGAGTGCCAGCATGAAGGTGTTTATAATGAAACTTTTTTATTATAAGGGTAGTGATAGGATGCTTTGAAGGAAGGATGATGGGATGCTTTTTCCCATCCTCAAAACTAGACATAGCTAATCTTCCACCCACACGTATTATGCCGTCCTGGTCTAGAAAAGGAGTGAGTGGTGAAAGCCTGCTAGACTTGGGTAAATCTTTACCACTTATAAGAGCTTGCTTTTCAGGAGCAAATACTTCCTGCTGAACAAGTAACAAAATCTTGCAAGTAGCAAATTCTAACTCTACTCTGGAAAGAAAGGGTTGAGGCTTCAATGGTTGATCAATTACTAAATATTTCCATCGGAAGATATAAGACACTACACGAATCAATTTATCAAATGAAGAGTATCTATGAAAAAGGCTAGTAGAAGTAGAAGTAAGATGCGACGTGACAGGGTCATTAAGGGCATCAGGTATTTCTTCTACAGATTGATTAGCTAAGCGAGGCCAGCAAGATGATTCCTGACTTAGCCAAGGAGGACCATTCCAGTACAGGTCTGAAGAAATCAAGTTTTTAGGTGTGCAACCACGTGATATTATATCCGCGGGGATTTCACGGCTAGGAACATGTCTCCATTGTTCAGAATGAGAGACTTCATGAATCTTAGAAACGCGATTTGCCACAAAGGTATTCCAATGAGAAGAAGGCTTGGAAATCCAAGCTAATACAATAGAAGAATCGCTCCAAAAAATGTGCGGGAAAATTTTAACTTTAAACTGACATTTAGTTTAGTAGCTAATTCTGTTGCCATTAAAGCAGAGCATAATTCTAATCTCGGCAATGATACTGTTTTAAGTGGAGCAACCTTAGATTTAGCGCACACTAAATTAGAAAATCCAGGGAAAGTATCTGAGGAACGTCCTACTATGTATGCACAACAGCCATAAGCTCGTTCTGAACTATCAGAAAATACATGCAGGTCATACTGCTGGTATAAGGGATTAGAAATTAAAGGGCGGGGTATAGAAACCTTGGAGAGATCCAGCAAACTGCTGCGATACTCTAACCATTCTTCTATAAGAGGAAGGGGGAGATTTTCATCCCAGTCTGATTTTAATGACCAAAGCTTTTGCAAGAACATTTTTGCAACAATAACTATAGGAGCAATATATTGCAAAGGATCAAAGATCTTTGCGATTTCTGACAGAACTTGTCTCTTAGTTACAGGGGGAGATTCTGACAGATGTACCTGATAAGAAAAGGTATCAGAGGAAGGACGCCAAAAAACACCCAATGCTTTTACGGCTGCTTCATCAGTAGGAATGGCAACAAATTCATCAACTGGGACCTCTGATGAAAATTTTGATATAAATTCAGTGGAATTTGAAGTCCATTTATGGAGCGGAAAACCACCTCCTAGGAGTAGGGATTTCAAATCTTCGCACACAAGGAGCGCTTCAGAAATATTAGGAAAAGAGCACAAGAAATCGTCGACATAAAATGCCGTTTTTAATGACTCAGAGGCCAAAGGATGATACAGATGACCATCTTGCTCGGCTAACATGTGGAGAGACCGAATCGCAAGAAAGGCTGAAGGCTTCAGGCCATATGTCACAGTCTTCAATCTAAATATCTTTATGGGTTTGGAACTCTCATCGCGCCACAATATTCTTTGCAGATCTTGCTGCTCAGAATTTACGAGAATCTGCCGATACATCTGCTTAATATCTGAGATTACAGCAATAGGAAACCTTCGAAAATTAAGCAAAACAGAGGTGAGATCTGTTTGAATCGCGGGACCACATTGCAAGGTATCATTTAAAGAGATTCCATTGGAATCTGGTGATGAGCCATTGAAAACTACTCTTATATTGTCCTGTGTTAAGGAATTTTTCCATACCGGATGATGATTTAAATAAACTATTTCATTTAAAGGATGGTCAATTTCTTCTGATTTAGAAATTACCTCCATGTGATTGGATGATTCGTATTCCTCCATAAAGGAAGCATACTGAGTTTTGACAGAAGCATCTTGTTTGAACCGATTTTCAATAGCAAATAGTGCCCTAACTGCTCTGGAATGCGAGCCCGTAATGGCGGGAGGATTGGGAATACGTGGAAGAGTTACTATAAATCTGCCTTCAGTATTACGGACAGTGGTTTCCTTATATAACTTTTCACAAATTTCGTTAGAAGAAGAAGAAGAAGAAGAAGAAGAAGAAGAAGTAGCCTGAACATTCTCAAGATCCCAGAACTTGGTTAGCTCTTGGCTCAAATCGGTACCAACAAAATAACAATTCGATACAGTTTGAATAGGATTACGGTATATTTGGCCAGTAGCAATCCAACCAAAATCAGTTTCGCGGAAGAAAACATTAGGAGCAATTTTTACTTTATTGGAATGAAGACATTGCCAAAATACGCTTGAGCTGAAAAGAAGCTCTACGGGTGAAGCTCTGTTGAAATGAGGGTCAGCTAGCTGGACAAAATTCGGGATATTCCAACTTTGAATAGGATAAGAAGTGCCAGGAATATTGTTGCCTATAGACTTGATAATCAAACAATCTAATTGCAACTGCGTACCAAGATTATTAGAGTCCTTAAGATCCACTTTAGCAAAGCTTAAGGATTGTGATTTAGAGCAGTTTATTCCTGTAACCTCTATTGAGGTAGGATGTTTTGGAAGGCCTAACTTTTGTACCAACGATTCATTAATAAAATTGTTGGTAGCGGCATTATCCAATAATCCCCTAACAGATACCCATTTTCCGTGAGAATTTTTCAATAGAACCTGCACGGTAGATAATAAAACCTGGACTTTGCCAAGCGAGGTAGAACTTTGAGCATACGACTGCGCACTATTTTGAGAAGTCTCCGAGTTAGACTTGGTATTGGAACTGCTTGGTCCTGATAACCGTGGTCTTTCATGCCTGTGCAAAAGTGAATGGTGTCTTGCCCTACAATGAAAGCATAAACGTTGTGAACGGCAATTCTTTAACATATGCGTTCCTGACAAACAGTTGAAACAATGTTTTTTGTTCGTAATGAACTTTCGTCTTTCATCTACTGATAAAGATTTAAATTCATCACAATTGTATAAATTATGCGATTGCTGACACAGACCGCACGTTTGCATTTGGTTAGGTGACCGAGCATCAACAGGAAGAGCCTGTGATCTTAAAATTCTTTGATTAGAACTGCTAACCTTATGTTTTGAGAAGGCTTTTGAATCTGAACTACTAGTTTTTTGATTAGCTATGGCGGAAAAGACTTGGCTTCTGGCCCTCAAAAAGTTAATAATCGCCTCATAAGTGCATTGCAAATTCTGGGAAAGTTCTGTTTCCCAGGCTTTTAATGTATTTGCATCCAATCTTGCAGAAATGAGGTGAACTAGAAATAAATCCCAGTGATTTACAGGTTGGTTTAAATTGGACAATGCTCTGACGTGTAACTCTGCGGTGTCAATCAACTTACGAAGTGATAAACTGTTATCTGCTTGCACGTTAGGTAACTCGAATAAGCTTTGTATATGGCGTTGAATAGATAAACGAATGTTCCCATATCTATCCTTAAGAAGATTCAGAGCAACTTCATAATTATCACTGGTCAAAGAAAGTGCTTGAATCAGGTTAAGTGCGTTGCCTTGAACTGCCAGACGCAAGTAGTGAAATTTTTGTATTACTGGTATAGAAGTATTCTCATGTACTAAAGAATTGAATAATTCAAAAAGTGGTTCCCATTCTATGTCTTTACCAGTAAATTTGGGTATTTCTAATTTGGGTAATATAATGCGTGAAGAAGATGTAGAAGATGCTGCAGAAGTTTGATCTTCTTGTTTTTCTTTTAAAGTTAAAGCCCTAATAAGCTGTTTAGCTTCAGCAAATCCCTGATAGTATAATTTTTCAATTTCCAACCTATCACTTTGCTGGTCCGGATGCTGAGTTTCTATACTGCATTGTATCTCATCATATTTCTCAAAGGCTTGTTCATAATCCTTAAGCCTCTGCGAAATTATGTCAAGATTATGCTCTTGGGGTTCGAGTTCCGTTAAGAAAGTACGAAACCGTGTGAGCTTGCCCTTACAAGAGGCTCTGGAGTTGCTAAGTTTTTCATCAAGGTTAGGCATATTACAAGTTGTTTGTTACTCACGTCAATATTGTGACTTCGAGTACTGGAAGTCAGAGGATGACAGCTTGCTATGTAGTAAGGTTTAGTCTGATGCGGAAGAAACCGGCTTAGCTTACGTTTCTCTCCTCTGCCGCACATGCGCCTTAAGCTGAAACGTACAATGTGAATTAGTGTTGAAACACAATGAACAAAAAATGTTAATGCAAAATTCACAATATTAAACTTATATAGGGATCCAGGGTGCAACAGATATGTTTCCCGGGGGTGAGGCACCAAAACTATGGAGAAGTATAAATTCTGTCCTAAAACTTCCCCATACGGGAGAACGAAACGCATCAGGCGAAAGCCTGGCCAAAATAACTACTGTGGTCAAGAAAATTAGACTGAAACGGTGCGGGGGTATTGAGCATGAAATACGTGACTAGAAAACCAATATAGGGAGCAATGCATTAACAATTTTTATTCCTAATAATAAATTTATAATGAACAAACAAATTGCACTTAAGTGCTTATTACAGAAATTAACAATTATAAATGTAGTAAAGTGTGAGGGCCTGATTACAGAACCCAGATTATAGAAAGGTCCATGAAAAGCTTGCTTGATTGGAGAAAAGTTGAGCTTAATATATAAAAATGCAGTTTATAAAAAGAGAGAACCATAAAAAAATAATTAAGAGTGTAATAACTGGTATGATATAAGCTCTTTATAAAATTGAACTTATCTTTGAAGAGAGTAGAAGAGAGTTGAAGAGAGTTGAAGAGAGTTGAAGAGCGTTGAAGAGAGTTGAAGAGAGTTGAAGAGCCAGCTCCTTAAAAAGTTCCAGCTAGCACACGTTGATTTAAAAGTCTTTACGGTTTTCTTGGAAGGAGGCGTACATGGCCTAGAGTTATGTGCACCAGCGATAAAATGTCAACTTTCTTTTCTTGAGCAGGAATGACATTCATAGTTTCCAAGAGCTGATCCAGAGATATTTTGAAGGACGATTCCAAGTATCCCCTCTAAGGTGATGTTGAAGAGTACAGCGGCTGGCAATTATTCTTGCCATCTTGAGCAATACGTCATGGTGCAGATCTTGTGACGTAACTGCTCGCTAGCGTAGATATCAGCGATGGTGTCGTGAGAGGTAGCGGTGACCAGCGGGTTGAAGTGATCAGCAGTGGTGAATCAGAAGTGTTGAAGTGGTTCAGAAGTGGCGGTTGATCCGAAGTGATGAAGAACGCCAGCAAGCGGCGTCTTAAATAGTGACCATAGAACTCTCTCGAAGTTTGGAGATCGCCCGACCAGACAAAGACCTGCCATTGGTCGAACGAAAGTCAGGGTGACGTCAGTCGACACTACTCAGCAGACAGTGGATCAACCAGTAGATGTCTGGTATGTCATGAGTGAGGACGCCTGAGATAGCGAGACTGAAACACTCGAGGTGAGAACTATAATATCTATGAATAAGTGATTGATAACAAGATTATGCATATGGTTCAAGCAATTAACAATTTGTAAATAAATAATTACCATTCGGGGATCTCAGTAACAATAAATAAAATTTGACCGACAAATGGGCCAAGCTAAACATTGAAAATATCACAAAAGTGATCAGCAACAATAGACTTCGGTATTATTGAAGCCGTTCTGGAGCGCTTGTTCTTCCGACTTACTGAACAAAAAGCCATCTTTAAGGTTACCGGAGATGTGTAGCCTAATGCTACATAGCCTAAACTATTCGTCTTGAATCAGGCTATCATATATGAAAATAATTTTTCGAATCCCACTGGTAGTTCCAGAGATTAGCGCGTTTTAACACATAAACACACAAACAAACCCACAAACTCTTCAGCTTTACTATATTAGTATAGATTCAGAATCACAATAATGAAACCTTTAATGATTAATTTTAGAATTTCTTTAAAGCGAAATGAAAGCGATACTGCAATATCTATTTGCGAAATAACGCGAATATTAGTATCCTCCTCGCAAAATCGTTCAATAATTAGTGCGAAAAAATCTTGCCTCTAGGGATGGGGTAGGCGACACGGCATTTACCTGAAGGGATTGTGTAAATACCTAGGGAAGAGCTAACTCTCAGGATAGACGCTGTCATTGCCAGGATTCGAACCTACGAACTCCGGACTTGCTGCAGCTGACCTTCACTTCGGTCAATCGGAGGGGAAGTAAAGCCGGCGGTCCCATGTCATAGATTTATGGCAAGTTAAAGAACCTTCCACTAATTTCACCTGTGTGATGCTAAATTGTATAGGATAAGAATGTAAACAACGCTCTTGGGTTCCTACGTTCGATGCCAAGAGCCGACTGCGGTGGCGTCTGGTAGCTAAGTTCTGAACTAGTAGTCGTTGACGGTGGCGTTTGGCGGCAAACGTAGGAACTATGTGAAACATTCAAAAGTCAGCAGTGCTTACTTGAATTAAAAAACAGATAAAACACACTAATACAGTCATCACAATTAACACCGGTTATCAGACAGATTCTACACACACCCAAAGTACACGGGGCTACATGACAGCGTTCTCGCAGCCCCTAAACTTAAGAACCAACCAACCAACTTCGGTCACTTGATTAGCTCACAAGAAATGAAATCATGAATTTAAAGCTTCACATAGTCACTGTCTTGAATTTCTCTCAACTACTGAATGTCATTTGAAGCTGATGTTTTAATCTTCAAGTGATGATTTTCGGTGTCAAATTTCACTGCGCTCTGATTAATAAATAGTGAAGAAAGTCTATTTAAATATTTGTGCTTCGCAAGGCCACCATGTTCATTTTGTGCTTATCGATTATTTTATTTTAAGTCACATACATAAACTTAACTTATCATCCTAATGTAATCTTCAATATTCAGGGTTCACTATATCATCCTACACAATTTCAGGTTGATTGCATGAATGGTTTGAGGAATGCTGGTGAAAATTTTCGCGCGGCCACCATGTTGGATTAAAATTTGAAAGACACGGTCGTGGTCAGACGGGGTAGTTGAAGGCCCTTACCAAGTGTCATTATAATCGCTCCAGTTGTTTAAAAATTATCAAACATATACACGGATATAATGTGATCTCATGAGTGTACATTTTGGAAGCCAGGCAGCAACAATTTTCTGTGAAGACAGGAAAATGAAGGTTTTATTTTATTTGACAATTATATCAGCTGAAAAGACGAGAAATTGATCAGTATACATTTATTCCACTAGAATGACTACAGTACATTCTCTGTCATTAAAATTGATTTACTGGGATATTACAATATATGACGGCTTCGGTGGCGTAGTTGGTAACATGTTGAGCTTCTATGCCCAAGATCGCGGGTTCAAACCCGGCCGAAGTCATCGTATTTTTAAGAGCGTTAAACATTCCTCAATATGCCTTTCTTCAGAGGGGAAGTAAAGCCGGTGGGCCCATGTCATAAATGTATGGTATGTAAAAGAACCTTCCACTAACTACACTTGTGTGAAGCTAACATTTGTGGGTAGGATTTGATAACGCTATATTACTTCCAACGTTCGTCTCCAGGTGCTGGTTGCGATGGCATCTAGTAGCCAAGTTCACATTTAGGTGTCGTGGACGGTAGCATTTGGTAGCAAAAGTAGGAATTACACGGAAATTGATTGTCTGCAGTCCTTACCTGAATCACAGATAACACACACTAATACAGCCATCACAATTAACACCGGTTATCAGACAAATTCCAGACACACTCAAAGTACACGGGGCTACATGACCACGTTGTCTCAGCCCCTAAAATGAGGAACCAACCTACCAATTACTATATATGATTCATAAAGTTTATTTTATGTTGCTATTATTTCATATTTTGAAATTAAAAGAACCAGACATAAGCCCACAAAAATTCACCGCTGAACAGACTATGTAATATCTTCAACAATGTTGTTCAAGGAAATAATGCAATAGATTTTAGTAATTCCTTGACAGTATTTTTGATGGAATTTCTAACCACTCTCCAGAAATAATGTCTCAAACCTTGCAAATTGTAAATCATGAATTCTTACCACTGTGTCATTTTACCTAGCCAACCGTGTATTGTATTGGTATTATTTGTACTATACTGTTTTAATTTCACACCTAGTTATTTTAATTAGTTTTATTTAGGTGCTGTTTAGTTTAAGTTAGTATAAGGTATAAGAAAACATAGGCTACTGTCTAATCTTTATGCCACTGTAATTGGGATGAAAATCCTGTTGTGCGCAAATAAATTCTTACCACTGTGTCATAAATACTGGCAATTACGACATAGTGGTCATCAGTCCCTTCATTTTATTAAATGGTAGTTGGTGAATGATTGTTCAGAATGATTTTTCTACTGACTGTTCTTCTAAAAGGCCGTGGTTTCAATCCTGATAACTTACAATGGAATATAATAACTTACATCTTCATCTATCAATAATTTTTTGTCGATTGGTGCTCACCTTGTCGACACACCTCGAGAGTTACGGGTATACCTCAAAAATATAGTGGCCAGTCTGTCTTATTTTGTTTAAATTTATGTCTTTCGGCATACAGAAGTCGTATGGGAGTTAACATCTCTTGTAGTATTTGCTGAAGTGCCTTGTAACTATGTTCCTATATAATTTAACGAGGTTTTATGTGTAGCCCGCCATGCGATGTCCAACCGTCTCAGGGCGATCAGTACACACTTTCACCTGCGAGTCTGAACTCTTCTTCAGACAGAAATCAGCTACAGACACGAGCTTACTGTGTGAATAGCATTACGGGACGTACGTATGTACATTATATGCAGTATAATTAAAGTCTCAGTCAACAACGCTTAAGAAATGCGCACAAGGTGCAAAAAAAAAAAAAGATGAGTTATATTATTCTAGTACAAGTCTTATTAGTGACATTTCGTTCATTTGATGCAACTGTGGTATAAGTAGAAATATGTACTTTTTCAGTTCTCAGTGTATTGCTGGAAAATATTCTTTATTGATTGATTAAATCGACACCCTCTCTCTCTTTCAGTAGATCTGTTCGCAGACAGGTTTCAACTGGATGTCCTCCATTTCTCTCCATCCTGAGCATCTTCTTTCATATGCTTGTAACTTCTTCCTCTCTTCACATCTGTTAACATTCCAAACCTTCTTCTTTCTCTCCCTCTTTTTTCTTCTACTTTTCCTTCCATGATTCTTTGTAGTAGACAATTCGTACGTAGATTTTTTCCTCTTCTGTATCATCCTCATGAAACTCCTCTCCTCCCCTACCCTTCTTAGCACCTCCTCACTTCTCATTCTATCGATCACTTCACGTTCTCCATTCTTCTCCATAACCACCATTCAAAACTATTTAATATTTTTGTTCTTTCTGTCTGACTGTTCCTGTTTCCAAACCATAAGACACCTCACTCCACACAAAACATTTTGCAAACCTCTTCATAAGTTTAATCGGTATGCTTCTGGCTGTTAATAAACCTTTCACTCTCCCGAAAGCTTTCTTTGCCATGGAGGTTCTGCGTCTCACTTCTTCTGTACAACCTCCACTGGAGGTTATCGAGCTTCCTAAATACTGGAATGATTGAACCTGTTCTAATACCTTTCCATTTATTGTTATATTACATGTATCTTCTTGTTTTCCAATTCTCATTAGTCTGCTTTGGTCTTGCAAATGTTTATTTTCATTGCAAACCCTTTACCCTCACTTAAAATATTCTCCATCATTACTATCGTTATTGTTGTAAACGGGAGACTACAGAATTCGTTGGACCAGCTTCCGAAAATATTGCAATTACATCAAGAACAGTGGTACTTCTTTACTGCGTTGGTAAAGTAATAAATCCCCAATTCAAAATGACGCCGAAACCATGATATAATTGAAATAATTCACAATTTAGTCTTTAAATATTTAAATGCACCTTCTCACAAATATCATATTTTAAGTCAACTGGCTACGTGCCTCGACGGTAACTTTCTCGCCTGCTGTGCCCAAGGTTTCAGGATCGATTCCTGGTGCAGTCAGCTGGCATTTGAGGGTACGCAAATGTGAGGGAGCCGTATCAGTAGATTTACTGGCACGTTCAAAATCCCCTTCGGGGACAATATTCCGGCACCCAGGCGACTCTAAAAGCTGCAGTAGTTAAAAGGGACGTAAAAACTACAACATTATTGTGGGAAACGGTTTCCTGATCATGACACTCACAAGCATCGAATATAGAACTGAATTATTTATTAAAACAATGAAACTGATTAAAATACAGTTGAGAATTAAGGGGATGTGTTACCCGGCTCGTCGGAACTCGGAATATTGCTTCTCTTCTTTTTATTCTCAGACAATGGCGCTGAGCTTACTCCTGCGCCCGCTAGATCCCATACTCGGCTTCTTGATCCTCATCCGGCTCCCACACTCGGCCGTCTTGATCCTCATCCGAACCGGATGAAGAAAATCCGCCCGGCCAGGGCCTCATGAACTCCGCACAGGACGATGTGATTCTTGGTCCAGCATGGTCTCCTTCTCTGCTGACGTCATATGTGTCATTGAGTTTTACTCGAGTCACTCGATAATGTCCTAGACTTTTGGTTTTTAGTTTCAGATGTGGACCGATCTGAGTGCGTTTGATGGCAACCAGGTCGTCGACCTGATACTTCTTAGGCTCCTTACGTCGTCGGTTGAATTCAGCACGATTTTCAGATTGTACTTTTTCTATCTGCTTTTTTGCATCTTCTCTCATCTGATCACGTTTTTCGTTGAACGAATCGATCAGCTCCTCTTCGATGAGTTGCACTATACGTAGATCATTTTGGTTGTGCATTCTGACTCCTATCAGCAGCTCGAAAGGTGACATTCCGATGCTCCTCTGGAACGTAGAGTTGATAGCTCGTTGGACGGATGGTACAACCTTGTACCATTTTGTCGGATCGTCAGTGCTAAGTTTAGCTATGATCTTGGTCACTGTTGAGTTGACTCTCTCGATTTGACCATTGGCTCTTGGCAGTCCAGCTGTGATCAAGACATGATTGATACCCTGCGATTTTCAGTAGTCCTGGAACTCATGGGAGGTGAACGATCGCCCCCTGTCGGTGATCACTTGAATTGGGTTTCCAAAGTTCGTCCTCTGAAACTTTTCAATCGTCTCTGCCGATTTGGTAGTTTTTACAGGATACAGTCAGGTGAACTTCGTGAAGGCGTCTATCACACAGAAGATATGTTCATATCCCTTGTGTGTAGACATAAGTGGTCCAATGTGATCCATGTGGTAGGTGTGCAAAGGCACACTATCCTTGAACATCGGATGTAACCAACCTTCTTTCTTGCCTGTCTTCCTGTTTACCACCAGACACTTCACACAGTTGGCTATGACTCGTTTCACCTTGTTGGCCAAGTCTGGAATATAATATTCCTGCTTCATGTCTTCTTCAGTCCTTTTAACAGCGTAGTGTCCCTTCTCATGTGCATCTCTGATGATTTCATGGTGCATTGCCCGCGGGACCACCAACGTCTCTCGCCCGTCAACAAATTTAAATAGCAGTCCATCTCTGACGATGAAGTTTTCGTAAGGCCCTTTCTCCAGTGTCGCTTTAATCGCTGTCAATCCTTCGTCTTATCTCTGGGCAATTTTGATCCTCGCTGCAAGGCCATCAGGGAATCCAAACATCACTGCTGGACATCGGCTCAGGGCGTCGACATGTTTCATCCTGGTTGCAGTTCGGTGTTCGATGGTATAGTCAAACTCCTCCGAGGCCATAGCCCATCTAGCTACTCGTGGGACCAGGTCCCTTTTGTGCATTGTCTTTTGGAATGCCATACAGTCAGTCACGATCTTGAACGGAATTCCAAGCAAGTACACCCTATACTTTTTTAATGCATTCACCACAGCTAAGATCTCGAGCTCGTAACTGCTGTATTTTTCTTCCTGTATCGTCGTCTTTTTACTCATGTATGATACTGGATGTAGTGTGTTGTCCTCTGGGTACTTTTGCAACAACACAGCGCCATACCCACTCTTGCTGGCGTCAGTGTGCAGCTCCGTCTCGTATTTCGGGTTGTATATCTTCAACACAGGTTCTGAAGCGAGAAGACGTTTGAGCTCAACAAATGCACGTCGTTGTTCCTCGCCAAACTTGAACTCCGGCTTACCTCTCAACAGATCGATCAGTGGTTTGGCTACAATCGAGAAATTTGGGATAAATTTTCTAAAATAGCCAGCCAATCCGAGAAAGCTCTGCAGCGCAGCGATCGTCTTTGGCTCCGGGAAGTTTAGTACAGAAAGGACCTTCTCAGTGGCGGGTTGAATCTGTCCACGTTGAATAGTGTATGCAAGGAACTGTACCCTCCTCTTCAGAAACTGGCACTTCTCGAAGTTGATTTCCAGCCAGTACTCTACAGCTAATTCCAACACTCGTCTCAATCGTAGGAGTGCCTCGTCGTCATCCTTCGCTGGGATGATTAAGTCATCCATATAGGTAAACACTATGTTCTCTCGGATTAACTCCCAGACTACAGCTTTAATAAAGCGTTGGAAGACTGCAGGTGAGTTGGTAAATCCAAATGGAACTTTTTTGTACTGGTACTGTCCAGAACGCGTTATGAATGACAAATATCGTCGACTTCCTTCATCGACTTCCACGTGAAAGAATCCGTTCCTGAGATCCAAGGTGCAGAACACCGCAGCATCCTGTAACCTGTCCAGAAGTTCCTCTATAACTGGCATGGGAAATAGATCCCTAACCACGATTGAGTTCAATGGACGAAAATCAGTACAAAGTCGCTTTTTTCCATTTTTCTTTTTGACTACCACCACTTGGCATGTATATTCTGATTGACTCGGTTCTATGATATCTTCCTCCAGCCACGCCTCGACTTGCTCATCGACAAACTCGTTCTCAAGCGGTGCCATTCGTCTGGGCCTGCTAAATATCGGGTTTTCTTCTTTCAATGTGTTCTTCATCTTGACATCAGTAGATGTCGTCTTCTTTGGTACATATCTCGCTACCAAATCCTGGATCTGTTCCCTTTTTTTCCTCATCAACGCAGTTCTCGATATCCAATTCCTGTTCGTCGGCTACCCTGATCAACATCATTGGGACCTCTAGTTTCTTGATGGTAACTCCTTGCTTGCTCAGGATGACCTCACCCTGATCCAATAGATCGTTACCAATAACCATGTCCCACTCCATAGTATCATCAGAAACAACATAAACGTTGGTTTGGAACTCCCGCTCGTCTACCTCAACGACTGTTGTGAAGCAACCTTGAGGAGCAACAAAACCATTACCCAATCCTTTCAAAACAAGATCCGTGCTCTTCAATCCTGGGGAACCCATGGTCTTATGGATGTTTTGTCGCAGTAGGTTATAAGGACTGCCACAGTCGATAAGTGCCTGAAGTTTCTGCTGACCCAAACTAACCTCTTTGAACTTGAGGTAGCTTTTCTTTACATCAATAAGATTGATACCTTGATTATTCCTCTTATCGTTCTTCCTCTCCTTTTTGCACTCGGATGAAATGTGGCCAAACTCATTGCAGTTGAAACATCTCTTGCCTTTATCCTTGTGCTCACATTCCTTTGAACTATGACCAGATCCACCGCAATTATAACATCTATCTACACTACTCGCCTCTTTCTTCTTTGTACTGCCCCAGCACTTTCCGTCCTTCTCGTTGGCACTCTTGGCACTTCCTTGAAAATTACTGTTATTATACTTTGTGCTTTTCTTTGGCAAAGACTTCACTGCCATCTCATAACTTTTCATTTTCTCCTTGAAATCCTTGGAATTTTTTGCTCCATAGAGAAGAAGTTTTGATCCTGAATCGTCCTCGATCCCATCAATCACATACTGACACAGAGAAACTTGCTCAACATCACCTCTACTGGCGATCTCCTTCATCACAAGGAAGTACTCCTGTAGAGATTCGTCGCGCTTTTTTCGTCGCTGGGTTAACAACTTGTGAATTTCTGCACTGCTTGCCGCCACGTCAAACTCCTCTTTCAATGCCTTCTTCAGTGCAGACCAGGACGTCAGTCCTTTCTCACCTTGAATAAAAAGCTTAGCTAAACCATCGAGTGATTTCTTAGCGAAAATAAACTTTTGCAGCTCACTCCATCCCATCAAGATTGACATCTCCTCAAAATCTGCGATCCATTTCTTCACTGGGTAACCATCCTTACCGTAAAATGTTTTCATAACACCTTCTACGTCGCGGAACGACAATGAAAACTTATGTTGTTCTCTATACCTTCTGTGCTGGTCTTCCTCTTCGCTCTCTTCGTCTTCTTCATCTTCGTCATCATCGTCTATATTAGTTGCGAGTTCATCCAAATTTCTCAAGTAATAACAAATGGTGTTAATCATTACCTCCTTTGTCCCGATCTCGGTATTAATAATCTCAGAAACACGCAACAATTCAGCCTTGGAAAATGTTTCTTCGATACATTTCTTCTTATCTTCCTCTTCAATGGAATTTTCGTCAAAATCGAATCCAGGAAACTCTCGCAGTCGCTTTCGATTCTTCCTGTCGTCTGGTATATGGTCGAAAATGAGGTTATGTAAAACTTTGATTGCTTTGACCGGAGCATCACTTATGTTCTTATTTATTTTCTCTATTGCACCGAGTGTAGTCATCTTATTTGTTTACTCACGTCCAGGGGCGCACCCCGACTTATGGTTTGGAGGGGGCTTTCCTCATTAACATGATTTCAGCTATGGAAAGAGAATGTGACCATTATTAGTCTTGTATGTAAATATGTACGGTATATTTGAGATCATATGCATAAAAAGATATTCTAAAAGATCAAACATACTGTAGAATGCTCTGATAAAACCAATAAAAATATGCTATTGGACTGGAGATTATTTAGATAAAATGTGCATTGGTTTTATACAAATTTTAGTTACAGTACCATTGAGCTAAGGTTATACAAGTAATAAAAAGGAACTGCATGATTTTTATCAAGAATTAACTTTTGATCACGATCAGAGTGATAACGACTGGATTGCTCTGCTCACTATTATCATAACTACGAGTATATCCAGCTACCAGGATCGCCAGATTGATGTGTAACATCAATTATCTGCAATCATTTACTAAGTTTTGAGTTGTTTATACCAAGAAATATTATTGGTTTTAGGAAATTAATAATAACATTTTGATTTTGTATATGTAAATTTAATTGGAACTAAAAATTACATTTTAAAAATTAAGAGATGTAATTGTATACCTTAGTGTTATGGATTGTAACAAATATTTTATGTACTGTATGTGAAAATATATAAGTAATTTTAATTTTCCTTATTAACTAACATTATAATATAAAATCTTAAACATTTCTAGAATACCAAGTTGAACTTAATTACACAGGCTGAATGCAAGTTTAAACAAATAGTTGATACAAATCATGTATTATTAACATTAACGTTGTTTCAATAAAGTGGAAACTCAAATTTCACAGAACAAAATCCAGCCGCCTAGCAGATTTTTAGCCTACTTTTCACATTTTGCAAAAATGAGGAAAAAGTAAACTTATGAGATCGATACGGGAAAATGTGTGTCTGTGTGTCTGTCCTTCTGTCTGTCTGGCTGTGTGTGTCCCCCCCCCCCTATCAACTCCTAAACGGCTGCAACAATCTAAAATAAATTTAGTATGAGTAAAGATGTATACCGGAATATCTCAAGCCCATATTTGAAATTGATGTCAGTGCTACCAACTGCTGAAAAAACGCACAAGAAATTTGAGCTCCATGTTGGATATCATGGAAGGTATGCATTGAAGCTATTCCAAAATTGGCACACATGTAGATAATACTATTTCAGTTTAATTTCCAGGAGGCCATATATGACAGTGTTGCCAAAATAATTTTAAGCCTTCTGATAGGTCCAATTTTAAATGCATATAACTTCTACACTATTAATTGGATTTCAACCAAATTTTGAATGCAATATGTGTACATAAACAAATATGACTGAGTGTATTCTTAAGAGCCACCAAGGCTGCCAACTGTTGATAATTGCTCTCTCTATTTTCTTCATACAAATACCAATATATCTGAAAGTATGCAAGCCGACAGCTTTATACTATGTACACGTATAGTACCTGACATTTAAGATTAATTTGGAGTAACTTATATACTTCAGTTCTAGCAATATAATTGTAAGACTGCTCATAGGACCAATTTTTAAATACATATAAGTTCTATACTATCAGTTGGATTTCAACCAAATTTCATATGTGCTATGTGTAACATAACAGAATGACTATAAGTATTCTTAAGAGCTATCAGGGCTGCAAACTGCTAATAAATTCTGTCTATATTTTTTTACCCTAATATCAATATATCAGAAAGTATGCAAGCCAACAGCTCTATACTTTGTACACGTATAGCATCTGACACTCTAGATTAATTTGGAGTAATTAATATAAGTCAGTGCTGCCAACATGATTCTATGCTTGCTATAGGTCAAATTTAAAAAAAACATGTAACTTCTATACTATCAAATGGATTTCATCCAAAATTGGCACAACAAATATCATAATATTTCCGTTTATTTCTAACCAGCACACGCATGACATTGTTGCCAACATGCTTTTACGCGTGCTGATAGATCCAATGTCTAAGTGCATGTAACGTCCATTGGACTTCAACCAAATTTTGTATTCTGTACCTTAAGATATGGAAGTAATAATATATTCAGTCACCAGGGCTGCCAACTGTAGTGCTCTATTAGGCTACATTATACCAGGAATATTTAGAACTAATTAGACATTTCGATATTACCAACTTAATTTCGTCATTAATCTAGATAGGTTCATATACTGTAGAATAATCATTGGCATGAAAAGTAGGCTCCTTAGATCGTCACGGAACTTCTTGTTTCAAAACGGAAACTACCTTTGTACTGGTGACTTCAATTTCCTGGTGAATATTCAGTGCTGCTAGTCCAGTCAGCCTGTCTGCACCCATGGTATTCCTAAGATATATTTTCAGCCGACGTAGTATAGAAAATGACACCTCAGCAGTGCTTGTAGTCACAGGGATGGTACCGTACACAAAATTCTCAACAATGTGTGGATATTAGGAAACAAGTCCTTGTCACATAGATTCAACACATCGATTGCGTTTTTAGGGATATTAGCGTGGGTCTTCAAGCTCTTGTACCACAGTTCAAACTCAGCCAAAAGCAGGCCTTTGTTGTTTCCTCCACTTTCAATTATGTCATTCTTATAAAAATTATACAGCTGTAAGAAATCAAGTTGCATTTTTTCTTGGAAGGTTTCTGTATGTGTATGTGATGCATTGGCTGAAGCAGTAAGCACTCAAAACTCTTTAATAAGTCTTTATGCTTGATGAATCGATATTCCAATTAATTAATGAAAGAGTCAATCCAAGGGATGAAAACAGATCTTTTATAGTATAATTCTGGAGTTTCTGCTGGTATGTTGCTTCTGTTCAGTTGTCTTCCAACTGTTCGAGGCATCGAAATTATTGAACCGCAGATATTAGGAATTTTGGTAGCTTCTTCAAAAAAACGAGTGAAATTCTTGATCTGCATTTTTTCTTAGAGATTTTAAGCTTTCAATCACAGTTTCAGCGTAATTGCAGGCGATCAATCTAAATCTGTTCCCTGAAGCTTTTTGCTTAGGTTTATTGTGTAAACAAGCAGTTTTTCTGATGCCATGAGATCAATTATAAATTCACCTTGACTTAAGGAGTTTAGTAGTATTAGAGCTCCTGATGAAGATTCCCTATCATTCCAGTTATGCAATCAATTTTCTAGAAAGATATCATCAATGTTTTTAAAGTGTTCCCAGGTTTTGGTGGTGGGGGGGGCTTAAGCCCCCAAAGCCCCCCCCCCCCCCCCCCTGGGTGCGCCCCTGCTCACGTCTATCAAGTAGATTTCCGTCAATATCGCTTCCTCAAAACCTCGCTATCAAACCTGTTTAACCTCATTCACCAAACCGGTGATATTTGTAGGTTTTTTTGTTTTTTTTGTTTTTTGTTTGTCGTGTAGCCTCCTGAGAGGCCGAGTGCAGGTCTTTCTAGACGACGCCCGTGGGCGACCTGCGCGTCGGTATGAGAGATGGAATGGATGAAGATGAATGAAACCGGGCAAGGATGTGGAAGGAAGCGGCCGTGGCCTGTCAGTAGGTACTGTCCCAGCATTTGCCTGGTGTTGAAAATGGGAAACCACGGAAAACCATTTCAAGGACAGCCGACGGTGGGGCTCGAACCCACGCGTCTACCGAGTCAGCAGAGAGCTTGGCCCCTTGACCTAACGCTGTGCTTTAGCCCGCGTAGCCACTACTGTCGGTATTTGTAGGTGATATCGTTGAATACCGCGTCCCGTCGTTTCTCTCTGACGAGTCGCTATCCTCTTACCACATCCACAATCCTCTGTCGTCGTTTAGATTCCGACCCTCGTCGTCGTCACGGCACCACTAATTGTCGCTGAAACTGCAGAACAAATGTTGCTTGCCTATGAATCCTCGTCGTAGATTCGCACGTCGTGGGCTCACAAAACTGCACGTCGTCTCGTCGTCAGCGTCGTAGGCAACAGCAACAAACATGTTTAGCCGTTCACTTCGTCGAAAACAGAGTCGTATTTTGCGTCGTACTTCGTGTCGTGGATTGCGTCGTAACTCGTTGTTTCAGTCCATCCCGGACGAGCCCCCATTTGTGGGAAACGGTTTCCAGATCATGACACTCACAAGCATCGAATATAGAACTGAATTATTTATTAAAACAATGAAACTGATTAAAATACAGTAGAGAATTAAGGGAATGTGTTTCGCGGCTCATCGGAACTCGGAATATTGCTTCTCTTCTTTTTATTCTCAGACAATGGCGCTGATCTTACTCCTGCGCCCGCTAGATCCCAAACTCGGCCTTCTTGATCCTCATCCGGCTCCCACATTATTATTATTATTATTATCATATTTTGAGTTATGTCTATGTTTGAGCAAATGAGCGATTTGTGTTGCTTTTGAAGTCGTGGGCACAGCAGTCTTTATTCGGCTGGTGGAATTTCTTGTTTTGGCAGAACTTGTGGAACGTTTTTATCGTGTGTATCGTTTGAGTTCGTAGTTTACCTGTCTCCAGTCCTCAATTCTTGTTGTTGTTGTTCTTTCATTTAAGGGGCTTGGGAATCGTTGTCGTTTATATCCGTGTACTTAGGTATGTGTCTATAGAACTTGTCTGATAACCTGTACTTTTGTGGTGTCTGTAGTATTGGTGTATTTGTAATTCAGAATTCAGAAAAGGATTTTTGGTAGGGAGGTGCCCGTGGCCTTAACTTAGGAACCAGTCCGGCAATTGCCTGGAGTAGAAATGGGAAAACCACGGAAAATTACTTTCAGGATGGCTGAGATAGGAATCGCATCCATCTCTTCTCAGATTTTCCCTACGAGGCTAAGTGCACCCCGTTCCAGTCCTCAGACCAGAATTAATTTCTTTGCAGAGCCGGAATTCCATCCTAATGACGTCTCTTGAGTAGAAGCCATTCCATATACAGTATATGTTGTTGTTGTTGTTGTTGTTTGAGTCTTCAGTCTGTTGACTGGTTTGATGCAGATCCCTATTCTTCCCTGTCCTGACCTAATAGTTTCATATTTACATAGCTAGCCCATCATTTATCCGAGGCAATCTGTTTTACATATTCGAACATACAGTTCTTATCCCCGACGCTTCCTGCCATAACTGTGTTTGTCATTATGAAAATCTATAAATGCAAAAGATAAAACAATGGAACCAAATAATGGAACGTCAAATTGGGAGGTGAAAATTTAAAGAAGTAGGAGACTTCTGCTAATTAGGAATAAAAATAACCAGTGATGGACGAAGCAAACAGGATATAAAAAGTAGGTTGACTCAAGCAAGGAAAGCATTTCTACAGTAAAGAAATCTGTTGACATCATAGTTTTTGGTATTAGAATGCAATCTTCAAAAGCCTTTGTCTGGAGCGTGGCGATGTATGGAAGTGAAACTTCGACTGTTGGTGCAGACGGAAAGAGGAGAAAAGAAGCATTTGAAATGTGGTGTTATAGGAGAATGATGAAGTACATACAGGTGGGTAGATGAAGTAACACATGAAGAGGTATAAGACAAGTGGGTGAGGAGAGATGTTTCTGGAGACGGAAGAGAAGAGACAGGTTGGTAGGACACATCATATGGCACCCACGAATAACAAACATAGTTATGGAAGGAAGGGTCGAGGATAAGAACAGTAGTTTCGAGTATGTTAAACAGATTGCCTCGGATGTAGGATGTGGTAGCTATGTAGAGATGAAACAATTGGCTCAGAACAGGGGGCGTGGAGTGTTGCATCAAACCAGTCAAAAGACTGAAGACTCAAACAATGACAACAACAAAGCACACAATAAATACATGAGATTGATACTGCAAGTTCACTTGGATGACCTCTTTAATAATTTGCAAGAACACGGTATTATTGTACTTCTTTAAACGTTATCAACGATCCTTTCCTTGTGCCACGTCATTGATACTTTCTAAAGGCTCGCGGTGGGGGGCGGGCATATATTCCTTGACACGTGGTATACCAGTAAGAGCACTGCGGTAGCCAACGAATTCCTAAGAATGTTGAATGACAGTGATGAACAATGCTTCCATGGGAAATGAACAGTGGTGACTTGTTTTACTAAAAAAAAAAACATTCAAGAAAGAAAATTGACAACTCCCGCGTCCTCCGCTTCCCGCCACCTCACTCACTTCTAGACAGACCATTGAGTTGCTGGTTGTTAACGTACAGGGCATTTTAGTAATAGGCTACCTGTCTTGACACGCATTGCTTTCAAGTAGAGTGTGCCACCGAGTGACGGACAGGGACCACGTCGTGGTAATCAAATGAAATTCTCCTTATCAAGTCTATTGTGGCTTTTCTTTCTAGCGAGATGCATACAATTTGATTACTTACCCACTAGCGTTTAATGGTTTTTGTTATCGGTAGGAAACTAACAAACGGGGTTGTCACTGTACAAACTCCAACAGTGTTGTTGTTTGAGTCATCAGTATTTTGACTGGTTTGATGCAGCTCTCCATGACTCCCTGTCTTGAGCTAATCGTTTCATCTCTACATAGCTACCACACCCTACATCCGAGGCAATCTGTTTAACATATTCTAACCTTGGTCCATCCCTACAGTTTTTGTCCTCGATCCTTCCTTCCATAACTAAGTTTGCTATTCCTGGGTGTCATAGTATGTGTCCTACCAACCAATCTCTTCTCTTCATTAGCAGTAGCCAGAAACATCTCTCCTCTCCCACTCGTCTTAATACATCTTCGTTTGTAACCCTATCTACCCATCTGATCTTCATCATTCTCCTGTAACACCACATTTTAAACGCTTCAATTCTCCTGTTTTCTGCTGCACCAATAGTCCAAGTTTCACTTCCATAGAGTGCCACGCTCCAGACAAAGGCTTTCAAAAATAACTTCCTAATACCTAAATCTATATTCGATCAACAGATTCCTTTTTTGTAGACATGCTTTCCATGCCTGAGCCAACCTACTTTCTATATCCTCTTGGATTCGTCCATCACTGGTTATTTTGCTTCCTAAGTAACAGAATCTCCTACTTCTTTCAGCTTTTCACCTGCGTGTTTGATGTCCATAGAGGTATCTGATTTTTTTCGGCTGCATTCCAATATTTTTGTTTTATATTTATTAATTTTCATAATGAATTCTTTCTTCATGACGGAGTCCATACCATTCAAAAACTCATTCAAATCCTCAGGCGTGTCAGCCAAGATGACGATGTCATCAGAAAATCTCAGAGTTGATCCGTAATGATACTAGAAAACAACCCACAAGGAGATGCTTCATTTTGCATAGCAACACGCCTGAGAAGAAATTATATTCATAATAATTATATGGATGAATACCTCGGCTTTTTACTAGGCCTGTGCATACAGTATCATAAAATTCAAAGGCATTAAACATTATGAAGATGGTATTAAATATTATCCGTGTCGAATGATATTAATCCCAAATTATAAAAACCGCCTTGTCAAACACTAGAAACTAGTTTAATAATTAAATTAATATGTACATGTTTCATTATATCAATGATAACTTCGTCAGCGTGAAAATATCTTAGAAACTATCTTAACAAAAACCAAAAAGTAAATGGATATTCTTACAAAAAGTCATTAATTTAGATAAATAATAGGCCACAAACATAATTAATAAATAATTATAGGATATGTGAAATACTTGGACATTGATATTCCAACCGTAAATGAAACGATAACATTGCAGCACATCCACCTGAGATATCAGTCACTACAATACATTTTGCACATTGGAAAGTTTGCTTCAGGACATAGACCTGCTGAAAAACATCTGTGGTTTATACATACAGTATGTATTAATCAGAAGGTTGAAAATCGTACAACATCAAACTGAATTCTGGGAAAGTCACACTTTGCTCACCCACCCTTTCTCGATGGACCGTTCGACAAATAGGAATGTTGGCTAATTTCCATCACCGACGAAAGTCTTTCATCGGAAAATATATCGACTATTTAGTGCATACGAAAACAAGATGTTCAGCAAAGAACAAAGAACACGGGAGATAAATACACCTTATACTTAAGAAGCAAACTGTGGTTAAGGTGGTAAATGTTGAGGAAGACCAATAACAGACCTAAGTGGAACACCAGCTCTTTATGTGATGAACTTAAGCGTACAGAATTCAGGGAAGCTAAAACTAGGAAGCTTGGAGCAGACGATGCTTTGGAAACAGGCACATCGTCACAGGATATCGATACCAAATGGTTGACAATAAAGAACTCCATCACAGAGGCTGCAGAAGAAGTACTGGGAAACCCATCAGTCACTCCCAGACAACCGTGGATAACACAGGATATTCTTTTGAAGATCAAAGAAAGGAAGAGACTGCAACAGGTCAATACAAGTGAATGGAGAATAGCATACAGAAGGCTTCAAAATGAAATAGATCGAGAATGTAGAAATGCCAAAGAAAAATGGCTTCATAAAAAATGCGAAGAAATCGAAGAACTGGAAAGACATGGAAAGGGCAGCTTGGCACTAAAACAGCAAGGAAAATATGCCACTTACCAAAAAGAACTCTAACCTCAGCATTGCGTGACAACCAAGGTTCAATTATCACTGATGAAACACAAATAAGGAACCACTGGGAAATGTACATTAAGACTCTGTACAATGAAGAATTAGAGTACGTACATACAAAGGAGTCACATACAAGTTTAGTTGCACCTTTATCTGTGACTAAAAGTGAATTTGAGTTGGCAATGAGGTCATTACCAAATGAGAAATGAGGCATCGATAACATCCCTAGGGAACTAATCAAGTCTGCTGGTGATATAATTAATGAAAAACTGTATGACCTAAGGCAAACAATCTGCGAAAAGGGTATATGGCCATCTGAATTTCGAAACTCCATCATGGTCCCTTCACCAAAGAAAGCAAATGCAACCAACTGCAGTATGTACAGAACAATTAGTTTGGTTCCTCATGCATCCAAAATTATGATCCAAATCATAAAGAAAAGAGTAGAAGGGGCAGTCTATGGCTACATCCAAGAAACACAATTTTGTGTCAGTCGAGGAGTTGGTACCCGAGATGTCATTGGCATTCTTAGAGTCCTCGGAGAACGTATGATGAGCAGGAGCCGAAATCTGTGCTTATGCTTCATTGACTATGAAAAGGCATTTGATAGAGTTTCCTGGCATAAACTATTCCCATTATTAAGGAACATAGGAGTCGAAGAACAACTCATTACACTCATATGGGACCTCTACAATGGTCAAAATGCAATTGTACGTTTAAGAGAAGGTCTTACTAATCCAGTTTCTATCGGAAAAGGAGTAAAACAAGGATGTCCTCTCTCCCCAATTTTGTTTAATGCTTTTGGTGAGTTGATGATGGCAGAAGCTTTAGAAGACACATGTTTAGGAGTGAAGATCAATGGAATACCCTTAAAGGTAATTAAGTTCGCAGATGATCAGGTCATTCTAGCTGGCAGCCCATCTACTTTGCAGGCAATGCTGTCAAGAGTTGCATCAACGGTGCAGAAATACGGCATGAAAATGAACACATCAAAGACAAAATGCATGACAGTCTCAAATTTACCAAAACCTCTTCGATTAAAGATTATTAACTCGAACATACAACAAGTCAAATCCTTCACTTACCAAGGTCAAATGATTACAGAGGACGGGAGGTGCACCACTGAAGTTAAATGCTGCATTGCTCAGGCAAAACTAGCTTTTATGCAGAAGAGGAGATTACTGTGTACCATTCGGCTTATGCTTTCCCTCCGAATGAGAATGCTACATCCTTTTGTATGGACAGTTGCGTTGTATGCCTGTGAAAGGTGGACACTAAATAAAAATAAAAAGAACCGTATTGAAGCCTTTGAGATGTGGTGCTATCGTAAGATGATAAATGTGACGTGGAGAGACTGGATATCGAACACAAGGGTTCTCGACACCGTGAACCAACGGAGATCAATCCTACGCACAATCCGTAAACGTCGTCTCGCATGGTGGGGTCACACAAAGCGCCACTCCAATTTAATGAGAACTGTGGCAGAATGGTTCATTGAGGGAAAACATCCACGAGGATGACCTAGAAGGAAGGAAGGAAGGAAGGAAGGAAGGAAGGAAGGAAGGAAGAAAAGGAAGGTTGTAGTTTTACAAGATCGTAAATCTCGCGATCATGAGCCACGAGACCTCCATTTTACGTGGAATCCAAACCACAGAACGTGATATTTCACTTCGAAAATCTCACGTGCATTGACCGGGACAAGACCTAGAAATACCTTCCTTAAACAAATTCTAAACGACACCCAAGCACAGAATTATAATTCAAGGAAGGAAGCGGCAAATGACAGGACGATCTGGACAAGTTATTATGGCAACTGACCAGTCTTAGGACTGCAAACCAATGATGATACTTTAGGACTTACGAGGGAAACGGATTTGAAAAATACAGTTCTGAGAAAATTGAACAATTGAATTAAATAAGATACCAGTGCATTACAATAAGTATATACATTCACTGTACGAAGTTTCACTGCGCTCGGATAGTTAAATCACGTGAAAAAAACATTAAAATGTTTCAATTTTGCTTGACCGCCATATTTGTATTGTACTTAACAGGTTTTTGAACGTCTCATAGGTGAACTTCTAGCAGTACCCTTTATCAATGTACAAAATTTCAGGGTGATATCTGTTACCATTGTGGAGATATAGAAAGCCAGTGAAATATTTCATGTGGCTGCCTTGTTGAATTGGTGAAACAAATAAAAATTTGAAAGGCACTGTCGAGGTCGGACAAAGTAGTCGTTGTACTTACCGAGTTTCATTGAATTCGCTCGGGCCGTTTACACACACACACACACACACACACACACACACACACACACACGGACCAAAGGTGATCTCATCAGCCAATTTTTTTCATAAATGAAAGTAGTCTAAAAATTCCACATGCACTCAACACAGGAGATAGCTTTTATGTAAAAGGTTTCATTACTTTACTCTACACTGTATGGTCGAATCGGAGAAAAAACGTTTTTTAAAATTTGCGATTTTTGGTGGTGGTAAACTGTACTGATCCCATTAATGCAGGTGATATTTTCGAGAGGAAATGTTACTCTCCGCGGTTCCTTTCATTTTGGCTTCTGATCATGAGATTAACAGTCACGTAAACTACCAGCTTCCTTTGACTATTTTTTTTTATTTTTTTTTTTATTTTTTAGTCGTTTACCCTCCAGGTTGGTGGAACCCACGGACTCAGCGAGGGAACTCACCACTACCGCCTCTACGGGCAGTGTCCTAGAGCTGGTAACATCGAATCGGAAGGGATACAACTGGTGAGGTGGGATTGGCACCTCGCCCAGGCGGCCTCACCTGCAAAGCGAACAGAGGCCTCATGAGGGAAGGTAAGGGATGGTGAGGATGGATAGGCAAGGAAGAGGGAAGGAGGCGGCCATGGCCTTGAAGAAGGTACCATCCCGGTATTTCCCCGAAGACGAAGTGGGAAACCACGGAAAACCACTTCGAGGATGGCTGAGGGGGAATCGAACCCCCTCTACTCATTTGGGCCACCCGAGGCTGAGTAGACCCCGTTCCAGTCCTCGTACCACTTTTCAAATTTCGTGGCAGAGCCGGGAATCGAACCCAGGACCTCCGGGGTGGCAGCTAACCATGCTGACCGCTACGCTACGGAGGCGACCTTGTCTATTTCTAAGTGCAAATAATTAACGACCTTTGATTTTTCAACACGACTCGGCTCGCATCACCTGTTCCTTGTCCTTGTCACCTTCACTTGTATCTGTCGCATTTTACGAGCTACCTTTGCACTGCACCATTTATTACAGGTACAAGTAGCCTAGTTTGAATGCGTCACCATGTCTGAAGGTTCAAAACGATTCGTGACCAGAATGTACGATGTTATGGCATTGTAAGCCACATAGGCTCCAAGCACACGTTGGAATGGAAAGATTGCTAAAGCTCTGTTATAATTTCAAAACAAGTTTCCATTTATTTAACCCTGATCGCGCATTGAGACCGCCATGGAGAGCAGGAACAAATCCGGAGATCGGATGTTTCTAATCCCGGCGATGACTGCGGCTAATCTGAGTGTGGTTATCCCGAGGTTTCTTTATATTTATTGTTTTATCATTGCTCAGACGTTATAAAATTAAGCGTTATAATGTGCATTTTGCAATGGAAAATAGTATACTGGGCGCCAGGCAATGTTCTCCGCAGTGACTACGTGCTGCTGCCAAGGGTAGCATCAGCAGTTTAGTTGGCAGCACAGGAGAGCGATACAGTGAAGGCCACATTTTTGGGTTGTGGGATGTCGTAATCGACATTGTGTATTGCAGTAAGCGAGCGTTCAGATAGATCATTGATGTGTAACATCTTTCCGCTCGGTTGCTGGATAGTTTTGTGGGAGTGATTTTGAAAATTGGGGACGGAAGTGGATCGGAACGATCGAGCTGGCAGTGGTGGATCAAACAGAAGTAGCCTATGCACTGCCCGCTCGATCGATCAAACGGAAGTGTACTAGCTGGCAGTGGTGGACAACGGAAGTATGCACTGCCCGCTCGATCGATCAAACGGAAGTGTACTAGCTGGCAGTGGTGGACAACGGAAGTATGCACTGCCCGCTCGATCGATCGAATGGAAGTGTGACCTAGCTGGCAGTGGTGGATCGAACGGAAGTATAAGACGCACTGCCAACTCGATCGATCGATCCAGCTGGCACTGGCAAGAGAAACAATCAACGCGCGGTGTCGAAAATTGATACCATGACGCACTCTCGGCCATGTGGAATGTATATGACATACTGCACGGAAATCGCTCATGCGAGCTCTGGTGTCAAGTGATTTAAACAAATGACATGGTACATGTTCGAAGTCTTCGTATCAGTAAATGGTAATGGTAAAATGCCTTAATATCAAACATTGTAAGTAGTCGGCATTGCATTGGCATAAGGCATTTTAAACTCAATGTCACTCAGGAACATTATCGAAATAAATAAAATATAAATGAAACTTAATTCCGTAATGCAGTATTATTGGAACGTGGAAATAAGTCACCATCTTGTGCACAATATTTGCGTAGTCGAAATAGCCGTGGGGTTATTGCGTATGACTGTGAATCTAGATATCTTGGGTTCGAATTCTGGGCGGGGTAGGTATTTTTGCTAGCAGATTATCATTTTAAACGATATGTATCATATCAATATGACTTATTTTAACAGAATCCATATGAAATTACGTGTTGTTCTGTGAATCAAGAGGACCTGTTTATAAGGAATTTAAGGTTATGAGCGGTGTCGCGTCTATTAATCTAGTTGATCCATATCGTATTCTTGATTTAGGCTAGTGCTGGTGGAAGCTACAAATCATCTAATAAAATGAGTTCCGTATTATAAACTACAATATCTGTAAAACACTCCCTTTTACAATATATTATTTGTGCCAATAATACTATAAAATACCGGTGAATCAACAATTTCACGTGAGGTTTCTTCTATGTCAGATGTAAAACTAAAATTTCAGGTGCTATTTCCTAATTCAAAGTGTCCAAACCGGGATACCCATTAGGATTTGATAAGTAAATTTCGTGTGACCGCCTCAGTTCACGATGTACCGGGAACAGGTCGGCCTACGCTTTTAACAGACGAAAAACTTGATGAAATCTCCGATATAATGCTGCGTAGTCCAAGAAAATCAACACACAAATGAGCTCAAGAAAGTCTTCGACAATATGTGTAGATGTGTTGAAATCTCTCTTCGAACACTTCTAGCATCTGTTATGAATGGCTGTGGTGAGTACAACGTTTACTATTTTTTTGTTTTTTGTTTTGTTAAAAGTGGCAGCCGTGCTGCCAACGTAACTGCTGATGCGAGCTCTCACAGCAGCAAGTAAGCACTGCGGAGAACATTCCCTGGCACCCTGCATTTAATTAAAACAAAGTTCTTCACCGGATCTGCACGAGAGAAATCTACCAGCAATCAGATGAACTATACGTTGGCAACCACGGCTGAATATATGCGAGCTGCACTCTATACCGGACAGTTGGAACCCATGGCAAAAGTGTAATCCAAACGTTTCCTCTTGTAGTCGCTAGAATGCACTCGCCACCAAGGTTAAGCGTGAAATAAAAATCAGCTGTGTAGTAGGTTTCAAGTTGAAATCCTCATTGTCTAGGCCGGTAGAGGAGAGCGCAGCTCGCATCCAGTCGGCCTTGGTGCCAACTTTGTGGTGGCCCATGCGATAATACCATGTAAAGGCATGTAAAAGCATAGAAATAAATATCTCTGACGAAATAGGGTGATCTTATGCGAAACTTTCCCGCCAGATGTCATGACTGTTCTATATGGGACTCCATTGGTTTGTCTTCCGATCGCATTCTATACGCGTCGAACTTGAAAAATGACCTAATGAAGTTCATAATACGATACATTTTTATTTTAAAGCGTTTGTAACAGTCTATTGTTTGTTATTTGCAAATGTTATTTGAACTAAAGAGCATAACGATCCTAGTCCATGTATGCTATTTGTTGGTGCTAGTTCAGGATATTCCTAGTCTGTGAATGTGAGACTCTGTTCTTTGCTTATGCGCATTGATAAGGACAAAGAGTTATAACTATCCCAATACATTTAGAAGAAAGTAGGCTATAGGCTCGTTCTCACGATGGCACTGATGTCACGACATTGCTGTCATGACATGAAATGTCACAGCAGTGTCATCGTCGGAACAGTTTTTGATGCCACCGTCACCGTGCCGTTGCAGTGGTGTCGCGAATTCAAAAGTTTTGATGTGCGACACCGCGGCATCAGCGCTGTCATGACACTAACGTGAACTTCCACACGCAATGTCGTCATGAGAACAGGTTTGTGCCAGTGACATTGCATCACTCGACCACGTGTATTGTGTGTAATTATATTATGGCTGCGTTTGATATTCTTCAGTTTCTGGAACACTATCAGCAATGTCCCTTTCTTAAGAGTTCCTCAAACATATTCTCGTCGATTCGTAGAAAGTTGCTTAGTGACCGAGAATCATCCAATGCCAATTCTTTCAGTAGCGTTTCATATACACCTAGTTTTCCTCTGCGTAGTATCCATTTTCTCACCCACACAACTTTCTCCTTCTTCTTACATGTTCTCTCCTCCAGAGCTATCAATTCTCCGACAACACTGGCAACGGCACAAACAACGTCCACCATGTTGCGTGAAAATGCCACGAAAGCCCAAATTTCTGTACCTATCGTGTGAACAGGTAACTGCCATGGCAGCGAATGCCATGACATTTCATGACAGCAATGTCGTGACATCAATGCCATCGTGAGGACGAGCCTTTACTTATGCGCATTGATAAGGACAAAGAGTTATAACTATTCCAAAACATTTAAAATAAAGTAGGCTATATGTTCTTTGCTGAACATCTTGTTTTCGTATGTACTAAATAGTCGATATCTTTTCCGATGAAAGACTTTCGTCGATGATGAAAATTAGCTGACATTCCTATTTGTAGAACGATCCCTCGAGAAAGGGTGGGTGAGCAAAGTGTGACTGCGCAGGTGTGTATCAGTGCTGAGCAGAAGGTTGGACAGCCTCCCGTCCGATGGCATTACTAGTCTTCCCTTGCTCCAGCATCCCTGGACCGTATTGATCGAGCAGGAAAGCAACTGGGATGAAACTTGCAACTCGCATACATGAACTGCTTGCAAAATTTCAAAAGGGCGTACTCTGCAAGGTCTTCAAGTATTGCAATCGATGGCATCGCATTATATCTTGGGCCAAGGATAAATATTATTAATTGATAACTCTTAGTTGGTCAACATAAATTATATCGTCACTGTACCTGAAAAATACGTTACGTGACAGTGTGGTTCTATCGCAATCATATGAAATTCATCATATCTAAGAGAAGATCACCCATATTGACGTTGTTGTTGTTTGGTCTTCAGCCTTTTGACTGGTTTGATACAGATCTCCATGCCTCCCTGTCCTGAGATAATCGTTTCATCACTACATAGCTATCACACCCTACATCCGAGGCAATCTGTTTCTAACCTTGGTCTACCCCTACAGTTTTTGTCCTCAACCCTTCCTTCCATATATAAGCTTGCTATTCCTGGGCGTCTTAGTATGTGTCCTACTAACCTATCTCTTCTCTTCATTAGCAGTCGCGATAAACATCTCTCCTCTCCCACTCGTCTTAATACCTCTTCGTTTGTAACCCTATCTACCCATCTGATCTTCATCAGTGTCCTGTACCACCATATTTCAAACGCTTCAATTCTCTTTTCTGCTGCACCAATAGTCCAAGTTTCACTTCCATAGAGTGTCACGCTCCAGACAAAGGCTTTCAAAAATGATTTCCTATTACCTAAATCTATATTCGATGTCAACAGATTCCTTTTTTGTAGAAATGCTTTCCTAGCCTGAGCCAACCTACGTTTTATATCTTCTTTGCTTCGTCCATCACTGGTTATTTTGCTTCCTAAGTAACAGAAGTCTCCTACTTCCTTCAGCTTTTCACCTGCCAATTTGATGTCCATAGAGGTTTCGGATAATAATTATTACTTATAAATAAGCAAAATAGTTTTATTTTCGCATAGTCATTACTCAAATTGAAACAAATTCTACTGATCGCACCAATTTCGATTAACTTGTAATCATCTTCAGCTAATGATGTTGCTATTTACATTTAAAAAACTAAGAGCATCAATAATGTATCTGAATCATTCTATTAATAAAATTATGCTTAAAATAAAATTTGTATTATAAAATTTTAGATACTCTGTTGATTAACTTAAAATATTAAATAAAACTTGACTTAAACTAAAGTGTAAACATTGGTTTAAGTTTAAAAGCATTAGTTTAAGTCAGGTTTTATTTTACATCTTAGAAGGCCAATATTTTAAAATTGAAACATTAGTTTAAGTCAGGTTTTATTTTATATTTTAGAAGGTTTATGTTTTAAAATTTAAACATTAATTTAAGTCGGGTTTTATTTTATATCTTAGAAGGTTTATATTTTAAAATTTAAACATTAGTTTAAGTCAGGTTTTATTTTATATTTTATAAGGTTTATATTTTAAAATTTGTTTAAGTCAGGTTTTATTTTTCATTTTGGAAGCTTTATATTTTAAAATTTAAACATTACTTTAAGTCAGGTTTTATTTTATATCTTAGAAAGTTTATATTTTAAAGTTTAAACATGAGTTTAAGTCAGGTTTTATTTTTTATTTTAGAAGGTTTATATTTTATATTTTTAAAAGTTTAAGTCAGGTTTAATTTTGTATATTAGAAGGTTTATTTTCTAAAGTTCAAACTTTAGTTTAAGTCAGTTTTATTTTATATTTTTGAAGGTTTATATTTTCAAGTTTAAACATGAGTTTAAGTCAGATTTTATTAAGTATTGTAGAAGTTTTATATGTTTTTAAGTTTAAACAATAACATTAGTTTAAATCAGGTTTAATTTTATATTTTAGAAGGATACTCATGAGAGTTATTTTAAAATTTTATAGTGAAACTTTTAAATTTTAGTTTCCGCATAATTTTATTTATAAATTGATCCACTTAGGTGTTCTCTGATTCACGATGGCACCTCATACATTAATCATCTAGCTTGTATGCCTTAATGCTGTGCTTTAGATAGTTCTTTGTTGCCACCAGTTGATCATGTATCGCGACCATGAACCCTTCAGTCTCAGGAAATAAATCTGCATGGGTCAGCTAGCTGTTCGACGCATCTAGGCCCTATGTCTGCATATTCCTGACTGAAATCATACGTGTGACGACAGTGCAGTACTTTCTGAGACCATTGTTCATGGTTGTTGATGTGTAACATCTTTCCACTCGGTTATCTGAATATTTTTGTGGTACTCGGTAGCTGTAAATTTTTGTGGGAGTGATTTTGGAAAAGGGACGGAAGTGGATGGGACAAAAGGGCATGGGACGGAAACAATGAACGCGCGCGGTGGCGTAGATCGGTACAACGACGTACTGTAGGCCATGTGGCTATGTGAAATCTACTTATATATCGCATACGGTTTAGTTCAAGGTTTGGAGACCCTATTAGAGATATTCCTACAATAAATCATCTTCAAGTTGTCGTTCTTTGGTGTGAAAAAATTCATTATATCATATTTGCTGAAAACAATTACGATTTATTAAATCTTCATACTTTTGCTGTATTTTTTATTTAATGTAGACACTCGAGGTACTGTCACCCATCTGGCTATGTGGAATCTATATCGCATCAACAAACACTCCAAACAACGTAGGAATTCAGTATATTAACACCGACTACTAACAATAATTGAAACTTCGTTGGTCTAAACGTATCACTGGGAGAAACACATTTAATATACCTACTGCACACCTAATTTTTAATCGCGCCTATACTTGGATGTGCGCTCAATCAGCAAAAAAGAGGCCATTTTCAATAACACCGCTGGCATGGGTTCACTAACTGGCCGGTATAGAGCGCAGCTTGTATCAAGTAGGCAGTGGATTGCTTCCAAGGCTTATAAACTACAGAGGTTGCCTCAATTTTCACTCACCAATCAGCGCTCACAAGGCGGATGACGTCACAAGATACCAAACGCGCCATGTGGGGAACGTAACGAAACTGTCAACATCAGCTGTTGAGTACGCAAAGAACAGTTTATTCTCATGAAATTATTGGTAAATGGGTGATAAAATAACTGAATGTAGCCTACTTACATTTTTTGTTGTGATCTTGAATTTCTTGGAAATTCGCCTAGACTCGGTAGCAGTATCGTGGGTGTTAGTGACTTCCAATAACCACTTCTTATGCAAGATAGAATTGGAATGTTTCATTCTGATGAAGAAAATTGTTATCACAGCTGCCTCAACCCCACCAGACGGTACGTCAGGAACTTCTCTCTACACAAAAAATTTCGTTCTTCTTAGAACGTTCTTGCCTCGTTGAAATCCGTATTTTCTGTGAAATGTGACGAATTTTGCTGAAATGTGCCGGAACTGGTTTAGCCAAGTTTATGAGGGATCGGTCATACCACGTATGAGAAGTGTTTAATCCAGGTTGGTAATGCATAATCGTGTTGAGTTTGCATTCCATAGGTTAAGTTCCCAAGTTGTGGAAATTAATCTTGGAACTTGTGGGCTACATAACCTGCAACATAAACTTTGCCGTCTTCCTCACTTTGTTCCATGATATTGGCAATGAAGGACTCTGGTTGCACATTGCTCCCTAAGGTTGGTTCTGGAAGCACGTTACTTGATTCAGACACTATGCCAGCTTTGTTTAGTGCTTTAGCAACTGCATATTCATCTGAATCTGGATCAGCAGCGTTTGTTTGGTTTTGAACAACTTCTGGATTTTTTCCTAAAATAATCATCCTCAGTCTGTAAATGCAGTTAAGGGAAGAAGGATGATCGTGTAAGCCACCACGGGTTCGCAATTGTGAAAAGAGGTTTTCCAGTACATCTTGATTTAGCCTATGTGTGAGAATGTACTTTGTATTATGCCTACTGGCCATATCTTGGTACAGAAGTCGAAGGGATTTTATTGAAATGATGACTGCTTTCTGGAATATTTGCAAATAATTTTTACCAATGCAAAGAGAATTACACATGCAATTTTCCATCTAGTCCAAAAACAAAATACCATGCATGGGCGTATATAAGGGGGAGGGGGGGGGGGCTGAAGGCGCTCCAGATCTCCCCCCCCCCCCCCCCCGATAAAGCCAACTCGGGTACAACAACAATGTATTTCACAGTAGTCTACTTTTAAGAAATAATTATCAATTTGTAAAAGAAATAAGTGTTTACGTTTCTGCTTTATAAATTGACAAGTAGCCCATTTAGATATTTTCCATTCATACGCCATAGGCTATAATAGAAAATTCATTAAGTACTCACAATTTTCCACGATAGTCAGCCCCCCCCCCCACCTCGAAAAAAATTGTAGACTATATACGCCCCTGATAACATGTACGAAATATGATAAAAAATATTAACAGCTTTAAAATCATCCTAGCAGGTCATCAAAACTTAAAGAGTAGGCCAGCTAGGCTCACTTACCATTTGGTTTTAGATTCCTTGGGAATCTTAGCTTTATATTAAGCAATTCGGCCCTGTAGTCTAATTCGAAGTCTTCACTCTTAAAGTGGAGGGAACATAATTATTCTACTTGTTTGAGGGTTTCAATTATATTTTCGCTTACATGCAGCAATCCACTGATTGCAAATGCATGCGTCTTTAGGCATCGTGAAAAACGACAACTTTATAATAACTGTGACAAACTGCCATAGCATATCTTTGACCTGGCATGATTATAAACAAAAGGGCTTATAACACGTGTTTAAACCACTGCAACCCATAGAATACAATGTGTGGGAAAGCTGACTTTCCTTGCATATCTCGCGCCTCGCGCGCTACGAGGAAACGTGTGGCGTCACGTCCTTTCCCTTCCCTCCGCGATCCCCTCGCCAAAGAGCTCCATATTGAGGCAACCTCTGCTCTGTAGTTTACTAGCCTTGGATTGCTTCCGCATACCGTAGTTCAACTAGTTGCAGGTAGATGTCACTACTGCAGATCCATTGGAGAACTTTGTTTTAATTAAATATATATTTTACATTGCAAAATGCACAATATAACGCTCAATTGTATAACCCCTCAGCACTCAAAAAATGATTTAATATAATCACTCGAGGTACTGTCGGCCAAAATACAGCACTATTATATCATATTAGCTGAAAGGATTTGTCACGGGAGTTTTACAAATAGTTATTGCAGAAATAATAGTAATGAGAACTTACCTATGGTATTAACACGAAGGAATCCTTCATGTTTGCTGGCACAAGGTAGCACTATGAGCTTATTCTTAAAGAAATGCGAATAAGTAACATGGAATTATTCGAATAACATGTCAGATGTTACACATCATATGCGACTACTCTAAGGCTCGTAATTTTTAATTTATTGGTTATATGTGCTTCTGACTTAGATAGCTGCTCATCCCTGACATAGTTAAGGTCCAATGATATGTGTTTGTCGTCCGCAACAGCCTGACACAGGGAAGAGTTCTTTTCGCCAAGAAAGTAGGCTTGAAGATTCTTTACCTGCTTGGCTCATTGGTGAATGACATCAGTAAATGCGTGTTATTGTTATTAAGTGGCTTTGGTGGCGTAGTTGGTAGCATGCTGAACTGCTGTGCCCAAGATAGCGGGTTCAAACCCGGCCGAAGTAGTCGGATTTTTAAGAGCGTTAAAATCCTTCAGTATGCATTCCTTCGGAGGGGAAGTAAAGCCGGCGGTCCCATGTCATAGATTTATGGCATGTAAAAGATCCTTCCTCAGATTAAACTTGTGTGAAGCTAAATTTCTAGGTTAGATTTCGTTGTAACGCTCTATCAAAGCTCCAACGTTCACCACTAGGTATCATTAACATCTGGTAGCGAGAGTTGGAACTACTTGAAATTGAACGGAACTTGTAGCTCACCCTATGGGTGTCCAAGAAGCAGCTACGGCCTCTGGCTAGCCGAACATGTCCTCGGACACTCCCGGCATAAAAGTCATACGATAAATAAATAAATAATTATTATTGTCATTATATCACAAATTGTTCATTAAACACAGTTCTTCTGGTCTTCGGCAAAACGTCGGTGGAAGTACACAAGAAGCTTTGCTGGTATTCAATCAGTATTTAAGAAATTCCCGACAATGTTACAAATGTCCAGTGTTGCTGCCTTGTGCATTTGCTGATGGATGTTGAATGGGAGATTCAGTTGGTCATACGATAAATAAATAAATAATTGTTATTATTGTCATTATATCACAAATTGTTCATTAAACACAGTTCTTCTGGTCTTCGGCAAAACGTCGGTGGACGTACACAAGAAGCTTTGCTGGTATTCAATCAGTATTTAAGAAATTCCTGACAATGTTACAAATGTCCAGTGTTGCTGCCTTGTGCATTTGCTGATGGATGTTGAATGGGAGATTCAGTTGGTGTAGAGCTGTTTAGGTATTACTCCCGTGGCTGAGATTATAACTGGGATGACAGTGACTCATAGTTGTTTTCAAATGCGTTTTATTTCTTTTGTCAAATCCATATAATTGCTGCCCTTTTCATGGGTCTTAGTTTTGGTGTTCAAGTGTCTATGAGTCATGTGTTCTTTGTGCACATTGAGGTCGAGTTTATTGTCATTATTATTATTATTATTTCTTCTCTCTTTCCTCCTTCCTTCGAATGAGCCAACTATGGATGGATAGATAGATAGATAGATAGATAGATATCTTTATTTTGCCTGGCAAGATTAGGGCCATTGTGCCCTCTCTTCCATCTAGGTTAACCAAAATGGTTTTCAGCTTGATGAGTTGGGATTGGTTTCACTTTCTTAAGAGTCTTTTTCCTAGCCCATATCTCCTTCATTTTCTGACCTTGTAGTTGTTTAGCTGCTTCCAACCTTTTTGGTCGCTGCCCTTTTTTAAGTTTAATATGTGGGTCTTCTTTTAACATCTTCCGGAAAGTTTGTCTGTCCTGTATAACGGATTCAGAGATGTTAAAGGTTTGCAGATCTTGTTTAACTTGCTGATACCACAGTGATGTTGTTTTCTTGCAGGAACTGGCACAGAGCCGGTTTATTGTTACACTGGTCAATCTTGACTCGTTCATTCTCTTAAGGTGTTCGTAGAATTGGAGGCGTCTCTTGATGATTGTGTCCATTAGAGGTTCTTGCTTTAGGTATAGATCATCGTTGGGTCTGTGATACCTTTCTCCATTTATGTTCCTTGGGACTAAGATCTTCCTCAAGATAATTCTTTCCTTGACCTCTAGTTTCTGTATCAGTTTTGCACCTTTGATGCTTAGGGTTTCAGCTGCATAGAGGACCACGGGCCTGATTACAGCGTTATAGAGCCTTAATTTCGCATTGATGGATATGGATTTATTATTATTATTATTATTATTATTATTATTATTTTAGAGTGAGCATTGTCATTTTAACAGCGTCATTATACAGAGAAGAGAAACCAGCACCCCGATAAAGGTGAGGAAGCTGACGGGCTACTGGCTGTGGGAGTGTAGGAACTTAACTCGTCCGAGCCCGACCTTAGTGTCATCTTTATCGTCATAAAAATATACATTTAATGTCGCACATTAAAATGAGGGAGAAGCGCAGCTTGAGCTTAGGTTGCTAGTTCACTCTGCCTCCGTGCCATAAATGCACACACACCGACATATGTGGAAAACTTACGACGAGGAATGGGAAAGATTAATGTTAGATGTGCCCACGGATAACTTCTCAGATAGTTTTGATAGTCCTCGAAATTCATCTTGGATTCCAGACAGGATGCAATAAAATACGCTAGAGTTGCTGGACTGGAAGAATGGCTCAAATCTCAGACAGGTTTCTTTCTTTCTTTCTTTCTTTCTTTCTTTCTTTCTTTCTTTCTTTCTTTCTTTCTTCCTTTCATCGAAGGACGGTCGTAGCATCCTTGGCGGATCAGTGGTAGACACTGTTCAACTTATTACCTCAAAATGCCCGGCCAGATTAAGGATGTTTTGAAAGGTGGAAAAAATCCACAGCATCCACGTCGTATGCTGTTGCATTACTAAAATCTTTCGTTTCATATTTGGATACTATCAGATATAGAAATCGGCTTCGGTGGCGTAGTTGTTAGCATGCTGAAGTGCTGTGCTCAAGATAGTGGGCTCAAACCCAGCCGAAGTCGTCGGATTTTTAAGAGCGTTAAAAATCCTTCAGTATGCCTTCAGTAAAGCCGGCGGTCCCATGTCATAGATTTATGGCATGTAAAAGATTCTTCCACAGCCTAAACTTGTGTGAAGCTAAATTGTGAGGTTAGAGTCCACCGGAACGCTCTATCAAAGTTCCAACGTTCACCACTAGGTATCATTGATATCTGGCAGCGAAAGTTGGAACTACTTGACATTGAACGGAACTTGTAGCTCACCCTAGGGTGTCCGCTGGAAGCAGCTACAGACTCAGGCGAGCCGAACATGTCCTCGGACACTTCCGGCACTAAAAGCCATACGAAATAAATAAATAAATAAATAAATAAATAAATAAATAAATAAATAAATCAGATACAATGAAAATCCACAGCCTGCTTCCAGTCTCCGACCGGGTCAGGAATGGAATGAATGAAGCCCCCATCTAGCGGCGAGGATATGAACTGTGCCGGCTGCCGAGGCCTGACGCACTCCTCTGGGGCAATGATTAAATGAATGACAGATGCAATGAAATGATAGTGGAGAGTGTTGCTGGAATGAAATATTGACAGGGAAAACCGGAGTACCCGGAGAAAAACCTGTCTGCCTCCGTTTTGTCCAGCACAGATCTCACATGGAGTGACCGGGATTTGAACCACGGACCCAGCGGTGAGAGGCCGGCGTGCTGCCGCCTAAGCCACGGAGGCTACAAATAAATAAATCAGATACACAGGGTCATTATCTTTGTGTGCCCCGGTAATCACGGCAAACTATGGCGTCATTTGGCTGGCCAGGTGCGGAGTGGGTGGACCTCGCAATACCCCGCTCCGCTGACTCATATCGTTAGTTGACACGTGTTTTGTCATTCATATGGACGTGTTGCACGTTTAGTGAGTTGTGATTACTGTGATTGTTAGTCATTCCTAGACACCAATTCACCTTGTGAAACGTGCGTATATCCATAATTCGTAAATGAATAGCAGAAAGTCTTGCTTTGAAACAAGACGAAAATATTGAATCAAGTTTCCAGGAAGACCTGTGCCTGATGCCAGTACAATTAGGAGGCTTGCTAAACGATTCAAGAAAATAGGCTCCATAAATAATAATAAAAAAGTTAACAGACAACGTTGTGTTCTTACTGAACAAAAATTAGATGAGATTGTTGTCCATTCTTTCATCAGAAGATGCCAGGTGTGTGTTACAAGAGAGGGAGGACATTTTCAGCACTGTAGGTACACATTATTGAACATGTTTGGCAAAAGTGTAAAAGTGCGCGCCTGCCACTGACTGAACAGTGTACGCGCGCCCGCGATCAGCGCCAGTCAACGCCGACTTAGCTTGCCGTGTTTACCGGGACACACAAATATAATGACCCTGTACCTGTTCCAGTGGCATAACTAGGGTTTGCTTCTGGAGGGGCATAAGCTGAGTCAAAATGACTCCGGAAGGCTGAGGGTACGGACAAATTGAAACCAAATGTACTATCCCGATGTTTCAAAACCTCATATCTATACTTTCTCGTGTTTGAATTCGATAGGGAGAATGGATAGATAACAACCTGTAAGAAAAGGAGGCAATGAAATCGAGAATTCAATTAACAAGTTAAACTTGGTATACAAATTAACCTGGAACACTTACAACAAGAAGACCATCTCGATCAACACAAAACTGAGACACTATCAGGCAGTGATTCGTCCGGAAGCCATGTATGCAGCTGAATATTTGTGTCTGACAAAGAAAGGAATTATCAAACAGTTGGAGCTAATAGAGATAACGATTCTTAGGGAGATACTTGGACCTAAAAGAACAGAAGGTGGGTCGTATAGAAAAAGGGAACCGAGAATTATACTTCAGATTGGATAAAATCTCAGGCACCATCCGGAAAAGAAGGACCATGTTCTTTGGACATACTGTCAGGGCCGTGGAGAGCGGCGGCGGACTCTGGGGCTGGAATCTCCCAGGCCCCCAAGACCCAAAAATTAATCAACAGGAAGTTCAGTTCACTGAACTGCATGTTAAAAGAGGTGGAAGGGATATACTGTACACTGTGCAGTACTACGGCCTCTGTAACATATGATGTAATCTCTTTTCATAATGAAAACAAGATGTTTACATGAAGTCAAGACGTATTTTAAAATACGATTTACATATAGGGTTTTATGTTGACATTCTTAAAACTTGCTGCCCTTGAAGAATCACGCCCTTGGGTCTAACAATAAGCCTAAACACTGATACGTGTTTTCGTTGAACGGCGATCACACATCATTGTACATTAATAAACAAAGCAAAATATATTTTCGTAATTAACCACAGGTATACTCATACGTAAGTCAAGTTATTTTTTATGTGCTATCAGTAGATTGCAGCTGATCAGTGATTGTTTTCTCAAAAGAAGAAAATGTGAATTTGAACTATATTTTATAATTTACAGTCAGTGGACTTCTTATAATTTAATATTGCTTTGCAGTAAGCAAACCTAGAGCCAGGTTCTCCTAAAAATCCCCAACCCTATCTTTGACTGGTGACCATCAGTGGCGGATTTAAGCCAAGATTATGGGGAAGTGGACACACCGGGGATCTGGGGGTATGGAATATCACCAAGCTCAGAGTGGGGTCCGGAGTTCCTCCTCCGGAAAAATTTGCAAAAATTAGGTCCCAATTTATTGAGTTATAGGCCATTTGAGTGACTATTTTTGTGATATTTTGGAGTAAAAATTTGGTGACCATTGACATTTAGTGGCTATAGAAAAGACTCTCTGTTATTGAAGTAAAAGCTCTCGCACCTTCCAGTAAGACCCCACGGTGTAGCTCACCGAAGACCGTGGTGGGGGTCTACAGCAAGTCTGCAGATCGGAGGTTCGAATCCCGTTGCTGACAGCGGCTATCATGAGTGTGGGTTTTCCCACTCCCTCCAGACAAATGCCTGGATAGTACTTATTTCAAGCCCAAAGACACCTACCCTACTCTTAACCCTAATAATTACAGCAATAGTCGCGACGGGCAACGCATTCCCACTTTTCCCGGTCGGCAACTAAGGATACGTTGACAATACACCTCCTCTCTAATTATACAACAACCACTAGACTCCCCTTCAGTGTACACAATTCGCACGTTTCTTGGTTTTCTATTTTGTTCGCTGTTTGAGAATCTTATAATTTACTTCATTAATATTAACTATTGCCGGCCCCGTGGTGTTGGGGTAGCGCGCCTGCCTCTCACTCGGAGGCCCCGGGTTCGATCCCCGGCTCCGTCAGGGATTTTAAAACTGACGTGAGTGTTGGAACGGGGTGCACTCAGCCTCGTGAGGACAATTGAGTAGCTGTCTGACAGTGAGACAGCGCCCCGATCACGAATACCAAGATTAACGGCCGAGGGGACCCGACGCGCTGATCACGCGTCACCCCAATATCTGCAGGCCAAATGGCTGGGCAGCGGTCGCTTGGTCGGCCTTAGCCCGTCATGGGCTGGATAGTGCCAGGGGTTGAATATTAACTATTTCTTTACAGTCAACTTCATTCAATAATGAAATAAACCGGAAAATTAACGCGTCAGCAGTTGCGGTGGCCGAGAGCGCTAACGCGCTACCTCGTGCCTCGCTGGCATCGAGAGAGCGTGGGTTCGAATCCCACCTTGGCCGTCCTGAAAATGGTTTTCGTGGTTTCCCATTTTCACCACCAGGCAAATTCCGGGACGGTTCCTTTCAACAGGTCCACGGCCGATTTCCTTCCAAAATCCCTTCCCTGACCCGTCCTGAAAAGAAAAGTATATGGCCATTGGCTGCATTAATAAAATAAAATAAAAAATACTGAATTATAGGCTATCTACAGTACTAGTTGATGCAAACGATTCCCAACCGAGCGCCAATGGTTCATTGCCCGCCAGTGATACTAGACCTACTAGCTACCAAGTACACGGGTTAAATGTCGCAAGCCGAATTAACAACTGTAACGACAAATAGGCCTATTATTAACTGTTGAGTAAGACTACGAATGACACCGCAGTCGGTAAGCCGACTCCTGCATTCCTGCCGCGTCTTCTTCAGGACCCGGAGCCATTTCCAAGTCATAGATAAAGGTAGCAACTCATTTTATGATTAACGGTACTGAGACGTTAAAGCGTATCATGAAAAGGCTTGATTCGCAAGGGAAAATATCTCTTCGCGTCCTGAAAAATAAGTGCTTTGCAGATCGATCCTGATTTTTGGAAGAAACGGCGTAGATATGTCCAATAATAACAGTCACTGCACCAGCTCAAAACAAAATTGTATTTATATTAATATTCGACAATACTTCGTCTTAATTTTCTTCTAAATTAATCAGAGTTCAATATTTGGTCTTAGAAAAGTCTGCACGGTTGCCTACATGCCATATATTAATTTCTCCATCGCCATGCACACCACTGACGTTACTTATTATTGTTTTAAGGGGCGAAACAGCTAGGCCATCTGCCCCTACCACTGACGTTACTTATTGTTTTATGAGGCGGAACAGCTACGGCAGGTCATCTGTCCATACCACTGACATCCCATGAGAGGAATTGGAAAACAAAGTTGAGTGGTTCAGTGTCATAGCATAATTGTCATTTTTCTCCAGTCCAGAAAAATACTGGAATATTACCTTAGTTTCAGTCTTTGGATACATTTCCCAACTCTAGTACCAATAGTAATATACGTTTTCAATAAATCCCTTAATCAGAAATGATTTGCGCAAGAACCCAAGTACCTAGGATTGTTGATCATATTGAATGAACCAATTATAATAATAATTATACTGCACCTAAGCATACAGATTATTCAAATGTTAGCATTGTTTTCTCAATTAATTATACGAGAAGGTGAACAATTTCGTATGCCCTTCTTTTATCTACGTTTGATAACAGAATCATCCCACCCTTTAGCAAGATATTTAGTCATCAATGATAATTTTTTACATAGTGCGAAAGTGAATTACTAGGGAACGATGACCTCGCTGTTCTGTTCCTTAAATCAACTATAAAGTGGTTGGACGCTACTTTAAAATGTATTTTACTCACCTGCCTGCACGGCATACGATATGTCTAGCTAGACAATATATTCATTTCAGACACTATCACCTCTAAATATCTAAGCTCGACGTTACGCAGCAAACTTGAAACTCTTGAGCTTGATGACCAAACACATCAGGGCAGCCCAGGCTCTCGTGGCCTTGGCGAAATAAGTGAAGGGATGAGAAAGTTATTTGAACGATTGGTGCATAAGCCGAATAAGCGAAATTTAGAATAATGGAATGCTCTCTCTGTCTTCAGGTATATTCCAAGAACAATACATAGCGAAGCCCCGACGCTAAGTTGACTACTTTGAGACAGTTGTTCTTCCCACAAGCGCTTTGTAGATGAAAATATTGTCCACTTGACATAATAAGTTTCTCAATCCTTGTAACATTGTTCACAGACAGTTCATTGCATTCACTAAATGATTGCCAGTAGTAAATTCAAGTCACCTAATGGCAATAATAAATCAATGCCCGATCGGGCCCATCCTCCAAGGACCCCTGGGAGGGTCGGGCCCCGGGGCACCAGCCCTGCCTGACCCCTCCCCCCCCCCCCCCTCTCGTCGGGCCTGCATACTGTATACACAGAATGGACCCAGGTAGATTAACCAACCTGATAATGAAATTCTTTGCGATCAGGAAAACCACAGCGCGCTGGTATTAGGAGGTGAAGAAGGACCTAGAAGAAATGGCAATATCTGAAGCTGAAATCAGCAACAGGGAAGCATACAAAGCTAAAATTAAGAATTTCACGGGTTTAGGAGTCATCCTATATCACGGATCCAGGCACCATGAACTGAAGAAAGGAGGAGAATGCCGAGTAATAGAATGAAGGAGTATTGGGCAAAAATAAAGATCCAGAAGCTAAAATGTAATTACCGTGGTTTAAAGTCGGCTTAAACGACAGAAGAAGAAGCATTTGATACGTTGTATTTTCACTTACCAATGTAAAAATGCTCGAAAAATAACACACACAAAATGATATGAAATTGTAACGTTTAGGTTTCTTCGCAAAATCATCTGACCCTTTCTATTTACGGATATTGTATTGCCCCCGTAAATTGAATTATATTGAGACCGCGATGGCTGTATTGGCAAATATGAATAAAGTTATGGCTGTCATAGTTGTGACGTGTATATTCATGACGTAGGCACGGATGACGTAGACTTCATGCAAGTAGGCTGATTGAGCTGAGATTCTTGGTGACGTCATGATTTTGTTCGAGAAAGATCTGAGATTTACGACGCAGTCGCAGGAAACAAGGTATTGTGCTAAGGAAGAAGTTACGCTATTGGAGGAGAGACTCGAACCAATGAACGATAGTTTGGAAGGAAGACGGAGATTAATGAAACTACGATATTTAATTACTTTTGGCATGCAGAATTGTGGAAAACTATTTTCAGTTATGGCATTGATTTGGAATTTTGAAGAAATTAATTTTGAGTTTTTGAAATTTGAAAATCCGTCAAGTATAGCCAAAGTTAAAACTTCTAGCAATGACGGAGCAACAGGCTATGGAAGGGATGGATACGCCCCTTAAGAAGTTGATAAAAGGTCGTGCACAGGAGAGAGGAGCTCTCATATCTCTCATATCTCTCATACCGCAGATACCGCATATATATTTCAGATGTTATAGAGTCATTTTCGAGTGAATAAGTGAAGCAAGTTGTCTTTAGCGTGTGGTTAAAGCCCGGCGCATCGAACGAACTCGGAGCAGTTCCATTTTACGCTGTTTGAAACTAGGTGAAGTTGAAACGCTCACATTAACGTTTCTACGAGATAAGATATAAAAAGTTAACTTCTGCCTTTATTATAATTCAATTGGGCAGTACAACATTGAGGTGTGTAGAACATTTGAACAATTTCACAGTTATACTTTGAAAGATATTGGCACTTTAAGGGTGCAGACAAAAGTGATTTTCTCGCCACCTGAGAGGCACTTTTAAATTTCTACATTATACACTACGGCTGACACGTGCATCCCAACCGTGATATTGGAGAATACGTTTGGTAATACAACGATACATTCTACTATGGAACATTATAGTCTGGCAGTGCTTTCAATGATTATAACAGAAGTGAAGATGGAAGGCTAAGGCTTTAATGCAATTGGGACATATATCGAGGGAGTGAAGTAACAGCATGGAACTTCGTTAATGGTCATTCTACAAAAGCGAGCATGTAGTGAATATCCAACTACACTCATGCATCGTGAATCCATCGCTGAATTATATCAAATGACAGTGGAAATATCATCATACTCCACGATTATGAATATTTCTGCGGAAATAACTGCAATAAACTCCATGGCGAATTACGACTGGAACTTCAGGGAACTTTCAAGAGAGGCCAGGGTGGACCTGGCTCATAAAGAAGAGTTTTGCCAGAGGGATGTCTTTCGTATACATGGAGCAGTGCAATTTCCGGAGAAGGAAGCAGTTCGATTCTCCGAGGACGCTGATTCCAGGTTCGAGGACGGAGCACATCTTCACGCTGGTGAAATGGAACCAACAGCAGTTTTCTTTGAAAACTTTCCTCTAGAACTTCAATCAACAGATAAGGTAGTCGTGAACGTTTCTTGTATTATTTGAGTCATGTAGCGATATCTGAGCAACCATTTTCCCATATTTTTTGTCCTATCTTTTGCCCCATTTTCTTGATTGACATTTCTGTACTCAGTACACTTCGATGATTTATGCCTTTTTCTACGATTTGTTGAGCCATTGTTATGTCATTGGCATAGTTAAATAATTTTGGATCAGTTGAGACTGATAATTTAGATTCTTTCAATAATTTGCTTATTTTTGTAGTCACGATTTGACTGTAAAGTTAACGATTTCTATGGCAGATTTGAAGTCAGACAGCGTGTCATTTTATTAAAGTAATTCTATTCAGTAAATTACTTTGACCAATTTTCTGTCATCCTCAAGAAAGAAGAATGATTAAATGATTTTAGAGCGTTAAAATCTAATACGTTATCGACGATCTTTGAAATACTAGTCGTCTTATGAACATGATTGCAACATAGACATTTATCATTGCATTATAGACAATTTTATGAAATATGAACTTTGAATACGATTTATTGAATACACTATAGTAATGAACATTTGATAGGAATTTTTCTCAATTATAGATTGGAACAATAATGTTTGCATTCCACAGTCTAATTGTATTCTATTCGACTATTCATGCAGTTTAGATGAACTTTGATTGAAGATAGTATTTTTATACTGCGTTACTTTGAAGATATTAATCTCAATTTTGATAGACCAGGGAGGAGTGTCTAATCGTATTTGCTATTAAATTTATTTGTGATTGGCAAATTTTTACTTCATATCGATTCATGAATGAAACCCACGAAGGTTAAATAATAACAGTCATTAATACAATTGATGAATATAAGAATTTTTGAAGAGGAACAATGGATGTATAATCGTTAGTTCAGTGGACCTGTAAAAGTCGCTGATGAGTAATGCCCTTGAATAATGAAGGAGGTTCCCACAGTAATAAATGAAGTTGTTGAATTTATGAGTGGAGGTTTGTGTATGTAATTTGGAAGATTTTGATGCCATATATATGAAGATATATGATGAATTCTGGGCCTATTGTTGAGCAATTTTGTGCGTTTTGAGCGAAGTATTTTTCCGCTGAATGTATTGTCCTGGTTCTTTGAAAGTTATTCGTGTGAAGATACTGTTAAAGTTAACAAGAGTGTTAAATAATTTGAGATGAAGATTTTGAATGGAGGTTACCGTCACAAATATTATTTATAATAATTATTATTAAACCTTATTAAACCTGAATTTGACATTTAAATATAACTAACCTTCATTGGTCGATTATATCATCACAATTTGAGTAATTATCAACCGGATAAACGTGTGGTTTAATGTATTTCTTGTATAAATAATATAAACAATATAATATTGTAAATAATTCTGTAAATATCTTTGTTAAATAATTTGTAATGAAAGGGATTAATAGAGGCGTGTATAAAATTTTCAATTGTCGTTTGACATTGTTATAAACAATTTATTATTGTTATAAATAATTAATGAACTTTTGTTATTAACATTTGGAGTTTTGTTATTATACTCTAAACAACGCTAATTAAGCAAGTGGATTGAACAATTAAACATGATTTGGGAGTATTAGAGTATTCCACTGGTGTTTGAATGGAGCATTTAAAACATTTGCGTGATAATATTTCAGTTGAGAAGTGGACATTTAACGTGTTTTGAGAAGGAGAGCTAAGCTCTGATGTAACTCGCATATGCTAGGGTTGAACGGAGGGGTGAGTCCACTTTGACGATGCAGGTGCATTGCAGCTGGCCCGGACAACTGTATGATAGAGGCCAAGGATGTCTCCATAATAGCCTTGTGGCTATAAATAAAATGTGATGTGTATAAACACGCAAACCAATTGCTATATGTGTCTCGTCCCAAATCCCGTTTCCATTCCAAGTGCATTATTATAATTACGTTATTTTGAGCTTGAGAAAGCTGAAACATTGTATGTAGAGTATACCAGTCCTACAGGAGGACATAGTTATGTGGACAATGACTTCTGATTGCCACGTGGATTTTGTTGTTTTATTTTTGTTAAATTCATTCTTTTTGTGAAATAAATGTGCAGTTTAAAGTTTCTCGTCTTCGTTATGGTTCATTTTAAATATCATGGTGGAGGTTATTGTGTGGGCATACTTTAAGTGATCCAGTGACAACCCAGTCCCCGAGATAAATTTAAGAGGTAAGTAAAGGTAAGTATGAACCCCCGTATATTTTGGTGTGTTCCACAATAATTTCTTGTTAACTATTGTGCTCTAATCTCGATAGTATCTGTCAGTGCCATTTTCATTGATGTAGCTGTGCCGGTGCGTTTGATTATTGGCAATCCGATTGAGGGGGCGGATATCTGACAGCCTACTATCCGGATAACGGGGACAGTATGAATATTAAAAAACTACAGCTTACAACTTAAAACAACAACACAACTCAACACAATATTAAGCTATTCACTTTCCAAAATGACACTCGCACTGGGATACTAACAGAATTGCAACTGACAAATGGTGTATTTTTGGAAATGGATGAGGAAAGAATGTGCCAGCCCTCTTGCTAACTGATCAGCTGACCATTTGGCTCATTCAATAAGTATAATGATAGGGTAATAGTCAACCAAAAAGTCAACCCCTGGCACTATACAGCCCGTGAAGGGCCTCGGCCGACCATGCGACTGCTGCCCAGCCATTTGGCCTGCAGATATTGGGGTGACGCGTGATCAGTGCATCGAGTCTCCTCGGCCGTTAATCTTGGTTTTCGTGATCGGGGCGCTGCCTCACTGTCAGACAGCTACTCAATTGTCCTCACGAGGCTGAGTGCACCACGTTCCAACCCTCACGTCAGTTTTAAAATCCCTGATGGAGCCGGGAATCGAACCCGGGCCTCCGGGTGAGAGGCAGTTGCGTTACCCCAACACCACGGGGCCGGCAACGTTAGGGTAATGCTAAAAGAAATTATAAATGTTTTCAATTCAGTAAGTATTAACTTACATAATTCAATCATTTGACACCAATCCAAAAATTAGTTGATTACAAATTAACCCCCCCCCCCCAGGGGCTCAGTTCTAGTGGGACGTGGGTTGGCGACCACGGGACCCCAGCTGAGTCCAGCATTGCTTCCACAGTGCCGGGCTCCTCCCCGTCTTCTTTCCTGTCGACCTCTCTTGGTTAACTCTTGTTCTCTTCCGACCCCGACGGTATTAGGGTATCCGAGGCCTAGAGAGTCTTTTCCTTTCCCGCTTAATTGACCCTTGTCTCATCTTTCCTGATCCCTAATTCTTCGAGGAGTCAGCTATCTTTTTCTTTTCATTATATCTTCTGCCTTCTGCTCAACGCGCTATAGGAGGCAGGGTGTGTGTATCCCCACCACTTCTGGTGCACCCTCAAGGGCTCACAGCTGGTGAGTTCGGGGGATTGGCGACCCCGAGGGATTCCAGAGTTGGGTCCGGATTTTCCCCTTTTTACATTACCTTTGGGGCGGACCATCTCATCTTTTCCGTTCGTATCTGCCTTTCCTGGCTTCTAAGTCCCATTCTTCAAGGGTTGAGGGCATTTATTTCCCCTTTCCTTTAGTTCCCTTACTCTTCTTTTCTTTTCTTTTCTTTTCTTTTCTTTTCTCTTTCTTCTTCTTCTTCTTCTTCTTCTAGTTTGTAAGTTGTAGTTAGTTTTAATTATAGCTTCACTTTCATTTTTCATAATCATCCAAACCATTAGGGGCGGATAACCTAGATGTTAGGCCCCTTAAAACAACAACTATCATCATCATCAAAATTAAAAACTTCAACACATTGTATATTTTTATTATTTGCCTCTGGATGTTCGGAAACGGGGTAGATACCTCGGGGCTTGAAATAAGGTCTACTGTCCCAATATTTGCCTGGTTTGGCGACCACGGGACCCTAGCTAAGTCTTGCATTGCTTCCACATACTTGTGCCTAGCTCTTTTCTATCATCCTTCCTGTCGACTTTCCTTGGTAAACTCTTGTTTTCTTCCGTCCCCGACGGTATTAGGGTATTTGAGGCCTAGGGTGTCTTTCAATTTCCCGCCTTAAGTAGTCCTTGCCTGATCTTTCCTGATACCTCATTCTTCAATGGATCAGACATCATGTTTTTCTTTTCATGGTATCTCGAGCCATATGCTCAAGGCCCTAAAAGAGGCAGGGTGTATGTAGCCCAACCACTAATAGTGCACCCATGATAGTGCTACACCCTCAAGGGCTCACGGCTGGCGAGTATGGGAGTTGGCGATCCCGAAGAATTCTTATAAGTTGGGTCCATTTTTTCGCCTTTTCCCCCTTTGGGGTGGACCCTTTCCCCTTTCCCTTTCCTATCTGCCTTTCATGGCTCTCCTTTCTTCCAAGTCCCCTAATTCTCGTTCTTCGAGGCTTGAGGGCATTTCCATTCCTTCTGTCTTTTATTTTCCTTATTCTTCCTTTTTGTTTTTGTTTTTCATTTTCTCTTGTAGCATGTAAGGCAGAAGTCAGTTTTAGTAGTGTAGTTATACTACTGTAGGTAGTTGTGGCTTGTGGATTCCATTTCATTTTCATTTTCACAATCACCCAAACCATTAGGGGTCGATAACTAGAGACCAGATTTTTTGGTTTTCAAAATTGTCATGTTAGGTTTTCAAAAATATAAAATAGTTTTTTCTTTGCGGGGGGGGGGGTTAATAGGTGGAATAGGTTTCTAAATAGGTTTTTATGTTTAAAGTGTAGCAAAAGTTGACATAAACTGCCCAAATCTTAAAAGCCAATATACCATCTTAAAAGTAATGCCTAATTGTTACTAGAAAATCTGATTGCAACGAGAGTGTAAATATTTTACATAATTATACGTCATCAAATTATCACCGAGAACTTCACACTTTTGGGCAATATTTGCTCTCCTTAAATATGCCAATTAGACTATTCAAATTCAATAAATCCAAGGATATCAGAGAAGATTGTCACACTCTAGCCCGTTAAATTAACTTTAGAATATATTTTCCTGGAAGTAAATAACCAAACAATAAGATATAAACTGAAAAGTGCTGAAAATATTTGGATTTTCTGACAGGTAGGATTTCCTTCAATCAACTAGAACTAAGAATAAACGCTATCTTCAATTTTACTTTCAAATATAATGGACTAAAAATTCAAATATACTACAATAAATGGAACAAAACTGCAATTAGGTATTTTTAGGAACTTGCATGTCATTTAGTGTTTTTCTAGGTACTAAAGAATTCATGAATAGCCTATGGCTCTTTTGAGTGTGATTCGGTAAAATATTAAAGTATTTTTGTATTTAGAGGTTAGGAGAATATAGGTAAAAGCCTAAGAATCCGGTCCCTACCGATAACCTAGAGGTTAGACCCCTTAAAACAGCAATTATCAACACGATCACAATACCACAGGTTATCATACGAATACAATATATACACACAAGAACACGAAGCTGATGACCAAATATTTCCCAAGATCCCTGAAGGGACAATAAAACAGAAAATCTCCATAAATTATCAGTCATTGGAATTGGAGAAAAAGCTTGGAAGATCCACGAATCCATTGTGTTTAATTATATGCCCTTACGAGCATGATACATGATTATCTGTTGTTTTAATAACATCAGGCGCACGCCTTAATTCGTTTCCCTAATAACGTAATACTGTAGCAGAAAATACAGGTAAACAGCAATAATCCTCTCTAATAGACCTAGTAGTTATTGTGTTAGTAATCGCTTAACTCTTTAAACCTCCCGGTGCCAATCGTCGGAACAAACAGGCTGATGTACTGATTTCGTTCTTTACGATTAATTTTCTTGATCTCATACAGGGGTCAGATGATCCTTTATGGGATAGTGGTCTCTATATTAACCGCCTGTCATAAGGTTAGTTTATGCTTTCAAAGATGCTTATACGTTGAATCTTTAAGCCAAATTGTGGAGAATTTCCGTACCGAAGTGCTAGTATTTCTAAAAATCAAATATTATATAGCCTACGTATCTAATTGACGTAATGTGTTGGATAAATTTAAAAAAACTAAAATCATTAACAATTAAAGTGTAAAAATAAAATATAAATTTAGAAATAAAAATCATAAAAATAAAATTACAATTATAAGAGATATGTAAATAATAAAGCAATAAACAAACTCCGCCAATGCCGGTCCCAAGCCCGGTTGAGAAAGGAGGAGGAGGAGCAGCGTCTGACTCGAATCGAGTGGCTGCAAACAGCGTCTGTTCTCCATGTTAGGAGCGGCTGATATTGTAAACCTCAGGGCTAACAACCTTAATGGTAAACAACCCGTCGCCCTTTAGGGTGGCCTACTTACTTACTCGTTGAACTCAACATGAAGGGAAACATTAACATAGAGAATACCCCAGGTGGTAACCAATCCACCCCCACTCATGGGGCATGCAGGCCATCGGACTCTGGGGAGCCTGCACTTTCATGTGCTCCGCCGTATACGCAACAGCCAAGAAATAAGAGAAATATCACCTATCTAGCTACAATTAACATCAACTCCATGTTAAAGGTAGGTAAAATGAAACATACCCTGGATGTGCTGGACAAGCATAACATCAAGATAGCAGCACTGCAAGAGACTAGATTCACGGACGAAGATGCAATAGAATCTCAAGGATACAGGATTTACAAAGGGAAACCAGGCATCAGAGTGATGAAGAACGTCCCTCACCTTGGCACTGGCTTTGCTGTACATCATCATCGGGGCGTGGTGGCTCAGCGGTCTAGCTGTATGCCTCTCACCAAGGCGGTCCGGGTTCGATTCCCGGTCAATGCATGTGAGATTTTCGAAGTGAAATGCCATGTCCTGTGGTTCGGATTCCACGTAAAAAGGAGGTCCCGTGGCTCATGATCACCAGATTCACGGTCACGTAAAAACTACAATCTTCCTTCTTCTTTCCTGCTGTACATCATAGTATCGTTGATAACATAATAGGGTTCATTTCGCCTAATGGTAGGACTTCTTCAATATTTTTAAGGTTCCGCAATAGGGCATATACCATAATGAACTTTCATGCACCCACAAACGACACAAACAGAAAAGACCTAGAGTCAGTTGAGCAACATTGGAGTGTTCTAGAAGAAACCCTTGACAAGATTCCACAACATCATACCACCATACTCATGGGTGATTTTAACGCACAAATTGGCAAGGAGAAAAAATATCGTCGGATAGTGGGCCTCTATCCAGCCCATAAGAGGACCAATAAGAATGGAGAACGCCTCATAGATCTTTGCGATAAGTATGACTTGGTCCTAACATCAACTGCCTTCAAACGCCTGCCTCGGAAGGCCAAGACTTGGAAGAGCCCAAATCCAATGCTAGGAGAGTTCCAGTTGGATCATGTGGCTATGGACAGAAAGTATTACAAAGAGATACAAAATGTCAAAGTGCTAAGGGCAGCTAACTTAGACTCAGACCATTACTTATCTCTGGTGAAAACCAACCTGCAGCCAATTAGGAGACCACCAAATACCTCCAAAGTTGGTAAAATACCAAAGTTCAACGTCCTCAAACTGAGTGATGAAGACTGTGGTTTCCAAGCCATCCTGAAGGAAAACACAGAGAAGCAAGGTTGGTCCAACCTACAAAAGGCTCTACTGGATGCCGCTCAAAAAACCATGCCTGCCTCATCCAACAAAGCCAAGCATCCCTGGTGGACGACTACATGTGACCAGGCTATAGAAGAAAGGCGAAGAGCCTGGGTCACTTGGAACCAGTGCAAGAATGAAACTAACTACCAGGCCTTTCATACACAAAGAATAATAACTTCCAATATAGTGCGACAAACCAAGAGGAACCATAATAAGGCAGAAGGCAGAAGAGGACTTCAAAAGACATAACTCGAGGGATTTCTACAGAGAACTCAGAAAACAGTCGACACAATACAAAGCTCCTATCCTTCATCTTCGTGGACCTGATGGAAAACTTCAGTACAACAACAAGGATTGCACCAGTACCCTTGCAGGGTATTTCAAGAAGCTCCTCAATGCAGAGGAACCTGAAGAGAGACTCACCTTCCATGACCCTCCTTCCAGAAATCCAGACTCCTTACCGCCAACCATAGAAGAAATAAGGGGGATTATCAAGAGCCTAAAGAACAACAAGGCCTCAGCTGAAGACAGTATAGTTGCAGAAATGTGGAAACATGCTGATGAACAATCAATACAAAACCTCCATCAAATCATACAGGACATATGGGCAACGGAGACCTTACCTGAGGGATGGACCTCAGCTGTGATCCATCCTCTACACAAGAAAGGTAGTAGGATTGACCTTGATAACTACAGAGGCATATCTCTAATATCTGTCACATACAAGATAATATCTAAAGCCTTGCTAACCAGAGTTACTAGTCAAATAGATTCCCAACTAGGTGAATATCAGGCCGGTTTTCGTGCAAATAGATCATGCATAGAGCAAATACAGAACCTCAAGACAATCTTAAGGTACAAGAATTGCGGCGAACATCGATGGGTAGTCATACTTGTGGATTTCCAGAAGGCGTATGATTCAATAGACAGACAGACCCTCTTCTCCACTCTATGGGAATTAGGACTGGATGCGAAGACCACCAGACTAATCCAGGCTACACTGAAGACTACGACCTCCAAAGTCAAGTTCAGAGGTGAACTCTCAGACAGCTTCTCTATCCAAACAGGAGTTAGACAAGGTGATGGCATTTCTTGTATTCTCTTCAATTGTGTACTTGAGAAGATTATCAGGGAATGGACTACCACGTTACCATCAGGAACAGGACTGCAAATTGGGTACAAGAAAGACAATCTCAATGTACCTTGCCTGGCCTTTTCCTTACCTTGTTAGCGAACAACATAGAAGAAGCTACTCACCAACAACAGAGCCTCTATAACAGCAGATAAAACTGGCTTGAAGGTCAATATACAAAAAACAGTGTTCATGACAAATATAAAGGGAGCCCCATCTACTATTCTTGTGAAAGACACCGCAATTCAAAAGGTCCCTGCAGTGAAGTACCTAGGGGAGTGGATTCCAGCAAACGAGAGTGAGACCTTAGCAATAGACACTAGATGCACGAAACTGGAAAGGGTCTACCACTCCTGTAAGAGCATCTACACATCCAAATGCCTCTCTAAGAACCTTAAACTTCTACATTACAACTCAGTAGTAAGACCTTCCGTTCTATATGCCTCTGATTGTCTCCTGATGAACCGGAAAGGCCCACTGAGGAAACTAGAACTCAAGGAACGGAAAATACTTAGAAGGATTTTAGGACCAATAAGGGAAGAGGGTGGTACTTACAGGATCAGGCACAACAATGAGCTCTATGATCATCAAGAAGATATCGTCACATCCATGAGGAAGAGACGATTAGCTTTCTACGGACATCTGATACGCATGGGTCCAGATAGACTTACCAGCCAGATCTTCACCACGACAGGAAGAGGGAAAGCGTCCAAAAACAAATGGATCACCACAGTGAAGTCAGACCTACAGCAACTTGGAATTTCATCAAAAAACATACAGGATCGATCACAATTCCGACAGATGATTCAACATGGTGTCTTTCCAGTGTCTCTCACCAGCAGGAAGAGTACAGGGACTACCAGACCGAAGTGGACACAGGAAAGAAAGCAGACACACAGCCAGAAGATGAAAGCTGCCTGGGCTAAGAAGAAACATAAATTCCTTACAAGAAGTCAAAACGAGCCCCGTGGTCCTCAGTAGGCCCAAACGAAAAGAAGAAGAAGAAGAAGAAAGCAATAAACATAACTATAAAAGAATTATGAAAATCATTGTAAAAATCAATTCGAAATTCGTTAATTAATTCATTCAATAAAAATATCAAAATTAAATCTATAAGAACAAAAATTGAGAATTAAAAAAAAAACATTAAAATTAGAGATACAAAAATTACATTATTAATAATTAATAATTATAATAATTAAATTGTAAAAACAGATTTTAAAAATAGTTTCGCCCTATAAAGGGTTAAAACAAAAACGTCATCGTCATCATCACATCGAACTCATAGCATATAGAAGACGCAGTCGAGGTTTTTGGAACATTTCGTTAAATATTCTTTCTCAGCTATCGCAGTGCTGTTGTTGCTTATTTTATGGGCCACGTGACATCGTGTCATGTAGCCCCATTAACGTGCGGCTCGCCTTTGAAATCTAGCTGGGCGGATATGCTAACATTCAATGGCTGTCTAGAGCCAAGGCTTCCCAGTGTGAATCACAGCGTTGTCAACATTCCACCGAGGCACTGACAGTAAGAAGCGAGACTGGACAGAACTACGTGAAAATGTGCAACACTGGACACTTGACACCTGCGTGACACGCGAGCTGGCCGCCAGACGGGACAAGAGTCCACGTGGAGTGTTAGAGGAAGCATTCTATTGGTCAACAACCGTCAGCTATTGGTCAGTAGCGAACAATGGTTATTGTCGGCACGTGATACTGCCTTACGTTTGAGTCACCGCTCGTTAACCAAGAAAGTGAGGGAACTCTACTTGGGTGTGTGTAAAATTTGTGTGATAACCTATGATAATGCGATGTCTGTACTAGTGTGTAAATTTAAAAATTGGGGATAGGATTGGGAAGGATGCCACCGTGGCCTTAAGTTAGGAACCATCCCAGCATTTGCCTGAAGTACGAGTGGATAACCACTTCCAGGATGGATGAGGTAAACCATTTTCCACCACTCAGACCAGAATATTATATATTACAAGCTGACCCGGCAGACGTTGTCCTGCCAATCAAAGAAAGTGGTGCAACTTTTTTTCTTGAAGTGCTTTTGGATACACATTTTTTTTTTAAATCTGTTAACTGCCTCTAAACTATCGCAAAATGAATTAACTAATCTAGAAACATTCGTGGGAGCATGCACAACAACTCTCCAATGTGTCATCGCAATCGGATAAATGGCATATAACGCATACGGGATTTTGTTTAAATGATTCGTTCGCTGTCACACATTTGTTGAGTCTACTCGTGCTCAACCAACTGTGAAATGGATTTACTAAGTTAGAAAGCTTCACGTAAGTGTACACAACAACTCTTCAAAGTTTCATCGCAATCGATGAATAGTATATGAACGCATATTGGATTTTGTTGGAACGCTTCGCGCGTCGTCACTCATTTGTTACATCTACTCGTGCGCTACCAATATTGTAAAATGAATTTACCAAGTTGAACACTTTCCCTGGCGTGTACACAACAACTCATCAACGTATCATCAGAATTGGATGAATGACATATTAATGCATACGGAATTTTCTTTAAACGATTCGCGTGCCGTCACTCATTTGTTGAATCTACTCATGCGCTACCTACTTTAAAATAGATTTACTAAGCTTGAAACCTTCTCTGGAGTGAACTCAATGATTCACCAAGGTTTCATCGCAATCGGATTAATGATATATGACCACATACGGGACATTGTGGAAACGATTCGCGCGCCGTCGCTTATTTGTTGAATCTACTCGTGCGCTACTTATTAAAAACTAAATTTGCTAAGACAGAAACCTTTCCTGGAGTGTACACAACAATTCACCAAAGTTTCATCGCAACCGGATAAATGGTATATGAACGCATACAGGACTTGGTTGAAACGATTCGCGCGCCATCGCACGTTTGTTGAATCTACTCGTGCGCTACCTATTGTAAAATGAATGTACTAAGTCAGAAACCTTTACTGAAGTGTACACAACAATTCACCAACGTTTCATCGCAATCGGATAAATGGTAGCCTATATGGACGCATATGGTACTTTGTTGAAATAATTCACGTGCCGTCACTCATTTGTTGAATCTACTCGTGCGCTACCTATTGAAAAATGGATTTATTAAGCCAGAAACCTTCCGTAGGGTGTACACAACATCTCACCCAAGTTTCTTCGTAATCGGACGAATGGTATTTGAACGCTTACGAGACCTTATTGAAACGCTTCGCGCGTCGTCGCCCATTCGTTGAATCTACTCGTACGCAACCTCCTGTGAAATGGATTTACTAAGTTAGAAACCCTCACATAAGTGTACACAACATCTCACCCAAGTTTCATTGCAATCGGATGAATGGTATATGAACGCATACGGCATTTTGTTTAAACGTTCGCGCGTTGTCGCTCATTTGTTGAATCTACTCGTGGGCTACCTATTGTAAAATGGATTAACTAATCCAGAAGCCTCCCCTGGAGGGTACACAACATCTCACCCAATTTCATCGCTATCGGACGAATGGTATTTGAACGCATACGGGACCTTTTTGAAACGCTTCGCGCGTCGTCGCTCATTTGTTGAATCTATTCGTACGCTATCTACAGTATTGTAAAATGGATTTACTAAGCCAAACACCTTCCCTGGAGCTCACTCAACATATCACCCATGTTTCATCGCAATCGGATGAATGGTATATGAACGCATACGGGACTTTGTAACGCTCTAACGCGCAGAGACAAACAGTAGAATTCAACATCACTGCCATCTTTGGTATAAAACACAACTTTTCGCAACGGGCGGAGTGTATGTAATGGCGGTAGTTGATCAGGTTGCGACCAGGTGGCTCTAACGTGCAGAGACAAACCGTCCAAAGACATCAGCTTTCACAAAGACCAAGGCAAGTGGTTTCCATGACGACTGTTTTTGACTGTATATTGTAGTTCTAAAATTGTGTGTAAATTGTGGTTCTAAAATTGTGCTTTTTCCACATACCGGGTCAGATTGTGAATCTAAACCATACATGGACCCACCCTAATATACATACCAAATTCCATCAAAATCGGTCCAGTCGTTTAGGAGGAGTTCAGTGACATACACACGTGTCGAAGAATTATATATATAAAGATAGTCTACTATTAATATATTATTACTAGCTGAAGTACCCGTGCTTCGCTACGCGTCATAAATAAAATAAAATGTGAAGGTGACAGTTAAAACAAGGGATAGGCGAGGTGCTGCGCAGAGGGAGATTAAGGATGGCACATTTTGTCCAACTACACCGCTCAGCGATGACCGTGTTTTATAGCACAAATTTAGGTTTTACTCGCTAACGGTTGGAGATACCTTTCGGATAGAAATGTAATTTTAAACCTCGTATAAGCCATCAAAAGTTTGCTATTTCATAGCGTTCTCTTTTTATTTGAAATGGAAATATGAAAGTTTTAAACCACTAAAATGGCCGCCATCTTTAAATAGTGCAAAGTATTGAAATCAAAAGTAACCTATATGTTAACCAGGTAAATCAGCTACTTCCATGTAAAATTCATGTAAATCGGACCAGTGGTACTTGCGTGATTGAGTAATACACAGACACACAGAATCTCATTTTTAGCCTCGCTTCACTCGCGTCATAGTCGTGTCATATTGTTATTCAATGAAATGCAGGTTTAACCCCGTTAACACCCCTTTAGAACCTTAATATCCAAAAATCCATCTTTAGTAGACGTTTTCGACAAACAACAAACATATCCCCAAAATATCATTCTGCTAACATTAATAGTTAGGGTTGGTCGATGAGAGTGAACATCCAAACATCCTTCCTTAGTGGACGTTTTTCTTCCCCAAAATTTCATGTTTCTAACTTCAATAATTTTGACTTGGCGATGATGAGTGAGTGTGTGAGTCAGGACATTTTCTTTCATTTATTTTTGATAATTTCACTCCTCCCCATGAACCCCTTAAATTGGATTTATGAAACAAACGGTCGAACATCTATTTACATATTTAAAGCTGTATTCGCCCTGAGTTTGATGAGTGAGTAAGTGAGTCAATCAGTTAGAACACTTTCTTTCCTGTTTTTGTCCCAGAATTTCACCCTTCTCCAAGGGCCCCTTAAACTGGATTTATGAAAAAACGGTCGAACAACTATTTACTTGTATTTTAAGCTGTTTTTTCCCGCCGAATTTCAAACTTCTCGCGTATGTCGTTTAAGAGATACACGCACCGTTAAGAATCCCTCAATCCCCAATTTTCACCCCTTTCACCTCATAATATACACCACATCGATAAACCCTTAGATATATATATGATTATTTTTAATGATTAGTTTATATACCGAATATCACATCCCCAAAGAAATAACTCATGAGATATCGTTTTTCAATGAAATGCACGTTTACCCCCTTAACATCTCTTTAAAACCCGAATAAACAAAAATCATTCCTTAGTTGACGTTTTCGACATACAGCGAACATATTCCCAAAATTTCATTTTTCCAACTTTAATATTTTTCGCTGGGCGCGATGAGTGAGTGAGTCAGACAGGACATTTTCTTTCAATTATTGTTACCAGGATTACACACCTCCCCAAGGGCCCCTTAAATTGGATTGATGAAAAAACTCTTGAACACCTATTAACTTATTTTTAAGCTGTCTTTTTCCCCCGAGTTTGATGAGTGAGTGAGTTAGTCAGTCAGTTAGGACACTTTCTCTCCTTTTTCCACAGAATTTCACCCCACCCCATTGGCCCCTTAAATTAATTTATGAAAAAACAGTCGAACACCGATTTACTTATTTATTTAGCTGATTTTTTTCGCTGAGTTTCAAATTTCTCGCCTAGGTCGTTTAAGAGATAGGCCTACACGCTCCGTTAGGAATCCTTCAACGCTCACTATTCACTCCTTTCAACTCATAATAATACACCACATCGAAAAACCCTTAGACACATGTCTGCTGATGTTTAATGATTAGTTTATATGCCGAGTATCACATCCACAAATGAAACCACTCGTGAGATATTGTTATTAAGTGAAATGCAGGTTTAACCCCCTTAAGACCCCTTTAGAGCCTGAATAACCAAAAATCCTCCCTTAGTGTTCGATTTTGACATACATCGAACATATCCCCAAAATGCCATGTTTACATCTTCAATATTTTTGGCTGGACGATGATGAGTGAGTGAATGAGTCAGGAGATTTTCTTTCATTTGTTTTTCTTCAGAATTTCACCCCTCCCGATGAACCCCTTCAATTTGATTGATCAAAAAAACTGTCGAATAGCTATTTACTTACTTTAAAGCAGTTTTCCCCCCTGAGTTTGATGAGTGAGTCAGTCAGTCAATCAGTTAGGACACTTTCTTTCCTGCCCCCCCCCCCCCAGAATTTCACCCCTCCCCATGGGCCCCTTAAATTGGATTTATGGAAAAAAAACGGTCAAACACATATTTACTTTTTTTTAAGGTGATTTTTTTCCGCTGAGTTTCAAACACCTCGCCTATGTCGTTTAAGAGAATCACGCTCCATTAGGAATCTTTCAATCCCTACTTTTCACCCCTTTTACCTCGTAATATACACCACATTGAAAAACCCTCAGAAACGTGTCTTCTTACTTTTTAATGACGAGTTAAATGCCATGTATCACATCCCCCAATGAAACCAATCGGGAGATATTGTTATTCAATGAAATGCAGGTTTAACCCCCTTAAGACTCCTTTAGAACCTGAATATCCGAAAATCCTCCCTTAGTAGACGGTTTTGACATACAATGAACATATCCCCAAACGGTCATGTTTCAAACTTCAATAATTTTGACTGGGCGATGATGAGTGAGTGAGTGAGTGAGTTAGTCAGGACATTTTCTTTCAATTTCATTTTTCCGAATTTCACCCTCCCCATGAGCCCCTTAAATTTGATTTAAGAAAAAAACTGTCGAACAGCTATTTACTTACTTTGAAGCATTATTTCCCCCTGATTTTGGTGAGTGAGTCAGTCAGTCAGTCAGTTAGGACACTTTCTTTCCTGTCCCCCCCCCCCCCCGAATTTCACCCCTACCCATGGGCCCCTTAAATTGGATTTATGAAAAAAAAACCGGTCAAACACATATTTACTTATTTTTATGCTGATTTTTTTCCGCTGAGTTTCAAACTCCTCACCTATGTCGTTTAAGAGATACACGCTCCGTTAGGAACCTTTCAATCCCCACTTTTCACCCCTTTCACATCATAATATACGCCACATCGAAAAACCCTCAGACTCGTGCCTTCTTATTTTTAATGATGAGTTTATGTGCCGAGTATCACATCCCCCAATGAAACCAATCGGGAGATATTGCTATTCAATGAAATGCAGGTCTATCCCCTTAACACCCCTTTCGAACCTGAATATACAAAAATCCTCTCTTAGTGGGCATTTGCGGCCCTTGGGGAAGCAGCATACCACATTTCATTCCAATCCGTTCGGTAGTTTCTGAGATTTCGTGATGAATGAATGAGTGAGTGAGTGAGTGGTATTTGACAAATATATAGTAGAAGATATTGTCAAGTCTTTGTTATGCTAAACTCGGTTGACAGTGCAGTGTGAGTAGGTGAGTAACTAACGGTATTTCAAGTAAAGATCCTCGTTTTCTATACCGGTAGTGCAGAGCGCAACTGGCATCCAGACGGCCGTGTCTCGACTTGAGCTATGTTGCCATGGAAACTATCTGCCTTGCCCTTAGAGCATAAATACAATAGAGGGCGCATTGCCACACTGCGCCTGTACTGTGACGTGAAACCAACATCCCGATCAGCTCACTGAAGGGTAATGCTGAAGGGTATGCTAAGCAACGTCAAGGAATACAAAAGGAGCTTCATATTGGATAATTCTATCATACCTATCCGCAGTTCTCTTTAGTCAGCTGATCGAGATGTTGGTTTCAACAATGTGACGTCATCAGCCATCTATAGGATTTATGGTATAAGGCCTTGCCATTCCTTCATGAGTATATTAGCCTACTTTTCACATTTTGCAAAAATGAGGAAAAAGTAGACTTATGAGATCGGGCAAATGTGTGTCTGTCTGTCCTTCTGTCTGTCTATCTGTCTGGCTGTGTGTCCCCCCCCCACCTATCAACTCCTAAACGGCTGCAGCAATCGAAACAAAAATTGGTAGGAGTAAAGATCTATACCTGAATATCTCACGGCCATATTTCAAAATGATGTCAGAGCTACCAACTGCTGAAAAATCGCAATTGAAATTTGAGCTCCATGTTGGATATCTTGGAAGGTATGAATGGGAGCTATTTCAAAATTGGCACACGTATAGATAGTAATATTGCAGTTTAATTTCCAGGAGGCCATACATGGCAGTGTTGCCAAAATGATTATAAGCCTGCTGATAGGTCCAAATTTTAAATGCATATAACTTCTACACTATCAATTGGATTTCAACCAAATTTCATATGTGCTATGTGTACATAAGTGGATATGACTGATCGTATTCTTAAGAGCCACCAGGGCTGCCAACTGCTAATAAATGCTCTCAATTTTTAAATCAAAATACCCATATATCAGAAAGTATGCAAGCCGACAGCTTTAAACTATGCACACGTGTAGTACATGACATTCTATATTAATATGGAGTAACTTATATACGTCAGTGCTGCCAACATGATTCTAAGCCTGCTGAGAGTTGCAAATTTAAATACATATAACTTCTATACTATCATTTGGATTTCAACCAAATTTTGTGTGTGCTATGTGTACCATAACAGATATGACTATGCCGATTCTTAAGAGTAACCATGGCTGCCAACTGTTAATAAATACTGTCTCTATTTTTGTTACCCTAATATCAATATATCAGAAAGTATGCAAGCCAATAGCTCTAAACTTTGCACACGTATAGTACCTGGTATTCTAGATTAATTTGGTGTAACTAATATAGGCCTACGCCAGTGCTGCCAACATGATTCTAAGCCTGCTGATAGGTCCATTTTTAAATTGCATGTAACTTCTATACTAACTAATGGATTTCATTCAAAATTGACACAACAATAGGTCATATTATTTCAGATTATTTCTGACCTATACATATATCTCATTGTTGCCAACATGATTTTACGCGCACTGTTAGATCCAATGTTTAACTGCATGTAACGTCCATGCTATCCATTGAACTTCAACCAAATTTTGTATTCTGTACCTAGAGATGGAATTAAGAATATATTCAGTCACCAGGGCTGCCAACTGTAGTTCTCTATTATTACCAACTTAATTTCGTCATTATTCTAGATAGATCCATATAGATTAATTATTGGCATGAATCTTAAATTTTAAGAAAAGTAGGCTCTTTAGTTCGTCACGGAACGTCTTGTTTTATGATTTGATTAGCCTGTGCTTGAGTGCAAAAGGGCCGAAATTAAACGAATGAGAAAGACTATCGAAAATTCATGTATCCAGCGGTTCCTTCTGGGTCCTAAACTATGTGTATGCAAAATTTGGTTGAGATTGGTGGAACAGTGTAGATTTGTATACGGAACCAACCCACCTACCCACATGCATACAGACTTTCACTTTTATATATAAGATTGCTGTATTACGATTTTTATTATTATTATTATTATATTATACTATTATTATATTATTATTGCTATTATTATCATTATTTTTGCTTAGGTCGTCTAGGGACCACGAGCCAATTTCAATGCTTTGTCCTTTGCTATATTATTATTACTAGGGCTCGGATCGATATGCTCGGTAAAATCTCCAGATATGCTCGAAAACCATGTGTTTTATGCTAGATAGATATGCTCGAAAAACACATTATATGCGGTTAAATATTCGGAATATGCTCGAAAAACACCGTTAAAAATATAGAAAGGAAAGTGGAACGAAAAAACCAATAACATACATTTATATACTAGCTTTATTTTCTAATTGCAAGTATGATACAATGCAATATACTCGCATTCAAGTTTTTCAAGTATATATAAGAGACGTTTTCTTATAAAAGTTACAGTTTAAAAGTTCATTTACAAAATGTTCAGAATTAGGCGTCAATGAATTAGATGTGCATTGGTCAGTACAACAAGAATTTTTTCTATGTTTTCAGTTTTGAATGATTTCCTTCAATCAGTCAATAAAAGTTTCAATGACGAGAATCACCTCACTAAAGGTTAAAAACCTGCGGTTCTATTATTCGCACCAGATATGCTTTTCAATAATTATTTCTGTTTTCAAACCTTAAGGATGGTCAGGGTCCGAATTCGGAAGGGAATTCGAAGAAAAACAAAGGGCCGATTGCAGAAACGATGACTAGTTTTAAGACTTAGACAATGTCTACCTAGACGACGTCTAAGTAATGATCTATGTTCCGTTGCTTGGACAGTGTTTAAACGGTGTCTAGCTAGACATCGTTTATGTTTCGATTTCAGTACGAAAACGGAAATAGAAGTGTCTTCCATGCTACTCTTTGCCAGCTGTGACCAATGAAAACTCATCGATGCTGGCACCATCATTAATCAGCTGATGATGAAAGAAATCCATTCCTAACAGCTGCGGGTTTAAGAGTTACAGGAGAAGAAGGCTTTGTTGGACTTATATTTAATCGAGAAAGAGATTATAAACATGCCGCAATGGCACGAATCAGTGAATTAAACAGTGAACAGAATAATGTAAGCGAAATAATAATTAATAAATATATTTTTCTTTTACTTGAGGTGATCTTGTCTTGGCATGATTTCTAGCGGTTGAAGTAATTATCAATTACGAGCTGACGCCATCTGTTTTGTCATATCATCAGCTATCGGACCATCAGGCATTTCATCATCTGGTAAGTCTGCTTCCAGGTCAAGTTTACCGCGCTGCACAGCGAGGTTATGTAGCACAGCAGTTGCAATGATGATTTTCAGGGTTCTTCGTACTTTCGTTCGCAGACCATGTGCAAGACAAGGAAATCTTCTTTTCCACGAACCAAAAGTTCTTTCCACTACATTTCTGGCCAGGACATGCGCTCTGGACAGACAGACAATTCTACTGTCTACAACATATTACCCAGATATCCAAAATATGGGTATATCTACCACACAGTATCAAATAAAATCTTCCTTACGATGAACCCGTATGTCGACAAAAAAAATAATAGTTAAAATGTGTTCTCCGACTAAATTCACCTAACGTGTACTTCCTGAGGTGAAATAGAATTGAAAGCCTTGTAGACGAAACGCAATACACGTCACATAAAAACTGACCCTCTACGTTGTGCTAGGTGCCCATACACAGGAAGACCCCTTTCATAAATTATAAAGGCTTGTGGTGCATGAAAATTCAGGTTCTTTAGCCTCAAATTGCCCAAATTCCTAAAAGCCGCAAAAATGCTGGTTCAATTCAGGAATTTTTGAAAATAATGTTGCTGTTTGGAGATATAATAGACCTTCTGTACTATATGTCGAACGTGAAAATTGCATGAAAAAGTTCTAGGTTACCCCTTGAAACTTTTAATTGCAATGATGAATTATACAGTCTTCGTTAGTTCCGTGATAACCTCATAGCCATTTGCAAACTTTCACAGAAATGTAATAAATGGAGTGACATTGCTTCTTACAGAAATAGATGGAAAGTTGTATGCCACCCCTTGAGATAATGTTCTCATGGTTGCCGATTTGCATTCCTTCATTAGTTTGTTAAATTAAATTAAATTAAATTAGTTTTCAGGGAATATTTCAGAAACTGTTGGATTTAGAGCCTTATAATGTAGTTTTCGAGGACCCTTTAGGGCCCCCGAGTTTTGTTGCTGGCACCGAAAGGATTTGTCTCGTCGTTGTACGCCATAATATAATACTAATAATAATAATATAATATAGGGAAAAATTATAACACCTATTTTTATTTTATTTTTATTCAGCCAATGGCCATGTACTTTTCTTTTCAGGACGGGTCAGGAAAGGGATATTATCAGAGAAAGAAGCATTCACATCACGCATGAGCAAAATGGAAATGGCCTACCATTTAACTAAGGACATCTATAAGGAAAGGTCAATATCCTTCAACGCAAAACTAAACATTACTGCAGTGTCATCCGTCCGGAGGTCTTGCATGCTTCTGAATGCCTCACGATGAACAAAAAAGGCTTGGTCGAGAAACTGGAGGCCAAAGAAAGGAAAATTTTGAGAAAGATATTGGGTTCCATCAAAGACAATGGGGAATACAGAAAACGGCATAACCATGACCTATATACTCATGTGGAGAAGATAAGCAACGTCATCCGGAAGAGAAGGTTACCATTTTTGGGCATGTGAAACGAATGAGCCCAGCGAGACTGACCAACCGCAACATAAATTACTTTCAGGAGAGGAAAACAAAATGGGCCTGGTTCATTGAACTGGATAAAGATCTGAAAGAAGTGGGGATTACACCAACAGTCATTCAGGAGCGCGTCCCACTCAAAGGGAAACTTCAAGCTTGTAAAGGTTTCCAAGAAAAACCGAAGCTGAAAACGGGAAAGATTTGGACCCAGGAACGGAAGGAAGTCCACCGAGAACGAATGCGGGCGTACAGGGCAAACATCAAAGCCAGTAGGAGACGGTTGGAATGACGTGGTCCATATATGGCCTATACGAAATGAATAAATAATATGGGGATAGGAATATAATAGACCTGCCGTACCACACCCGCAGGTGTAAATCGCGTGAAAAAATTCTAGAGTATCCCTTGATCCCCTTAAGCGCATTATACGTATTGATGAATTTTACGGCTTAATTTGGTTCCGTGATAACCTTCTAGCCGTTTGCAAACTTTCACACTAATGTAATTAATGGAATTGCATTGCGTCTTACAGCAATATATGGACCTCTGGGAATCCGTTGACATGGTTACTGGCTTGCATTCGTTCATTAGTTTATTAAATTAAATTAGCTTTCTGGGAATATCTCAAAAACGGTTGGTCTTCGGTCCTTGAAATGTGGTTTTCGGGGACCCGAGTTTTGTCTCTCACATTGAGGGGCTGAAAATGAGTTTTGCCTCGTCCTTCTACGCTTATTTCAGCATGCATTTTAAGGGGATAGGCCCCCTTTTATTAGAGGTACGGAGATGAGTTACATCAATGATTAGTGTCGTGCCTCTGATGGATATCAGTACCAAATTTTACGATGATACACCCAGCCGTTCTCGAGTTATAAGGGAACAAATTTGTCCACAGACAAACAAACAAACAAACAAACAGACAGAAAGACAGACAAAAAAAAAATTTTTCGCGCGCATCCATCATAAATCAGTCTGAAACGTGTAAACAACTCAAATTTCCGTAGAAATTCAGAGAAAAACACACAAATTTTCATTTTTAGCCTACGTTCGATTTTTGCAAAAAATGAAAGTAGACTAATGAGATCACTACAGGGCGAAAAAAAGTGTGTCTGTCTGTGTGTGTGTTTGTGTGTGTGTGAGTCTGTGTGTGTGTGAGTGTGTGTACTCTGAATGTCTGTCCCCCCCCTATCAATTCGAACACGGTGAGCGCAAATTGAACTAAATTTGGTACAAAGGTAGCACTAGCAAAGGACACCTCAGTGTCATGTTTTATATCGCCGCCATCTTGACGGAAACGTAATGGCGGCCACACAAATGTTCAAAGCTTAAATCAAATTACGACTTACCTAATCATCCGATCTCTACCAAATTTTGCAACAACATACCTTTATGGGGGCAGCATCCTTTGACCAAACTAATAGGTCATCAGCCTAATAGTTTGCGGATGGCGGCCATCTTTGTGTGAAAATCGATTGCCCCTATTAATTCGAACACGGTGAAACCGAATGGAACGAAATTTGGTACAGAGGTAGTACTAGCAAAGGGCACCCCAGTGTCATGTTTTATATCGCCGCCATCTTGACGGAAACGTAATGTCGGCCACACAAATGTTCAAAGCTTAAATCAAATTACGACTAACCTAATTATCCGATCTCTACCAAATTTTGCAAAAACATACCTTTATGGAGAGAGCATCCTTTGGCAAATCTAATAGGTCATTAGCCTAATAGTTTGCGGATGGCGGCCATCTTTGTTTCAAAATCGATTCCCCCTATTAATTCGAACACGGTGAAACCGAATGGAATGAAATTTGGTACAGAGGTAGCACTAGCAAAGGGCACCCCAGTGTCATGTTTTATATCGCCGCCATCTTGACGGAAACGTAATGGCGGCCACCCAAATGTTCAAAGCTTAAATCAAATTACGACTAACCTAATCATCCGATCTCTACCAAATTTTGCAACAACATACCTTTATCGAGGAAGCATCCTTTGACAAATCTAATAGGTCATTAGCCTAATAGTTTGCGGATGGCGGCCACCTTTGTGTCAAAATCGATTACCCCTATTAATTCGAACACGGTGAAACCGAATGGAATGAAATTTGGTACAGAGGTAGCACTAGCAAAGGGCACCTCAGTGTCATGTTTTATATCACCACCATCTTGACGGAAACGTAATAGCGGCCACACAAATGTTCAGAGCTTAAATCAAATTACGACTAACCTAATCATCCGATCTCTACCAAAATGTTGCAACAACATACCTTTATTGAGGAAGCATCCTTTGACAAATCTAATAGGTCATTAGCCTAATAGTTTGTGGATGGCGGCCATCTTTGTGTCAAAATCGATTACCCCTATTAATTCGAACACGGTGAAACCGAATGGAATGAAATTTGGTACAGAGGTAGCACTGGCAAAGGGCACCTCAGTGTCATGTTTTATATCGCCGCCATCTTGACGGAAACGTAATGGCGGCCACACAAATATTCAAAGCTTAAATCAAATTACGATTATCCTAATCATCCGATCTCTACCAAATTATGCATCAACATACCATTATGGAGGGAGCATCCTTCGACCAAACTAATAGGTCATTAGCCTAATATTTTGCGGATGGCGGCCATCTTTGTGTGAAAATCGATTCCCCCTATTAATTCGAACACGGTGAAAACGAATGGAACGAAATTTGATACAGAGGTAGCACTAGAAAAGGCCATCTCAGTGTCATGTTTTATATCACCGCCATCTTGACGGAAACTTAATCGCGGCCACCCAAATGTTAAAGGCTAAAATGTAATTACGACCAACCTAATAATCTAGTCTCTACCAAATTTTGCAACAACAAATCTTTATGTGGGAAGCATATTCTGACCAAACTGCTAGATCATCAACCCAATAGTTTGCAGATGGTGGCCAAGTATGTGTTCAAATCGATTCCCCCTATCAATTCAAACACGGTGAAACCGAATTGAACGGAATTTGGTACAGAGGTAGCACTAGCAAAAGGCACCTCAGTGTCATGTTTTATATCGCCGCCATCTTGACGGAAACGGAATGACGGCCACCCAAATGTTAAAAGCTTAAATCAAATTTCTCCGGATTGTGCAACAACATGCCTTTTTTTGGAAAGCATCTTATGACTGACTACAAGGTCATCAGCCCAATAGTTTGCAAATAGCGGCCATGTATGTGTGCAAATCCATTCCCCAGATCAATTCAAACACGGTGAAACCGAATTGAATGAAGTTTTTTACAGAGGTAGCACTAGCAAAGGGCACCTCATATTCATGTTTAATATCCCTATAGCACGTTGTATTTCAGCAAGCTACTACAACCAACATTCAATTATACTCCTTGAAAAGGACAAATAGTTATAACAATACCCATGCATTTAGGAGAAAGTAGGCTATATGTTCTTTACTGAACATCTTGTTATATAGAGATATACTGCACCGCTCGGTGTTGACCGTGTTTTATTGCACAGATTTTGGTTTTACTCGCTAACCGTTGGAGATATACGAAAAGTGATAAGGACCTTTCAGATAGAAAATTAAATGATAAAGCTCATGTATACCATCAAAAGATTGCTATGTCTTAGCGTTCTCTTTTTATTTGAAAAGGAAATAAGAAATTTTGAATCCAAAGGGTGTAGTGACGTCACAAATGTCGGTTTTACTCGCTAACTGTTGGAGATACACGAAAAGTGATAACGACCTTTCGGATAGGAAATTAAATTTCAAAGCTCGTACGTGCCTTCAAAAGTTTGCTGTTTCCTACCGTTCTCTTTTTATTTGATATGGAAATATGAAATTTTGAAACCAAACGGTCTAATGACGTCACTAAAATGGTCGCCATTTTTAATAGTGCAAAATTTCGAAATCAAAAGTATCCTATATGTAAACCTGGTAAATCAGCTACATCCATGCAAAATTTCATTTAAATCGGACCAGTGGTTCTTGCGTTATTGAGTAACAGACAGACAGACACACACCGTCTCATTTTTATATATTAGTATGATAGGTCTATATAGATTGGCATGAATCTTACATTTTAAGAAAAGCAGGCACATTAGTTCGTCACGGAACTACTTGTTATATATTATTATTATTATTATTATTATTATTATTATTATTATTGTTATTGCTGAATTATTATTATTAACTCTTATTACCTCATCTAATAAGGATGCCAGCAAGAAGGACTTCCGGCCGTAAATATCGGCCTCCTGATAGAAAATTCGTGACAGCTCATCCTGTTGGAACGGGTTTGATAAAGTTTAGACACAACTACTGTACAATTTGTATTTGCAGCAGAGTCCACCTCGTGGTGTAACGGCTAGCATTTTTGGCTGTTATCCCTGAGTTATGGGTTCTATTCCAACCTCAGATATCCTAAAAAGTTTTTCTTGATGTCTTCCCACTTCTACTTCAGCAAATACTGGTTTGATTCCAAACATAGGGCCACGGCCGCCTCCTTCCCATCTTCATCTTAATTACAAATACACACACTACTACAGAAACCAAAATAACACTGGCAATCAAACAAATTCTTTACACACACTCAAGTAAACAGGGCTAAATGACCACGATGACCAAGCCCTTCAAATTCAACAAGAACAATATATTTTCAAATTTCCGCGGTAGCTCACATCTAGTGAGCAGAGGATCATCCAGACCACGCGACAGATCAATAGCAGCTCGCGATGACGTCACATCTGGGCAAGGCGAGTGGGATTTGATTATTAGCGACCGGACAAACCAAGGGAGACCAGGATATTCTGCTCGATAAATGAATAGGCATAAAATACTAATTAACATCCCTCAGTAAGCTTTCTTTCGTAGGGGAAGTAAAGCCGGCGGTCCCATGGCATGAAAAAGAACCTTCCACTAACTACACTTATGGAAGATACAATTTGTATGTTAGTTTGATAACGCTATATTAGTTCCAACGATCGCCGCCAGGTGCTTACTGCGATGGCATTTAGTAGCCACGTCCGCAGCTAGGTGCCGTGGATGGTAGCATTTGGTTGCAAAAGCAGGAATTACTTGAAAAAAAATCAATCGTCTGCAGTCCTCCAACCTGAATCACAGATAATACGCTAATACAGCCATCACTATTAACACCGGTTGTCAGACAAATTCTACACACACCCAAAGTACACGGGGCTACATGACCGCGTTGTCGCAGCTCCTAAACTAGGGAACTAACCAACCAACATCGACGTGATCTTTAAGAGAGCTAAGTTAATTTTAGGGAAGCAGGCATTCATGTGAAACCAAGACTGGAATTATATCGACGACAATCCTCGAAATAACTTATTTGTTTTCCAGTCTTGCTTGCATTCACAAGAGAACACACTAACGCCAATCTCCGGTGTATACTTGTTGGCTAGATCACAAGGAAAACATCTGTGATGGTATTCCATCCACACATCTACTAGGGTCATTATACACTGTTGGGTATGGACGCGAGACATGGGGCAGAACAGGTAGAGTGCACCATTTAATGAAATTACTGAGTGGGGAATGGAAGAAGTCAGGTTCGCCCCTGGCCGTGGTAAGTGATTTTTGAAAGGCGGAAAAAATACGACACCATGTCATACGATGTTGGTCTGTCAGAGAACCCATTTGAATTCAGTAGGGCGAGTTCATAATGGCAAAATTAATCTCGGGTTTTACCGCCAACACAAAGTTCCTCATTTCTCTACTAGAAAGCGCTATAGTGTTCAAGAAGCTTAGATATCTAACCTCCTTGACTTTCATAGTGTTTCAAGGAACGACGAAATTCGACATGCAAGCTACCCTTTGGTTGTCAAATAACAAAGCTTGCTTCCGGCACCCGAGGCCATACGATATTATTATTTAGGGGAATACCGGATATGAAAGCCAGATGAAAAACACAACGATGATGCATGCCAGACAAAATAATATAAGGGTGTAGCAGACGGTATCCGAAATTACAGTATAAAACTTACTTACGGTCTAGGATAGCCTCTCAGAACCAATTACGAGTACTAGTTAGAATAGAATAGAGCATACACAATAGCCGTAATTAATGTTACTCTACTTACATTACATTTGAGACTGCTTTGTCTTTCAGTGTCCAGTCTAGTCTGTAAGCCTGATTGGACTCTAAGATCAGCTTTATGTAGCGTGTTCATTTCTAAATTAGCCTACCCTTTCTATAATAAATACTAGCAACCCGGGGCGGCTTCGCCCGGTATATTTAACGGTATCACCAGCATGAGCTTAAAGGGCACACGGACGGCAGGTCCCAGACGCAATTCAGAAAAGCCGACGTGAATAGCGAAACTCCAAACACATACTCTGAAGACTTAACTCGACACGACTCGACAGTTTGATGCTGGTCGCTTGCTAGCTCGTAAACTCTCTCTGAGGCTAGTAATTTAAATTTCCTCTGAATGGAGATTGTTGGAAGAAATGAAAATGTAAAATCACTTATACTGGGCGATGTATTAAATATATAGATATGCTGTCGCGGACTTTTTTTTTTTTTTGAACTTTTCATGCTGACGAATTCTTACACTGACAGGGTGCTTCAAAAAAATGTATACACACTTTAAACTATCGTAGTTTTCCCGCTCTACAAGGCTAATGTTATATTTCTTCGCCAGGTGGCAGCATAATCGTCCCTCTATGTTATATTGTCAGTTGGAATTTGTAATATTAACATGGCGGACGTACGTTTGAGTTTTGAAGAACGTAAGCAAGTTTTTAAGTGGTACCGGAAGTTTGAGAATGTAAATGAAGTTCAAAGACAGTGGAGAAGGGAGTATGATACAGAACCACCTTCAAGATTAACAATTACACGCATACGAGACAAATTCGAAGTTCATGGAACAGTGTGTTATGTGCATAAAGGTCATTCAGGGTGACCTCGAACAGCTACAAGTGATGAGTCATCAACGGCAGTCTTGGAACTGTTTCAACGCTCTCCTAAGGAATCTTCAAGGCAAGGGGCACGTGAAAGTGATGTAAGTGCTAGCAGCGTGCTACGCATTCTGAAGAGAGGCAAGTATCGTGTTTACATTCCAAGGCTGGTGCAACAGCTAAGTGACGACGATCCAGATCGAAGGTTGCAATTTTGTGAATGGGTTCAGGAGATGGTGGTACGTGAACCGGGATTTATGGGTAGTATCATTTGGTCGGATGAATCCCAATTCAAACTTAATGGAACTGTCAATAGGCACAATTGTGTTTACTGGGGTGAAGACAATCCTCACATTACAATTGAAAAAGCTGTAAATTTGCCTGGTGTAAATGTGTGGTGCGGTTTGTCTTCAAGGGGACTCATTGGACCTTTTCGATTTGAAGGCACTGTAACTGGTATATCTTACCTAACAATGCTTGCTGATTCCATATTTCCTGCCATTCGTGCATTATACGGTAATGATAATTTTTATTTTCAACAAGATGGTGCCCCGCCGCACTATCACAGGGACGTACGAGCTTACCTGGATCAAAATTTGCCGGGCCAGTGGATAGGACGCAGGGGGCCAATCGAGTTTCCAGCACGCTCTCCAGACCTTACACCACTGGATTTCTTCTTATGGGGCACAGTAAAAGATGAGGTGTACAAACGTAAACCACGTAACCTAGACATTCTTTGGAATGAGATTCAAGCCGTGTGTAGAGAAATCTCATTGGACGTTTTGATACGATGTACAGAATCAGTGGTGACTCGTAGTCAGAATTGTATTGATGCTGCAGGTCGCCAATTTGAACAGTATTAACATTTGTTATTTATGTTTCATTTACATTGAACTTTCAGCTTTCTAATTTCCTGAAATTTAACTTTGTAGAACGGTAAATAAATTTTCTATGGAAGTTCAAAATGTGTATACATTTTTTTGAAGCACCCTGTACTATATATATATATATATATATATATTTAACGGTTTACCCAGCGTAAGCTTAAGGGCGCACGGACGGAAGGTTTTTCTTCGAGTCGATTCACTCAAATCGTTACTGCTCGGCTTTCTATGGTCATAAGTGAATGTTTTTCAACATAAACCTTCCTCGAGAATTCGTTGACAGAATGGTGAACATCGCATCAAAATCCATCTAGTGGTTCTCGAGATTACCCGTGACATCCAAGAATCGGGGACTTGGTTACACTGTACCACAGAACTAAATATATATTTCCATAAGAAAATCTGCCTGACATTCCGGGGTACCATGAAGATTCACAGTGATATATATATTTTTGGCTCTGGTCATGCATTATGATACAGCATATAAATGATTAACATATCGTCGCAGAACTTGCAATACCGCGTATATGCTTTTCTTTTCCATTATTTTCCTTATGCTTGATCACGCTTCCCACCGTATGTGGGTGTGCCGTCCAACAGAACAATTCACGTTAAGGTCATTTTCACGCGGTTGGTTGGTTGGTTGGTTGGTTCCTCAGTTTAGGGGCTGCGACAACGCAGTCATATAGCCCTGTGTACTGCACTTTGTGTGTGTGTAGTATCTGTCTGATAACCGGTGTTAATTGTGTTGGCTGTATCAGTGTGTGTTATCTTAAATTCAGGTAAGGACTGTAGACGATCAATTTCATGTAGTCCCTACTTTTGCTACCAAATGCTACCGTCAACGACACCTAGCTGTGAACTTTGACTACTAGATGCCACCGCAACCGGCACCTGGCGATGAACGTTGGAACTTAATGGAGCGTTAATCTAATCTAACCTACAAATTCAGCTTCACACAATTTTAGTTAGTGGAGTTTTTTTTACATGACATAAATCAATGACATGGGCCCGCCGCTTTACTTTCCCCCTCCCCGAAGGAAGGCATAACTTACTGACGGATTTTTAGCCTACTTTTCACATTTTGCAAAAATTAGGAAAAAGTAGTCTTATGAGATCGATCCGGGCAAATGTGTGTCTGTCTGTCTGTCCTTCTGTCTGGATGTCTGTCTGTCCGTCTGTCTGTGTGTGTGCCCCCCCCCCCCATCAACTCCTAAATGGCTGCAGCTATCGAAACAAAATTTCGTATGAGCAAAGATCTATACCTGAATATCTCAAGCCCATATTTGAAAATGATGTGAGTGCTACCAACTGCTGAAAAAGCTCAATTAAAATTTGAGCTCCATGTTGGATATCTTGGAATGTATGCATGGGAGCTATTTCAAATTTTGCACACATATATATATACTAGCTGAAGTACCCGTGCTTCGCTACGCGTCATAAATAAATTAAAATGTGAAAGTGACAGTAAAAACAGGGGATAGGCGAGGTGCTGCACAGAGGGAGATTAAGGATGGAACATTTTGTCCAACTACACCGTTCAGCGTTGACCGTGTTTTATAGCACAAATTTAGGTTTTACTCGCTAACCGTTGGATATACCTTTCGGATAGAAAATGTAATTTTAAACCACGTATATGCCATCAAAAGTTTGGTATTCCTTAGCGTTCACTTTTTATTTGAAATGGAAATATGAAAAATTGAAACCAAAGGGTATAGTGACGTCACTAAAATGGTCGCCATCTTAAAATAGTGCAAAGTATTGAAATCAAAAGTAGTCTATATGTTAACCAGGTAAATCAACTACTTCCATGTAAAATTCATGTAAGTCGGACCAGTGGTTCTTGCGGGATTGAGTAATACACAGACACACACCATCTCATTTTTAGCCTCGCTTCGCTCGCGTCATAGTCGTGTCATATTGTTATTCAATGACATGCAGGTTTAACCCCCCTAACACCCCTTTAGAACCAGAATATCCAAAAATCCCTCCTTAGTAGACTTTTTCGACACACAACAAACATATCCCCTTCTTCTAACTTTAATAGTTTTGATTGGTCGAAGAGAGTGAACATCCAAAAATCCTTCCTTAGTGGACGTTTTCCTTCCAGAATTTCACCCCTCCCCATTGGATTTATGAAAAAAAAAAACGATCGAACACCTACTTATTTTAATTATTTATTCATTTATTAATTTTTAAGCTGATTGAAACTCGGAGAAAATCAAACTCCTCGCCTATGTCGTTTAAGAGATACACGCTCCGTTAGGACTCTTTCAACCCCCACTTTTCATCCCTTTCACCTCATAATATACACCACATCGAAAAACCATTAGACATATGTCAGCTTATTTTTAATGATTAGTATATATGCCAAGTATCACATCCCCAAATGAAACCACTCGTGAGATATTGTTATTCAATGAAATGCACGTTTACCCCCTTAACACCTCTTTAGAACCTGAATATCCAAAACTCTTTCCTTAGTGGACGTTTTCCTCATACAAAGAACTTATCCCCAAAATTTCATGTTTCTAACTTCAATAATTTTGGCTGGGCGATGATGAGTGAGTGTGTCAGTTTGGATATTTTCTTTCATTTATTTTTGAGAATTTCACCCCTCCCCATGAAGCCCATAAATTGGATTTATGAAAAAAAAACGGTCGAACGCCTATTTACTTATTTAAAGTTGTTCCCCCCCCCCCCCTGAGTTTGATGAGTGAGTAAGTGATTCAATCAGTTAGGACACTTTCTTTCCTGTTTTTCCCCCCGAATTTCACTCCTCCCCATGGGCCCCTTAAATTGGATTTATGAAGAAATGGTCGAACACCTATTTACTTATTTTTAAGCTGCGTTTTCCGCTGAATTTGAAACTTATCGCCTATGTTGAATAAGAGATACAGTACACGCTCCGTTAAGAATCCTTCAACCCCCAATTTTCTCCCCTTTCACCTCATAATATACACCATATCGATAAACCCTTTGACATACGTCTGCTTATTTTGAATGCTTAGTTTATATGCCGAATATCACATCCCCAAATGAAACAACTCGTGAGATATTGTTATTCAATGAAATGCAAGTTTAACCCCCTTAACACCCCTTCAGAACATCAATATCCAAAAATTCATCCTTAGAGGACTTTTTCGACATACAACGAACATATCCCCAAAATTTCAAGTTTCTAACTGCAATAGGTTTGCTGGGGGATGATGAGTGAATATCCAAAAATCCTTCCTTAGTGGACTTCTTTCCCCAGAATTTCATCTCTCCCCATGAAGCCCTTAAATTGGATTTATGAAAAAACGATCGAACACCTATTTACTACTTTTTCAATCTGATTTTTCTCCCTGAGATTCTTACTTTTTGCCTCTGTCTTTTAAGAGATACTTGCTCCGTTAAGAATCCTTCAACACTCACTTTTCACACATACACCTCATAATATACACCACACCGAAAAACCCTCAGACATGTGTGTTCTTATTCTTAATGATGAGTTTATATGCCTTGTATCCCATCCCAAAGGATACCAATCGGTAGATATTGTTATTCAATTAAATGCAAGTCTACCCCCTTAACACCCCTTTAGAACCTGAATATCCAAAATTCCTTCCTTAGTGGACGTTTTCGACATACAACGAACATAGCCCCTTAATGTCATGTTTCTAACTTCAATAATTTTGGCTGGGGGATGATGAGTGAGTGAGTGAGTAAGTCAGGACATTTTCCTTCAATTATTTTTCAGAATTTCACCCCTCTCATGAACACCTTAAATTGGATTTATGAAAAAAAAACGGTCGAACACCTATTTACTTATTTTTGAGCTGTTCTTCCCCCCTGAGTTTGATGAGTGAGTGAGTTAGGACACTTTCTTTCCTGTTTATTCCCCCAGAATTTCACCCCTCTCCAAGGGCCCCTTAAATTGGATTTATGAAAAAACGGTCGAACACCTATTTACTTATATTCTAAGCTGTCTTTTCCCGACGAATTTCAAACTTCTCGCCTATGTCGTTTAAGAGATACACGCTCTGTTAAGAATCCCTCAACCCCCAATTTTCACCCCTTTCACCTCATAATATACACCACATCGATAAACCTTTAGACATTTGTCTGATTATTTTAATGATTAGTTATATACCGAATATCACATCCCCAAAGAAACAACTCATGAGATATCGTTATTCAATGAAATGCACGTTTACCCCCTTAACACCTCTTTAAAACCCGAATAACAAAAATCATTCATTAGTTGACGTTTTCGACATACAGCGAAAATATTCCCAAAATTTCATGTTTCTAACTTTAATAGTTTTCGCTGGGCGTGAGGAGTGAGTGAGTCAGACAGGACATTTTCTTTCAATTATTTTTACCAGAATCTCACCCATCCCCATGGGCCCCTTAAATTGGATTGATGAAAAACGCTTGAACACCTATTAACTTATTTTTAATCTGTATTTTTCCCCTGAGTTTGATGAGTGAGTGAGTTAGTCAGTCAGTTAGGACACTTTCTCTCCTTTCCCTCCCCCAGAATTTCACCCCTCCCCATTGGCTCCTTAAATTAATTTATGAAAAAACGGTGGAACACCGATTTACTTATTTTTTAAGCTGATTTTTTTCGCTGAGTTTCAAATTTCTCGCCTATGTCGTTTAGGAGATAGGCCTACACGCTTCGTTAGGAATCCTTCAACCCCCAATTTTCACCCCTTTCACCTCATAGTAATACACCACATCGAAAAACCCTTAGACACATGTCTGCTTATTTTTAATGATTAGTTTATATGCCGAGTATCACATCCACACATGAAACCACTCGTGAGATATTGTTATTCAATGAAATGCAGGTTTAACCCCCTTAAGACCCCTTTAGAACCTGAATATTCAAAAATCCTCCCTTAGTGTATGGTTTTGACATACAACGAACATATCCCGAAAATGACATGTTTCCAACTTCAATATTTTTGGCTGGGCGATGATGGGTGAGTGAGTCAGGACATTTTCTTTCATTTTTTTTCCTTCAGAATTTCACCCCTCCCGCTGAACCCCTTAAATTTGATTTATCAAAAAACTGTCGAACTCACATATACTTATTTTTAAGCAGTTTTTCCCCCTGAGTTTGAAGAGCGAGTGAGTCAATCGGTTAGGACACTTTCTTTCCTGTTTTTTTTTTTTTACCCAGAATTTCACCCCTCCCCATGGGCCCCTTAAATTGGATTTATGAAAAAAACGGTCAAACACCTATTTACTTATTTTTTGCTGATTTTTTTCCGCTGAGTTTCAAACTCCTCGCCTATGTCGTTTAAGAGATACAGGTTCCGTTAGGAATCTTTCAACCCCCACTTTTCTCCCCTTACACCTCATAATATACACCACATCGAAAAACACTCAGACCCGTGTCTTCTTATTTTTAATGATGAGTTTATATGACGAGTATCACATCCCCCAATGAAACCAATCGGGAGATATTGCTATTCAATGAAATGCAAATCTACCCCCTTAACACCCCTTTAGAACCTGAATACCCAAAAATCCTTTCTTAGTGGGCGTTTGCGGTCCTTGAGGAAGTTGCATACCAAATTTCATTCCAATCCGTTGGGTTGTTTCTGAGATTTCGTGATGAATGTGTGAGTGAGTGTGTGAGTGGTATTTGACAAATATCTAGTGGATAGTGTCAAGTCTTTGTTATGCTATACTCGGTTGACAGTGCTTTGTGAGCAGTTGAATAACTAACGGGATTTCAAGTAAAGATCCTCATTTTCTTTACCGGTTGTGCAGAGCGCAAATGGCATCCAGTCGGCCGTGTCTCGACTTGAGTTATGTTGCCATGGAAACTATCTGCCTTGCCATTCCTTCATGCAAGACCAACTACAATACTCAGACCTTAATGCAGGTATCGAAAGTGTGAAAATGGCAAATCCGGAAGCCCGAGATATTGTTTGTTTACATTCGTTGCTGGGATACAATATTAGCTTTGATTAGCTTCGTTTGATGAAAGTTGGGATAAACTATTGCTCATCTTGACTTGTTAGTGTCTTCAGTATGTCTGTTAAGTCCAGTTCGCGTTAATGTACTGCAATCGTGTGTAAATATGTGATAATACGCTTATTATGGACTGGTTTGATTGTGTGATGATTGTTCAGTCGACCGATGGCATTGTGTCATTTACTGCAGATGTTGAAGTACCTAAGACTAAAGCATTAATAGAAGTGTCTCAAGAATATACACCGCAATGATTTGCTAGTTAGTGACAATATAATAATAGCTTTTCAGTACCGGAAGTGTCGAACTTAAGTACGTAAAGGGAAAACGCAATGAGCATCTATGGCAAGACCAAAGTGTTGACGTTATCTTGAACGCTCAGCTTCATGTGCCTCCGTAAAGTCTTACCAGTCTAGCAGATGTTCTACACTGCCTTGTATACACGCCAAATATTACAGAGAACTTCTGTTGTATTGGTAAAGGAAGATGTGTCCCCTGTGCCAAACATTGAACTCATTGTCTTCCGTCATTATTCATACTTTTGTGATTCTTACAGCTTGCAAGTTATGTTTTATTATGATGTGTGTAATAAAGTGTTGTGAATAACTAGCCAATTATGTACTTATATTACGAGATGGTGTGCCGCGATAATTCCGTAAGAGGGAGATGGTGCTTTCCTACCTACATTACTTTACTAAATCTAACATTTCCAGCGTACAACTATTCCAAACGATAACAGCGAATGTTTAATAGGTTAGATGGTAACATATTATCGTGTCCTTTGTGTGTGGTAATCTCTATAATTATGTTCAGATATCCACACGACGACTTATTTGCATATTTCAATCAACTAATTCGGTGTGATGTTTTAGCCGAGATTTTAGACAATTCTACGAGAGGTCTTAATTGAATTGTATCTCTGTAGCGTTGGTTGGATTATTTCAGGCAACTATTCTCATTCCGTGTGTACACAAATACTCTGCATGTGCTGGGACAGCACTTCAGAAACCGGGTACTTTCTTCTCTCCTACTTCAGAATCTGTTTGATTTTTTGCTAATAATATTAATCTATAATTACTGAACTTAAATACAAATCGTGATAACTCGCCAAAAAGCGTCTTATTCAACCACAGAAACAGTGAGACTATTGTAGCTGCCCCTTGGGTGAAGACGAAGAAAACTATAATTCGAGGGCAGCACTATATAGATAAATTAATTCAGGTAAGTCTAAATCATTTATGCATATTTCTTCGGAACCTAGTCTCGTCTTGTGATATCTTTTGTGATATTAGGTGAGTAAAAATAATAATTTACACGAACTGTGACAAGCTCGATGACATGATCTTAGCTATTGGTAGGGCAACCGTCGCCGCCATGTTTTTTCTACATTAAGGTCTGAGGATTGTAGTTGGTCTTGCTTCATGAGTATATTAGCCTACTTTCGATTTTTGCAAAAAATGAAAGTAGACTTATGAGATCAACACAGGGCGAAAAATTGTGTGTCTGTCTGTGTGTATGTGTGTGTGTGAGTCTGTGTGTGTGTGTGAGTGAGTGAGTGTACTCTGAATGTCTGTCCCCCCCTATCAATTCGAACACGGTGAAACCGAATTGAACGGAATTTGGTACAGAGGTAGCTCTAGCATAGGGCACCTCAGTGTCATACTTTATATCGCCGCCATCTTTACCAAAACTGAATGGCGGCCACTCAAACGTTCAAAACGTAAACTCAAATTACGGCTAAACTAATCATTCGATCTCTACCAAATTTGGTGACAACATACCTTTATATAGGACGCGTCTTTCACCCAAACTTCAAGGTCATCGGCCTTGCCATTTCAGGATGGTGGCCGTGTGAATTATGCAACCATTATAATCAATAGCTTAAGACCCACCAATTCAGATTATCAAGCCTAGGGTGGTTTAAGCTATCCTGAAGGTCGTGATCCGTTATTTATTATAATTTAATATTATAATATTATTCTGTATGACTGGCTTAAAAGAGCTGAGCTGTATCTGCCACACGACAAGATGGCAGCTGTCCTCATGAGCCTGTCTTATATTTCAGTAGTTTTAGTATGTTGTATGCGATATACCCTACTGATACAATAATATAAACTTTGTATGAAATGATCTATAATGAAGATGTACTGCAGTGAAGAAATAGTTTATTTCAAGGCATTATTTGCCAACAGGTTGAATCTAATATATCAGTTAAGATCGCCATGATGTTACGGATATGTTTAGCTCTGGGCTAGCGTGTTAGCCTGTCACGCAGTTGACTGGGGATCGAATACTGCTATCGTTGACTTTTTTTTTCTTGAATTCTTTTACAAATGATGTGCACAAGCTCTTTTCACAGATACTGAATAAAATGTCATTTAGCTCAAAGGGGAGGCTAATGTATACACTCGTTTATTAATAAAATCACAGTCCCAGCATTGCACATAAACAGAAGACATTACGAAAAGGAGAATAGAAGAATTAAATACACGTTGTTATCAACCACAGCCTTCTTAATGTCTCTGTACGGTGCTGTCCTCTTGTGGGTTATGTGGGTAGTATTGTTCCAAATATACCGCTGTGTCAATACCTGGCCTCCTAAAGTATGGCAATTTTGTAATACTGGTAGTTCGACTATTAGCCACGATCGCGCTCCGATTACCTTTAATGATAGAACGTACAAGGCACTGCCGGCAGGAAGTTAGGTCCTCATTTGAATACGTAATTCAATTGCTTATATGAGGACGAAGCGTCCTGCTGGCAGGACCGTTCTTTTTTCCATTATATTGAGGGAAATGTAACGAATCAGCGCATACAAGTCTGAAGTTGGTAGCTCTGACCGTTCAGTAATGGCGGCGATTATACGTAATGGTGACAGTGTTTATGTTTTTGCTACCTATTTCGATGCTCCAAACAGCGGAGATGCATGGAGTCGCTCGTTATTTGCTAGTAATTATGATATCAGTAAATGTCATGGTACTGTAGTTTAAATTACGTGTAGTTGTGCAACTGTGCAGTGGGATATTGACAAAAACACAACCAGGCTTTTTTTAATTTATTTATTCTCGAGTGATGGACGCGCCGTCGCTCATACATTTATTTAGTCTCTGTACTATAAGAAAACACGTTTGTACTTTATACGTTTATATATTTTAGAGTCAATATGTTGTTAAGAGACAGTTATTGTATTAGTCAATATGAGTCATATTGAATATTTTAGAATATTTACAGACTTTTATTGTTTGCCCAGTACCAGAACTGCAATATTATTACGCTCTGATAACCCAAAGTACTGCCGGAAGGACGCGTCCTGCTGGAAGGCCAGTTCAAACATTTGCCATAAGGGTCCAAAGTCCTGCTGGAAGGACGCACCGCTGTGTACAAAAGTACTTCCGGAAGGTCCTTCTAGCAGGTCGAGTGACTGTACGCTCTATCATTAAACACTGCCAGTTGGATCGCCTCCCTCCTGGCTACTTTAAACTGCCTACTCGTTGAACACCCAGAGGCGTACTAGATAAATATGAATTCACTGCTAGGTCGCAGCACCAACCTACTGTGATTGGCGCGGATTTTTTAAGGGGAAGGTACCCAAAACGATAGATCCTTAAGTTTGCAGGCTGGCTTAATATAGAGATTAACGGACGTGAATGCATTACAATAAGTTAGTAGTTTTGTTATTCAATCATCATAAAGTATATAATATTGATTTTGACACTTACTGGCTAATTATCAATATAAAAGAAAACAAACACTACATGGTGTAGAGGTGGTTTTAGGGATGAGGACAAAGAGTTATAAATATACCCATACATTTAGGAGAAAGTAGGCTATATGTTCTTTGCTGAACATCTTGTTTTATGATTTGATTAGCCTGTGCTTGAGTGCAAAAGTGCCGAAATCAGAATAATGAGAAAGTCTATCGAAAATTCATGTAGCCAGCGGTTCCTTCTGGGTCCTAAACTATGTGTATGCAAAATTTGGTTGAGATTGGTGAAACGGTGTAGATTTGTATACGGAAGCAACCCACCCACCCACCCACCCACATACATACATACATACATACAGACTTTCACTTTTATATATAAGATAATGTTATTTCAGTTTAAGTTCCAGGAGGCCATATATGGCAGTGCTGCCAAAATGATTCTAAGCCTGCTGATAATTCCAATTTTTAATGCATATAAATTTTACACTATCAATTGGATTTCAACCAAATTTCGTATGTACTATGTGTACATAAACAGATATGACTGAGCATAATCTGGAAGGATATATGGCATGGAAATCAACATCGAGAAATCAAAAGTGATGCGGATTTCAAAACGGGAGAAATCTTTGAGGATAAATATCGACAATCAAGAATTGGAGAATGTGAAGCAGTTCAAGTACTTGGGAAGCTAGCTGACAAAAGATGCTCAATGCACAAATTAAATTCGAGCCAGAATTGCCATGGCCAAATCCGCATTCAACAAGAAGAGGACTCTGCTCACCAGCAAGTTGAGTTTAGAACTAAGGAAGAAATTGGTGAAGTGTTACATCTGGAGCATTGCACTGTACGGGACAGAGACGTGGACAATGAGAAAAAGGGAAAGGAAATACTTAGAAAGTTTTGAAATGTGGTGCTGGAGGATAATAGAGAAGATCAAGTGGACAGATCGGGTGACAAATGATGCTGTATTGAGAAGAGGAGGTGAGAAGTAAACTTTTCTGAATACAATTCTTCAGAGGAAGGCCAACTGGATTGGACACATATTTAGACATGAGGGGCTGATACGTGACGTCATTGAAGGGAATATCAAAGGAACGACAGGACGGGGAAGAAGAATTCAACATCTGGATGATATGAAAAATGGAAAGAGTTACAGCAGACTGAAGAAAGAAGCTGAAGACCGGGACCGTTGGCATCAGAAATTCTCTGTACCTGCCACTAGGCAGAATACTGTAAAATAATAATAATCTTAAGAGCCACCAGGGCTCTCTATTTTTTTTTTATCAAAATACCAATATATCAGAAAGTATGCAAGCCGACAGCTTTTACTATGCACACGTATATTACCTGACATTCTAGATTAATTTGAAGTAACTAATATACGTCAGTGCTACCAACATGATTCTGAGCCTGCTGATAGGACCATTTTTAAATACATGTAACTTCTATACTATCAATTGGATTTCAACCAAATTTCGTATGTGCTATGTTTACCATAACAGATATAACTATGCGTATTTTTAAGAACAACCACCTCTGCCAACTGTTAATAAATGCTGTCTCTATTTTCTTACACTAATATCAATACGTCGGAAAGTATGCAAGCCAACAGCTCTAAACTTTGCACACGTATAGTACCTGACATTCTAGATTAATTTGAAGTAACTTATATACGTCAATGCTGCCAACATGATTTTAAGCTTGCTGATAGGTCCAATTTTAAAATACATGGGACTTCTATACTAACAAATGGAGTTCATCCAAAATTGGCACAACAAGAGATCATAATATTCCCAATTATTTCTGACCGACACATGCATGACATTGTTGCCAACATGATTTTACGCTCGCTGTTAGATCCAATGTCCAACTGCAAGTAACGTCATGCAATCCACTGGACGTCAACAAAATTTTGTATTCTGAGCCTAAAGAGATGGAACTAAGAATATATTCAGCCACTAGGGCTGCCAACTGTAGTGCTCTATTAGGCTATATTATACGAGGTATATTTCTAACTAATTAGAATTTCGATATTACCAACTTAATTTCGTCAGTATTCTAGATAGGTCCATATAGATTAATCATTAGCACGAATCTTAAATTTTAAGAAAAGTAATCTCTTTAGTTCGTCACGGAACTTCTTGTTAACGCTCTTAAACATCTGCGAGATCCTTCAGAATACACATTCAAGACAAAACATCAGCAGCAATTAGAGCCATATACATCATCAAGAACGTCACTGCGCTGTCGCTTGAAACTGCCTAATTCCTGTTTGAAGCGAAACTAATCCCAATACTCACCTATGGACTGGAGATAATCTGGGATAAGCTAAGTCTTAAAGACTTAAGATCAATAGAGGAATTAAAAGCGAGATTTCTGAAGGCAACCCTAGGAATCTCAAAATACGCGCCCTCCCGACTTGCATATGCTCTAGCCAGAGAAGATTTCCTTCTGGAAGACCTAAGATTGAAAATGGTCCTTCCATCGACTCCACAATGGGTCCACATTGTGGCAGAGAGGAGAGAAAGAAAAACCAGAAGATATGGCCTGAGTTCTTTAGCACGGAAGCAATGATCGACAGAGGATGGACTAAACTGAATCAAGAACTAAGACCCCTGCTTAGCTGTCCATTGTTACCATCAGAAAATTTGCAGGAAGACAGAATATCACACCCCTGATGATGACTGTGTTTCCACACTATGTGAGGTGTTTTGTGACAGGTACCATATACTTGCATGCCAAAAGCGACTGAAATCCTTAAAGGAATAATCATTCAAATTGACACTTCTATACACATTATGTATGTACTACTATGCATGTTTATACGCAATTCCTTTAATAAAATAACATCCGAAGACTTCGGCTGGGTTTGAACCCGCGATCTTGGGTATCGAAGCTCAGCATGCTACCAACTACGCCGCCCAAGCTACCCAGATTCTCTCACGGCTGGGAGGCGAGGCTAACCATAAGGAAAATAGACGAAAAGGGATTTGGGGAGCGTGATGGCGCAGTGGCTTGGCTGCTCGTCTTTCACACGGACGGACGGGTTCGAATCTCGGTGACAGCGGGGTGGAACCTTCACCTGATAAATCACGTGGCGTCAGTAAGGGCACCCGACCTCAAATCCTCGGCCAAAACCAAAATGAGCCTGGTGGGCTCCCGCGACCCCAATTCATTGAGAAAAGCCGAGGAAAATTAGACGAAAACGGATTTCTTTTTCGAATTCAGCACCCATGACTTAGTTAAGAACACCAGTCACCTTTTTTGTAACAATAATGCTGTTGACCAGTGATGGTTGCAGTAAATAATTATCTCTCCCCAATCTCTGCCAATCCAAGATTAGGAACAGAGAGTACTCTAATTCAGGAAAGGAGGGTGTGTACGCAGAGTTATAATGTTTCCTCCAAACAATCGCATTGTGGCAACTACTTCTCTCAACTTGTAGCCTACCATAGGCCCTCTTATCATAGACAGCCTAGCCTGTTGGGGAAGAGGTTTAATATAAACACTTTAGAAGCCTTTTTTTTCATTCTTGCCTTTTCTTTTTCTAATCAAAGAATCACTTTCAGTCGGTCAGCACAGTCACATGCCCAATTAAATCAGGTGAGGATTAAAAATTACTCATCACACATACTAACCTGGCAAAAATGATAGGCCTACGTATTAATTCTACACTTCTAAACTTCGATAAACTTTAAAGGGTTTTAATTAGATGACAAGTTTCGTCCAATATGCCAACATCATCAGATACTACTGTAATCACTTAAGGATTTAAAAACTTTTTACGTATATAATACATCTATATGTTCAATTTTACTTAGTTATTTTTATTTTACGTGTTAATCCTATCCAGAAAGGACAGTACTGAGCAGCGGATCTGACGGAACGTACGTCCAGAAATCTAATAAGTGGTTCAATTCTATATGTATTGAGTGTAAATAGCGATATAAAATTGTGGTATTAAATATTAATAATAATAAAAATACTAATAATAAAAAGATACGAGCCTTACAGTAGTCGCATATGATGTGTAACATCTGACATGTTATCCTACTCGTATACTACACAGCTTGGACATTCTTAAAATGTTAATTTACACTCCATTTTCATACTGATACTATGATGAATGCATAGATTGAATTGGAGATATGCTACTGTCCATTTGTGGTGCAGCGGTCAAGCTGTTAGTTTCTCACCAAAGTAGACCAGGTTTGATTCCCGGTCAATGCATGTGAGATTTTCGAATTGAAATGCCATGTCCTGTGGTTCGCATTCCACGTAAAAGGGAGGTACCGTGGATCATGATCGTGAGATTAACGGACACGCAAAACTACAAGCTTCCTTCCTTTTACATTAATAATTCATAATAACAAAGTGACACACAACGTCGACAGTACTCTCAAATATTGTGAGCACATTCCTCAGTAACTATAACATTCATTATTCTCAAGGCTCTCATACAGTTCGTCGTAGACAATCAAAACACGGCTTCCTACAATCATGAAATGACCTAATCTCACATGACGAAAATACAGCTTTTATTCCACTCATATAACAACATTCTGTTATGCATTTAATATTTGACTACTCTCCCACAGCTTGACAATAATGTCGCTTACTTAAATGTCATTTTTCGTCTTTGTCCTACCCCATGTGATATTCAACCATGAACGTGAAGCTTCATAAACTGCTCAATGACAAATGAAAGTCGGTGAAACATTTGCCACTGTGCTCGTCAAACCAGTGCCTGCTAAATGTACTGCCTACTGTATTGCCATAACATTCTCGCGCTACAGAGCACACAATGCCTTGTTTCCAATACACACATTTTCAATTGTACATCCAGCTGGCAGTGCGTCTTCACTTCCATCCGATCCACTTCCACCCGATTCACTTCCGTCCCATTTTTCTGGCAGTGCGTCTTCACTTCCGTCCGATCCACTTCCGCCCGATTCACTTCCGTCCCCAATTTTCAAAATCACTCCCACAAAACTATCCAGCAACCGAGCGGAAAGATGTTACGCATCAAATAATAATAATAATGTTATATATTTATTTTAAATTCCCCTAAGTCACACATTTTTAACCCTTAGCACGGGTCAGATCGCTGCAGTGCTCATAAAGTGTGTTATCACTCTTACGATTTTCTGGCCAGAGTGCACCACCTGCCAATAGCTGCCTCTCTCTCAATTGCCGTTTCAGGTCAGTGCACGTGCGAGGCTCAAATAAAGCGGTTCATTGTTTCCGATGCATCTGGGTTTGTCTGACCCGCTCCATAGAGATACTGTGTCAACGACAAATGTGGCATGTTGTACCCGATACCTATTTTAGGCTATCGGCTACGCCAGCTGACATTAAGCTGTAGTTGAGGTTTTGGAAGGCAAGCTGATATGATAGCGCATCGATCGCGTCAAGAAGAAAGCCAAGATGACGTAGGAGATCAAGAATCAAGGAGGCATTGAAATCTGTAAGAAGATAGAATTATTAATAAAGATGTGAAGCTTTATTGAAATATATATGGGATTATAATGAGTTAAAACGACTTAGAAGAGTATATATAACATGCATTATATGTGGAAATAATTTTATGGAAATAAGTTATTGTATAACAGAACAGCCGAGAGGAGTCGGGTTCGAGACTATCTTCGTGACGTAGGAGCACCGTGGTGGGGAGAATTAGCCACGTGCCGCACGGAGCTCATAAGCTGGAACGCAGCGCTGAGCAGTTCAGTTGGGCTCAATGAGGCGAGCAGTACAGAGCAGCTCCATAGCACAGCGAGACGGGCATTGAAGGTCACGCAACACACGTAAACCGTCACGGCAAGTGTAGGCGACATTTCTCGCATCACCGAGCAACAGAGGCCGAGCGGGTCATCGATCCAGCCGGGCTAGCCGAGAAGACAATTGTAGATAGCCGGGGTATTTCAAAACCACACTGATCGCATATGAAGACTTTGTTTCAAGCTTCATTTCGACGTTGTTCGAACACAGGCTTTCACAAATAACCTTATAACCATGCTGTTATATAATACATTCAAAGCGACTTTTTACTATTCCAAGTAAACTGAATGTTTAGCATAGGCTCTGATGAACATTACAGCGTGCATTTATAAGATTTTTATCTTATACAATTTTCATGGATTACAAATTATAGACAGATACAGGGTGTATCGTAATCATGAACACTATCTAGTAAAATTTTTATTTTACTCAAGTAGAACTTTGCAGTAAGTTGAGAGAGGACTTACAATTCTCAAACGGAACATTTATCGGAACAGTGGCGTATATTAGAAGAAGAGTAGGGGGTCCGCTGTTTCCATGAACTTTTCGAGAAGGAGTTGGACGATATCCGCTATGGGTAATTCGAGGTTCAACATGATCGAGTAAACGTGAATAGAGACAAGATGGCACCACAGAGCGATGGATTCGGTTCCTGACGAGAGGAGTCCAACAGCTGATTCGCTTGGGATTTCGAAGGAAATCGTCATTTCATGGATGAAATGATATTCACGCCGATCTTACGAGAAATCTTTAGGTAGGGAAAATCGACGATCTTGGAAATTATATTACAACTGATAATGAAAGGTATTGTAAGAGTTCTATCTACCTGATACGATTATTTTCATGAATACTGGGCACACATGTATATTTTTCTAATAGGAGTGATTTGATTATTAAGACATGGTTTGAATTTATATACTTCGAATTTGCTAGAATATGGAGTGACCATATGATATGGCAGGCATCATTATTCGATATTCTCACCGTTGTTTGGCTTTATTAAGAAGATGTTTGGTCTTATAGACATTTTTCCAGCTAGGATATTTTTCATGGATAGTTTTTTTTTGAGTAACGAGTATTTCGAGCTCGTGATCTGCAATTGATTATCAGAAACTACTTCGTCAGTTCATTGCATACTAGCGAGTGTGTATTATTCATCAGTAGGGATTTTTTTCATTGGATTGTTTGAAGATATTAAGAAGTTATTCACTTTAGTGAATGAACGTCGCTTTTATATGACAACTAGAAACTTGTTGATTCCTTTCTAGTACATTCATTCATATAGCCTACGAGGTGGGGTCCTTCGTATTTATACGATTGTATGGTGGCTACTCACCTTACCCACCGTTTAGGGAACTATCATCCAAGTCGACGGGGCGAGGTCCTTCGTATTTATACGATTGTACGGTGGTTACACATCTTACTCGCCATTGAGGTACTCATTTTATCATCCGAATGTACACGAGATGTAAGTGAATTAAACAAGGAACTACTAGTCACATATCAGTCGAAATTTTGTTAAATAAAGTAACGATAAATGTCAACAGGATTGCATTTAGTAATTCTTGTTTGCCAATCCAATATTTTGTTGCTATACTCTTTTGAGAGTAATTTCAGATTTAACAGCTGTTACAGCTGATGCTTTGATGATTTTTTATAATTGTGTTTGATACCTTTGAGAAGGATTTAAAGTAATTTAATCTTGTAAGATTAATCATTAATGGTCATAATTATTTTAAGGCAGATCAGTATTGCAGATTTTCATGTGAGAGATTATAGCACATTGGTGTTTTTCTACGATGTGAATTATGAAACTTGTGAAAGAGAATTTATGCTATTTGAAAGCAGATATTAAATTACTGAAGTAATGTTTTTCCAATTGTTTAAGAAGTTGTCTAGATATGATCAGAGTAATTACAGTCATTGGAGATTATGTGCGTTAATAATTTGAAGCCATTTATATATTTTTGTAGATCATGCAACGTGGTTAAATGAAGTTTGTGATAGGCATTTTGTGGAATTTGCCATTTGGTAGTTGCAACGTTGATAATGTATTTTGAAGCGGACATGAGGTCGTTGTACCCAGTCTAGCGTATTTGTTGAGATTCATGCTGTATGTGCTGAATATTTATGGAGTTTTTGTAGCAATTCTTATATTCAAATGTGATATTTGGAATATTGAAGAAATATAATGTCGTTGTGGATAGTTAGATCCAACGTGATGTCGTGGAGACAATAATATTTTTGGCATGATAATTAAATACGAGATATAACTTGGAAGTAATAAAACTGTAAGACAACGTTCTATAAACCATATTAAACAATTTGTTAGGAAATTAAACAAATAAATAAAGTTGATAATACAAGATTTTCTGAAAATAATAATTAATGAAATAATAATCTGAGATTTAAGCATGTTAACGATCTGACCTAATGAAATAAAAATCAGAATGACTAGATGAAATAATAATAAGTTAAATAACCAGATGATTGAAATTTAAATAAGTTGATAAATTAAATTTTGAAATAAATCGATGAATTAAATAAGTGGATGAATTAAAGATTGAATTAATTAAACTGATTGAAATGAATTATTAGACGATTGTAATGATGATGAATAACTGAATTAGAAGGTGATGATTAATTAAAGAAGCTGATGATTAATGAATGTTTATGGAATTAAATAAATTTAATTGAGAGATGATTCGAAGGAATTGCAACTTGAAATGTGAATTTAAATGATGTAATGGTGATGAATTAACGATTCTGACAGGAATATTTGGAATTTGGAAGTGAGAATTAATGTGAGAAATATTTAATTTGATAATAATGATGAGGATGACCAATGAGAATTTGAATTTTCTGTAATTCACAGATAAGAGATTAATGACGATGTAAATAATGTAAATTAATTATTCAATGCTTAGGAACATTTGATTAACATGTTCTACGTTCAAATTATACCATGCAAACCATAATTTATGTGATATTTAACATGAGTGATTATTATATGTGTATGTTTAGGCAGATTAGTAACTTAATTAAATCCACATTGATGTTAAATTAAAGAGAATTAGGTCTCAGGCTTCACAAATGTCAGTGACGAAAGACATAGTGCGACAGTGATCCTGAGAACCCAAGAGAACTTTATACATTTTCTTGTTATGTGGATTGAAATCATTTTGCATTAGAAAGGAGATGGTTCGATTTTGGACAATGACAATTTAACTTTGCATTCGACCATACTCTTAGGTAGGATTTATATTTAAAATGTCTGTCTGACTTTCAAAGTAAAATAAATTTGTTTTTATCTTAGTTGTGATCTGATGATGGTGTGATGTTCCTTTTTCTTTCCTTGTCTTGAATAAGGCTTATCCGGAAAGGAAGTGGTTTTGCTAGGAATTCAGTTGATGGCGCCCATTTATATTTGAATTATTTTTATTAACTTAAGCCCGTAACGACCCTAGAGATACTTTGTCTCGTGAAACCCACTGCTTTTTCAAGAATTCAACTGAATTTCCGACACATTCCTTATTTGACTAGAGGTTCATTTAACTCCGCTCTGTCCTGGAACTCCAGGGATGTGATGTTATAGCAGATGGGTCATCGCATCCCCAGGACGAACGGGTACAATGTGAACAAAGATTTCAGCAAATTTTGAACACACCATGTTTTCATTAATATGTGTGTAAAATATTTCCAATTTGTTCAAAATGTCGTTCAATTTTCAAGAAAGCTGACATACTTTTTCTCATTGATTAAAATTTACAGAGTGATCATTTAAATAACAAGAAGTGACTGTCACAAACCATCATTCTGCTCGTAACTGAATTGTATGTGTTCGATTGGCAATAAGACAAGTGTAAAATAAGATAGGGGTCTCATCTATTTGTTTAGAATTGTTAGAAAAGGAAAGCAACTTCCTGGGTCGTTTAGACTCACACCGTACCAGTTGTGTTTCTAAATTCCACCATACCAGCAAAAGGTTAAACTTACATATAGGCAAATTTAATAAGTAATACATATTCATATCAAATGTTCATGATGTATTTCCATAAATATTAATCCTCAGAGGCAATACATTTTACAAATAGTTCCAGGTTTAATCAGCAATATTATTTTCAGTTTTTCCAAGAGTTTAAATTTCGTGACTTGCAGGGATTCATAAATAACCGATTCATTTAAGAAAATTACAATGGTTGGTTGGTTCCTCAGTTTAGGGGCTGCGACAACGCGGTCATGTAGCCCCGTGTACTTTGGGTGTGTGTAGAATCTGTCTGATAACTGGTGTTAATTGTGATGTCTGTATTAGTGTGTGTATCTGTTTTAATTCAAGTAAGGACTGCAGACATTTAATTTTTTCAAGTAGTTCCTACTTTTGCCTCCAAACGCCACCGTCAACGATCAACTAGTTCAGAACTTAGTTACCAGATGCCACCGCAGTCAGCTCTTGACGACGAACGTAGGAACCTAAGAACGTTAGTCAAATGTTTAATCTGTATATAATTTAGCTTCACCTAGGTGTAATTAGTGGAAGCCCTGGAAATGTGGTTTCAGAGAGGTATGTTGCAGTCTTCTGGATATAGCATGCAACAAACGATCGGGTATTGATGACAGCAAACACCAAACGAGAATTGCTGTCATGTGTCAAATGCTGAAAAATTGCATATCTGGGGCATATTTTGCGTGGTGAGTGACTTTTCATATTACATCTTATTATAAAAAGACTCAGGTTATTAATATAAGTCTAAGAATATGTGGGTTAAGATATACAGTATACATTATTTTAGTTACTGGCGTTACTAATAGTCTAATAATAATATAGTATGGCCTCGGGTGCAGGTGCAAGCTTTGTTATTTGAAACCCAGAGGGCAGCTTGCATGTCGAATATCGTTGTTCCTTGAATCAGTATGAAAGTCAAGGAGGTTAGATATCTAAGCTCCTTGACTATATAGCGCTTTCTACAGTAGTAGAGAAATGAGGAACTTTGTGTTGGCGGAAAATCCCGAGATTAATTTCGCCATTATGGACACGGCCTACTGAATTCAAATGGGTTCCCATGCCAACATCGTATGACATGCACGTCGTCAATTTTACCGTCTTTCAAAAATCACTTACCACAGCCAGGAGCGAACCTGCAAGCTTGGGGTTAGTAATCCGATACGATAACCACTCACCCACCGTGACAAGCAACTGAAGTACTAGAAGGAATAGGTAGATGAGGAACAACATGCCTCAAGAATATTCAAGACTGGGCTTGTAGGTAAGAGAGTAGAACACTGGTCATATTGATCGCGAACTCCAGGTGACTGGGTAGGTCTAGTTGGTCTAGAATAAATGAAGTACACCAAAATCAAGTTCAGTTAATTTGAGTTTACACTGCAATAATACAACACAATTTCTTACAATACCATGACATTTTAATACTTTTCAGTCGGTCAACATGACTTTGCCTAAATTAAAATTAGTATTATTCCCTAAACCTGAAAAAAACACATGTGATTAATTAATATACTTCAATGACTCGTTTCAATCGTCAAGCGATCATCATCAGATACTTTACACTCAGGTTATTAATATAAGTCTAAGAATATGTGGGTTAAGATATACAGTATACATTATTTTAGTTACTGGCGTTTATTATAAATTTGCGTAACTTGTCAGGTTTGTTAGTATTGTGAGATGTTTTGCTTTGATAATGTTAGTGGCTGAAACAAATTGGACAAGGGATTGTGATAGAAGCTGAACGATTATTTAAACTACAACAACCAAATAACCAGCTAAGTTATTTAACCAATATCCTAGTTGGAAGACAACCATTACAGATTATCACACTAAAAAATATATAAATATAAATATAAATATAAATATAAATATAAATATAAATATAAATATAAATATAAATATAAATATAAATATAAATATAAATATAAATATAAATATAAATATAAATATAAATATAAATATAAATATAAATATAAATATAAATATAAATATAAATATAAATATAAATATAAATATAAATATAAATATAAATATAAATATAAATATAAATATAAATATAAATATAAATATAAATATAAATATAAATATAAATATAAATATAAATATAAATATAAATATAAATATAAATATGAATATGAATATGAATATGAATATGAATATGAATATGAATATGAATATGAATATGAATATGAATATAAATATAAATATAAATATGAATATAAATATAAATATAAATATAAATATAAATATAAATATAAATATAAATATAAATATGAATATAAATATGAATATAAATATGAATATAAATATGAATATAAATATGAATATAAATATGAATATAAATATGAATATAAATATGAATATAAATATGAATATAAATATGAATATAAATATAAATATAAATATAAATATAAATATAAATATAAATATAAATATAAATATAAATATAAATATAAATATAAATATAAATATAAATATAAATATAAGTTTGATTCGTTAAATAAAAAATAAACATCTAATTATTTATTTCTTTATCGTATAAAGAAAACAAAGACATGAATACAGTGTTACAAACATCCAAACAATATGACATATAACTATTAAAGTTGAAAATATTATAAATCAACATGCAGTCTATTTAACCAATTTACTGCTTCTGGTGTTGCACAATTTAAATCCTCCAGACTCCCCGGGAACGCTCGGCAGGGACAATCAAACACTATGTGATCCACTAACATCACAGTCACAGTATGGCGAATTTTTCCAACCACAAGTATGTAGAACCGAAGCACTTCTTCCCACACCACATCTAATACGATTGAGTCTACTCCAGGTAAATCTCGGCAAGTTGAAACCAGAGAGTTTTGTAGTTGTGTTCCCAACTTGCACGATGCGTCGAGGAGGAGCTCTTGTCCACTCAAGTCTGCCAGCTATTAATGGTTATGAAATTGCCGTTTGTTAGTTCTAAGGCTGTTTTCCATGCAGGTTTGCGGGATTTCAGTCTAGAAGGGCCCAACTGTTATTGGAAAGTAATGGGTGTAGAAATTAAAAAGAGTAGGTGAGAGAACTGAGCCTTAACGTAGACCATTATTCAATTTACGGAAATGACTTCATTAGTTTGAGACGGTGTCGTACGCTGCTGTGAGATCCAGAAAGTCTGATAAGCTCTTCAATTTGTTCTTAAACCCGCCTTCCACAAAGGAGGTTAATGAAAGAACTAGGTCACTGCAATCACGTCCCGGTTGACGGGAATCAATGCCTTATTCGTTGGAGCTATTCTATTAAGGTTCACTCTTTTCAAAAGTTTGTACGTCACAGAGAGCAATGCTATTGGACAGTAACATTGAGGTGATAATGATCGTGTGGCCTCCGGAGAGGCCGAGTGCAGGTCTTTCTAGTTGACGTCCGAGGGCTACCTGTGCGTCGTAATGAGGATGAAGTGATGATGAGGCCGTCACATACACCCAGTCCCCGAGCCATGGGAATTAACCCCAAGAGATTAAAATCCCTGTTGACTTGGCCGTGAATCGAACCCGGAACACTTCGAGCTAAAGCCTAGCACGCAAACCATTTAGTCACGGAGCCGGACAACTTTGAGGTAAGGTAGGGTCTTTCTCAGGTTTCAAAAGAGCAATGATTTTGGTTTTCCTTGAATAACGCAGGTAACTTTCCTGATGTAAGTATAGAGGTGAAAAGCAGTACCAGCCAACGCCTTGTAGCCAGACCACAGTTGTTTAATAATTCCGGATAAATCCCATCAAAACCAGCAGCTTTCCCACTTTTAAGAGAATTTAAGCTTTCATCCACTTCCTGCAAGGAGAATGGCCTAGAATATATTTCGTGATGCTGAGTAGTGGATTTGGCTTGACTAAGTTGTGATATCACCAGTCTAGTGAACTTCTTGTTGCTTCACGTCCGTAGGTCATCATCATCATCTTGAGCAGTTTCCAACCGCTGGTCGTTTCCAACCGAGGTGAAACCTTAAAATACGCTACGAGAGTCGGAATCAAGTAATAATCCTTTTCAGGACGTACAGTTCCAAACACGGAAAATGGGTCCACAACTAACATCTAATGATTTACTTTTTAGCCTATTTCCAATTTTGTAAAAAAAATAGGCTTATGAGATCACCTTTTGTCCGTGTGTGTGTGTGCGCGTGTGTGTGTGTGTGAGGAGTGTGTGTGTGTGAGGAGTGTGTGTGTGTGAGGAGTGTGTGTGTGTGTGTGTCCCTAATAACTTCTAAACGGCTGGAGCGATTTCAATGAAACTCGGTAAGTTCATAGCACTATTCCGGACGACTCCGACCGTGCGCTTCAAATTTTGTTACGTCTCAGCAATCTAACATGGCGGCTGTGCGAAATATTTCACCAGCATTCAATATCTCCGAAACTATTCCCGATATCACCCTGGATATTTTTACGGTGATAAAGGGAACTACTAGAAGTTCACCTATGTGACTTTTGAAAAACTGGTAACTACAAAACCAACATGGCGGCCACGCGAATTTGCGACTTTTAAATAGACGTTTCTCGCGATCCAACCAAACGCAATAAAACTTGGTACAGTATATGCTTATACACATTGTAATGCACCGACACCTAACTTCGTTCAATTGTTTACATAACCACAAGATGGCGGATGTGCGAAATATTTCACCGGCATTCTATATCTCTGAAACTATTAGAGGTAACACCCAGAAATGTTGTAGGGAGATAAAGGGCACTACTGGAAGTTCATCTATAAGACTTTCAAAACCAGTTAACTACAAAACGAACATGGCGGCCAAGCGAATTTGAAAATTTTAAATAGACATTTCTCGCGATTTAATGTTCCAACCGCAATAAAATCTGGTACAGGAAATGTTTATACACATTGTAATACACTGATATCTAATTTAGTTCAATTGTTTACATAACCTCAAGATGGTGGCTTTGCGAATTTTAAAATTAAGTTTTTATTTCTTGTGTCGTAATCATGCGATCGATGTGAAAATTTGAATAATGAACCTACGCAATAATTTTCCTTTAATGGTACATGCCTCTATGGCCTATACATTTAACAATCCAGCATGGCGACCATCCGAAATATTTAGACGGCTCTGAATTTCTACGAATCTATTATAGCAATCAAACTGAATTTTTTAATGATCATAAGGGATATGAACTTAAGTTCACCTATAGGACTTTAAATAACCTGGTGATCACAAATCCAACATGGCGGCGACGCGAATTATAAATATTCACATGGACGTTTCTCGCAATTTAACCATCCGAGTGGAGTGAAACTGGGTACAGTAAATCCTTATACGAGTGTTAATCCACTGGCATCTAATTTATTTCAATTGTTTCCATAACCACAAGATGGCAGCTGTGAGAAATTTTAAAATCTCCTTGTTACTTCTTGTGTCCTAATCATGCGATTGAAGTCTGAATGCTACACGTACACAATAATCTTCATGTAACAGTACATAACTCTCGGACCTACATATATAAAATCCAACATGGCGACCATCCGAAATATTTAGTCGGTTCTCAATATCTACGAATCTATTACAGCCATCAAACTGAAATTTTGTATGTAGATAGAGGCAATTAACACAAGTAGGATATATGAAAATAGGCTGTATAGCTCTTCACGGAACTACTTGTTTAATATTGGGGTGGCAGCTATCACCCCGTAAGAACTCCGATTTACGCCTATGTTGCTATGTGCTATTCTATCGAATCCACTTCTCCTGCTAAATTTGAAGACACTGTGGCCGTGCCGTTGTAACTTCGGAAGTCATGCAAGCTCTATTTCATGTTTTTTTTTGCTTTAGCAGCGACAGGCAATCGGTGTTTCTTGCGTGCTATTCGATAAAGAAGGTCATTTATTTTACTGCGAAGCAGATGCCGCTGAGGTGGTTCCACCTCAGGATCTGTCATAAAAGTGTTCTGTACATCATTTAGTAGCGAGAGACTTAATTAGACATGTTTTTAACATGAAGTAGTCTAACTAATAGCAACTACAGTAGCTTACCCCGGCCACGCTTCTCGGTGGCTCAGTCGAGACTGATATGAAATTGTTAAGTAAATGAAAGTATTGTAGCAAACATACATTAGATTCATCATGAAAACACGTCATTCAATGCATTTTCCTAGCTTGCGTTGCTGTGTCTATGTTGTGGAATGGAAGGAAAGGAAGAAAACGATGTTTTTCACATGAAATCATTTGTTATTGTATAGCTACATTCATTGTGTGTCCGTTTTATGCATAAACATAGAGATCAGATGGTTTACCGACTCTGGAGCATGCAACGTATAATTGCCCATGAGAGAAACAATGGTCTTCTTAATTCAAACAGCACGCTCACACATTGTTCTTGCGCTTTATTGATAGTCATAGCGAATGCAAGGTGTGTTGGAAATTGACGTCATTTGTACTGGAACGCCATGTCAGTCGGGATGAGTGATAAAATCTGTGACCGTGTAGTAACGACTTTACAGTTACCGTTACATACTAAACATTTGATGTTTTTACTTTCAGTTGGTCAACACTGAACACTTCTAATTACTGTAATATGTGAAAAAAACAAGTTGTTCCGTAAATAAATAAACAGCCTATTTTCATATATCCTACTTACGTTAATTGCCTCTACCAGCATACAAAATTTCAATTTGATCGCTGTAATAGATTCGTAGATATTGAGAACCTACAGTGACACCCACCGATACTGTAGCCTCTCCCCTTCATAAACAAAAAGATAAAGATAAAAGAAATATCTGAAATAATGACTTTAAATTGTCGAATTCAGATGTTCATAATATCTTAACCAAATGCACTGTATATCAACTAGGCCTATATGTTTGCTGTACAAGGTTTACCATTATTAGTAAATTATAAATTTTAGCTTTCATCAAATTATCTACAGTAAAACAGAAAGAAATGCATCTAGGAGAATTAAAACTCAGAAATTGTTCTAGGTTTATGGTATACAGTAAACAAAGAAAAAATTCCTGATTTTTAATTCCTTTACTGTGAAAGCCAATATAATATCACTAGGAATTTTTAAAATTTGTTTTTGAATATTTTTACTTTCTTCAAATGTCCATAATTATTGAAATAAGCTATAACGTTGCATATGACAGTCGAATCTCGATATCTCAAACCGCCATTAGTCGAATTTTTTATAACTCGTAGTAATAATTTTTCCCATACAAACATCCTATAATTCTGTAAACATAATTTATTCTGTTTATATCGAAATCTATAACTCAAAGTAAACGATATCTCGAATTTTAAATTATATTTCTGACGCTTAAACTTGTTCATTATCTCGAACATTTGCATATCTTACATTGCAACTTGTCACTTCTAATTCGAATTTTCGAAATACTGTAGTTGAGTCAACCGTATGCAACATTTATACGTACTGAGATAACGTAATAAATGTGTTATCATTACGAAAATCCATTTTATTACATAAATTTAGACAATTAGGTTATATGGTGTAAGCCTACATACTGTATTTTGTGACAAGCATGCTAAAATGTTAACATATTTCCTACGCAGCTCCATAACTCGAATGTTCGATAAATCGAATTTATTTTGGCATCCCCTAACGATTAGAGGTATCCAGGTATCTAGCTAGTATTGGTCCTTGTGAGGTTCGTAGGGAGGTAGTTGCTATCAAAGAAAGGCTCCAATCATCTACCTCAGAAGCCCAACCCCTCTATGGATACCATCCTGCCAAACGGAGGCTGAAATCTAGAAAGTGTTTTCTCCGCACATCTGTTAAGCTTCAAGGGAGAGCAGAGATTGCTAGGATCAAGATGTGGAAAGAAAGAACTTACCACCTTTCCAACTGGATGGAGCCGAAGGAAAGTCCTCCATGTTGACACCAGGAGAAATGGACAACATGGAAAGCCCTTAACAGACTCGGTACAGGAGTCGGCAGAACGAAAGTAAATCTGCGGAAGTGGGGTTTCACAAGCGACTCATCACTATGTGACTGTGGAGAGCAGCAGGCAAGACAATGCAACATTTGTGTCAGTGTGACTTATGTCCTTCAAAATGCACTATGGAATATTTGATTACAGCCTCCTCCAGCGCTATTGACGTCGCCCAATACTGGGCAAAAACCATCTAGCTCTCAAATTTGTTGCTCGGTGTGCGTTTTTGTTTGTACCCATAATGGGCCTGCGTATGTGTATGGCGGAGATTTAGATGTCCTGAATTCATTGTTAATATTCTTTTTTAAATATTTGTATGTTAAGTTGGTGCTTCTGATACAAATAAAGAAAGAAGAGGTATCGATAATCGACTGTACTTAAGCAACACGCAGCCATGAATCTTATTGATAAACTGTGAAAATGTGAAATTTCTAAGTGTCATGGCTACCTAGGAATGGAGCCTAATTTAGTAGTTACAATGCTGTCTAATCTCCACCACCAGATTCTCTGGCCAGTTGACATTATTCCATTTACTAAAGATAGTGTTTCAAATTAATATAGAGCCACTAAGAGCTTCCAGTTCCAAGTCTAGGAGCTCGTCAGTGGTGATCCCGAAAATCCACATGGTTTTCATTACCTTTTTTGTGATTGTCCCCATGGCACCGATCATAAGACCCATCACCTGAATACCTTCTACTTGGTAGAAGGCACAGTAGGTGAATCATCAATACATAGGACCTATGACCACGATGTTCCAAGGATCTAAATAAAGTAACGAAGAACAAGATTCTTCCAAACATAACAAATTAAAAAGGTATGATTTACTGGCAACTTTACTCATTATATCCTTAGAAAAACAAACGTACTTCATGACAAATTAATTCTCTTTCTTCAGAACATAATAAACACAGTATCAAGTTTTAATGTCTGCATGCTACAAAATAAAAGTACTATCACTCCAATCAGGATTTGGTAAGTTACTCCTTTCAGTTTTTTAGGGGCAGGTGACCTCGTAGTTCCGCCCCTTAAAACAACAATAACTAACTCCTTTCAGTTTCCGTTACTTTCAAAAAATAATAAGGAAGTTGCCGTTACAGTTACAATTCGCATAGCAACCAATCGTTATTGTTCCGATAGTTTTGTATAAAATAGTTGCTGGATGATACATTCCCCGCTCCGGTATTTTGCTTGATTTGAACTCAGTAGTGGCTTTCAATATTATAATTATTATTATTATTGTTATTTTTATTATTATTATTATTATTATTATTATTATTATTATTATTATTATTATTATTATTATTATTATTACATAGAGTACATATAACACATTGCTGGTACGTCACAGCATAACTATACGGGATTCAGGGAATCAAAGTCTAGGTACTGAAACTGCCACATCTAAGCTGGAAAGTCGAAATAGCTACCCATGAACTTCCGGACGATTCGGGTTGTTGAGAGAACTACTGCCTACAGTTGAGCATCCAGATCAAGTTCTTTAAGTCCTTGGAGCAAGGTACTTGGGATCTTTACCCGTTGAGTTTTTTCAATCTGAATTACATTGTGTATTTTCAATTTCAATTGTATTTTGTAAGTATTTTGAACCTCAATTGCAATTTGTACGTATTTCCAATCTCATTTGCATTTTGTAAGTATTTTAATATAAGTTGCATTTTGTAAGTATTTCGATTGTACTTTGTATTTTGTATGTATTTTGAACCTAACCTACATTTTGTGTCTATTTTTCAATCTATTCCTTTTGTGAGTATTTTCGTTCTAAATTTTGGAACTATTACCGCTCTTCAATTTGTATTCTTTAATCTGTGTTAAGAGGGGCAGATTACTTCGAAGTTCCGCCCCTTAAAACAACAATAACTAACTATCTTTACCCGTTCTACATGCTATTGCCTTTTGATAGGGCCGACCAACTCACGATATTTGCTGATATTGTCTATGTGTTTTGATTGGAGCTTCTTGTCTTTAGGAATCGCAACATCAATCACGGTAGTTCGCTTGATTTTCTGGCTAACAACCGCCATATCCGGCCTGTTGTGTGATACCGATTGATCAGTCGGAATAGTTCGGTCCCAATACAACTTGAATTCATTGTTTTCAAGAACACTCTCTGGCTGATATTGGTAATAGTAAACTTTCTTCACTGTTAGAAGCTGAAACTTATCAGCCAACTCCTGATGCAAGATTTATTATTATTATTATTATTATTATTATTATTATTATTATTATTATTATTATTATTTTACCTCGCTATGCCCGTCAAAGGAGTGCGATGGAACTCATCTAGCTTATCTTGCTTCCTTGTTGTTCCAAACTCTCTTCATCTTCTCCCTATGGATCTTGAGCCATTTTCTTCCACCTGTAGACCTCCTTATTTTTCTTTTTCCCTTCTGCGTGCCAATTATCGGAATTGTTCTCTTTTCTTCTTGGTTATTACTGGCCAGGGTAACCAAGCAGATCGGTGGGCATTTCCATAATTGCTGATCAAGGTGCTATGCCGAATCGTGATTAGTGACACCTCTTCCCTTTTATCTTCTCTTTTCCGTCACCAGTGACAACCCTTTGTTACTCTCCAGGCAGTCTTCTGTTTTTTTTATATCTCCCATGTAGGACTTTATATTTTGTGCTCCCGTTCTCGTCTTCGAGATGCCGTGTTTTTCTTTCGGTTTTTACTTCCTTTTCTAGTGTTTATTATAAAGGTGCGCGTAGAGGCACTGATCTAGTTTATTTAATGTAATTCCGTGATACCGGATTAAGCAGATTCCATCAAGGTAGGTCATGTCTTTGTATTTGCTTACTGTATGGAATACTATGGCGTATGGCCTTTTTAGTATGTCCATTGTGAGCTTGTTTCGTTCCCGTTATCTTTGTCCTCCTATCGTCGTATCTTTTGTGTGGGTATTTTGTTCGGTTTACTGTATAGTGCGTACACCAGTAAGATCATTACCATACCTCTTATCTTCTGTTTGTCTCCCTTATCTTAAGATTGCGTCTTCCTACGCAAATCTATGAGTATGGCTTAGTCCCTTTCTGGCGTAACTTATTTTGATGGATATCTTTTATTTAGTGTAACGTAACGTCCCTTGTGTTTATTTTATTTCGGTTTCTTGCCCCTCATTTTAATGGTTTAGTTATCTACTGAACCCGATGGGGTTATGCTGACTGGAATCGAACATGGTTCTCAGAGACTGTGATCTCAGTAAAAAGGTTCCACCAGGGAGCGAACCAGAGATCTGTACAGGGAGTTTCTTGGTAAAAAAAACCCTCGAAAGAAATGTATATTTAATCACTGGTGTGATTTTTGATGAAATGGCATTATTTATTAAAATAATGTAGGAAATAATGAGCAGATTATATCATTATAAGACGATTTGGTGTAAGCTATTGGAGGTTTGAAGCACAGAGGAGGGCAGAGCTGACATTTACTAATCGGCCCAGAATTGTGGGTTGGTCCCAGTGGAGCCACGTCCATCTCTGTCACCCCATTATGTCGTCTGGAGCAGGGGAGAGGCCTGAATAATGACACAGTTATTCCCCGACGGAGAATAGATTTAGAGGAGGGGCGGAGAAATGCCCAGAAAAATCATTGATTACTCGTGATTGGAGTAACGAATCGAGATGAGAGTTGCACACAGGTGAATATCTTGGCAAGAAGATAATTTTAGAGTCTTTTACCTGCGAAATTGGTGCATATTTAGTGATGTGCGTAAGGACTGTAAAACGACCATTGTTCGCGGATGGATGTGAAGATGTTGACGGGGAGTTCCCGACTAGGTAGCGTCCCACGCCATGGAGAAAGGAATTAATATTAATTAATTGAACGAGCGATTCCTTTGCACACAGATAGTTTTGGGACCTGTGAAGAGAGAGGAACACAATGATCATGGTTTGAAGACCTGAATCATGCTGTGAGAGGAGCGAAGATTACGCGGGAAGATGTTGCTCTACTTTCTGTGGAAATCCGATATAAGGGAGTAGACCCCAGGAGGAGCCCTCTGTTCTCAGTGTTACTCTGTTCTAACTCACTTGAAGCTCAGTCGAGACGCAGTCAAGCTCAGTCTACATGCCGCCAAGCGCAGTTACAGCCAGTTACAGTTTTACTCAATTGTCAATTGTAGCACAATGGAAATAAGTTGCAATCAGTATGCAGCAAATATGCAGCAGTACGAGACAGCGTGTAAGCCGCAGACAGAAGTCTTCAAATAAGCTACGTGCAGTCTTCGAGTGAAACTTCAGTCAGCTACAGCCAGGTTGAAGCAAGTTCGTCAAGGCAAAACGCATGACGGATCTATTCATCGAGACGCCGAACAAGGACTGGTATGTGTAAAAGAAACAGTAAACATGCTTGTATGAATAATAGTCGTGATACAGGCATAATTAGCAGCACGAACTATGACGTGTTCAGTTACGAAGCACCGTATAGGCTAACGGTAGAAATATTGTATATAATTATTTGTGAAAGTGTTGAACTTTATTAAGCGCAGTGTGTATAGTATTAACTAATCGTATATGTGTGTAACAACGATAGAATGCGCTAAAGAAACCTTACTAAGTGTTTGGTATTGCCATGAGAGTACCAGATGTTAACGCTCATGTTTAGGAGCAAGCGTATTGATGTAACGCAGGACGCTTACTGTAGGAGTAATGATCGTCATAAAACTGTTGGAGAGTTCCGAGAGCAGATAACCAGACTTTCAATCAGGAGTTGGTAACGTCAGATGCCGTCGACACCTGCAATTTCGATCTCTGCTAGGGAATTTCAGCATTGAAGTGTGTATAAAGTGACGAGTGTTCAGTGTAATGTATATGTAAAAATATCATTTAAAGTAGTGTTTGATGAAGTGTTTTACATGTTTGGGGAGTGATAACTTCCTGAAAGGTATGCAACGTGTCGTGTTGGTGATAGAAATTAGGTGTAATCAAATGTGTGTAAACAAGAGAAATATGTCGCGTTAAACCCATTATGGCGGGCGACATGGAAGAATATGATTGGTCGGAGCCACCTTAGATGCCTATAGAGATGTAAGTACCCCACAAATTATGGTTATGATCATGTAGAAGTATGGACCGATGCATGTCTGTGATTCCGTAAAGATATTGTGAATTCCTTATAGATGCCAGTAAAAATCAGTTAGGAGGCTGATCCTCCATGTTTAATCAGTAATGAGTTGATTTTTATAGAGTTGAAATGATGATTTGCATCATTAAGTGGAGTAATTATTCCCACTATGAATTAAGAATGGCAATCAGTTATGTAAATGTAACGAACGCGATTGTTCGAGTTTAAAACGTTTAGCTATGTCGGAAATTTTGGTAATTTGTGTGAGAATAATAATAAATAATGATTTGGTCATTTATGTCAATGAGATTTTCAATAATAATAATAAAGGATGATTTTGGTCATTTATGTCAGTGAGAAATGATGATAATAATAATAATGGTTATTAAGAGTATGAATGAACACATCAGGAAACAAATAAATGTTGTAAGCGAGAATTATTAACGCTAAGTGCAAGACTTATCAATCTAAGCAGGAGGATGTTACAGTGAGGTTACATTTCAGTAATTATGGAAAGAAGTTTTTTATCAGAATATTGCATATATTCGGTAATGATACCAGTAATGAAAGAGCTTTTATTGAATTGAATTTGCAGCTTAATTGAGAAGCTTATAGAGTAAATGTTAGATTTCTCTTAAAATAATAGGTCGGAATGTCGTAGCATGGAGCATTAGGGGCCAGATAGTCTATTCTACGTATGAATTCTCCTATGTCGTGGACATTGTTGGAGATATTATTTATTGCAGAGTTGTAGTGATGGACCCTAACTCTGAAGAAAGGATTGAAATGTGTTCCGGATTGGAATCTTTGTAAGAGTCGAGGAAACAGGGACACCTTGCAGCTCTATGATTTCCCGAGAACTTATAGATGAGTTATGTACGCTCGTGGGCAGCGAAAACTCATGGCGACAGTGGTTTTGTGCGCCTATATTATACTTGAGACATCGGTCACCGCCAGGCTCATGCATTACGAACCCCGAACCTTCATGTTGAATGGACCCATGTGAGGCCATTAATTAATCGTTATCCTCGACGTAGGAATAATTACAAAAGCTCATTCAATACCTGTTGGCATAATAGTCAATTAAGATCCTTTGGGAACATATGTGTCGGTCAGGACACAGTATTTGTCTTGTAAATCTCCACTGCTTAGAGAGAGGGAAGCTTTCAAACTTTTAGAAAGGTCGAGATAATTGGTGGAACGACCCATCCCACTTTCTATTGTGTAGCGATTTCCTTAGCTGAGGGTCGATGCCAACCACCCGGACCGCTCAGGCAAGTTATAAAGGGAAGAGATTCTAGACCTTGTTAAAATGACATATAATGCAAGATTGTTATGTTGAGTATTATAGCCATGTGGTTTGTGAACACATGGATAATTATAGTTAATCCTGATGGTTCATTAATATAGCTATCTGACGAATAGTTACATGATATATTTGTACTGTCACTGGAACCAAGTCATGTAGTTGGTTACTAGATGCCAATCGCCATGAGCGCGAGGCAGTCTATCGTACAATCCGACATAAGCTATAACGTAACGTTTTATCTAGGAATCACAGACAGCACGCAGTGAAACCATATAATTGAAGGATGTGTAGGGGGTAGCTTACATAATTATGGAGTTGCACGTTGATTTTGGTGCAACGTCCAAATAGGTAAATGCATGCAAAGCATTTCATTGGTGAGAAGAAAAATATTAAAACACGCACGGCACACATAATTGTTTAACGTAAAGAGGTTTAAGGAATAATCCTTGTTGTAATATTAAAGAAGTCACATTGTATGACTGTTATGTTAATGTACAGTTTGTTTTGAAGTCGTAGGTGCATCAGCGCACTAGTATATCCTTGTGAAGTTCACAGAAGGGTAAAGCATTATGGCTAGGTATGACTTTGTTGTGATTTCATATTTGTTTATTTGTGGATTGTGGAAGTAAAAATTTTGTTTGCTTTATTTTATGCTTTTTTTGGGTATTGTTTTGTGTTTGAAGCCATGATTTATTTTACTGGATTAAAGTTTTAGAATAGAGTTGTGCCTTATCATTGTAGAGTTGATACCTTTTAGCCTCAAATCCAAAATATGCACTGCAAAATTGGGGTTACCGTACACGCCTGAGAGCTGATGCTAGTTGGAGGCAGATGCATATTATCCAACGAGATTACTCACATGGGTACATGGGATTTGATGTCCTATACTGTGATTTGAGCTAAAGGTACGACTAAAGTCGGTCAGATTTAATGCACACAACTCTATTAAAGTAAGAATTAACGAAGTAGGGTGTGACCGCTCCTAATCCATAGCTAAGTTCCGATACGTATATATAAATTTTGATAGATTGTGTATCACTATCATTTATCATGACGCCCATCTGTGGAGTCTATGGTAGTAAAAGCTCTATTAATTTATCTTGGCGTGGCCCAAGTGGGGCTTTCGGCAGTAAAAACCACTCCCTGAACAGTTTTTATAGTAAATTAAAATACGGCCGATGTCCTACTAATTCTAGTACCACGACGCATATTAATTTATCATGGCGCCAGAATACGTGGAACTTATGGGATTTAGGGAAAACCCATAGATTTTTTATGGTATTTCATGGGGAAAACCATAGTAATTGTTTTGCCTCAAACTGTGTTTGAGTGATTTTTGAATTCAGTAGGCTTTTGAGGTAACGCAGAATCTCTCTATTGAGAAGAGAATGGCCTAAGGGTACTAGCGTTACATACCCAATCCACAATCTACCATAATATTATCAGGTTTTGTACGACTTCACAATATGTGTGCAGTGTTTGATGTTTCTCTTCGAAACGTATCCACATATTTTTTCAGGAAGCCTGCCTGCATATTTAAGTGTGTTATTGTAAAATGTCATGTACGGAGGAGATCTTGCAAGTTATTGCAGGACTGAAACAACATTTTGATGCTGCTCATGAGCAGAGTAAACTGGAAACCAAAGCGTTCCAGGATAGTATAAACACTCGGTTAGATGAGAACCAGAGAGAGTTAAATAACAGGTTAGATGCCAATCAGGAGGCAATTAATGCAACTCAGGTTGAAATAAACAACCGTTTAGATGCAAATAAAACTGAAATAAACAGTCGGTTAGATGCAAATAAAGTTGAATATAAAGATGAATTAAACAATAAGTTAGGTCAAATGCAAGAAGTCATTAAGACCGAAGTAACAGATACTGTTGTAAGCATTGTATCGGAAATGCAGGTAAATACTGATAAACGTTTCGAGGCCATAGAAGCCAAACTTGAGGGTAATTTGCAAGCGTGTAGGCATGCTCAGGAGCAAACCAACAGTAAATTAGAGGCGTTGTCTAACGATATTAAGGATATTCAGATCCAAAATGAGGCGAATCTCGAACGCCAAGCGAAACAGTTCGCAGAGTTTACGAAAACAGTAGACCAGAGATTAGAGGAGAACGACTCCAAATGGGACCAGAAATTGAAAAGCTACGCTAGAGCAATTAACGGTGACCTCAAGAAACAGGACCAGAATATATTAGGTCAATGCCAGGAAATAGGCGAAATTAAGGCTATCGCTCATGAAAGTAAGGAGCTGGTAGGCAACGTGAAAGGTCAGATGGGTAAAGTTCATAAAGAACTGGACCAAGTGCAAAGCGACATTATCATAGTCAATAAAAGACAAGAGGAAAATAGAGGCGAGATCACCAAGGTCCGGAATGAATTGTCTAAAGTCAATGGACACATTCAAGATGAAATTAAAGGTCTGAGAGAAGAACTCGAAATAAGAGAAGGCCAGAAAACAGAGGCAAGCGACAAGACCCTTGCTCAAATTAAAGAGGACGTAGAGGATGAAATATCCCATATCAAACAAAGTCTGAAAGAAGACAAGGTGAAAATCTTTCAAGTAGCCGAGGAAAACCGAGATAGGCTTACGAGGATAGAAAAAGAAGTCATCACTCGCCTAGAAAGAGCAGAAATGCGCCATAACCAAATGGAGACTAGGATAATAGCACAGGAGGAGACACTTCTGAAATATCCTAAGTCAAGTGAAGGCAGCATAGAGGATATAAGAAAAACAAGGTGGGCAGACCCAGAAACCCAACCTATAAGCAGGAATGCTGCAGGCGCAGGAGAAAGTCCTTACATGACGCCAGGTGTACCAATTGCGGCATCGACGCCACATGAAAATGCGATGCACACCCAGGTGATAAACGTCATTAGGGCAAGCGAAGAAAAACCTAGGAAGTTTTCAGGTAGTCACTGTAGTATGACACCAAAATATTGGTTAAAGGAAGTGACTGAATATCTCAATGATGCACGAATACCGCAGGAGCGTAGGCTACGTGCTATAGAGAAGTTAACAGAGGGGGAGTGCGCATTATGGTTTCGCAGCTTCCGTTACACTTTTGATACTGTTGAGGAATTCCGCGAGGCATTCTTGAAGAGGTATTGGGACGCCGCGACTCAGCAGAATTTACGGCTGGATTTGTATGCCAAAAAGTACAGCACGAACAACCCGACGAAGTACGCAGAATTCTTCATATCGCAGATGTGTCGTTTTAAAGAGCTGGATCAAAAACCTAGTGAACTGGAGCTATGCATTGCTATCGCCAAACAGCTTCCATACGAGATCCAAAGGCTACTAATCTCGGCTAATGCGAAAACGGCTATGGAAATGGAGACAGTTCTAAGGCAACTGGACCTCACCACAGCAAATACTATGCGTCAGAGTCGAACCGTGGAACAAGTCCACGTGACCAACACACAGACTGACCAACAGCAAGCTCCAAGGAACAACAAGGCCACGAGCACAGAAACTTTAGATTCCTATGGACGGCAATGGGAACAGGAACCCAGAAAATGGCAGTCAAGGTACCAAGGAAATGCTAATAAAGCAGGAAGAGGTCGAAGTTCGTGGAATAAACACAATAACAGGGGCAAACCGTACCATAACAATGGAGGTAATAATGGCCAGGAAGGCAATAATAGAAATTGGAGACCCCAAGAGAGAAGAAATAACTTCGATGACGAGGCAGAAGAGCGATATCATGCTTCTTTGCGATACCTCGAAGAAAGGGGAGATGAGCCCCAGAAATCACAAGTCCGCTGGCAAGAAGTCATGCAGAACAGGACATCGCCAGACAGATATGGAGATGGAGCTAAGAGTTTGGAACTACAGCGCAGCGAACAGGAGAGAAGGAACTCCAAAGGGGCGGGCGCTGAAGAAAAAAAAAACGCCAAAATTAGAAGAGCTCGAGACTGATGGATGGAAGTCTATTAACATCGTCAATTGGATAGCCAAACCAGAAGAATTGATTGAGGATACAGGAGGACCACAGGTCATGGTCAAGAGAGAATTGCCTATTATAATTGTGAGAGTGGCAGGATTAAAAGTCAGAAGTCTGCTAGACACAGGATCAACAGTGAGCCTGATGACACAAGCTCTATATAATGAAATAGCCCGGAGAGAGAACATTTTGAAGATACCGATCTCCAGTGTCAAAATTAAAGGGGTAATTCCAGACAGAACAATGATATGTAAATACCAGGTATTCCTAGATTTACAGATAGGAGGCTCTATTTTCTCACAGAGTTTTCTGTTAGTAAACAAACTACCTTATAACCTACTTATTGGGGCAGAGTTTATAAGGGAATACAGAGTGATAATTGACCTAGCACAGGACAGGGTTATGTTCCATGTGAATGAAGAAGCTGAAGGCTTAGAGGTCGCACTCAATGAAATTGAACCAGGATCCAGTGAACAAGTATGGCATACATACAGAGATGTGGCTGATGAAGAAGTGTTAGCTATTGAGCAGTTAGAAGCGGAGCTCAAAACACTAGCCACAGACTTGGAAAAAGATCTGGAACCCAAATTGGAAGACTACATTTCGGAGAAGCTAGAAGAAGCGAAAATTGGGCTAAAAGAGAAGGAAAATTTAAAGCAGTTATTGCTGGAACAGAAGGAAGTCTTTGATTCGAGACCTGGTCGGATAAAGAACTTCACTTATGCTTTTCAAGTCAGTGATTGGACACCATTTAGGCAGAAACCCTACCCTATAGCTGAAAAGCATTATGCTAAAGTGAAAGAGGCAATTCAGGAGATGTTGGAGGCCGGTGTTATTGAGAAAACACCTACGCCTTATGTAAGTCCATTGGTAATTGTACCAAAGACAGACGGATCTGTCAGAGTCTGCTTGGACCTGAGACGCTTAAATTTGAGAGTTATTCCGGAATTTGACCAAGTGCCACCTATTAAAGAGATCCTCAGGAAGTTTAAAGGAAAAACTATATTCTCAAACTTGGATATCACATCCAGTTTGCACCATCTTGAATTAGAGAAGAAAACTAGTCTGTTGACAGGATTTATGTTTGATCAACATACATTCACATTTTTAAGGCTACCTTTTGGGTTGAAAACAGCTGGTTCAGCCCTGATAAGAGCGTTAGATCGCAATCTATCAGATGAGGTTAAAGAGAGTACCATCAGATATGTAGACGACATTCTACTCACATCAGAATCTCTGGAGGAGCACATGAGAGACCTGAAGAAGTTGCTAGATGACCTTCGAGAGGCTAACTTTAAGGTCAATATCAAGAAATCGCACTTCTGTCAGAGGGAAGTTAAATTCCTAGGGCATGTTATTGATGCAAATGGAGTGAAGCCCAATCCAGATAAATTGGAGATAATTCGGAATTTCCCTCGACCCACGAAAGTTAAGCACGTCCGACAGTATTTGGGAGTAATTGGATTCTTTTCGAACCACTGCCCAAACTATACTGCGACAGTAGCACCACTGCAGGACCTATTGAAGAAAGGCGGCAGATGGAATTGGACGGAGCAATGTCAGGAAGCATTCGTGAGGTCAAAACAAATGCTTTTGGAATATGTGAAACTGGGATACCCAGATTATACCCAGAAGTTCATCATACAGACGGATGCATCACTTATTGGGATTGGAGCGATGCTATTCCAGGAAAATGTTGACCAGCCTGAGAAGAAAGTTTTTATCGCCTTTATCAGCAGAAGACTGAGAGCCCATGAGAAAAATTACACGATCACAGAGATAGAATTGCTCGCAATTTTGTACGCGTTGCAATCGTGGCACAAACTCGTGTACGGCTTACGAATAGTTCTGAGAACAGACCATAAAGCTTTAACATTTTTGTTAAAGACAGATTTGTCTAGTCAGAGATTGACAAGATGGTCCCTGTATATCCAGCAATTTAATGTGGAAATAGAATACTGTCCAGGGAAAGAGAATGTAATACCGGACATATTAAGTCGTTACCCTAGAGAAGAAGAAGTACTAGCGGTCCAGATTGAGAATCGAGATCAGAAGACGTTGGATGACTTAAGGAACATTACCAACCTACAACGCGAAGACCCATGGTTGAAGATGATAATCGATTACTTTGAGGGACGTTTAGCAAGGGGAACTGCGATATACAGAGAGGCGGAGGCATTGGCAACAGATTATGTATGGTATAATCAGATATTACACAAGTGGGACGATGTGGATCACACACGTCAAAGGATTGTAATTCCTGCATCTTTGCAGAGGAGGTTAGTATGGCTAGCCCACAGAGCATTTGGTCATCCGGGGATTGATAAAATCTGTGCTCTGTTGAAGGAAGCATTTACTTGGCCGAAATTGAGAGAAACGGTGAGAAATGCTATTAGAACATGTGATCTTTGCCAAAGGGTAAAGCCGAATCCCTTTTTAATGAGGCAACGACCTATCCCGTTATTGCCAGAGAAGCCAAGGCAGCTATTGAGTATCGACAACTTTGGACCATTGCCTAGAGCACGTAGAGGCAATAGACACATTTTTGTAGCCATGGATGTATTTTCGAAAATGGTGGTGTTGTGCCCCATTCAAAAGACAAGTTCAAAACAGGTCTTGAAGCGCCTGAAAGAGAGAGTTATTCCGATTCTTGGGAAGCCGGATAACATTCTCTCGGACCACGGAAGTTGCTTTACTAGTGCAGAATTTCGTCGAGAATTGGAAACTCTAGGAATTAGGCAGATTTTATCTAACATTCGCCATCCTGAGGCAAGTCCCGTTGAAAGAGTAATGAGAGAGATCCAGAAATACATGAAGATCTACTGTTCTGAAGCGAATTGGCGTTGGATTGAATTTCTAGAAGTAATTGAATACTGTATAAATAATACTGTACATGAGGCGACAGGTCAGGTTCCCGTTACTCTACATCTGGATCAGAGACCTGAGAGACCGTGGAATGGTGTTATTCCATTACCTGTAGACGCACAGCCCGGTAGAGAATTGAGGATCCAACGAACCTTTGAATATCTCAAAGCACAGGCGGAGAGACGTCAGAGAAGGAATCGTGCGAAGAGGTATCATAAACCGCTTCTCGTGGGACAGAAAGTTTTAATTAAGAAACCCGCCAGTTCAGATCCAGAGGCACGGAAGTATAAAAAGTTTAATTTTTCTTACCACGGCCCGTTCGAGGTGATAAGAGACCTCCAGAACAATGCATACAGGTTAAGGCATTTAGAGAATGGAAACGAGGTCGTTATGAACATAGCCAACTTAAAAATTTATTACTCGCCAGAAGAATTCGATGAACCAGAAGAAGAATTAGTAACGCACACCCAACTCAACGTGGAGAGCGGAGGCAGCCAAGCAGGCAGACCTGAATGTTGGAACGGCGAGACGGGACGAGAAGCAGACAGTTTACCCAGTGTAAGCGGAGAGCAGAAAGAATGCCAGTGTTTGCAAGAATTCTATGAAGAAATGGTCAGAATGGCTAGAGAGGTTGAGGCTGTAAACGCGACCCTTCGCAGGGAGAATAGACAGCTCAGAAACAAGGCCGAGTGTGGAAGGGGGAACACTACTCACCCACTCGTAGCCAGACAAGGTGAAGGACCCCAGACGTAAACACAGACGGTGGTCGACAGTCAGCTGGTTACTTATATAAGCCACTTGCATTGGACTTTTATAAGTTTTGCAAGGGGAACATGAACCCGATGGGGTTATGCTGACTGGAATCGAACATGGTTCTCAGAGACTGTGATCTCAGTAAAAAGGTTCCACCAGGGAGCGAACCAGAGATCTGTACAGGGAGTTTCTTGGTAAAAAAAACCCTCGAAAGAAATGTATATTTAATCACTGGTGTGATTTTTGATGAAATGGCATTATTTATTAAAATAATGTAGGAAATAATGAGCAGATTATATCATTATAAGACGATTTGGTGTAAGCTATTGGAGGTTTGAAGCACAGAGGAGGGCAGAGCTGACATTTACTAATCGGCCCAGAATTGTGGGTTGGTCCCAGTGGAGCCACGTCCATCTCTGTCACCCCATTATGTCGTCTGGAGCAGGGGAGAGGCCTGAATAATGACACAGTTATTCCCCGACGGAGAATAGATTTAGAGGAGGGGCGGAGAAATGCCCAGAAAAATCATTGATTACTCGTGATTGGAGTAACGAATCGAGATGAGAGTTGCACACAGGTGAATATCTTGGCAAGAAGATAATTTTAGAGTCTTTTACCTGCGAAATTGGTGCATATTTAGTGATGTGCGTAAGGACTGTAAAACGACCATTGTTCGCGGATGGATGTGAAGATGTTGACGGGGAGTTCCCGACTAGGTAGCGTCCCACGCCATGGAGAAAGGAATTAATATTAATTAATTGAACGAGCGATTCCTTTGCACACAGATAGTTTTGGGACCTGTGAAGAGAGAGGAACACAATGATCATGGTTTGAAGACCTGAATCATGCTGTGAGAGGAGCGAAGATTACGCGGGAAGATGTTGCTCTACTTTCTGTGGAAATCCGATATAAGGGAGTAGACCCCAGGAGGAGCCCTCTGTTCTCAGTGTTACTCTGTTCTAACTCACTTGAAGCTCAGTCGAGACGCAGTCAAGCTCAGTCTACATGCCGCCAAGCGCAGTTACAGCCAGTTACAGTTTTACTCAATTGTCAATTGTAGCACAATGGAAATAAGTTGCAATCAGTATGCAGCAAATATGCAGCAGTACGAGACAGCGTGTAAGCCGCAGACAGAAGTCTTCAAATAAGCTACGTGCAGTCTTCGAGTGAAACTTCAGTCAGCTACAGCCAGGTTGAAGCAAGTTCGTCAAGGCAAAACGCATGACGGATCTATTCATCGAGACGCCGAACAAGGACTGGTATGTGTAAAAGAAACAGTAAACATGCTTGTATGAATAATAGTCGTGATACAGGCATAATTAGCAGCACGAACTATGACGTGTTCAGTTACGAAGCACCGTATAGACTAACGGTAGAAATATTGTATATAATTATTTGTGAAAGTGTTGAACTTTATTAAACGCAGTGTGTATAGTATTAACTAATCGTATATGTGTGTAACAACGATAGAATGCGCTAAAGAAACCTTACTAAGTGTTTGGTATTGCCATGAGAGTACCAGATGTTAACGCTCATGTTTAGGAGCAAGCGTATTGATGTAACGCAGGACGCTTACTGTAGGAGTAATGATCGTCATAAAACTGTTGGAGAGTTCCGAGAGCAGATAACCAGACTTTCAATCAGGAGTTGGTAACGTCAGATGCCGTCGACACCTGCAATTTCGATCTCTGCTAGGGAATTTCAGCATTGAAGTGTGTATAAAGTGACGAGTGTTCAGTGTAATGTATATGTAAAAATATCATTTAAAGTAGTGTTTGATGAAGTGTTTTACATGTTTGGGGAGTGATAACTTCCTGAAAGGTATGCAACGTGTCGTGTTGGTGATAGAAATTAGGTGTAATCAAATGTGTGTAAACAAGAGAAATATGTCGCGTTAAACCCATTATGGCGGGCGACATGGAAGAATATGATTGGTCGGAGCCACCTTAGATGCCTATAGAGATGTAAGTACCCCACAAATTATGGTTATGGTCATGTAGAAGTATGGACCGATGCATGTCTGTGATTCCGTAAAGATATTGTGAATTCCTTATAGATGCCAGTAAAAATCAGTTAGGAGGCTGATCCTCCATGTTTAATCAGTAATGAGTTGATTTTTATAGAGTTGAAATGATGATTTGCATCATTAAGTGGAGTAATTATTCCCACTATGAATTAAGAATGGCAATCAGTTATGTAAATGTAACGAACGCGATTGTTCGAGTTTAAAACGTTTAGCTATGTCGGAAATTTTGGTAATTTATGTGAGAATAATAATAAATAATGATTTGGTCATTTATGTCAATGAGATTTTCAATAATAATAATAAAGGATGATTTTGGTCATTTATGTCAATGAGAAATGATGATAATAATAATAATGGTTATTAAGAGTATGAATGAACACATCAGGAAACAAATAAATGTTGTAAGCGAGAATTATTAACGCTAAGTGCAAGACTTATCAATCTAAGCAGGAGGATGTTACAGTGAGGTTACATTTCAGTAATTATGGAAAGAAGTTTTTTATCAGAATATTGCATATATTCGGTAATGATACCAGTAATGAAAGAGCTTTTATTGAATTGAATTTGCAGCTTAATTGAGAAGCTTATAGAGTAAATGTTAGATTTCTCTTAAAATAATAGGTCGGAATGTCGTAGCATGGAGCATTAGGGGCCAGATAGTCTATTCTACGTATGAATTCTCCTATGTCGTGGACATTGTTGGAGATATTATTTATTGCAGAGTTGTAGTGATGGACCCTAACTCTGAAGAAAGGATTGAAATGTGTTCCGGATTGGAATCTTTGTAAGAGTCGAGGAAACAGGGACACCTCGCAGCTCTATGATTTCCCGAGAACTTATAGATGAGTTATGTACGCTCGTGGGCAGCGAAAACTCATGGCGACAGTGGTTTTGTGCGCCTATATTATACTTGAGACATCGGTCACCGCCAGGCTCATGCATTACGAACCCCGAACCTTCATGTTGAATGGACCCATGTGAGGCCATTAATTAATCGTTATCCTCGACGTAGGAATAATTACAAAAGCTCATTCAATACCTGTTGGCATAATAGTCAATTAAGATCCTTTGGGAACATATGTGTCGGTCAGGACACAGTATTTGTCTTGTAAATCTCCACTGCTTAGAGAGAGGGAAGCTTTCAAACTTTTAGAAAGGTCGAGATAATTGGTGGAACGACCCATCCCACTTTCTATTGTGTAGCGATTTCCTTAGCTGAGGGTCGATGCCAACCACCCGGACCGCTCAGGCAAGTTATAAAGGGAAGAGATTCTAGACCTTGTTAAAATGACATATAATGCAAGATTGTTATGTTGAGTATTATAGCCATGTGGTTTGTGAACACATGGATAATTATAGTTAATCCTGATGGTTCATTAATTTAGCTATCTGACGAATAGTTACATGATATATTTGTACTGTCACTGGAACCAAGTCATGTAGTTGGTTACTAGATGCCAATCGCCATGAGCGCGAGGCAGTCTATCGTACAATCCGACATAAGCTATAACGTAACGTTTTATCTAGGAATCACAGACAGCACGCAGTGAAACCATATAATTGAAGGATGTGTAGGGGGTAGCTTACATAATTATGGAGTTGCACGTTCATTTTGGTGCAACGTCCAAATAGGTAAATGCATGCAAAGCATTTCATTGGTGAGAAGAAAAATATTAAAACACGCACGGCACACATAATTGTTTAACGTAAAGAGGTTTAAGGAATAATCCTTGTTGTAATATTAAAGAAGTCACATTGTATGACTGTTATGTTAATGTACAGTTTGTTTTGAAGTCGTAGGTGCATCAGCGCACTAGTATATCCTTGTGAAGTTCACAGAAGGGTAAAGCATTATGGCTAGGTATGACTTTGTTGTGATTTCATATTTGTTTATTTGTGGATTGTGGAAGTAAAAATTTTGTTTGCTTTATTTTATGCTTTTTTTGGGTATTGTTTTGTGTTTGAAGCCATGATTTATTTTACTGGATTAAAGTTTTAGAATAGAGTTGTGCCTTATCATTGTAGAGTTGATACCTTTTAGCCTCAAATCCAAAATATGCACTGCAAAATTGGGGTTACCGTACACGCCTGAGAGCTGATGCTAGTTGGAGGCAGATGCATATTATCCAACGAGATTACTCACATGGGTACACTACGTCATATCTACGCGCGCTTTTATTAAACTCAGTCCTTTCTCATATTCCCTCACCTACTCCATTTCTTCTGGGCTATTAGAGCTACCGTTCGCTTCTTTGGCGGTATACTCACTTTTCCTGGCACCTTGTCTAGCTCTTTTATCTTTCGTATTTCACAATGTAATTTTACTCTTTACGAGTATTCCTTCCCCATATATCTCCCTCCCTTTTACCTTTACCTCCTATCGCCCATTACCTTAACGTCACGGTCCTTTGTATCGTCTGTTTTTTCTTATGTCTTATGTTTGACAACCACATAACCTCACCTTATTCCGCACGTTGTTTAGTTCTTTATTCTTTAAGCAACTAGACTAGACTAGGCTAGGCCCATGGTTCTTCCTAGCTACGGGATTCGAATTGAACTTGCATTCACAGCAACGTGGATGTACGTTCAGTCCACCGCCTCTGATTCTATTATCCTTTCATCACCTAGTCATGTATCATGGGCCCAGCGCACGACTAATAGGTACACACTTCCACTGCGACAACATCTGCGAACAAGGCCGGACGGCAAAATCTTTATAGGCTCTTACAGCCAAGTTTACTTGGATGAAATGTTTGGCTGGTTTGAAAATTGATGATTATCAAATAGTTACCAGAATTTTTATCTATCGTTTTTCACAGGACTGCCCAACCTACGGCCCGCCAAAACTTTGAAACAACTAAAGCCAACTGGACAAAGCAGTGTGTGCACACCCTTACCCAAGGTCATTGACTCACTGATGAACACTTAAAATACGTATTAATGATTGGTACAACTAAGTTCGATCCTAAGTGGAGAGACATTATAAGTACCGGTACAAAGCTTTTCCAGTCGTCGAACTAAACTAAATTATCATGAACTTTATTTTTAATTCGATAAATAAATGAACATAAATACTCACTCGTTGTCATTCATGCTGTATTAGTGTATCGAATATCATCGTACTACTATTTTAAAGGGATTTATTAAAAATATATAATTTTTTAGTGTTTTATTTTTTATCCATTATAAATAAATTTATAAATTTAGAAATAAATTTCCTTTTCTTCCAAATTATCTCAGTACCAACTGGGTCAAATATTTTTTTGAGCTTTTTGTTTATTATTTTTGTATACCTTTAATTAGTGATCTGCCACAATGGTCAGTGTTTCAGCCTCGGGTTTGATTACCGTGTTGTGATATAGAAAACGGCAAGAATACTAAGAAAAGTAAGCTCAGACAGCCACAAAACTCACCATAGTGCACCTATATTTAAAAGAAATCCATACCCCACAAACCCCCAGGAGTGTTATTGGCTTCCAAGGCCCCTAACTATTTACAATGTGGCTCTAAGTTAAAGAAAAAGGTTGGGCACCGCTGCTCTACCATATCACTTGTGATGTCTATTTCCTGAAGGTTTTTAGTCTACTTTCGATTTTTGCAAAAAATGAAAGTAGACTTATGAGATATACACAGGGCCAAAAAATTGTGTGTCTTTCTGTGTGTCTGTGTGTGTGTATTCTGAATGTCTGCCCCCCCCCCCCCCCTCTCAATTAGAACACGGTGAAACAAAATTGAACGAAATTTGGTACAGAGGTAGCACTATCAAAGGGCACCTCATTGTCATGTTTTATATCGAAGCCATCTTGACGAAAACGTGATGCCGGCCACCCAAATGTTAAAAGCTTAAATCAAATTACGACCAACCTAATCTACCAAATTTTGCAACAACATACCTTTATGTGAGAAGCGTTATTTGACCAAGCTACAAGGTCATCAGTCCAATAGTTTGCATATGGTGCCCATGTATGTGTGCAAATCGATTCCCCCTATCTATTCAAACACGGTGAAACTGAACTGAACAAAATTTGGTACAGAGGTAGCACTAGCAAAGGGTACCTCAGTGTCAAGTTTTATATTGCCGCCATCTTGACGGAAACGTAATGGCGGCCACCCAAATGTTAAAGGCTTAAATCAAATTACGACTAACTTAATCATCCGATCTCTACCAAATTTTCCACTTCTCTGACCACGTGTCATCATTACCAGTTGTATCTGAAAACAAATTGTGTTCAGCTCGAAGACACTGTCCTTGTGACGGTAGAGGAATAATCTCTCGTAGAGTCCGTGGGTGAAGCCAAGTTTGGAGGATAAGCAATTTAAAAAATATCTCTTTAAAAATGAATGTTTCTTGTTTGTTTGTTTGTTTGTTTGTTTGTTTGTGTGTTTGTCTGTCCCGTAGGCCTTCATATGTCATTAATTCGATTGCGGCGAAACATTGGTGAGTTGTAGTGCACACTTCCGCGAAGATTCTGAATTAGTCAATCCATTTTACAATAGGTGTCGCACGAGTAGCCTTCTTTCGACAAATGAATGTCACGCGAATCGTTTCTAAAATGTCGGGTACGCGTTCATATACTCGTACCATTCATCCAACTGCGATGAAACTATGGTGAGTTGTTGTGTGCACTTCTGCAAAGGTATCTGAATTAGTAAATACATTTTACAATAGGTGGTGCGCGAGTCGCTTCAACAAATGAGTGTTTACCCGCTTATAGTTTCAAGAAACGAACTTTAGGTTAGCTAAAGTGTACACGCACGCGTATGTTTCTGAATTAGTGAATCTAATTTGCAATAGGTGGCACGCAAGTCGTTTCAACAAATGAGAGTTAGTGTGCCAATTGTTTTAACAATCGAACTTTGGTGAGTTATTTTACGCATTTTACAATTGGTGGCGCGCAAATCGTTTCAACAAATAAGTGTATTTCACACAGTTTAGCAACAGTTTGTGTGTTTTCTTTGTATGAGTGTGCATGCGTGACATTGAAAGAAATACAATCAGTGCTTGATAAACACTTTCTTTCATTGGCATTGAACGTATGCCGGGTACAGCTAGTAGGCAAATCTAATACGTGTTATCACGTGTAACTGAAGTTGGTCAGAACACCTGGTAAGGAATATTTTGCTATGGTCAACTATTTCACTTATCTCTTTTACTAGGATTTTAAAAAATGACATTAATTACACGATATAATTTAATGCAACGATTGATTAATTAGTAATTAGTCACGGCAATCAGTATTATTGTACGCCTCCTTCACCGTTACGCTGAATATAGTTAAATTCATTTTAATTAAGAATGTCTTTGTAGCATTATCATTAGTACAATGTTCAAGAATCTGTATGCATAAATTATTACAGTCCTAAAATCTAAGTGAAAAAAAGAATTGTGTTTGTTTTACTGGCTATTCTTTTCGAAGACCACCTCGTAGTGTTGCAGCTGCGGTTCTTGGCTGTCCTCCCAGAGGTCCAAGTTCGATTCCCGACACTGTCAATACATTTTAAATCTGGAATGGGGTACACTCAGCAATGTGAGGCAAAACTGTGAAGAGATGGTTCTCCCCCCACTTCTATTCCAGGCAAATGCTGGGATGATTGCTATCTTAAGTCCACGACTGCTTTCTTCCCAATCCTAACTTACAAATGCACTCATTAGTACAGTCATCACAATAACATAGGTTATCACACAATATACACACACCCAAATACATGGGGCTACATGACCACGATGTCTACGCCCTTAAAATAAGCAACAACAAGCAACAACTATTCTTTTCGTATATTTTTTAAGGTTATCAGCCCGAAGTCTGGCCGGATCCTCAAAATGCCCCATTGTAAGTTAGTTAGAAAACCCCCAAGCCTGCACTGTTGGTTGGTTGGTTCTTATGTTTAGGGGCTGCGACAACGCGGTCATGTAGCCCCATGTACTTTGGGTGTGTGTAGAATCTGTCTGATAACCGGTGTTAGTTGTGATGACTGTATTAGTGTGTGTTATCTGTTTTTTAATTCAAGTAAGGACTGCAGACCTTTTGAGTTTTTCAAATAGTTCCTACATTTGCCGCCAAACGCCACCGTCAACGACTACTAGTTCAGAACTTAGCTACCAGACGCCACCGCAGTCGGCTTTTGGCAACGAACGTAGGAACCTAAGAGCCTTGTTTACATTCTTAACCTATACAATTTAGCTTCACACAGGTGTAATTAGTGGAAGGTCCTTTAACATGCCATAAATCTATGACATGGGACCGCCGGCTTTACTTCCCCTCCGAAGGAAGGCATACTGAGGGATTTTTAACGCTCTTAAAAATCCGATGGCTTCGGCCGGATATGACCCCGCGATCGTGTGTATAGAAGCTCAGCATGCTACCGACTACGCCACCGAAGCCGCACCCTGCACTGTAATGATGCACAGTACGCAGGGTAAAGAAAGAGGTAATGCTCCTAGTTACAGTACTAGTGGTTGTTGTTGCTTCATTTGAGGGATAAAGTGGCCATTCAGCACAGTGTGCTTGGGTGTCTGCTGAATATCATCTGTTAACCTGTATTACTCTGATGACTGTACTAGAGTGTGTATTTGTAATTCAAGCGATGAGTAGGAAGGAGTCGGCCGTGGCCTTAAGTTAGAAATATTGTGCGAATTGTAACTACGTCACAGTTAGCGAATTACAAGCTTGTGACTTTTCTTTTTCAGATCTGCTATGCAAAAGACGTGAATTGACAGACTCGGATATGACTGCATTCTGAGGGATATGCAGGTGACCTTAACAATGGAAAAAGAATGCTCATTACGAGGCTGAAATTGTTTGGCCATGTGCTAAGGATGCCAAAAACACCAATTCCCAGACAGTACTTGGGAAGGAGACCCTTTGGACGTTCCAGTAGAAGGTGGTTGGATCAAACCACTAAGTTCTATTTCGAATAGGAACGACGCACAGTGTGTCGAATCCCAATTCTAGGTGGAAAAAATTAATAACTTCGTTAATAGTGCTGGGATTCTATTAAAAGTTGGCAATATACCGTTTTCGAGGTCGCTGAATTCATTTCTGGCATCGTCTAAAGTGTACGACATTCGGGGGTAAATATATAGGGGTGAGGGGTAAGGTGAGGTGTAAAAAATGACCGAAAGCCACACAAGAATCATCCATTTTGGTAGTAAAAATCACGATTTGGATGTGTATATGATAGTTTATGACAGTGGTAAACATACTATTCAAAACTGGATAAAATATGAATAACAATGAGACTTTCAGTCAAGTATTCTTGTTACACCTTATTTGAGGGAATAGATGAAGTCACTGTATGTAAAATCATCCAGATTAAATACTTATATTAAATTGTTATTAAACATATAACAACAACGAAATATGCACAAAAAATAACATGTATTTTCTAAAAATAAAAAAAGTATTCGTCAAAATCATACTGTGCACTTGCAGCAAGAAATATGCAAATCACAGTATGCCAGCATTGCTCAATTCGGGCATTTTCGGGGCTGCGGTAAGTTCTCCCACTCTGTGACTTACATATTTTGGATTAAATAGAGGATACACTTGCAAAAATAACAACAAAATCAACTCCTATTTTAACACATTTAATTAATCAAAAGTTATGGCGCTACAAACAAATAAACACATAAACTACTGACCAATATCATTCTACTTGTCCAAAGTGAACAAGGAATAGCATAAAAATAAAACAAATATCAGATTAAAACACATGGTTTTCTTTAAAACCAACAATTCACGATTATTTTCACTTCCATAAAGTACTTATCTTAAAGTTCCAAATAACTACGAGCTTCTTTGGCTCGATACTTTCCCATAATAATGGTGTCATATTTTTGAACACCTCAAGAATTATTTTTATCTTTTCTTATCATCAAAACAAATATATAATTACATTTAAAATTACATGTTAATTATTCACTTCAATATTTGGGCATATCACATGTTCTCCGTATTTACTATCTCTCTCAAGTTTTGCAAATTCACTACGGTGATCGGGAAAACTATTTGTGTACTCCAGAGTTATAAAGATTACTTGACAAAGTCAAAAACTATGATCACTCCCGAAACCTAGTTATCTTCACAAAACTCGTGGATTCCTTTTTTTTTTCATCCAATATTACAATAGGGATTTTATTTAATTCATTTGTCTTATAAGACCATTATCACATAAGAAAACTACGATCTGAATTGGCAAGCGATGATATCAATCTACAAGGACCTCGGTTCAACGCCCGGGTCATTAACAACTTTAAACACTCACGGTGTATTTAACACATCTTACAAGACGGTTTTTACCCACCCTCGCTCTATGAGGGTCAGGCCATTATACTCGGGCGTGATTTATGACAAGGAAAGCGACTCTCTGCCTAACGTACGGTGGCAGCTCTCTTCAATGCTTTAAAACAAACCTTCACATTATTCTCAGTTCTGTGGAGAGACCTGGCTTTTACTTCACTTATTTCCATTCAACAATATTCTTTGGCTCATAAACCACTTTCGTAACCTTGGCATTTATTAATTATGAGAGGGTCCTCATTGATTGGGAAGATTAATACACATTCTACGACGAATAATTAGGGGCTTTAACAACAAGAGGATTCTAGGTTCGAATCTCTTAACATGCCTCGGGAACATTTCCACATCAGAGGACTTATACAAAACACGATTTAGGGTCAAGCCGTAGCTTACAGGACCTACGCTCAATAATACCATACATTAGCTCCCTTTTAAATAATACACACATGGCCTCGTGATCCACGTCACAATTTAGAGGACTTACAACATATCTCAATTCACTGCAATCAACTACCCTCCATAAGTAATTTACCAAGTACTTTAACTTTTACGCGTTCCTAGCGTGACTTTTTATTTAATTGCGTTCCATTACGCTACACATTACTTTACGGCCGAATGTCTTCCAAAGAACTGATAAATTTCATAGTAACAATTGATACATATCTTAATTCTTATATTAATCTTTTCCGTTGACAATAAATCGCTCCCTTTTTTAAGAACATGCATTCACATCATGTCTTATACATTTGTTAAGGCTTCAACGCTCTATATTTTTATATCATTCAATTTAATCTTTATTTAGATTTCTTTACCTTGTTATTCACATCATGTTTTCATTCCTTACAAAAGCTCAAAAGCCATTTCTTTCATATAATTCAAATTTACCTTTATGTAAATATCTTTGTTATAATTATTATTATCACGCTTGCTTTTATAACATTCATTAAATACTGACATTTTATTCCATGCATTCCCTCTACAGGATTTATTATTTCACATACTTATTTATTATTTCTCAAAACTTTATTTCGTTCAGATCGCGTTCTTATTTAGTTATTATTCATTTGAAAACATCCCTTCTACTCAAAACTCCGGTGGAATTGTACACAAAATTTTTCCCGACACCAAAACATAATGAAAATCTTTACTTACATGTTTAAGGTCGCTTTCTGACCTTTATTCTCGTTTGATGTGACATTTTGGCCCACCTTCTTGACCTACTCCATATTGTACAATCTCATCTTATGTACAGAAATTTCTTGACACATATTCACTATCTTTAACACTGACAACATTTTTTTTTATACACTGGTGTATCCGTTTTGAACACACATTAAAACACAAAAAAATGTTACTCTGGTACATATTATTACACATATCACTGTGCATAAAACGCTTTCACTTTACCTAAAACACTTAAAATGATACTCTTATTTCTTTTCTTACAATATTTACACTTCACTCCTATCACACGGGCGTATCTCAACGATTTTTACAATTTCTGTCGGCTGTTGATGAACCCTGATGTGAATCCTATCGACCTGCATTGGACGTGTGATTTTACTCGTTCAAAGTTTCTCTCTCCTACAATGGAAACTACTGGTTTCAGTCTCTCAAAACCGCTTCTATTGTCTATTACTCGGCTTTACTTTATCTGCTTTAACTAGGCGATAAATGTCTTTTCTTTGCCGTCACCTCTATTTATATATGGTGGTCTATCGCACCCTATAGTTTCTATATCTTGGCCTCCCTTCGAGGACCGTATACTGTCTATCGTACCGTTTAGTTTCTATATCTTGGCCTCCCTTCGAGGACCGTATACTGTCTATCGTATATTTTTGACGTTTTCTCACTAGAGTACGTTTTCCCTCTGGTTTCGAACCTAAGTTCCTAAGTTCCTTTCGCTTGAACTTCTATCTTTCGCGATCGTAATTACTGTAAAGTTCCTTTACAGGACTTAATGTCTTTAACAATGTCTTTACTAGACGTAACGCCGTTTATTTGTTGGAGTTCTTATAACTTCGTAACTGTATTGAACTAGTATTCTTCTGGAACTCGAAGTTCCCTACTGATCGCTGTGTCTTACTTTGGCGATATTGCTTTAAAGTCCGTATATTTAATGTTCTTTATAATTTAGGACTCTTCAAAGTCTCGAACTGCTAACCCTCAGCGTAGCGTACTTATATCGTAACTGGTCTACACTCGATGAACTTGTAGCATAGCCTCCCACAGGCTCTGGATCGATGTCTGATACAGCTTAACGTCCCCCTCACGGGCTCTTGAATACTGCGTATACGCTGTGGTGCAGCACTTCCGCTCACGGAATGCTCGTAGACTGATGATTATGATGCTCCAGCGTAACGCCCCCCTGGACGGACTAATACTGCATGTACTGATACAGCGTGACGTTCCCCTCACGGGCTCTCGTAGACTGCATGTTTGGTCTGGCTCTGCCAGGAGCTTTATACCTTTCAGTCACAAAAAGATAAAATCCTAGTCCTTTTCGTGACCAACTTTTGAACTAATTGTCGCACAATTATAAAAATCGTATCTCCAGAAAGCTCGTCTTCCAAACGTAAAATAATCTTCCTGTGCATGGAAATCGATCGTGCATTTCCGAGATATTAATTAATTTCTCGTCCTCAACTGTGTGGGTGGTGCTGTTCTTTTTTTTATTCTCCCACTCCTTAGGTCTCGGTGAACCCCCAATGACGTCTACTTGCGTTTGCAGTTTTCTCCTGTGCAATTTTTACAAGGTTTTTCTTTACACAACAATCTCTAATCCAAATTGATTCACCGTACTGTATCTGTTTAGTTATTTTTATACTCGTAAACGGGTTAAATTTAATTATTCCTGTTCTGACTCAGCAGCGAGGTTGCCATATTCCTGCAACGTAAGAGCAATTTCCGAGTCCAGCTTCTTCGTCTTACAGTCAAAACTTTCCACTCGTTCTAATAATATCCATGACTGGCTCCTTATAAATGTCAAGAGGCATGAGCTCATCTAAGGAACATCTGGCCCTAGCGCTTGCACAATGTTAAGCTATAATCCTGGCTTGAAATCTCTCTCCGTTCCCTTAGAAACTGTATGATTCTTTCATTTCTTTCTCAAAGTACATGGATTCGACTCCCTTTGAGGCCTATGGTACATGGGTTCATCTCTCCCCTCCTCAGGTAAATAAATTTTCGAAAAATTTTGAGGAAATTTATTTTAATTATCAAAAAAAAAAATCTTATTTTTCCTTTTTAACTGTCGAAGCCATCATAACGTTATCCGTACCTTCTGATTTTTCTTCCTTAAAAATCCCACGATAATTTGATTTCTTTCATCTTTTTAAGTCATATCCGGTAATTGTGTCGGTTGGGTACGCTCTGTCCCTACCCTTTCATTCTCCTTTTTATTTGTCTGGATATTAGGTTTCCAGAACCTCATTCTTCTTTACGGGTGTGGTCTATCCCTACCCGTTCCCTTATTTCATCATTCTCCTTCCTTAAATTGAAATTTTCTTCTTCAATAAAATCAATTATTTCTTTTATTTCCCAATATAATTTCTCCAATTCGCATTCGCACTCGAATGTTTGAGCTCTGTTTTCTTTTTCTATCTCATTCTCGTTTCTATCAAAATTGGATTCTTCATCTCTAAATGTTTCCATAACCAGGGCTTGTTCATTGGCTTCATCGAAGTCTTCGGGAGGGTAATACACTTTTAAATTTGCTGAATTCATGGTCACTTCATGATTCGATTCACAGTGCTGAATTCTATAGGCATTATTTCTCAAATCCCTTATTATTTGATACGGTCCGTGGTACATTTTCTGGAACTTTTTGTACACGCGGTTCCCTGGATCCGAAATGGCGGGTCTTTTTACTAACACCATTTCCCCTGCTAATAATGGCCGATGATACCTCTTGTGCCTATTTCTTCTTTGTCTCCTGTCGGCTTGAGCTTTCAGATGCTCAAAGGCTCTTCTTATACGTACATCTCTTCCAGGCTGAGCGTCTGCTGGCCTAGGAATTACCAGACTCCAAGGTCTCTCTGGTTGCTCATTCCGATGTAACGTTATTGGTATCTCTCCCGTAGATTCATGGATTGTGTTGTTTATACAGAATTCGATAATACCCAAGATATCTATCCACTTCCAATTTTCTTCGGCACAGTATATCCTACAATACTTGGCCGTCTCCCTCATCACTCTTTCTACAGGATTTGCCTCAGGATGGCGAATACTTGACAAAATCTGACGTATTCCAAGTCTTTCTAATTCTTGTCTGAACTCTACACTGGTGAAACAACTACCGTGATCCGACAACAAATTCTCAGGTTTTCCCAGAATCGGTATCACTTTTTCTTTGAGTCGTTTTAACACCTGTTTGGTACTAGTCTTCTGTATGGGAGCAAGGACAACCATTTTAGTGAAGATATCCATAGCCACCATTATGTGTCGATTTCCTCTTCTTGCCTTTGGCAAAGGTCCGAAGTTATCAATAGATATGATTTGACCTGGCCTTTCGGGCAACAATGGTATAGGCTTTTGTCTCATCAGAAATGCATTTGGTTTGATCCTTTGACATAAATTACATGTCTTTAGCGTGTCCCTTACAGTTTCTCTCAGTCTCGGCCATACAAATGCTTCTTTCAGCATCGAGACTGTTTTGTCGACTCCCATATGTCCGAACGATCTATGGGCTAGCCATACTATTTTCCTCTGCAAAATTGCAGGTACAACAATCCTTAATCGTGTATGGTCAGAGTCCACAAACTTATATAATAATCCATTATAAAATGTGTAATCTTGAGCTATCTTATTAGCTTCCGTGTACGCCGGTGTTTCCCTTATCAAACTTCCTTCGAGGAAAGATATGAGCATGTTCATCCATGGATCCTCACGTTGCCGTTGACTAATGCTCCTTAACTCATTTAGAGTACGCTGATCCCTGTCTTCCAAATCAATAGCCATTTCTTCCTCTTCTGTGGACTCTGGCTGTTTACTTAAGTAGTCTAGAACTATATTTTCTTTTCCTGGGCAGTATTCTATCTTTACATCAAACTGTTGAATGTATAAAGCCCAACGCATCAACCTTTGACTGGATAAATCAGTCTTCATCAAAAAGGTTAAGGCTTTATGATCCGTTCTTAGAATGACCTGAAACCCATATACGATCTTTCGCCAATATTGCAGCGCGTGCAATATCGCTAACAGCTCGATTTCGCTGATCGTATAATTTTTCTCGTGTGGTTTCAGTCTCCGACTTGTGAAAGCTAGATAATTTTTCTTATCAGGGTTATCCGGGTTTTCCTGATATAGCATTGCCCCTATTCCAATCTGGGATGCATCTGTTTGAATTATAAATTTCTGATTAAAATCAGGATATCCTAGCTTCACATAGTTTAAGAGCATTTCCTTGGCCTCCACGAATGCTTTTTCTGTTTCCTCCGTCCATTTCCACTTGCCCCCCTTCTTCAGAAGGTCCTGTAGTGGTGCAACAGTTTTTGTGTATGATGGACAATGTCCTGAGAAGAAACCAATCAATCCCAAAAACTGGCGAACGTTCTTCACCTTCAAAGGCCTTGGAAAATCCCTTATCGATTCCAATTTGCATGGATTTGGTTTAACACCATCCTTATCAATCACATGCCCTAAAAATGTTACTTGCCTTTGACAAAAATTTGACTTCTTTAAATTGATTTTAAAATTTGCCCTTCTTAAGTCTTCCAATAATTTCTTCAATTTTTCTAAATGTTCCTCAATATTCTCCGAGGTAAGCAAAATATCATCCACATAACGGATAGTGCACTCTTTCACTTCCTCTGACAGGTTTCGATCCAGCGCTCTTATTAAGGCAGATCCCGCGGTCTTCAATCCAAACGGACATCTCCTAAAACAATAGGTTTGTTGGTCGAACTGAAATCCAGTCAACAGGCTGGTTTTCTCTTCCAGTTCGAGATGATGATACGAAGAAGTCATGTCAATATTTGTGAAAATCTTCTTGCCTTTGAACTTCCTCAGTATTTCTTTTATGGGTGGTGCCGAATCATTTTCTGGTATGATTTTTGCATTTAAATTTCTGGCATCTAGACACACCCTTACTGAGCCATCCGGTTTGCTCACAATCACTAATGGACTAACATATGGTGTCGCCATCTTTTCTATAACACCTGCATTCATCATCTCCTGCAGTGTTTTCTTAGTTTGTGGGTAATGTTTTTCCGCAACCGGGTATGGTTTTTGTCTGAACGGTGCCCAATCATTGACTTGGAACGCGTATTTAAAATTTTCAATCTTCCCTGGCTTGGAATCAAATACGTCCCTAAAATTCAATAATAATTCCTTTAATTGTTCCTTGTTTTCGAGGTTAACTTTAGCTCCCTCTACTTTTCCTGACAGGTTGGTCTCGAACTCAGTTTCCAAATTATCTTCGAGTTCTATATTGAGGACTTCAAATATCCTTTCTATGTCCTTACAACCTTCTTCCGTTACTTCTTCCACATGCCATACCTGTTCTCCTATTTTCACATCCTGTTCCTGTAGGTTAATGTTTTGTTCATCCACATCCTCTCTTTGGATTCTAATGCAGTTTTGCGCTAGGTCTATGATGACCTTGTTCTCACGGATAAAATCAATACCTAATATGACATTATACGGTAATTGATTTACCAGCAAAAAGCATTGCGAAATTTCAGCGTTACCCATGATCAGATCAATGTATACCTGAAATTTGCATGTTAAAGATTTTTCAGGGATAATTCCCTTAATCTTTACACTTGATGTGGGGATTTTTAATACGCGGCCTCTTGTTTCCAATTCATTCAGAAGGGTTTGCGTAATTAAACTTATTGTTGATCCGGTATCAATCAATGCCCTGACCAGTAATCCTTCTATTCTTAGCATAATTATGGGTAATTCTCTTTTGATAGGTGGGATTCCTTCCACATCCTCATTAATTAGCTCATCTGGTCTTGCTATCCAATTCACAATTTCTACCTCCTCCCAGCTCCTGGTATGTTTCCACTTTTGACGATTTAAATTTGGAGTTTTTTTTTATCCTGAGGGCTCCCTTTTCCCTCATTCTTTAACTGAGCTTGTAGTTCCAAGCTTTGAGCTCCATCTAGTCGGTCGGGTGATTTCCGGTTCTTGATTGCCTCACTCCAACGGACTTTTTGCCTTTCAGGTTCGTCTGGTCGTTCGTTCATGTAACGAAGACTTTCCTGATATCTTTCCTCTATTTCGGCCCGATATTCATCATCCCTATCCTCTGGCCTTACGTTCCTTCGGGGATAATTCTCCCATTTCTTTCTGTTTTCTTGCCTCTGATGGTTATTGTTATAGGGTCGGCTCTCTTGTTGCCTATAACCCGTATTCCTAGGATTTCTTCCTCGATATCCTCCTCTGTGGTATGGCTGTATTCCTCTAGGCTCTTGGTGCCCATACTCTCGACCTAGTCCTTGAGTATCAGTGCTGGTGGACTGATTCCTGGTCGATGGTTTTTCGCTGGTTTCCTGACTGCTGGCCATGTGTACCTGTTCAGTCTGTCTTTGGTGCCTAGGAGTTACGTGTGACGTCGTCATGTCTAATTGACGTAATACACTCTCCACTTCCACAGCACTTCTGGCTTTGGATGAGATTAACAGCCTCTGAATCTCATATGGAAATTGTCTTGCAATGGCGGCACACAGGTCGTTCTCAGCTGGAGCAATGTCAAGTTCGCGGAATTTACACAGCTGAGCGGTAAAAAATTCCGAGTACTTAGTTGGTGCATTTGTGCTGTACTTCCTAGAGTACAGATCTAGCCTCAAATTCTCCTGGACGTCTGTGCCCAATATCGTTTTAAAAAGGCTTCTCTAAAGCCTTCCACCGTATCAAAGGTGTATCTGAAGCTTCTGAACCAGGTGAGACAATCACCTGCCAACAACTTCTCAATAGATCTCAGTCTCCGATCCCGAGGAACCTTCATTTCGTTTAAGTACTCTGCGACTTCCTTTAGCCAGTATTTTGGAGTAATTGACATGTTATTACCCGTAAATTTTACCGGTCTGTCCCCATTCGATTTGATAATGTTTATTATCTGACCATTAGTCTGGTTCATGTATGGGGTTGACATCGCCATCGGATATCCTGGGTTCTTGTAAGGGCTCTCCCCTCCTAAGTCCCTATCGGTATCTGTGCCTTGTTCACGGGAATCTACCCATCCTGTCTTTGGAAACTCCTCCTGATTCTCAAATTCTAATTTCCTTTCCCTTCGGGCACTTTCTTCATTAGCCATGAGTTGGATTTCCATTTGACTGTTCTTATGTTCAGTCCTCTCCAACCGGGATCCTAATTCATTTTGAATTCTTTCCTGATTTTTCTTACTGGTTTCCAGTTCTTGTTTGAGTTGGTTTTTGTCGTTCCTGAAGCTATTCCTGATTTCATTTAAGTGTTCTTCTACCTCTTTCTTGATGACCATGTCCTGTTCCGTTATAATTTCTGGTTTAACGTCACCTCTGGTATCTAGGTCTTCTCGTATTTCCTTTATCTTTTTCTCCATCTCTCTTTGTCCTTTGACCATATTTACTTTAATTCCTTCCAGTTTTTCCTCTGTTTTCCCTTGACTCTTATATAATATCATCAAGTCATTTTGGATCTGGCCTACTTCCCTATGAGTTTTTCCTACTTCGACCTTTAATGTTCCGATGGTTCCCTGAACATCATTAATACCCTGACTTATTTCATCTATCTTATGGGTACTTTCCTTATTTTCGTCCTCTCGTTGTTTTCTTTCACTCTGGAGATGCCCCTCGTATATACCTAATCTTCGATTTATTTCACCCTCATACTTCTTTAAGTTATCATCTACCTGTCCGGTAAACAGCTCAAATTGACTTTTCATATCCCGCGCATCCTTTTGATTTTGATTTTTCATCTCAGTTACTTCGGTCTGAACTACACCGATTTTATTCTCGAGGGTCCCTACTTTCTCCTCAACCTTTCCAAATCGGGTTCCTAGCTCATTCACACTTTGTTTTATTTCATCCCGGGATGTTTTACAGATATCGCTGTTAGATTTTATCTGAGCTTCTAATTTTTTCTGCACACCTTGGATCTGGGTTACAAGTTTCTTTTCACATTCCTCTACATTTTCTTTACATGCTTTTTCCATGCTATTTAATTTAGTTTCTATAGTATCAAAATTATCCTCTAAAATTTTAAAATTTTCTCGGCATTCATTTTGTGATTCTCCCATATTTTTGTTCATAGTATTTATTTGGCCTTGCAATTCTGACTGAAATACTTTATTTTCCCTTTGAATTTCACTTGCGACTTTCCCTTTTAAATCATTTAATTTGTCCCCAAACTTAGTGTCAAAATCTTGAAATTTGGTATTCATTGTTTCTTCTAAAACCTTGGACCCCTCTTTCATTTCCTTAATTTCAACCTTCAGTTCCTTATCCATTTTTATAAAATTAGCTTCGATAGCTTCTAATTTAGTTCCCATGTTATCACTTTTAGCTTCGATATCTACTAATTTAGTTCCCATATTAGCACTATCAGTTTTTAGTGACTCTAAACTTTGATTCATGGATCCTAACTTTTGGTTATTTTCCTCCTGTTGACTGTCCAACTTATTCAAACTCTCATTTATGGATTCGAACACTTTGTTATTTTCATCCTTTTGGAGGCCCAATGTATTGTTTATAGCCTCCAACTTCTCATTGTTATCGGCTTTTATAGCCTCCAAAAGCCGTTGCATCTCTTCACTCAATGCCATCTTTTTAGAATATAGTGGGCTACTAATGCCACATCGCTAGAACATGCTTGAGAGATAGTAATCTGAACCATTGTGTCCCAATTTCTTTAAAAATTTACTTTGGTACGGGTGTTTACTACACCGTACCCTTTTGATACTCTGCTTCAAACTCAAAGACCTTCATGGAAGTATTTAAAATTCAAAATTTCGAAAAACCATTTTTTTTTAATGAAAATTTTGATTTTTCGAGAAAACTCGGGTTTTCCCTAGGAAAACTCAGCCCTGCGTACTGGGCGCCATGAAAGATGATGTTTGCTGGGGGGGTTGTTTAAATCCAGGGCTGCTCGGTGTGAGTTTCTAGGGACCCAATGCGGTCAGTTAACATTATACGTTGTAGCTACTACTATCATTACTTTACTTTTACATGAATCGACCGTCTTTAGTGTTCCTCTAATTATTAATCCAAGCACAGTACTTCTATTCACCCCCCCCCCCCCTGTGCCCTTGCAGCAAGAAATATGCAAATCACAGTATGCCAGCATTGCTCAATTCGGGATTTTTCGGGGCTGCGGTAAGTTCTCCCACTCTGTGACTTACATATTTTGGATTAAATAGAGGATACACTTGCAAAAATAACAACAAAATCAACTCCCATTTTAACACATTTAATTAATCAAAAATTATGGCGCTACAAACAAATAAACACATAAACTACTGACCAATATCATTCTACTTGTCCAAAGTGAACAAGGAATAGCATAAAAATAAAACAAATATTAGATTAAAACACATGGTTTTCTTTAAAACCAACAATTCACGATTATTTTCACTTCCATAAAGTACTTATCTTAAAGTTCCAAATAACTACGAACTTCTTTGGCTCGATACTTTCCCATAATAATGGTGTCATATTTTTGTACACCTCAAGAATTATTTTTATCTTTTCTTATCATCAAAACAAATATATAATTACATTTAAAATTACATGTTAATTATTCACTTCAATATTTGGGCATATCACATGTTCTCCGTATTTACTATCTCTCTCAAGTTTTGCAAATTCACTACGGTTATCGGGAAAACTATTTGTGTACTCCAGAGTTATAAAGATTACTTGACAAAGTCAAAAACTATGATCACTCCCGAAACCTAGTTATCTTCACAAAACTCGTGGATTCCTTTTTTTTTCATACAATATTACAATAGGGATTTTATTTAATTCATTTGTCTTATAAGACCATTATCACATAAGGAAACTACGATCTGAATTGGCAAGCGATGATATCAATCTACAAGGACCTCGGTTCAACGCCCGGGTCATTAACAACTTTAAACACTCACGGTGTATTTAACACATCTTACAAGACGGTTTTTACCCACCCTCGCTCTATGAGGGTCAGGCCATTATACTCGGGCGTGATTTATGACAAGGAAAGCGACTCTCTGCCTAACCTACGGTGGCAGCTCTCTTCAATGCTTTAAAACAAACCTTCACATTATTCTCAGTTCTGTGGAGAGACCTGGCTTTTACTTCACTTATTTCCATTCAACAATATTCTTTGGCTCATAAACCACTTTCGTAACCTTGGCATTTATTAATTATGAGAGGGTCCTCATTGATTGGGAAGATTAATACACATTCTACGACGAATAATTAGGGGCTTTAACAACAAGAGGATTCTAGGTTCGAATCTCTTAACATGCCTCGGGAACATTTCCACATCAGAGGACTTATACAAAACACGATTTAGGGTCAAGCCGTAGCTTACAGGACCTACGCTCAATAATACCATACATTAGCTCCCTTTTAAATAATACACACATGGCCTCGTGATCCACGTCACAATTTAGAGGACTTACAACATATCTCAATTCACTGCAATCAACTACCCTCCATAAGTAATTTACCAAGTACTTTAACTTTTACGCGTTCCTAGCGTGACTTTTTATTTAATTGCGTTCCATTACGCTACACATTATTTTACGGCCGAATGTCTTCCAAAGAACTGATAAATTTCATAGTAACAATTGATACATATCTTAATTCTTATATTAATCTTTTCCGTTGACAATAAATCGCTCCCTTTTTTAAGAACATGCATTCACATCATGTCTTATACATTTGTTAAGGCTTCAACGCTCTATATTTTTATATCATTCAATTTAATCTTTATTTAGATTTCTTTACCTTGTTATTCACATCATGTTTTCATTCCTTACAAAAGCTCAAAAGCTATTTCTTTCATATAATTCAAATTTACCTTTATGTAAATATCTTTGTTATAATTATTATTATCACGCTTGCTTTTATAACATTCATTAAATACTGACATTTTATTCCATGCATTCCCTCTACAGGATTTATTATTTCACATACTTATTTATTATTTCTCAAAACTTTATTTCGTTCAGATCGCGTTCTTATTTAGTTATTATTCATTTAAAAACATCCCTTCTACTCAAAACTCCGGTGGAATTGTACACAAAATTTTTCCCGACACCAAAACATAATGAAAATCTTTACTTACATGTTTAAGGTCGCTTTCTGACCTTTATTCTCGTTTGATGTGACATTTTGGCCCACCTTCTTGACCTACTCCATATTGTACAATCTCATCTTATGTACAGAAATTTCTTGACACATATTCACTATCTTTAACACTGACAACATTTTTTTTTTTATACACTGGTGTATCCGTTTTGAACACACATTAAAACACAAAAAAATATTACTCTGGTACATATTATAACACATATCACTGTGCATAAAACGCTTTCACTTTACCTAAAACACTTAAAATGATACTCTTATTTCTTTTCTTACAATATTTACACTTCACTCCTATTACACGGGCGTATCTCAACGATTTTGACAATTTCTGTCGGCTGTTGATGATCCCTGATGTGAATCCTATCGACCTGCATTGGACGTGTGATTTTACTCGTTCAAAGTTTCTCTCTCCTACAATGGAAACTACTGGTTTCAGTCTCTCAAAACCGCTTCTATTGTCTATTACTCGGCTTTACTTTATCTGCTTTAACTAGGCGATAAATGTCTTTTCTTTGCCGTCACCTCTATTTATATATGGTGGTCTATCGCACCCTATAGTTTCTATATCTTGGCCTCCCTTCGAGGACCGTATACTGTCTATCGTACCGTTTAGTTTCTATATCTTGGCCTCCCTTCGAGGACCGTATACTGTCTATCGTATATTTTTGACGTTTTCTCACTAGAGTACGTTTTCCCTCTGGTTTCGAACCTAAGTTCCTAAGTTCCTTTCGCTTGAACTTCTATCTTTCGCGATCGTAATTACTGTAAAGTTCCTTTACAGGACTTAATGTCTTTAACAATGTCTTTACTAGACGTAACGCCGTTTATTTGTTGGAGTTCTTATAACTTCGTAACTGTATTGAACTAGTATTCTTCTGGAACTCGAAGTTCCCTACTGATCGCTGTGTCTTACTTTGGCGATATTGCTTTAAAGTCCGTATATTTAATGTTCTTTATAATTTAGGACTCTTCAAAGTCTCGAACTGCTAACCCTCAGCGTAGCGTACTTATATCGTAACTGGTCTACACTCGGTGAACTTGTAGCATAGCCTCCCACAGGCTCTTGATCGATGTCTGATACAGCTTAACGTCGCACAATTATAAAAATCGTATCTCCAGAAAGCTCGTCTTCCAAACGTAAAATAATCTTCCTGTGCATGGAAATCGATCGTGCATTTCCGAGATATTAATTAATTTCTCGTCCTCAACTGTGTGGGTGGTGCTGTTCTTTTTTTATTCTCCCACTCCTTAGGTCTCGGTGAACCCCCAATGACGTCTACTTGCGTTTGCAGTTTTCTCCTGTGCAATTTTTACAAGGTTTTTCTTTACACAAAAATCTCTAATCCAAATTGATTCACCGTACTGTATCTGTTTACTTATTTTTATACTCGTAAACGGGTTAAATTTAATTATTCCTGTTCTGACTCAGCAGCGAGGTTGCCATATTCCTGCAACGTAAGAGCAATTTCCGAGTCCAGCTTCTTCGTCTTACAGTCAAAACTTTCCACTCGTTCTAATAATATCCATGACTGGCTCCTTATAAATGTCAAGAGGCATGAGCTCATCTAAGGAACACCTGGCCCTAGCGCTTGCACAATGTTAAGCTATAATCCTGGCTTGAAATCTCTCTCCGTTCCGTTAGAAACTGTATGATTCTTTCATTTCTTTCTCAAAGTACATGGATTCGACTCCCTTTGAGGCCTATGGTACATGGGTTCAATACAAACAATTTCTTTATAACAGAATGTCATTTTACAGTCCTGTTAATGACGTAGTTTTAGTAAACACACTTCACACACGAAAACAATATTTTTCTAGAAAAGCATTGAAATAAAGACAACATAATATATTGAATATAAGGCCTATTTCTCCTATTGCAAACAAAAAGAAAACGTCCATTCGTTAAGTAATGTCCTCATTAATCTCACTCCCCTTAATAATAACAAAATGTCTAATGTTCATTTGTCACCTGATTCTTCTGTAGAGTCCAGAGCATCATAGTCATTGCTATACTGGTCTTCATCATTTGATGTCAAAGTTCCTTGGGGGTCATTAAGTAACTCATTAGCTTCCATAGGTAGATTACCGATGTACGTGGCATTGTTCTTCCTGCACTTTCCCATTTGTGTTAATATTATGGGATATCACTTAATTTTGTTTCTTAGCTCCTGCACTTGAGTGTCACTAAGAGTTGTAGGAGCAAATTTATTCATAAACATATTGAAATATGACGTCTGTTCGCCCCTATTTACGACACGGCCGCCACGCGTTGAAAAATTCTCCTCGCGGTAATGCCTACATAGTCACTGAAAATAAGAAAATAAACCATCATGCACATTCGTGCGCAACCAAACCACTACAGATCCTGAATCTACATTAAATTTCCTATCGAATGACGTTTAAAGTAAAGTGGCACTATGAGGCACTCAAAAAGTAAATATTTTTTTAGTGCAGAAAGCTTGTATTACGCATAAAAGTGCGAACACATACCTCTTTTCATTATTCCATGAGCCGCAGAAGACAACACCTCGTTGAACTCACTAGAATCACAACGTTCGGTTCACTCCGACACCTCCTATCAAATGACCTGATAACTGCCAGGAAGACGTTTCAGCACCTATAACCTCCTTCCTACTCACCAGAAAGCGGAAAGGAAGACCGAAGGTCACCATCTGGTATGTTCTCTATCGAATGAGGCAGTTTTCGCTTTCATTTGCGACAGTGAATTTTTTCCACCTACTGTAGATATGGGATTCGACACACTGTGCGACGTTGCAATATAATACTACGAGAAGAAGTTTACAATGATAGAATTAGATGGAGGAGTCTTGACCACTCCAATCCTAGCCGGCCTGCTGGAAGGTTATCTAGATCAGCGTTTCCCAAACTGTGGTACGCGTACCACTGGCTGTACACTCGTACTGCTATAGTGGTACGCGGTGTTGTTATAAAAAATATAAAAATATAAAATATAAAATTTTAAAATATAAAAACATTGATATGTTGCTGGAGGACTTTAAGTCCAAAGATATGGAGCAGTTTTATGAATTGAATTGTGATTCAGAACTAAGGCAAACTCTTTAAAAAAATGGCTCCTGTCAACTTTTAGGTTTGAGAGGCGTGCAGACTATGCAGACTTATCTGACAAAGCAGTTAGATTTTTACTGCCTTTCACTACTTCGTATTTGTGTGAAGTACTTGTTTATTTCAAGAATAAATACCGGCCTTACTGGAAAACTATCTTCGTTTGAGACTCAGCAATCTTAAACCAGACATTCCTAAGTTGGCTTCTAATCTTCAAGCTTACCCTTCACACTGAAGTTGTTAGTTGAACTCTTGTTTTTATGCTTAATTATTAAGAGTTGGTTTTTAATTAATATTTGTACAGTGTCATTTCTGAATGTTTGAATTGAATACTTATTGTAATACATAATAAAACAACTGGACACTCTTTTTATTACCGGTATTTGAACTTTAACTGTAACAGTCTAACTCTAACAAACAATATTTACAATCCGTCTTTTGGTCTAGTACGTAGTGGTGGTGGTGGTGGTGGGGTTATAGTTACTATATCTCCCAACCATTAGGTGGTACGCGTGAGATTCTCATCTCTTAAAGTGGTACACACACTAAAACGTTTGGGAAACACAATATCTAGATGATGGTGTGATATAATAATAATATCGTATGGCCTCGGGTGCCAGGTGCAAGCTTTGTCATTATTTTGACACCCAGAAGGTAGCTTGCATGTCGAAATTTCGTTGTTCCTTGAAGCACTATGAAAGCCAAGGAGATTAGATTTCTAAGCTCCTTGAACACTATAGCGCTTTCTAGTAGAGAAATGAGGAACTTTGTGTTGGCGGAAACTCCCGAGATTAACTTTGCCATTATGGGTACGGCCTACTGAATTCAAATGGGTTCTTTGACATGCCAACACCGTATGACATGCGTGTCGTAAATTTTTGCCGCCTTTGAAAAATCAATTACCACGGCCAGGAGCGAACCTGCAAGCTTGGGGGTTAGTAGATCGACACGTAAACCCCTCACCCACCGTGGCAAGCATGATGTGATGAAATCAGACAAGTTATACACACCCAAGTACAAGGGGCTACACGACTACGATGTCAAAATAGTACATTATGCAACGAGCCTACAATGGCTATAATTAAGACACGAGTATTTTTATAAAACGAGCGTATGCGAGTTTTATAATTTCCATACGAGTGTCTTAATTACCATTATAGGTGAGTTGCATACGACTGTTTATGTTCGACGATAATTACAACTGTATTATATGTTTTAACATAAATATTCATAAATATCTGTTGAGATTGTCACTAGAATTTTGTGATCGGGTGCTGCGCAGGGTAGGATATCTCTGATGTCCCAGCTCACTGACCGACCCACGCATGCGCTCTGTGAGCTTCAATGCCATATGTGCAGATTAAGCATCAATATTCAGTAAAAATGTCACTGAAATCGTTTAAAAAAACAACCCGCTGTGTAGAAATTGGATTTAAGGATATTAAGGTACAGTGTCTCATATTCACCAGTTTATTTACGAGAACATTATGGACGGTGCACTTTCGGTAATATATATAGACATGTTGGATTTTGAGCGCATGAGCGAAGGTATCCTTATCTAATTGGTCAAACAACTGTTTCTTGAGCTGTGATTGGTGGGAGAAACTGTTTCATAATGAAAAATAATGTTATAATGACCATCATTATGATACAGTTTTCAGACATATAATTGTCAGGGTCGAACATAAAGACCCTAAATGAATCAACATCAACATAGCTCCATGTAACCTGCAGCATAAACAGATTCGTAAGTTGGGGTACCTATACGAGTAGGAGCTTCGAAACAACAGATTGCCCTACCCCGGATGTGTCAGCAACGTCTTAGCCATACTTGTGTCGCGGGACAATCGAGTCTAAAGGCAAAATCTTCGATTGACGCTTCGCCTGTATAATAAATCTCAAGCTTTTGCCTGGAGAGCATACAATCGTCTCGATGTACACCTAAAGCTGAGCAATAAGTTATGTTCGTTGAAAATCGCTTCAGCTTCCCAGAGGCCTACCAAGCCCAGCCAATTGGACTGCAAATTATGGGGTGACGCGTGGTGAGCGCGTCGGGTCCCCTTGGTCTCCGTGACCGCGGTGCTACCTCATTGTCAGACAGCTACTCAATTAATTGTCCTCAAGGGGCTAAGTGCACCCCGTTCCAGCCCTCACGTTAGTTTCTATAATCCAGACGGAACCGAGAATCAAACCCAGGGCCTCCAAGTTCAGGGCCAGTGCGCTACCCCAACACTACGGGGCCGACTGGTTTAGATATTGGCATTACAGTAATTAGTGAAATTAGTGAAAAGAACCTGTGCAAAGCAACACACAGGAAAAACGTTCAAATAGAACGTTAATAGTGACTTCGGTGGCGTAGTCGGTAGTATGCTGAACAACTAGGGTGGCTCAGTAGGTACGTACCCGCTTGATGTTCCCAAGGTTACAGGATCGAATCCTGGCGCAATCAGCTGTCATTTGAGGGTGCATAAATGCGAGGGTGCTTTGTTGTAGTATATTAGAAACTGGCACGATTAAGATCCACTTCGGGGCAAAATTCCGGCATCCCGGGGTCTCTGAAAACCGCTGCAGTAGTTAAAAGGTACGTAAAACCAATAAGATTTTTATGAACTGCTGTGCCCAAGATCGCGGATTCAAAACCCAGCCGAAGTCGTCAGATTTTTAAGAGCGTTAAAATCCTTCAGTATGACTTCCTTCGGAGGGGAAGTAAAGCCGGCGGGCCCATATCATAGATGTATGGCATATAAAACAACGTACCACTACAATCGATAGTGTGTGGCCAAATTTTTAGGCTATATTTGGTTATAAACGCTCTGTCAAGTTCCAAAGTTTGCACTAGGTGTCCGTGACAGTGGCATCTGGTAGCCAAAGTTGAAACTACTTGAAATGAGAGTCTACGGACGTTCGATTAAAATACCCTGCTCTGGCAATTGACTACAATTCATTGAAAATAAAATTAGAATGCAAAGATATTCGCCATATTAGTAAAATATTTTGTGGTATCCGTATTGATACAGTAGATGAAGTATAAAATTTGTTCAATATACGCCAATCAATACAAATTTTCAAAGTCACTTAAGCTCTGAGGAATTCCCATAGCGCTCTTGACTCAAAGGAAGGAGTAATGTCACTTTTTTTGTATTAGTGGCTTGGGATGGCTTTGACCATAATCCCCGTGTACTTAGGTGTGCGTTTAATTTGTCTTATGACCTGTGTTTCTTTGGTGACAGAAGTGTGTGTAGCTATAAGGGGTAGGGGATGAGGTAGGCACTTCGGGACTTGAAATATGGTTCTATCTTGGCATTTGCCTGGAGGGAGTGTGGAAAAACGTGGGGAAAACCACACTCAGGATAGCCGCTGCCTGCGCCAGGATTCAAACTGCCGACCTCCCCACTTGCTGCAGCTCTCTTTCGCGGTCGTGGGGACCGATTTAACGCGCACGACTACGGCGCGGGGTACAAAGGAGTGTCCTTAGTATAAATACACTATGCTATAATAACAATTATAATGATATACCAAGTGAATCAGCTGCCCCTAATAGTATCGTTCTATGCAGCCCAACTAACGCGTGTTGTTAGTCAGGTCGATATTTCTCTGCTTGCATCCCACATGGTACTAATGCAGTGTGAGAATATCCTGAAAATGTTACTGAACTCTGTTATTAGCCTACTTTCGATTACTCCAAAAAATGAAAGTAGAGATGAGATGTGCACGGGCCAAAAGTTGTCAGTCTGGCTGTGTGTGAGTGTGTGTGTGTGATTGTGAATATATGTCCCCCCTATCAATTCAAACACGACGAAACCGAATTGAACGACATTTGGTATAGAGGTAGCACTAGCCACGGCGGGTGATTGATTAACGTGTCGGTCTACTAACCCCAAGCTTGCAGGTTCGCTCTGGCTATGGTAAGTGATTTTTTTGAAAGGCGGCAAAAATTTACGACATGCATGTCATACGATGTTGGCATGCCAAAGAACCCATTTGAATTCAGTAGGCCGTGTTCATAACGGCAAAATTAATCTCGGGAGTTTCCGCCAACACAAAGTTCCTCATTTCTCTACTAGAAAGCGCTATAGTATTGAAGGAGCTTAGATATCTAACCTCCTTGACTTTCATAGTGCTTCAAGGAACAGGATACCCTCTGGGTATCAAATAACAAAGCTTGCACCCAGCACCCAAGGCCATACGATATTATTATTATTACTAGCAATGAACACCTCAGGGTCGTCTTTTATATCGCCGCCATCTTGATGGAAACGTAATGGCAACCACCCAAATGTTCAGAGCTTAAATCAAATTACGACTAACCTAATCATCTGATCTCTATCAAATTTTGCAACAACATAACTTCGTGTTTTACCCAAGCTACAAGTCATCAGCCAATCAGTTTGAAGATAGTGGCCGTGTGTGTGTGCATAACGATCCCCCCTATCAATTCAAACACAACGAAACCAAATCGAACCAACTTTGGTACAGATGTAGTACTAGCAAAGGACAACTCAGTGTCATGTTATAAACCGCCACCATCATAAAGAAAAAGAAATAGCACCCACCCAAATGTTCTAAGCTATTACGAATAACCGAATCATACCTTTATGTGCCCAACCCTCTAGGTCATCAGCCAAATAGTTTCAAGATCTCGGATGTATGATTCATGCAAGTATTTTAGCCTAACCATAACTTACTTTTCAACAAGACCCAACCTAACCAAATCCAGTTAATGGTACAGAGGGTGGTTTAAACTGTCCTCAAGGAGGTTATCGATCGATCTCATAAGTCTACTTTTTCCTCATTTTTGCAAAATGTAAAAAGTAGGCTAATCATCATCATCATCATCATCATCCTCCTCCTCATCATCATCATCATCATCTTCACCGTAATATTACTAACAATAAATGATAATATTAACTTCAGGTAAGCATACATTGTCGCGAACCTATCCACACACAATGTAGTGTCTACAACAGAGTAGGCTACTTAGTTCACCTAGTTTTCAGCTCGTGAACTAAATGGGACATTAAGCCTCCGTAAATGTTGCATAATATAATTTCACCACTTACCTATAATAGCTAAGTGCAAATATCTCTAACATGCCGTACTTGAAGGAGAGTACCTTGAAGAACAAGGTCTGTAAATTAAATTTATTACATTTTAATGGTGTATCTTACTATAAGCTCGTAAATACCGTCCTTAGTGCTGGCAGTAACGTTGTTAGAATTAAGACAACTTGAGCAATAAAATAGAGAGACACTGTAACTGCACTGTGTTGTGTGCAAAATATAATTTTAATTTATTAGTACTTTCTTCTTTACATGCGGTAGCTACGCTCGCTAACGCGCAGCCCTAGGCCATGAGGCCAAGCTCTCTGTAGACTCCGCAGACGTGGGTTGGAGTCCGATCGTTGGTCGTCCTTGAAATGGTTTTCCGTGGTTTCCCATTTTCAACACCAGGCAAATCCTGGGACGGTACCTTCTGACAGACCACGGCCTTCCACATCCTTCCCCCTTCATTAATAACTGCTCTCATAAGGTTGGCGTCAGGAAGGCCGTGAAAACCATCCACCACAAAGACTTTCATCGCATCTCATCCCCGACCACGTTGGAAAACGGGAATAATTAGAGGGTAGACATACATCAGCACTTTTCTTTACACGCCCTTCCAGTCCTCCTCCCAGGGGCCTCACATCTAGACGTAGGTTGGCGACCACGGGAGCTCAGCTGAGTCCGGCATTGCTTCCACTTACTTGTGTCGGGCACCTCTACGTCGTCTTTCATGTCGGCCTCTCTTGGTCAACTCTTGTTCTCTTCCGACCCCGACCGTATTAGGGCATCCGCGTCCTAGGGAGTCTCTTCCTTTGCCACCTTAATTGGCCCTTGACTGATCCCTCATTCTTCGAGGGGTCAGACCTCTTGTTAGCCTATTTTTATTTATGAAAAAAAAAAATAGGCTTATGAGATCACCTTTTGTCCGTGTGTCTGTGTGTGCGTGTGTGTGTGTGTGTGATTCGTGTGTGTGTACCCCCCTAATAAAATCTAAACGGCTGGAGCGATTTCAATGAAACTCGGTGAGTTCAAAGCACTATTCCGTGCAACCCCGACTGTGCCCTTCAAATTTTGTTACGTCTCACCAATCCAACATGGCGGCTGTGCGAAATATTTAACCAGCATTCAATATCTCCGAGACTATTACCGATATCACCATGGAATTATGTATGGTGATTAAGGGAACTACTAGAAGTTCACTTATGTGACCTTTGAAAACCTGATAACTACAAAACCAACATGGCGGCCAAGCGAATTTGCGACATTTAAATAGACGTTTCTCGCGATTTAACCGACCAAACGCAATGCAACTTGGTACAGTATATACATTGTAATGCACCGACTTCGTTCAATTGTTTACATAACCTCAATATGGCGGCTGTGCGAAATATTTCACTGGCATTATATATCTCCGAAACTATTACCGGTATCACCCTAAAATTTTGCACGAAGATAAAGGGCACTACTGGAAGTTCATCTATGAGACCTTAAAAACCGGTTAACTACAAAACGATCATGGCAGCCAAGCGAAGATGAAAGTTTAAAATATACTTTTCTCGCGATTTAATGATCCAACCGCATTGAAACTTGGTACCGTACATTAAATGTTTATACACATTGTAATGCACTGGTATCTAATTTAGTTCAATTGTTTACATAACCTCAAGATGGCGGCTGTGTGAATTTTTTAAATTAAGTTTTTGTTTCTTGTGTCGTAATCATGCGATCGAAGTGAAAGTTTGAATAATAAACCTACGCAATAATTTTCCTTTAAAGGTACATGACTCTATGGCCTATACATATAACAATCCATCGTGGCGACCATCCGGAATATTTAGACGGTTCTCAATATCTACGAATCTACTATAGCAATCAAACTGTTTTTTTTTATGTTCATAGGGGATATGATCTTAAGGTCACCTATAGGACTTTCAATAACCTGGTGATCACAAATCCAACATGGCGGCGACGCGAAGTATACATATTCACATGGTCGTTTCTCGCAATTTAACAATCCAAGTGCATTCTAACTTGGTACAGTAAATCCTTATACAAATGTTAATTCACTGGCATCTAATTTATTTCAATGGTTTCCATAACCACAAGATGGCAGCTGTGCGAGAATTTAAAATCTCATTTTTACTTCTTGTGTCCTAATCATGTGATTGAAGTTTGAGTACTATACGTACACAATAATCTTCATGTATCAGTACATAACTCTAAGCCCTATATATATAAAAGTCCAACATGGCAACCATCCGAAATATTTAGACGGTTCTCAATATCTACGAATCTATTACAGCAATCAAACTGAAATTTGGTATGTTGATAGAGGCAATTAACATTAGTAGGATATATGAAAATAGGCTGTATAGTTCTTCACGGAACTACTTGTTTTTCTTTCGGGTATCTCCAGCCTTCTGCCTAAGGCCCTCAACGAGGCAGGGTTTGTGTGGCCCCACCAGTTCTGGCACCCCTTGGAATGTGCTACACTCTCAAGGGCTCACAGTTGGTGAGTTCGGGAGTTGGCGATTCCAAGAGATTCCTAAGCTGGGTCTGGGCTCCCTCCTCTTTAACTTTCCTATCTGCCTATCATGGCTCTCCTTCTTTCTAAGTTCCTCAATCCTCATTCTTGGAGGTTTGAGGGCATTTCTTTCCCCTTTCTTTCACTTCCCTTACTCTCCTTTTGTTTTCTTTTTCTTCTGCTAGTGTGTAAGCTATAGATAGTTTTAGTTGTAAGTTTGTAGTTAGATTTAATTATAAGCCGATAACCTAAATGTTAGGCCCCTTAAAACAACAATTATCATCATTGTGGGGTTTGAAGCCATTTTTCAGTGTTGCCTTAGTAAACAAAAGGTTGGTGCTTTTCAGTCGGTCAACACGAATGTACCCAAAAGTCTGGGTTATGCCCTAATCCTGAAAAAAATGCATGTGATTAATAAATACACTAGGATGACCAGTTTCGATCGTCGAGCGATCATCATCAGATCCATTACACTTAGGCTGTAAAATCTATGTTTGAAAATACAGGTGAAAATATATACAATATGTACAACTATTTAATTGCAGTATTGGTGATGCAACTTGTATGCTAGTTGTAATGATGTTAGGTGGAATGCTAAAATGGTGATGTAAATCCGGAATTTGTCTGTTTGGAGTGACTATATGGTTGTAAAAGTCAACTATGGTTATACTGTATAGTGCAAGCTATTACTCACCTGGTTGGATGTCTTCCGTTCTGTAGCTGCGAGTAGTATTAACTTTTCTCTTGCCGCAGTGACGGTCGACTGAATTGGAATGTTGTCTCACTGAGCTGGTTTTACAGCCTAAGTGTTATGGATCTGATGATGATCGCTTGACGCTCGAAACTGGTCATCCTAGTGTATTTATTAATCACAAGTAATTTTTTTCAGGATTAGGCCATAACCCAGCTCTTTTGGGTACAAACTTAATTTTTTATTTTTTTATATTTTATTTATCATCATCATCATCATCATCAACCATCCTGTCCTTCAACTACTTCGTGATGTAGCGACTAGGTCCGGGCAGCCAAGAAATGTAATACTGATCTGAGCGCTGGAATGGAGTGCATTCAGCCAAGTGAGGAAAAACTGAGAAGCGGTGGTTTCGATTCCCGCCTCAGACATCCTGGAAGGGGTTATCCGTGGTTTCCCAATTCTACTGCAAGCCAATAACAGGATGGTTCCTAACAACACCACGGCCGCTTCCTTCCCAATCCTCACTTAAATTACGAATACAGACACCACAATAATACAAGTTATCAGACAAAATATATATATTATACACACCCAAGTTCACGGTACTAAATGACCACGATGCCTAAGCCCCTCAAATAACACTAAAATTCCAGTCCTCCCGGACATTGGCGCCTGTTATGGCGAATGGATTTTGTTAACTCTTACAACGAAGCTATAGGAACACGTTCCTTACAAGGGCGTTCATTTGTAGTTCTTCTTTTTTTTTTCACGTATCATGTCCTGAAAAACGCAGTAGCATGATCTAGTTTTACTCCATAGCTGTTCTGAATTCGCTCCAAATTACATGTATTCATCATGATCACAATTACAGGGTCATTATCAATGTGCGCCCAGATAAACACGGCAAGCTAAGCCGGCTGTGACTGGCCCACTTTCACACTTTTACCAAACATGTTCAGCAATGTGTACTTACAGTGCTCATAGGCGATGATGAAAATGTCCTCCCTCTCTTGTAGCACACACCCGACATCTCCTGATGAAAGAATGCCTGTCAACTATTTTATTATTTACGGAGCCTGTTTCCTTAAATGGTTTAGCGAGCCTCCTAATTGTACTGGCATTAGGCAAAGGTCTTCCTGGAAACGTGATTCGAAATATTCGTATCGTTTCAGAAAAATATTTTCTGCGTTTCATATACAAATTATGGATCTACCGTCGGGTACAATACACACGTTCGCGCAATGTGAATTGGTGTCTAGGCATGACCAACAATCACAGTTATCACAACACTCACTAAACGTGCAACATTAACGTCTAAGCTTTGCAGATACACGTCCATATGAATGGCAAATCACGTGTGAACTAACGATATGAGTCAGTGGAGAGCGCCCACCACCGGCTGAGCAGCGTATGAGCGCCCGTGATCTGCGCCAGTCACAGCCTGCTTAGCTTGCCGTGTTTATCGAGGTGCACATATATAATGACCCTAATGGCGCAAACGTATCTATTTCCAGGAGTATACTTATTATTCATATAACTTATTATATACATTGTACCCCGCCCAGTTATTGGGAAAATTCGTGTTGACCTACTGAAGTGTAACAAATGACAGTCATTCACAGCTCTCTGCTGACTCGGTAGACGCGTAGGTTAGAGCCCCACTGTCGGTCGTCCTTGAAATGGTTTTCCGTGGTTTCCCATTTTCAACACCAGGCGAATGCTAGGACGGTACCTTCTGACAGGCCACGGCTGCTTCCTTCCACATGCTAGACCAGTTTCATTCATCTTCACCCATTCCATCTCTCATCCCGACGCGCAGATCGCCCATGGGCGTCGACTAGAATGACCTGCACCCGGCCTCTCAGGTGGCCACACGAAATAGAAAAAGAAAGAGAGAAAGAAAGAATGAAAGAAAGGAAGAAAGAAAGTTATTTGAGTTCAAAGACATTCTAACAGGCAACCATGCCTCCAGGTTTAACAAAGAACCGACTTAGATATACAGTATATGTATAATTACGCCATTTGTTTACGGAAAAAAGATAAAACCATCATTGTTCTTACAAACATCTTCTTCTCACCACGTTAGTGGTTTTACTAATAACATAGAATGGTGCATTCATGATTTGCAACTTTTCAAGTTCCAAAATAATTATTTAAATTTACTTTGTTAGAAATAGGGATGTTTAACCTTCGTAATCATTATCTCTTGTAAACATTATCCACGCCACTGCACTCAAGCGACTGTTGCCAATAGTTTTGAATTCATTCCCATAAAATGTTAACACCAATCTCGAATAATGTTTCGGGGTAGTTGACCTAGATGTTACGCTACTTAAGGGACTCCGGGATGCCCAGACTCTTCCACATTTTCAAAATTTTGTTTTTGCGCCATATTAATCTACTGACTTTAACTTTCAAACGGCGGCTTCGGTTGCGTAGTAGGTAGCATGCTGAGCTTCTATGCACAAGGTCGCGGGTTCAAACCTGGCCGAAGTCGGTGGATTTGTTAAGAGCGTTAAATATCCCTCACTATGCCCTCCTTCGGAGGGGAAGTAAAGCCCCCATGTCATAGATTTAGTCTATGACATGAAAAAGAACCTTCCACTAACTACATTTGTGTGAAGCCAAAATTTATAGGTTAGGTTTGATTAATGCTCTTAGGTTCCAACGTTCGTCACCGGACGCTGGTTGCGATGGCATCTAGTAGTAGCGAAGTTCACATCTAGGTGTCGTGGACGGTAGGAGTTGGTAGCGAAAGTAGGAACTACTTGAAATTATCGTCTGCAGTCCTCACTTGAATTAAAAACAGATAACACACACTAATACAGTCAAAACAATTAACACCGGTTATCAGACAGATTCTACACACACCCAAAGTGCACGGGGCTACATGACCGAGATGTCGCAGCCCCTAAACTAAGGAACCAACCTAACTTTCAAACTGTAGACATATTAAAACTCAATAACTTTTCTAGGTTTATGTCGTGTCTTGTGTGGGGTTTCGACTAGGAGCACCAAGATAGGCTCTTCAGCGGGCTCTCCCTTTTGATGAAGCGCACCTGCGCATCTTTACTGCGAGAGCTAAAAGCTCAAGCAGCCTTCACCTCCATATCAAGGCTTCCATAAATATGGTAGGCTATATTGGCATTCACGCCAAGGAATTAAAACTCAGCAATTTTTCTAGGTTTATGCTGTGTCTTGTGTGGGGTTTCGTCTATCTTGGTGAGTTTTAATACCTTGGCCGTGAAAGCCAATATACCATCATTTTGGAAGCCTTGGTACTGTAGGCTAGTAGATACATTTTTTTCATATTTCACTCCTGAGGTTACTTTCATTGTCATTTTTCACAATCATACGTCATATTAGTAAACACACCAAAGTACATTTTTATCTTTATTTCTACCTTTTAACTCGCGAGGACTGGCGCATGGGTATTTTTGACCCGAGGCTTAAATAATAGGCTATTAACATTTTGGTCAGCCCTTATTTCCTGTCGCTCACTGTACCTTCCCTCCTAGCCTTGAACTTCACCCTGCAAAAGAAACACGTGCATAGCTTTTTGAACACTCAAGTTATTTCTATATTATTTAGGGACGGGTCAGATTCACCTATGGCGCCAGTCCTCGCGTGTCAATTTTTGGCTTACTTTAATCTGTAAAAAATAAGGGGGAAAATCCACCTATTTTGGTGGAGAACAATCACATAGCTCACGTTCTTGTTGATCCAAGTTTACTGTCTAAGGATACCTTGGTCATCAGCTCCTTTGATCAAAAAGTTGAGATGACAGCTTTACCGTCACTCTCAAGGCCATTTATGCTCTTACGAAAATTATTGTCAGTTTTCTGCATGTTAAATTTTAAGAATATAAATAAACCTCATTTTATATTGGGAATGGCTTGCCACGGTGGGTGAGTGGTTAACGTGTCGGACTACCAACCCCAAGCTTGCAGGTTCGTCCCTGGCCGTGGTAAGTGATTTATGAAAGGCGACAAAAATCACGACATGGATGTCATACGTTGTTGGCCTGTTAAAGAACCCATTTGAATTCAGTAGGCCGTTTTCAATGGCAAAATTAATCTCGGGATTTTCCGCCAACACAAAGTTCCTCCATTCTCTACTTGAAAGCGCTGTAGTGTCAAGGAGCTTAGATATCTAACCTCCTTGACTTTCATAGCGTTCAAAGGAACGACGAAATTCGACATGCAAGCTACCCTCTGGGTGTCAATTAACAAAGCTTGCACCCGGCCATACGATATTATTATTATTACTATTATTATTATTATTTATATTGGGAATAGTTCATAGGAAGACACCAGGTGTAAAATTACTTCATTAAAATCCGTACGACTACGACAAAAAGGGATTGACACACTAAAGCTTAAAATGACCAAACGCTAGTCCTCGTGATATATATATACTGTATCTTCACGCCAGTTCTCAATGGTTAAGAAAGAGGCTGCGTTAGAAGCAAGAGCAAAGGGACATGGAATAAACAGCAAAATGCATGCTAGTCGTTCAAATGGAAGAAAAGCAATTCTATGGTAATGCCATGTTCGAAAGACAGTAAAAATCTTTGATTCCAAGTTCTCGCTAAACTGTTTTTCTAGATATAAAATTCCCTTAAATTCAAAAATATTCAACATACAAAACTGACATTGTTTGATGAAATCACTCCTTACGTGTGTTAAGTTATATTTTAACAAGTTCGGTTTTCAAAATCTACTTTGGTTTAACTTTGTCTTATGTAAATGTTCATGAAAGTGATGGTTAAAAATTATGCCGTTTTAAAGAGATTCATAAAAATTCAAAAATGCATTGAAGTTATTTTAAAAATTTCTATGCCAAAGTAAGGACAGTGTCCCGAAGAGCATCCCCTGAAAAAATCGGATTATATTCCACGAATAGTTTCTAAGAAAAATGTAAATTATGGAAATTATTGTTGTTTTTGTTGTTGTTGTTTGATTCTTCAGTCTCTTGACTGGTTTGATGCAGCCCTCCATGCCTCCCTATCCTGAGGTAATCGTTTCATCTCTACGTAGCTACCACACCCTACATCCGAGGCAATCTGTTTAATATATTCTAACCATGGTCTACCCCTAAAGTTCTTGTACTCGACCCTTCCTTCCATAACTAAGCGTGCTATTCCTGGGTGTCTTAGTATGTATCCTACCAACCTATCTCTTCTCTTCATAAGCAGTCGCCAGAAACATCTCTCCTCTCCCACTCGGCTTAATACCTCTTCATTTGTAACCCTATCTACCCATCTGATCTTCATCATTCTCCTGTAACACCACATTTCAAACGCTTCAATTATCCTCTTTTCTGCTGCTCCAACAGTCCAACTTTCACTTGCATAGAGCGCCATGCTCCAGACAAAGGCTTTCAAAAATGACTTCCTAATACCTAAATCTATATTCGATGTCAACAGATTCCTATTCTGTACAAATGCTTTCCTTGCCTGAGCCAACCTGCTTTTTATATCCTCTTTGCTTCGTCCATCACTGGTTATTTTGCTTCCTAAGTAACGGAAGTTTCCTACTTCCTATAACTTTTCACCTGCTAATTTGATTTCCACAGTGGTTTCTGATTTATTTCGGCTGTATTCCAATATTTAGCCTACATTTCACATTTTGCAAAAATGAGCAAAAAGTAGACTTATGAGATCGGGCAAATGTGTGTCTGTCTGTCTGTCTGTCTGTCCATCTGTCCTTCTGTCTGTCTGTCCTTCTGTCTGTCTGGCTGTGTGTGTGTCCCACCCTATCAACTCCTAAACGGCTGGAGCAATCGAAACAAAATTTGGTAGAAGTAAAGATCTATAGCCTACCTGAATATATCACGGCCATATTTGAAAATGATGTCAGTGCTACCAACTGCTGAAAAATCGCAATTGAAATTTGAGCTCCATGTTGGATATCTTGGAAGGTATGAATGGGAGCTATTTAAAAATTGGCACACGTATAGATAATAATATTGCAGTTTAATTTCCAGGAGGCCATACATGGCAGTGTTGCCAAAATGATTATAAGCTGCTGATAGGTCCAATTTTTAAATGCATATAACTTTTACACTATCAATTGGAATTCAACAAAATTTCGTATGTTGTATGTGTACATAACCAGATATGACTGAGCGTATTCTTAAGAGCCACCATGGCTGCAAACTGTTAATAAATGCTCTATTTTTTTATCCAAATACTAATATATCAGAAAGTATGCAAGCCGACAGTATTAAACTAAGCACACGTGTAGTACCTGACATTCGATATTAATTTGGAGTAACTTATATACGTCAGTGCTACCAACATGATTCTAAGCCTGCTGAGAGGTCCAAATTTAAATACATGTTACTTCCATACTATCATTTGGATTTCAACCAAATTTCGTATGTGCTATTTGTACCACAACAAATATGACTATGCGTATTCTTAAGAGCAACCAGGGCTGCCAACTGTTAATATGTGTTGTCTCTATTTTTGTTACCCTAATATCAATACATATCAGAAAGTATGCAAGCCAATAGCTCTAAACTTTGCACACGTATAGTACCTGGCATTCTAGATGAATTTGGAGTAACTAATATACGTCAGTGCTGCCAACATGATTCTAAGCCTGCTGACAGGTGCAATTTTAAAATGCATGTTACTTCTATACTAACTAATGGATTTCATTCGAAATTGGCACAACTATAGATCATATATTTCAGATTATTTCTGACAAATACATGCATGACATTGTTGCCGATATGATTTTACGCGCACTGTTAGATCCAATGTTTAACTGCATGTAACGTCCATGCTATTAATTGGACTTCAACCAAATTCTGTATTCTGTACCTTAAGAGATGGAACTAAGAATATATTCAGTCGCCAGGGCTACCAACTGTAGTGCTCTATTAGGCTGCATTATGCCAGGTATACAGTATTTCGAACTAATTAGAAATTTGGATATTACCAACTAAATGTCATTATTCTAGATAGATCCATATAGATTAATCATTGGCATGAATCTTAAAGTAGGCTCTTTAGTTCGTCACGGAACTTCTTGTTTTGTTTTGTATTTATTAATTTTCATCATGAATTTGCTCCTTAAGACGGAGTCCATACCATTCAAAACCTCACTCAAATCCTCTGGCGTATCGGCCAAGATGACGATGTCATCAACAAGTTATTCCTCCTTGAATCTTCTCTCCCACTTTAAATTGTTCTTCAATTAGCATGGGCAATATAGGACACTCCGGGGTCCTTTATGACAACAACCAGAAACGATATAATCATATTTCTGATGAGGTGTTACGGCTGAAATTCCCAGTACTACCTCAATCAGTTGTAATACCGCATTGTTTTGAAAATGGTATTCAGTGAGAGCGCACGCTCTGTGCACCACGTTGGTCAGCCCTATAATAATGATATTATTATTCTTTTTTCTTATTTCTTCGAATGAGCCAACTATGGAATACGTAGGTTAACCAAAACGGTTTTCAGCTTGATGAGTTGGGATTGGTTTCACATTCTTAAGAGCCTTCTTCCTAGCCCATAACTCCTTCATTTTCTGACTTCGCAGTTGTTTAGCTGCTTCTGACCTCTTTGGTCTCTGCCCTTTCTAGTTCAATCTGTGGGTCTTCATTCAACATTTTCCGGAAAGCTTGTCTGTCTTGTATAACGGATTCAGAAATGTTAAAGGTTTGCAGATCTTGTTTGACTTGCTGGTACCACAGTGATGTTGGATTTTTGCAGGAGCTGGCTCTGGGGATTACACTGATCAATCTTGACTCGTTCATTCTCTCAAGGTGTTCGTAGAATTGGAGGCGTCTCTTGATGATTGTGTCCATTAGAGGCTCTTGCTTTAGGTATAGATCATCGTTGGGCCTGTGATACATTTCTCCATTTATGATCCTTGGGCCTAAGATCTTCCTCAAGATAATTATTTCTCTGACCTCTAGTTTCTATATCAGTTTTGCCCCTTTGATGGTTAGGGTTTCATCTGCATAGAGGACCTCGGGCCTGATTACAGCGTTATAGTGCCTTAATTTCGCATTGATTGATAGGGATTTCTTCTGGTAAACTTTCCTGCATCGACTGTATGCAATATTCAGTTTCTGAATCCTTTCTTCAAATGCGTTATTGTTCTTGAGGTCTTCGCTGATCCATTCCCCCAAATATTTAAAATCTCCGACTTTACGGATCCTGTTGTTGGAAAGAAGGTATTCTGGTGCAGATTTGTCATTTGTCATGAACACTGTTCTCTCGTAAGACAACTGAAGGCCAGTCTTTGAGGCTAAAGGTTGAAGAGTATTGATATAATAATAATAATACCACATTGGTTTTTAAATGGTATTCAAAGACAGCGCACGCTCTGCTTACCACGTTGGACGGCCCTATAAAGCTTGCCGCCACCACGGCCACTTCCCCTACCTTCACGGCTAAGCTAGGCTGGCTCATTCGCTCCCGAGTTCCCCGAGCTTCTCCGGGATCACTCAGCTGTGCATTACTGATTTAGAGCATCATATGGATTGGTCATCAATGAGATAATGTGTTTCCTTCAAACTTGTAACATGTGTCATACATACTGAATTAATGGTTACAACTGAGTAAAATGTTACTAGCATATTTAACTTATGGGGCCTAGTTAAACTGATGAATTTGGTAATATAAACGGTTGAATAGCACATAAATACACATATCCGGAGCAGTAAATTTTTGCACGTTTGTCGTCATTAATTTCGTATCTGCCACTTATGAGATTTACGTACCCGTAATTTGATTGTTCAATGTAGCCTACTTGGATTTACTAGGACCTGATCAAAGCGACGCGGATCAAAGCAATAAAACGCACGTGCAAAGAGGAAGTGATTTTCTAATGTAAATGTTTGCAGGGAGTTGTTGTTGTTCATTGTCCAATTCCAATTTAGCAGTTTGGACATCTTGATCATCAGCCTCCTGTAGTTGGGTGTATGTTGAGCTTGTCTGATAACCTGTATTTATGTGATGACTGTAGTAATGTGTGTAGCTGTATTAGGGACAGGGATGGGGTAGGTGTATAGGAATTGAAGTAGGGTGCAATCCTGGCATTTGCCAGGAGGGAGAGTGAAAAACCCTGGGGAAATTTCTTACCCATTAGATTTTAAATATTTATTGTTGTTAATAATCCAGTTTATATTTTCTTATTTTCTCATTTTTGTTATCCAGTTTCTTCATTTTATCTTGGATAGGTTATGGTTAATTTTGTTTCGAAACATTTACTTTTAATAACTTTAGTTTATAGATTTATAGATTGCTGAAGAAGGTCCCATTATAGGATCGAAACGTGTAGGCTGCAATTTGTAACAATTACATACTGTCTGTCTGTTAGGTAGTCAGCCCGAAGGCTGGTTGGATCCTCAAAAACACCGCCGTTAGGTTATGTAGGTAGATAGGCCTACCCACAAAAACCCAAGGAAGCGCTATATTGAGGCGTACTAGGCAAGCAGAGGAGTGAGGTAGTTTACCATTGCTTTCCTCACTGAGTCAGAACACCAGTACTAACCCATGAGTAGGACCTTTCACAGCATCTGCAGCCACTGACTGTGCCCTGAGCACCACCCATGCCTCAGTAGCTTCCATATAATCACTCTGTCTTCTTTCCTTTCGACCTCACTTGGTCAACTCTTGTCCTCTTCCTACCCCGACGGTATTAGGGTATCCGATGCCTAGGGAGTCTCTTCATTTCCTGCCTTAATTGGCCCTTGTCTAATCTTTTCTGATTCCCTCCTTCTGCGAGGGGTCAGCCTTCTTTTTCTTTTCATGTTATCTCCTGCCTTCTGCTCAAGGCCCTCCAGGAGGCAGGGTGTATGTAGCCCCACCACGTTTGGTGCACCCTAGATAATGCTACACCCTCAGGGGCTCACGGCTGGTGAGTTCGGGAGTTGGTGACTCCGAGGGATTCCTGAGCTGGGTCCGTTTTCCTCTTTTGTCCCTTACCTTTGGGGCGGACCCTCTCCTCTTTCACTTTCCTATCTGCCATTCAAGGCTCTCCTTCCTTCCAAGTCCCTCAATCCGCATTCCTCGAGGGTTGAGGGCATTTCTTTTCCTCCTGTTCTTTATTTGCCTTATTCTCCTTTAGTTTTCCCTTTCTTCTTCTAGTATGTAGGTTAGTAGTTAGTTTTAGTTTTAAGTTTGCATTTCTTTTTCATCTTCACGATCACCCAAACCATCAGGGGCCGATAACCTAGATGTAAGGCCCCTTAAAACAACAATTATTATCATCATCATCATATAATCACAGCCATGAGTGAAACAGGGACATCGGTGAAAAGCCACAGTTTTCTCTAGCCTGTGCCAACAGACAAATGCAAATGTACTGCATTCATAAAGAGATGACAAACAGACCCACATATTGACTGAGACGGGTTAATATCAATTTTATTAGGCTATTGCTAGCCAATACGGGGATCATTGTTGATTATTACACTGTTAATGCAAACCAATATGTTTCATTGAGTTTGCAAACTATATTAAAAACTCTGGAATAAAAACACACAATAGAAAACAGAACACATTTCAGACAAGTAACTCAAAAGGCAGAGTTTCTGGAGAGAAAGAAACTAACTGGATAAAATTGGAACGCCATTCTCGAAGAATCAAACAAATATGGTACCATAGTAAATGAATTACAAGGAAGAATAGTCATCGTTATGAAGCCATATTTCAGTGGTGCCTTATTAAATGAAATTTAAATGGTTTGCAGTCGGTCAACACGATTGTGCCCAAATTGTAATGAGTGTTATTCCCAAAACCTGAAAGTAATTACATGATATGACATGGATGACTAGTTTCGATCGTCAAGTGATCATCATCAGATTATTTACACTCAGGCTATTAATATATATACTGTACAATATTTTACTTACAAAAGCTTATTGCAAACTTACATAACTTATCAGGTGCTTGCCACGGTGGGTGAGTGGTCAGCGTGTCGGTCTACTAACCCCAAGTTTGCAGGTAAGTGGTAAGTGATTTTTGAAAGGCAGCAAAAATTACGACACCATGTCATACGATGTTGGCATGTCAAAGAACCCATTTGAATTCAGTAGGCCGAATTCATAATGGTAAAATTAATCTCGGGAGTTTCCGACAACACAAAGTTCCTCATTTCTCTACTAGAAAGCGCTATAGTGTTCAAGGAGCTTAGATATGTAACCTCCTTGACTTTCAGAGTGCTTCAAGGAACAACAAAATTCGACATGCAAGCTACCCTTTGGGTGTCAAATAACAAAGCTTGCATCCGGCACCCGAGGCCATACGATATTATTATTATTATTTATTTATTTATTTATTTATTTATTTATTTATTTTACTCGTTACAGGCCTATTAGACCACGCGAAGCAATCATGACTTTTTGTTTTTCCTGTCATTCCAGTACTCTTTCATTCGTGTTAGGCCCCTTAAAACAACAATTATCATCATCATCATCATCTTTCATTCGTGCACTAAAGGCCCTCTTCCATTCTTCGGTCCACTTTGGTCTTTGGCCTGTAGGTGCACTCTCTCTGACAACACTTCCCACTCTAGCCCAGGCATTCATTATATGCAAAAAACTCGGCCAACCTAAAAAAAAAATGTAAAGCTGAAATTTGGCATAGATGTTCCCTAGTACCCTAGAAACAAATCCTGAAAAGTCCCCATCTCTGCGGTGTCCGCGTCACAGTTTTTGGAGGGTTCAAAAGGGCTTAAATGGGGCCTAAGTGCCAAAAACAGCATTTTTGCTTCCTGCGTTCAAAATAATGATCCAAATTTAGTTCTCGCGAGCTTTAGCAATTAATAAAAATGAACCAGTAGGATAAAGAACTTATCAGGCCTAATTATTGCTATTTATGAAGGAAAAAAACGAATAATTTAACATTTATAGCACACTTTTTACACGAAAATGTGGTTAATTTGTCATTAGCAGGTCATAATTTTTTAAACAACTGCTGATATTGACTAAAGACCCAGACTGAAAGTTATAAAGCATACTATTAGCTTTACATTGGTACATTACCCATGCATATGCGAGAAACGGTTACCGAGTTACGGTCCCAAAGCATAACCGCTGTTGAAAACGCACCTGATCGCGTTTCTAGGTGACGGAGCAGGCCAACAATACTCGAAACAATTAATTCAGCTTCTAAACAGTCTTGGATTTTCAGTAAATGTGGCGGAAGTCCACAGGCACGAAAGTTCAGCGCTTCGTGAAGAACGTCCAATCCCGAATGCTGGAGCGTTCACACAGTTTTGCTTTGAGTACGCTGACTATAACATAAGGACATTGGACGGGCGAAACACATTTCACTGCATGGGAGGCATCAAGTGCACAGGTCCAGCGCCTGACAGTGAAATATCTCCACTCCCACGTATACGAGAAGTCCTAATGCTGGTGTGATTGCGGCGATGGGAAAGTTCAACATTTCGTGGTATCGAAAACCCTCTTCTCCTGGTTCAAAGGACGTCAAGATTAAGGAGTTAACTGTGGAAGCCCCAAAATCTGTGGCTATTGCGTCGATGATGGACTCCTTGTGATTATCTGGACGGTGGTCAGGTATTAATTTACCACTTCGTGGAACGGCTTTATGAAGACGTCACTGTCTGCTCATGCTCAACCAGCTTCCCAGACAACGTCAGTTGATGCCCTGCCGTTCATTAACTTGGTACCGAGCTATCCATCAACTATATATTCCGCGTTGAAGTTTGCCGCAAGAGAGTGCGCGGAACTGAAAAAAAGCACTTGTTTCGTAACCTTTGACCAGCCCCTATACGCGAAAGTTGCAGAGATAGTCGCATCGGACACTTCAGAGGAACTCAAAAATGTGGTTGTTCGTCTAGGCGGATTTCCCCTTCTGATGTTGTTTCTTGGGTCAATCGGCTACGTGATGAATGGAAGCGGGTTGGAGGAGCTCTGGGCGGAAATATACGCTAAATCGTCAGTGACTCACATGATGTCTGGACACGCATATTCTAGGTAGGCTTGCAATTAGCTCGCTGTTAATGATTACGTTATGCCTTCAATTTCAAATGTATCAATAACGCGAAACTCTGCATGTTCTAGGGCCCACAGAGCGCATTTTCTGACAAAACAGGCTGTCGGGACAATGTTACTCAACATGAACGACGGGCTGAAGGATGACAAGGACGAAATACAGGCGCTTTTTACCGCATTCTAAGAAGGCCAACGAATTGCTATCATATCCTTGCCTTCAACGTCTCAAAGAGTCGCTTCATGACACATTTTCTTCAATGAGCCAGAAATCTCGCACAGGAAATCTGTGGGTAGAGTACATCAAACAGCAAGCCTGGAAAATATTGAAGGATTCCGCATCTTGACGCGTGGAAATGAAGGTATTCGTTTCTACGCCTCCAGATGAAAAGGCCATACTATCAGCTGGAGAGAAGTTCACCATTTGTCTCTACGATAGTGCCAAATTGGAATGCAAAAGCCTCGACGAACTTCGGGTAGTGAAATACAGCCAAAAAATTGCCAAACAACCGGTCACAGCATCATTTCAGCTGGCTTCACTTCCGCCGACTTCGGCGGCATGGAAACAAAATTCACTGCGGGTATATTTGAAATTTCACGAATGGTTAGGATTTTCTTTGGACCCGACCCAATGGGAATGGAAAATCCAACACTCAGCTTTAGTACCAGTGACAACTCATCTTCCAGCTGCTCCAGATCATCTCCTCAATTTGGTGTCCTGCAACTGCAAGATCTCTTGTGGCAGCCGGTGTGTGTGTGTGTACGTTCCGGTTTAGAATGCTCCTTAATGTGTGGACACTGCAGTGGAAAAGCGTGTGGCAACGTCACGTTTGATGGCTCAGACGATGAGGAGGACGATTGAGTCCGATGTAAGCTTTGTTTTGCAAGTGTTTTTGTCTAAAGAAAGCTTTTTAAGCTTTGTTTTGTTATTATTTGCATTATGCATATTATGAATGTACGTTTAACTGCTAACTGTATTAAACTCGTTTTGTTCTATGCAAACTGTTTCTGCTAGTTTACCTGGATTCAAAGGAATACCATCCTAAAAGCTCTTGATCAAAGGTACAAAATGATGTCAGCAAAGGTGAATAGATGGAGCACACCAGCGTAAATGGGAAAGCGACTGCCACACTTGCACTTTTATATTTGTAACTGTATCTCTGCTGCTGTTTGTCGGATGAACATGGGCAATGTATCGTTTTAAAGTTAGAAGTGTGTTTTACAACTTTTACTTGGGGTCTTTAGTCGCTATCAGCAGCTGTTTACACGATAAGTCCCGGCTAATGACAAATTAGCTAAATTTTCGTGAGAAAAGTTGAGCTAAAAATGTTTGATTACTCATCTGTTTATACGTATGGCAATAATTACGACCAATAAGAGCGTTATATTTAAGGCAGTCCTTCTCTTATTACTATCAAAGCCCATTAGAACTGATTTTGGATCAATATTTTGAACGCAGGAAGCAAAAATGCTGTTTTTGACACTTAGGCCTCATTTAAGACCTTTTGAACTCTCCAAAAACTATGACGCGGACACCGCAGAGATGGGGAATTTTCAGGATTTGTTACTAGAGTACTAGGGAACATCTATGCCAAATTTCAGCTTTACATTTTTTTCTTTAGGTTAAAACTTAATATGCCTGGGCTACTTGTATACTTTGTGTCGAAATACGCTTTTGTCTATGACGTCTTCTGGGTCGACCTGTGCTTTTACTAGATCAATTTTGACTTGCATCATTCAGGGAGTAGTGATCTTGAGCCGCTGTATGTATCTAAGAATGTTGTTGGTGAGTCTGGTTTGTGGGAGTCTGCTGATGTGGCCGTAACATTTTAGTCGCCTCTTTCTGATGCCTGCTGCGAGGTTGGACAATTTCTCTGTGGTGTCTCTGGAGTGAAGCCTGTATCCTTCATCTGTGTGCTTTGTTCCAATTATTTTCCTTATTATTTTTCTTTCCTCTGTGAGGATTTTTTCCAAGTCGCCCTTAGTGTGTAACGTCAATGTCTCACTAGCATAAAGCACCTCAGGTTTAATAACCGTGTTGTAATGACGAAGTTTAGTGAATGTGGACAGACATTTTTTGTTGTAGACACCCTGTGTCTTGTATAAGGCTCTCTTCATTTTCATTAACCTAGTGTTCTGCGCGATTTTCTCTTTTCCCGTCGGTTCAGGCACTTCACCTAGGTATTTAAAGTGGGCGACTCTATTGATCTTGCCATATTTCGTGTTTAAATTCTGTATGTCGAATTTCGTACAGAAAAACTCTGTCTTTTGGAACGAGATCTGTAGTCCTACTTTTCGGCGCACTCTTGGAGTACTTCTATCTGTCTGATTGATATGGTTTAGTTATCTGAGAGTAGTGCCAGATCATCCGCGAAGGCTTGACAGCCAACCTCCAGTTCGTCCTTTGGTCGTCCTAGTCGCACTGGCCTCCAGTAACCTTGAAGTCTCAGCTCTTTCTCCCATTCTTTGATAACTTTGTTCAGCACTAGGTTGAAGAGGAGCGGAGAGAGCCCGTCACCTTGGCGAACACCTGTATTGATCTGAAGTGGTCCTGAGATTTCCCCCATGAATTTCACTATTATTATTATTATTATTTTATTATTTTTATATTTTTAAAGTCCATTTACCCACTAGGTTGGTGGCTCCCACGGACGCAGCGAGGGAACTCACCACTACCGCCTCTACGGGCAGTGTCCTGGAGCTTGGAACATCTGGTCGGGGTGGATACAACTGGGGAGGTGTGATCAGCACTTCGCCCAGGCGGCCTCTCCTGCAAAGTGAACAGGGGCCTCATGAGGGATGGGAAGGGATGGAAGATTGGGATGGATAGGCTAGGAAGAGGGAAGGAGACGGCCGTGGCCTTACAGTAGGTACCATCCCAGCATTTGCCCGAAGACGAAGTGGGAAACCACGGAAAACCACTTCGAGGATGGCTGAGGTGGGAATCGAACCCCCTCTAATCATTTTGGACCACCCGAGGCTGAGTAGACCCCGTTCCAGTCCTCATACCACTTTTCAAATTTCGTGGCAGAGCCGGGAATCGAACCCAGGACCTCCGGGGTGGCAGCTAATCATGCTGACCGCTACGCTACGGAGGCGACATTATTATGATTATATACTTATCAGGTTTCTTACAATATGAATTTTTGTTTCGTTATTTGTTGTTTCAGGTTTAGGTGACAACACCCATTGCAATTTGGGTACACCGTGTTTTCCGACTGCCAAGAAAAGTTGCATAAGATGATGTGTCTTACCCTCCAAAAGGGTTATTTGGAAAAAGAAGAAGAAGAAAAAAATGAATTAATGAATGAATGAATGAAAATGAAAATCCACAGCCTGCTTCCAGTCTCCGACCGGGTCAGGAATGGAATGAATGAAGCCCCCATCTAGCGGCGAGGATATGAACTGTGCCGGCTGCCGAGGCCTGACGCACTCCTCTGGGGCAATGATTAAATGCATGACAGATGAAATGAAATGATAGTGGAGAGTGTTGCTGGAATGAAATTGTGACAGGGAAAACCGGAGTACCCGGAGAAAAACCTGTCTGCCTCCGTTTTGTCCAGCACAGATCTCACATGGAGTGACCGGGATTTGAACCACGGACCCAGCGGTGAGAGGGCGGCGTGCTGCCGCCTAAGCCACGGAGGCTCCGAATGAATGAATGAATGAATGAATAATCTGGAGAGTTTGCCACCTTTTGTGGTCTACTGTAGAGTACGTGTTGATACTCCCGAGACTCCCGTCTCAAAGCCTCCTTGCTCATCAATTCGGTCGGTCGGTAAAATCCAATTCATAGAGCATCTCTTTGTCATATGACAACCCTTTCTGACCCAACCACTGGAGCCGCCCTTGAACCGGGGTTTAATTCCTCGATCATGTTTATGGCACGACAGTTGGGTGTAGGTGCTGTAAACACGGAGGGAAGGTTGGGTTGTCGGCGGTACTACTTAGCACATTAGCTTTGGCTCAAGTAATTCCACCACCCTGCCACACAAAGGCAGTCTTCATTGTGGGTGGGTTGTGGATAGACGTGCCGACAGACTTTCAAATGTCTTATTGAAGCCGCAAAGTGGATACTGGATAGTGCACCGAGCTGGGTGGTAAGTGGACCATATCTGTCTATTCTACTTGCCTCTCATAAGTCACGATATCTGTTCTATTTAACTGTTTCGCTATGCCTCTCACAATTCACCTACTGTAGTTGGAGTATGGCGTCATGCGGTCAAAGCTGAATTGTTTAGCTTTATACCACACACTCTTCTTTCACTGAAACCACATGTGTATCCTGTTCATATGAGGTAGGTACAATTTACCCTTAATTAATAGCACGTGACATTGATTTGTTGTTGCTGTTAATTTACTTTAGGAATTTGGGACATGTTCTTCATCAGCCCCATGTAGTTAGGTGTGTGTTGAACCTGTTTGATAACCTATATTCTTGTGATAACTGTAGTAGTTTTTGTAACTGAATTAGAGTCAGGAATGGAGTAGGTGCCCTGGGACTTGAAGTAAGGTACTATCCCAGCTTTTGCCTGGAGGGAGTGTGGAAGATCCAGGGGAAGAACGTCACTCAGGATAGCCGCTATCAGCGCCAGGATTTGACCTCCAATCTCCAGACTTTCTGCATCTGGCCGCGTGACCGTGGATTGTGACATAATTTAGATAACTACCTAACTGCCATCTTCATTCTTCATTGAACTACAATTTGATCGCTCATTATTCGAGACGCATAATAATTAAACAGATAAACAGATACATAAATTGATGAATAAAATGGTACGTCACAGAGGCGCAAGTGTTAAAAAGATAAGAGTGTAAATACGAACTGACAACACGGCGTATTATTACAGACAACATTATTGGCATAGTCTACTTTGCTTCCATCAGTCAATATCTTAATTGGAGCAAAGCTATTGTCGCAGTTTAAATAAATAAATTAAATAAATAAAAATAAATCAATTAAATCAATTAATTAAATAAATGAAGATATAAAATTAATTAAAAAATAAAACAATTAAATTTTAGCTTCAGAAAATTGTAGTTAGTGGAATGTCCCTTTACATGCCAGAAATCTATGACAAAGGCTTTACTTTACTTTACTTCTCTTCAGAAGGAAGGCATATTTGCTTTCATCGTTTTGGCCTATGGCTAATTAAGCCCGAGATTTCACCCCAAACAGCGTTACTAATAACCGTTACTTTTGTGGTAACGTGGGGGTTAGTAGTTAAATTAAGTAATTGTAACGCCGTTATTAAGTAAGTTAGTTACTATTTTTGGTAAGTAACGGTGACTGTAACTTCGTTAATCTAGAAAAGTGACTTATCCAACCTTGGCCCAGACTACAGACTTGCTGAGTTTCTCTTGAACAGTGCTGCACGCAAGCTATCATCCCCCGGACTAGTTTTAAGTCGCGGATGGAAGACGTAAACTCGGCGCGGAGTCCAGGAAATTACCTGACAAGAACCAAAATAAAAGACGAGACGAGGGAGATGAAACGGGCTATATATGGCAGAACTCGCTGCCTCTGCTGATTCGGGATTTGAGATTAAAAACGAGGAAAGAAGACGAGGGGGCACTTTACCGTTCTTCTTCCTTATTTTCGCTTTGCGTTTATAGTTAAATGTTTGTTTTCTTCGTATTTCTGTTCTCCATTTTATACCACTTTTAAAAGGTACTAGCAGTTTACGGACCAGTCAGGATCGCCCTTTTCTCCACTTCACAGCTCTATGCATGCGAGCTACCAACTTAACACATAAACGTACATGCAACAATCAAGCTTATCGATCACAGTTATTTTGTTGTTAGTTTTATGGGTTGCCACGTCAGCCCCGTGTACTTGGATGCGTATTCAATTTGTCTGATTAACCTGTGTTTCTGTGATGGCAATAGTAGTTAAATGTTAGGTTGGGGAATGGGATAGCTGCTTCGGAACTTGTAATACTGTACGGTACTGTTGTTGCTTCGTATGAGGGGCTTGTACATCATGGTAATTTAGTCCCGTGTACTTGGGCGTGTGTATTCATTCATTCATTTACTTTATTTACAAATGGGGGTAATTCTCCTGTGGCAAATTGTACAATTACAGATAATTACCAACAATGATATCAAGCACACAAGTCGCAATTTGGGAACTATAGTAACTGAAGGATCCGGTGCAAATAGGCTACGGGATGGTTACCTTTTTACAAATTTGTGGGAAATAAGAAAAACTCCGCTGAAAATTCAAATGTTACCTAAGCATTCTTCCTTTTTCACAGAACATACTACAGTGAAACCTCTATTAAGAGACCAGTGACGGTTCCATAGAAAACTGGTCTTTTAGAGGGGTGGTCTCTTAATAGGGGTAGGCATTAAAAATAATTGTATACTGCATTATTAATAAAGTACAACCGACAGTGGTGGCTACGCTCGCTAAAAGCGTAGCGTTAGGCAATGGGGCCAAGCTTTCTGCTGACTCGGTAGACGCGTGGGTTCGGCCGTCCTTGAAATGGTTTTCCGTGGTTTTCCATTTTCAAAACCAGGCAAATGCTGGGACGGCACCTTCTGACAGGCCACTGCCGATTCCTTCCACATCCTTGCCCAGTTTCATTCACTTTCATCCATTCCATCTCTCATCCCGACGCGCAGGTCGCCTACGGGCGTCGAAGAGACCTGCACTCGGCCTCTCAGGAAGTCACAAGAAAAATAAATAAAAAGAATAAAAAATAAAGTACAGTTGGAACACATACTTGATCACAATGTATCTGTATTGGATCACATTTAGTACAAATTATTACAATTAGTTATTTTCTGAGCTCTGTCATTTAAAAAAGTTACGAATTGATCTCTGTTTCAGATTAGCACATCTTTTTTTTTTACAATTTCACTTTCTAGAATATCTCTGAGTGAGTTCGAAATTCCATTAATTTGTTCTGGGTTCGAACAATCTTCTAGGAGAGCCATTTCTTGTATTTTTATACGTTACCTAACACTTTTTCTAATGACATTGTATGCTGATGCAGTTCTGTGCCAACAGAACCATTGTTTACATCATCACCCTCATCACCATCTCCAATGGGAAGGCAGACAAGAAGTGGTCTTTTGAAAGAGGTCAGACTGAGAAAATGCCTGGTCTTTGGTTGGGGAGAGTGGTGGTCCTTAAATAGAGGTAACAAATACATTGACCTTATGAGGTTTTAAATTGGTTCCAAGAAAAATCGGTCTTTAAGAGGGGCGGTCTTTTGGGGAGGTTTCACCGTACTCAACTAGAACGACTATTAGTGTGTATTTAGTCAGATGATCTCGTTGTTTCGCTCCTTAAAACAACAATAACTTACTAACAGTGTGTATTCATTTATCACTATTATACATTTATATGGTTAAAATGTGCACAAAGGATGGAGCCACCCCCAGTTTTATGTAAATATATGCTAGAATTTAATCGATACATTCTATATTCTACTTATAAATCACACATCAAAGCATTCTTCATTAGTCATTCTCATTTTTTGAACTGCAGGTCAGTTTAATTTTCGAAAGCGCTGATGGCATTGTAGAATGGAAGTTTGTTCTTTAGGGCATCTTTCAGTTTTTCAGGAGCTGAGGTCTCTGGTATAGGTGGCTTCGGTGGTGTAGTTGGTAGCATGCTGAGCTTCTATGCCCAAGATAGCGGGTTCAAACCCGGCCGAAGCCGTCGGATTTTAAAAGCGTTAAAAATCCATCAGTATGCCTTCCTTCGGAGGGGAAGTAAAGCCAGCGGTCCCATGTCATAGATTTATGGCATGTTAAACAACCTTCCACTAATTACACCTGTGTGAAGCTAAATTGTATAGGTTAATAATGTAAACAACGCTCTTAGGTTCCTCCGTTCGTTGCCAAGAGCCGACTGCGGTGGCGTCTAGTAGCTAAGTTCTGAACTAGGCCTAGTAGTCGTTGACGGTGGCGTCTGGCGGCAAAAGTAGTAACTATTTGAAAAATTCAAAGTTGCAGTCCTTACTTGAATTTAAAAAAAACAGACACACACACTAAAACAGCCATCACAATTAACACCGGTTGTCAGACAGATTCTACACACACCCAAAGTAAGCGTGGCTACATGACCGCGTTGTCGTAGCCCCTAAACTGAGGAACCAACCAACTATCTCTGGTATAGTTGGTGTTGATGTGTTTTTTTTTGTTTTTTTTTACTGTATGAAATCATCAAAACATGAATTTGACCAAAAATTGGAGCTACCCCATTTTTGCACCGGACCCTTCAATTACTAGGGACCGAACATTTATGCACTGAAATCGATTAAAATATTGATGCAATTATGCACTAAAATTGTAGAAAATATGCATTAAAAACTGAAAAACATGCACTTAACAATATTTATCTGGAGGGGGTGTGGAATAACCGGGGGATAAAAGCACACTGAGGATGGCTAATGTCAGCGTTGGGGTTTGAACCTCCGATCTCCAAACTTGGTACAGCTCCACATCGCAGTCGCTTCACCGGGAGTAGTAAAAGATGTATTTATTTATTTATTTATTTATTTATTTATGTATTTATTTATTTATTTACTGACAGCGGTAGCTACGCTCGCTAACGCGCAGCGCTAACCCATGGAATCAAGCTCTCTGCGGACTCGGTAGACGTGGATTCGAGCCCCACCTCGGCTGTCCTTGAAATGGTTTTCTGGATGTTTTTTTTTTTACTCCAGGAAAATGCTGGAACAGTAGTCTACCTTCTGAAAGGCAATGGCCAATTCCTTGCCCAGTTTCATTTGTCTTCACTCATTGTATTTCTCATTAACTCCTCTCATGAGGTTAGCGTCAGGGAGGGTATCCGGCCGAAAAAACACTCGCAACATATTTTATTTATTTATTTATTTATTTATTTATACCAGCTGCAGGCGGCTTCGGTGGCGTAGTTGGTAGCATGCTGAGCTTCTATGCCCAAGATAGCGGGTTCAAACCCGGCCGAAGCCGTCGGATTTTAAAAGCGTTAAAAATCCATCAGTATGCCTTCCTTCGGAGGGGAAGTAAAGCCGGCGGTCCCATGTCATAGATTTATGGCATGTTAAAGAGCCGTCCACTAATTACACTTGTGTGATGCTAAATTGTGTAGGTTAAGAATGTAAACAACGCTCTTAGGTTCCTAAGTTCGTTGCCAAGAGCCGACTGCGGAGGCGTCTGGTAGCTAAGTTCTGAACTAGTAGTCGTTGACGGGGGCGTTTGGTGGCAAAAGTAGGAACTATTTGAAAAATTCAAAAGTCTGTACAATCCTTACTTGAATTAAAGAACAGATAACACGCACTAATACAGCCATCACAATTAACATCGGTTATCTGACAGATTCTACACACACCCAAAGTACACGGGGCTACATGACCGCGTTGTGGCAGCCCCTAAACTTAAGAACCAACCAGACCGGCTGCGTGGCTCAGCAGTAATGTTCTCGCCTGCTGTTCCCAAGGTTGCAGGATCAAATCCTGGCGCAGTCAGCTGGTATTTGAGGGTGCGCAATTGTGAGGGAGCCGTGTCTAGATTTACTGGCACGTTTTAGGGGTGAAATTACGTCACTCTGGCGTCTCTAAAATCAGAAGTAGTTAAAAGGGACGTAAAACCAATAACAATATTTATTTATTTCGCATCAATCTTAAGGGTTTAGAGTGCGTGGCGTATCTAATAGTTCGTGTTACTGTGGTATGCATATTAATTTCTACCACTGTATTCTACTTGGTTGTTATTTGTTTTTGAAAGGTCGTAAATCAAGTAAAGTGTTTTTGGGGGTAACTCGAAAAGCAAAGCTATTTTAGAGGAAACATTCATGGACATGAACAGGTCTCGTGTTATAAGCAGTTAGTGTAATTGACATTTATTGCTTTGTGAAGTAATTGTTAGATTTATTCAAATACAAACGTGTTTATTTAGGTTTGACACCATTTCTTTTCTTCTTCCTTAAAATTAAAATAAACTGTGTGTTCCTCTCCGCGACGAAAATGGGATACACGTCTGCTTTCTGCACTTCTCGTTTTTGCCCACTCTCCATCAAGTGTTTGGCAGTCCTAAAAAGCAAAAGCAAAGCAAAAACCACAAATAATAGTCTAAACCCAACAAGCAATCAAATACAGTCAACATTTGTCAAAAGAGCTCAAAACATTAAAATAACGAAAAAAAATTAAAATCTAAATAAACACAAAATATGGGAATTAGTCTAAATACTAGAAAAATAAATAATTGAAATACAGCCGAAATAAATCAGAAACCTCTATGGTCATAAAATTGGCAGGTGAAAAACTAAAGGAATTAGGAGACTTCTGTTACTTATGAAGCAAAATAACCAGTGATGAACGAAGCATAGAGGATATAAAATCTAGATTGGCTCAGGCAAGGAAAGCATTTCTACAGAAAAGGAACCTGATGACATCGAATATAGATTTAGGTATTAGGAAGTCATTTTTGAAAGCCTTTGTCTGGAGCGTGGCGCTCTATGGAAGTGAAACTTGGACTATTGGTGCAGCAGAAAAGAGCAGAATTGAAGCATTTGAAATGTGGTGTTACAGGAGAATGATGAAGATCAGATGGATATATAGGGTTACAAACGAAGAGGTATTAAGACGAGTGGGAGAGGAGAGATGTTTCTGGCAACTGCTAATGAAGAGAAGAGATAGGTTGGTAGGACACATACTAGGACACCCAGGAATAGCAAGCTTAGTTATAAAAGGAAGGGTGGAGGACTAGAACTGTAGGGGTAGACCAAGGTTAGAATTATGTTAAACAGATTGCCTCGGATGTAGGGTGTAGTAGCTATGTAGAGATGAAACGATTAGCTCAGGCCAGGAGGCCTGGAGTGCTGCATCAAAACAGTCAAAAGACTGAAGAATCAAACAACAAAAACAACAAGAACAACAACAGTCAAAAAAGCTCAAAAAGTCCAAAAGAATACAGAAAATCAAGATTATTCAATATGTAAAAAGAAAACAATCTCCTTTAGTCAATATTAGTGAAAGCCTGTTCAAGAATTCAACATTGCAATTAGCGCTACCGTTGTAGGGTTAAGATGGCAGCTGCTTGGTACAGCAATGATACCTCAAACCCACAACTCTGACGTTCTTGACACGCGTCCGTTATGCCAGGACAACAAATGAATTATCGCTATGGCTCTGGCTGGTGCTCGAGCGTAAATACCAATCGCACGGTTTTGGTCTTGACGACCTTGCCTTTGGTTTAATCGTCTGTACTTCTCGCTTAATGTTCACTTCGCAGGTGCCGCAAAAGTTACTATCGAAGTCCCTACAGTTAACTTTCTAGTTTCCTGAATTATCGATTTATGGGATTTATGAACACGGCCTACTGAATTCAAATGGGTTCTTTGACATGCCAACATCGTATGACATGGTGTCGTATTTTTGCCGCCTTTCAAAAAAAAAAACAACACCCCTCACCACAGCCAGGAGCGAACCTGCAAGCTTGGGGTTAGTAGTCCGACACGATAACCACTCACCCACCGTGGCAAGCATATTTGACAGATGAATTTGTATTAGCTTTCTTCTCTTACCAAAACCTCTTCATTCTCTCACTGTGAACTTTCTTCCTTCCTGTTGCCCATCCGGGGGTTGGCAGCAAAGTGACGTTTGTTCACTAACAATCTGAATCTAGGGCTGTCCCATGAAATTTCATCTGCTACCTTGATTTCTTGAAGGCCATTTCCAATTTCTATTATCCAGTTATTCTTGGCTATTAATGAGGAGGCATGATTAAATATCACTTTAGTAGACTAAGTCTTGCATTGTCCATTCTTTTAAAAAGTCCATACAATTTTAATCGACTTTTTCTAAAAGTATTATTATTATTATTATTATTATTATTATTGGTATAGCCTATTGGCTTTCACGGCCAGTGAATCAAAACTCAGCAATATTTCTAGGTTTGTGTCGTGTCTTGTGTGGGTCATGGCATGGACAAGAGAGCCCGCTGATGAGCCAGCTTGCTGTCCTAAGGGAAACCACACACAAGACACGGCACAAACCTAGAAAGAGAGATTTTGGGATCAATTCTGGCCGAAGTCGTCGGATTTTTTAAGAGCGTTAAAATCCCTCAGAATGCCTTCCTTCGGAGGGGAAGTAAAGCCGGCGGTCCCATATCATAGATTTATGGCATGTTAAAGAACCTTCCACTAATTACAAATGTGTGAAGCTAAATTGTATAGGTTAAGCATGTAAACAACGCTCTTAGGTTCCTACGTTTGTTGTCAAGATCCGACTGCGGTGGCGTCTGGTAGCTAAGTTCTGAACTAGTAGTCGTTGACGGTGGCGTTTGGCGGCAAAAGTAGGAACTATTTGAAAAATTCAAAAGTCTGCAGTCCTTACTTGAATTAAACAAGATGTTCAGGAAAGAACATATAGCCTACTTTCTCCTAAATGCATGGGTATTGTTATAACTCTTTGTCCTTTTCAAGGAGTATGATTGAATGTTGGTTGAAGTAGCTTGTTGAAATACAACGTGCTATAGGGATATCAAACATGAATATGAGGTGCCCTTTGCTAGTGCTACCTCTGTACCAAATTTCGTTCAATTCGGTTTCACCGTGTTTGAATTGATAGGGGGAATCGATTTGCACACATACTTGGCCACCATCTGCAAACTATTGGGCTGATGTTCTTGCAGTTTGGTCAGAATATGTTTCCCACATAAAGATATGGTGTTGCAAAATTTGGTAGAGACTAGATTATTAGGTTGGTCGTAATTACATTTTAGCTTTTAACATTTGGGTGGCCGCGATTACGTTTCCGTCAAGATAGCGGTGATATAAAACATGACACTGAGGTGCCCTTTGCTAGTGCTACCTCTGTACCAAATTTCGTTCATTCGGTTCCACCGTGTTCGAATTAATAGGGGGAATCAATTTTAACATAAAGATGGCTGCCATCCGCAAACTATTAGGCTAATGACCTATTAGATTGATCAAAGGATGCTCCCTCCATAAAGGTATGTTGTTGCAAAGTTTGGTAGAGATCGGATGGTTATGTTAGTCGTAATTTGATTTAAGCTTTAAACATTTGTGTGGCCGCCATTACGTTTCTGTCAATATGGCGGCGATATAAATCATGACACTGAGATGCCCTTTGCTAGTGCTATCTCTGTACCTAATTTCGTTCCATTCGGTTTCACCGTTTTTGAATTAGACTAATAGGGGGAATCGATTTTGACACAAAGATGGCCGCCATCCGCAAACTATTAGGCGAATGACCTATTAGATTGGTCAAAGGATGCTCCCTCCACAAAGGTATGTAATTGCAAAATTTCGTAGAGATCGGATGATTAGGTTAATCGTAATTTGATTTAAGCTTTGAACATTCGTGTGGTCGCCATTACGTTTCAGTCAAGATGGCGGCGATATAAAACATGACACTGAGGTGCCCTTTGCTAGTGCTACCTCTGTACCAAATTTCGTTCCATTCGGTTCCACCGTGTTCGAATTAATAGGGGGAATCAATTTTGACATAAAGATGGCCGCCATCCGCAAACTATTAAGCTAATAACCTATTACATTGGTCAAAGGATGCTCCCTCCATAAAGGTATGTTGTTGCAAAGTTTGGTAGAGATCGGATGGTTATGTTAGTCGTAATTTAATTTAAGCTTTGAACATTTGTGTGGCCGCCATTACGTTTCCGTCAAGATGGCGGCGATATAAAACATGACACTGAGGTGCCTTTTGTTAGTACTACCTCTGTACCAAATTTCGTTCCATTCGGTTGCACCGTGTTCGAATTAATAGGGGAAATCGATTTTCACACAAAGATGGCCGCCATCCGCAAACTATTACGCTGATGACCTATTAGTTTGGTCAAAGGATGCTCCCCCCATAAAGGTATGTTGTTGCAAAATTTGGTAGAGATCGGATGATTAGGTTAGTCGTAATTTGATTTAAGCTTTGAACATTTGTGTGGCCGCCATTACGTTTCCGTCAAGATGGCGGCGATATAAAACATGACACTGAGGTGTCCTTTGCTAGTGCTACCTTTGTACCAAATTTCGTTCAATTCGCATTCACCGTGTTCGAATTGATAGGGGGGGACACACATTCAGAGTACACACACTCACACACACACACACACAGACTCACACACACACATACACATACACACACACAGACAGACACACTTTTTTCGCCCTCTGTTGATCTCATAAGTCTACTTTCATTTTTTGCAAAAATCGAAAGTAGGCTAAAAACCGATAACACACACTAATACAGTCATCACAATTAACGCCGGTTATCAGACAGATTCTACACACACCCAAAGTACACGGGGCTACATGACTGCGTTGTCGCAGCCCCTAAACTTAAGAACCAACCAACCAAACCTTGAAAGATTGCTGAGCTTTAATTCACAGGCCGTGAAAGCCAATATAACATCTTTTTGGAAGCCTTTATAGGGAGGTGAGGACTGCTTGAACCTTTAGCTCTCGCAGTGAAGAGGCGCAGGTGCGCTTCATAAAAAGGGAGGAAGTGCACAGTTCGCTACTTCTGTGGGGGTCCGGACGTGGACAAGAGAGCCCGCTGATAAGCCAGCTTGCTGTCCTAGGCGAAATCCCACACAAGACACGGCTCAAACCTAGAAAGATTGCTGAGCTTTAATTCACAGGCCGTGAAAGCCAATATACCATATTTTGGAAGCCTTCATAGGGAGGTGAGGACTGCTTGAGCGTTTAGTTCTCGCAGTGAAGAGGCGCAAGTGCGCTTCTTAAAAAGGAAGGTAGTGCGCAGTTCGCTACTTCTGTTGGGGTCCGGGCGCGGTCACCAAGAGCCCATAGATGAGCCAGCTTGCTGTCCTAGGCGAAACCACACACAAGACACGGCACAAACCTAGAAAGATTGCTGAGTGTTAATTATTATTATTATTAGGCCTATTATTATTATTATACTATTCGATCTAATGATGCTCGGGTACTTGGTATGGCATAAGTCAGGGGTGCTGCTGACAGTCTTAAGAAGGTTGAAAATTCTGCTCTGTAGGGAGGATATAATGTTAAGGGTGCTCTTAGCTCACCCAGCAAAGAAGTGCGATGTGCCTCATACTGTAGCCTATATGGGACGTTGTGCATGATCCACTACCCTAGTGGTGGTCCGGGTCCGGTGAGCCAAGTGTCCCCTGATGAACCTGACTTGCTACAACAGACACAGCAACAACCTAACAGTTGTGCTGGGGATTAGTTGACCATCACAGTTTGTTTTTATGCGACCTGGCTAGCGTGTACAGTGGGACAGATGACCTCACTGTTCCTCCCCTTAAAACAATAATAATCAGGTTTCTTTTCTTTGAGAAAAAGACAAAGGGCGCCTGGTTCAGTGAAGTAGAGAAAGATATGTTGGAGATTGGGATAACATGTGAAGATATCCAGGAGCGTGACCCACTTAGGGAAGAACTTCAAGAACATCGGAGTTTTCAACCTAAGCCGCAACTAAAAACCGGGAAGAGAAAGGTGCAACATCGTTTGCGAGTACTGGGCCAACATTAAAATGCAGAAGAAAGAGTTGACATGACGAGGTTCCTAGTTGGCCGTAACGAAGCAAGAAGAAGAATCAGCATGTAGGCTACAGTGAGCTAAGTTTCACCGATATTGATGCTCGCGATGTTCCCTGTCGGTCATCCTAGAGATGGCTTTCCATTTGCCTGGAGTAATTGCGGGAAACCACGATAAACAACGTCTAGAGTGTATGAGGTGAAAACAAAATCTATCTCTTCTAGCTATCCCCTCGATGAAGAGTGCTTACAGTCAGAATTAAATTTCTAACCACAGTTGAAATTCGATCCCTGGACCTCAGTGGAGAGGAAGGAAGACCGCTCTGGCCTACCATTGGTTCTCTATCCCTCATGGTTGTTTAGCCCCGACCCCGACCCAATTAGATCTCCAACAAGAAGAGAGCCTCTCATTTTACAACGTCCTGACTCCTTTGGGAGAGTGGGGGAGACTTGAACTACATAGGGTGTGGCTGTCGGTTGAGTATTCTGAGTGCGTGACACCTCTTATCCAGCAGCACAGCCAAGAGCGTTAGGTCTAGCTACAAGTCTGTAGTGGGGAGCTGAGTGTTCGGAGAACCGGGGTTCGAATCTCGACACTGACAGCGGCCATCCCGGTTATCCAAGGCCCCCTACTGTGGCACCACAGCCCGTGAAGGGCTTTTGCCTACCAAGCGACCACTGCCCAGCCATTTGGCCTAGAGATTGCGGGGTGATGCTTGGTCAGCGCGTCGGGTCCCTTCAGACAAGTAAATTATGACCCAAACTGAATATATGAAATTTGTAATCTTGGTTTATTCGAGACTCCTTCCTGGAAAATACCAGGTTGATAACTTATGTCTTGGGACAAGAAAATTTCACATTACCTCCGTGGCTTAGGCGGCAGCACGACGGCCTCTCACCGCTGGGTCCGTGGTTCAAATCCCGGTCACTCCATGTGAGATATGTGCTGGACAAAACGGAGGCAGACAGGTTTTCCTCCGGGTACTCCGGTTTTCCCTGTCAAAATTTCATTCCAGCAACACTCTCCACTATCATTTCATTACATCTGTCATGCATTTAATCATTGCCCCAGAGGAGTGCGTGAGGCCTCGGCAGCCGGCACAGTCCATATCCTCGCCGCTAGATGGGGGGGGGGGGCTTCATTCATTCCATTCCTGACCCGGTCGGAGACTGGAAGCAGGCTGTGGATTTTCATTTTCATTTCACTTGGTGATAATATAGGTTTTAAAAAAATATATAAGTTACGAGCTGGTTTTCTGATTGGGCCATAATTTATTTGGACTGCCTTGGAAGATTCCTAGCCTGTAATAATCACTCTTGAACAGAATCTGAGTATCACATGCAATCCGATTTTATTGTTCTTATTGTTGTTGTTGTTGTTTGATGCAGCCCTCCATGCCTTCCTGTCCTGAGCTAATCCTTTCATCTCTAGATAACTACCACACCCTACATGTGAATCAATTTAACATATTCGAACCATGACCTTCCCCTACAGTTCTTGTCCTTGACCCTTCTTTCCGTAGCTAAGTTTGCAATACTTGGATGCCTAAGAATGTCCCATGCCATTAGCATTCACCGGAAATATCTCTACTCTCCCACTCGTCTTAATACCTCTGTAGCCTATTTGTTACTCTATTTACTCATCTAATCTTCATCATTCACCTGTAACACCACATTTCAAATGCTTCACTTCTCCTCTCTTCTGCTGCACCAACAGTCCAAGTTTCACCTCTATAGAGCGTCACTCTTTCATAAATGACTTTCTAACAACTACAGCTCTTTCACAATGAAAGTGAATCAAAACAAGGTATCAGCTTAAGTACGCAGAAAATTTTCGAGTCCATCCTAGAGGCCATTGAACACGCATATTCTTATTTTAAGTCCCTGGTTTCCTCCCTCAGGCAATGATTAATTAGCACTAATACACTCACTACTATAGCCAATACAGAAGCACAGGTTATCAAACATTATATAGTCCTACACACCTACACGGCGATAAAGACCTAAATATCGGTAACAGCAAAAAATAAGTCAGGGCAACAACATATCTCCTCTGATCAGTTAATATCTTTGTCTGGCTCCATGACTTAGTGGTTCAAGTGCTAGGCTTTGGCCCGAAGGGTCCCGGGTTCAATTCCCGGCCAGGCCATTATGGATTTTAATCTAGTGGGGTTAATTCCCGTGGTCTGGGGACTGAATGTATGTGACGTCTTCATCATTACTTCATCCTCATTACGACGCGCAGGTCGCCCACGGGCGTCAACTAGAAAGACCTGCACTCGGCCTCTCAGGTAGACACACGAAAAAAACAATCTTTAGTCTTCGATCCCCTGCACTTGGCTCTCATGATTTGTGGTGTCTGATCCAATGTACGTACTTGTAAGTGAGTTTAGGATTGGAAAGGACTTGCAATAAACAATTGAGGAGCTTCGTGTGGCATGCGTGTTTGTACACTTGCAATAAACAGTTGAAGGGCTTCATGGGGCTCGAGTATTTGTACACTTGCAGTACTCATCCCCTTTACAGTTACATTGCAGCTCCAACGAGGCTAATATAATAATATCGTATGGCCTCGGGTACCGGGTGCAAGCTTTGCTAATTGACACCCAGAGGGCAGCTTGCGTGTCGAATTTAATGCTCCTTGGAGCGCTATGAATGTCAAGGAGGTTAGATATCTAAGCTCCTTAACGCTATACCGCATTCTAGTAGAGAAATGTGGAACTTTGTGTTGGCGGAAAATCCCGAGATTAATTTTGCCATTATGAACACGACCTACTGAATTCAAATGGGTTCTTTAACATGCCAACAACGTGTGACATGAGTATCGTGATTTTTGTCGCCTTTAAAAATCACTTACCATGGCCAGGAGCGAACCTGCTAGCTTGGGGTTGGTAGTCCGACACTATAACCACACACCCACCGTGGCGTGGCAAGCTCCAACGAGGCTGACATCTAGGAAGAGCTTCCTCCATTCATGTCAACCTTGAAAGGAAAGCAGAAGCTGCAAGAGCCAGACTGTGGAAAGAAAGAACTGAACATCTCTCTAACTGGCTGGATTCAAAGGAAAGTCTCTCATGTGGCCACAAGAAAGACTGGTCAATATGGAAGACCCTAAATAGACTTCGTATAGGAGTTGGAAGATGATGATTATGATGATGATAATTGTTGTTTTAAGGGGCCTAACATCTAGGTTATAATAATAATAATAATAATAAATAGCCTTATCGGCCCCTAATGGTTTGGGTGATCGTGAAGATGATAATGGAATGTAAACTATAACTAAAACTAACTACTAACTTATATACTAGAAGGAGAAAGGGAAAACAAAAGGATAATAAGGCAAATAAAGGACAGGAGGAAAAGAAATGCCCTCAACCCTCGAAGAATGCGGATTGAGGGACTGGGAGGGAAGAAGAGCCAAAATGGCCGATAGGAAAGTGAAAGAGGAGAGGGTCCGCCCCACAGGTAATGGATAAAAAGGGGGAAACCGGACCCAGCTCAGAAATCCCTCAGGGTCACCAACTCCCGAACTCACCAGCCGTGAGCCCCTGAGGGTGTAGCAATATCTAGGGTGCACCTTAGTGGTGGGGCTACATACACCCTGCCTCCTTGAGGGCCTTGAGCAGAAGGCAGGAGATAACAGGAAAAGAAAAAGAAGGCTGACCCCTTGCAGAAGGAGGGTATCAGAAAAGATGAGACAAGGTCCAATTAAGGCGAGAAAGGAAGAGACTCCCTAGGCCTCGGATACCCTAATACCTTCGGGGTCGGAAGAGAACAAGAGTTGACCAAGTGAGGTCGAAAGGATAGAAGACGGAGAGGAGCCCGGCACAAGAAAGTGGAAGCAATGCTGGACTCAGCTGGGGCCCCGTGGTCGTCAACCCACGTCCCACTAGATGTGAGCCCCTGGGGTGAGGAGTTGGAAGAACAAGGGTGAATCAGCAGAAGTGAGGTTTTTCATTCAAAACATCTCTCTGTGATTGTCAGGAGCAACAGACGACACAGCATCTTTGTGGGTGCTCCTTGTGCTCTTCAACTTGTAAGTTACTATGGATGATCTAATTGCAGCCACTACCAAAGCCATCGACGTCGCCCGCTACTGGGCAGCCAACATCTTGCTGCTTGACTGCCAGCTCTTACCTTGTTTCTTCTCTTTATTTTTTTTATTTTTTATTTAGTAAATTTTACCCTCCAGGTTGGTGGCTCCCACGGACTCTGCGAGGGAACTCACCTCTTCCGCCTTTCCAGGCAGTGTCCTAGAGCTGGGAACATCTGGTCAGAGGGAATACAACTGGTGAGGTGTGATCAGCACCTCGCCCAGGCGGCCTCACCTGCAAAGCGAACAGGGGCCTCATGAGGGAAGGGAGGAGGGAAAGATTAGGATTGTGTTTTGTTTATTTTGTTTTATTTTATTTTGTTTTGTTTTATTTTGATTTTCCGGAAAACAAACATGAAACCAAACACAAAAAACACGAAGCAAAAAGAAAAATTCAAAAAAAGCAAAAGCAGAAAACAAACACAAAACCAAAACCAGGAACGAAAAGCAGAAAGAAAAATTCAAAATCAAAAGCACAAGGCAAACGAAAAATCAAAAGCACAAAGCAAAAAGAAAAATGTAGAAAACTACACATACAAAGGATAGGCTACGCGAGGCAAAGTCCAGAGAAACGTTTCTCATGCAAATGATTCTTATTCACAAGTGGATTAAACGAGTTTTGCAACTGGACGACTCATAGCCTATATGTCATGTAAAGAAGATGCCTCTGACACGAATAAAGAGAGAAGACACTTGCAGTAAACTTGAAGGGTCGGGCGTTGCTCACGTATATGTACAGTATACCTAGAGTAAACAGTTTAAGGGCTTCACGCGGTTCGTGTGTTTGCACAATTGCAATAAACAATTGAAGGGCTTCATGTAGATCGCGTTTAAGTACATCTGCAGTAAACACTTGAAGGGCCTCACATTGCTCACTTGTAAATATTGTTACGGCTGTGAGTTTGTGTCATCGCTCGCCGCATGAGTCACAACTATCCCAGGGCTGGGCTGTACCCAGCCTCGTGTATTGCGTGCGCCTTATGCAACAGGGCTACTAGGACAAAGGGATGGTCCAGAATATTCGTGACTGAGCCAGCGATGGAAGCCTCGAGAAGCCGTGAACCCTGGATGGATCTAGAAGCATTTATTGAGTCACCGGCCTGCTATATAAGTGCGACCTGTCAAGCAGTGGCGGTTGTTGTGTTTTACGAGCGAGTGCGAGCGCGTATCCTGAGCGACAGAAGTGTGGAGACTTGCGAAACCCCTAGTGAAGCCGATTCTCGTGACAGCGAAGGGAGTGAGGAGCTTACAGGGGACTGCCTGTGTTTTGAGCGAGTGTGCTTACTTAGTGCGAGAGAGGTCATTGTGGTGAGTTGCAAAACAGTGAGTGGCAGACCTAGTGCAGCTATTTCCATCCAGCGTACGGGACCGGACTCATTAGCGAGAGAATTAACTGTGGTCTGTTGACAAGTGAAAGGGGAAGTATTCTCGACGTGAGGAAACTGGAGTAAGGTAATAATTGCTTGTATTTGCTGTTGAGTAGTGTATCTTTCTGGCCACAATAAAGTTAATTATTTCTTTAAAGCAGTAATTGGTATTGTGCTTCCTACCCACCGTAATCCAGTTAACAAAAGTGCCACTAGGGGGGTGGCACGTAACAACTGGTGTCAGAAGCTGGATTACGAACTCAAGCACAACACCTGACGGTCCTGGTTTCAAAACCCGAGCAGGTCATTTTCTCTAATTTTTCTGTGAGTGCATGCCCTTTACAAGACAAACAACTAAAATGGAGGCGCAATTGGCAGCATTGCTAGAAAAGTTAAATGGCATGGAAACCAAGATGGAGGACGGCCAGAAGAATTTAACCAAGGACCTAACTGCCAAATTAGAAGACGGCCAGAAGAAGATGGAGGACGGCCAGAAGAATTTAACCAAGGACCTAACTGCCAAATTAGAAGACGGCCAGAAGAAGATGGAAGACGGTCAAAATAAGTTAGCGGAGGACCTGAAGAAGATGGAAGACAGCCAGAAAAGTTTAGCCGAGGACCTAACTTCCAAATTAGAAGGTCAGAATAAGCTAGCAGAGGACCTGAAAGACGGCCAGAATAAGTTAGCAGAGGACCTAACCGCCAAATTTCTGGATGGCCAGAAAAATCTGGAAGAGTGTCGGCTCGCGAAATTAGAGGAGAGCCAAAGGAAATTAGAACAGGGCCTACGTGAGGAAGTCGCAGCAGTGGAAAAGAAGTTCGACGCCTTACAAGTGGAAGTTGCCGAGCTGCGCCAACGCCCGCTGATGGGGGTGGAGGAGAAATTCAACGCCTTGCAAGTGGAAGTTGCCGAGCTGTGCCAACGACCGCTGTTGGGGGTGGAGGAGAAATTCAACGCCTTGCAAGTGGAAGCTGCCGAGCTGTGCCAACGACCGCTGTTGGGGATGGAGGAGAAATTCAACGCCTTACAAGTGGAAAATGCCGAGCTGTGCCAACGCCCGCTGATGGGGGTGGAGGAGAAATTCAACGCCTTACAAAAGGAAGTTGCCGAGCTGCGCCAACGCCCACTGACGGGGGTGGAAGAGAAATTCAACGCTCTACGAGAGGAAGTTGCCGAGCTGCGCCAACGCCCGCCCACCGTTACACCGGGAATATCAGGAACGGGACATAGCAGAATGACGCCCCCAACCTTCGACGAAAAGGTCCCGTGGAGCACCTACTTACGTCAGTTCGAAGCGGCCTGTTCCATAAATAACTGGAACAACACAGAAAAGGCTACAGCTCTCATTGTAGCGCTGAGAGGTGACGCCCTTAACGTCCTTCAGGCCATCCCGACTGGATCCCAGGACTACGCTTCACTGATCGCCCATATGGAGTCCCGATATGGAGATAGCCATCTTCAGCAGGCCTACCAGATGCAGCTCCGGACCCGGGTACAGAAGAACGCGGAAACCCTGCAGGGGTTCGAGATGGACATCGCACGCCTCGTAAGGCTCGCCTACCCAACAGCGCCGGCCGACTTTCTGGAGCAGATAGCGACGCAGACTTTCACCGACGGGCTACGGGACTCGGACACTCAACAGGCGCTGCGTCTCGCGCACAATAAGACCCTGGCAGATGCGCTGAGCCACGCACTTGAGTTCGAGACGACAAAACAGGCATCCAGAATGCACGCGCGGGTGCGTCAAGTGGACGTCGACGAACCAGTAAAAACCAACGAGACCAAGCCCCTGGCCGACGAATTAATGGAGGCGCTAAGCCGTTTCTTCGATAGTCGCGGCACCACCAGCAACGACACAGCCGGAAGGCAACCGGAGAGGCGGCCCGGAAGAGGACTACCGACCTGCTGGACCTGCGGTAAGAAAGGCCACCTGAGCAAGGACTGCGGTGATCGCCGCCGCCGAGGGTATCCGACGGGAAATCAGTCGTCTGAAAAGTGCGCGACCCAGGGAAACGAGTATTAGCCAGCCTTGGGGGGCAAAGGTTGGCTTGTGACAGTCGTCAAGCCCCGGCAGTCCAAGTTCGTGTGACGAAGTTACGGAGGGACAATAGCAGCCTGATGGTCGACGGAGTCGTCAACGGAGAGAGCTGGCCCATGCTAATCGACACGGGAGCATCGAGGACCATCTTCAGTCCCACCGTGATCCCGAAGTGGAGAGTGCAACCCACACAAAGGAACCTCCAGCTAATAACCGCGACCGGAGAGACCGCACCGGTACATGGCGAAGCATCACTGGAGTTTGCCATTGGTCGACGGGCGATAAAGCATCCAGTGCTTGTGGCTGACGTATCAAATGAAGTGATCATCGGACTGGACTTCCTGGACCAGAACAACATCATCTTGTATCTGAGTACCAACACTCTGCACTTCGGAGGTGAGGAACTTGCTTTGCAACCTGCGCACGAGTCCATCACCGCACGACGAGTAAGGCTGAGAGAAGACGTCATCGTTCCCGCCAGGACGGAGGTCAGCGCTGCCGTAATTGTCGACGGAACTGCTGAGGGTGTGGCGGCTGTCATCGAGCCAAAATATGAGGACATCCAGACAAAAGGATTGCTAGTTGCCACGACTCTCATCAACACGACGTCTCAGCCGTACGTCCGCCTGTCCAACCTGAACGACTAAGACATTACGGTTCACCGGGACACCAACCTAGGAGTCTGCGAGCCCGTTACCTGGATTGCCCGCATCACAGATACGACAGACGGACACCTGCAGACGGACAACCGAAGAAGACGCACACTGCCAGAAGAACTATAGAAGCTGTACCAAGGATCCCAGGACCATTTAGACGAGGAACAATCACGCCAACTTCAGGACCTGCTACGCGAATTCCAGGACGTCTTCTCCGTGGGGAGCAAAGACTACGGCAGGACAAGCTTGATTCAGCACAGAATCGACGTTGGGGACAGCGCACCGATTAGGGCCCCATTCCGACGTGTTCCGCTCGCCAAGCATGCCGAAGTCGATCGGATGGTAGAAGAGATGAAGGAGCAAGGGGTGATCGAGCCATCACATAGTCCTTGGAGTTCTCCGGTCGTGCTAGTGAAGAAGAAGGACGGTTCCACCCGGTTCTGCGTGGACTACAGGCGGGTGAATGACGTCACGAAGAAGGACAGCTACCCTCTACCCCGGATCGGCGACACCCTGGACACCATATCAGGGTCGAGATGGTTCTCCACCTTGGATTTGAAGAGTGGCTACTGGCAGGTGGAGGTCCACCCTGAGGACCGCGAGAAAACTGCGTTCTCTGTGGGCAGCGGGCTCTGGCAGTTCACCGTCATGCCATTCGGTCTGTGCAACGCCCCTGCGACCTTCGAAAGGCTAATGGAGTCCATTCTGAGGGGACTACACTGGAAGACCTGCCTGGTCTACCTAGACGACGTCATCGTTCTGGGGAGAAGCTTCGAGGAGCACTACAGCAACCTGAAGGAGATCTTGTTGAAGCTAAGGGCTGCCCAGCTGAAGTTGAGCCCCAAGAAGTGTCAGCTCTTCCAGAAGCGGGTCCAGTACCTTGGGCATATCGTCTCCGAGGAAGGGGTGCGCATCGACCCAGAGAAGACCGCAGCTGTGAGGGAGTGGCCAGTTCCGAAGGACAAGTCCCAACTACGAAGCTTCCTGGGACTCTGCACTTATTACCGTCGCTTCGTGAGAGGATTCGCTGACATCGCCAAACCTTTACATCGTCTGACTGAGAAGGACCAACTCTTCACGTGGACAGCAGAATGCCACAGTGCCTTCGAACAACTCAAGCAGGCTCTGTGCACCGCGCCTATTCTGGCCTACCCCAGACCTGGAAAAAGGTTCATCGTCGATACCGATGCCAGCGACTTTGGCATAGGGGGAATCCTGTCGCAAGTAGTGGACGGCGAGGAGAGAGTAGTGGCCTACTTCAGCAAGGCCTTGTCAAAGCCAGAAAGGAACTACTGCGTCACCAGGAAGGAGCTGCTCGCCATCGTGAAGACCATTGAACACTTCCACAAGTACACACCTGTACGGGCAAGAATTTCTCATCAGGACCGACCATGCATCCCTGCGGTGGCTCCTGAACTTCAAACAGCCCGAGGGTCAATTCGCGCGGTGGTTAGAGAGGCTTCAACAGTACAACTTTGAGATTCAGCACAGGAAAGGCCAACTGCATTCTAACGCCGACGCCCTGTCACGAAGACCGTGCCCCGAAGACTGCACCTTCTGTGCCCGAAGGGAGGAGAACACCGGGATACAGTGCCGAAGGACTACCGTGGAACTTCAAGGGAGCTGGAGCCACGAATCTTTCACGCGGGCACAAGCAGAAGATGATGATCTGGGACTGATAGCCGAATGGAAGAGGGCCTGTGTCCCCAGACCCGGGTGGAACATTGTGAGTGACTGCAGCCCAAAGTTTAAGTCCTACTGGGCACAGTGAGACTCGCTGATTGTAAGAGATGGCCTCATCTGCCGTACCTAGGAGAGCACCGACGGGAAGACATCTCGGGAACAAGTCTTCGTTCTAAAAGGCTAGGACGGTGGAAGTCCTGAAGGAAGTTCATGGAGGATCATCTGGTGGACACCTAGGGATAAAGAAGTCCCTGGAGAAGCTGAGAGAGCGGTTCTACTGGATCGGATGCCGAACAGACGTGGAGAACCACTACGCGAGGTGCCACGATTGCGCAGCCAGCAAGGGCCCAGGACGAAGACGACGGAGTCCACTGAAGACCTACTACGTGGGCGGCCCCATGGAGAGAGTGGCCATCGATGTTGCTGGGCCATTCCCGTTAAGCGAGGCAGGGCACCGCTACATATTAGTCGTCAGCGACTACTTTACCAAATGGCCGGAGGCGTATGCGCTCCCTAACCAAGAAGCCGGGACGATTGCAGAGACCCTGGTGAAGGAATTCGTCAGCCGGTACGGAGTACCCCTGGAGCTGCACTCCGACCAAGGGAGGAATTTCGAGTCGCAGGTGTTCCAGAACCTATGCCAGCTGCTGGGAATCCGGAAGACAAGGACAACGCCGCTACACCCTCAGTCCGACGGGATGGTAGAGCGATTCAATCGCACCATCGAGAACCATCTCCGAATAGTCGTCAGCGAGCACCAGAGGGATTGGGACAAACATCTTCCACTATTTCTCCTGGCCTACCGCGCCGCCGTGCATGAAGCCACCGGGTGCACACCAGCCCGAGCCATGTTTGGGAGGGAGCTCCGTCTACCTGTCGATCTTGCCTTCGGCCGACCTGGGAATGATCCGATCTCGGTAAGTCAGTATTGTCAAGAACTGGTCGACCAACTGGAGGACTTGCACGCGTTTGCGAGGAGGAAACTGCGGATCGAGACCGACCGAATGAAGACCCGATACGACCAGCAGACGGATGCCGGCGGATTCCACGAGGACGACCTGGTCTGGCTCTTCAACCCATTACGGAAGAAAGGCCTGTCACCCAAACTGCAGAAGTCCTGGGAGGGCCCGTACCGAGTCGCGAAACGGATCAACGATGTCGTCTACAGGAGCCAGCGGAGCCCGAGGGCGAAGATGAAGATCGTGCATCGAGATCGCCTGGCAGCCTACGGAGGGACACAGACGGACCAATGATTGATCGGGACGATCAGCCTTTTTAGGAAGGGGGTGGTGTTACGGCTGTGAGTTTGTGTCATCGCTCGCCGCATGAGTCACAACTGCCCCAGGGCTGGGCTTTGCCCTGCCTCGTGTATTGCGTGCGCCTTATGCAACAGGGCTACTAGGACAAAGGGATGGTCCAGAATATTCGTGACTGAGCCAGCGATGGAAGCCTCGAGAAGCCGTGAACCCTGGATGGATCTAGAAGCATTTATTGAGTCACCGGCCTGCTATATAAGTGCGACCTGTCAAGCAGTGGCGGTTGTTGTGTTTTACGAGCGAGTGCGAGCGCGTATCCTGAGCGACAGAAGTGTGGAGACTTGCGAAACCCCTAGTGAAGCCGATTCTCGTGACAGCGAAGGGAGTGAGGAGCTTACAGGGGACTGCCTGTGTTTTGAGCGAGTGTGCTTACTTAGTGCGAGAGAGGTCATTGTGGTGAGTTGCAAAACAGTGAGTGACAGACCTAGTGTAGCTATTTCCATCCAGGGTACGGGACCGGACTCATTAGCGAGAGAATTAACTGTGGTCTGTTGACAAGTGAAAGGGGAAGTATTCTCGACGTGAGGAAACTGGAGTAAGGTAATAATTGCTTGTATTTGCTGTTGAGTAGTGTATCTTTCTGGCCACAATAAAGTTAATTATTTCTTTAAAGCAGTAATTGGTGTTGTGCTTCCTACCCACCGTAATCCAGTTAACAAAAGTGCCACTAGGGGGTGGCACGTAACAATATACCTGGAGTGAACAGATTAAATGCCTCACGTTTCTCACGTGTAGGTATACCAAGTATACCAAGCTCGTGTTAAGTAGACCTATACCTGGAGTTTACAGATGAAGTTCCTCACTTTGTTCGCGTGTAAGTATAGGTTACCTGGAGTAAACACTTAAAGGCCTCACGTAGCTCGCGTATAAGTGAGTTATACCTGGAGTAGATAGTTGAAGGGCTTCGCGTGGCACGCGTGGAAGTATACTTGGAGTTATCAGTTGAAGGGCCTCACGTTGTTTGCGTGTAAGTATAGGCTACCAGGAGTAAAGAGTTGAAGGGCCTCACGTTGTTCGCGGATAAGTGTAGGCTACCTGGAGTAAAGGGTTGAAGGGCCTCACGTGGCTCGCGGAACTCAGGTTAAGACACCTGCTTTAAAGCCCAGTATTGTGAGCTATTGCGTGTTGTTTACTGCATGATTGTGTTTCCTGCGATTGACAATATTTCAAGCCTGCTTGTGAATGACACGCGGCGGATGTTGTTGAGTCATACATACGTGTGACTAGCTTCTGATCCATAGCACACATTTGATGGCTGACATTAACGCTCAGGCTTAAATGTCCTGTCGTTTGTCAAAGATAAAACATAGCAAGAGTAGACAGTAAAGAATTTTCTCATCGTTCATTACAATAGTATTTTTAACAAGTAGTTCCGTGAAGAACTATACAGCCTATTTTCATATATCCTACTTATGTTAACTGCCACTATCAACATACAAAATTTTAGTTTGATTGCTGTAATAGATTCGTAGATATTGAGAACCAACTAAATATTTCGGATGGTCGCCATGTTGGATTTTATATATGTAGGTCCTAGAGTTATGTACTGTTACATGAAGATTATTGTGTACGTGTAGCATTCAAATTTCAATCTCATGATTAGGACACAAGAAGTAACAAGGGGATTTTAATATTTCGCACAGCTGCCATCTTGTGGTTATGGAAACAATTGAAATAAATTAGATGCCAGTGGATTAACATTCGTATAAGGATTTACTGTACCAAGTTTCACTGCACCCTTGGATGGTTAAATTGCGAGAAACGTCCATGTGAATATTTATACTTCGCGTCGCCGCCATGTTGGATTTGTGATCACCAGGTTATTTAAAGTCCTATAGGTGAACTTAAGTTCATAGCCCCTATGAACATCAAAAAATTCAGTTTGATTGCTATAATAGATTCTTAGATATTCAGAGCCGTCTAAATATTTCGGATGGTCGCCATGTTGGATTGCTAAATGTTTAGGCCATAGAGTCATGTACCATTAAAGAAACATTATTGCGTAGGTTCATTATTCAAACTTTCACTTCGATTGCATGAATACGACACAAGAAATAAAAACTTAATTTTAAAATTCGCACAGGCGCCATCTTGAGGTTATGTAAACAATTGAACTAAATTAGATACCAGTGCATTACAATTCGTATAAACATTTCCTGTACCAGATTTCATTGCGTTTGGAACATTAAATCGCGAGATAGGTCTATTTAAAATTTTCATATTCGCTCGGCCACCATGTTCGTTTTGTAGTTAACCGGTTTTGAAAGTCTTATAGATGAACTTCCAGTAGTGCCTTTTATCTCTGTACAAACTTTCAGGGTGATACCGCTAATAGTTTCAGAGATATAGAATGCCGGTGTAATACCTTGCACAGCCGCCATCTTGTGGTTATGTAAACAATTGAACGAAGTTAGATGTCGGTGCATTACAATGTGTATAAACATATACTGTACCAAGTTTTATTGCCTTTAATTGGTTAAATCACGAGAAACGTCTATTTAAAAGTTGCAAATTCGCGTGGCCGCCATGTTGGTTTTGTAGTTACCAGTTTTTCAAAAGTCACATAGGTGAACTTCCGGTAGTTCCCTTTATCACCGTAATAAATTCCAGGGAGATATCGCAAATAGTTTCGGAGATATTGAATGCTGGTGAAAATATTTCGCACAGCCGCCATGTTGGATTGGTGAGACGTAACAAAATTTGAATGGCACGGTCGGGGTCGCCGAGAATAGTGCTATGAACTTACCGAGTTTCATTGAAATCGCTCTTACCGTTTAGAATTTATTAGGGACACACACACACACACACACACACCTCACACACACACACACACACGCACACACACAAGGACAAAAGGTGATCTCATAAGCCTATTTCTTCAAAATTGAAAATAGGCTAAAAATCACCCTCAACTGTAGCTAACTGGCACTGTAACCGAGCTCATTAAATCTCGCTCCTCAACTGCACGGATTCAATCTTGGCGTTAACTGTGGCTAACAACAGTTTGAGATTTCTTCGGTTTTCTCTACACTCCAAGCAAATGCCGTCAAGTCATGGGACACCTACCTTAATCCTTGACTCAGATATTTAGACATTTTAGTTTTCTACTACGAGATTAACCCGCTAGGGCTGGCATATGGGAATTTTCGGCCCGAGGCGTAAATAATGCTTTATATTTTCGTTTTGGTCAGCCCTTATTTCCTGTCGCTTACTGTACCTTCTTTCCTAGCCTTGAACTTCACCCAGCTAAAGAAACATGTACTGTACATAGCTTTTTGAACACTCAAGTTATTTCTATATTATTTACGGTCGGGTCAGATTTGCCCATGGCGCCAGTCCTCGCGTGACAATTTTTGGCTTACGTTAGTCGGGACCATCTGTAAAAAATTAGGGGGAAATTCCGCCTACTGTATTTTGGTGCAGCACGATCACATAGCTCACGTTCTTGTTGATCTACGTTTAGGGTCTACGGTCACGTTGATCATCAGCTCCTTTGTTAAAAATCGAGATGACAGCTTTACCACCGCTATCGAGGCCAATTATTGTGTTACGAAAACTATTGCCATTTCTCTGCATGTTAAAATTGAAAGATATAAATAAACCTCATGTAATATTGGGAGTAGTTCATAGGAAGACACCAGGTGTAAAATTACTTCATTGAAATCCGTACGACTACGACAAAAAGGGAGTGACACGCTTTGGGTCAAAATGACCCGGCGCCAGTTCTCGTGTTATATGTTATCACGCCAGTTCTTAAGATGTACTTTTGATAGGGTAAAAAAAACTACAGTCACCACAATAACACAGATTATTATAAAAGATAAAAAGCTATGAAGGCATTATCAATTTTCCTAATGAACAGTTAATTGATAAATTTCCAGTCAACACGTAATTATCCTTTTTTGTAATCTGTGGACATCGTAATTTATCACTAGGTTATTTGGTTATTGTTGTATTAAGGGGTGGAACACTGAGGTCATCTTCCCCTCTCAACGCAGATAAAATTATACAATTTAGGTTTATTTATTATTAGGATGTAGACGCCCGGATTTTTGGTTTTAACCTATTCTTTTCCTCGCCATTTAATGAACCAGTTTCGGGATATAGGCTACAGTGTAATACGTTTCACACTTCCAGGGGCTAAATTAATGAATTTCAGAGGAACTATAATGACTAAATGAGGGGTTGTGACCTAAAGTATCATAAATAGGTGTTTTTATTTCATCAGTTGGTAAATACGTATACGCAACCTTTTTTTTGGCATGTATGTAGTTATATACTCCAATAGGCTACTTTATTTATTTATTTATTTATTTATTTATCGTATGGCTTTTAGTGCCGGGAGTGTCCGAGGACATGTTCGGCTCGCCTGAGTCTGTAGCTGCTTCCAGCGGACACCCTAAAGGGTGAGCTACAAGTTCCGTTCAATTTCAAGTAGTTCCAACTTTCGCCACCAGATATCAATGATACCTAGTGGTGAACGTTGGAACTTTGATAGAGCGTTCTGACGAAATCTAACCTAACAAATTTTGCTTTACACAAGCTTAGTCTGTGAAAGGATCTTTTACATGCCATAAATCTATGACATGGGACCGCCGGCTTTACTTCCCCTCCGAAGGAAGGCATACTGAATGATTTTTAACGCTCTTAAAAAATCCGACGACTTCGGCCGGGTTTGAACCCGCTATCTTGGGCACAGCAGTTCAGCATGCTACCGACTACGCCACCGAAGCCGCTAATAGGCTACTAATGAATAACGACAGCAATGGTGTGTGTGCGTGTCTTCTCGTGAAACGTTTTTCAAAAGATCACGTATCTTGACTAGTTGTGTGAGTTTAATTACTACTGCAACTAAATAATAATAATAATAATAATGCTCATCATAATCATCATCATCATATCCAAATCTCGTTCCAGCTATTGCCGGGTCTGGGTATTTACGAGGCCTCTCCATCTTATTCTATCATCCCATCACTTTTCTTCCTCCACGCGATGCCAGTTAACTCCTCTTCTCTCTATACACTCTCTCACTCCTGTACTCCAGCGCATTCTTGGAAGCCCTCGAGGTCTTCTTCCTTTGATCTTAAGTTCATCCAGTATTTTTGGTAACCTTTGCCCGCTCATCCTCTTAACATGTCCATACCATCGTAGTCTCTTTTCCTCTACCCCCTTTCTCATACTTTCCTGATTTAGTTCTTTTCTAATATCTACATTTCTTATTCTGTCCAATCTTGTTTCCCCTTAAACTGCTCTGAGAAACCTCATTTCACCTGCTTGCAGTCTGCTCCAGTCCCTTTCCGTCATTGTCCATGTTTCTGCTCCATACGTGACATGGGTGAGTAATAAGTCTTATCATGAGGAGTTTTTCTTTTTCTGAAACATCTTTATTCCAAACCAGATGTTTTATTGTTTGATAAAAATTTATTCCTATTTGCAGCCTCTTGTTCATCTCATCTGTTACCATACCCACACTAGATATTTCACTACCTAAATAAGTGAAACTGTCTACCACTCTGAGGGGTTCACCATCCAACTCGATATTCCCATTTGTCTTTCTATCTCCTCCGAATATCATAACTTCACTCTTATCATTATTTATAAATACCACCTCCCATACTTGTAGACATAGATTTAATATCCTAAGTGTAAATGATCTGAGGATGATCGCTTGACGATCGAAACTGGTCATCCAAGCAAATTTATTAGCTCATGTAATTATTTTTCAGCATTAGGGAAACACCCATTTCAATTGGGTGCAATCGTGCTGACCGACTGAAAGACATTGAATTTTGATTCTATACCACAAAAAATATCATAAACTACTATGAAATAAGTCTAATTGTTAAAACAAACATACATAGGAAAACTAATTGGGAATGTTTAGGAAAAAATGAACAAGGTAAGATAATAATTTGTAAATAATGAAATAATTGACCAAATCCTTAGAGAATTATTATGAAAAAACACAGTAAAGATTACTATAAGAAATTGTCCCTTTCTTTTGATTGGTTTGCAGCAAATCTCCACTCTTCGCGTGATTTCGCTTTCCTCTTAATTTCTGCGTAGGTCTTGCATCCCGCATCTTCCTTAATTTGATCAATATACCTCAAGCGTGGTCTTCCTCTGGGTCTTTTTCCATGAACATACCCTTGAATGCTTGTCTTCAGTATTCCTTTATGTCTCAAAAAGGGTCGTGGTGACGCAGTAGTCAAGCTGTTGTCCTCTCACCAAGGTAGACTGGGTTCGATTCCCGGTCAATGCATGTGAGATTTTCGAAGTGAGTGAATTGTCCTGTGGTTCGCATTCCACGTAAAACGGAGGTCGCGTGGCTCATAATCACAAGATTCATGGTCACGTAAAACTACAATCTCCCCTCCCTTCACGTCTCAATAGATGACCTGTAAGTTGTAGCCAATTCTTCTTTTAACAATAGCCTAATTAATTTCCACAAACTTCTCTTCTCACCCACTCTTTCCAAGGCCTCTTCATTTGTAACCTTGTAAATCCATTTTATTTTGAGCATGTGCCTATAGCACCATATCTCAAAAGATTGTATAAAAAAAATAGCTTCTTCTCATCCAGAGTCCCCAGAGTCCAGGTTTCACAGCCGTGGCATGCCACTCTCCAGACATATGCTTTAAGTATATAACTTAGTATAAAAATGAATAATGTTGAGTAATTTATATACATGATTAATCCCTCCCTATATTATTCTGCTAAGATCCCATTCCAGTCTTGTACCGAAAATAAGGTCCCGTTAACACCAACCAACACATATGGGGTACCTACAGGTTCAGCATAACCCAATGCGTAAGCAAAACGCACTCACTTACTCTTTAAATGCCTCACAATTAAATAAATACCTTAAAACATGTATATTTACAATGAAATAATGAAAGAATGCAACACGGTAACCATGGTAACAGAATCTCACGGGTCAATATATTTCTGTAAGATGCAATGCAATTCCAACATTGCTGTGAAAGTTTGCAGACGGTTATAAGGATATCACTGAACCAAATTAAGCTGCAAAATTCATCAATACATACAGTATACTACGCTTAAGGGGGTCAAGGGGCACTCTAGAATTTTTCACGCAATTTTCACGTGTGAGTGTGGTACGAATGGTCTTTTTCACCCGACTATAAAGGGTCTCCGAAAACCACATTTAAAGTCCCTTAAATTAACAGTGTCTGTGATATTCCCAGAAAACTAACTTCGCTCTGATATACGTACGGAGGAATGACAAACCCCTAACCACTGCACCAGTAGCTGAATTGATAAAGTCTGATTATTCATACCAAGGATAAATCAGTCATAGCATTCAATGTTGAGATCTTACTAAGTGTACTCTTTACAACTAGAATATTCGCGGGCGAAGCCGCGACGGGTAATGCTAGTATTAATTATTTTATGATGAATTTTCGAGATCGTCCCATAATTATTGTACTCATTGTTATCATTTTAATAATTTTTGAAAGTTACTCAACATTACCTGGGAAATCATATGCTACCTGCTGCCTGGTTATACCCCACCCATCCTGTGAAACATATTATTATATAGGCCTAATACGCTAAGGTGTATGTTTCATAGAACTCAAGCTTCTTAGCCAGAGGGAGTTAGAAGGTGTGGTTTGAACCAATCTCTTCCAAATCGTCTCAATAGTAAAGGAAAAATATTGCATTTCTTGAAAAGTCACCGTAAATACATTTATTTGTTTATAAAGTGCTTTTAAACAAATAACCAAGAAGATAGCCTCTGGCAGAACTGTGTCACGTACAGCCGCATAGCACTAGTGCCGGGCGGGTAGTATGTACACATGGGGCGCACACAACCCATTATGCGAGCGTTCTCGCACGGGTCCGCTAGATAATTATAAATCTTCTGTGTTATTGATAAAATTATATTTCATTTCAAGGATTTGGAGCTTAACATTTCATGAGCAGGCATTTTCCAGGACATTTGTCAGCTCCTGTGTAAGAATCTCCAATTAATGGATGTTTTTTTCTGTGGCAAAATGCTTCCATATGAGCGATTACCACTCCAGTGGTCGCGCGTATCACAATAATGATCCAACCATTTGGTTTTTGTCGTTCTTGTGCATTGGTATGACAGTCGTCCTTGAACATTTGTTTTCCCTCCTCGTGCACCCTCCCCTATCGGACAGATCATTCGCCTCCTAACCTAGGTCGAGTGTTGTTGAGTTCCAAAGCAATCAATCATTGTGGATCACAAGTATGATCCGCGAGACCACTAGCGTGACTTTTTATTTTACTTCGTGTTATCATTACACAGTGTAATCTCAATTCTTGTATACGTGTCTACTCTCTTTTATGGGTTTATAGTGTCTACTGACAGATAAGTGTAAAATGAATGACTGAGGATATAAATCAAAGGCTGGATGAGTCAGATTCTAAGAAAACAGGATATACAACTCCTGGAAGCAGCGGAAATGTGGATGTGGAGAAGGATGCTGATATTAAGCTGGACGGAGAAAAGGACTAACGAATGGGTCCTCAAGGAAGTGAAGAAACAAGAAAATGGATCACTACTATAGAAAAGAGGAAAGCAAAATTCGTTGGCCACACCATACGTCATAATGAGTTCCTGACCACCATACTGGAAGGAAAAGTTCTGGTGATGAAAGGAAGAGGAAGACCGCGGAAAGCTCATCTGGATTCTGTGATGCACTGACTTCAATTTAAACAGTATGCTGGCTTAAAACATTCAGCAAGTGAGAGACAAATGTGGTTATGGCGACAAGGCCAAGCCTTTAGATGGTGATGAGTCAGAGAGTGAGAAATGTAATCAAGTGCTTGGTGTTGAGGATGAGGACGAAATTGAAGAATATCACGTAGAAATGCATCCAGTGTTAATGAAGATCCGGTATAAACATAGGTATAAACATATTAATTGAAGTAAAACCCAGAATTTCCTCAAATCACAAAAGTGGGCCTATTATGGATCACAATATTGTGATCCCCACAACCACTGGCAAGACATCTTTTCGTACTGGGTTATCCCAAAATGTAAATGTCGACATATGCCTCAGAAGTCTTCTCGAACTACGTCAGTCAGTCAGTCAGTCAGTCAATCAATCAATCAATCAATCAATCGATCGATCAATCAATTGGTACTGAATATTAGATAAATGGCCAAGTGCTAAATACCAAATAGTTAACCTAATTGCTGAATCGTTTTTTCTTGGCGTTGTTCACATCATATTTTGGGGTCCATTATTCTGCGCCCCACCCTACATTGATGGCAATTTGCTGCGTCTACAGGGAGAAGACTGTAATGCATCAATTATTACTTTGACTTATGTCCCACTGTTGGGTGACAATTTGTACCTTTCCACTGTCACACCTCTACACTTCCAGGTAGTGAGGTGTTCAGCACACTTCAGAAGAATAACTACAGGAATAATAGGGATCATGGAACTAGAAGGAGGGGAATTTTCTATTTAAATTAGACATGTGACCTTCTGATAAAACTAAGCTATAATCTAATAAGAAAACGCATGAGCAAGGTTTCTGCCTGTAAAAATAATCTGATTCCTTAACAATAAATGTCCAGTGGCCTGGAATTGTGACATAAGACTTAATGAGAAGATCTTGAATGAGATTGACTGACTTACGTAGCCTGATGACCGATGCCTTCCTGGGTTCGTCATTATGTCCAGTCTTACCTAAGAATTCTGGAATATTGCTTCCCCAAAGAATTCCTTATATTAGTACCTTCTTGCACGAGCATGAGTCACCATCAGGTATCACTCGGGAGTCAAGGTGTCGGAGAGGTGAAGTCTTCGGAAATGATTATCATCTACTATGATGGTGTCATCTGACTGGGAACCATACTTAAAGTACTCAGTTTCAGTAAGGTTGAGTCGTAGTCCAAATTCACTGTCTTTTCTGAGGTTGACCAAATCTCTAGATCGTTAAGGGTCTCACTTGCCAACATGATATTGTCGGCGTACAGTAATGATCATGGTAGGTGCCTCTGCATACACGGAATAAACCAGAGAGGAGAATGTGCTGATCCCCCAATTGCAAATAAACGAATGAATGAATGAATGAACCCCATCTCGCATACCAAATGGTTTGATGATGCCGGCAGCACAGCATAGCCTACATAACTTGTTGTATTATTGTAGAGGAGCTGGACCCAGCTTCTAGTACACATGAGATTCAAAAGAATACCAGATAAGCTCATGAGGTACCCAGTCAAATACTTTCTCCAGGAAAGCCATGTAGATTTTCCTCCTTTCCTCCATATACATCTCCATTAGAGGCCGCATTGCGTGGATAGCATCAGTTGTTCCGAGATATGGAGAAAAGAACGGAGGGGGATGCCTTCGGTGCGCTGCCTAGCGCAAGCTGCTGAAGCCAAACGGCACGCCCACTTTGGGTAGCAAGAAAATGGCTGTTCCTATGCTTAATGCCGTAAACCACTCCAACTATTCTTGGATTTTAGTGACATGAAACTGCAATGACAAGTCAAGATTTTTTCTTGGATAGGCAGAATACACTCTGTACATCTAGGTACTTGACACAAATAAGCTGCGTTGTCGTTTTAAAAGCCAATTTAATTAGAAATATGAGAGCACCTTTGCAAGGCTAATTTTGTAAGAAAGACGCAGCAAAACGTAATAATACGCTGGAACACTGATTAAATTGAATACAGGTGTCTGAAGGTGCGAATTATACCAAAGATGGAACATCTTGGGAACTAATGATGCAGAACTAATTACGGTATTTACACCAAATTGAGTTTTAAGTTCTTATTGGTGTTGAGGCAGTCACATTTTGATATTCAAGAATTCGAACCTTAAAATTAATAAACAGAACACTTAAAAAAAGGGACGCCCATTTGTACAAAAATACGGTATAGCCTGTACTCTTCGGTACCGTGCGGTATTTTGTTTGTGGGGGCAGAAACTTGGCGATTAGCCTCAAATTTATTAATTACATAGGTCTACCGTAAATATTGACCGACAGCTGTTTGATAAATTGGGATTTGCAGAGGAATGGCTTTTTTTTTAGGAATGTAGGGTACACGTGCTGAGATTAGAATTGAAGAGTTTTTTAAATATATTTTTAAAGATATTCCTGGGATGTTCTTAGTTATTCGATTCGTACAACCATATGCTCTACACGACATTATTCATAACAAGCACAGCAAACACCATGCACAATGCCTCATGCAATTCACGGAACACCGAATACGAGATAAGGTTACGCCCACTTTGGACGCAGCACTTGGCTTCACTCAAACCAGCTCAGGGCGTCTCCTCTTATTCTTTCCTCCATGTTCCGAGACCTTTCATGAAGCCATACTGGTTAGGTGAGATGGTACTTGGAGCGTTCAAAAATATATTGGCACTACATTTATTTATTCGTTCACAGGAAACGTTTATTGAATAAACTCATTCGGATTACATTACAGGTAGGTTCCCCGAAAATGTCTGTGCACTTTGTCCATCGTTCTGGCAGCTTCCGTATTTGCGTAGCAAACCATTCCTTGGGGGTATCCCGGCGCCACTGTTGGACAACTGCATGGAGTCTGTCATTGGTGGTGAACTTCTTACCCCACATTCCCTCTTTCATTGCGTCGAAGAGGGCATAATCGCTAGGAGCCAGATCCGCCGAATATGGCGGATATGTGGCAGCACAGTAAACCCTAGTTCACGAATGGTGGCAATGGTCTTGCGACTTGGTGCTGCCTCCCGACATATGGCTGCTATCCTCGTGTGGACGTCTGAAGCAGTCAACCCTTCCTTCAAGAGAAACCACACTGTCCACCTTTGCCCATGCTTGTCGGCTTCCATGTTGTTTCATCGATGTTACTCACATGCCGGATCATTTATCGCTCCAGTGCTTTACCTATGGGAAGCAGCAACAGGAGCTATAGTCGATCTGCACGCATACATCGACAAACATTTCAAACTGCTATTTTGCAGGTGTTGTAGGGGGAGTGCCAATCATTATTGAACGACCTAAATAACAATGCATAGGCGAGTGTCAATCACACGCTTCCTGGTTGGTTGGTTCTTCAGTTTAGGGGCTGCAACAACGCGGTCATCTAGCCCCGTGTACTTTGGGTGTGTGTAGAATCTGTCTGATAACCGGTGTTAGTTGTGATGGCTGTATTAGTGTGTGTATCTGTTTTTTAATTCAAGTAAGGACTGCAACTTTGAATTTTTCAAATAGTTCCTACTTTTGCCGCCAAACACCACCGTCAACGACTACTAGGCCTAGTTCAGAACTTAGCTACTAGACGCCACCGCAGTCGTCTCTTGGCAACGAACGTAGGAACCTAAGAGCGTTGTTTACATTCCTAACCTATACAATTTAGCATCACACAGGTTTAATTAGTGGAAGGTTCTTTAACATGCCATAAATCTATGACATGGGACCGCTGGCTTTACTTCCCCTCCGAAGGAAGGCATACTGAGGGATTTCGAGGACCTTCACTGTGTGGCAGAGGAGACGAATAGGGCGGTAGTTGGCGCAGATCGAAATGCTGAATTTCAACATCAAAAGTTGACCTACATGCCCAAGTGCTCGATATGTAGCGAAGCCTGCCCCAACTTACAGTAAGTCTATTAACTTACTTGCCAAGAACGAAGCGCTTGCTGAAATCTCACGTTAGTTGTTGCCCTTTGAGATATGTACGGTTAAGGCATGGGAAACCATATTGATGTAGGCCTACTACTTTTGGGCAGATTCATCCCGAGATAACATTATTCGTATTGCCAATTTGCAGACCATAAAATTCAATTGACACTGGCTGCGTGGCACAGAGGTGACGTTCTCGCCTGCTGTGCGCAAGATTACAGGATCGAATTCTGGTTAGTCAGTTGGAATTTGAGGGTGCGCGAATGCGAGAGATGTGTTACATAATATTCACTTACATATCAAAGATCCCCTTCAGGGCACAATTCTGGTATCCCGGCATCTCTAATAGTCGCAGTAGCTAAATGGGACGTAAAACCAATAAAATTATTATTATTATTCTCTCGTAAACACACATATTGTTACAGACGTCGGAAAACGATCACAAACAGTTTTTTTTAACTGCAAGTTGAAGATCCTCTGCACATTTATGTGTTGGGAAGATTTAAAGAGTTTCGAATTGTTGAGCAAGTGATAAAAATGGTAAGATTTTTGGACACATGCCACTGTATTGATGGTATTATTATTATTATTGTTATTATTATCTATATGACTTATCGCCAATGTAAAGAAAGACACGAGTGAATAGTTGAAAACATCCTTGGTCATGTATTGTTGTACCGGTACCGTAATTTGACGTAGGGGATCAAATTCAGATTGAATGAATCTGGACGCTAAAGACGCTGGAAACTGGTGGGTTTGAGTGTCGGGTTCCAACATCCCTGAAATAATTTTCTTAACTTCTAGTTTTAACCACAGTCAAATACTGCCTTTGTTTTAAACCACAAAACACACTCTTCACAATGTTCCCCGATCAATTAAAAACATCCATACTACATCTGACACCACATTAACTCAGGCTGTCAGACAGACTTCACAGGTGCAGTAGGTACCGTTCCTTAAAATGATAGTAACCACCACCATGCTCACAAACAACAGTGAAATAAATAAATAAATAAATAAATAAATAAATAAATAAATAAATAAATAAAATAAAAAATGCATAAATAAATAAATAAATCAGAACAATTGACATTGAACAATTCTGTTTTAATTGGGTCTAGTGGAGCTGTTGATCACGGGAAATGATCGCCTGCCTGTTACTCCACTGAGCTCGGCTGACGATACTCAAGCTCGCCCAGGCCAGCCTGTCTCCTGCCGTTGCTACCGCGACCGTCAGCCCGCTGAATCTGGCAACAAGAGCAGTGAAACAAATTCATCAATGGCTCAATCACTGCTTTTCTTAAGACACAGAATAATAACAAAATGATATCCATTTAGATTTCATTTCACCACTGTATCAATGTACGCAAGTAAATAAACGTTTAAGAATCAAAAATCACATCCTTACTTTATAATAACGGCTGCCAGAACGTTCTAAATAGAGTTCGATTCAAAACCTGAAAACTTTATTCGAAGCTGAAACAAATAAATTGCAAGTTATTTTGAGCCATCACTATGAAGATTTTGAATGTAGCCTATATATATATGGAATTAACCTGCTCTGTAACCAATTGGACCCTATTGACAAAATTTGATTGAAATACAAATAGTCTATATATAAAAATCAATCTTACGTGATAGTTTGTCTGTGGGTGTGTGTGTATGTCTCCTATGCATTCATATACCACTCAACCGATTGCGATGAAACTTGGGTGAGATGTTGAGTACACTCTAAGGAAGGTTTCTGACTTAGTAAATCCATTTTACAATAGGTAGCGCACGCGTAGATTCAACAAATGAGTGACGATGCGCGAAGTCTTTCAAACAAGTCCCGTATGTGTTCATATACCATTCGTCCGATAGCGATGAAACTTGGGTGAGATGTTGTATACACTTACGTGAAGGTTTCCAAATTAGTGAGTACATTTCACAGTAGATAGCGCACGAGTAGATTCAACAAATGAGCGACGACACGCAAAGTGTTTCAAAAATGTCCCGTATGCATTCATATACCATTCGTCCGATAGCTATGAAACTTGCGTAAAATGTTGTGTACACTTCAGGGAAATTTTCTGGCTTAGTAAATCCACTTTACAATAGGCAGCGCACGAGTAGATTCAACAAATGAGCTACGACGCGCGAAGCATTTCAACAAAGTCAGTTTCAAAAAAGTCCCGTATGCATTCATATACCATTCGTCCGATAGCTATGAAACTTGCGTAAAATGTTGTGTACACTTCAGGGAAATTTTCTGGCTTATTAAATCCACTTTACAATAGGCAGCGCACGAGTAGATTCAACAAATGAGCTACGACGCGTGAAGCATTTCAACAAAGTCACGTATGCGTTCATATACCATTCGTCCGATAGCGATGAAACTAGGCTGAGATGTGTGCACTCCAGGGAAGGTTTCTGGCTTAGTAAATCCCTTTAAAAATAGGAAGAGCAGGAGCAGAATCAACAAATGAGCGACGACGCGCGAAGTTTTTCATCAAAGTCCCATATAAGGTCATATACCATTCATCCGATAGCGATGAAACTTGGGTGAGCTGTTGTGTACACTCCAGGGAAGGTTTCTGGCTTAGTACATCCATTTTACAATAGGTAGCGCAGCAGTAGATTCAACAAATGAGCGATGACACGCGAAGCGTTTCAACAAAGTCCCGTATAAGGTCATATACTATTCGTCTGACAGTGATAAATGTTTGGTGAATTGTTGTGTACACTACAGGAAAGGTTTCTGGCTTAGTTAATCCATTTTACAATACGAAGCGCACGTTTAGATTCAACAAATGAGTGCCTACGCGCGAAGCGTTTCGACAACGTCCCGTATACGTTCACATACCATTCATCCGATTGCGATGAAACTTGGGTGAGATGTTGTGTACACTCCAGGGAAGGTTTCTGGCTGAGTACATCCATATTACAATAAGTAGCGCAAGTAGAATCAACAAATGAGCGACGACACGCGAAGCGTTTCAACCATGTCCCGTCTGCATTCATATACCATTCGTCCGATAGCTATGAAACTTGGGTGAGATGTTGTGTACACTTCATGGAAGGTTTCTGGCTTAGTAAATCCACTATACAACAGGCAGCGCACAAGTAGATTCAACAAATGAGGGACGACGCGCGAAGCGTTTCAACAAAGTCCCGTATAAGGTCATATACCATTCTGCCGTTAGCGGTGAAACTTGGGTGAAATATGGTGGACACTCCAAGGAAGGTTTCTGGCTTAGTAAATATATTTCACAGTAGGTAGCACACGAGTAGATTCGACAAATGAACGACGACACGCGGAGCGTTTCAATACACTCCCCTATGTCTTCATATCCCATTAGTCCGATAGCGATGAAACTTGGGTGAGATGTTGTGGACACTTACGTGACGGTTTCTAACTTGGTAAATACATTTTACAGCAGGTAGCGCACAAGTAGATTCAACACATGAGTGACGGAGCGTGAATCGTTTAAACAAAATCCGGTATGCGTTCATATACTATTCATCCGATTGCGATGATACATTGATCAGTTATTGTGTACACGCCAGGGAAGGGTTTCGACTTAGTAAATCCATTTCACAATAAGTAGCGCAAGTTTAGATGCAACAAATGGGTGCCGACGCGCGAAGCGTTTCAACAAAATCCCATATTGGGTTCATATAACCTTCTTCGATTGTGATGAAACCTTGATGAGTTATTGTGTACACGCCAGGGTAGGGTTTCGACTCAGCAAATTCATTTCTCAATAGGTAGCGTACGAGTAGAATCAACAAATGAGTGACAGCGCACGAATCGTTCAAACAAAATCCCGTATACGTTCATATACCATTCATCCGATTGCGATGAAACTTTTGAAAGTTGTTGTGCACGCTCCCACGATTGATTCTAAATTAGAAAATCCATTTTACGATAGCATAGGGGCAGTTAACGGAAATTGAAAAACATGTTGTGTATCCAAAAGCACTTCAAAAAACAGAATTTCAACGCCAACACTTTCTTTGATTGGCATTGCAACGCATGCCGGGTACAGCTTGTATTAAATAAAAACGCCAATAGTCAATAAATATATTATCAGTTGAATTTAGAAAATAATTATATTATATTTTTTGGTTAAATAACTTTGTATCAGATCTGATTTCGAATATTTTAAGAGCATCTCAGAATACTCGCACAATATAGTTTCAGTTACTCGCAACTTCATGTTTTATTAGTTTCTTCCAACAACTTGTTATGATTGCTGATGATGATCACATTGTGGTCGAAACTAGTCTTAGAACATTAACTAATTAGTAATAATGATAACATATGTATTGGTTATTGGTGGTATTATTTAATAGCCTACCATTAAGATTTCAATTAAAGAAGATTTTTCATGAATTTACTACACTATCCTCAACAATTAAATTAAATTAAATTAATCAAATTGAACGTTCGCCTTCGTGGCATAGCGGTCAGCATTGTTAGCTGCCGCGCCGGAGGTCCTGGGTTCGATTCCCGGCTCTGCCACGAAATTTGAAAAGTGGTATGAGGACTGGAACAGGGTCTACTCAGCCTCAGGTGGCCCAAATGAGTAGAGGGGGTTTGATTCCCACCTCAACCATCCTCGAAGTGGTTTTCCGTGGATTCCCACTTTGTCTTCGGGCAAATGCCGGGATGGCACCTACTGTAAGGCCACTACCGCTTCCTTCCCTCTTCCTTGCCTATCACTCCTAAACTTCCCCTCCCTTCCCTCATGAGGCCCCTGTTAGCTTTGCAGGTGTGGCCGCCTGGGCGCGGTGCTGGTCACACCACCCCAGTTGTATCCACTCCGATCAGATGTTCCCAGCTCTAGGGCACTGCCCGTAGAGGCGGTAGAGGTGAGTTCCCTCGCTGAGTCATGGGTTCCACCAACCTGGAGGGTAAATTCGTTTTTTTTTTAATTGAACAATTTAAATTTCTATTTTCCTTGTCATTTAAGAGCTTCCTGAGAGTAAACTTTAGGAACCACTTCTTTATTTAATAAAAGAGTAAAAATATTATAAAAACATATCGTCCTTTAACGTGCAACAGCTCGTATCCTACACTGCTCTTTCTTTCCAATATTTTCCTTGCCATTGGTCACGTCTCCCAGCCGTATGTGGATGTGCCATCCAATAGAACAATTCACGCTAGGTTCATTTTCCCGTGTAGAGGCATGAAGCAAAATGAACCGTAAATACAGGCGTTTCAGGAGGAATAGTAAATATTTTACGAGGTGGTAGTATAGATGAATTGCAATAAAAAATTCCATATAGCCTGACATGTGTCTTATTTGTATTCCATACCGAGATACAGATGTTGGTATGTAACCATGGCAGTTGTCATTTCGTGTGTTGGTACAACGGTTACTATGGGCGTATTTAACGATTGTCAACAGTAGTGTGTTGTTGTTCACGTTGTTAAGTTGTGCTTTAGTTTCCATTGAATGTGTTTACCTGTCAGTGTGCATTGTTGACCATGTTGTCTGTACTGTATCGTTTAAACATGCCGCACTTTTTACACATGCTGAGTATGCCGATATGGTATTTGTGTATGGGTTTTGTAATGGAAACGCTGCTGCTGCTTGTAGAGAATACGGAATACGATTTCCTAACCGCAGATGACCTGATTCAAGAGTGTTTACAATTCACTGCGTGACTCAGGTGCAGTACCCAGCTGTCGATATGGTGATACAACATCAAAACCTAAAATTCCCAGGGAGATGGATCAGGAGATATGGGCACATTTCTTGGCCACCAAGGTCCCTGGTCCTTACCCCTTTGGATTTTTGCCTGTGGGGATGGTTGATAGGCGAAGTCTACAAGGAAAAAGTTATCACAAGAGCCGTGTTGGTCGTTCGGATTATACATAGTGCAGCCCTCATCAAAGAAAGCCAAGATGCCCTCCGAAGAGCTACACGGGGTGTTATCAAGAGAAGTGCATAATGCATTGAAATTGATGGTGGAAGTTTTGAAAATCAACTTTGAACGTCCTCATTTGCCTTGGCATTACATTTGGGTTAAATTCTACCATCTGTATCTTGGTACGCAATACAATTGGGACACATTTTATATGTAATTTGTTATTGCAATTCATCTATACTATCACCTCCTAAAATAATTACTATTCCTCCTGAAACACCTGTATTTACGGTTCATTTTGCTTCATGCCACTACACAGGAAAATGAACTTAACGTGAATTGTTCTATTTGGACTGCACATCCACTTACGGCTGTGAGTCTTGATCAATAACAAAGAAAATATCGGAAGAGAAAAATAGTGTAAGATACGAGGTATTACATGTTAAGGGACGATGCACTGGCAAGTACTGTAATTCCATTTTATTTCTTGAGCTACTGATACAATTTCATTCTGACGGAAGATTAGTCTTGCACAGAAGAATATATTTAACAATCTTGTAATAAATTAACACCTTTATTTTTGTTCTCCCTCTGGAATTATTGACATATTTGTACAACAGACAGGTCAATTTTCTATTAGGCCAAGGAGAAGCTGATTTTGAAGAATTGCAAAATTTAAAAAAGTGCCAGCCTGAGAGTGTTTTTATCTCTAGATCTTTAGACGCCCTCTACTCAAATGTGCCCTACATCAGTACCTACCCAATAGTCTGTTGGCAGTTACCGACATAACAACAACTACCCCAGAAATACAGATTTTCATACAAATTCGCTTTTTCTGTTGTTGTTGTTGTTGTTGTTGTTGTTGTTGTTGTTGTTAATAATTCATTTTGGGAGCTTGGGACATCCTATTCATCAGCCTAGTGTAGGCCTACTTGGATGTGTGTTTAACTTGTCTGATTACCTATATTTCCGTGATGACTGCTGAATTGTGTGTAGCTGTCTTAAGGACTGTATGATTAGTTGTGTAAGTGCTAGCATACTTGGTTCTCACTACGGAAGCCCAGGTTCGACTCCCGGCTCTGCTAAGAAATTTAATTCTGGTCTGAGGGGTGGAAAGGGGTACACTCAGCTTCTTGAGGAAAACTTGAGAAGAGGCGAGTTTGATTCCTACTTCAGCCATCCTGGGAGTGGATTTCCTTGGTTTCCCACTTCTACTCCAGCCCCGGCCGCTTCCAACCCAAATCCTATCTGTATTACAAAATCACACACTGGTACTGACAATACAGTGATACAGGTTATCAGACTTAATAATAATAATAATAATAATAATAATAATAATAATAATAATAATAATAATAATAATAATAATAATAATGTTATTAGTTTTACGTCCCTTTTAACTACTCTGGCTTTTAGAGACGCCGGGTTGCCGGAATTTTGCCCCAAAGGGGATCTTTAAGGTGCCAGTAAATCTACTGACACGGCTCCCTCGCATTTGCGCACCCTCAAAAGCCAACTGGCTGCGCCAGGATACGAACCTGCAACTTTGGGCTCAGCAAGCGGTTATCAGACAACTTCTACACACACCCAAGCACACAGGGCTACATGTCCACTCAAATAATCAACAACTGTATTAATGACAGCGATGGTAGATTATAGGTTCCCCGTGACACGAAATAATGTAGCCTACTATTCCTGCATTTGCCTAGAGGAAGTGTGGAAACCCTCTTGAAAAACACACCCAACTGGCAGCGCCGGGATTCGAACTTCTCATCACCAGACTTGCTGCAACTTCCAGTCACGGTCGTGGTGCACGATTCAACGCGCATTGCTACGCCGCGGAGTCCAACACATATCCAATTGCATGAGCTTGATGACCATGATGCCCGAATTAATTAATGTTTAACAACAGGATTTGAAGTAAGGGCATTTGAACATACGAAAATTAGTTATGATTATTTATTTGATTTGATTTGAAAAAACTTATTCAGAACATTTTCTGAACACAAAAAAAGCACTATTAAAATTATGTGTGTGTGTGTGTGTGTGTGTGTATAATGCACTCGGAATCGAACTGGCATGTATCTTTAATCTCCTGTTTAATCAGTCAAATGTAGTACCTTCGAACCATAAAATGCATAGTCAATCATAAATATGTTTGCTCTGCAGTAAGCAACCAGCAGCAAACAAACTACGGTATTGGACTGAAGTCACAAACATGCTGACAATAAAGAACAAACCAAATTGCACGAGCTGATTGAATCCCACTGTTGAGTGTTGTAGCATCTTCCCTCTTCATTTTCGTTTACATGGTAAATTCTCAATGTTTGTCACTCTCGATTAGTTGGAGTATTGGTTATAAGCCAGCCTTTTCTTCAGGATATCAAGTCCTTTTTTAAAACCAACTCTTTTCAAGGAAAAATAATTTCAACACTGAAATTTTCTGATGACATTGTCATATTAACCGTTTCACTAGAGGATTTGAAAAGTTTTTAAATGGTATGGATTCCGTCTTGAGGAAAGAATTCATGATGAAAATCAATGAATGTAAAAAAATGGAAAAGATGGTATATTGGCTTTCACGGCCAGTGAATTAAAATTCAGCAATTTTTCCAAGGTTTGTGTCGTGTCTTGTATGGTGTTTCGCCTAGGACACCAAGCTGGCTCATCAGCGGGCTCTTGGTGTCCCCGCGCACTGGCCATAAAACCCAATATACCATGTTTTTGGAAGCCTTAATAGGGAGGTTATAGCTGCTTGAGCTTTTTGTTCTCGCAATAATGAGGCGTAGGTGCGCTTCATAAAAAGGGAGGGAGCGCGCTGTTCGCTACTCCTGTGGGTGTCCGGGCGGGGACACCAAGAGCCTGCTGATGAGCCAGCTTGGTGTCCTAGGCGAAACCCAACACAAGGCACGGGAAAAATCAAGAAAAATTGCTGAAAAATAATTGAATCCAGCCGAAAGAAATCAGAAACCCCTATTGACATCAAATTGGCGGGTGAAAAGCTAAAGGAAGTAGGAGTCATTTGCTTTTTAGGAAGCAAAATAACCACTGATGGACGAAACAAAGAGGATATAAAAAGTAGGTTGGCTCAGGCAACGAAAACATTTTTACAGAAAATAAATCGGTTGACATCAAATTATTATAGATTTAGGTATTAGAAAGTCATTTTTGAAAGCCTTTCTCTGGAGCGTGGCGCTCTATGGAAGTGAAACTTGGACTATTGGCGCAGCAGAAAAGAGGAAATTACAGTAGAAGCATTTGAGATGTGGTGTTACAGAAGTATAATGGAGATCAGATGGGTAGATAGAGTAACAAACGAAGAGATATTAAGTCGAGTGGGAGAGGAGAGATGTTTCTGGCAGCTGGTAATGAAGAGAAGTGATAGGTTGGAACGACACATACTAAGACATCCAGGAATAGCAAACTTAGTTAGGCCTATGGAAGGAAGGGTCGAGGACAAGACGTGTAGAGGTAGACCAAGGTTAGAATAGGTTAAGCAGATTGCCTCGGATTTAAACTGTTGGAGATAAACGACAGGGAGGCATCGACAGCTGCATCAAACCAGTCGATAGACTGAAGACTCAAACAACAGCAACAACAACTCTTCCTTTCTCAACCAAGCAAGTGCAAGAGTTTTCACACTCCTTTCATAAAATATCCAATGTGAGCAACTATTTGAAGAATTTTCTTGAATTTTGGCTCATGTGTAGGCTACATACTTTGTGCGTGTTTTCTACAGCAAGATTTAAAAAAAAAGCATTTTGTGTGAAACGATTGATTTTTCAAAATTTTGTTGTCTTTTGTTCCGAAAATCTCTATTTATATAAATGAATGTTTCTTGATAGTTTGTTTGTCTGTTTGTTCCATATTCTGTTCATATACCATTCATCCGATTGCGATGAAACTTTGGTGAGTTGTTGTGTGCACTCCCGCGAAAGTTTTTTGAATGAGAAAATTAATTTTATAATAGGCTAGGTGGCCCACGAGTACTTTCAACAAATGAGTGTATGTTAAACAGATTAGTGGCAGTTTGTGTGTTTTCGTTGTAAGGGTGCGCACGCGTGACAGATTCCAGTTCATGTGTGGCATAACAAGTGGCATTGTTGTTGATAGTGAAATTAAAAATGCCGGTCTACATTAGATAATAAATGTCACACGCATTTTGTTTCACTTTTGTACGTGAATGTGTAATAGTCGTCACAAAGCATTTTCAATGACCATCAACAAATCACAGGGACAATCGCTACAAGTGTGTGGAATAAATTAGGAATATCAATGCTTGTCAGATGGGCAGCTGTATGTGGCCTGATCACGCGTTGTAAAACTTTCTCATTTATTCGTTACGCATCCGACGGAAAAGCAACAAATATTATGTATCCAAAGCACTACAATAATAACTATTTAAACACAAACACTTTCATTCTTTGATTGACATTTGCAACGCATGCTGGGTACCGCTAGTTAATCAATATTCTCAAAAGTAGGCTATAGAAGAAACAGAAAAGTTTTCACACCTCATCTAAGCATACGATTTTTGTTCCAAAGGAAATCTTCTGAAGATTTAGCGCATAAAACCTGTTCAGTTGTATGGTGCCCACAATAGGTCTATTGTGATGTTATGTTGCATTGTTCACTGTTAGTGTTCGGAGAGAAACAGTGTTAAACTACCGACAGCGGTAGTTTGGCTCGCTAATGCGCAATGCTAGGCAATGGGGCCAAGCTCTCTGCGGACTCGCTACACGTAAGTTCGAGCCCCATCGTCTGCCATCCTTGGAATGGTTTTCCGGGGTTTCCTCATTTTCAACTCCAGGATTACAGTTACACCTACCTGGTGACGTAGCCATGTGCGTTAACTTGCGCTAACAGAGACCATCCTGAGTATGATTTACCCGGTGTTTTTTTTTTTCAGATTCCCTCTACGCAAATGCCGGGATTGTACCTGAAATCAAGTCCTGGAGCATCAGCTCTAATCCTAGATTCTAATAATTACAGCTGCACACACTATTACAGCCAAGACAGAAACACAAGTTATCAGAAAAATTCAACTCACACCCAAGTAGGTCTACACGGGCTGATGATCAATTCGAAATGTTCACGTGAACCTCTGACATACCTGTAATAGAAATTCAATTTACGGTATATAATTGAAAAATTTGAATAAATTAATTTTAGATATGTAGATATGCTTTCATGACCCGGAATACTATTAACCTTTTTTCATAATTTGGGATATTCCCTTGTGAAAATGAAATTTAAAATTCTAAACATTTCGAAAGGAACCTTGCCTCCTTTTTCAATAGAATTAAAACAATGTGGTCAAAGAATGTGTGTCAATGAGCTTACAAAAACTAGATAAATTCCCCTGTTCGTCACCAGAGAGCAGCCAGAAACTACTGTAGGGACCTTGGTAGAACAACGCGCCATATTAATTACTACTCTGTCCGCTTTGCTAATTAATATGGCGCGTTTTTCTACCATGGTCCATTACTGTTTGATCATTATCTGCAATTATAAGAAGGATTATTGACAAAAACTAAATACTTTTGCCAATATGAATTTCTTTTAAAGTACGATGTTTTAATCCAAAATTATGTTGAAAAATATTTATATTTCATTTTGTATATTATTTAAAGTGATACCCCTTCTTATTACTGTTCATTAGGATGATGTTGATACATAAAGGACTGTATGGACCTGTCTTTATTAGTTTTCTTACAAATGGTACCAAAGTAGTGATAAATGGAAAACTGAGAAAAGTGAGGTTGACATTTTTAATTACATTTTGTTACCTCTGACTATTCTTAGAACATTCCTGCCCCATAAATTGCATCATTTCGTCCATCACTGGTAATTTTGCTTATCCTACTTCCATTATCTTTTAAATAAATAAATAAATAAATAAATAAATAAGTAAAGAAATAAATACCGTAATTAAGTAAATAAAACAATATAAATAAATAAATGCGTATTTCAACGTATCTGTTTGCAAATAAGTGGACTTGTTTCCCTCTTCAAATCAACGATTCAATTATTAATAATTGGGGCAGATGACCTCACTGTTTCGCCCCTTAAACAATATTTCTTCAATAGGTCAGTGCAAAATCACATTGATTATAATATGATTATGACGATGTTCAGTAACCACTCGTAACATAAACAATGCAGGAAGTTGTCATTGTTACCAACACAAAGAGCAGACAAGATGTGAGTTCAGAAATTATTTCTATAATAGTTCAGAAGTTATACGCTAAAACATAAATCTATGTAAAAGTGGGCGTTGCCATTCATGGTGCAGCATAGTCATTTATATCTTATACAATAACCATTTGTCATATTCTTTCGACATTTCTTAACAAATTCCTGTTCTCTACATTGTAAATAACTAAATACGCAAAAAAATCATTTTTTCGACCCTTTATTACCTTAATGAAGAGTCATGATTAAATAAGAATTATTATTATTATTATTATTATTATTATTATTATTATTATTACATAACATATCTGCACAATTGTGTGTGAATATTGGTGAAATCTGATACTTGTCAAGCTGGGTCTTTGATGACGCTGCCGTAAACCTCATCTTTCAACAGTTGCCTGGGCCTGCTGTTAGATTATGAAGCATCCTATAATTTAATGATCGCGAGGTGCCGGTGAGTTGAAAAGGTTGAGTGGAGTCAGAGTCGAATAAAGACGAACATCTGTTGCTGCAGGGGTAGTTTTCATGATTCTTAAATGTCACTAACTTAATGAATGGGACTGTTACCTTTTTCTGACTGTAAACCTTGCTATTAATCCTTAAGACGAAATTAGGAAGGACATAAGAAGTGTTAGAAACTTTGTACCTACACGTTAATGACCCAAACATTTAAAACAAACGGTTATATTGGTCTCTTAGCCGCGCGCTAAACTATATATAGACACTATCCAGGCCCGCGCCTATAAACAAGTGGACGGGGCAATAGCACAGCAGTGCAAGGTTTTATGGGGGCTAAATTCGAGCCCAAGACGCAGCACCCCTGAATCAGATTTAATTAAATTACACCACACTATTGAAGTTCTGCTACATGATTATCAAAATCAAAATTGGTAAACATATTCAAACTCTTTAAAATTTGGTAAACACATTAAAACTCCTTAAAATTGGTAAACTTTAAAATTGGAATAAACAGTTCAACTCTTTAATTTTGGTAAAGAGAGGTAAACTATTTAAACTTGGTAAACACAGTTAAACTCTTTAAATTTGGTAATTCAAAGGGGATATGATTAGTTTCCACTAAACAACGCGCAAATCAAGCTAATGTTAATGGAAAAGATCAAATTAAATCATTTATATTATTTCAGTAGTATAGATCCCTCCTTCGGCGCTCACAAGCGACCGATTGTGACAAATGAGCATTGCAATGAAAGAGAATGGACATAAGCAGTGACGAATTGCACTCTAATTTCATAAATTCCGGTACCGGTATCTATAATTTCTTTAAAAAAATGTACGAAGTGTGCGATTTGCAGATAATGTTGCTGTAGGAAAATACGCTCCATAATTGCAGTCTACTTCACATTTTGGCCGCTGTAACGCCTGTTTAATGTCAGTTTAACATTCTGAGGTTTTTCCTTTATCATTTTGCGTGGATTTAAGAAACAGAAAATCAAAGGAATGAGTACTCAAATCGTGTAATTTCATAAATATTGAATAACCGGTGAGTGTTATGATGATCCAATAACCAGTGATAGCCCTCTTAAGTTAGGAAACGTAGAACTTGGAATTCTAACTGAAATGTAAATAGTGTTCTATAATAATTTGGTTGAAATAAAACCATAACAACCTTTCTCCTTAAGTCTCTCATTATAAACCTATTGGGGAAAGTGTGGTTTATGAACATGCGAGATTTCTCGCACGGGTACGCTAGTTGTCATTTATTCCTTTAATGTCTAATTTGGTCAACAGAGTTAAAATATGTAATGAAGTAAACTCATTTAAACTCTTTACATTTGGAAAACAGATTTAAACTCTTTAAATTTGGTAAACACAGTTAAACTCTTTGCCGGCCCCGTGGTGTTGGGGTAGCGTGCCTGCCTCTCACCCGGAGCCGCCGGGGTCGATTCCCGGCTCCGTCAGGGATTTTAGAAACTGATGTGAGGGCTGGAACGGGGTGCACTCAGTCTCGTGAGGTTAATTGAGTAGCTGTCTGACAGTGAGACAGCGCCCCGGTCACGAAAACCAAGATTAACGGCCGAGGGGACCCGACGCACTGACCACGCGTCACCCCAATATCGGCAGGCTGGGCTTGGTCACTTGGTAGGCCTAGGCCCTTCATGGGCTGTAGAGCCAGGAGTTATTTATTAAAATCTTTAAATTTGGTGAACAGGGCTAAACTCTTTACATTTGCTAAACACAGTTAAACTCTTTTGATTTTCTAAACAGAGTTAATTGCTTTAAATTTGGTAAACAGACTTAAATTCTTCAAATTTGGTTATCAGAGTTTTAACCCTTTAAATTTGGTAAACAGAGTTAAACTTCGTAAGAAAGTGATTCCTTCCGTACCAATGGCGCACCTCGCTTTCAATACTTTGATGATATTGGTAATTGGTGTTTTCAGGGTCCTAACATTGAGGTTATAGGCCCTCAATGACAAGGGTGAAAATGAAACATAATGAAATATACACTAGAACTAAAAGTAATTACAACTTCGGGCTAGAGGAAGAAAACGACAAAACAGAAGGGATAAGGGAAGTAGAAGACAGGGAAAAGAAATGCTCTTAACCCTCGAAGAATGAGGATTGAGGGACTTGTAAAGAAGTAGGGCCAGGAAAGGCAGTTAGGAAAGGGAAAGTGGAAAGAGCCTGCCCCAGAGTCGATGGAGAAAGGGGAAAACCGGTCCCAGCTCAGGAATCCATCGGGATCGCCAACTCACCAGCCATGAGTGTTGGGGCTACATACACCCTGCTTCCTGTTTACGGCCTTGTGCAGAAGGCAGAAGTTATCATCAAAGAAGAGGTCTGACCCCCTCGAAGAATCAGAGTATCAGGAGAAATTAAGCGAATTAAGGCGGAAAATTGAAAGACTCCCTAGGCCTTGGTATCTACTACCGCGGGGGTCAGAAGAGATCAAGAGTTAACCAAGGGAGATAGATAGGAAAGATGGATAGGAGTCCGGCACAAGTAACCTAAGTGGAAGCATTGCTGGACTCTGCTGGGATCCTGTGTTCAGTATCCCACGTTCTACTAGTTGTGACTCTCTGGGGGAGCCAATACTTGGCTAGAAACGCCACTGACAGCACACTCGGGCCTAGCCCTATCAGCGACTGGCTCAAGCGGCTTTGTGTATCAACTCCACTCGCTTGGAAATTAGATAAATGTTTGATTGGACAGTCGAACTCCGTACATAAACGGTAATTTACGCTAAAGTGATCGTGCCGTTAAGTGAAACCTTTTATTGGACAGTAAACACATGGAAATAAAGAAGGTTAACAACGATTGCTGTCATTGAGTTAAGTCGAAGGAGAGTCAATAGAGGGCAAGTTGTCACGTGTTTCGCTTCTTTATGTATAACATCACTGTGTGGGTCTTCACTTACTTTTATTGGACACAAGCCTTCTCTTGTCACCTGCTAACAGGGTTGCCAAGCTCGATGGTGGCCTACCAATAGCCATCGAGAACTAGGATAAATTCTAGCGATGTGCGCAGTGAAGTTGGCATTTTCTTTCGTAACGCGTAGGCCTATATATCTTTGAGGACTGGAGGTTGTTGTTGATGTGTAACATCATTCCACTCAGTTGCTGGATATTTTTGTGGGAGTGATTTTGAAGAATGGGACGGAAGTGGATCGGACGGAAGTGTGTAAGACGCACTGCCAGGTGGATCGCATCCCTCCTGGCTGGTTTGTCGTTCTTTGGTGTAAAAATATTCATTATATCATATTTGCTGAAAACAATTATGATTTATTAAGAGTCTGTTTTTCAATCTCTGGATAAAAGTGATGGGCACCCACTCCCCGAGAAACTTTGCTCAACACTTTCATACTGAACGGTAAACGCTCAAGCGAACTCTGGTGTCAACAGATTGAAACACAAACCACATGTTAAAATACTTCGTATCAGTATTTAAATGATGATATGATTATTATGAAACATTGTAACTAGTCGGCAAAGCCGGTATTATGTTTCTGCACAATGGCTAATCAGATCTTAACCCACATTGCGGTAATGCAGTGATCAATGTAATATATATCGATGCTTTTATACGGTAATTGGGCTAGCCTTTCATAGACCACTATAGGAATTCTCTTTACTGTCAAGTAGGCGTATTCATAACTACTTTCAAACTCAATTCCACGCAGGAACATTATCGAATATAAAGCAAAATATTACTGGAGCGTAAAGAATACTTCCATATTATTACCGGCACGTGCAAATGAGTACCTGTCTTGTACTCTAAATGTCTGTGGTTGTAATGGCTGCGTGGATAGCATATTCGTCTGCGAATCTTGAGGTCTCAGGTTCTTACCCTAGTCCTGGCAATTATTTTTGCTAGCGTATTATCGATTTAAACGATATCTATCATAACATTATGCGTCATTTAACAGAATCTACATGAAATTACGATTTATCTAATTTTAATTACAATAGTATGCACTAAGCAGGAGTTGGGAAATTTGATTGTATTGAACATTATTTCTAATAGTCTACAGATAGGCTCGAGACTATGGTTTCATTCCTCCTCTTAATTTACAATATACAGAAATATGTGATGTTTGTACAAACAAGTGTGACAGTAGCATAACTCCAATTCAATCTATATATTCATCATTGTACCAGTCTGAAAACGGAGCGTAAATTAACATTTAAGAATGTTTAAGCTGTGTAGTAATAATAATTATAATAATAATAATAATAATAATAGTCTAACATCGAGTCAGATTTCCACAAGCGACGACTGAGATTCTACGGCCACATTATGAGACTGAATGACGACCGGCTAACAAAGAGAATAATGACTTACTTGCGGAAACTTAAAGTGACAACAGTGTGGGTTACCCAAGTCCAAATTGATCTCGAAAGTGCCAACATCATACCAATAGGCATAGACGATCGAATGACATTCCGACATAAGATCCACAGTTGGGAAGTCACACATGAAGATCAACCAAGGAGACCAGAGAAAGGATGGACGGAGGAACGTCGAGTCCAACACAGTGAGATGATGAAGGAGTTCTGGAAGAACAAGAAGAACAGCACCAGAACATAATTTGCTTAATGTGATCCTTTGGGTCTAAACAATATAAATAAATAATAGTCTAATAATAATAATAATAATAATAATATCGTATGGCCTCGGATGCCGGGTGCTGGGGGCAAGCTTTATTATTTGACACCTGAAGGGTAGCTTGCATGTCAAATTTCGTTGTTCCTTGAAGCACTATGCAAGTCAAGGAGGTTAGCTATCTAAGCTCCTTGAACACTATAGCGCTTTCTAGTAGAGAAATGAGGAACTTTGTGTTGGCGGAAACTCCCGATATTAATTTTGCCATTATGAACACGGCTTACTGAATTCAAATGGGTTATTTGACATGCCAACATCGTATGACATGGTGTCGTAATTTTTGACACCTTTCAAAAAAAAATCACTTACCACGGCCAGGAGCGATCCTGCAAGCTTGGGGTTCGTAGACCGACACGTTGACCACTCACCCATCGTGGCAAGTAGGTGTGTAGTATACGAGTAGGATAACATGTCAGATGACTTCACATAGGCCTACATTTCATCTCAATTTCATAGTAGGATAAGTGTCAGATGTTACACATCATATGCGACTACTGTAAGTCTCGTATCTCTTTGTTGTTAGAGTCTTCAGTTTTTGACTGGTTTGATGCTAATCATTTCATCTCTACATAGCTACCACACCTTCCATCCGAGGCAATATTTTTAACAAATTCTAACCCTTGTCTATCCCTACGGTTCTTATCCTCGACCCTTCCTCCCATAACCAAGTTTGCTTTTCCTGGGTGTCTTAGTATGTGTCTGACCAACCTATCTCTTCTCTTCATTAGCAGTCGCCAGAAACATCTCTCCTCTCCCACTCGTCTTAATACCTCTTCGTTTGTTAGTCTATCAACCCATCTGATCTTCATCATTCTCCGATAACACTACATTTCAAACGTCTCTCTTCTCTTTTCTACTGCTCCAACAGTCCAAGTTTTACTTCCATAGAGCGCCACGCCCCAGACATAGGCTTTCAACAGTGACTTTCTAATACCTAAAGCTATAATCGATGTCAACAGATTTCCTTTCTGTAGAATTGCTTTCCCTAACTGAGACAACCTATAACATATATCTTCTTTGCTTCGTCCATCACTGGTTATTTTGCTTCGTAAGTAGCAGAAGTCTCCTACTTCATTTAGCTTTTCACCTGCCAATTTAACGTCGATAGCGGTTTCGGATTTCTTTAGTTGGCTGCTTCCTCAGTTTAGGGGCTGCGACAACGCAGTCATGTAGTCCCATGTACTTTGGGTGTGTGTAGAATCTGTCTGATAACCGGTGTTAATTGTGATGGCGGTATTAGTGTATGTTGTTTGTAATTCAGGTAAGGACTGCAGACGATCAATTTCAAGTAGTTCCTACTTTTGCTAACAAATGCTACTTTCAACGACACCTTGCTGTGAACTTGGGTACTAGATGCCACCGCAACCAGCATTTTGCGGCGAACGTTGGAACTTAAAGAGCATTAATCAAATCTAACCTACAAATTTAGCTTAACACAATTTTAGTTAGTTGAAGGTTCTTATACATACCATAAATCTATGACATGGGCCTGCCGGCTTTACTTCCCCTCCGAAGGAAGGCATACTGAGGAATTTTAACTCTTTTAAGAAGTCCGATAACTTTGGCCGGGTCGGAACCCGCGATCTTGGACGTAGAAGCTCAGCATGCTACCAACTACGCCACCGAAGACGCTTCTGATTTCTTTCTGTGATTAATTCGGACAATAAACTGACACGGTGGTTACCGTAGCAACAACTGTTCGTCATGCATTTTAGTTCAGTAGAGACATCTACTGTATTGTTGCTATTAGAACATCTTACAGTACTTACTATTATTAAAGGCACCCTCTCAACATCCCGGCGCTACGAAAATAATTTGTTGTGAAGCATATGTCACTCGCGAGTCAGATTCAGTAAATTGGCGCTCAGTTTAAAACAGCTGAGGGCCTTCACAAACAGATTTTCTTGAGAGTGGACAGTTTGAAATATTCTAAAGACCAAATTGGGGGGGGGGGGGGGGGGTACTTAATTAGATGACATGTTTCGATCGTCAAGCGGTCATCTTCAGATCCTGACCACGTAGGCTTAATAAACGTACAATGTGAGCAGGATCTGATGATGGTTGCTTGACGATCGAAACATGTCATCTAATTAAGTTCCCCCCATTTTTGTACATAAAAGCGTGTTATTTTGTGACCAATATCTTATGTAATATTTCTCATGTTCGGGCAAATAAATTACTTACTTGCTTTCTTGCCTAATGTAATTGGGCACAATTTGTGTAGTCCGACTGGAGAGCTTTCTAGGCAACACTGATAATGGTTAACAGAATCTGATGATGATCGCTTGGCGATCGAAATGGTCATTCAAGCATCTTATTATAATTACTATACGCTAAGGTGTATGTTTCATAAAACCCCAGCTCCTAGACCAGAGGAAGTTAGAAGGTGTGATTTGTACTAAAATCTTCCAAATCGTCTCAATAGTACAGGAAAAATCTTGCATTTCTTGAAAAGTCATCAGAATTATATTTATTTGTTTATAAAGTGCTTTTAAACAAATAAACAAGACGATAGTCCCTGGCAGAAGTGTGTCGCGTGTAGCCCGCATAGACTTAGAGCCGGGCGGGTAGTCCATACACATGGGGCGCACACAACCCATTAGGCGAGTGTTCTCCCACGGGTCCACTAGTATTTATTATTCTCTTTATTCTCATGTTTTTCAGGGTTAGGGCATAACAACCAATACAATTGAGTACAATCATGTTGACCGACTGAAAAGCATACATTTCGTTTACTAAGGCTGCATAGAAAATGGCCTCCAACACGATAACGAATTTAGTTAGTAATCTGAGATTTATTTATTTAGCGTATGGCTTTTAGTGCGGGAGTGTCCGAGGACATGTTCGGCTCGCCAGAGGCTGTAGCTACTTCAAGCGCACACCCTTGGGGTGAGCTAAAAGTTCCGTTCAATTTCAAGTAGTTCCAACTTTCGCTACCAAATATCTCTGGATCCTAGTGGTGAACGTTGGAACTTTGATATAGCGTTTCAATGAAATCTAATCTATAAATTTAGCTTCACACAAATTTAGTTAGTGGAAGGATCTTTTACATGCCATAAATCTTTGACATGGGACCACGGGCTTTCCTTCCCCTCCGAAGGAAGGCATACTGATGGATTTAAACGCGCCTAAAAAATCCGACAACTTCGGCCGGGTTTGAACCCACGATCTTGGGCACAGTAATATGAGAAAATAACTGTTGCTAGTAACGGCATAACGCGTTACTCCGCAGCCCTTGGAACATTGTCGCGGGCTCCACCACTCCTCCTCCAGATGATGGCCTGCGGGTTCCGCTACAGACACAAACAAGAGACGGCGGGCCATACTTTTATGACGGCAATCTCCAGCCATCAGCCGGCTTGTGTTTGTTGATTGTAGTTTGAACCCCCTTAAATGAAGGGTAGGTGAGGGTGGGTATCGTAAAACCTATTTTCTTCCGTCCCTTTCTGCTTCTCTTTTCTTTTTTGTTGTTCTTTTTTTTACATCTCTTCTTCTAATCCTCTCAAAGATGAGACCATTCAAAGACCGTCTGATTAAGAAGCCTACAGCTCCTGGTAGAAAAGGATACACAAGTAAACTCGAGCACTTTCGATTTGGACTCCTTTCATTCCACTAGACCAGCTTCAGATATGTTAGTTATTGAGGTTTTATGGGATAGAACTACGAGGTCATCTACCCCTCTTAACACGGATTAAAGTATACAAATTTGGAATCAAATTAATAATTGAGAGGTAGACATCGAGATATGAAAAAATCAAAAATTAATAAAACAAAAATTTAAATAAAACTAATAATTATAATAATAAACAAAATATACGGAATAAACAAAAAATTCAAAAAAGAACAAGTCTTTGAGTCAATGGACACTGGGAAATTAAGATTCCTGGCTCTAACCCACTCTCACTTATAAAGCGGATGACGAGATCAAATATAGTGTGATTGTTAACATCGTGGTCATGTAGCGCCGTGTACTTGGGTGTGTGTAATGTGTTTGATAACCTGTGTTCTTGTGATGACTGTATTAGTGTGTGTATTTGTAATTCATATGAAGATTGGGAAGGAGATGGCCCTGGCCTTAAGTTAGGAACCATACTGGCATTTGCCTGGAGTAGAAGTGGGAAACCACTTTCAGAATGGCTGAGGTAGGAATCGAATCCACCTCTTATCAGTTTTGCCACACGTGGCTGAGTTTACCCCGTTCTAACCCTCAGATCAGAATTAAATTCAAATATGTGTGTAAAAGTAGGCTATATTATCAAATGGTACCAGTTCTAGGATTCTTGTTACGGGATTGGCTGTCGTAACGCTCTCGCTTGCTGAGTCAAAGTTTGCGGGATCAAAACCCGGCGCAGTCAGTTGGCATTTGAGGGTACTTATATGTCAGAGAGGCATGTCAATAGAGGCTCTGGCACATTAAAGATTCATTTCAGAGCAAAATTCTCAAACGATTCAAAAAGGCGGAGTAGTTAAAAGTGACTAAAACCCTATCATATTACTAATGTGGCTGGGTACGTTTCAATTACAGTAAGTGGAAACCACGTAGGCAGCCCGGCCTATGCTGATGATCTGCTGGTGATGACAGACTCCGTCGAGAGCTTGCAAGAACGGAAATGTAGGGAGTCTGGTATGAAAATTAGCATTTCAAAGACGAAGGTCATATCGGAAGGAAAGAAGAAAACTATTAAAACTTAACTGTTAATTATAATTGAAATAATAATAGAGTGAGTCCCTTTCACGACTCGTCCGGCCGGCCGGCGCGCCCAGCTTATCTGTCTCCCGTTGACTCATCACTCCCCACTTGGCATAGCATAGCAATAAGAACAGAACAGCACTTGGCTCACTTTATCCGTGCATGCCATGAGATAACAATTAAAAGGTAGAAAGGAAGAATTAATAAACCAAGGTCGTACCTTATTTATTTATCGTATGACTTTTACATGCAGAAACAAGAATGAAAGATGACAGAAAGTACTATATACAATATATACATAAATACACATGACAAGAAACAGCAACATAGCCTATCTATATTTTTAAGTCCAAACTATCCAGCCACAGTATCACAGAAGGTGTGGCCTGAATAAAGTCCAGTGGATCACCTTCATAGGCCCGCGGTCTGCACTCGAATGCAATGTGTTGTATAGACTGGGAAGGAGCACCGCAGTCACACTGGTGGGACGGAACTTTGCCCCATCTGAACAAGGACTCTGCGCAAATTCCGGTATTTGTGCGGATCATATTTAGAGCAGTCAATGCCCTCCTTGGGAGGTGAAATCCTGGAACTGGACTGTTTTTGGAAAGTAGAGGCCAAAGCAGGTGGTCAGTATTGAGAGTCCACTCTCCTTTCCATTCGTTGAATGGATTAAACTGGTTCTCAGTTAGTTCCTGTGCAAAAACAATTGGCGGATGTCTGGACTTCAGCCTGCCTCTCTGAAGATCAGGGATGTCATCGTGAATGGGAAGGTTCAAATTAGCCATGATCTTGTCATATTCTCTGAGAAGAGCGACTTTTCTCCGCAGGTGAGGTGGCATAATGTGGCTGAGGACAGGAAGCCAATAAGAGGGAGTGGGTCTGATGACTCCGCTGATCTTCCGCATGGTATTGTTGAGCTGGGTATCAATCAGTTTCACATGAGGACTATTTATCCATACTGGAGCACAATATTCAGCCACAGAAAAGACAAGACTTATAGCAGAACTCCTTAGGGTTTCTGCAGAGGCTCCCCACGATGTGCCACAAAGTTTGTCGAGGATGTTGTTGCGACTTTTTATTTTAGCTGCTGTATTCTCAAGGTGTTTTCTGAAAGAAAGGGTGCGATCCAGAGTAATGCCCAAATACTTAGGAAATTTGTTGTTCCTGAGGATAGTTCCTCCAAAGGGTACTTGAATTACATTGTTTGCCATTTTGTTGTTGAGATGAAAACAGGATACCTCAGTTTTAGTTAAGCTTGGCTTAAGTCTCCACTTGATGAAATACCTTTCAAGGATAGCCATGTCCTCTCCAAGCGTTTTTTCAGTTTCACTGATGCTGCTGTGCCTTGTGGCAAGAGCTATATCGTCAGCATAGCAGAACTTCTTTGACTGAGTTTCCGGTAGATCTGATATGTATAGGTTAAAGAGGAGTGGAGCTAGTACCGATCCTTGTGGAAGACCGTTGTTCAGTTTCCTTTGCTTGCTTATTTGTGTCCCCATGATCACTTGGAAGATCCTGTCACTGAGCATGTTCGTGATGAGCTTGACAGTTGTTTTACAAGAAATCACTCGGTGTAGTTTGTATATTAACCCTTCTTTCCAAACTGTATCGTAAGCAGCTGAGAGGTCTAAAAATGCAACAGAAGTTTTTAGTTGCAGTTGAAAACCAGCCTCTATATATGAGGTAAGGGTAAGAATTTGGTCACAGCAGCTGCGTTTTGGTCTGAAGCCCGCTTGTTCAATAGGAATATGTTGGGTGATTATAGGGCAGATTCTGTTGTAAATCAGTCGTTCTAGGAGTTTGTAACAGCAGCTCAGTAAAGCTATTGGTCTATAATTTCCGGGTTGATCTTTTGGTTTTCCAGGTTTCAAAATGGCAATAATCTTGCTTTTCTTAAATTCTTTAGGTATCGCCCCCAGTTTCAAGATATCACTGAAAAAGCTAGCGAGCCAGTTCCTAGCATTGTGGCCTAGGTTAATTAGGAACTCAGGATGGATGCCATCAAAGCCAGGAGCCTTTCCGCTTTTCAAGTCGTTTATTGCTACGTCTATTTCTTCACGGTTAAAGGCAGCTGCAAAGGATGATGTCTGTGGAGATGATGTTTTAAGGTGTCTGAGTTCCTTCTTCACCATCTTAGTATGGAGTTTGTCTCGAGTCGCTCGTGAGGTTGAAATAATGTGACTAGCAATTGTATCAGGTGTAATGTCAGGCTTGTCTCGTCCTCCAGATGAGCTCCCTCCAAGTTCCCTCAGGAGATTCCAAGCTTTCCTGCTTGAGTGTTGGAAGTTCAGCCCTTCAACAGTATCCACCCATTTCTGCTTCCGTGAAGCATCCAAGCTATGCAGAAGTTCCTCAGCAACTTCTTGCTCACCTGATTCAATATACTCATTAAAAAGATATTCGCTCCGCTCGTTCCATCCTGGTACATATTCTTTCCTAAACCCCCGTGGAATATGTTTCTTGGCTATTGAGGTAATCAGTCCAACAAATCTATGGTAGGAGCTACTTTTTGCTGGAATCCATCTGATACATTGACCTACTTCTTTTGTAAATTTAACCCAATCCGCCTTGCTAAAATTCCATCGGGGTCTTGGCAGTGTAGATATCAAGGGCACAGAAATTCCTATATCTATCAGTATTGGTCTGTGTTGACTACGTGGAAAGTTGTCCATTATTATTCTCCTAGTGGGCAGAGGTTGATAATTACTGTTTTGGGTCACACAGCACAGGTCTGGGTTGTAGTCATGCTTCCAGGCGGCTGATTTAAATGTTCCTTTATCCTTGGCATCAAATATTAGGTGTAAATTGTGTTCTTCAGCCCAGCTAACGAGATCTATGCCACAAGGATCGTTTTGGGCATAATTCCAGTTTTCATGGTGGCTGTTGAAGTCCCCTGCGTAAATGGCAGGATGGTCTGCAGTGACAGGAATCACTGTAGGTTGCCAGGAGATTGTAGGTGGTTTGTAGATGTTGATTACTGTTAAATCTTGAACTTTAACAACTACAAGGTGAATGTTGTCATCTGTAGAAACGGAAATGAGACTAACATTATCCAAGTTGTTTCGTGCATATGTCGCGACACCATACACGCCATCATATGTTGCACCTACCACGGAGTAACCATGAATTTTCCCTCTTTTCTGGAGATCATCTTCGGTGGCTGTATGAGTTTCCTGTATCAAGACTAGGTCTATCCTGTTCTCACGGAGAATTCTTGATAGGTAATCACTCTTTGATCGACTAATGCCTTCAATATTTACTTGCAGGATTTTGATGTTGTTCCCAATTGTTCTTGTCATGGGGCTCTGAAAAGAGCCTTTCAAGCTATAAGAACTATGCATGTCTTGCATTGCCAGGAGATCTACAAGAGATAGTCTGGCAGTCAGTACGTTGTTGCTCGCTTAGCACCACCCGGGGGACACGTGCACGTACCTTATGACAGGAGATGATGGAAATGTTCTCCTCCTACATCCACACATTTCCGGCATCGTCTTAGGAAAATTCGATTCACACGCATAAGTTCGTCTTCCGTAATTGAGGCTATTTCTCTCCAGATATGTTCTTTCAGTTCGTCCAACGTGTGAGGGTTTCTTGCATACACTTTATTCTTTAAGTTCCCCCATAAGTAAAAGTCACAAACTGTTAAATCTGGGGACCGTGACGGCCATAAGTCCGTACTAATAACATGGTCTTCAAAAATTTCCTCAATTAGGTTTAATGTGTCATGAGCTGTATGCGCGGTGGCAGAGTCTTGCTGAAAACTTCCATTTCGACAGTCAGTGTCAGTCAGTTCGTCAAAAGAAAAGGTTTTAGTATATTATCCCTGTATCTTTGTGCATTAATTGTGCCCTGAAAAAATATAGGTCCTATAATTCTGTATCCAATCACTGCGTACCATACTCCGACCCGTTCGTGATGAAGAGGAATTTCGTATATGCGATGGGGGTTTTCTGTGCTCCAATATCTGTTATTCTGCGTCGAAACATAACCGTGCAAATGGAACCAAGCTTCGTCCGAGAAAAATATTAAGCGTGGATCAATTGTTTCATCATGAACGTTTCATAACATCCAATTACAAAATCGTACCCGCTTATCATGATCACGTGGATGCAGTTTGTGTACTACAGTAATCTTGTATGACTTCAGTTTCAACATTTTCGTAGCCCACCATGCTGAGCTCTTCGAAACCCCGGCTTCTTGTCCAAGTCGTCTTAGGGATTTTGTAGACGTATGTTTCATTTACTTTTCCCTCATTAAGTACACGTTTTTTAACACTTCGCTTCTTATCGAGTAGAGAACCAGTTCCTCTCAACATGTTTACGAGATTCCGCACGGTATCACTATGTGGAGGGCGCACACCTGGAAAATGTGTTATGAAACGTCAAACGACTTCGCTGCAGACTCTGTTTTCACATAATCATCGTACATAAATACCCTTTCCTCCACCGGGTACACACGTGGAGGCATTACGAGAATTATACCCCAAGTAACACTTCACGAATCGAGAACACTTGGAGTGACAGATCAACACTAACTTAATACACGTTATAAGCATGGACCAGAACTGCGAAGTGCGCGCTGTGTAACAGGAAGTGATGAGTCAACGGGAGACAGATAAGCTGGCACGCCGGCCGGCCGGACGAGTCGTGAGAGAGACTCACTGTAATTGAAAATGAAAATCCACAGCCTGCTTCCAGTCTCCGGGTCAGGAATGGAATGAATGAAGCCCCCATCTAGCGGCGAGGATATGAAGTGTGCCGGCTGCCGAAGCCTGTCGCACTCCTCTGGGGCAATGATTAAATGAATGACAGATGAAATGAAATGATAGTGGAGAGTGTTGCTGGAATGGAATTGTGACAGGGAAAACCGGAGTACCCGGAGAAAAACCTGTCTGCCTCCGTTTTGTCCAGCACAGATCTCACATGGAGTGACCGGGATTTGAACCACGGACCCAGCGGTGAGAGGCCGGCGTGCTGCCGCCTAAGCCACGGAGGCTCTACAGAGACTCACTGTAATTATCATTATTATATTCATTCAGCCCCCTAAGGAGCACGTGGAACCATGAAATAGCACTGGAATCATTCATCTCTTTGCACTTCTTATTCGCCCAAAATGTATTCATTCTTTCACTCTGGGCTTGCCGTCTTTCTTGTGTCCATGCGTATTGGAGTTTAATTTTTTCTCGGATGGATTCTTGGGTGCAAATTTGTGGGTGTTGATCTTTTGTCTGTATGTACTCCTTGTTGCAGCCATTGGATCAATGTCGACTTCAGTAAGGTCCATTTGTGTGTCTACTAGCCAGCGTATTTTGGTTTGTCAGTTCCCGTTGATAATAAGAACTATTTTCTTAGTCAGACGTTAATGATCCATTCGTGTTAAATGTCCATAACATTTCATACGCCATTTGCGTGCGACTGAAGAGAATCGTTCAGTTAGGCTAATGCATTAGAGTTCTTCCGAGCTTTCTCACATCCATATACCCTCTTGAAACTTGGGCCCGAATATCTTCCTTAGTACCTGTCGTTCAATTTCAGTAGTTAGTTATTGTTGTTTTAAGGGGCGGAACTACGAAATCATCTGCCCTTCGTTCAATTTTCTCGATGTCCTTGATGTGAACTGTGAGTGACGATGTCTCAGTTGCGTAGAGTGCGTCTGGTAGGACAACAGTGTGGTAGTGTCGGAGTTTGGCTTTTGTGGATAGGGATTTTTTACTGTAGAAGTTTCAGGTGATTTTGTATGCTCTGCGCTCATTTTGTTTGCTAATTATTATTATTATTATTGTTATTATTATTATTATTATCATCATCATTATATTTGATTAAATGGTGCCTGGGTTCTTGATATGGCATAGGGTTGGTGATGACAGTCCCAAAAAGGTTCAGAACGTCTGATCTAGAGGCTTGTGACATCGTGGTCAATTAGCCCCGTGTACTTGAGATGTGTGTGGAATAAGTTTGATAACCTGTGTATTTGTGAATTTTCTAGTAGTTTGGATACTTGTAATTACGTTTAGTATTTCCTGGCGAGGTGGGAATCGAACCCGGGTATGTGGGATGACAGTTAACATTGCTAGCCACTGTGCCAAGAGGTGGTCAGACCTGTATACACAAAATTGGGAGCGTAAAACTTCTCTCTCTTTTAAATATTTGAGAAATACACAAAAAATTTCACATGAATTGCGTCTGTTATGTTCGCATACCAGAGGGTTAAGCCAGACCACTCTGGATGCACAGTGGCTCGTCCGGAAGACATAATGTTGTAACGGCAGATAGGGTGTGAGTGCTTGTCTCGGACCACACAGGTTTGAGAGAACCATAAAGTCAAGTGCAGCCATCAGGCATCAGCTTAGCCAGTGGGTTTTAGCATGCCAACATAGCTTGGTCTGAGCATATCAATTTGATCTGAACCCATAAATGAAGAATGATATTAGTGCTATCGTTGATCATCTCCACTGAATGCAGCTTCTGTCATTTTTTATTGTCTGTGGCGTATCCAGCAGGGTTCATACCTGCCATCGCACGGTCGGGCCGAAAGAGGAAAAAGCTGGCAAAAATTATATGAACGGTTTAGGCCAATTAGTAACGCAAGTGACAGAAACACATTATTATAACAAAATAACAGCTTAATTTATTGTACATACCTAATTATCGATATGGGACCTTAGAACCGGCAGGAGAAACGTAGGAAGACAGAGGACACGCTGGGCTGACACATTCATGAAATTGGCCGAACCACAATGGACAAGAAGAGCAAGAGACAGACAAGAGTGGAAGACCCTAGAAAAGCTCATTTTCATAACATAGTAGATGCGAGGATAAGAAAGGAACAACTCAGTGCAACATAGTGAACCCTTAAATACAAAAGCGATAGTGCATTGAGGACAGTTAAAACTCTACTAAAATAAAATTAACAATTTTGCAAATAAGCCTATTAGATATAAGAACAAGAATATATAACATAGAGAATACTGTAACTAGGTTAGGAATACAGTAGATATATCAATTGCTATAAGAACAATTCAAGAACAGAGGCTACTAACATGCCAAGAAAAGTGCACCACTAGGTGCCTCACTACTCTTTCGGACTGCTCACCTAATGAGTGTAATGGAGCAAAATCCCTGCCTAGGCAGGAGGCCATTGCCCTTAGTTGATTTTAGTCAGAATCTGAACTGTTACCAATTGACTCACTTCGACACTCAGAGTTAATGTTTGGTGCTAGCAACATATCTAAAACGTCTTTATCGAAAGATGTCTTTCTTGTAGTGTGTACTTCGCCCATGCTTGAGATGTAGCCTATAGGTCAGATGCAATCAGGAACCTATTAAGCGCATCGTGATTCGTCTTCGCTCGGCACATTTTTTTATGAAACGTTCTCTATAGCCTACCTTTTGAACACTTTATTGCTGGCTTAAAGAACGAATTATACAGCAGAGATACGCAGATATTCGCAAACTTTTACTGATGTTATTATAATATGACTATCTTGAGTAGCAGAAAACGTTACAATTATAGACCGGACATGCCCGGAACCTTACTGAAATCATAGGAATGTGCATACCTCCAGAGGTGACGATTCCATTGTGGTTACTATTTCTGAGGTGAACGCAGACCGGAAGGTAACAACTTGAAAACACAGCACTCTCTCCGCCGATCAACTACTCAATTAGTCGCGTGCGAGTGACTGCGAGGAGTACAGTAGCCTACTTGTTGCATCATTCCCTTATCGACATGATGCACGTGGTCTTCTATTGTATGGAAACGGAACAATTGACTAAGAAGTCCGGGACTTGATTTTCAGACTTTTTGCGAGGCTTTCCATGCAAGGGCCCCACTGTGCGTCGTCAAGGTTGTGGGATCGGATACTAGCAGGGTGAATTTACATTCGAGGGTCCTTTTGTGATCTTTTGTAGACTTAATAGCAATTTAGATATCCCAGCAGCGGTCAAAGTTACGTTAATCCCACTTGGAGTAGACTCGCGATAATTTGACAGTTATGGGACCGGGAAGGTATCAGGATTAGCAATAAATTATGGATTATTAAACCTTCAATGTAAAAGAAATATCTTAATAGAAAAACTGCAGATTTGAGCATCAAATATGAAAAATTACTTTATTATAGCTTAAATATAAAACAACATTATTTAAAAATCATTGTTTTTGTTGTTGTTGCTTATTTTAGGGGCTGCGACATCGTGGTCATATAGCCTCCTCAGGATTGGGAAGGAGGCGGCCGTGGTTTTAAGTTAGGAACCATCCCAGCATTTGCCTGGAGTAAAAGTGAGGGAAAACCACTTCCAGGATGGCTGGGGTGGGAATAAAATCTCTTCTACTCAGTTTTGCCTCACAAGGCTGAGTGCACCCCGTTTCAGCCCTCACACTAGAAATAATTTCTTTGGCAGAGCCGGGAATTGAACCCGGACCTTTGGAGTGATAGCCAAGAATGCTAGCTGCTACGTTACTCCCTGAGGTGGGCAATATAATATTCAATGTGACAGAATAGAACAAACGAGGTCAATTTATACGATGCTTCTAGTTTACACAAGTTTATGGTAAGTGCGCAACTGTATCTTAAGTGATTTTTAAGTTTCAACATTACGCCCACCCTCCATGACAGTATAAAAGCAGGTAGCACTTGAAATATCGACTGTGTGAAGTATCGTACATGTTTGGTGAGGCGAGGATATGTCTATATCTTAGTGAATGCTATCAAGTATTGCATAAAGAATACCTTATCAAATAAGAGTGTCGTTAATATTGTATCAGTTGAAATGTACAGTGCTCTGTCTACTCTCCCGTTTCTCAGGCGTGTACCTCCGAATGAATATGCCTTATTGGCGCAACTGTCCAGGTGATCATTAGTTCGATCCCTTAGGAGGACAATATACGAGAAAACCGGCTGGTTGCTGCTGCACGTAACATATAAAATAATCCAAATGTCCACCAGGAAATAGAATTAGAAATATAGCAGTCATTTCACAGAATATATGAGCTAATTAATTTTAATACTTTTCTTAATGAGTTATATAAACGACTCTATATCCACCTGAGTAAATTGATGTTTATACTGGCGTATTTTAACCCGTTCTAGTGATAAAACACCGATATCGAATGCATACATGTACCGAGAGCGGTAGCTACATTCACAAACGCGCAGTGCTAGGCCAGGGGGCCAAGCTCTCTGTGGATTCGGTAGACGTGGGTTCAATCCCCATCGTCAGCCGTCCTTGAAATGGCTTTCCATGGTTTCCTATTTTCTATTCCAGGCAAATGCTGGAACTGTACCTTCTGACAGGCCACAGCCGTTTCCTTCCACATCCTTGCCCAGTTTCTTTCATCATCAAACATTTCATCTCTAATTTACTCCTCTCCTGAGGTTGGCGTCAAGAAGGTCATCTGGCCGTGAAAACCACCACATAGACTTTCATCGCATCTCATTCCCGACCCCGTTAGAAACGGGAATACTAAGGGGTAGACATACAAACATGGAATCCATACATTACACAATGGTATAGCTTGATCCTCACGAGAATTTAATCATTTTACGGCGAATCGAAATGTAGGCTACTTTTCCATTATGACATTTCAAAACAGGTTCATGACGCATGACGTCATATTCACAGAGAATAAAGTTATGGTGTTACAGAAACAAACCACACAATCATGGTTAAGTTTTAAACGTCCATTCGTCGTGCACTCGTTGCCATGGTAACATTCTACGATCTCTCACAAAGTGACGAGCGGCTTCGGTGGCGTAGTCGGTAGCATGCTGAGCTTCTATGCACAAGATCACGGGTTCAAACCTGGCCGAAGTCGTTGGAATTTTAAGAGCGTAAAAAGTCCCTCAGTATGCCTTCCTTCGGAGGGGAAGTAAAGCCTACGGGCCCATGTCATAGATTTATGGCATGTAAAAGAACCTTCCGCTAACGACAAATGTGTGAAGCTAAATTTGTAGGTTACATGTCATTAATGCTCTATTAAGTTCCAACGTTCGCCGCCAAGTGCTGGCTGTGGTGGTATCTACTAGCCAAGTTCACAGCTAGGGACAAGTTGACCCCGTGGCTTTGCCATGCCGTTAAATCGTTCACCACGACCGTTGCAGTGGGTCCAGTGATCGTAGGTTCGAATCCCTTAGCTCACAGTGACTATCATGAGTGTGGTTTCTTCCTCGTGGCAAATTCCGTATTAGTATCTCATTTCAAGTCCAGGTACACCTACCCCAGCCCAACTCAAATAGTCCGCGTTGCATTGTGGCCGTCACCGTGGGGCCTGGGATTTGATTCCCGGCTCTGCCAAGAAACGGGGTACACTCAGCCTCGTGAGGCAAAACTGAGAAGTGGCGGGTTCGATTCTCACCTCAGCCATCCTGGAAGTGGTTTTCCGTGGTTTCTCATTTCTACTCCAGGCGAATGCCGGGATGGTTCCTAAATAAAATCCACGGCCGCCTCCTTTCCATTCCTCATAAAAATTACCATTACACACACTAATACAGTCATCACAATAACACAGGTTAACAGACAAATTCCACATATACCCTTGTAGGCATGGGGCTACATGACCACGATGTTGCAAAGCCCCTAAACACACTAGTATAATCACCGTAGCAACACAGGTTATCAGACAAAATGATTGCACTCCCAACTATAGGTGGCTGATAATAATAATAATAACAACAATAAAGTTATTGTCCACATTTGCGCACCCTCAAATGCCAGCTGACTGCGCCAGGATACGAACCTTCAACCTTGGGCCCAGCAAGCGAGAACGTTGCCGCTGAGCCACGCAGCCAGTTGTAGGTGACTGATAACCAAGATGTCCCAAGTTCCTATAGGCTAATGAATAATCAACAACAGTTCAACTCCTTTACGTTCAGAAAGGCTCGCGATGTACAGCAGTAGTCGTGATGTGCTACGTTGGTGGAATTGCTTGCTGTTCGCGGTTGTATTGTGTTGTGTTGGTAGTAGACTACTAGGCGCTGTCCTCCCCGTTCATTATGCAGCATACCTACTCGCGGCCTACTCAATAATTAAGAGTTGTGGCCATACATTCTTTAGGCCAAGCGGTCCCTCCAGTGTGCAGCTCCGTACAGTTGGTATGCAGTAGATTGCTTGGGGACTGGGGGCTGATACCACATGCATACTGCATACACAATCTCTTCCTCACTGACGAGGGGTGGTGGTACTGCACGTCATCCGCGAGGTAGACTCGCCTCAAGAATAACCAGGAAAATGCGTTTGCAGTTTCATAAAGGGAAATAATGGAGGTATTATTATTATGATTAATATTATTAAAACTCAGCAATTTTTCTAGGTTTACGCCGTGTCTTGTGTGAGGTTTCGCCTAAGAACACCAAGCTGGCTCATCAGCGAGTTTTAATTCACAGGCCGTGAAAGCCAATACCCCATCTTTTTCGAAGCCTTTATAGGGAGGTGAAAGGCTGCTTCAGCTTTTAGCTCTCGCAGTTAGAGGCACACGTGCGTTTCATAAGAAGGGAGGTAGTGCACAGTTCGCTACTCCTGTGGGGGTCCGGGCGGGGAGCACCAAGAGCCCGCTGATGAACCAGCTTGGTGTTCCTATGCGGAATCTCACACAAGACACGGTATAAACCTAGAAAAATTGCTGATTTTTAATTCACGGGCCGTGAAAGCCAATATACCGACAGTGGTAATGGGCCCAAACCATCCATTCACTCGGTAGGAAGTGGGTTCGAATCGCACTGTCGGCCATCCTTGACATGGATTTTCGTGGTTTCCCTTTGTTCACCACCAGGCCAATACCAGGACGGTACTTTCTAATAAGCCACAATCGTTTCCTTCCTAGTCCCTGTCTTGTTTAATTCACCATAATTTCTCATTAATTCCACTGTTCACGTTCGCATTCGGCATTAAAAAACTCAACTACAGAGAACGCATCGCATCTCATAGAAATTGGAATATTGAAACAATATAATAATAGTCTAATGTTACTGGTTCTACGTCACTTGACGCCGGGGTGCCGGAATTTTGTCCCTAAGGGGCTCTGTAACGTGCCAGTGTAATATTAAGTGGAACCATTTTTGTATTCGTAGGGAGACTCTCGCAGAAAAAGAAAATGCCTGTAAAGCTTAAAAATACTTTTGATGAAGCTGTATAAAGTAAGTAATTTCATCAAAACTCACTTACCATACATTCGTTGTTATTTAAGTCTTCAGTCTTTGGCTGGTTTGATTCAGCGCTCCATTTCTCCCTGTCCTGAGCTAATGGTCTCATCTCTGCATAGCTACCACGCCCTACATCCGAGGCTATCTGTTTAACATTGGTCTACCCCTACAATTCTTATGCTCGACCCATCCTTCCATCACTAACTTTGCTATTCCTGGGTATCTTAGTAAGTGTCCTACCAACCTATCTCTTCTCCTCATTAGAAGTAACCACAAATATCTCTCCTCTCCCAATCGTATTAATACCTCTTCATTTGTAACCCTATCTACTCATCTGATCTTCATCATACTCTTGTAACACCACATTTCAAACGCTTCGATTCTCCTATTTCTGCTGCTTCAATAGTCCATAGAGTGCCACGCTCCAAACAAAGGCTTTCAAAAATGACTTCCTAATACCTAAATCTATATTCGATGTGAACAGATTCCTTTTCTGTAGAAATGCTTTCCTTGCCTGTGCTAACCAATATTTTATATTCTCTTTGAATCATCCATCACTGGTTATTTTGCTTCCAAAGTAACAGAAATCTCCTACTATCTTTAGCTTTTAACCTGTCATGCAGATGTCTGTTCAAGAGCTCTTCAAGTGAGCTAATTTCCTGGGTGACACTGTTTTAAGGATTAACCAGGCAAGCGTGCGAGATGTGTAGGCACCCCATTGTACCTCCCTCCGATCCCGTAGAGACGGGAATAATAAAAGGTAGGGTTGTCAGTGCTCCTCACGCTCCAATAGTGCGTGCGACACGACGAAGCCACATCGTACCGCACAATCGTAAAAGGGAACATTTCTTTTAAAAAGCTATAACACCTATGAGTCTGGAATATAAATCATGTCCAGGTTTTGTGTTCTTCTTCAGTCTACTTTTCAATCACTTTAACAGTATTCGTCTTACAAAAGTAAAAGAATGTATTATTTTTTAAGCTTCGCTCTTGACCTCTGCTGAGTAATTTCTCGCCGAGTGGTTTCAAATTGACAGTTATCGCTCCCCTCTGCTGCATGTGCGTTTAATATACGGGACTCGAGCTCCGGCTGATGACTGCACTGGGAACGCTCATTTCAACAAGTCATCTCAGTATAGATAGTTTTCAAGCAGTGTTCATTAATGACAATTAATATAGCTACATTAAAATTATTCAAGTTCTTTTTGGCTAATACCGTGTGAAAATAAAATTTTAATACCAGACGTTTCGAAGGAACCTTGGCTCCTTTTTCCAATGGAATTAAAACAATGTGGCCAAAAAAAGTGTATCAATGAGATTACGAAAAACTAGAGAAATTCCTCTGTTCGTCACCAGAGAGCAGCCGCCAGAAATTACTGTATGGACCTTGGTAGAAAAACGCGCCATATTAATTAGAACGGCGGACAGAGTAGTGAGGAAGGAGTAGGTAAAGGGGGTGGGGGGATAATATTGAGATTCCTCGAAGAATGAGGAAAACGAGTGTCTTAATTACCATTATAGGCGAGTAGCAATTTCCTTACGAGTTGAATACGACTGTTTATGTTCAACGATAATTTTAACTTTATTATATGTTTTAACATAAATATTCATAAATATAAGCCTCCGTGGCTTAGGCGGCAGCACGCCGGCCTCTCACCGCTGGGTCCGTGGTTCAAATCCCGGTCACTCCATGTGAGATCTGTGCTGGACAAAACGGAGGCAGACAGGTTTTTCTCCGGGTACTCCGGTTTTCCCTGTCAACATTTCATTCCAGCAACACTCTCCACTATCATTTCATTTCATCTCTCATTCATTTAATCATTGCCCCAGAGGAGTGCGTCAGGCCTCGGCAGCCGGCACAGTTCATATCCTCGCCGCTAGATGGGGGCTTCATTCATTCCATTCCTGACCCGGTCGGAGACTGGAAGCAGGTTGTGGATTTTCATTCATTCATAAATATCTGTGGGATTCAGTTAGTGAAGAGGGCGCGCTGGCTTTGCTGACTGAACAGAGCGCATGCGTGGGTCAAGGCACTCCGAAAGCAGAGACCATTCACTTTGCTTGCCAACACAGAACACCTATTGTTTACAGCGGATTGTGAGCGCATGCGCGTCGGTATTCTTACCCAATTGGTCACACAACTGTTTCTTGAGCTCTGATTGGTGGGAGAAACTGTTTCATAATGACAAATAGTGTTATAATGAGCCTCATTATGATACAGTTTTCTGACACATAAGGTTTACATTTCGCCATGGTCAAACATGCATTTTATTTTCACACTGCGATATCCCAAAAAACATGAAAAATTGTAATAATCCGGGCGGTGAAAGCCTTAATCTAAATATAGCTACATTTCAAACAGTAAACACAATGTAATCCCAATTACTGGGACATAAAATAAGAAATTATATAACCTGAAAAAAATTACATGTGATTCGCCCGGTATCTTTAACCGTTTACCCAGCGTAAGCTAAAAAGGCACATGGACGGCAGGTCCCAGACGCAATTCAGAAAAGCCGAGGTGAACAACGAAACTCCTAACACATATACTCTTCTCTGAATTCTTTACTCGACACGAATTGACAGTTTGATGCTGGCCGAAGCTGGGGTGATAGGCTCGCACGCTAGTTCGTAAACTCGCTCCGAAACTACTACAATAATTAATTTCCACTGGATGGAGATTTTTGTAAGAAATGAAAAAGTAAAAACACTTATAGTGGGCGATGTATTAAAGATGAGATATGATGTCGTGGTCTTTTTTGCAGAAGTTTTCATTCTGTACGATTCTTACACTCATAGTAGGTTTAGGGTGAAGTAAGGTTATTTGGTGATAGGCCTAAACTTTTAAACGAATGCCACCACAAAAGTGGAAGGGTCTTAGGATTATACCTGAGTGTGGGGCAAAGGAAAAAACCAAGACGATCTGCTGACAACAGGCGAGCTCAAGAATAGAATATGCTGTTGGGGACTTTTTAATAGAACTTTTCATGCTGAACAATTCTTACACTAATAATTATTTATACAAATATTTTTTACGGTTTACCCAGCGTAAACTTAAAAGTCACACGGATTGCAGTTTTTTCTTCGATCCGATTCACTGAAATCATTACTGCTCAGCTTCCTTTGGTCATAAATGAATGTTTTTCTATGGAAACCTTCCCCGAGAAATCCTTTAAAGAATGGTGAAAACCGCATCAAATTCCGTCCAATGGTTCTTGAGATTACCCGTTACATCCAAGAATCAGGGACTTAGTTTCATACTATGTAGAGATTTGATGTGGACTGCAAAAGAGGGAGAAATCTATAGGATGATATGTTTCTCTCGTCAAGCGAGCATCATCAGATCCAAATATGCAAGACGGACAGCGAGCAACAATGTCAGATATAAACAGACAACATTAAGACATGTAACAAATTTTAAATACCTAGGAATTACCTTACAAAACAAAGAATTTGTATACACTATGCACATCAAAGAGCGAACAGCAGCAGCAACGAATGCAATTAACGGCATAAGAAATGTAAGACGATTATCATTGACCACAGCTTTGACTCTCTTCCGCTTAAAAATTTTGCCCATACTGACGTATGGTTTAGAGATTATATGGGATCACCTTGGCAAAACGAATCTGAAAGACCTAGAGAACGTCAAAGGAAATTTTCTTAAAAAAGTATTATGCTAGTCGAAATATACTCCAAATCGACTGGTCTATATTCTGACAAGTGAACCTTTCCTAATTGAAAAACTTCGACTCGACATGCTTTTACTCTGTACATCAGCATACCCAGATTTACTAAAAGAGCTGGAAGGCAAAAGAAAGGACATATGGGAAGATTTTTATGCCATGATGAACAAGGAATGGATGAGAGCAGAATATGACCTTCGCCATCTAGTGACAAGACTAGCAGTTCATGGCTTCCACCATCGTGTGTGCAAGACAGAGAAATTCCATAAGGCTGACACAGAATGCCTATGCAGATTATGTGGAAAGCAGTGTGAAAGGTACCATGTGCTGGTGTGTACCGAGAGAAGAACATCCCTAAATTCTTCCTGCAAAGTCTAAATTTAATTTATGAGAGTGTGAAATGTGTATATATGTACACTGCATTATGGCTATTTGGCTGCATTAAATATTATTATTATTAAAAAATAGCTCTATAAAACTCGACCAAACCCACAATTACACCCACAAACGATCTCTGCCCTCCAAATAAGTTACTAGAAGTAAAGTGCTCACTTTAATACTTATCAGTAATAGATGCAACACGTTCTAAGTTTTTGACGTACTTACAATGAACCTTAATATTGGCCTGTGTTTATCAGAGACACCTGGTGAAAGTCTTCCAGATTGATAGCTGTGGATGATGGGTGTGGTTCATATGTTTGTGGCAAGTTTCAAGGCTTTCATTTTAGTCGTTACACTAAATTAAACAAAAGTGAACGATTCTGATCACTCTGAATTACATTTTATGTGGCATAGGTTTATCTATGTCATTTTCATAATTTTGGTGATACTCTGCATAATTGTGCAATTTAAGGTCATAATTTGGTTATGCTGTACTGCATTTGCGGGTATGATCTTGTATTTTGAATATTATTTGCCTATATTCTATGAATTACACCTACAAAAGTTACTGATATTTTAGTCTGATGGACGACTGAGTCCACGAACCAGAGGAAGCATGGGCGGAAGTGGAACCCGAGGCCATTTGTTACCAAGTTCATCGTGTTGGTAGCCATCTTTCAGTTTTGCCTTAGTAATTGAGATGTAATGCTTTTCAGTTGGTTGTAGGTTGCCTGATCGATTCCTGGTGACTGCATTCTGTAGTAGCATTACTCTCTTCCCCCACTCCTTCAGACTTGATTACCCAAGAACAGGCTTACTATTATTATTATTATTATTATTAATATTATTATTATTATTAGTCTATAGCTTGCCACGGTGGGTGAGTGGATAGCGTGTCGGACTACTAACCCCCAAGATTGCAGGTTCGCTCCTGGCCGTGGTAAGTGATTTTTCGAAAGGCGGCAAAAGTACGACACGCAAGTCATACGATGTTGGCATGTCAAAGAACCCATTTGAATTCAGTAGGCCATGTTCATAATGGCAAAATTCATCTCGGGAGTTTCCGCCAACACGAAGTTCCTCAATTCTCTACAATAAAGCGCTATAGTGTTCAAGGAGCTTGGATATCTAACCTTCTTGACTTTCATAGTGATTCAAGGAACAACGAAATTCGACATGCAAGCTACCCTCTGTGTGTCAAATTAAAAAGCTTGCACCCGGCACCCGAGGCCATAAGATATTATTATTAGTCTATTATTATTATTATTATTATTATTATTATTATCAACCGCACAGAGTAATACTGGAGGATGAAGTCCAGGATCAACCTGTCCTTGAATGATAAGTTACAACAACCGTGCGACCTATAAATACACTTGAGTGGACTATAATTTAGTTTGATTGAAGTTATTGCGAGATAAATAATCGATGAGACGTCATGAGCTTAGTAAAAGCACTATCCGCATTTCTCCGTAGAGACCACGTTAAATCTGGAAAACTAATTTCACTGGCCTTTGTGACTCGGTGCTCGAGTTGTAGCTCACTGTAAGAGCGGAGAAGTTCCCTCCCTTGTAGAGCTGCTACCACCCCTCGGGGCCTGATATATGTGGCAGGAGGCAGGGCCCTCTCTTTTACTGCCGTCCCACTGCCAGTAATAGGCGGCAGCGCAAACAAAAAAACAACCAGACATGTTTCTTCCCTCTAAGACGAAACTTACTCTCTCCTCGGGAGGAACCACATGTGATGCCAGTTCACGTTCCGTCTGGCTTAGCAATCGGAAACACACCGTCATTTGACCGTCATTTAGAGGGAAAGCTTGAGGTTTGTTTTTTGGGGTAGGGGTGAAATGTTAGAAATGGAGGAAGTAGAGGCGGGAACGGCTTAACATAAAATCTGCAAGAGTAGACCTCAAATCTGAGGTTGCCACTCAAGTGTGTATTATGGTCTGGAAACATGTGTCCAACATAAGGGACTAGGGAAAGTCACGTCCTAAATATAAGATTACTTTCTTTACAAGTCTAGTTTTCTGGAAATGTACGTAGTTCTTGTTTCCAAGGGAGTAACTGAAGGCACAGTTCATATGCCGCTGTTGTTGTTGTTGCTGATTCATTTAGTTGGCAGGCGTTCTCATTTTTTTTTTTTTTTTTTGAGACTGTGAGCACCACCCTCTTGCCGCCAAGTACCGGAGCACCATTATACCGAATATTTTCATAATAATAATAATAATAATAATAATAATAATAATAATAATAATAATAATAATAATGAAAATGAAAATCCACAGCCTGCTTCCAGTCTTCAACCGGGTCAGGAATGGAATGAATGAAGCCCCCATCTAGCGGCGAGGATATGAACTGTGCCGGCTGCCGAAGCCTGTCGCACTCCTCTGGGGCAATGATGTAATGAATTACAGATGAAATAAAATGAGAGTGGAGAGTGTTGCTGGAATGAAATTTTTGACAGGGAAAACCGGAGTATCCGGAGAAAAACCTGTCTGCCTCCGCTTTGTCCAACACAAATCTCACATGGAGTGACCGGGATTTGAACCACGGACCCAGCGGTGAGAGGCCGGCGTGCTGCCGCCTAAGCCACGGAGGCTCTGATAATAATAATAATAATAATAATAATAATAATAATAATAATAATAATAATAATAATAATAATAATAGTCTTCTTCTTTATTAAGAATATTCTACAATACAGTAGTTTTCCTTCAACCCAAAAAGGTTCTACTCCTCCACAAATTTCTGTCTTCAGCATCTTCCTCGGTTAAGCCTCTGGTAGCCATGCTTCTCTATACACCGTCCATCCATTGTTCTCTTGGTTCACCCCGTTTTCATTTGCCTTCAGCTTGCCAATGTAACATTAAATTAGGAATTCTGCTATTCTGCATCCTTTTCACATGCCCAAACCATTGAAATCTTCTTTCTTCAACCACTTCTAGTAAATGTATTTTAGTTGCATCATTTCTCAGATTCTCGTATTTCTAATGTTATCCTATCTTGATTTCCTTACCTCCCTCTCCAATAATCCATCTCAGTTACTAATAATGTGTGTGCTTGCTGTCTGTTTAGCGTCAAGGCTTCTGCTCCTTATAACAAAATACTCTGTACCAATGAACTGTAAATACATTTCTTAGTTTTGTATGACATCTTTCTGCTCCATAAAACGGAATTTAATGCTCCAATTGTTCTCCTAATAATAACAATATTTATGCAAGTAATAATGCAATAAGCATGCACCTCTCTTTTCTTTTCCTGTCTTTCTATCACTCAGAAGTGTTGAAATAGCTAAGGATTCACCACCCACCAGGCATGCTGTAACTCCTTGCATGGCTCATGCAGGTAACATACAACTTTTGTGTGGACAGTCGAGTGGAATCAGCATCTTTCGTGTTAGTCATAAAATAGGGATGTCCAATTATTTATATTATATAAGTTACTGTATCATAAAATTATAAAATTTTCTGACGACAAAACTTGCAATGAAAACATTCTTCTTCTGGTTCGTGCAACATATGAAGAATGGATCAAAGGAAAACTTGTGCTCGCGAGCACGTTTTGGCTCGTATGTCGAGAGCACCAAATTTCAGTTAATCCTTTATGTGATAGTGGACTCAATATTAACCACCTGTCATAAGGACAGTTTATGCTTTCAAAGATGCTGATAGTTGAATCTTTAAGCCGAATTTCAGAGAAGTTTCATGCCGAAGTGCTAGTATTTTTAAAAATCAAATATAGGCCCAACCTACGTATCTACTTGACGTAATGTATTGGATAAAATTTTAAAAAATCTAAAAACTTTAACAATTAAAGTGTAAACATGAAATATAAATATAGAAATAAAAATCATAAAAATGAAATTACAATATTAAAAATATGAAAATTAAAATAATTAACATAACAATAAAATAATTTTGAAAATAATAGTAAAAATCAATTCGAAATTAGTTAATTAATTAATTCAATAAAAAATTTCAAAATCAAATCTATAAGAACATACATTGAAAATTAAATATAAATATATATATACATTAAAATTACATAAACAAAAATAACATTATTAACAATTGTAATAATTAAAATAAATTAAAATGTAAAAACACAAAAATTATAAAATGGATTTGCCCTATAAAGGGTGCTCGCGTGTACTAGGTTGAGAACGCCTGATTTAGGGCGTCCGAAATCGTGTACTTAGATGTGTGTGTAACTTTGTAGTAGTGTGAATAGCCTATATGTAATTCAGACTAGGATTGGAAAAGAGGCAACCGTGACTTTAATTTATGCATTTACCTCGAGTCGAAGTGGGAACTATGAAAGAACCACCTTTAGGATGGTCGAGGTGAGAATCGAACCCACCTCTTCTCTTTTCTGACTATAGCCCGTTCCAGCTCTCAGTCTAAGGATTATGGAGAATGCGTGAGCTGTATAACGTCGCCCTCTGCCGCATGTTCTTCGGTTTGGCCATGGGACACTACTTCTCATATCATATCAGCAACTCGGATGTCCTCATGAGGCTGAGTTCCTCCACGTTCTTGCCATACGAGAGATTTTAAACTTCTAGCAGAGCCGGAAATCGATCCCGGATACTCCTAGCTAAGAAAAGGAAGGAAGAAAGATTGTAGTTTAACGCGACCGTTAATCTCGTGATCATGAGCCACGGGACCTCCTTTTTACGTGGAATCCGAACCACAGGAGATTGCATTTCACTTCGAAAATCTCACATGCAGTGACCGGAAATCGAAACTTGGTGAGAGGCAGACAGCTGGACCGCTGCCCCTCGAAAACGGCAGAAGGTTTGATACAAATCTCTACATCATGGATTTAATCTTCCATTTAAATGCAAAGTTTTCACAGCTCCATGCTGCTTTCTGTGGTCTTGAGGTGCGCATTAAAACTCCGTATCTGAAGATCCTGGGTTCGGCTCGGCCAAGAAATTCAATATTGGTCTGAGGTTTGGAATGTGCTACATTCAGCCTCGTGAGGCAGAACTATGAAGAGAGTCGAGTCCCATCTCAGCAGTCCTAGATGTGATTTTCCGTGGTTTTCCCTTTTTCTACTCTACTGTAAGCAAATGCTGGGATGGTTCCTAACCTAAAGGCCACGTCGCCTCCTTCCAAATCCCACACCCAATTACAAATACACACACTCTAGTACAGGCTATCGGACAGATTCTACACACACCCAAAGTACACGGGGCTACATGACCGTATTGTCGCAGCCCCTAAACTGAGGAACCAACCAAGCAACCGACAATCACCTGGAGTAGAAGTGGAAACCCACGGAAAACCACTTCTAGGATGGCTTAAGTAGGAATAGGAACCACCTCTTGTCAGTTCTACCTCCTGACGAGGCTGAGTGAATTTCCATTTCAACACTCAGACCACAATTAAATATCTTGTCAGAGGCGGGAATTGAACTCAGGCCTCAGGGGTGCAAACCATTGTGCCATGAAGTGGTCAGAAACTGCTGTATTGCCAGATCAACCAGGGCTATCTATTGTTAGCCCCTGTCGAGTGAGACTATGGAGAAAGTTAAATCTGACAAGCAGCCAGGTGGAAATCAGGACCTACGCCTTGTTGTAAGACCAGGCAATAAACTTCTTCATTTTATTTTTTATTTTATTTTTACTTTTTGCAGATAAAGCAGCAGACACACCCTTGACCTTGGTATCGTCTTGCCACTATGTTATTTGCCGCCATAAACATCTCGCCAGAGCGCCTATAAATGCTACTCTAAGTTGACCACGCTCATATGTTGCCTGTATTATTATTTCGTGCATTCTATAATTTATATTACATATTCCCTGACAGGTGAGAAATCACAGTGAGTTACTCGCAGAGTGTTGATTGTCCGTGACTGGAGAAACCACAAGAGACGTTCCTCATCTTAAAGCCAAACCACAAGAGACATTAAATGTCAGTGCTGTACAGCAGTAACCTAAGCTTGGGAGATAGGTTCACTCATGTTAGCGTACCAACTCGCGTAGGCTGTTTCTTGTAATGGTCACTGCAACGTGATACCTTGCTCTCTGAGAAAGCAAAGGAGTTCTCAATATAGTATTTCACTAATGTTGTATAGGCTCTACAAGACGAGGGGTTCTCAAGTGGTGGGTCGCGACCCCTAGAGCAGAGGTTCCCAACCTGGGGGTGCGCCCCTCTAAGGGAGTGTGGGGCTTTATCAGGGGGAGGGGTGGGGGGGGGGGGAGGTGTGAAGTGATTTCCACGAATATTACAATTTTGTATAATAAACATTTTTCCAATCTCTCCAAGTGATTGTCGCGCCAAGTCAATCGTTCAAAAGCACTGGTAATTGCAAACTGTCGGCAAACCTATGCGGAGTCGCGAGGTTAGAGGTGAAATAAGGAATTTGCTGTGTTGTAAGGAGCAAAATGAAGTCTAACAGCAGATGCGGGAACAAGACCACTCAACGCACGATTTATTGCACACTTTGTGGACCTACTTGCGCGATATGTTTCACCGATGTAGTAGTTGCTTTAATTTTCCAGTATTATTGTTACATACAATGTTTTATAATTTTTATAATTATTCAATTATGCAGTGTTATTAGGTTATGTAGGAGCCTCCGTGGCTTAGGCGGTAGCACGTCGGCCTCTCACCGCTGGGTCCGTGGTTCAAATCCCGGTCACTCCATGTGAGATCTGTGCTGGACAAAACGGAGGCAGACAGGTTTTTCTCCGGGTACTCCGGTTTTCCCTGTCAACATTTCATTCCAGCAACACTCTCCACCATCATTTCATTTCATCTGTCATTCATTTAATCATTGCCCCAGAGGAGTGCGTCAGGCCTCGGCAGCCGGCACAGTTCATATCCTCGCCGCTAGATGGGGGCTTCATTCATTCCATTCCTGACCCGGTCGGAGACTGGAAGCAGGCTGTGGATTTTCATTTTCATTAGGTTATGTCTATATTCTCCTCGGCATTTATCGAGGAGGTTATACGGGCGATGGGAGAGGGGGGAGGGGGAGAGGGGGGGGGGCGATGACCACCCGTATCTGAAAAGGGGGGGGGGGGCTCAGCTTGCAAAGATTACGAACCAGTGCGCTAGAGGGCCGCAGGATGTGTCTTGGGGGGGGGGGTCGTGAGATACGGAGAAAATGTTTAAAAAAATTAGATATTGCTGTAGTAGCCTCCGTGGTTTAGGCGGCAGCACGCCGGACTCTCACCGCTGGGTCCGTGGTTCAAATCCTGGTCACTCCATCAAATCGGAGGCAGGCAGGTTTTCTCCGGGCACTCCGGTTTTCCCTGTCACAAGTTCATTCCAGCAACATCCACCACTATCATTTCATTTCATCTGTCCTTCATTTAATCATTGCCCCAGGAGAGTGCGACAGGCTTCGGCAGCCGGCACAGTTAATATCCTCGCCGCTAGATGGGGCTTCATTCATTCCATTCCCTGACCCGGTCGGTCGACTTGAAGCAGGCTGTGGATTTTCATTTTCAGTTATTGCTGTAGTTTTTTATTAAAAGAAGAATACACTCACATTGTATTAAACCTTTACGTTTTTTATTCTATTAATGAGAAATTTGAGCTTGTTTGTAATTAACCAATTTTTGAATGTCTGGAATGATTTTTGTAACACATAAAACAACAATGTCATTTTCCAGTGTCAAACGATTTCTTGATTTGGTTTTTAAATTCACCATTATGGAGAATCCTTGTTCACAATTGTAAGATGTAGCAAATGGCATCGAAGTTTTTAACGCTGTTGAGGATAGCTCTGGGCATTCCTTTTTTAACCCATTGAATGCTACGCTCGTCTATAGACGGTGCACGAGAACTTCAATTTTTTCCATATTCCCCGTTCGATCTTATGGGCCGAGTTGATCCTTGGCATGTTATACCATCTGTTGGGCATTATGCAGTAGATCTGCTACTTGAGTTTGAAGTTTCTCTTCCAGAAGTAACTAACAGATCACTTTGGATTAGTCTTAAATCTGTCTGAGGTTCATCTGAGATGTAAACAAGCATGGATGAACAACAAGCAATTTGTTTGACCAGTTGAGAATTTGTACTTGTAAGGCGCATTATGTGTTAGTTAGGGAATAATTTAATTTTGGGTCCTTTACCTGGTATGAAGAGAATATTGCAAGCGTGGGCACAAAGATACTGAGCCTCAAAATAGGAATAAATATAAACATAACAGTTTAAATTTGCTTTTTGATTAATAAATACCCCAAAACCTACAGACATTTTAAGACTCCCCTGATAAGACGGCTTCAACATCATTTGTGTATGTGAATGAGACATTTCAGAACGATTGTTGCAAACAGCTAACTCAGCACTTAATAGGTTAATACTTATCCAAAATTTGTCACCATTAGCATTGTTAAAGTTAGTTCCACTGACTGATCACTTGAAATCTCTAACGTTAAAACATGGGGGGTCACCAAAATACTCAGCCTAAAACGGGGGTCGCAGTGTCTAAATGTTTGAGAATCCCTGTACTACACTATCAGTCTACCTCGTGGGACGCACTGTACCAGCAGGGTCTGAGTAGGGCGTACCAAAAGTCTGCTTCACCCTCGCTGGCTTGCTCAATGACCCTTTCAAATTCCACAGTTTCAATCCTCAAACATTAAGTAGGCAGTTACTGTGATACGAGTGGCAGATGACCTCGGTGTTCCACCCCCAACCATTTGTAGGTTGGTTGTCTATATATTAACCACCTATTGGTAGGACATTTATATTGTCAAAGATGCTGATGTTTGAAATCTTCCAGCCATATTTCGACGAATTTACAGAAGGAAATGCTAGTATTTCTAAACTCAAATATTAGCCTATAGGCTACCTATGCATCTCCTTGACCTAGGGAGCTGGATAATATTTTAATAATGAACTTATAAATAAAAACAAACAAAAGTAAAGTGTAAAAATAAAGCAAAATATTTATATAGAAATTAAAATTATTAAAATATACAATAACAATAAAAGTTATAAAAAATAATTATAAAAATAAAAATTACGATTACAAATAGAAATATAACATTCAAAATAATAAATCTAGTCTAAGCATAAAAATAAATATTATGTAAATAATTATCAACTGTAAATAAATAAATAAATAAATAATTTAATTTATCATACATATTAAAGTTAAATCTATATAAACATAAGTTATATAATTTTTAAAAAATCAAAATTGAAATGTAAATAGCCTACATAAGAAAATAGAAAATAAAAAGGAATGGTTTTGCCCTATAAAGGGCTAGATCAACACACTCAGGGGACTGGGAAGTTAGACGGTTCCGGCATTTTACTGACAATGCCGTCAATAGACTAGGCCGAAGGGTCGGGCCGGATGTACCACGAGAAGAAATCTTCAGCTGCAAGAGTGTTGATGTTCATTAATTTATTTAGGTACTTGGGACATCTTGGTCATCAGTCCCGTGTAGTGGAGTGTGTGTTGAATTGTCTTATAAACTATATAGGCCTATCTGTGGTGAGTGTGTGTAACTGTTTACTAATAGGATCAAGGATGACGTACTGTAGGAGCACCGGGACTTGAAGTGAAGTATTATCCCAGGATTTTCCTGGAGGAAATGTGAGAAAAACCCGGGGAAAACCGCACTCAGGATAGCCGCTGTCAGTGCCGGAATTACAACCTATGATCTCTGGAATTGCTGCAGCTGCCCTTGCGGTCGTGGTGCACTAATCACGGCTATACCGCGGGGCTACATTCATGCAGAAATGTGCCTGGCAGACGCACACTTCACCTTCTACTTTCGTACCAAAGTTGTAGGCCTATACACTCTGCTGAGACAGGGGAACTAAACACCCATGTGTCTCCGCTTTAGCGAATAGCTTTTTCCTAGTAGATTCATTCCCTTCCGGTTTCAATTGTAAACCTAGTTAAATGCCCCACTATACTTTTCTTTGACATTTATCCCGGCGGTAAGATCATGGTAATTTAAATTGCCTGCATTAATTAATCTTACATCAGGTTTAACTTGTTCAATCTCATGAAGTGTTGTTTCAGTTTAACACATGTGTACTCAGCCCATTCACCGGTACTCAAATGGAGTTTCGTTCCTCTGCTCATCTTTTTCTGATTTTCATCTGTGCGCTGATTTGCTGGTTGTCTCTTGGCCATGCGGTGTTTGCTCGTCCCACATGACGTCATTTTGGGCTATATCTTCTCGACTCAAAAGCAGACACTCTAGAATCCAGGCTAGAGAAGTGGAGAATCAATATTAATGCCAGTGAATGTTCTTCCACTCTGTTTACAAATAAACGCAAGTTCACTGTAGTCCAGGACCTCAACTTCTTCGGTGAAGTAATCAGATGGCAGTCAGCCTCAAAGTTTCTGGGAGTCACGCTCGATCGAGACCTTACTTTCGCTCAGGAGGTTACTCAGCGCGCCAAACAAGCGAAAGCGATCCAAGCCAAGCTCTGGCTTTTAATAAAGACCCAGGGCATCTAGATGAATTTAGCAAGCTCCTTATATACAGCACGATTGTGCGTCCTGTAAGGGAATAGGCCAGTCCTGCTTGGGGTTATGCAGCTCCCTCAACCATCAATAAACTGCAAGTTGTTCAGAACCGCGCTTTGCGTATGATATCAGGATCCCCCTGGTACGTACGGAACGCACAGCTAGACAATGACTACAATCTTTCGACCATCCGTCAGAGAATACATAAGCAGACAGTTAAATTATACAGAACAGCCACACGAAGTACCAACCCATAGATTGGGTGATTACCAAGCTAGGGGGAGTCACCATAAAAACCCTCGAATTCTTACAGAATAACTTTCTACGCCACGAGCTACTACAGCACACCTATTCTTCACTTTCAAAACCTCTACGACTATCCTTTTAAACTCTGATTTTTATTTCACATGAAATTCTTGCTTCTACTATCCTTTTCTGTCTTCTGTATTTCCAGTGCTTAAGTGCACCAGATCATATCCTGATAAATCAGATCCAAGGTAATCACCCAAAACGCCACAATCAAATGCAGTTGATCGAAGCATTTTGTAATAGCTCTTAAGGCCTTCGTGCTGATAGGCTATTAGCATTCGCAACGAAGCCGATTCGCCAGGTCGTTCTGCAGCACTTGCACCAGTAGGCTACTTCCACTAAGCACTCGCGACTCATTACCCTATTGAGTAGGCTAATCTCCATACTTCGCCTTGGCATCCGCCAAGCAAGTGATAGCCAGCACGCACTATGTGGATCCTGCACCCCTTTGCCACCTTGTCTGGTCTACTCAAAGGACCTGATGTTGAGGTCAAACTTGGTCTACATAGACACGGTTGGGCGTCGCTATATTCCCAGCTGGTGCCGGGAATCACCTCAGAGAGCACCTATGCCTAGTTTAGGCGTCTTTCTTCGTGGCCACGGCTGCCTCCAAGTCAAAGTGCACCTTTCCGGTCATCTTCAAGACTTTTAGGAAGAGGTTCTCCTTGTTTTGATAAGTATCCACACTGAGCGTCCAGATATTATCAACAGCTTCATACAACAACAAAAAAGTTATGTGTCTCGTATTTCTATTTTCAAGCATTTTTTAATGTCCAATTAGGGCTACAAAATGAACTTTCTGAATCAACTCAATTAATTATCAACTTAATCGTCAATTTTTGGAACAATTTCTTTTATGCTCACTTTCATTGATTTCAAGGGACTCTGGCTGGTCAGACCCTGACATGTTATAGACCTACATATATCAACAATTCATTTCTGCTTAAATCTTTGTCAATTGCTTTAATATCAGTGCTTCCACAATTAAAACTCGCGTGTCCATCTGGCGCCTTTTACAAAAGAAGTTATTATCCAATTAAGCTACAGGCTTCCTAGTCAGATTAAATATTTCATTTTGAACCACGAGTCATGTCTTCAATTTTAAAGTACACTATTAAGTGTTTTTAGCCTATGTAATTCATTTCATTTTAAACTCTTATTGTTTTAATAAAATATATATTGTTGTTAAACCTGATCAGTTTATAAGTTTCATATGAATAAATATTTCAATTGCAACTGTGTTCGTTCCCTTGACTTCCTCTCTAAATGCCATCCTGCCGAAGCCGTTCTTTTCTCATCTTTCTAAATCCCAGTCGGAAAAATTGCTTTCAATTCGCCTTAGGTGCGACCAGTTCAGCTGGGAACATGTCACAGGGTATGTCAAGCTGGATCAGGCAACGCCTAATAAGTCACTTCTACCTCGCATGTGAGCAGCACGCAACATCCTCGGGTTGAATTCTCGAGTCACCTCCTTCCCTATCCTCACCTCAATTACGAATATCACACTAATATAAACACCATAGTAATATTATCAAGTAAATTCTACCAAAAACACGGAGCTGATGGTCACGATACCTACGCCCCTAAATGTAACTACAATAACAACACCTTGACGTTTGAGTCCTGACAATAATAATAATAATAATAATAGATTTATAATAATAATAATAATAATAATAATAATAATAATAATAATAATAATAATAATAATAATATGGATTTTAATTAGCTTACCTTATTAGGCACAACAGGAGAGAATCTGACCACGGCACACAGTGACGAGGTCAACTGCTCTCAACCGGACAGCGTACGACTCAACCAGCTAAGTAGCCTAGACAATACAATCTAAACTGACCATTTAACAACAATCGCATATTCACACTAAACAAGCAATTTTGCCACTTTCAGTATCTTAATAAAATATCACATAGACTATAACTAACAAATATTTACTAGTTGCATTATTTTTACTACCACTGCAACTAAATAAGTGTAGGCTACATATTGTAAATACTATCACTCATACTTGTAGACATAGATTTAATAGCCTATGTGGAAAAGACGTATCAGAAACCGCTAAGATCTGCAAAGGTGTGCGACAAGCTTGTTTGCTGTCCCCTGGACTGTTCAATGCCTTCGCTGAACCTATAACAAAGTGGTCTTTTAAAGGTTCTAATATGAGAGTGAAAGTTGGTGGAAGACTTATCCAGAATATTAAATTTGCTGACGATCTGGCATTACTTGCAGTAAATTTGCATACATTAACAAACATGTTGCAATGTTTAAATGATACAGCTACAGAATACGGAATGAAAATCAATTTTAAGAAGACCAAGATTCCGGTGATAAGTAGGCCTAAGCATCAACACCAACTAAATATAACCATAAATAAAGAACCAGTACAGGTCAGTCGATTTAAATACAGTACTTTGGTCAGATCTTCACAGAAGACCTACGATGTGAAGTTGAAATCAGGAGCCGTATAGCCATGGCCAAGCAGGCATTCCGTGAAAAGCATTCTCTAATTTGTCAACGCTCGATGTCCCTCAGCCTTAGAAAACAACTGGTTAAGACCTACATATGGCCAGTTGCAATGTACTGCAGTGAGACCTGGACAATGAATAGAGGTGACATTAAACGACTAGAAGCGTTTGACATGTGGTGTTGGCACCGAATGGAAAAGATAAGGCGGGCAGAGAAAATGACCAACATAACGGTGCTGGATCGAATAAAGAAAAACGGCAAGATCCGCCAGATATATAGAAGGAGATCCACCTGGCTTGGCCACAGGTTACGACATGGTGGGCTGATGATCGACATACTAGAAGGCAAAATACCTGGAAAACGCCCTCGCGGGAGGCCACGGAACACTTTCATGAGATCTTTCCTACATAGCTCTGGCCTACGAAGTTATGAAGTGGCCAAAAGGACAGCACAAGACCGAACAACGTGGAAAAGACTCATTGTAGGGGCAGACCAGTCGCTTGACTAAAAACATGATGGTGATGATGTGTAATGGATCTGACGATGATCGCTTGACAATCGAAACTGGTCATCCAGGTGTATTTATTAATCTCCTGTAATCTCCTCTATGGAGATCAATTTGGCAGGTGAAAAGCTGAAGGAAGTAGGAGACTTCTGTTACTTAGGAAGCAGAATAACCAGTGATGGACGAAGCAAAGAGGATATAAAAAGTAGGTTGGCTCAGGCAAGGAAAGCCTTTCTACAAAAAAGGAATCTGTTGACATCGAATATAGATTTAGGTATTAGGAAGTCATTTTTGAAAGCCTTTGTCTGGAGCGTAGCGCTCTATGGAAGTGAAACATGGACTATTGGTGCAGGAGAAAAGAGGAGAATTGAGGCATTTGAAATGTGGTGTTACAGGAGAATGATGAAGATCAGATGGGTAGATAGGGTTACAAACGAAGAGGTATTAAGGCGAGTGGGAGAGGAGAGATGTTTCTGGCGACTGCTAATGAAGAGAAGAGATAGGTTGGTAGGACACATACTAAGACACCCAGGAATAGCAAGCTTAGTTATGGAAGGAAGGGTCGAGGACAAGAACTGTAGGGGTAGACCAAGGTTAGAATATGTTAAACAGATAGCCTCGGATGTAGGGTGTGGTAGCTATGTAGAGATGAAACGATTGGCTCAGGACAGGGAGGCATGGAGAGCTGCATCAAACCGGTCAAAAGACTGAAGACTCAAACAACAATATTTTTTTTAAGGATTAGGGTACTACCCATCACAATATTGGGTACAATCGTGTTGACCGACTGAAAAGTACCAAATTTTGATTCATGCCTACCATATTGGTCTTAGAATAAATGTATTCCTAAAGCTATATTTGGTTTCAAATATATTGTAAATAAATAAATATCCTTCCAAAGCTTTAAATTTAAAAAAATTAATTGAATTCAGAATAATAATGATTCGATTCAATTTTTAAATGTAATGTTTTGTAAAGATATCAATTTATTTATTTACTGCTTATTTGAACCTAAATTTAGCTTTAAGAATATTTTTACTCTAAGTTTCAATTAGAATAGATTTTGCCTTAGATATAAGCTGAAGAGGACTCCTTCGAAGAGTAGAAACGTGTAGCCAACTTTAATTCAATATGTTTCATGATTTGTATTTATATGCGTATTATTTTAAAAGGAATCCATTGAAGTAGACAAGACTGTTGTCCAATATATTTTAAGATCCTAAATTTTAAAACAATCTAAATACTCCTATAATCCTATTCCACTTATTCGCGTAGACATTGCAGTTACGTCACCACACGAGGAACAGATTAGACCCGCCCCCAACGGTTGTGTGCCAAATCAGCCAGTAAGCTGTGGCCGTGTGAATTGCTTGTTCTAAAAATTTTTATTACCTGTATAGCCTGCGGGTTTGAGTCCTGTTTACACTCCCGTCTGTTGATTGGCCCATAACATAAGTTTGATGAGCCCACTTATAGTTTGGAAAAAAAGAACGGTGTAAAAATGTTTAACATATCGCTAGTGTGAGGGGTAGGTCTGCAGGGGGAGAGAAGGTTTTTTATGAAGCCTTATACTACTTTTTAAACGCTTGCCTAGCTCCATATAATCGCCACTTTGTTGGAACTACAACAAAAAAATATGTGTAAAGCATGCTAAAATGTAAACCATGAAGGAAGACATAAACTAACTTTGCTTTCTTACGAGTCTCAATATAAGTTATAAAGACTTAATTGTTATTTGCTGTCTTCATCATTAAGTTGATAGGTGTCTTAAAAACGAATCATTGCCGGGGTAATATATGAGACTTGTGCTACTGTCGTCCGCTCTCTCGTCTCGCAGTCACTAGCATTCTTGGTGGAGGTCCGGGTTCGAACCCAGCTCTGACAAGAAATTTAATTCTGGTCTAAGGGTCGAAACAGGGTTCACTCTGCCTCATGAGACAGAACTTAGGAGAGGTGGTTTCGATTCCTGCCTCAGTTTTCCTTCTTCTACTCTAGACAAATACCAAGATGGTTCATAACTGAAGGCCACTGCCACTCCTTCTCAATCCTCGTCACTCAAATACAAATACACATAGGATACACCATAATAACACAGGTTGTCAGAAGAATTCTACATAAAGCGAAGTAACGGAGCTGAAAAGACCACGATGTCCACGCCTCTAAAGCAAACATCAACACTCCAGATAAACTCCTAGACGAATGTAAGATTGTTTAGATATTAATTGTATTTTGTTATGCTAACTTATAGACTACTTTCTCAAGATCAGACATCAAGTTTACGGAACAAATAATTTCCATTGGCATGTGATCAGTAATGATCTGCGAGCGTTACGTCTTTTAGCCCTTGTATTTTCTGCTGCGCCAACAGTCAAAGTTTCACTTCTATCGAGCGCCTCGCTCCAGACAATGGATTTCAACAATGACTTCCTAATACCTATTCTATATTATTTTGATTTCTACAAATCTATTTTCTGTAGAAATGCTTTCGTTGCCTGAGCTAACCTACTTTTTATATTCTCTTTGATTCATCCACCTCTGGTTATTTTGCTTCCTAAGTAACAGAAGTCTCCTACTTTCTTTAACTTTTCAATTTGACGTCAATTAAATTTTCTGATTTCTTACGTCTGCATGCCATTATTTCTGTTTTTACATTTATTGATCTTCATCATGAAATCTTTTCTCAAGACTGAGTCCATACCGTTTAAAAACTCATTCAAATCCTCTGGTGTGTTTGCTAAGATGACAATGACATCAGCAAATCTCAGAGTTGAAATAATTTCTCCTTGAATCTTTACTCGTACTTTGAAATTTTCTCCAATTTTCTTCATTGCTTGTTCAATGTATAGATTGAAAAATATGGGTGATAAGTTGCACCCTTGCCTTACACCGTTCTGAATACCAGCTTCTCTCTCATGTCCTTTGGCTCGAATAACTGCTGTCTGGTTTCTGTATAGATTGTAGGGCACCCTCCTATCCTGGTACTTTATTCCAATCGTTTTCAAATTGTCAAACAACATACTCCAATCAACGTTATCAAAATCTTTTTCTAAGTCTACAAATGCCATGGACGCTCTTTTATCTTTCATTACACTACTTTCCAAAATCAGCCTGAGACTGATTACAGCTTCCCTTGTTCCTACGTTTTAACCACGACATATAGAGTAGGCCTACATTTAGTAACACTCTAGAGGGCCCATACAAACTGTGTTTTTTCTACACTAATGAAATTACCCAAAATACATTTTGTAATGATGAATAATAATCCTGGAAAAGAATAGATTTTTTTCCCTCCGCTGTCTATAACTTGATCACTACTTATCAGTGCGCCAGGAAAAAATGTTCTCCGCAGTGCCTACATGCTGATGCAGTAGTTACGTTGGCAGCATGGCTGCTGCTTGTATCAAAATAAACAAACAGTAAACTTTGTACTCACCACAGCCATTCATAAACAGATGTTGGAAGTGTTGTTCTTGTGTTCGATGACACATTATCGAAGATTTTCACTTAAGTTTCTAAAATTCACAGTAGGCTACATCACTCTTTTTCCATAATCAGTTTGTTTTAATTCATGAACCACGGTAACTTTATAAGGGAACAACTGAAGCTTGTCTCTTACAGCTTTATGTGCTGTAGGCTACACTTAGAGATTCCTGTTTGTTGAGCTAATTTGCGTGTTGATTTACTTGGACTGCGAAGTATTATATCGGAGATTTCATCATGTTTTTCGTCTGTAAAAGCGTAGGCCTGCCTGTTCCTGGTACATCGTGAACTGAGCCGGTCACACAAAATTTAGACTACTTACCAAATCTCGAACGGTATCACGGTTTGGACACTTTGAATTAGGAAACCGCGCCTGAAATTGTAATTTTACATTTTCTTTAAACCGATCGCCTTCACGAAATGGTATTCCACCAAAAAAATCTCTCTCTTCAGTAGTAGGCCTAAGCATTACCGCCTGTAGACTGTGTATAGGCCTGCTGTTGCACTCTTCCAATAATCTAATTAAACGCTCACTTATTGAAATACACATTGAAGACACACACGCTCGCTTACTGCAATACACACTGACGATTTCGACAACCTACAGCCCACACGTGAGGGATTCACCCTGTCAAGGACACAGTGCTGCCAACTAAACTGCTGATGCCAGCTCTGGCAGCAGCTCGCAGTCACTGCGGAGAACATTTCCTGGCGCCCTGTAGAATAATAATAATAATAAATAATAATAAATAGCCTTACAAATCCCATAAGGGCTATGGCCTCCTGCTTTGCAGGGAATTGCTCAGTTTTAACTCATCAGGTGAGCAAGTCCTGAGGAGCATTCGGGGTCATTCTTTCTGATTGGGCCTTCTATATAGATGTGTAGCTGATTAAAGATTAAGTAAATAGAATAGACTAAAGTAAAATTCCATCCGGACCCGCCATGTTCCTGGTGAATTATGGGACAAATAGAATATTGCCAACCCCACACGACGGTACTGTAGCCTACATCTTGCATCAGGAAATTGCTGGGTTGGCCTAGACCAATTGAATGTTTACTTTAGTACGTTGATGACATAACTATCCAGTGGCATGCGATTATTTTTAAGTGGACTTGGTTCATGGACACTAATTTTAAGAGACTACAAAATAGCCTAATAATAATGTTATTGGTTTTACGTCCTCTTTAACTACTGCGGCTTTTAGAGACGCCGAGGTGTCTAAGGGGTTCTTAAACGTGCCAGAAAATCTACTGACACGGGTCCCTCGCATTTGCGCACCCTCAAATTCCAACTGGTTGCGCCCTGATTCGATCCTGTGCAACCTCGGGATCAGCAGGCGTTACCGCTGAGCCACGCAGCCATTCAGAGAGAGACTACAGAAAAGTCGTCTATATAGACTGCACTGGTTGCCACAATTCAGGAAAGTTTTGCATTTGGTGGTCTCAAATCCGAGGAGAAACGGAAAACCACGATCGTTCCCGATCGCTATGCGTCCTGCCATATGAAGCAATAATAAAATCATTACAATTGAAGTTGACGGTCCGATGACTTTGCTGTTTCGCCCCTTAAGGGTAGATGAAGGCACAAAACCACTAAACATTTTTATATTTTTTAATTATTTGCTTATAAGAAAGCACATATATTCGAAAATATTATCCCAAACTTGTACATCGAAATTCATACTGCACATGGTATATAAACATTAAAAACTCATGCACTGCAATTTGTCTCGGCCACTCTGTTTCCTTCTATTTGGCAGAGGAAGAGGATTCTCAGACAATTCTGGCAGTCAAAGTTAAGTAAGCAATTTACCAAATCGAAGGAGACTGGGGAGAATCAGTAGAGAATCATTATGAAGATTTAAGTGGAACAGATCTTTAATCTGGCTCAAAGGAAAAAGAAACGATTAAAAATATTCCCTTTTTTAATACATTTTACCAAAAATTCAGAAAATCCCAAACAATCAACGAAAATATTTATCAATAATTAACTGCACTTACTGCTCTCAACACATAGATTAGTTTTATAGGCTACATGCAAATTACAATTTTGTCCTCGGATAATGACAACACGTGTTCCAAAAATAAAAGGGTAGCAAAAATTAAATGTCATCTTATTTCTACAAATAAGAATCCATGAATCCTTAAAACCTCACTTTAAATTTCCAAATCATACCAAATAAGTGTTCTAAGCTTCACTCGCATATGAACAAAATTTTAAATGTAACGGGAATTTGAGATTTATTTCAGTGTTCTGCCTACGTCTCCCCTTAAAATTATTTTTGGTTCCTTAGTTTAGGGGCTGCCACAACGCGGTCATGTACCCCCGTGTACTTTGGGTGTGTGTAGAATCTGTCTTTTAACCGGTGTTAATTTTGATGGCTGTATTAGTGTGTGTTATCTGTTTTAATTCAAGTAAGGACTGCAGACGATAATTTCAAGTAAGCTAGTTCCTACTTTTGCTACCAAATGCTACCGTCCAAGACACCTAGCTTACGGACTTGGCTACTAGATGCCATCGCAGTCAGCACCTGGTGGCGAACGTTGGAACTAATATAGCGTTATCAATTTTAACCTAAATATCTTTTGACTTCACACAAGTGTAATTAGTGGAAGGTTCTTTTTCATGTCATAAATCTATGACATGGGACCGCCGGCCTTACTTCCTCTCCGAAGGAAAGCATAATGAGGAATTTTAACACTCTTAAAAAATCGATTACTTCGACCGGGTATGAACCTTAGGCATAGAAGCTTAGCATGCTACCAACTACGCCACCGAATCCGCCTCCCCTTTAAAATGACAATAATTAGGCTATAATTAACGTTACCGTATGATGTTACAAGTTAAAACCTGAATAGCCTATATGATCAGCGTTTCCAGACATTCATTCACTGCTTTTGTCTCTGAAACCAATTCTGCTATTTGTTCTTAGAATTGTATGTTCTAAGTAAATATAACTTATTTGGAGAACATGCATCCGTGCACATTAAACTACTGTACTAAATATCAAACTGATTGTCTTGTTTACAATGTTTACCGCCATGTAAACAAATGACAAAGGATTTACACAAATGACAGTGCAACCAATAAGTGCAGTTAATGTGTGAAATATAGTTTAAAAGAGAAGCTAGCAAACAAAACCACAGCCTTCTAGATCTTATAGCTTCTGAGATGTGAATATAGATCATCGCAAATGATTTTGAGCCATGAAAAATGTTCTATCACCAAAATGTTCAGAAAAGTCCAAATAATATTGTACAGAATAATAATATGATTTTTTGTAATAAAATTGGAGTTTGATCTTGGCTAATTATGTTTCTTTTTTAAGAAGCATTTTTAGCCTATTTTCAATTTTGAAAAAATAGGCTTATGAGATCACCTTTTGTCCGTGTGTGTGTGCGTGCGTGTGTGTGTGTGTGTGTGTGTGAGTGAGGTGTGTGTGCCCCCCCCCCCCTAATAAAATCTAAACGGCTGGAGCGATTTCAATGAAACTCGTAAATTTTGTAGCACTATTCTCGGCGACCTCGACCGTGCCCTTCAAATTTTGTTACGTCTCACCAATCCAACATGGCGGCTGTGCGAAATATTTCACTAGCATTCAATATCTCCGAAACTATTACCGATATCGCCCTGAAATTGTGTACGGTGATAAAGGGCACTACTGGAAGGTCACCTATGAGACTTTTAAAAACCTGGTGACTACAAAACCAACATGGCGGCCAAGCGAAGTTGAGACTTTTAAACAGACATTTCTCGCGATTTAACTGTCAAAACGTAATGAAACTAGGTACAGCAAATGTTTATACACATTGTAATGCACTGGAGTCTAATTTAGTTCAATTTTTAACATAACCTCAAAATGGCGGCTGTGCGAAATATTTCACTGGCATTCTATATCTCCGATACTATTACAGATATCACCCTGCAATTTTGTACAGTGATAAAGGGTACTGATACAAGTTTACCTATGTATATTTCATAAACCTGTAAAGTACAAAACGAACATGGCGACCAAGCGAATTTGAAATATTTTAATAGACTTTTCTCGTGATTTAACTCTCTGAGCGCAGTGAAATGTGGTACGGTAAATGATTTTGCACATTGTAATGCACTGCCATCTAATTTAATTCAATTGTTTACGTAACCTCAAGATGGCGGCTGTGCGAAATTTTAAAATTAAGTTTTTATTTCTTGTGTCGTAATCATGCGATCGAAGTGAAAGTCTGAATAATGAACCTAGGCAATAATTGTCCTTGAATGGTACATAACTCTATAGCCTATACATATAACAATCCTAAAATAATGGCGAGCTTCCGAAATATTTAAACGGTTCTCATTATGAATCTTTTACAGCAACAAAACTGATTTTTTTAATGTTCATAGAGACTATGAACATATGTTCACTTATAGGACTTTCAGTAACCTGGTGAGCACAAATCCAACATGGCGGCGACGCGAAGTATAAATATTTAAATGGACGTTTTTCGCGAATTAACTATCCGAGTGCCGTGAAACGTTGCACGTTAAATGCTTATACAAATGTTGATCCACTGGCATCTAATTTATTTCAATTGTTTGCATAATCACAAGATGGCTGCTGTGCGTAATTTTAAAATCTCGTTTTTACTTCTTGTGTTCTAATCATGCGATTGACGTTTGAATACCACACAAACACAATAATCTTAATGTAATAGTACAAAAATAAAAATCCAACATGGCGACCATCTGAAATATTTAGACGGTCCTCAATATCTACGAATCTGTTACAGCAATTAAACTAAAATTTTGTATGTTGATAGAGGCGATTAACATGAGCAGGATATATGAAAATAGGCTGTATAGTTCTTCACGGAACTATTTGTTAAAATATGCGGACTTGCGTTAGCCTGGAGCAATAACCACAGTTTATTGAGTAATTCTGGTCGTTTCGTCTTCAGAGCTCCACGCATATGGTTTCTCATGACTTTCGAATAATAGCCACCGTTCACAATCATTCCACATGTTGCCGCTGTGGTAATGCAGGCACACTCCTACTTTGGAGGTACAGCAGTAGAACACCCTCCATGATGTGCGGCCTGAGCGCCATTCCCAAAACACCTGAAATGAAAGTTGCAAAAAAAATCATCCGATGATGCAGCGCGTCAAGCCACATCGGCAGTGGTGCGTTCAGCGTGAAGGATGTACTGAAAAATAAAAATGAAATTTTTGGCTGTCACCCTGGAGGACCGGTTTCGATTCCCATCTCAGCCATTCGCCTCCTCTACACGGGTGACTTCGGTGGCGTAGTTGGTGGCTTGCTGAGCTTCTAAGCCCAAGGTCGTGGGTTCAAACCCAGCCAAAGGAGTCGAAATTTTTAAGAGCGTTAAGATTTCCTCAGTAGGCCTATGCCTTCCTTCGGAGGGGAAGTAAAGCCTGCGGGCCCGCGTCATAGATTTAGGGCATGTAAAAGAACCTTCCACTAACAAAACGTGTGTAAAGCAAAATTTGTAGGTTAGGTTTGATTAATGCTCGTAAGTTCCAACGTTCGTTACCAGGCACTGTTTGTGATGGCCTCTAGCAGTAGCCGAGTTCAGAGATAGGTGTCGTGGACGGTAGCATTTGGTAGTGAAAGTAGGAACTACCTGAAATTATCGTCTGGAGTCCTTACTTGAATTAAAAACAGATAACACACACACTAATACAATCAGCACAATAATTAACACCGGTTATCAGACCGATTCTACACACGCCCAGAGTACACGGGGCTACATGGCCATGTTGTCACAGCCCCTAAACTAAGGAGCCAACTAACCAACCTCCTCTACACCCCTCACTTTATTAGTGGATGACAGCTGTCAGCGTTCTTCTTTCGTAACACAGGCAACAAGCAACCGTGCCCTCAGCAGTACGTGGCATTTGAAGCATTGGACGAGTCTTTCTTCTCGAACATTTCACTTGTATTAACTCTTTCAGGTTAGGTGGCGCAAAAATTAAAACCACCAGCTGTAATCGCATAGGCCTAGTGGTAAAGGGAATGTGCCACCAAGTTGTGAAGGTCTGGCTGGGTCTTCCAGCAAGCTGGTACACTCTCTATACCACTAGTTACTAGGTGGTATTAGTTACTTCTTTCCCTCCATTTTGAGTTTAACCCTCAATGGACATACTTCCAGAAATGAAACTCAAAAGTCACACTGGGGTCTGACGAACTCCAATCCTCCCTATATTATTCTGCTAAGGTCCCATTCCGGTTTTGTACCGAAAATAAGGTCCTGTTAACACCAACCTACCCATATGGGATACCTACAGGTTCCGCATAACACCATGTGTGCCCGAAACGCACTCACTTTCTCTTTAAATGCCTCACAATTAAATAAATACCTTTAAAAATGTAGGCTACATTTACAATGGGAGCACCGTAACCTGGCGCGGCGGCGGCAGCCATCTGGCGGGAGCGCGGCGTACTGCTAGCTGAGGAGTCTCTCAGCAGATGGCTCCAGTGTGGTCTCGCCAAGATTGCCATGTTATCTAAGAAGCCGACTGAGCTAGGAAGCTGGGTAGTATACAATTCGCAACCCACAGCCTATAGGGTACCTACAGGTTCCGCATAGCCCCATATGTGCCCGAAACGCACTCACTTCCTCTTTAAATACCTTACTTCTCATGTGCCTGAACATATGTGAACAAGGTAAAACGTTCAATAGACTACTACCTAATCTCAGATTTCTGTACAAAACGTTTACTAATTCATTTCCCTTGCAGTGACCTACAAAACACTGTTCTGCATAATTATTTGTGTTCTTCTCATGTAGGCCTACATATGCCGTTTAACAACAATAAATACATTTCTACAATGTTTAAAACTTCGTTCTCCCACATTCTTCCCCACTACCCCATAAACCTACATTCACGTTGCGAATGCTCGCACGGGCACACTAGAAAAAAATGAAAATCCACAGCCTGCTTCCAGTCTCCGACCGGGTCAGGAATGGAATGAGTGAAGCCCCCATCTAGCGGCGAGGATATGGACTGTGCCGGCTGCCGAGGCCTGACGCACTCCTCTGGGGCAATGATTAAATGAATGACAGATTAAATGAAATGATAGTGGAGAGTGTTGCTGGAATGAAATTTTGACAGGGAAAACCGGAGTACCCGGAGAAAAACCTGTCTGCCTCCGTTTTGTCCAGCACAGATCTCACATGGAGTGACCGGGATTTGAACCACGGACCCAGCGGTGAGAGGCCGGCGTGCTGCCGCCTAAGCCACGGAATTATTTTAATGAATTCTAAATAAAAAATTAGCAACATATTTGAAAATGCATGGATGGATTAAGAGACTAATTAAGAATGTTCTTAGCGATTTGTGTCATTGTTTTACAATATGAAATCGATACTACAATAAAAGAATTATAACACTGGAATAAACTTATGTCTAATGAAGAATACTGAAAACATTCAAATTTTTTGCGGTTTTCCTCAGTAATAAACAATTCACTTGTATGCACTTTGCTAACAATCACCACGGGTCTAGTAAAAGTAACAATGTGCGTAATTAGGTCATTACATAATGTTACAGGGGTGTTCAAACTTGAGCGTTTATTCATTACAATCAAAGCACAACACTGCCCGATGTTCGTCGCATATCGCTTCAGTTTTACTAATACTGAAATGCACAACACTCGTTAAATAATTCACTCCATTCTAGTAGCGAAAACAGACAGCAAAACAGGAATAAATCGAGTAAATTTCCAACTCACATAATATATAAACTCACCCACAAAAGTCACACTGGGGTCAGACCAACCCCACGCTCGATTCAACCACCTTCTAACTGGAACGCACGGTGGGTGAGTGGCTAGCGTGTCGGTCTACCAACCCCAAGACTGCAGGTTCGCTCCTGGCCGTGGTAAGTGATTTTTGAAAGGTGGCAAAAATACGACACGCATGTCATACGATGTTGGCATGTCACAGAACCCATTTGAATTCAGTAGGCCGTGTCCATAATGGCAAAATTAATCTCGGGAGTTTCCGCCAACACAAAGTTCCTCATTTCTCTACTAGAAAGCGCCATAGTGTTCAAGGAGCTTAGATATCTAACCTCCTTGACTTTCATAGTGATTCAAGGAACAACGAAATTCGACATGCAAGCTACCCTCTGGGTGTCATACAAAGCTTGCACCCGGCAACCGAGGCCATACGATATTATTATTATTATTATTATTATTATTACCGGAACGCAGTAAAACAATGAAGCTGCTGGATTGGCATTGGCTCCACAATGGTGCCAACTCAATTTACGTAGAATGGCAAGGCCATAATTCCCATGCTATCCAATTCGTTATGAAAACAAAAATCGTCAGGGTCTGAGGGACCCATTGTGGGTTAAGTGCATTTGTCCAGTGGCGGCTGGTGTAGAATTTCAGTTGTGTGCAGAAACACCCTCCAAAGAATACAAACGTCTGCAAACATATAGAAACGAAAGAAAATATATAGAAGCAAGACTACAGAAAATGGAAACTGCTTTCCATTTGACAAAACAAGTTTATAACACAAAACAAGTAGTTCCGTGAAGAACTATACAGCCTATTTTCATATATCCTACTTATATTAACTGCCACTATCACATTCAAAATTTCAGTTTGATTGACGTAATAGATTCGTAGATATTGAGTACCGACTAAATATTTCGGATGGTCGCCATGTTGAATTTTATAGATGTAGGTCCCAGAGTTATGTAATTTTGCATGAAGATTATTGTGTACGTGTAGCATTCAAACTTCAATCGCATGATTAGGACACAAGAAGTAATAAGGAGATTTTAAAATTTCGCACAGCTGCCATCTTGTGGCTATGGAAACAATCGCAATAAATTAGATGCCAGGTGATTAACATTCTTAAAAGGATTTACTGTACCAAGTTCCACTGCACTCGGATGGTTAAATTGCGAGAAACGTCCATGTGAATATTTATATTCGCGTCGCCGCCATGTTGGATTTGTGATCACCAGGTTATTTAAAGTCCTATAGATGAACTTAAGTTCATAGCCCCTATGAACATAAAAAAATCAGTTTGATTGCTATAATAGATTCGTAGATATTCAGAGTCGTCTAAATATTTCGGATGGTCGCCATGTTGGATTGTTAAATGTATAGGCCATAGAGTCATGTACCATTGAAGGAAAATTATTGCGTAGGCTCATTATTCAAACTTTCACTTCGATCGCTTGATTACGACACAAGAAATAAAAACTTAATTTTAAAATTCGCACAGCCGCCATCTTGAGGTTATGTAAACAATTGAACTAAAATAGATACCAGTGCATTACAATGTGTATAAACATTTCCTGTACCAGATTTCATTGCGTTTGGAACATTAAATCACGAGAAAGGTCTACTTAAAATTTTCAAATTCGCTTGGCCGCCATGTTCGTTTTGTAGTTAACCGCTTTTTGAAAGTCTTATAGGTGAACTTCCAGTAGTGCCCTCTATCTCCGTATAAAATTTCAGGGTGATACAGCTAATAGTTTCAGAGATATAGAATGCTGGTGAAATATTTCGCTCATCCGCCATCTTGTGGTAATATAAACAATTAAACCAAGTCAGATGTCGGTGCATTACAATGTGTTTAAGCATATACTGTACCAAGTTTTATTGCGTTTGGTTGGTTAAATCGCGAGAAACATCTATTTAAGTGTCGCAAATTCGCGTGGCCGCCATGTTGGTTTTGTGGTTACCAGTTTTTCAAAAGTCACATAGGTGAACTTCTAGTAGTTCCCTTTATCACCGTAATAAATTCCAGGGTGATATCGGCAATAGTTTCGGAGATATTAAATGCTGGTGAAATATTTCGCACAGCCGCCATGTTGGATTGGTGAGAAGTAACAAAATTTGAAGGGCACGGTCGAGGTCACCCGGAATAGTACTATGAACTTGCCGAGTTTCATTGAAATCTCTCCAGCCGTTTAAAAGTTATTAGGGACACACACACACACACACACACACACACACCTCACACACACACACACACACGCACACACACACACGGACAAAAGGTGATCTCATAAGCCTATTTTTTTTTTCAAAATTGAAAATAGGCTAAAAATGCCTCTCTTTGAATTGTAAAATTCAACATTATAAAACAGTAGCCTTGCCTGCAGCCCTTTATGCAGCCGGGACACTTAATCTACAACATAAAACACTGAGAAATCAATTGGAGATTAAGGAATGCAAGATCATGCGAAATATTTTGGGACCAAGAATCAAAGATGGAATTCACCTTCCAAAACCTAATGCTGACGTCTATTTGAAAATTACTAAAGTCACAGACACAATCCGTATGAGAAGGATAATGTCCTATTGCAGAAAAAGGCAACAAGGTCCAATTGGTACAAACAGGCGGAAAAGGACTTGGCTGAATTAGGTTTTCCCAATCTAAAGGAACTAGAGGAAATTAGGAATATTACTCATACACGGGGTTTTGAAGGAGAAGAGAGAAGACTCACCAGACACGTCTGGTCGCAGCAACGAAGACTCGCTCAATCGTTGCGCATGAAGGGTTATTGGGCAAACATCAAGGCCAATAAGTGTTTATTCCGCGTGGTCCTAGGAGGCCCATTCGCGCAGAAGAAGATAGAAACACTCACTCAGTAACACTCGCGAGGCTATACATTGAGTTTTCAATACTGAACCAACTACAGTTCATCGATTTACAAGATGTGGCTGTATGATAGGTAAGTTGGGAGTATTAAAAATCTTTCTGGCGGGAACAGGTGATGGCTTCCTCTATATTTTACACCTTTCCCTTTGAGCAATTCCCTCTCAAATGCTACCGCAGAGTCTAGAAAGAGCTACCTGCTACGTTCTCATTTCCTGAGACCAGTGCTGCCGCTGTGCTCGAACGAAGAATTGATGTGATGTCTTGCCTTGGCCTGTGGTCTTGGCTGTTGTCGCAACAGCACAACGGAAAAGGTGGTCAGGCATGCGCAAAAGGCAGAGTTCATGTTTGCTGGCAATAAACGCAGAAATTCTCGCGGAGATACGATCTACACAGTCAATGCCGGACGCGGAATGGAGCGCATGACTAGATACCTCCTCGTGAGGGGAGTTGAAATATTTCCAAATCTTTCACTGACATATTTTTAATGCGCTGTATTTGATTGTAGATGAAAAATGAAAATCCACAGCCTGCTTCCAGTCTCCGACCGGGTCAGGAATGGAATGAATGAAGCCCCTAGCTAGCGGCGAGGATAGGGACTGTGCCGGCTGCCGAGGCCTGACGCACACCTCTGGGGCAATGAATAGATGAATGACAGATGAAATGAAATGATAGTGGAGAGTGTTGCTGGAATGAAATTTTGACAGGGAAAACCGGAGTACCCGGAGAAAAACCTGTCTGCCTCCGTTTTGTCCAGCACAGATCTCACATGGAGTGACCGGGATTTGAACCACGGACCCAGCGGTGAGAGGCCGGCGTGCTGCCGCCTAAGCCACGGAGGCTTCTCTGATTGTAGATAATAATATTAAAGTAGCCTAATTCATTTTAAAATAAAACTAGGCTATGTGCTGTAGCACTTCAGCATATAAGGTACGGCCGCCCATGCTTTTGACTGTTGTCATGCGCACAGATCTTATTGTGAATAAATAAATAAATAAATATCTTGTGTCCCGAGGGTCAGAATTCCTGTCAAATTCATGTGCTTGAAAGAGTCCAGGAATCGAACCCAGTCATCTAGGCCACTATGCCATCACGTCCCGTAATTAACATCAACATCAACATCATCATCATCATGTAAACCAACCCTTCCTTTTAGACCACTGAAGTAGGGAACTAGTTAAGTAGGTTGTGTTTTTGTACCACTGAACTTTGGATACAGAGAAATAGCTTATGCTGTGCTTAGGAAGATTAATGTAGATGCTATTAAGCCCTCACACCATAGTACATGAGGCATGTTTAACATTTAACTACAGTTTTATGGCTACAAGACACGCACGCACGCAAGCCCTTGGTGATTTTCCTGTGTTAGTAGCATGGACAACTGGCTTCCGTCTTCCATCGGCACGGCCAATAGCCTACAATGTAGGCATACCACCAGATTAAAAATATCCTCAACATTGAGATACATGCCAAATACTGTAGTTAGTTATTAACCTTCTTCAGCTGAAAGCAAACAGTAGTTGATACAAATGAAGTTGTAAGATTGACACAAAAGTTTATAAAAAGGCTGATTTCAAAAATTATATCCAAAATACTAACTATCTAAAGTGATTAAAAATACTATAAAAGACTAAAAATCAGATTTGTTACAATTTTTAGATTATCGATGAAAGATAAACCTCTTGAAAACACAGTTTGAAGTGGAAATGTCAATGATGTGGAACTGATGAAATGGTTCATTGTACATTTTTGAGGTTGGGATAATATTAATTTATAACTACTCTATTTTATTGGACTAACTGTATTCACAGTAACATATCACAAAGTATTTTTTATTTCAACATAAAATATGATCACAATTACAAATCATCCCAATCTCAAACATTTTCAATGAACCATCATTGACATTTCCACTTCGAGCAGTCTTTTCAGGAGATTTATCTTTCATCATTGATCTAAACATTGTTACAGATCTAAATTTTAGTATTTTTGAATATTTTTAATCATTTTAGTTAGCATTTTGGAAATAATTTTTAAAATCAGCCTTTTTATAAAATGTTATGTCAATCTTGCAACTTCATTTGTATCAACTACTGTTTGCTGTACTCAAGAATTACAATATATTGACATAAGGTATTATTTTCCCATTACATCACAGGTCTACTTTGTCAAGCAGGATTTTGGGCAGACATGGTCTTCTTCAAGTCTTTTCGTAATATTTATAAATAGAAACAAAAAATGAAGTTGCAAGTCTGTGTGATAATGTGATAAAGGCATAACAATAATTTTCTAAGTGTTCCTAATAATTTTCAACAAATAATAATTAAATTTATGAAAATGGGGTGAGGTTCTATATTATTTCTAAAATATTAACTACTTAAATTATTTAAAAATACTAAAACGAATAAAACCAGATTTAGGAAAACCTAAGCGACACTAAGAACTATTAACATCTTTACACGCTATTCCATGGTCGAATATTAACCTTTTATATCATAAATCTTTTGATTAGCAATTTCACAGCAACATGATTAGGATATGAAGTGATATTTTCACGTTAGCATATGACAATAAATATACGTTATTCCAAACACAAATGCCAACATTTTACACTGTACTTATACATCGTGTCCACAACATTGGCATTTCCTACATCGAGCTGCTTTTGAGGAAATGTTTCTTTCATATTAATCTAAATTTGTAACAGATTAACACACAAGGGATATTTCAAGCTAACAAGTTTATTCAATTACACAAGATACACTGAACACAAATGAAAATCTCCCTTAAAAATACTCAACACTTGGGATTGGACAATAAATTCCACTGAATAACACACAACAAAAATTTCGTTTATTTCCCTTATTCCTTTTTATTGTCCTTATCTTCTTCCAGTCAGTAAGATAAATGTAAGTTAGTAGTAGGTAGGTCCTATTGTAGTTAATGTATTCATTTCATCAGTTCCACGATCACCCAAACCATTATGAGAAGATAATCTAGATGTTACGCCCCTTAAATATTCTAACCAACAATTATCAATATCAGAATTTAAAGCAGTAATTTCTCCCCGTAAAAATAATTTTATTGACTGACTAGTTACTACTTTTATTAGTTTAGCCTACTCAGTGATCTTTTTCTCACCTATGGCTTAACAACTTGTCCCGCAGGAATTCGCGATTGGCTGTTTCAGGTTTTGAATATTCCTTCATTCTTTCTCGGAGTGTTGTTGTTTGAGTCTTCAGTCTTTTGACTGGTTTGATGCATCTCTCCATGCCTCTCTGTCCTGAGCTAATCGTTTCATCTCTACATAGCTACCACACCCTACATCCGAGGCAATCTGCTTAACATATTCTAACCTTGGTCTACCCCTACAGTTATTGTCCTCGACCCTTCCTTCCATAACTAAGCTTGCTAGTCCTGGGTGTCTAAGTATGTGTCCTACCAACCTATCTCTTTTCTTCATTAGCAGTCCATAATGTCGATTATTTTATTATTCTTTCATTAGCAGTCGCCAGACACATCTCTCCTCTCCCACTCGTCTTAATACCTCTTCATTCGTAACCTATCTACCCATCTGATCGTCATCATTCTCCTATAACACCACATTTCAAACGCTTCGATTCTCCTCTTTTCTGCTGCACCAATAGTCCAAGTTTCACTTCCATATAGCTCCACGCTCCAGACAAAGGCTTTCAAAAATGCCATCCTAATACCTAAATCTATATTCGATGTCAACAGATTCCTTTTTTTGTAGAAATGCTTTCCTTGCCTGAGCCAACCTACTTTTTTTACCCTCTTTGTTTCGACCATCACTGGTTATTTTGCTTCCTAAGTAACAGAAGTTTCCTACTTCCTTTAGCTGAATGATCGTATGGCCTCCGGAGAGGCCGAGTGCAGGTCTTTCTAGTTGACGCCCGTGGGCGACCTGCGCGTCGTAATGAGGATGAAGTGATGATGAAGACGGCACATACACCCAGTCCCTGAGCCACGGGAATTAACCTCAGGAGATTAAAATCCCTGATGGCTCGGCCGGGAATCGAACCCGGGGCACTTTGGGCCAAAGCCTAGCACGCTAACCATTTAGCCACAGAGCCGGACTTCCTTTAGCTTTTCACCTACCAATTTAATATCCATAGAGGGTTCTGATTTATTTCGGATGCATTCCAATATTTTTGTTTTACATTTATTAATTTTTATCATGAATTCTTTCCTCATGACGGAGTCCATACCATTCATAAACTCATTCAAACCCTCAGGCGTATCGGCAAAATTGACGATGGCATCAGGAAATCTCCGAGTTGAAATTATTTCTCCTTGAATCTCCACTCCCACTTTAAATTTTTCTCCAATTTCCTTCATTGCTTGTTCAATGTAAGTATTGAAAAGTATGGGTGATAAGTTGCAGCCTTGCCTCACACCTTTCTGAATACCAGCTTCCCTCCTATGTTTTTCAGCTCGAATGACTGCTGTCTGGTTTCTGTGTAGATTTTAGATCCCTGTACTTTATTCCAATAATTTTCAAAATGTCAAACAATTTAGCCCAATCAACGTTATCAAAAGTATTTTCTAAGTCTACAAATTCCATGAACATTCTCTTATATTTCCTTATTCTACCTTCCAAAATCAACCTAAGACTTAGTACGGCTTTCCTTGTTCCTACATTTCTCCTGAAACCAAACTGGTCTTCACCCAACTCCGTATCTATCTGGCTTTCCATTCTTTTGTAAATTATTCTAGACAGGATCTTAAAAGCATGAGTAATCAAGCTGATTGTACGGTAAACTTCACATCTGTCAGCTCATACTTTCTTCGGTATAGGGATGATCACATTTTTCGTGAAATCAGAGGGTACCTCACCAGCCTCATGAATCCTACACGCCACGTGAAATAACCTGATCAGACCATCATCACCTATGCAGCGTAGCAAGAGCCCTCTACATCAGTCGTCTTCAATTCATGCCCGACGAATGTTGCAGCAGTTCAAGAAAGATAGTCTGAAACTGTTCGCTCTAAATGGACACAAAATATAAAATTAATTAGGCTAATCGAAATGTCAGGTGTGATATTCTAAATAATAATCAAAGCAGTTCCTTTTAGTGGATATTCTGAAATCGAAATTTAATAATAACGAAAATAATGTCGCCTCCGTAGCGTAGCGGTCAGCATGGTTAGCTGCCGCCCCGGAGGTCCTGGGTTCGATTCCCGGCTCTGCCACGAAATTTGAAAAGTGGTATGAGGACTGGAACGGGGTCTACTCAGCATCGGGTGTTCAAATTGAGTAGAGGGGGTTCGATTCCCACCTCAGCCATCCTCGAAGTGGTTTTCCGTGGTTTCCCACTTCGTCTTCTGGCAAATGCCGGAATGGTAATGCCCCCGGAAATTGAATTATATTGAGACCACGATGGCTGTATTGGAAAATTATCAGTAAAGTTATGGATGTCATAGTTATGACGTGGATATTCATGACGTAGGCACGGATGACGTAGAATTCATGCCAGTAGGCTGATTGAGCGGAGATTCTTGGTGACGTCATGATTTTATTCGAGAAAGATCCGAGATTTACGACGCAGTCGCAGGAAACAAGGTATTGTGCTAAGGAAGAAGCTACGCTATTGGAGGAGAGACGCGAACCAATGAACGATAGTTTGGAAGGAAGACGGAGATTGCTGAAACTACGATATTCGATTACTTTTGGCATGCAGATTTATGGAAATCTATTTTCAGCTATGGCATTGATTTGGAATTTTGAAGAAATTAATTTTGAGTTTTTGAATTTTGAAAATCCGTCAAGAATAGCCAAAGTTAAAACTTCCAGCAATGACGCAGCAACAGGCTATGGTAGGGATGAATACGCCCCTTAAGAAGTTGATAAAAGGTCGTGCACAGGAGAGAGGAGCTCTCATACTCAGCTCATACTGATACTGATACGCTCAGATCTCATACTTGTGATCGCATATATATTTCTGGTGATATAGAGTTATTTTCAAGTGATTCAGTGAAGTAAGGTGTCTTTAGCGTGAGGTGAAAGCCTTGCCGCATCGAACGAACTCGGAGCAGTTCCATTTCACGCTGCTCAAAACTAGGTGAAGTTGAAACGCGCACATTAACGTTTCCACCAGTCAAGATATCAAGCGCTAACTTCAGCCTGTATGATAATTCTATTAGGCAGTATAACATTAAGGTGTATACAAGATTTGAACGATTTCACAGTGATACTTCGAAAGATATTGGAACTTTTAGGCTGCCAACAAAAGTGATTTTCTCGCCACAGGAGAAACACTTTTATATTCCACATTATACACTACGGCTGACACGTGGAGTGCAACAGTTTGGTATTACAACGATACATTCGACTATGGAACACTATAATATTGCAGTGCTTTTGATCATTATAATCGTAGTTGAGATGAAAGGCTAAGGCTTTGATGCAATTGGGACATATGTCATTGGAGTAAAGTAACAGCATGGAACTTCGTTAATCGTCTTTCTACAAAAGCGAGCATGTAGTGAACATCCAACTACACTCATGCATCGTTAATCCATCGCTGAATTATACCAGATAACAGTGGAAATATTTTCATACTCCACAACTATGAATATTTCTGCGGAAATAACTACATTAAATTTCATGACGAATTCCTGCAAGAACTTCAGAGAACTTTCAAGAGAGGCCAGGGTTATCCCGGCGCACAATGAAGAATTTTGCCGGAAGGATGTTTCTCGTATCCACGGAGCAGTGCCATTTCGGAGGAGGAAGCAGTTCGATTCTCCGAGGACGCTGATTCCTGTTTCGAGGATGGAGCTCATCTTTAAGTTGGTGAAATGGATCCACCAGCAGTCTTCGTTGGGGAATTTTCCTCTGGAACGTCAATCGGCAGATAAGGTAGTCGTGAACGTTTCTTGTATTATTTGAGTTTGTAGCGATATTTGAGCAACCATTCTTCCCATATTTTCTGTCCTACCTTTTGCCCCATTTTATTGATTGATATTTTTGTACTCAGTACACTTCGATGATTTATGCCTTTTTCTTCGATTTTTGAGACATTGCTATGTCATTGGCATACTTAAATAATTTTGGATCAGTTGAGACTGATGATTTAGATTCTTTCAGTAATTTGCATATTTTTGTAGTCACGATTTGACTGTAAAGTTAACGATTTGCTATGGCAGATTTGAATTCAGACAGCGTGTCATTTTATTAAAGTAATTCTATTCAGTTAATTACTTTGACCAATTTTCTGTCATCCTCAAGAAAGAAGAATAATTAAAAGATTTTAGAGCGTTAAAATCTTTTTCGATATCGACGATCTTTGAAATACTAGTCGTCTTATGAACATGATTGCAACATAGATATTTATCATTGCATTATAGACAATTTTATGAAATACGAACGTTGATTACAATTTATTGAATACACTATAGTAATGAATAATGAAGATAGGAGTTTTTCTCAATTCTAGATTGGAACAATAATGTTTGCATTCCACAATCTAATTGTATTCTATTCGACTATTTTGCAGTTTAGTTGAACTTTGTTTGAAGATAGTATTTTTATACTGCGTCACTTTGAAGATGTTAATCTCAATTTTGATAGACCAGGCAGGAGTGTCTAATCGTATTTGCTATTAAATTTATTTGTGATTGGCAAATTTTTACTTCATATCGATTCATGAATGAAACCCACGAAGGTTAAATGATAACAGTCATTATTACAATTGATGAATATAAGAATTTTTAAAGAGGAACAATGGATGTATAAGCGATAGTTTAGTGGACGTGTAAAAGTCGCTGTTGAGTAATGCCCTTGAATAATGAAGGATGTTCCCACAATAATTAATGAAGTTGATGAATTAATAGTGGAGGTTTTTTGTGTGTAGTTGGAAGATTTTTATGCCATATATATGAAGATATATGATGAATTTTGGGCCAATTGTTGTGCCATGTTTGTGCGTTATGAGCAAAGTATTTTCCCGCTGAATGTTGTTCTTGTTCTTTGAAAGATTGTTCATATGAAGATACTGTTAAAATTAACACGAGTGTTAAATAATTTGAGATAAAGATTTTGAATGGAGGTTACAGTCACAAATATTAATAATTATTATTAAACATTATTAAACCTGAATTTGACAGTTTAATATAACTAACCTTCATTGGTCGATTATATCAATACGATTTGAGTAATTATCAACCGGATAGACGTGTGGTTCAATGTATTCCTTGTATAAATAATATAAACAATTCAATATTGTAAAATAATTTTGTAAATATCTTTGTTAAATAATTTGAAATGATGGTGATTAATAGAAGCGTGTATTAAATTTTCAATGGTCATTTGACATTGTTATAAACCATTTATTATTATTATAAATAATTAATGAACTTTTGTTATTAACATTTAGAGTTTTTTTTATACTCTAAACAATGCAAGTTAAGCAAGTGGTTTAAACAAATAATCATGATTTGGGATTGTTGGAGGAATCCAATGGTGTTTGAATGAAGCATGTAAGACATTTGCGTGATAATATTTCAGTTGAGATGTGAACATTTACGTATTTGAAAAGAGAGAGCCGAGCTCTGAGGTAGCACGCTTATGCTAGGGTTGAACGAACGGGTGTCCGCTTTGACCATACAGGTGCCTTGCAGCTGGTCCGGACAACTGTGTTACTGAGACCAAGGGCGTTTCATAATAGCCTTGTGGCTATAAATAAAATATGCAGTATATAAACACGCAAAGCAATTGATATGTGTGTCTCATCCCAAATCCCGTTTCCATTCCCAGTGCATTGTTATATTTTCGTTGTTATGAGCTTGAGAAAGCTAAAACATTATATGTAGAGAATACAGGTCCTACAGGAGGACATGATTATGTGGTTAATGGCTTCTGATTGCCACGTATATTTTGTTGTTTCATTTTGTTAAAAATCATACTTTATGTGAAATAAATTATTGTGCAGTTTAAAGTTTCTCGTCTTCGTTTTTTGGTTCATTTTAAATATCATGGTGGAGGTTATTGTGAGGACATACTTTTAAGTGATCCAGTTGACAACCCAGTCCCCGAGATATATTTAAGAGGTAAGTAAAGGTAAGTATGAAACCCCGTATATTTTGGTGTGTTCCACAATAATTTTCTTGTTAACTATTGTGCTCTAATCTCGATAGTATCTGTCAGTGCCATTTTCATTGATGTAGCTATGCCGGCGCGTTTGATTATTGGCAATCCGATTGAGGGGGCGGATATCTGACAGCCTACTATCCGGATATCGGGTACAGTAGGATTGGCGCCGCAATTCGGTGGGGCTCGATTGTCTCGATTGGCACGATCAGCAAAACATTGGATTACCAAGTTATTGCAGTAGAATTGACACCGCAATTTTTGTGGAGTGTTCGAATAACATTGGATTACCAAGTTATCGATGTCAAAGGGATTGTGAAGACTCAAATAAAGAGGTTGATTCTTTGTTAGATGTCTTAGCCATTTGTAGAATTTGAGGGTGTGATTATATAGGAATAAATGTTGTGTTGTATTAGGAAAATTACACTCAGAAAAGATCAGATCTTATACGACTTGAAAGAGGTTAAATAGGCTGGAAACTTAGAAAAATCGCCTATGATCTGGAATCTTATTTTATTTGACCGGCTTATGACATGTATAGTCATATTAAAGATAAAATTAAACTATTTGGATTGTAAATGTAAACTATTTGTGTTAGGATATTTTAAAATGAACCAAAGAAACTTGAACATGTGCTTGAGTTTATTTCAACATGAAGTGCCTACGAAGGTTAATTATAAGGTAATTATAAGTTAGATTTAAGACAGAAAATTGCTCAAATTTTATATATGGTGAAGAATGTTGCTCAGATGTTGTTATTTTACTCTGTTTGATGTATGTCCCTAAAGCAGTTTATTATTGAATATTGTTGAAATGGCAGATGAAAGTCTGAGAATTATGTTGGAGGAGATGTCTGCTAACTTGAAAGCTAGCATGAATGAAAGTGTGAGGGAAATGGAAGCTAGGAATACTAGTCGAATGGAGGAGATGGAAGCTAGGAATGCTAGTAATTTGAGAGATAGCATGAATGAAAGTTTGAAAGTTCTTCAGACTAGTTCTGCAAACTTAGAGGATAATATGTCGCGTTTACAGATTAATACCCAAGGAATTGAGAATGCTGTAACTGACATGCGCACAGACGTGTCCAATGTGCATAAAGATGTGTCTGTTGTTAAAATTGATGTGTCTAAGGTACAAAAGGATCTTACTATGTTGAATCTTGATGTTGCTAATGTCCGGAGTGATATTTCTTGTGCTAGGGCTGAAGTAGTTGTTGTTAAAAATGATGTTGCGACTGTCCAAGACAAGGTTGAGGAAGTCCAAAGAGAAGTCCAAAATGTTAGAACTGACGTGTCCAATGTTCAGGTTGATATTAATAACATTCATTCGGATGTAAATGAGATGCAAAGTGATATAAATAAGATTCAAGTAGAAGTCAACACAGTTTTCGTAGATATTGCTAAAGTCCAAACTGATGTAAATAAAGTCAGGGAAGAAATAGAAAACTCGAAAACACTTTGTACGCGTAATATGAGTGCATTAACGACTAGGCTAGTTGATGAGTCAGTTAGAACGACAGCGTCTTTAGCAGGTTTAAAGTATGATGTAGAGGTCATGAGAACCCAGGTATTAGACCATAATAGATTACTCAAAGAAGATATCGAAGGAGACATAGCAGAAATGCTAACGGCAAATGTAGCAGTATGGAAAGACGAGTGGAATAGGTCAAGTGGGGAACATGTAACCCAAATTCAGGAACGTATTGAAAGAAAACTTGCCAGTACTCAAATAGATATTAACAATGAAGTAGTACAGATTAGGAAAGATTTAAGCGTAAGGATGGATTCGCTATCCGAGAGACAAGTAGAAGATAGAACACAAATAGGTCAGGATGTGCAAGCATTAAAATCTGCGTTAGAGGATCAGATTCATAAAGTTGTCTCTGATGTAAATGAAACGACGAGAAAATTGCAGAATTTGAAGCTAGGAGAAGCTAGTTTAATGGAGACCTACAAAGAAGAGTTAATCAGGAAAGTCTTAACGGAAATCACTGACAAGGATACAGAAGGCTTGGCTTGCGAAACCAATAGGAATTATGCCAGAAGATATAACCTAGATCCAGAAGAGAGAGACGTGACTCCTGAAGAACGTATAACCAGATTCAGGGAGGAAGATGACGAGAGGAATAGGGAACCTGAGTGGAACTATCGAGATAGTGGAAAGATTTTTGATTGGAGGACCCCTTGAATGGTTTAGAGCTTTTCGATACACATTCAGTAACTTTGACGAGTTTGCAGAGGCATTAATCAAACGATTTTGGTCCATAGAAGCGCAGAATTCGTTAAGAGCGGAGGTTTATTCAAGAAAATACTCAGGTACTCTTCCAACACGGTACGCTGATTTCTTTACGAGTCAATTGTCCCGCTTGAGATATTTGCAACCCCCATTGTCGACGGAGCAATTAATTGATGCGATTTCTCGTATGCTGCCTGTGGAGGTGAGGAGACTAATCATTTCATCAAACATCAGAGATTTGACCAGCATGGACGAATTACTGAGGAGGTTAGACTACACAAGTCCAATGCCTAACGTGGTACAGAAAGGTCAAAGGCATGACTTCAAAGAAATAAATACTGTATACATGGACCAAGTTCAGCAAACTGACAAGCCAGACGAAGAGAAAACTGACAATGTAGGTCCTCACAGGAATAATCAGTTTAGGAATAACAGATCGCAAGGTTACCGTCCGTATCAACAGAGAAGAGGCTGGAACTATAATCGAGGCAACTACAACAATGGAAGAGGCAGATATTACAACAATAATGGTTATAACAGAAATTATAATAGAAATAACCAGAACCAAAATAGAAATCAGGATTCTCAAGGTCAGGTTATGACACCCGATCAGTATCAGGAAAGAGAGAAGGAAAGCCAGCAATACCTGAAGGAGTTACGGGAAAAAGAAGCCGAAAATCAAAAGAAAAGGCAGGATGTTGTGATTGATCCTGGGCCTTCTACGAGCCAGCATAATTTTGAGGTCGGTAACACAAAAAAAACGCCGATTTCTCAACGTCAGTGAGAACCTGTAAATACATTGCCACACCACACCTAATTACAATTAATGAGATATATGAAGTTACTGATGAAGATTTACTAGAAGAGAGGGGTATCGTTAAAGAGGAAAGACCATGTGCATTACCTATCATTTCTGTACTGATAGATGGCCAACAGTATAAAGCCCTGATGGACACTGGTGCGATTATTTCCATCATTTCAGAAGATTGTTATCAAAATCTGCTAAAAGGAGAGAACATGACAGTTCTACCTGTTTCTACCGTCAAAGTGAGAGGGATTTTCCAAGATAAGGCAGTGAAGTGCAAGATTCAAGTCTTATTGAACTTTGAGATCAATGGAAGGAATTATGAACAGATCTTCATTGTGGTGAGCAAGATCAATTTTGATATGGTGCTTGGAATCGATTTTATATCGAAGGTTGGAGCTATTATTGACATGAAGAACAGAAGTATTAGCTTTAATGATGGGTACATGATCACAGAAGAGATAGAAGAACAGGACGTGAAAAACAGTCTGGAGATAGACCTTAGGGAAGAGATTTTGAATACCATAATTAATGAAGTGGAAAATTTAGCAGAAATACCCAGTAGAAAAACTGAAGGATTTGAAGAAGTTCAGGGGGAATTTGAGGATCTGATAAAGGAATTCCAAGATATTTTCGATGAAAAGCCTGGATTGATTAAGGATTATAAGTACAAGATAAGGCTGACAGATGAAACCCCTTACCAGAAGAGAATATACCCCATTCCTGAGAAATACTATCAAGAAGTACGAGGGTTAATCAGAAAAATGGAGGTAGACGGGATTATTAAAAAACAGGCGTCGTCTTACATAAACCCCATCACAGTAGTGAAGAAAAGTAATGGTCAGATACGTCTTTGTCTCGATGCCAGGACCATCAACTTGAAGATTCTTCCAGAAAATGACCGACCCCCTAAGATCAGAGATCTGCTTCGAAAATTCAAAGGGAGAGCATGTTTCAGCGTTCTTGACTTGACGTCTTCATTTTATCAAGTTCAACTAGAAGAAGAGAGTATGCAGTACACTGGATTCCTATTTTACCAGACGTCATGGGTCTTTGTGAGAATGCCTTTTGGAATGGTTAACAGTGGACCAGCACTCATTCGAGCACTTGATAGTAAGCTCACTGACGAAGTAAAGGAGAATGTAATCTGCTACATTGACGATTTAATTGTATCTTCACCCAACGCCGCAGAACATTTAGTGCACCTGAGAAAGTTGTTCGAGAATTTAAGGGAGGCCAATATCAAAGTCAATTTTGGAAAATGTCAATTCTTGAAGAAGGAGATAAATTACTTGGGGCATACAATTGATAAAGATGGATATCATCCAAACATGCAGAAAGTAGATGCAATCACTAGATTCCCAAAGCCAACTAAGGTGAAACAAGTCAGAGAATTTGTAGCGCTTGCCAATTCATTAGCAGCCACTGTCCGAGATACTCTGAAATTATGGCTCCTCTGTATGATTTACTCAAGAAAAATAATAGATGGAAATGGAGTACCGCAGCAAACGAGGCTTTTGAGAAAGCAAAGGAGATGCTCAGAAACAATGTCAAACTGGAGTACCCAGACTTTGAGAAGGTATTTTATATAGAGTCTGATGCATCAAGAATAGGCATTAGTGCAGTCTTATACCAGAAAGACGAGGCAGGCAACAAGCACTACATTGCGTTCACTAGTCGGAAGTTGAAGAAACACGAGGAAAATTACTTTACGACAGAACTAGAAGCGTTAGCTTTTGTAACAGCTTTGCAAGCTTGGAAAAAAATGTTGCTGGGACATAAGGTTATCATTATTACTGACCATAAAGCACTACAGTTTATGCTGCAAACTGACATGTCTAGTGATAGATTGACACGTTGGGCTTTGTTCACCCAACAGTTTAATGTCACTATCGTCCACCAGCCTGGGAAAGATAACTTACTGGCTGATGCTTTATCACGTAACCCTATTAAAAATGTGCAGATACACCATGTACAATTGGAGCAAGAAGATCAAGAAACCGTTAGGAGATTAGCCCGAATCGGTGTGTCACAGAAGAGACACGCTCCAATCAGGAAAATGTACAGGTTCCTTAAGGGTTACATGGACAATACTGATGTTGACTATGCAGCTACACAGAGAGAATCACGACACTTTGTCTTGAGTGGAGACATTGTATGTAAGTATGCTGACTCTGCGCATACAAAGCTTCGAATAGTCGTGCCACCTAAACTTGTTGTCAATTTAGTGTGGGTAGCTCATCACGCAACTGGACATGCGGGTTTAGATAAAACTCTTGATACTGTTAAAGAGAGGTTTATTTGGACTAACATGCGTTCCAGCATTGCTAATGTCATTCGTTCATGTGATAAATGTCAAAGAGCAAAGTATGCTTCCGCTCTATTGAAAGGAAAACCTAAGGCTATGATTCCCTCTAAACCGAATGAACTCATGGCGACAGACATATTTGGTCCTTGTCCGAAGGGATATCAGGGTAATCAGTATCTGTTGGTTACCGTGGATGTCTTCTCAAAATTTGTAACAATGAGTCCCATGCAAAAAGCTAACACGAGGAACGTTGTAAGCAGACTGGAACATGCTGTATTTCCAAAAGCTGGTAAACCAGAATATTTACTTTCGGATCATGGAGCTCAATTTACGTCCTTGGAATTTGCTGCAGATATGGAAAGGCTTGGTATTAAGCACATATTTTCAAGCGTGCGATATCCGGAATCGAATTCTTCGGAAAGATATATGGCTGAATTTTCGAAATTCTGTCGAATTTTCTGTCCAAATGATCATTCTGGTTGGGTGAGATTTGTACCCCTTATTGAGGAATGTCTAAATTCTACAGTGCAGGAGAGCACAGGAGAGGTGCCAATGAGACTTCATCTAGGAAAAAACCCAGAAAGGCCATGGGATAATCTTTTTAACCACGTTCCTAGAGATCCCGACTTAGGAAGGCAGCAGAGAATAGACAGAGCGAAGGAACAACTCCAGAAAGCAGCACAAAAACGACTGAAAAGAGTAGCTGGAAAACGTTTTGGTGCTCCCTTAGAAATTGGAAATCTGGTATTACTACGCAGACCTGTCAAGGCTGATGTAAGTAAGAAAATCTACCCCAAATTTGGATTAGTGTTCATGGGTCCGTTCAGAATTACGAATGCCTATGGAAACAACTGTTATGAACTATACGATGATGAGAATAATGTCGTTTATGGCAAGTTCAATGCTGGGAACTTGAAGAAATATTATAGAAGAGTAAGCCAATAATAATTCAATTTCGTGTTCAAGTGAATTGAGATATTTATAACACAGAGTTTAAAAACAATTTGCAACTGTTTTTAAAACGTGGTGAAGGGAGAATGCCCCCGGAAATTGAATTATATTGAGACCACGATGGCTGTATTGGAAAATTATCAGTAAAGTTATGGATGTCATAGTTATGACGTGGATATTCATGACGTAGGCACGGATGACGTAGAATTCATGCCAGTAGGCTGATTGAGCGGAGATTCTTGGTGACGTCATGATTTTATTCGAGAAAGATCCGAGATTTACGACGCAGTCGCAGGAAACAAGGTATTGTGCTAAGGAAGAAGCTACGCTATTGGAGGAGAGACGCGAACCAATGAACGATAGTTTGGAAGGAAGACGGAGATTGCTGAAACTACGATATTCGATTACTTTTGGCATGCAGATTTATGGAAATCTATTTTCAGCTATGGCATTGATTTGGAATTTTGAAGAAATTAATTTTGAGTTTTTGAATTTTGAAAATCCGTCAAGAATAGCCAAAGTTAAAACTTCCAGCAATGACGCAGCAACAGGCTATGGTAGGGATGAATACGCCCCTTAAGAAGTTGATAAAAGGTCGTGCACAGGAGAGAGGAGCTCTCATACTCAGCTCATACTGATACTGATACGCTCAGATCTCATACTTGTGATCGCATATATATTTCTGGTGATATAGAGTTATTTTCAAGTGATTCAGTGAAGTAAGGTGTCTTTAGCGTGAGGTGAAAGCCTTGCCGCATCGAACGAACTCGGAGCAGTTCCATTTCACGCTGCTCAAAACTAGGTGAAGTTGAAACGCGCACATTAACGTTTCCACCAGTCAAGATATCAAGCGCTAACTTCAGCCTGTATGATAATTCTATTAGGCAGTATAACATTAAGGTGTATACAAGATTTGAACGATTTCACAGTGATACTTCGAAAGATATTGGAACTTTTAGGCTGCCAACAAAAGTGATTTTCTCGCCACAGGAGAAACACTTTTATATTCCACATTATACACTACGGCTGACACGTGGAGTGCAACAGTTTGGTATTACAACGATACATTCGACTATGGAACACTATAATATTGCAGTGCTTTTGATCATTATAATCGTAGTTGAGATGAAAGGCTAAGGCTTTGATGCAATTGGGACATATGTCATTGGAGTAAAGTAACAGCATGGAACTTCGTTAATCGTCTTTCTACAAAAGCGAGCATGTAGTGAACATCCAACTACACTCATGCATCGTTAATCCATCGCTGAATTATACCAGATAACAGTGGAAATATTTTCATACTCCACAACTATGAATATTTCTGCGGAAATAACTACATTAAACTTCATGACGAATTCCTGCAAGAACTTCAGAGAACTTTCAAGAGAGGCCAGGGTTATCCCGGCGCACAATGAAGAATTTTGCCGGAAGGATGTTTCTCGTATCCACGGAGCAGTGCCATTTCGGAGGAGGAAGCAGTTCGATTCTCCGAGGACGCTGATTCCTGTTTCGAGGATGGAGCTCATCTTTAAGTTGGTGAAATGGATCCACCAGCAGTCTTCGTTGGGGAATTTTCCTCTGGAACGTCAATCGGCAGATAAGGTAGTCGTGAACGTTTCTTGTATTATTTGAGTTTGTAGCGATATTTGAGCAACCATTCTTCCCATATTTTCTGTCCTACCTTTTGCCCCATTTTATTGATTGATATTTTTGTACTCAGTACACTTCGATGATTTATGCCTTTTTCTTCGATTTTTGAGACATTGCTATGTCATTGGCATACTTAAATAATTTTGGATCAGTTGAGACTGATGATTTAAATTCTTTCAGTAATTTGCATATTTTTGTAGTCACGATTTGACTGTAAAGTTAACGATTTGCTATGGCAGATTTGAATTCAGACAGCGTGTCATTTTATTAAAGTAATTCTATTCAGTTAATTACTTTGACCAATTTTCTGTCATCCTCAAGAAAGAAGAATAATTAAAAGATTTTAGAGCGTTAAAATCTTTTTCGATATCGACGATCTTTGAAATACTAGTCGTCTTATGAACATGATTGCAACATAGACATTTATCATTGCATTATAGACAATTTTATGAAATATGAACGTTGATTACAATTTATTGAATACACTATAGTAATGAATAATGAAGATAGGAGTTTTTCTCAATTCTAGATTGGAACAATAATGTTTGCATTCCACAATCTAATTGTATTCTATTCGACTATTTTGCAGTTTAGTTGAACTTTGTTTGAAGATAGTATTTTTATACTGCGTCACTTTGAAGATGTTAATCTCAATTTTGATAGACCAGGCAGGAGTGTCTAATCGTATTTGCTATTAAATTTATTTGTGATTGGCAAATTTTTACTTCATATCGATTCATGAATGAAACCCACGAAGGTTAAATGATAACAGTCATTATTACAATTGATGAATATAAGAACTTTTAAAGAGGAACAATGGATGTATAAGCGATAGTTTAGTGGACGTGTAAAAGTCGCTGTTGGGTAATGCCCTTGAATAATGAAGGAGGTTCCCACAATAATTAATGAAGTTGATGAATTAATAGTGGAGGTTTTTTGTGTGTAGTTGGAAGATTTTTATGCCATATATATGAAGATATATGATGAATTTTGGGCAAATTGTTGTGCCATGTTTGTGCGTTATGAGCAAAGTATTTTCCCGCTGAATGTTGTTCTTGTTCTTTGAAAGATTGTTCATATGAAGATACTGTTAAAATTAACAAGAGTGTTAAATAATTTGAGATAAAGATTTTGAATGGAGGTTACAGTCACAAATATTAATAATTATTATTAAACATTATTAAACCTGAATTTGACAGTTTAATATAACTAACCTTCATTGGTCGATTATATCAATACGATTTGAGTAATTATCAACCGGATAGACGTGTGGTTCAATGTATTCCTTGTATAAATAATATAAACAATTCAATATTGTAAAATAATTTTGTAAATATCTTTGTTAAATAATTTGAAATGATGGTGATTAATAGAAGCGTGTATTAAATTTTCAATGGTCATTTGACATTGTTATAAACCATTTATTATTATTATAAATAATTAATGAACTTTTGTTATTAACATTTAGAGTTTTTTTTATACTCTAAACAATGCAAGTTAAGCAAGTGGTTTAAACAAATAATCATGATTTGGGATTGTTGGAGGAATCCAATGGTGTTTGAATGAAGCATGTAAGACATTTGCGTGATAATATTTCAGTTGAGATGTGAACATTTACGTATTTGAAAAGAGAGAGCCGAGCTCTGAGGTAGCACGCTTATGCTAGGGTTGAACGAACGGGTGTCCGCTTTGACCATACAGGTGCCTTGCAGCTGGTCCGGACAACTGTGTTACTGAGACCAAGGGCGTTTCATAATAGCCTTGTGGCTATAAATAAAATATGCAGTATATAAACACGCAAAGCAATTGATATGTGTGTCTCATCCCAAATCCCGTTTCCATTCCCAGTGCATTGTTATATTTTCGTTGTTATGAGCTTGAGAAAGCTAAAACATTATATGTAGAGAATACAGGTCCTACAGGAGGACATGATTATGTGGTTAATGGCTTCTGATTGCCACGTATATTTTGTTGTTTCATTTTGTTAAAAATCATACTTTATGTGAAATAAATTATTGTGCAGTTTAAAGTTTCTCGTCTTCGTTTTTTGGTTCATTTTAAATATCATGGTGGAGGTTATTGTGAGGACATACTTTTAAGTGATCCAGTTGACAACCCAGTCCCCGAGATATATTTAAGAGGTAAGTAAAGGTAAGTATGAAACCCCGTATATTTTGGTGTGTTCCACAATAATTTTCTTGTTAACTATTGTGCTCTAATCTCGATAGTATCTGTCAGTGCCATTTTCATTGATGTAGCTATGCCGGCGCGTTTGATTATTGGCAATCCGATTGAGGGGGCGGATATCTGACAGCCTACTATCCGGATATCGGGTACAGTACCTTTTTCAAGGCCACGGCCGCCTCCTACCATCTTCCTTGCCTATCCATCCTGACCATCCATTACCTTCCCTCATGAGGCCCCGGTTCGCTTTGCAGGTGAGGCCGTCTGGGTGAGGTGCCAATCACACCTCACCAGTTGTATCCCTTCCGATTAGATGTTCCCAGCTCTAGGACACTGCCCGTAGAGGCGGTAGTGGTGAGTTCCCTCGCTGAGTCCGTGGGTTCCACCAACCTGGAGGGTAAACGACTAAAAATATAAAAAAAAGTAATGGATAAAACCATAGATTGTAACTTTGGATTAGTTACACTGCCTGGACAAACAGTTTATTGCTTACGATTTTGAACAGCACGTCAGGAAAACTATAAATATTGGCATTGATCCAATGATAATTTGTATACATCTGTATCATATAGCCTATCTTCTTGGGGCAGTGAGGCGGGACTAGCGTTACGGGGCAGAATGGAAGTGAATGACATTGCCACATTCTAGGCGCAGCGACGATATAACATTTGCATTTTCAGCTCAATATTTCTAGTAACAAGTTTCTTAGTGCATTAAGAACCCGTGTTTTTTTTTAATCATAAATACCTCTACAGGTGTGGAGAGAAAAAATTACTTGATGAATAGTATCTGTCCCTTTAATGAGTTGATAGGCTATAGCCTAGATATTTTGGTGGTTTATTACAGTGAAGAGATCACCGCAATTTATAAGGAGACAGCAGTGGCTACGCTGGCTAAAGTGCAGCGTTAGGTCATGTGGCCAAGCTCTCTGCTGACTCGGTAGTCGTGTGGGTTCGAGCCCCACCTTCAGCCGTCCTTTAGATTGTTTTCCGTGGTTTCCCATTTTCAACTCCAGGCAAATGCTGGGACGGTACCTTCTGACAGGCCACGGCCGCTTCCTTCCACATCCTTGCCCAGTTTCATTCATCTTGATCATTCCATCTCTCATCCCGACGCGCAGGTCGCCCATGGGCGTCGACTTGAAAGACCTGCACTCGGCCTCTCAGGAGGCCACACGACAAAAAAAGACCAGGAGATATGAAATAGGCACTTGTTGGATACAAAATATCCAGTTGTCCTGCTTGGGTGTAGGCTATAGTGTTCTATTGTTGTTGATGCTGGCTAGTTAACTATTTAGTATTTACCTTTTCTTATCTGACCGACACATTGACTTAATTACTTTCCAAATTGCACTCGAATGCGGTAGATGTTCTTTATTATCACAACATACAGAGTTTGCTTAACAGGAAGAATACTTGGGGTGATGATGAGTTGGGCCCATGGTCAAAACATTCCTCTGCTTATTACCCTTGACTCTAGGTTAGATGAGGTGAGGTTAGGGGACGTGAGGTTGCGTTAGGTTAGGTGGAGTTAGGTTAGGTTAAGTAAGGTCTGGTTAGGTTAGATTAGGTCAGTTTAGGTTAGGTGGGATTAGGTTAGGTTAGTTTAGGTTAGGTTAGCTCAGGTTAGGTTAAGTGAGATTAGGTTAGGTTAGGTTAGGTGTGGTGAGGTTAGGTCAGATTAGGATAGGTTTGATGAGGTTGAGGTCGATTAGGTTAGGTTAGGTTAGATCATGTAAGTTTAGATTAGGTCAGGTTGGGTGAGGTTAGGTTAGGTTATTTAACCTTATTTAATGTTTTATTGCAAATACCATATTAAGTTGTTATACAGAAATCATTAAATGTGCATGTATAATCATTTCAATAATTGTCTTTTATATTGAAATGTAATAATAATTGACTAGTTGAAACCCGTCAATACATGACGGCATATAAGAAAATATTTACTGAAGAATTTTATTATATACGTTCTTTGTACAATTATTTTTTGACACTATTGAAACTTTAAGGGCGTCAAAAGATTGCACTCTAGACATTGCAACATACTGCTAGCCATGATTGAAAACTTGATGAGGCAAATTGAGACCTATACGTTCCAGAGTTCCCCCTTGAGCTTTATTGATTGTGATAAAGTATGCCAAGCGAATCGGAAAATGTTGACTCTTAAAAGAAAATGATTGTTTTATCCGGTGGGGTTAAATCAAGTCGAAGGATTAGACCTTTATGCCTAATTTTAACTGCACTTACACGTGGTGGAAATATTTATTGCATCACCATTAATTACTTCGTAATTTTGTCTTTTACAGCTGTTTGCTTCAGGTTATACCAGTCTAATCGTTGTCAAACATTGTAGACACATTGTAGACACATTGTTGCCTTGATAGTTTGACTTCTTCTCACATTTCTTCGAACAATACACAACTCTTTGTTGTTGTCGTTTGTTTTTACAATGATGCCAGTGTTTATACAGTCATTTAGAGTTGAGACTTTGCAGTGAGAAGATGGGCAGGTCAGTTGAATTAACGCCAGAAAAGAAAGCTGCTCTAGTTGCTTATTCGTCTGTTGGTCTCAGCACCAGAGAGATAGCCTCTAACACAGGTTTTAATTTCAAGGTTACCGAAAAAATACAGGGAGGAAGGAAATATTGATCGAGAGAAAGGAAGAGGTCGAAGAAGGGCGTCTACTGCCAAACAGGACAGGATATTGAAAAGGCTTTCGCCCAAAGATCGTCACAAGTCATCAACTGAACTAAAGCGAGACTGGGAAGGAATGTGCGTCATCTCAGTAATCAGTAGAACTGCAAGAAATAGACTACTGAAAGCTGGACTCTCAGCCCGTCGACCTAAAAAGAAGCCTTGATTGCCCAAGAAACTGCGACAACAGCGGCTAAAATGGGCAAAAGCACATGTGACATGGACACCAGAGACGTGGAACAGAGTAATCTTTTCAGACCAGTCCCAAATTTAATCTGCATGACTCAGATGGAAAAGTGTTTGTGCATCGGAGAAAAGGTGAAGAATTTTTACCATCATGTATAACACATACTGTCAAACACCCACAAGGACAGATGGTCTCGGGGGGGGGGGGGGGGGGGGGGGGGGGGGCATTTCTAATCACAGAGTAGTTCGTCTGAACTTCATAAGTGGCACTGTCAACGCGGATGTCTACATAAGCATCCTTGAAAGGAAGCTTATGCCCACAATAAGAGACCAGTTTGGAGGTGTTTCCAGATGCATTTTTCAGGATGACTCCGCTCCTTGCTATAGAGCTTTGAAGGTGATTCCTATGATTAATAATTATACCAAGCACGAAGCTGATGCCATTCTTGGTTAATTATCACATATTTTTACAATTCAGGTAAAATCCTTCCTTCGACAAAATGGGGTTCAAGTGCCCGGAAACAGCCCAGATCTCAATCCTATTGAGAACTGTTGGAAGGTTATAGGCAATGTTATCACCAAAAAGATGCCACGGAATAAACGGGAACTGTTAGAGGGCCTTGTTCGTGTGTGGTTTCATGAACTGAGTGAGAAGTACTGTAAAAAGTTAATTCTTTCAGTGCCTTCACGATGCCAAGGGGTGATTAAGGCGCGCGGTGGAGCAACAAAGTATTAAATGGCAACAGTGCATTCATATAAGGCAATTGTGTATAAACAAACACTAAAATTGATCAGTGTCATGTTACAACATTAATACGCAGGGTTTGTTTCAACATTAGAATTCATATTTCAGAAGGACAAACAGAATAGCTGACATATCCTCCTACACCCATTTTTTCAAGAAAGTGTTAAATTATTTTTAAAAAAACTTTTTATACAAACAAAAATAGAGAATAAAATAAAATTGACAAACATTACTGCGTATATTTCATTTCTGATAGAAGTAGAGGGATTTCAGGCCAATTTAGGTCAGTTATTCAATTATTATTTTTAAAAATGTCAATTTTAGAAGGTGATGCAATAAATATTTCCACACTGTATTTCCAAGTCCAAGCATTTTCATGCATATTTCATATAATTAATATGGAATCAAGTCGAAGGGTTAGATCTCTCCGCCTAATTTTAACTGCACTTATTATTTCCAAATTCAAGCAATTTTCGTACATATTTATTATAATTAATATGTTAGCATTTAGATGCCCTTAGGAAACTTCAGATTTCTCAGGAGCATATCTATGGGTCAATCGTTTGGAGTATGTGGAAGTAAATCACTTAATTCCAAGGAATTCAAGAATTCTGAGGAAATATATACAACTGGCCGCAGGAACCGTCGCTTATAATTTTTAAATATACATTAACGAAGTTCTCTCTTAAATTCCTTGAGATATCATTTCCAGTGATAAATTGTTGCAGTCTGTCAAATATTTTATATTTAGGAAAATTAATTTTGCCATTACAACACCAAAGGTCAAAGTAACCAGGCGTAGATTTCTCGCTACAGAAATACAGTGCAGAACAATGTTTACATTTGTTCGTCAAGGACCATACACCTGACGGCATAATTTCTGGAATTGTTTCTGAAATGGCATTTTTTATATTAGATTTTAAAATTGGCTTCGTATTTTCTACGATTTTCCACTTTTTTGTGGCTAATGTTCTTTTTTCGTCAAATGGGTATATTTATTGCAGCAATTCTCTCCAAATTAACGTCATATTCAATAACACTATAGTGGCCTGCATCAACGTAGCCGCCAAATATTAAATGGCAAATAATACTTCCATTGCCAAAATCAACAGCGTGGTTAGACTCAATGTTATGTACTCTAAACAAATCATCAATAAACAATAATATTCACGTATACAATGCGTGAGCCTCCGTGGCTTTGGCGGCAGCACGCTGGCCTCTCACCGCTGGATCCGTGGTTCAAATCCCGGTCACTCCATGTGATATTTGTGCTGGACAAAGCGGAGGCAGACAGGTTTTTCTCCGGGTACTCCGGTTTTCCCCTGTCACAAATTTCATTCCAGCAACACTCTCCATTGTCATTTCATTTCATCTGTCATTCATTTAATCACTGCCCCAGGGGAGTGCGTCAGGCCTCGGCAGCCAGCACAGTTCATATCCTCGCCGCTAGATGGGGGCTTCATTCATTCCATTCCTGACCCGGTCGGTCGACTGGAAGCAGGCTGTGGATTTTCATTCATTCACGTATACAATGCAGTTCAGATACTTTCATTCTCAAGTTTGTTACTGATGAGAATGCGATGATACTGATCGAATGAAAATGAAGATGATTCACGTATACAATGAAGTTCAGATACTTTCATTCTCAAGTTTGTTACTGATGAGAATGCGATGATACTGATCGCCAATAATAAAATCCTTATAATTATTCATGCCAGCAACAATTTTTGCAATTTGCTTGCAAACGCAGCTCAGGATAACGTCCTGCATTTTGGAATAAACAGTACAAAACTGCTCTAAATAAGCAATTTCCATCACCTGATGTAGGTACAATCCTTTGCATTTCCATGACAGTAAATTAAGCAAGGGAACATACTTCGCCAACTACTGGAATGAGCATAGACTCTCTTCGACAGCCACCGTAATGGAGGGAGTTTAAGAGTTAGACTATATGCTCAGTGCTTGTCAAAAATCGTATTAACACAGGGAAGCCCAATCTTAAGGCTACATTCTGAGCTATCGCCCCGGATTCCAGGTTCGATCCCTGGTTTGCCAAGAAAATTTCTTCTGGTCTGAGGCCTGGAACGCGCACTCTTGAGGCAAACCTCAGGAAAGCAAGGTTAGATTCCTATCTCAACAATCTGGGATGTAGTTTTCCGTGGTTTGCCACGTCCACTGCAGGTAAATACCGGGATAGTTCGTAACTTAAAGCCTCGGTCGTCAATTCCCCATTCCCCACTTGAATTACAAATGCACACATCAGTACAGCCATCACAATAACACAGGTTATCAGAGAAAATTTTACACACACACACCAAAGTAGACGGGGCTGAGTGATTACGATGTCTGAGTCCATCAAATGAATTATATTCGTCAATTGTCTCTCATGGCGAAAGCGATTGTGGCCATCTTTTATTTAATAATTTAAAAGTATATGGCAATGCAAATCGTGGAGAATTCCTTACTTTACGGGAATAATAAAAGCAAAATATGTTAAGACAATGAATTACCAATAGCCAGAAAGAATAATTAGGAAATAGAAATACATGTCTGAGGTGAGACTCCTTCGACAATGCAAAATTCATTCCTGGGTCCGCAATGTTACCCCTGAGCCACCCAGTCAACAGACTTCTAAACCAATATTAAGTTACTTAAACAACAAACGAACTCAAACGTCTGTTGAAGTTCTTCAGTCCCCTCTTTTTAATTCTCAAAAACAAAGATCACACTACGATACGGTGAATCCTTTATCCGCCATTTCTCTAGAACTGTAATTCTGGTCTGAGGGCTGGAACGGAGCGCACTCTTGAGGCAAAACTAAGAAGGGCAAGGTTCGATTCCCATCTCAACAATCTGGGATGTGGTTTTCCGCGGTTTGCCACTTCCACTGCAGGTAAATACCGGGATAGTTCCTAACTTAAAGCCTTGGTCGCCAATTTCCCATTCCCCACTTGAATTACAAATGCACACATCAGTACTGCCATCACAATAACACAGGTTATCAGAGAAAATTTGACACACACACACACCAAAGTAGACGGGGCTGAGTGACCACGATGTCTGAGTCCAACAAATGAATTATGTTCGTCAATTGTCTCTCATGGCGAAAGCGATTGTGGCCATCTTTTATTTAATAATTTAAATGTATATGGGAACGTAAATCGTGGAGAATTCCTTACTTTACGGGAATAATAAAAGTAAAATATGTTAAGACAATGTATTACCAATAGTCAGAAAGAATAATTGAGAAATAAAAATATATGTCGGAGGTGGGATTCGAACTGCTTCCATTGTGCGATGCATAAATTAAGAACTTTCATCGCTACCGTCTGAGCTACTGAACCACTGGTAAAAAGAGTACAATATTAAGTTACTTAAACAACATTCACTCTCAACAGTCCGTATAAGTTCTTTTACATTTCCCGTTTTTTATAATATTCTATTCCTGTTTATATCGTGGAAACTTCATAATCAATATTCCCCTCCTTTATTATAATTCTTATAACTAACTATTGCATAAATACGCGGTGGACATCCGCCATGTCTGTCATTAACCAAGATGATTCTGCGCATGCGCTTGAGCCAATAATTTTGCAGTTTTGTTTATAAATTTAAAAATATGTGGTAACATATTTGTTTATTTTAAAGACACTCTGCAAATCTACAGGCCTACAGCTTTCGACAGATTGCTCTACGAAGTGAATCGGTTCTACCGTTCCCTCAATCTCGCGGTAACAAAAATCAGCTTAGTGTTTTAAATATATAGATAATATCAAGAAAGGCATTCAAATAAAACTGTTCGGCGGACCATTAACAAATAAATAAACCTACTCTTACTGACCAGGCCCCTAATTAGACCCAGATCAGTAGCGTAGCCAGGATCGACCAATGGGAGGGGTTATGGGTACTCAATCCAAATTCTACAAGCATTTCGTCCCGCAGCGTGGCCGCGCTCGTCAAACGTGCACCATGGTCGCGAGGGCAGTTGTGGAAAGTACGGATATCGTTGGTTTGAATCCCGGTGCTGACAGTCGTTATTCTTGGTATGTTTCTTTCCCGGGTTTTGCCACACTCCCTAGAGAAAATAGCCGGGATAGTGCCTTGCTCAAGTCCCGGAGCGTCTACTCCATCCCTGACCCAGATACTGTACATTTACACACACACAGCTACAATCAGCACAGCAATACAGGTTGCCAGACAGCTTCATCACACTCCCTACTACATGGGGCTGATGACCAAGGTGTCTCAAGCACCTCAAATGAATTAACAACAACTCTACGAGTGTTTCCATTTCTCTATGAGATATTATTACACAAGAAAAGTTTCATGTATTTTGATCCCGAATTTTTCGAGTAATACAATATGCTCAAAAGCCAAAAACAAATCAGTTCTTTAAAAAATTTAGTTAATTTTTGACTAAAATGGCTCACTTCAATGGTAAATTTAGAACATTCCTGTTCCCCTGACAGGAACAAAATAAACTCAAATATATCTGTGCTACCAACATGAAGACTGCGTATCCCTCAACAAGAGTAATTATTTACGAGGTCTCAGCAAAAGTGGGCACGTCCTCTCACGATGTATGATATTGATTTATGAATAATTCAGTACCGGTACTCATTTTTAAGTTTATTCAGTTTTTCCAACAAGATCCTGTGCTTTATATTGCAATTAGCCATGAATGCCTAAACTATCATTTTGGAAGATCTTTGTCACCTACCAAGGTCCTTCTTACCTTAGAAATGCCACATGCAGCCGGAAAAAGTTTTAATTGCTTACACTACTCAGGCGACAAATTTTACTCATTCGTAACTGGGAGATAACCGTAATTTGGGGAATTGATGGTCATGTATTTACGTAATATGAAGCAACTCGGCTGACGGTTATCTCATGCTCAAGATGTTAATAATGATCCCAAAATTAGTGTTAATGTACCCATAGAATTATCTAAGTCTTTATTAAATCGCGTTATTTTTAATAAAAACTAGATTAATTTATGTATAACTTCTCGCCCGCCAAGAAAAGAAAAATAAAACTAATATTGTCCCGCTGTGTAGGATTCAAAATTATTTGGTGCTGGCCTCAGTTTGAAATAAGCTATAAGTTATTTCGCGGGGAAGAGTTAGATTGGAAACCCTGGGAGGATGGAGTTGTATTACCACAGTCTAAAATACGCAGTCGCGAAGCTCGCTGTACTACGAAATTGCATCCTCTTTGTAGGTGAAGCGACACTAGCGCTCGCGGCGGCCAGCAAGCTGGCAACTGCCTTGAGCACGTTATTCGCGGGACAGATGATTTCACTTTTGCAAGGTTTTTTTTTTTTTTAATTTTAACTCACCTGAGTGATTATTTCCACTGTGAACATAAGTCACGTTAAATCACCAACTACTACAGAATTAAGCCACAATGTTGATATACTGTACACTTTTAATTCATAGAAACATAAAAAGAAAGCTCTGTTTTTATTAGTTCAGTCCTCTATAAGTATTCATAGGTACAGTTGTATGACGTATTTAATGAGTCTTACGTAGAATTCATAGTCCATACTAGTTATAAATTCATGTAGGCTATTTGTTTTAATGATAGTCACTGGCATCTCTACATAAAACCAAGTCCACGATTCCTGGATATAACGGGTAATCTCTAAATCCACTGAATGGATTTTGATGCGGTTTTCACCATTCAGAAAAGAATTTCTCGAGGATGGTTTTTGTAGGAAAACATTCATTTATAACTAAAGGAAGCCGAGCAGTAACGATTTCAGTGAATCGTGTCCAAGGAAAATCTGCCGTCCTTGCGCCTTTTAAGCTTACAAAGTTTTAAGCCACAAAGAAGTCCCCGACAGCATATCTTTATCTTTAATACATCGCCAACTATAAGTGATTTTACGTTTTAATTTCTTCCAACAATCTCCATTCAGTGGTAATTTAAATTACTAGCTTCGGAGCGAGTTTACGAGCGAGCCCACCACCCCAGCTTCGGCCAGCATTAACTGTCGAGTCGTGTCGAGTTAAGACTTCAGAGAAGACTAGAATATAAGTGTTCGGAGTTTCACTGTTCCCCTCGGCTTTTCTGAATTGCGTCTGAGACCTACCGTCCGTGCGCCTTTTAAGCTTACGCTGAGTGACCCCTTCAAGATACCAGGCGAAGCCGGGGCGAGTTGATAGTATGGATATAGCCTACTGTAATATAGTATCAAATTCTTAACCATATCAAAAGCTAGTTATTCCGTGAAATTGAGTAACATTATAGGCCTAGTTAATTAGTGAAAATACCAGTGTGATTTGTGAAACTAAAAGTATATAAAGATCTTAAGGTCTTAAATGGATCAATTGTAGGCACTTCGTATTTTTTCTGTGGGTTTGAAACCTCTCATTCCTGAATTTGACAAAATAATACAATGCCAATTTTACAAAATATCGGCAATAACAATTGTGTACCGTACCTTCACAGCAGCCATGTGGGAGACCAGGTATTTCATAAGAGAATTAACAAACAGTATACCACATCTAAGTTTGTGAGCATTATACTGACGACATAAATTGGCTTGCTTCCAAAGGATTCGAGAATAAGTTTATATTATTGCACAAAATCTTTATTCATTAAATCAGCTCTCTGACTATTAAAACACCATTTTCTATATCTGAAAATTAAAATGTGGGCACGCGTTTGAGATGATATATTTTACGTTCACTTAGCCTACCGTATGTTTTAATTTTCAAAATACATAGATATTTATATTTGATTTGTAGCCAATGGCCATAGCAGGGCATTTCACTTGAACGCCCGTAGGTTCCCCAATTTCAATTTCAAGTAGTTCCAACTTAAGCTACCAGACGCCACTGTCAGTGAAACCCAACGGCATACGTTTGAACCTGATAGAGCGTGTCTAACCCAATATCCTACAAATTTTTGCTACACACTACCAATTGTAGTTGTAAGTTCTTTCACGTGCCATAAATCTATGATATGGGCCCGACGACTTCGACTGGGTTTGAACCCGCGAACTTGGGCATAGCAGTTCAGCATGCTACCGACTACGCCACCAAAGCCATGAATAGATAGCCTATCCTACCGAGGCATGCTTATGATTTATAACCGACTGGCTCCGTGGCTCAGCGTTATCGTTCTCGCCTGCTGTTCCCAAGGTTGCAGAATCTAATCCTGGCGCAGTCAGCTGGCATTTAAGGGTGCATAAATGCGAGGGAACAGTGTCTGTAGATCTACCGGCACGTTAAAGATCCCCTTCAGGGCAAAATTCCGGCACCACGGTGTCTCTGAAAGCCACAGTAGTTAGGCCTAAAAGGGACCTAAAACCAATAACATTATTATTGATTTATAACCAGTTAAAAACCTAGTTCCGTTGTTTGATTTAAAAGCTTTATTATACTTTCTACTGCGTATTCCAATTAATTAGAGTCGCCGAAGCCAATCAGGCTCATTTTGGTTTTGGCCGGGGATTTAAGGCCGGATACCCTTCCTGACGCCACGTAATTTTTCAGGTGAAAATTCCACCCCTCTGTCACCGGGACTGGAACTCCGGCCGTCCAGGTGATTGACGAGCAGCTAAGCCACTGCACCATCACGCTCCCCTTGAAAAGATTTATAATACGGTACTAGCTAAAATCCATAGATCAAATCTTACCTTTTAGGGTCCTTTGGAAGCTCGGGTGTCGTCTTGCTATTTGAACAGTCTGACTTCCCAGTCGGTCAACACGAATACACCCAATAGATTGGTCGAGGAGTAACAATTAATTTCCCTGTGTAATTCATAATACAATAATTATTTATACATTAAAAAAAACGCTTCTCATACAACCCCCCCCCCCCCCTTTTATGTGAGAAGTGTTTTATTAAGTGTAAAAACGATTGATGTTTTTTTAATTTCAGGCATTAGGATAAATTGTCACTGCCCACCTGATCTAATTGGGTACCGTACACTCGTGTTGACCGACAGAAAAGCGATCATATAGGTTACTTAGCAACACTGAAATATAGCTTCTAATATTAAATCTCTTTATTGAACTACACATCTCCCCTTGGTTGGTTGGTTGGTTCCTTAGTTTAGGGGCTGCGACAACGCGGTCATGTAGCCCCGTGTACTTTGGGTGTGTGTAGAATCTGTCTGATAACCGGTGTTAATTGTGATGACTGTATTAGTGTGTGTATCTGTTTTTTTAATTCAAGTAGAGACTGCAACTTTGAATTTTCAAATAGTTCCTACTTTTGCCGCCAAACGCCACCGTCAACGACTACTAGGCCTAGTTCAGAACTAGCTACTAGACGCCACCGCAGTCGGCTCTTGGCAACGAACGTAGCAACCTAAGAGCGTTGTTTACATTCTTAACCTATCCAATTTAGTTTCACACAGGTGTAATTAGTGGAAAGATCTTTAACATGCCATAAATCTATGACATGGGACCGCCGGCTTTACTTCCCCTCCGAAGGAAGGCATACTGAGGGATTTTTAACGCTCTTAAAAAATCCGACGGCTTCGGCCGGGTTTGAACCCGCTATCTTGGGCATAGAAGCTCAGCATGCTACCAACTACGCCACCGAAGCCGCCATCTCCCCTTGTAAAGCACATGTTAAATTAAAGACATAACTTTTACACAATGCTCACATACAGTAAATCCAGCAACAATAACATACACCAACATAGCGCAGTCGGCACATTCTTGCTGGCTGCATGAGAGCATTATTGTCTAGCGGTAGAAAAATACGAGCCAAGCTTTGCGATCTGTAGGTAGACTGTGGTTATACGTTGTCATGAAGACGTGTATAGCCACAAATGGGGACCCGGGCTGAAAGGCGACAACAGTACATCACCACAGACACAAATCACAAACCTGCCGATTTTCCAATGGAGGGGGTTTCTAACCTCCCCTAACACCCCCCCCCCCTCCCCCCTTGGCTACACCACTGACCCAGATCCTTAGGGGATCGACAGTAATCCGCAGAGGAATCTTTTGACCGTGGAATCTACTCAAACGTGTCGCAGTACCTCTAGGCAATGTCTACAATTTCATTGATTTATTTACACCATTTCATAACGTCTGTGTCATTCCTCCCTGGCAGTAGGCATACAGAGAACCAGTCGCATGTTTACAAAATCTCCCTGTTTTCAACCCTACGTCACAGAGAACTCGTCCACACCGCCTCCTAGCTAACCAGGCCAGTTTTTATTGCTCCGTCTTTCTTGTATGAAGAGCGCAGGTTATTGAGCTGAGGTGTTGTTCGAAGGGGAAGAGGATGATTTAGACTATATATTCGATAGGCCTATGATTGTTTTCGCATTAATGGATGTGTGATTTCTCGAGATGGTTACCAATTTTCGTGTTAATTCCCAAAATAAATCTTGCCTTATCGCATTAATGAAAATGAAAATCCACAGCCTGTTTCCAGTCTCCAACCGGGTCAGGAATGGAAAGAATAAATCCCCCATCTAGCGGCGAGGATATGGACTGTGCCGGCTGCCGAGGCCTGACACACTCCTCTGGGGCAATGATTAAATGGATGACAAGTGAAATGAAATGATAGTGGAGATTGTTGCTGGAATTAAATTTTGAAACTTGTCTGCCTCCGTTTTATCCAGCACAGATCTCACATGGAGTGACCGGGATTTGAACCACGGACCCAGCGGCGAGAGGCCGGCGTGCTGCCGCCTAAGCCACGGAGGCTTTGCCTTATCGCTTTAATGAACTTCTAAAATATTGATCATTAAAGAATTTGTTATTGTTGTTTTGAATTATTTATATGAATGGTGGATGTATAGGCCTAAATATCTACTAATAAACATGCAGTATTACGGTAACTTATTACAGTAGAGGAATTATTAATTATTTTGATCAGGCCTACATAACACAATTGTTAACATGTAGAGATTTGAAGCCATTCTCTTTTCAGTGTTGCCTATACAAAATTGTCATTTGTAGCTCTTCAGTCTGTCAACACGATTGTGAACTAGGCTATTGATAGGATTCATGTTAATATCATTTAACTGTGATCTAATTCATTTAATAGACTACATATAATTTTATTTTCCAGGAGTGTGTTTACATATTTATATCTTGTACCCCGCCCATTCATTGTGCACAATCGTGTTGACAGACTGAAAAGCTACAAAAGGCAACATTGTTAACATTACAAATTATCCCTGGGCCATCCTACCCATTCCTTACTAATAGATAACATAGCACATGTTACAATTGAGCTCTCTATCTCCGGTCATTGACAATCAAATTATGCTTCGAAAATAATCTCCCCGTACCACGGGTGAACAGTGAAACCATATATTTTTAAAACAGAATTTACAAAGTTCAGTAGTATTAATTTTCAAACCAGCAAATGAAAATATGGATAATTAGAACTTTCTTATTCCAAAACAACATGTCAAAATAAATGAGGGGCAGATGACCTCGTAGCTCCGCCCCTTAAAACAACACTAACTAACAATATAATAAAATAAATGATGCTTGGGATTTTACCAGCTTGCAAAATCTGGCATTTTCTATTTCTGCCTACCAATTGACTTTACCATGGGAACACATTTTGGTGACAATAGTTTGAAAAATGAGTGGAGGATATCCGAATTTGTATGTAGCCTACTGTATCTAAGAGCCTTTAAACCAACTTCCCCATCTACTCAACACAGACTCGGTATACAATGAAAATGACATAGATTAACTGGAAAGTTTTCATCTAGGTATGAACAAAACATATGTTTGACTTTCCTAGACATATGAAAACAGTTCTTTATGAATGACACAATGGCATTAAGTTCTTTCAAATTGTTTTACAAGACATCACTGAAATAAGGAGCATGTGTTCTTGTATCAACTTATAGGCGGCACCATTGACCTTTGTAGGCTATGAATGCATAGTCCACCTGAAGAAACAAGACGCAACTAAGATTTTGCAACTAAGAGCTTGTTTTCTCATAGCGATGTATAGGTGGTGCTATTGACCTAATGGTGCCTATAGGCATATTCTAGATGGCGAACACTGTTTGCCATAGTTACAATGTGTCGAGAAATTGATGATCCATACCAAATAGACCCACAGTAGAAAAGAAATACATTTTGAACAAGTAGTTCCGTGAAGAACTATACAGCCTATTTTCATATATCCTACTTATGTTAATTGCCACTATCAACATACACAATTTCAGTTTGATTGCTGTGATAGATTCGTAGATATTGAGAACCGACTAAATATTTCGGATGGTCGCCATGTTGGATTTTATATATGTGGGTCCTAGAGTTATGTAGGCCTACTGTTACATGCAGATTATTGTGTACGTGTAGTATTCAAACTTTAATCGCATAATTAGGACACAAGAAGTAACAAGGAGATTTAAAAATTTCGCACAGCTGCCATCTTGATGTTATGGAAACAATTGAAATAAATTAGATACCAGTGGATTACCATTCTTATAAGGATTTACTGTACCAAGTTTCACTGCACTCGGATGGTTAAATTGCGAGAAATATTTATGTGAATATTTATACTTCGCGTCACCGCCATGTTGGATTTGTGATCACCAGGTTATTTAAAGTCCTATAGGTGAACTTAATTTCATAGCCCCTATGAACATTAAAAAATTCAGTTTGATTGCTATAATAGATTCGTAGATATTCAGAGCCGTCTAAATATATCGGATGGTCGCCATGTTGAATTGTTAAATGTATGCGCCATAGAGGCATATACCATTAAAGGAAAATTATTTCGTAGGTTCATTATTCAAACTTTCACTTTGATCGCATGATTACATCACAAGAAATTAAAACTTAATTTTAAAATTCGCACAGCCGCCATCTTGAGGTTATGTAAACAATTGAACAAAATTAGATACCAGTGCATTACAATGTGTATTAATATTTCCTGTACCAGATTTCAGTGCGTTTGGAACATTAAATCGCGAGAAAGGTCTATTTAAAATTATCAAATTCGCTTAGGCGCCATGTTCGTTTTGTAGTTAACCGGTTTTTGAAAGTCTCATAGATGGACTTCCAGTAGTGGCCCTTTATCTCCGTACAAAATTTCAGGGAGATACCGCTAATAGTTACAGAGATATAGAATGCCAGTGAAATATTTCGCACATCCGTCATCTTGTAGTTATGTAAACAATTGAAAGAAGTTAGATGTCGGTGCATTACAATGTATATAAACATATATTGTACCAAGTTTCATTGCGTTTGGTTGGTTAAATCGTGAGAAACGTCTATTTAAAAGTCGCAACTTCGCATGGCCGCCATGTTAGTTTTATACTTACCAGGTTTTCAAAGGTCACATAAGTGAACTTATAGTAGTTCCCTTTATCACCATTGAAAATGTCAGGGTAATATCGTTAATAGTTTCGGAGATATAGAATGCTGGTGAAATATTTCGGACAGCCGCCATGTTTGATTGGTGAGTCGTAACAAAATTTGAAGGGCACGGTCGGGGTCGCCGGAAATAGTGCTATGAACTTACCGAGTTTCATTGAAATCGCTCCTGCCGTTTAGATTTTATTAGGGGGGGGACACACACACGAATCACACACACACGCACACACACACGGACAAAAGGTGATCTCTAAGCCAATTTTTTTCAAAATTGAAAATAGGCTAAAAATGAATGTATTTACAATATGTGACCCTCTCATATCTTATTACATAAAGGGGGTACCATCTGAAGTGCTCGGCTCCAACCTCGCGACACCTGTTTCTATGTGGGCCTACCCGTGGCTATACGTCTAGCCTACTGCTAACGTACCCGTACTTTCATTTAATACCATACCGACAGTAGTGGCTCAGCTGGCTAAAGCGCAGCGTTTGGTCATGGGACCAAGCTCTCTGCTGACTCGGTAGACGCGTGGGTTCGAGCCCCACCGTCGGCTGTCCTTGAGATGGTTTTCCGTGGTTTCCCATTTTCAACACCAGGCAAATGCTGGGACGGTACCTTCTGATAGGCCACGGCCGATTCCTTCCACATCCTTGCCCAGTTTCATTCATCTTCATCCATTCCATCTCTCATACCGACGCGCAGGTCGCCCACGGGCGTCGAATAGAAAGACCTGCACTCGGCCTCTCATGAGGCCACACGACAAAAAATAAATAAAAAATAATACCATAGCTTGCCACGGTGGGTGAGTGGTTAACGTGTCGGTCTACTAACCCCAAGCTCGCAGGTTCGCTCCTGGTCGTGGTAAGTGATTTTTGAAAGGCGGCAAAAATACGACACGCATGTCATACGATGTTGGCATGTCAAAGAACCCATTTGAATTCAGTAGGCCGTGTTCATAAAGGCAAAATTAATCTCGGGAGTTTCCGCCAACACAAAGCTCCTCATTTCTCTACTAGAAAGCACTATAGTGTTCAAGGAGCTTAGATATCTAACATCTAACCTCCTTGACGTTCATAGTGCTTCAAGGAACAACGAAATTTGACATGCACGCTACCCTTTGGGTGCCAAATAACAAAGCTTGCACCCGGCCACCGAGGTCATACGATATTATTATTATTATACAGTATTTGCAGTCCAACCGCTGAGTGTCAGGCTCTGACGTTTGGCTATGGTGGGAGAAGAGGGGTAGAGAGAACAATATAGCCAACCTATGTCAGTGAGAAGCAGTTAATAGAAGCTTGAAACTTGCCATCAGTGTAATTCTTCTCTAGTGTCTTCACTATGTAACGCGGAAGTCCCACACCCTATTTGCAATTTTATGCACCATTTTGTTATTCCGACATTTTGCGGTTACAAAACCTAAATTCTTCGATCGCAGTGGAATTCCGCCTATGTTGGCGAAGTCGCTCACTGTCATGAAGAATGTTTTCACCTGTACCAATCAGCGGCTTTCCCGGTAAGCCGGTCTTTAAATTTAGCTGGATGTTGCAAGGGCTCTCTTCTGTTGCTCTTTGTGCTAGTACAGGTTTGTTGTTTTATTGTCTTATGTGTGCACACTTACTGGTTAACTGTGTGTAATTATAGTCTATTACTTTAGTAATATGGTCAGTGGTTCGTCAGAATTCATTTAAAAACATGCGAAATATTTTATGTAGTCCACGCTGTTTAATATTTCACGGTACACAACCGGCAACGCTGTCTCCCTCCCTCATGAGAAATGTCAGAGCCGGGCACTCAACGGCTATACTGTAGTACCATACTCATTCTAGGAACGTCTTGTTCTCGGCGTGTTTATGTGTTTATTAATGTCTTATGCTGATTAAATTTAATGGAAATATTTATTTTCAGAAAATTAAGCCCTCCAAAATGTTGGTCTGCATCCGCCAATGACATTAATAATTTCTTCGCGTAAATGTTTTACTGCATTAGACCTACGAACTTGGATATACTTGACTAATCTCAAGGAAATTTCTGTCGTTTATTTTTCTATATTTCTCCAAGATTCTGATATTAAAGTCTTCACAGTTGTGGGTTCTGCCATCCTTTCGCGTGGTAGCTATTAACTCTGCCGTGTAGTCAGCACATGCTTCTCCAGCCTTGCTGTTCGAGATGGTTGCTCGTAGTCCCGCCCAGCGCGACTCGTCGTCATGGCAACGTACAGTCAACCCTCGCCTGTGATTGGGCGAGCTCTAGACCCGCCTCGCGCCAAGATGGGTCCCGCTTAGCTCTCCGTGTTGGCTCCATGCAACCCAGCATTACTCCACAATCGCGACCTGTCCGCACATCGCCTGTCCGTGAGTACATACTGTTTATTTACTCCAGGGAAATTTAGATTAACAATGATATAAAACAAATTGTACTCATTTGCTAACCCTGGTTACGTCATATACAAAATACAGTAGTGCAAATAAGAGCTCTCTTTATTATTATTATTATTATTATTATTATTATTATTATTATTATTATTGCATGTTATTATTTTTAAATTTATTTATTTTATGTTAAACCAGAAACTTGGGCCTAATTTAGGATTTTAATTGCCAGACGTATAAAGTGATTTTATATGTTTTTGAAATGCTTGTCTTTACTTTTTTAGTCATTAAACTAACATTTCTCATACAGTAGTACAAATTAGGCTATTATTTTATTTTTTAACCAAAGCACTTAACGTGGACAGTAATTTTACTGCTATGATGGGACAGCAAATCCCGTAGTGCCCGCAGACATTCTGCTTATTCTCACATACGAAATGCAACGCTTTTTCAATTATAATTTTGAATCGTCATGTGTTAACTTTCAATTCAGTATAATTGTACTTTTATAATTTTGTTTATTTTGGAAATGTATTCCATTTTTGCGAATCTTAACCCCAGTATCAGACGTTTCTGTTGCTGATAGCCATGTAGCCTAAGTTTTGACTGCCTTGAAATTAATGTTGTAGCCTATCTATTGTTTATTGTTCATTTTAACGTATCTTCGCTTACGCATATAGGGCATACATGTGTGAGTGTGTACGAGTAGGTACCGGTACCAATTCTTGACTTCAAGTCAAAATCATTTTTCAATTTAAACGCGAATCTGTCAAATGTTTTAATCAAATTCTTTTTATTTCCTATTCATCATTTTGGCATTATTTTAAGCCCAAACTAAACACAGAACAAGAAGCTTCAAGGAAACATACAAAATGAAGGTATCGGTATTTCTGCTCAAGGCTTTACGCTGTATCTTCCTTGTTTTATAGGCTATGATAGGTAGTCTACTATTGTAGGCCTAACCATTATATCCTTTTAGTAGGCTATGTTTGTTTAATGTGCTTTATCTCCATTTATTAAATAAAGTTGTCCAGTCAGTCAACACAAATAATGCCCAATCACATTAGGCGGTAAAACGAATATTTATAGGCCTATAGTCTACTCTAACCTGAAAGAAATAACTTATGTAATATTCCATTCAGGTTAGGGTATATAAATAGGCCTACTTGTTTTCCCGCTTAATGTGATTGGGCACAATTTGTGTTGACCGACTGGAAAGCATTCATTAATAGAACTAGGCAACAATGAAAAATGACTTCTATCACTACAATTGGCAAACCGAATTGATCGAGAAGTTATTCTAAATAAACATTTGCAAGACGATAAACAATCTTAAATAGCTTAGTCTACCGGAAACAACGATCATCCTAACTTCTGAGATGCGATATAGCTTAGGTCTTAGCTTAGCCTAATACCCATAAATGGGCCCTATTCATAAGCACACTCTCATTTAAGACATCGTCTTAAACATTCATGTACATTTGTTCAATCAGTGATATGTTCTCCGGAACATTAGTTGAACTAGCCTACTGTGTTGATGAATGATTTTATTAATGAAACATTATTTTTTGTTCTGTCTGCTGTACGCTGACAGATCGTTTAGTATACCCCTGTTTACGGTCAGTACAGTAATTACATACTATACCTTTAAGTGCTTATTATTGGAGCATTAAGCTATCTCGCCCATATCGTAATAACTCATTTAATTTCTCGAATTAATGCCATTTTTTTCAGCAGATATTTTCTGAGACTAATCAATCTGAGACACTCATTACCATAATGTCAAGTGGTTCCACAAACTGTTTTATAAACTGAATTTACATTATTTTCTAATTTGGAATGTCCTAACTGATCTTTTGTTTCTTTTTGGAAATCATGAGCACCCAGGACTTTTTATTTGTGCTCTTTCCTCTGTTTCTTTTCTATATTTTAGTTCCACTTGATACAAAATTTGCTACATTTCTCGATGTAACGTTGGATAGCTTATTGTCAGGATAGTTGAAATTATTTGTTATACGTAGCCTAAGGTGTTTGAATGTTCAGCTACAACTGACAATTTTTAGACATCATGAGCATCCAGGACATTTTATTTGTGCTCTTTCACCTGTTTCATTACTATATTTTAGTTCCACTTGATACATGATTTGTTACATTTCTCAATGCAGCGTTGGATAGCTTATTGTCAGGATAGTTGGTATTGATTAGCCTATTAAGCAATACGCAAGGTGATGCAAAGTTCAGCAGGTATCAGTTCTATTCATTTTACTCCAGGCTGTTCGAAGTGCTCACAGTATAATGGTAAGTTTAACCTATTATCGATACTAAAATGTTTAGTCTCTGAACGATAGGCCTACTTGGTCAACTAGGATCAACAGTCATGCCAACTGCCTTTACCACCCATTAACTTGCAAATGGCTAATTGTGGACACATGTCTGTGAAGACCACTGAGACTTATTAATGAATTGGCTGTTACTCATTTACATATAGACTAGGTTATAGGCCTACTAGCCTACTAATCGTATATAAGCTTTTCAAGTGATTGTTACGTATGCATTCAATAAACGTCTTAGAAATGTTATTTACTGGATTGATCTTAAAGAATAACTTAAATAACTTATGCAGTAAACGTTTTAGGCAGAGTTATTTCGCAAACTTGTCCAGTTAGGCTATAGGCAGGCTACACAAACTAAAATCTACTATAATTTGACTGGTACATGCACCTACAAAGTAGACAACAACACGACCTCCGATACAATAAATTTTGCGTCAAGAAAGTTGGAAATACTAAATTAAAATATAATAAAATGTCCTCAATATTCCACAGTTTAATAGGCATATTCTCTAATGTAGCCAATGTTTTGGCAAGTAGACTACTGTAATACCACGACGACGTACGCAAAATCTCATTGTTCTAAATTTATATTTCAGAAAATAAGAAAATGAATAGCTCAGAAAATGTAAATTCTGTAGAGAGCAGTTTGTGTTACCGAATTGACTGGCTGCGTGGCACAGCGGTAATGTTCTCACCTGCTGTCCCCAAGGATGTGGGATCAGATCCCGGTGCAATCAGTTGACATTTGAGGGTGCCTACATGCAACAAAGCAGTGCCAGTACATTTACTGGCATTTTAAAGAATACGTGCAGGGCAGAATTAGGTACAGCACCCTGGCGTCTCTAAAAGCCACTGGTTAGAGGGGACATGAAGCCACTAACATTAATATTATTACTAATAAACTGTATGTGTATCTTTCGGAAGGAAAAAATCACAGATAGTAATAAGTTATTTGGTTAAAATCGAAGATTTGTCCGTAAATTTGTTTTCCAGAAAATCAATTTTTCGTTAAAAAAATAAAATTATCTCTGGTGTTCTCTTTCAAAGTAGGCGTTTACAAATTGGCCTAGCCGCAGTAAATTTTTGCCTGAACTTTAGTGTGGCTATTAAGTTAACACCGTATAGGATAGGCAATAGGCATTTTGAAACACAAAGTGTTCGCCTTGAAAGTACTAGCCTGTTTTATGAGCTAGCCTATTTATTTTCATATTTTGCATACTAAGCCTATGTCAGGGTTTTATTTACCAAAATTAACATTAATTGGATTATGAAAAATATGCTATGGAATATTAAGGAAAATTTATTGCATATTCCAATTCTTTTTCTTATTGTGCTATAGGTAAAGCTCTGCGAGGATGCGGATATCCGCAAAATTTTTCACCTTGCGGGTAAAGTTTGCATGGCTGTGCAGATAGCGGATAAGCTGCTGATAATGTTTAGAGTGAATTAGCGGATATTTTTAGAATGGCCCACAATGTTGAACTGGATTTTTTTTAAAATAGGCCTGCTCTCAATTAGTGTTGGCTTTTGTCAAAAATAAATCCTTTATACCTGCGCTTGCTAGCGTGGGTATATCCGACGACTAAGTAAGTGATAGGCTATAATTACCCACTCGCTGTTTTACTTGGCGTTACTCAGAGGGACAAAACACAGTCAACATTTCCCTGCGATCTCACCGTATGTTGATGTAGGCCTACCGTCCAACAGATGATTTCACGTTGGGCTCATTTTCCTGTGGAAGAGCATAAATCAAAAAATGAGCTTTGAAATAATTGTATGCTACAGTTTTTAATTGGTATTCTGCCCGAAGGCAGGTCCAAGCCTCCGAAGAGGCTACTCCCAGCCGGAGTGTACGTGCGGTAGGGTAGCCAGGGCCTTTCCGCTCTTCCTTATGTTGGCCAACAGCGCGCAGTACCTAGACCCGGCATACCATCCAAGTTCCGACTGCGTCCAATGTTGCTTAACTGCGGAGTTCTCGTGGGATCCGGCGTTTCAACACGGCTAGGCCGTTGGCAATTGTACAGTAACTTAGAAAATTGTATTTCCGGGTATTTAAGGTTCAATTTCCTTTAGGCTTTTACACAGGAAAATAAATCTTAAGTCTATTCTCCGAGTCGAGACAGTGCCCCTGGCTACCCGGACTGGGAAACACGCCCAGTTCACGTCATCGGCTCTGCCGGACAGGGGTAGCCAAGAAGCTCCGAGATCATTAGTCATGCCGTAGTCCTAGAAAAGACAAGACTTGCTGTGCTGCACTGCCTGTCATCAGCAGTTAAGAACTTATTAATTAATTAAATAAATAAATACATAATCGAACAATAAATAAACCGCGCTGTAGCATGTAACCGGTAAGTCAGCCCGCTTCACATGTAGGCTGTACACAGCACTGATGTTGGCGTACGTTCTACAGGCACAGCTCTATGCACCCCTTGTGGGCAGCCCGGCAATCACGTGTACAACTGTGTTTACTTCCACTATCTCGACTCGGCGAACAGAATTTAGTGTGAATTGTTCTCCTCCGTGTCTTAGGCGGCAGCGCGCCGGCCCCTCACCGCTGGGTCCGTGGTTCAAACCCCGGTCACTCCATGTGAGATCTGTGCTGGACAAAACGGAGGCAGACAGGTTTTTCTCCGGGTACTCCGGTTTTCCCTGTCACAATTTCATTCCAGCAACACTCTCCATTATAATTTCATTTCATCTGTCATTCATTTAATCATTGCCCCAGAGGAGTGCGACAGGCTTCGGCAGCCGGCACACTTCATATCCTCGCCGCTAGATGGGGGCTTCATTCACTCCATTCCTGACCCGGTCGGGGACTGGAAGCAGGCTGTGGATTTTCATTTTTGTTCTGTTGGACGGAACATCCACATGCGGCTTGGAGACGTGACCGATCATGAGGAACCTATTGGAAAAGGAGAGCATTGTCTGATGCGAGGTAGGCTTATTGCATTGACACCGTCGTCATGTTGGTCAGAGCACAAGGACGACCTCTGTGGTAGCGTTTTGTCCCAAATTACATTTAGGACATCCCCAGAAAGGGTGAAATTGTACACGTCTGGACTTGGATCAGCACATATAGACTAGGTGTAATCACTAAGTTCATGTGCCCTGTCCGACAATTGCACTGTTGCCACTACAGTCTATTGGAGGAGTGGATTTAGTTGTTCAATTGCTCGGAGTGGATATAGACTAGTATTCAGCGCAAACACTCACATGAACTGCTCCAACTCTCAAGTCCTTAATAAAACACACTATTGCCCTTGTTAGGGCTAGCACAAGTGAATTTGAAACTAAATAGGCCACCATTACCAAAGTATTCCTTGAGTTCCTACAGGAATGTATGCAAAATTCCAGTGAGAGCGTGAGATTTACGTTCACGATGTTCCTTTTTGGCTTTTTGATAGTCTTTCCTCCTTTCTGTACTGTAGCCTACTCTTCTATCCAGTGCAATTTTGTTTCTTGATTTTCAATATTCAGTTAAATATAAATCTTCTTCTTATTATTATTAGACCTATTAATTATTGAAAACGTTTGGAGTCATTGTTTTCTTAAGTAAGCGAATTAATTAGAATAAGAAATCTTCCTAAATCATTATTGATTAATCTGATTTTCCTATCTGCTTATGCATCATAAATGTAATCATAGCAGGCTTATTGGAATTACTGGTAATTATTCGAGTTATTGTTATTTGCTTTGATGGATATTGGGTTAAGACCTTTTATCATCGCAGTTCATAGTTCTATGATGGTATCTTCTTCTACGGTAGATTACTAGATTGCTACGAAATTTGAATCTTGAGCAGATGAATGTACAGTGAGTCTCTCTCACAACTCGGCCGGCCGGCGCGCCCAGCTTATCTGTCTCCCGTTGACTCATCACTCCCCGCTCGGCATAACATAGCACTTCGCTAACCTTATCCGTGCATGACATGAGATAACTACCTTATGACAGGAGATGTTCTAAATGTTCTCCTCCTACATCCACACATTTCCGGCATCGTCTTAGGAAACTCCGATTCACACGCATATGTTCGTCTTTCGTAATTGTGGCTATTTCTCTCCGGATATGCTAATATTTTTCTCGGACGAAGTTTGGTTCCATTTACACGGGTATGGTTTGACGACGCAGAATAACAGATATTGGAGTAGAGAAACCCCCCATCGCATATACGAAATTCCTCTACATAACGAATGGGTCGGAGTATGGTGCGCAGTAAATGGATACATTATTATAGGGCCTATCCTTTTTCAAGGCACAATTAGTGCACAAAGGTACAGGGATAATATACTGAAACCATTTTTTGACGAACTGACTGACACACTCTCGAAATGAATATATCCAGCAAGACTCGGCCACCGCGCATACAGCTCATGACACATTACACATAATTGAGGAAATTTTTGAATACTGTGTAATTAGTACGGACTTATGGCTGTCACGGTCCCCATATTTAACTGTTTGTGACTTTTATTTATATGGGTGCTTAAACAATAAAGTGTATGCAAGAAACCCTCACACGTTGGGCGAACTGAAAGAACATATCCGGAGAGATATAAAGCCTCAATTACGAAAGACGAACTTATGCGTGTGAATCGGAGTTTCCTAAGACGATGCCGGAAATGTGTGGATGTATGAGGAGAAAATTTCCAACATCTCCTGTCATAAGGTACGAGCTTATTTAATTAATTCTTATTTTCTTAATTTTAATTGTTATCTCATGTCATGCACGGATAAAGTGAGCGAAGTGCTATGTTATGCCGAGCGGGAATTGATCAGTCAACGGGAGACAGATAAGCAGCGCGCGCCGCCCTGCCGAGTCGTGAGACAGACTCACTGTATTATGAGCTTATATTATTAGCCTTACTTATTAACCTACTAAACTATTATTATTATTATTATTATTATTATTATTATTAGTCTATTATTGAGTTTCATGGCCCAGAATATTAGTTAACTAGTAAAGATATACCTTTTTTGTTTTCTTTCATATATGCGCACCTAATAGTGAGACCATAATATAAACCGTAGAAGTTGCGATGATCTCGATCTCCTTTCTCCCACTGGCCTGACACATAATATTTATTCAGTAAACTTAGTATCCCCATATACACCCACACTATTGCACAAAAGGTTGGAATTCTGAAGACGCCTACCATTGTGAGAGCATTTCTGAATACTCTGTACCATAACCTACTGCTCTTGGTAGGAAATGCTTGGACTCTATTATGAAAAAAAAAAAATGCAGAAGATTACATTTCTGGGAATAATTTCACTGTGGAATTTCTATTATGTTATAGTTTGAAGATACTATCATTATAGGCCATTGGATACAGGCTCTGCAAAGTGTGACAAATAGTTCCTTGTACTTCATGTACCGATAGTCTATTAGTAATGTTAGCAATGGTAAATTGAGAAAACAACGGAATATTATTATTATCCACCAATTTGGAGACATCAACACCAGAGCCATTATAACTTGGACAGAAGAACGAAGGAAGAAGCTTAGCGAGAGGATGAAGAGATTTTGAGAGGAAACGAAGGCGTACACATCAGCTAATCAGGTTCAATCGTGCTCCTGAGCAGGGCATAACGATGTAATAATAATAGGTCTAATAATAGATTTATCATGTTGACTGATCCACCACTTGAAAGTATAATTTATATCGATGAACATGAAATCAAAATTGTTGATAAATTAACATTTTTAGGTGAAATTTTTCCCTATAATATAAAAGAAAAACCAACGTGGTAGAATTGAATAAATAAACTGATTAAATCAAATTATATAACCTTGGCCAAACCAAAAATACATACAACAAAAATAAAAGACTTAGGCCTATTGATTGCAGCAAAATTAAGACATTATAAAACAGTTAAACAGCCAGAGGTAACTTATGCTAGTGAAACTATTTTCAAAACTACTATTAGGGCGTACAGTTGAAATAGATAAAATACTTAAAACAGAACGAATAATAATAATTAGGACATACATAAATGAGCAATACCGACAGCAGTGGCTACGCTGGCTAAAGCGCAGTGTTAGGTCATGGGGCCAAGCTGACTCGGTAGACGCACGGGTTCGAGCCCCACCGTCGGCCGTCCTTGAAATAGTTTTCCGTGGTTTACCATTTTCAACAGCAGGCAAATGCTGGAACGGTACCTTCAGACAGGCCACGGCCGCTTCCTTCCACATCCTTGCCCAGTTTCATTCGCCTTCATCCATTCCATCTCTCATTCCGACTCGCAGGTCGCCCACGGGCGTCGACTAGAAAGACCTGCACTCGGCCTCTCAGGAAGTCACACGAAAATAAAAAAAATAAAAAAAATAAAAGCAATATTAAGTTAATGGTCATTGGAGAATAGCATAAAATAATACAGTCTATAGGGAAATTGAACCAGTATTGAGTACAATTAGAAACGGATCTCATTTTTTGGACAACTTCTTCGAACACCTAAAACTAGAATTAGTAGAAATAAGTTATAGTAGAAAAATTATGGAATAGCAATACCAAGATTAAATAGATCACGGAAATTAAGGATGATAATAAAGATCTCCAAATAACATCGACGACCTGAAGAATAAAGCTGAAAAAATCAAAATTTTACAACACTCACTTATTAGACTACCAACCAAAATTAATAAAACAGCTAAAGGAAGGGTGTTCTCTGCTACAGACAAGAAGTTAACATCGGAGAGGATGAAAACCTATTGGCGAAATAGAAGAACTAAATTGGCTAAGGCTATGGATAATTGATTGCAGTGGTCCAATGTTGGCATAAAATAACTTAGGCCTATAATATAAATAAAATAATAGATTTTAAGCCATACATGTAGGAAATATGGTAGGCCTATGAAAATCAGCATTTAAAAAATGAAGGTAGTGTCGGTAGGTAAGAAACACAAGAAAATAGAGTGTCAGATAGGAGGAACTAAATTGCAGCAATTGGCTGTTTATTCTCTCAAGGTGGTAGTATGGGAAAAACAATAGAGTAGAGGTGTGATCTACAATATCCTGCAAGAAAGAAGTTGGTGTAGCGACGAAACTCTGCCTACATCGTTCAGTATCTAGACTGACCGAAGTGAAAGCTAAGTAGATTCAGGATATTTAGTACATAAGCTAGAGGTAACTGATATGAGGGTAGCACGAATGATTGCTAGGACAAATAGACGAGAACAATGGCTGGAAAGTATTCGTAATTGAGAGATAAAGGCTGAGTTAGAAATGAACACGCTAGATGAAGCTGTACTTACAAGCCAACTCAGATGGTTGGGTCATGTGAAGAGAATGGGGGAGGAGAGATGGTTTACTGTAAGATGATAATGAGTTCAGCTGTAGTGGGCAAGAGAAGTAGAGGTAGACCTAGTAGGCGATGGTTACATTCAGTTTTGAACGGTTTCAAAGTGAGAGCTGAGGAGGCGGCAGGGCTAACTTCTAATAGAGGTCATGGAGAGGACTTGTTTGCAAACAGAGGTTTGCAGACTTGACTAGACGCTGAAAGGCAAAACAGTCTCAAATGAAAATGTAAGTAATACATTTAAAAAGAACAAATGCGAGAAGTCAACAATCTACTGCTAAGGTTTACTCGCGTGCTGCTTGAAGAGCCGCGGCATACTGCGTTAAGGGACCCGGGCTGAAGCTTTGAGCCCACCGCGAGATGGAGGCTGATAAGCCCGCGTGCTGAGATGCGCTCGAACTGTTCGTAAAACGATAGAGGAACTAACACTTTGGGAAAAAAGAAACAAAGCTGCAATGATTCATGTACGCCAGTAACAGAGCATTAAGGGACAGACATCTCGACCGTATTTCAAAATAGATTTTATTCTAATTTTGAGCACAGAATACTTAAATAAATATATAATAGGCCCTATGATACTACTTACATTTGTCCTTTATAAAATTTCAAAATCCGTACTTTTTACTTCTATCAACCATCATCATGCTTTCCATCTTTCTTTTCTGTAATCTACTATTCTCCTCTTTCAAAAACAAAGAACGTAAAATAAACAGCTTCATTTCAACACTTCTTTCACATTAACTTATAGCCTATGCTCCTTTCTTACCTCCTGCACTAGCCTCTATTCCACCTTCCTTCTCGTTATGTCAATTCCTCTTCTCCACCTCCCTTCATATTCTACAATTCCACCCAATTATGCAATTATGCACTTTTTTTTGCTGAAAAATATTTTATTTTATTTTCACGTACTATCCTATTTACCTTTTCTTCCCACTTATCATTTTCTTTTTGTTTTCATTCGGTACTCCCCCCATCCCTCCTCCAATCCTTTGCTCCGAATTTGACCATCTCCCCAATAGCTACAGTCATTTCCAAATTTCTATCTTTGGCTCGTAGAGACGGCGAAACTCTCTAAGGGGGAATAAAACGGCTCTGTCACATGGACTCTTTTTATTATAGTTTGAGTTTCTAAGATACTATTGCTTTTATCTGTAAATTATGACAGCATTCAAAATATTCCTTGCATAAAATAGGCTACATTGAGGTACGGTAACTCAGTTATCATGAGTTATAGTATGAGTTACAGTATATTCTATGTTTTAGTAGTATAAAAGCGAATTCAACTATTGATTGTAACATGAATTTGTTTTGAGCCTGGGGCTCTATTTGGAATTAGTGTGGCCAGTTTAGCATGCGATAAATTTCCGACACCTTTTTTTTTACCATGGAAACAAAAAAATACAAGCGCAATTAATTCCCACGAGTTAAAGTGCGTTGCGGCAACAAATTTCCAACACCTTTTTACCATGTCAACAAAACATGTAAGCTCACTTATTTTCCATTCGTTAAGCGTACGCAATACTTATAATATAAATAAACAAATAAGAACATATCCTTGATTCTATGTTTTTTTTCTACATCATCTTATCTTATTCTTTTAGATCATATAATTACCAGGCCTAGATGAATTAAATGAACTAACATAGGCCTACTCATATTTATGATTGTTTCCTATCCACTAATTGTGTAATTAAATAATACTTAATTACAAAAGTAATAACCGTAGGCCTACACTAAACCTAATAGCAGAAGTTAAAGACGTTTTTATAAATAACACGTAGAAAATGTCTTGCTCCAAATTTAATGCGCAAAGGGCATACATTCTCTTCGCAAAAAAGATAAACTGAGGAGAATCCAATTTAATTAAATTGCATTTCTGTCTTCATCTTTAGAGTACAGTCGGTGGCCGTGGTACTAACCAGTTAATGCACTTGCGCGGAATGTAGGATACAACTACAACTGCTTGATAACATTCTATAGAATGTAACATAATTTTTAATCTATATATTTAAAACAGTAAGGTGATTTTTGTTATCACGAGATAGAGAGAACGACAGAACCAATTTACTTCGTAGAGCACTCTAACGAAAGCTCTTGGCCTGTAGATTTGCAGAGTGTCTCTAAAATAAACAAATATAAGACGGTATATTTTTAAATAAATATAGAAAATAGCAGAATTCTGGCCCCTCGCGCATGCGCACAATCCGCCTGTGCTCATGACAAAATGGCGGTGAGAAGTCCATTAAAATGTAAGTTATTTAATAAGCTTCCATGTAATTGAAAACATACATTAACCAAGTTCTGACAATACAATATAATAACAGTATGAACATATACGAATGTATATTGATTTTATTGATAATGAATTGGATTATTTTCTTCAGATAGCGGCTTTTGAAGATAGTGAATGGTTGCGTCTGCATCTAAATGTGAGTGCGCGAGTAGCTATTTGGTTAAGGCGATAGGCTGTGGATCCAAGGATCGCTGGTTCGATCCCAACTCTCGCCAGTTTTTTTTTTTGCCACTGAAATATTGTTTTATCAAGGAGTATTAGTAAGGTTTTATGTCAGTTAAAGATACATATTTCTACACATTTTCTCAACACGTTTTATTTCCGTTTTACCATTGCATTACAGCATGTCCTCAATACGTCGTTTGAATATCTGCAATCAGTTCCAGTAACTGACAACAGATGGCAGTACCTCGCCAATATAGTTCCAGTAACTGAGAGCAGATTGCGTCGATATATTTAAAACACAAGGCATGGCCTTGATGGCGAGTTTTCGCGTGATAGTTAAATATTGTTTTATCAAGGATTATTAGTAACGTTTTATGTCAGTTAAAGATTCCTACATTCCCTCTCAATAAGTTTTATTTCCGTTTTACCATTGCATTACAGCATGTGGTCAAAAGAGCTAATATCTGCCATCAATTGCAGTAACTGACAACAGATGGCAGTACCTCGCCCATATAGTTTCAGTAACTAACAACAGATGGCAGCACCATTGCATCGATATATTTAAAACACAAAACATGGCGCGTTTTCAAGTGATGGAGAGTTATAGAGGGGAATTTTTAAGAAGGGAAACGTTGAAGAACATTAACTGACAGTTGAGTGTGTAGGCTATGTTGTTTATGTACTTTAATATTGCAATTTCTTCCCAATGCTTCGGTGGTCAAGTTGGTAGCATCCTAGACTAAAAGTTATAAATTATGCATCGTCGATATACTCTTAAATTATTAGTGAAAAGGTAGTTTTCCAGGCCCTGGCGCGTGTCCACAATTGCTTTCGCCATGAGAGACACTTGGCAAACATAATTCGTTTGAAGGGCTCCGACATCGTTGTCACTCAGCCCCATGTACTTTGGTGTGTAAGTGTAAAATTTTCTCTGATAACCCGTATTATTGTGATAGCTGCATTACTTTGTGTATTTGTAATTAAGGTGGGAAATGGCAAGGTGACGGCCGAGGCCTTAAGTTAGGAACCATCCCGGTATTTGCCTTGAGTGGAAGTGGGAAACCACGGAAAACCACATCTAAGATTGTCGAGGTGGGAATCAAACCTTCCTCTTCTTAGTTATACCTCTAGAGACTGAATGTGCCCCGTTTTTGCCCTCAGACCAGAATTAAATTTCTTGGCAGAGCAGGAAATGTAACCCGGGTCTCCGAGGCGATAGCCAAGAATGGGTGGGCTTCCATGTGTTAATACGATTTTTGACATGCACGGGACATAGAATTCTAAAACAGCCTCCATTAGGGTGACTGCCGAAGTGAGTATTGAGTATATGCCTAAGCTCATTCCAGTAGTTGGCGAAGTTATTCTATGTTCCCCTGCAAAATGTACTGCCATAAACTATAACAGGTGATGGAAATAGCTTATTTAGAGCAGTTTTGTACTGTTTATATCAAAATGAAGAACGTCATTCTGCGCTGCGTTTTCAAGCTATTGCCAAACATTTCGCTGGCAGGAACAATTATAAGGAATTTATTGTAAGCGATCAGTCTCATCGCATTCTCCTCACCAACCAACTTGAGTATGAGAGTCTCTGGACGGTCATGTTGAACTTCATTGTATAATACAGTTGTTTAATGATTATTTGTTTAGAGTACTGAATCTAACTACGCAGTTGATTTCGGCAATGGAAGTATTTTTTGCCATTTAATATTTAGCGGCTCCGATATTGCAGGTCACTATAGTGTTATCGAATAATACGAAGCCACATTTAAAATCCAATATAAATAGGCCATTTCAGAAACAATTCCAGATGTTATGCAGTACAGTGAAAGGTCTTTGACGATCAAATGTAAACATTGTTCTACATTGTATTTCTCTTGCGTAAAATCTACGCGCGGTTACTTTGGCCTTTACTGTTGTGATGGTAAAATTGATCTGCTGAAATATAAAATATTTGCCAAGCTGCAACAATGCAATGATATTAATTTTAAAGTCTGTCTGTCTGTCTGTCTGTTAGGTAGTCAGCCCGAAGGCTGGTTGGATCCTCAAAAAGTACCGCCGTTACGTTATGTGAGTAGATACGCACAAAAACCCAAGGCAGCGCTATTTTGAGGCGTTCTAGGCAAGAAGAGGAGTGAGGTAGTTTGCCATTGCTTTCCTCACTGAGTCAGAACAGTAGTCCTAACCCTATGAGTTGAACCTTTCACAGCATTCACAGGCACTGACTGTGCCCCGAATGCCATTACTAAGCACCACCCATACCTCAGTAGCTTCCATATAATCACAGCCATGAGTGAGACTGAGACATCGGTGAAAAGCCACCTTTTACTCTAGCCTGTGCCAACTGACAAATGCAAAAGTACTGTATTCATCAAGAGATGGGGAACATTGAACTTATATCCAGTAGTTCAAACACATACATCAGCGTTAACATATTGGCGAACAGGTGTGCGAGTGTAAACTTTTCTCTGATAACCTGTGTTAATGTGATGGCTGTGTTGATGTGTGCATTTGTAATTAATGAGGGGAATGGGGAGTTAACGACCGAGGCTTTAAGTTAGGAACTATCCCGGTATTTGCCTGGAGTGGAAGTGGGAAACCACAGAAAACCAAATCCAAGATTGTTGAGATGGGAATCAAACTTTGCTCTTCTTAGTTTTGCCTCACGAGTGCGCCCCGTTCCAGTCCTCAGACCAGAATTAAATTTCTTGGCAGAGCGGGGATCGAACCTGGAATCCGGGGCAATAGCTCAGAATGTAGCCTTAAGAATGGGCTTCCCTGTGTTAATACGATCTTTGACAAGCACTGAACATATAATTCTAAAACTCCCTCCATTACTGTGGCTGGCGAAGTGAGTCTATGCTCATTCCAGTAGTGGCGAAGTGATTCTATGCTCCCTTGCATAATTTACTGTCATGGAAATACAAAGTATTGTACCTTCAACAGGTGATGGAAATTCATTATTTACAGCAATTTCATTCTGTTTATTTCAAAATGAAGATCGTCATCCTGAGTTGCGTTTGCAAGCAAATTGCAAAAATTGCAAGGATTTTATTATTGGCGATCAATCTCATCGCATTCTCATCAGCAACCAACTTGATAATGGAAGTATTCATTGTATATGTGAATATTATTGTTTATTGATTATTTGTTTAGAGTGCATAACAATGGGTCTAACCACGCAGTTGATTTTGGCAATGGAAGTAAGTTATTATTTGCCATTTAATATTTGGCGGCTACGTTGATGCAGGCCACTATAGTTTTATATAAAATGACGTTAATTTGGGCAGAAATACTGCTATAAATAAACCCATTTGACGAAATAGAACATTAGCCGCAAAAAAGTGGGAAATCGGAGAAAAATACGAAGCCACTTTTAAAATCCAATATAAATATGGCATTTCAGAAACAATTCCAGATACTATGCCGTTACAGTTTAGGGTCCTTGACGAACAAATGTAAACATTGTTCTGCACTGTATTTCTCTTGCGAGAAATCTACACTTGGTTACTTTGACCTTTGCTGTTGTAATGGTAAAATTAATCTGAATAAATATAAAATATTTGACAGGCTTTAACAATTATTTTTCACTGGAGATGATATCTCAAGGAATTCCAGAGGGACTAATCGGCAGTACAATGCTATGTCCTTCGTTTCATGGCGCAGCGGTCAAGCTGTATGCCTCTCACCAAGGCGGATCGGGTTCGATTCCCGGTCAATGCATGTGAGATTTTTGATGTGAAAGGCCATGTCCTGTGGTTCGGATTCCACGTTAAACGGAGGTCCCGTGGCTTATGATCGCGAGATTAACGGTCACGTTAAACTGCAAGCTTCCTTCCTTCCTTCGTTTAATTTGGTGCCAATGTTACTGTGCCACACGCACACGGTCCACATTGTTTTAAAATGTATGGAATTGCACATCATCGCATTTCTTCGTTATATTCCAAAAATATAAGCGATGGTTTGCGGCCAGTTGTATTAGACTCATCAGAGTTCTTGAATCCCTTGGAACTAAACGACTGGCCGCCACATACTCCAAACGCTTGGCCCGTTATGCTGCTTAGAAATCTGAACGGTTCCCAAGGACTCCTAAATGCAACCATATTGCTTGGATTTGGAAATAATAGGTGCAGTTAAAATTAGGCAGAGATGTCTAATCCTTCGACTTGATTTAACACCATCCGATAAAACACTATCATTTTCTTTTAAGAGGCAATATTTTCCAATTCATTTGGCATACTTTATCACAATCAATAAAGCTCAAGGGGAAACTCTGGAACGTATAGGCCTCAATTTGCCCCAACAATTTTTCAGTCATGGCCAGCAGTATTTTGCAATGTTGAGAGTGCAATCTTTTGACGCCCTCATAGTTTCAATAGAGTCAAAAAATAATCGTACAAAGAATGTACAGTAGGCCTATATAAGAAAATTCTTCAGTAAATATTTTTCTATTGACCGTCATGTTTTGACGGGTTTCAACTAGTTACACTTTAACTTAGTTAATTTATATAACTTTTCTCTTTCAGTATGTGCGTGTATTTATAGGCCTACTTAAATGTTGAAGTCTTATTTTAGGAATCCCGCGAAACAGAGATTCCTATTTCAACGACGGTCGTGAAAGTCTGATTTTTTTCTTATTTTAGGTTTAGATTGTATTACAGTATGTAGGAAAGAGAATATCGGAGGAGAAATTGCCTAAGAGGTTAAGGAACTCAGCTATAGATGGTAAGAGAAGCTGGGCTAGACCTAGGATGCGAAGGTTAGATTCAGTGTTGAATGATTACAATGTTAGGAGCATAAAAGCGGTTGTGCGAAAATAGCGCCCACTGAGAAATGTGCGTAAATCGCGCCCAGTCTAGAAATTGTCCCCCTTGCTTGTAGTGCAATCAGTAATTTTCGTCCAGACAGTCATCTAACCAAGTAGCGACCGAAGATTTCATCCAGACAGTCGTCTAACCAAGTAGTGACCAATGATTTTGTCCGTATCAGCTACAAATACTCCAAGTAGAGACTGTGCTGGGTGCGATTTACATTGGGTGCGATTTACACTGGGCACGGTTTACAGGACACCATAATAGCAGAGGAAGCCGCAGTGCTAACTGCTAGTAGGGGATCCTGGAGGCAAGACTTAGAACGTAGCCTATGTAATGCTGGGTCATCCGAAATAACATGAGGATAAGTGCAGAAAAAAGTAAATGCATGACTATTACTAACAGCAGAAAAGGGACAATAGTTGATTATAAATTTGGAAACAAAATTATTCCACGAGTGGAGTCATGCAGCTATCTCGGGATTGCCACAAATAAAAGGTTACACTGGGGTGAGCACGTTGAGAGCGTTGCTAATAAGGCGCAAAAGTCGTTATACTTCGTTATGTGAAACATGAAGGGTAGCAGTATTCAGGCCAAAGAATTGGCTTACAAATGTCTTGTGAGACCAATTTTGGAATACGCCACGAGTGTGTGGGAGCCCTACCAATCAACTCTAACGAACAAATTGGAGATGGTGCAAAGGAAAGCTGCAAGATTCGTACTTGGCAAATTCTCACAAACTGACAGGTAATGAAGTCACACAAACTTCAGTATCGGGAATCTGCTGCTTTTAGCAGAGGGCTTCCTTAGAAACATTGGTCGCAAGTGCTGATACCCAGTCTTTCAGTAAGTATGAAGGAATTACTACACTGAATGGCTCTGGATGTTTCCTACTGTCCTTCATAATGTTCATATATTCTTCACAAGTTGCTATGCATTAAACTGGTTTTAGAAGAATTCCTTACTTGCCAAAGTTCCTATCATACTGGCTGAAAGAATGTCCCCTAACAGGAAAGATGTGTTCAATATCGACTTTCAACTACCAAGCACAGAACATTACCATTGCGTTATTTATTATTTTGGCCACCACATGAATCGGACAAAAGCACAACGCTCCTTCTGAAGGGCAATTCCTCTAGTTTTCTTGTTAAAAAATCGTATAGGAAAGAGCATACTCCATTTGGGTTCTTTTTAAGTCATTCTCCAGAAAGCAATAGAAAGCACTACTGGTTCTACCATTATTGTGACAATGTACATTTAATTCATAGAGCTACAACAAACGCTTGCAGAATTGAGTTGTTACCTTTTCCTGCAACATCTAACCACTTTCTGATATTTCTTCTTTCCAATTTCCTTTCCACTTGTGAGAGACATGTAACTTCTACCACTGTTTCTTGCGCGCTTAGTGACATTACTTTTCCATGAATCAGGACCCTTCTTTCTTTACCGCCCCCTGCATTTGAATGTAAAAGTGTTAGGCTATCTATATATACTTCTGATTCACTTTCCACTGATGCATCAGAAGTAACATCGATAGAAATGCCGGCCGGCACTGGCCACAAATCCGTCCCTTTCGCTCGCTGCCATTCTCTCCAGCCAATGAATTGGCGGCAACTAAGATCGCCGCTCGTGAAGCACGCCTCATGCAATAACAGCGGAATACATGTCACCGATTTTAGTAAGCTCCTGACTTCTAGCGGCACCTGAGAGAAATGAGACTTATACTGGGTTGTAGGTTGTAGGTAATCTGTGGTTGTAGCTGAAGGACCGGGCAATTCACAAACGGTTTTCATGCAATAACAGTGTAAGTTGACTTACGCTGTTATTGCATATAACACCTCTGATATAGGCCTATACTAGAATCATCATATATATTATTTCAGTAGTATAGATACCTCCTGCAGCGCTCACAAGTGACTGATCGTGACATACTGTATGAGCATTCAAATGAAAGAGAATATACATTAGCAGTGACAAATTGCACTCTAATTTCATAAATATTTATAATTTCTTTAAAAAGATTACTTTCAAAACAAGTAGTTCCGTGAAGAACTAAACAGCCTATTTTCATATATCCTACTCATGTTAATTGCCTCTATAAACATACAAAATTTCAGTTTCAATGTTGTGATAGATTCGTAGATATTGAGAACCGTCTAAATATTTCAGATGGTCGCCAGGTTGGACTTTTATTTTTGTACTATTACATTAAGATTATTGTGTACGTGTGGTAAGTTATTCAAACTTCAAACGCATGATTAGAACATAAGAAGTAAAAACGAGATTTTAAAATTTTGCACAGCTGCCATCTTGCGATTATGCAAACAATTGAAATAAATTAGATGCCAGTGGATTAACATTTGTATAGCATTTTACGTGCAACATTTCACTGCACTCGGATAGTTAATTCGCGAGAAACGTCCATTTAAATATTTATACTTCGCGTCGCCACCATGTTGGATTTGTGCTCACCAGGTTTTTGAATGTCTCATAGGTGAACTTCTAGTAGTGCCCTTTAGCACCGTACACAATTTCAGGGCGATATCGGTAATAGATTCGGAGATACTGAATGCTGGTGAAATACTTCGCACAGCCACCATCTTGGATTGGTGAGACACAATAAAATTTGAAGGGCACGGTCGGGGTCGGCCAGAATAGTGCTATGATCTTTCCGAGTTTCATTGTAATCTCTCCAGCCGTTTATAAGTTATTATGGGGGGACACACACACACCTCACACACACACACACACACACACACGGACAAAAGGTGATCTCATAAGCTTATTTTTTCATAAAATGAAAATAGGCTAAAAATGTACAAAGTGTGCGATTTGCATATACTGTTGCTATACGCTCCATAATTGCTCTCCACTTCACATTTTGGCCGCTGTGACGCCTGTTTCATGTCATTTTAACATTCTGAGGTCTTTCCTTTATCATTTTTCATGGATTTCAGAAACAGCAAATCAAAGGAATGAGTATTCAAATCGTATAATTTCATAAATATCGAATAACTGGTGAGTGTTATGATGATCTAATTTTCAGTGATTGCCTTCTTAAGTTAGGTAACGTAGAACTTTTAACTGAAATGTAAACAGTGTTCTATAATCATTTGGTTGAAATAAAAACATAACAACCTTTCTCCTTCAGTCTCTCATTATAAACCTATTGGGTAAAGTGTGGTTTATGACCATGCGAGATTTCTCGCATGGGTCTGCTAGTCATTCTTAAAATCAATAACATACCACTTGTAAGTTTCATGCTGTACAGTTTAATAAAACCCTGTTTATCTTCAAATGTGCTCCGATTGTAGTGCTTCCATTGGGGCCCTCAATTTTAAACGTCTCTTGCGTGTAGTAGGCTATTAATGTATCGTTCTGTCAGGTTGTGGAGGTTCTTCTCTTAGCCCTTATTCTATTTTCTCGCGTAGAGCTAGTCTATTTATATCCTCTTGTGAATTTTCCAGTCTTGTTTTCTAATTTAGTTGGTTGGTTGGTTCCAGGGGCGTATAGTCTATAGAAAAAAATCGGGTGGGGGGCTGACTATCCTGGAAAATTGTGAGTATTCTCAGGGGATTGTCACCTCAAAATACCCAGAAATATCAACCAATACCTTAGAGCATATAACTTTGTGTAATTATTTTAGATAAGATTCAAAGTTTATATAGCCTACAATTACTGGTAATACAAAATAAGTTGTAAAATACAACACAACACACAAATAATATTTTATACTTAATGAACTTTCTATTATGATCTATGGAGTATGAATGGCATATATCTAAATATTTGCCAATTTACTAAGCAGAAAGGTAAACAGTTTTTTTTACATGTATTTCTCAAAAAACATACTGTGGAATTCACAGCTTTACCTCACAAGGCTGAGTGCACCCCGTTCCAGCCCTCAGACTAGAATTAAAATATCTTGGCAGAGCCGGGAATCGAATTCGGATCTCCGGGGCAGCAGCAAAGAATGCTACCCACTACACTACGAGTTAGTATAATTTCAATTTTAATATTGTTTATAACTTAGCCGATAAGTTAAGATTAGGGTACAACCAAATTTACAATTATGTTATGCTCATACCAAAGCAGCACTTCTTTTAATTTTTATTGGCATTTTTTTTTCGGGGGACAAGGGGGGGGGGGCTGGAGCCCCCTCAGCACCCCCCTTATATACACCACTGGTTGGTTCTTAAGTTTAGGGGCTGCGATTTAGAGTGACCCACTAAAGGTAACTTATGGTTTGTCCCGGAGCTCATGATAACATTATTAACGGTCACGTAAAGCATTGTGGGGTTTGAAGCCATTTTTCAGTGTTGCCTTGGTAAACAAGAGTTTAGTGCTTTTCAGTCGGTGAACACGAATGTACCCAAAAGAGCTGGGTTATGCCCTGATCCTGAAATAAATTACATGAGATTAATAAATACACTAGGATGACCAGTTTCGATCGTCAAGCGATCATCATCAGATTTATTACACTTAGGCTATAAAATCTATGTTTGAAAATACAGGTGAAAATATTTACAATATGTACAATTATTTAGTTGCAGTATTGGTAATGCCACTGTCGGTGTATGCTAAATGTAGTACTGTATGATGTTAGGTGAAATGCTAAATGGTGATAGAAATACGGAGTTTATATATTTGGAGTGACTATATGGTTGTAAAAAACCATCTATGGTTAAACTGTAATATTACAGGCTACTACTTATCTGGTTGTCTTCCTCGCTGGGGCTACGAGCAGTTTCGTGTTCACTCTTACTCCAGGTGTGGTCGACTGAAATGGGATGTTATCTCAACGACACTGGTTTTTCCCTTTCTCCCCCCTGTGCTGTGTGAAGTCAGAACGATGTCTTTTTGTGGGATGTTGCCAAATCTAGATAAGATGTATATTGTTGAATGAGGTGGGTCTACAACTATTAAGGACCGTGGAACATCCTCGCCACGCGTGGACCAATAGCCTTTCAAACTAAGCGCTGCCCGGTCTTTGAGGACGTCCCGGCACCTTTAATACTGCCGCGAATACCGGCCTTGGTTTATTGCAGAAAAAAGTACATCGTATACCTGATCCAGATAACATTTACCTATTAATTAGAAATTTCGATATTACCAATTTAATTTCGTCATTATTCTAAATAGATCCATATAGATTAATCATTGGCAAGAATCTTACATTTTAAGAAAAGTAGGCTCTTTATTTCTTCACGGAACTTCTTGTTAGTTTTGGCTTTTCTTTGGAATCCATGATGTTCTTGAGTTTATTATTATTATTATTATTATTATTATTATTATTATTATTATATACTCTAGCCTTGCCTATAGGCTATATTCACTAGAGCCAACCAGAACCGCGTTCAGTCTTGTCACATTTGGCTTTCGTTTGTGCACAGAATCCCCTCATCCTTTTGGGAATGAGAATGCTTGCGATCCTCTGTCCAAGGGGCACCACGTCTTCTTTTTGGAGGCAAGACTCGGTTGAGCCCGTTTGTCACAATCTTTTTGGTAATATGATAATATCATATGACCTCGGTTGCCGGGTGCAAGCTTTGTTATTTGACACCCAGAGGGCAGCTTTCATGACGAATTTTGTTGTTCCTTGAAGCACTATGAAATTCTATACTATAGCACTTTCTGGTAGAAAAATGAGGAACTTTCTGTTGGCGGAAATTCCCGAGATTAATTTTGCCACTATGAACACGGCCTACTGAATTCAAATGGGTTCCTTAACATACCAACATCGTATGGCATGCGAGTCGTGATTTTTTCCGCCTTTCAAAAATCACTTACCCTGGCCTGGAGCGAGCCTGCAAGCTTTAGGTTGGTAGTCCGACACGATAACCACTCATCCACCGTCGCAAGCATCTTCTTGGTGAAGTGATTCCTGTCCAATGCGCGGTCGGGATTGATTTGGAACATTTGGAGGTCTTCTTTGAAGTATCTTAACCCAGGGCATCGTAGTTTTGTGATGGGAATAAACAACAAGTGAAAGATCTTCTTTGTTAACCTATTGCCATCCATTCGTCGAGGTGGCCATAAAATCGTACCCATCGTTTACGGATTGTGTCTGTACGCTTCTCTATTTTACTATAGACTGCCTTCTTGGATCTGCTTTGGTGGATGCCATTCCTGTAATTGGATCCCATGCTTCCTCTAATAAATCTGTGCTCTATTTTTCTCCAGTTCTTCAAGAAGACCTTTATCGGCATTTAGGGAAGGGGTTTCGGCTGCATACATAACTACCGGTACTTATTATTAATAATATTAAGCAATTTGCAGTAATGTGTATTAATTTCAAGTGAATTTCTTATGTATTTTTTATTCTTTCATTTATTAATATTATTCACCCAAATAGTTTTTCCCATCTACGTGGTAATTTACTAAAAAGACGTACCGGTAATCCTTAAATAAATTGTGATATGATAACACTAGAAAATGTGTCTTTTCAGATTGTCATAACGTTGTGTGGTTGGGTCCTTAGTTTAGGGGCTGCGACAACGCGGTCATGTAGCCCCGTGTACTTTGCGTGTGTGTAGAATCTGTCTGATAACCGTTGTTAATTGTGATGGCTGTATTAGTGTGTGTTATCTGTTTTTAATTCAAGTAAGGACTGCAGACATTCAATTTTCAAGTAGTTCCCACTTTTGCGACCAATCGCCACCGTCAATGACAACTACTCCTAAACTTGGTTACTAGATGCCATCGCAGTCGGCTCCTGGCGACGAACGTTGGAACCTAAGAGCGTTAGTCAAATATAACCTATAATTTAGCTTCACACAAGTGTAATTAGGGGAAGGTTCTTTTACATGCCATAAATTATGACTTGGGACCGCCGGCTTTACTTCCCCTCCGAAAGAAGACATACTGAGGGATTTTAACGCTCTTAAAAAATCTGATGACTTCGACGGGGTTTGAACCCGCGACCTCGGACATAGAAGCTCAGCATGCTAACGTTGTGGTATTTACCTAGATGTTTGGCAAAGACGAGAACCTGTCATGAACTGTTAGTGTTAACCGGATGTATAATAATGCTAGATTTAATGAGGGCAGGTTTGTTTGTTTCTTTTATCGCTACTGTGTCACTGAGACATTCAGAGCAATGCACCCATTTTGAGCGGGATAAGTGGGCAGTTATAATAATAATTGGCTATAACAGTTCATCACAATATCACAACAACGGTTACGGTGACACGGTGTTTGTTATGACACACTCTAAGTAGGTATTCACATGCAGCATTCCAGAGTTCGATTCACAACTTGAACTTAAGTGCACACCACGGTTACACTAATAGGCCTATAGTACATTATGCGACGAGCCTATAATGGCAATAATTAAGACACGAGTTTTATAATATCCATACGAGTGTCTTAATTACCATTAGGCCTATAGGCGATTTGCATAGGACTGTTTTTCTTCTTCTTCTTCTTCTTCAAGTGCCTCGTCCTCCAAGTACATTGGCGATCAGTAGCATGATCTGCTCTTTGTCCATAGCTGTTCTAAACACTGACACTGTATTAAGTCCCAACCACTGGCTAAAGTTCTTTAGCCAGAATATTCGTCTGCGTCCTGGACCCCTAATACCATCAATCTTCCCTCGGATAATTAATTGGAAGAGGTGGTATTTGTTGTTGCGCATGAAATGACCAACGATTTTGTTCAACGATAATTATAACTTTTATTGTATGTTCTAACATAAATATTCATAAATATCTGTCGAGCTTCCGTCGGTTGAATCTTGTTTTTGGGAATTGTGTGGGCTCAGCATTTGATCTCTACCCAATAACGAATCCCAAAGCTTTGAAATATTGTTTATCCTGAAGTAGCACCATCAGAGAGCGCACAGATACTATGTTGGATCATTTTGTTATTTTGCTCAAATAACACAAAATAGACTGTTACAAACGTTTTAACTTATAATGTATCGCATTATCAACTTGTTATTCTTCAAATTCGATGCGTATAGAATATCAACGGAATGCAAATCAAATAATTGTGAGTCCCAAATAGAACAGTTATGACATCTCGCGGAAAAGTTTCGTATAAGAAATCGATTTACAGAACAGAGTGCTGGATTATAAGTTCCGTGGAACTAATGTCATACGCCTTCCTCCTCCATGAATTTCTTGTGTGTTTATGTCAACAACAGCATTCACTAAACTTATCGGCGAAATCTTACGAGTGAGTAGATATCGGAGTTGCGGATATTAAGGTACAGTGCTATTTCTTTTGCAAAATTGCCCAGTTGCTGTGTGCAATGTAACTACAATGGTTGATCCAATATAGGCTACATCGTCAACTTTGAAATCATGTAATTCATGTCCGATATGTTGGATTTTGAGTGCATGTCAGAAGCTATCCTTACCTAATTGGTCATAAATGAAAATATTGGGCTCTGATTGGTTGAAAAAACTGTGATATAATGAAAAGTAGTACTTTAATGACCCCCATTATGAAACAGTTTTCTGACATAATATTTACATATCGACATCGCCTAACATAAAATTACTTATAATAGAAATTGTCAGCCAAGCCATGGGTTCTTATATAGCATTATTGCACCCGTTTAGCAGACTGAAAGAATAGGCTACAATATACAGTAGAACCTCGATATCTCGAATCGTTATGAGATACCGTATCAAACTAAATTCGACTCATCGAAAATTAGAGTTAGGCTCTATAGAGAAACGTAGCAAAATTGTTAAATTTGTGATACTGTATACTGGTTTCAGAATACATGAATTTGGACAACTAGACTATAATGATGTAAGCCTACATACAGTAAAGTAGTTCTGTGAAGAACTATACAGCCTATTTTCAGTTATCTTATTGGTCTTCTCTATTAAAAATCCTCTCGCCTATAAAAAGGTCGACATTTTGGATATTTCTGCATGTATGCCATCTTGTTATGTACCATTAGATGACGGTTATTGCGTAGGTTCCTTATTCAAAAGTTCACTTCGATCGCATGCTTACGCCACAAGAAATAAAAAACTCATTTTTAAAATTTCGCACGGCCGCCATATTGAGGTTATGGAAACATTTGAATGTAATTGAATTTAATTACATGCCAGTAGATACAATACTGTATGAACATTTGCCGTACCAAGTTTCACTGTGCTCGGATGATTAATACGCGAGTAAATTCCTTTTAAATGTTTAAATTTGTTTGGCCGCCATGTTGGTAATGTGCTCAGCAGATTATTGAAAGTTCAATTGGTGAACTTATATTAATAGCATTTATCAACATACAAGATTTCATTTTGATTGATTCGTGAATATTGAGAACCGTCTAAATATTTCGGATGGTCACCATGTTGGGTTGGCCATTATTGCGTAGGTACATTACTCAAACTAGCAATTCGATCGTATGATTAGGAACACCAAAAAATACAAAAAATATTTAGCAATTTCGCACAGCCGCAATCTTGACGTTATGAAAACAATTGAATTAAATTAGATGCCAGTACATTAAAATGTGCATATTGAACCCTTGCAAAGAAGCTTATGAGACTCAGTTTCGGGGGGTGTAACAGTCCATATCGTAAGTTGTTGTTAGAGCGCTTCATTAACATGCAGGGTAACATATAACAAAATAACATGCAGGAAAAAGTGAAGCCAGGGTTAAAACAAATGAATTTAATAACAAATCACCTAACTATACAAAGAATTAACAAAACAAACTCCCAAAGACTCCCACTGAATAATTAAAATACGCCAAAACTAGGCCAAATCTCTGGAGAGATTAATTACACGGACAAAGTGTCCTTAAGAAAATCAACAAAAGTGATCATGTGTGCGCGCGTGTCGTTCTGCATGCTTCACGATGTGTACAATCGAATGCATGATTCGTCATCATCCAGAATAAACCTTCAGACGACGAATCCACATTGCTTAGAGCTAGACAGACGCGGGGAACTACTATACAACACTTAAAACTAAACCGACACTTCCTATACTTAAAATATACAACACAATAATTTCCGTGTGAAATTGGAATCAAACTGCCGTAGCAAAAACATTACTGCCTAAAAACTTAGGACTTCTCACACAAATCAACACAAGTAAGTTAACACGTGACCAATAAAAAATACATATGACCGCCGTCAAATTTACAAGTAAACTACCACTACACCACACGGGTGTGACATACTAATTTACATGAATTGAGTCATAAACAAATCACTAGGCTCAAAACCAACATTTACATTACTAACACAAATATTCTATCCATACAACATGCAACAATCCGTCACACACATGGCGAACTCCCCAATTAATTATGGTTCAAAAATAACCATCACAATGAACAGGTTTGCTACATGAAAGCTTAAAAGGGGCCAGTCGGGACAAGGACTGCCTATCAAAAAATAAGTCACCAGGCGAGACGGGCGATTTGTGGAATCTGCATATCTGTCAACCAACGTGTCTAGATGACCTCGACCTCCAAAGGCCGGGATCGAATCTCGAAGAAGCATGCCCCAAAGCACAATAATACGTGTGTGTGTGTCAGAACAAAATATCCCGGCATTTCCACTAGGAAATCCAAGAAAACAGCAATATGGACAAGGAACAGCGGTCTCCCAAGAGCACCCTGCCTTTCCATCAAAAATACAACAACAACAAAATACGAGGGCAGTAGGACCTCTACCCCTCTTCACGTAGAATCAACACACACACCTGACACAATAACACACACAGAATCACACGTATGGGTTTGACAGACCCTGAAATAAAAAGACATAAATATTTTCCACTTGTTGGCGCCACCGTTCTACGCCGTGACTAATTTACCTGAAAAGGACTCAAGAAATCTATCAAATTTAGAACGAAGGTGTTCTAATATTACATCTTAAATCGTTGCACTTGGCAACCCTAATATGAATAATAACCTGTTCAGCAAACATCTTACAGTAATTACCTCCCTATCCTATCACAAATATGAACTTTAATAAAGCACCACTTATCGAATGTAACGGGTTTCGCATTTGCATGGATAAAAATCACGTACACGTGCCGTGCACATTAAATATGACTCCAAGAAAAACAAATATACAACAAACACTTTGGCCACGCGCCAACGTACATTTAAAACAATTAGTGCCGGTACAAAAAAAACTCTAAAACAAAACAAGACAAAATTAACTATTTACAAAGTTCCCCCGCCAATCTAACTACATAATTGAATAATCAATTGTTTGTACATCACCGTCTCAGCTTGCAGAACATTATGACATCCATCTCAGCCCATTTCCCCTATGGAAAAGTTAGCACTCCATAGTCGTCTTCGTTGAAGCGTCGGAAATCATCCCAACTCCTGACCACACGTTGGACATCTTGATGTAGTCTCCTTGGAAGTAAAGTTCAATCATTATAATTCGACCTGGCTATAATCGCTTGTGGGTTACTAAATTCGCCCACAAATAGTCCTATGCGATTAATTACGAAGACTTTCCCTAAATATCGCTCACACACGCGCAATACACACATGAAAAATACACTTAAAAATTTACAAGAAATACACACTTCGAGTTCATCGTCACTGACTCGACAATACAAGTTTTAAAGTCTGACTGACTCACAGTCGCTATCTCGCTCGGTAATCTACTGCTCTGCTCTGCTTGACCTTCGCTCAGGTGAGCGCTAATTAGGACGTTGACAAGTCTTGCCCCAAAGAGCTGAAAATACTTGTCTTTAAGATAATATTACAAGTTTCAAATCATCACGCACGCTGGCGTGAATTTAGCTCACAAAGCTCACAAAGTAATTGACTTCAAATAATTAAGAGCGTTAAAAATTGCTACGCAAACTAGCGTGAGTCTAGCACATCAGAGCTCACAAATAAAATAACTTCGAATATATCAGAGCGTAAAAATCGTTATGCAAACGGGCGTGAAATTAGCTCACAGAGCTCACGAACAGAAAGACATCGAACAGCTTCCCGTCGAACAATTTATTAGAAACTGACAGGGTACGGAAGAGTGGGGCGGATTTAGAAAAAATTTCCAGAGTTTTCATCACACACAGATGGGACTAGTGTCAATCTTCATCAAATAAATCAAACGTCTCATCGCACTCGTGCGGAGATAATTCCGATCGGCGGTTCTTTAGATAATCAATTCCACGCGCTTTTTACCACTGACGCTTTCCATCGCGTGATATTGGCGTGGTCTCTCCTGATTGGGTGATTCAATCGTAGGTCGGTTGTAAGTAACTCGTGACTACCCCTTTATGATTCCAATTCTGGTGCAAGTTGTTACACAATTTGGCCTTGAACTCAGCTTTACCAGGCCGTTCTTCAAGAATAGCTACAAGCTCAACCTCTGTGGCAATCATTGCGACACGCTACCTTGCCTTTATTCTCGTCAACTTCCTCATGTACTGCCTGGGCTGCAGTAATAATAATAATAAATTATGAATACTTATTTATCGTACTTGACGTTATGAAAACAATTGAATTAAATTAGATGCCAGTACATTAAAATGTGCATATAAATTTACTGTACCAAGTTTCACTGCGCTTGGAAGGTTAAATCGCGTGAAAAATCTATTCAAATGTTTCAACTTCGCTTGGCCATCATGCTTGTTTCGTACTTAAAAGGTTTTTGAAAGTCACATAGGTGAACTTGTAGAAGTACCCTTTATCACTGTACAAAATATTTGGGTGATATCTGTTACCGTTGCGGAGATATAGAATGCCAGTGAAAATATGCACCAGTTTATTTCATTATGGTTCAGCCTCTAGGAGAAATCCTCTCCTTTCACGAGGCGTGATAGATAATTTAAGTTTCTGCTTTATTTTTGAGGATACTGAGTTTCTTTCTCTTTAACCCTTTAAGGTATAGTGGTTTCTATATTAACCACCCTTCATAAAGACAGATTATGCTTTAAAATATGCCGATAGTTCAATCTTTAAGTCAAATTTCGGAGAATTTTCATGCCGAAGTGCTAGTATTTCTAAAAATCGAATATACCAATGTATCTACTTGACGTAATGAGTTGGATAAAATGTTAAAAATATTCAAACTAAAAACATTATCAATTAAGGTGTAAGAACAAAATATAAATATAGAAATAAAAAATCATAAAAATAAAATTACAATAACAAAAGAAATAAAAAATTAAATAATGAGTAGATAACTATAAAAAATTATGAAAATAATAATTGTAAAAATCAATTGGAAATTAGTTAATTAATGCATTCAATAAAATGTATCAAAATTAAATCTATAAGAACATTGAAAATTAAAAATGAATATATAAACATTAAAATTAGACAAACAAAAAATAACATTATTAATAATTATAATAATTAAAATAAATTAAAATGTAAAAACAAATAAAATTAGAAATAATTTAGCCCTATAAAGGGTTAAATAAGAAAACTAAGTTTTAAAAGCCGACAAGAATCCGCAGTTATAGCCCTTAAGACAAGCAACTCAATGTTGCAATCATCCTTTAATGCCATTGACTAGAACTTCCATGAAGACTATTCAATTAGGGGATATGGACTTGGTAATTTACGTACATTGTACCTTTAAAAGATATAGACTTGGTAATTTACGTACCATCAACCTTGAGGAGTATGAGCAAGGAATTTTAGGTAAATAAAATACAATAATGTATGAGAATACATTCTTTATTTATTCCTAAAAATTACAACCCTTTTCTAAATCATCGAATAAGTTTTGATTTTGAACTTTGGTTCCATTGAATCTTATTGCTGGTACATTTGTAATTAATTTACGTTGCTTTCTCCACTTCTCCAAACGTAAGGACACACTAGACGTTTCTTACGAGGTGCCGGCATAACGACACACGGTAGACTGATAATTGTTCCCCGGAAACTCAACCATATCTGGTCGATTAGATTTTCAGTATACCTTTTCTACTGCTATGAGCGCTAGTGAGTTAATGCAGAGTTTCACTTATGCCGTTATAACTAATTCCGGTTTGAAGATTTTTTTCTGAAAATCAAAACACGCCTGAGGGTATTGAACCAACAAACACACTAAAGAAAGAATTATGCAAGTTAACGTGGCTAGGATTTGAATAAAAAAGAAAACGTGTAAAGAAACAAGTTATTTTAAACTGTTTTTCCGGAACTGCATTTAGACCGGCAGTGATTTTCGAAATCGTTTTCTTTTTAGTTTGATAGTGCTAGTGGTTTTCGTCCTGTCGTGGATTACTCAATACTGAATCAGAAAGTTGTCCTTCAATCTATTCCCTTGCCCGATCTCCATTCTTGTTTCTCTTGGTTTCATAAGGCCAAATTTTTCACTTTGCTCGATTTAAACAAAGCCTACCATCAGATTCTCCTAGCCGAGGAATCAAAGCATCTCACGAAGCACAATTTGAAACCTTTCCGGTCCCTTCAGCCATTTAACGTTTGGCAAAATTGAGAAAATTGCTTAATTTTATGTTTTTGCTAGGATGAGGACCTCTATATTGTCTGCTAAGAAATGTTTTCGACATTAATATCAATCGCATTACTGTAAGTTATAGACAATTCTTTTAGTTTCTTCCTATAGAACACACCGAATAAATATTTACATGTATGTTTAAATTGAAGTAGATCTCTCAAATATTTGCATAGATACTCCAGCACAGACACGCCAAAAACGTAGAAGATTTGTTGGAGTTTTAGCGCATGGCCAATAACTTATGCCATCTTTATGGCAAGTTCGCTAGGGACGAGAAAAGTTGTTGGAGTTCTTGCTTCCCGCAGCAAAGTAGCACAGCTGTGTGCTGTAAGTGTAGGACCTAGTGCAAGATGCGCTACCCCAGTGGTGATCCGGTCAGGGTGTACTAAGAGCCCGCTGAAGAGCCTGACTTAGGGCAGCTAGGCAAAACCCAGCAACACACACGGCAGAATCCAAAAATATATGCTGGAGTTGGCTATCACTAATATCCATCAAAGTAAATTTGCCATTTGTAGAAATGTTGAATATTTTGTGAAATGTGATATCGCGAGTATAAGTTATAGGCCTAAACCCCTTGAAAGCACGCTAATTAAACACCTTCCTGTTTAGAAGCCACATACGCAAAGAGCAGCCATTTTCATTATCGACGAATACCTGAACTACGTGCACAGAGAACAATGGTAGTTGCTACCTCCATACATTACAACTGACAGCTGCCACTTAGCGAATGATAAACAGCGGAACGTCTCTCACAAAAGAGAACAGGTGCAAAATTGATTTCATTGGTCCAATAGCAAGAACACAGTTCAGCTTTACGTAACGAGGGGGTACCGACTTTACTTTTACGGTAATGAAGGGGCAGCGACGTTACTTTTACGACAGCGAAGGGGTAGCGACGTTTCTTTTACGGCAACGAAGGGGTAGTCACGTTACATTTACGGCAACGAAAGGGGTAGTGATGTTACTTTTACGGCAACGAAGGAGTAGTTACGTTACTTTTACGGTAACGACTGGTGTAGTTACGTTACTTTTACGGAAACGAAAGGGGTAGAGACGTTATTTTTACGTTATCGAAAGGTAACGTCGTAACTTTTACGGTAACGAGTGGGTAGCGACGTTACTTTTACGGCAACGAAGGGGTAGCGACGTTACTTTCACGGTAACGAAAGGGGTAGTGATGTTACTTTTACGGTAACGTAAGGGGCACCGACGTTTCTTTTACGGCAACGAAGGGGTAGCGAAGTTACTTTAACTGTAACGAAGGGTAACGTCGTTACTTTTACGGTAACGAGGGGGTAGCGACGTTACCTTTACGGTAACGAAGGGGTAGCGACGTTACTTTTAAGGTAATTAAGAGGTAGCGAAGTTACTTTTACGGTAACGAAGGGATAGCGACGTTACTTTTACGGTAACGAAGGGATATCAAAGTTACTTTTACGGTAACGAGGGGGTAGCGACGTTACTTTTACGGTAACGAGGGGGTAGCGAAGTTACTTTTACGGTAACGAAGGGGTAGCGACGTTACTTTTATGGTAACGAGGGGGTAGCGAAGTTAATTTTACGGTAACGAGGGGGTAGCGACGTTACTTTTACGACAACGAGGGGGTAGCGACGTTACTTTTACGTAAGCGAAGGGATAGCGACGTTACTTTTACGGCAACGAGGGGGTAGCGACGTTACTTTTACGGTAACGAGGGGTAGCGACGTTACTTTTACGGTATTGTGGGGGTATCGACGTTACTTTTACGGTATTGAGGGGATAGCGACGTTACTTTTACGGTAACGAGGGGGTAGCGACGTTACTTTTACTGTATCGAAAGGTAACGTCGTAACTTTTACGGTAACGAGTGGGTAGCGACGTTACTTTTACGACAACGAAGGGGTAGCTACGTAACTTTTACGGTAACGAAAGGGGTAGTGATGTTACTTTTACGGTAACGAAGGGGTAGGGAAGTTACTTTTACGGTAACGAAAGGCAACGTCGTTACTTTTACGGTAACGAGGGGGTAGCGAAGTTACTTTTACGGTAACGAAAGGTAACGTCGTTACTTTTACGGTAACGAGGGGTAGCGAAGTTACTTTTACGGTAACGAAAGGGTAGCGACGTTACTTTTAAGGTAATGAAGGGGTAGCGAAGTTACTTTTACGGTAACGAAGGGATAGCAAAGTTACTTTTACGGTAACGAAAGGTAACGTCGTTAATTTTACGGTAACGAGAGGGGTAGCGACGTTACTTTTACGGTAAAGAGGTGTTAGTGACGTTACTTTTATGGTAACGAGGGGGTAGCGACGTTACTTTTACGGCAACGAAGGGATAGCGACGTTACTTTTACGATAATGAGGGGTACCACGTTACTTTTACGGCAACGAGGGGGTAGCGACGTTAATTTTACGGTAACGAGGGGGTAGCGACGTTACTTTTACGGTAACGAAGGGATAGCGACGTTACTTTTACGACAACGAGGGGGTAGCGACGTTACTTTTACGGTATTGGGGGGGTATCGACGTTACTTTTACGGTATTGAGGGGATAGCGACGTTACTTTTACGGTAACGAGGGGGTAGCGACGTTACTTTTACGGTAACGAATGGCTAGCGACTTTACTAAATAGGTTTAGAGACATTTTCATTACTGCCATATTGTTAATCGATATATTAGATTCATGCCAGCCGCCTCACCTTCTTGCAGGTGAGCCAATGTTTGCTGTCAGGAGCTGCGTGTCACTAGAGGTAGGCTATCTCTGTTTCCCAATTTGCTCCGTGATTCCACAGACACACACGCAACTTCTAGAGATGAGCTACGCTCGTATTTGACGTGCTATGTAGCTCTTGTATGCTCAAAACTACCACGAGATCAGTTTTTGTGACAAAAACCTTGACTTCCCTGCAATCGACTAGACAAAGCTCTTAGTTCACGGCTTCCCAGACCGTTCAGTAGTCATTCATAAAGGAACTTGATACATTAGTTGTTCACATGAACTTAATTACTCTTTTAGCAATATTAAATGACAGCAGACATTCTGCTTAGCAAACTTAGTTATGGAAGGAAGGGTCGAAGATTAGAACAGTATGGGTAGACCAAGGTTAGAATATGTTAAGGAGATTGTCTCTGATGTAGGGTGTGGTAGCTATGTAGAGGTGGAACTATTAGCTCAGGACAGGGAAGCATGGAGAGCTGCATCAAACCAGTCGAAAGACTGAAGACTCAAACAACAACAACAACAACAACAATAAGACAAAAATGGAAAAATGGTTTCAAAGCTATCTTTAATAAAATAATGTAAATGAAGCTAGGCTAATGCTTACACAACTGCGAGTAATTATTGGAACATTTTATTTATATTCGAATTGAGCGTCTTTGAATTGCATGTCAACAAGTAGCCTACTTTCCATGCATTAAAAACCCACGACAGGGATTTGATATCCCCCGCAAGACCTGGTAGCCCTCCATTGGATCAGGACACATTACGGCAAATGCGTGAAATCTTTATAAATGGGGCGAACTTTCCTCCCTGAAATGTAACTGCGGTAGCCCCCAAAACAAACAATTCAACATATGGTGGAACAGTGTCCTTTGAGAGATGAACATGGTAGCGCAATGGTCAATCTGCTTGCCTCCCACAAAGGCGTATCCGATTCGGTCCTCGGTCAATGAATGTGAGATTTACGAAGTGAAATATCACGTCCAGTAGTTTGGATTCCACGTAAAATGAAGGTCTCTTGGCTGATGATCGCGAGATTAACGGTCATGTACACCTACAAGCTTCGTTTTCCCTTAATGTGTATAACAGGGAAATGTGACGTAATTTTAGGTTGCGATTCTTTGTTCCATTGCCTGAATTAAATTCGTAAAATAACCTTCATAGAGTATGCACCCTTAATTCTTGTGTGATTTTAGTATCTGATCGTGTTCGTCTGCCGTTGTTGACATCCTTTCAGTATCTCTTGAGTCCACTGGTTAATGCCTTACTTCGTGCTTCTGGCAGAATCCCTTTTCCAAGGGAAAATCGCGGTTGTCAACTTCCCGATTTTGGTGAAACTTTGCGTACATTTTGGTCAGGTCACATGAAACATTAAGTAATGGCATTTCATGCCCATCTCTATAGATGATGAAATTGTACACGTTTGAATATGGACACGAGTAAGATCCATTGATGAATAAGGCACATGCGTAGATCTGGAAAACAGTTTCTTAATTACTCAAAGATAGCAGACAACAGATACCATGACCATAGTTAACTTAGTTGATGACCAATTAAAATATTAATGTTATGAGGTTAGAAATTAATTAAAAGCAAGTTTAATAGTTGGAAGAAAAATATATAGGCTATATTCTTTCAACTATGCAGTAATGAAGAAGGACTTTCAAAATAAACCGTTATGAGTATATCAACATAATGTTTGTATAATCACGCTTGCCTTCAAAATTAGCGAAATTAAGTGCCCAAGTGATAATAAATTACATAGCAATGAAACACTGTTGTTAATAACTAATTATTGGTTTCAGTGGAGCTCATATCTTGTTTTAGAAATATTAAGTTGGATAATAAAGCCTAAGATTTCAAATATAAGTAAACAAAGAATCATGAGTTTCCTCAATGTCCATTCAAAATTTCTTAAACAAAAATATTTCACTTCCTTTCAGTTATTTAAGGTGTAGTTCTTTTGGTGGGTTATTGGTAGCGTGCCCACTTCAAGATCCAAAGATCGTGGGTCCGAATCCCGGCTGTGACACGGAATTTTTGAAGGGCGAGAACAATAACCATGCCATTCTAATGGAATCATGTCGGCTCGTAAAACATCTCTTGTATCACATTTGCTAGTTACAAGACGAAGTTTATTCAGAGATTCCAGAATTTTCTATACTGCCCAAATTACTTCTCTTTGTTGTTGTTTGAGTCTTCAGTCTTTCGACTAGTTTGGTGCAGCTCTCCACTCTTCCCTGTCCTGAGCTAATCGTTTCATCTCTACAAACTGTAACTACCACATCCCACATACAAGGAAATCTGTTGAACATATTCTAACCTCGGCCTACCCCATATATTCTTGTCCTCGACCCTTCCTTCTATAATTAACTATGCTATTCTTGGGTGTCTTAGTATGTGTCCTACCAACCTAACTCTTCTCTTCATTAGCAGTCGCCAGAAACATCTCTCCTTTCCCACTCGTCTTCCGGTGTGAAAATGTTTCAAAACAATTTAAAAAACGCCTGAGGGTATTGAACCAAGGAACACATTAAAAAAGAATAATGTAAATAAGTTAACTTGGCTAAGATTTGAAAAATAGAAAACGAGTATAGGAACAAGTGATTTTAGTCTGTTTTTCCGAAACTGCATTTAGACAGGAAGTAATTTTCGAAATTTGGTTTTTGAAACATTTCTGGGCCCTTTAGCCCTTCGACTTTCGGCACAATTGAGTAAATTGCTTAATTGTACGTTTTCGCGGATATGGGAACCCCTATTTTACGTTTTAGCGGAGATGGTACACCTATTTTACGTTTTCACTGAGATGAGGACCCCAATTTTACGTTTTCGCTGAGAAGGGGACCACTATTTTACGTTTTCGCTAAGATGGAAACCCCTGTTTTGTCTGGTAAATGTTTTCAACACTAAAATCCATTGTTTAATAAAGGGAAAAATAACAAATCAAGAGAGAAATCTAGAGAAAAATAAAAGATCTAAATTACTGGCTTTACTAATATGGAAGGTATGAGGAACGTAGCCTTAGAGATAAGCTATGTAGATAATAAATGCACCGTCATAAATTTAAGGTTTCCGTAGATCGAGTTTCTTGTCAATGCGCTGAAATTATTTTCAATGGTTAACCGTTAGTCTTGATTACTTTTCATTGTAGAACCCTATCAAACGTTTTCACTAGGTGACTTCGGTGGCGTAGTTGGTAGCACGCTGAGCTTCTATGTCCAAGATCGTGGGTTCAAACCCGGCTGAAGTCGTCGGAATTTTAAGAGCGTTAAAAATCCCTCAGATTGCCTTCCTTCGGAGGCGAAGTAAAGACGGCGGATCTATGCCATAAATTTATGGTATGTAAAAGAATCTTCCACTAACTACAATTGTGTGAAGCTAAACTAGTAGGTTAGATTTGATTTACGTTCTCTTATGTTCCAACGTTCGCCGCCATGTGCCGATTGCGGTGGCATCTAGTAGTCAAGTTCCAGCTAGGTGTCGTTGACGGTAGCATTTGGTAGCAAAAGTAGGAACAACTTGAAATTAATCGTCGGCAGTCCTTACCTGAATTACAGATAACACACACTAATACAGCCATCACAATTAACACCGGTTATCAGACTGATTCTACACACACCCAAAGTAGGCTACACGGGGCTACATGACCGCGTTGTCGCAGCCCCTAAACTGAGGAACCAACCAACGTTTCACTTGCTGCGGCTCTCTTCCCAGAGGTTGCTCAAGTCTTCCGAGAATTCTCCTTAGCCTATCGTTAGTGGGGGTAAGAAGGCGTCGAACTTAATACGGAAATTCAGGATGTGATGAGAGAGTAAAAATAGCCAATCTTCTACGAGGTGAGGTTGGTTAAGGAGAAGACCTAAACCCAGTTTTAAGAAACTGACATTTATTTTTCTTTAATATACCGTAATTGTTCGATCTCAATACTTTGTGTATGTACCCCTCCTTTCAAAACTGAACGCCAAACCACTCATTACAACTCGACAAGATTTCTTCATAGGGCAGGCAAGCTCAGAGATGGCCTAGGCATTCAACTTCTGTGTGCTGGGCCCTTGAATGAGCATAATTACGAACAACATAGCCTACTCCTTGTCCATACTTAACGCATGCGTATAACACTTTGTCAGGCAAGTTTAGATCTTGCCTGTCCTTCCACTTCCGTGGCGTAGTCGGCAGCATGGTGAACTGCTATGCCCAAGATCACGGGTTCAAACCCGGCCGAAATCGTCGGATTTTTAAAAGCGTTATAATCCTTCAGCGTGCCTTCCTTCGGAGGGGAAGTAAAGCCGGTGCGCTTATGCCACACATTTATGGCATGTAAAAGAACCTACCACTACAATTGGTAGTGTGTAGTCAAATTTGTAGGTTATATTTGGTTAGAAACGCTCTATCAGATTCCAACGTTCGCCGTTAGGTGTCAGCGACAGTGGCATGAGGTAGGCAAAGTTGGAACTACTTGAAATTGAACTTTCTGGGAGCCTACGGGCGTTCAATTAAAATACCCTGCTATGGCCATTGGCTGCAATTCATGGTATATAATTACCTATTGCAATCGAACCTTGATAAATGATCCCCCGCGCTGAATATCCAAGCTCCTTGCTTCTTTCTGTCACTCGTTAACAGTTAAATTAATTGTACAGAGGTGTGCAAATTACACATAATTTAAATTTGTCGCAATTATTTTTACAAGATCATTTTATTTTATTTCTGTTACCCTAATATCATTCATCGAAAAAACATTCTACGTTAGATATTTTAAAGTGACTCCTTTATATAATATCGTGGCTTTTGGCCAAGAGTAATGCATACTTTTCTACAGAAATTTGTTAAATATTAGAACTGCCAGGGGTTGGCTTTTAAACCAGTGTACGTTTATATGAGCACGTTTAGTAGCCTAATTATGCTAATAGGCCACAAAATCATATCTCCTAGTCGTATATTGCAGACATATACACCATGCCGTTCATTTCAGACATAGGCCTATATGCAAAGTAAACCATATCTACTGTCTCAGTAATCACGAACCACTGTGAAAATAAACCCCAATGAAGTGGAAAATCGTGTTCTTTTCCCATAGATACGCTATTATCAGAACATTGCTTTGTCAAGACCTTCAATTCATGATCTTAATATTTTACTGTCAAGGAGATGTCAAAATTTAAATTTAATGAAGTCATAGGCAGGGTCAAGATTTATAGACACCAAAACAGTTAAAATAGGCACGTAAATGGGTTGCATTATGAAAAACAGACAACCAGATATGCGTCTAAAATAGTTGTTTATCCAATGAACTAAAGCTTTATAGTGCTACGGGGCCGACATATCGGCGAAGGGTGTTTCTGCTAAAAATACCACCAGTCGATCTATCGGGATCGTTTTTCTAAATCTTGATTGTAATTTCCAGCCACACAGCGCTATCACTGTTGTAACCAACACAACGCGGGAATCATTCTCTCTCGGAATATCTCGATGTGTTTAACTTCCTTGAATAACTGGATTTATAATAAGTATTCTTTGAACATGCTGCAGTTAGCTGGCTTCCCGCGTGTGTTATCTTTAGATGTCGTGTATTTTTATGCCTTTTCTTGGAGAAAATTAAGATAGTCTATATGGTGTGTATCATAAAGTTTACTATTTAGATGGCGTAGGCTGTCAAAATTATATTCGAATTTCCATTTTTTTTGTAAACAGAAATATTTTTAAAGCATCTTTTAGTACAGAAATGGACAAAGTATTATTTATTTGGCATCTAGTAGCTTAGCAATGTGTTTATCTGCTACAGAAAAAATACCAAAATTCTAGCTTGGAAAATATAGGTAGAAGATAATTTTTATCAACCATTTCAATAAACTTGGCATGGCATTTTTAACATAACCACTCATTAATTGCTTGGCATCCGAAAGGTTAAAGGTAAATGGAATTATCTGTTCTCACAATGTAAATTTAAAGGTACATTTTCTTGGGAGCCATGAACCTTTAACTACATATCTCCTACCGGTATTTTTACAGCATTGTGGGTATACTGAAACAACTACATTTTTAAAATGTGAATGATAAGAGAGAATATTTTACCACCATTTTTCAATATGTTACACTCATGATATATTTTATAATGATATATCAATTGTTTCTGTTTTTGTAATACACCCAGGTTAACTAATTATCAAAGTTCTAGGGTTAACAAAACATGAGAGTATGTTTCCTATAAGTTACACAAAAAATAAACTTACAGGAAATTGAGTTCGAAGTTCAAATAGGCTATATCTACGTCATAGCACACCCCAACTCAAGAATATCAATATTTAACACAGAACCATGCGGAATAAATAATTATACAGGGGAAGCTACAATAAAAAGAGTAAATTTTTATAAAATTGAGATATTGAATTGCATATCCCATTAACCATTCTAGTGCCAGGGTACCGAGGGAGCTTCTGCCACAGGGCGATGTATCGGCTCCGTTTTTTTAATTATTTACAGCCACGCAGTACTTTCAATGTTGTAACCAAACAGCCCGGGAATCATTCTCTCTCTGTATATATCGACGTGTATAAGTTCCGTGAATTACTGGATTCATAATAATTATTCTTTGGAGATGTTGCAGTCCGCCGCGAGACTGAAGTCGAATTTGTTTGCGTTCTTGCTCGTAGCGAATTGAGATACAGCATTTGGTGATAAATATGGCTAGCCCTTTCACGGAACAGGAAATAAATAAGAGTTTAACAAAATATGATATTTACATTGATTAGGCTCTCAAAATTATATTAACATTCCCAATTAAAATAGAAAAAATAGAGTTTTTTAATGAAGTAAATGAAATGTAGTAGGCCTACTATTATTTAGCATCTAGTATGACTAAATATATTTACCTGCTACGGAACATTTAAACTTAAATAATATTCATAAAATACTTTTAATTTAATTACACTTGGCTTGGCATTTTAACATAACCACTCAAAATAGCTTGGCATCAAACGGGTTAATACTGCAGATGAATTTGAAAGTAAAACCAATACCATAAAGAAAATTATTAATTTTTAAAATCCACGTAGTTTTGTGAATTTAACAGGTACACTCTATGAATAGAATCCAGAAGAAATTTTCAAATAACGACTTTTCAATTTCAATTTCCAGGTAATATTCATATGGAGATGACCTCGCTGTTCCTCCCGTTAAAACAACAATAACTAACATTCGTGTTATATCTTCATGAAAAAAGTTTATGTTTTGTAAGGGGAAGGATCTTCCAATATCACATGAAGTAATGGAACAGAACTTCAATGAAGCAAACTGATCTGGGTTTAGTTCTTCTGCCTAACCAATCTCACCTCATTACACCCTGAATTTTGTTGTAGGACTCTATCAAACATTCCCCTGTAAATGGATATCTTCCCAGATAGTTGCAAAAGTCTTCCCAAAATTCTCCTTACTGTTAGTGTTATTCTGTCGAGCCCACTAGATACTGTGGAATATAATGCATTACAAGAAATTTAACTTCTTTAAATGACTGTCAAAAGGCATTGCAATTGCACTTCAAATAGGCAAACCTTTAAAATAAGGTATTATTAGGCACAACAATAGCAACGAATTTCAGCTCATAAAGACCAATATGGATTCATTTTTAAGGCCTACGTTTCTCTATACTGAAATAAAATAGGCAAATAGGCGAAATATCATCCTTAGTCACAAGTAATGTTGCTGTAAGGGCCTTGACTGATAGACTAATTGGATATTCGATCACAGAGATCCCGTTAGTGTGGACTAATTTTCGAGCAAATGGGTAAACGCATTAGTATAACACAATATGCCTGACCATTTGCTTTGCATTGGGTAAAACAATAGTGAATTGCTGATGTGTGTAATGATTTACAGCGTTATTGACTCAGGTCACGTGCCACTGTTGTATTGAGAATGGTGATCCGTAGAGCTCGTCATTTGCCTATTTTCCTTTCTTGTTCCTTTGTTTAGAATCGTAGGCTTTGCATAGGCTATATAAATATGTTTCATGCTTACTGCAGTAAAATGTACTGATTTTATAGCGCCTGTAATTACCTACTTTCGTAATGTGTGTCTTTCCGTAGCTTAAGGGCCTATTTTGCCCTTTTCTTTATAATGAGTACTTTAATCAAGATTTTCGCCTATCGTGATTTCATAATTTTTTGATTTCTTGGTGGTTATTTATTAATATCATTTAGTAGTGTGAGTTAACCTTGAATTAAAACTTATATTTCGCGCTCTCAGCCATTGGCCCTTTGTTGACAACATATTTGAGAAAGCTTGTAATGTCGCCATTCTTTCACAAAACTCTAGTGATTAGTCAGTCGTAAGGAATTGACTACCAGCGAACAAAGTTATCTCTCAGGAGGTTCTGATCACTCAGTGACATACTTCCATCTATAAATGATACCTAGTTAGTTAGTTATTGCTGTCTTAAGGGGTGGAACTACGAAGTCATCTGCCCCTAAAATGATACCTAGAAACATAGAATATTCACATGCACGTCTGATGTGTCGGAATATTCTCTGCTTTAGACATGCAGCGGGACGATCGAATCTAAAAGTCAATTCTGTAGATTCATCCAGTCGAAACTTTCGCCTGTCAAATTAATGCCAAAATAATGGAAAATGAACCGTAAATATACTGTATTGTGGGAGTGCATAATCACACAGAAATACTGTATAATTTTCTATAGTACAAAGAATATAAAGCTCAATTTTCTTTATGCCTTTACACAGAAAATGAACCTAGCGTGAGTTGTCCTGTTGGACGTCACATCCACATATGGCTGGGAGGCGTGACTAATCATAAGGAAAATATTGAAAGAGAAAAGCAATGTCAGTTACGTGGTATTGCAAGTTCACGGACGATATACTAACCTGTATGTACCTGTTATAGACATGTGCATTGTGATATATAACATTACTACACCTCACATATAGAATTTGTAATGCGGAGATTCATCAGTGGACTTGGCGGTTGGGTGAGCGGCACTTGGAGCCAGAGGAGACGCGGGAAGGCCCGCTGTCGGCCTCGCACAAGTCAGGCAGCACGCGAGCGGCCGCAGTCTGTAACACAATACAATACAATACAATAGCCTACTATAAACAAAACTATACGTGTTATAATACTTAAGATAGTTGCAGAATCATATATTCAAATTTATTTAGAACAAAGTATATGTCGGGGTATGTCCAGTCAGGCAGCATTTTCTTCAGATTTCGTCAAGAAAGTCGTATCACACTTCATTTATCCCTTTAAAGTTTAGCGGTCTGTGTATTAACCACCTGCTATGACAAAGATGCTGATGGATGAATCCTGCGGCGCTCACAAGTGACCGATCGTGACAAAAGAGCATTCAAATGAAAGAAAATAGACATTTGCCGTGACGAATTGCACTCCAATTTCATAAATATCTATAATTTCTTAAAAAAAAAAAAAGACTTTTAAATATGTACGAAGTGTGCGATTTGCAGATAACGTTGCTGTAGGAAAGTACGCTCCATAATTGCTGTTCACTTCACATTTTGGCTGCTGTGACGCCTGTTTCATGTCATTTTAACATTCTGAGGTATTTCCTTTATCATTTTTCATGGATTTCAGAAAGAGTAGAAATCAAAGGAATTCATTCATTCATTCGTTTATTTGCAATTGGGGGTGTTTCCCCCGGTGGCAAATTAGATATACATAACAAATAAATAATTGTACATAACAATTCACTAACAATTAAACTGGAGTATTTACAGAAATAGTCAGTCTTTTCTTAAACACACCTAGCCTATATGATTGGGAAAAGGCTCTAAGATTGCGGCAGGTAGAGAGTTCCAATTATCAATGGCACGGTTTACGAAAGATTATTTACCATAATTTGTTCGCTGTGGTCAGCCCTTAACTTTGAAAGGACGATCGCCCCTACCCATGTAAGTAGGCTTTCCCATACGTTTGCTAAGCTCACCCCATGCTGGTTGATTTGTATACGTGTTGTACATAGCGCAGAGTCTAGATTTCATCCTCCTAGCCTCAAGTGATTCCCTCCCAAGTTTCTTTAACATACGGCTCACACTGCTCCTGGGATTAAAGTCACTGAGCACAAATCTAGCGGCCTTTCTTTGTACCATTTCCAACTCATTTATCAGCCCTACTTGATATGGATCCCAAACCGCTGTGGCGTATTCCAGAATAGGTCTTACAAGTGACAAATATCCTAATTCTTTAGCAGAGGTACTACTTCCTTTTAATACCCTCATTACAAAGTGCAGGGATTTGTAAGCTTTAGAAACTACACATCCTATATGACTGCTCCATTTCATATCATTTCTTACGTGAACGCCCAAATATTTGCAAGAATCGTCTTCTACAAGTATTTCCGAGCCAATGTTATATTGAAAATCTTGCCTTCGCACTTTCTCTATTTTTATTAGACTACATTTCTTGTGTTTATTTTCATTTTATTTTCAATCGCCCACTTATAGACCAGGTTCAGGTCATCTTGAAGCACTGCATTGTCTTGTGAGTCATGTATCTTTCGATATATTACACAATCATCCGCAAACAATCGACAGTCACTGCGAATCCCATTTGGTAAGTCATTTATAAACGCCAAAAATAACAAAGTTCCGATTACGCTGCCCTGAGGGATACCCGACGTTACGGTAATTTCATCCGAGAATCGGCCTTCAACTTTCACTTTCTAGGAACGACCCGTCAAAAATTCTTGGATCCATAAAATTACTCTTCTATCAATCTTCGTCGTGTAGGCTACTCAAATCGTATAATTTCATAAATATTGAATAACCGGTGAGTGTTATGATGATCCAATTATCAGTGTTTGCCTTCTTAAGTTAGGGAACGTAGAACTTGGAATTCTATCTGAAATGTAAATAGTGTTCTATAATCATTTGGTTCAAATAAAAACATAACAACCTTTCTTCTTAAGTCTCTCATTATAAACCTATTGGGGAAAGTGTAGTTTATGAACATGCGAGATTTCTCGCACGGGTACGCTAGTTTTATTATTTTCTACTATAAAACTTCCTTTCGAACCAGTCTCTCAATGTTTATAAAAATCTGTAAGCAGGTGAACTGAAATACTCATTTGAAAGCCACATCCTCGTGAAGTTCAATAAGTTCCATATGCAAATTTTCATGAGCACTTATCACATGAAGCTGAATGGTGATGAAAAAAATCTGAAATTCACTTCCTCCTTTCTCAAGTCGCTAAATCTGACATTAAATTCTTCAAGCAAATCTGCCAATGAGTAGAAAGTGCAGTTGCAGAATGATTTATCCCGCGGGGACAGGGTTTGAAAGTGAGAGATATTTTCAATTCTCATTTGATTTTCCCATAGATTCAGTTTCTTCTGATAGGATTTCACATTCTATTTCTCATTCTATAAGTCACATTATACTAGGTAACACGGATTTCCTTTGGCACACTCCCAAGGCCGTGCTCGTTAAATCATGCACCATGGCCACGAGGGCATTCCGGAGAATGGAGGTTCAAATCCCTGCGCTGACAATGGCTATCCTGAGTGTTTTCTTCCACATTCCCTCCAGGCAAAAGCCGTGATAGTGCCTTTTCTTCAAGTCCCAGGGCACCTACCCCATCCCCGTCCCTCATACAGTTAAACACAATACTACAGTCATCACCGGTTATCAGACATGTTCAACACACACCCAACTACACGGGGCTGATGACAAAGAGCACCTAACATGAATTTACAACAGCAACAACGTTTTGCACAGTACTCGCCACTTGGCAGAATAATACATGACTCGTTAAAGTTGTAAATAATCGTAAATATCCACACTTGATTACCTTCCCCAAGAATGTCACTTAAATAGTATTACTTTCTATACATTATAACACTTAGAGCTCTTTAGCATTAACATTGTTAATGCCCCACAACTGGTGGTACGTGAGTTGGCGACCAGGGGGCCCCATCAGGGTACTGCATTGCCTCAACTTACTTTTCAGGGCTCTTCTCGACTTCCTTAAGTGAGTCTAACCCCTACGGTATTAAGATATTCGAGGTCTAGGGTGTCTTTTATTTTCCCGCCTTTATTGGCCATTGTCTTTTCATTCTTGATAGCCACGACTTTCGAAGGGTCTAACTTCTTGTTTCTTTCCATGACATCCCCTGTCAACTAACGAGGCACTGAAGACTGTGTGTATTGTTGGTTGGTTGGTTCCTTAGTTTAGGGGCTGCGACAACGCGGTCATGTAGCCCCGTGTACTTTGGGTGTGTGTAGAATCTGTCTGATAACCGGTGTTAATTGTGATGACTGTATTAGTGTGTGTATCTGTTTTTTAATTCAAGTAGAGACTGCAACTTTGAATTTTCAAATAGTTCCTACTTTTGCCGCCGTCTTGGGCATAGAAGCTCAGCATGCTACCAACTACGCCACCGAAGCCGCTGTGTGTATTGTAATCATATTGTATCTTCTGATTACCATGGAAACACGCGACATCGGTGGCGTAGTTGGTAGCATGCTGAACTGCTGTGCCCAAGATAGCGGGTTCAAACCCAGCCGAAGTCGTCGGATTTTTTAAGAGCGTTAAAATCCTTCAGTATGCCTTCCTTCGGAGGGGGAGTAAAGCCGGCGGTCCCATGTCACACATTTATGGCATGTAAAAGATCCTTCCACAGACTAAACTTGTGTTGAGCTAAATTTCTAGGTTAGATTTCGTTGTAACGCTCTATCAAAGTTCCAACGTTCTCCACTAGGTATCATTGATATCTGGTAGTGAAAGTTGGAACTACTTGAAATTGAACGGAACTTGTAGCTCACCCTAGTGGTGTCCGCTTGAAGCAGCTACAACCTCTGGCGAGCCGAACATGTCCTCGGACACTCCCGGCACTAAAAGCCATACGATAAATGTTCGTCGTCTAGACCTAGGCTATGCATTCTACTGTAGCTAGTTAGTTATTGGTGTTTTACGGGCGAAACAGCTAGGTTATCTGCCCTTAAACTGTAGTTCATTAGAGACATTTTATTTAGTATGACCAAAAGTTAGTACCCCTAGCGGTTGTGAAATACTTAAGTACGAATTCGTAGTGTTGGACAAAAAGTCGTTCGAGATTTCGATTTGTTTTTCTTCTAACATCTTCGAGTGACATTTTAATTTTTAAATCAGCACTACCAACATAAAATTTTAGTGACAACAAAAAATACCTAAAATATTACTAAATTCAAAATTATTCGGAAGTGTTACTTTTGGTCAGTTAGTTAATTATTGTAGTTTTTAAGGGCGGAACTACAAGGTCATCTGCCCTTGAAGTGTTATTTTAAGTGCGCGAGTGATCTATACCCATAGACCTATCGTCACCAAGGCATCAAGGCTCTCAAATTGGGCCATTAGCCTGCTATGAATTCCATTAAATATTATTATATCCTATATTGTCCGGCCAGGTGGCTAATTGGTTAGCATGCTAGGCTTTGGCCTGGGCCATCGGGGATTTTAATCTCCCAGGGATAATTCCTCTGACGCGGGGACTGAGCGTATGTGCAGTCATCATCCTCATTAGGACGCACAAGTCACCCACGGGAGCCAACTAGAAAGACTTCCACTTGGCGTCCCAGGCGGCCACACCACTTAATTATACAGAATATTCATTTGGAATAATTAAATGGCTCCCTACTAATATGGAAGAGTTATAATAGGAAAATATGAACAATTTTCATATATATTATTTCAGTAGTATAGATCCCTCCTGCGGCGCTCACAAGCGACCATCCGTTACAAATGAGCATTCAAATGAAAGAGAATAGACATTAGCAGTGACGAATTGCACTCTAATTTCAAAAATATCTGTAATATCTTTTAGAAATGACTTTAAAAAAATGTACGAAGTGTGCGATTTGCAGATACTGTTGGTGTAGGAGAATACGCTCCATAATTCCTGTCCACTTCACTTATTGGCCGCTGTGACGCCTGTTTCATGTCATTTTAAGATTCTGAGGTCTCTCCTTTATCATTTTGCATTGTTTTCAGAAACAGTAGGCTAAATCAAAGGAATGAGTACTCAAATCGTATAATTTCATAAATATGGAATAGCCGGTGAGTGTTATGATGGTCCAATTTTCAGTGATTGCCTTCTTAAGTAAGGGAACGTAGATTTTATAATTCTGACTGAAATGTAAATAGTGTTCTATAATCATTTGGTTGGAATAAAAACATAACCTTTCTCCTTAAGTCTCTCATTATCAACCTATTGGGGAAAGTGTGGTTTATGAACCTGAGAGATTTCTCGCACGGGTCAGCTAGTTTCTAATATTAGTATATGAAGACTCCACGAGAAAAACGCGGTAAGTCACATTATGTAAATTTTTCAAGAGAGCAAATTTAAACTTTCAACACGAAAAATAAATACTTAAAACACCCCAATTGATGGTAAGCAGTATATTTATTTTGCCAAATGTATTCCCTATAGAGGAAATACATGTAATACACAATAACAACTAAAGTTAAATTATGAAAAAAAAATGAGTGCATGCTGTATGGGACGTTCTTTCTGTTTCCACTAAGAATGAAAACGTATGTATGTCGGTGACTTACTGCTTTATTTTAAACTAGCAGTAGTGCCCGGCTTCGCCCGGTGGATTTATTTGTTTTCCAGAACTGGAGCGCTCAAGGGTCGGAATAAATGAAAGTAAATTTGAAAGCACCAACACCATCGCCCTTTTACAGAGGCATACTATTGTCATGATGATAACTGTTATAAGGGGCCTAAGAAATCTTTTTGCACTAATTACTCCCCGTGACTTCAATTAATTTATAAGCAGCTCGCAGTTCTGCACCAGAACATTGGTAGGGGCGACGTGATGCAGCCCGCATTATTAGACAACAATAGACTTCGGTATTATTGAAGCCGTTCTGGAGCGCTTGTTCTTCCGACTTACTGAACAAAAATCAATCTTTAAGGTTATCTGAGATGTGTAGCCTAATGCTACATAGCCTAATCTAATCCTCTTGAATCAGGCTATCATATACAAAAATAATTTTTCGAATCCCACTGGTAGTTCCAGAGATTAGCGCGTTTAAACACATAAACACACAAACAATCACACAAACTCTTCAGCTTTATTATATTAGTATAGATTAGTTTCAACTGATCTGTAGTGATGATGGTTGGCCACCAGATTGCGCCATAAACTCATTTCCGAAAAAAATGGACTTACTCCGTTCTTTCCGTGGCGTCTTCATATATGTTGTCATTACTCAGCGCAACAATGATAAAAATGTTCTTTTGAAAGACGTATAATAATAATAATAATAATAATAATAACGTATCCATGATACGATTCTTCCCGGTGTAGCGGACGAAATTACATTTATTTTGGGGCGGATTCTCTTCTCTTTCCCTTTCCTATGTCCCTTTCATAATTAGTATAGAGTATTATAGATGGACCCCTAGCAGATGAATGAGTTTGCTCGGGTCAGGCCGCGGCAGCTCTCGGGTCAGATGGCCGATACTAGCACAGTAGAGACCGCACGACCAGGGCGATACCGCCGCGAACTCATCTGCCGTCACGCGAGACGCATAGTTAGTGTTGCCGACCCTACTTCAAATAAAAATATTAAAACCTCTCATATCTTCATATTATGTCACAAAATTCACTAATTTTACAGCAGATCTTGTAACCTAACAGATGTTCAATTCAAAGGATTCACAGATTGTTTCAACCAGCGTTTTGATCAAACATTGGATATATTCATAAATAACCCACGTTGCTTCGCCTGCAAAAACCGCTGTGGGAATATTGCTCTCTACCATTCTATTCCGTAGGATCGTCTTGCTCTCCAGGTCTATTTGGACATACAATTTAACACGATAATTCACGTAAGGCTAGCCTATTTTCTTTTATATACGAACAAAAGAAAATTAACTTACGGAATTATTATGCGGAACTATAGCCTATATCCACATATGGCTGATTTTAAGGAAATGACCGACAAAGAAAGAAGTATCACATAGCGTATTATTTTGTAGGCGCAGTGATGATACTACACAGTGAACTGTCTAATCATTGGAACCTTGTTGGATTCTATACAGGCTACAGGTTGTCCTCCAGTCCATGAATACACATATGGGAGCGTAGGCCTACTACTAAAAATATCTGACGTAAGTACCCAAATGGCACGCGACTATAAAAGCAATCTTTACGTAGTATTACCTTACTATCTCGTATTTCTATTGTTTTTTATTAAAAAAAAAAGGAATTACATTACATTTGAAATTCTAAAATAGGCGTTATGGCGCTTTGAATAAACTGCTTGCCTCCCACCAAGGCAGAATGGGTTCAATTCCCGATGGAACGGATTCCACAGAAAAAGGAAATCTTGTCTATCAAAGAAGACATAAAGAAGATGACAAAAAATGGAAACAGGCAAGCAGGCCTTTGGAGTCAAAAATAGCGAGTCCGTCCCGCTGCGTAGCATTCTTGGCTGTTACTGTGGAGGCCAGAGTTCGATTCCTGGCTCGGCCAAGAAATATAATTCTGGGCTGAGGGCTGGAAAACGGTTCACTCAGTCTTATGAGTCGAATTTGATTCCTACCTCTGTCATCCTGGAAGTTGTTTGCCGTGGTTACCAAACTTAAGTCCACGGCCGTTTGCTACCCAAATCCTACCTTGGTTAAAAGTAGTTAACACTCAACAATGACACTGTTTACCAGACATCTTCTACACACATCCAAGTACACGGGGATACATGAGCACGATGTTGAAAGAAAAACAAATTTGATATCAGGAAGAATCAAAACCCTAACTGGTGGGAAGGACAAAGGCAAAAAGGATGAAGAAGAACAATAATGTAAAAGGAAATAAAATACTGATGGAAAATGACATCAAAATTGAATTATATGCAAATTCGCACATAATGTAATTGGCCACAATTTGTGTTCACCGACTGTAAAGCATTCTTTAATCAAACCAGGCAACACTGAAAAATAAAATGGCTTCTAATGCGTCAACTTCTTCGTCTGTCAACATATTTTTGCACATTTAGCCTAGGCTATATTTAGCATTTACATTTACCTGCGATTAATTAACGACGTTACTCCCCAACTCTAAAGAAAGTCAAGGAGGTTAGATATCTAAGCTCCTTGACACTATAGCGCTTTCTAGTAGAGAAATGAGGAACTTTGTGTTGGCGGGAAATTCCGGCATTAATTTTGCCATTATGAACACGGCCCGCTGAATTCAAATGGGTTATTTAACATGCCAACAACGTATGACATGCGTACCAAGATCTTTGCCGCCTTTCAAAAATCACTTACTACGGCCAGGAACGAACCTGCAAGCTTGGGGTTGGTAGTCTGACACGATAACCACTCACCCACCGTGGCAAGCAGTGTGAAGTAATACAAATATGCTAGAGCTACACATCCTAAAGCTTCTATACTGTACTGGACTCGACTGCATTTTTAAGTTTCTTATTACAGTTTTCTTGGATTTAGATTTGGCAATACTGCTCGCAAGTCGTAGTCACTGTTGTCAAATGCTGTATCATTCAAGTATTTTTCAAAGCACGCGAGTTGACTAATTTAGCGTGTATATCCACATTTTTGTGGATTTGTGAGGATTCTAAACTTGTATTGAACTGATAGGCTATAGCCTAACAATGTGTACTCCTACTAAATGATTCATTTTAATTGAAATTCCTACCGCTATCGCCTTTCAGAAACATCATGGGAAATGAGTTTACATTCAAAACAAAGATAACTGCCTACAGGAATAGAGGGCTTTGTCGGGTGAGTGGAGGGGGGGGAGAGACTGTGCATCCAGCTTTGTCCGACTCGAAAGAAATGACGATGCTACATTTTCAATTGTTATAGTTTTATTGTTGATAGATTTAAAACATTGTATTTAATTTTTTATATATCGCATGTCTCTCGTATGAGTCGTCAGGAGAATGTTCTTGCGCTTGCTTGTATTCCAGCCCAACGTGCTACTATCTATCAGGGAAGAATGAAAACTAAGTCTGTATAAGTGGACCATTCCTTCTTGACCGGTACATATTACATGCGCAGTGGCATCTCCATGCACAGTGAGCCTTCATACCTTTGTGATCAATGCAAATAAAGTGCACAATGTGTCCTCGGCAGCGCATGTGTATATTCTGTGGTCTCAGTGATCTACTCGGGATTTAAGAAGAATTCTCACGCGCTTACGACCGGCCAAGAATGACCGGTCCATCTATACTCATTGAATGCGAACACATAGAAATTATTGCGAATGCATATATTAATAGACTTGATTGTTGTGCGATACCGTTTGTCTTGAGAGTCTAAGGGTAGGAGAGGAGATTGGGGAAGTAAGGGGTGCTTCAGCCGAACAGCCCACCATCACAGTCCGCCTTTGAACTAATGAACAAAAGTACAGGCGTGGATCCAGCTGACGAGTCAGGAGAGGACAAAATGTGAACGTTACGTACCAACAGGGTCGATTTTCGTAAAAATTACTATCACAATAATAGACTAATAATAGCTTTAAGTATTATTATTATTTAAGCCTCCGTGGCTTAGGGAAGCCTCCGTGGCTTAGGCGGCAGCACGCCGGCCTCTCATCGCTGGGTCCGTGGTTCAAATCCCGGTCACTCCATGTGAGATCTGTGCTGGACAAAACGGAGGCAGACAGGTTTTTCTCCGGGTACTCCGGTTTTCCCTGTCAAAATTTCATTCCAGCAACACTCTCCACTATCATTTCATTTCATCTGTCATTCATTTAATCATTTCCCCAGAGGAGTGCGTCAGGCCTCGGCAGCTGGCATACTTCATATCCTCGCCGCTAGATGGGGGCTTCATTCATTCCATTCCTGACCCGGTCGGAGACTGGAAGCAGGCTGTGGATTTTCATTATTGTACATCATTGAAATGAGATATTTTTCCGATGTTTCGCTCAGGTAAGTTATATGGTGTACTCCATGTTTGGTCAGCAATGTCCGTAATTTTCTACCGTAGCCTATATAGCCTATCATTTCTATATTAGTAGACCATTTTTTATTATCTTTGTTTCTTTACATTTGAAATGAGCCTCTATGGTCTGCATGTTAACAATCAATTTTGTTTTTATCCAGTTCTTGTTCGTCGACTGGCATCGGCATCCTCACAGTAACTACAGTATTATTCTAATATTATTTTTATTAAACAACATTTTAGTATTATTATGAAGCAACATTTGATGTAATTTACAGTAATGACCTATTTTGAGAGTCTAATTACCTTGGTGACCAAATAGGCCCAGATTACTTGCGCACTTAATGTAACATTTTAGAAGAAATTGGAATTAAATAAATTACTATGGAATTTTTGTCACTAACGTTTTATTTGGTAGCACCAATATTGGTAATTATTAAAATTTATCTTGGAGACGCTAGAAGAAAACATATAAATTATTAACGACTTTTAATAACTTATGGTACTTTTCCTCCAACACTATGTGTTCATACTATCTCGCAATGTACAGTTAAGTTTCTAACGTTCAATAATAGTAAGTACGATATTCTTATAGCAACATACGGATGTATGTACTGAACGAGAATTCATAGATAACGAACACTCATTGCCATGGCAACCCCCGGATATCCGTTTCAGTTTTTGCAACAGTGCTCACTCAGCCTCGGGAGACAGAAATTAAAACAGGTGTGTTCGATTCGTACCTCAGCCATTCTAAAAATGATTTCGCTTGTTTACCCACTACTACTTGTGGCGAATGCCGGGATGGTACCTCAAATAAGGTCACAGTGACCTCCTACCCGAATCTTAGCCCTGATTACAAATACTGTAGTATACAGCCAACACATTGATCCAGGTTATCAGACAAATTCCTCATGCACCCAAGTACACGGGATTACATGATTACGATGTCGCAAAGCCCCCTAAATGAATCAACAACAGCGACAACGTTTCATTGCATTTATGGAAAAATGCGAAAGCTTCACATGGACCCACCAGTCTATCATGAACTCCCCTCAAAAGGAGAGGCATCCAGCCGTAAAAACCATCCACCGCATGTAAAATATTCGCATAATACCACTATCCCGAGTACACTTCACTACTTAATCTATAAGTTTAACCTCAAACTTGAGGCCTATTCCATCATTGCATAAGTTTGAAGGGATACACTTCATAATTACGTCTTCCAGAGTATACTTTGTAAGATGTTACTTCAGCACAGCGGCTTCATCGTTTTTATAGCTCTACATCTCTGGTGAAGTATTATAATCTTTTCAATACACTTCCATTATCACTAATGGATTCTACAGTGAGTCCGGGAAAGTTCTCCGCAGCGCCTACATGCGTCTACACGGCTGCCGCTTGCATCATAACAAACAAACAGTAAACTTTGTACTCACCACAGCCATTCATAACAGATGAAAATGAAAATCCACAACCTGCTTCCAATCTCCGACCGGGTCAGGAATGGAATGAATGAAGCCCTCATCTAGCGGCGAGGATATGAACTGTGCCGGCTGCCGAGGCCTGACGCACTCCTCTGGGGCAATGATTAAATGAATGACAGATAAAATGAAATGATAGTGGAGAGTGTTGCTGGAATGAAATTTGACAGGGAAAACCGGAGTACCCGGAGAAAAACCTGTCTGCCTCCGTTCGGTCCATATGGAGTGACCGGGATTTGAACCACGGACCCAGCGGTGAGAGGCCGGCGTGCTGCCGCCTAAGCCACGGAGGCTTCCATTCGTAACAGATGCTGGAACCATTCACAGTACATCACTCTTTTTCCGTAATCAGTTTGTTTTAATTCATGAACCACGGTAACTTTATAAGGGAACAACTGAAGCTTGTCTCTTACAGCTTTATATGCTGTCGACTTAGAGATTCCTGTTTGTTGATCTAATTTTCGTGTTGATTTACTTGGACTACGCAACATTATATCGGAGATTTCATCAAGTTTTTCGTCCTTTAAAAGCATAGGCCTGCCTGTTCTCGGTACATCGTGAACTGAGCCAGTCACACGAATTTTACTTATCAAATCCCGAACGGTATCACGGTTTGGACACTTTGAATTAGGAAACCGCGCCTGAAATCATAATTTTACATTTTCTGTAAACCGATCGCCTTCGCGAAAAACGTATTCCACCGAAAATCTCTCTCTTCAGTAGTAAACCTTACCGCCTGTATACTGTTGCACTCTTCCAATAATAATCTATCTGAACGCTCGCTGACTCTAAAACACACTGAAGACATGCAGGCTCGCGCTCTTATCGCGATACACACCGACAGCTCACACGGGGGAGTCCTGCTTTCAAGGACCCAGTGCAGTGCAGCCAACTAAACTCATGACTCAACCATTCGTAGCTGCTCGTACCCACTGCGGAGAACATTCACGGGCGACCTGTATTACATTATCACTAATGGATTCTATTAGCATGTTGATATCATCTCAAATACTGCCACAGAACAATCATATCTCAGTTAACGTCTGCAGACCACAGTGAAGCGTGTCTGCTACAGAACTGAACCATTACTAATTATTTAACGTCTACAAACCTCAATACAGCCCCCCCCCCCCAGGGGCTGACATCTAGTGGGACGTGGGTTGGCGACCACGGGGCCCCAGCTGAGTCCGGCATTGCTTCCACTTACTTGTGCTGGGCTCCTTTCCGTCTTCTTTCCTGTCGACCTCACTTGGGCAACTCTTGTTCTCTTCCGACCCCGACGGTATTAGGGTATCCGAGGCCTAGGGAGTCTCTTCCTTTCCCGCCTTAATTGGCCCTTGTCTCATCTTTTCTGATACCCCCCTTCTGCGAGGGGTCAGCCTTCTTTTTCTTTTCATGTTCTCTCCTGCCTTCTGCTCAAGGCCCTCAAGGAGGCAGGGTGTATGTAGCCCCACCACTTCTGGTGCACCCTGGATATTGCTACACCCTCAGGGGCTCACGGCTGGTGAGTTCGGGAGTTGGCGACCCCGAGGGATTCCTGAGCTGGGTCCGGTTTTCCCCTTTTGCCCATTACATCTGGGGCGGACCCTCTCCTCTTTCACTTTCCTATCTGCCTTTTATGGCTCTCCTTCCTTTCACGTCCCTCAATCCGCATTCTTTCGAGGGTTGAGGGCATTTCTTTTCCCCCTTTATTTGCCTTATTCTCCTTTTGTTTTCCATTTCTTCTTCTAGTATATAAGTTAGTAGTTAGTTTTAGTTATCGTTCACATTTTCACGATCACCCAATCCACTAGGGGCCGATAGCCTAGATGTTAGGCCCCTTAAAACAACACTTATCGTCATCATCATCATTATCACCAAAATACAGCGTGCGTTTATCTTCAAATTTATTACTACCACCGCATAATTTCAGAAGAATTGGACCACATAACTATTTCCCAAATGGAGAATTCACAATACAGTGATCTACAAGATAATGTGACATTTTAGAGTTTCAAATTGCAACAATTTCGATCTTTCTTTATATTCATTCACTTATTATTTTATTGTATCTTTAGGGTAAACATCTTCCACCTTTCCTTACTGAATAATAAAAACCCCTGGCACTATACAGCCCATGAAGGGCCTAGGCCTACCAAGCGACCGCTGCCCAGCCATTTGGCCTGCATATATTGAGGTGACGCGTGATCAGCGCATCGGTTCCCCTCGGCCGTTAATCTTGGTTTTCGTGATCGGGGCGCTGCCTCACTGTCAGACAGCTACTCAATTGTCCTCACGTGGCTGAGTGCACCCCGTTCCAGCCCTCACGTCAGTTTCTAAAATCCCTGACGGAGCTGTGAATCGAATCCGGGTGAGAGGCAGGCGCGCTACCCAACACCACGGGGTCGACCACCTTTCGTTATGGTGAGCCAAAATAGGTTTATTGATAAGAATGTTTTTTAGTGTTGAGCTTTTCAACCCCCTGTTTCCTTGACATTTTAATCTATATCGGCTGATGAAGGGGTCAAAATAATTAGGCCAGGAAACATGTCCCCAATTACCACAAAGGGATCATTTATTATAATAAAAGGTATTGATTAGGCGGAACTTTAGCCACAATTATTAGGCTACTTGACCGAAGACTAATAAAGAAGTAAGCCAAGGCATGTCCCCTTTATTTACGACGTACTTTCTTGTGATGTGCGTTCCATCGCAGAGTAGTGTCGTCTGCTTGTCGGTCAGCTTATGAATGTTAACTTGAAAACATCCGCCAAGTATTTTGCTGTAGGGAGAGCTATCATTCTGAAGAATAAGCCTGGTGCTTCTTCAATTGTGATCCTGACAGCAATCCCATTGTTCGTTCCTCATTACTACGCAACAGACACAAACTGATGTCATCTGTTCCTACAGCCTATTGTTACTCGCGATGTTGACCGCCATCACAACACTTGTTGATCGCAACTTGCCTTTTGTCGCACAGCGTACGGCAGTATTGTTTTCGGGTTATTGATAAACAATAAACAACGTAGACCATGGAGCATTTTAGTAGCCTATCTTAATTTGTATCCCTTTCAATTCTTTGTCCACATCTAGAGGAAGGAAGCTTGTAGTTTAACGTGACCGTTAATCTCGCGATCATGATCTACGAGGCTTCCCATTTCCACGTGGAATCCGATCCACAGGACTCACATGAATCGCAAATACTCACACTACTACATACTCCACAGTATAAATGGCATTCAGACAAATTCTATACACACCCAAGTACGCGGGCTACATGACTACGATGTCAGAAAACCCGTTCCGTGTACTTGGGAGTGTGTAATATTGTATGATAACCTGCGTTATTGTGTTGGCTGTATTAGTGTGTTTTCGAAATTCAGGGGAGGATTGGTTAGGAGCGAGCCGTGGCCTTAGGTTTGGAACCCTTTCGGCTTACGCTTGAGTAGAAGTGGGAAACCACGTAAATCAACTTCCAGGATGATTGAGGTGGGAATTGAACCCAGCTATTCTCAGTTTCGCCTCACGAGGCTGAGTGTACCTCGATCCAGACCTCATACCAGAATTAAATTGATTGACAGAGCTGGGAATCGAACACACACCTTCAGGGCGACAGCCACAACTTCTAGCCGCTGCACCAAGAGGTGATCAGAATATCGCGAACTGGAGTGAATGTATGCACTTTGAGCAACGGTGAAGTAATAATCATTAGATCCGGAGAATAAGGAGTCTGTGGAAGGATATGAATGTTGAGCTGTGTGAAGTATTCGTTTATCTTGAGCAACTAGTGTATGTGAGGGATTATTGTCCTGGTAGAATGAATTTGAAATAAACCAATGGATATCTAAGAAAGCTTACAGCATAACATTTCACTTGACTCCATCTGCACAATTTTTTTTTCCAGTGAGAGGAGGTTAGTTTTCATATCGACATATGCCATTTGGATTATGGATTGAAAATGCAGCACAATGTCTCATCACCTGTAATCACCGTGTTCTCAGAAACTCCCTGCACTAAAAGTCATACGCTAAATAAATAACCGTGCTCAAAAGATCGAGAACCTGGTCTAACCCATCAGTCATCTCCCATTCATTTTCATTCATTTACTTTATTTGCAATTGGGGGTAATTCCTCGGTGGAAAATGGTACAATTACAGAAAATTACCAACGATAATATCAACACACTTAATGTAGATTGTGAGGTTTGAAGCCATTTTTCAGTGTTGCCTAAGTAAACAAAAGTTTGGTGCTTTTGTACACCTAATGTACAAAAGTCGCGATTTGAAAACTAGAGTAATTACATCCCAGTACAGTTAGTTAGTTAGTTAGTTAGTTATTGTTGTTGTAAGGGGCGTAACTAGGAGGTCATCTGCCCCAATCCCAGTACAGTATTTACAGAAAATTGGGAAAAGGTTCTATGACTGTGTCAGGTAATGAGTTCGAATCACCAATACCTGTCTGTGTCTGTTAGGTAGTCAGCCCGAAGGCTGGTTGGATCCTCAAAAAGCACCGCCGTTACGTTATGTGAGTAGATTCCCACAAAAACCCAAGGCAGCGCTATATTGAGGCGTTCTAGGCAAGAAGAGGAGTGAGGTAGTTTGCCATTGCTTTCCTCACTGAGTCTGAACAGTAGTCCTAACCCTATGAGTAGAACCTTTCACAGCACTCACAGGCACTGACTGTGCCCTGAATGCCATTACTAAGCACCACCCGTACCTCAGTAGCTTCCATATAATCACAGCCATGAGTGAGACTGAGACATCGGTGAAAAGCCACCTTTTACTCTAGCCTGTGCCAACTGACAAATGCAAATGTACTGTATTCATCAAGAGATGGCAAACAGGCTAATACCATGAAAGATGAAATAATATTTCACGTAATTTGTACTCTGCGGTCGGCCCTTAATTTTATGCGGATGATCTGCCTTGCTCAGGTATGCTGGATTTCCCAGACGTTGCTTAGTTCTCCTCATGATGGCCGATAAGTGTAAGTGTTAAACATAGCATATAGTCTGGATTTCGTCTTTCTATCTCCCAGAGATTCCCACCCAATGTTTTCTATCTTTCGAGTAACACTACTTCTAGGAGTAAAATCGTTGAGAAGAAACCTAGCAGCCTTCCTTTGTACCATCTCCAGCTCATTAATGAGCCCTTCCTGATGTGGGTCCGAAACCGTAGGGCCATATTCCAAAATTGACCTCATCAGAGTCAAATATCCTAATTCTTTAGCGGGGGAACTTCTGCCTCTTAATACCCTCATTACAAAATGAAGTGATTGGTACGCTTCATATCAATTCTTACAAGTATTTGCACGAGTCTTTTTCTATCTCCATTAGTGTGCTTTTCTTCCATTGCTCATCTGTAAACTTGTTGAGAACAACGTGTAGCCTACCTCACACACACGTTGCATCGGCAAGTCATTCGGGAGGAGAAGGCGAACCAATCCATGAAATAGTTTTTTAACGTTGGCCAAGACAAGACGCTGACTGTCTGCATGATTATTGCACTTCTTCATCAACTCTGGCAATCATTTCTTCCTCTCTTGCTGACCTGGTTCTTGCTTGTTGATTACCTTCGGTGAACATGAGTCACTGCTGAATCACTTCTGTTCCTGGTGCAGGCCTAATGTACTTGGGCCACGGCATCCTCCTCGTACGTTTACAATAGCAGAGTAAATGTCTTACTCAGTTTAAAACAAATTTGATGATTACGCGCAGCTCATGAAGCGCCACCATACCATCCCGACGAACTGACGTATGAGAGTGAGATTGCCTCCACTGCAACTTGATTACCTTGAGAGCTGCCCTCTATTATCCGAGCATGCATCTTCTATCCAAGAGACAGTCTTACCAACTGTTATATATCACGTGATTACTGACGAATCGCCATTATTCAGCTGCTTAAATGAATGATATAATACTATGCCACTCTTGGTATTGCCTAAAATTACAATAAATCAATTTATTAAACTACTCAAATCATAGATAGGATATGCTATTATTACTATTATTATTACACTCTTTCAATGTTCCAACGTTCACTACTAGGTGTCAGTGACATCTGGTAGCGAAAGTTGGAACTACTTGAAATTGAATGGATCTTGCAGCTCACCCCGAGCTTCTATGCCCAAGATCGCGGGTTCAAATCCGGCTGAAGTCGTCGGATTATTTAAGAGCGTTAAAAATCCCTCAGTATGCCTTCCTTCGGAGGGGAAGTAAAGTCGGCGGTCCCATGTCAGAGATTTATGGCATGTTAAAGAACCTTCCACTAATTACACCTGTGTGAAGCTAAATTGTATAGCTTAAGAATGTAAACAACGCTCTTAGGTTCCTACGTTCGTTGCCAAGAGACGACTGCGGTGGCGTCTGGTAGCTAAGTTCTGTACTAGTGGTCGTTGACGGTGGCTCTTTGCGGCAAAAGTAGGAACTATTTCAAAAATTCAAAAGTCTGCAGTCCTTACTTGAATTTAAAAAAAAAAAACAGATAACACACACTAATACAGTTATCACAATTAGCAGGTTCTACACACACCCAAAGTACACGGGGCTACATGACCACGATGTCGTAGCCCCTAAACTTAAGAACCAACCAACCAACCTAGCTCACCCCATGGGTGTCCTCATTGAAGCAGCTACAGCCTCTGGCGAGCCGAACATGTCCTTGGACACTCCCGGCACTAAAAGCCATACGCTAAATAATAATAATAATAATAAGTAAATAAATACATAATAACTATTTCTTACATCGTTATGCCCATCTGTGGAGAGCGATAGAACTTATTTTGCTAATTATGTTTTCTTCTTCTCCCCAAATCTCTTCATCTGGGCACTCAAAATCTTCCTCCCGTCATCCGTCCATGATTTCTTGGTCCTGGTAGTAAAATTCTCAGATAAATTATGGTTATTGATTAATGTTCTGAACTGGTGTCGATATTGTTACATTTCCTCCGTTATGCCATTTGACAATTTTATTTTGAAATATAAGAGAGCTTTTCAAAACACACATTTTAACACTTCTCCGGGTCTTCTAGATTTTCAACGAATGGCATAATTGTTAAAATAGATTAACTTAATGTATGTTTTGCTAAACTGGACACCTTAAGTCTGAGTGATCTTAGTGTCACTTAAAATAATTTTCAAAAGTAAAATAGATACATTTCGGCTCTATACAATGCTTTCTTTTGACCTACATGTTCATGAAACATGAAGTTACAAAACATGAAAGGTGTACCTTATGAGGAAAGAATAGTCTAGACTAAGCTTTTGACTAAAATCCGCTGTCTTATATAAGCATGGGATTACATCCCTTAATTGCATCAAGAGTGACACAACTCATAATATTTTAATAAATTAGAATATTAATACCGTAAGTCAATAAATTATAATTCTTAACTAGACAAGAACCTCGTTTATCCATTTTAAGTGGAACCGGAACTTATTATCAAAAATCTGGATAATCCGGAAAAACTAATAAACAAATACATGTTATATATTCAATTAACATAAGTATTAATACCTTTTTCCAATTGTACAATAAAATATAAAAACACTTTCCTTACATTTACGACTCTGTTTTATGCACTAAAATAATGTGTGAGTTTTTCTGTTTTACAGTTAGCATTTGCGCGTAGCACAATCACAAAGACGTCTTACTAACATCAGTTCTCAATTCCAGGCGAATGCTGGGATAGTATCTTCAATAGACCGTGGCCGAATTACTTCCAATTCCTGTCCTTAACTATCCCTGTCTGGCTTCGTGGCTCAGGGGTAACGTTCTCGCTGGCTGAGCACAAGGTTGCAGGTTCGAAACCAGGGGCAGTCAGCTGGCATTTGAGGGTGCGCAAATGCGAGGGAGCCGTGTCAGTACATTTACTGGCACGTTAATGATCCCCTTCGGGGCAAAATTCCGGCACCCCGGCGTCTCTAAAAGCCAGTGTAGTTAAAAGGGACGTAAAACCAATATTATTATTATTATTATTATTATTATTATTATTATTAACTATCCCTGGCGGAAAATACATTCAAGAAGAGTCGACCCCGTAAAATAAATACTGTACAGTAAAAATAAATATTTATATTTTAGATCCGGATAAATCGGAGATCCAGATTAATAATAATTTTATTAATGCAGCCAATGGCCATGTAGGCTACTTTTCTTTTCAGGACGGGTCAGGGAAGGGATATTGGAAGGAAATCGGTCGTGGACCTATCGAAAGGAACCGTCCTGGCAGTTGCCTGGTGGTGAAAATGGGAAACCATGAAAACGATTTTCAGGACGGCCGAGGTGGGATTCGAACCCACGCTCTCCCGATGCCAACGAGGCACGAGCTAGTGCGTTACTGCTCTCGGCCACCGGGTCCGGTAGATCCAGATTAATGGAGAGCCGGATAAACGAGGTTCATTGTATAGGTTTCGGTCACATTGTGACCTTCTTCTGTGAAAAAAATAGTTACTACAAATAAATTTGGAAGCCTTACACTAAAGTTTTATAAGAAAGCTGATTTCATAACGATTTCTACAAATTCTTTCTAAATTGTTGAAAATACACTAAAAGACTAAAAAAAAACAGTTCTGTTACAATTTTTGAGTAATTTTGTAAAAACAGCTCGAGGATGTTAAGTGGGATCTTGAAAGTAGCGTGAGCATTGCGACCATCTTCCAAGAGCGTAGCGAAGCCACAGCGAAAGCGATTATTTTCTCTGATCTTATTTTGTCGAGCAATAAATTGATTAAAAATGGTTTGCCTGTAGCTCCAGGGATATCAAGGAGGAGAATTTTCCTTTGTTATTGTCGAATGAGGTTATTACTGCATCATAAAGCGTTTTCTGGTTGAAGTTTAAACGTACCTCATTTCAAACTGATTGTAACAGACGGGAGGTATCTCGTAAATAGTCACTGTTGGAATCCACGCTTGTGTTGTTTGAGAGAGGTAATTCGAATTCTTTGACAATTTTTCCACAAACAGATTCTACCACTTTACTCATATCCAGCAAAGCTTCGTTGTAAATATCGTCACCGTAATTAATCTCATCTGAAAAACATTCCTGTCCCCCTGGGTACAGTAGCCTATATGTTCAGCCATATTCTCACTATGAGTTTACCAAAGAGTAAGGGTGTCGGTAACTTGGCAATATGTTATCCGAATGATTGGGTTGAATTAGAAACACCAGCTTAAGATAACGAGTTTTCCCATTTGGAATCATCTTCCATTGCTGAAAACTGTCAGTGTTGTGACGAACTAAAGAGCCTTCTTTTCTTAAAATTTCAGATTGATGCCAATCTATATAGATCTATCTAGAATAATAACGAAATCAAGTAAAAGAGTAATAGAGTAAATTACTACAGTAGGCAGCCCTGGTGACTCTGAATAGTCTGACTTAGTTCCATCTCTTAAGGTATAGAATGCACATACAAAATTTGGCTGAAGTCTAATGGATAGTATGGACGTTATATGCTTTTTGATATTGGATTTATCAGTGCGCGTAAAATCATGTTGGTAACCATGGCATGTATGTGATGCTCAAAATTAATCTGCAATATTACGATCTATTATAGTGCCAATTTTGGATAAAATCCATTTGTTAATATAGAAGTTACATGTAAATAAAAATTGAAATTATCAGAAAGCTTAGAATCATGTTGGCAGCACTGAGCAATAATATTTACTCCAAATTTAACTTGAATGTCAGGTACTACAGTATACGTGTGCAAAGTTTAGAGATGATGACTTGTATACTTTCTGATATATTGCTATTAGGATTAAACAAATAGAGAGAGTATTTATTAACAGTTGGCAGCTTTACTTGTTCTTACGAATACACATAGTCATAACTGTTATGGTACACAAAGCAAATACGAAATTTGGTTCAAATCCATTTATTAGTATAGAAGTTATATGCATTTAAAAACTGGACCTATCAACAGGTTTAGAATCATGTTGGCAGCACTGATGTATATAACTTACACCGAACTAAGGTAGAATATTAGGTACTATACGTGTGCAAAGTTTAGAGCTGTTGGCTTTCGTACTTTCTGATATATTGCCACTAGGGTAAAATCATAGTGAGAGTATTTATTAACAGTTGGCAGCCCTGGTGGCTCATTAGAATACGAACGGTCATATCTGCTGTAGTACGCATAGTACATATGAAATCTGGTTGAAATACAATCGATAGTATAGAAGTTACAAGCATTTAGAAATTGGACCTATCGGCAGGCTTAGAATCATGTTGGCAATACTGGCACGTATGGTCTTCTGAAAATTAATCTTGAATGCTATTGTCTATGTGTGTGCACATTTTGGAATAGTTCGCTTGCATAACTTCTGAGATATCCAACATAGAGCTCAAATTACAATTGCGATTTTTCAGCAGTTGGTAGCACTGACGTCAATTGAAAATATGGCCGTGAGATATTCAGGTATAGATCTTTGCTCTTACCAAATTTGGTGTCGATAGCTGCAGGCGTTTAGGAGTTGATAGGGGGGGACACACACACAGCCAGCTAGACAGACAGACAGAAGGACAGATAGACAGACAGACAGACATTTTCCCGGATCGATCTCATAAGTCTACTTTTTCATCATTTTTACAAAATGTGAAAAGTAGGCTAATAAAATATAACCAAAGAGTGAATAAATCACTTGTTATTACTGAAAATACTGAGCCATATGATTTCAATGTTTAAACAAAGCAATGAAAAACAAGAAGTTCCGTTAAGAACTATACAGCCTACTTTTCATGCCAATGATTATTCTACAGAATATGAACCTATCTAGAATAATGACGAAATTAAGTTGCTAATATCGAAATTTCCAATTAGTTCGAAATACTGTATACCTGGCATAATGTATCCTAATAGAGCACTACAGTTGGCAGCCCTGATGACTGAATATATTCTTAGTTCCATCTCTTAAGGTACAAAATACAAAATTTGGTTGAAGTCCAATGAATCGCATGGACGTTACATGCAGTTAAACATTGGATCTAACAGCGCGCGTAAAATCATGTTGGCAACAATGTTATGCATGTATTGGTCAGAAATAATCTGAAATAATATGATCTATTGTTGTGCCAATTTTGAATGAAATCCATTAGTTAGTATAGAAGTTACATGCATTTTAAAATTGGACCTATCAGCAGGCTTAGAATCATGTTGACAGCACTGACGTATATTAGTTACTCCAAATTCGTCTAGAATGCTAGGTACTATACGTGTGCAAATTTTAGAGCTATTGGCTTGCATACTTTCTGATATATTGATATTAGGGTAACAAAAATAGGGACAGCACATATTAACAGTTGGCAGCCCTGGTTGCTCCTTAGAATACGCATAGTCATATCTGTTATGGTACACATAACACATACGAAATTTGGTTGAAATCCAAATGATAGTATGGAAGTTGCATGTATTTAAAGTTGGACCTGTCAGCAGGCTTAGAATCATGTTGGTAGGACTGACGTATATAAGTTACTCCAAATTAATATAGAATGTCAGGTACTATACGTGTGCATAGTTTAAAGCTGTCGGCTTGCATACTTTCTGATATATTGGTATTTGGATAAAATAAATTAGGAGCATTTATTAACAGTTGGCAGCCCTGGTAGGTCTTAAGAATACGCTCAGTCATATCTGGTTATGTACACATACAACATACGAAATTTGGTTGAATTCCAATTGATAGTGTAGAAGTTATATGCATTTAAAAATTGGACCTATCAGGAGGCTTATAATCATTTTGGCAACACTGCCATGTTTGGCCTCCTGGAAATTAAACTGAAATATTATGATCTGTACGTGTGCCAATTTTGAAATAGCTCTCATTCATACTTTCCAAGATATCCAACATGGAGCTCAAATTTCAATTGCGATGTTTTAGCAGTTGGTAGCACTGACATCATTCTCAAATATGGCCGAGAGATATTCAGGTGTAGATCTTTACTCCTACCAAATTTTGTTTCGATTGCTGCAGCCGTTTAGGAGTTGATAGGGGGGGACACACACACAGCCAGCCAGACAGACAGAAGGACAGACAGACAGACAGACAGACACACATTTGCCCGATCTCATAAGTCTAATTTTTCCTCATTTTTGCAAAATGTGAAAAGTAGGCTAAAAATTACAAATTTCAGATTTGAATTTTTTGAAGTAGTTTTGTAAAATGGAACTCACTCGTCAGGTCTACTATTCATGTTAAAATAAACTGTATATTATTTTATAGCGCGGTAAATGTCAATATTCCAAAATTACCAACAAAAGCTGAGAAAAATAAACGCAAGTTTGCCACCAACCACGACGTAAACAAGACACGAAACTCTGTGAGCACATGTTTCAGTCTCTAACAATTAATATAAATAGACTACAGATTGTCAGAGGTTCCCGCGGAATATAAACGTGAGTTAAAATTGCTTTTTTCATTTTCCCTGAAAATTGCTGTTATCAATCGTAAAAATAACGAAATAATTAATAATTAAGGTCGATAACGATGGATCGTTACTGTGACAGTTTTGGCACAAACCGGGCGTCACGACAGATAGTTACCTAGAAAGTCAAAGGGTTAAAATTGGTATTCCGCTATCACAAATATAACCTGAATAGTTGTTTCACAGCATAGATGACTAATATAGTCTGTTTGTCAAGTTCTGTTCTGTCAGTGACGTGTTATCTGTTTCCTGAAAAGTAGTAAAAAATGACTTAATGCTTTCCAGCTCCTGCCGATTCATTGCATTAAGGACAAGTCTCCCTCTCCTTGGATACAGAACGAGTTGTAGGTGTTTGGTTGGCTACTCTTCAGGTCAACTGTGACTCACAGTCTGTGAGACATGCACACTTGCAAATCCTTTCGGGTTCTCGTTATGCAAACCTCAACAGTGCGTAGTGAAATGCTTTCTGCTAATTTAATATTGCATTCATTGCCAATAGGTGAATCGGGCACACTGTGATGCAGAACATGTTTTATAAAATAAAATGAATCAAACTATTGGTAGCCTATAAGGATCAGCGACATTCACCTTGGGCCTCTCTTGCCTTCGCCACATTCCAGCAGTGTTGCCATATTTAGCGACAAGTTAACATACCGATCCATTTCTACATGTGTGTGCTTGAGAAATATAGAACTGAAATAAATTGGATATTATTTAATTATTATTAACCGTGCCATCTCAATATTGAGGTGGCGCTCGCTAACTTAGGTTTTGGTGGAAAAAATCAATTTCCTCTGTTTTGATGTATTGGGTTGTCAGCATATTGAAATATCTTAGGAAGTTAGTTTGGAGCAAGAATGTTAATCTATTTCCAAGATAAGAGTTTTTGAAATTTGTCAACATTAGCAAGCTTCTACCATTTCTCTATTAATCTATTTGCAGACGTTTCTTCGACAGTCATTCTTTACAACTTTTATCAATAGGCAAATAAGGTACATTACCTCAGATATTACTGCATCGATCTACTTGAATATTTAATGCATATTCTGTACATATGTGCAATAATCTGACGTAGAATAATGGGTACAGTATACAGTATATTCATTGCTTCTAAAACAAACGTCTTTTCAAACTTATCGAAGAACAAGAAGTTCCGTTAAGAACTATACAGCCTACTTTTCATGCCAATGATTATTCTACAGAATATGAACCTATCTAGAATAATGACGAAATTAAGTTGCTAATATAGAAATTTCCAATTAGTTCGAAATACTGTATACCTGGCATAATGTATCCTAATAGAGCACTACAGTTGGCAGCCCTGATGACTGAATATATTCTTAGTTCCATCTCTTAAGGTACAAAATACAAAATTTGGTTGAAGTCCAATGAATCGCATGGACGTTACATGCAGTTAAACATTGGATCTAACAGCGCGCGTGAAATCATGTTGGCAACAATGTCATGCATGTATTGGTCAGAAATAATCTGAAATAATGTGATCTATTGTTGTGCCAATTTTGAATGAAATCCATTAGTTAGTATAGAAGTTACATGCATTTTAAAATTGGACCTATCAGCAGGCTTAGAATCATGTTGGCAGCACTGACGTATATTAGTTACTCCAAATTCGTCTAGAATGCTAGGTACTATACGTGCGCAAATTTTAGAGCTATTGGCTTGCATACTTTCTGATATATTGATATTAGGGTAACAAAATAGGGACAGCACATATTAACAGTTGGCAGCCCTGGTTGCTCCTTAGAATACGCATAGTCATATCTGTTATGGTACACATAACACATACGAAATTTGGTTGAAATCCAAATAATAGTATGGAAGTCGCATGTATTTAAAGTTGGACCTGTCAGCAGGCTTAGAATCATGTTGGTAGCACTGACGTATATAAGTTACTCCAAATTAATATAGAATGTCAGGTACTATACGTGTGCATAGTTTAAAGTTGTTGGCTTGCATACTTTCTGATATATTTGTATTTGGATGAAATAAATTAGGAGCATTTATTAACAGTTGGCAGCCCTGGTGGGTCATAAGAATACGCTCAGTCATATCTGGTTATGTACACATACAACATACGAAATTTTGTTGAATTCCAATTGATAGTGTAGAAGTTATATGCATTTAAATATTGGACCTATCAGCAGGCTTATAATCATTTTGGCATCACTGCCATGTATGGCCTCCTGGAAATTAAACTGCAATATTATTATCTATACGTGTGCCAATTTTGAAATAGCTCCCATTCATACCTTGCAAGATATACATCATGGAGCTCAAATTTCAATTGCGATTTTTCAGCAGTTGGTAGCACTGACATCACTTTCAAATATGGCCGTGAGATATTCAGGTGTAGATCTTTACTCCTACCAAATTTTGTTTCGATTGCTGCAGCCGTTTAGGAGTTGATAGGGGGGGACACACACACAGCCAGACAGACAGACAGAAGGACAGACAGACAGACAGACAGACAGACAGACGGACAGACAGACAGACAGACAGACACACATTTGCCCGATCTCATAAGTCTACTTTTTTCTCATTTTTGCAAAATGTGAAAAGTAGGCAAAAAATTTACAAACAGCAAGTTTGAAGAACTGGAACTACGATTCTAAGTTGGATCGCAAACCATGACATATTTTTCGTATGTATATTTTTTAGCCTACTTTCCATTTTTGCAAAAAATGAAAGTAGACTTATGAGATCTACACAGGGCCAAAAATTGTGTGTCTGTCTGGTGTGTCTGTGTGTGCGTATGTGTGAGTGTGTGTACTCTGAATGCCTGTTGTACCCCCCTATCAATTCGAACACGGTGAAACCGAATTGAACGAAATTTGGTACAGATGTAAGACTAACAAAGGACACCTCAGTGTCATGTTTTATATCGCCACCATCTTGACGAAGACGTAATGGCGGCCAACCAAATGTTAAAATCTTATATCAAATTACGACCAACCTAATCATCTGATCTCTACCAAATTTTGCAACATTATACCGTTATGTATGAAGAATCTTTCGACTAAACTACAAGGTCATCAGCCCAATACTTTGCGGATGGTGGCCATGTATGTGTGTAAATCGATTCCCCCTATCTATTCAAACACGGTGAAGCCGAATAGAACAACATGTTGTACAGATGTAGCACTAGGAAAGGGCACCTCAGTGTCATGTTTTATATCGCCGCCATCTTGACGGAAACGCAAAGGTGGCCACCCAAATGTTAAAAGCTTAAATTAAATTTTCAATTATACTCCTTGAATAGGACAAAGAATTAAAACAATACCCTTGCATTTAGGAGAAAGTAGGCGATATGTTCTTTACCGAACATCTTGTTTTACATCGTTATGCCCTACTCAGGAGCACGGTTGAACCTGATTAGCTGATGTTTTGGCCTTCTTCTGTCCAAGTTATAGTGGCTGTGGTGTTGGGTTTGTATACAAATTGGTGATTGTCGATTTTGGTTCTGAAATTACATCTGTCCTGTACAATGTCTTCTGAGATGTTGATTTCCTGGAGATCTGTTTCAATTTCACGAAGCCAGCTGTTCTTGTTTTTAATGAAAAGCTAGGTTGAGAATTTTTTTAGTTAGTCTGTTATTGTCCATTCTAATAATATGTCCGTAAAATTTCAATCGTCTTTTCCGAAAAGTGTGAGAGTTTTTTTTTCAGATTGACTATATAATTCCTGGGATGAGTTTTTCCTCCATATTCCCTCTACACAAAATGGCCCAAAAATGTTTCGTTAAATTTTCCTTTCTTCTTTCTCTATGTCTTTGGTTAAAGATGCACCACCAAGGATTAAAGTCTCCGATACATATATCGTTTCAAATGTATTTAGTTTAAAATCTTTAACTTCAATAGTAAGGTCATAAATGTAGGTCTACATTTTGCTTAATATTTTGTTTTTAAGAATTGATCAATTGTTATGTTGGTAACAGTGAATGATATTACTTTTTCAGTAACTTAACTATTTTATCTTATAAAAGTAATCGTTGATAAATGTTCACAATTCACTCACTAGTTTGTGTGGTAGGAGCATATTAAAAATCGGAACTGTTTTATTCAACTATTCAGTGAGTGCCACCTTAAGTGATTTAACATTACTGACGATTCGCAAGGAAACTATAATTTGCAGAAGCAACAGACCGCTTCTCCCACGTCTGACTAACCTCTCTCGAGAACATGAAGCATATTTCTATCACAATTTGCTAAAATTTATCCTCATATCTTTCACTACCACCTTCCATTGAAACCAAAAGAAGAGCCAGTCATTATTTCATCAGATTGCTAAGGGGGGAAAATATTAAGAAACAAATTGAATGGGAAGACATCCAATCACACCTCGGCATACATTGATTGATGTCGGCACTGACACATCAATAAAAGTGAACCAAGGGATCATTGTTATGGTGTTTGAGAAGAGTAATTTTATTATGATAATGCCATTGAACTAAAGGCTCGAAGTACTGGACAAAGCCGAAATGGTGCCACGAATCTCGTGTTAAAAAACAAGATGTTCAGTAAAGAACATATAGCCTCCTTTCTCCTAAATGTATGAGTATAGTTATAACTCGTTTTTTTTTTCAAAGAGTATAATACCCTGGGTAGAATCATTTCTTGGTTGAAGACCTTAGAAACTATTTACCTCTACCAAACACCACAACCTCGAAAAAACTGCTACCATCATTGAAGAAAGAAAGATAAGAAGTATCTCAAGAATGTTATGGATCTGGAGACATAATCGACCGGACTGGCTGCGTGGTTCATCGGTAACGTTCTCGCTTGCTGGGCTCTAGGTTGCAGGTTCGTATCCTGGCGCAGTCAGCTGGCATTTGAGGGTGCACAAATACGAGGGAGCCGTGTCAGTAAATTTACTGGCACGTAAAAGATCCCCTTCGGGGCAAAATTCCGGCACCCCGGCGTCTCTAAAAGCAGCAGTATTTAAAAGGGACGTAAAACCGAAACATTATTACTATTATTATTATTATTATTATTATTATTATTATTATTATTATTATTACATAATTGACCTGACGTGGGCAACATCCAACTTTGAGTTGAGGCATGTCTTTACACGTCTGGCTGTGCATGGCTTTCACAACCCTAATTGAATTAACAAATTTTTCCATGACCCTACAGAGTCGTGTGTATACAAACTATGTGGATATTTTCGATTGCTATTTGCCTGAAATAAATGTATTAATTTATATCCTGAACTAGCACCAACGGCTAGAGTTCAGGGACTATGTGAAATCGTTTTGTTCTTTACTTCAAATAACATTTTCAAATAACGCACAATAGGCTGTTACAAACCCTTTAAAATAAAAAGTAAAAATGTATCGCAGTACCATCCTGTCATTCTTCAAACTCGATGTGCATAGAATGCCAATGGTATACTAATCAATGGAGTCCCACGTAGACCAGTCGTGACATATAGTGGAGAAGTATCGAACAAGATACTCCTAACAGGACGAGTACATTCTAGCGGCCATAAAAATAAACTTTTCAATAAAATCTGTAAGATAATCTGTAGGCTGGCGTGCAGTTCGCCACCAGTTGGCCATGATAATTACCCTTTTGACTGCTAGATGTCTCGGGAAAATCTGCTGGTGAATTTTGTTTTAATCAAATATATATTTTCCATGGTATTATCCACAATATAACGCTTAATTTTAAAACTTCTGAGTCATTACAAAACAATAAATATAATAAATTCAAGCAAAAAAGGGACCTAACTTTGATGGGGTTTGAACCATAGCCATATGAGTGATATGCCAACGCTTTACCACGGAACCAAACCTGCCAACGAACATCGCCCGATATCAAATGAGTTACATAGAACGTGCTAGCAAATAATAATTTAGACTAAACGATTTCATCAGTGGAGTATATTATTTATATATAAAGAATGTCATACAAAGTTTATTTATTTTGTATCAGTACGCTATATTGCATGCAATACTCAAATTAGTGAATTACAAGTCAGGCACAAGATATCTGCTGCCATCTTGCCTTGTAACTGAGATGGCTCAGCTTTTTACAATAACTTCTCCACTATAGTATTACAAAATAAACTTTTAATGTCGTACGTGCCTCTTCCTTTAGAACAGTTAAAACGATTCTCGGCTCGATAATCGGAACTGGTGGGTAGAAATTTGGTAGAAATCGGATAATTTGGTTAGTCGTTATTTAATTTTACGTTTTGAACGTTTGAGTGGCCGCCATTCAGTCTTGGTAAAGATGGCGGCGATATAAAACATGACACTGGGGTGCCCTTTGCTAGTTCTACCTCTGTACCAAATTTGGTTTAATTTGGTTTCACCGTGTTTGAATTGATAGGGGGGGGGGGCAGACATTCAGAGTACACACACTCACACACACACACACACACACACACACACAGACATACACACACACACAGAGACAGACACACAATTTTTGGCCCTGTGTAGATCTCATAAGTCTACTTTCATTTTTTGCAAAATCGAAAGTGGCTAATAAAAAGAACTGATGGCAAATTCACATGATGCAACTGTTCACAACCACACCTTACATCTGAGGCAATTTGTTTAAAAGGTCCGCCTTGTTGGTTGGTTGGTTCCTCAGTTTAGGGGCTGCGACAACGCGGTCATGTAGCCCCGTGTACTTTGGGTGTGTGTAGAATCTGTCTGATAACCGGTGTTAATTGTGATGGCTGTATTGGTGTGTGTTATCTGTTTTTAATTCAAGTAAGGACTGCTGACATTCGATTTTCAAGTAGTTCCAACTTTTGCTACCAAACGCCACCGTCAACGACAAACTAGTTCTGAACTGTGTTACCAGATGCCACCGCAGTCGGCTCCTGGCGACGAACGTTGAAACCTAAGTGCGTTAGTCAAATATAACCTATAATTTAGCTTCACACAAGTTTATGTAGTGGAATGCTTTTTATCATGCCATAAATCTATGACATGAGACCACCGGCTATACTTCCCCTTCGAAGGAAGGCATACTGAGGGATTATTAACGCTCTTAAAAAAACTGACGACTTCGGCCGGGTTGGAACCCGCGATCTTGGGCATAGAAGCTCAGCATGCTACCAACTATGCCACCGAAGCCACCAATCCGCCTTGTTGCGCAGTGGCTAGCACTCTTGGGTGTCACCGCGGAGGCCCGGGTTCGATCCTCAGCTCTGCCAAGAAATTTAATTCTGATCTGAGGGCTGGAACGGAGTACACTCAGCCTCGAGAGACAAACCTGAGAAGAGGCGAATTCGATGATCACCTCAGTCATCATGGAATCGGTTTTCCCATGTTTCCCACTTCTTCTTCTTCAGGTGAATGCTAGAATGGTTCCTAAGTGAATGCCACGGCCACCTCCTTCCCAATCCCCTTCTGAATTACCAATACACACATCCATCACAATGACACAGATTATCAGACAAATTCCACACACACCCTAGTACATGGAGCTACATGACCACGATGTCGCAAAGCATTTCAATGAATCTACAACAACAATCTGTTTAAAATATTCTAACCTTAGTCTACCCCTACAGATTTTATCTTCGACCCTTTCTTCTATGACAAAGTTTGCTATTCCTGTGTGCCTTTTCCTACCAAATCTCTTCATTAGCACTCGTCAGAAACGTCTCTTTTCCACCCACTCGTTTCAGTATCTCCTCATTTTTACTCCACATTCCCATCTAATATTCATCATTCTCCTGTAACACCATATTTCAAAAGCGTTCCTAATCTCCTCTTTCCTGCTTCACCAACAGCATTAGTAGTGGCGAGCTAGAGTGGAGATCTATCCTCCGTCGCGAGGGTTTGGAAAGTGCAGCAGATTGCAAATGGCGCTCGAGAGTCGACGTGACATTTTTTTTTTTTTTGTAGATTACAATACTTTAGAGCTGTAGGCTTACTAGCGTGTGTACTTTTATACGAGGAAGGATTTGGGTAGGAAGCTGTTGTTGTTGTTGTTTCATTTGAGATGCATGGACATCATGGTCTTTTACCCCCGTGTATTTGGGTGAGTGTTGCATTTTGTCTGATAACCTGTGTTATTGTGAAGGCTGTATTAATGTGTGTGTATATAATTCAGGTGAGGATTCAATCATTCACGTATAGCACGTTGTAATTCAGCAAGCTACTACAACCAACATTCAATTATACTCCTTGAAAACGTCAAAGTGTTATAACTATACCCATGCATTTATGAGACAGTTGACTCTATATTCTTCGCTGAATATCTTGTAATATATATAGGGATTATGCCTTAAGAAATTGTCAGTTCTTTAATGTAACCCAAGAGTAGAAAAGAAAAACAGGAATTAAGTCTAGTGAACAAAGAGGCCAAAGCAACGATCCTTAGATTTTCGGAACAAAGATTTCCCGTACTCAGTTTATCCTAACATGTTGCATTCAATGATTATAAATGAAGAGAATCTCACTTAAATATCATAAAAACAGTGTAGGCCTTTATACATTTAACCTACCTGCAAACGCGAAAGCTCTAAGAGGCCAATGGAGAGACATGTAGAATCTTGAGTTTTTCTTCTGTTGTACCTCGTCGACTACACGTTGCCTCTGTTCCTTGAAATGAGTGGTTTCTCTGGGGTTCTCAGCTAGCTGTGGAAGGAAGAATTTATTTCAATAGGTTACACTTATGTTTTACAACCATCTTAATTATTATGTATAAATAAAATTGTTTGTTTTTTCACCTCCTGCAGACAACATGATCACAAAGTAAATACAGTATTTTCACGTTAACATTATGAACATAACATAAGTCATTCCAACCTCAAATAGTTACCAAAAGCTACGTTCGTTTCAGATAAACTTGCTTTTCTAAACCAAGCTAAGATTCGTAGTTGATTACTTTTCTGTAGTGCCTTTGTGACATCGTGATCATGTACGCCCGTATACTTTGCTTTATGTGGAATTTGTCTGATAACCCGTATTATTCTGATGAATGTATTAGGGAGTGTATTTGTAGTTGAGACGAGGAACGGGAAATTAGGTGGTCGTGACCGACATTTGCCTGGAGTAAGAACGGGGAAACCAAGGAAACCACTGAAACCACTTTTAGGATTGATGAGGTAGGATTCGAACCCACCTCTTCTCAGGTTTGCCTCACGAGGCTGAGTGTACCCCGTTCCAGCCCTAAGACCAGAATTAATTATGCTATTGGTCATACGGCCCTTTTAAAACTGTGGCTTTTAGAGACGCCAGGGTGCCAGAATTTTGCCCTGAAAGGGACCTTTAACGTGCAAGTAAATCAACTAACAATGCTCCTTCGTATTTGCGCACCCTCAAATGCCAACTGACTGCGTCAGAATTCGATCCTGCAAACTTGGGAACAACAGGCGAAAACGTTACCACTGCCTCATGCAGCAGTTAGTCTAAACATTTTTGGGGAGAGGATGTCTGGACCCTCTGGACCATCACAACACACATTTTGGGAAGACATCATTTGTTTGTGAGTATTCCGTCGCGGGGTTGTGGAGCAAGCCTTTTATGACTTACATTTAATATGACTCGTGGAAGGACTAAGACTAAACAAGTGGCCATTAATTTCCTCAATCGCAGCTTAATGAAGCATATTCATACAGCGATAAATGGGAAGAATTCGCTATGAAATTCTTGTTCGATTTCCGTATGAGGCGCCATGCAATGTTTGGGGCTCACGAGTAATGGGATATGAAGCAGTGATCTCAGGAAGAACGAAATGTTTCTCAATTTCAAGGTTTATTCTTGCTTGTTGTCTAACTGGAATAAAACCTGGCTGCAATTCAATTCGCCATTACATCTCTGTGGTTCTGCTGATAGCTTTCCAGCAAGATGAGTAGGTTACGACTGGAATATCGATGCCAGTGTTAGAAGGAACTACATTCCTCTTAATAGTAATACACCTATTTATTAGCCTAATTTTATTTATGAAAAAATAAGCTATGAGATCAGCTTTTGTCCGTGTGTGTGTGCGTATTATCTGTGTCCCTAATAACATCTTAACGGCTGGAGCGATTTCATTGTAACTCGGTAAAGACATAGTACTAATTCGTCCGATCCCGACCGTGCCCTTCAAATTTTATTACGTCTCACCAATCCAACATGCCGGCCGTGCGAAATATTTCACCGGCATTCTATATCTTCGAAACTATTACCGATATCACCCTGAAATTTTGTTCGGTGTTAAAGGGCACTACAAAACGTTTTATGGGACTTTCAAAAATCTGTTATGGTGGCCAAGCAAAGTTGAAACATTTAAATAGACTTTTCTCGCGATTTAACCATCCGAGCGCAGTGAAACTTGGTACAGCAAATGTTTATACACGCTGTAATGCACTGACATCTAATTTAATTCAATCGTTTACATAGCCTCAAGATGGTGGCTGTGTGAAATTTTAAAGTAAATTTTTTATTTCTTATGTCTTAATCATCCGAACGAAGTCTACGTTTGAATAATGAACCTACGCAATAATCGTCATCTAATAGTACATAACTCAATGGCTTACATACATAAAAATCCAACAGGGCAACCATCCGAAATATTTAGATGGTTCTCATTTACTACGAATTTATTACAGCAATCAAACTGAATTTTTTTATGTTGATAAAGGCAATTAACGTAATTAGGATATATGAAAATAGGCTGTTAGTTCTTCACATCATTTACGAATATAGGCTAAGTGATTTCTCAAAATACTAATAGATCCTTCGAGGGCTGTTAATGTGGTGTTAGTGGTGGCTTTCGGCATCCGAAATTTTGTACACGTTGCAGCAAAAGTAAACATATATTGAATTAAAGAGTACATGTTTCGACCCTAAGAAAAAATATGTTCTAATTAAAACCTTGAGTAAAAGTAACTAAACTGTAAATAAATATATAAATAATTGGATATCCTTGCAAAAAATAAATTTAAAATATGAATTGTAACATTATATTTCTGAATATTGATAAAAATGCCAAAACCTAATAATTAATCTCAAAACCTAGGTGCAAGTTCAATGGTTCCGTTATTGATAACTGGATGCAATAATTCAAGAAATTTTTATTTTTGATGTCTGACTGCACGTAGTTTTTGAGAATATTCATTGGATTTTGACAGATCTGTAGCGTAGTCTATGTTTGTCGGAAACATGCCCATTCAATTTACTACTTCTTCAGTAAATGTTGTTAGAAATTTGTTAAAATTATTACATCAAGCAATGGAATCCTGATCGTTTGTCGTTGGAATTAAATTTTAAAAAGAGTGTTGTTGTTGATTTGGAATAAAAAAATTAAAATGACCTTAGTATAGGCTAACTGTTTGCATTGCAAGCATGTTATTATTATAACACATCGTTAGAAAATACTTAGTTAACACTACAAATTAAACACTAATTTCTATAACAATGACATTATTGTTTTAAATTTCACCAATAATAATAGCAATAATAATAATAATAATTATTTATTTTATTTTGATACAGCCATCTATGGACTACAAATACACAACCATTATTATGGTCTTCATATTTTTCAAGGTGTTTCTGCCTTGTTGTTGAGATTCCTGCCAGAGATGTTTCATTCGTTGGCTCCTTCGCAATCGTTCTTCCACTGAAAAAGTGAGTCTTTTTTCGGGGGGATCCTTCACACTTGCAACTTTAGATCTGTATCCTGTCCTGTCCCACACTTCGACTAATCCTATGTTTGCCCTTTTTAAGTCTTGATAGACCTCTTGAAGCCATGGGGGTTGTACCTTCCACTTCTCTTGCAGATTAAGAATTTTATTAGCCAACCTCTCGTTCCCCAATCGCTTAGCGTGCCCATAGAACATCAACCGTCTTTTCCTTATACTGACAGAAATCCCTTCAAACTTGTTATACAGTTCTTGGTTAGATCGCATTCTAAATTTATATTCTTCCCCAGGAAATTTTTGGGACCTAAAATTTTTCGTAAGAATTTCCTTTCTTTTTTCTCAATTTCAGCAATTTTCATGCTTGTTAAAGTTTCTGCTGCATAGAGGCACTCTGGTTTAACAACTGTGTTATAGTGCATATTCTTGGTCTGATACGAGAGGGACTTGGACTTATAAGTGTTGATGCAAAGTCAAATTGCCATATCCATTTTCCTAGCCCTTTTTTCAATGGCGAATTTCTCATTCGCATTGGGAGTTAAAATTTCACCCAAATACTGGAATTTATAACTCCTCGAAATTTTCCCATAATCAGTATTCATTTCCTGAACCTGATCCCAGTTGTCCAAATTCATATATTCTGTTTTTTCGAAGGAAATTTGCTTACCTGTTTTTTCAACTATCTCCTTGAGTATCTCAATTTGTCTGGTAGCAGTTTCAAGATCTTGTGCACAGAAAACAACATCATCTGCAAATGCGAGGCAGTCTATTTTGAATCCAGTATTTCTATAACAAAGTTGAATTCCTTCAGGAATGCCTTGTTGACTTGTCACCCTGCGCCATTCTCTAATCATTTTCTCTAAAACACAATTAAACAAAAGGGGGGGGGGGGGGGAAGGCCATCACCTTGTCTCAATCCTGTCCTGACATCGAAAGGTTCTGAGAGTTCTCCAAGAAACTTGACTTGTGAGTAGGTATTCGTCAAAGTTTGGCGAATGAGAGATAATAATAATAATGATGATTAATATGTTTTCTTCTATCTTGTAATTCAAAACTAAAGACACTTCATGCTTGTTATTGGTGTTGATAATTTAAGGGGATTTGCGACATTGTGGTCATGTGGCCTCGAGTACTTGAGCGTGTGTAGAATTTGTCTGATAACATGTATTATTATCATGGCTGTATTAGTGTATTTGTAAATTCGAGATAGAATTTGGATAGGAGGTGGCCGTGTCCTCAAGTTAGGAACAACAATCCCAGCATTTGCCCGGAATAGAAGTGAGAAATCATGGAAAACCACTTCCAGGGTGGCTGAGGTATGAATTGAACCCTCTTCTTCTCATGCATGACGAGGCTGAGTGTACCCCGTTCCAGCACTCACTCCAAAATCAAAATGTGTTGACAGAGCCGGGAATTGAAGCCTAACCTGCGGAGTGACTGCCAAGAATGCTATCCGCTACACCACGAGGTGTATGCTATAGGTTCCCCTAGAACTCAAACATATTATTTAACAAGAAAATACACATCTTTCGGTGGTTATTGGTTGTTTTAAAAGGATACCGATCATTCCAGTAAGATTGAGACTTTATAAATTGAAAGCGACGTTCAAGAAGAGAGCACTCGGTATTTCAAAATTTTCGCTATTTCGACTATCATACGAGTTGTGTAGGGATACAATGTTGATAGAAGACTTACGTCTATGGATCTTTCTACCATCAACGCCTGCTTACGAAGAACTAAGGCTCGAACACCAGAGAAAGAAGAAAGAAGAAAGGCATTAAGATGCCATGATGACAGAAGACGGGAAGAACGCCAACTATGAACTTCGGCACTTTGTTACTAGGTTTACAGTGCACGGCTTCCATTATAAGATATGCCGCAACGAACTCTACCATGAACTCTGTGGGGATTGAGTGTGTTCTTTGGGTGGAAATGTATGTGCTAAATACCACGTCAAGAATTGTATGCATCGAAAATTGTATTTAAAACAATTCTGTACTGAAGAGGAAGCCTCCGTGGCTTAGGCGGCAGCACGCCGGCCTCTTACCGCTGGGTCCGTGGTTCAAATCCCGGTCACTCCATGTGAGATCTGTGCTGGACAAAACGGAGGCAGACAGGTTTTTCTCCGGGTACTCCGGTTTTCCCTGTCAACATTTCATTCCAGCAACACTCTCCACTATCATTTCATTTCATCTGTCATTCATTTAATCATTGCCCCAGAGGAGTGCGTCAGGCCTCGGCAGCCGGCACAGTTCATATCCTCGCCGCTAGATAGGGGCTTCATTCATTCCATTCCTGACCCGGTCGGAGACTGGAAGCAGGCTGTGGATTTTCATTTCATTCTGTACTGAAGAGACTAATGGAAACAAGAAGTAAGACATAGTGTATTTGAAGTTAAAACGCTAATTATTTTCTTTTATTGTAATACGGCTATTTGTTGCAATAAATTTATTATTACTATCATTATTTCATTTGCATCATGCCTCACCCTTGTGTTAACGTGGAGATGTGCTGCGCTAAGGAAGACATAGAGGAGGGTGTTTTCCAATGTTAAAACTAATTTTCTCCTGCCATGTAAATAATGCAGTGAGCGGACAAAGGAAGGCAGGGCATGTATAATGTAAGACGGGACGGGCTGCTCTGCGGTGTGCCCTCGTGCGCTTTACGGGCCCCTTCTTGCCGTCCCTGAATTGTTAATGTCACCAGGAACACAATTACACTGCCTGCGTACCTGCCTAACTTCACTCATGAAAACTTGCCGGAACACAGAGTCCCTTGACGTGCAATACCTCTTCTACTCTTCTTTTCGTACATTTCCTTCATGTTTGATCACGTCTCCCAGCCGTGTGTGGATGTGCTATCCAACAGAATTCATGTTAGGTTCATTTTCCTGTGGATAAGAATATGAAATATGAGACTTTATCTGAAAAAATCTTATTTTATTATTATTATACAGACATAATTATTAAAAGTATTTCCAACACAATATGGTAATATTCAAAGAGTTGATAAATTTAAGTATTTGGGTGAATGGATCCAGTCAAATGGACTTGATAACACAGCGTGCAAGGAGAGATTGAAGCAGATGGAATTTGCCTATAAGCTTACTCACACCCGTTACTACAAATGATCAATATCATTCCAAGAAAAAATTAAACACTATGCAACTGGCATTAAGCCAGAGGTATTATATGGTTCTGAATACTTAAAATTGAATTAAAAGGAAACCAAGTTGAACTAGAGAAAAAAGAAAGAAAAATACTTCGAAAAATATAGGGTCCCCAAAAGAATAAAGAAAATTGGTGAATGAAGAGGAGAAATGAAGACCTTTACCGTCATGAAGAAGCAACTACAGTTTCAATTAAAAAGAGAAGACTAAAATTTTATGGACATCTTTACAGGATGAACAGTAATCGGCTCTCGAAGAAAATTTTGGATTACATCTCTAAATAAAAAAAAAATCACTACAGGATGGCTGGAGGAGATATGATGGGAACTGAAACAACTAAAGATCACGGATGCTATCAACTCGGACAGGGAGGAATTTTGGCGACAGGTCCATTCAGCAGATGTTACACGTTTCAAAGTCCACCGACGGCCTACGAGGGTGATGTCAGTGGAACAACGGCAAACGATTAGCCGCCGAATGAAAACATTCTGGGGAGAAAAGAAAAGGAAAAATAATGTACCATTGTCTAAGATTCTAAGCGGTCTATAATTGGCCAAATTCTGTATATATATTATTATTTAAGTTCCTTAGACTCATAGAATCACATAAAACAAATTATGATCTGCTGCTAATATTTTTCTTGTTCTTCCAAACCTCCTTCATTGTTTCGAACTCGACGTTCTTCCGTCCATCCTCTCCCAGATCTCCTTGGTCGATTTTCAGGTGTAACTTCCCAACTGTGGATCTTATGTCTTAATGTCATTCGATACACGATGTCTATTGGTGCCCCTCTTAACACAGATTAAAGTATACAAATTTAGAATATAAGTAAGAATTTAGAGGTGGAAACTTAAATATGAAAAGATTAAAAAGTAATAAAACAAAAAAATTAAATAAAACTAATAATTATAATAATAAGAAAAATATAGAAAAACAAAAATTCAGAATTAAAAAAAAAAGAAAAAAGAACAAGTCTCTGAGTCAAAGTTCACTGGAAAATTAAGATTGCTGGCCCTAACCCAACCTCATTTATAAAGCGGATGACGAGATCAGCAGCCACCACGTCTTCGGCTAATATAATATTGAGTATCATCTGCAACCAAGGTTTCTTCGTAAATTCTCTTCGTTAATCGGTCGTCATTCAGTCTCATGATGCGGCCGTAAAATCTCAATCATCGTTTGAGGAAATCTGTCTCGATATTGGAGTTTCTCTCTGTGATTGTGTGGGATTGTAGACAATATCCTTCATCTGTTCATTATTATTATTATTATTATTATTATTATTATTATTATTATTGTTATTATTATTATTTATTTGCTCAGCAAATAACAAAAGCGGCGGGAATTACAAGAATGGCATGTTTCTTTCGTTAAAAGATCATGATCAGATGTACAGACGTGGCCATATTATAATAATAAAGTGCTATGTTAGTTTTCCAGACATAGGAATTAATTCTAAAACAGTCTGTTAACGATTCATTTTCATGCGGGTATATTTTGAACTAAATGAATACCTTTTTAAAAAAATATTTTGTCACCATTTGTACCAAAATCCTCGGAAATTGATCAAAACAAATCAATTAGAAAGTGCGGTGGTCCTGTCCGATTATTGCGCACAATTATTAATGATTTTGGATTATAATTATTCAAATGTAGTCAATGATGCATATAACTGGCTAGTTATTAAAACAACTTACGTATTTGCCTTTTTTATGGATAGTGTGACAAGTTTGTTTATTTTCTGAATTAATGTATTTTTCTAGGAGGAGCCGGCCTCGTGGTGTTTGGGTAGCGCGCCTGCCACTCACCTGGAGGCCCTTGGGTCGGTTCCTGGCTCGGTCAGAGATTTTAGAACCTGTCGTGAGAGCTGGAACGGGGTGCACTCAGCCTCGTGAGGACAATTGAATAGCTGTCTGACAGTGAGGCAACTCCCCGGTCACGAAAACAAAGATTAACGGCCGAGGGGACCCGATGCGCTGCCACGCGTCACCCCAATATCTGTAGGCCAAATGGCAGGGCAGCGGTCGCTTGGGAGGCCTAGGCCCTTCATGGGCTGTTGTGCCAGGGGTTATTTTATGCATATTCTACGTATTAAGGAGGGTAAAGTGTGATCATTTTTCACAGAACAATGACCGGGTGAATTAGCCGTGGTCGTTACGGCATGACTGCTGGCAGTCGCTTACATCCGGGAGGCGAGGAGGTTCGAATCCCCTCGCTGGCAACCTTGATGATGGTCTTCTGTGGTTTCCCATCTTCCTTCCAGGCAAATGCCAGGGTTGGTCCCTAACTATAGGCCACAGCCGCTACCTTCCAACTCCTCGTCCTTACATTCAAACTTTCCTCCCCAGACAACACTCCACACGCGACGGTACTTGTAGTTCACCCATTGGGTGTCCGCCTCGAAGCAGCTACAAAAATGGCGAGCCGAACATGCCCTCGGATACTTCGGCATTAAAATTCATTCGCTAAAAAAAGAAAACAGAACAATGGAGTAGAACAATGGAGTATAATTGCATGAAATATTATATTGCTCAAAATATAGAAATACCACTCTAATTCACCACTAAAATAAACTTTTTGAAAACGCCTGTTTCTATCTTAATTAGAGCTGTTACAAATGGTTAATGAACTGGGTAGCTTTCTTTTAATTCTAATAGTATGGCCACTTCTGTACGTGAATCAAATCAATCATACCTTCTCCACTGCATCTTCACGTGTCACGTCCTTGCAGAATGTTGGCTATCACTGATAGTCCTGTGCGGATAAACAAAACTTTATCCGCATCCGGCCCACATCCACACGACTTGTATCCGCGTCCGCACGTTTGTTATCCAAATCCGCTGACATTTCAATAATATTTTAATTTATTAGATAAAGCATTAAGTATTAATGCAACACATTTAGATATTTGAGGAGAAATTCGTTCCCCTAGGCTTTGTGTGATTCGCAAGACAACGTTGACTGAGTTTTGTCCCTTTGAGTAACGGCATGTAAAACAGCGGGTGGCTAAATATAGCACTTACTTAGTCGTCGGATATACCCTCACAGGCAAGCGCAGGTATAAAGGAGGTTATTTTTGGAATAAGTCAACACTAACTGAGGGTATTGCCATGAATAGCTTCTCTCTATTATTCTCATGCAATACAAGCAAATAGGGTAATAACAAGAAACGTGAAAGACGCAGATCTTAGCAAAAACTAAAGTTATTTAAAAGAAATCCAGTTCAATTTTGTATTTTAAAAACTATCCGAAAATTTACTCTAAATATTATCCGCTATCCGCACAGCCATGGAAACTATATCGGCACAGCGAAAAATTTTGCGGATATCCCAAACAAATCCCCAATTTACAAATGCGCACACTTGTTCAGACATCACAATTACACAGGTTATCACACAAATTGCACTCACTCACACCCAAGAATGCACTGGATCAAATAATCATGATGTTGCAGCCCCTAAAATAAGCAACAACAACAATTCAACGTCCAAATATGGATCTCAGATCTCCAAACTGGCTGCTTCATATTATAGGCTATAGTTAATGTTATTTTCTTTACGCCGCTTTAAGTTACTGAGGCTTTCATAGACGCCGGGGTGCTGGAATTATTCCACGTGCCAGTAAATCTACTGACACGGCTCCCTCGAATTTGCGCACCCTCAGATACCAAACTGACTGCGCTATGATTCGATCCTGCAACGTTGGGCACAGTAGGCGAGAACGTTACTTCTATGCCACGCAACCAGTTCCCGTCTCTATTAAATTTATGGAGTGTGACTTAATGCGTTCGGCTGCGCTGTTGGGTCATTCATCTGATTGTGGACAGTCGAAAGTACATCGAGAGTTTATTTGTACTCGTGTGTGTGTGTGTGAAGATGACACATATGAGCTGAGAGCAGTGTCAACATTTGCAGCCGCCAAAGTAAAGTACAGCATTGTCACCTGTAAACACTCACTCACTGAGCTCACCGCCAGGTGTGAATGAGAGAGTCGACGAGTCAACAGAGGCTCTTGGAGCTCCCCGACACTACTCCACAATGTTGTCTTCAAGCAAGATCAGTCTTTTAAGCTGAGATCAGACTTCCTATACCAACAATGGCATTTTTGTGACTCATTATCTCTCAAACTGTTCATCATATCGCTACCAAATCAAGGGTACAGGGAAACAATGGGCTATATACATTTTTCAATATTTTAATATTAACTAGCAACCCGCCCCGGCTTCGTCCGGGAACAGTTATGAATGCAAGGTTATAGGCTACTTTTAACCGAGGTATTTTAAGATTTCCTTGTAGGCCTAAATAATAATCCGAGCGAGCGGTCGAAACCCAGTGGACTGGTCGAAGAATAGGCCTGCTTACCAACTAAATTAGCGGGGCTTTTTTACGGCGTGGATTTTAATTGATTTCCTTTTTATTTAATGAAGTGTGCACATAAATTGTAAATTTGAGATCTAATTGATTATGGTAGGCCAGAATGGATTTCGAGTAATAATATTCATCTACGTTATATATTTGAGCCATGCTACCCTATTGACCGCTGACGTTGAATGATTTCCGTAGCCTGTCAAATATAAGTTGAAATGTGTGCATAATTTGTTGCAGATATTGAATGTCTCAATAGACGCGAATGTTTATGTTAATGATGTCTGTATTGGAAAGTGAAATTTACATTACTCCAGCAGTGAACATAAAAGCTAGCTCGTAAACTGTCGCCTCAGTAATTGACTGGAGATTGTTGGAAAAAATGAAAACGTAAAGACATTTATAGTGGGCGATGTATTGAAGATAGAGAAACGTTCTCGCGGGCTTTTTGGTAGAACTTTTCATGCTGAACAATTCTTACACTCATAGTATAGGCCTATATATATATTTAACGGTTTGCCCAGCGTAAGCCTGAAAAACGCACGGACGCCAGGTTATTTTTTCGGCTTTTTGACTGAAATCGTTACTGCTTGGCTTCCTTTGATCATAAATAAATTTCAACAGAAACCTTCCTCGAGATATACGGTACTTTACAGAATGGTGAAAACTGCATCAAAATCCATCCAGTAGTTCTCGAGATTACCCGTTACATCTAAGAATCGGGGACTTTGTTTCATACTACGTAGGGATGTTGAAGACATTTTATAAAGGACACTAAAAGCACTCAGACTATAGACATCCAGTTTAGCAAGAACGCAAAGTAAAGCTGTTTTGACAATTAACCAAACGTTGAAAAGTTATAAGACCCGTAAAAGTGACAAAATGAGTGTTTTGAAACTAACTTCTGACTTAAATCATATTTAAAACAAGTAGTTCCGTAAAGAACTATACAGCCTATTTTCATATATCCTGCTCATGTTAATTTCTTCTAACAACAAAATTTCAGTTTAATTGCTGTAACAGATTCGTAGATATTGAGAACCGTCTAAATATTTCAGATTGTCGCCAGGTTGGATTTTTATTTTTGTACTATTACATTAAGATTATTGTGTACGTGTGGTATTCAAACTTCAATCGCATGATTAGAACACAAGAAGTAAAAACGAGATTTTAAAATTACGCTCAGCAGCCACCTTGTGATTATGCAAACAATTGAAATAAATTAGATGCCAGTGGATCAACATTTGTATAAGCATTTAACGTGCAACGTTTCACAGCACTCGGATAGTTAATTCGCGAGAATCGTCCATTTAAATATTTATACTTCGCGTCGCCGCCATGTTGGATTTGTGCTCACCAGGTTAATGAAAGTCCTATAGGTGAACATATGTTCATAGTCTCTATGAACATAAAAAAATCAGTTTGGTTGCTGTAAAAGATTCATAGATATTGAGAACCGTCTAAATATTTCGGAAGCTCGCCATTTAGGATTGTTATATGTATAGGCCATAGAATTATGTACCATTCAAGGACAATTATTGCCTAGGTTCATTATTCAAACTTTCACTTCGATCGCATGATTACGACACAAGAAATAAAAACTTAATTTTAAAATTTCGCACAGCCGCCATATTGAGGTTATGTAAACAATTGATTTAAATTAGATGGCAGTGCATTACAATCTGCAAAATCATTTACTGTACCACATTTCACTGCGCTCAGAGAGTTAAATCACGAGAAAAGTCTATTAAAATATTTCAAATTCGCTTGGTCGCCATGTTCGTTTTGTACTTTACAGGTTTATGAAATATACATAGATAAACTTGTATCAGGACCCTTTATCACCGTGCAAAATTCCATGATGATATCTGTAATAGTTTCGGAGATATAGAATGTCAGTGAAATATTTCGCACAGCCGCCATTTTGAGGTTATGTAAACAATTGAACTAAATTAGACTCCAGTGCATTATTATGTATATAAACACTTGCTGTACCTAGTTTCATTACGTTTGGATGGTTAAATCGTGAGAAAAGTCTATTTAAAAGTCTCAACTTCGCTTGGTCGCCATGTTCGTTTTCTACTTTACAAGTTTATGAAATATACATAGGTAAACTTGTATCAGTACCCTTTATCACCGTACTAAATTGCAGGGTGATATCTGTAATAGTTTCGGAGATATAGAATGTCAGTGAAATATTTCGCACAGCCGCCATTTTGAAGTTATGTAAACAATTGAACTAAATTAGACTCCAGTGCATTGCAATGTGTATAAACATTTGCTGTACCAAGTTTCATTACGTGTGGATAGTTAAATCGCGAGAAAAGTCTATTTAAAAGTCTCAACTTCGCTTGACCGCCATGTTGGTTTTGTAGTCACCAGGTTTTTGAAAGTCTCATAGGTGAACTTCTAGTAGTACCATTTATCACCGTACACAATTTCAGGGCGATATCGGTAATAGTTTCGGAGATATTGAATGCTAGTGAAATATTTCGCACAGCCGCCATTTTGCATTGGTGAGACGTAACAAAATTTGAAGGGCACGGTCGAGGTCGCCGGGAATAGTGCTATGAACATACCGAGTTTCATTGAAATCGCTCCAGCCGTTTAGATTTTATTAGGGGGGGACACACACACGAATCACACACACACACACACACACACGGACAAAAGGTGATCTCATAAGCCTATTTTTTCAAAATTGAAAATAGGCTAAAAACATGTTAAAACCACTTGTTTTTTAAATGGAACTGGTTCTACAAATTTAAATGAAATTAAAGTTGATCATTTCAATCTATTCTTTGAATCTTTATCTTCAACTTTTGGTAAACAGATTTTTGAATTTCTCAAAACGGAATTAGATATTTCGATTTTGATTTGACCATGCATGGGTCGACACTGGCGCTCGTAGTGATAGATTTAGGCCACAAAGGACGAGCGCTAGTATTGACCCATGCATGGTCAAATCAAAATCAAAATATCTACTTCCGTTTTGACTGACAAGTCATGAACACCAACCTTCACTTTTAAGGCGCCACCCGGGAAACGGCGGGTTCAAAGCCACTACTAAATTATTTATTTATTTATTTATTTATTTATTTATAGTGCTTCTAACAGGTTACAACCTAATTATGAGAAACAGCCATCAAAATAATATACAAAATATTTCCATAGGCTAAAATAATAATGATAAGAAGAATAAAATAATTATAAAATAATTTTACAACACTTAATCTAAATACAGTATTATTCTAGTAGTACGCTACTTAAAATTATATTATAAAATCACTGCTAAGAAAAGTATGACGTTGAATGATTTCCGTAGCCTACATGGAGAAACAAAAGAACGAAAGTTATGTCAAATATAAGTTGAAATGTGTGCATAATTTGTTGCAGATATTGAATGTCTTCAATAGAGGCGAATGTTTATGATAATGCTGTCTGTATTGGACAGTGAAATGTAATACGTTTCGGTTTCATTGATCGCGAAGGAACACTTAATTTAAATTCAGATAATAAATACAGTAATAAGCATTAACAATGTGGTTATTAAATGTATTAAAGTAATTAACAGACTACGAATTACTAACATACCGATAACCTCAATAGTGGATGGAGTGTTTACTGCTCACATCCCAATGCCATCAGATAAACCAGTCAAAAGGGAACAAGATATGAAACATGACAACAAGGCCTTGCAGTGGAATAAGATCGTGCTGGATAATATTGTTGTCTAATAAAAACAGCACTTAACTATTGTGTTACATGTTAATCGACTTGAATTATGTTAGCTACCTCCTTAATGTTCGCTGGACGCCTGTTTATGGCAGAGCTAATTCCTACCCTCTCCCTCATCAAAATGACCATCGCGACGCATGCCCATAAAGACGGGAGCACCCACACCCTTCAGTCACACCAACAAAATTTGCATTGTAATTTAGACTTTAATATTATTAAAACACAGACTTTACTGCTTCAACTTTTAATGTTTACGCTAGAAGTTTCTCAAACTTAACCCAAGATTTATTTTGAGAAAAGGGAGTTAAAGGGTTTGCGATTGTTCCTGAGCCGTAACGACACTCCATGGGGGGTAAGTGAGAGGGAGACGCTATTCTCATTTGCGGTGATGACTTGTAGCAGTGGTTTAATTTCTTATTCACTGGAGCGAAGATTAGTAGTGGCTTTCCTGACTGCTAGACGTCTCTAGAGTCGTAATGACCGGCATTAAACTGCTGCATGGAGCGTCATTTGCTCTGTACAGTATGTGATTCACTTGACGTCCTTTGTTACTTGTCAAAGAGATTATCATATACTTTGAAACAATTAAATAAAACAAGACACTTTAAAAATGATCTGAATGTGTATTTGCCTGACCAGGGAGGTCTACAGGTACGTATGGAGACTCCAGTCATAAAGATCTTCAGTTCGATTCCCGGCTCTGCCAAGAAATTTAATTTTGGTCCGGGGGTTCGATCGGTGTACTCCCAGCCTTGTGAGGTAAAGCTGAGAAGAGGTTGGTTGATTCCCTCCTCAGTCATCCTAGAAGTGTTATTCCACGTTCCTATCTTATGTTCCATGAAAATGCCGGGATGGTTCATAACTTAAGGCCACGGCCGACTCCTTCCCAATACTTCACTCAATTACAAATACAAATAGCCTAATACTAGAGACACCCACAAAATCACAGGTGTTCAGACAAATTCTACAGATGTAGAGATTTAAAGCCATTCATTTTCAGTGTTAGCTGTACAAATTGTTACTTGTAGCCTTTTCAGTCGGTCAACATGAAATGAAAATCCACAGCCTGCTTCCAGTCTCCGATCGGGTCAGGAATGGAATGAATGAAGCCCCTATCTAGCGGCGAGGATATGGACTGTGCCGGCTGCCGAGGCCTGACGCACTCCTCTGGGGCAATGATTAAATGAATGACAGATTAAATGAAATGATAGTGGAGAGTGTTGCTGGAATGAAATTGTGACAGGGAAAACCGGAGTACCCGGAGAAAAACCTATCTGCCTCCGTTTTGTCCAGCACAGATCTCACATGGAGTGACCGGGATTTGAACCACGGACCCAGCAGTGAGAGGCCAGCGTGCTGCCGCCTAAGCCACGGAGGCTCTTCAGTCGGTCAACATGATTGTGCCTAATGAATATTTATATGTTCAAACACTCCTGGGAAATATTACATGTATTAGTTAATGTTCACAATAATACATGTAATTTTTCCAGGGGTGTATTTACATATCTATATCTTGTACCCCACCCATTCATTAGGCACAATCGTCTTGACCGACTGAAAAGCTGCAAATGACAAATTCTATACACACCCAAGTACATTGAGCTACATGATCACGATAACGCAAAGCCCCTAAATAATCAACAACAACATTCCACTTACTAAGCATTAATGTAGCCTACTAGGTATGTGAAAGACACAAGATTATGTCATCTAGTGTTATGTTATTGCATTAATCTTAAGGTGGTTATGAAAGTAAATTGAAGATACAAAACCGCACAAGTCCACTTTGGACCATAAATGAGTTGTGACCGGAATAGAGTTCTTTAGACAGCTACACTTTATATACAATGCAAAACAACATAAGTTTCCATGAGGAAGTTCTTAGAATTGTACGAAGAAAATTAATGCAGTTTCAAAACAGCACCTCCGAGAGGCCTATCCCGTTCTCTAAATCGGTAAAAAGTCTTGGAGTCACACGAAATCAAACATTGAATTGGGATGAACACGTTACTAATAGATGCAGGCAAGCTTACTCATCACTTCATCCACCAGTCCGTTCTATCCCGTAACTTGAAAATAAGACTCGCCCAAACCTTGATACTCCCTATATTGAACTACTGAGATGTTGTATAAGTAGATGCTACCAGCGAACAAAACAAAAAAAAACTTCAGAGACCTTTAAATTCCTGCATTAAGTATATTTTCTCCTTTAAATTTTCCTCACACGTGTCTTCTTTTTATGCTCTACTTTCCTGGTTAAAAGTAGAACAACAAAGAATCCTGCACATACGTACCCTCATCCATCGACTTCTCAATGAAAGTACACCTCACTATCTCTCTTGTAATTTTCGTTTTCTTTCTTCCTTTCATTATCGTCACACGCGATCTGGATCTATAATTATTACAATTCCTCTACATCATTCATCTGCCTTCAGTAACTCTTTCCTCGTGTCGGGAACTAGAATTTGGAATAATGGTCCTCGTGACGTTAGAAATTGTACATCCCTAACAACTTTCAAACGTGCATGTAAAGATTTCGTCTTGAATTCGTAGGCCAACTAGAACAATTTGTGTATGAATGTGTGAGTGAATGACCATAGTAGAGCTATGTTAAAACTCTATGTATTGCTATTACTGTATTTAATTTGTATAGCTTAGTTAATATCACACAATTGCCCCTTGAATTCTAATATTTAAGTTTTCCTATTATTTAAGTATTTAACATATATGAGTATTCATGTATGTTGGTTTGTGTGCAGTTAAGTGTAGGAGAGGATCTAGAGCCCTAACTGCGCCACAATAAAGGCACCAATAATAGTAATAATAATAATAATAATAATAATTATTATTATTATTATAATTATAATAATAAAACAAGAGATATAAATAAAGTATATAGACAGTATCCCTAGTGATTTTAAGTTATCGTATCAAACGCTGGTAAAGAAGTACGGAAACCTTACTAGGGATAATAGAGAGAGTGGCGGTGAACTTTGGGACACTAATAGTGATCAGGAGTTCATAAATAATAACATTTTAATTTATTTTGCTCAGAACTTTTGTTTTGTTATTTCAATAGGTCATTATACTTCTAAATAAATATATAGAGAGAGTTGCAAAATGACTTATGTCCAAGTATTTTATACCAGGTGAATTAGCTGCCCCTAACAATATTGTTTTATGACGCACTGCAAGCATATCCTGCAAACGACACTGAACCCAATTACCTTTCCCTCAATGTAACTACCGACTAATAGCCTACGAGTAAAAATTAATAGTGCTCAGTATCGTTTCGATGGATATGCTTGCAGTACATTATTGCCATACGGGATGCAGTCAGAGAAATATCGACCTTCCTGACAACACGAGTTAGTTGGGCTGCATAAAACTGTATTATTAGGGGTAGCTGATTCACCTGGTATATTGGTTTAGAAGAAGTAAATAAACGTAAAAAACCATTATCCTCACACAACCTTTCTGGGAGTGATTTCTAACACGGGCAAAAAAATCACAAGTCAGTATATGCTACATACAGTATACTGTAATAATGAAATAACTAAAGAGAAACTATTTTCTCAAAACGGTGATCGGTGGACGTGTACTGTTTTGCAAATGACTTCTTCAATTTCTATGTTGGCATCATTGTCTCGTACAAGAATTATTCTTCAAAGAATACATAACTTGCATTTCGTGGCTAAATCAGTATGGCTGTTGTGGATATTTACTATGTCCGTCCCACTTTGATGAACGTGAAAAATAATAAATATCCTTAATGCTAGTCCTCTTTTGTTTACAATCACTACCCATGCCCATTTATTGCTTATAAAATAAAAGATATAAACTTGATATCTTATCTTTCAAACGACAATTTAAAATAAATCTCCTTGACCCACATAATTCATTCGCTTTGTAGGGGACATGGTGAGCTGCTATTAAGATATGCGACCATTAATGACGCCATCAAAATGCGAGATTACATTGTGTTTTGATCTCGTGGAAATAATAGCTAATTAGATTGCCGTTGGAGTGATCATTACACTTTATGTGGGCCATAAGATGACGCAATGCATTGACGGTAGCGCACGCATGGTCTAGCTCAGTTCGCTTTTCTTCATCAGCCTCTTAATATATGATAATAGAACGGGAAATTCTTAATATTAATAAGGGAAAGACATTCGACAACACGTGGTTTTCGTGCGGTGAAATTACACATAGTCAAAATAATAATAATAATAATAATAATAATAATAATAATAATAATTACACAAATAATCCTCAACATTTGGCAAACCAAAACAATTCCAGATGACTGGAAGACTGCTCTTATCCATCCACTACATAAAAAAAGGCAACAAATCCGATGTAAACAACTATAGAGGGATCTCTCTCTCGCATCGGTCACGTACAAAATTCTATCAGCTTGTCTCTTGGAAAGGACGCAAAAGCAATTGGAACCCAAATTAGCTGAATATCAAGCAGGATTCAGACCAAACAGGTCATGCCCAGAACAAATTTTTGATCTCAAAACCATATTCAAAATGCGAGCCCTCAGACAATAACCCATAATATGTACATTTGTTGACTTCAAAAAAAGCCTACGATTCGATAGATAGGTCATCACTATTCCAAATTCTAGAAGAAAGGGGACTAGATCCTACAACCCGAGAAATCATAGAACAAACACTAACTGACACAAGGTCTAAGGTGAAACTTATGGGGATAATCTCAGAACCATTCTACATTCAAACAGGTGTGCGACAGGGTGATGGACTCTCTCCTATTCTGTTCAACGTCGTCCTAGACAAGGTTATGGAAGAATGGGAGAAGGAACTCAAGAAATGTGAATTTTGGAAGCCAATCCGACTGGGCTTTCCCAAAAACAACCTCTATGTACCATACCTCGCATTTACGGATGATCTGGCGATACTAACCGAGGATGAGGAGACTCCTGTCAAACAGCTCGAGATACCTAAAGAAAGTGCAGAAAAGGTGGGACTACAGATTTCGTTTGAGAAAACGAAATTCTTCCGTTCAAAGACAGATATCACGAGCCTGAAAACAAAATATGGTAAAATCGAAAGGGTACCGCACTTTAAATACCTCGAAGAATTTATCGAACCGACAGGCCTTGAAAAAATCTCGCAACAAAATCGTCTCCAAAAAGTCAAAAAAGCATTAGGTTAGTCCAAAACATCTACAACAAAAAATCTTTGTCAAAATACACAAAAATTCGGCACTAAAACACAGTCATAAAACTAACAGCCCTTTACGCAAGCGAAACTCTGACACTTAACAGTAAACATGAACTTGAAGACATCAAAAAGGAAGAGAGGAAGATCATTAGGAAAATTTTAGGAGCAAGATATACGCAAGATGGTTACAGACTACAATCAATAAAAACAACAGCAATGTATTCAAACATCGAAATTGCCATTAAGAAAATACGAATTAAATTCTTTGGACATCTCACTAGACTGCCAGAAAATCGATTGACGAAAAGGATAATAGAACTCAACACCTTGGTTAGAGGAACTTCGAAAGGACCTCTAAAACGCAATCATAAGTTCACCTGACATTTTAAAAAGGGATACCTTCAGGCACAAAGTTAAAAAATGGGAAGTTATATCAGAGCAACCACAACAAAAACAGTACAAACCAAAGTGGTCGGAACAACGCAAACAAGCCTTCTCGGAAAGAATGAAAGCCTATTGGAACAACAAGAGGAACCAAAAGAATAGTTGATTGAGTCATTTGCTTAACGTCTTCTATATATTAGGAGAATTCACTTCAGATAATAATAAATAATAATAATAAAAATAATAATAATAATAATAATAATAATAATAATAGTAATAATAAAAATAATAATAATAATACCGTATGGCTTCGGGTGCCGGGTGCAAGCTCTGTAATTTGACACACAGAGGGAAGCTTGCATGTCGAATTTTGTTGTTCCTTGGAGCACTATGAATGTCAAGGAAGTTAGATATCTAAGCTTCTTGACACTAGAGCACTTTCTAGTAGAAAAAAGAGGAACTATTGTGTGGGCGGAAAATCCCGTGATTAATTTTGTCATTATGCACACGGCCTACTGAATTCAAATGCGTTCATTAACATGCCAACAACGTATGACGTGCGTGTCGTGATTTTTTCGCCTTTCAAAAATCACTTACCATGGCCAAGAGCGAACCTGCAGGCTTTGGGTTGGTAGACTCTCCCACCGTGGCAAGTACCTATTGAATGAAGAGATGAATTTTGAAATACACTGCCAACCAGAAAAGCGTAACACTTGGATGTTTACAAACGTTTAATGCTTTTCAGTCGGTCAAAACGATTGTACCCAAATGAGATGGGTTATTCCCTAATCTATACTATTACAAGCTGACCCGGGAGACGTTGTCCTGCCAATCAAAGAAAGTGTTGTAACTTTGTTTCTTCAAGTGCTTTTGGATACACATTATTTTTTTCAATTTCTGTTAACTGCCTTTAAACTATCGTGAATTGAATTAACTAATTTACAAACATTCGTTGGAGCGTGCTCAACAACTCTCCAAAGTTTCATCGCAAACGGATAAATGGCATTTAACGCATAGGCTACGGGATTTGGTTAAAATGATTCGTGCGCTGTCACTTATTTGTTGAACCTACTCGTGCTCTACCAACTGTGCAATGGATTTACTAAGTTAGAAAGCTTCACGTAAGCGTACACAACAACTCATCAAAGTTTAATCGCAATCGATGAATAGTATATGAACGCATACAGGATTTTGTTGGAACGCTTCGCGCGTCATCACTCATTTGTTACATCTACTCGTGCGCTACCAATATTGTAAAATGAATTTACCAAGTTGAACACCTTCCCTGGCGTGTACACAACAACTCATCAAAGTTTCATCGGAATCGGATGAATGACATATGAACGCATAAGTGATTTTCTTTAAACAATTCGCGTGCCGTCACTCATTTGTTGAATCTACTCATGCGCTACCTATTGTAAAATAGATCTACTAAGCCTGAAACCTTCTCTGACGTGTACTCAATGATTCACCAAGGTTTGATCGCAATCGGATGAATGATATATGACCGCATACGGGACATTGTGGAAACGATTCGCGCGCCGTCGCTCATTTGTTGAATCTACTCGTGCGCTACTTATTAAAAACTGGATTTACAAAGACAGAAACATTTCCTGGAGTGTACACAACAATTCACCAAAGTTTCATCGCAATCGGATAAATGGTATATGGACGCATACGGTAATTTGTTGAATTGATTCACGTGCCGTCACACATTTGTTGAATCTACTCGTGCGCTACCTATTGTAAAATGGATTTATGAAGCCAGAAACCTTCCGTAGGGTGTACACAACATCTCACCCAAGTTTCATTGTAATCGGACGAATGGTATTTGAACGCATACGGGACATTATTGAAACGCTTCCCGCGTCGTCGCTCATTTGTTGAATCTACTGGTGCGAAACCTCCTGTGAAATGGATTTACTAAGTTAGAAACCCTCACGTAAGTGTACACAACATCTCACCCAAGTTTCATTGCAATCGGATGAATGGTATATGAACGCATACGGGACTTTGATTAAAAGTTCGCGCGTCGTTGCTCATTTGTTGAATCTACTCATGCGCTACCTATTGTAAAATGGATTTACTAATCCAGAAGCCTCCCCTGGAGGGTACACAACATCTCACCCAAGTTTCATCGCTTTCGGACGAATGGTATTTGAACGCATACGGGACTTGGTTGAAACGCTTCGCACGTCGCCGCTCATTTGTTGAATCTACTCGTGCGCAACCTCCTGTGAAATGGATTACTAAGTTAGAAGCCTTCACTTAAGTGTACACAACAACTCATCAAACTTTCATCTCAATCTATGAATGGAATATAAACTGATACGGGATTTTGTTGAAACGCTTCGCGCGTCGTCACTCATTTGTTGAATCTAGTCGTGCGCTACCTAATGTGAGATTGATTTACTAAGCCAGAAACCTTCCCTGGAGTGTACACAACATCTCACCAAAGTTTCATCGCTATCGGACGAATGGTATTTGAACGCATACGGGACCTTTTTGAAACGCTTCGCGCGTCGTCGCTCATTTGTTGAATCTATTCGTGCGCTATCTATTGTAAAATGGATTTACTAAGCCAAACACCTTCCCTGGAGCTCACTCAACATATCACCCAAGTTTCATGGCAATCGGATGAATGGTATATGAACGCATACGGGACTTTGAAACGCTCTAACGTGCAGAGACAAACAGTAGAATTCGACATCACTGCCACCTTTGGTATAAAACACAACTTTTCGCCACGGGCGGAGTGTATGTAATGGCGGTAGTTGCACAAGTTGCGACCAGGTGGCTCTAACGTGCAGAGACAAACAGTAGAATTCGACATCACTGCCATCTTTGGTATAAAACACAACTTTCCGCCACGGGCGGAGTGTATGTAATGGCGGTAGTTGCACAGGTTGCGACCAGGTGGCTCTAACGTGCAGAGACAAACCGTCTGAAGACATCAGCTTTCACGAAGGCCAAGGCTAGTGGTTTCCATGACGACTGTTTTTGACTGTATATTGTGGTTCTAAAATTGTGTGTAAATTGTGGTTCTAAAATTGTGTTCATTCCACCTACCGGGTCAGATTGTGAATCTAAACCATACATGGACCCACCCTAATATACATACCAAATTCCATCAAAATCGGTTCAGTCGTTTAGGAGGAGTTCAGTCACATACACACGTGTCGAAGAATTATATATATAAAGATAATAAAGCTGAAGAGTTTGTGTGTTTGTGTGTTTAAACGCGCTAATCTCTGGAACTACCAGTCCGATTCGAAAAATTCTTTTTTTATATGATAGCCAGATTCAAGAGGAATAGTTTAGGCTATGTAGCATTAGGCTACACCTGTCAGGTAACCTTAAAGATTTTTTTTTCTGTAAATTGGTAGAACAAGCGCTCCCGAACAGCTCTATCCGCATGCGCTGGCGTTATGGTTAGTGATACGTACACCGTTTCACCTATCTGAACCAAAATTTGTATACTTACCCTTTGGAACCCTGATGGTAACACTGTCTACGTGAAATTTATGACAGACCAGTCCATTCCCTGCATTTAGGCCCTTTGGTTCAAATCTACACCTTTTCTCCGATCTGAACCAAAATGTGTATACTTACCCTTTGGAACCCTGCGAGTAACACTGTTTACATGAAATTTCGGACAGACCACTCCATTCCTTGCATTTAGGCCCTTTGGCACAAATCTACACCGTTTCACCGATCAGAACCAAAATTTGTATACTTTCCCTTTGGAACCCTGCGAGTAACACAGTCTGCATGAAATTTCGGACAGACCACTCCATTCCCTGCATTTAGGCCCTTTGGCACAAATCTACACCCTTTCACCAATCTGAACCAAAAGTTGTATACTTAGCCTACCCTTTGGAACCCTGCGAGTAACACTGTTTACATGAAATTTCGGTCAGACCACTCCATTCCCTGCATTTAGGCCCTTTGGCACACATCTACACCGTTTCTCCGATCTGAACGGCAATTTGTATACTTACCATTTGAAACCCTGCGAGTAACTCACTCTGCATGAAATTTTGGACAGACCCCTCCATTCTCTGTATTTAGGCCCTTTGTCACAAATATACGCGGTTTCACAGATCTGAACCAAATTTTACATACTTACACACTTTGGAACCCGACGAGTAACACTGTCTGCTTGAAATGTCGGACAGACCACTACATTCCCTGCATTTAGGTCCTTTGGCACCAATCTACACCGTTTCACCTATCTGAACCACATTTTGTATACTTACCCTTTGGAACCCTGCGGGTGACACTGTCCACTTCAAATTTTGGACAGACCACTCCATTCCCTGCATTTAGGACCTTCATCACAAATCTACACTGTTTCTCCTAATTGCACCAAATTTTACATACACTTTGAAACCCTGCTGGTAACACTGTCCACTTGATATTTTGGATAACGCTCCCCATTCCGAACATTTAGAATAACAGACGAAATGAACTTGAAGACCACGTATTAAGGACCTAGAACCATTCATGTCCGTAGCAGGTAGCTGTAAGAGTATTTTAATAAGTCTATTGTTGACGGGCAGTTCGGGCTGCATCACGTCATCCCTACCAGTTTCTGGTGCAGAATTGCGAAAATAGTTGCATCTTGCGCTGTTTATAAATTGCAGTCACGGGGGTAATTTGTGCAAAAAGATTTCTTAGGCCCCTTTAAACAGTTATCATCATGAAAATATTTTGCCTATAGCCTAAGTGCATTGGTGTTGGTGCAGTACGTTGAGGTTATCAGCTGCAATAAGCGTTGATGCTTTCAAATTTACATTCATTTATTCCGAAACTTATCGTTAAGCGCTTTGTGGTGATAAATGATAGTATTGCTACCTCAGTAGCTCGGGACAGCCGAAGTTTTCCAAAGAGTTCTGATTATTTTCCTACGGCGCTATGCGACAAAAGACGACACTATTGGTCTCTGCATTTCTAACAGCCAATGAGATATAGGCCCTAGGCAGTGTCTTTTATTTCACTTACTCTTATTTCTATTGTTTTTGTATTTTTTTGTAAATTACATGTGTCAGTGCTGTAGTTAGTAAATAGCTGTTTCCCTATTCATAATTATCATTACAGGAAAATGACCTGAATGTTACGTCCATTATACTGTACTACTTATCACCCCCACTACACCACCTTATTTTATTTTATCCTAACTTTCTTGAATTATTTTGCTTCATAAACATGTGTTTCATTCTCTATCTCTGCACTCCAATGCTTTACTGACAACTCAGCTAAATTGCTCTTAGTTAATTTATTTTAATAATTATTTTGTCCGTCCCCTTGGCGAATTGGTTAGCTCACTAGGCTTTGGCCCAAAGGGTCCCGGGTTCGATTCCCGCCGGGCAATTGGGGAATTTCATCTCCTGAAGTTGACTCCTCTGGGCCTGTTACGGGGTGTATGTGACATCTTCATCATCACTTCATCGTCATTCGGACGCGCAGTTTGCCCACTGGCGTTCACTACATAGACCTGCACTCGGCCTCCCAGGAGGGTACATGACAAAACAAAGAAAGCAAAAAATAATTATTTTTATCCATTTCTTTGAATAATTATTTTAAGGGTTATTCATAGCAACTTATTGTACTTTGCAATCAGTAATTTATAGATGTCACACAACGATGTCTCAATTACCATTCTTAATTGAACATAATTTGTAACTCAGTTTAATTTTGGCTATGTCTTCTTCGTCATTGCGAATTTTCATGTCATTCATCCCAGTATTTTTGACGCCGACCCATAACAAACGGACTAACTGACAAACTGACAAACAGGCAAACAGACAAACAGACAAACTGACAAACAGGCAACCAGACAAGCAGATAAACAGACAATTGACACAAAGCCAAATAAACATGCAGACATGCAAATAGACAAACAGGCATATAGAGAAACAGGCAATCAGACAAGCAGACACGCAGCCAAATAAACATGCAGACAGGCAAATAGACAAACAGGCATATGGAGAAACTGGCAACCAGACAAGCCGACACACAGCCAAATAAACATGCAGACATGCAAATAGACAAACAGGCATATAGAGAAACAGGCAATCAGACAAGCAGACACACAGCCAAATAAACATGCAGACATGCAAATAGACAAACATGCAGATATACAAACAGGCATATAGAGAAACAGGCAATCAGACAAGCAGACACACAGCCAAATAAACATAGACATGCAAATAGACAACATGCAGATAGACAAACAGGCATATAGAGAAACGGGCAATCAGACAAGCAGACACACAGCCAAATAAACATGCAGACATGCAAATAGACAAACATGCAGATATACAAACAGGCATATAGAGAAACAGGCAGTCAGACAAGCAGACACACATCCAAATAAACATAGACATGCAAATAGACAACATGCAGATAGACAAACAGGCATATAGAGAAACGGGCAATCAGACAAGCAGACACACAGCCAAATAAACATGCAGACATGCAAATAGACAAACATGCAGATAGACAAACAGGCATATAGAGAAACAGGCAATCAAACAAGCAGGCAAGCAGACACACAGCCAAACAAGCATGCAGACATGCAAATAGACAAACAGGCATATAGAGAAACAGGCAATCAGACAAGCAGACAAGCAGACACAGAGCCAAACAAGCAAGCAGACATGCAAATAGACAAACAGGCATATAGAGAAACAGGCAATCAGACAACCAGACAAGCCGACACACAGCCAAACAAACATGCAGACATGCAAATTGACAAACGAGAAAACAGACAAACAAGCAAGCATACAAACAGACAAACAGACAAACATGCAATCAGGCAAATAGACAATTAGTTAAACAGCCAATCAGACAAACAGGCAAGCAAACAGGCAAATACACGAACAGACGAATAGACAAAGAGGTAAACAGGCAATCAAACATGCATACAGGCAAATAGACAAACAGGTAAACAGACAAACAGGAGAAGACACAAACTAAAAAATTGACAATCAGGCGAACAGACAAACAAACAAATAGACAAACGGACATCAGACAAACCGGCAAACAGACAACATAAAACCGGCAAACAGACAACAGACAAACCGGCAAACAGACAAATAGGCAAACAGACAAACAGACAAATAGGCAAACGGACATCAGACAAACTGGCAAAAAGACAACAGACAAACCGGCAAACAGACAACAGACAAACAGGCAAACAGACAAACAGACAAATAGGCAAACGGACATAAGTCAAACCGGCAAACAGACAACAGGCAAACAGACAACAGACAAACAGGCAAACAGACAAACAGACAAATAGGCAAACGGACTTCAGACAAACCGGCAAACAGACAAGCAGACAAATAGGCAAACGGACATCAGACAAACCGGCAAACAGACAACCGACAAACCGGCAAACAAACAACAGACAAACCGGCAAACAGACAAACAGGCAAACAGGCAACAGACTAACAGGCAAACAGACAAACAGACAAACAGACAAACCGACAAACAGACAAACAGACAACAGACAAACACAGACAAACAGGCAAACAAACAAACAAACAGACAAACCAGCAAACATACAAACATGCAAACAGACAAACAGACAACAGACAAACCGGCAAACCGACAACAGACAAACAGGCAAATAGACAAAATTCATACTGAGTGTAGCCTATACTTGGTCATTATCCGGGATAAATTCAAACCTTTAGCCATAACTTCAAAAATGTTCAGATAGAAAACTTACTTTATATAGATAGCAAGAACCTGAATAATACATACAGAATATTTTATTTTCGTGGAAGAACAAAAATAACTTGAGACTCTTTCTGCCATGAATGGAAGAGACTCGTCTCAGTTTAGTGACTGTCATTGAATGTAAACAGTCATAAATTTGAAGCAAAGAGATATACAGTCTCATAAGCCCCAAGGGCAGCGATTTCTTTTTAAGCACATCTTATACATTTCTTCTTTTGTTGACAGAATATAGTAAGGAAACGGCCATCAGCGAGTGTAATAAAAATGGCGAAGGAGCGCAGCTTCCTTTGTTTAATGCTGTTTTCAATTCAAATCTCTACTGGAGGGGTGGTGACAATTGTCTCATATAGCGCCTCAAGTGGGGAGGGTTACACTACAAGTTATAGTCATTTTATGAGACTTGGGTGTGCGTTCCTTGTCGCCCGAGACTGCTCCCTCACAGATATTATTGAAATACAGGGTTCCCCTCAGACATCTTCATCCCTTAGAGATATCTAGGCCTATATTCTGTTTTCACGCTGATAAATGCTAACAAGGAACTCATAATATAAATCGCAATCTACTTCAACCAAGGGGTAATAAGGAGGCATCCTCTCAGCTCTCTAGCACGCTGTGACCACGCCCTCGTTAAGGTTCTAGCTGCTCGTACCTCTGTATGCTTGGATTATTGCAATGCTGACAAGACCTGGCATGAAGAATGGGCTGCATCAACACCTGACCATCAACATCATCAGCATATATATTATTTCAGTAGTATAGATCCCTCCTGCGGCGCTCACAAATGACCGATCGTGACAAATGAGCATTCAAATGAAAGAGAATAGACATTAGAAGTACAGAATTGCACTCTAATTTCATAAATATCTCTAATTTCTTTAAAAAATGACTTTTAATAAAAATGTACGAAGTGTGCAATTTGCAGATAGACTACTGTTGCTATAGGAAAATACGCTCCATAATTCCTGTCCACTTAACTTATTGGCCGCTGTGACGCCTGTTTCATGTAATTTTAACATTCTGAGGTCTTTCCTTCATCATTTTGCATTGATTTCAGAAACAGTAGGCTAAATCAAAGGAATGAGTACTTAAATCGAATAATTTCATGAATATCGAATAACTGGTGAGTGTTATGATGATCCAATTTTCAGTGATTGCTTTCTTAAGTTAGGGAACGTAGATCTTGGAATTCTAACTGAAATGTTAATAGTGTTCTTCTAATCATACGGTGAAATAAAAATATAACAATCTTTCTCCTTGAGTCTCACATTATAAACCTATTGGGGAAAATGTGGTTTATGAACATGCGAGATTTCTCGCACGGGTCCGGTAGTCTAGGTTGAATAACTGATTGTTGCAAAGAACTGCCTGCTTTCAATTGACCGAGAAAGGTATGGACATCATAGAACAGGGTCCGCACAAATCACAGACAATGCAATTTCTGGCTGCACAAATGGAGAAAACTCAAAGTCCATTCTGCATGTGCCAATGTACCTCAGACCATTCAGCATATTGTCCTCGAGTGACTTAGGAAAAGATTTGAAGGAACCATCCAAGACCTACACAGTGCCACTGATGATGTTGTCAACTGTCTGAATAACCTGGACATTAAGGCAATCAACAGACTGAGAACCGGAGTATCTCTATGCAGAGCTAGTCTCAAGACATGGGGCTACACTGAAGATTGACATTGTGAATACGGGGAACTGCATCTTCTGGTGTGTAGAAACCTATCTTTGACTTGCACCACTTGGACATCATAGAACAGGGTCCGCACAAATCACAGACAATGCAATTTCTGGTGGCACAGATGGGGAAAAACTCAAAGTCCATTCTGCATGTGCCAATGTAGAGCAAATGACAGGGCAATCAAGACTGCCAAATTCTGGTCTTTGAATTCCATTTGATTTCATTTGATTTGTTATTATAGTCTGTAAGTTTTTTTCAATTGTTCCCTTTATATGGTAATCTTTCTTTGACACTTAAAATAAATAAATATCTGGATATTTTGCTGTGAATGTCTAAACCAGAGTTTCTTAACCTTTTTACTCTCACACCTCCTCTAAAAGTAATCTTAAAAATTCACCTCAACCCCTAGCCCCCGCCTACCTCTTTCTCAAGGTAATTAATAGATCAATTATGTAATTAACATTGTTTTACCTTCTCAGATGGTTACACAAAAATACATAAGGAAATTTTATTTTTCAGGAACATTTTTTTGTCTTTCAGTGTTATTATCGAGTCACTTAAAGCACACATTGTCACTTGTTGTTGCTCCTTGTCAATGAGATCACAAATTCGGGATACATTCTTGCATGTCATGGTTGCAATCCAACCGATTTTTTGCCTTTGATTCCACGGACACCAAAGTTGAGAATCCTCATTCACGTAGGTATGTTGTTGGAAACAGGATCAAGATTGATAGGGCATTAGTTTAGGCAAAACTGTGTATGCGTCCATTTGTGAGCTCCAAAATTCACCAATATCTTGTCTGAAGAGTCGTGATCAGAATAATGTGTATAAAGGAGAAACTCTTATAACTTTAGGTTTTATGATCAGACTGGTGTAAATTTTCAAACGCAATATTACAAAATTGAGTAGGTTAGAAGCATAACTTACATACTCCAAAATAATGAAAATTGGGATAACTACAAATTCTTGAATTGCTTCATACGTAGAACATAATGCATGAAACAATTATTCACATTTGGTACATGATTCTCGAGAAAACAGGTGTTAAACTGCATGGTTAGTTTCAAAAGTCTCATGATCCGCGGGATCTTGTATGTTTTGTTCCGTGCCTCATCTTGACCAATCAGCGATTAGTTCATCCGTCGCCATAGTAGTAACATTGATGTCAGTGTAGTCTGTACTCTGTTGTACAAAGTTATTGTTAGGAATATCATTCAATTTAGTGGTTCGAATAGAACTAATTTGAGACACAAGTCATGGAAGAAAACGTTTCGCCCGTTGAAGAAAGAGGAAAGCCAAGGAAACGTTCGCGGCATCCTGAAACGTGGAAAAGGCAGGAAGGCAAACGAATGAGGTTAGAATATACGATTCGAGCAGGTGTACATCATAGCGCACAGTTCGCTACCCTGTGTGGTTCGGGCACAGACACCAGGAGCCCACTGATGAACCTATCCTGGTGTTCCTAGGCAAAACCCCGCACAAGACACGGCATAAACCTAGAAAAATTTCGGAGTTTTTAGTTCCTTGACCGTGAACGCCAATATGCCATCTTTTTATGAATTTGCAAACGGTATTCCATATTATCGAGTCACAACACTATTTGAATACAGGTAGTTCCCGCAATACAAACATCATCTAAACAACTCAGTATCAAAACTCATATGTTCCAAAATGGTAATTGTCAAAATTTATGTTCCATAGGTCATTAATGAAACTCACATGATCCATAATATAGCTGTAAATAATTGTATTTTTTCCATAAACAAACTTAATCTGAAATATAAATAATGATTTCTAGCCATTGTTCTTCAACATACTGATGTCCATTTATGGGATATGTAGGCTACATTTCGCATGTAAAACACGTTTTTCGTTATTTGTGAAAATGTATGATTTAGGAGCATTTGAGTTATGCTTCTAACCTACTCAAAGGAGAGTCACACCACCCCACTAACATCTTTGCAGGGAAGGCACACCTCTCAGGTTATGAACCCCTGGTTTAAACTGTTACGATAACCACAATCTACATTGTCAATATTGCATATATTTTAACCATTTTGTTATTGGTTTGTTTTGAATTCTTTGCCGCAATGTATCCTCATTTTGTCGTACGAAATAAATAATTTGCTTTACAGATAGTTTACAGAAATGATGCATTTCCGTGGATGATAGACTGATCAAGCAATATGAGTGCCCATTAAACACATGAGGGTGAATTGTCGCTGTAAATCAGAGGTATCCATACAGCACGCAGGCTGAACGCTTGGGTGCTTCTGGTGCGCACGGCCTTGCAACGATGGTGAGGGATGACTATATGACTATTTTTCTTACTCCTCCCCGTACTTCCTTCGCTGTGATATGGTTGATCGGTCGGACGTCAAACGGTATTCAGTATATTGCAATCAACCCTCGGGACGCACAGTGTGTCGAATCCCATATCTAGGTGGAAAAAATTCACTGTCGCATATGAAAGCGAAAACTGGCTCATTTGATAGTGAACAAACCAGATGGTGACCTTCGGTCTTCCTTTCCGCTCTCTGGTGCGTAGGAGGGAGGTTATAGGTGCTGAAACGTCTTCCTGACAGTTATCAGGTCATTTGATAGGAGGTGTCGGAGTGAACCGAACGTTGTGATTCTAGTGAGTTCAACGAGGTGTTGTCTTCTGCGGCTCATGGAATAATGAAAAGAGGTATGTGGTCGCACTTTTATGCGTAATGCAAGCTTTCTGCACTAAATAAATTATTTACTTTATGAGTGCCTCAAAGTGCCACTTTACTTTAAACGCCATTCGATAGGAAATTTAATGTAGATTCAGGATCTGTAGTTGTTTAGTTGCGCACGAATGTGCATGATGGTTTATTTTCTTATTTTCAGTGACTATGTGGGCATTACCGCGAGAAGAATTTTTCAACTCGTGGCGGTCGTGTCGTAAATAGGGGCGTACAGACGTCATATTTCAATATGTTATGAATACATTTGATCCTACAACTCTTACTGACACTCAGGTGCAGGAGCTAAGAAACAAAATTAAGATGATATCCCATAATATTAACAAAAATGGGAAAGTGCAGGAAGAACAATGCCACGTACATAGGTAATCTACCTATGGAAGCTATTGAGTTACTTAATGACCCCCAAGGAACTTTGACATCAAATGATGAATACCAGTGTAGCAATGACTACGATGCTCTGGACTCGACAGAAGAATCAGGTGACGAATGAACATTAGACATTTTGTTATTATTAAGGGGAGTGAGATTAATGAGAACATTACTTGACGAATGGACGTTTTCTTTTGATTTGCAATAGGAGAAAAAGGCCTAATATTCAATATATGTTGTCTTTATTTCCATGCTTTTATAGATAAATAATATTGTTTTCGTGTGTTTACTAAAACTACGTCATTAACAGGACTGTAAAATGACATTTTGTTATAAAGAAATTGTTTGTATGATTTTGACGAATATTTTTTTTATTTTTAGAAAATACATGTTATTTTTTGTGCATATTTCGTTGTTCTATGTTTAGTAACAGTTTAGTATACGTTTTTAATCTGGATGATTTTACATACAGTGACTTCGCTTACAGTATTCCTTCAAATAAGGTGTAACAAGAATACTTGACTGAAAGTCTCATTGTTATTCATATTTTATCCAGTTTTAAATAGTATGTTAACCACTGTCATATACTATCATATGAAAAAAAATGAAAATCCACAGCCTGCTTCCAGTCTCCGACCGGGTCAGGAATGGAATGAATGAAGCCCCCATCTAGCGGCGAGGATATGAACTGTGCCGGCTGCCGAGGCCTGACGCACTCCTCTCGGGCAATGATTAAATGAATGACAGATGAAATGAAATGATAGTGGAGAGTGTTGCTGGAATGAAATTTTGACAGGGAAAACCGGAGTACCCGGAGAAAAACCTGTCTGCCTCCGTTTTGTCCAGCACAGATCTCACATGGAGTGACCGGGATTTGAACCACGGACCCAGCGGTGAGAGGCCGGCGTGCTGCCGCCTAAGCCACGGAGGCTTGTCATATACTATCATATACACATCCAAATCGTGATTTTTACTACCAAAAATGGATGATTCTATATACTTACCCCGAAGATCGTACACTTTAGATGATGCCAGAAATGAATTCAGCGACCTCGAAAACGGTATATTGCCAACTTTTAATAGAATCCCAGCACTATTAACGAAGTAATTAATTTTATCCACCTAGAATTGGGATTCGACACACTGTGGGACGTCACGCGAGGCAGTGTAACGTCAGTCGTCACGCCGGTGGAAAAGATCGCAAGCATTCAATATCGTTTGATTATTTCCATTTGCTATATAATATTGTTAGATTGCTTTCTTTATGTGCTTACTCTCTATTTTCATCGTTCAATGTATACATTTAATTTATTTACATCCAAATAGTGCTTTAAAATAATACAATAACTAATGTTACATATTATTTTAAAACACAAATAAAATACAGTGGAAAGGGAAGAACATTCACAAAAGCAAACTGATAAAAAAGTACAGTACCATGTACGAGTAATTTACAACTATCAGTAAAAATATATATTAAACAATGTTACAGCTTAATAATGTAATTTTTAATTACTGGGAATGGTTGTGCACGGAGCATCGAATTTACATACAACTGGCAGATTACTGCAACTGAGTAGCGCTACCTGGCTTTAAACCAGAGATTCCCAAACTGGGCGAATTCGCCCAGGTTTTTATATACACAATAGGACCGAGAAGTTTTTGCCTATAAAAACAAGGAATAAAATGAAAATGCAAGCAAGTAATTTAATTATATCAAATTATGTTTCATTTTAATCTATGTACAACTACAGTAGTTTATCAAATTACATTAATTAGACATAGGCATTCATGTTGTTTAAATAATTAGATATAAAATTCATGTAGTTTTAATTTTATTATTTTCTTTAATTCATTTCATTGATTGTTATTCCATTTTTAGACCTATTATTTGCAAATTTTTGATGTACATAATTAGTCTATATCTAAATAAACATGGTGTACCTATTAAGAGAAAAATGTCCGTAAAAATATTCATTTCTCAACTATAGTGAGGTATTTGAATGTATATGTTAAAAATTTTAAGATTTGTGCGTTTTTGGAAATGAGGTGGGCGAAAATAAATTATAAATCTCGAAAGTGGGCGATGGTCAGAAAAAGTTTGGGAAACCCTGCTTTAAACCGTAAAGTCGAAAAGAATGCAGCGCGACGTCCCGAGAGTTAAGAAAACAAATTGAGACAAAACTAAAAGAAGGAAATAATAAAACTAATAATGTTACCGAAGTTGCAATGTCTTAAATGAGGTCCGTGATACCTTATCAATATTTCCGACTGTTTTTATGCTAATCACGTAATCTTCAAATATTGGTACATGGAGAAACGCACGAAACGCCATGTAGAAGTGTCGGACACCCAATGCATTGGACGAAAATTGTGTGTACATTACGTCCGGCGCGCTTGCGATCCCAATTTGACTTGGTCAGACGTGGCAGCAGTCAGGGCAGGCAGAGAGGCAGGAGACAGCCGGCGTGCGGCGTTGTATAGCTAGCACGCCGAGCGTGCAAAGGCTGAACGCCGCTGCAGTAATATTCCGCCATATCCGTCATACTACCATTTGTATATTTCAGTATATTTCCACAACAAGAGAACCACGTGCAGTGCCCACAGAGGGCTCACAATTATATGCATTTCAACCAATTTCATCTTGATTAGGCTAAAATGTTTTAAAAATTAAATCGAAGCAATACATTATGAATTAAGAGTTTTAGGCATCTACTTACAATAGGTTACTTAGTGTGTCAAATGTAGGCACGTTTTGGTCGGATAACAGTCCTATTCCTAACACTTTGCCAGCAATGTTTTGAACACCTCAATGCGCGTTCCAACTGGCTGCACTCTCTTGACGTTAGGGCATCTTCTTATGACTCCTTGACTTGAACCAAGCAAGTTATTCATTCTTTGAAGAACAGTTTTGGCCTGAAACAAATATACCAACAGAGATGTAGTTTTATTAAATATTTAATCAGGCGCAACTGTCAGATTAACCATTCAAATAATATCGTCTCTTAAGAAATAACACCACCTATCCGACAATTCTTTACTATTTCAATAGTTTCCTTATTATTGGCCACGCCTCCCAGTCGTATGTTGATGTGACGTCCAACAGAACAATTCACGTTAGGTTCATTTTCCTGTGCATAGGTACAAAGAAAAATGCACTTTAACTGGCTGGCGCATGCCATAGATTTATGGCATGTGAAAGAACCTACCACTATTGATAGTGTTTAGCTAAATTTAAAGGTTATTTGGTTAGAAACACTCTATCAATTACCAAAGTTCACCACTAGGTGTCATTGACAGTGGCATCTCAAGCAGCCAAAGTTGGAACTACTCGAAATTGAACTTGATGTGGAGCCTACGGACGTTCAATTAATATGCCCAGCTATGGCCATTGGCTGCAATTCAAATAAATTTACTAACTAACCATATTTTGGTTATATAATGACCAGCCGCTCTAGTGGTGTTGGGATAGCGTGCCCGCCACTCAGCTCCAAGCCCCGGGTTTGATTCCGGACTCTGTATTTTAGAAACTGACGTGGGGGCTGGAACGGGGGTTACAATTATTGAGTAGCAGTCTGAAAATGAGGCAGCAAAGATAGACGGCCGAGGGGAACCGACACGCGTCGTCCCATAATCGGTAGACCGCTTACTGAGCCAGGAATTGAACCCGGGGTGAGAGTAAGGCACGCTACCTCAACGCCAGGGGGTCGGCTGGTTATTACATAAGGCAGGGCAATAACGATCGCTTGGTAGGCCAGAGTCCTTCTTTAGCTGTGGTATTACGAGGTTCGGAGATGTTTATGTTTTTTTTTAGCGTATGGCTTTTAGTGCCGGGAGTGTCCGAGGACATGTTCGGCTCGCCAGTTTTTGTAGCTGCTTCGAGACGGACACCCAATGGGTGAGCTACAAGTACCGTTGGGGAGGGAAGTTGGAATGTAAGGACGAGGAGTTGGAAGGTAGCGGCTGTGGCCTATAGTTAGGGACCAACCCCGGCATTTGCCTGGAAGGAAGATGGGAAACCACAGAAGACCATCTTCAAGGTTGCCGGCGGGGGGATTCGAACCTCCTCGCCTCCCGGATGTGAGCGACTGCCATCAGTCATGCCGTAACGACAACGGCTAACTCACCCGGTTAGATGTTTATGTAATGACCACCTATTTGCGCCACCCCAAAGGACCCGGGATGGGATTTCGAATCTGACAAGAATTTAAAAGTCTTGGTATGGTCTGATACGGGGTCTCCCAGCCATGTGATTATTTATTTATTTATTTATTTATTTATTTATTTATTTATTTATTTATTTATTTATTTATTTATTTATTTATTAGCGTATGGCTTTTAGTGCCGGGAGTGTCCGAGGACATGTTCGGCTCGCCAGAGGCTGTAGCTACTTCAAGCGGACACCCATGGGGTGACCTACAAGTTCCGTTGAATTTCAAGTAGTTCCAACTTTCACTACCGGATGTCACTGATACCTAGTGGTGAACGTTGGAACTTTGATAGAGCGTAACAACGAAATCTAACCTAGAAATTTAGCATCACACAAGTTTAGTTAGTGGGAGGATCGTGTACATGCCATAAATCTATAACATGGGACCACCGGCTTTACTTCCCCTCTGAAGGAAGGCATACTGAAGGATTTTAACGATCTTAAAAAATCCGACGACTTCGGCCAAGTTTGAACCCGCGGTCTTGGGCACAGCAGTTCAGCATGCTACCAACTACGCCACCGAAGCCGCAAGGCTTGTGACGCTAAACGGGAACTTATCGGATGCCAAGGCAAGAGGAGAAGTGGAAAGGAAGTGGCCACCCTACCGCATGTTAACTCCGGCTCAGGATGCTTGCCACAGCCAGGGACTCAAAACTGGTCACCTACATCTCTTGAGGATATGGCACTCTTTGACCGTGATGAATGACCATTGCGTAAATTGCATCAGTAAGAACTGAATCGTGTTGTTGTTTGCGTCTTGAGTCTTTTGACGGGTTTGATGCAGCTTTCCATGCCTCCTTGTCCTGAGCTAATCGTTTCATCTCTACATAGCTACCACCCCTACATCCGAAGCAATCTGTTTAATATATTCTAATCTTGGTCTGCCCCTACAGTTCTTGTCCTCGACCCTTCCTTCCATAACTAACCAGTCGCCAGAAACATCTCTCCTCTCCCACTCGTCTTAAAACCTCTTCGTTTGTAACCCTATATACCTATCTGATCTTCATCATTCTCCTGTAACACCACATTTCAAACGTTTAAATACTCCTCTTTTCTGCTGCACCAATAGCCCAAGTTTCATTTCCATAGATTGCCACGCTCCAGACAAAAGCTTTCTAAAATGTCTTCCTATTACCTAAATCTATATTCGATGTCAACAGATCATAGCGATATGAATGTATCAGTGTGTTAAGGATTAACATGAATGTTTAATGACTTACATTTGTGTGTTACAGAATATCACTGGGGCACTTCTCCTCTTCTGTTCCGCGGTAGGTGAGTACTACGTTTAACCCTTGACTGCCTACCTTGTTTTAGGGACCATTAAACTATTGCAGAACTTCATCGTATTTTAAATATTTCAAAGACTGTATGTTATATACAGTCGACTCTCGGGCATTCAAAACTCAAGTGACCGGAGAGAAAGCTTAATTAACCGAGATTTCAAAATAATAGGAGTTCAAATAACCAATAGGGAGGGAGGAAAAGTTTGGGAAGACCGTTGGGAAACTTCAGCAGACTTGTCCCTACACAACATCTTTTCTGGTGTGCAAATGGCTAGTGGATCCCATCTACCACGCAGACAGTGCACCACTCTTAACCGAGTTAGGACAGGCCATGGAAGGTCCAGGGACTCACTCTACAAGTGGAACTGCTTAACGTCACCGGAATGCGACTGTGGTGCTCCACGGCAAACCATCCCTCACATCGTCAGCAGCTGCAAGCTACGAGCCTCGGGTAGCTGGCCTGATTTCTTCATCCCATCAGAGAGAGTGCTAGAGTGGATAGGACTGGACATTTCGATATCAATGCACAGTGTGCCATAACCCACTGTCTGTGAACTACCATCGCACCCAAGGATGTACTTCATGTTCCTGTTAAGCACCTCTTAGAGAAATAACCTACAATGCTAACATAACTAAAGCCAGTATGCAAGACATCAGATTCCAACTCTGATGTTTGCATATTTTACAATTACAACTGAAGAGTTTGAAACGATGGAGATGCGCAGCGAAGTGATCATGACCTGAATTGTTAAGAAAATGTGCAACGGAGTATTTCCTTGATTTATTCTTTGTTTTTGTTTTTCCGAGTGGATTTAATGTTTTGATACTGATTGTTGGATAAAGTAGTGGTATGTCTCTTGTGTTTTGTATATTATTGTTATAATCTATTAATAATCGTATTATTATATCTCTACATAGTATAGAACAAAGCCCCCGATTTTTGGATGCAAAGGGAATCTCGAGACGCACTAAATGGATTTTGATACGGTTTTCAACATTCTGTAAATGATTCCTCGAGGAAGGTTCCTGTAGAAAAATCATTCATTTATGACCAAAGGAAGCCGAGCAGTAACGATTTCAATGAATTGAGTCTAAGAAAAATCTGCCGTCCGTTCGCGTTTTGAGCTTACGCGGGGTAAAACGTTAAAGATACCGGGCGAAGCCGGGGAGGGTTGCTAGTTACTTTTATAAGTCCCAATGTATGATTTAAAAACGAATGCGATGTCGGTAAGGAAGAAAAACAAGACAATAGGGTGCCGGAGAGGTGGAACTAAATTCGAGCAGGTGGACCATTTCTTAAGGTGCTTGAGCTGTGTATTTCCTCAGGATGGTAGTACAGTGAAGGTGAAAAGTCAAAGCTTTCGGTTTCGAACTACTGTATTCTGCAAGAAGGATCTTAGAATACCGACGAAACTCTCCCCACATCGCCCAGTATTTAGACCGGCCTTGTTGTATGGAAGTGAAAGCTGGATAGATTTAGGATATCTCATACATAAGCTGGAAGTAACTGATAAGAGGGTATCAAGAATGATTTTCGGGACAAATAGATGGGAGCAATGGTAGGTACTCATAATGATGAGATAAAAGACCAAGTTAGAAATGAACACGCTTGGTAAAGCTGTTCTTATGAGATGACTCAGTGAGATGAGAATGAGGGAAGAGAGATTGTTGGGCAGTAGAGGGTAAGAGAATCAGAGGTAAACCTAGTAGGTGATGGTTTGATTCAGTGTTGAACGATTTCAAAGTGAGAGGTGTAGAGGCAGAGGAGTCCGCAGTGCTAACTGCTAATAGGGGATCATGGAGGCTACTTGTTCGCAAACAGAGGCTTGCAGAGTGAACTGGATGCTGAAAGACAAAACTGTTTGAATTTAAATTGAATGAATGAACATGACTTAATTGATGGATGCAAGTGTTTCGTACTCCTGAATGAGGTTTTTCAGTCGCGATATGTAAGTTAGGCTAAGGCAAACCACAGTTTCTTTGCAAAACTTGTCGTAATGTTATATTACTTAACATTGACAAGATATGGAATCAACACAATACTATGTTGATAATCAGTGACTTGGTATATTACAAGAGAAGTATTGCAATAAAATCAGGGTTTACACATATCGAGATCCAGTGACGTAGGCTTAACTAGCGTTTGCTTCTGGAGGCAGATGGGCTGAGTCTACATTATATTGGGGGTGGGGGTGAGGACTCTGATATATAACGACACAATCATTGAAAGCAAATATACGATCGTGAGGTTTCAAAACCTCCTATCAACATTTTTTCGTATTTGATTTCATCACGTTGTATTTGCACTTATCAATGTGCGAATGCTCGAATATTAACAATTTTGTTGATATCTGTACATAATTTGATATAGTCTTTCTGTTTGGCCATGATACCCAGAGGATTAAGGGACTTCTTGGAACTCAACTGACGTCACTCACTCACCCTCCCGACCCACTCGTCGGATCGACCGGTGGCGAACAATGACTCATTTACTGTCGCTCTCCCACAGCACTAAAACTTTTCTTATTTCAAGTTAAAATTTACAATTTTCAAGTTTTTTGAATTCTACATAAAATTCTATAAGTGTTTTTACGTTTTCATTTCTTCCAACAATCTCCATTCAGTGGAAATTTAAATCACGAGTGACTTTACGAGCTAGCGAGCGAGCCTTTTACTCCAGCTTCGGTCAACATCAAACTGTCGAGTCATGTCAAGTTAAGACTTCAGAGAAGAGTATAAGTGTTTGGAGTGTCACTGCTCACCTCTGGTATTTTGAATTGCATCTGGGACCTGCCATGCGTGCGTCTTTTAAGCCCTCGCTGGGTAAACCGTTAAGATATGGTACCGGGCGAAGCTTGTTTAACTATAAAGTTCAGTTTTCCACGCGATATCATCTGGCACCTTCTATTCCCTTACATTATTTAAATATTAATAAACTACAGTTCACAGCGAAAGTTTAACTTAAAACTGCAATAAAACTTAACAAAAATATTATCAACTTTCCAAAATGACAGTCACAATGGCGACGGACAAATGGAGTATTTTTGGAAAGGGATGATGAAACATAGTACCACACCCATTTCACTGCCATCGCTCTGACTAACTGAACAACTGACCATTTTGATCATTCAATTAGTGAAAATAAATACTTTCCAGTTAGTAAGTATAAACTTACATAATTCAATTATTTGTCACTAGTAACCCGCATGGGCTTCGTCCGGCATCTTTAGGCCTAACGGTTTACCCAGCGTAAGCTTAAAAGAAGCATGGACGGCAGGTCCCAGACGCAATTCAGAAAAGCCGAGGTGAATAGCGAAACTCCAAACACATAGGTCTATAGTCTTCTCTGAAGTCTTAACTCGACACGACGTGACAGTTCGATGTTGGTCAAAGCTGGGGTGATAGGCTCACTTGCTAGCTCGTAACCTCGTCCCGAAGCTAGTAATTTAAATTTCCACTGAATGGGGATTATTGGAAGAAATTAAAACGTGAAATCACTTAGTGGGCGATGTTTTAAAGATTGAGATAGCTGTCGCGGACTTTGTGGTAGAACTTTTCATGCTGAACAATTCTTACACTCATAGGTTATACTGTAGATATTTTTAACGGTTTACCCAGCGTGAGTCCCAAAGGCGCACGGGCGGCAGCTTTTTCTTTGACTCGTTACTGTTCGGCTTACTTTGGTCATAAATGAATGTTTTTCTACTGACTCCTTTATAGAGAAATCCATTGCAAAATGGTGAAAACCGCATCAAAATCCATATAGTGGTTACATGCAAGAATCGGAGACTTTGTTTTATACTGCACTAGCTGAAGTACCCGTGCTTCGCTACGGGTCATAAATAAACTAAAATGTGAAGGTGACAGTTAAAAGAGAGGACAGGCTAGGTGCTGCGCGGAGGTAGAGTAAGGATGGAACATTTTGTTCAACTACACCGCTCGGCGTTGACCGTGTTTTATAGCACAAATTTGGGATTTACTCGCTACCTGTTGGAGATACAGTACACGAAAAGTGATAAGGACCTTTCGGATAGAAAATTAAATTTTAAACCTCGTATATGTCATCAAACATTTGCTATTTCTTAGCGTTCTTTTTTATTTGAAATGGAAATTTGATAATTTTAAAACAAAGGGTGTAGTGACGTCACTGAAATGGTTGCCAAAGTATTTAAATCAAAAGTAGCCTATATGTTAACCAGGTAAATCAGCTACATCCATGCAAAATTTCATTTAAATCGGACCAGTGGTTCTTTCGTGATTGAGTATTACACAGACACACACCATCTCATTTTTAGCCTACTTTCGATTTTTGCAAAAAATGAAAGTAGACTTATGAGATCACTACAGGGCGAAAAAAGTGTGTCTGTCTGAGTGTGTGTATATGTGTGTGTGAGTCTGTGTGTGTGTGTGTGTGTACTCTGAATGTCTGTCCCCCCCCTATCAATTCGAACACGGTGAAACCGAATTGAACGAAATTTGGTACAGAGGTAGCATTAGCAAAGGACACCTCATTGTCATACTTTATATCGCCGCCATCTATACCAAAACAGAATGGCGGCCACTCAAACGTTCAAAACGTAAAATCAAATTACGGCTAAACTAATCATCCGATCTCTACCAAATTTGGTGACAACATACCTTTATATAGGACGCGTCTTTCATCCAACATTCAAGGTCATCGGCCGTACCATTTCAGGATGGCGGCCGTGTGAATTATTCAACCATTTTAATCAATGGCTTAAGACCCACCAATTCCGATTATCGAGCCTAGGGTGGTTTAAGCTATCCTGAAGGTCGTGATCCGTTATTTATTATAATTTAATATTATAATATTATACTGTATGAGTGGCTTAAAAGAGCTGAGCTGTCTGTGTCACACGACAAGATGGCAGCTGTCCTCATGTGCCTGTCTTATATTTCAATAGTTTTAGTATGTTGTATGTGATATACCCTACTGATACAATAATATAAACTTTGTATGAAATTTTCTTTAATGAAGATGTACTGCTGTGAAGAAATCATTTATTTAAAGTCATTATTTGCCAACAGGTTGTATCTAATGTCAGTTAAGAACACCATGTTGTTAAGGATAGGATTAGCTCTGGGCTAGCGTGTTAGTCTATCACGCAGTCGACTGGGGATCGAGTACTGCTGCAGTTAACTTTTTTTTTCTTGGATTCTTTAACAAATGATGTGCACGAGCTCTTTCCACAGATACTGAATAAGATGTCATTTAGCTCAAAGGAGAGGCTAATGTATACACTCGTTTATTAGTAAAATCACAGCCCCAGCATCGCAAATAAACAGAAGACATTAGGAAAAGGAGAATAGAAGAACTAGATACGCGTTGTCATTAACCACAGCCTTCTTAATGCCTCTGTACGGTGGTGTCCTCTTGTGGGTTATGTGGGTAATATTGTTCCAAACTTACCGCTGTGTAAGTACCTGGCCTCCTGAAGTATGGCAATTTTGTAATACTGGTAGTTCAACTATTAGCCACGATCGCGCTCCGATCACCTTTAAACACTGCCAGCTGGATCGCCTCCCTCTTGGCTACTTTAAACTGTCTACTCATTCAACACTCTTAGGCCACTGCCATCGTATTACATTACGATGGCAGTGCATAGGCGTACAACATAAAGATTAATTCACTGATAGGTCGCAGTACCAACCTACTGTGATCGGCGTGGATTTTTAAAGGGGAAGATACCCAAAACGGAAGATTCTTAACTTAGCAGTCTGGCTTAATATAGAGATTAACGGACGTGAATGCATTACAATAAGTTAGTAGTTTTGTTATTCAATCATCATAAAGTATACAATATTGATTTTGACACTTACTGGCTAATTATCAATATAAAAGAAAACAAACAATACATTGTGGTAGAGGTGATTGTGTTAGGGATGATGTCTCCCGTGGCTCATGATCTCGAGATTAACGGTCACGTTAAACTACAAGCTTTTTTTGTTAGGGATGAGGACAAAGAGTCATAAATATACCCATACATTTAGGAGAAAGTAGGCTATATGTTCTTTGCTGAACATCTTGTTATATATTAGTATAGATAGAGATTAATCCGAAGATTGGTATTATTCAAAATTAAAAATGTCATAAAATTTCAAATTTTATTATTTTTCTCTGGGGGGGGGGGGGGGCCTTGATCTCACTGATCACTCCCCATTGTTACGCCATTGCCGAGATCTCCCTAATACAAGGTGTCGGTTGTTTCCATGAGTTGCATGTTCACACAGTTGGTAGCAGTTCACCTGGCGTTGATATTTATTTCCGTGAAAATGTACCTACTCCATTCTAACCCTCCATAAAAGCCCTGAGGCTTTTATTCATGTCATAAAGTACTATACACCTGGATAAAATGCAATGCACTGGAGATGCCACATTATATTGCATACCATAGAGAACAAGGACATTATACGGTACAAGGACAGAGAAGCATTACATGACAGCCGGGAACATACGATTCTGCAGATCAGGAAACGTCCATCAGAAAATAATCACATTAGGTTTACTTTCCTGTGAATAGGCAAAGAAAATTAGCTTTACTGTGTTGTACTATAGATAATTAATATTTCCGTGTAGTTATACACTCCTACAATATATGTATTTATGTATTTAGCGTATGGCGTTTAGTGGCGGGAGTGTCCGAGGACATGTTCGGCTCGCCAGAGTTTGTAGCTGCTCCTATGCGGACATCCATGGGGTGAGCTACAAGTACCGTCGCGTGTGGATGAGATGAAAATTAATGAAGATGAATGAAACTGGGCAAGTTCAATTTCAAGTAGTTCCAACGTTGGCTACCAGATGCCACTGACACCTATCGACGAACCTTGGAACTTGACAGAACTTGGCTGCACACTACCAATTGTAGAGGTGCGTTGTTTATCATGCCATAAATCTATGACATGGGCCCGCCGGCTTTACTTCCCCTCCGAGGGAAGGCATACTGAAGGATTTTAACGCTCTTAAAAAAATCCGACGACTTCGGCCTGGTTTGAACCCGCGACCTTGGGCATAGAAGCTCAGCATGCTACCAACTACGCCAACGAAGCTCAATGTTTGGAGATTACTTCCGGTCAGTAAATGTTGAGAACCTTCCGTAAACAGCGGTTGACAATGGTCTGCAACCTGGAGGCAATTACTTTACTGTAGTCACTTTCTGTCACTTCACAATTCCCGGTCCCCTAAGTCAAGTCACTAGCGGACCCATAAGAGAAACTACCCGTCAGGCTTTATTGGCAAGCAACGCAGTTCTGTCAGGAGCTATCGTATTGTTTATTTGTTTTAAACGTGCTTTAAAACAAATTGTCGATATTTATCAAATCATAGTGCAATTCATCACTGCTGCGGATAATTCTCTTTCTGTTTGTTAGAATCAGTTACATCTGAGCACCCCATGTGTTTATACGACCCACCTGGCTCTACTGTCATGCGGGCTCAACGTGACACGGTTCTGGCAGGGACTATCGTCTTGTTTATTTGTTTAGTCACACTTTATAGGCCTAAACAAACCACGTTAAGTTCATTTTCCTGTGTGTGTATATAAAGGAAAATGAACTTTCAATTTACTGTATGGACGGTGGGAGTGCAAGACCTAGTAGGTTACCATGTTGCTTGTTTACATTTTCTTAATGTCTAGTATATAACCCCTAGCCACAAGTGATTATACACTCTCGTGGAACTTCATATTTAATACTCAATATCATTGCTCTTAGCATACTCAAATTTAAATACAATGTTTGGTGGCAATATGTACACGTCCAGACAGAGAATTGAAAGTCATTGCACTGAGGCTTACAAGATCTTGAAATCTTATCGTCGATGTGATATTGAATATATATTTTAAACCAATTATTTCACACTATGGTGATAGTTTTAGTCCTTGACGAAAAACACCTAAATGAATCATCAACAACAAAATCCCTTCTGCCCTACGTAAACCTCGAAATTTAATGCTTTTCAGTCGGTCAACACGATTGTAACCAATTGTAATGGTGGTTCCTTAATTCCAAATAAAATTATTACGTGAGATTAATAAATACACTTGGATGACCAGTTTCGATCGTCAAGCGATCGTCATCAGGTCCCTTAAACTTAGGCTATTAAAGCTATGTTTACATGTATGGGTTATACAAGATATACACATATTTGTAGCAGTAGTAATTGAACTAGCACAACTAGTCGAGATTTGTTAGTTACTGTGTATGAGATTTTTAGCCTATTTTCAATTTTGAAAAAATAGGCTTATGAGATCACCTTTTGTCCGTGTGTGTGTGCGTGTGTGTGTGTGTGTGTGTGTGTGTGAGGTGTGTGTGTGTCCCTAATAAAATCTAAACGGCTGGAGCGATTTCAATGAAACTCGGCAAGTTTATAGCAATGTTCCCAGCGACCTCGACCGTGCCCTTCAAATTTTGTTACGTCTCACCTATCCAACATGGCGGCTGTGCGAAATATTTCACTAGCATTCAATATCTCCGAAACTATTACCGATATCGCCCTGAAATTGTGTTCGGTGATAAAGGGCACTACTAGAAGTTCACCTATGAGACTTTCAAAAACCTGGTGACTACAAAACAAACATGGCGGCCAAGCGAAGTTGAGACTTTTAAATAGACGTTTCTCGCGATTTAACTATCCAAACTTAATGAAACTTGGTACTGCAAATGTTTATACACATTGTAATGCACTGAAGTCTAATTTAGTTCAATTGTTTACATAACCTCAAAATGGCGACTGTGCGAAATATTTAAACTGACATTCTATATCTCCGAAACTATTACAGATATCACCCTGCAATTTTGTATGGTGATAAAGGGTACTGATACAAGTTCATCTATGTATATTTCATAAACCTGTAAAGTACAAAACGAACATGGCGACCAAGCGACTTTGAAATATTTTAATAGACTTTTCTCGTGATTTAACTCTCTGAGCGCAGTGAAATGTGGTACAGTAAATGGTTTTGCACATTGTAATGCACTGCCATCTGATTTAATTCAATTGTTTACATAACCTCAAGATGGCGGCTGTGCGAAATTTTAAAATTAAGTTTTTATTTCTTGTGTCGTAATCATGCGATCGAAGTGAAAGTTTGAATAATGAACCTAGGCAATAATTGTCCTTGAATGGTACATAACTCTATGGCCTATACATATAACAATCCTAAATGGCGAGCTTCCGAAATATTTAAACGGTTCTCATTATCTATGAATCTTTTACAGCAACCAAACTGATTTTTTTTATGTTCATAGAGACTATGAACATATGTTCACCTATAGGACTTTCAGTAACCTGGTGAGTACAAATCCAACATGGCGGCGACGCGAAGTATAAATATTTAAATGGACGTTTCTCGCGAATGAACTATCCTAGTGCCGTGAATCTTTGCACGTTAAATGCTTATACAAATGTTGATCCATTGGCATCTAATTTATTTCAATTGTTTGCATAATCAGAAGATGGCTGCTGTGCGTAATTTTAAAATCTCGTTTTTACTTCTTGTGTTCTAATCATGCGATTGAAGTTTGAATACCACACGTACACAATAATCTCAATGTAACAGTACAAAAATAAAAATCCAACCTGGCGACCATCTGAAATATTTAGACGGTCCTCAGCAATTAAACTGAAATTTTGTATGTTGATAGAGGCAATTAACATGAGCAGGATATATGAAAATAGGCTGTATATTTCTTCACGGAACTACTTGTTTTTGTTGTTGTTGTTGATGGCAGAGGCGGCTCCAGTCCCGCACAAGGGGTAGTGCCAAGTAAAAAATATGAAAATATTGGTATTTTCTTAACATTATATCAGAGCAGGGTTCATTTTCCGATGTATATATAGGGCCTACACTAATCTTGATAGTCAACATTTCACATCGGGACTTACCGAATATAATATATACGATAAGAAAATACGGTATATTAAAATACCGGTATATAAAAGAAACTTTTTCAGCACTCAACCATTCACTCAAACTCAATGTTTGACTCTTTAATACCTTGACTCACCAAAAATAACCACGAACCGTTAACAAGAACTGAAGATAGACTAGACCTGAACTGACAGTTGCAGATGGTTTATCAACCATAAATATTTAGCTACCGAGAGTAATCCGTGAATCTTTAACATGTAGGCCTACGGCAGTCATGATCTTACTTTTCTTTCTCTTTTATTCATTCGCTTAGTTATTCACTTTACCAAATAAGGAATTAATAAATACATACATATTATTTTCACTATTTATTACGGCAAGTTTAAATTTCACTGTTGGACGCAGAGCCCCCTTTCAGAGAAATCTAGAATTAATGCTCTTTGTGTGAGAGCGATTGGTTGTCAATTTGTGTCAACCAACGCCCCACCCCACCAATAACCAATGAGTCAAATTACTTCCAGCCAATCAGGCCATCGGCCCGCACCCTCTTCCCTTCCTCCCTTTGCGACAGCTCGTGACAGGCATGTCGCTGGCCCAGTACCTCGTAATGACCGCCAGATAGCATTGCACTTCACTTTCAGTACCGCTTTGAGCCAAACTCGATTCGGCACGGAGACCAGCATATTTCCTCATAGCGAGTGACGAGAGAGGCTACGGAAAAGATCGTATATTGAACTGCGCATGCGTCAACTGTGCCGTATAGACCGCGGCTCAAGATATCACTGGGGCGAAGATGGAATCAATGATCATACTTTACGGACGGAATATTTTAACTACAAAGTAATTTGAAACTAATTAGATATCGGTATTAAACGTAGGCGTTGGAAATTATTCTTTCAGAACTATGCATAATTTATTTTCTCTTAGAGGGCAGTGCCATGGCACGGTGGCACTACGCCTAGAACCGCCCCTGGACTTGATGGTGATCAACCTTCAAGTTTGCTTGCTTAGTGTGATTATGTGATTTATTAGATGGTCAGGTACAGGGAGTCCGGGAATGTTCTCCGCAGTGGCTACGAGTGGCTGCGAGTGGTTGCGTCATCAGTTTAGTTGGCAGCACAGTGTCCTTGATAGGGTGAAGGCCATATGTGTGGGCTTTGGGCTGTCGAATTCATCAGTGTGTATTGCAATAAGCGAGCACGTGTGTCATCAGCACTTCTAGCATCAGTTATGAATGGCTGTGGTGAGTATAAAGTTTACTGTTTGTTTGTTTGTTATGATACAAGCGACAGCCGTACTGCCAACGTAACTGGTGACGTAATCTCTCGCAGCAGCTTTTAGGCACTGCGGAGAAAATTTCCGGACTCTCTGTAGGTGTGAATTTGAGAGATATGTGGCCCGTTTCTGTGTAGTCAGGGCTAGTCATCCATTTGTATTTTATACAAAAGTTTGGTGCTTTTCAGTCTGTCAACACGATTGTACTCAAATGAGATGGGTCATTCCCTAATCCTGAATAAACTTACATGAGATTAATAAATACACTTGGATGACCAGTTTCGATCGTCAAGCGATCATCATCAGATCCATTACACTTAGGCTAAAAAATCTATGTCTGAAAATACACTATGGGTGAAAATATTTACAATATACACACTTATTTAATTGCAGTATTAGTTGAGCAACTCGTCAATATTTGTTAGTTGTGGTCTATGTGATGTTTTGTAGAGATACTGGAAGTGGTGATTGACTTCCGGAATTTGCTTGTTGTAAATGGTCAATTCAGATTGTATTGTACAGGCTACTTATCTGGTTGAGTCTTGCGCGGTCCTGTTAAGAGCAGTTTTTAATTAATATCACATAAAAACAATCAGGTTTAGGGAACCATCCATTACAATTGGGTAGAATCATATTGACTGACTGAAAAGCATTAAATTATGGTTACTAAGGCAACGCTGAAAAATTACTTCCAACACAACTATCTAAGTCTGTTATTTTTAAAACAGAAACTGATGACAAATATTATGCTGAATATGTTTCTGACTGGATTATATCTTTCCATGGTGATAGTCCTACTCTCTGTCCGAACATTCTAATTAGAGCATGTATTGTTGTTTCTTACGGGTCCGAATCCAGGTCTGTTTAATGAAAATTTATTGTCTCCTTTACTGCACAGGTTTGCTTGTGTTTCGGTCGAGCTCTTCACAAAGAACAGGAGTGTTTGATATTTTGCACAGGCATAGTATGCACAGCACAGCAGCATTGTTAAGCTGCAAGGTATTTGTGTGTGGTATTATTCAACAATAGAACAAGATAATGCATAAGCCTCCAATATGATTCTTTTGTCTTCACATATCAGCCTATAGCTATGTTGATGGCAGTAAGTACTGTCCATAAGAAATGGAGCGAACAAGGCTTTCTGCTTCAAAATCGTATCCCATATAACAAAGGGTTTCTGATAGTTTTAAAGTATAAGGGGCCTTGTACGTGAACATCATAAAATATGATCCAAAATTTGTTTGTATTCATGGTTCATGGAACTACTGAAGTTTAGTTAGTACAAGGTTATAATTTCACTATTCTTTACCATTAATTTACAATAAGAAAAGTATAGAAAACTTTTAAGCCATGGTATATTGGCTTTCACGGCCAGTGAATTAAAACTCAGCAATTCTTCTAGGTTAGTGCTGTGTCTTGTGTGGGGGTCCGGGTGGGGAGACCAAGAGCCCGCTGATGAGCCAGCTTGGTGTCCTAGGTGAAACCCCACACAAGGCACGGCACAAGCATAGAGTAAATGCTGAGATTTAATTCACTGGCCGTGAAAGCCAATATACCACCTTTTTGGAAAGCTTCATAAGGAGGTTATGGCTGCTTGAGCTTTTAGTTCTCGCAGTAAAGAGGCACAGGTGCTCTTTATAAAAAGGGAGATAGTGCGCAGTTCGCTACTACTGTGGGAGTCCGGGCGGGGACACCAAGAGCGCGCTGATGAGCCAGCTTGGTGTCCTAGGCGAAACCCCATACAAGACACGGCACAAACCCAGAAAAAGTGATGAGCTATGAAGTCATATTATTTAAGTGTTGCCTTATTGACAATTGATATTACTAGTTTTCAGTCGGTCAACCTAATTACTGGGAAATGGGAAATGGTGATCGTTCAATGAAGTACGTAGCCTACTCTAGTTAGTGGCACCGAAAATGTGGGAGATGGGAACGTGTGCTCTGGTGGTGTTTTGAGGGTAGCAGGAAGACGGTATGTTTCCGGACACAAGTTCCTATGCGTAACTTAACCATCTTGGTTTCCACTACAACCCTTCATAGTTTGTTAGTTAGCTATTGTAATTTTAGCCTTTTATAGGTTAGTGGTCAGTATATAAACCTCCTACCAAAAGGACAATTTATATTGTCAAAGATGCAGATGGTTGAATCTTTCACTCATATTTCAACTAATTCTTGTGGAAGTGTTAATGTTTCTGTGAACCTTGACCTAGGGTGCTAGATAAATGTCTTAATAAAAACAATTAGAATAAAAAGTAAAATATAAAAAATTGTAATATAATAATGCATTTTAATTTAAAATTGTATTATCCTAGTTTTCCTTACTTTTTATTTGTAATTGTTTACTGTTTTAATTGTTTAATAATGCTTAATATGGCTCTAACTTTTGAAAATAAATAAGCTCATAAAAATGAAAATTCTGATAATTTTACCATCATAATTATAAAAGTACTTATGAGCATTAAAATGTTAGAGAAAACAAAAATTAAAATTAAGAATAATTATAATTAGGCTAAAATAATAAATGTAAATAAATACTTTTTTTTTCTACTTTACTATTCTGCCCTATAAAGGGTTAAGGCGTGGAACTACTAGGTCATCTGCCCCTGCCCTCAAAGGCTGTAATGGGAATTTAGAAACACCCTGTATACCTACACTGCATAAACACGAGTTATTTGCAATAAATATAATACTTGTTTGATTCTAGTTTCAGCAGGATGTTACACATTTGTATACTGAGACACTTTGTAGTTTATGAAGAACATATCTTTGAAATATTATCCACAAATTTTACAGCTCCCACATTTTTCAGTCCTGGCGTAATGTGCATATTTGTCAGCGTTATGTTGTGATATTTTCCTTGAGACAGCATTAAATATTTATTATTTTGATAGCTGCCCTTTGAGGAGAATTTATATCAAGTTATGAAACCGACAGCATAATTCACTTCCTTAATCAAGTAATTTTTTCTTAGCTGTCGGAACAAATCTCTATAAGACCGGACCTCTTTTTTTTCTAAGTTCCATATACTTCGCGTTGTAAATGTTTTGCGATGAGATACAGCCAATAAAAACACATTTAGTTTATGGGTTCTCTTAATCTAAGCCTCTGAGAGCATTGTTTAAAAGAAGTAAGGGGGTTGACGTTCAGCTGACCCAGTTGATAACAGAGAATTCTTAAGTCGACACAAGATTTTAAACAAAATAGAATCGGTCAGACATTTCCCTAGCTTCCATTTAATTGGATGCTTGCCACGGTGGGTGAGTGGTTATCGTGTCGGACTACCAACCCCAAGCTTGTAGGTTCACTCCTGGCCGTGGTAAGTGATTTTTGATGGTCGAAAAAAAATCTTGACACGTATGGCATACGTTGTAGACATGTTAAAAAGAACATTAGAATTCAATAGGCCGTGTTCATAGTGGCAAAATTAATCTCGGGATTTTCCGCCAGCACAAAGTTCCTCCTTTCTCTACTAGAAAGCGCTATATTGTCAAGGAGCTTAGATATCTAGTAACCTCCTTGACTTTCATAGCACTCTAAGGAACAACAAAATTCGACATTCAAGCTGCCCTCTGAGCATCAAATAACAAAGCTTGCACCCGGCATCCGAGGCCATACGATATTATTATTATTGGCTTTTACGAAGTACTGCATGTTCAATAAAGAAAAGTCATCTTTCAAATTGGGATCGGCGTTCTCAAAGCAGTTCTCTTTGGAGATGCAATGCATTTGTTCTTCTTTTTTTCCAGTCTTTAAAGATATACTCAAAATCATTCTTATATGCCCTTCAAAATCACCGTCACTTCCTTCTTCATCACTGATTAACTTGTTATTGTTGTTGCTTATTTTAGGGGCTGCGACATCGTGGCCATATAGCCCCATTTATTTGGGTGTGTGGGTGGAATTTGTGTGATAATCTGTGTTATCATGATGACTGTACTGTACTAGTGTGTGTATTTGTAAATTGGGGATGAGAATAGCAAGGAGGCAGCCGTGGCCCTAAGTTAGGAACCATCTCAGCATTTTTCCTGGAATGGAAGAAGAACAATCCACGGAATACCACTTCCAGGATGGCTGAGGTGGGAATTGAATTCTCCTCTTCTCAGTTTTACCTCATGAGGCTGAGTGTTCCTTGCTCCAGCCCTCAAACCAGAGTTAAAATTTATTGGCAGAACCGGGAATCGAACCCAGACCTCCAGGACGATGGCAAAAATCTCTAAGCCACGGCGTAGTCGTGCGCGTTAAATCGCTCACCAGGACCGTGGCGGGGAGTTGCAGCAATTCCGGAGAACAGAGGTTCTTATCCCGGCAATAACATCGGCTATCCTGAGTGTCGTTTTTCTCTGGGCATTACCACGTCCCTTTTATTTCAAGTCCTGGGGCAACTTCCCCATTCTTGTCCTGAATACTGCTACATTACTACAGTCATCACAGAAACACAGGTCATTGGACAAATTCAACACACACCCAAGTACACGGGGCTGATGACCAAACATGTCCAGAGCCCCTAAAATGGTAACAACAACATACTGTGTCTTCTTACATATTCACTGCAATTGATATTGCATCTTTTCAGTCGATCAACACGAATGTACCCAAATGAGATGGGTTAATCCCTAATCCTAAAAATACAAGTAGTTCCGTGAAGAACTATACAGCCTATTTTCATATATCCTGCTCATGTTAATTGCCTCTATCAACATACAAAATTTCAGTTTAATTGCTGTAACAGATTCGTAGATATTGAGAACTGTCTAAATATTTCAGATGGTCGCCAGGTTGGGTTTTTATTTTTGTACTATTACATTAAGATTATTGTGTACGTGTGGTATTCAAACTTCAATCGCATGATTAGAACACAAGAAGTAAAAACGAGATTTTAAAATTACGCACAGCAGCCATCTTGTGATTATGCAAACAATTGAAATAAATTAGATGCCAGTGGATCAACATTTGTATAAGCATTTAACGTGCAACGTTTCACGGCACTCGGATTCTTAATTCGCGAGAAACGTCCATTTAAATATATATACTTCGCGTCGTCGCCATGTTGGATTTGAGCTCACCAGGTTACTGAAAGTCCTATAGGTGAACATATGTTCATAGTCTCTATGAACATAAAAAAATTCAGTTTGGTTGCTGTAAAAGATTCATAGATATTGAGAACCCTTCTAAATATTTCAAAGCTCGCCATTTAGGATTGTTATATGTATAGGCCATAGAGTTATGTACCATTCAAGGACAATTATTGCCTAGGTTCATTATTCAAACTTTCACTTCGATCGCATGATTACGACACAAGAAATAAAAACTTAATTTTAAAATTTCGCACAGCCGCCATCTTGAGGTTATGTAAACAATTGAATTAAATTAGATGGCAGTGCATTACAAGCTGCAAATTCATTTACTGTACCACATTTCACTGCGCTCAGAGAGTTAAATCACGAGGAAAGTCTATTAAAATATTTTAAATTCGCTTGGTCGCCATGTTCGTTGTGTACTTTACAGGTTTATGAAATATACATAGGTAAACTTGTATCAGTACCCTTTATCACCATACAAAATTTCAGGGCGATATCTGTAATAGTTTCGGAGATATAGAATGTCAGTGAAATATTTCGCACAGCCGCCATTTTGAGGTTATGTAATCAGTTGAACTAAATTAGACTCCGTTGCATTACAATGTGTATAAACATTTGCTGTACCAAGTTTCATTACATTTGGATAGTTAAATCGCGAGGAAAGTCTATTTAAAAGTCTCAAATTCGCTTGGCCGCCATGTTGGTTTTGTAGTTACCAGGTTTTCAAAAGTCACATAAGTGAACTTATAGTAGTTCCCTCTATCACCATAGAAAATGTCAGGGTAATATCGGTAATAGTTTCGGAGATATTGAATGCTGGTGAAATATTTCGCACAGCCGCCATGTTGGATTGGTGAGTCGTATCAAAATTTGAAGGGCACGGTCGAGGTCGCCGGGAGTAGTGCTATGAACTTTCCGAGTTTCATTGAAATCGCTCCAGCCGTTTAGATTTTATTAGGGGGGGACACACACACGAATCACACACACACACACACACGCACACACACACGGACAAAAGGTGATCTCATAAGCCTATTTTTTAAATTGAAAATAGGCTAAAAATACATGAGATTAATAAATACACTTGGATGACCAGTTTCGATCATCAAGTGATCATAATCAGATCCATTACACTTAGGCTATAAAATCTATGTCCGAAGCGGCTTCGGTGGCGTAGTTGGTAGCCTGCTGAGCTTCTATGCTCAAGATAGCGGGTTCAAATCCTGCCGAAGCAGTCGGATTTTTAAGAGCGTTAAAATCCCTCAGTTTGCCTTCCTTCGGAGGGGAAGTAAAGCCGGCGGTCCCATGTCATAGATTTATGGCATGTTAAAGAACCTTCCACTAATTACACCTGTGTGAAGCTAAATTGTATAGGTTAGGAATGTAAACAACGCTCTTAGGTTTCTACGTTCGTTGCCAAGAGCTGATTGCGGTGGCGTCTAGTAGTTAAGTTCTGAACTAGGCCTAGTAGTCGTTGACGGTGGCGTTTGGTGGCAAAAGTAGGAACTATTTGAAAAATTCAAAGTTGCAGTTCTTACTTGAATTAAAAAACAGATACACACACTAATACTGCCATCACAATTAACACCGGTTATCAGACAGATACTACACACACCCAAAGTAGACGGGGCTACATGACCACGTTGTCGCAGCCCCTAAACTGAGGAACCAACCAACCAATCTATGTCTGAAAGTATGGGTGAAAATATTTACAATACATACACTTATTTAGTTGCAATATTAGTTCAGATAATACAACTCGTCAATATTTGTTAGTTGTGGTGTATGTGATGTTTTGTTGAGATACTGGAAGTGGTGCTCTCACCAGGACCGCGCAAGACTCAACGACATATGTAGTCTGCACAATGCAATCTGAATTGACCATTTACAACAATCACATATTCACTTCAAACAAGCATATTCCGGAGGTCAATCACCACTTCCAGTATCTCAACAAAACATCACATAACTACAACTAGCCTACTAACAAATACTGACGAGTTGCATTATCTTAACTTAATAAGTGTTGCCTATATATTGTAAATACAGTATTTCCACCCATACTTTCAGACATATAATTTGGGTACAATCGTGTTGACCGACTGAAAAGCATCAAACGTTTGTTTAATCTCAATCACTCGAAGAAACAGCCTGGAAAAAATACACTAAATGTAAATTTATAATTTTATGCACGACAGAAAAGGGAGAAAACTGAGTGATGCCATGTTTCGCTCGTCAAGATCCAGACATACACGACAACAAGCTAAACGAATAAACACTACCAAACCCACAATGACACCCACAAACGATCGCTGCCCACCAAAAACAAAAATCACGGCAAATAAATAGAAAGTGCGGCAACTGTTAACTTACCGATAAATAGGCCTACTAGAGCATTAAGCACCAGAAAAAAAGGACCATAATGGCACAGCTTACCACGGTAACATTTTAGCAACTTTGAACATTTGTTTTCTTTGAAACCACTATACTTACAACAATTAAATTTCATAGGCTACATATGAAACATGGAAACAGCATTGACATTATGCAACGAGCCTATAATGGAAATAATTAAGACACGAGTGTCTTAATTACCATTATAGTGAGTTGCATACGACTGTTCTTGTTCGACGATAATTATTATAATTATTTTATGTTCGAACATAAATATTCATAAATATCTGTCGAGATTTCATCAGTTTTATGTACTGAACAGAGCGCATGTGACGCAAAGAATGCCTTGTATTTGACCATGGCCTCCTCGATTACCCTACTATGACACCTAGCCACGCAGTGACATTTAAATTAGAAGGCAGTGGAACTCAGCTCAGGCGCGATGCTATCGTTATCTAATCGGTCAAACATCTGTTTCTTGAGCTCTGATTGGTGGGACAAACTGTTTCATAATGAAAAATAGTGTTATAATGAGCCTCATTATAGTACAGTTTTCTGACATATAGTAGTCAGGGCCGAACATAAAAATAATTATCATATTTTTATCAAAATCCAAATTGGTGGTAATGTTTTCATGCAAGGCTGAGGCATTTTTGTGAGAACTCCACTGATTTGCAACTTTTTAGATCTTTTTGTCTTATTTTATTGATAATATTCTCTTCTAAAATTCATTCACTTTCAGCAACAAGTCTGAACAAATAGTATTTTTAATTTTGTATTGAATAGAAGAAATTAAGTTTGTATAATATTCTTTGCACATTTTCTTTTCTTAAGAAAAGTGAGAGGCATAAATTTGCATCATGTTGTAGTTATAATATGTAGAAACACACCGAAAAACTTTCATTAGAGTATGTCAATTAGTATTCGAGTTATCACTATTCATTAGAGTATGTCAATTAGTATTCGAGTTATCACTAAAACAGGTGTTAAAAAACTTTCGGAAAACGAACGATAAACATAGTCTAAGTGAATAAATATAACATACCACACTGACAGGGCGAAAAGTGGGTGCAAGTCTTTGCCTTTTAAATCGTAACTCAAAAACTGATGCTCATAATGACATTTTTTTAACCAAAATGTTCTTATGAGATAGCATAAAATAAAAATATAATTGAAAAATTGATTTTTTGAAGGTAGTAAGCTGGACCCTTAATTATAATATCTACATTGTTGCAAGACTGAGAAATTACGATCCCAATCCCAAACAGTCTCCCTCCACCAACTAATCTGCACTGTACATTCACTCCATAGGCTACATTTTCTCACTGAAACCTAAATATCTCAAACTACTGGGACAATGTGCATGAAATTTGGAACTAAACAGAAGAGCGTCCTTTCTTTCAAAATACCCTAAAATAGCAAAAAGCAATTTCTAAAGATAAATTAGTGAGTAAAGCCCCTTAATAAATCCCACGTTGGGAAGGACAATAATCTCTGCTGCTAAACAGGAGAATTGTGTTCACCCCTGGAATGTTTACAACATGTTAATGTGCATGTACATGACCACACGGTCCCAACTCATTTAACAGCCTTGGATTCTTCCACTTTGTGCCAAAAAAATGGAGAACAGGGAGGGACGAGGGAAGGCATTAGGAAGGTGCACACAACAACATGACGTAAAACTAGAGTAGGACATAAAGCAAAAGGAGTGACGACTCACGAAATTTATTCAAAAAGTTTCGTTTTATGATCACGTGGGTCAGGCTGTTTGTTCCGACCAGGAAGTGAACAATATAACCGTAATTCTTTAGATGAAGGGTTGGGACGAGACTAACAAGGCTGGCAGACACGCGGGGTTAGCGCTTCTAATGGTTCACTGACTTGGGCCATGCGTCCGTTGCATAAAACTGGCCATTAATAATAACTAACTCAATAATATTACTACTCGAAATGATTTATATTAGTTAACCAATTTCTTCTGTTTTATAAATATTCATGAGGACTAATACAGTTTCTGCATTCATATTAGCCTATTAGTTTATTAGTCAGCTGATTAAATTGGACATTAAGAGCGGTCTTGCTTATGATCGAAGCGTATCTTTTTGTTTCTTTTAACAATCAAATACACGCGCTGGAGTATTAAGTACATCACCCGTACTAAAGATGGTAAATGTTTGGTTGTAATGTTTCTGCAGACTCTTAATCCTTTATAGGGCAAAGCCATTTTTATTTTTATGTGTTTTTACGGTTACTTTTATTGTAATAACCTTGGATGACTTGCGAAGCAAAACGAAGAATTTAAGAAAACTGAAAGATATAAAATTAAAATTTCAAACAAAAATAGACAAACGTCATTCAGTGAAAAGGGTATTTACAGATGAGGAACGCCTGAGAAGATCAGAGCGAATGAAAAGCTACTGGGCAACTCGGAAAGAAAACTTACTGAAGAAGAGGACCAAGAAATGATTGACTGAAGTGGTCCAATGAGGCCGTAAAAGAGGAAGAAAATAATAAGAAGAATTATAAATAACGTTATTTTTTGTTTCTCTAATTCTAATGTTTATATATTTATTTTTAGCCTACTTTTCACATTTTGCAAAAATGAGGAAAAAGTAGACTTATGAGATCGGGCAAATGTGTGTCTGTCTGTCTGTATGTCTGTCTGTCTGTCTGTCTGTCTGTCTGTCCTTCTGTCTGTCTGTCTGGCTGTGTGTGTGTCCCCTCCTATCAACTCCTAAACGGCTGGAGCAATCGAAACAAAATTTGGTGAGAGTAAAGATCTATACCTGAATATCTCACGGCCATATTTGAAAATGATGTCAGTGCTACCAACTGCTGAAAAATCGCAATTGAAATTTGAGCTCCATGTTGGATATCTTGGAAGGTATGAATGGGAGCTATTTCAAAATTGGCACACGTATAGATAATAATATTGAAGTTTAATTTCCAGGAGGCCATACATGGCAGTGTTGCCAAAATAATTATAAGCCTGCTGATAGATCCAATTTTTAAATGCATATAACTTCTACACTATCAATTGGAATTCAACCAAATTTCATATGTGCTATGTGTACATGAACAGATATGACTGAGCGTATTCTTTAGAGCCTCCAGGGCTGCCAACTGTTAATAAATGCTCTCAATTTGTTTAAATCCAAATACCCATATATCAGAAAGTATGCAAGCTGACAGCTTAAATCTATGCACACGTATTAATCTATATTAATTTGGAGTAACTCATATACGTCAGTGCTACCAACATGATTCTAAGCCTGCTGAGAGGTCCAACTTTAAATACATGTAACTTCCATACTATCATTTGGATTTTATCCAAATTTCGTGTGTGCTATGTGTACCATAACAGATATGACTATGCCTATCTTAGGAGTAACCAGGGCTGCCAACTGTTAATAAATGTTGCCTCTAATTTTGTTACCCTAATATCAATATATCAGAAAGTATGCAAGCCAATAGCTCTAAACTTTACACACGTATAGTACCTGGCATTCTAGATTAATTTGGAGTAACTAATATAGGTCTACGCCAGTGCTGCCAACATAATTTTAAGCCTGCTGATAGGTCCAATTTTAAAATGCATTTAACTTCTATACTAACTAATGGATTCTGTACCTTAAGAGATGGAACTAAGAATATATTCAGTCACCAGGGCTGCCAACTGTAGTTCTCTATTAGGCTACATTATGCCAGGTATACAGTAATTCGAACTAATTAGAAAATTCGATATTACCAACTTAATTTCGTCATTATTCTAGATAGATCCATATAGATTAATCATTGGCATGAATCTTAAATTTTAAGAAAAGTAGGCTCTTTAGTTCGTCACGGAACTTCTTGTTAATTTTCAATTTATGTTCTTATAGATTTTATTTTGATATTTTACATTGAATTAATTAATTAGTTAACCAATTTCCAATTGATTTTACAATTATTTTCATATTTTTATAGTAATGTTTATTTTTAAAATTTATTTTATTATTGCAATTTTATTTTTATTATTTTTATTTCTATATTAAATTTTATATTTTGTTTTTACACTTAAATTGCTAATGTTTTCACTTTTTTTTAAATGTTTTCCAACACATTACGTCAAGTAGATACGTATCTAATATTTGATTTTTAGAAATACTAGCACTTCGGCATGAAAATTCTCCGAAATTTGGCTTAAGGATTCAACTATCACCATCTTGGAAAGCATAAACTGTCCTTATGACAGGTGGTTAATAAAAAGACCTCTATCCCATAAAGGGTTATTCACCATCTAACCTATCACTAAAATGTTCGCAAACAACTACAAGCAGTGTCATTGTTGTCAGATTCGTTTGTGCTGATTCACAGGAATAAATATTGAGCTCTTGCGCATAGTGAACAAAGCATTGATTCAGTTATTTAACTCAGTTTTATTTTAAAATCATAATTTAACAGAATTAGAAACTATATTCGTGTCTCGTACGGCTTAGGACTAGTATACGAGCTAAAAATCCGTAGCGACTTACAGAAGAGGCTCACTCTGCACTCGTGCTACTTTCTATTATTGACTTGGGAAGTCTTTTGCAATTGGCAACGTGATATCGTTCGCAGTAATTGTCACAGAGGTCACACACACAATTGTCATCTGGATGGTGGAAGGACTTGACTTTGCACATCCTGTGGTGATACCCTTGCACTTCCTGCGAAGTCACAAAATGTCGTAGTTCCTGCCCATGATTTGTTCATCAAAGCCTCTGTAGAGTAGATGTCTTGCCAAATCTCGGACCTATTCATTTCCCTTTCGTACATTAGCCGCGTACAACTATCCGTAGATGGTAAAATGAATTAATGGATACTGATTTCTTCTTGTTGAGATTATTCGTTAGTTGATATTATTATTATTAACCTAAATCTCTTATGATTATGTTACTTCCATATCGTTATAGCTTGTTTTTCTTCTAAAAAATTACTACGTCGATAAATTTACCCTTGATCTTCATCACCAAAGTAGAAGTAAAGATTCAAGTAGAAATAATTTCAACTCTGAGGTTTGTTGATGACATTGATATCTTACCGGATTCATCAGGAGATTTCAATGCCCTTCAAATAGCTGACTCAACAAAATGCAAAACGCTATCTCGGTTGATTTCTACTCAACTGACGCCATAATGACTGACGAATGGAAACAGGCAAACTATGAACTCCGACACGTATTGACACGATACGCTACACACGGCTTTCACTAAAAGTTCTGCCAAAACAAGAGATTCCACCATCCAACTGAAGAATGTATGTGTGATCTATGCAGTGAATGCTGTTCTCTATATCATGCAAAATATTGCTGACAAAGATATATATCAATAACCCAATTGGGATTGGAATAATGTACAGTAGGTTACTCAGTTATGTATTTTGCAAATTGTGCGCTTTTTTCAATAATAATAAAATGTTATAAACTCCGTCTTGAGGAAAGAATTCATGACGAAAATCAATGAATGTAAACCAAACACAATGGGATGCAGCCGAAATAAATCAGAAACCTCTATGGACGTCAAATTGGCAGGTGAAAAGCTAAAGTAGGAGACTTCTGCTACCGACGAAGCAAAATAACATTTCTACAGAAAATAAATCTGTTGACATCGAATGCAGATTTTGGTATTAGGAAGACGTTTTTGAAAGCCTTTGTCTGGAGCATGATGGAAGTCAAACTTGGACTGTTGGCGCAGCAGAAAAGAGGAGGATTGATGTGTTTGAAATGTGGTGTTACAGAAGAATAATGAAGATCAGATTGGTAGATAGGGTTACAAACGAAGAGGTATTAAGACGAGTGGGAGAGGAGAGGTGCTTCTGGCGACTGCTAACGAAGAGAAGAAGACATCCAGGAATAGAAAACAGTTATGGAAGGAAGGGCCGATGAGAAGAACTGTAGGGGTAGATCAAGATTACAATATGTTAAACAGATTGTAAGGTGTGGTAGCTATTTAGAGTTAAAACGATTATATCAGGACAGAGAGTCGTGGGGAGCTGTATCAAACCAGACAAAAGACTCAAACAACAACTTCATCACTATTCAAATCAGATTCATCAATTACCATGTCACAATTGTACATAGCAAAATGCACGTTGTTCTCACTAAAATACGGATTATTAGACTAAATGCACTCTTGGAAACAAGCCTAACATGTAGTTCCGTCAAGAACTAGCCTAAATAGCTTATTTTCAAAAAACAAAAGTTTGGTGCTTTTCAGTCGGTCAACACGATTGTACCCAAATGAGATGGGTTATTCCCTAATCCTGAAAAAAATTACATTAGATTAATAAATACACTAGGATGACCAGTTTCGATCGTCAAGCGATCATCATCAGATCCATTACATTCACCCTTACTTGCAGACAAAGATGTTATAACCTAATGGATCTGATGATAATCGCTTGATGATCGAAACTGGTCATCCTTGTGTATTTATTAATCTCATGTAATTTCGTTCAGGATTAGGGAATAACCCATCTCATTTGGATACAATCGTGTTGACCGTGTGAAAAAAATTATTTACTAAGGCAACACTGAAAAATGGTTTCAACCACCATAATGTTCACAGCCTATTTTCATATATCCTACTGGCTTTTCCATTAAATCTCTCCCGCTTGGAAGTCAGAATGTCGTAAATACATACAGGATCGTATGTTTTTCCGTGTAACGAAGAGAATGTACGAATTTTGTTTAACAGGGCGAAGTGGTTGCCAATTCAAAGTATAATACTCTCGCTATTCCAGTAAACATAATAGGGCTACGAAGTTTTCAAGAGAAATGTCCTAGTTCGGTACTGTATAATATGTGAGAGTTGTAGCGAGACAGTTCTGTCGGCTCGGTCACAGGACTGTAAAACACAGCGAGGGAAGGGTTGTAAAAGGGTGTGTTGTTTAGTGAGCAAGGGAAAAAAGAAGATGGAAACTAGAAGGGAAAGAGAAGATTTAGTGGGGCATATGTTTCCTTGCGGTGGGGGTGGGCAGAGTCTGCCTTGCCAACTCTACACTCTAGCTACATCCCGTCTTATTACTATTACCATCGTATTGCCAGCAGCGTGACGGACATACCAACGGGTTCGAATCCCTACTCCACCAGGCACGTTATTAAAGGACGGGGTGCACAAATCCTCGAGAAGACAGCTACATGACATGAGGCATAGAATCCCATTCCCCAAAATCAAATGAATGAGACTGAGTGTTTCATCGCGCTGGCCAATTAGCTCCCATAATCCACAGGCTATGAGTTTGAGCGCAGTTTTCATCGAATGAGCGCGGTGTCCTCTGAAGCACATTCGTGGCGTTAGTTTTCTAGATTTAGATAATAGACTATTATTATTTTTCATTCAATTACGCTAATCGGCCAACTAGGGACCACGATAAGCCTCATTTTACATTCTGGCATTTGTTCATTTTTCGCCTGATCCACATTGTCTTCGTGAGCTCACTGTGTTTAGCACGACGTTCTTCTGTCCATTTCGCACCAGTTGTCCGTTTTTCGTCCTGGGAAGTCCCAAACGACTTGATGGCTGCTCCATAAAGATTTCGGCCTTGTGCATCTTCTGCTCGTATCTCCATTTCTTTAAGATCTTTCTGGATGTTAACGTACCATGGCATTGTCGTTTTTGGTTTTGAGTCAAAGATACTGAAGATACGTTTCGTTCATCTGGAGTCGATTATTCGTCGTATATGACCGTAGAAGCAAACTCTGCGTTTTCGCATTGTGTCTGTGATCTTCCCTATCTTGGAGTATATTTCTTGCCTGGAATTTCTGATGTAGATGCCATTTTTGTAGTCCGGGCCAAGTATGATGCGTAGGACCTTTCTTTCTTTTCTCTCTAAATTCGCGAGCAAACATTTCTCGGATAGGATAAGGTATTATTATTATTATTATTATTATTATTATTATTATTATTATTATTATTATTATTATTGATTCATTCATAATTCTCTAGTCAGCCAAATAATTACAGCGATCAGTTTCATTATGTTGTTGTTGTTGATTCAATTAGGAGTTTTGCGACATCGTGGACATGTTACCCCGTGTACTTGGGTGTGTGGGGAATTTGTCTGTTAAACTGTCTTATTGTGATGACTGTATTAGTGTGTGTATTCATAAGTCAAGTGTGGACTGGTAAGGGGACGGCCTTGGGGTTAAGTTAGGAACCATCCCGGCATATTCCTGAAGTAGAAATGTGAAACCACGGAGAATGACTTCTAGGGTGGCTGGGTTGGGAATCGAACCAACCTCTTCTCAGTTTTGCCTCACGAGGCTGAGAGAAACTTTCCCCAGGACTCAGACCAGGTAAATGGCGGGATGGTTCCTAACTTTAAGCCATGGCCGCCTCCTTCCCATTCCTTACTTGAATTACAAATACACACACTAATACAGCCTTCATAATAGCCCATGTTATCAGAAAAATTCAAAACACCAAAGTATACGGGACTATATGATCACGATGTCGCAGAGCCCAATCAAACATCAACGACCAAAATTAAATTTCTTGGCACAGCCGGAATCGAACCCGGTCCACTGCCCGTGCGACAGCCAAGAATGCTGGCCGCTACACTACGATGTAGTCCAGACATAAAGCATAGGCTACTTTATTTTTATAGATTTCTTGTGTGCATTTTTGCAGTCGTTTTTGTTATTTATTATTAGTCTATTATTATTATTATTATTATTATTATTATTATTATTATTATTATTATTATTATTATTATTATTATTATTATTGGGAACGTGATGGTGCAGTGGCTTAGCTGTTCGTCTTTCACCCGGACGGCTGGCGCTCGAATCCCGGTGACAGCGGGGTGGAATTTTCAACTGACAAATCACATGGCGTCAGGAAGGGCATCCAGCCTTAAATCCCCGGCCAAAACCAAATAAACCTGGTTGGCTCCGGCGACCCTAATTAATTGGGAAAAGCCGAAGAAAGTTCAGTCTATTATTATTATTATTATTATTATTATTATTATTATTATTATTATTATTATTATTATTATTATTATTATTATTATTATTTGCTCTAATATCTCGAACTGCAGATTTCTGCTTTGAATCTTGTCCACTCCTGTGGACCGTTCTTATCATCTCAGTTGACAGTACAGTGCAGTCAAAAGAAGGAAAGCAATCAGCTGAGCTGACATGACCCTAACGCTCCTGATCTTTCTTGTCCATTTTAATGGTGTCTCATAAAGCATCCTTCCGCTGAACCCGTAGACCGCGAGTGGGCAGACATTCCTCAGCCTAGCGCTAATTGAGAGACACAACCCTTCAGCCCTCTGGCTTCAGTGGCGGCCTAGCTCAATGATTCGGGGCGACCGCTTTAGCTATGAGCATTAAAGCACAAGTCAAGGGGCTTGGAATACGTGTCAGTTCGAAATCCAGTCATTGAAATGGTTTTCCGTAGTTCCTCATTTTCAATTCCAGACGAATGCTGGGAAGGTGCTTCGTCACAGTTTCTTGCTCATTTTCATTCTCCAGCAGCCTTCTGTGGTCTTGTGGTACGTTCTAAGACTCCGGTTCCTAAGGTCTGGGTTCGTTTACTGGCACTGCCAAAACAAATTCTGCTGTGAGAGATATAACGAGATACATCAGATCCAATTATACAAGAAAAAATACCTCTACAAAACACTAAGAATCCCCGCAAAAAAAAATATGGCAGAAATCTAACAAGTGGTTCCATGAAGAACTATAGAGCCTATTTTCATATAGGCCTACCCTACTTATGTTAGTTGCCTTTATCAACATACAAAATTTCAGTTTGATTGCTGTACCAGATTCGTAGATATTGAGAACCGTCTAAATATTTCGGTTGGTCGCCATGTTGGATTCTTGTATATGTAGGCCATAGAGTCATGTACTATTAGATGACTATTTTTGCGTAGGCACATTATTCAAACGTTCACTTCGATCGCATTATTAATACACAGTATATAGAAATTTAATTTTAAAACTGCGCACAACCACCATCTTGAGGTTATGTAAACAATTGAACTAAATTACTTGCCAGTGCATTACAATTTGCATAAACATTTGCTGTACCAAGTTGCATTGCATTTGGATGGTTAAATCGCGAGGAAAGTCTATTTAAAAGTTTCAACTTCGCTTGGCCGCCATGTTCGTTTTGTAGTTAACAGGCTTTTGAAAGTCTCGTTGTTGAACTTCGAGTAGTGCCCTTTAGCACCGTACAGAATTTCAGGGCGATATCACTAATAGTTTCGGAGATATATAATGCCAGTGAAATATTTCGCACAGCCGCCATGTTGGATTGGTGAAACGTAATATAATTTGAAGGACATGGTCGGAGTCGGCCGTAATAGTAGTATGACCTCACCGAGTTTCATTGAAATCGCTCTAGCCGTTTAGAAGTTATTAGAGGTGCACACATACAATATAATATACACACACACGGAAAAAAGGTGATCTTATAAGCCTATTAGCCTACTTTCGATTTTTGCAAAAAATGAAAGTAGACTTATGAGATCAACACAGGGCGAAAAATTGTGTGTCTGTCTGTGTGTATGTGTGTGTGTGAGTCTCTGTGTGTGTGAGTGAGTGTACTCTGAATGTCTGTCCCCCCTATCAATTCGAACACGGTGAAACCGAATTGAACGAAATTTGGTACAGAGGTACTCTAGCATAGGGCACCTCAGTGCCATACTTTATATCGCCGCCATCTTTACCAAAACTGAATGGCGGCCACTCAAACGTTCAAAACGTAAACTCAAATTACGGCTAAACTAATCATCCGATCTCTACCAAATTTGGTGACAACATACCCTTATATAGGACGCGTCTTTCACCCAAACTTCATGGTCATCGGCCTTGCCATTTTAGGATGGTGGCCGTGTGAATTATGCAACCATTATAATCAATAGCTTAAGACCCACCAATTCAGATTATCAAGCCTAGGGTGGTTTAAGCTATCCTGAAGGTCGTGATCCGTTATTTATTATAATTTAATATTATAATATTATTCTGTATGACTGGCTTAAAAGAGCTGAGCTGTATCTGCCACACGACAAGATGGCAGTTGTCCTCATGAGCCTGTCTTATATTTCAGTAGTTTTAGTATGTTGTATGCGATATACCCTACTGATACAATAATATAAACTTTGTATGAAATGATCTATAATGAAGATGTACTGCAGTGAAGAAATAGTTTATTTCAAGTCATTATTTGCCAACAGGTTGAATCTAATATATCAGTTAAGATCGCCATGATGTTACGGATATGTTTAGCTCTGGGCTAGCGTGTTAGCCTGTCACGCAGTTGACTGGGGATCGAATACTGCTACAGTTGACTTTTTTTTTTTCTTGAATTCTTTTACAAATGATGTGCACAAGCTCTTTTCACAGATACTGAATAAAATGTCATTTAGCTCAAAGGGGAGGCTAATGTATACACTCGTTTATTAATAAAATCACAGTCCCAGCATTGCACATAAACAGAAGACATTACGAAAAGGAGAATAGAAGAATTAGATACACGTTGTTATCAACCACAGCCTTCTTAATGTCTCTGTACGGTGCTGTCCTCTTGTGGGTTATGTGGGTAGTATTGTTCCAAATATACCGCTGTGTCAATACCTGGCCTCCTAAAGTATGGCAATTTTGTAATACTGGTAGTTCGACTATTAGCCACGATCGCGCTCCGATTACCTTTAATGATAGAACGTACAAGGCACTGCCGGCAGGAAGTTAGGTCCTCATTTGAGTACGTAATTCAATTGCTTATATGAGGACGAAGCGTCCTGCTGGCAGGACCGTTCTTTTTTCCATTATATAGAGGGAAATGAAACGAATCAGCTCATGCAAGTCTGAAGTTGGTAGCTCTGACCGTTCAGTAATGGCGGCGATTATACGTAATGGTGACTGTGTTTATGTTTTTGCTACCTATTTCGATGCTCCAAACAGCGGAGATGCATGGAGTCGCTCGTTATTTGCTAGTAATTATGATATCAGTAAATGTCATGGTACTGTAGTTTAAATTACGTGTAGTTGTGCAACTGTGCAGTGGGATATTGACAAAAACACAACTAGGCTTTTTTTAATTTATTTATTCTCGAGTGATGGACGCGCCGTCGCTCCTACATTTATTTAGTCTCTGTACTATAAGAAAACACGTTTATACTTTATACGTTTATATATTTTAGAGTCAATATGTTGTTAAGAGACAGTTATTGTATTAGTCAATATGAGTCATATTGAATATTTTAGAATATTTACAGACTTTTATTGTTTGCCCAGTACCAGAACTGCAATATTATTACGCTCTGATAACCCAAAGTACTGCCGGAAGGACGCGTCCTGCTGGAAGGCCAGTTCAAACATTTGCCATAAGGGTCCAAAGTCCTGCTGGAAGGACGCACCGCTGTGTACAAAAGTACTTCCGGAAGGTCCTTCTAGCAGGACGAGTGACTGTACGCTCTATCATTAAACACTGCCAGTTGGATCGCCTCCCTCCTGGCTACTTTAAACTGCCTACTCGTTGAACACCCAGAGGCGTACTAGATAAATATGAATTCACTGCTAGGTCGCAGCACCAACCTACTGTGATTGGCGCGGATTTTTTAAGGGGAAGGTACCCAAAACGATAGATCCTTAAGTTTGCAGGCTGGCTTAATATAGAGATTAACGGACGTGAATGCATTACAATAAGTTAGTAGTTTTGTTATTCAATCATCATAAAGTATATAATATTGATTTTGACACTTACTGGCTAATTATCAATATAAAAGAAAACAAACACTACATGGTGGTAGAGGTGGTTTTAGGGATGAGGACAAAGAGTTATAAATATACCCATACATTTAGGAGAAAGTAGGCTATATGTTCTTTGCTGAACATCTTGTTTTTAGCCTACTTTCACATTTTGCAAAAATGAGGAAAAAGTAGACTTATGAGATCGATCCGGGAAAATGTGTGTCTGTCTGTCTGTCTGTCTGTCTCTGTGTGTGTGTGTGTGTGTGTGTGTGTGTGTGTGTGTGTGTGTCCCTATCAACTCCTAAACGGCTGCAGCAATCAAAAACCAAATTTAGTATGAGTAAAGATGTGCACCGGAATATCTCACGTCCATATTTGAAAATGATGTCAGTGCTACCAACTGCTGAAAAAACGCACTAGAAATTTGAGCACCATGTTGGATATCTCGCAAGGTATGCATGGGTCCAAAATTGGTACACATGCAGATAATACTATTTCAGTTTAATTTCCAGGAGGCCAACAATGACAGTGTTGCCAAAATAATTTTAAGCCTTCTGATAGGTCCAATGTTTAAATGCATATAACTTCTACACTATCAATTGGATTTCAACCAAATTTTGTATGTAATATCTGTACATAAACAGATATGATTGAGCGTATTCTTAAAAGCCACCAGGGCTGCCAACTGTTAATAATTGCTCTCTCTATTTTTTTTATCCAAGTACCAATATATCAGAAAGTATGCAAGCCAACAGCATTAAACTATACACACGTATATTCTGACATTTTAGATTAATTTGGAGTAACTTATATACGTAAGTTCTACCAACATGATTATAAGCCTGCTGATAGTACCAATTTTTAAATACATGTAACTTCTATGCTATCAGTTGGATTTCAACCAAATTTCGTATGTGCTATGTGTACCATAACAGATATGACTGTAAGTATTGTTAAGATCAATCAGGGCTGCCAACTGTTAATAAATGCTGTCCATATTTTTTACCCTAATATCAATATATCAGAAAGTATGCAAGCCAACAGCTCTATACTTTGCACACGTATAGCACCTGACATTGTAGATTAATTTGGAGTAATTAATACAAGGCAGTGCTGCCAACATGATTCTATGCCTGCTGATATGTCCAATTTTAAAATACATGTAACTTCTATGCTAACAAATGGATTTCATTCAAAATTGGCACAACAAGATATTGTTTCAGATCCCTTATTGGGGGGTGGTTGGATCTAAAACGGAAGAGTTATTGTGTTAATTTATAAGGAAGTGCCTAAAAGGGGGTAGCTTCCCGTAGTCGGGCAAGCTGACCAGTGTAGAGTGTTGTTTATTGTTAGGAACTAGGGGGCGCTCCTATAAAAGATGAAGATGTATTTTAGGGGATGGAACTTAGCGTACAGGTCAACGCGCTGGTCTTCCGGCTGGCTGGTTAGTTATATAACCGATGTGCACGCGTCAGCTTTATGGCGCGTGCTGCCCCTATCAGTCAGGCCTATACGGGAATACAATGATACTTGCGCTAGCAAGTGTCTGGCTACTGTACGTCACGTCTAATCGTGACGGAGGATTCAGGAAGGGAGTTAGGACGTAAAGAAGCGTGTAAAACAGTAATACAGGTGTAGTGTACTGACCAAGTATTTATTGGTCAGTAATATGGAATTATGAGTCCCTTTTAAGGGATGTAATAAATGTTACAATGTAAGTGTACAAACTTGTGTATACAATTTGTGGGTAAAGGTTACAAAGTACAGGATTCTGAACACTGCTGACTCACCTGATGATAACAGCGATAGCCTCCGGCCGACGCACTGTAAGACTGGTAATTGAGAGAGCTTGACCTCTTTAAGGCTCCCTCTTATATTCTCCGGCGTTGTGCTGTCAGCATTCCGCTGCCTAGATGTCCCAGTTAATTGTGTGTCGCTGTTTGTGGTAGTGATGCAATTATTGGGTAAGCTTTCCAGACTGGTTAGCTGCCCTTGCGGTGTTAATAGATGTTGGTCTGGACTTACAAGATTTGCCAGTTAGGGGATTTAAATAGATGATGGGGGGATGGCCTCCAGGGGGTGCATACCCCTGGGGGACTGTACAATATCATAATATTTCAGATTATTTCTGACCAGCACTCGCATGATATTGTTGGCAACATGCTTTAACGCATGCTGATTGATCCAGTGTCTAACTGCGTGTAACGTCCATTGGACTTCAAACTAATTTTGTATTCTGTACCTTAAGAGATGGAACTAAGAATATATTCAGTCGCCAGGGCTGCCAACAGTAGTGCACTATTAGGCTACATTATACCAGGTATATTTTGAACTAATTTGATATTTCGATAATACCAACTTAATTTTGTCATTATTCTAGATAGGTTCATATACTGCAGAATAATCATTGGCATGAAAAGTAGGCTGTATAGTTCTTCACGGAACTTCTTGTTCTTTCATAAAATGAAAATAGCCTAAAAAATCAAAGCGGCTAGTAATTCTGATAAATATTAATATAAAATTAATAGGCTATAAAATAATAGTCACCTCCATAGCGTCGTGGTCAGCATGGTTAGCTGCCAGCCCGGAGGTCCTGGTTTCGATTCCCGGCTCTGCCACGAAATTTGTAAAGTGGTATGAGGACTGGAACGGGATCTACTCAGCGTCGGGTGGTCCAAATGAGTAGAGGGGGTTCGATTCCCACCTCAGCCATCCTCGAAGTGGCTTTCCGTGGTTTTCCACTTCGTCTTTGGGCCTACTGTAAGGCCACGGCCGCCTCCTTCCCTCTTCCTTGCCTATCCATCCTACCCTTCCAATCCCTTCCCTCAAGAGGCCCCTGTTCGCTTTGCAGGTGAGGCCGCCTGGGCGAGGTGCTGATCAACCTCACCAGTTGTATCCACTCCGAACAGATGTTCCCAGCTCTAGGACACTAACTGGAAAGGCGGTAGGGGTGAGTTCCCTCCCTGAGTCCGTGGGAGCCACTACCCTGGAGGGTAAACTCGATTTTAAAATAATAATAATAAATATAAGATTGAAAATCTGAAAAAAGAACTATTTATTTTAATGTCTTCAAGGTTGGAGCATTGAGAAATGACAATCACACCCACAAACAGTTTCCCTCCACCAACTAATCTATGAAGATAATGTGATCACAGCCGTGCGTTTGGTGGTTTGTTTTGGAGTGCAACGACCGTATTTGGGTGGCTTTACTTCTCCTCCAAAGGAAGGCATACTGAGAGATTAGTAACGCTCTTAAAAATCCGACCACTTTGGCTGAGTGTGAACCCGTGACCTTGTGCATAAAAGATCAGCATGCTAACAACTACGCCACCCAAGTCCGGTTATATCCAGATCACATGGCCTTATGCCTTAGCTTGCAAAGTCACCGTGTTCTGTTTTTAAAATTACTTGCAATCCTTGATCTGAAAGCAGTCGATGTTGGAGACGCCCACCAGCTGGGAGCTCGATATACCGTACTTTACGAGTGTGGCCTACCCGCACTTCAATCCAGTTTTAATAAAAGCCTGCTGGCACACCACATAAAGCTCGCCCTGCATACGTATTATAGCCTCTTTTATCTTGCGTGGCTGATTTGCTTTCTTCCGCCTTCCACTTCGAACAGCCTGTACTGTACCTCACAGCGGTTGCTGACAAGGGAACATCGTGAACATGAACATACAAATTTCCTACACCTAGTTACCATGGCAACAAGCTCAAGCGCACTTAGTTCCCACTCGTTGAAGCGTGTTGCATCGACATTTTCTGACACCTAGTTACAATGGCAACAAGTGCAAACGAAGGGTGTTTTAAGCCCAAGTGCCTTAAGTCCGTAATTTATTGTTGATCTTCAATATTTTTACAAGACAAAATATTGTATGCATTCTTATAGATCAATTTATGGGCATACAAACACAAAATTTCTTTTTTGAGATTTATATCATTTTTCACAAAATTATTTTACAGTCTATTATTAAATTAAAACCCACATTTGTGACAGATCTGTTTTTTAAATATATTTTATAAATGTAATTTAATAGGAAATACCCTATTAAATTCCTTTTATAAAAATATATTAAAAAAGACCCTAGTGGCTTCGGTGGCATAGTTGGTAGCATGCTGAACTGCTGTGCCTAAGATAGCGGGTTCGAACCCGGCCGAAGTTGTCGGATTTTTTAAGATCGTTAAAATCCTTCAGTATGCCTTCCTTTGGAGGGGAAGTAAATCCGGCGCGGCGGTCCCATGTCATAGATTTATGGCATTTAGAAGATCCTTCCACAGACTAAACTTGTAGGAAGCTAAATTTCTAGGTTAGATTTCGTGGGAACGCCATATCAAAGTTCCAACGTTCACCACTAGGTATCAGTGACATCTGGCAGCGAAATCTGGAACTAACGAAATTGAACGGAAATTGTAGCTCACCCTATGGGTGTCCGCTTGAAGCAGCTACATCCTCTGGCGAGCCGAACTTCTCCTTGGACACTTCCGACACTAAAAGCCATACGATAAACAAATAAATAAATAAAATAGGCATGACCCAGTTTAAATGTTGTTTCAAAAGCTTTGATAGTGGTTTTCCATTAGTTTTTTCTTTTCTTCTTTGAAAAACTGAGGAAGGCCATAACGTGGCCGAAACTGGTATTGAATTAATACATATTAATTTCAACATTTTTTGACGAAGGTTTATTTAATTTATTACATACCTGTGGATATTTCTTTTTTAGATTGAATGTCAATAAGGAAACAATAAATATGACTAAATTCATATCATTACTTATATCATCACTTTATTGTGTTCCTGTTGGGAAGCATCATCGCATCCGACGGGAGATGTGACAAGGACGTCCGTTTTCGAATAGCAAAGGCTAAGGAAGCTTTTAATAAAAAAGAAGCCTATTAACCTCCAAGGCTAAATCCCTTTCAGTGAGAAAGCATTTCATTAAGAGCTTCAATTGGAGCAATACGATCTATGGCTCTGAAACCTGGACTCTATTAAAGGCTGATAAAAAAATAATAAATGCATTTGAAATGTGGTGCTGGCACCGAATGTTACGAATACCCTGGACTGACAGGCTAACAAATGAAGAAGTCCTCAGGAGAGCTGAAGAAACATTTAGTCTAGGGAAAATGATCTCGAAAAGAAGATATAGTTGGATTGTTCACTTACATTCATCATGGTGCACCACACTCTTTGAAGGGAAACTGGATGGGAAGACTAAAAGAGGACGACCAAGAATAGGGTTCCTCGATGGCATTAAAGGGCGACGTCTATATCAACTAATCAAGCAGATGGCTCAAGACCGACGGTCGTTGGATGAAGACAGTCATGCTACCCACCAACTATCAGGTTGAGGAGAACGAGAGAGGGAAGAGGGTTATATCACCTGTTAAAATGGTTGTGAATGTAGGCCATCCTGTAAGAGAAGAGAAGTTAAAAGACATTAAGTCACTTTGCTTTCATATAAATAGAGAGTTATAGTTGGGCAAAATCTGTAGGTAATAAGATATTTGAAGATATCTTAGTTGCTCTTCAAAATATCACTGTGTTCCCTGATTACAATATTAATTTCATCCTGATTTTTTTTTAACTGTTAGGGAAAGGTTCTAAGACTTCTTCAGGCAACCCATTCCATGTTCCAATACCCCAGTTGATAAAATAATACTTAGCCTAATTTGTTTTTTTCAATTTTGGGCCCAATTTTGAAAGCGTGATCTCTCCTACTGATATAATCTGGCTCATGAGTTCTGTTTCGCAATTCATTCCAGACCGGCTCACCTGTGTATACTATATAGGCTACATCTCCTGGAGTCTTCTTTTATGTCTTCTGTTGAGAAGAAATTCCCATCCCAATGACTTTAACATGTCAGAGACACTGCTAGTTTGTGAGAATTTGCGAAGAGTGAATCTTGCAGCTTTCCTTTTCACCATCTCCAAATTGTTCAGTGCAGTTGATTAGTAAGGGTCCCACACACTCGTGGGGTTTTAAAAATTGGTCTCACAAGATTTGTCGGCCAATTCTTTGGACCCATCGTGTTTCTCATTACGAAACATAACGATTTTTGCGTCTTAGTAGTAAAGTTCTCAACGTGCTTTTAAATATGTTAGGCATTACTGAACTGGATCCTGCAATGCCATTTTGGCAGAATGTAGGCTCTTGTTAGAAAATGCAAACTGAGAAGAAATGGGCTCGATTCCACCTGTACCTCAGCCATCCTAATAGTACTTTTTCCGAAGTTTCCTCATTCTACCCGAGGCGAACGTTGGGATAGTATTGCTTGTATAATGTTATTGAATTGTCAACAGTGCTAACTGCGAAAATTAAAATAACCGAGTTATTAAAAGAAAACTCTTTATTGAAAGTGTTTAACCTACAAAAGAAGCTTAATACGTTCTGGTGCACGTACAAATACAACACTCTTCACACAAATAGCTAGTTTAATGTATATATAAGTTTTTGTTACAGAAACGCACATAAATGTTAGAAGGTGTTATGTGCCTAAACACTATTGTCATTACTCTACATTAAACAGTTGGCAAGGAACATAATAAGCAATATAAAAATTTGATAGAACAAACCTTAGGACAAGAAGTAAAGTGTACTTATGAACAAATAGCTTGATAGGAGAGTTTTCCTTTTCATAAGGAAGTTAGTTTACCATGGCAGGTAACTGGCGAATGACACCATTATAAACTCAGCAGGTTCTAAACTTAGAACTGCTGCCATTTTTGGAGTCCCCTTTGAACTGCTTCCTCTGCTCTTGACACTTTTGATATGTTGTTAATAATGGTCCTTAGCACCATTATAAACTAAAATTCACAATTTTTCAGAATTGGCACTTAGCAACTTTGATATTTCCATAACACAATTAATTATGGTCTACTTAAGTGAAATCACGCAACAGACACAGCAAAAACATCGAAGATTTGTTGGAGTTTAAACACTTGGTCGTGTGAAGCCAAAGCTCCAAAATTACAATAAATTCAAGTTTTAACTTAAACAATAAACTACAGCTTACAGTAGACTACAGCAATTAAAAATAAAGGAATATTAATGTTTCATATTATGGAAAATCATCATATCCTAAAGGAAAGACCTTGTCGGTGCAACCACATTTCTCTCCTCTGCTCAACGTTTCAAATCAGCATATTTCTGGAAATTTAGTCTGTCCATCACAGAATCCAGATACTTCTTCCTTGGTCTTCCTCTTCCCTTCTCCCCCAAAACCTCTCCTTCCAGCACGATCGTTAGGAAAGTGTGTGGCCAAGGAATTTTGTTTTCCTCTTTTCTTATTGTGTTGATCAACTCCTTTGTTTCATCTACTTCCTTAAGGACCTTTTGATTTGACTTTTTCTCTATTCAGCTTATTTTCAGTATCCTCCTCCATATCCTCGTTTTCATTGCTTTCAGGTGTTTTATATCTTGTTTTGCTAAGACCTATGTTTCACAGCCAAACCCACAAAACACTCCACGCAAACATTTTGACAAAATCCTTCCTAATTTTAGTGTTTATGTTTTTGTCAGAAGATGTTTCTTGTTACAGAAAGCCGGTTTAGCTACTGCTAGAGCAATCCTCCTCCTGATTTCCGTGGTGCACCTATTGTCGTGTGTGTTAATGTTTCCCAAGTAACAGAATTGATTGACTTGTTGTACGGTGTCATCATTTATCTTGACATTTGTTGAAATTTCTTCATTTGATTTCCCGACAACTACATTTTTTTTCAAACTGTTCAGTTTCAGTTTTGATTCTTGTAGGGTTAATGTTAGTTTCCTATCTGAATCTGCAATTAATGCAATGTCATCAGCAAATCTCATACAATGGAGTTCTTGTCCACTAATTTTAATTCCTTTGGAACGTGAAATGAACAAGTAGTTCCGTGAAGAACTATACCTAGGTATAGGCTATTTTCATATATCCTACATATGTAAATTGCCTCCAACAACATACACAATTTCAGTTTGATTGCTGTAATAGATTCGTAGATATTGAGAACCATCTAAATACTTCGGATGGTTGCCATGTTTGATTTTGATATATGTAGGCCATAGAGTTGTGTAGTATTACATGACGATTTTTGAGTAGGTTCATTATTCAAACGTTCACCTCAATCGCATGATTAATGCACAAAACTTAATTTTCAAATTGCGCACAGCCGCCATCTTTAGGCTATGTGAACAATTGAACAAAATTTGAAACCAGTGAATTGCAATGTGCAGTATATAGACATTTGCTGTACCAAGTTTCATTGCGTTTGGATGGTTAAACCGCAAGAGAAGTCTATTTAAAAGTTTTAACTTCGCTTGGTCGCAATGTCCGTTTTATAGTTAACAGGTTTTTGAAAGTCTCATAGGAAACGTCTAGTAGTGATCTTTATCACTGTATAACATTTCTGGGTGATATCAGTAGTCTAATAGATTCGGAGATATAGAATGCCGCACAGCCGCCATGTTGGATTGGTGGCACGGTCGGGGTCGGTGGATAGGATTTGTCTGATAACATGTATTTTTTCCTGTGTGTTTGTGTCTAGGATAGGAGTAGGCACCCTGAAACTACAGGGCGCCAGGAAATGTTCTCCACAGTGACTACGGACTACTGCAATAGCTAGCATCAGCAGTTACGTTGGCAGCACGACTGTCGCTTGTATCAAAAGAAACAAACAAACAGTAAACTTGGTACTCACCACAGCCATTCATAACTCATGCTGGAAGTGCTGATGACACACACGGCTGCTAATTGCAATACACACTGACGATTTCGACAGCCTACAGCCCACACGTGTGGGATTCACCCTCAAGGACACCGCGCTGCCAACTATACTGCTGAAGCTACCTCTGGCACAAGCCGGCAGTCACTTCGGAGAACATTTCCTGGCGCCCAGTACTTAAAATTCGGTGCATGGAGTGGAAAACATTCGGAGTAATCGACACAGCTGTCCACGTCAGGACTCGAACCATCGATCTCCGTAATGAGCCCGTCTAGCATATGGGACAGGGTTGAGGTAGGTGCCCCAGGAATTGAAAAATAAGGTACTATCCCCGTAGTTGCCTGGAGGGAGTGTGGTGAAAAAAAACAGACAAAATTCACCGGGATTTGAGGCTGCAATCTCCGGACTTGCTTCAGCTGCCCCTCATGGCCGTGGTGTACAGTTTTAAGAGCATGGCTACGCCGCAGGTGCTGCGGTACTTCATGCCTACAGCAACGCGAGGCGTGCATCAGTGGTCCATGTTATACAGACGAGTGATGAGAACTCTGAGAGCACATCCACCTGGGTCGATCTAATTCTCACGGCATATTGAAGCACGTTGTTTTTACTTGGTTTCCCACTTTTACTGCCGCTAGCGCCAGCAGCTCATGATCATAATTTCAGTTGCCGCATTATAATATCACAGTACAGTAATGGTTTCCTATCGTCACGTATGGCTCCGAGTCCTGGACCATAAATGCTGCATGCCGTAGGAGAATCGAAGCCTTCGAGATGACGTGTTATCGAAGAATGCTACGAATAACGTGGGTAGCAAGAAGAACAAATGAATCTATTCTGAAGGAGCTAAGGATTGCTCTTGAAGTACGCTTACTCCTAAACATCCAACGGCAAATGTTGAAATGTTTCGCCATGTCATCCGGCGAGACGATATTGAGAAGCGTATCATCCAGGGTAAAGTTGACGGAATATCGACTGAGGGGACCTTGACCAGATAAAGAGTATGACTAATCTGCCATTTCAGAAAATAATGCACACAGCAGAAGATCGCGGTATATGGCGAGGTAATGTTAACAGAATTGCGTGAGGGTCCAACGTTCGAAATCGAGCTACGACCAAGTAGAAGAAGAAGAATGGTTTCTGTGATCGTAAATCCTGGGTAGACAATTCCTTGCAATAAGTTTCTTAATATTATCATAAATAAATGGCCGTGATCTTAATTAATATATTAATTGTGATGATGTAACCGAACATACATAATTTTGAGACAGTTGAGTCCTTCAAATATTTAGGAACGGTCTTCTCTAACCGCAATGAGATAGCAAAGGATCACAGCAGAGGATAACTAACGTGAATCGTGTTTTCTATAGCTTGACCAGTCATTTTAAATCATGTTTGATTTCACAGGAAAATAAGGTGCATGACCTTGGTGAGACCTGTGATTCTATATGGCTGTGAGACGTGGGCCACCCCGCATACGCTTCAAGAAGGTATCTTCGTTTTTGAAAGGAAGGTCCTAAGGAAAATGTATGGTCCAATATATAATACAGAAACTAGACAGGGCATACTATGCTTGCAGAAAACTGTACGCCTCGAAACATCTGTCGCTGAATGTCAAACTAAGGCACTATAATGCAGTAGTCAGATCATCAATCCTCTACGCCTGTTTCTAACTAAGGAGACCCCCCTAAGAGCCCTCGAGGTACAGGAAAGGAAATTCTTGCGGAAAATAGTGGGACCAGGGATCTTTCCAGATGGAGGACGATGGTACAAACCAAATTGAGATCTCTAAATAAATAATATAATATCGTATGGCCTCGGGTGCCGGGTGCAAGCTTTGTAATTGGACACTCGGAGGGTAGCTTGCATGACGAATTTCGTTGTTCCTTGAATCACTATGAAAGTCAAAGAGGTTAGATATCTAAGCTCCTTGAACACTATAGCGCTTTCTAGTAGAGAAATGAGGAACTTTGTGTTGGCGGAAACTCCCGAGATTAATTTTGCCATTATGAACACGGCCTACTGAATTCAAATGGGTTCTTTGACATGCCAACATCGTATGACATGCATGTCGTATTTTTGCCACATTTCAAAAATCACTTACCACGGCCATGAGCGAACCTGCAATCTTGGGGTTGGTAGACCGACACGATAACCACTCACCCACCTTGGCAAGCTATTGAGAACTCTACAAACACCAGGAATACCTCACCGATGGCATGAAAAGGAGGCGCCTGGATTTCTACGGCCACCTGTACAGAATGGAGCACCACGGGCTCTCTTATAAGATCTTCAAGGTAGCCAAGAAGGGTAAAGTCCCTGTGGATCAAACAAATTGAGATGGATCTCGCTGAACTTAATATTCAGCTAGACACCATAAATGACAGGAGTCGCTACCGTCTGACAGTTGAAACCAGGCCTTACCTCACATCCATTACAGAAGTTCACCACAACGCGTCCAGGAAATGGTCCGAGGAACGTGAGATAGAGTTCAGCAAGAAAATGAAAGCTACTGGTCCAATAGAAAGGCTCAAGATTCCAGCTAAAAGGCAGCCGCCAAACAATCCACCAAAAACACCAGAAGTGGTAGACAACAGCTAAAGCACAAGCACCGTGGTCCATAGGTGGCCCCAACGAAAGGAAATGTGTATAATATAAAATACAGAAACCGAAAGGTGGGAAAGAAGAGTTCTCAGAAAGACCTGTATCCACGCTTTGGGAAGACGAATATCAACTGAATTCTAGAGAGGAGAAGGTTGCTGTGGTTGTGTCATGTAATAAGAGCTGAGGATTCCATATCCAATTGTGTTTTCAGCTGAAATACCAACTGGGAGACGCCCGAGAGGCCGTTCTAGAACAACAGGGAAAGACCGGACAATAATGGCTCTAGGAAAGGTGGCACCATCAGCAACAGTGGAAAATGCAAGGGACCGGGGAAGGTGGAGGATCATATGTGACCAATACTTGTGCACAAGTCTCAGTCCCTCTTGTTTTAATAAATAGCTGTGATGATTTGTTTAGTTTTAGTTTCTATAGTGGGACGTGGGTTGGTGACCACAGGACCACAGCTGAGTCCGGCATTGCTTCCACTTACTTCTGCCGGGATCCTCTCCGTCTTCTTTCCTGTCGATCTCTCTTGGTCAACTCTTGTTCTCTTCTGAACGCGACGGTATTAGTGTATACGCATCCTAGGAAGTCTCTCACTTTCCCGCCTTAATTGGCCCTTGTCTCATCTTTCCTGATACCCGCCTTCTTCGAGAGGTCAGCCTTCTTTTTCTTTTCATGTTACCTCATGCCTTCTGCACAAGGCCCCCAAGGAGGCAGGGTGTATCCACATACTTCTGGTGCACCCTGGATAGGGCTACACCCTCAAAGGCTCACGGCTGATGAATTTGGGAGTTGGGGACACCGAGATATTCCTGAGCTGGGTCCGTTTTCCCCCTTTTTACACTGACTTTGGGGCGGGCCCTCTTCTCTTTCCCCTTTCCTATCTGCCATTCATGGCTCCCCTTCCTTCCAAGTCCCTCAATCCACATTCTTCGAGGGTTGAGGGCATTTCTTTTCTTCCTGTCTTTATTTGCCTTATCCTTTATTTGTTTACCATGTCTTCTAGTATGTAGGTCTGTAGTTAGTATTAGTTATAGTTTTCATTCTCATCTCATCTTCCCCCAGGGGCTCACATCTAGTGAGATGTTGGTTGGCGACCACGGGGCCCCAGCTGAGTCCGGCATTGCTTCCACTTACTTGTGCCGGGCTCCTCTCTTTCTTCTTTCCTATCGACCTCACTTGGTCAACTCTTGTTCCCTTCCGACCCCGACGGTATTAGGGTCTCCGAGGCCTAGGGAGTCTCTTCCTTTCCCGCCTTAATTGGCCCTTGTCTCATCTTTTCTGATTCCCTCCTTCTGGGAGGGGTCAGCCTTCTTTTTCTTTTGATGTTATCTCCTGCCTTCTGCTCAAGGCCCTCAAGGAGGCCGGGTGTATGTAGCCCCACCACTTTTGGTGCACCCTAGATAATGCTACACCCTCAGGGGCTCACGGCTGGTGAGTTCGGGAGTTGGCGACCCCGAGGGATTTCTGAGCTGGGCCCGTTTTCCCCTTTTGTCCCTTACCTTTGGGGAAGACCCTCACCTCTTTCACTTTCCTATCTGCCTTTCATGGCTCTCCTTCCTTCCAAGTCCCTCAATCCGCATTCTTCGAGGGTTGAGGGCATTTCTTTTCCTGCTGTCCTTTATTTGCCTTATTCTCCTTTAGTTTTCCATTTCTTCTTCTAGTATGTAGGTTAGTAGTTAGTTTTAGTTTTAAGTTTGCATTTCATTATCATCTTCACGATCACCCAAACCATCAGGGGGCGATAACCTAGATGTTAGGCCCCCTAAAACAGCAATTATCATCATCATCATCATCATCATCTCATCTTTCACTATCACCCAAACTATTAGGCCCCTTAAAACATCCATTATTGTATCATCATCATTCAGTTTGTATTCTCTTGTTTTCTGCCCTGGGACTTAATGGCCTGTTAAATGCATTAAATGACGATGATTATGATGACGATGATGATCATGATTGTATGATCCCTTTTGTATTAACTGGTTAGCTGTATGGTCATTGCTCCTGGGGACTTCATATCGTTCGAACACCGTGTAGCTACTCCAAGGCAGACAGTGTCATCAATGTGCATTGCGATGGAGCTTCACACCGTTATGTGCTGCATAAAAGCAAACATCAAACCCCTTTATCCACGGTGGTGACGTAAAATTTCAATATCGTAGACTGTCGATAGGGAATATTGATGTAAACAGCCCGTAATATGGGTTGAAAGCTGCGTGGTGCACAGTGCTTATAAAGTACTGCACACAGGCGATAATGTACAGGTCTCACTTGACAAGTGCCAATTGTTCTCGCTGTACAGTCAGACATATTTTCATGATATTGTTACGATTTGATGATGATTTATGTCTTTTGCACCCATGATATTTTATACGAGCAAATGTAAATCACGTCTAACTTTTACGGGATTCCATAAACCTCACATGTTTTGGCTTATCACAGCAACATTTCTTTCCCAGCACATTACATCAGCCAGCAGTTGAGATAACTAATGACAGGTATAGGCTTACAGCAATGCGGTAATGCAGTTATGAACATAATATAATCATGTCGATGTGTTTCTACGGGAACTGTGCTAGCCCTTCGTGGACTACTGTACGAATTTCCTTTACTGCCAAGTAGGCCTCTTCATAACGAATTAAAAACTCAATTCCACCCAGAATTGTTATCGGAAAGAGCAAAATTTTAACGGACCTTTCATAATATTACCGGTACGTGACCATAAGTTGCCGTATTGTGCTCAATATCTGCGTGGTTGTAATGGCCGTGGTGGTAGGGTCTTGGTGTGAGAATCGTGAGGTCTCGAGTTCGAACCCATGGTACGATATTTATTTTTGCTACCAGATTATCGATTTAAACGACATTTATCATATCATTATGAGTCATTTTAACAGAATCTGGTCGCCTCCGTAGCGTAGCGGTCAGCATGGTTAGCTGCCGCCCCGGAGGTCCTGGGTTCGATTCCCGGCTCTGCCACGAAAATTTGAAAAGTGGTATGAGGACTGGAACGGGGTCTACTCAGCCTCGGGCAGTCCAAATGAGTAGAGGGGGTTCGATTCCCACCTCAGCCATCCTCGAAGTGGTTTTCCGTGGTTTCCCACTTCGTCTTCGGGCAAATGCCGGGATGGTACCTACTCTAAGGCCACGGCCGCCTCCTTCACTCTTCCTAGGCTATCCATCCCAATCTTCCACCCCTTCCCATCCCTCATGAGGCCCCTGTTCGCTTTGCAGGTGAGGCCGCCTGGGCGAAGTGCTGATCACACCTCCCCAGTTGTATCCACCCCGACCAGATGTTCCAAGCTCCAGGACACTGCCCATAGAGGCGGTAGTGGTGAGTTCCCTCGCTGAGTCTGTGGGAACCACCAACCTAGAGGGTAAATTGACTAAATAAAAAAAATTAACAGAATCTACATGAAATCATGATTTATCTCATTTTTATTACCATATGTTTCATATGTTGCAACAAGCATGATTTGAGAAATTTCATTGTATTAAACATCATTTCTAGTAGTCTATAGATAGGCTAGAGACTATGGTTTCATCCCCCCCCCCCTCTTAATTTACAGTATAAAATAATATGTGATGTTTGTTGAAACAAGTGTAACAGTAGCATATCTCCAATTCATTCTATACATTGATCTTAGTACCGGTTTAATAACATGAAAACTGATCGTTGATTCACATTCGTCACAATTTTTAAGAATGTCCAAGCTGTGCAGTTACACCTAGAGGCTATAGAGGATGGTAAGACCTCGAGCGAGGTGAAGAGGTTGTCTGCAAACAAGACCATTGATGCCCTATGTTCCTACTGTTGTTCTATCTTCCATGTTATACCTAAAGCTTGATGATTATAATCAAGATGTAACTTATAGCCATTAACAATAATGTAATAATAAATACCGTAATAATGTTAGGCCTATGGGTTTTGCGTCCGTTTTAACTACTGTGGCTTTTAGAGCAGCGGGGTGCTGGAATTTTGCCCCGAAGTGGATGCTTGTAAACCCACTGACACGGCTCTCTCACATTTAAGCAAATGCAAATAGAAAGTCAATATTTCTTGCCGGTGTCATTTTATCGGTTGCTGGAGTTAGCCAATCAGTTCGTTTTGCGGGCTAATTTAAATGGACTTTGTTGGACGGTGTTGCCTAATCTGCAAGTGACTCAAGACCCGCTTGAGAATGCCAATCGAACAAAAACATATAATTCCGTTACGAACTAAAGAGCCTACGCTTCTTAAAATTCTAAATTCACACCTATGGTTGATCTACGAGTATATAGACCAACATAAGTTAATAAATTTAACTGCAGAATTAATTTGATAATACTGACATATATGATTTGCTCAAAATGTGCCTTAAACATAGTAGCCCAATAGAGCACTGCGGTTAATTTTAAATAGTTTCCTTCCAATGAATCTGAGATACTGAGAATTTACAGCTCAATTACTCAGAGAGAGAGAGTTATAAGGTAGTTGGTAGGACTGATACCTCTGAAAATATGCGCAATTAAATTCCTGACGGTACACATTGTATATATAAAATGTGTTAGTTAACCATTAAATGTTGTGTAAGTTACATGAAGTTAAACATTGATCTTATTACCACGTATAGAATCATGTTGGAAACACTGTCATGTCTGAAATTACCGCAGTCGACCGCACAGCGAGTTCCAGTAAGCACGAAAACTGCGAGTAGCTGTAATACGGAAGACAATCAGATAAGTAGTTAGCCAAAAATTTTATAGTTTAACCATAGTTTACAACCATATAATCTCTCTAAAGTACAATCTCCGGATAGCTATCACCATTTAGCATTTCACCTAACATATATACTGCATTTAGCATACACTGACAGTTGCAGTACCAATACTGCAACTAAATAATTGTACATATTGTAAATATTTTCACCTGTATTTCAAACATAGATTTTGTAGCCTAAGTGTAATGGATCTGATGATGATCGCTTGACGATCGAAACTGGTCATCCTAGTGTTTTATTAATCTCATGTAATTTATTTCAGGATTAGGGCATAACCCATCTCTTTTGGGTACATTCGTGTTGACCGACTGAAAAGCACTAAACTCTTGTTTACTAAGTCAACACTGAAAATATGGCTTCAAACACCACAATGCTTTAGTCTATTAGTATTTTAAGTATATATTTTGATAAGGACATTTTTGTATGTAGCCTAAGTCTTGCTTGTTTACGTATTTTATAATAACGCTGAGGAAGGTCTCAATGTGGCCGAAACCTGTATAGTGAATAAAGTAAGTACAACTGGTTATTGACTTAAGGTTTCAACTTAGCCTACTGAATACCTTAGTTATGAGTTGTTTTTTCATCTATGTATAGGCATAGGCATAGTCAGTAGCATAATCTATACGTTGGTATAAAACGCAAGCTCTTAGTTACGTACTGTTTGTTTTGTTATCAATTTATTTGGTTCGTATAATGTCGAAAGATAAAAAGTGTAAATATTAACTCTAATAGAAACGTGCGGAGAAAGAATACAATGCGTAGTCTCTCAAAACAATTATCTCGGCAGACCATTCTCTTCTACAACTACCGATGCAGAAAAATACCTAGAGTTTCCCAAGGATTCAAAGACGCTCAGAAAGTCTCTGTTCTGACCTGCAGCAGATAAAATGCACGATTTTTTGAAATCATTTTGGTACTACCCTCCAAATTGGTGTCAATTCTCCACAAGTATTAAATTAACTATTGGATCAGTGATATTTATTCTAACTCTCTCTATAATCACGCATTTGGTTGTGATTATCGCCAACAGATTTGTTTGATATAATTCTGTAATGGTGATTCTCATATATCGAACAATTACAGAAAGCATGCAGATATGTTTTGAAAATATCCTACGTAAAGAGACCTATCATTGGTTTTTATTGGGCATCCTCATTGTTGCTTATTTAGTAGGGGAATTTATGTGCAGCAAGGCATTGTCCTCAAGTCATGAACATAATTGATACAGAGTGTTAAGTGGTACTTGTTGCATGTTTGACGCAAAAATAGCCCTTTCTTCAAGCTAATTGCAGTCATATTCCATGAAGCGTACTATAGAGGCGTGCAATCTACTGTCTAATGACCAGCGGTATTGATACGAATCTCATTATTTGAAGTGATTCCAAGACCCTTCTTGTGCCAACACTATGAACAATAACAACAAACATCTCTCCCCATACTACTGTACTACCACCGTAACAGGAGCAACAACTACCCTTATCGACCAATAACCACTGGAGGTAAGTAAGACTATTTCTCTGAATATTGAGGAGTTCCTGCATAAACCACAGTGAGTGCCACACTTTCCTGATTTCATGTTAAGAAGGAATACAATGCCGAAAAGTTTCCAAATTTTCGAATTTTCATTTCTACGTCATATCAAGCTACGACTGACAGCGGTGTCTACGTTCGCTAAAGTGCAGCGTTAAGTCATGGGGCCAACCTCTCTGCTGACTGAGTAGACGCGTGGTTTCCAGCCCCACCGTCGGGCGTCCTTGAAATGGTTTTCCGTGGTTTTCCCATTTTCAACACCAGGCAAATGTTGGGACGGTACTTCTGACAGGCCACGGCCACTTCCTTCCACATCCTTGCCCAATCTTATATATAAAAGTGAAAGTCTGTATGTGGGTAGGGCCTATGTATGTATGTGTGTTTATCCTCTTTACAAATCTACACCGTTCCACCTATCTCAACCAAATTTTGCATGCACATAATTCAGGACCCAGAATAAACCACTGGCTACAAGAATTTTCGATAGTCTTTCTCATTCTTCTGATTTTGGCTTTTTGGTACTGGAGCCAAGGCTAATAAAGTTAGAAAATAAACTACTGAAGGAATGCCATGGCTGTCTCCATGGCATCAGTAGCTCAAGACGTGACTACCAAGTTCCCATCTATCTATGTAAGAGGCCATGCCACTCCATTTTCTCCACGGCAACAGTAGCTCAAGGCGACACCAGGTTTACATCTACGGTATCTCTGTAGGAGGCCATGCCATTCCATTTTATCCACGGCAACAGTAGCTCAAGACGTGACCACCAGGTTTCCATCTATCTCTGTAAGAGGCCATGACAATCCATTTTCTATCCAAACCACGATAAGAACATTAGGAAACTGAACGCCATAAAAGTCTGAATACGTTTTTTTTTTAATATTATTAAGAAGAGTCGTTGTAGGGAATTAAAATTTAAAAAGAAATACATTGGCTACCCCTACATGTGGCATAACGTCACAACAGTTAGATATATCATCACGAAACTTAGTAGTCTATTAAGATTAAATGAGCTTAAATGATTCTGTTGTTGTTGATTGATTTAGAGGCTGTACGACATCATGGCCATGTAGCCCCATGAACTTGAGTGTGAATAGATTTTTCTGATAACCTGTGTTACTGTAATGGCTGTAGTAGTGTGTGTATTTGTAATTCAGATGATAATTGGAAACGAGGTTGCTGCAGCCTTCAGTTAGGAACTATTCCGGTATTTGCTTCGAGTAAAAGTGGGAAACCACGGAAATCAACTTCCAAGTTTTGCCTCGCGAGGCACAGTGTACCCCGTTCCAGCTCTCAGACCAGAATTAAAATGTATAGGCAGATCCGGGGTTCAAACTCGAACTTCCAAGATGACCACCGAATATGTTAGCCGCTAATCCACGTGGTCGTCTAAATGATTTTGCATCTTAAATATAAGATTTTAATTTTAATTTTATTTAAGGCACCGAAACCTGTTCAACATTTTGGGACTAATTATAATAAACTTTTACTGCAGCCAATTGCCATAAAGAAACACATTCAAATAGGATAAGCACTTCCAACAGTATATTATTATTATTCCCAACAGTTATTGACACAATTATGTCAGGCTTCCTTGTCTACGAACACATTTGAGTATTGCACATTTATGAAATGCACTGTAAAAATAATATAAGCGGCTTCGGTGGCGTAGTCGGTAGCACGCTGAGCTTCTATGCCCAAGATAGCGGGTTCAAACCCGGCCGAAACCGTCGGATTTTTTAAGAGCGTTAAAAATCCTCAGCATGCTTTCCTTCGGAGGGGAAGTAAAGCCGGCGGTCCCATGTCAAACATTTATGGCATGTTAAAGAACTTTCCACTAATTGCACCTGTGTGAAGCTAAATTGGATACCGTAGGTTAAGAATGTAAACAACGCTCTTAGGTTTCTACGTTCGTTGCCAAGAGCCGACTGCGGTGGCGTCTAGTAGCTAAGTTCTGAACTTAGCCTAGTAGTCGTTGACGGTGGCGCTTGGCGGCAAAAGTAGGAACTATTTGAAAAATTCTAAGTTGCAGTAGGCCTACTTAAATTAAAGCAAGATGTTCGGGAAAGAACATATAGCCTATCTTCTCCTAAATGTATGGGTATAGTTATAACTCTCTGTCCTTATCATCTCCTAATTTCTTCCTATTTGAAGTGCAAATTGGCACACAGGATTTGAACAGTGGCGTTCAAACCATAGTTTATAATTTACCCCAGCATTTTGCAATTTCATCAGCAAACACTCCAAACACCGACTACTTACAATAATTGAAACTTCGTTGCTCTAATAAGGCCCATCTACAATGCGCAGTCGGCAGTCCGTAGTTGGTAGTCCTCGGTCGGCAGTCGCGATCGACTCCGTGTATACTATAGGCACCATACACAACATGAAGTTGCAGTTGGTAGCTGGCAGTTGGCAGTCGCGAATTTTATCCTTGACTGCCAACTACCCGACTGCAGCAATGTAATAGCCAATCAGAGCAGATCAGAAACTGACGTCACGTTGTTGTTCTGTGTTGTATACGAATGATATAGGACTAAGTGAAGTAACTTCGCAACCCGTTAATTTATAGGCTAATCTTAAATACACGGTATAACAAAATAATCCATCTCCAAATCATCCATATTGCAAGTTTTGAGGTTATCAACAACGCCTCTGTGCACAAGGAATAAACGAATGTTACTGTATTATTACTCCTAGCAGTCGTTAAGACTGGGTTCACTAACTGGCCGGTATAGAGCGCTGCTCGAATCTATAGTTTCTGCATAGTACAACTGAAGGCTAGTAGATGACACTCAGGTGAAGAATGTCGTTTTTTTTAATATATAATTTCCATTGCAAAAAGCACCATATAACGCTTTATTTTATAACGTCTCAGTACTCAAGAAACAATGAATATAAAAAAATCAAGCAAAAAAGTTCTCCTCTGATAGGATTTGAACCCCGGCCAGCCACATGAGAGACGGGAGCTCTAACCACACAGCCAATCGTACACTCATAACTCACGCGTTATCGATCAAATACATATAACGTACTGTATTAGCAAATAATCACTTGGACTGAAGATTTCTTCACTGGAGTGTATTTCAAACCGAGTTCATTTCATATTAAGATCATATAATTTTTATCAGTAGGTTATATTGCATGCAACATACTGAAATTAGTAAAATATAGGTCAGAACGAGAGATCAGCTGCCATCTTGTCAAATAGCCGAGACGATTCAGATTTTTAAAGTCACTTCTAGATTACAATATTACAATATAAACTTTTAATTTCGAACGAACCACGTCGCTTAGAACAGATTAAACGATTCTTGGTTCGATAATCGGAACTGGTGGGTCCCATGTTATGGATTATAAATTTTGCATAATTCACACGGCCGCCATCCTGAAATGGTACGTTTGATGACCTTGTAGTTTGGGCACAAGACGCGTCCCATATGAAGGTAGGTTGTTACCAAATTTGGTAAAGATCCGATGATTAGTTTGGTCGTAATGCATTATTAAGTTTTGACCATTCGATTGGCCGCCATTACCTTTTGGTAAAGATGGCGGCAATATAAAACATGACACTGAGGTGCCCTTTGCCAGTGCTACCTCTGTACCAAATTTCGTTCAATTCGGTTTAACCGTGTTCGAATTGATAGGGGGGGGGGGACAGACATTCAGAGTACACACACTCTCACACTCACACACACACAGACTCACACACATACACACACAGAGACAGACACACTTTTTTTTCGCCCTGTAGTGATCTCATAAGTCTACTTTCATTTTTTGCAAAAATCGAAAGTAGGCTAAAACCAGATAACACACACTGATACAGTCATCACAATTAACACCGGTTATCAGACAGATTCTACACACACCCAAAGTACACGGGGCTACTTGACCGCGTTGTCGCAGCCCCTAAACTTAAGAACCAACCAAAAATAATATAGGATCGGAAGGTTACCGAAATAAAATAAGTGTATAAAATAGGGAGAACCATTGCCAGATAAAGGAATAGGAAGGATTTAGACCAGGCATTAATAGAACACTTACTAGAAGAAATTGTTTAAATAATAACTAAGTGGTGCTTGGATAAAGGTTTACGAGGTTTGTCCATATGACAAGAATAGAGCACTAATGTGGAAAATAAAATGTATTTGTGAAATAATTTTAAGTGCTGGCCTAGAGTGCCTGGAGTGCTGGCTTAGATTTGTTGTGGCAAATGGTGATTTGCGTGGAGACAATGAGTCATCCACTGGGAAATAGTGTCCCGAATAATAATATTATGGAGAGATAAATATGTTGTTAGCATATGTTGCTCATAGTGAAAAGATGGGTAGAACCGAGTTGTCGCCCCATATTTTTGTCCCATCCAAGTACTGTCAGTAGAATTCTGTTCAAAGATATCTGAGTCGATTATCCTATTAACTATTTGAATGAGCCTATGAAGTGAAGTTTCCATTAGATTTGATTTGAAAATCATTCAGTGCTGGTTTGGACTAAACGGCAGATGGTCCAAAACTTCACACTTGAATTCTTTGAAAAAGTCTATCGTAACGTTGTCACAGCGCGGTCGTGAATGATTTTCACCTTTTTCGAGAATTGGTGTATGGTTGGGCGGTAACGCCTCGCTAAAAAGGAAACACTTCAGGAGACTTTCCAGACGTACCCACCTCAGTGGTGGCATTTTTTTTTTTTTTGCCGAGGGCATTGGAAAGCTTGTGTAACGATACGACAAATGTTACAATCGTTTTGACGATTATGTTGATTCAAGAATAAAACAATTAAACACTTAGTAGTAAAATCAGATTGGTATGTCAATCAGTTATTTTTATACAGTCCATTAGAACTTGAAGAAAAAAACACTGCCCTCGTACTTATGTTTTAGAGGGGAGCATCTAATTCGTGATTTGCTTGGGCCTGATCAGAGGTGCAGATACGGCTTTGCTAGTTTACCGATTGTTTTACCGTTAATTGGTATGACCATTGGGACTAATTCTATAATCTTGATGCCGCTGCTGTTACGGGAGTTTTGGAATCTTTACCTTACAACGAAAGGTGTCACGAGCAATATATTGTATGTAATATCTACTAGAATTGTAGTGTTATAGTCTCCGTTAACGTTTGTTCTACTACTGATATGTTGACGTTTATCATTATTATCATCCCTAGTGTCTTTATACTGCATTTTCTTTTATTGTTGACAGCCATTCCCTCTACCGGCCGTCTTTTGTATTATAAATCAGATTATATACAGTAACTTTTGCGTGATGTTGTAGATTGTTCTAAGATTAGTATTTGGCTTTGTGATACGGGTTATATTGTAATTGTAACTATCCTGCTCTATGACTATGCTAAGTAATGGAACCGCATGTTAAATTATGAATTTAGTTGATAACATGTTAATAACAAAATTAAACTACAAATTTATATTATTATGCGATAATTTTCAGTTGAAAAGGGCCAAACAGTAAGTAATGATACTTTTGAATAAGAATAGCGGACATTAGTTCGATTCTGTTCGTTCACACGTCTCTTCCTTTGTTTACTTATTTATATTAGCCATTTTAGTGCTATTGAATGATGTTAGGCCCTATAATTGCCACGAGTTACAATCACCCAGAATTCCACTATAACATTTTAGAGACCATTAACGGTTGAGTTTAGAGAATGTATTTCTTATCTTACGAAATACTTTAGGGGCTAAGGAAGCCCAATGTGTTCAGAATCTATGGATCTTATTTGACATTATACTGGGATTATACGTTGCTTAATTTACTTTAACTTGTTGAGGATGAGATAATATGCATATAAATTATTTTACAGCAATACTGTTCGTTGAAACGCTCTATCAAAGTTCCGACGCTCACCACTAGATGTCAGTGACATCTGGTACCAAAAGTTGGAACTACTTGAAATTGGATGGAAGTTGTAGCTCACCCCATGTGTGTCCACTTATACACGCCATTCGTGCGGGATTGAAAATCTTAAGTAGCCTATATTTGATTTCACAACCATGACTTCATCTTTCAAACATTGAATAATTTAAATAGTCTATTATTTCCTATCAAGGAGGTAGTCGCAACATTTTAACAAGTAGTTCCGTGAAGGACTATACAGCCTATTTTCATATATCCTACTTATGTTAATTGCCTCTATCAACATACACAATTTCTGTTTGATTGCTGTAATAGATTCGTAGATATTGAGAACCGACTAAATATTTCGGATGGTCGCCATGTTGGATTTTATATATGTAGGTCCTAGAGTTATGTACTGTTACATGCAGATTATTGTGAACGTGTAGTATTCAAACTTCAATCGCATAATTAGGACACAAGAAAAAACAAGGAGATTTAAAAATTTTCACAGCCGCCATCTTGAGGTTATGGAAACAATTGAAATAAATTAGATGCCAGTGGATTAACATTCGGATAAAGATTTACTGTACCAAGTTTCACTGCACGCGGATGGCTAAATTGCGAGAAACGTCCATGTGAATATTTATAATTCGCGTCACCGCCATGTTGGATTTGTGATCACCAGGTTATTTAAAGTCCTATAGGTGAACTTAAGTTCATAGCCCCTATGAACATTAAAAAAATGCAGTTTGATTGCTAAAATAGATTCGTAGATATTCAGTATCGTCTAAATATTTCGGATGGTCGCCATATTGGATTGTTAAATGTATAGGCCATAGAGTCATGTACCATTAAAGGAAAATTATTGCGTAGGTTCATTATTCAAACTTTCACTTCGATCGCATGACTACATCACAAGAAATAAAAACTTAATTTTAAAATTCGCACTGCCGCCATCTTGAGGTTATGTAAACAATTGAACTAAAATAGATACCAGTGGATTACTAGGTGTATAAATATTTCCTGTACCAGGTTTCAGTGCGCTTGGAACATTAAATCTCGAGAAAGGTCTATTTAAAATGTTCAAATTCGCTTGGCCGCCATGTTCGTTTTGTAGTTAACCGGTTTTTGAAAATCTTATAGACGGACTTCCAGTAGTGCCCTTTATCTCCGTACACAATTTTAGGGAGATACCGCTAATAGTTTCAGAGATATAGAATGCCGGTGAAATATTTCGCACATCCGCCATCTTGTGATTATATAAACAATTGAACGAAGTTAGATGTCGGTGCATTACAATGTATATAAACATATACTGTACCAAGTTTCATTGCGTTTGGTTGGGTCAAATCGCGAGAAACGTCTATTTAAAAGTCGCGAATTCGCTTGGCCGCCATGTTGGATTTGTAGTTACCAGGTTTTCAAAAGTCACATAAGTGAACTTATAGTAGTTCCCTTTATTACCATAGAAAATATCAGGGTAATATCGGTAATAGTTTCGGAGATATTGAATGCTGGTGAAATATTTCGCACAGCCGCCATGTTGGATTGGTGAGTCGTAACAAAATTTGAAGGGCACGGTCGAGGTCGCCGGGAATAGTGCTATGAACTTTCCGAGTTTCATTGAAATCGCTCCTGCCGTTTAGATTTTATTAGGGGGGGACACACACACGAATCACACACACACACACACACACACGCACACACACACGGACAAAAGGTGATCTCATAAGCCTATTTTTTCAAAATTGAAAATAGGCTAAAAATAATAGAGACAACTATGAGAACACTGTTATAAGACTTCTTAAATACCCCATTAAATCAAAAATAAACACCATCAGGAAAGTCACTTATGAGATCACCTTTTGTCCGTGTGTGTGTGCGTGTGCGCGCGCGCGTGTGTGTGTGTGTGTGTGTGTGTGTGCGAGTGTGTGAGAGAGAGGTGTGTGTGTCCCCCCTAATAACGTCTAAACGGCTGGTGCAATTACAATAAAACTCGGTGAGATCATAGCACTATTCTGGCCGACCCCGACCGTGCCCTTCAAATTTTATTGTCTCTCACCAATCCAACATGGCGGCTGTGCGAAATATTTCACCAGCATTCAGTATCTCCTAAACTATTACATATATCGCCCTGAAATTGTGTACGGTGATAAAGGGCACTACTAGAAGTTCACCTTTGAGACTTTCAAAAACCTGGTGGCAACAAAACCAACGTGGCGGCCAAGCGAATTTGAGACATTTAAATAGACTTTTCTCGCGATTTAACCGTCCAAACAAAATGAAACTTGGTACAGCAAATGTTTATACACATTGTAATGCACTGGAGCCTAATTAAGTTCAATTGTTTACACAACCTCAAAATGGCGGCTGTGCGAAATATTTCACTGACATTCTATATCTCCGAAACTATTACAGATATCAGCCTGAAATTTTGTACGGTAATAAAGGGTACCGATGCAACTTTATCTAGGAACATTCATAAACCAGTAAAGTACAAAACGAACATGGCGTCCAAGCGAATTTGAAACATTTTAATAGACTTTTCTCGTTATTTAACTCTCTGAGGGCAGTGAAATGTGGTACAGTAAATGATTTTACATATTGTAATGCACTGGCATCTAATTTAGTTCAATTGTTCATATAACCTCAAGATGGTGGCTGTGCGAAATTTTAAAATCTCGTTTTTACTTCTTGTGTTCTAATGATGCGATTAAAGTTTGAATACCACACGTACACAATAATCTTAATGTAATAGTACAAAAATAATAATCCAACCTGGCGATCATCTGAAATATTTAGACGGTTCCCAATATCTACGAATCTATCACAACCTTCAAACTGAAATTTTGTATGTTGATAGAGGCAATTAACATTAGTAGGATATATGAAAATAGGCTGCATAGTTCTTCACGGAACTACTTGTTTAAATTTTAATTTGTGAGCTATTGGAACAAGAATATTTTTAGAATCCTTTGTTGTGGCAAAATTTATATTAAGTGTATGTTCTTGCACATTTACATGTCATAAATTACGCTGAGGAAAGGCAGAATGTGACTGAAACCGGACGGTTTTAATGTACAACATATTGACTTATGGTTAAATAAATGTTCTTATAATTACATCGTAAATGAGGAATCGGGCTATCATGGTCATTTTTATGTCATTTTATGTAGGCCTACTTTTCTGTTGAGATATTTTTACTGGTTGTTGCCCAACAAATTTGCTTCTTTAGTATGACATTCACTAAGAATCACAGAAATCACATTAATTAGAATATGTTGAAAAAATAGCCTATTATTACATGTAATTTTCTTCAGTAATAGTGTGTTTTAAATATAGTTACCCTGCTTGCCACGGTGGGTGAGTTGTCAACGTGTCGGTCTACTAACCCCAAGCTTGCAGGTTCGCTCCTGGCCGTGATAAGTGTTTTTTTTTTTGAAAGGCGGCAAAAATTACAACACCGTGTCATACGATGTTGGCATGTCAAAGAACCCATTTGAATTCAGTAGGCCGTGTTCATAATGGCCAAATTAATCTCGGGAGTTTCCGCCAACACAAAGTTCCTTATTTCTCTACTAGAAAGCGCTATAGTGTTCAAGGAGCTTGGATATATAAACTCCTTGACTTTCATAGTGCTTCAAGGAACAACGAAATTCGACATGCAAAGCTACCCTTGGCGTGTCAAATAACAAAGCTTGTACCTGGCATCCGAGGCCATACGATATTATTATTATTATTATTATTATTATTATTATTATTATTATTATTATTATTATTATTATTATTATTATTATGGCAAATATAATCTTGGGAGTTTCCGCCAGCACAAAGTTCCTCATTTCACTACTAGAAAGCACTATAGTGTTCAAGGAGCTTAGATATGTATCATCCTTGTCTTTCATAGTGTTACAAAGAACAACGAAATTCGACATGCAAGCTATCCTTTGGGTGTCAAATAACAGAGCTTGCACCCGGCATCCGAGGCCATGCGATATTATTATTACTAGGCAAACGGCGTGTTTACCGACCGAAAAGTATAAATTGATAGTTTGTACAGGCATCACTGAAGAAATGGCGTCAATACTTAACACACAGGTTATCAGACAAATTCTACACACACCCAGTTACACGGGGCTGATATGACCATGTTGTCCGTGCCTCTAAATGAAATCACAGATAAACAATGAGCTCAGTCCTTTTGGGCCAGTAGGTTCCTAATCAACTGACAAATCCCTCGTCCTTTCCCCCAACCGTCGTCGAGTGGGTGCACTGGGGAGGGGTGAATGGGGGTAGCTTCTGGCTTACTCCTCTAAACGTCTTAATCCTATTCAGCATCGTCGTCATGGAGACACGGTTTATATCTTCAAGAGCTAAAAATACAATAAAATTTTTAAAAGTCCATCTTCTGGCTTTTAGGGGTGGATCTGTTTTATGTTGGCAGACAGCCAGTGTTCATTATCATAACTGGACGTGGCTTCTGGATCATTAAGGCTTCATTGTTAACACAACAGTCATGTCTGGTTTCTTCATTTAATGTTCCTTCTCTGCGGAAATCATCTTCATTTCGATTCGGTTATTTTCCTCCGCACACTACGCTAAATTTTCAATTAGCCTACATCGCAATGGCATGTTAAGTAGACCATCTTACAGTATTCAGCAAGCAAAGATATGCTTGCGTTTGAACAGACAGAGCATTTTGAATACCGATATTTTGCGTTATTGGCTTCCTTCTATGAGGTCAATGATTCGATACCCTGCACAGGCAAGAAATTAAATTCTGGTTTGAGAGCTGGAAAGGGGATCTATTGATGGAGGTTTGTAGTACAGGATTAAGCTATTACAAAAGATTGGAGTGGATTCATTAATTCACTGTGGTAGGAATTTTTAGCCTACTTTCACATTTTGCAAAAATGAGGAAAAAGTAGACTTATGAGATCGGGCAAATGTGTGTCTGTCTGTCTTACTGTCTGTCTGTCTGTCTGTCTGTCCTTCTGTCTGTCTGTCTGTCTGGCTGTGTGTGTGTGTCCCCCCTATCAACTCCTAAACGGCTGCAGCAATCGAAACAAAATTTAGTAGGAGTAAAGATCTATACCTGAATATCTCACGGCCATATTTGAAAATGATGTCAGTGCTACCAACTGCTGAAAAATCGCAATTGAAATTTGAGCTCCATGTTGGATATCTTGGAAGGTATGAATGGGAGCTATTTCAAAATTGGCACACGTATAGATAGTAATATTGCAGTTTAATTTCCAGGATGCCATACATGGCAGTGTTGCCAAAATGATTATAAGCCTGCTGATAAGTCCAAATTTTAAATGCATATAACTTCTACACTATCAATTGGATTTCAACCAAATTTCGTATGTGCTATGCGTACATAAACAGATATGACTGAGTGTATTCTTAAGAGCCGTCAGGGCTGCCAACAGTTAATAAATGCTCTCATGTTTTTAATTCCCAATACCCATATATCAGAAAGTATGCGAGCCGACAGTTTTAACTATGCACACGTATAGTACCTGACATTATATATTAATTTGGAGTAACTTATAGCCTATACATCAGTGCTACCTACATGATTCTAAGCCTGCTGAGAGATCCGACTTAAAATACATGTAACTTCTATACTATCAATTGGATCTCAATCAAATTTCTTATGTGCAATGTGTACCATAACAGATATTATTATGCGCATTATTAGGAGCAACCAGGGCTACTAACTGCTAATAAATGCTGTCTCTATTCGGTTTTCCTAATATCAATATATCAGAAAGTATGCAAGCCAACAGCTCTAAACTTGGCACACGTATAGTACCTGACATTCTAGATTAATTTGGAGTAACTTATAAACGTCAGTGCTGCCAACATGATTCTAAGCCTGCTGATAGGTCCAATTTTAAAATTCATGTAACTTCTATACAATTGACACAACAATAGATCATATTATTTCAGATTATTTCTGACCAATACATGTATGTCATTGTTGCCAACATGATTTTACGCGCGCTGTTAGATCCAATGTTTAACTGCATGTAACGTCCCTGCTATCCATTGGACTTCAACCAAATTTTGTATTCTGTACCTTAAGAGATGGAACTAAGAATATATTCAGTCACCAGGGCTGCCAACTGTGGTTCTCTATTAGGCTACATTATGTCAGGTATACAGTATTTCGAACTAATTCGAAATTTCGATATTACCGACTTAATTTCGTCATTATTCTAGATAGATCCATATAGATTAATCATTGCCATGGACCTTTAATTTTAAAAAAGTAGGTTCTTTAGTTCGTCACGGAACTTCTTGTTTGACATGGCATCACTGAACTTGATAGTAATAGGGCCAATAGAGAATCGTAAAAAATGTGTCAATTATTTTGAGTATTTCTGAATGCTTCATGTGTGTTTTCCCACTGATCCTGAAGATTTCAAGTCTTTAGTCAAATTCTTCACACACTCAAAATGAAATGTTCCTATCAACCTGTTGAAAGGCATTGTTGACGGGAGTTCGCAGTTCTGGTAGCTATGTTGATAAAAGAGGTAGGCCTATCTTACACAAATACTGAATCTTTCCCATAACCCCACACCCCACGGAGTTAGGTCAGGGGAGCGTGGAGGCCATGCCAGGAAGTTTTGATCATCATCCCCAAATGTTCCTATCGACCTGTTGAAAGGCATTGTTGACGGGAGTTCGCAGTTCTGGTAGCTATGTTGGTAAAAGAGGTAGGCCTATCTTACACAAATACTGAATCTTTCCCATAACCCCACACCCCACGGAGTTAGGTCAGGGGAGCGTGGAGGCCACGCCAGGAAGTTTTGATCATCATCCCCAATACGACCGATCCGTCGGAAAGAATTCATGAACATCAGAATGGAAGTGGGGTTGAGCACCAACCTATTGGGAAAAGAAAAAAACAATATAAGTTAGCCTAAAACTAGATTGCTTTGAAGCTATTTTTCAGTGCTGCCTTATTGACAATTGATACTGCAACTTACTGACTGACAAGTTGCAATATCAAATGAGACAAAACAAAACTTTGCAAGCTTATCACTGTTGCTGCACTCTAGCGGCAGTTATCCGAAAAGCAGCTGCAATACAATAATAATCTTGTTGAGGTTTTCTATGTGACTGCAACGGCTTGTTTTCGGTTGGTTTCTTAGTTTAGGGGCTGCGACGTGATCCTATATCAAATAATATAGCCTCAGTGAATAAATGAAATTGCACCAATCATTTGAAATACCGTAATCCTAAACTATTTGACCGTTAGTGTCGCGATCATGAGCCACGGATCTCTCTTTACGTAAAGTCCGAACCATACGATGTGAGATTTCACTTCAAAAATCTCACATGCTTTAAGGGAAGGCATGACTGAAATTTTGCCCATTTTCCTAAAAATAAAAATAAAAAGTTTTTAATTTTGTGCTTTAGAAATTCTTCAATCCCTTGTCCTCTCCCCAAAAAAATTCTTTACTTTCACCTCACGACCATTTTTAGCCTATTTTCAATTTTGAAAAAATAGGCTTATGGGATCACCTTTTGTCCGTGTGTGTGTACGTGTGTGTGATTCGTGTGTGTGTCCCCCCTAATAAAATCTAAACGGCTGGAGCGATTTCAATGAAACTCGGTAAGTTCATAGCACTATTCCTGGCGACCCCGACCGTGCCCTTCAAAAGTTTGTTACGACTCACAAATCCAACATGGCGGCTGTGCGAAATATTTCACCAGCATTCAATATCTCCGAAACTATTACCGATATTACCCTGACATTTGGTATGGTGATAAAGGGAACTACTATAAGTTCACTTATGTGACCTTTGAAAACTTGGTAACTACAAAACCAACATGGCGACCAAGCGAACTTTTTATTTATTTAGTCAATTTACCCTTTAGGTTGGTGGTTCCCACGGACTCAGCGAGGGAACTCACCACTACTGCCTCTATGGGCAGTGTCCTGGAGCTTTGAACATCTGGACGGGAGGGATACAACTGTGGAGGTGTGATCAGCACTTCGCCCAGGCGGCCTCACCTGCAAAGCGAACAGGGGCCTCATGAGGGATGGGAAGAGATGGAAGATTGGGATGGATAGGCTAGCAAGAGGGAAGGAGGCGACCGTGGCCTTACAGTAGGTACCATCCCGGCATTTGCCCGAAGACGAAGTGGGAAACCACGGAAAACTACTTCGAAGATGGCTGAGGTGGGAATCGAACTCCCTCTACTCATTTGGACCTCCCAGGGGCTGAGTAGAACCCGTTCCAGTCCTCATACCACTTTTCAAATTTTCGTGGCAGAGCCGGGAATCGAACTCAGGACCTCCGGAGCGGCAGCTAACCATGCTGACCGCTACGCCACGGAGGCGACCCAAGCGAACTTGAGACTTTTAAATAGACGTTTCTCGCGATTTAAGCAACGAAACGCAATGAAACTTGGTACAGTATATGTTTATATACATTGTAATACACCGTCATCTAACTTCATTCAATTGTTTACACAACCACAAGATGGTGGATGTGCGAAATATTTCACCGGCATTCTATATCTCTGAAACTCTTAGCGGTATCTCCCTGATATTTTGTACGGAGATAAAGGGCACTACTGGAAGTCCATCTATAAGACTCTGAAAAACCGGTTAACTACAGAACGGACATGGCGGCCAAGCGAATTTGAAAATTTTAAATATACCTTTCTCGCGATTTAATGTTCCAAACGCACTGAAATCTGGTACAGGAAATATTTATACACATTGCAATGCATTCGTATCTAATTTAGTTCAATTGTTTATATAACCTCAAGATGGCGGCTGTGCGAATATTAAAATTAAGTTTTTATTTCTTGTGATGTAGTCTAGTCATGCGATCGAAGTGAAAGTTTAAATAATGAACCTACGCAATAATTTCCCTTTAATGGTACATGACTCTATGGACTATACATTTAACAATACAACATGGCGACCATCCGAAATATTTAGACGGCTCTGAATAACTACGAATCTATTATAGCAATTAAACTGAATTTTTTAATGTTCATAGTGGCTATGAACTTAAATTCACCTATAGGACTTTAAATAATCTGGTGATCACAAATCCAACATGGCGGCGACGCGAAGTATAAATATTCAATGGACGTTTCTCGCAATTTAACCATCCGAATGCAGTGAAACAGTAAATCCTTATACGAATGGTAATCCACTGGCATCTAATTTATTTCAATTGTTTCCATAACCTCAAGATGGCAGCTGTGCGAAATTTTAAAATCTCCTTGTTACATCTTGTGTCCTAATTATGCGATTGAAGTTTGAATACTACACGTACACAATAATCTGCATATAACAGTACAGTACATAACTCTGGGACCTAGGCTACATAGACTATATAAAATCCAACATGGCAACCATCCGAAATATTTAGTCGGTTCTCAATATCTACGAATCTATTACAGCAATCAAACTGAAATTGTGTATGTTGATAGTGGCAATTAACATAAGTAGGATAGGCCTATAAGAAAATAGGCTGTATAGTTCTTCACGGAACTACTTGTTTATGTTCCGAACGCTATTTATAAAGGGAGGTGCTGTGTACTGAGGGAGCAATCCCCTCACTCCCAGCCCCCAATCTCTGACAGATTAACGATTGCTTGAGTTTATATGGGGCTTATATCTTAAGAATCAAATTAACAAAGACCTCCTTTTCATGTAAATTGATTTATGGTGTTTGAACTTGTATTGTTTTTTTCTTCTTCTTCTATTTATTGTATTTTTCAGCACTTCGTCACATGCAAAATGCTTCTTGCTGCACAGCTCTTATTCGATTCAACTGAAACTTTCAGTAAATCTTCCGGTGTACTGAACGCAAGAATTAAAAGATTCTGTGCATAGTAATAAACTTTCTTCGGCTTTTCTCAATTAATTAGGGTCGCTGGAGCCAACCAGGCTCATTTTGGTTTTGGCCGGGGATTTGAGGCCGAATGGCCTTCCTGGCGCCACGTGATTTTTCAGGTGAAAATTCCACCCCGCTACCACTGGGATTCGAACCCCAGTCGTCCGTGTGAAAGACGAGCATCACCCTCCTATTTCTGTGCATTGTAATGTCATGTGAATATTACTATAATTTTTCTTTTAGAGACAATTAAAATGTGTAGGCCTATCTCCTGCATTCCATGTGTTGCCACAAAAATACAAGGCCTACTAACAATTAATTTTATGTGTATTTAGGAAACTGTGATGCAACTGTTTCATGGCAAAGAAAAGACATAGCCTATGATTCAAAAACTAATCAGCCGATATTCTCAAATCGTTGTGTGATTATTTATCCTAAAGGCATAAATTGGCCTAAGTGGTAAAAATTGGATCTGATTGATTCAGAATTTCAGTCAAGCCTCCCCTTAACTGGCAATCGAAGCCGGGGCCACCTTGGTGATAGGCAATCAGCCTTTAAAGTCATTTTCTACGTACAGAAATAGACTCATAGATAAAGCCCTGCGCGGATGCGGATATCCGCGGATAAACCCGCGGATATCCGCAACATTTTTCACCTTGCGGGTAAAGTTTGCATGACTGTGCGGATAGCGGATAAGCTGCGGATAATGTTTGGAGTAAATTTGCGGATAGTTTTTAGAATACAATCCGAACTTGTTGAATAAAGTGGGGAAAGTTGGGTAATTGTGCGCACCTAGGCCATGTTTTTCGAGTTGGTAGTACAACTAGCAACTCAGTTCCCTGCTGCCCTTAGGCTGTCATCGTACCAATCAGATAGGTACAGTCAGCATGATGCCAGTCGCTATGTGATAACCGGAGGCTTGGATGAAGAAACTTGACACGTTGCATGTTATTTTCTGTAGCCAGAAAATTGTACAGTTGTAATTCAATTATTTAAAATTAAATGTAGTTATAAATGCCAGTGCGTACAGTGGTTTTGCGTGTATTTATTTTTCAATATAATAGATTAGTTTACCGGGATTCAGTGAGTTACGTTTTAAAAGCAGAGTGGGGTGTGGTGCGCAGATCATAAATGATACAAGTACTACAAATACAAATACAACGCGAAATTAATGGCAAAATATTTCGTATTTTTTCTCCAGATGCCAAGAAATTATACGCGGAAAACGGAGAAAAACTCCTACCCAGCAGAAAATGTGCAGAAATCTCGATATGCAATTAGGGATGATGGGAGGAAAATAAGGGTAGTGGGGAGAAGTTTCAACATTTCCCAGTCAATCCTACCAAAGCAGTTGCTGCAAAATTGTCTTGCTCCACCTCGTCTAGTCCGTAAAGCTGTTTTACCAACGAAATGGATTCATAATTATCCGAATACCTTTTGACATTGGTAAAATTATTTTATGGCTTAACGCCCACAAAGCTTGTCAGACGGTTCGATTCAAGTTCACATGGCATAGTGTACAGTATATAGCCTAAGGGTTCGACTTGCTGCTCAAATGTCTAAAAGATAAAGTATAAAGCAACACATTGAAAATATTATTGTAGTCTAATGCCAGTAGATTCGGATTACAAACGTGTGGGTAAAAGTCGCGTGGATGCGGGGTGGATGCGGATAAAAGTCGTGCGGATGCGGGGCGGATGCGGATAACAGCCGTGCGTATGCGGGGCGGATGCGGATAACATTTTGTCTATCCGCGCAGGGCTCTACTCATAGATTCTTCTTCTTCTTAAGACGCCGTCTCCAAACGAAGGTTGGCGATCCACGTAGCCAGCTCTGACCTTGACATTGCAGTATGAAATGCTTCCTCTGATGAACACCGGTGCCACCTTCTAATGTCCTTCAACCATGAATTTCTGCGTCTCCCATAGATTAGATACTTGTAATTGTTTCTAACTTGATTTTTAATGTGGATAACATCAGAAAAGCTTAAAAGAATGCACTGGTAATAAGTAGGGACCGGCTTCTTAGTATTTAATCTATATTTTTCCTTACTTCTAAATATACTTTTCCGAATCACACTCTAAAGAGCCATATTCATGAATGCTGTAGTAACTTAGCCTACCTTAAATAAACTAAATGATATGCGAGCACCTAAAAATACCTATTTGCAGTTTTGTACGATTTATTGTAGTAGGCTATAACTGAATCTTTAATCCATATTTTTAAAGAGATAGCCTACTTGGTTATTTACTGTAATCGAGAAACATGCGGCTAAATATCTTATCATAATCTTACTGTCAGGAAAGGGGGGATAAATCTGTTATTGTTTCCAAGTTCCCTACAGTAAGTTATATGCTAAATAACCAAAGTTAATTAAACGGGCTAGAATGTAAAAATCACTTCTGTCATCCTTCTTTATTGAATTTGAATAATTTATTATATTTCAGGACAGCAAATATTGCCTAAAAGTGTGAATTTCTCGGTGATTGTTTGATAAAACACGTATCATTAAGTAAAATATTTACACTCTAGTTTCTAGTAACAATTAGGCATTATTTTAAGCATTGCGAAGTTTAGGCTATGTCAACATTTGCTACGCTTTAAACATAACGACCTATTTAAAAACCTATTCTACCTATTAAAAACAAATCGAAGACTATTTTATGTTCCTGAAAACCTAAAATGACAATTTTTAAAACCTAATAACAATCCGGTCCCTAGTAATAACCAATAGAACGCAACGATGAACCAAAATGGCGGGTGCTCATACCTACAGTCCAGTCACTGAGTGTCCGGCTCGCGAGATTGCATTTTCTAGTTCACTTTTAGCATTGGAGAGCGAAACGGCTTCCTGATTGGATATTCTGACGGAACACGACTGCAACAAAGAATGTGATTAGTCAGCGTATATATAGCGTGGAATCTATCAGCGATGTCGTTTCATTAAGTTACGGTTTATATGCTAGTCAAATTATTATGCATTCTTAAGGAAAAGAAACCTCATAGACTACATCAACAAATGCAATAGGAAAAATTTAGGAAGTGATGACTTCCATGCTAATGGCAAATTGCGTATAGGCTAGGTATATTTGTTGTATTGTTCAGTTCTCAAAATGTTGTTAAAATCTAGTCTATTTGTAAGATATTCATATATAAAATTATATATTTTTCATAGAACTGTGTTGATAGAATGATACATTCTACACAGCCATGGGACCATAAGTGTCCCCTATTTGTAGAATCACCCAAATGGTAGGCTACAATCCGACAAGGGGTTGTTAATCGATAAAAACATTCTGGTAACGATTCTTCTAGATTTAAGAAGATATGGAAACACTTATGGCCCAGGAACAATGATCATGCAACTATTGCAAGGCGCATACAATATTTATACGGGTACCAAGAAAATACGAAGTTAAAACACGGGGAGTTCTACATATTGTTTTCAAACCTGGAACAACATGGCTGATAGGTTCCACCCTATAACTATGCTGACTAATCACATCTTTTGCTGCAGTCGTGTTTCGTCAGAATAGCCAATCAGGAAGACGTGTCCTTCTCCAATGCTAAAAGTGAACTAGCAACTGCAATCTCGTGTCCGGCTCTGACATTTCACATGAGGGAGGGAGATAGCGTTGCCGGTTCCGTACTGCGAAATATAAAACAACGTGGACTACATAAAATATTTCACATGTTTTTAAATGATTGCTGAAAAACCGCTGACCATATCACTAAAGTAATAGCCTATACTTACAGAAAATTAACCGGTAATTGTGCTCACACAAGACAATAACACAACATACCCGCTCTAACACACAGAGCAACTGGACTACACAAGAGAGCCTTGGCAACAGCGAGCTAAATTTAAAGAACGGCTTACCGGAAAAATCGCTGATTGGTTCATGTGACAACATTCTTCATGGTAGTAAGCGACTTCGCCAACATAGGCGAAATTCCACTGCGACCAAAGAATTTAGGTTTTGTAACCGCAAAATGTGGGAATAACAAAACCATACATAACATTGCAAATGGGGTGTGGTACCCCACGTTACATAGTGAAGACGCTAGAGAAGAATTACAATGATGGCAAGTTTCAAGGTTCTATCAACAGCTTCTCACTGCCGTAAGTTGGCTATATTGTTCCCTTTACCTAGGCTTGCCATACGTCCCGGTTTGACCGGGACAGTCCCGGAATGTTGCTGTTGTCCCTGTGTCCCGCCCGGTTTTATCAATGTCCCGGAAAACGGCTGTAAGATGTAAAAAGTAATGAATCTTTTATGAATCGGTTACTTTTCTACAATCAACATCGTTGACTATCGCGAACAGCGTCAAAGAGACCAGAAGTATTCAAACGAATGACACAAAACAATAGCCCAAATTGTTAACTCATTAATTAATTGTTCTTTTAGTTTGACAAAAGAAGTTTTTTTGTAATTATTTTTGTAATTAGACAAAAAGTTGTAGTTTTTCAAAAAATAATAAGACTTAGAAATTGTTCAATTAAACAATTTTATGAAGTTTTTTAATTTGTATTTTTAACACTTCTTTCTAGATGGTAGACCAGAAAAAAAATCATTAAAAAGGAAAAAATATAGAATTTTATGTAGCAAAAAATCATTGTTTATTTTTAAAAGGTGTGTAGAACTAACAATTTTGGGTGCCAGATTCGCCCTCCCGCCACTTGCGAGTCTTAAAAAAAGGCTTAAAACTCACAATTTTGCTTCCAATGTTTATAAAAATTCCCGGGGAGGACTCTCCACTCTGCCCCCCCCCCTCCACCCTTCATATTAATGTGTCCTGGTTTCACTCACCAAAATATGGCAAGCCTACCTTTATCCCTCTTCTCCTACCATCGCCAAACATTAGAGACGGACACTCAGCGGGTGGACTAACCCTTATAAAGCCCTACTTTATATAAATACGCCACACTTCCGGAATATATAGTGCATTTACCCTATCTCATTTCACTCGTCATTGAATCATAAAATACTTACTGGTACGTTAATGAATTACTCGGATATTTGACATGGAAAAGAACTTTCTTCATTACTGAGAATTACTCTCGAAAATGAACGACTTTTTACTGCCTTGAAAGTAAGCTATTTCTGTGTTTCACCCTCATGGTGTCGAGGGTGGCTGTTTGTTTGTGTGGCACCGCCCCTGCTGCAACCCTCTCGGCTTAATTAAGATGGAGGCCTCCCCACAGTGTTGAGGGGCGGGAGGGAGTGTTCTCAAAACTTCATTTAACTGTGCTCGGTCGTGGACACAGCCAACGAGGGTCGTAAACAGACCGCTCCGTGCTCGGGACAAACATTTCCAGATTCATGTTTCAGCTCAGGAATTTCAAGTGAAGCTATTTTGCAATTCTAATGAGAGTAATGAGAACTTTAAACTAATTTCCGGCTACAGTATGAGTCGCGTATCATGTCTGTGTATTTAAGGCGATCGAGTTGCCGTTATGCTGTGAATCTTCTCCGTCATGAAATAAGATCATTTAGGCTAAATCATATGAAGGGCAGAGGAAAGGAAGGTACCAACTTTGAAATGTTCAGTGCCGTAACTCTGTTTGCCAAGTTTATTTCCGAAAATAGCGGCTTCGGTGGCGTAGTCGGTAGCATGCTGAGCTTCAATGCCCAAGATAGCGGGTTCAATCCCGGCCGAAGTCGTCGGATTATTGAAGAGCGTTAATATCTTTCAGTGTGTCTTCCTTCGGAGGGGAAGTAAAGCCGGCAGTCCCATGTCATAGATTTAAGGCACTTAAAAGATCCTTCCGCTAATTAAACTTGTGTGAAGCTAAATTTTCAGGTTAGATTTCGTTGAAATGCTCTAAGTTCCAACGTTCACCACTAGGTGTCAGTGACATCTGTTAGCGAAAGTTGGAACTACGTGAAATTGAACGGAACTAGTAGCTCACCCCATGGGTGTCCGCATTGAAGCAGCTACAGCCTCTGGCGAGCCGAACATGTCCTCGGACACTCCCGGCAGTAAAATCCATACGCTAAATAAATTTATGAAATTAATATTTAGGCTAGGCCTAGGCTTATATATTCTGTTACCTTTCTTATTAAGTTACTAGGGGTGGGGATTTGTAATATTTTGAAATCAGAAATTAAGCATTTTGATATGAACATTCAGATCCTAGTATTTTGTAGCTCCTATACAGTGAAAGTCTTCTCTACAGAAGGGTACCTCGCAGGCGCCGTGTAACGGCTGGGGCACTGTGGCTAGTCACCTGCCAAGCAAGGCAGCAGTGAGCGCCCAACTAGTTCAACACATTTACACTTTTTAACGTGTTTGATAATCATCATTACTTAGCCTACATGAATATCCGAGTATGTTAGTTGCTGGAAATGCTGCCCATCAATTTTTAATCACACATTGCACTAACGTAGGAAGTTTTGGTACAGTCACTGTAATTCATCCTCACTGATATTTTCTACCGGTGCAGTTATTTCGTTCTCGAGAGCCTCCAGAGCATGCGCATGGTTTCTGTACATCTTTTGTTTGAGATTTCCCCACAAGTAAAAATCGCACGGCGCTGAAACGTACGAACACATTTCCTGCAAGACTTCTTCTTGAGAAGAAAGGGGACAAATTCAATTCTTAAATTTCCTCTGGCGTGTGTTGTCTAAAACAATGATTACACTTTCGAATACATTTCAATTCGGTAACTTTTTATGTTAACCTTTACCTAGTGGTAATAGGGCTAAATCCGCGACACCTTGTCTAAATCTACAGTACCGTAGGCTATAATAAATATAATAACATGCTTCATTACTACCACTACGGTACCTTATAGTCTACTGTAAATGAAACACCGAAATTCATGAGATTTTATAAATAGGCTACTTCACTAACACAGGGTTTCATGTCTTTACCACCAGGTGGTAGCATTTGTCGTTTTGCAATCCACAGTAAAGGGAAATTAAATAATTGACTCAACACAACTGGTGAGATCTGCTCATCTTTAGCACCGAGGTAGGCCTATGTCTGCAGCAAATATATATTTCAAGTACTGCGGAATTAGCCGTACTGCGAAGTCACCAAAGTCACCCCTACGTTTTCACTAGGAAAATTCGATGTTTTGTTCTATCCCTAACCATGTTCACGGGATACAGTTCTTCACAAGTCTTAACTCTCTCAACTAAGGTATATTGCCAGCTGAGAATGTAATCAAGCTATGACCGCATGCAGAGCTTCCAAAGCGCTGTTGTGTAACGGTCGACGGTAGTCAACTGACGCTGACTCATCGCACTTCCTCCATCACACGGTGCAGACGAAGCTCCGTCCTATTGGGAATGCTCTCAATGTTGCCTACATTGGCAATTTGGCATTTTGGAAAGTAAGCCATATAACCTAATTTGGGTTTAATAGGGTCAAATGAATCCTAATATATTTTGAAATATTAGTATTGTGAAATTAAACCACATTTGTAAAATGTTAACTGACACCAGAATGTCCTATATTGCCCACGCAAATTTCCAACATTTCTATTTCTCAGAAACAAGGAACTAATCGAATTTTTCAGGGATGATCTTCAAGACTCTCTCCTTATTTTGACTGATGATTTATGAAACTCAATGTCCTATTTTTGAATTTTTTATGAATCTATAACTGCTTACTTATTAAACTGCCTTTACTTGACATAAAACAGTCTTATTTTTAAATAAGCATATGATTCATTCAACATTTATCTTCTAACAAGGGAAGTTTCAGGTAAGACAGGTCGAAACCTATCTTGAAACTTTGTGGACGCATTCGTACTATAAGAGGACAACCTGCGGAAAATCAGCTGCCAGATTGAACTGCAAGGCTCTGTAATCGTAACTGACATCCTGGTATTGTAGGCATGTGGGCTGGAGGAGCTGGACATCCCTGTAGCACTCAGCGTAGCTGCGAGGCGGGGCGTATATGTTGACTAGAGAGTGCCGCTCCTTCCCACTGGCCTTGAGTGTTTGGGCTGTGAGGGATGCCCATTCCAACATTACGGTACTCGCTACCTCCCATTGATTTATATGAGAGATTCGCCACATGATTTTGGAGTCTTGTAGTTCAAACTGACAGCTAATTTTCCGCACGATTGAGTCCACAAAGTTTCAAGATAGGTTTCGACCTGTCACCCTTGTAAGATCAACAATTGCAAAATTTTAACAGCACGTTAATGAACATTTCCATCGGGCAAAATTAGGCTAAACTAAAGTAGCCTACATTTTGAAAAATGCATGTGTAAAAAGGAAAAGTTTGTAAAAATAAAAGGGAAATTTTATATAAAGAAAAACATTTTAACGAGAAATTCGAATGAAAGATCTTTTCAGTTTTTAGAACATGCCATTGCCATGTGATTCCCCATCTTACATTTGAAGCACTAGCAAATATTTTGCTATTGTTCTATGTTTCTAATCCTTGCTTCTATCGTAGCTTCTTCCTTAAAAGTTTTTTTGTATCTATCGTAATTTATTTAAGCCAGTTTAGGATGGTCAAGTCTTAATAAATTTTCTTTGAAAACAACTGCAGTGTGTAAGCCATGCAGAGGTATTCCTTGATTCTCCCGGACACCAACTAGGTCAATTCTGAAACCAAATATAAAAATATTGTGAGATACTTCCTTAAATTGAAAAATGACAATCTTGTATTACAAAGCTATAAAAATATTTCCCCACGTACCATAACTTTATACAGTATTGTGCTTCAAAAATCACTTAGTTACGCATCATATGATTAGCTTCAGAATGGTTCCATTGGTCCATACAACAAAAACCGCTCAGTCAACAACATTGATGTGAAACTGGGAATTTCAACTTGTTCTCGGGCATAACTGGGCGCTCTAAAACATGTTTTAGGAAAGCGAAGATCCTTATTTATGAAATAAGTAGCAGTAGTGCCCGGCTCCACCCGGTGGATTTAGCCTATACAAATTTTGGTTCAGATCGGTGAAACGGTTTAGATTTGTGCCAAAGTTCCTAAATGCAGGGAATGGATTGGTCTGTCCGAAATTTCATGTAGGCCTAGATAGTGATATTTGCGGGGTTCCAAAGGGTAAGTATACAAATTTTGGTTCAGGTAGGTGAAACGGTGTAGATTTGTGCCAAAGGGCCTAAATGCAGGGAATGGAGTGGTCTGTCCGAAATTTCATGTAGACAGTGTTACCCGTTGGGTTTCAAAGGGTAAGTATACAAATTTTGGTTCAGATCGGTGAAATGGTGTAGATTTGTGTAAATAACAGACAAACAGACAAACCAACATTGAGTTTTATAGATGTTTGTAATGATTACTAGCATTATTCCTGTTAGTCAGACTGTTCCTCACGAGGCTGAGGACACACGGTTCCAGCCCTCAGACCAGAATTCTGTTTCTTGGCAGAGCCGAAAATCAAACCTGGAATTCTGGGTACGACAGCCAAGAATGCTATCCGCTGTCAGTTTCTCTGAAGACAAGCATGTAATGCCACTTATTTTACTTGCTGGAGGCTACAATTATGACTTCATTGGTGATACTGTAAACAAACAAACCAACAAACAAACAAACATGTGGACTGTATTTTGAAAGACCTCATATTGCCAATTGACAATATGTTGTACAATTAATACTTAGGATTTTTAGTTTAAGAAACTTGAGTAGGCTATTTTCATGGAAATGCCATATTTGCGGATATTGTCAAAGTTGCGAAAATTCGTGAAAAGTTTGGAATTCATTCTTTCATTCATTTATTTTAGAATTTAAAAGGTCATTCTGGGTCCGCATTGATACACTAATTGAGTAATAAATAGGTTTAAAAGTTCCACCTGATCAATACATTTTATGAAATGATGATGTATATTTAATAAAAAGTATTGATTATGCGAAACTTTTAACCTATTTATTACTTCATTCATTTACTTTATTTGCAAAAGAGGGCAATTCCCCGGTGGAAAACTGTACAGTAATAGAAAATTACCAACAATTGTATCAAGCACACTTAATGTACAGAAGTCTCGATTTGGGAACTAGAGCAATTACAACGGAGTATTTACACAAACTTTCAGACTTCTATTAAACACATCAATGTGTTTGGGGAAAGGCTCTAAGACTGTGGCAGGTAATGAGTTCCAATTATCATTATCACGATAAATGGCAGAATAGGCTACTTCCCATAATTTGTACGCTGCGGTCAGCCCTTAAATTTATGTGGATGATCTTCCCTGCTCAGGTAGGTGGGATTTTCTAGACTTTTGCTTAGTTATCCCCATGCTGGCCGATTAGTGTAAGTGGTAAATATAAATTACCGCATAGACTGCATTTCGTCCTTCTATCTTCCAGTTATTCCCACTCTAGTTTTTCTATGATTAAGTTACACTACTCTAGGATTGAAATCGTTGAGCACAAACCTAGCAGCCTTTCTTTGTACCATCTTCAGCTCATTCAATGGCGCTACTTGATTTGGGTCGCAAACCGCTGAGCCATATTCCAAGATTGGCCTCACCAGGGTCAAATATCCTAATTCCTTTGCGGTGGATCTACTGCCTTTTAATACCTTTTTGTAATTATGAGGTCTGAAGAGGCAATGTCCTCAGTATATCATCTTAAAAATAATCCCACCTATTTAAAAATTCACCTCTTTTGTTCGAAACAACAAAAAAAAGGTATCTGGCTGCAAGTAAGGTTGAACTGCCTGGGCTGTTGTTGCTCTCGCAGCAGGACTGGGCCCGTGTGCAGACTCCACCCTCCCCCGGCCGTCATTAACACAAGTGGTAGGCTCTCTCTCGCGCATCCCCTCCTCGCCCATTCGCCGTCCACAACCCACAGCCATAACCAAGAGAACCAAACATTCGCACCACATAAAAATGGCTGCCAATCTCCAGCTGCGGGTTTTATCTTCCATAACTACACGTCAATTTGATCACTCCGAGTGCTATCAATAATAATAATAGTTATTATTACGAATGTCCACTCAGAGCAATCGGCCTTATTGCCTTCTTGGATAACAAATATTAGCTAATCCATCTTCACTCACGATACCGTCTTCCTTAATGAAATGAGAGCCCATAAATGGAAACTTTTTCAATATTCTCGGAAGAGGAGGAACGTCACGCATCACATACGCTAGAGTGTGTCATTGAAATATTAGAAGCCATTTATCTGAGTTGCCTAAGTAATGAAAGCTAATTATTCTTGAATCAATAGGATTTAAAGTGTCGTTCATATTCACTTTTCTTTTCATATTACAGAATATGGTGTAACGGAACCAAATTAAAATGAAAAGAAGTTCTTATTAATAATCTATGAATGTTCAATATTTACGAAGATCAACAGAAAAACAGATTTATCAGAAGACGTCTAGTACACGATAGACTATGGATTAATTTATCGCAACATATTTGTATCATTAAAAAAGTGTATCATAATTTTTAGTGACATATCATCTCATTGTTTTATGTTCTTTATTTGTGTGACTTGCACCTTATGGTGCTTTTGGCCCATAAGAGAATGCTATGGCTTCTTACAAAAACCGAAACATGTAGGCCTACCACAAATATAGGCCTATAGGAACATAAGTTCGTAATAAAAGTAAGTTGTAGTCTATTGAGTAGTGGAAAACTTGTAATCAATTGAATTGCTTCAATTCTAATACAGTAGATTAGGCCTTTTTAGGAAACACTGAAAAATTGCTTCTAACTTAATATTTCAGTATCATGCTAGACGCGCTAATTGACTTGTGGCGTTTCTTTACCGACACCCTCATTCTCGAAGAGGGTTAGACCTTATTTTCTTTTCATGGTAACTCCTAACTTCTTCGTAAGGACCTTCAGGAGGTAGGGTGATTGTGCGTAGCCCCTACTTGCATGGAGCACTTTGGATGGTGCTACACCCGGAAAGGCTCACGGCTGGAGACCCTCAGGAATTTGTGAGTAAATAGAACATCTATGAAGTTATTTAAACCGCACATTCATTTTGGTCATGCCTATATAGAGCGATTTTCATTGCGTTTGAATATGGACGCGGGACTCGGACCAACACAGCTGGGTATGCGCTCTTCGCTCACATAGCCTACAGCATTTTCGTTGCACCTGCACAAGCCGCTAAGTGACAATGTCGTCCACTTCCAGTTTGTCCCCTAACGCTAGTCAGGCCTTCCAGCCATATCAGAATAGAATCTTCTTCTTCTTCCTGGCGTTGTTCCCAATTATTTTTTGGGGTCCGCCACTCTGCACCTCGCTCTCCATTTGTTGAGGTTTCTTGTATCTAGGCTATAGGACGAAGACCTACGATACGCATATCGTCGTGTAGGGTATCCATCCCATGCCTCTTTGGTCGTCCTGTAGGACTTTGTCCATCAGGCTCGAGAGCAAGTGACTTCCTTACAATGGACTCTGTAATTGCTGGGGCTACATGCCTGTATAACGGAACAAGTTAGATCTGAACCTTACGATGCGCATGTGCGTCCAGTTGCATTACGTCTTCCCCCCGCCTGGATTCTTTGTCAACCAGTGAGCACATCCTTCATCACGCGCTGGTTAGATGTTGCCAAGTAGTCATTATTCCCAGAACCTTGGCAGGGTACAGATGCTGTCAAGGCATGCGAAGCAAGACTGAGCGGCTCTGTTCTTTGACAAGCATGGCAACAAGCATGCTGCCAGGAGTGTGTGAAGTGGGCGCGCTCTCAGTTCATTACCACCAATACCAATGCTATGTCAATAAGAATGCTCCTATTCGATACTTTATGCTTGCATAATATAACCACGACGAGCAGCGAGCAGCCCCAAACAGTTGTTGCAACATAGAGGGGAAATCGCATTTGCGCCTAGCGATCCCACCACTTCCCCTCCTAGACGAGACCCCGCCATGACAGGCCAGGTCTAACTTGCCACGCTATACCAACGCAACCGAGTCTCCCTCATTTTGGCTGGAATAGGGGCAATTTCAAGAGTATTTCGGACGTCTTCGTCCTTAATATGATCCAGCCGCGTAGAAAAGAATATGCTATCCATTTCGGGTTATATTTCTCTACATAAAAACCCGACATTGAGCCTTACGAGATTGTTATGCGGGGCTATACTGTATAGGCTATCCTCATAATACTTGAGGGCGTGACGAGTTTTAATGTCAAGCTGGAAGATAACAACTTCGTCTCATAGCGGACTTCGCAGGCGCAGTGACTATATTATTATCATGGACCATTCCCATTACTGCAACTAGGCCTACTTACCCCAACAAGTACCACAGGCCTTCTCACCATTGGCTAACTGCTGAGGGAATGGCTTTAGAAGTGCGATTGGTCGGAGCGAATATGAAAACTTAGAATGCACACCCTGATGAAACATTCCATGTCACACTTCCGTATTGGGACGCATACAATTCTGCTCTCTCTAAGGGTTGCTGTAGTGTATTAGACTACTATTACAGATGCTTTCCTCGTGATCAAACCGTATCCAATGTTTAGCAAGATAGGCTTGCTCACATTCGCGATGTTCCCTTCAGCCCAGAAGTTTACAGACACAAATCTATTATGCATGTGAAGTTTTGAACCATTTATTCAACATTGGCTGTACAAACTACAGTATCAATTTCTACTTTTCGTTCACCACGCCTTTTGCCCCAATTATAGTCTATTAAGGGGGACGTCAATGATATCTACCAAAATATCGATGTTTTATATATCGTCACATAACGTTTAGAGATTGTATTCCCGAAGATTGGAGGGGAAATTTAATCTCTAAGTAGACTAAATAACGTAAAGTTAAACTTATTGCTGATACACATGGGCCGCACCCACATTTCTCAACTTGCAGTTGTGCCAGTCCTTTGTCTTCTTGTATTAATTGCTATTTATCCGTGCATATTAGCAGAAAACTGTACTGAAAAGAGAAGAGCAAAATATGTCCTGGAACATATTAGCCTATCAATTAGAGTTTTATGAGTGACAAACTTTCATTGATGAATTACCGTACTTTCAAGTATTTTAAACAAATGTTCCTTCTTACCAGACACTATGAAAATGTGCTGAATTAAACATTTTACAGTTAATAAACTTTTAATTACACATATTTTACTGCAGGAGAAATCCTATACTTGCAAAACAAACATTCTTAAAAGTCTTTTTCACTAATTTTAATGCTAAATTTTAAAGTGTTTTAAATACGTTGATACTGTAATATACCAAGAAAAATACCCTTGCGCATGTTTGTTCAAACTCTATTGGTAGTCTAACATTAAATCTCAATTTTCAAAAAATTCGTTTCAAATATAACTTTAACAAGATGTTCAGTGAAGAACATATAGCCTACTTTCTCCTAAATGCATGGTTATTGTTATAACTCTTTGTCCTTTTCAAGGAGTATGATTGAATGTTGGTTGTAGTAGCTTGTTGAAATACAACGTGCCATAGGGATATTAAACATGAATATGAGGTGCCCTTTGCTAGTGCTACCTCTGTACCAAATTTCGTTCAATTCGGTTTCACCGTGTTTGAATTGATAGGGGGAATCGATTTGCACACATACTTGGCCACCATCTGCAAACTATTGGGCTGATGTTCTTGCAGTTTGGTCTGAATATGTTTCCCACATAAAGATATGGTGTTGCAAAATTTGGTAGAGACTAGATTATTAGGTTCGTCGTAATTACATTTTAGCTTTTAACATTTGGGTGGCCGCGATTACGTTTCCGTCAAGATAGCGGTGATATAAATCATGACACTGAGGTGCCCTTTGCTAGTGCTACCTCTGTATCAAATTTCGTTCCATTCGGTTTCACCGTGTTCGAATTGATAAGGGGAATCGATTTTCACACAAAGATGGCCGCCATCCGCAAACTATTAGGCGAATGACCTATTAGATTGGTCAAAGGATGCTCCCTCCATAAAGGTATGTAGTTGCAAAGTTTGGTAGAGATCGGATGATTAGGTTAATCGTAATTTGATTTAAGCTTTGAACATTCGTGTAGCCGCCATTACGTTTCAGTCAAGATGGCGGCGATATAAAACATGACACTGAGATGCCCTTTGCTAGTGATACCTCTGTACCAAATTTCGTTCCATTCGGTTCCACCGTGTTCGAATTAATAGGGGGAATCAATTTTGACATAAAGATGGCCGCCACCCACAAACTATTAGGCTAATAACCTATTAGATTGGTCAAAGGATGCTCCCTCCATAAAGGAATGTTGTTGCAAAGTTTGGTGGAGATCGGATGGTTATGTTAGTCGTAATTTAACTTAAGCTTTGAACATTTGTGTGGCCGCCATTACGTTTCTGTCAATATGGCGGCGATATAAAACATGACACTGAGATGCCCTTTTCTAGTGCTACCTCTGTACCAAATTTCGTTCCATTCGGTTTCACCGTGTTTGAATTAATAGGGGGAATTTATTTTCACACAAAGATGGCCGCCATCCGCAAACTATTTGGCTAATGACCTAGTCATTTGGTCAAAGGATGCTTCCTCTATAAAGGTATGTTGTTGCAAAATTTGGTAGAGATCGGATGATTAGGTTAATCGTAAATTGATTTAAGCTTTGAACATTTATGTGGTCGCCATTACGTTTCCGTCAAGATGGCAGCGATATAAAACATGACACTGAGGTGCCTTTTGTTAGTACTACCTCTGTACCAAATTTCGTTCCATTCGGTTGCACCGTGTTCGAATTAATAGGGGAATCTATTTTCACACAAAGATGGCCGCCATCCGCAAACTGTTACGCTGATGACCTATTAGTTTGGTCAATGGATGCTCCCCCCATAAAGGTATGTTGTTGCAAAATTTGGTAGAGATCGGATGATTAGGTTAGTCGTAATTTGATTTAAGCTTTGAACATTTGTGTGGCCGCCATTACGTTTCCGTCAAGATGGCGGCGATAAAAAACATGACACTGAGGTGTCCTTTGCTAGTGCTACCTTTGTACCAAATTTCGTTCAATTCGCATTCACCGTGTTCGAATTGATAGGGGGGGACAGACATTCAGAGTACACACACTCACACACACACAGACACACACACACACACACACACAGACTCACACACACACATACACACACACACACAGACTCACACACACACATACACACACACAGACAGACACACTTTTTTCGCCCTGTGTTGATCTCATAAGTCTACTTTCATTTTTTGCAAAAATCGAAAGTAGGCTAAAAAATGTAGGCCTACATCAATTTCCGGCCCCGTGGTGTTGGGATAGTGCGCCTGCCTCTCACCCGGAGGTCCCGGGTTCGATTCCCGGCTCCGTCAGGGATTTTAGAAACTGACGTAAGGACTGGAACGGGGTGCACTCAGCCCTGTGAGGACAATTGAGTAGCTGTATGACAGTGAGGCAGCGCCCTGGTCAATAAAACCAAGATTAACGGCAGAGGGGACCCGATGCGCTGACCACGCGTCACCCCAATATTTGCAGGCCAAATGGCTGGGCAGTGGTCGCTTGGTAGGCAAAGGCCCTTCATGGACTGTAGTGCCAGCGGTTATATAGTCTATAAATAGGTAATCAAAATTAAAATTTGAATTTCAATATAAACTCCAAATTTTGAGATAGAATTCTAAAAAATTAAACAGGATAGCTAATTCTCCTGATAATACGCATGCCATTTTTCATGCCAATGTGAGCAGCGGTTTGGAAGGTAGCCTAGGCCTATATGCTTTTTGCAATGCATAGTCTATGCATAATGTTTGACGTCTTCACTTGAGCCGGGTAAATATAGGCTACTGTATATAACACACTATTCCTGAAAAATATTACCTTTATTAACATTATTAATAGACCCTATCAATATTGTATTAATTGGTATTCTAATATTATTATCTATATATTTAAAACCCCAAGGTGATTTTTGTTACCGCGAGATTGGGATAACGTCTTAACCGATTGACTTCGTAATGCATTCTAACGAGAGCTCTTGGCATGTAGATTTGCAGAGTGCCTATAAAAGGAAAATATATGTTAAGGTATATTTTTAAACTATTAAAGAAAAATGTAATATTTGTCGCTCCCACGCTTGCGCACAATGGCCCTATTCCACCAGAGAAATGGAGGATCCCACCACGTTTTACTGAAATCTTTGTTTATGAGAGTTAAAAAGGGGGGAAATATTGTAGTGGCTCTATGGCTGAAAGTACAGTATAAGTGGAGGCAAATCACTTAAATGAAAGTGAGCTATAATCCTTCGACTTGATTTAACATCTTCCGATAAAAGACTTCAATTTTTCCAATTTCCAATTCGCTTGGCGTACTTTATTACAATCAATAAAGCTCAAGAGGAAACTTTGGAACGTGTAGAGTCACTAATTGCCTCAGCAAGGTTTCAGTTATGGCGATTTATATGTTGCGAAGTCGATCTTTCGACGTCCTTTAAGTTGCAACAGTGTCAAAAAGTAATCGTTCAAAAATGCATACCGTAGGCCTATAAGAGAATCCTTCAGTAAATATCTTCCCAATGACCGTCATGTTTTGACGGGTATTAACTAGTAATTATTATTAGTGTTAATATGATGATAAGCATTTCAAAGACGAAGGTTATGTCATTAGAAAAGAAACGCAAGAATATACAATGCCAGGTTGGAGGAACTAAATTGTTGCATGAGGAACATTTTAAGTACATGGGCTGTGATGGTAGTATGGGGAAGGAAATAGAGTCAAGGTAAAGAAAAACCAATGCAGTTAGTTCTCAGTTGCGATCCACAGTAGGCCCTATTCTGCAAAAAAGAAGTTAGTATAGTGTAGTTTTCCTAGGCGAAAACCCACATAGGACGCTTTGGTACTCCTGACCCCACACAGGACACAGCATAAACCTGGGAAAGTTGCTGAGTTTTAATTCACTGGCCGTGAAAGCCAATATACCATCTTTCTGGAGGCCTTCATAGGGAGGTTAAGGCCACTTGAGCTTTTAGCTCTAGCAGTAAAGAGGTGTAGGTGCGCTTCATAAAAAGGGAGGTAGCGCGCAGTTTGCTATTCTTGTGGGGGGTCCGGGCACGGACACCAAGAGCCCGCTGATGAGCCAGCTTGGTGTTCCTAGGCGAAACCCCAAAAAGAACACGGCATTAAACTAAAGAAAAATTGCTGAGTTTTAATTCACAAGCCGTGAAAGCCAATATATTGCCTACCAACTTTTAAGGTTATCAGCTTATCAGCCAGTAATAAAAGGAAGTTGAAAGCAAAGTTGTAAAAGTGTCTCTGAAGAATTTCTACCTACGTCTCACAAAACATAATCACGTAGGCCTATTTAAAAAAGCTTCTACCTTTCTCTTTGCACATAATAGCAGAGTCATAAATCACAAAGGAGATTAGATACTGAGAGTCCCATGGGTCTATCTGGAGTGTCGACACCAGGGTTAGGTGCATAACTTATCAAAAGTAACTACAGTACGTCACAGGAACCGTTACGAAAAATAATAACTGAATTACCGTTATAGTCACTTTATGTGAAAAGTACCTACGTCAAAGTAACTGTTATTTACCAAAATAATAACGGAATTACCGTTATAGTTCCTTTATGCGAAAAGTAACTACGTTACAGGAATCGTTACTTATCAAAATAATAACTGAATTTCCGTTCTAGTTACTTTCTATGAACTGTAATAAGTTATGGAAAAAAACATGTTCCTGCGATCCAGTGAGGAATATCAAATCATGGATATCTTTATCAGATCTATTGAACCCTAAAATCCTATGCTAATATTTCAGTGTTCATATTATTCTTTTCTTTGGGCATAGATTTATGTTATTTGAAGGAAGTTCTGGTTAGCTTGAGGGAGGCTGTGATGCTCTGAGAGCCGAGCGGTGTCACAATACTGGAGACGTGAAGTCTGCACAATCTATTTTTGGCTCACATCTTGCGAACAATGAAACTGAACTAAGTCGTCATAAGCTTGAAGGCACAATACAGAAGTTTCCTTGTATAAGGCAGCCAAGGTTGAATGCGCAATGGATCTTCGCGCTGATTGACGTCACAAATAGGTGTGACCACGAACATAATGCTTCAAAGGATTTGAACTTGTGACCAATGAAAGGCGAATGCTTAGGGTGGCCCGAATCTAAAAGTACCCACGCGACAGTGAATTAATAGATCCTACGATGCAATATTCTCCGCAATAGTATGGCTGTAATGTGCGAATTTTTACAAGACTTTTGATATGTGTTCAAACGTGATAGGACAATTTTATCGATTTATTGAGGAGCGGATATCCCCCTCCTAAAGATTTGAGTGATTGAATGAATACTGGGAGCCGAGCAACACGGAAAAGACACTTGATTTTGTGAAGCGGACGGCGAAGCCAGGCCGGGCTGTATAGCGATTACTTTTTACTTGTGCTAGTGACTAAAACTTAGTAAGTTGTGTGTCGAGCAACATATTGATTTTAGTGAGTACTTAAGTGGTTCTTACACCACAAAGTCAGGGCAAGTCAGCGATACTGCGATAGGACTCTTGTGTGAATTTAGTAGCACAAATAAGCAGTTATATTTTTGATATTAACCATTACACTTTCATTCAGCGCCAAGATGACGACCGACGGCAGAAGGAACATGGTATCATCAGCAACGACTTCAAGAGTTGAAATTATGGAAGGCTAGGTCCATAATACTGGATGATGACGAGGTCAATTCCATGGCATCGGACTAGACGCAGATGTGTTGAGTAAAAATTTGAATTAATTCATTTTGATGGGTAAAAAAAATAATCGCGTATAACTGGAAAATTGTATATTTTGTAAATAACTTTGTTTTGTGTGCGAATATGTAGATTCTGCCGGCATGATATTTTAAATAGCGATACGTGACAATTTTGCTGATTCTTTTTGCATTTAATATTCTATTGGCATTTGCTGATGTTGATCTGTTATGATTAGAGTACAAGTTCTTCAAGTTGTTGTGTACTTGAAAAGCCTAGTACTTATGAGGTTAATTATCACGGAAACGTTAGATAAGCGGTGACAAGTGGAACTTGATAATATTAATGTCAGGTCTGGTTTGGGAATTCTGATATTTACGATCGTTATGCAAACGCAGTGATTTTGTACTTTGTAATTTAAGCAACAGTAGTTGCACGGGAGGAATTTCTACCTCACCGTATTTGATGTTTTATTGCTTCAGTTCTGATCTGTGGTACCAGTTGGGTCTTTTTGACAAGCTATATTATGTGTGTGTGCTACGGTGTGATTCTACATGAGAGCTGGCGGGGACGTGATATCCAGTGCCGTTGCTAATACTTTTCAGGGTACGTGACCTATGGGGCGTATTTGCTGAGATTGAATCTTGATATCCCAGGTAGGGATTTTGTGTTTTTAAGAACGATGAATTTATTATGTCGCGATTACAGGAGCTGCGAGACTTCTACGAGGATTCAGGCTTTGGGCTTGAATAATATTATTATGCACACACATGGCACCGATTCAGCGCTTGTTTGACCTTGGACCCAGAATTGGAATATTCATTATGCATCCAGCATTGTGCTGAGATATTAGGCCCATAAATTGTATAAATGTCTTGCTTAACGATGCGTAAATACTTTTATTGAATTAAGGGATTAGATGCCCACGCCGCTTTGTCTAAAGATTTTTCGTCGTATTAATCGGAGTGTTTTTGTGCTTGTCCATTTGGCATTGCATTTCATGTCATTTATTGCTGTAAGCATTCTTGTTGTGTGACCGGCGTCGGCCGTGTGAATTTAATGTAATTATCGGGACGCATTCGGCGGTTCTTTCTGTTTTGCCTTGTCACGTAGCGCTCTGATTTGAGTAAATGGCATAAGACCTGCTCACAGGCCGCTTGTAATCTGTAAATATCAATTCGTGATACTATGTGTTTATTTTATAAAAGGGTTAGTGCATGCCGGCATAGATATTAATTTGTTTTACCTTTCTTATACTTTCCAGTAGTGACGTGATTAATTTTCCCACAGACAGGAGTTCACGGCCCAGTCGTATGTAGCGCATGGAAGTGAATTCCGGTCTAAATACTCAACTAATCAAAGTGTAGTTCGAAAAACGTATAGCGCGGCACATAATATTGTATTTTATTTCAGGTATTTTTATTTTGTTTGATCATTTTGTAAAATTTTGTATCGTGATGTGTTAGATCACGTGGGTTTAAGGCTGTCTAAGCCAAGTGTTTAGATAATTCTATTTAAACTGACATGCAGATCAGTTATTCATTTTTATTAGCTGTTGTGGTGAGTGGCAATTTTGTCAACACGGGCAAATGGAGCTTCCGTCTCTCAGCTGACGTTGGCAGATCGCCAGTCCTCATACTCGCTAAGTGGGTTGATGAACTCCCAGCTGTCACTCATAACAGAAGGTAGGGTTATCAGCACACGCAAGGGAGGATATATTTGTTCTATGGCTGATTCAGTATTAAATTGTATTTTGTTTTAACCTGTCATTTTAATTATTCATAACATTAGAACCTTATGGACCCTGGAAACTTTATGAGAGGCATGTTCTATAAACCAATTAGTGACCGATCATGACCCCGCAGTTTTCTCGTGTAATGTCATCTCTTCCAAAGGGCACATAAGATTTCTATGGCGCCCAACGTGGGTCAAATTGGTTTCTTTATGTATCACAAGGTGACAGTAAGGATTCTATGACTCCGACACGTAAGCCATTTTTTTTATGCGTACATTGGTGCAAAGTGTGGAAGCTGGGAAAAGCAATATGGAATGGCTAGACCAGTGAAACACGTCGTACGTATAAATAGATCACCGGATGTGATATTTTATTTACTTAGATAAGCGATGTGTTACCGCTAGAAATTTGTTATGTAAAATCTTGGAGTTTGTAATAGAATTAAATTTGGAACATAGTAGTTGAATTGAGATTTGATAAGTAAATACTAGAGCATATGTTCCAGGCGCCCAACCATTTAAAATAATACTTTTGTTAGCAATCCAAACTCCAAAAATTTGAATGACAGGAAGGTTATACCTTAAGAGCTAATTAATATGTTGGTCAATTAGTTATATTAGTCAGATATAAGGCTAGAAATTTGGTACTGAATCAAAGGGGTTTTAAAGACTGAATTAATAAAAATAATTGATATACTCAAGGATGTGTTGCATAGGGTAAATGTAAATGAATTGAGTAATCAAAGGGTTAAATTGGGGATAATTATGTGCGTGCATATGTGCCAATTTGGTGATGGTCTTGTCATTGTCCTATATTTCTAAAGTGTGATATTATATTGTGTGAAGATATGGCGACTCTCGCAGAAATACGTGAAGTGGTTGAGGAGGCAGCGAAACGCACTCAACAAAAATTAACTGAACTTAGGGTTGAAATGACAAATGAGATAGCGCAGGCTAGCGAAAAACAGTCTAACGACATGCAAATTCAAAGTGAAAAACAATCGAATGAACTTAAGGAACAATTACACACGCAACTCGAAATTCAAAGTGAAAAACAGTCTAACGAGTTAGAGGGGCGTTTGAACACAATAACCAAACAGAATACCGACGGTCTTGTAGCACTTACAACCGAGATAAAAGATTACACAAAACAGCAATTAATTTTATTAGCCAGTGACGTGGAGAATAATAATAAGAAACAACTAGCCGAAATCAAAAAGATTGAGGATACGTTCAGCTTAAAACTTGATAATCTAGATGAAGTCGTGATGGGTAAACTCGCACAAATTGAAAATGCATGTTCAATGAATACAGCAGAGATAAAGCGGGCGCAAAATCATTTAGAAGAGAAATTTATTAAAATCGAAGAAGGGGCACAGTTAGTCCAGACACAAATCGATACTATTGACGGAGGTATTAGCGAATTGGTCCAGGAGATGAGTAAACTAGAACTTGTATCAGGAAGTAGGTGGAAAGAAATTGAAACCGAGCAACTAGAACTAAGGGAAACGATGGAGTCGAACAATAACGGGATACTAGCGAAATTAACAACAATGGAGTCTAACAATAACACTGTAATAGCAAGGTTGACTACAATTGAAACTAACCAAGCAAATGTAGATAAGGGCCTAGATAAGGAGCTGGAAAAGGCGAAGGACAGCATTAGGAAGGACTGGAATCGGATGACGGCAGAGGCGAAGGACGAGAAGTTGATTATGGTAAAACAATTAGGCGATAACTGCAATCGAATCCGCGACATTGAAGAGAACATGAAAGCTAAGTTACAAGAACACAATGATCGTCTGATAAAGAGCGAGTTGAAATCGATGGAAAGGGGGACCATACTTGCCTCATTAGTGGACAGGCAGAAAGATGAACACTTAGATAAGGAGATAACTTCAAACAATTCGGAGACAGGTCGGAGCCCAGACACCGTGAACACACAGCTATTTAGAGAATGCGAGGGACGTGCTTCTACCCCTCAGGCAAACCAATTACCAGCTCAAGTTATTCAGGTTATTAGAGCGAATGATTTCCGCCCGAATAAATTTATACCTGATACTGGAGTTACACCGAAAATGTTCCTGAAAGAATTGGAAAATTTCTTTATGGACCAAAATCTAAGTCCGGAGAGACAATTGAGGACAGTAGAACGCTATCTTGGCGGCGGAGCATTAATTTGGTTCTTAAGCTTCCGCTATACATTTGAAACAATGGAGGGTTTCCGACAGGCGTTTTTAAAAAAAATTTGGGGGCCGAGCCATCAGCAAAACTTGAGGTTGAAACTCTACGCAAGAAAATACCACGGTTCACAACAAACCAGATTTGCAGACTACTTCACACGACAGATGTTAAATTTGCGCGATCTTGACCACCCACCGAATGAACAGGATCTCATAATGACGATTAGCAAGCAACTCCCTACACATGCTCAGCAATTTTTAGCAGCAGCAAATATAAGTACAGCAGTCGAAGCGGAAGAATTATTACGGCATTTAGATGAGTCCAACAATCAATTTCAAGGAAGGGAAAAAAGAGTAAACAGGGACGAGTTGGTTAACACCACTGAAATAGTAAAACCTCAGGCCGGAAACACTAAATCGCAGTCGACTAACACGGGAAATAATCAGAACCAAAGAAACGACACGGGAAATAATCAGAACCAAAGAAACGACACGGGAAATGAAAGGAGGTTCCAAACGAGGTACGACGACCAGCAGAGGAGAAAATATTATGAGGAAGGATATCCGCAGAGGAGATACCAGAACCAGGGACGATTCTATGGGAGACAGGAGATCCCATATAGAGGCAACAATTACGACAACAATTATAATCAGAGGTGGCAACAAAGACGGTACGAGAACCATGGTAACCGCAGAAACCAACGGTATCACGAAAAATCGGGACTACAGGATGACTATCGTAATCTAGACCAACGATACGAGGAATCGCAACGTTATTTAGAGGAGCTACAAAATACTGGAGGGGGAGAGAGAAATCGCTGGGAAAACGCGATGAACAGACGTAAGGATCCAGACAACTACACGGAAGATGACGGGGCGCAAAGCTTACAGATGCAGCGTGAAAGACAGGAATCTGGACGACAAAATCAAAATGGAGGTCGCCAGGATAAAAAAAAACATAAAAAACGACCAAGAAGACAGTCTCACGAGCGACCAGTGTGCTGAAGGAGATGGATGGATTGTGGCAAATATTACGGAGTGGATCGCGAGACCAGAGGATTGCCTAGAAGAAATCATTAAACCTCACAATGACACTATTATGAAATTACCTGTTATTTACGCTAGAATCGGCGGATTAAGGGTAAAATGTTTAGTTGATACGGGTAGTCAGATAAGTCTAGTATCTGAGGCCTTAGTGCGAGAGATAGGGCGGAATTACACAGTACCTATAATTCCGGTCCCTCAAATGAAAGTACGTGGCGTTATTCCTGAGCGCACCGTGACTTGTAAAACACAAGCGTACTTGGAACTAGAAATTCTGGAGCATACATTCGCTCAGAGTTTCATAATTCTACCTAAGCTAAACTTCAACATAATACTGGGATCAAATTTCATATGTGAATATCAAGCAGTCATCGACTTGCATAAAAACACTGTGAGTTTCAAGAATATAGAAGGAATGAGGAATGTGGGGTTGAACATGAATGAAGCGACTACAGGGGGAGAGGTAAACACCTGGCTGCTCGAAGCAATTAGTGAGGAGATAAGGGAAGAATTGGAGCTTGGAACTGATGGCATAAACACTGCACTCGTGGAATTTGAAGAAGAAGAAGAAGAAGAAGGAGCTGAGATATGGGCATTGTTGGCTGAAGCAGATGGCAACGCAGACGACTTCGAACAACAATTACAAGAACGCCTAGATGGAGTCAATTTAAGGGGTGCAGACAAAGAAAGACTCGAACAGATACTCAGAAAACACCGTAATGTCTTTGATACAATACCTGGGAAAATCTTAAATTTTAAATATTCTATGCAAGTCAGTGATTGGTCCCCATTTAAAAGCCGATTGTATCCAATACCTGAAAAATATCAGAACCAAGTAAGCGAGATTATTGGCGGGATGCTACAGGCTGGAGTTATACGCAAGACTCCCACGCCATTTCTCAATGCTATATTGGCCGTTGCCAAACCTAACGGTTCAATAAGGCTATGTTTAGACGCCAGACCCCTCAACAATAGACTTCTTCCAGAATATGACCAAGCGCCGTTAATCAGAGACGTCCTTAAGGGTTTCCGAGGAAAAAGCATTTATTCGAGTGTGGATTTGACCTCAAGTTTTCACCACATCGAATTGGATGAAAAATCCCAATTGTTGACAGGCTTCCTGTTCAACAATCAAACATTCGTATTTTCGAGGATGCCTTTTGGCGTTAAAACAGCGGTTGTGCCCTAATAAGAGCCCTAGATCGCAATTTGACAGAGGAGGTCAAGCAGATGACAGTGAGGTACATTGACGATATATTGTTGGCGTCTGACAATATTGAAGATCACATGAATAATCTGGACAAGTTACTGGACAACCTACGCACATCGAACTTCAAAATCAACCTTAAAAAGTCGCATTTTTTTAAAGATGAAATTTTGTATTTAGGACATGTTATCGATAAGGATGGAGTGAGACCAAATCCAGCCAAGATTGAAGCAATTATGAACTTCCCCACACCAACTAGGGTGAAACATGTTCGTGCTTTCCTGGGAGTTACGGGATTTTTCAAGGAAAATTGCCCGGGGTATACAGAGACGGTCGCCCCTATGCAGGAACTGCTCAAAAAGAATAACAAGTGGTTTTGGAATGACGTTTGCAATAAGTCTTTCCAGGCTACAAAGTTACTTCTAAAAAATTGTATCAAACTGGGTTACCCAGATTTTAGCCGAAAATTTGTTATTCAGGCTGACGCCTCATTCATAGGAATCGGAGCTATGCTATTCCAGGAAGATCCGAACAACCTTCAACATAGGTCTTACCTTGCCTTCGTAAGTCGCAAATTGCGCAAACATGAACGTAACTACACCGTAACAGAGCTGGAGCTTTTGGCTATACTTCACGCTTTACAACAATGGCGTAAAATAGTATTTGGTTACCCCATAACAATAAGAACTGACCACAAGGCACTAACGTTCTTATCCAAGACTACTATGCTCAGCGAAAGAATCACCAGATGGTCCATTTACATCCAACAATTTGATTTGGAAATTGAACATTGCCCTGGTAAGATGAATATAATACCAGATGCGCTTAGCAGGAACCCTGAGGCGGAAGTTGATGAGGATGCTGTCGTGAATCACCTTGAGTTAACAGATAAGGATCGTGAGTTTCTTGACGAACTGAAAGAACTACCCAGAGAACAGGAGGCAGAACCATGGATGATGCAGTTAATAAAATTCTTTAAAGGAGAACTACAGAGAGGAACACCAGCGTACAAGGAAGCTCTGATAAAGGAAGGAAGATACATGTACCGCAATAATTTATTACACAAATTTATTGATGAAGAACATTCGAAACTACGAATTGTGGTACCAGCGTCTTTACAGCGTGGATTAACATGGCATACACATGAAACCTTGGGACATATTGGAATCGATAAAGTTGAAGCAACTATAGCAGAGGCATTTACCTGGCCTCGTATGAGAACCACTATTTGTGAGGTAATCAAGACGTGCGATACTTGTCAGCGCACAAAACCTAACAATTACCTAATGAAGCAGTACCCGAAACCTTTGCTACCACTTAAACCATGTGAGCTGATGGCGATTGACACTTATGGGCCAATAACGAAAGGAAGAAGAGGATGCCGACATCTATTGGTGTGCTTAGATGTATTTTCGAAATTTGTGGTTTTGTGTCCCATACAAAAGACCACTTCGAAACAGGTTCTTAGCCGCCTTAAAATTAAAGTGATTCCGACCATGGGAAAACCTGAGTTTATTTTGTCAGATCACGGAAGTTACTTCACCAGCAATGAATTTAAACAAGGATTAATTAATCTTGGAGTAAAACATATATTTTCATCGATTCGCAACCCAGCTGCAAATTCGAGTGAACGTGTGATGAGAAATATTTCGTCATTCTTTAGGGTCTTGATTCCAAATGAACACTATAAGTGGGTGGATCGTATTAAGGATGTTGAGACTTGTATCAATTACACAAGACATGAGTCAACGGGAGAAATTCCTTTGGTTCTCCACCATAACAGAGTGCCTGAGAGATCGTGGGACAACATTGTCATCTGTCCACGTGATCCTATGCCAACACACGACTTAAGGATTCAAAATACTGTAGTACACATGAGAGCACAGGCTGACAGACGGCTAAGAAGGGTAAGAGGAAAGAGATTCCATCGGGAACTGAACGAGTCAGAGTTGGTCCTCATAAAGAAACCACCGCTATCTAATCCATCGAACAAGATATTCCACAAGTTCTGTGTTAAATATCTGGGACCATTCAAAATAATCAGAAATCTGGGGAACAATGCTTATCGAGTAGAAGAAGTGAGTACCGGAGCTCAGGCCGTGTACAACATTTGTAACATGAAGATTTATCATGAACAGGAACCTTGGGAGCCGAGAAGGAATAATGTCATAGGAGCAAATTGCACGGACATAGTACCATGCACAAGTACACTTGGCTAGCATCGGTGAGTACTCGTTGTGAAGAACGTAATCATTGTGTTGTTTACATCTGAGGAGGAAAGCAGGTAGTCTACTGCTAATGACGTCTAAGTGGAATGAGAGAGAAGAAATACCAGACACGCTTGAGGCGACGAGACATTGAGGAAACTCATTAGTGAAAGGTAGCTGAGTACTAGGCTGATAGCAGGGGCGTATAAGATCTACGGTTTGAAGAGGGGCTTACTCTCGCAGAAAAGAGGTGCCGTATGGAAGTGAAATCTACTTCTTCTAAGTTAAATTTCACCTTTTATGGGGTGAATGAACCCTAAAATCCTATGCTAATATTTCAGTGTTCATATTATTCTTTTCTTTGGGCATAGATTTATGTTATTTGAAGGAAGTTCTGGTTAGCTTGAGGGAGGCTGTGATGCTCTGAGAGCCGAGCGGTGTCACAATACTGGAGACGTGAAGTCTGCACAATCTATTTTTGGCTCACATCTTGCGAACAATGAAACTGAACTAAGTCGTCATAAGCTTGAAGGCACAATACAGAAGTTTCCTTGTATAAGGCAGCCAAGGTTGAATGCGCAATGGATCTTCGCGCTGATTGACGTCACAAATAGGTGTGACCACGAACATAATGCTTCAAAGGATTTGAACTTGTGACCAATGAAAGGCGAATGCTTAGGGTGGCCCGAATCTAAAAGTACCCACGCGACAGTGAATTAATAGATCCTACGATGCAATATTCTCCGCAATAGTATGGCTGTAATGTGCGAATTTTTACAAGACTTTTGATATGTGTTCAAACGTGATAGGACAATTTTATCGATTTATTGAGGAGCGGATATCCCCCTCCTAAAGATTTGAGTGATTGAATGAATACTGGGAGCCGAGCAACACGGAAAAGACACTTGATTTTGTGAAGCGGACGGCGAAGCCAGGCCGGGCTGTATAGCGATTACTTTTTACTTGTGCTAGTGACTAAAACTTAGTAAGTTGTGTGTCGAGCAACATATTGATTTTAGTGAGTACTTAAGTGGTTCTTACACCACAAAGTCAGGGCAAGTCAGCGATACTGCGATAGGACTCTTGTGTGAATTTAGTAGCACAAATAAGCAGTTATATTTTTGATATTAACCATTACACTTTCATTCAGCGCCAAGATGACGACCGACGGCAGAAGGAACATGGTATCATCAGCAACGACTTCAAGAGTTGAAATTATGGAAGGCTAGGTCCATAATACTGGATGATGACGAGGTCAATTCCATGGCATCGGACTAGACGCAGATGTGTTGAGTAAAAATTTGAATTAATTCATTTTGATGGGTAAAAAAAATAATCGCGTATAACTGGAAAATTGTATATTTTGTAAATAACTTTGTTTTGTGTGCGAATATGTAGATTCTGCCGGCATGATATTTTAAATAGCGATACGTGACAATTTTGCTGATTCTTTTTGCATTTAATATTCTATTGGCATTTGCTGATGTTGATCTGTTATGATTAGAGTACAAGTTCTTCAAGTTGTTGTGTACTTGAAAAGCCTAGTACTTATGAGGTTAATTATCACGGAAACGTTAGATAAGCGGTGACAAGTGGAACTTGATAATATTAATGTCAGGTCTGGTTTGGGAATTCTGATATTTACGATCGTTATGCAAACGCAGTGATTTTGTACTTTGTAATTTAAGCAACAGTAGTTGCACGGGAGGAATTTCTACCTCACCGTATTTGATGTTTTATTGCTTCAGTTCTGATCTGTGGTACCAGTTGGGTCTTTTTGACAAGCTATATTATGTGTGTGTGCTACGGTGTGATTCTACATGAGAGCTGGCGGGGACGTGATATCCAGTGCCGTTGCTAATACTTTTCAGGGTACGTGACCTATGGGGCGTATTTGCTGAGATTGAATCTTGATATCCCAGGTAGGGATTTTGTGTTTTTAAGAACGATGAATTTATTATGTCGCGATTACAGGAGCTGCGAGACTTCTACGAGGATTCAGGCTTTGGGCTTGAATAATATTATTATGCACACACATGGCACCGATTCAGCGCTTGTTTGACCTTGGACCCAGAATTGGAATATTCATTATGCATCCAGCATTGTGCTGAGATATTAGGCCCATAAATTGTATAAATGTCTTGCTTAACGATGCGTAAATACTTTTATTGAATTAAGGGATTAGATGCCCACGCCGCTTTGTCTAAAGATTTTTCGTCGTATTAATCGGAGTGTTTTTGTGCTTGTCCATTTGGCATTGCATTTCATGTCATTTATTGCTGTAAGCATTCTTGTTGTGTGACCGGCGTCGGCCGTGTGAATTTAATGTAATTATCGGGACGCATTCGGCGGTTCTTTCTGTTTTGCCTTGTCACGTAGCGCTCTGATTTGAGTAAATGGCATAAGACCTGCTCACAGGCCGCTTGTAATCTGTAAATATCAATTCGTGATACTATGTGTTTATTTTATAAAAGGGTTAGTGCATGCCGGCATAGATATTAATTTGTTTTACCTTTCTTATACTTTCCAGTAGTGACGTGATTAATTTTCCCACAGACAGGAGTTCACGGCCCAGTCGTATGTAGCGCATGGAAGTGAATTCCGGTCTAAATACTCAACTAATCAAAGTGTAGTTCGAAAAACGTATAGCGCGGCACATAATATTGTATTTTATTTCAGGTATTTTTATTTTGTTTGATCATTTTGTAAAACTTTGTATCGTGATGTGTTAGATCACGTGGGTTTAAGGCTGTCTAAGCCAAGTGTTTAGATAATTCTATTTAAACTGACATGCAGATCAGTTATTCATTTTTATTAGCTGTTGTGGTGAGTGGCAATTTTGTCAACACGGGCAAATGGAGCTTCCGTCTCTCAGCTGACGTTGGCAGATCGCCAGTCCTCATACTCGCTAAGTGGGTTGATGAACTCCCAGCTGTTACTCATAACAGAAGGTAGGGTTATCAGCACACGCAAGGGAGGATATATTTGTTCTATGGCTGATTCAGTATTAAATTGTATTTTGTTTTAACCTGTCATTTTAATTATTCATAACATTAGAACCTTATGGACCCTGGAAACTTTATGAGAGGCATGTTCTATAAACCAATTAGTGACCGATCATGACCCCGCAGTTTTCTCGTGTAATGTCATCTCTTCCAAAGGGCACACTATATAGATGATGAATACTTGTTAACCTTTCGAACAAGGTTATAGGCCATTACTGGTTACACAACTCGCAGTTTGCTTGAGGTTAGGTCAGGAAACCAGTTTCTTTTTAACGTTTTTGACACACATTTTTAGCCTATTTTCATTTATGAAAACAAAAATAGACTTATGAGATCACATTTTGTCCGTGTGTGTGTGTATGTGTGTGTGCGAATATGTGTATGTCCCCCTAATAAAATCTAAACGGCTGGAGCGATTTCAATGAAACTCAGTAAGTTCATAGTACTACTTTGTCTGACCTCGACTGTGCCATTCAAATTGTATTATCTCTCACCAATCTAACATGGCGGATGTGCGAAATATTTCATCGGCATTCTATACCTCCTAATCTATTACTGCTATCACCCTGAAATTTTGTATGGTGATAAAGGGCATTACTAAAAGTTCACCTTTGTGACTTTCAAACACCTGTTAAATACAAAATGATTATGGCGGCCAAGGGAAGTTGAAATATTTAAATCAACTTTCCTCGCGATTTAACCACCCGAAAGCAGTGAAACATGGTACAGCAAATGTTTATACACATTGTAAGGCAATAAAATCTAATTTAGGCTACTTCAATTGTTTACATAACCTGAAGATGGCTGGCTGCTGTGTGAAATTTTAAAATTAAGTTTTTATTTCTTGTGTCCTAATCTTCAGATAGAAGTCAACGATTGCATAACGAACCCACGCAATAATCGTCATCTAATAGAACATAATTTTATGGCCTACATATATATGTGGTGACCACCCGAAATATTTAGACGGTTCTCAATATCTAGACTACGTATCTATTACAACAATCAAACTGAAATTTTGTATGCTGATAGAGGGAATTAACATAAGAAGGATATCTGAAAATAGGCTATTTAGTTCTTCACGGAACTACTTGTTTAGTAATTAAATATTATTAATATTTTATGAATCACTGCTAATAAAATTTCAATAAAAATTAAACTTTATTTCACAAGAAATGAGAGTGAATAATCTTCAAAATGTAATTGAAAAGAAAACACCTGTCTCATTGCAAGCCCCATCTTGAGAAGTGAATGAGTATTTCCGTTACTTCGTTACTTTTAAAAGTAGCGGTGGTCCTTATTACTCTGGCCGGTTGGCAACACTGGTTGCGTGTTATGGAGCTTTGAAGTGTGCTATATCCACTCGCTTTCATTTTAGCGCCTCGCGTTAAAAAATGAGATGTGTATTCAAGCTCGTTTTGTGACTTGTTGATAATTTTGTGACAGCCTTTACCAAATGTTAATCACTGTCTTTAATTCAGCTAAATAGGGGAAATGTGTGTGATTAAGTCAAGTTAAATATTGTTACACAGCCACTCAGCCTAACGAGACGAGTATTTAAGTGATACTCGTAGACCATTGGATTATGTGTGTGTGTTTGTGACGGCAGTGAATGGCTGTGTAAAGAACGTAACAGCGGGAGGAGAGAGGTCCCATGTACAATAAGGACATCGAAGCTTTCTTTTAAAGCGCACTTGACGCCTTTAGGAGTGTCATAATAACCGTCATTTACTACAGATCTCAACCGGATTGTGTCAAGGACGTAGGGTAGACTGGCTGGGTATTTCTGTGGTGGCCGGGAGTGTTAATGTGCTACTTTATGCCTCGCTGGCATCTGGCATCCTAGCTCGGCAGTCCTCAAAATGGTTTTCGTAATTCCCATTTTAACCACCAAGCAAATGCCGGTACAGTTCACTTTCAACAGGTCCAAGGCCAATTTCTTTCCAAAATCCCTTCCCTGGCCCGTTCTGAATATAAAATATATGGAGAACGATAAACGATTGGATTATGTAAATTTATAGGCCTACTTACTGAATTTAAAGCGTTTTGAAAGCTCATGAAAACTTTGTGGTCCCTAACTTAACACTTGAATGAGCAAAATTGTCAGCTGTTAAATGGCAGAGTGAGACGGCTTTGGCACTATTAATGAAATTGAAAATCCACAGCCTGCTTCCAGTCTCCGACCGGGTCAGGAATGGAATGAATGAAGCCCCCATCTAGCGGCGAGGATATCAACTGTGCCGGCTGCCGAGGCCTGACGCACTCCTCTGGGGCAATGATGAAATGAATGACAGATGAAATGAAATGATAGTGGAGAGTGTTGCTGGAATGAAATTTTGACAGGGAAAACCGGAGTACCCGGAGAAAAACCTGTCTGCCTCCGTTTTGTCCAGCACAGATCTCACATGGAGTGACCGGGATTTGAACCACGGACCCAGCGGTGAGAGGCCGGCGTGCTGCCGCCTAAGCCACGGAGGCTCACTTTGGCACTATTAATAAAATTATTAAAACTACACAGGATGTTCCTGAATTCCTATTACACACTTCTAGGGTCGCAGAGAGGACCCGGTAGAAAACATTTGTATGCCTTTCTCATACCCGGAAACGCAACACTTTGCTGCTACATTGATTCAGTGGCGTACCTACGGGACCTACGGGAGATGAATAAGGGGATCAATCCCTCCCCAGAGCCAAACAAGATGTTCAGTAAAGAACATATAGCCTACTTTCTAATAAATGTATGAATAAGGTACTTGAGCCAAAAAAGGCCCTGTTCCAAATAAGGCCCATCTGGGATTTTATTAGCAGAATAATCGAAATTATGCACGATTCTTAGTGTTTCTGATAGCTAATAGCCTTTGACGGCAAGACTAGAAACTACAACTGTTGATGCGAACGATTCCACGATGTTTGCTTCAGTCTAGTAGTAAACGGTGTCCGAAACTCTTTTTGTTACTATTTCTAGGTGTTTTAATAAACCTCCTTCATTTTTATGAAATTTAACATAGGCTACATAGAACCGGTGGGCTTATATAATTTCAAAGAATGTGATTTGTAGATGAATATACTGTATTGATATTTTCCGCTTAATGTGCATCTCTTTATCTCTTTTCATTTACATATGGGCCTTATTTGGAACAAGTATTAGGCCTTATTTGGAAAGGATGCTTATAATAAGGCCCGTTACTCATATTTATAATATTGTATTATTGCTGAAATATTTGCCAGTGATTATAATTATCGACCCATGTTTTCATTACTGCTTGTTTTCAAGTTAAATCCAGGACACCGTTCAGATTTTTCCCCCTTCAAGTAAAAATACAAAAAAAATCTTTAACGTTAAGTGGGCCTTATTTGGCACATTTACCTTATAGTTATAACTCTTTGTCTTTATCAAGGAGTATGATAGAATCATTTCTTGGTTTGTGTCGTGTGGCCTCCTGAGAGGCCTAGTGCAGGTCTTTCTATATGACGCCTGTGGGCGACCTGCGCGTCAGGATGGGAGATGGAATGGATGAAGATGAATGAAACTGGGCAAGGATGTGGAAGGAAGCGGCCGTGGCCTGTCAGAAGGTACCATCCCAGCATTTTCCTGGTGTTGAAAATGGGGAAACCACGGAAAACCATTTCAAGGATGGCCGACGGTGGGACTCGAACCCACGCGTCTACTGAGTCAGCAGAGAGCTTGGCCCCATGACCTAACAATGCGATTCAGCCAGCGTAGCCACTGCTGTCGGTATTTCTTGATTGAATACCTTAGAAACTATTTACCTCTACCAAACACCAGAACCTTGGAAAAACAACTACCATCATTGAAGAAAGGAAGAGAAGACATATCTCAAGAATTTTATGGAACTGGAGACATGATCGACCGGACGTTTCGCCGTGTTTGAATTGATAGGGGGGACAGACATAAAGAGTACACACACATACATACACACACACTCACACACAGACGGACACACAATGTTTGACCCTGTGTAAGCTAACACTTATTGAATGAGCAAAATGGTCATCTTTTCAGTGGCAGTGAGATGGCTGTGGCATTATCTTGCCTCATCCCTTTCCATAAATACACCACTAGGCAGTTGCCATTCTGTTAGTTTCTCAGTGTGAGTGTCTTTTTGGAAAGTGAATAGAAAGGAGCATATGATTTCACGAAGACAACTCCACATTATAATTTAATATCAACAAAATTGTTATTTTTCCAACATTTGCACATTGATAAATGCAAGAAAATCTACAGCGCATAAAATGCTAGTGAAATCAAGCACGAAAAAATATAGATTGGGGTTTATGAAACTTCGGGGTTATGTCTCATTATGTCCGAGCCTTGCCCCCAATGTAATTTAAACTCAGCTCATCCGCCTCCAGACGCTAGTCTAGTTACGCCACTGCATTGATGACATTACCTTAAAAGAGAGTATTGTCGTCTCCGTTGCGTAGTTGCCACCCCGGAGGTCCACGGTTTGATTCTCGGCTCTGCCACGAAATTTGAAAAGTGGTATGAGGACTGGAACGGGGTCTACTCAGCCTCGGGTGGTCCAAATGTGTAGAGGTGGGTCGATTCCCACCTCAGCCATCCTCGAAGTGTTTTTCCGTGGTTTCCTACTTCGTCTTCGGGCAAATGCCGGGATGGTACCTACCGAAAGGCCGCGGCCGCCTCCTTCACACTTCCTTGCCTAACCCTCCCACTCTTCACATCCCTTCATCAGCCCCCTGTTCTCTTTACAGGTGAGGCCGCCTGGGCGTCGAGCTGGTCATACACCCCAGTTGTATCCCTGACTCAGAGTCTCAAGCTCCAGGACACTTCCCTCAGTGGCGGTAGAGGTGGGATCCCTCGCTTAGTCCGTGGGAAAAGCCAACCCTGGAGAGTAAAACGATAGCGAAAAAGGAGAGAGTAGGCTATTGAATTAGTCGTTAGTATTCGCATCTCACTTGCACTCACTTGACCTCCAATTAGCCTCGTCCTCTTCATGTTGACTATTTCCCAATAATGCAAAGGCAGCTTCGGTGGCGTAGTTGGTAGCATGCTGAGCGTCTATGTCCAAGGTCGCGGGTTCAAACCTGGACGAAGTCGTCAGATTTTAAGAGCGTTAAAAATCCCTCGTTATGCCTTCATTCGGAGGGGAAGTAAAGCTGGCGGGCCCATGTCATTGATTTATGGCATGACTCTAACTAAACTTGTGTGAAGCAATATTTCTAGGTTTGATTAATACTCATAAGTTTCAACGTTCGTCACCAGACGCTGGTTGCGATAGCCTCTAGTAGTAGCGAAGTTCACAGCTAGATGTCGTGGACGGTAGCATTTGGTGGCGAAAGTAGGAACTACCGCAGTCCTTACTTGAATTAAAAGCAGATACAGTTTTAGTATTGTTTCAGACGGAAATATAAACTCTTTTCTATAACTGTATAAACACATCAATGCGGAACCATTATAGCCTAAGTGATTTAAATCATAGAATGAAAAGCAGATATCACACACTAATACAGCCATCACAACTAACACCGGTTATCAGACAGATTCTACACACACCCAAAGTACACGGGGCTATATGACCGCGTTGTCGCAGCTCCCAGACTAAGGAACCAAACAACCAATAATGCAAAGCGATAAATCTAATCAAATGAAATTAGAATTCATAAATATTATCTAAGTCTATATCTACTGTATATTTTTGCAGAAGGAATGCTTAACCTAAAATAGATCAAATCAGATTAAGAATTTATTTTTGGATTGTCTGAAGAAGAAACTGGCCGCGGTAGCCGAGAGCACGGCCGCGCTACCTAGAGCCTCGTTGACATCGGGAGAGCGTGGATTTGAATCCCATCTGAGCTATCCTGTAAATGGTTTTCGTGGATTCCCATTTTCACCCATGGGCAAATGTCGGGACGGTTTCTTTCCACAGGTCCACGACCAACTACCTTCCAAAATCCTTTCCCTGACTCTTCCTTCCAAGCTAGCGGTCACCTGTCACCATCCCCAGTTGTATCTACCTACAAGGTTTGTTCAGCTCGCAGACACTGTCCTTGCGACGGTAGAGGAATGATCCCTCGCAGAGTCAGCTGAGAGAATAGGCAATTTTTTAAAGAATGTCAAAAGAAACTCTCTTTCCCTGGACAATTCATTATTTCATAAATTAAGTGGTATATCAGTTAGTGTTCTTGACTGTCTCCACGGAGATCTGGGTTCGTCTCGGGGCTGCCAAGGAATTTAATAAAATTCTGGTCTGAGGTGTGTAAACGGGACACACTCAGCATTGTGAGGGAAATTTGAGTAGAGCTGAGTTGGATTTCTACCCTCAGCTATCTTGGAGTTTCATTGTTTTCCTCTTCTACTCCATGCAAATACCGCGATCGTCCCTAACTTAAGGCCATGATCACTTGCTTTCCAAACCAACACACCTTGGCAGACCGGAGACGAACCCGGACTTCCAAGAACACTAGCCAATACACCACTTAATTTATGAAATACAATACATTCCCTACACTACTATAGACACCACAATACCAATAGAATATCTTCTGCTCCAAATCTCGGATAGCCAGAGAATGGGACGAGAGTATTATTTACCACAATCATCACCTGGTAGGCAAGCCTCCGTGGCTTAGGCGGCAGCACGCCGGCCTCTCACCGCTGGGCCCGTGGTTCAAATTCCGGTCACTCCATGTGAGATCTGTGCTGGACAGAACGGAGGCAGACAGGTTTTTCTCCGGGTACTCCGGTTTTCCCTGTCAACATTTCATTCCAGCAACACTCTCCACTATCATATCATTTCATCTGTCATTCATTTATTCATTGCCCCAGAGGAGTGCGTCAGGCCTCGGCATTCGGCACAGTTCATATCCTCGCCGCTAGATGGGGGCTTCATTCATTCCATTCCTGACCCGGTCGGAGACTGGAAACAGGCTGTGGATTTTTTTTATCACCTGATAGGCAACATGTGATTATTACAGTAGTTACAACGATTCCCTAATAGCCTTATACAAAAATCTTTCTCAGTGAGATTAATAATCACAACCTGAATAAAATGAAATAAAATAAACAAAAACTCCATAAAAATATCTAAATCACAGGGTATGTTAGTTTTTTTTTTTTTTTTTCGTGTAGCCTCCAGAGAGGCCGAGTGCAGGTCTTTCTATTCGACGCCCGTGGGCGACCTGCGCGTCGCGATGAGAGATGGAATGGTTGAAGATGAATGGAACTGGGCAAGGATGTGGAAGGAAACGGCCGTGGCCTGTCAGAAGGTACTGTCCCAGCATTTGCCTGGTGTTGAAAATGGGAAACCACGGAAAACCATTTCAAGGACAGCCGACGGTGGGGCTCGAACCCACGCGTCTACCGAGTCAGCAGAGAGCTTGGCCCCATGGCCTAACGCAGCGCATTTAGCCAGCGTAGCCACTACTGTCGGTAGGGTATGTTAGTGATTAAGGTTCATATTGTAGGTTGAGGTTTGATACACACCTTAAAAAGGAAAAGTACGAAAATTCTTATAAACTTGGAATTTATAGGCCTAAGGGAAACAGTGATATATTCTTAACAAGATGTTCAGTAAAGAACATATAGCCTACTTTCTCCTAAATGCATGGGTATTGTTATAACCCTTTGTCCTTTTCAAGGAGTATGATTGAATGTTGGTTGTAGTAGCTTGTTGAAATACAACGTGCTATAGGGATATTAAACATGAATATGAGGTGCCCTTTGCTAGTGCTACCTCTGTACCAAATTTCGTTCAATTCGGTTTCACCGTGTTTGAATTGATAGGGGGAATCGATTTGCACACATACTTGGCCACCATCTGCAAACTATTGGGCTGATGTTCTTGCAGTTTGGTCAGAATATGTTTCCCACATAAAGATATGGTGTTGCAAAATTTGGTAGAGACTAGATTATTAGGTTGGTCGTAATTACATTTTAGCTTTTAACATTTGGGTGGCCGCGATTACGTTTCCGTCAAGATAGCGGTGAAATAAAACATGACACTGAGGTGCCCTTTGCTAGTGCTACCTCTGTACCAAATTTCGTTCATACGGTTCAACCGTGTTCGAATTAATAGGGGGAATCAATTTTGACATAAAGATGGCCGCCATCCGCAAACTATTAGGCTAATGACCTATTAGATTGGTCAAAGGATGCTCCCTCCATAAAGGTATTTTGTTGCAAAGTTTGGTAAAGATCGGATGGTTATGTTAGTCGTAATTTGATTTAAGCTTTAAACATTTGTGTGGCCGCCATTACGTTTCTGTCAATATCGCGGCGATATTAATCATGACACTGAGATGCCCTTTGCTAGTGCTATCTCTGTACCAAATTTCGTTCCATTCAGTTTCAACGTGTTTGAATTAATAGGGCGAATCGATTCTGACACAAAGATGGCCACCATCCGCAAACTATTAGGCAAATGACCTAATAGATTTGTCAAAGGATGCTCCCTCCATAAAGGTATGTAGTTGCAAAATTTGATAGAGATCGGATAATTAGGTTAATCGTAATTTGATTTAAGCTTTGAACATTCGTGTTGCCGCCATTACGTTTCAGTCAAGATGGCGGCGATATAAAACATGACACTGAGGTGCCCTTTGCTAGTGCTACCTCTGTACCAAATTTCGTTCCATTCGGTTCCACCGTGTTCGAATTAATAGGGGGAATCAATTTTGACATAAATATGGCCGCCATCCGCAAACTATTAGGCGAATGACCTATAAGATTGGTCAAAGGATGCTCCTTCCATAAAGGTATGTTGTTGCAAAGTTTGGTAGAGATCGGATGGTTGTGTTAGTCGTAATTTAACTTAAGCTTTGAATATTTGTGTGGCCGCCATTACGTTTCTGTCAATATGGCGGCGATATAAAACAAGACACTGAGATGCCCTTTGCTAGTGCTACCTCTGTACCAAATTTCGTTCCATTCGGTTTCACCGTGTTTGAATTAATAGGGGGAATTGATTTTCACACAAAGATGGCCGCCATCCGCAAACTATTAGGCTAATGACCTTTTACTTTTGTCAAAGGATGCTCCCTCCATAAAGGTATGTTGTTGCAAAATTTGGTAGAGATCGGATGATTAGGTTAGTCGTAATTTGATTTAAGCTTTGAACATTTGTGTGGCCGCCATTACGTTTCCGTCAAGATGGCGGCGATATTAAACATGACACTGAGGTGCCTTTTGTTAGTACTACCTCTGTACCAAATTTCGTTCCATTCGGTTGCCCCGTGTTCGAATGAATAGGGGGAATCGATTTTCACACAAAGATGGCCGCCATCCGCAAACTATTACGCTGATGACCTATTGGTTTGGTCAAAGGATGCTCCCTCCATAACGGTATGTTGTTGTAAAATTTGGTAGAGATCGGATGATTAGGTTAGTCGTAATTTGATTTAAGCTTTGAACATTTGTGTGGCCGCCATTACGTTTTCGTCAAGATGGCGGCGATATAAAACATGATAGGGGGGGACAGACATTCAGAGTACACACACTCACACACACACAGACACACACACACACACACACAGACTCACACACACACATACACACACACACACATACACACACACAGACAGACACACTTTTTTCGCCCTGTGTTGATCTCATAAGTCTACTTTCATTTTTTGCAAAAATCGAAAGTAGGCTAAAAATAAATTTTGAAAATTGTATTTTAAAATTTTATAAGAATTTTTACATTGTTGAAGTTGCTTCTGGTTGCCAGGAAGAATACCATACTGGGTTATGTGCAGCATTTGTCAACAATATTTGTAGCATATTTAACAATCGAATGAATATTGGCCTCTTTTTTTTTCTGAAAATATTCAGGTGCTCAGAATAAAGACTCTATAAAAATATCTAAATCCCAGTGTATGTTAGTGATTGAGGTTCATTTTGTAGGTTGAGGTTTGATACACACTTTAAAAAAGGAAAAGTACGAAAATTCTTATAAACTTGGAATTTATAAGGGAAAAAGTAATACATTGTTATAAAGGCGGGAAATTTTGAAAATTGTATTTTAAAATTTTATAAGAATTTTCACATTATTGAAGTTGCTTCTGGTTGCCAGGAAGCATACTAATACTGGGATATGTGCAGCATTTGTCAACAATATTTGTAGCATATTTAACAATCGAATGAATATTGGTCTTTTTTTTCCCCTGAAAATATTCAGGTGCTCAGAATAAAAACTCTACAGAAATATCTAAATCACAGTGTATGTTAGTGATTGAGGTTCATATTGTAGGTTGAGGTTTGATACACACTTTAAAAAAGGAAAAGTACGAACATTCTTATAAACTTGGAATATATAGGCCTAAGGGAAACAGTGATATATTCTTAAAAAGGCGGGAAATTTTGAAAATTTTATTTTAAAATGTTATAATTAGAATTTTTACATTGTTGAAGTTGCTTCTTGTTGCCAGGAAGCATACCTATACTGGGTTATATGCAGCATTTGTCAACAATATTTGTAGCTTATTTAACAATGGAATGAATATTGACCTCTTTTTTTTTCCTGAAAATATTCAGGTGCTCAGAATAAAAACTCTATAAAAATATCTAAATCCCAGTGTATGTTAGTGATTGAGGTTCATATTGTAGGTTGAGGTTTGATACACACTTTAAAAAAGGAAAAGTACGAAAATTCTTATAAACTTGGAATATATAGGCCTAAGAGAAACAGTGATATATTCTTAAAAAGGCGGGAAATTTTGAAAATTTTATTTTAAAATGTTATAATTAGAATTTTTACATTGTTGAAGTTGCTTCTTGTTGCCAGGAAGCATACCTATACTGGGTTATATGCAGCATTTGTCAACAATATTTGTAGCTTATTTAACAATGGAATGAATATTGACCTCTTTTTTTTCCTGAAAATATTCAGGTGCTCAGAATAAAAACTCTATAAAAATATCTAAATCCCAGTGTATGTTAGTGATTAAGGTTCATATTGTAGGTTGAGGTTTGATACACACTTTAAAAAAGGAAAAATACGAAAATTCTTATAAACTTGGAATTTATAAGGGGAAAGTAATACATTGTTAAAAAGGCGGGAAATTTTGAAAATTTTATTTTAAAATGTTATAATTAGAATTTTCACATTATTGAAGTTGCTTCTGGTTGCCAGGATGCATACTAATACTGGGATATGTGCAGCATTTGTCAACAATATTTGTAGCATATTTAACATTTGAATGAATATTGGCCTTTTTTTCTGAACATATTCAGGTGCTCAGAATAACAACTCTATAAAAATATCTAAATCACAGTGTATGTTAGTGATTGAGGTTCATATTGTAGGTTGAGGTTTCATACACACTTTAAAAACGGGAAAGTACGAAAATTCTTATAAACTTGGAATTTATAAGGGAAACAGTGATACATTGTTAAAAAGGCGGGACATATTGAACATCTATATATTTAAAACAGTAAGGTGATTTTTGTTATCACGAGATAGAGAGAACGACAGAACCAATTTACTTCGTAGAGCACTCTAACGAAAGCTCTTGGCCTGTAGATTTGCAGAGTGTCTCTAAAATAAACAAATATAATACGGTATATTTTTAAATAAATATAGAAAATAGCAGAATTCTTGCCCCTCGCGCATGCGCACAATCCGCCTGGGCTCATGACAAAATGGCGGTGAGAAGTCCATTAAAATGTAAGTTATTTAATAAGCTTCCATGTAATTGAAAACATACATTAACCAAGTTCTGACAATACAATATAATAACAGTATGAACATATACGAATATATATTGATTTTATTGATAATGAATTGGATTATTTTCTTCAGGTAGCGGCTTTTGAAGATAGTGAATGGTTGCGTCTGCATTTAACTGTGAGTGCGCGAGTAGCTATTTGGTTAAGGCGATTGACTGTGGATCCAAGGATCGCAGGTTCGATCCCAACTCTCGCCAGTATTTTTTTTTTTTTGCCACTGAAATATTGTTTTATCAAGGAGTATTAGTAAGGTTTTATGTCAGTTAAAGATACATATTTCTACACATTTTCTCAACACGTTTTATTTCCGTTTTACCATTGCATTACAGCATGTCCTCAATACGTCGTTTGAATATCTGCAATCAGTTCCAGTAACTGACAACAGATGGCAGTAGAGCAGATTGCGTCGATATATTTAAAACACAAGGCATGGCCTTGATGGCGAGTTTTCGCGTGATAGTTAAATATTGTTTTATCAAGGATTATTAGTAACGTTTTATGTCAGTTAAAGATTCCTACATTCCCTCTCAATAAGTTTTATTTCCGTTTTACCATTGCATTACAGCATGTGGTCAAAAGAGCTAATATCTGCCATCAATTGCAGTAACTGACAACAGATGGCAGTACCTCGCCCATATAGTTTCAGTAACTAACAACAGATGGCAGCACCATTGCATCGATATATTTAAAACACAAAACATGGCGCTTTTTCAAGTGATGGAGAGTTATAGAGGGGAATTTTTAAGAAGGGAAACGTTGAAGAACATTAACTGACAGTTGAGTGTGTAGGCTATGTTGTTTATGTACTTTAATATTGCAATTTCTTCCCAATGCTTCGGTGGTCAAGTTGGTAGCATCCTAGACTAAAAGTTATAAATTATGCATCGTCGATATACTCTTAAATTATTAGTGAAAAGGTAGTTTTCCAGGCCCTGGCGCGTGTCCACAATTGCTTTCGCCATGAGAGACACTTGGCAAACATAATTCGTTTGAAGGGCTCCGACATCGTTGTCACTCAGCCCCATGTACTTTGGTGTGTAAGTGTAAAATTTTCTCTGATAACCCGTATTATTGTGATAGCTGCATTACTTTGTGTATTTGTAATTAAGGTGGGAAATGGCAAGGTGACGGCCGAGGCCTTAAGTTAGGAACCATCCCGGTATTTGCCTTGAGTGGAAGTGGGAAACCACGGAAAACCACATCTAAGATTGTCGAGGTGGGAATCAAACCTTCCTCTTCTTAGTTATACCTCTAGAGACTGAATGTGCCCCGTTTTTGCCCTCAGACCAGAATTAAATTTCTTGGCAGAGCAGGAAATGTAACCCGGGTCTCCGAGGCGATAGCCAAGAATGGGTGGGCTTCCATGTGTTAATACGATTTTTGACATGCACGGGACATAGAATTCTAAAACAGCCTCCATTAGGGTGACTGCCGAAGTGAGTATTGAGTATATGCCTAAGCTCATTCCAGTAGTTGGCGAAGTTATTCTATGTTCCCCTGCAAAATGTACTGCCATAAACTATAACAGGTGATGGAAATAGCTTATTTAGAGCAGTTTTGTACTGTTTATATCAAAATGAAGAACGTCATTCTGCGCTGCGTTTTCAAGCTATTGCCAAACATTTCGCTGGCAGGAACAATTATAAGGAATTTATTGTAAGCGATCAGTCTCATCGCATTCTCCTCACCAACCAACTTGAGTATGAGAGTCTCTGGACGGTCATGTTGAACTTCATTGTATAAGACAGTTGTTTAATGATTATTTGTTTAGAGTACTGAATCTAACTACGCAGTTGATTTCGGCAATGGAAGTATTTTTTGCCATTTAATATTTAGCGGCTCCGATATTGCAGGTCACTATAGTGTTATCGAATAATACGAAGCCACATTTAAAATCCAATATAAATAGGCCATTTCAGAAACAATTCCAGATGTTATGCAGTACAGTGAAAGGTCTTTGACGATCAAATGTAAACATTGTTCTACATTGTATTTCTCTTGCGTAAAATCTACGCGCGGTTACTTTGGCCTTTACTGTTGTGATGGTAAAATTGATCTGCTGAAATATAAAATATTTGCCAAGCTGCAACAATGCAATGATATTAATTTTAAAGTCTGTCTGTCTGTCTGTTAGGTAGTCAGCCCGAAGGCTGGTTGGATCCTCAAAAAGTACCGCCGTTACGTTATGTGAGTAGATACCCACAAAAACCCAAGGCAGCGCTATTTTGAGGCGTTCTAGGCAAGAAGAGGAGTGAGGTAGTTTGCCATTGCTTTCCTCACTGAGTCAGAACAGTAGTCCTAACCCTATGAGTTGAACCTTTCACAGCATTCACAGGCACTGACTGTGCCCCGAATGCCATTACTAAGCACCACCCATACCTCAGTAGCTTCCATATAATCACAGCCATGAGTGAGACTGAGACATCGGTGAAAAGCCACCTTTTACTCTAGCCTGTGCCAACTGACAAATGCAAAAGTACTGTATTCATCAAGAGATGGGGAACATTGAGCTTATATCCAGTAGTTCAAACACATACATCAGCGTTAACATATTGGCGAACATATTTCATTTGATGGACTCAGACATCGTCGTCACTCAGCCCCGTCTATTTTGGTGTGCGAGTGTAAACTTTTCTCTGATAACCTGTGTTAATGTGATGGCTGTGTTGATGTGTGCATTTGTAATTAATGTGGGGAATGGGGAGTTAACGACCGAGGCTTTAAGTTAGGAACTATCCCGGTATTTGCCTGGAGTGGAAGTGGGAAACCACGGAAAACCAAATCCAAGATTGTTGAGATCGGAATCAAACTTTGCTCTTCTTAGTTTTGCCTCACGAGTGCGCCCCGTTCCAGTCCTCAAACCAGAATTAAATTTCTTGGCAGAGCGGGGATCGAACCTGGAATCCGGGGCAATAGCTCAGAATGTAGCCTTAAGAATGGGCTTCCCTGTGTTAATACGATCTTTGACAAGCACTGAACATATAATTCTAAAACTCCCTCCATTACTGTGGCTGGCGAAGTGAGTCTATGCTCATTCCAGTAGTGGCGAAGTGATTCTATGCTCCCTTTCATAATTTACTGTCATGGAAATACAAAGTATTGTACCTTCAACAGGTGATGGAAATTCATTATTTACAGCAATTTCATTCTGTTTATTTCAAAATGAAGATCGTCATCCTGAGTTGCGTTTGCAAGCAAATTGCAAAAATTGCAAGGATTTTATTATTGGCGATCAATCTCATCGCATTCTCATCAGCAACCAACTTGAGAATGGAAGTATTCATTGTAGGCCTATATGTGAATGTTATTGTTTATTGATTATTTGTTTAGAGTGCATAACAATGGGTCTAACCACGCAGTTGATTTTGGCAATGGAAGTAAGTTATTATTTGCCATTTAATATTTGGCGGCTACGTTGATGCAGGCCACTATAGTGTTATATAAAATGACGTTAATTTGGGCAGAAATGCTGCTATAAATAAACCCATTTGACGAAATAGAACATTAGCCGCAAAAAAGTGGGAAATCGGAGAAAAATACGAAGCCACTTTTAAAATCCAATATAAATATGGCATTTCAGAAACAATTCCAGATACTATGCCGTTACAGTTTAGGGTCCTTGACGAACAAATGTAAACATTGTTCTGCACTGTATTTCTCTTGCGAGAAATCTACACTTACTTTGACCTTTGCTGTTGTAATGGTAAAATTAATCTGAATAAATATAAAATATTTGACAGGCTTTAACAATTATTTTTCACTGGAGATGATATCTCAAGGAATTCCAGAGGGACTAATCGGCAGTACAATGCTATGTCCTTCGTTTCATGGCGCAGCGGTCAAGCTGTATGCCTCTCTCCAAGGCGGATCGGGTTCGATTCCCGGTCAATACATGTGAGATTTTTGATGTGAAAGGCCATGTCCTGTGGTTCGGATTCCACGTTAAACGGAGGTCCCGTGGCTTATGATCGCGAGATTAACGGTCACGTTAAACTGCAAGCTTCCTTCCTTCCTTCGTTTCATTTGGAGCCAATGTTACTGTGCCACACGCACACGGTCCACATTGTTTTAAAATGTATGGAATTGCACATCATCGCATTTCTTCGTTATATTCCAAAAATATAAGCGATGGTTTGCGGCCAGTTGCATTAGACTCATCAGAGTTCTTGAATCCCTTGGAACTAAACGACTGGCCGCCACATACTCCAAACGCTTGGCCCGTTATGCTGCTTAGAAATCTGAACGGTTCCCAAGGACTCCTAAATGCAACCATATTGCTTGGATTTGGAAATAATAGGTGCAGTTAAAATTAGGCAGAGATGTCTAATCCTTCGACTTGATTTAACACCATCCGATAAAACACTATCATTTTCTTTTAAGAGGCAATATTTTCCAATTCATTTGGCATACTTTATCACAATCAATAAAGCTCAAGGGGAAACTCTGGAACGTATAGGCCTCAATTTGCCCCAACAATTTTTCAGTCATGGCCAGCAGTATTTTGCAATGTTGAGAGTGCAATCTTTTGACGCCCTCATAGTTTCAATAGAGTCAAAAAATAATCGTACAAAGAATGTACAGTAGGCCAATATAAGAAAATTCTTCAGTAAATATTTTTCTATTGACCGTCATGTTTTGACGGGTTTCAACAAGTATATATTTAAAACACTAAGGTATTTTTTGTACACACGAGATTTTGAAAACGACTTAACCGATTGGCTTCGTATGGCATTCTAACGAAAGCTCTTGGCATGCAGATTTGCAGTGTGTCTTTAAAAGGAAAATATATGTTACGGTATATTTTTATATGTTTAAAGAAAAAGGTAATATATGTGGCAATTGCGCGTTGCCAAAATTGCGTTTCTTCATGAGAGAAATGGCGGATAAAAGATCCACCGTATCGTAGTGTGATCTTTGTTTATGAGAATTGAAAAGGGAAATATCGCTTATGTTGTATCCCGATATATACTGGAATAGAATCATGAAATAAGGGAAATATTGATGAACTGTAACTGGCAGTTGAGTGCGTTTGTTGTTTACGTCACTTAATATTGCACTCTAATTTCGTTGTCTGGGTGGCTCAGCGGCTAACATTGTGGACAACGAAATTGATTATGCATCGTCGAAGGAGTTTGATTCCCACCTCAGACATGTAATTTTATTTCCCAATTATTCTATCTTGCAATTGGTATTACATTGTATAAACATATGTTACGTTTATTATTCCCGTAAGGTAAGAAATTCTCCATGATTTAAGTTGCCAGATACTTTTAAATTATTAAATAAAAATCGGCACAATCGCTTCGCCTTGAGAGAAAATTGTCGAACATAATTCATTTGATGGACTCAGACACCGTGGTCACTCAGCCCCGTCTACTTTGGTGTGTGAGTGTAAACCTTTCTCTGATAACCTGTGTTAATGTGATGGCTGTATTGATGTGTGCATTTGTAATTAGTATGGGGAATAGGGAGTTGAGAATCATGAAATAAGGGAAATATTGATGAACTGTAACTGGCAGTTAAGTGCGTTTGTTGTTTATGTCTCTTAATATTGCACTCTAATTTCGTTGTCTGGGTGGCTCAGTGGCTAACATTGTGGACAACGAAATTGATTATGCATCGTCGAAGGAGTTTGATTCCCACCTCAGACATGTAATTCTATTTCCCAATTATTCTATCTTGCAATTGGTATTACATTGTCTAAACATATGTTACGTTTATTATTCCCGTAAGGTAAGGAATTCTCCATGATTTACGTTCCCAGATACTTTAAAATTATTAAATAAATATCGGCACAATCGCTTCGCCTTGAGAGAAAATTGTCGAACATAATTCATTTGATGGACTCAGACATCGTGGTCACTCAGCCCCGTCTACTTTGGTGTGTGAGTGTAAACCTTTCTCTGATAACCTGTGTTAATGTGATGGCTGTATTGATGTGTGCATTTGTAATTAGTATGGGGAATGGAGAGTTGACGACTGAGGCTTTAAGTTAGGAACTATCCCGGTATTTGCCTGGAGTGGAAGTGGGAAACCACGGAAAACCACATCCAAGATTGTTGAGATGGGAATCAAATTTTGCTCTTCTTAGGTTTGCCTCAAGAGTGCGCCCCGTTCCAGCCCTCAGACCAGAATTCAATTTCTTGGCAGAGCAGGGATCGAACCTGGAATCTGGGGCGATAGCTCAGAATGTAGCCTTAAGACTGGGCTTCCCTGTGTTAATACGATCTTTGAATAACACTGAACATATAATTCTAAAACTCCCTCCATTACGGTGATGGCGAAGTGAGTCCATGCTCATTCCAGTAGTGGCGAAGTGATTCTATGCTCCCTTGCATAATTTACTGTCATGGAAATGCAAAGTATTGTACCTTCAACAGGTGATGGAAATTGATTATTTAGACCAGTTTCATTCTGTTTATTTCAAAATGAAGTTCGTCATCCTGAGTTGCGTTTGCATGCAAATTGCAAAAATTGCAAGGATTTTATTATTGGCGATCAGTCTCATCGCATTCTCATCAACAACCAACTTGAGAATGGAAGTCTCTGAACTTAGTTGTATAAGTGAATATTTTTGTTTATTGATTATTTTTTTAGAGTACATAACAATGAGTCTAACCACGCAGTTGATTTTGGCAATGGAAGTAAGTTATTATTTGCTATTTAATATTTGGCAGCTGCGTTGATGCAGGCCACTATAGTGTTATTTAATAAGCTATGACGCTAATTTGGGGAGACATGCTGCTATAAATAAACCCATTTTACGAAATAGAACATTAGCCGCAAACAAGTGGGAAATCGGAGAAAAATACGAAGCCACTTTTAAACTCCAATATGAATACGGCATTTCAGATACAATTCCAGATACTATACCGTTACAGTGTAGGGTCCTTGACGAACAAATTTAAACATTGTTCTGCACTGTATTTCTCTTGAGAGAAATCTTCACTTGGTTACTTTGACCTTTGCTGTTGTAATGTAAAATTAATCTGACTAAATATAAAAAAATTGACATGCTGCAACAATTATTTTTCACTGGAGATGATATCTCAAGGAATTTCAGAGAGACTAATCGGCAGTACAATGCTATGTCCTTCGTTTCATTTGGTGCCAATGTTACTGTGCCACACCCATACGGTCCACATTGTTTTAAGATGTATGGAGGTGCACATCATCGCATTTCTTCGTTATATTCCAAAATTATATGTGACGGTTTGCGGCCAGTTTTATTAGACTCCTCAGAGTTCTTGAATTCCTTGGAACTAAATGACTTGCCTCCACATATTCCAAACGCTTGAACCGTTATGCTGGTTAGAAATCTGAACGTTTCCCAAGGGCTCCTAAATGCAACCATATTGCTTGGATTTGGAAATAATAAGTGCAGTTAAAATTAGGCAGAGAGGTCTAATTCTTCTACTTGATTTAACAGCATCCGATAAAACACTATCATTTTGTTTTAAGAGGCAATATTTTCCAATTTATTAGGCATACTCTGTCACAATCAATGAAGCTCAAGGGAAAACTCTGGAACGTATAGGTCTCAATTTGCCTCATCAATTTTTCAGTCATGGCCAGCAGTATTTTGCAATGTTGAGAGTGCAACCTTTTGACGCCCTTATAGTTTCAATAGAGCCAAAAAATAATCGTACAAAGAATATACAGTAGGCCTACATAAGAAAATTCTTGAGTAAATATTTTTCTATTGACCGTCATTTTTGACGGGTTTCAACTAGTTTTATTTTAAAATGTTATAATTAGAATTTTTACATTGTTGAAGTGGAGTGCGTCAGGCCTCGGCAGCCGGCACAGTTCATATCCTCGCCGCTAGATGGGGGCTTCATTCATTCCATTCCTGACCCGGTCGGAGACTGGACGCAGGCTGTGGATTTTCATTTTTCACATTGTTGAAGTTGCTTCTGGTTGCCAGGAAGCCTACTAATACTGGGATGTGTGCAGCATTTGTCAACAATATGTGTAGCATATTTAACAATCGAATTAATATTGGCCTTTTTTCCTCTGTTAAGCTGGGTCTCCCCCCTTAAGCATAAGTCACAAACCCATAACTAATTTAAATTTTATTAATTGTTATAAACAATTATTAGAACACTAATAATGGCTATTAATTATGTACTAACTTATTCTTATCCTAATCGATACGGAGAGGCTATCCCAGACTTAAACTAAGTTTTATAGTACCTGTATAGGCCTACTTGATTCCCATGCATCTTTGCTGTGTTTCTCATTTGTCGCTTTCCTATCCTACATTCTCCTGATAATATTAAAACGTTTCTCTAATTTACCTGGCTTCCTTCATTCACTATTTAGCAATTTTATTAAAGTGTGATATTCGTTTTCACTTTCTTTTCTGCTTTTTTCTGGCTTGTCTACAAACTTTGCTCTTATCATTTTGGTCTCATTGCATTTCCTGATCAGGTGTGCTGCACCCATAACCTACCCACAGAAAAGGCAAAAGTCCTCAATGTTTTTAGTCAGTTTTCAATTTTGAAAAAAAAAAAAAAGGGGGCTTATGAGATCACCTTTTGTCCGCGTGTGTGTGTGTGTGTGTGTGTGTGTGTGTGTGTGTGTGTGTGTGTGTGTGTGAGAGAGAGAGAGAGAGAGGTGTGTGTGTGTGTGTGTGTGTGTGTCCCTAATAACTTCTAAACGGATGGAGCGATTTCAATGAAACTCGGTAAGTTCATAGCACAGTCCCGGACGTCCCCGAAGGTGCCCTTCAAATTTTGTTACGTCTCACCAATCCAACATGGCAGCTGTGCGAAATATTTCACCAGCATTTAATATCTCCGAAACTATTCCCGATATCACCCTGGAATTTTTTACGGTGATAAAGGAAGCTACTAGAAGTTCACCTATGTGACTTTTGAAAAACTGGTAACTACAAAACCAACATGGCGGCGAAGCGAATTTGCGACTTTTAAATAGACGTTTCTCGCGATTTAACCAACCAAACACAATAAAACTTGGTACAGTATATGTTTATATACATTATAATGTACCGACATCTAACTTCGTTCAATTGTTTACATAACCACTAGATGGCGGATGTGCGAAATATTTCACCGGCATTCTATATCTCTGAAACTATTAGTGGTGTCACCCTGAAATTTTGTACGGAGATAAAGGGCACTACTGGAAGTTCATCTATAAGACTTTCAAAAACCGGTTAACTACAAAACGAACATGGTGGCCAAGGGAATTTGAGAATTTTAAGTAGACCTTTCTCGCTATTTAATGTTCCAAACGCAATGAAATCTGGTACAGGGAATGTTTATACACATTGTAATGCACTGGTATCTAATTTAGTTCAATTGTTTACATAACCTGAAGATGGCGGCTGTGGGAATTTTAAAAATAATTTTTTGTTTCTTGTGTCGCAATCATGCGATCTAAGTGAAAGTTTGAATAATTAACCTACGCAATAATTTTCCTTTATTGGTGCATGATTCTATGGTCTATACATTTAACAATCCAACATTTTGTATGTTGATTATGGCAGTTAACATAAGTAGGATATATGAAATTAGGCTGTATAGCTCTTCACGGAACTACTTGTTTCTTATACACTCGCATTAACCACCAAATTATTCCTCTCATTTCTCTTTTCGATAAACATTCAGGCTTTATCCTCACAAATTTCCTTATTTCGTAGAATTCCGTTAAGGTAAGAATGTATTTAAATTCTTCAGATTTAGCAGCAGACACCATCTTAACACTTCTCATTTCTTCATAAGAACATGCAGACGGTGACAAGATAAAAGCAGGTGACTTGGCTGGTGACCTTGTGTTCTTGAAACTTGTTCACAAATTGTGGTTACAAGGGGTGAGGGAAACATAATAAGACAGATCCGGCCTGCCTTGAACACACCGCCTCTGTTAACATGTTTCCGCTAATGGTTTTATAGGCCTTACTACATTCCGACACTCTTGGCTCTCCAGGTACCATTACTGTGGCCGAGAGCCGGCTCAAATCTTCTCATAAGCATTTAGACTTCCTCTATTGAAGTGTATTTCTATTTTCTAAATTCTTGTCCCCTATTCTACATCCCTCAATATTCATTCAGTATTTACTATTTTTGGTTATTGTTCTTCGGGCCCTTTTTTCTGCTTCTTACACCATGACCTCTTTTATTTGCCCAAAGTCACGGGTTCGAACCCAGCCAAAGTCGTCACTTTTTCAAGAGCGTTAAAAATCCTTCAGTATGCCTTACTTTAGAGGGGAAGTAAAGCCGGCGGTCCCATGTCATAGATTTATGGCATGAAAGAGAACCTTCCACTAACTACACTGGTGTGAAGCCAAAATTTGTAGGTTAGAATTGATAACGCTCTATTAGTTCCAACGTTCGCCGCCAGGTGCTGACTGCGAAGCCATCTAACTTAGTAGGCAAGTCCACAAGCTAGGTATCATGGACGGTAGCATTTGGTAGCAGAAGTAAGAACTACTTGAAATTACTGTCTGCAGTCCTTACTTGAATTAAAAAACAGATAACACACACTAATACAGTCATCACAATTAATACCGGTTATCAGACAGATTCTACACACTTCCAAAGTACACGGGGCAACATGACCGCGTTGTCACAGTCCCTAAACTAAGGACCCTACCAACCTCTTACAGTATATTGAACCTTATTTCCGCTTGGAATACACGCATTTTAGTCATCTCTTTTTATAGGCTATAATGTTTGTTTGTTTTTGTTTTAAATCTTTTATCCTCCAAGCTCGGCTTTACTCACGCACCCTGTGAGAGATCATTTCTCTACCGTTGCAAAGACAGTGTCTAGTGGAGCTGGAGACACTTTGTTTTTCAGATACAACTGGGGATGGTGACAGACCGATCACCCAGGTGACCGCTAACTTAGGATAATTCAGGAAGGGTCAGGGAAGGGATATGGGAAGGAAGTTGCCCGTGGACCTGTCGAACGGAACCAGCATTTGCCGGGGGGGGGGGGGGGGGTAAAAATGAGAAACCACGGAAATCCATTCTCAGGACGGCTGCGATGAAATTTGTACCCACGCTCTCCTGATACCAGCGAGGCACGAGGTAGCATGTCAACGCTCTCGGCCTCCGCAGTCGGTTTCTTCTTCAGACAATCCAGAAATTAATTCTTAAACTAAAACTCAGCAATTTTCCTAGGTTTGTGCCGTGTTTTGTGTGGGGTTTCACCTAGGACACCAAGCTGGCTCATCAGCGGGCCTTGGTGTCCCCGCCCGGACCCCCACAGGAGTAGCAAACTGCGCGCTACCTTCCTTTGTATGAAGTTCACCTGCAACTCTTTACTGCGAGAACTAAAAGCTCAAGCAGCCATAACATCCCTATGAAGGCTTCCAAAACGATGGTAGCCTATATTGGCTTTCACAGCACAAATCTAGAAAAATTGCTGAGTTTTAATTAGGCCTAACTGGCCGTGAAAGCCAATATGCTAATTCTAAAACTGTTTTGATCATCGGTTTATTATCTATTGCGTGTAAAATGTGTTTCATGTAGCCTATTCCTAAATAAATGACCCTTTCAAATCGTCTTTTTATAATAGTCTATATTCATGTATATTGGGGCATATTATTACGTATTATGTTAATATTAAGGTGAGCTCTGCACGAAGAGTGGCACACGAAAAGACCTAGTAATTAATGCCGGGTTAAGGAATTCATCCACGAGTCGTAGTTCTACGAAGATAAGACTGTCACAATAATTTATCATTAAATACGATCTATATTTTGCCAATTAGCTTACTTTTCACATTTTGTAAAACATGAGAAAAAAGTAGACTTATGTGTGTCTGTCTGTCCTTCCGTCTGTCGGTCTGTCTGTGCGTGTGTGTCCTATCAACTCCTAAACGGTTGCAGCTATCAAAACAAAATTTAGTATGAGTGAAGATATATACCTGAATATTTCAAGGCCATATTTGAAAATGATGCAAGTGCTACCAACTGCTGAAAAATGGCAATTGAACTTTGAGCTCCATGTTGGATATCTGGGAACAAATGCATGGTATCTCTTCCAAAATTGGCTCACATGTAGATAATAATATTATAGTTTAATTTCCAGGAGGCCATACATGACTGTGTTACCAAAATGATTCTAGGCCTGTTGATTGGTCCAATTTTTAAATGCATGTAACTTCAATACTAACAAATGGATTTCATCCAAAATTGGCACAATTTTGGTTCATAATATTTCAGTATATTTATGAGCAACACATGCATGACATTGTTGCCAACATGATTTTATGCACGATGATAGACCCAATGTCTAACTGCATGTAACGTCCATGCTATCCATTGGACTTCAACCAAATGTTGTATGTGCATTCTATACCTTAGGACATGGAACTAAGAATAGAATCAGTTACCAGGGCTGCCAACTGTAGTGCTCTATTAGATTAGACTATGTCAGGTATATTTCGAAGTAATTAAAAATTTGGGTAATACCAACTTAATTTCGTCATTATTATAGATAGGTCCATATAGATTAATCATTGATATGAATCTTAAATTTTAAGAAAAGTAGGCACTTTATTTCGTCACGGAATTTCTTGTTTTTATTTTATTTTCATAAGCTATTACTGGAATCTACTTTTGCGTTCAAATCAAACAAATTTTAGGAGCAGGTGAAGGATTAATGTATACAAAAATAACAGAGTAGAGATTTTTGGAAGGAAGTTGGGCATAGACCTGTCGAAAGGAACCGTCTCGGCATTTGACGTACAGCATCGTCATAGAAATCATGAAATATTCAAAGGAAATAAAGATGTACATCTATGCAGATCTCACGACATACGAGAGCTACAAAAGGCGATCCACGCACTTAAACAATGGGCAGATGAACACGAGTTACAAGGCAACACTGACAAGACTGATTTCATGATATTCAGGAAAGGTGCACGGATAGACCATGACCACATAGGCCTACATACAAATTCGAATAACTTCAATATACAAACGCAGTGAGAGTGGGCCTGCAAGTGAGGTTGTGATTTTGGCGGATGTCGAGTGTAGAAATCTTAATTCCCTGAATCAGTGTTTACAAGTTCACTACTATCCATCGTTACTCCAGTCTAGAAGGAACATTTTCTAATGTTTGAAAAAAAAAAGTATTTGGAACTTTTCATTTTTGCCAAATTATTTGTAAGGATATCCATTTTTATTTTATTGATGTTAAACGCTATTAATTTGAAGGCTGAAGAAGATAGCATTGAATATGGAAACATGTTCGTTTAAATAAAAATAAACTTTATATCATGTTCGACGATGTCGAAATGTAAACATTATGTGTCAGAAACCTGTATCATAATGAGGCTCATTATAGCACTATTTGTCATTATGAAACAGTTTCTCCCACCAATCAGAACTCAAGAAACAGTTGTGTGACCAATTAGGTAAGGATACCTTCGCGTATGCGCTAAAAATCCAACATGTCTATATACATTACCGAAAGTGCACTGTCCATATGTTCGCGTAAATAAACTGCCAAGCGCACAGAGCGCATGCATCGGTCAGTCAGAGAGCTTGGAAAACAGAGATATCCGACCCAGCGCTGGCACTCCGATCTCAAAATTCTAGTGACTGAATCTCAACTGATATTTATGAATATTTATGTTAAAACATATACTAAAGTTATTCATAATGTTGAATTTTGGGCTTATGCCGTGTTTTATTATATTGCAATTCGACGCGTTTCGAAAGAAACCATGTCTTTCATCGTCAGGAATAATCTGGAATACGACATTGTGAAAGTCTAAATGACAATATATACTAAAGTTATAATTATCGTCAAACATAAACAGTCGTGTGCAACTCGCTTATAATGGTAACTAAGACACTCGTATGGAAATTATAAAACTCGCTTATGCTCGTTTTATAAACATTCTCGTGTCATGATTATTGCCATTATAGGCTCGTTGCATAATGTACTATAGGATTGACGAAGCGGATGAAATATAAATATAAGTTACTGTTAAACGTATTCATGCTTTTGGCATAGTGCTATGTGAAAATAAAATTTGAAATTTTAAACGTTTCGAAAGGAATCTTGCCTCCTTTTTCAATAGAATTAAACCAATGTGGCAAAATAATGTCAATGAGCCTACAAAAACTAGAGAAATTTCCCTGTTCATCACCAGAGGGCAGCCAGAAACTACTGTATGGACCTTGGTAGAACAACGCGCCATAGCCTATTAATTAGAACGGCGGACAGAGTAGTAAGGGTGGAGAAAGAAAAGGGAGCGGGGGGAAAATTGAGACTCCTCGAAGAATGAGGATGTCCAAATAAGGAGAAATGGAGGAGGGGAGGAGGGAGAGGGAAGGATGGATATAAGGAAACAGAAAAAAAATGTAAGTGCATCTGTACGGTACCCAACGTCATACAGACCACGGCAAAAAAAAAAAAAACAGATGGAAACTCCTCCAGTGACGAAAAAAGGAGATCAAATCATGGCCTAGTAGTCATAGAGGAAACCGTACAATTTGAATTAGGTGATGAACTAGAGAAACTGAAAGAAACTATCTTCCCAGAACCTTAATAACTGACAGCCAAGTGTCACTTGCTGATATCCAGTGCGTCTGTTAAAGTTATTGGGGTTCTTACGAATTTCAACTGCCTCCCTTATAATTCTAGACCTGTTGTGTTAACAAGGGCAAGTGCATGAGCAGTCTCTGTTAAAATGATTGGGGTTCTTACGAATTTCAACTGCCTCCCTTATAATTCTGGACCAGTTGTGCTTAACAAGGGCAAGCGCATGAGCATCGTGCCCTGAGTATGCATGACTAATTTTAATAGTATTCCGGGTCGTGAAAGCCTCAATGTACTGAACCCTTAATAAGCTACGCATATTAATGATTCTAATTATTCATTTCATTATATTCTGATTTTACTGCCAGAATCATACAGGAAGGCCAGACTGGATTGCGAAATGTCAAGCTTATGTGGAGACAGTACGTTTGAACGTGCCCAGTCCTGAAACAAAGGAGTGACGAGATCGGAATGTTTGACAGACACTTTATCAGACAAAGGTGTGTTGGGGTCCTGACTCATTTCAGACCGTAATTTCTTTGTCACGCTAGCGTTACGAGTAAGATAGTTGCTGGATGAGAGAGATGAGAGGAACTTTCAACCAATCATAGGACAGAGGCTTCTGTTCTAAACTGCGATATTGACGTCATGAACTACCAATCAGAGAGGGTCACCAATTTTAGCGCCAAGGGAGCGTCTGACGCCGGCTTGAAGTTAAAAGCGGGAAAGATTGGATTAACGAAATCTATGATCGATTCCAGAGCACGATAGCCCCATTGTGACCTGTATAATTTTTCAAACTGTTTGATACCTGTTGCATGCCAATAGTCGCATTATTATAGAAGTTAGTGATAGATTTCCCTCTCCCTCCGTCCTTTTGCTAAATTCACATAAATACTGTCGTCTGAGTGACGACGAGGTTGATTCTTGGTGACACCGTGAGGTGATCACTTATTCTTTTCCATACCGTGAAGATATACTGTGTTAAATTTATCAGAGATAGGGTCATTATTGAAAACATTATAATAAAGTTGTGTGCGCACAGCTGAGTGTGAAATTTGTGTATCGGTAAGATTTTAGTAGTCTCCCACGACTACAACTATTAGGGAAAGTCTACGTTTAATTTTGCACTAGACAAATGGTGAATAAAGTAACTATTGGCAAAATTTAGATAGAAAAATTACGTGTGACTATAAATAACATTTTATTTTTATTCAACGTCAAGATGGAACTCCAGACCCAGAGAAAGACATCGAACCAACGTTTCTACGGCTCCATGTGGTCTGAGATGAGCTAAACACTTTGGAGAGAGAATGTCAGGCGATGTTCGATGAGACGACGCAGAAAGAGGAATGAGTACTGAAATAATTTATTATTTGACAAACTGGTTATGGTTTTGTGGGAACATATTATTTTGTGTAAATATTTTATTTTATTTTTGTCTTCGTGTTTTTATTGTAGTTGGTTGGTGGTATTGACACACTTTAGTTTAGTTCATGAGCAACGTGGCATGTATTCTATCTGTGTGAAGATTTTTTTTGTTGATGTCAAGTACACGGGGCAAGCGTACTCGAGTGCGCTTCGCTACCGTAAAATGCGCGGCTAAGCGACGCACATTGGGAACCGATATCATAACAGAAGCGAAACTGAATTAACTAGAGTAGATAATAGAATTGGTGGGAAATCTTTTTATTGTATAGATTTTTATTGTTACACAGGCTTGTGTGTTAATTGCCGTTTGTTGCATTTTTGTTAAGTGAGGGGTCTTTTGCCCAATGACTTTATTTGTTGATGATGTTTCTCTTTTAGTGTTATGGTACACAAAATCTATGATATTTGATTGGAGTGTCGGCCCGTGGTAGATTTGTGTTGTGTTCTGCCCTAAATGCTTTGTTGAGTCTGCAAAAATTTTGTGTCGCGATTAACAGGTGGCGTATAAATAGCATGACTCAAAGCTTGGACGTTTTGAACACAGACGTTAATGAGTGGTAAGTGAAGGTATTTCTACCCGGCGCACTCCATCAGATAAGGAGCAAGCTGTGCTCATTAGTATTCACGGACCAGGTCTCCGTTCTTCGTAATTGTTTATCTTATATTAAAATAAAGCCTGTTTAATGATAAAAGAATTGTAATCGGTAAATGGGTGCTGTTCGCGTTTTGATTGATCGAGTCCCAGCGTGTTAGCTTATCCATGCTTTTATTTCATGTAAATATCATCGGGTTTTAGGCATCTTATTTCTTGTTTATTTATTGTCATGTTCATTGACCTCGGGTGGTCTCGATGTTCGGTCACGTTGTTGTCATGTATGTGTTGAGCAATATGAGCCATTGGGCAAGCTTCTGTTTTGCTGGGAGTTTCCTGACTCACTGCGATCTCGATGGAGATCAATTAGTTTATAAATTTTAAATGGTTGCGTGTGTCAGCAAAATTTTAATTGTTGGTATGTTATTCTACGAGTGTGTCCCATAAAGCCATAATAATGGTTTGCAGTATGGGGGTTTGCAAGCATATTGGCTGTTCCATCTGTGAGCAAATCTCCATCAAAAGTACTTATTTCTTCTCTAGCGTAGTTATACGCGTGCATACATATTAATCAGACAAGTGGAATTTTGATCCACAATTTTAATTCTTTGGAGTGGACCTTTCTAGGCCACTCAGATCTGTGTAAATTCTTGTACAGTGGGAGTAAAGTTCAGGGTGGACTTTGTTTATGTTATATTTTTATGTTTTGTTGTTTTTATTCAGTTATTAAATGGTGGTAATTTTATTTGTTTTTACTCATTTCTAGTTTGTAGTTTTGCATATGGTCCTTGTATTTGTAAGCAGCCGTCTGGTATTTGAGCTCTAGTGAAAGCATACCCGGACTGAACGCCCCCCGAAGTTTGATTCTCGTATATACGACGCTGTTATATACAAGGGCACAGTACCATAAATATAGCCTTCTATTTTAACAAATATAACTGTAACTGAGTTCATACAAAGTAACTATAATGGTAACTGTAACGTATATTAGTTATTTTTAGGAGAAATTTACGCAACCCTGTTCAAAACATACATTATGTAGATAATTTTCCCATCCAATATTCTTCTCCATGAAGGAGAGTTGACCAAACAAAACACTTATCGATTTTTATTGGCATATGAAATCATGTTTAGGAGTCCAGTGTAACTGCTTCACACACATAAATCCTCTTCTTGGTAATTTTATCCTACTCATTATTTCTATGTTTGGATTTACTTGATGGCCAACTGAGAAGCCCAGGTACTTATTGTAGACCTATTTACTATTTCAAGGAATTCACCATTAAAAACGCACAATCATATCGATCATCAATTTAATGATAATTGCACAGAGATTCTATATTTGAAGCCTTGGAACACAAGTCCTGGACTCAATTCACTCTCAAGCGTCCTGATATTCACAAGACAATTCTATTGTTGGCATATTTGCAGGATTATAATATTTATTTTATCTTTTTTAAATTAGGCTAATTAATTATTTATTTATTTATTTATTTATTTGGAAGCCTCCGTGGCTTAGGCGGCAGCACGCCGGCCTCTCACCGCTGGGTCCGTGGTTCAAATCCCGGTCACTCCATGTGAGATCTGTGCTGGACAAAACGGAGGCAGACAGGTTTTTCTCCGGGTACTCCGGTTTTCCCTGTCATAATTTCATTCCAGCAACACTCTCCACTATCATTTCATTTCATCTGTCATTCATTTAATCATTGCCCCAGAGGAGTGCGTCAGGCCTCGGCAGCCGGCACAGTCCATATCCTCGCTGCTAGATTGGGGCTCCATTCATTCCATTCCTGACCCGGTCGGAGACTGGAAGCAGGCTGTGGATTTTCATTTATTTATTTATTTATGTATTTATTAGTTGCCAAGTAAGGACTCATGGTTCTCTTTTGCAGTTAACCACACTATATTCTACATTGCAATAATATTAATAATAATCATGCAGAAGGCCGCCATCTTGGAGTCCTGTTCCATAGTTCGCTCGTTCATTAATGTGGCATTTGTCTTTTGCAGGTTTTCAGTCGGTTAACACGATTGTGCCCAATGAATTGGGCGGGGTACAAATTATAAAAATTACACGTATTAGTTAATTATCACACATATATGGGCATATTTTGACCCTCAAGTGACCATCATCAGATCCTGATTACTGCGTTATGGTTAATTGATTAGATCTATAGTATGACTGGCGGACCCGTGCGAGAAATCTCACATGTTCATAAATATCGAATAACCGGTGAGTGTTACGGCTAAGCTGTCAATCAATGGACTCAGCACACAAATGATATTAGCAGTGACGAATTTCATTCAAATTTCATAAATATAAATTTTTGTAAGAAGTGTGCGAATTGTAAATACTGTTCATAAGCCACACCATCCCCAATAGATTTATAATGAGACTTAAGGAGAAAGGTTGTTATGTTTTTATTTGAACCAAATGCTTATAGAACACTATTTACGTTTCAGTCGTCCCTACGGCCAAAATGCGAACTGAACAGCAACAGTATTTGCAAATCGCACACTTCTTACAAAATTTATATTTATGACATTAGAATGAAATTCGTCACTACTAATGTCATTTGTGCGCTGGGTCCATTGATTGACAGCTTAGCCGTAACACTCACAGGTTATTCGATATTTATAAAATTATACGATTTGAGTGCTCATTCCTTTAAATTACTGTTTCTGAAATCCATGCAAATTGATAAAGGAAAGACTTCAGAATGTTAAAATGACATGAAACAGGCGTCGCAGGGGCCAACATGTGAAGTGGACAGCAATTATGGAGCATATCTTCCTGCAGCAACGGTATCTGCAAATCGCACTCTTCGTACAGTTTTTTAAGTCAATTTTTAAAGAAATTATAAATATTTATGAAATTAGAGTGCAATGTGTCACTGGTAATATATTCTCTTTCATTTGAATGGTAATTTGTCACGATCGGTCGCTTGTGAGCGCCACAGGAGGGATCTGTACTACTGAAATAATATATATGATGTCGTTGATTCGCAATTTGAATCCCGTTATATGTTAGGTTTGTTTTGCCGCTGTTCTGTGTCCAGGGGAATGTTAAAGTTTAATGTATTGCAATCTATACTACTCCCAAATGTTTATAGTTTTACTTTTTTACATTTTATTAATCTACGTAATCTACTATTTTAAATGATGTAGGCTATAATGTGTGTAGTTTTCTTACTGATAAGTTTTTGCGGCTTAGTGGCGTAGTTGGTAGCATGCTGAGCTTCTATGCCCAAGATCGCGGGTTCAATCAAGAGCATTAAAAATTCCTCAGTAGGCTATGCCTTCCTTTGGAGGAGAAGTAAAACTGGCGGGCCGATGTCATAGATGCATGGCATGTTAAAGAACCTTCCACTAACTACAATTATGTGAAGCTAATTTTTGTTAGATTTGATTAATGCTCAATAAAGTTCCAACGTTTGCCGCCAGGTGTCGGTTGTGGTGGCATCTAGTAGCCAAGTTCACAGCTAGGTGTCGTTTGCGGTAGCATTTGGTAGCAATAGTAGGAACTACTTGAAATTGATCGTCTGCAGTCCTTACCTGAATTACAGATAACACACACTAATATAGCCATCACAATTAACATCAGACAGATTCGACACACACACAAAATGCAAGGGGCTATACAACTGCTTTGTCGCAGCCCCTGATCTAAGGAACCAACCAACCATTACTGTTAAGTTTGTTATTTTTTTTAATTTACCCCGTCTCGGAATCGAGTAGTGTATTTGTAATATTTACTTTAAAATAGTACGTACGATGCATACCAGAGCCTAAAATAGATTCTAACGACCATCACATCTTAAACATTGGCTATTTAACTAGCACGTCTAATACTGTAAGTTAATTAGGTAATCGTTACTTACTGTTATGTTCCAGCTTTCTCTTTCTCTCCTATTTGTAATACCAAATCATAGCCATTATTGTTTGGATGAATCACCCATGGAAATACCGCCTTCTTCTGGAAAACGGTCGACTAATATTTTCACTGAATGACACAAATAGAAAGTTTGACTAGAATAGAAGCACCATTTCTTCTGGTTTATTCTTCTGAATGAATAATACGATTGAGCACGCTTGTAAACCGCGTCCTAACGAACGGGACTATAATTACCCGATTGACATTTAACAAGTTATTACAAGACATTTCCATTTAACGAGACCATTCAGTCGGATGTTGCCATTACCGTGAAAATTGACACTAAAGCACACCAATATTGTGAAACGCCAGAAGGAGCCAGAGTACCGCAGGATTTACCGGGGATCTCCTTCATTGTATTCAGAGCATCTCATCATGGTAACTCCTATTAGGGACCTCGGTCATCTTGGTCATCATTCCCATGTACTCACTCAGACCAATGTGACTTTAATTAGTATTTCTATAAAACGTTAAATTATTATTATTAGTTTGCTCAGAATAAAGAATTAAAAAACAATGCGTAATTAACAGATGTTTTAATGAGTGTGATTCATTTGTAGAAGAAGGTTTAACGTCCATTTGAGAAAATAAATGTCAAAACATTCTTATAAACAAGGGAGATATGAGTAAAATGGTGAAGGTCAGCATAAGTCAACCACCAAATTCGGAAAAATGGATAAAAACAGTTAAGATATGATTTTTTGAAAATTTTGATCAGGGCCATCCAGACAGCGCTCCCATAGTGCTAGCGCTCCAGCCGCGCTCTCAGCCAGTGCTCAGAGCTCTTTGTTGGAAGGTAGTTTCATAAGTGGTGGGAGGAGCTTGGCTGGCTGAAGTGTGCAGCCGATCTATCAGTCCCTAGTTTAGTCCAATGCGCTTTGTTGACAGCATGTAAGTAAATCAGTTTCGCAGTGGTCAAGACTGAACAGCATACAAAAAAAGGAGTGGTGAAGCAGTAGTCTTTAGAGCAGAATTGGAAATATCATTTTTCTTTACAGCTTATAAAGGGCATGCCAAATGATTAGTGTGCAACAGAGATGTAATGTGTTAAAACGAACACAATTTGTTGTTGAATTTTTCTCTCTAATATGTTCACATTTCAGTTTGGAATAAATCACAATATTCTTTACTTAACACCTGTGTTCGTTTCCTGCACATTCCATACATCGCAGTTCCATTCGATTTGTCTTTGCTTCCAATATCAAGATATGATTGTTTCCTTGGAAATTTATATAATTGTTGTACAATATCTATGGCAGGCACAGTTATAATATTAAAATTGTTTTGGCTCCTTAAGCTGTATGTTTTCCTGCACACGACTCGAGAGTGACACGTTCTTCGCAACAATATTTCTTCGTAGAGCAGAGAAGTTGAGAGCTTGCCTGCTATCGGATATTTTATTATGGATACTCGAGTTTAGGGCTTATTTACAAACACACCAATAGACCAATTGAAAAGGAAGCTATACCAATATTTGTCTTGTTTAATTCTGCGTTGGACAATATAAGCCAAGTAGACCTACTCTTAAGTTTAATAATTATTTTTTATTTGCGGTTTTATGAAGGATTCTGCGGGAATTTAACGTATTTTCTAGGAACCACTCGATTAAAACTATATAGGCTACATGGAAACTACTTGGCTGAGGGTATTGAAATTTTTATATATTAAAGGCACAAATATTGGTAGTGTAAATCGCAAGTTTGAATGGTTTTCAAATACCCAATGAAACGTTCTCATACTTTTTCTGAAGTAACGTTTTCTCAGCCCAGGATAAACGTACAGAAGGAAACTTTGCCTCATTTTGAAGCTCTCATTCGTGATTATCGGAAACTACGAACACTGCAAACGTACAGTGTGATGACGAATTTATGAAGAGTAATATTAATGGGAGGTTTTGTGCTTTCTGGCTCGTGCGATTAAAAGTGCGATCAAAATTGGTACCATCTTCAATATTTGTTAAACAAAATATAAAAAAACTATCTTCGGCTAATCCCAAATAGTTGGAGTCACCGGAGCCAAGCAGACTCATATTTGTTTTTTGCCGGGGATTTAAGGCTGGATGCTCTTCCACGCCACGTGATGTTTCAGGTGAAAATTCAACCCCGCTGTCACCGGGAATAACAGGATTCAAACTCCGGCCGTCCGGGTGAAAGTTGAGCAGCTAAGACACTGTGTCAGCAATCTGCCTTAAAGATAATGATAATACTAATAATGTTTTGCTTATACGTCCCTTTTAACTACTACAGCTTTTTAGAGACGCCGGAGTGCTAGAATTTCACCCTGAAGGGGATATTTAACATGCCAGTAAATCTACTGACATGGCTCTCTCGCATTTGCGCACCCTCAAATTCCAACTGTCTGCACCAGGTTTAGATCCTGCAACCTTGGACACAGCAGGCAAAAACGTTACCACTTAGGCACGCAGTCAGTCTTTGTTTACAGGGAAACTACCTTAACACACTCAACAATATTGACCTAAACGTAATCGTATCGATATATCTAGTTCTTAATTTAAAATCATAGAAAACAATGTGGATTTATCCTTAAATATAATGATTTCAAGATATAATAATTAACAACAAATGTATCTTTCCTTAATTTTTAATAAAATGCATAAGAAAAATGTAAAATAAACCTTCAAAAAGTCAGGTTAATACAAATAAACTATTGGTATGTTAAATCGTTGATACGTCAATTTCCATCTTGTGAATAAGTGGTGTGGCTCCTTACATTTGACAGCAGAAGTTGTGTCAAGTAGCCTACATCGAATATAACAGCCTGGCCAGAAAAGGAAGCCAGTCACACCTCGGCGTATATTGACCGATATCGGCAATAACACATCAATAAAAGTGTGCACACAATGATCATTATTGTGGATTTTTTAAGACCACTAATATCTTGATAATCCCAATGAACCGTGGGTCCAATGTATTGGACAATGCCGAAATGGTGCCATGAAGCTGGTGTTTAAAAAAGAACTGATGACAAATTCACAAGTCAGTATTGTGTACAACAGTTCCAACGACTCAAACTTTTAGCCATTAAATACAGCAGAGTACACATTCCTATCTCTATGTCGTAATCTTTACAGTGGAGGAGAACTAGGCAATTGTAGGGCTGTATTAAGAGTAGGTATATTCACCCACCGTTATTCTAGCCTATTTTCATCTTATAAGAAAATAGGCTTATGAGATCGGTTTTTGTCCGCGTGTGTGTGTGTATGTGTGTTTGTGTCCCTAATTTTCATTTGATGTGACTGCAGACTAATACGAGGGAAATATTAATAGCGCTCAGTAACGTTTACGGGATATGCTTGCAGTGCATTAGTAACAAACGAGATGCAAGCAGAGAGAAATGGATCTTCCTGACAAACAAGCGTTGGTTGGGCTGCATAAACAATATTATTAGGGGCAGCTGATCAACTGGTACTGTATAATAAAACCCACCATGGCGTCGATGCCATGCAATTTACCGGTTCTCCGAAATACTTAAACATACAAATTGAAATTGTGTGTGGTATTTTTGTGTTTTAAATTGTTTCTACTGAGAACTTAAGACTGCTGATGATGACCACACTGTGGCCGAAATTAGTCATGTTATAATAAACAATTTATAATAACAAATGTATTAACTATTGGTGGTTTTATTTAATACCATTTAGATTGCGATTGATCATGGGGTGTCTGGGTTGGCTCGACCTACACAGTAAAGGAATACAGCCAAAAATAATCTCATAAACTCCAGAGAAATTGCACTTCACGGCTCTTAGGAAGAACACCCACCCTATTACTCTCAGCTTATCTAATCCAAGGAACAATATACAGTAATTTTCTATTTTTGCTGTTCAAGAAGTTTTCTAGAATGCCTTTTTAACTTGGCAACGTCCAATAAAGTTTTCTTCATTCTGTCTAACGATATCTAAAGGTCTCGCCTCAGACAATGATTTAATGTGCATACCTGCGCACGGCGTAAAGTTGTCATATATTACGAACCATGTCGGAATTTCATGTTCCCTTATGTAATTTACTTGTCACCGACGTTTCTGCTGTCAGGCTGTCCACAAGCCTCTCAGAAACACCAAGCCAATAAAACTGTAAATATAACGTAGCCTAAGTGGAGAGTGTGGATTGGCTGGGTGGTCATGAGTAGATTTAAGGTCGCTTAATATTTTGAGTCACATTGCGAGGATGCGAGACGACAGACGGACAGACGACTTCCATGTGGGACACAAGAATGGGAAAAGATCACAGAGGGACACCGAGGTGAAGATGCTCCTACTTCTATTCTTCGTGGGCAGGCCCACAATGGACCAGAGCAGCAAGAACCAGGAGCAGATGGAGAATAACGGAAGACGGAATATCGAGTGAATAAAAATAAAACGCAAGTGAAAAGTGAAAACCAGAAATCAAAACGCAAGTGTCACAAATAAAAGTGAAAACCAAGAACTATCCATAGCGCTGCAGCGTAAACCAGACAAACAACGGTGAAAGAAGAAAACAAACTCTACAATCATTAAGTAGAAACCTAATGCGACTTGCTCACTGCATTACCCTTTATGGGGAACAAGATTATTTAGATATGATAATATTAATCCCTGGCACTCCAGCCCATGAGGGCCTAGGCCTATAAAGCGACCGCTGCCCAGCCATTTGGCCGCAGATATTGGGGTGACGCGTGGTCAGCGCGTCGGGTCCCCTCGGCCGTTAATCTTGGTTTTCATGTCCGGGGTGCTGCCTCACTGTCAGACAGCTACTCAATTGTCCTCACGAGGCTGAGTGCACCCCGTTCCAGCCCTCAAGTCAGTTTCTAAAACCTCTGACAGAGCCGGGAATCAAACCCGGGGCCTCGGGGTGAGAGGCTGGCGCACCACCCCAACACCACGGGGCCAGTTTATTTAGATTATACCTAGGTATATTAATATTTTGAGTAGCTCCCTTCGTATATCAGTGATAGACACAGGAAAAAGTCGTGGGTTCAATAGCATGTAGGCTTGATTTTACAGTTCTCCACTTCTAGGATAACTAGGCCTATTGTGCGAATCGAACCATCTCTATTCCGATTTGCCTCACGAGGCTGAGTGTACCCCGTCCCAGCCCTTAGACCAGGATTAAATTTCTTGGCAAAGCATATTGAAGTCTAGAAGCCATCTTTTCCCGTCACGAAAACAAAGATTAACGGCCCAGGGGACCACGCTTAGTACGTTTCACCCCAATATCTGCAGGCCAAATGGCTTGTCAGTGGTCGCTTGGTAGGCCTAGATCAGGCTGTTCCAAATTCATCAGTTTGAATAAGCGTACACGCGAGTACTCAGCAGTAATGCTCGGAGTACGGTTGGAGAGGGACTGGGGGTGATAGCCAATACGTCACTAGGCGAGTGAGGGTCATAACACAAGTTCATGCGCTTCCTGCCACTCTTGATGTATCCACCGCGCAGTGACGGCAGCCCCCACACCAGAGCTGTATTCCATGTTGCAGGTTTACTCACGCAAGGCGGTGAGTACTCCTCTGCTCACTGACGAGAAGCTCGGCTGGACCAGCCTGGCCTAGGCTCTTCATGGGCTGAAGTGCCAGGGTTATGTTATTTACATGCCATTTCCTTTAGTGTTGCCTAGTTCTATTAAACAAAGCTTTCCACTCGGTCAACACAAATTATACCCAATTACATTAGGCGGCAAGACTAGTATTTATGTACCCTAACCTGAAAGAAATATTACGTAAGATATTAATCACAAAATAACACGCTTTTATGTACAAATATGGGGAAGAGGGTTCTTATTGGATGGCATGTTTCGATCCTTAAGCTATCATCATCAGATCCTGCTCTCTTAGGCTAAGTTAATGTACGATGTTTATGAATTACACTTATGCATAAGCGGCTTCGGTGGCGTAGTTGGTAGCATGCTGAGCTCCTATGCCCAAGATCGCGAGTTCAAACCCGGCCGAAGTCGTCGGACTTTTTAAGAACGTCAAAAATCCCTCATATGCCTTCCTTCGGAGGGGAAGTAAAGCCGGCGGTCCCATGTCATAGATTTATGGCATGTTAAACATTTGACTAACGTTCTTAGGTCCCTACGTTTGTCGTCAGGAGCCGACTGCGGTGGCATCTGGTAACTAAGTTCTGAACTAGTTGGTCGTTGACGGTGGCGTTTGGCGGCAAAAGTAGGAACTACCTGGAAAAATTGAATGGCTGCAGTCCTTACTTGAATTAAAACAGATATACGCACTAATACAGTCATCACAATTAACACCAGTTATCAGACAGATTCTACACACACCCAAAGTATACGGGGCTACATGACCACGTTGTCGCAGCCCCTAAAGTAAGGAAGCAACCAACCAACACTTATGCATAAATGCATAGAAATTACAATGTTTAGATTATATAAGTTTGTAAAAATATGTGTAACGTGTCAATATTATTTTCAAATATTATTGCTCACTTCTATAGTTAGTGCGTTATTATTAATGTACTTTAAGTATGTTAACCTGTGTTCTATTCAGGAATGATGTTGTCTACGCTATTGTTTTATTAAGAAAGTACCCGCAATCCCCGCGTGACTGCCGTCCTTGAAAGGATTGCCCTTTGAGGCTTAGTGTCTGTCTGATAGCTATTTGGAGAACATAAATTGATGGGAATTGGTACGCACTAGCCAATTCCGACTGTTCGTCTTATACTTATATCTGGTCCCTTCTTCCACACCCCATCAACCTACGCTAATACCCGTTGTTCTCTAACTTGTAGGTGTTAATAAAAATTTACTTTCAGCAGTTTAACACTATAGTAGTCCACAGCAGTACTAGCGACACTGTATTGAGATTGTGTCGCTCCTTGGAGGGTTTTCGTTTGAGTGCTGCGTCCGTTCATGGTTGACATTGTACAGACTTGAACATTTTATTATAACAATGTGCGAATCTAAATGGATAAATGTGTCGTAAGAAACAAATAATTATTTACTTGGCCATATCTTCTGTTTGATGTGTATGGTATATCTTTTTTTTTTTAGAACTAGAATAGTGTATAAATCTCTATGAAGAATACCACGTTACATCCAAGCATAATATTACTTATTTATAAATCATGGCCTCTAAAGGCTTCAGTAAAATACAGAAACACATAACCTTCAATTGACCAAGAAACAGTTAGGTTATAAACAGTGTTTTCAACTGTACTCCTGTCCCATTTCTTCAATAAGGACAATAGGCGACCAACGCATTGTAATACCATATTACACTATAGCCTATGGTTCTTCCACTCTACATTCCTGGCAAATTTAGAAGAACATTTGTCCCGTTAATATACAGTAATTAACAAGAAGAAGCAATCTCTTACACCTAATCTTTGATATTGTGGACATTTTTTGAATTTAAATTTTACAATATGATAAGTAGGCCTACCACCATTTATAGAAGATATTTTATAGAAGAATTTTACGATTGAAACTTCACGTATTATAAGGCCATACGGCCATAAGGCTGACTGAACCCTTAACAGATCCACCATCACTAGTCATGTAGCCACTCCCCGTGAAGGTGAGAATGAGCTGTTCATAGTCTCGGTTTGCATATTTCGCAGACAGCGAGGTGGTCACTCACCTTCAGACTCTGGTCAACGTTTCACAGCGTTGGAGGGGTGGCCGACGGGGAGAAATCAGCTTTGTTGCTGAGGGGAATCCAGTCTATTTGTTTTCCCAAAACATTGACCGACGATTTTTGTGATATAATTCCACCTAGCCTACACTAATTAAGATACGACTAAATTTCTTCAAGATGTTTGCTTAGAATTAAATCTTCTATCACCAGTTAAAAGGAAAACATGCATAGGCTAACAATTACACCTTGTACAGTATATTGTGGAAGAGTTCGCTGCTCCAGAATTGGTCTACACAGTCATCAGAGGACCCACATACATTGAAGTCTTGTAGTCCCAAAGAAAACATCCTACTCGTTAGCGAGTGATAGCCTATCTTCATCATCATCACCATCATCATCATCATCATCATCACTAATATACTCGCAATTATCAATTGTTTCTTTACATTATGCTGACGAAGACCACTATGTTCAATACAATCTGATAGTAGCCTAATTTATTTTATTGACTTTCGGTGGATTGCTTTTAATGCCATTGGTAATTAATTGAACTAAAAAAAAAAGTCAACCCCTGGCACTATACAGCCCATGACGGGCTAAGGCCGACCAAGCGACCGCTGGCCAGCCATTTGGCCTGCAGATATTGGGGTGACGCGTGATCAGCGCGTCGGGTCCCCTCGGCCGTTAATCTTGGCTTTCGTGATCGGGGCGCTATCTCACAGTCAGACAGCTACTCAATTGTCCTCACGAGGCTGAGTGAACCCCGTTCCAACCCTCACGTCAGTTTTAAAATCCCTGACGGAGCCGGGGATCAAACCCGGGGCCTCTGGGCGAGAGGCAGGCGCGCTACCCCAACACCACGGGGCCGGCTAATAAATTGAACTAGAATAGTAAAAGTTAGGTGCTCATACAGGCGTATATCACAAGAGTCGATAAATCTTCAAAACAATTCAAGTCGTGTAATCTATCTGCATTTTGAGGTTATTGGATTATGAATATTTATTTACAAACAATGTTGCATATAATTACGTGATTCGTGATTTTGTCAAACCTTCCTGGGTAGTGACATAGGCTATGAGTGACGTTTGTTTAAGGAAGCAAAGATATTTTCGAAGCTCAGTGGCATAGTAAACAGAAATCATTAGCACACAAATATTGTACAAAATATGAAATCGATCAAACGTTGGGAATGTCAGTGACTATAATAAAAGCAAGAGAAAATACTGTGTGGATAGCCCACTTACATAATTGCAATTAATGGAGAAAATATTTTTTATTCTAATAATTTGTCTACGTCTGTAGGTTTTTATAAATAATGTAGTGCTATCTACACTTTTAGATTTAACATTTTTGATTCTGATGATGCTTGTTTGCGAAACATGTCATCCTTAATGCTGCCCCTTTTCATGTAACCTGTGGAAATAACTTCTAATCACATGTATATTTTTTTAGATTATATTACATTATCTAATAATTTGAAGTATAGGTGCGACTTCACTAACCCCGCAGTACGCATAATTCCGGAGTACTTGCAATATACAGTACATTTTCTGTAGAGATACACCAGTACAAGAGACGAATACATCACACCAGTTGTGTTAAGTCAACTATTTAATTTCACTTTACTATGAATTTGGAAACGACAAATGCTACCACCTCATGGTAAATTTGTGAAAAGCTGGGTTGTATTTGGTTTGTGGAATATTAAAAAAAATTCACATGTAGCCTACAGTATTTCAGTGATGCATTTATGCGGTAGTGACAGTAATGGAGAATATTGTTACATCTATCATATTGTAAATTTAGAGAGGGTGCCTCAGATTTAGCCCTAGTACCACTAAGTTAGTATTAACCAATAAATCTACTAAATTCAAATTTCTTCGAAATTGTTCATAATTGATTTGTACAACCCATGCTTAACAGAGGAATAAAGGCCAATATTCATTCGATTGTTAAATATGCTACAAATAATTGTTGACAAATGCTGCACATATCCCAGTATTGGTATGCTTCCTGGCAACCAGAAGCAACTTCAATAATGTAAACATTCTAATTATAACATTTTAAAATAAAATTTTCCAAATTTCCCCCCTTTTTAACAATGTATCACCGTTTCCCTTCTAAATTCCAAGTTTATAAAAATTTTCGTACTTTTCCTTTTTAAAGTGTGTATCAAACCTCAACCTACAAAGTGAACCTCAATCACTAACATACGCTGTGATTTAGATATTTTTATAGAGTTTTTATTCTCAGCACCTGAATGAAATAAAATAAAATAAATAAAAACTCTATAAAAATATCTAAGTCACAATGTATGTTAGCGATTGAGGTTCATTTTGCAGGTTGAGGTTTGATACACACTTTAAAAAAACGAAAAGTACGAAAATTCTTATAAACTTGGAATTTATAAGGGAAAGAGTGATACATTGTTAAAAAGGCGGGAAATTTTGAAAATTTTATTTTAAAATGTTATAATAAGAATTCTTACATTGTTGAGGTTACTTCTGGTTGTCGGAAGCATACCAATACTGGGATAAGTATAGCATTTGTCCACAGTATTTGTAGCAAATTTAACAATCGAATGAATATTGGCCTTTTTTCCTATGTTAAGCTGGGTCTCCCCCCTTAATTTACGTCACAAATATGTAACTATTTAATTTCTAGTATTCATTTTTTGAAATCCTTTCCCTTAATTTACCATTAACCCCTTAATATTGCGAAATAAGCTCAGTCCCCTACTCGTGTTTACCGACTGAAAAGTTACAATATGAATAGTTAATCAGGCAACACTGCAAACATGGCTTCAACGTTTTCTATATCCACATTCTTCTGTCACACTACTTTTCTTCCTTAATGGGGAAATGACCTAATAGTTGTTCTCTTAAACTGCCAATCATTGGCCGTAAAACTTTATATATGTAATACCAGCTTTGATTACCGTCGTTGAACGCGGTTCATTGAGTCAAGCATGGCAGTAGTGGTGATGATCGCCTCATTTGGCAAACAATTTCCAACGACATTGGACTTGTGATTGCTTTTAAATGGCGGGAGCTCCTTTGTACTGAACTATAAATGTTGTAATGTGGTTCTACAAGCACAGAAACATAAGTAGTCTAATAATTATTTCCAACACGGTAAGTACGGGACAATACGACAGACAGTATTACACACGTAATAAAGCGGAAGTGACCACTATTCACGCTGAACTTCCAGATAGAACAGCGGAAGTAGTCTCCGACCTGACATCCAACGGCAACGCACGGTATTTAACCTTTCAAGATGCGACTGCCGCTGAACTTGGCTGCGCCAGCGTTTGTTGTTTATAGCAGCAGGAGCCTTACGGGACGAGTAGGGGGACACAGCGATGACTGTGTGCAGTCTGCACATAAGACAGGCAGCATTGCGCGCGCTACCTGTGTTAAACAGAAACTACGAGGGCTGATCAAAAAGTATTTTCCCCTATTTTATTTTAGCCAAAAATAAATACATACAGGTAATTACAAATACACGTACTGTTCTACGTACATTAAACTATTTCTAGCGGCTTCGGTGGCGTAGTTGGTAGTATGCTGGGCTTCTATTGCCCAAGATCGTGGGTCACACCCGGCCGAAGTCGTCAGATTTTTTAAGAGCGTTAAAAATCCTTCAGTATGCCTTCCTTTCGAGGGGAGGTAAAGCCGGCGGGCCCATGTCATAGATTTATGCCTTGCAAATGAACCTTCCACTAACTTCAATTTTGTGAAGTTAACATTTGTAGGTTAGATTACATTAACGCTCTAAGTTCCAACGTTCGTCGCCAGGTGCCGGTTACAGTAGCATCTAGTTGCCAAGTTCACAGCTAGGGGTCGTTGACGGTAGCATTTGGTATCAAATGTAGAAACTACTTGAAATTGATCGTCTGCAGTCCTTACCTGAATTACAGATAACAAACACTAATACAGCCATCACAATTTATTAACACCGGTTATCAGACAGATTCTACTACTCACAGCCAAAGTACACGGGGCTACATGACCGCGGTGTCGCAGCCCGTAAACTGAGGAACCAAGAAACAACCATTTAAACAAACAATCACTATTACGAAATGGACATCCTTACAATATTCATTAATTTTGAAAAACGTTATTCGTATTGAAAACCAAAAGCAAAAGTCTCAAGTTATAATTCAATATGTACAAAAATATTGTCTTCATTAGGCCTACTAGAATTCGTAAGTGAAATGGACCTTGTGGATGTCTTATTAAATTTGAAGTCGCCTATCCTTCTCAAAGTCGTCTCTATAATTTTGGATTATATGTACTGTAGGCCTATGTTGGTTTTGTAGCTTGGTCCAGCTGCGAAAATCCTTGCCCTACTGGATGTATTCTGTTTACTTTACTACTACATGATTGATCTTGATGCTTTTATTAACTTATCAACATCGTTCGGTTCAAAAATTGCGTGTGTATTTCGTTTAGCCTAATGTAGATTGTCATTTCATTCAAATGGAAAATATGTTCCAATACAGATTTAGAGTAACTTATATTGAGTATTATCAGGTGTAAACAGTTTTAATAAGAGCATAGATAAGCTTAATAATTCATGTTAGGATGTTAGCATAGAGAGGAGAACGATGAAAGCTTACTGGACGTGAGTTTTATCCTACGCGCACATAGGCAACCTGTCAACCAAGCAGGCTGACAATATGACATAAGGAAACAACAATGGTTCCCACCTTGACCACCGGCAATCGGTTCTTGAAAGGCTAAAAAGGCTAGTTATATTCTGAGATGATGAACTGAAACTGGTAAGGGGTGATGAAGGGAGAGAGAATGGAAGAGCTTGATAACAAATAGGTACGACACCCTGGTGAGGGGTTGACAGGCAAGGGGGAAAGTTTCACAAGACATCACCGATAATCTCTTCCTATAGATCAATGTAAACAATGTAGAATTTTCGAAGCCATTTTTTCAGTGTTGCTTTCGTAATCTAGTGAAATATTTGCTTTTCAATCGGTCAACGTAATAATTCGCCCAATAAATTGTGTGGAGATATCACTTATCAATATATCTAGTGTTGTTTCAATCTTCAGTTCTTTGACTGGTTCGATTCAGCGCTCCATGCCTCACTGTCCTGGGCTAATAGTTTTATCTCTACATACAGTAGTTACCACATCTTACAACCAAGACAATCTGTTTTACATACTCTAAACTTAGTCGACCCTTCCTTCCATAACTAAGTTTGCTATTCCTGGGTGTCTAAGTATGTGTCCTACCAATCTAGTCGCCAGAAACATCTCTCGTGTCTTATTTGTCTTAATACCTCTTCATTTGTTACTCCATCTACCCATCTAATCTTCATCATTCTCCTGTAACACCACATTTCAAATGCTTTAATTCTCCTTTATTCTGCTGTGCCAACAGTCCAAGTTACACTTCCAGACAAAGGCTTTTAAACATGACTTTCTAATACCTAAATGTAAATTTGATGTCAAAAGATTTCTTTTCTGTAGATACGCTCTCTCTGCCTGAGCCAACCTACTTTTTATATCCTCTTTGCTTCGTCCATCACTGGTTATCCTAGTTTCTTTAGGTTTTTACCTGCCAATTTGACGTCAATGAAGAGCAGAAAAATAATATATTTATAACAAATAAAATAAAGGTCCTAATGAATAATAGATACCGTGCGCAAAAATGCTGTTTGCTTGACGTTATGTAGTCGGAATAAGCAGTGGCGTAACTACGAGGGGTGATAAGGGCGATCAATCCCCCCACCCCCCAGAGACAAGTAAATAAAAAAAACGTATTTTGATTTTTAAATATATTGAAAAAAAACTGAAGCAATTTTCGGATTGTTTACAAACGATTGATTATGTAGTCTACGTTTGTAATTTGAGAATATTTACCTTTACTTGTGTAAAATATTTAGTGTTAACAAAACTGTTCATTTCCGAGCTTTAGGTGCAAATAAAACGTATTACAGTAAATGCTATCGAGACCAAACATGGAAACCTGTAGGTTTACCTTCATTAATTGGCTTATTTTGACGCCCACAAAAAGCAAAATCATACACATGTCCAATACAGAAACAAAAAGCAAAATTTAAAAACAAAATAAAAAGCAGAAAATAAACACAAAACCGAAAAGACAAATCAAAACGCAAAATTCAAAAAAGGAAAAGCAGAAAACAAACACAACACAACACCAAAAACTAAAAACTAAATTCAAAAACAGCAAAAGCAGGAAACAAAAACAAAACCAAAAAGTAAAAACAAAATTCAAGGACAGCAAAAGCAGAAAACAAACACACAAAAGCTTAACTTGAAATTCGAGAACAACAAAAAGAAAAGCAGAAAGCAAACACAAAACAAAAAGCACAAAGCAAAAACCAAAATTTAGAAATGAAAGAAAGAGTAGAAAACAAACAGAAAACGAAAATTACAAAGCAAAAATTTAAATTAAAGAAAGCAAAAGCAGGACACAAACACAAAATCAAAAGCAAAAAACAAGGAAACGAAAATTCAAAAACAAAAAAACACTGAAAACAAACACAAAACCGAAAGCTAAACACAAATTTAAATAAATCAAAAGCAGAAACCAAACACACAAAACATTAAATTGAAATTCGAAAACAAAAGCAAAAGCAAAAAAGCAAAATTTAAAAACAAAAGAAAAAGCAGAAAACAAACACAAAACCAAAATTACAAAGCAAAAAGCAACATTCAAAAAAATGCAAAAGCAGTAAACAAACAGAAAACTAAAAACCAAAACCAAAATTCAGAAAAGCAAAAGCGATAAACAAACACATAAAAACCTGAAATCGAAATTCAAAACCAAAAGCAAACGCTGAAAACAAACACAAAACCACAAATACAAATCAACATTCAAAAACAAAGGCAAAAGTAGAAAACAAACACAAAATCTAGAGCAGAAAGCAAAATTTCAAAAACAAAGGAAAAAACAGAAAACAAACACAAAACCAAAGACAAAAAACACAAAGCGTAAAGACAGAAGTAGAAAATAACAAACACAAAATATAAACGTAATTAAGTCAAATTTGACTCCGCTCAACCCCCTCCAAAAGCAAATCATAGTTACGCCACTGGCAATAGGCATACAGTACCAATATGTTTTACTCACCACCTCAGGAAGTCAAAAGATTATCAATGGTCTAACGCACAATGGTCGCTAATGAAGGCAACTACAATAAATGGCCTGGTCTACTGAAAGGTTATCATAGCTGAAGGCTATTTTTTCGTCACGAAAATGTCTGCACCATTATCCTGTATAGAATTATAACGATGAACCAATGTTCAGTTTAATGTCCTTACTTCCTGAGTTGTTAGCAATGAGGAAAACAATACCGTGTTGGTTTATCACAGTTTAAATGCAGAAAGAGGACAGTCGGACTACAGTAGGCTACTAAAAATGAACACACAGAGTGAACCTATATATTCGACCATGTGCCGTGTGCTTTGTGTTTCAATCAGTTGACACCAGAGTTCGCATGAGCGTTTACCGTCAGAATGACAGTGTTGAGCAAATTTACTCGGGGAGTGGATGCCGATCACTTTTATCCAGAGATCGGAAAACAGAATCTTAATAAATCATAATTGTTTTCAGAAAATTTGATATAATGAACACCAAAGACCGACGATTGGAGATGATTTATTGTAGGAATATTTGTTATGGCACCTCCAAACCTTGAAGTAATCCGTATGAGATGTACATTCCACAGCAGCCAGGAGGGATACGATCCAGCTGGCAGTGCATCTTACATACTTCCGTCCCATTTTTCAGAATCACTCCCACAAAAATATCCAGCAACCGAGTGGAAAGTTGTTACACATCAAAAACCCATGTGCTGAGTTATTTCCACCCATCTTAGCCACATTCTACATCAAGGCCCTAAATTAATTTAACATATTCCTTCTTCTCCTATTGGTTCCATACATTGGTCTACATATTACATTCGGTTACATTTTAAACACATTTCTTTTCAGGGCCGCACCTGAAAATTAATTTCTAGGGGGGACATATTCGAACTGGATGTAGGTAAAGACTGCCGTATGTAGTGACTGGCTTAACTCTCTCTCTCACTAGGCATGACAAATCATGCTTTTAGGAGGTAGGCCTATATATAGCTTATGCCTCCTCCAGGACACGGTAGACGTTTAAAATCGCCACTCCATGAAATAGTGACTGGCTGCGTGGCTCAGCGGTAACGTTCTCGCTTGCTGGTCCCAAGGTTGAAGGATCGAATCCTGGCGCAGTCAACTGCATTTGAGGGTGCGCAAATGCGAGATTTACTGGTGCGTCAAAGATCCCTCTCCGGGCAAAATTCCGGCGCCCCGGTGTCTCTAACAGCCAGAGTAGTTAATAGGGACGTAAAGCCAATAGCCTACTGCTTCGTATGTTGGCATACAGACAAATTTGAACAAATGAATAGAGTAATTTGCATCACCATAGAGATTAAAAATGCAAAGTTATTGCTTCTATGGCTATCGCCAAAGAGCAGGTAAGTCTACTTTTAAGTAACATCGTATCAAACAGCTGGAATATGGAACTAAAAAAAATCGACGGACCGTTTTGTCATTAGCACCATCGCGTGGAAGAATAGGTGACGAAACGTTTCGTCGATAGCACTCTGAAGGTTAAAGAACAGTAACAGGAAAACATCGCGAACATGAATGTTCTGATCTTATTGAAACTCTGTTTGCCACATCACAATTGTGGCAGTACCCAAATTAATTGATCAGTTGTCAAAATTGTTAGTTTTCCAGCATTTGTACATTGATAAGTACAAATAGGCTACAATGCATCAAACGCTAATGAAATCAAAGACGAAAAAGAGACTGATAGTCAGTCTGAAAGACAAGACTTTATATCATTTTAAATGCTAGCAGCCGAGTACCAAGAAGGCAGTGCGCGAACAGAGTTTCTAGATTCTATTTTGTTTCTTCACTGCCTACTAGATTGTTCTCGCACTGCCTTCTTGAAACTCGGTTCTCGCACTTCCTTCTTGGTACTCGGCTGCTACATCGTACTATGATGTCACACACCTTAGTGCATTCTCTGTACATTTCGTCCCGTCACTGTAACGTAACGCCAGACCCCAGATAAAGTCGACATAATTATTTAAAATGATAAAAGATATCGTTAGGAAACAGGATGAGTTAGCCGTGGTCGTTACGGCGTGGCTGCAAGGCAGTCACTCACATCCGGGAGGCGAGGAGGTTCGAATCCCCCCGCCGGCAACCTTGAAGATGGTCTTCTGTGGTTTCGCATCTTTTTTCCAGGCAAATGCTGGGGTTGGTCCCTAACTATAGACCACAGCCGCTACCTTCCAATTCCTCGTCCTTACATTCACACTCTCCTCCCAAGACAACACTCCACACGCGACGGTACATGTGGCTCACCACATGGATGTCCGCATAGAAGCAGCTACAAACTCTGGCGAGCCGAACATGTCCTCGGACTCTCACGGTACTAAAGGCCATATGCTAAAATAAAAAAAATAAAAAAGATACGATGCTTTGGAACTTTGGGACCGTATATTTGCTTCATTTATTTTGTCTCATCACCCCCCAGAAGCAATCCGTAGTTACGCCACTGCCATCACCCACTGAACAGTTCCATGGAAAGGGACCAGATAACGGGGAGGGGGCAAATTGTTCACCTGGATGAATCCGAGTATTATTGGTAGTTATCAATACATATTAATTCATAACTTCATAATGCATAGCAATTTTATCAATGCATAAATGACAACATTGCATGATTGATAGTGACAGTGACTATATTTATGATGACGCTTAACGATAATCAGGCTATTAGTCTCGTAATGATATATAAAGATTCGATATGAAATGTTGGCTGGCAAGTGTTGTTGGAGAGATGCCAAGAAATGATCGGCCGGCCGCCTAGTCTATTCACACTCGCACAGTAATTATTCAAACACACGACCACTCACAATGCCTGCCAAGTAATAAAGTAATTTACACACAGCTTCTCTGGCTACACACAACCTTGCGGTGAGACGTATTCTTAAGCGTGAAACAAAAACAAAACCACGCTCATTGATAATGGAGGCAAATAGTTCTGCATCACTCAGTAAATTTCCTCTGCTCAATAAAACGGGGTGGAGGTACTACTGCACAAAATATTAACAATGGATTCGTACATCAGGTTTCGTCAAACTGTACTTGCTATGTTCCATCACTAGAGTCCTGCGTGGATAAACAAAACCTTATCCGCATCCGCTCCGCATCCGCACGGCTGTTATCCGCATCCGCCCCACATCCGCACGACTTTTATTCACATTCGCACGTCTGTTAACCGAGGAGAAAATAGTTTCTTTAGGCTATGTATGTCAAGTTCTATGTTTAAAATGAATCTTACACAGCCAGAATTGCAACCCTTTTCATTCGGTGAATGGGCTATATTACGAACGGATTGTTGGCTTACCTGAAACAGCCGTTACTATCCTTCGAAGTAATCCCCGTGGATGGTTATGCACTTCTTAGAACGGCTGTAACAAGTCCTGGCATAGTCTTCCTGAGGGATAGCCTTCAGTTGGGTCGTCACATTACGTTGGATGTCCGAAATGTCCGAAAACCTCTGGCCTTTCAGGGCTTTTGGGCGATCCTGGACCCCGATACTCCATACTTTGACGCTTGCCTTCGAGGTCGTACCTTAGGCACCAGGTCTCGTCACCCGTGACGATGGTTTTCAGGACCATTCCATTCCACGGAACATTCACCCTTCTCACTGCCACCCGTCGAACAGGTGTGCACGCTAGGTTGCATAAATTCACCCTTCTCACTGCAGCCCGTCTGTCAGTTGTGCAAGGCAGGTTGCATAAATTCACGCTTCTCTCTTGCTTTCAATTTAGAGTTTTGACGACCCAAACTGAAAGCTATTCCTCAAGAAGACTAAGTTATGCCAGTAGTTTCCAGGACTTGTTCAGTCGTTCTCAGAAGTGCATAACCATCCACGGAGTTTGCTTCGAAGTATAGTAACGACTGTTTCAGGTAATATAGACCCATTCACCAAACTTTTCAGACAAGTTCGGATTGTATTCTAAAAACTATCCGCAAATATACTCCAAACATTATCCGCAGCGTACGTGCTATCCGCACAGCCATGCAAACTATATCCAAATGGCGAAATATGTTGCGGATATCCACGGGTTTATCCGCAGATATCCTCATCCGCGCGGGGCTTTATCCATCACTACGGTGCTTCTTGGCTAAAGGAGATTTCCCCACCCAACGGACACGGTAGGCTATATTACCTAAAAACATTTGCTGTATTAATCCTTAACATTTGTTCGAAAGTTACAACTTTTTGTGTGACAGTGAAAATTTCCAACATACTGTTGGTTGTTTGGTTCCTCAGTTTAGGGGCTGCGACAACGCGGTCATGTAGCCCCGTGTACTTGGGTGTGTGTAGAATCTGTCTGATAACCGGTGTTAATTGTGATCGCAGTATTAGTGTGTGTATCTGTTTCAATTCAAGTAAGGACTGTTGGTAATGATTTTTTCAAGTAGTTCCTACTTTTGCCGCCAAATGCCACCGTCAACGACCAACTAGTTCAGAAATTAGTTAACAGATGCCACCGCAGTCGGCTCTTGACGACGAACGTAGGAACGTAAGAACGTTAGTCAAATGTTTAACCAATATTAATTTAGCTTCACACAGGTGTAATTGGTGGAAGGTTCTTTAACATGCCATAAATCTATGACATGGGACCGCCGGCTTTACTTCCCCTTCGAAGGAAGACATACTGAGGGATTTTTAACGTTCTTAAAAAATCCGACGACTTCGGCCGGGTTTGAACCCAGTATCTTGGGCATAGAAGCTCAGCATGCTACCAACTACGCCACCGAAGCCGCTTCCAACATACTGTACTGTACAGATTAATTTCATTTAATTGCAGCCAGTCATATGAGACAGTGAAAGTTTCTAAATGTCCAGCGGTCTTCAGAAGACAAATCTAAGGATCTTACACTATCTCTCCGAGCCAATGATTCCCTACTTAGTAAAGTGAATTTTGCTGTCTCCGGAAGCAATGGTTTATTTTACTACCGTAATGAATTCCTACTGGTTGATAACTTGATGGAACGAGTTCTCAGTTGATACTTTGTATTAGTCTTTATCATTCGTAGCGCAGTTTGCGTGCGGTAATGGAAAGAGAATCAACTCATTTCTAGTCAAACCAACCATTGCTTTCAATTCTGTAGTGCCGTTGAAAAGTGGCATAAGTCATTACGCCTTAGTTAATTCTAGTGGGCACAGGTGATTTGGCAATTACTAATGAGAAACTGAAGTTTTAAAAAATGTCAATAATTTATTCGTTAGGACAGATTCTTTCACTCTTTCGTAAAATTTAATTTTATCGACTTCGCCACTTGACCCCGGAACTGCAGAGTTACTGAATTATAATAAAGATTGGATGCAAATTAATATTTTTCAATTTATTGGCTTCCTAAACCGCAATCCTAGGCCATGTGGCCTATCGCCGTACTCTGTAAACCAATGGGTTTGAACCCTACTCTCGGCCGTCTTTGAGATAGTTTACAATAGTTTTCCATTCTCAAATCTTGGCAAATGCCGGGACGGTAGCTTCTAACACGACACGGGCATTTGCTTCCAACTCCTTTCCCAGTTCCATTCATCTCATCAACTCCTCTCATAAGGTCAGAAAGGGTATCCGATCTTAATAGCCACCCACCACATACATATCCAACGCATCTCGTCTCCGAGACCCCTTCGAAACGTGAATAATGATGGATATTTATTTGTGTATTTAGTAATGTATTTCTTCTTCTTCTTCTCCTACTTTATCATTTGGGCCTACTGAGGACCACGAGGCTTGTATCTTCTCGTCGCTTGGGCAATTATATATATATATATATATATATATATATATATATATATATATATATACTAGCAGTAGTGCCCGGCTTCGCCCGGTGGATTTAGGCTATTTCTTTGTTTTATGGATGATAGCTGTGTCCCGCGGTTTCACCCGCGTACAATGTAATGTAAGAAATCACATGTTGATGAATTATAATACTTCAGTATAGACAACATTTTTAATAACATTTCCTTGTGGTATTAGTATATATTGGTTTTCACCGCATCGTGTTCTAGATAAGGCAACATATAATTGCCAATGGGAAAAGCATTCCCTTAAATCTACCCTCCCACGTGCTTAAAGGTCTGTCCCCGTGCTTTATGTATAGTGACTGCAAACGATACTTTTACGGGAAATTGTATTCTTTTGAAGCTAAATGGTAAATCTGTGGGTATCATAGGAATTTGAGGTATTAGTACCGTTTGCCCAATTACTGGTCCAGTCAAAACTATAGTAACTATGATATTGTTTCTAGGAAATTTAACTTGAAGTTTAGTTCCGTTACATAAACTTGGTGGTCGCAGATTTCGCAATAAAATAATGGGAGTGCCAGTTTTTAAGTTCAACGAATATGGTGGTAGCACACAAGGATTCAAAAATTAAAAAATTATTGAGGGTAATGTACTGTGTCCTCTTGATCCATGACGGTACCAATGGCAAGGTAGTTTATGTTGTCGCCTGGTAATTTTGCCATTATTTCATCGTTGATGTCGTCAACGTTTGTATTATTTGCAGCTAATATTGCCCTCTCACACATCCATTGATAATTTTAAGGCCTATATTGGCCACATCCGTGTACACTCTAGAGATCAGGTCTTCAATGTTGGTCACGATTTCACCAAGGTCTTTATCAATGACAATTTTTTTCTCGTGTGACTCAGGTACTTTCCCGTTACCAATCATTAGTATCTTTATTGGGAAATCTGTGCTTCCTGCAGCGAAGTGACTCCTTATGTTGGTGTACAGATTCAAGAATTGAACAGATTTCCACAGTGGGGAAAACTTTAATCAAGATTTAATAATATCTGCTCTAGTTTCCCTAACTATTACGGGCAATGTTTGTCTGAAATCATCAGAAAACATGAAAGTAATTCCACCCATTTAATATAATTTAATTAATTAATTAATTTATTAAATTCCAGGCCTATTGATATTATATTATTGTGATATGTCTCACGAATCTGACGGCAAATCTAGTACAGATTATATGTGAGATATAATAATTATTATTCACAACATACCTAGGTATATACAGATTGTATTTCAATAAGAGAGTGCATGCAAAAGATAGTCATTGTGCTATTTAAAAATTATACATATATTAAGCTAATTATAATTATAATTATTATTGTCCATTTTGTGTCAATATTATTTTATATATAACTAGCATAGGTTATCAACAAATGCAACATACGCTTAAATACATGTCGCTGAAGAGCCCTGATCCCACAAAATAAATTTATAACAACAAAGTATTTGTCGGACCGTACAGGAGCAAACAATCCTACAAATGAGCATGGGGCAAGAGAGAAAAAATGAAAATCCACAGCCTGCTTCCAGTCTCCGACCGGGTCAGGAATGGAATGAATGAAGCCCCCATCTAGCGGCGAGGATATGAACTGTGCCGGCTGCCGAGGCCTGACGCACTCCTCTGGGGCAATGATTAAATGAATGGCAGATGAAATGAAATGATAGTGGAGAGTGTTGCTGGAATGAAATTTTGACAGGGAAAACCGGAGTACCCGGAGAAAAACCTGTCTGCCTCCGTTTTGTCCAGCACAGATCTCACATGGAGTGACCGGGATTTGAACCACGGACCCAGCGGTGAGAGGCCGTCGTGCTGCCGCCTAAGCCACGGAGGCTTCAAGGGGCAAGATAGAACAGGAATATAAATAAATAAAACTGCTATAGAAAGGATGGAAGATGAGATAAAATTGAACCTAATCCTGAATAAAAAATTACATGAGATTCACATATAGGCTACACTTGGATGTATGTTTTATTAATCTCATGTAATGTTTTGGGAATAGCCCATCTCATTTTGGGTACAATCGTGTTGACCGACTGAAAAGCATCAAACATTTGTTTGAACCATCAGTTACTTGTAGAAAAAAATGGTCTTATTAATTTTGGTCTTTCGCCGAAGATCAGTAATCAAAAGCATCTAAACTGGTTATATCATTTACCTAGGCTTATTGTAGTAAGTAATCTAAAAATAAGTGCTATTATAGCCTAATGTTAAATTTATTTGGATTAATGGTGAATTACTTGTAATATGTTGGCCTATGTAAATATTTTTGAGTACTTCGTGAAGTAATTCGTTTCACAACAACGGAATCATACAAGTTACAATTAAGTAAAAACTAGGCTACTTCAAATAGACTATATCAACTGTATCATATGAAATGATGTATAAAAACACAGTCTTTTTATTGATATAGATGTACGATCGAAACTGGTCATCCAAGGGTATTTATTAATCTCATGTAATTTTTTTCAGAATTAGGGTATAGCCCAACTTATTTGGGTATATTCGTGTTGACCGACTGAAAAGCACAAAACCTTTGTTTTATCAATATAAAAGAAGACAAAAAATGCATGGTGGTGGAGGTGATGGTTTTAGGGGTGAGGACAAAGAGTTATAAGTTTAAGTTACCCATACATTTCGGAGAAAGTAGGCTACCTATATGTTAAAACTCAGCAAAACTTCTAGGTTTGTGCCGTGTCTTGTGTAGGGTTTCGCCTAGGACACCAAGCTGGCTCATCGGCGGGCTCTTGGTGTCCCCGCCCGGACCCCCACAGGAGTGACGAACTGCGCGCCACCTCCCATTTTATTAGGTGTAACTGCACCACTCGAATGCGATAACTAAAAGCTCAAGCAGCCTTAACCCCCTTATGAAGGCTTCCAAAAAGGTGGTATATTGGCTTTCACGGCCGGTGAATTAAAGACAAGACACTGCACAAACCTAGAAGAATTGCTGAGTTTTAATTCACCGGCCGTGAAAGCCAATATGCCATCTTTTTACCTATATGTTGTTTGCTGAACATATTGTTTAGATTGAAACTTGGCTAATTACAGCGCTGGTCTATACTAGGGCCACGGCATGACAAACTATCTCGGAGCTTCTTGGCTACCCCTGTTCGGCTGAGACGATGACGTGAACTGGGCGTGTTTCCCTGTCTGGGCAGCCAGGGGCGCTGTCTCGTCTCGGCGAATAGACTTTAGTCTGGACTCTGAAAAGCAAAACAGTCTCAAATTAAATGTATGTACGAATAATGTAAGCATTAGCCTATGTGTATTAAAACCGAGCAAATACGCTCTTACGTTAGGAATTTGGACTGTAAGGGAGTAGGTTTTCCCGCTATCTTGGCCATGGCTAAAGGCAGGTTATTCACCCACATGATCCATCCCGAATGTTTACAGCTGCTTGTAGGCAATCCGGAATCTTAACAGCAGCTCGGTCGTGGACAGAAGCTTGTATCGGAGCAGCATTCTTCTGTCTCCTCAGCTCTTTGTTTTGCCTGAAGAAACCTGTTTAGCCTCGGTATGTTATCAGTGCGTCTTAAAATGTTTTATACAAGCTAGAGAGAGAGGCCAGGAGATAAATCAGAGAGCGGAGGCTGCGCGGTTGGTCCAGGACCATGGGGGCGGGCCTGAAGACGCAGTGCTATGGCGCAGACGTGAACGCCGCGCCACCAGGACGTGCGACTGACTTGCAGCCCGTGTAGTGCTAGCCGGACGACTGAGTGCAAGTCAGGGGAAGGTGAGTTTATGTTTGGCTAGGTGTAAAATAGGCGTAAAACTGGATTTTGATGACGAGTTAAAAGTCGTGCATCAATCAGTTTTATTAACTTTCCACTCTTTCAGGATCATTCAACTTCTTGGAGTATTTAAAGTTAATTTCTTGATGTTGGCAGTAATTACCGTAGTTAAGTAGCCTATTTCAGTTGTAACTGACTTCGATCCTAGTCTCATTCATCACAATGTAAACCCATCGATAGCACATCTTACTGCTTTGTAAATCATCTCCTGCTGAAAGTAGCTATTTTTACGTGGCTTACCATTACCGTAGTTAAGTAAGCAATTTTATCACGAAAGGAACTTACTTCGAACCCAGCTTCATTCATTGGAATGTATATCAACCGGTGGTACCCCGCCCAACCTAAGATAAATACAGGGATACAAATAGGACTAAATCTCCTGACAATCTCTCGAATCCTCCACTCAAACCTAAAAATAATGAATTACTAAAATATTCATTATTTAGGTAGATGTGTGGAACGTAATTTATTTTTAAGGCTTCCATTTTAACACAGATACGTATTATTAAACTGTTTAATAATAATTCAATTATTATTATTATTATTATTATTATTATTATTATTATTATTATTATTATTATTATTATTATTATCATTATGAGAGTCTGTTCTCCTTTATTTATTTATTTATTTATTTATTTATTTATTTATTTATTTATTTATTGCTATTCTCTCTCTCCGATTGGTTTCTCGTACCTCTACTAGTGTTAGGGAATTTGATATCAGAGACGTACCGCAACATACTCTTCCTCCGCATTATTAGACCTATTATCATCATTTGTGATAGTAAAAATATTAATGTTAATATTAATAATAATAGTCTAATGCATGAAAACTTTTCCGGGAATAAGTAGGTTCGAGTTTCCTTTGTTTGCTGGACTGACACCAAATTGTTCTCGTGTTTATATTTCTAATTTTAAATGGGATGTGAAATCCATGACTACACGCAGGTGGGCCTTGGAGCGCCAATTGATACGAAGGTCTCCTTTACTTCTCAAAAACCTTCCAACTCTATCATAAATATCTATCATGTACATCTATATCAATAAAAAAGAGTTCTTTTATACATCATTTCATATGATACAGTTGATATAGTCTATTAGAAGTATTTTGTACTTATTTGTAACTTGTATGATCCCGTTGTTGTAAAACGAATTATTTTACGAAGTAGCCTACTCAGCAATATTTGCACAGGCCTATATGCTTCAATTAATTTACCATCAATCCAAATAAATGTAACATTAGGCTATAATTATAGCACTTATTTTTAGAATACTTAGCTTTTTATAAGAAATCTAGGTAAATGATATAGCCTACTATAATCAGTATAGATTTTGTTAGTTAACTTACTGATCTTCGGCGGAAGACCAAAATTAATAAGACCATTCTTTTCTACAAGTAACTGATGGTTCAAACAAATGTTTGATGCATTTTAGTCGGTCAACATGATTGTACCCAAAATGAGATGGGTTATTCCCAAAAAATTACATGAAATCAATAAACACAAACATCCAAGTGTGGCCTATTTATGAATCTCATGTAATTTCTTTTCGGGATTAGGGAATAACCAATCTCATTTTGGTACAATCGTTTTGACCGACTGAAAAGCATTAAACATTTGTTTACTAAGGCAACACTGAAAAATGGCTTCAAACACTATAATGATGGTTCAATTTTATCTTATCTTCCTCGCTTTCTATAGCAGTTTTATTTATTTATATTCCTGTTCTCTCTTGTCCCATGCTCATTTGTAGGATTGTTTGCTCCTGTACAGTCAGACAAATACTTTGTTGTTATTAATTAATTTTAGGGGATCGGAGCTCACCAGCCACATGTAGTTAGTCGTATGTTGCATTTGTTGGATAAACTAGACTATGCTTTTTGGTGACTGTTTCAAAGTTCTTAGAGGCTCAATCTTAATTTAGAGACAACATCTTTACTCAATGGAATAATATCAACTACCCATAAGCAATTTTTTTTAAATTAATGTTGTACTTTTAACTATAGTTATTAGATTTTTTTAAATATTTCCAGTTTTAATTTCACAAATAGAGCTTTGGGCTATATTTTAAGTGTTACTTTCCAAACCAATATGTATTCTTTTGTGTATTCTTTGTCTTCGAGCAGCCTCTCGGTGAGGGAAGTTGTTAAAATAAAAATGTGTGTCACTGTAGTTATTAGGACTAGGCTAGGTGCCCTCGGAATTAAGATAGCCTATTATCCCAATATTAGCGGCTTCATGGCGTAGTTGGTAGCATGCTGAACTGCTGTGCCCAAGATTGCGGGTTCAAACCCGGCCGAAATCGTCGGATTTTTCAAGAGCGTTAAACTCCTTCAGTCTTCTTTCCTTCGGAGGGGAAGTAAAGCCGGCGGTCCCATGTCATAGATTTATGGCATGTAAAAGATCCTTCCACAGACTAAACTTGTGTGGAGCTAAATTTCTAGGTTAGATTTCGATGTAACGCTCTATCAAAGTTCCAACGTTCACCACTAGGTATCATTGATATCTGGTAGCGAAAGTTCGAACTACTTGAAATTGAACGGAACTTGTAGCTCACCCTAGTGGTGTCCTCTTGAAGCAGCTACAGTCTCTGGCGAGCCGAATATATCCTCGGTCACTTCCGGCACTAAAAGCCATACGATAAATAAATAAATAAATAAATAAATAAATCCCAATACTCGTCTGAAGGAAGTGTAGGAATAAAAACCCGGAAAAAGCTACACACAAAATGAATGCTGTCGGCGCCGGGATTCGAAACCCCAATCTCCTGACTTGGTACCTAGTCACGGTACCCAAATCACTCACACGGAGATCGTATTATTGTAAATGAGGGCATCATTCAAATAATGTGTGTGTTACAGTTGACTAAACTATTGTTTCTATTTCTGTCAACATTAATATTTGTATAGAATAAAATGATTTTATTAAGTACGGAATGAACCGAAGCGTTTGTTTTGGTCTTGCTACCCTTGTTTGTTTATGGAAGCCCACTGAATGGGGAAACTAAATTCACATTAGTTATAACTTAACTACTTGTTTAAAAAGTGGCTGAGCAAACAAGCAGTGGTAATTTATTGGTAGTTCCGAGAGCTTTATGTGTTAGCCATTGCGCCCCAAAGCACACTTCACACACTCATAAAGCCACACAATATCCTAATAACTCTCTATATTGCTAATGATCACAAATATAAAACTGCTCTGTGTAACGGGTCTTCATTTATTATTCTGGGAGCAATTGAAGTGAGTGGATAGCCGCAGCGTTCAATTAAGCTATGTATTAACAACGGTAGGGATTCAATTAACATTATTTTATTATTGCAATACATCATTTTGATAGTTCTACAAGTACTGTAATTGAAACAAAATGATGCTTTCAGGTTCGGCATTTTTATATTCAAATTAATTCATCTCTGCTAAATAATGTAATTAAAATGCGTTATATTATTGTATTATTTTTATTACACGACTTGTTTCTGTCTAATTTGTAGCTTATATACAGTACGATGTTATGATTTATTTCGTTATTTACAAAAATGACAAAGAATAATAATTTAATTTCATGTCATTTTATTTTATTTTATTTTATTTCATTTTATTTTACAGGGGTGTGCAAATTATTAGACTCGGTGGCAGTTTTCCAACATTTACTTTGTACGTTTTGTGGCTTAATACAGTAGAAATGTTTTGCAAGGCACTGAAATTATTTAAAATGTTAAATTAATAGTCTTAATAACATTTCTTTAAATAATTTTTTACAGTTTCCACTATAAGTCATGTTAATGCTGATTGACACACATTTTGTTTTGATAACTTTATTCTAGTTTTCGTGTGAATTTAGACTAGAGTGATTGGAAGCCTTTTATTACTGATTGCCCACTCTCGAACTATATAAGGATTCGTGGACATTAGATTGAAATCAGCTGATTTAGAGGATACATTCCAAAGTCAATTAAAAAGAGAAAAAAATAGACCCAGCTCAGGTGCCCCTCAGAATTTCCAATTTCAAATATTTTCCTTATGGGAAACGTTGTAGTCCACAGAGGAGAAAACATTATTAAATAGGGTAATAAAAATAAAATAAAATGATTTTAATAAAACAATGTGACTGATTTAAATTCTTTATTTGAGGCTAATAATTTGCACACCTCTGTATTTTATTTCGTGTTTATTTTAATTAATTGTATTTTATTCTACTTTTCCTGGTTCTATTTAAGTTTACTTTTCTTCATTTTGAATTATTTTATTTCTCGCTTAACTTAATAATAAAGTATTCTATTTGATTACATTTTATTTACTTGTATATTTTCTGTTCTGTTTTATTTCATTTGATTATATTTTATTTATTTTATTTCAATTTATTAATTCTTCGTTTTATTCCGAAGTATTCGAATATAGTTTCATTTATCCTATTTTATCTTATTTTATTTTATTTTTAATCGCTCATCCTCTCAGCTCGGCTTTACCCATGGATTCGGCGAGGGATCATTCCTCTACCACCACAAGGGCAGTGTCTTGGAGCTGGACACACTTTGTCAGTAGATACAACGGAGGATGGTGACAGGTCGATCGCCCAGGCAACCGCTAACTAGAGTCAAATTCAGGAAGGGTCAGTGGAGGGATTTGGGAAGGAAGTCGGCCGTGGACCTGTGGAAAGGAACCGTCCTGACATTTGCCTGCGGGTGAAAATGGGAACCACGAAAAACTATCTTCAATCTTTCCTGGTGATGCACAGTGGGTCAAAATCGAAATCTAGGAGGACAAAATTATTTATTTTCATCATTAAAAAATCAAAATTTATTACTTCTACAGCATTCTCATATAATTGCCGCTTACTATTCTGGGATATAAACGCATCTTAGTGTAAATCTGTCACCACTGTCCGAGCAGTCAGACTTGGAAGGTGAATGTAAGTGGCTGTGGTTTGGTTGTCGTTGTGGTTAATGTGATGCTTTAAGATGGAACATGCAGCTGAAGGTATGATCTTTGTAACGTGTTTCAGTTATTAATGGGTATAATTGTTACGTAATTTTAGCTTTATTTGCATTATATAATATGTAACTATTATTTTGAAAATTATATTTTCACTTAGATTTTTAGTATGTCGCGTCACTCTGCGTCACTTTCTACTTAATGTTAAAATGTAGATAAGGTCTTGTAGTATACGCCTGTTATAAGATTTTTTGCATCTTTTTGCAACTTAGTTATTTTACGTTTTAGAAGATGCCGCGCAACCAGTTCTCACATGTTTATTACTGTTTGAAGCACTGGGTTCGACGATTATGTCAAAAGCGGAACTTTGTGACTTTGTTAAAAGTAAATTAGGGGTAGAAAATTGTTCTGAAGAGATAACTAATTGCTCTATCCAACTCCTAGTCATAGAAAATTTCTTTCATGTGCAGACATAGCTTAAAAAGGTCTTTACTGATGTTTATTATGAAGTAAACAAATTATATACGTTGCTTTCACTCTAAATTCACGATTAAAACGTAAAAATATTTGTGTCCCCCTAGATATTGATTTTGACTCTCTGTGCGATGTAATCGCCCTAGAGCAATCAAACTTAGCAAAATGAATCTTTTTTTAGAGTTTAGTAAACAGTACACACATTACATATTCAAGTTTCTCAAGAGTTCAAGATAGCATCAGTTCAAAATTTAAAACTAGTTTTTAAATTTACCTTATCCTATTCATGCGATCGAAGATCGTATGATGGGCTATATTAATAACCATTATCTCATGGCACTAAATCCTGTAGCACTTTTCGTAAATCATAGAAATCGTGCATTTTTTTAAATTAACTCCCCTAACTCGTTACAGAACGACGCGACGTCGCCGTCTCGCGGAATCATATTTACAGATAACGTACTGAAAGTTATAGGCCTATAGGAACATGATTTATGAATGTAATGGTGTTGGTGGATATAGTTTTAAGGGGTAAAAGGCCAATTTTCTATTGCAGGCTTCTTGAACAATAATATTCATACGAATGTTCATATCTGAAAAGGAACATATTTTACTGTTTTCTATTGAACCAGTCACTCAATAAGTTGATAAACCAGTAGAGAATTCCTTACTGTTGTAGGCTTAATTCTATAGGCTAAGCCTCATCGTGTACCTTTGGACACATATTTTCCAGTGCTGAAGGTGTGTTGACGTGAGTTACCTTGAGTAACGATGAAGGCTTTGATTTAAGACAGGGAAAGCACTGGCACCATAGTAAGACCATTTTCCTTTCTTAAAATATTACTTTTATGTTTAATATTGTCTGAAATGACGAGAACTTATGGATATTGAGTTTTGAGTTTGAAATTGTTGCTTTATACTCTAGCACAACGTAGGTTGTGTACCAAAAGCTATTTAGCACATCAAAGTTATTTTTAACATGTGGGAGATATTTTAAATGGAATAGACCAGTAGAATATATGAAAATAGGCTAGCCTATTTGGTTCTTCACGAAACTACTTGTATATATTTTATCTGTGCACTCCGCTACAAACAGTCAATGGAATCCTTGGCAACATGCAGCAGTGCACGCGATAACAAAGCATGCATGATAAATATTGCAAAGTTCAAGACGCACATAAAACTACAAGCACAAGCGGCACAGTGGTTTAAATTGAGATCTTGGTGGAAGTTACTACTCTACATCGTGAACCGACGACAGCCATTACCTGGCGTTCCATTATTATCAGTCATTATTTTGCAACGTACAAGCAATTCCTTTTCCCTTCAAGTCCGTGTTGTTTCTTTATTTTGGGGCTTAGGACAGCTTGGTCATCAGCTTCGTATACTTGTGTGTGTATTCTATGTGATGCTGTAAATTTATTTTAGGAGTTACAGAACATCTTGGTCATCTGTTCATATAGGCCTACTTCGATGTATATGTAGACCCTATGTCTACCTCTTATTACTCCCGTTTTCAACGGGATCGGGGATGAGATGGGGTGGTTGGTTTTTACGGCCGGATGCCCTTCGTGGTGACAACTTCATGAGAGGATTTAATGAGAGGTGAAATGAAGATGAATGAAACTGGGCAAGGATGTGGAAGGAAGCGGTCGTGGCCTATCAGAAGGTACCGTTTCAGTATTTGCCTGGTGTTGAAAATGGGTAACCACGGAAAACATTTCAAGGACGGACGACGGTGGGGCTCGAACCCACGCGTCTACGAGTCAGCACAGAGCTTGACCCCATGAACTAACGTTGCGCTTCAGCGAGCGTAGCCGCCGCTGCTGGAATGTGTAAGATGATAAAGGCAAAGTAGAATAAAGAGTTGTGCTCTCAGAATGCAGGCATGCCCACAAAATGAAACAAAAACAATCTCTAGCAAGTGGAATGTTCTATATAAGCGGTGACTTAGGCTTCAGCAACGGAGTATGTACTGTACAACCTCCATTTGCCTCACCTGAGGCACCCGTCAGTGCTGCTTAGAACCACTCTTGTACTTGCACAGTGCATCCTGGTGGTGCCCAGGCCCAAATGAGAGAGGAATTATAGGGTTTAGCCACATGTGTTACCGTCAGCTTCCAGTAGATCTACCGCATTCTTGCACCAAAGATGCGACCAATTATTACGCACAGATGCAATAAACAGTTCTTCGCAAATTTTGGAGTTACCCCCTTTCGCGACATACACTTTAGTTTGTGATTTTACAACTACGTATGTAAAGGTTGAGCAAGGAAGTCACAATAGTAAAACGTCCATGGCGTAAACAGTTAATGTATGCCATTTGAAATGTATTGTCCCAGTTTGAGCAACAGTTTTCTATTAAGAGATAATTATGTTTCGCATAATTAGAAACTTAATTATCCTTAAGCCAATAAAGAGAATTTCAATTGCGAGCAACAACATCCCATATAAAGTTTGGATTTAAAAACTAATCATCTCATGAGACATTAAGTTATATGCTTCGAGAATCTATTAAACATTTCCTAAATAATCGTGTGTCCTTTGACCCGTTTATTCCACGAAATAACCACAATCTATGTATTTCTTATTCATAAAATGAGTAAACTGCGATGAAATAATAAGGAAATACGAACCTTCCAAAGTCGATTGAGTTCAGATGCAATGCGCCTCACTTCACATAGGCGGCGGGAAAACTAACTTGGAGCATTTGGAACGGGACCTAGAGATAGGAAGGTACTAAAAGGGGTAGGCGCATAGGTGCCCTTCGGGAGGAGGGGGGAGCAAGAATAGGTTTGCGGCGCCTGCCAGGCCAGCTGCGGCCAATGGAGGGTTTGCTATCCCTTAAAAGGTACATTTTAGCATAGATAGAATTAGCCTATAATTTGAAAACGTTTCTGAAGTTAACCGGTAACTACTGTTATAAACACTCCTCAAATTCGAAGAATTAATCTTCAGACTTATAAGTTGCAAGTGTTTTCTTCCTAAAGATTTTATTGACATCAGAAAAGTGGTTGTCTGACCAGCCTGTAAATATTCCAGAATTCCTGATAAGTCTCCACATCAGACAAACATTTTTTGTATATTGTAATTCTTGCTTCTTAGAGAACGTACCCATACTACATGACCTATTTTTTAAATTTTTCGACCTCCCCCCTCCCCTCGGTGACCACTCGTATTATATGCCAAGGCCCCCGCCTCCCCCTTAATGTTTTACGTAGTATTTACAAGTATAATTTTTAATCATTTCGCAGGCAGAAAGGGAAACAAATGAAAATAATTTGACTGATATTCGTCTTTATTAATACGGCGTTTATTGCATAAGACTGCATACATTATTATTATTACTAGTAAATTAAATATTACGAAGAAAAACTTATGTAAAAACATATTGCTACCGTAACTTAATTTCTGAAAACAACAATCGTTTTCTGTTTAATATACATTAATATCCGTCTCACACGTCTTCAATGAATACGTTCCCTGCATCAATCCACTCGGATACATCATTGATCACGGGGGCATTAGTATCAGAAGTGTCTTCAGACTTGGTCATATCCTCTTCATCGACAGCCTCGACATCTAACCCTCCACGCTTTCTCCCATAACACACAAAACCTCATGTGGCCTCCTGGAGAGAACCCGCAGAGGCCGCACGCGAGACAGATTGTCCACTGCACCACCATGCAAATGATTCCGATGGCTATTTTTGATGAGCTGACGTCTCGACTAATGTGCGTCAGCGTCACCAACTGTGAGTTTAAGAAGCACTAAACACTGCGCGCCATATTCAAAGATAGGTCGAAAGAGCGCGTAATTTCTCTCGGCGAAATCGACTACGTAACAAAAATCTAGGCCACTCCCCCACGCTCCTGTGACTGAGCGTAGTATTTTGAAGATCTACCCCCCCCCCCACCCCTTAATCGGGTTAAGTAGTGTGGGTACGTTCCCTTCCCATCATCTCAGCAGATTACACATAGGTCATTTCTGTATTTATTTCCAACAAGCAGTAGTGCCTGGCTTCGCCCGGTGGATTTATTTGTTTTATGGATGATAATGAGTACTACTACAGAACTGGAGCGCTCAAGAATAAGGATTGGAAAGCACACTAACACTTATTGCAGCTGATAACCTCAGTATACTGCACCAACACCATCGCCCATATACAGACGCATACTATTGTCATGATGATAACTGTTTTAAAGGGCCTAAGAAATCTTTTTGCACGAATTACTCCCCGTGACTGCAATTTATAAGCAGCTCGCAATTCTGCACCAGAACACTGGTAGGGGCGACGTGATGCAGCCCGCATTACATGGCAACAATAGACTTAGGTATTATTGGAGCTATCCGGGAGCGCTTGTTCTTCCGACTTACTGAACAAAAATCAATCTTTACGGTTACCTGAGAGGTGTAGCATAATGCTACATAGCCTAAACTATTCCCCTCGAATCTGGCTATCATATACAAAAAGAATTTTTCGAATCCGACTGGTAGTTCCAGAGATTAGCGCGTTTAAACACACAAACAAACAAACAAACTCTTCAGCTTTATTATATTAGTATAGATTATACAGTAGTTTAGGGATTATTGCTTTAGTGTACGAGTATAGGCTAACAGCAAGAGTAGCTACACCTTCATAGATTATTTGGTGCAGTGAGAGTGTTTGTTAATTCTGAGTCTTGCAACACAGTAGGATGCTTAATGCTTTAGTATTTTACCGATAGGAAGCAACATAACCAGTGATGGACGAAGCAAGGATGATATAAAAATTAGGTTGGCTCAGGCAAGGAAAGCGTTACTACAAAAAAGGAATCTGTAGACATCGAATATAGATTTAGGTATTAGGAAGTCATTTTTGAAAGCCTTTGTCTGGAGCGTGGCGCTCTATGGAAGAGAAACTTGGACTATTGGTGCAGCAGAAAAGAGGAGAATTGAAGCGTTTGAATTGTGGTGTTATACGAGAATGATGAAGATCAGATGGGTAGATAGGGTTACAAACGAAGAGGTATTAAGACGAGTGGGAGAGGAGAGATGTTTCTGTTGACAGCTAATGAAGAGAAGAGATAGGTTGGTAGGACACATACTAAGACACCCAGGAATAGCAAGCTTAATTATGGAAGGAAGGGTCGAGGATAAGAACTGTAGGGATAGATCAAGGCTAGAATATGTTAAACAGATTGCCGAAACGATTAGCTCAGGGCAGGGAGGCATCAAACCAGTCAAAAGACTGAAGACTCAGACAACACACAATAGTTCCCACATTCTTCAAAGTTTTTGATGTAGCCTATTTGTAAGTACTTTTGGAGGGCAGTGGCAGTTAGTAGGAGTCATTGTAGGTTTCGTATCGTTTTGTAGAGCTCTCTTGACTTATATAGGCCTATGATTGGATCTGATGATGCACTCATAACGAGCGAAACATGTCGTCTCGTAGTTTTCTGCCTCTTCTATAGTCAAAGCCCTGCGCGGATGCGGATATCCGCAAGACTTTCGCCATGCGGTTATAGTTTGCATTGCTGTGCGGATAGCAGAAAAGCTTCGGATAATGTTTGGAGTAAATTTGCGGATAATTTTCCGTTATGTTTTTACCATGACAAATGTAAGATGTTTAAGGCTAACCTAATTCAAATTATGTCATTAAGCATAGGCTAATTAACATTCCGAACTGAAAAGGGTTGCAATTCTGGCTGTATAAGATTCATTTTAAGCATAGCACATGACATACATATGTAAGGTGAACGACTTTCTCCTCAAACGTCTAAATATGTTGCTTTAATACTCTATCCTTTATCTAATAAATCAAAAATATTATTGCAATTTCAGTAGATTCGGATAACAGTCGTGCGGATGCGGGATGATTGAGGGTAACGTTTTGTTTATCCATGCAGGGCTCAACAAATATATTTTATCACAAGTACTTCCTTTCAAGATTCTGTTTTGTTCATTTCAGTAATTATTGTAATTGAATTTTGTTATCCGAGAGGAAAATTTAAAATATCAACATTTTAGTATTGTAATAGATTCTCTTCTTGTTTTCAGATTTGACTTCACGGTGCGCTCCTTCTGTGTCGTAAGATTAACGAGTATTAACAGTGTCGCTGATCGCGGTATAACTTTCACTAGTACGACTGCCGGCGGCGATTTTCACCAGTTGCCCTCACCAAGGTAAGTACTTAATTAGCAATATTATGAACAACTGGGGTACAATTAGCCTACATCACAGACAACAACTTTATTGACATCACCTCTTGGTGTACTGGCTAACATTCTTGGCAGTCAGCTGTCAGGTCCGGGTTCGATTCCCAGCTCTGCCAAGTATTAAATTCTACCCTGAGGGCTGGAATGGATTAAGTACTTGTCAGTCTTGGAAGGCAAAACTAAAAAGAACTGGGTTCCACCTCAACCATCTTAGGAGTGGATTTCCGTGTTTTCCCGCTTCTAATTAACCATTTATAACATGGGTGGCCAATCAGCGGTGTAAAACTATCTCTTCAATTTATTCAAGAGGAAATCCACCCAATATTTTACCTGCTTCAGGCCATTGGAGGTGGCTAATTCCAGATAGTTCATGGTGTATCTTGATGGGTATAAGGTACAACAAAGATGTCAAGATGTATCCCACCACAGTCAAATAACGTTGTATCGATATGGAAGCACCACTTTCGTAGTATATTTTGATATACTGTATACACATTTTCGTGAATGAGTTATATTTCTCAAATCCAAATATCATTTCTGTGTCTCCTTGATTTATGGCCCTGGATAATATTTTATCTATTTTAATATTAATATTTTAATCACATATTAAAATATTAAAAATAAACAAAGCAAAACATAAATATACAAATTATAATGGAAATAAATACAAATTTTAATCTGAAAAAAATAAATTAAGATTATAAAATAATATGAATTTATAAAAAAATTAAAAGTCAATAAAATATAGTTTTTAAAAAATATATCAAAATCCCTACTTAGTATAAAATAAATCCCCGATTCTTGGATGTAACGGGTCATCTCGAGAACCACTGGATAGATTTTAATGCGGTTTTCACCATTCTGTAAAAGATTACTTGAGGAAGGTTTTTTGGTCGAAAAACATTCATTTATGACCAAAGGAAGTCGATCAGTAACGATTTCAGTGAATCGAGTCGGAAGAAAAACCTGTCATACGTGCGCCTTTTAAGCTCACGCCGGGTAAACCGTTAAAAATATCTATATACTATGAGTGTAAGAATTGTTCAGCATGAAAAGTTCTACAAAAGAGTCCACGACGGCATATCTCTTTAATACATCGCCCACTATAAGTGTTTTTACGTTTTCATTTCTTTCAACAATCTCCATTCAGTGGACATTTAAATTAGGCTACTAGCATTGAGCGAGTTTACAAACTAGCTTGTCACTCCAGCTTTGGCCAGCACAAACTGTCGAGTCGTGTCGAGTTAAGACTTCAGAGAGGAGTACCGTATATGCGTTTGGAGTTTCGCTGTTCACCTCGGCCTTTCTGAATTGTGTCGGGAATCTGCCGTCCGTGTGCGTTTTAAGCTTACGTTGGGTAACCTTTAAAGATACCGGGCGAAGCCGGGACGGGTTGCTAGTTAATAATAAACCATTCAAGGTGCCGGTGAAGCCACCCAGCCCTACATCACATCCATCCATCCAAAGCAACTCCCTTCATTCTCAAGCCCATAAGAATGTGAATAATAAGGGGTAATATTATGCATAATAATAATAATACTAATAATAAATTTTACAGCTTATTATTTTAGAGAACTCCCCTTTGTTTATTTGGAACATAATCTCCATATTTACATAGGTCCGCATCTAGACATCCTAATATACAACGCTTCCGACAAAACTCTTCCAACAGAAATAAACATGTCTGTTATTGTAAGTGTGCTGAACTAGTATCCAGCTGTTGAGTTGTGTTTGTGTCATCATGGTCATGAAGCCCCGTATACTTGGGTGAGTGGAATCTGTGTGATAACTTGTGGCATTTTGATGTCTCTAGTAATGAATGTATTTGCATTTGAGACTAAGATTTGGAAGAGGTGGCCGGGGACTTATCCTTTTATAGCACAGAACAATATTATAAATATATTATTTCTATTTAATTTTTATTTAATATTTCAATTTTTATTAGCCTACTTATGAGATCCACACAGGGCCAAAAAATGTGTGTCTGTCTGTGTGTGTGTGTACTCGGAATGTTTGTCCCCTCCCCCTATCAATTCAAACATGGTGAAACCGAATTGAAAGAAATTTGGTACAGAGGTAGCACTAGCAAAGGGCACCTCAGTGTCATGTTTTATATCTCCGCCATCTTTACCAAAACTGAATGGAGGCCACTCAAACGTTCGAAACGTAAAATCAAATTACGACTAAACTAATCATCCGATCTCTACCAAATTTGGTAACAACTTTTTTTTATATAGGATGCGTCTTGCACCCAAACGCCATTTCTGGATGGCGGCCATGTGAATTATGCAACCATTATAATCAATAGCTTAAGATCCACCAATTCCGATTATCGAGCCAAGGGTAGTTTAAGCTATCCTACGGGACGTCAACCGTTATCTATTATAATTTAATAGTATAATATTATACTGTATGAGTGACTTAACAGATTAGCGTCATCTCTGTCACATGACAAGATGACAGCTTACTTATTGTGCCTGTCCTATATTTCAGTAGTTTTAGTATGTTGCGATATATCCTACTGATATAAATAATATAAACTTTGTATGAAATGATTTATAATGAAAATGTACTGCAGTGAAGAAATCGTTTATTTCAAGACATTATTTGCTAACACGTTGTATCTAAGTCAGTTAATAACATTCAGGTATTAAGGACATGGTTGGCTCTGGGTTAGAGCGTCAGTCTTTCCGAGGTTGACTGGGGATAGAAACCTAAATGAGTTAACTTTTCTTTTTACTTGAATTCTTTTACAAATGATGTGGACGAGCTCTTTACACAGATACTAAATAAAATGCCATTTAGTTCAAAAAAGAGGCTAATAAATAGCCTACACTCGTTTATTAATTATCACAGCCCCAGCATCGCACATAAACTGAATACATTAGAAAAAAGGAGAATATAAGTACAAGATACACGTTGTCATCAACCACAGCCTTCTCAATGCCGCTGTACGGTGCTGTCCTCTTGTGGGTGATTGTTCCAAACATTCCGCTTTGTAAATCAGTGGCCTCCTGAAGTATGGCAATTTTGTAATAGTTCGAATTCTAGCCACGACCACGCTCCGATTACCTTTAAGCACTGCCAGTTGGATCCCAACCCTCTGGTTGCTTTAAACAGCCTGCTCATTTAAAACTTAGAGGCGTACAAGATATATATTAATTCACTGCTAGGTTTTAGCACCAACCTACTTTGATCGCCGCCGCCCAAAACGAAGGATTCTTCAGTTTGGAGGCTTAATATCGAGATTAACGGACGTGAATGCATTAAACTACAGTAAGTTAGCAGTTTTGATATTCAATCACCATAAAGTATATAATATTGATCTTGACACTTACTGGTTGATTATCAATATAAAAGAAACCCAAAAATACATGGTGGTAGTGTTGATTATTATAGGGGTGAGGACAAAGAGTTATAAGTATACCCATACATTTAGGAGAAAAGAGGCTATATGTTCTTAGCTGAACATCTTGTTGTCATTTTTATTATTTTTTATCGTTTCAACAATGCCCCGTATGCGTTCATATACCATTCATCCGATTGCGATGAAACTTTGATGAGTTGTTGTGTACACTCCCATGAAGGATTCTGACTCAGTAAATCCATTTCACAGTCGGTAGCGCACGAGTGGATTCAATAAATTTCCATTTAATATTTCATTTTGTTTATTCTAATTAGCCTACCGTACCGTATTTCGATTTTGAATAAATCAATTTTAATTTTTATTACGGTATTACAGTCGAACCTTGATATCTCGAACTTCTAATACTCGAACCTTTCGATAACTCGTAGTAATTATATTTCCCGAACAAAATTCCTATAATTTGCATGCATAATTCGATTTTATTTACTCGAATATTTTGATATCTCGAAGCTTAAATTACAGTAAACCTGCCTAAAGCGGAACGCAATTGTTCCGGATTTATTTTTCCGTTTTCACAGGTTTCCGTTTTACAAAGGGTTGAGTGTTAATAAGACAAAATACACTACAAATAAATACTGTGCTATCCCATAAGATTACAATGTAATAATAGTCTGTAAATAAGAAAGAAAATAGGTTCACATGTATTACACTGTATTTTCAACTTGCGTACAAACATTTCAATTTCTCTGCTCGTTTATTTGTTTCCACATGGCTTTCAAAGTGCATTGTCGCGACTTCTTTACAAAAGAACATTGTATGATCTCGTTTTCATCCTGCATTTAACTCCAGGAGTTCTGGAACACTCTTGAAAGCTACAAATTCCTGAAGATCACTCACAACAGATAGTGCTTCTCCGAAAGTATGTAGCCTATTTTTAGCTCCCTTTCGGTGCCTTCATCGTCGCTGTCGTCCATTTCTTCAAGGACTTCGCACTTGCTGTTTTCGCTGTGTCATTGTACATAGGAAATTCCTCCGTTCCGAATTTTGTTTTCCGTTTGTCCAGGCTTCCAGTATATACAGGGTTCGGTTTAGGCAGTTTTTTACTGTAGCCTAAATCCCTGGCACTTAAACTTGCTCTTTATCTCGTACATTCACGTATTTTTACAGTGTAACTTGTTTCATACATCACAGAATGTGGTTGAGAACTTTGTGGTGGAACCTCGGACTTATAAATAAAGCAGAAGAACATAACGGGTTTCTTCAAGTCATGATAAAGTAGATAAAGGCAAATCTACATTTTATTATTGTTAACTTGAACTTACTTAAGTAATGTAATAAAGCTTTCACTATTATCAACATCCATTTTATTCTATAAGGTGCGCTCAAAAAGTAACGAGCCGGAAGCATAATTACAGAAACCAGTACCTGTATATTAGAAGTATTGGCCCTGGCTGTTGAGGCACTTGTCCCACTGTGACACAAGGCGGTGAATGGCTGTGTCTTAAAATTCCCTGGGCTGCGATGTGAACCAGTTCCGCACGAACAGCTGGACGTCGGCGACCGAGGTGAATTGTTGGCCCCGCAGAGCCCTTTTCAGGGGACCAAACATGGCGTAATCACAGGGAGAGAGGTCTGGAACGTATGGAGAGTGACCGAGAACCTCCCATTTGAATTTCTGCAGGAGTGCCGTGACTGTGTTGGCCGTATGAGGTCGTGCATTGTCGTGGAGCAGAATGACCCCACGGGAGAGATTGCCTGGTCGTTTTGTTTTGATCGCTTGGCAAAGGATGGTCAAGGTTTGCGAATAACGCTGGGCATTCACTGTTGTTCCGTGCTGCATGAATTGTATCAGAAGGGGGCCAACTTGGCCAAAGAAGAACGTCAGCATTACCTTTCCTGCACACGTGTGGATGGCCTTGCCTTTTTTGGGTGGTGGTGACCCTGGATGCTTCCACTGGAGGCTTTGTCGTTTGGATTCTGGTTCGAAGTGATGACACCATGACTCATCTCCAGCCACCATTCGTGCCAGGAACCCATTCCCTTCTCTCGCATAGCGCTGCAGATGACCAAGACAGTGGGCCATTCGACATGCTTCCTGGTGTGGTTGAAGACTGTGGGGCACCCATTGGGCACACACTTTGCGCAAGTGCAGTCGTTCCTTCATGATGGTGTGCACACTTTCGACGCTCAATCCGACCACGGCGGCTATGGCGTTCACTGTCACTCGGTGGCCCTGGGTAATGAGTGCATCAACCAGCTAGACGTTGTCATCGGTAATGCAGGGGGGTGCCCCAGACCGGGCATCATCGGCTAACGACACCCTGTCCTTCCCTGAAGCGCTTGTGCCACGCCTTGACCCTCACAAGGGACATGCAGTGTTCACCGTGCACTTGTGACATTCGGCGATGAATGTCCGTTCCCTCTACTCCTTCCGCTTTCAGAAACCGAACAACACCTCTTTGCTCTTCGTTTGACGCTTCCATGTCACTGTTTGCAATGCGACTGGCAACGTTGGACGATTGATGCATGCTGCTGCTCGCTTTGTATCGTCACGTGAGGTGAACGCGTGCCCTCTAGCGACGGGCTGTGACCTTCCACGCTCTGGTCGGAACCACACCTCATTACACAAGCCACGATTAGCCGATGTCGTCACCGGTTTGTGCATTCCAGCCTCCGGCTCGTTACTTTTTGAACGCACCTTATACCGTATATATTTAGATGCCTATGGTGTAAGCGTGTATACACACTTTGCGACCAGTAAATTACAAATTATTTTGCTCCGTATCTCCATAACTCGAATTTTTGATACGTCGAATTCATGTTGATATTCCCCTAACGATTCGAGATATCGAGGTTTAAGTGCATCATTAATTAGAATTTTGGTTTTTATTTAAATTTATATATTACTAGCAGCCCACCCTCGAAGCCTCCGTGGCTTAGGCGGCAGCACGCCGGCCTCTCACCGCGGGGTCCGTGGTTCAAATCCTGGTCACTTCATGTGAGATCTGTGCTGGACAAAACGGAGGCATACAGGTTTTTCTCCGGGTACTCCGGTTTTCCCTGTCACAATTTCATTCCAGCAACACTCTCCACTATCATTTCATTTCATCTGTCATTCATTTAATCATTGCCCCAGAGGAGTGCGTCAGGCCTCGGCAGCCGGCACAGTTCATATCCTCGCTGCTAGATGGGGGCTTCATTCATTCCATTCCTGGCCCGGTCGGAGTCCGGAAGCAGGCTGTGGATTTTCATTTTCACTAGCAACCCACCCTCGCTTAGCCCAGAATCGTTAATAGTTTACCCAGCGTAAGCTTCAAAGGCGCATGGATGGCAGGTCCCAAACGCAATTCAGAAAATCCGAGGTGAACAGCGACACTTCAAACATATTCTAGTCATTTCTGAAGTCATTATTCGATACGACTCGACAGTTTGATGTTGGCTGAAGCGGGGTTGATATACTTGTTCTCTAGCTCGTATACTTGCTCCGAAGCTACTACAGTATTTTAATTTCCGCTGAATGGAGATTGTTGGAAGAAATGAAAACGTAAAAACACTTATAGTGGGCGATGCATTGAAGATAGAGATATGCTGTCGCTGACTTTATGGTAGAACATTTCATGCTAAAGCATTCTTAATAAAACTTTATAAAACACAAATTGTGCACTTTTACAAACGAATATTCACATCGTGCTATAATTTATAACTGAGCATGGTCGCTGCGGTGCATTTATCAACATGGTACCGTTCACAATGCTGATCACACGCGGACAAACACAATCAGTTGAAGGCTCGTGATAGGACTTAAGCTTGCAAACTCTATGATGATATCCATGCACGACCATGGAGTTGACGAAGTGTCGAAGGTCCTGGTTCGCATCTGACCATGTCCTGTTCATCATGGCTTCAGTCGAGTAGAACTGTAGCCAGATATTCTTTCGTTCTTTCTTCCAACAATTCCTTCCAGCCATCCGTAGAAGGGAGAGCAAACTTGAACCTAAAATCTTCTACGAGGAAAGGTTCCCCAGCAAGCTCGTATACTAGCCGTGATCGTGTATGCCGAGATACACCAATGGTGACCTTTAAAAATCTTGACTTGACTTACACTCATAGTAGCCTACTGTATTTTTAACGGTTTACCCAGCGTAAGCTTAAAAGTCGCACGGACGGCCGGTTTTGTTCTCGTCTCATTTCACAAAAATCGTTACCGTACTGTTCAGCTTCCTTTGGTCATAAAGGAATGTTTTTCTATAGAAACCTTACTAGCGGCTTCGGTGGCGTAGTCGGTAGCATGCTGAGCTTCTATGCCCAAGATAGCGGGTTCAAACCCGGCCGAAGCCGTCAGATTTTTTAAGAGCGTTAAAAATCCCTCAGTATGCCTTCCTTCGGAGGGGAAGTAAAGCCGGCGGTCCCATGTCATAGATTTATGGCATGTTAAAGAACCTGCCACTAATTACACCTGTGTGAAGCTAAATTGGATAGGTTAAGAATGTAAACAACGCTCTTAGATTTCTACATTCGTTGCTAAGAGCCGACTGCGGTGGCGTCTAGTAGCTAAGTTCTGAACTTGGCTTAGTAGTCGTTGACTGTGGCGCTTGGCGGCAAAAGTAGGAACTATTGGAAAAATTCTAAGTTGCAGTCTGTACTTAAATTAAAAGAAACAGATAACACACACTAATACAGTCATCACAATTAACACCGGTTATCAGACAGATTCTACACACATACCCAAAGTGCACGGGGCTACATGACCGCGTTGTCGCAGCCCCTAAACTTAAGAACCAACCAACCAGAAACCTTACTCGAGAAATCCTTTACAGAATGGTGAAAACCACATCAAAATCCATACTGTGGTTCTCGAGGTTACCCGTTACATCCAAGAATCGGGCACATTGTGATATACAATGTACAGATTGTACATCATTATATTTAACGCTGTATTTATTTTCCTTCTCTGGGTTCAGGACTTCCTGGAAGAAAGATATACGGTAACAGTTAAAGTCATAGAAGCCATTTTTCAGTGTTGCCTAATTCCTTTTAAGAATGCTTTCCAGTCGGTGAATACAAATTTTGACCAATTATATTGGGCGGAATATAAGTATTTATATACACTAACCTGATAAAACAATTGGACACAATTTGTGTTGACCGATTGGAAATGTTTCTTTAATAAAAAAATCTGGTATCAGTTCAGGGGTGGTCAACCTTTCAGAAAAGTACTTAAATTACCCGAAATACCTTTTGTAATGAATAGTAATTGTGGAAATGCTGTAGTAATAGATATGTTCTCCTCCGTTGTCTATAACCCACCTCAGTGGGGTATATATGGGGTGAGCTGTTGGAGCTCCACCTCTCCCCCCCCCCCCCCCCCTCTCCGAAAAAAAGTCAAAGTGCTTTTGGTAACTTATTGGCTAAGTTATAAACAATATTAAGATTGAGATTAGACTACCTAGTGGTGTAGGTGCTAGCATTCTTGGTAGCCACCCAGAAGGTCCGAATTTGATTCCTGGCTCTGCCAAGAAATGTTAATTCTGGTCTGAGGGGTGGAACGGGGTACACTCAGCCTTTTGAGGCAAAACTGAATTAAATTATCAAGTTATCAAATTTATCAAATTAAGTATAAAATTTTATTTGTGTGTTGTGTTGTATTTTACATTCTTTTTTGTATTTCCACTAATTGTAGGCTATATAAACTTAGAATTTTACAATGAACTCTTATCTAAAATTATTACACAAAGTTATATGCTCATTTCTGGGTATTTTGCGTCGACAATCCCCTGAGAATACTCAAAATTTTCCAGGATAGTCAGCCTCCCTTCCCCCCCCCCCCCCCTCCACGAAAATAAATTGTAGGCTATATACGCTCCTGAACCACCTACCTTCCCCTTTTTAGGTCATGACCTATATAGTAAATAGTTCTGTCCGCAATTACGCGTACAATATTGCCAACCCCGCGCATATGGTACTACTAATCAATAATCTTTATCCAGACCAATGGTTTTTGCCTGGACCAATAATTTCTAGGGTTAGCTAATATAGCCTAGCCTATACACCCCGGCTCTTGTGACGCACAGTGGGGGGTACTCACGCATCAATAACCTTTATCCAAACCAATCGTTTGGCAATAAATGTTTTTTCCACATTATTACGAGGTGTATTTAATATTCCATATGTTGGTAGCAGTAATGTGACGTCAATGTGTGCGCATCGGTACCAGTTGAAGAAACCTGGTGCGCCCAACAAGCATGGCAATTATCGTTGAATGTGCAAGGAACAAAAACACATATACGCGTAATAATTTAGTATATATTTCCAGTGCGGTAGTGATAATGGACAGTAATTTCAAGTGGTAATGACTCCCAGGTTATGAAATAAGGTATGAAAATTACATATATTATCAAAGTGTAGAATCAAAGTGCACCACTCCCGAACAATTACAGTACTAGATATCTTCCATAAATCAACCATGTATCCGGATACCACTCTCGCATGTTATATTTTATTTCATTCTGAAAAGACGATAAGATATGTCAGTACAGAACAGAGTGACAAGTTTACTTGATAAATGATACCCTTGTACACCATGTATTAACATCATGCTACTCTAATTAGACAGCTGCTGTCATCTCAAGGTAAGGGTAACTTATAGTTTATTTAGTTTTCTTAATTAATTCTACCAACTTGGGATATATTGGACATCAGCTTCGTGTACATGAGTGTGGGTTAGATATGTCTATTGATTGATAACTTCCAGTCGGTCAACGCGAACGTGTACCCATTTAGATTGTATTAGTCGCGAAATATGATAGTACACTTGAAGAAATCTGCACGAGATTAACACGAATCCATGAAGGTGCGACAATTAGGCTTACTTAATGAAGTGTTTTAAGTCAGAAGTTCTTAAAAACTTCCTACTTGTAGTGTAGTGGCTAGCATTCTTGGTTGTTGGCCCGGAGGTCCGGGTTCGATTCCCGGCTCTGTCAAGATGTGTTTTTTTTTGGTGAGATCTGAAGATTATACTTAACCTTTTACTTATAAAACTGGAGTACCGAATTGAAATCTTTTTTTTTTTCGTTTAAGAGATGCTACAGTAAGAAGATTAATATTTGGAAAATCACTTGTTAATTTTTAAAATTTTAAATATTTTGATACCCGTACGTTACCGGGTAAGTTAGCCGAGGTCGTTACGGCGTGGCTGCTGGCAGTCGCTCACATCCGGGAGGCGAGGAGGTTCGAATCCCCCCGCCGGCAACCTTGAAGATGGTCTTCTGTGGTTTCCCATCTTCCTTCCAGGCAAATGCCGGGGTTGGTCCCTAACTATAGGCCACAGCCGCTACCTTCCAACCCCTCGTCCTTACATTCACACTTTCCTCCCCAGACAACACTCCACACGTGACGGTACTTGTAGCTCACCCCATGGGTGTCCGCCTAGAAGCAGCTACAACCTGGCGAGCCGAACATGCCCTCGGACACTCCCGGCACTAAAAGCCATACGCTAAAAAATGGTACGTTTGCAGTTTTAGTTTATGTAGGCCTACCTAAGTATAGTATAACTGTTGTACAAGGTTCTGAAGATTGGGTTTTATGGTTTCAGATATAAATGATAATATGATTCGAAATATCACATTTTTCGGAAATGCACGCTGAAGTTGAAAGTTGTTTTTCTTTCATTTTTAATAGGTAGGCTACTTGCCGCACACTCAGGATCCTCCTCAGATTCAATGCCCTCTTCTAGAGCCTTCCTCTTCCTTGAAATTTTAGCGGTAGCTGCAAACTATAGGTTTCCAAGTGCAACTAATCCAAAATTACTTAGTTTTCAAAGCGTTGAATGTCATTTTTTAAAATTTAATTTTAGTGTCCATTATATCACTTTGGGGCTAATAAGTCGAGTGGAAATTATAAATAACGACGTTTCGAGACAGCTGCTTGTTCCTTTATCAAGGCTTGTGATGAAAGAATGAGCAAACAATGGCGTGTAGCCTCCATAGATAAAAGGTATAAGATTGGAAGCCATGTCGAAACAAGGCGGCTTCGGTGGCGTAGTTGGTAGCAAGCTGAGATTCTATGCCCAAGATAGCGGGTTCAAACCCGGCCGAATCCGCCGGATTTTTTAAGAGCGTTAAAAATCCCTCAGTATGCCTTCCTTCGGAGGGGAAGTAAAGCTGGCGGTCCCATGTCATAGATTTATGGCATGTTAAAGAACTTTCCACTAATTACACCTGTGTGAAACTAAATTGTACAGGTTAAGAATGTGAACAACGCTCTTAGGTTGCTACGTTCGTTGCCAAGAGCCGACTGCGGTGGCATCTAGTAGCTAAGTTCTGAACTAGGCCTAGTAGTTGTTGACGGTGGCGTTTGGCGGCAAAAGTAGGAACTATTTGAAAAATTCAAAGTTGCAGTCGTTACTTGAATTAAAAAACAGATACTCACACTAATACAGTCATCACATTTAACACTGGTTATCAGACAGATTCTACACTCACCCAAAGTACACGGGGCTACATGACCGCGTTGTAGCAGCCCCTAAACTAAGGAACCAACCAACCATGTCGAAACAAATAGTTACTCCAGGACCTCCTGAGACCAAAAGGAGGTTGGTAATGGAACTACAGAAGGCAGTCATGATCTACTTAAGGGATAACCATCACTTCTATTCCAGTTCTTTTTGGTTGTTTTCGAATTTCTGTCGCCTCCCGAATGATATGATTTATGAAATATTTCTCCATACAGATGACAGAAGTTCCATCAAAAATAATTCGATGGTCATTCTGTATGGCATTTTAGTGCTGATATATAATAAAACTAATGATTGAAATAGTTGTAAATAGATTAACATAGTAAACTACACGCCATTTTAAGCATAATAGTTCAAATAGTGTAATGAACTGTACTGAGAAAAAGTTATAATTTTACTATTTTGCTTGGTATGGTTCTCTTAAATTCACGATAGCTCCCGTATGAAGACGGATCGGGTAGTGAGTGTTGATTTAAGGCAGCAGCGTGCAAAGTCGCATACCAGTGAATGCACAGTGCAGAGCCGTGGTGCCTGGTGGGTCACGGTAGACAACGGTGCGCCCGCATTATGGGAGGGACGTATCCTGCAATGCTACTCGTGTCTTTCATTACCAATTCGTGATCAGACCACTCCCTTGCACACCTGCTATTCCGAGACGCACAGTGCGGCTTGACCTTGGACGGTATTGTTTTAAGGGCATGAACATTGAGGCCACATGTGTCATACATATAAGTGAGGAGAAAACATTTTATGTAAGTAGCCTATAAGGGACGTTCCTAAAATATCCAGGTAGGCTTAGTCTACCTTGACGAGACGCACCTGGCTCTCATTATCTTCTTTTTTAATCATGATAATAATTGTTGTTTTAACGGGCCTGGATTATCGGCCCCTATTTTTAAATACTTTGGCCCTAAAATATATCATAATCCATCTGATGTTCTCAAACTGGTCACTTTGTGATTTGTGGCAAAGCAAGGTTTCCCAAACTTTTTCTGACCATCGCCCACTTTCATGATTTATAATTTGTTTTCGCCCACCTCATTTCTAAAAACGCAAAAAACTTAAAATGACTAACACATACATTCAAATACCTACATATAAGTTTGAGAAATGAGGATTTTTATGGACATTTTTCTTAATTGGTACATCATGTTTATTTAGGAATAATTATGTTGGCTAGGTTAAAAATTTACAAATAATAGGTCTAGAAAAGGAATAACAATTAATGAAATGAATTAAAGAAAAATTAAAATTAAAACTACATGAATTTTTATATCTAATTAATTAAACAACATGAAAACCAATGTCTAATTAATGTGAGGGATGGATTTGGTGAGTTTCAATCAATTTGTTGATGACAAGAGCCTATTTTGTTAGAAAAAATCTAAGATCTCCTCGCTTTTCAATTTCCAACCTATTTCTAGATTTCGTGGCAAGATTTTTTGACATAATTAAATTACTCGCTTGCAATTTTAAATTATTCCTTGTTTTTATAGGCAAATCTTCTGAATTATTTGCCCACCATTTTTTTTTCAAATCACCCATCGAATTCTTATTCTGTCAGTTTCGCCCACTGGCGTGCTAAAATTGCCCATTACTGGGCGAATTCGTCCAGATTGGGAGTCTCTGGTGTAGACGATAATCTTGGTAAAGTACTCATCAAGTAATGTGGAGCATCGTTAAACACATCAAGTGCTAATCATTCACATATCATTTGCACTGATCTCCATTACTTTTTAAAACACATTTCAGCATTCTCTTGCCTTTATGAGCTGGAAGCTGGACTATTGTGTTCCAGCCTCTTTAGGGTAACCGGTTGGTGATTCGGGCTTTATTTCCCGGTGAATAAGAAATCTCGGAGTGACCATGCATCACACTGGACATAATAAAGCTAACCTTTCATCTGCAATTGCCCTGTAAATGTCCCACCAGATATTTACAAACAGGAGGGATCATAATACAACAATATTATATCTCGGAGGGAATAAATATCTCATTTACAACGGAAAGGTTGGACTACACCAAATGGGAGTCTAGCGATGGTCTCTGTATTCAGACAGGATAATATACTGTATATATTTATGTATTTATCATTTAATTTTCTATTCATTTTTTTACATATTTATACATTAATCATTCATTCACCCATTTATTTATTTATTTGCTTACTTATTTATTATTTATTTATTTACTTATTTATTTATAGCATGCAAAATATGATATATATTTGCGTATGTCTACCCCTTATTATGGTTGGTTGGTTCCTCAGATTATGAGCTGTGACAACCCAGTCATGTAGCCTCGTGTACTTTGGGTGTGTGTAGAATCTGTCTGATAGCCGGTGTTAATTGTGATCTGTTTTTAATTCAAGTAAGGATTGCACACATTCAATTTTCAAGAAGTTCCTAATTTTGCTACCAAACGCCACCGTCAACGACAACTAGTTCTGAACTTGGTTATTAGATGCCATCGCAGTCGGCTCCTGGTGATGAGCGTTAGTCAAATCTAACCTATAATTTGGCTTCACTCAAGTGTAATTAGTGGAAGGTTCTTTTACTTACCATAAATCTGCGACAAGGGACCGCCAGCTTTACTTCCCCTCCGAAGATAGGCATATTGAGGGATTTTTAACGCTCTTAAAAATCCGACGACTTCGGCTGGGTTTGAACCCGCGACCTTGGGCATAGCAACTCAGCATGCTACCAACTACGTCACCGAAACCGCCTAACCCTTATTATTCTCGTTAAAATGGGCTCATAATTGAGATGCGATGATGAAATTGTGCTAGCTATGATGGATGGTTCTCACGGTTAGATAACCTTCCTCATGAATTACATTAATCCACCCCTTCTGAGTTATTTTTCACGAGGCTGAGTGAACCATATTTTTAGCCATCAGACTAGAATTACATTTCTTGGTAGAGCCGGTAATCGGATCCCGACTCCCATGGTGACCGTCAACAATAGGTCTACTAGTCACTACGTCACGAGGTGGATTGTTGGGTTGGGTGTCAAACTTCGAATGCAGAATGTTCTTCCAAACTGGAACGCAGTGTAAATTCACAGAGAAAACAACCGGAATGGTTCAAACATAAGTTCAGACCGTCTGTTGTCAAAATGCTGTGCTACAGACTTGACAATGTTCGGTTTGTGCTATCTCCATTCTCACAGAAGGTATTAACTAATGAACGCCTATCCGTCCTAGCTTCATGTTTTTACAATTTTCAAAAGGTACAAAAATCACTGCCAAATGGCAAGAAAAGTTTTCGGATTCTTTTATGTACCAAACCTCTTATATACCTTCTACAAAACTCTAAGAAAGTCATTAATAAGATAACCTCATTAATTTAATAAGAGCAATATATAACATAACATATCTTCCACTACTCTCAATAAACACAGCAATGGCACTCTTTCGAACTGTAATAATGCCCATAGCAACCTATGGTATTACTGTGATTTGGGATACTCTTCAGGTTGGAGATGTATTTTACATGAAGAGGGTACTAAGTATAAGCATAACAGCACCATCAAGGTTAACATACATTCTGATGAAAGAAAGCTACTTTATAGAGGATATTCGACTGCAAATGTCTCTTCCAAATACAAGAGCATATGATAAAACGCTCCAAATATTACAAAACAAAATAAATGACATTTGGGATGACTTTTTCATTACGGATGCGATGATGAAAGAGGAATGGAAAGAAGCGAACTATCAACTAAGACACACCATCACCCGCTTTGTAGTACACGACTTTCACCATAAGATGTTTACCACCAAGAGATTTCATCATCCAAGCGAGGACTGTGTCTGTCAATTCTGCAATGATCAATGTACCGGTAGTCGATATCATGCATGTGAATGCAGGCTTAGACAAATATCACTCACTAAACTGTGTACTGAATGACTTAGGATTTTGTACTAACATAATTAATTGTATGGCTCTTTGCTGCAATAAATATTCATTCATTAATTTAATGTGAAGTGTTTTATTTTGTAGACAGCAGTGAAATATTTGATAATGGTTTATTTGATCTGAACTCTATTCGGTTTAGCTCTGCTAAATTTGTGACACAAGACAGTACATTGCAGTCAGCAGCGGCTCGTGAATTTTACCGAGGGGGGACTCAACCGTTTAAGATGTAAGCCGTTTTTGTGATGTTTATCCAGTAATTGACAGAGATGATTTCATACATGAATTGTGTTTTTCCTTCCCACAAATTTTTGTAGCTTGATTTCCTTATTTCATTTGGACTATGCACTACTGCTTTTAAAGAAATAACAAAGGTATTAAAAATATTTGCTACCAGTCACTGGAAAAATAAGAAAACCGAACCCAGCTCAAGAATCCATCAGGGTCGCCTATTCCCAAGCTCACTAGCGATGAGCCCTTGAGGGTGTATCCCAACACAAGGATTCACAACTAGGCCTAGTGGGACTTGGGTTGGAGACCATTGGACCCCAGCCGAGCCGGTATTATTTCCACTTTTGCCGGGCTCTTCTCTGTCATCTACCTGTCGACCTCCATCAGTCAACTCTTGTTCTCTTCCAACCCAGATAGCATTAGAGCATCCAAAGTCTAGGGAGGCATTCATTTTCCTGCCGCAACTGAACCTTATATCATATATCCTGATACCCTCATTCTTCGAGGGGTCAGCCCTATTCTTTTAGTTTCATAACATCTAATACCTTCTACACAAGCCCCTAAAGGAGGCAGGGTGTATGAAGCTCCATCACACGTGATGCACCCTGGATAGGGCTACACCTTCAAGAGCTCATCTTTTGAGCTTGGGAGTTGGCGACCGGGATGTGTTCCAGAGCGAGATCCATTTTCCCCTTTTTGCATTGACTTTGGGGTGGACCCTCTCCTATTTCCCTCTTCTTCCTGCCTTTAATGGCTCTAGTAGTTTCCAAGTATCTCAATACCCATTGTTTGAAGATTGTTCTTGTTTTAAGGGGATGAACAGCAAGGTCATCTGCCCTTCGAAGATAGAGGGCATTTCTTTTCCGTCATTTATTTCCCTTATTCGTTTCTTTCTTTTATTATTGTCGTTTTCTTCTTCTAGTACATAAGTTAGTTGTAAGTCAGTAATTAGTTAAGCCTAGCTGTAGATTTCATTTCATCATTATTTCTCACCATCACCTAAACCACTAAGGGTAGATGACCTATATATTTCACCATTTTATACAACAATTATCTATATCATTGAGGGTGTATCGATATCTAATGTGCAACGTGCATGGTGGGACAACACACACCCTACCTCTTTTAGGGCCTCTTAGAAATGGCAATAAAAAGGACAAAATGAGGTCTGATTCTACAAAAATTAGGGCATCAGGAAAGAAAAAGACAAGAGCCAATTAAGGCAGGGAAACGAAAGACATGGCTTCCGATACCCTAATAACGTTGGGGTAGGAGTTGACATGAAAGATATAAGAGAAGAGCTCAGCTCAAGGAATCTCAGCTGGGGTTCCATAGACGCCAACCCACATCCCACTAGTAACCAATTTGATAATAATTTATGTGATCTGAAGCTCTCGGGAAGAAAATGAAGACTACACGCAACAGAGCGATCAGAAGGTAATCATTTGCTTTCTCTCTTGTCACCTTCTCTGGAAATTCCACGTAACCACTTCTCACGCAATGAATTGTTCGATTGTATCTCATGAGATTCCTCGGTATTCTAACTTGCCCAGTTCTGATTTACAAAAGGGCACGCAGCAGTACACCATTATAAAATCAATCAGAATACATTCCAACTTCGCCATTAACATCAATACAAAACTTATGTCTGCCACATTGACTTGGTGCTGCTTCCTAGCGCGCCAGGAGGGAAGCTATCCAGTGGCTGCATCAGACTCAGGCAGACTGAGTCCACACATCTCGTGACGTAGCGCATAAGATGATGGAGAGGGGAAAAGGGGAGGTATTCGTTGTCATGGCAACGTAAATTACAAAGCGGGCGATTTTTGATGAGTCCTCGTGAGCATCCGGTGCGCTCTGCCGACAAGGAGAGGAACTACACACATTTTGTCACGATGGCAAAACAGTGCGAGGAGAGAGGACATTAGGGACGATGAGGAGGGAGGAGGGTGGGAGGGCGGCGTCCTTGAGTCCAATATCACCAGCCGCCTGTGATTGCAGTACATTGCAAAACTTTACATACAGTACATCGTTATTTTTTCCACTGCCATCACGATGGCAGAGTTTCTTCACTCCAAGGAACTCTCTGAAACCAAAGATTAAATGGACGTTCCCGACCAGGCCACCAGAGGCGCAGTCAAGCGCGCAACAGATTCGCTCGTAAACGGAACGGAACATGAAGAAATTAGTCTATGGTTAATTATGGAATATTACGTCGATACTCCAATTATATTAAAAAACTGAAAGTCATATCACAATGTTTTGGTCTAGGTGACGAAATTATTTAAATAATACATTTGGTAAAAAAATGTATAAAAAAATGTAAGACCAGGAAACATTTGTGGGAAATAAGTTATTCATCTTTTTTAATACATTTATTGCTGCCAACGGCCATAGCACTTACATTGCAGTCTGATTCTCACTACAGTATTTAGTCAAAGATGATTGACTCTCTTTGCACCATATGACATGATATCGGTCATATTCCCTTCCGCATACTCTACAGACACATTGTGAATCCGGCTGGTGTTAGCTCTTCTTATGGCAGACTTTGTGGTGAAAGCCATGCACTGAAAATCTTGTCACTATGTGTTCTAGCTCGTACGATCCCAGTGTCCAGTTCAGTGACATCATAGCTTCTGTGACGTAGAAATCAGTCCATACTTCTTACAATTAGTCATGTCGCGTATCAAATCTTCGTATGCTGGTGTTGAGGGTAGGAGTAACTGCAGTCTCAGCTCTCTCGCTAACAGGTACACTAGGCGGGATGGAGAGAATTTTGAGAGACATAAAGCCTTCTTGAGGAAGATAGGTTTAGTTCTCTCTAGCTCTGTTAAGTGTTCGACTGTGAGATGTGACCATACGCAGTCCAGGCCGTACGTAATGACTGGAACGATATTCAGCTCAAATAAACTGATAGCTGTCTTTAATGATAGACCACATACGATTTTTATGTCACTCATGGCGTTGACTGCAGCATTCCTCTGTCTCTAACATATAACGTGAAGATGTTACCTGAGGTTTGAGAGGTAATACCTAGATAGGCCTACTTGAAGTTAGCCGTTGACGTAGGAGGTCTATTCCTGTAATATACTGTATTATGATTCCAGGCTTTCCCTTCTTCTGAATGTGAATGTCACTGTCTTCTTCTCATTCAGACATAGCTCATTTACCTCTGCCCAATCCACGAGTCTGTCAAAAACTAGTCGAACATCCTCCTGGTTTGTTGAGGCTATCACCATATCATCTGCGTACATTAGACGTTATTCATCTTTTTCATTTCATCTCTCATTACCTCATCTCATGAGGATTTACAGTAGATAGTAGGCTTTCGCGGCTAGTGTCTAGTTTATCATATTGGCTTTCAGGATGGAGCCGCATCGTGTATCGGTGATAGTTTCCCGATCACCAGTTTCATTATGGTCACCAACTCGTACCCACCCATGATTAAGGCTTCTGCAATGACAGCCGAAACGTCGGGAAACAATCGCCAATACACGACGCGGCTCCATCCTGTAAGCCTAGATGATAATCCTCTCATGAAGTTGGCGTCTGGAAGATCATCGGACCGTGACCCCCCGCCACATGTAGCCTACTTTCATCATAAAGGGTAGGTAGACATACAGGACACTCGATTGGGCTATATGACGTGTCCCCTCCTGGTTGGGAACAGGGTAGGCTACTTGTGACACCTTAATCATTCGCATCATCTCCTCACAACGCCAAGACCACACACGGGCGTCAAATCTCTCCAGTGGCCAAACGCCATTAATTTAAACCTCATTTACTCTTCGTAGAACTGTGATTAAAAAATCACGTGCTCCAATTTAAAAGAAGTACTTATTCTTTCGGCGGGAATTGTATCTGCTCTTCTCATTACGGGTTCAATGTACAGTCAGACAACCTTGCGGTCTACCGCACTGCCTAGCCAGAGACTAATTTTATAACGTTATAAAAGAAAACCTCAGCGGTTTATTGTCCAGTTGTAATGTTTTTTAAGTGATGTGACGTCATAAGGTGTATGACAGAGAAGGGTGAAAGAGAGAACAGAACTGTTAAAAATAAAAATAAAAAAGAATGAATGGTGAAGTAACGGTTGAGACACGCTATGGAGAGCGAGAGTAGTTGTATCCGCAGACGTCCTGCAGTCACATTGTTCATCGGCTTGGCTGTAACCCCAGAGATCCGGGATCAAAACTCCGCTCGGCCTGTGGTGCTGGAGCGGGGTACACTCTTCGTTCTGGGTCCATCTCCTAGTGTAGTGGCTAGCATGCTTGGCTGTCGCTCTAGAGGTCCGGGTTCAATTCTCCGCTCAGCCTGTGGTGCTGGAGTGAGGTACACTCTTCGTTCTGGGACCATCTCCTAGGGTAGTGGCTAGCATGCTTGGCTGTCGCTCTAGAGGTCCGGGTTCAATTCTCCGCTCAGTCTGTGGTGCTGGAGTGAGGTACACTCTTCGTTCTGGGTCCATCTCCTGGTGTAGTGGCTAGCATGATTGGCTGTCGCTCTAGAGGACTGGGTTCAAATTTCGCTTAGCCTGTGGTGCTGGAGTGAGGTACACTCTTCGTTCTGGGTCCAACTCCTGGTGTGGTGGCTAGCATGCTTGGGTGTCGCTCTAGAGGTCCGGGTTCAATTCTCCGCTTAGCCCGTGGTGCTGGAGCGGGATACACTCTTCGTTCTGGGACCAACTCCTGATGTAGTGGATAGCATGCTTAGCTGTCGCTCTAGAGGTCCGGGTTCAATTCTCCGCTTAGCCTGTGGTGCTGGAGCGGGGTAGACTCTTCGTTCTGGGTCCATCTCCTAGTGTAGTGACTAGCATGCTTGGCTGTCGCTCTAGAGGTCCGAGTTCAATTCTCCGCTCAGCCAGTGGTGCTGGAGCGGGGTACACTCTTCGTTTTGGGACCAACTCCTGGTGTGGTGGTAGCATGCTTGGCTGTCGCTCCGGAGATCCGGGAACAATTCTCCACTTAGCCTGTGGTGCTGGAGCAAGGTACACTCTTCGTTCTGGGACCACCTCCTGGTGAAGTGGCTAGCATGCTTGGCTGCCACTCTAGAGGTCCGGGTTTGATTCCCCACTCGGCCAAGAAATTAAACTCTGGTCTGAGGGCGATGCGGGCTACTCTCAGCCTCGTGAGGAAAAACTGACAAATCTCTTCTCAGCCATCTTGGAAGTGGTTTCTCACATCTACTCCAGGCACATGCCGGGATGGTTCCTAACTTAAGGCCATGGCCGTCTCCTTCCCAATCCTCACTTGACTGAGAAATACACACACGAATACAGCCTTCACAATAAGACAGATTAACAGATGAATTCCACACACACTGAAGTACACGGGGCTACATGACAGCGATATCGCAACGCCCGTATATAAAGCAACAACTCCTTATTCTGGAGAGACTACTTGGTAGTAGACCAGCACAGAGTTTTGCTGTTGTTGTTGCTTCATTCCTAGACCCGTAAATTGAAGTCACTTCAACCTGGTGTTGTTGGGTTTGAATAGAATGTGTCTGAAAACCTTACTTTTGTAAGTAGTTAGGGGCAGATGACCTCGCTGTTCCTCCCCTTAAAACCTCAATAACTGATAGACTAACATTGTGTGTATTGTAATTGAGGCGAGGATTGTGACGGCAGCGGCCGTGCCTACAAGTTAGGAACCTGATAATGATAATTCTTGTTTTAAGGGGCCTAACGTCTAGGTTATCTGCTCCCAAGTTAGGAACCAATCAAGCATTTAACTGGAGTAGAAGTGGGAAGCCACGGAAAACCACTACTGAATGGCTGAGGTGGGAATCGAATCCCTCACAGTAAGAATATATTGGAAACAACTCGAAGAGGAGGAAATAAATAGCGCCAATTTATACTTTTCAGTCGGTCAACACACGTTTGCCCAATTGGATTAGGTGGGTTCTATATTATGATATACGTTCTTAAAAAAATACACGTATTAGTATAATTCCTCTTAAAATAAATACGCCTATCAAAACAGTTCATGAAACATAGGCCTAAATTAAATTGTACATTTTTCGACTCTTCATGGGGTCTTCTTCTGCTTAATTCTAATTTAAAATCTTTTCTAATTAAAACTTAGAGTAAAATAACAAAATTGTAGATAAATACATACGTAAATAAATAATAAATAAATAAGTAAATAAATAAATAAATAAATAGGCCTAAAATATATCCATTTAAAAGATGAATTGAAACCATATAATTATGAATTGAGGTAAAGATATCAAAGACTGATGAATATTGTCAAACATTACGTGCAATCAGATATCAAAATGAAAATACTTTGAATTATTATAAAAACTATAAAGTGTATCCAATCATCTATTTGGAAATCATCTTCCGTTTTACACCTTATATTTTACTGTAAGTGAATATTGACTCAAAGACGTTGCTCCTTTTTTAAATTCTGATTTTTTTGTTTTTCCGTAATTTTGTTTATTGTTATGATTATTTGTTTTAATTTGATATTTTGTTTCATTAATTTTAGATTAATAAATTAGGTGTTCAACTCTAAATTATTAGTTCCATTTTAAGTTTGTACATTTTCATTTGTGTCAATAGAGGCAGCTGACCTCGTAGTTTCGCCCCTTAAAACAACAATAACTAACTAACTTTAAACCTTATCACACACTGGGTTGATGAGGGAAAGACACCCAATAAAATATGTTGATTGTAGTGGAAACTGTTTGTCGTCTTAAAATCCATAGTAATTTTAATTATATTTCATTGGCACTTGTTATTATTATGTGGGCTATACGTTATAGGTTAAATTTCTGTCCTCCCTTATATACCTAGTAATCGTAATAGAGAAAGCTTTTCGGTCGCTCAACACAAAGTTGAAATTATTTCTCCTTGAATCTTTGCTCCTACTTTGAAATTTTCTCCAATTTCCTTCATTGCCTGTTCAATGTAGCCTATAGATTGAAATATATGGGTGATAAGTTGCAGCCTTGCCTTACACCTTTCTGAATACCAGCTTCTCTCTCATGTTCTTCCGCTCGAATAACTGCTGTATGGTTAAAAGGAATATTGAACTGAAATATTGAATCTCTCTTTGGATATTCCTTGACTTTGTAACACTTGCTTGGAATTCCTCCACAGGATGGGAAATTCTACGCATATGTTAAGTTTTGTTCACGTATTTATTGGTTAGTATTTGTAACAGTTCAACGTTTAAAAAATTATATAATATTCACGAAGACCAATAGCAGTGTTAATTTCTTCATGGCTAAACTTACATGTATTATGGTGTATTGGCTTTCACGGCCGGTGAATTAAAACTCAGCAATTCTTCTAGGTTTGTGCCATGTCTTGTGTGGGGTTTCGCCTAGGACACCAAACTGGCTCATCGGCGGGCTCTTGGTGTTCCCGCCCGGACCCCCACAGGAGTAACGAACTGCGCGCTACCTCAGCTGCTTGAGCTTTAAGTTCTGCAGTCAAGTAGTGCAGTTGCACTCTATATAAAGGGAGGTATCGCGCAGTTCGTTACTCCTGTAGGGGTCCGGGCGGGGACATCAAGAGCCTGCCGATAAGCCAGCTTGGTGTCCTAGGCGAAACCCCACACAAGACACGGCACAAACCTAGAAGAATTGCTGAGTTTTACATGTATTATATTAAAAATTAAATAAATACCTTATACGTGCGAAATTCCCCCACTTCCCCCTAATACTAATGTATTCCCCTTCATCAGTGATCATGATCAGAAGATGGCTGCATGACGATTGTGAGTGAATAAGTTAATACTAATACATGTATCTTTTTCATGAATTTCATCATAATAACAGAACCTGTCTAATCTAATTGGGCAAACGAGTGTTCACAGTTTGTACAGGCTGAAAAGTGGCCAATAAGAAATAAAAATGTCTAATGTGAATAAGTTTTCAGTTTTCTTCTCGTAAATCGAGAAGTAGGCGGAAATGATAACCATGTACGGTGGTCCTGACACTTCACGCTACACTGACGCTAACCCTAGCTCCCATCAAATTTACACTTTATATTTCACACTCAATTTGAGCGCACGGACTTGACATTTTCATCCGCATCCAGTGAAGCGACTAACAAGCTTAGCCAACAGACCTGATAGCTGTCCTTTTATTTCTTTATTCACCCTGGCAACGGCGGCTCCATCCTATAAACACGAACTAACTCCTCTTTTATTCGATTAAAGAAAAAGGAAAACAAGCAAATCGAGATGAATTCAGAAATTAAATAAAAGGAATTATTCTTCAACAGTTAGCGGCGATGCTACTTTTCATGGGAGTTTTACTATTGAATGCCATTTGTTGCTCTTCAGTCGGTCGACACGAAATACGAGGTGGGTTACAATGTATGTACAGTCTGTTAGGTAGTCAGCCCGAAGGCTGGTTGGATCCTCAAAAAGTACCGCCGTTAGGTTATGTGGGTAGATACCCACTAAATCCAAGGCAGCGCTATATTGAGGCGTACTAGGCAAGATGAGGAGTGAGGTAGTTTGCCATTGCTTTCCTCACTGAGTCAGAGCAGCAGTACTAACCCTATGAGTAGAACCTTTCACAGCATCCACAGGCACTGACTGTGCCCTGAATGTCATTACTAAGCACCACCCATACCTTAGTAGCTTCCATATAATCACAGCCATGAATGAGACTGAGACATCGGTGAAAAGCCACATTTTACTCTAGCCTGTGCCAACAGACAAATACAAATGTACTGCATTCATCAAGAGATGGCAACCAAGCCAGTATGTAATTATGAAAAATAAATAAATAACACGCTTGGAAATAAATTACGTCTATTAGTTATGGTCACTATTATAATGGGGCAATTTTTAGGATTAAGCGTTTCGACCTTGATTATTGTGTTGTGTTTGTTTTTTCCGTTATTAATAAATAAATAAATAAATTCAATCCTCAATTGAGTAACATAAATGAGAATTTTCTTTCACTCCTCATGAAGGGGGTTCATCCTATATGAAGAACCACCGTGAGATTAACAGGTACTTTTAGACCAATACCCGTTGAATCAGCTCCCCTTAATAATGTTGTTTTATGCAGCCCAATTAACGCGTGTTGTCGGGAAGTTTGATATTTCTTTGCTTGCATCCCATATGGTACTATACTCTGATTTACAAAAGATGCTCTGTGAAAACTGTCATCCGCTTGATGGGTCAGGTGAGGAGTGAAGACGAGAGGGGTAACAGTCTCCATGGCAACAGTGAGCAATGTTGCAACGTATGCCGACACAGCAGTAAGCACATGGTTTGACTCAGTGTGTCTTCACTCGTCACTGTCATTAGAGCGCCAGGCAGGGGGCTAACTTACCAAGTATTTGTGTCTTCCTGCAAGCCTCTTGGAATGTTATGACTTATGAGTCATGACCTGCCTCAGTGGTAACGCAGCATTTCACCACGTGCTAGCTTTGACAGCTGTCAGCGAGCTTTATTGGTAATTCAGAGTATAATGCACTGCATTAATATCTTCATATTAGTCTGTAGTTACATCGAGGGAAAAATAATAGGGTTCAAAATCGTTTGCAGGATATGCTTGCAGTGCGTTAGTACCGTACGGGATGTGAGCAAAGAAATATCGACCTTCTTGATAACAACGCTAGTTGGGCTGCATAAGACAATATTATTAGGGGCAGCTGATTCACCTGGTATAGTAGATGTAGACCACCTTGTGGCGTAGTGGCTAGTACTCTTGGCTGTCGAGGGAAAGAAAAGAAGAGGTGTGACCCCTCGAAGAATGAGTGTAGCCTATCAGGAAAGTTGTGGCAAGTGCCAATTAAAGCGGGAAATTTATAGACTCCTTGTTGTTGTTGTTTTAGTTGTTGTTTTGATGCAGTTCTCAATACCTCCCTGCCTTGAGCTAATCGTTTCATCTCTACATAGCTACCACACCTAATATCTGAGGCAATCTATTCCAACCTTGGCCTATCCCTACTAGCTGTCGCCAAAAAACATATTATCTCCACTCCCATGCGTCTTAATACCTTTTAATTTGGTACTCTGTCTACCCATCTGATCTTCATCATTCTCCTGTAACACCGCATTTGAAACACAGTCTATATTCTTATCTATTCTGTTGCGCTAAAAGTCCAAGTTTCACTTCCATAGAGTGCCATGCTCCAGGAAAATCCTTTCAGAAATGACTTCCTAATACCTAAATCTATATTTGAAATCAACTGACTTATTTTCCATACAAATGCTTTCCTTGCCTGAGCCAACCTACTTATTATATCCCCATCACTCCCTAGTTCTCTGATACCCTAATACTGTCGGGGTTGGAAGAGAACAAGAGTTGACCAAGGGAGGTCGACTGGAATGACAAAAGAGAGGAGATCGGCACAAATAAGTGGAAGCAATGCCGGACCAGCTGTTGTTCCGTGGTCGCCAAATCTAGTTCCAATGTTTTTGATCCCCTAGGGGTTTTCAAAATGAATAGACGTGTACAGCAAGCTGAACAAACTCGAAGGAATTACCACTACTAAGAAGCGTTTGACTTCACATCCTCCAGTTAGAATGTTTCCTACGTGCGTCTCATGGAGGTCGTACTGGAATAGCACCCAACAAGACCTCCCAAGCAGGATTTGAACGCTCCATCATCAAAGTTAACTCGGTTAGGAGGGCAAATAAAAGTCTTAAGGCGCTTTGTACGTAAGCCGATTGTATTCGCAATATGAACTAAAACTTGCAGATGTATAGCAAACGAAAGCTAGCGAGGAATTGAGTTGCTTGCTATTCTTGATTTGAATTGATCCAGTGAAGAGAGAGGGTGTGTCCAATTCCTTCTGTCGGAACAAGTGATACGTTCAAGTCAATTTCCAATTAAGAATGGCAACGAGCCATGACTAGTGTGGTGGTCCGTGAACCCAGCATCACGCGGGAAATGAGCCTTGCGTCGTACCTCAAGGGCCTCCGACAAGTCACGTGCAGATGTTAGACGCCAGCTTTATTACATATTCTGTTCTGCGATAATCAGATCCCGTTAGGCCCTTTATTTGAATACCGCTTCCAAGTTCGGTGTATGGTTTAATTAACAGAAATGCATTTCTAATTCTTCAATATGCGTACCAATTCAGTACCTAGGCTAATGTCACGTACCACTGAATGGATGGCGAGCAAAGGTTGGAAATATATTTCAGACTGTATCCCTAGATTACTCAAAGTGTAATACAACACTCCCTGCAATAATTATTCCTCTAAATGGTTTTAAATTGCCTTGTACTAACCTGGCAAATTATTGTAACTGTAATCTAATGAATCACATATCAGAACAAAAATCACGACATGCATGTCATACGTTGTTGGCATGTTAAAGAACCCATTTGAATTCAGTAAGCCGTGTTCATAATGGCAAAATTAATCTCGGGATTTTCCGCTAACACAAAGTTCCTCATTTCTCTACTAGAAAGCGCTATAGTGTCGAGGAGCTTAGATATCTAACCTCCTTGACTTTCATAGTGCTTCAAGGAGCGATAAAATTCGACATGCAAGTTACCCTCTGGGTGTCATTTAACAATGCTTGGATCCGGCACACGAGGCCATACGATATTATTATTATTATTAGACCTACATATCAGAAATAGCCTAAATTTATTTCATGTGGCCGGCCACGGTGGTTGAGAGCGCCAACGCGCTATCTCATGCCTCGATGGCATCGGAAGAACGTGGGTTCAAATCCCACCTCAGCCGTCCTGAAAATGGTTTTCGTGGTTCTTATTTTCACCAACAGGCAAATGCCCGGACGGTTCCTTTCAGCAGGTCCATGGTTGACCTCCTTCCAAAATCCCTTACCTGACTCTTCCTTATTTAGACCCGAGTTAGCGGTCGGCTGTCACCATCCCCAGTTGTATCTGCTGACAAAGTGTGTCCAGCTCCAATACACCGTCCTTGTGACGGTAGAGGAATGATCCCCCGCAGAGTCCGTGGGTGAAGCAAAGCTGGGAGGATAAGCGATTAAAAAAAAAAATGTATAAAGCAAAACTAGTGAGTTGTTATTATTAAAGTATTTGAGAAACTTGGGTCAACGTGGTCATCAGTCCCGAATACTTGGTTATGTGTTGACCTAGCCTGATAACCTGTGTTTCTGTGATGGCTGTAACAAAGTGTGTAACTGTAGTAAGGACAGGAATGGGATAGGTGCCCTGGGATTTGAAATAAGGTACTATCCCGTCATTTGCCTGGAGGGAATGTGAAATTAAACACGGGGGAAACAATACTCAGGATATCCGCTGTCAGCGCTGGGATTCGAAACTCCAATCTCTGGACTTCCTGCAGCTCCCTATCCCAGTCGTGGCGAGAGATCGCCACATAGCGTACACAAATTGACAAGCTTTCCACTCCTAGACGGAAGGTGGTTTGCCTATGAAATATCCTATTTATTTATTATTTCATTTATTTAGCGTATGGCTTTTAGTTCCGGGAGTGTCTGAGGACATGTTCAGCTCGCCAGAGTTCGTCACTGTGGACACCCAAGGTGTTAGCTACAAGTAGGCTATCACCGCGTGTGCATGAGATGAAATGAATGAAGATGAATGAGCAAGTACAATTTCAAGTAGTTCCAACTTTGGCTACCAGATGCCACTGTCACCTAGGGACGAGCGTTGAAACTTGATAGAGCGTTTCTAACGAAATATTACTTTCTAACTTTTATTGTCATTTGTATTCCGAGGATAGGTTTTGCTATTATTTCAAATAATAAGTACTAGTTATTCATGTTTTAGATGTTGGTCTAATATTTCATTTTTATTTTCCACAAAAATCATTACCTAAACATCAACGTACGGGAATACGATCTTGAAGATCACTCCTATGTACTTGGCATATTTTGAATAGAAGTCCGACTTCTGAACAATCTAGCTATCTGATTTAGATGAGTACTTATAGATTTGGACGTTCGATCACGGTTAGCTAAATTAGTTTGGGTGACCTTGGGTCTTAAACAAAACAACAACAACAACAACAACAACCACCACCACATCATCAACAACTACAACAACAACAACATCAACCACAATAACAATCCCTACATTCTGTACGATTGCTTTAGAATGATATTTAAAACTTCTATATTACAATCACAAATTTAGCATTTTGCAATTTATTAATTTTCGCATTTTTTTGCGTCCAAGCCTTTTTAGAGTTTGAAGAAAATTGACGGGAAAAATAGGCTAGTTATTATGTACAATAACACTCGCTAGTCATTTAATTCATAAATTGTTTGAAAATATGCAATTTGTCGACGTAAATATTTGAATGAATTAAATAAAAAAATATTTTTGGTCTTGAATTGACAAAAATAAATGCCTTCCTTATCTTCAAGTGCAGCTAATTAAATTTAGAAAATAGATTTTCTTACCGAAGATTAGATATTTTTAAAATATTTTTATGAATAAACAATCATTTAGGCCTAATTAGTATTTTTTAAATAAAACAAAATATCGCCTTTATTTTTCGGAAAACAATTAATTTTGCATTTTATCGCGATTTCAGAACGGCTAAACACGGCACATGAAGATATCAAAACATTAAGAAACATCATTTGAGTGTATTGGACAATTTTCGCATGTATCGCTAATGCAAAAAATGGCAAACTTTACTTATGTGGCATATGACGTCGTTTAGTGTAAGAAGAGCATAGAAACCTAACTTCGCCTTTGGCACATTAGGTTCAAATAAGTTAAAAAATTAATAAATAAATCATCATCATCATTATCGAGTATTCAGCCCATAGACTGGTCTTATTGTCTCAAAATTACATTAGCAGTACGGTTGGTAACTGTTCTTTTCATTGTTACGTAGTTTCTTAGTGTCTTCTAGGATTTGCTTCGGAAATGTATGCCTTAGTTGTCCTCTACGTCTCTTCACATTCATGAATCCTTCCACAATAAGTGACATCAGCTGAGAGTGGCGTAAGGTGTGACTTCACCAAGAAAGACGTCGTTTGCGAATCACCCCTAACAGAGATCTCTTTTGTTTTACTCTGTGCAGTACCTCAATATTAGTCTATCTATCTACGAAACCTTAAGCCTCTTGCAGAAACACCACATTTCAAAGGCTTCAAGAGACTTTACACAGCATTTGCTTGTTTATGTCCCTAGGGCGTAAAATAGTACAATCCAAGGGGCAGTTAAAGTTTATTGCTACATAACAACTTCTTCTTTTGCATAGCGCCTTCGGTGGCGTAGTTGGTAGCATGCCGAGCTTCTATGTCCAAGGTCGCTGATTTAAACCCGGCCGAAGTTGCCGGATGTTTTAAGAGCGTTAAAAATCCGTCAGTATGCCTTCCTTCGGAGGGGAAGTAAAGCCGGCGGGCCCATGTCATATATTTATGGCATGTTAAAAAACGTTCCACTAACTACACTTGTGTGAAGCAATATATGTAGGTTAGGTGTGATTAATGCTCTTACCTTCCAACGTTGTCACCAGGTGCTGATTGGGATCCCATCTAGTAGTAGCCAATCTCACAGATAGGTGTCGTGGACGGTATTATTTTGTAGTGAAAGTAGGAACTACTTGAAATTATCGTCTGCAGTCCTTACTTGAAATAAAAATAGATAACACACACTAATACAGTCATCACACTTAACACCGGTTATCAGACAGATTCTACACACACCCAAAGTACACGGGGCTACATGACCGCGTTGTCGCAGTCCTTATTTTTTGTTTGTTGATATCTAGATCCTTGAATGTCACTCTTGTATTACTTTCCCCAGTTTCTGAACTTTTTCATCTTATCTTTTATTTTATGTTTTTGCCTATTTCAGTTTACTGTAGATAGTTTTTTTTTCTGTAATAATTATTGTAATGTTTCTTGTACAAAGGTATTGCATGAATGAATGCTTGAGATGGGATGTTTGAGAGCGTGTCTGTATGGTTATGGTTGCTGATTTATAATAGATTAGTGTATTTCTATTTTTTGTACGTGTTTGCTGATTTTGTTTTGTTTATAATTGTAAATTTTATTGTTAATTATTATATTGTCACTAGTGAACTCTATCAGTCTGACAATAAAGAATACATACATAAAACCAACCAGCCATCCTTTGCATAAAAGTAATAATAAAATAAGTAGGCCTATATAAACAAGTAAGACATGAAATGCGATAGCAATTAATCCAAAAAATGATTCGTGAACGTAGTACGTTACTGCATTTCAGAGATGTGTGAAGAAACAAAAAGAACCTGACTTAAGTTTAGGAGAGGCAAAGAGAAGCACACACAGCTTCTCGAGGCAGGCCGAGATCCGTGTGTTCCCCACCACGGTGTTGCCACACTTCATCTCCTCAGTAACGGCTCTCCCCAATGAATACTTGATACTAATCAGGCTTGGCTAAGTCACTGTACTTTTTAAAAGAAATCACTGAACAATTACTCTTACTTACCAAGAAGTAACAAAGTGAATTTTTACAAATGTTAGAGCAGGTATTTGAAATTAATTGAAAACGATTATTCGACTATTCAACTGACTGTTCATTGGATTAATCGACTAAACAAATAATCGATTAATCAGCTAACCGAAAAATTGATTAATTGATTAGTAGACAGGAGTTCTTTTTTTTCGCGTGACCTCCTGAGAGGCCGAGTGCAGGTCTTTCTAGTCGACGCCCGTGGGCAACCTGCGTGTCGGGATGAGAGATGGAAAGGATGAAGATGAATGGAACTGGGCAAGGATGTGGAAGGTAGCGGCTGTGGCCTGTCAGAAGGTACCGTCCCAGCATTTTCCTGGTGTTGAAAATGGGGAAACCACGGAAAACCATTTCAAGGATGGCCGACGGTGGGGCTCGAACCCACGCGTCTACCGAGTCAGCAGAGAGCTTGGGCCCATGGCCTAACGCTGCGCTTTAGAGAGCGTAGCCACCACTGTTGGTAGACACGAGATAAGAAAAGAAGTTTAAATGAGCTTAAGTTGAGTTAAGCTTATTTTCGGAATGATGTATAGAATTTTATAAAAGATACTTTTTGCCTTAATATACAAAGTGTCCTTCTTGTCTATGTTAAAAATAACCAAATAAGAGTCAGTGACAGTGGAAGGTCTAACATCAATGATATTGGCAAGGATTTCGAAGAATGAAAACGAAGGATTTTCAGGAAAGATTTTGAATTATTCTTGTTCAATATTTACAATTTAGGAAATGAACATTCATGTTTTACATTGTTTTAGCCTAGTTTCCACAAAGAATGTAGGCGTACATTATTTAAATAGTACATTATGCAACGAGCCTATAATGGCAATAATTAAGACACGAGTATGTTTATAAAACGAGCGTAACGAGTTTTATAATTTCCATACGAGTGTCTTAATTACCATTATAGGGGAGTTGCGTACGAGTGTTAATGTTCGACGATAATTACAACTTTATTATATGTTTTAACATAAATATTCATAAATATTCATAAATATCTGTGGGATTCAGTAACTTCAGTTAGTGAACAGGGCGCGCTGGCTTTGCTGACTGAACAGAGCGCATGCGTGGGTCAACGAACTTCGAAAGCAGAGACCATTTACTTTGCTTGGCAATGCTATTAATTACAGCCTGCATGATGTCTAGTGCCGATCAGAACTAGCATTCAGTAATATTGTCACCGAAGTCGTTTAAAAGCAATGCACTGTGTAGAAATTTTGGTTGGGTATATTAAGGTACAGTGCAATTTCTCGTCTCATGTTCGCCAGTTCATTTACGCAAACAAATGGACGGTGCACTTTCCACGTCGGTAATTTATATAGAAGGATGCTGTGTTGCTAACTTCTGGACGTAGATTCATAAATTTCTTGCATATGTCATAGTATTTTCTTGTTACCGTAATGGTTCGTGATGATTTTGTATTTGTGTTTGGGATTGTGACTACAATGGTTGATCCGATATCCAATTTGAACTTTTAAATGATGTTTTACACTTAGCTGAATAATTTTACTACCAAACAACAGACACAACATGATAAACACATAGTGAAATTTCAACCCTCTATCTCAATTATAGGAGCAGATGACCTCGTAGTTCCGCCCCTAAAAACCTTCATAACAACTACTGCTACTACGAATCTCGTATCTCAATTAGTGCCCGAGAAACTAGGCTAAATGTGCAGAAAAGGGTATTCTTCAGAAGTTTAACCATTGGAGATTCAAGACCCTGATCTGGCTGAAGATATGCTATTATTTTCTGTCACAACAAACACATGCACAGTTTCTTTATGCTTGTGATGGTGCCATTAGGTTCTATCAAACGATGTTTCTTCCACAAAATTAAAAATCTCCAGTTTTCTACACCAAATAGATTTTAAATAGTAATTTTTAAATGAAAAGCGTACAATTTTTGTATAATTAACTCAAATAACATGCATTCAAAGTAGTTCTTAATGTCATAAAATTACAATGGACTGATATAGAATAAACCATTTTGTTTAGAGAACTTCACAGATTTTTTTAACAGCAACAAATTTAAAACATATTTTGACCCGCTGACGTCCCTTAAGTTACTTTAGGCCCGTACAGCTGTTGACCTGTAAGGAGTGACACGAGTGTGTGGGTGTAAGCGACGGGACACGCCCGGGTGCGGCTCTTGAGGCACACCCTGATAAAAGTGAAGACACGTGATATACGAGTCCTAGATCACGCTATTTGATAGCCAGGGACAGATAACGATACTGAAGGTGGACAGCGCGGTGGCTGTGTCTTATTGCTACCCCAGGAGCACTCCTCGGTAATTTCTTTTCTATAGTTGGAATTATCTTAATGCAGCCTATTACTCACGTATTTCATGACGACACAAGCAAAATCCTCTCTCTTTCAGTAAATCTGTCCGCAGACAACTGGGCGGCCTCCATGTCTCTCTGTCCTGAGCATCTTCTTCCATTTGCTTGTACAGGTAACATCTTCCTCTCTTCACGTCTGTTAACATTCCAAGCCTTATTCTTCCTCTCTCTCTTTTTCCTTATACTTTTCCTTCCATGATTCTTTGTAGTAGACAATTCCTGCGTAGTATGTGACCCATCCTGTTCCTGTATCATCCTCATGAAACTTCTCTCCTCTCCTACCCTTCTTAGCACCTCTTCATTTCTCATTCTATCGATCCATTTCACTTTCTCCATTCTTCTCCATAACCACATTTCAAAACCGTTAAAGATACATGGCGAAGCCAGGGCGGGTTGCTAGTATACGAAGTACGTCCAGAAAGTAAGTTCCGTTTGGTAATAACATTAAATTGTGTGCAGATACAGAAAAATTATTTATTGCACAAAATTCTACAACCCTTAAACTACTTTTCCACATAACTGCCGAAATGTTGCAGGTATTTGTCGTAGCGTGGCACGAGTTTTTGTATACCTTCTTCATAGACGTGTGCCGCCTGTGTCTTCAACTAGTTGTACGTTCCGCTGCAGCGCAGTTCGCATATGCGCGGTAGACGCTCTGTATCAAGGAGAAGAAACGTGCGCCATTTGGAGAGCGCTGTCAGCCACGTACGCGTTGTTGTGCATGTTTACTCGTACAATGTCGGTGTTGATTGAAAATCCCACCGCTTGTGAAATAAGATCTGTGATTCGTTTTCTGAATGCTAGGAAAGTGAAACCAATTGAAATTTATCGGCAAATTTGCGAAGTGTATAGACAAAATGCGACGAGGGATTCAATGGTCAGAAGATGGGTCCGACAGTTCAATGAAGGACGTAGTGAAGAGCACGATGAAGAACGAAGTGGGCGTCCATCTTTGGTTACAGAAGAACTGGTTCACGCGATTGATGACAAGATCCGGGAAAACCGCAGGTTTACAATTAGTACTCTCGCTATGGAATTTCCCCAAATCTCACGATCACTAGTTCATGAAATTGTTACCGAAAAATTGAACTTTCGCAAACTTTGCCGACGTTGGGTACCAAAGATTCTTACGGAGCAACACAAAACAAAACGGATGGGTAGTGCACTTCAGTTTTTGACCCGTTAAAATGAAGGCGGCGAAGAATTTTCTGACACAGATAGTAACAGGAGATGAAACTAGGGTTTCTTACGACACCCCTGAAAGTAAGCGGCAATCAATGAAATGGAGGCACACTTCATCCCCAGCAAAGGTTAAGCCGAAACAAATCTTGACTCCTCGGAACATGATGTGCACAGTGTTCTGGGACTGGAAAGGCATCTTACTCATTGGTTTCTTACCGTGTGGTCAAACAATCAACGCAGATGCTTACTGCGAGACACTTAGGAAATTGCGCCGCGCAATACAGAATAAGCGCCGAGGGTTGCTGTCAAAAGGTGTTGTTTTTCTTCACGACAACGCACGACCACACACGACCACACACTGCAAATGTGACGAAAACCTCCTACAGGGATTTGGCTGGGACGTGTTTGACCACCCTCCGTACAGCCCTGACCTCGCTCCTAGCGACTTTCATCTGTTCACACATCTCAAGTCTTTCCTTGGTGGTCAACACTTCAACAATGACGACGAGCTGAAAGAAGATGTTTCCAACTGGTTGAAGACACAGGCGGCAAACTTCTATGAAGAAGGTATTCAAAAACGTGTGTCATGCTATGACAAATGCCTGCAAAAGTTCGGCAGTTATGTGGGAAAGTAGTTTAAGAGGTGTAGAATGTTGTGCAATAAATAATTTTTCTGTATCTGTACACAATTTAATTGTATTACCAAACGGAACTTACTTTCTGGATATGCCTCGTATATATACACAATACGCTAAGGTGTATATTTCACAAAACTTAAGCTCCTAAACCAGAGGAAGTTAGAAGGTGTGGTTTGTACCAAAATCTTCCATATGGTCTAAATAGTACAGGAAAATCTTGCATTTGTTGAAAATTCAACGGAAATACATTTGTTTATAAAGTGCTTTTAAAAAAATAAACAAGACGATAGCCCCTGGCAGAGCTGTGTCATGTACTTCCGCATAGCACTAGGGCCGGGCGGGTAGTCTGTACACATTGTACAACCATCAGTAGTGATGAATTGCTCTCTGATTTCATAAATTTCGAGAATTAGTTTAAACAGTGCGTTTCACCAAATAGGTCTAAACATATTTATAAAAGCCCGCATAACAGTAAAGCCAGGCGGGTAGTTTATACTCATGCGAGAGTTCTCGCACGGGTCCTCTAGTTATTAATAAATGATTATTGTGACTTCTCAGTCAAAGACATAGCAAGTATCCCACCCTTTATAGGGTGGTTACTTTCTAAATAATTTTTGCAAAAGCCCAAATTCTAGTGCATAAGGTTGTGAATGACGTTCGACTTGTTTTTTCTGATGAGAGGGCGTAAAATGTTCAGTCAGATAAAACCAGAAGGACTTTAAAATTTCCCATTGAAAACAATAAAACATTCCAAAGATACTAAACACAAATAAGAAAGATCCATTACGTTTTAAGGGAGGTTTGAAAGAACAAGAAATACTTGTACTATAAAATTGAATCTAGGATTGGCAAGGCCCTAAGTTAGATACCATTCCGGAATTTGCCTGGAGAAGAAGTGGAAAACCACGAAGGGGCCGGTAAGTCCTAGTCCTAGGGCCGTACTCGCTCTCCACGGCCCTGCCAAGCATACACTTGTTATGATGCATTGTCGGAAGCGAATCGACACCAATAAATCAATTAATACATAAACCTCAGTTGCTTGCTAAGAGGACTCTGTCATCCCTCTTTCATCACCACCATCATTGTCAGAGATTGATGTAGCCTAGGTGATTTGGGAAAGTGAATGATTTTTATCCACCGTGGTATCCAGAACTCCTCGCTCGACAGCATTCAATACGACAATTAGTTTCATCACATTTTGTAAAGATCGAGTCCATACATGAACCTATGGTTGCCACCTTTTGGTACGCCCAATGAGGGACACACTAATATAAGATTTATCCTACAATATAGGATCAATAGAAATAAATAGACTGTATTATTTCATTCCAGAGAAGGTCACGCACTACGGAACACTAATGTTTAGGAACCAGATCATTAGGTTTCTACGTATTCTTTCCTTACTTCTAAACACAAAAAGACTTAAATACGTTTCCGAATCACACTCAAAAGAGTCTTATTCATGAATTATGTAGTACCTAAAAGGACCTGAATAATATGCGAGAACCTAAAATACCAAATTGCAGTTTTGTTCCATTTATTATATTATCTATGATCCTCTATTAGCAGTTAACAATGTGAATTCTTCTGCTTCTACATTTCTTACTTTGAAATAGTTGAACAATGGATCTGACCATCGCCTCCTATGTCTACCTCTGCTTCTCTTATCCTCTACAGCCAAACTCATTAACTTCTTGGGTAATTTCCCCTCCCGCATTCTCTTCCCATGACCTTACCATCTGAATTGAATTTGATTTTTTAGTTAATGATTGTTATAAGTAAACCACAAGACAGTGTTTATTACTAGCTGTAGTTGAGAAAAATCCTACCTGCCACAGAATTCAAGTACATTCAGTACTTTTCAGCTTATATCTTATTGAATATTTATTGACTGCCAGGAAAGTGGGGATACATCTCTTAATGTTTCCATGTTCCCTATATTCTAAATAAACAAAGTTAATTAAACGGTCTAGTGTGTAAAAATCGCCTCTGATATCCTTGGTTTTATAAATTTGGTTAATTAACATATTAAAGAACAAATATTGCCTAAATGTGTGAAGTTCTATGTGATAATTTGATAAAAGACGTATCATTAGGCTATGTAAAATATTTACACTCTCGTTGCAATACATTTTTAACTTTTCGCATTTTATGTCAACTTTTGCAACATTTTAAACATGAAACCCTATTTAAAACCTATTCTACCTATTAAAAACCTAAAGAAAACTATTTTATATTTTACAAAACCTAAAATGAGAATTTTCAAAACTAAAACAAGTAGTTCCGTGAAGAACTATACAGCCTATTTTCATATATCCTGCTCATGTTAATTGCCTCTATCAACATACAAAATTTCAGTTTAATTTCTGTAACAGATTCGTAGATATTGAGAACCGTCTAAATATTTCAGATGGTCGCCAGGTTGGATTTTTATTTTTGTACTAATTTATTAAGATTATTGTGTACGTGTGGTATTCAAACTTCAATCGCATGATTAGAACACAAGAAGTAAAAACGAGATTTTAAAATTACGCACAGCAGCCATCTTGTGATTATGCAAACAATTGAAATAAATTAGATGCCAGTGGATCAACATTTGTGTAAGCATTTAACGTGCAACGTTTCACGGCACTCGGATAGTTAATTCGCGAGAAACGTCCATTTAAATAGTTATACTTCGCGTCGCCGCCATGTTGGATTCGTGCTCACCAGGTTACTGAAAGTCCTATAGGTGAACATATGTTCATAGTCTCTATGAACATAAAAAATTCAGTTTGGTTGCTGTAAAAGATTCATAGATATTGAGAACCGTCTAAATATTTCGGAAGTTCGCCATTTAGGATTGTTATATGTATAGGCCATAGAGTTATGTACCATTCAAGGACACTTATTGCCTAGGTTCATTATTCAAACTTTCACTTCGATCGCATGATTACGACACAAGAAATAAAAACTTAATTTTAAAATTTCGCACAGCCGCCATCTTGAGGTTATGTAAACAATTGAATTAAATTAGATGGCAGTGCATTACAATCTGCAAAATCATTTACTGTACCACATTTCACTGCGCTCAGAGAGTTAACTCACGAGAAAAGTCTACTAAAATATTTCAAATTCGCTTGGTCGCCATGTTCGTTTTGTACTTTACAGGTTTATGAATTATACATAGGTAAACTTGTATCAGTAACCTTTATCACCGTACAAAATTGCAGGGTGATATCTGTAATAGTTTCGGAGACATAGAATGTCAGTGAAATATTTCGCACAGTCGCCATTTTGAGGTTATGTAAACAATTGAACTAAATTAGACTCCAGTGCATTGCAATGTGTATAAACATTTGCTGTACCAAGTTTCAGTACGTTTGGATAGTTAAATCGCGAGAAAAGTCTATTTAAAAGTCTCAACTTCGCTTGGTCGCCATGTTGGTTTTGTAGTCACCAGGTTTTTGAAAGTCTCATAGGTGAACTTCTAGTAGTATCCTTTATCATCGTAAACAATTTCAGGGCGATATCGGTAATAGTTTAGGGGATATTGAATGCTAGTGAAATATTTCGCACAGCCGCCATGTTGGATTGGTGAGACGTAACAAAATTTGAAGGGCACGGTCGAGGTTTCCGGGAATAGTGCTATGAACGTACCGAGTTTCACTGAAATCGCTCCAGCCGTTTAGATTTTATTAGGGGACACACACAAACACCTCACACACACACACGCACACACACACGGACAAAAGGTGATCTCATAAGCCTATTTTTTCAAAATTGAAAATAGGCTAAAAATGCGGTCCCTTTTATTATCTTAGATCATAAAGATTATAATAATACCCTATTATAAAGTTTATAAGAATTAATATAGACTACAGTATGCACATAATGCATTACCTACGTAAAACGCATATTATTATTATTATTATTATTATTATTATTATTATTATTATTATTATTATTATTATTACTTACTTACTTACTTACTTACTTAGCGCATGCTGTTAATCATTCTCAAATGTCTAAATGTGTTGTTTTAATACCTAAAAAAAAATTAAAAAAATTTAATGTCACCGGATTTGGAAAACAGGCGTGCGGATGTGGGGTGGATAAGGAGAAAAGTCACGTGGATGCGTGCCGAATGCGGATAACGTTTTGATCCGCGCATGGAACCTACTGTATATGAAGCCGAGAATGTATTATTATTACTATTATTGTTATGGCACATTCATTTCACCACATCAGTGGATACAAATAAACATATCGTCGGCTTATTTGTAAGACGGTATGGCAACTTCTCTTAGGGTGGTACATTAAGAAACGAGTGCACTATGGAACAGGTCTCCAAGATGACGGCCTTCTGCATGATGATATGTAGACCAGAACGTATTCCCAATATTCCTAGGGATGATGCTGGTAGAAGAGATGACTATGAGCAGCACCACTACACTTTTCTGTCTCCACTTTTGCAGTACAGTAGAGTCTCGCAAACTCGGTACTCGGTAACCCGGCACTCCGGATATCTCGGCCACCCTGACAGGAGAAAAAAATCATGATATTAGTTTGTTTTTGTGTTTCCGCACAGAGCGTTATTATGTTTTCTTTCGTCTTCTCCGTCAATGGAATTATCGACAGTTAAATACGACGCGAAACAAGTTGACCTACAGTACATAGTAAGAAGAGTAATGACGACCTGACATATATTATCTCATATATACAGTACAATAATTGCACAAACTGTTGGCAGTAAGAAGTAAACAACGCGCAGAGCGTTGAATTTATTTGATTGCGCATTCTCCGTGGCATGCAGCAAGATATTCTGTTGGATGCAGATATTGTAGCGGCTGTCACAAGAAATGATGAAATCGACGATCATGATGAAGTTGAAGATTGCGGAGTAGTGGAACCAAAAATCACTCATACCGAGGGACTTATTGCCACTGAAACTACTCTTCGGTACTTTGAACAACAAGCAAGGTGCATCCGCTATGGACATTCTGTTTCTTCGCCGTCTTCGTGACGAGGCTTCAAGAAACAGGTTTCAAAGCGAAAAGCAAAAGAACATTACTTTTTTGTGTGCAAAAAAACTAAATGGTAATTTTCATTAAGTGTAAAAACTATTTGCCCACAGGAATTGTTTTGTACATATACTGTACAGTGTACATAATATAACAATAATTCGTACGCCTAGTTTTTCTAAGTTTTCTTTTATAATTTACAGTAATTGTTTCCCTTGATTCTTATGCAGTACAGTACTGAACTATATATTCAGGTACTGTAATTGAAGTGGCTTAATCGTTTTAAAACTTGTGTTTCTATTAAAAACACATAAATGTACTACATTGCATCTTCTATCTTCTATATATATATAAAGCACAAAGTTTGTCTGTCTGTCTGTCTGTCTGTCTGTCTGTTATGTATACAAATCTACACCGTTTCACCGATCTGAACCAAAAGTTGTATATTTAACCTTTGGAACCCTGCGAGTAACACTGTCCACTTGAAATTTCGGACAGACCACCCCATTCCCTGCATTTAGGCCCTTTGGTCCAAATCCACACCGTTTCACCGATCTCAACCAAAATTTGTATATTTACCCTTTGGAACCCTGCGAGTAACACTGACCACTTAAAATTTCGGACAGACCACCCCATTCCCTGCATTTAGGCCCTTTGGTCCAAATCTACACCGTTTCACCAATCAGAACCAAAATTCGTATTCTTACCCTTTGGTGCCCTGCGAGTAACACTGTCTGCTTGAAATTTCGGACAGACCACCCCATTCCCTGCATTTAGGCCCTTTGGCCCAAATCTACACCGTTTCACCGATCTCAACCAAAATTTGTATATTTACCCTATGGAACACTGCAACTAACACTGCCTGCTTGAAATTTCGGACAGACCACGCCATTCCCTGCATTTAGGCCCTTTTTGCACAAATCTACACCGTTTCACAGATCTGAACCAAAATGTGTATACTTACCCTTTGGAACCCTGCGAGTAACACTGTCTGCTTGAAATTGCGGACAGACCACTCCATTCCACGCATTTAGGCCCTTTGGCACAAATCTACATCGTTTCACCGATTTCAACCAAAATTTGTATATTTACCCTATGGAACACTGCGACTAACACTTGAAATTGCGGAGAGGCTACTCCATCCCCTGCATTTAGGCCCTTTGGCACAAATCTACACCGTTTCACCGATCTGAACCAAACTTTGTATACTTACCCTTTGGAACCCTGCGAGTAACACTGTCCACTTAGAATTTCCGACAGACCACCCCATTCCCTGCATTTAGGCACTTTGGCACAAATCTACACCGTTTCACCGATCAGAACCAATATTCGGAAACATAACCTTTGGTACCCAGCGAGTAACACTGTCTGCTTGAAATTGCGGACAGACCACTCCATTCCCTGCATTTAGGCCCTTTGTCCAAAATCTACACCGTTTCACCGATCTCAACCAAAATTTGTATATTTACTCTTTGGAACACTGCGACTAACACTGTCTGCTTGAAATTGCGGCGAGGCCACTCCATCCCTTGCATTTAGGCTGTTTGGCACAAATCTACACCGTTTCACCGATCTGACCCCAATTTTATATACTTACCCGTAGAGCCCGACAAGTAACACTGTTCACTTTAAATTTCGGACAGACCACACTATTCCCTGCTTTTTGGCCCTTTGGCAGAAAACTACACCGTTTCACCGATCTCAACCAGATTTTACATAATTACCCTTTGGAACTCGACGAGTAACACTGTCCACTCGAAATTTCGGACAGACCACTCCATTCCACGCATTTAGGCCCTTTGGCACAAATCTACATCGTTCACCGATCGAAAACAAAATGTGTATACTTACCCTTTGGAACCCGATGAGTAACACTGTCCACTTAAAAATTTGGACAGGCCATTCATTCCCTGCATTTTGGCCCTTGAAACAAAACTACACCGTTTCACCGATCTCAACCAGATTTTACATAATTACCGTTTGGAACTCGACGAGTAACACTGTCCACTCGAAATTTCGGACAGACCACTCCATTTCGCGCATTAAGGCACTTTGGTACAAATCTACATCGTTCACCGATCGAAAACAAAGTGTGTATACTTACCCTTTGGAACCCGATGCGTAACACTGTCCACTTGAAATTTCTGACATACCACTCCATTCCCTGCATGTAGCTCAGGAATTCCTCGGGGTTGCCAGCTTCCTAACTCACCAGTCATGAGCCCTTGAGGGTGTACCAGAAGTGGTGGGTCTACACACACCCTGCCTCTTTGAGGGCCTTGAGCAGAAGACAGGATATATTATGAAAAGGAAAAGAAGGCAGACCCCTCGAAGAATGAGGGTATCAGGAAAGATGAGACAAAGCCAATTAAGGCGGGAAATTGAAAGACTCCCTAGCCCTCGGATATCCTAATACAGTCTGGGTCGGAAGAGAACAAGAGTTGACCAAATGAGGCCGACAGGAAAGAGAACTGAAATGAGCCCGGCACCAGGAAGTGGAAGCGATGCCAGACTCAGCTGGGGTTCCGTGGTCACCAACCCACGTCCCACAAGTTGTGAGACCCTGGGGGGGGTCAGTTGTGAGAATAGCTTGCTGATTCATCGCGAGGTGACTTGAGAGTTACTTTCCAGAGCCCGCCGTGTTATCTCCTGCTGTCTATGCTGATGCCAGCACAGGGCCGTTGCGAAACAGTGAGTGATTCCCGGTCAATCTGTATAGGACGGGGAACCCCGAACGTGTGTCACCATATTTCGTCATCACCTGCGATCATCTCAGGTTCGTGCAGCATGGACCTATATTCTTTGTCTTTGCCGAGCAGTACGCTCTTTCACTAGACGCATCCAGTACAGGCCTAAGCCAGAAAATAAGGTTGAGACTTTGGAAGACATCGAAGCTAGACACCTGAATTACCTATATCAGTTTTAAAGGAACACCATGTTCGTTTAGTAGTCATTTTTTCATTACCTTATTATTATCATCATAAGTGCAAATGACCTAGATGTTACGCGCATCATACCAATAATCACCGCCGCATAAAGTCTTTCTCGACTGTGATTTTTAAAATATTTATTTTTGGTTGGTTGGTTCTTAAGTTTAGGGGCTGCGACAACGCGGTCTTGTAGCCCCGTGTACTTTGGGTGTGTGTAGAATCTGTTTGATAACCGGTGTTAATTGTGATGACTGTATTAGTGTGTTTTTTTGTTTTTAAATTTTAAGTATAAACTGCAACTTAGAATTCTTCAAATAGTTCGTACTTTTGCCGCCAAGCGCCACCGTCAACGACTACTAGGCCAAGTTCGGAACTTAGCTACTAGACGCCACTGCAGTCGGCTCTTGGCAACGGACGTAGGCATCTATGAGCGTTGTTTACCTATCAAATTTAGCTTCACACAGGTGTAATTAGTGGAAGGTTCTTTAACATGCCATAAATCTGACATGGGACCGCCGCTTTACTTACCTTCCGAAGAAAGGCATACTGACTGATTTTTAACGCTCTTAATATATCCGACGGCTTCGGCCGGGTTTGAACCCGCTATCTTGGGCATAGAAGCTCAGCATGCTACCAAATACGCCACCGAAGCCGCCATATAGTTATTTTTATAACAGTACGTTGTGTACATTATACGTTGAAGTGTCAATTCAATACCGGTAGTAGTTTCCCTTATCATCCTCATCGTAAGAGCAAATGACCTACAGTAGATGTTACGCCCATTACACCATTAATCACCACACACAATAAGTCTTCCTCGCCTGTGAATTTTGAAATATGTATTTCTATTACGGTAGTTTGTAAGTTTGACGTGACAATTCAACAGTAGTTTTTATTATCATCCTTATCAAAAGGGCAAATGACCTAGATATTACTCCCTCATTGTCTTTGGGGGCAAATGACTTTGATTTTTAGTCCATTATATTTCTAAGGAGACCTTAAAACATTATCATTATTCCACCGGGCGAAGCCGGGTACTACTGCTAGTTACTTATAAACCAAAAAAAACGCTTATTTCTTCTTTTTAACACATTTACCGATAACCCGACATTTTCGCGAACTCCGCCACCCTTCGGTCCACATTTCTTCAGCCAAGCGCTGACACTTCGTGATTTTCTCACAACAGGTATTATAGTTATTAGTTTTCTTAACCAAATATTTTTAAACAATTTGACTGGCACAAGCTGTGTTGTGTTAGAAATCGTGCCAATAGCCTGACAATATGCATCTAGCGAGCGATGACTCGTAAAGGTTTTTCAGTACAGCACTTCGCTTGTAGTGACGTGGCGTTCTGTCGCGTGCTATTTCTGTTCCCGCTAGCACACGCGTATCTTTATAGTAGGCGATGATTGCGTCTTCTTGACTGAGTGACCCACTGTGTCTCATACCTCTTATTCTCGTATTACGTTCTACCACACCGGAACGTTTCGAAGCTTTTGGGTCCTGGACTTATTTATTAAGTTAAACTATACAACTTATAATAATAATAATAATAATAATAACAAAGACCGAGTTTATATCGACAAAACACATTCAAGCACAAAATCTACTCACAGAGTACGGTATGATAAACAGCGTTAATCAATTCAAGTATTAGGGTGAAATTATTGAACCCACAGGTATGGAAAGAGTGGCGCAAATATCTCGTGAACTTAAATTGCGGAAAGCATACGGAAAAATCGCAAATATTTACAACAAGAAATGCATGAGCATCAACACCAACATTCAACACTACACGACTGTCATCAAACCTGAGACACTTTACGCCAGCGAGACACTAAACCTCAACTACTTGAGAACATCAAGAAGGCTGAGAGAAAAATCATCCGTAAAATATTGGGCCCTAAACTCACAGAAGATGGATATCGTCTGCAATCACACACAATCACAGAGAGATACTCTAACATCGAGTCAGATTTCCGCAAGCGACAACTGAGATTCTACGGCCACATTATGAGACTGAATGACGACCAGCTAACAAAGAGAATATTGACTTACTTACGGAAACTTAAAGTGACAACAGTCTGGGTTACCCAAGTCCAAATTGATCTCGAAAGTGCCAACATCATACCAATAGACATAGACGATCGAATGCCATTCCGACATAAGATCCACAGTTGGGAAGTCACACATGAAGATCGACCAAGGAGACCAGGGAAAGGATGGACGGAGGAACGTCGAGTCCGACACAGTGAGATGATGAAGGAGTTCTGGAAGAACAAGAAGAACAGCTTAATGTGATCCTTTGGGTCTAAACAATGTAAATAAATAAATAAATAAATGAATAATATTAACAATAACAATAATGATGTGTGGCCTTTAAGAATGCCTGATGCAGCTCTTTGGCGATGACACCCGTGAGTGACCTGAACGTCGTAATGAAGGGAAAGACGTTACAAACAGACAAACTCGTGCAACTGGAATAAACCATAGATGATTAACAGGGAAAGGATTTCTCTGTAAATACATATGAATTTAGGAAGCTAAAGTTAATTATATTTGTATTATCTTTGCGAATCATGACGTGTGGAGTTGAAAAATTGAGTATTATTTTCCATATTTTTCCATAGCACATATGTTCCATATTCTTCGTCATTAAAATCAATATAGTCCATAATTCGGCTAAAATGTATTAAATTCTATTCAAATAGCAGTCCTGTCAATAATGGAGGAACAAATTAAAAATCTATAGACCTATTTAAAAATTTTATAATATAGCTGGTGTGCAGCTCATCATCACTCCTGTCCACGCCCAAGTTTATAAGATAAGGTGATATTAATTCATTCTTAAAGACAATAGGAGAATATTCATTTCCTAACTCTAAAAATATTTCTTTAATCCATTGTTTTGGTAACAGAGAATAAAAGATTACGTGTTCTTCAAATATCATGTTGATATTAAAATAGGAAGTGCAACATTGTGTTTCAAGTAGATCTATTTTATTTAGCTTATTTGAACTTGGATATTAAATAAAATGTATAGTCTTTTTAAAATTTAAGTCCACATATAATTCCATATTTCTATGAAAATAACTAAATATATAATAAGTAGCCTACATACTTCATTAATTATTAGTACCGTACAAATAAGTCCGTTCCCTGATGATAAATATATTTCGCAGCTCCAACGGGAATTGAACCTAGGACACTTAGGCCTAAAGCCTGGCTGTAAATAAATTAGCAACGTTGCCGGATGTTAATTACATAAATGTCTACCATGCCCTTGTATTTACGTTGTCTTCTACAAAACATAATTTTAGTTATTTTAATAATATTCAGCTTACAAGCAAAACCCACTGTGTCAGGTAAAACTTTATATTCAGAAGGTCATGTGTAACATCCAAGAAAATTTTCTCAGAATTTGAAACAATGAAGGTTGTGTATCAATTAACTTCGATGCAAACTAAATAATCTGTTAAAATATTTTTGGTGCAATACCACTTCCAAAGTCATTACGCCATTTTACGCACGTAAACGTGGCTACTACGAGCGATTCTCCCGCCAAGTAGGAGTTTCTTAGTGTAATTTGATTTCTTCACACAGAAGCGAATAGTACAGCGGAAATACATCATAGAATGACTTCTCCTGAATCATGACAACACCCGTCCTGACAATTGATTTCTTCATCTTTAGGTTGATGTTTCTTGATAAGTAAGCGAGCTATAAGAATGAAATAGTGCAAAGTTTGGCAATCTGTTGCATAGATGTGAATATACTTGAATGACAAGCACTGAAAATTTAGCTTTCAGACTATAGAAAAGAAATTGAGCACATATTATTTAATTTATTTCTCACACTTCGTAAGAGCTAATGTATGGTATTGTTCAACAAGTAATACCCTACATCCATGATTTTTTAAAGATATTCGAGTGGTTCTTTTGTCTACAAAGTGTACCTAAATATGTTACATTTTAGCATGGGATAAATAGAACATTCGTAACCAATAAGGTTCACTTAAAAGTTGAAAATGAACATGGACAGTAGACCTATAGGACTTTCTGACTGCCCTTAAGGCTCATACTCACTAACGGCAGTTTTCCATGAAGATGGGATTGGCAAACTCGTCCACAGATATGGCAAATGCCTCAATCTTCACGATGATTATCTCAAAAAGTAATTCACCATTACCAATTAATTCATTTTGCTATTTACATTGCCCTGTCCTCGTAACTTACGTGTAACCTATTCATAACTAATTGCTGATCCACTTCTGGGAACCTTTCATACCAATCACTAATGAAAGTTACATTATTTTAAATTTAATAAAAAATTACATTAACTTATTTCACGTTTAGGGAATAACACCCTTACAATTTGGGTACCATTGTGTTGACCGACAGAAAAGCATTTACATATCATCATTTACACTGAAAAATGGGTTCCAACACGATAACAATCACTAATGCATAAAACTGTTTAACAGGTCTTGAAAATTGTATCAAGACTGGCCACGGTGGCTGAGAGTGCTAACGCGCTAACTCGTGCCTCACTGACAACGGGAGAACATGGGTTCGAATCTCATTCCAGCCGTCCTGAAAATGGTTTTCGTTGTTTCCCATTTCCACCACCAGGAAAATGCCGCGACAGTTCCTTCCAACATGTCGACGGCCGATTTCTTTCCAAAATGCATTCTCTGACCCGTCTTTAATAAATGGCCATTCGCTGCACCATTAAAATTATTAAAACTAGCGGACCCACAAGAGAACTCTAGTAGGACCTATATGTACAAACCACCCGCCAAGCTTTATTGTTACGCGGGCTCGACGTGACACAGTTCAGGTAGGGACTATCGCTTTGCTTATTTGTTTAGACGCACTGTCGATATTTAAGAATCGGAGTGCAATTCGTCACTGCTGTGGGTAATTTTCTTTTCAACCCTAATTTGTTACTTGTGAGCTCCCCATGTATATTCTATACCTATAGGCTACAACCCGCGTGGCTTAACTGATATACGGGCACGACGCGACACAGTTTTGGCAACGGCTATCTTCTTGTTTGTTTGATTAAACGCACTTTATAAACACATAAATATATTTCCTTTGACTTTTCACAAATGTATTTATTTATTTATTTTATGTCTTCAGTATTGGCGAAGTTAGGGCTAATGGCCCTCTCTTACACTTAACCACGAAATATGGTACCAGTTCATATGAGACAATTTCGGAAACACAAAATATAATTATGATGATAAATAAGGAGTAAATTAATTATGTTATTAGCCCTACTAATTTTTACAAAAAAGTCACATGAATAATGATAATAGTAATTATTATAACAATAAAAATAATAATAATAATAATAATAATCACAATGTCACAGACCTTTCTATAATATCCCATCTCAGTCATACGTCATATCAGCCATCACCATTCACAAGGGACAATCAGCAGTATTCAACAGGTAATCTCTCGGCATGTGGCCTTAAATTTCTTTATTGTGATAGAATTTCTGATATCGGCAGGAGTTGAATTCCATTGTCGAGACACAGCTACAGCAAAAGAGCGGTTGAATGCAAGATATTTCTGTACTATTGAGACGATTTGGAAGATTTTGGTACAAACCGCACCTCCTAACTCCCTCTAGTATTAAAGCCTGAGTTTTGTGAAACATACACCTAAGCTTTCCTTTGAGAGTAATTATTTAGAGCTACAATACTGCCCCAAGAGTTTTATCAATAGACTGACGGTGCTTGTACACCAATGGATCCATTAAACATGTCTGCTGAGGGCAACACGCGATGTAGGCCTGAAGTTGTCACGCAAGCGTCTACAAAAACATTGCAAGTAATAAAACAGTAAATCTATGTCATTGTGCCATGTGGTGGACTATCTTGAGGTGTTGTGGGTAGCACTCCTGGTTATCACCCAACAGTTCCGGATTCGATTCCGGCTTCTGCCAAGAAATTTAATTCTGGGGTGAGGGCTGGAACGAAATAGTCTCTATATTTAGAGCCATGTCACTGTTTAAATTCCCAGGTGCCATTGTAGAATGCAAATATATTTGCCATTGATAGTACAAAAATGTTTGTAGATTTCCCTATTGATAGATGAATTCAAAGTTTAAATTATACGTCAATCAATACTTACACAAATATGAAATAGGCTATCTATTAGACTATATATTGTACATTGACATTGAGGTCTTCTTCAGCTCAATTAAGAATGAAATCAATTAAGAATGAAACTAAAATAGACCTACTATAGATGTACTTAAGTCTAATGTTTGTTTGATGTGAAAAATGTTTATGAGATAAATTGTAATTGAATGAAAATCCACAGCCTGCTTCCAGTCTCCGACCGGGTCAGGAATGGAATGAATGAAGCCCCCATCTAGCGGCGAGGATATGAATTGTGCCGTCTGCCGAGGCCTGACGCACTCCTCTGGGGCAATGATCAAATGAATGACAGATGAAATGAAATGATGGTGGAGAGTGTTGCTGGAATGAAATTTTGACAGGGAAAACCGGAGTACCCGGAGGAAAACCTGTCTGCCTCCGTTTTGTCCAGCACTGATCTCACATGGAGTGACCGGGATTTGAACCACGGACCCAGCGGTGAGAGGCCGGCGTGCTGCCGCCTAAGCCACGGAGGCTTCAAATTGTAATTAAAAGAATGAAATAAAATAATAAAAATTGATATCCTTACATTGTAATAATATTGTAAACAAATAAAATATAATATTAGGCTTCACATTAAATTTTCAAAATACAGTTACAAAAATAAGAAATTTTGTAATAAAAAGTGTAAATAAAATATCGGGGCTTACATTCAAAATTGAAAAATATAGACAATTAAATAATTTAGAAAAACAAGTGCCGAATATCAACAAGTATTTTAACTCAGTGCTTGAAATGAGTAAAACATAGAAGATACATTTTTCACATCAAACAAACATTAGAATTAAGTACATCTATAGTATTTTATTTTTATTCTTAATAGATTTCATTCTTAATTGAGCTGAAGAAGACCTCAATATCAGGTCGAAACATGTAGAGTATATAATAGATAATATATTTGTGTGAGTATTGAGTGGTGTATAATTTAAAATTTGAACATACCATTATGACAATATGACGCGGATTCTGGCTCCAGAACTGGACATCCTCATTCTTCAAAAGGTCTGATGTACAGTATTCTTCTTCAAATTATGGGATTCTAAGGAAACGGTTCTTTACTTTTTCATGGTGGAGCAATTTGGAGATTATCCTGGACAAAGAGAGTGAACACTTATGTACTTAAAATGCATAGACAGTAAATTTTGGGTTTAACTAGAACGTTATTCAAGGTTAGAGGGCTTTATCAGTCAAAAATTGTAACGCATTTCACCAATTCTTTATACGTGGAAACAACATCTTTTGCAATCAACAGGATATCCGATTCATTATACTGAACCGTAATGAAGAAGTATAGGCTAATCTATTAAGGTAGATTTATATTAACTTTAGTCTTGTTTCTTATATGTATTTTCTTGTTTTTTTCTTGTGACCTTTCATTTTATTTAAATTTGAATGTGTTCTTTTCACTTTGGTATTTGTTAACAAAGTTTTTAAGATTATTTTATTGTTTTAATCTACGCTGACAAGGCGGCTATTGTAACTTGAGATTATACATATTTAACAAGAGTTTAGTGCTTTTCAGTCGGTCAACACGAATGTACCCAAAAGAGATGGGTTATGCCCTAATCCTGAAATAAATTACATGAGATTAATAAAACACTAGGATGACCAGTTTCGATCGTCAAGCGATCATCATCAGATCCATTACACTTAGGCTACAAAATCTATGTTTGAAATACAGGTGAAAATATTTACAATATGTACAATTATTTAGTTGCAGTATTGGTACTGCAACTGTCAGTGTATGCTAAATGCAGTATATATGTTAGGTGAAATGCTAAATGGTGATAGCTATCCGTAGATTGTACTTTAGAGAGATTATATGGTTGTAAACTATGGTTAAACTATAAAATTTTAGGCTACCTACTTATCTGATTGTCTTCCGTACTACAGCTACTCGCAGTTTTCGTGCTCACTGGAACTCACTGTGCGGTCTCTAAAGTACAATCTCCGGATAGCTTTCACCATTTAGCATTTCACCTAACATATATACTGCATTTAGCATACACTGACAGTTGCAGTACCAATACTGCAACTAAATAATTGTACATATTGTAAATATTTTCACCTGTATTTCAAACATAGATTTTGTAGCCTAAGTGTAATGGATCTGATGATGATCGCTTGACGATCGAAACTGGTCATCCTAGTGTTTTATTAATCTCATGTAATTTATTTCAGGATTAGGGCATAACCCATCTCTTTTGGGTACATTCGTGTTGACCGACTGAAAAGCACTAAACTCTTGTTTACTAAGGCAACACTGAAAATATGGCTTCAAACACCACAATTATACATATTTACTTGACAAAACGACCACCGCGTGGGGTAGCATCTAGCCCGTAGCTGTAGCCTTGGAAACCTGGGTTTGATTCCCAGCACTGCCAAGAAATTTTAATTCTGGCCTGAGGGGTGGAACGGGGTAAACTCAGCCTTGTGAGGCAAAACTGAGAAGAGTGGGATTCAATTCTCACCTCAGCCATCCTGGAAGTGGATTTTCTGAACTTTTACCCCACTTCTACTCCAGGCAAATGCTGGGATGCTTAAGGCCACGGTCACCTTCTTGACAATCCTATCCCCAATTTACAAATGCACACACTGGTATAGCCATCACAATAACACAGGTTATCACAAACGTTCCACACACACACACACACACACACACCCAAATAGGCTACACGATGTTGCAGCCCCTAAAATCAGCAACAACAACTTGACAAAGTAGTGGTGATTAACGTTTAAACAAAGCCTGGCCAAGCGATTTATTGTTGTTTCATTTTGGGCTTGTGACTTTATGGTCTTCAGTCCTAGTACTTGAAAGTAGGCTGTGTGGAATCTATCTGATAACCTACAATATTGTAGTGACCGTTTTAACTAGGGGTTAAGATTCCGATGGAGGCAACTATGATATGAATTTACTTTGGTAAACCACCGAAAATCACTTTTACCATGGATCAGAATAGGATACGAACCAACAACTCGCCACTTTTCTCTCAACTGACCTCTAGAGGCTGACCAACTCGTTCTACAGTAGGATACAAATACATGACAGAGCTGGAGTCAAACCCGGGCCATCTTCGTGGTAATATGTTCGCAATCGCCAATTCATATTTTTTATATTAAATTGAAATTTACTGTTTCGTATAGGGCCAACATCGAGTAAATTACTGACAAATGATATTGCAAATTTCCAGTCGGTCAACACAATAGGCTATCTTATCTATCTTATTCTACAATACGCTAAGGTGTATGTTTCTCAAAACTCAAGCTCCTAAACCAGATGGAGTTAGAAGGTGTGGTTTGTAGAAACATTTTCCAAATCGTCTCCATAGTATAGGAAAAAATCTTGCATTTCTTGAAAAGTCAACAGAAATATATGTATTTCTTTATAAAGTGCTTTTAAACAAATAAACAAGACGATAGCCCCTGCGAGAACTCTGTCGCCTACATCCCGCACAGCACTAGAGCCGCGCGGGTAGTGTGTATAGGGTTGATGTTTGTTTTGGGCCGGTGGCCGTGAAATCCGCGCATCCACTGTGCTAACCTTTCAACCTCCTTCCTTCTGATCGTGCGTGCGTGCATGCCGTTGTTACTGCACATGCTTACAATAAGAAGGCATCCTGGCTGGTCGGAGACCTCTACGCAACAAGCAAGCACCGGTCAAAAACCAACGTCAGACCTGTACACATGGGGCGCACGCAATCCATTATGCGAGAGTTCTCGCACGGTCCGCTAGTAATCTCAATTACTGGGACATGCGAAGAAACAAGCTGATAAACATAGGCTACATATGATTAGGCCAACGTTGTTTCTGGTGGGCAGCGACCGTTTGTGGGTGTCATTGTTAGATTGGTAGGGCTTTGTAGAGCAATTTTGTCTTGTATAATTGGATCTGATGATGCTCGCTTGACGAGCGAAATATGTCATCCTTATTAGCTCTTCTGTAATCCTTAACATATAGGCTAGCCTTCAGCGCTAGCCACCTAAGACGTTCCTCATCAATATCTTCTACGCCGTTAAAGATATCAATATTCTGTTTTCACTTTTGTGAATGGTGCTAAGGGGCTCATAAACTAACGTAGACATTTATTTTCCTTTCTTTGTGAATATCAGAGATATTGGTACCAAGTCCGTTTTTTTATGGAAATAGGTTATAGCCTACTATTTTTTTATATAGTGTAACAGAATTCTCTGAGACAAAGTCAACGGGGTTATTGTTTCCCAAATCGGACAAGTAGTCCTACTTTTTGAGAAATCGAGGATATGAAAATTGTGCTGGTCCAGGTCTTCCTTTGGTGACGCGTTGTGCAAATGGTTAGTACGTGACGGCTGAGTATGAGTCAAGGCTTATTGGTGCATTTACATAATACACAGAAAGAAGAAATTATTAGATAATAAATGAAACTTCACTTTTCTATTTCTTTAATCACTTATTTACATTTCCCATAGAACCAACTCCGATAATAACGACTACGATTCTGATTTCAGGATATTCATTCAATTTTGAAGCAGATTACACCTGTGTGCGAGGCTACGCTATGTAGGCCTAAGTGCACCAACAGGCCTTGACTCACACTCAGCCGTCACGTAGGCCTACTAACCATTCTCACAACGCGCCACTAATAAAAGGCGTGGCCTATCACAATTTTCATTTTGAAAGAGATAAGGAAATACACATTAAGCGGAAAATACTCGTATCAACACAGTAGGCCTAAATTAAAGTACAAATCACATTCTTTGAAATTATGTACACCAAGTAAGGATTTGGCTATATGTAGCCTACGTTAAATTTCAGAACCATGAAGAAGGTTTCTTAAAATACCTAGTTATAGTAACAAAGAGAGCTTCAGACGCCGTTTACTACTCGACAGAAGCAAACATCGCGGAATCGTTCACTTCAACAGTTGTTGTATCTAGTCTAGCCGTTAAAGGCTAGTAGCTATCATAAGCACTAAAAATCCTGTAGAATTTCTCCTAATAAAATCACAGATGGGCCTTATTTGTCTCAAGTACCTTAGTTATTTAATGTACTAGGACTAGTTTCGACCACAGTGTGGTCATCATCAGCAATCTCAACAATTTGTCGTAAGAAAATATTAAAGAATAAAGTTGCGAGTATTTGAATATTGATTATTTCTACTGGAGTATGCTGTCGGTCGGCAACAAATTTGTTCCGTGTCTGAACATAGGCCTATACTTAATATTATCAAAACTGTGGACGATTTGTATGTAAGGATTATCCTTAAAAAATATGAAAAAAGCTATCTTGTACATTTGAGATGGTCTTAAATATTCCAATACTATAACAATCAGATCTGTTGCAAAGTTATTTAACCTAAACGGATATTTACTAACAGGAATGAAATTACTTGAAAATACGTGTTTAATAAGTAACCGCAATTATAACTTAATTACTTTTAAAAATTAGCTTTAGCGACCCTGCTCATAATCTTTGAAATGAAATCTCAAACAAACATTTCATGTTTCCACTCTCGTGTTATAAAAATGGCCCGTGTTGGAGGTGCGAGGATGAGAATCTTGAGGCAGGTTTATATTTGGTTAAGGAAATTAATTCTGTTACGTCTTGAACAGCTAGCGGGAATGATTGTATACGAGGACGTCTTATGTCTGCGCTAGACGATACTTAGTCAAGATATTCAGTAGATAAGTATGAAGTGAAGGAGCACTTTTACACGCTAGGTTAATTTTAACGATCGTGGTAGGAAATGATTTATGGATTTTTCTTAATTAATTTAGTTGTTTCTATCCATAAATCATTACGTTATCATATTATCTTAATTAGAGTCGGCAATATCCAACAATGCGCCGTCCGAGACGTCTGTGTTTCTAATCTGAGAAGCCATAATCTAGGAATAGACGGTAGAATTCAAAACTTAGAAACAACACGCTTTGAAGTAAATGCGAGTTTTGCAAAGTACTGGGAGAGAAAAGCATCTACAATCTGTACTGCAAGGAGTTGGATTCCTTCACAGCCCTCGCATTACCAAGACAACCCCAGGCTGAAGAGCTACATACTTGTGGTTTCATAACTTTGTCCTAAAATGACAGAAGTTTAATTTACACTCGTGACAGACCCAATTGTTTTGTTTTCAGTTATTAATGACGGGATATATTGGTGGGGTTGTGAGACTACCCCACTTGGTATGAAATGTCTTATTTCCCTATTTGTCAAAAACGAAGGTTTTGCGAATTATTTCTCTCCTTCATCTTCTTTATTTAATTTTTACATTGCTGAATTTTACTCTGGCTGGTTGGTTCTTAAGTTTAGGGGCTGCGACAACGCGGTCATGTAACTCCGTATACAGTACTTTAGGTGTGTGTAGAATCTGTCTGATAACCGGTGTTAATTGTGATGACTGTATTAGTGTGTTATCTGTTTTTATTTATTTAAGTACAGACTGCAACTTAGAATTTTTCAAATAGTTCCTACTTTTGCCACCAAGCGCCACCGTCAACGACTACTAGGCCAAGTTCAGAACTTGGCTACTAGATGCCACCGCAGTCGGCTCTTGGCAACAGACGTAGAAACCTAAGAGCGTTGTTTACATTCTTAACCTATCCAATTTAGCTTCACACAGGTGTAATTAGTGGAAGGTACTTTAGCATGCCATAAATCTATGACAAGGGACCGCCGGCTTTACTTCCCCTCCGAAGGAAGGTATACTGAGGGATTTTAACGCTCTTAATAAATCAGATGGCTTCGGCCGGGTTTGAACCCGCTATCTTGGGCATAGAAGCTCAGCATGCTATCGACCACGCCACCGAAGCCGCTGAATTTTACTCTATACCCATTATTTACCTTAAATACATACATTGTTACCTTTTGTTTCTGTTACTATGGTTGAGTTGAAATAGACATTCGCTGTTGTGCTGAAATTTTATGCTTCTAGTTTTCAACCGCAAGTAAAGATGCCCAAAGGATTATCTACAGAGTGAATTTGAAGACTAGACCATTCTGATGTCGGTGACAACGAAATTGAGTGGGACATTGGCAATGGATTGAAAGAATGTATGGAACCTCTTGACGAAGACCATATCACAGAAGTAGATGAAGTATAAGATGAGATATTAGAAGATGATACACATTCACGTGTAACCCAAGAAAGGAATTTAAGAAGTACCTAGGCCAAGATAGCGATACCAAGTTCCAATTGGCTATATAGGCCTACAATATGGTGACATCCATGACGTCATGGACGACACTAAAGCTTTAAACGATGAATAGCCCACATGTTAAATTCTGTGTGTTAATAAACACAAACACAAATATAACCTGGGGCTTACGCCTAGACCCCCTTGCTTGTAGTAAGTACAAACAGCATATTTCGTCTAGACACTCGTCTAACCTAGTAGCGGCCACAGGTTTCGACCAGACAGTGGTCTAACCTAGTAGCAGCCAATGGTTTCAACCAGACAGTGGTCTAGCCTAGTAGTGACCAATGGTTTCGACCTGACTGTGCTCTAACCCAGTAGCGACCAATGGTTTCGCTCAGACAGTTGTCTATACCAGTAGTAACAATGGTTGTGCTAAGACAGTGGTCTAACTCAATAGTGACAATGGTTGCGCTAAGACAGTGGGCTAACCCAGTAGTGACAATGGTTGCACTAAGACAGTGGTCTAACCCAGTAGCGACAATGGTAGCGCTAAGACAGTGGTCTAACCCAGTAGTGACAATGGTTGCGCTAAGACAGTGGATGGTTCCTCAGTTTAGGGGCTGCGATAACGCGGTCATGTAGCCCCTAAGACAGTGGTCTAACCCAGTAGCGTCCATTGATTAGGCTAAGACAGTGGCCTAATACAATAGTGATCAATGGTTGCGTTAAGACAGTGGTCTAACCCAGTAGTGACTAATGGTTGCGCTAAGACAGTGGTCTAACCCAGAAGCTTCCAATAGTTGCGCTAAGACAGTGGTCTAATCCATTAGCGATCAATGGTTGCGCTAAGACATTGGTTTAATCCAGTAGTGACCAGTGGTTGCACTATACCAGTGGTCTAACCCAGTAGTGACCAATGGTTTCGCTCAGACAGTGGTCTAACCCAGTAGTGACAATGGTTGTGCTGAGACAGTGATCTAACCCAGTAGTGACAATGGTTGCCCTAAGACAGTGGACTAACCCAGTAGTGACTAACGGTTGCGCTAAGACAGTGGTCATAATTGATCAGTGGTTGCGCTATGACAGTGGTTTAATCCAGTAGCAAGATGGAGGTCTTTATGTAGGCCTATAATAGCCTACGATAGTTAGGAGAGGATATGCCAACTCAAATCCCACACCCACCAGAGCCGTTCTAAGGTTTGCGTTGGTACTAATAACGCACAATTTCGCGCTCTCTAGGGATGTCTCATATCCTATGGATTTTAGTTTGAAATACCTCCACAGATGTTTACCATGCAACCTGGCCAACATTTAGGCTTAAACAAAGTTTCACCGTGACCGATTGCGATGTTTCCTTGTGAGCTGTCACACCCAGAAGTTCAAGGACAGAGAGAAAATGGTATCCAAGACGTGATATGTTACTGTTATATCCCCATTAATCAATAAAACTGGCTCTTCGGGAGGATGTGAATGTTGTTAACTGGATCCAAGTTATTTAACATACGAATGAATTAGAATTCCTTTACACAATATCCCACAGAAAGAGCCTAGTTAATGTATACAAAAACACCGATCATAAATTATACATTACGTCAGAAAAAAGTTAGAAACAGGCTACAAATCATCCTACAACACGAAGAGTGTAAAGAAAGCTCTACTAAACGTAATCTTCCTGCCCACACTCTTCAAGCAGCTTACCAATCGTGGTAACATTTAGCAGAAAGAAAAGTAAGATTTATAAGGAAATAAATATTAATCATGACGTGTGACCTTTGGAGAGGCTTGGAGCAGGTATTTCGAGTTGACGTCCGTGATAACTTGCGCGTCGTGATGAGAATAAAACGAATGAAGAAGACGTCAGAAATAACCATTCTCAGAAACAGTCTATGTCTACTCTTTATTAGTCTAATGCCGTTTCCAACGGGGTCGGGGATGAAATGTGATGAAATTCCACGTGGCTGATGGTTTCTACGGCCGGATTCCCTTCCAGACGGCAACCTCACGAGATGAATTAATGAGACGAAATGAATGAAGATGAATGAAAGTTCAATTTCAAGTAGGCCTAGTTATAACTTTGGCTATCAGATGACACTGTCACTCAGCGGCGAACGTTGGAACTTGATAGAGCGTTTTTCACCAAATAACCTACAAATTTAGCTACACACTACCAATTGTAGTGGTAGGTTCTTTTCCATGCCGTAAATCTATGACATGGGCCCGTCAGCTTTATTTCCCTTCCGAAGATAGGCATACTGAAGGATTTTTACGCTCTTAAAAATCCGACGACTTCTGCCGGGTTTAAACCCACGATCTTGGGCATAGCAGTTCAACATGCTACCGACTATGCCATCGAAGCTGCTAGGGAATTTAACAGTAAGTTATGAAGTTAAAACCCAACGACTCTGACGGGAATCGAATCGAAATCAGGATTCTTCGGACCTAAGGCAAGCGCTTCATCAGTATTTTTTTCATTTCGCTGCTAGCACAGGGTTAAACAGAACGTGACTTTTCATCGAAGTCTCAGTTTCATTCATGGCTGACTGGTTGCTTGGCGCAGTGTCCCAGTTCAACTTGTGAATACGCAATTCCACTGTAGAGCAGGTCTACCCACGCAAAGTAAGCTGACATCCTTATCAATGAGAGATCCAGACTAACAACTGGTTGTCTGAAGGAAACACCTTAGGATAGACGTTAACTGCAATGTACTAGTCTACAGTTCCCTAGCTGTTATACCAAACGTCAGGTCATGTCCTGAGCAAAATATTCCTCCCCGTATCTCCTCTGTCTGTCCCTTCTTTTTTCAGACATGGAAACTCAAGATTGTTACCTCTCAACCTACTATTATATATACATTCAAAATCATTTGTTTGCACCTTTGGCTCAACTTCTCTCCACTTTTATTACCGTTGAAGTATTTTATTGGTGATTCAAGCGTTTACAGCTGAAGTTAGAACACTTTGTCTAAGTTACTTGAGGAAGTTTGTGCAATCGTAACAGTGTTGCCAACCTTTGAGCCTGATTCGCCATAAAATCGAATTACTCGGTGCTCTTTTGCCGCTCAAACAAGGTTTGTATAAAATTAAATTTAATATAATATCCAATTAGAACTGAATTACTCTGCCTATCGTTCCAAATACCACTAAAAACTATATTCACACACACAATTCATCTCATAAAAATCAAAGTTGGTAAAGCTCCTAATTAACGAGAAAATTATTTTTGCAAAGGAAATTCTGAAAAGTAATCTAGCCAGCTTATGGAAACATAGCAACACGTGTTGGAAAATCATGTACATGCGCGGATTCAAGGGGGGAGGGGGGTCACGGGAGTCATGACCCCCCCCCCCCCCCAACGGAGACATTTTTTTTTTTTTTTTTTTTTTGCAAACTCAAAGAACGCAATCACAATAACCAGACAAATAAAACTTAACGCATTTTAACTGAAAAACAGGTTGGTTTTTTTTTTTTCATTTTATTCAATACTGAAAATATCTTTATTGCAATTATTATGTTCTGTTACAAGTATACATATTTACAACTTCATACCTGTTACATAAAAACGATTATTTATATAACAAAATCAACTCGTCTATTTTGTTTAGCAAACCTTGTGATTACCGAATCGATGTCTATAGTGATGTCACGATGAATGTGCAGCAATGCACGGATAGGAATTTGGGGCTTTTTTTGCACCAAAAAATTTTGCCGACGTCCAAACTGCAAGCTTGGTTGGCAATTTAAGCTGTGACTTTCTCCCTTTGTCGGTACCAACTCGACTTGCCGAAACTGTAACGTACCTTGATACCTTTCTCGAAGCTCGATGTAGAAGTCGCAAAACAAGCCGTTGCAATTTGTACGAATATTTATGGTGCGCTAAACGCATCAAATTTCTATCCATGTAGCTTGCAAAAAAAAAAAAAATGGTCTGGTTTTGTACGTTTGTGGTTATTTTGTGATTGCGTTGTTAGTGATACCATTTTTCTTAACAATTTCGATTCTGTGACCCCCCCCCCCAAGCCAAACTCTAGATCCGCGCCTGACGCCAAACACAAGCAAACAAAGTGGGAACTATTTCCTGGCGCGGTAACTTCTTCACAGACCAGAACATCAAAGGGACCGCTTAGGTCTTGAGGTGACTAGAGGTATAGTCTACAGTAGTCAAGAAGTGGCCACTCGGAAGGAGAAAACATATTCGGTGTGGACAACGCCTCCGATATCCCCACATTCAATCTAGGAGATATTGTTTTTAGGTCGCAGGTTCAACCCCAGCCGAAGTCGTCGGATTTTTTAAGAGCGTTAAAAATCCCTCAGTAGGCCTATGCCTTCCCTCGGAGGGGATGTAAAGCCGGCGAGCCCATGTCATAGATTTATGCCATGTTAAGGAACCTTCCACTAATTACACTTGTCTGAAGATAAATTATAGGTTAGATTTGACTAACGATCTTAGGTTCCAACGTTCGTCGCCAGGAGTCGACTGTGGTGGCGTCTAGGAACGAAGTTCAGAACTAGTTGTCATTGACTGTGGCGTTTGGTAGCAAAAGTAGGAACTACTTGAAAATTGATTGTCTGCAGTCCTTACTTGAATTTATAAAAAATAAGCAGATAACACACACTAATACAGCCATCACAATTAACACCGGTTATCAGATTCTACACACACCCATAGTACACGGGGCTACATGACCGCGTTGTCGCAGCCCCTAAACTGAGGAACCAACCAATTAGATATTGTTTGAGCGTCTCTAAAATACAAACAGTGTCTCCCAATTCAGCACAACGAGCATTGCTAAAAGATGCAACCCATCAACCTGCCGAATTATTGTACTAATCAAATTTAAGGAAGTATTTCATAATGTATTGACTCGGAGTGAATTTGGTGCGGATCGAACCAAAACATGACAAAGACAAACGTACTTAGTCTAATTCACGTCTCTCCTACTCGGTAACCATTGGACAGGGGCGCCCGGTAGCATATTTAGAAAGCGTTATTATAAAATGACATAAAAATGACCATAATAGCCCGATTCATTATTGGCGTATTAATTATAACTAGAGGGCCCGTGCGAGCTTTTGCAACGTGAATGTAGGATAATGGGGTAGTACGGAAGAATGTGGGAGAAAGAAGTTTTAAATATTGAAGAATTGTATTTATTGTTGTTAAACGGCATACTCTACGTACATGAGAAGAACACAAAGAATTCTGTAGAACAGTGATTTGTACTTGTCACAGCACCTCTTTGTAGACAATATTCGATGTTACAACGAATTCATCGGTTATTGTTTGCTCGGGAGTTTCTTCTACAGCAATTTTTACATTTGCAAAGGATTGAACCCTAGACAAAGTCTTGGCGAGACCACACCGGAGACATCTGCTGAGAGACTCCTCAGCTAGCAGTACGCCGCGCTCCCGCCAGATGGCTGCAGCCGCCACGCTGCCCTGCGCTCTAGCGGCAGGCTCGCCAGGTTACAGTGCTCCCATTGTAAATGTACATTTTTTAAGGTATTTATTTAATTGTGGGGCATTTCAAGAGGAAGTGAGTGCGTTTCGGGCACACATGGGGCTATGCGGAACCTGTAGGTGCCCCATATGTGTAGGTTGGTGTTAACAGGACCTTATTTTCGGTACAAAACCGGAATGGGACCTTAGCAGAATAATATACTGCACCCTTCAATAAAACATGGTTTTTCTCAAGATTCATCTACGGGGTCGTGTTCAGTCCTGACTGCGTTACGCAGCAAAGTTCGCTTAAAACAACATGCTCTAATGAATAGAAAGGTTCATGACAGAGGCTATACTAGAAATAAAATGAATAACAAGTAGAATAAAAGAAATTTAATGACTGAAAATTATGTGCACAATAATAATAATAAATAAAATAAATCCTCCCTGGCTTTCAACCCCTAATAAATAATAATATTACTGAACGGTAGGAACTCGCTCGTCACAACAAAACAATCACGTGTGGATTGTTGTCTGGGGAGACAAGTTTGAATGTAAGGACTCAGGAGTTGGAAGGTAGCGGCTGTGGCCTATAGTTAGGGACCAACCCCGCCATTTGCCTGGAAGAAAGATTGGAAACCACCGAAGACCATCTTCAAGGTTGCCGGCGGGAGGATTCGAACCTCCTCGCCTCCCGGATGTGAGCGACTGCCAGCAGTCATGCCGTTACGACCACGGCTAACTCACCCGGTAGGTTATAACTGATGGTTGATATGTAACTCGTAACCATTGGATACATTTTGTAACAGATTGAAATTTTACTTTGTGAGTTTTTGGAACAAGAATATTTTTAGTATCCTCTGTTATGGCAAAATTGTATTAAGTGTATGTTATTGCACATTTACATGTCCTAAATTACGCTGAGGATGGTCACAATGTAACTGAAACTGGTACGGTTTTAATGTACATACCTAGGTTATTGACTAAAGGTAATAAATGGTTTATTATAATATTTAGAAAGCTTCTTGCCTGTTTCCGATCATGTGTCACAGAGAGCCCACCCTCGCCTCCTGCTAGCTTATCAGGCCAATTACGATTGGTCAGACTTTCGCGCGGGAAAATGCTTGGACACGTTTTAGAGATGTGAGTTTGTTGAAATTTTTAAATTAAAAGTGGCGTGATTCATAGGCTATGTGTAAAAGTACATTCCGAACAAATCAAATGCAAAGACGAAGCCTTGGAGTAACTAAACGATTACCAGAGAGATAGTGGAACTTAGTAGATAGTTGACAAACCCTTTTCAAACCCACAGAGGTAGCCTTTTTCTTATTTCGTGGCCAGAACTCAAGAGTAGGCTACTACCCTACATCCTTATTCTTTTGTAGCTTGTATTTGGTTGCACGGAAACCATAGCTATTTTTGAAGAAGCTTAACGCTACCGTTATTCTCGCGATCACAAGCCATGGAACCTCCATTTTACGTGGAATCTGAACCACAGGACATAATACTTTACTTTGAAAATCCTATAAGTTATGCATTGACCTGAAATCGAAGGTTGTTTTTGAAATAGGATGTGGTCTGTAACATATTTTCTGGCAATGACTGGATATTATAGAGTCTGCGTTCGTTACTGTTTTCCCTTCTTAAAAATCAGTATTATCTGAACTCGGAGAGGATTTCTAAATACAGTGCTTTGTAGGCAATGTGTTAGCTCGCGCCAATCAGAAATGATCATAAAATAAAAAGGACGGTGTTCATGGTCTGACTGAGCACAAGGGTTGAAATCGGGGACCATTTCTACATAGTCTACGCTCTTTGGACGCAACCCAGGCTTGGAGAACAATAGCTCTTTCCTTGTCGCACATACTGTAGGCCTCTATGCCTCCCCAACATTAGGACTTTCAAATTGCAACCTCTAAGTTAAAACATCCATTTGTAATGGTATTATATCGTCGCTGAACTTACAATACAGCGCATCTGAAAATGATCTTCTTTTCCAATAGTTTCCTTATGATTAGTCACGTCTTCCAGCCGTATGTGGATGTGACGTCCTACAGAACAATTCACGCTAGGCTTATTTTCCTGTGACTATGTCTAAAGGAAAATGAACCATCAGTATAGTGTACTGTAGGAGTGCATGACTACACGAAAATAGACGTTTCCACAGTACAATGAGTTCTTAGCTTCTATGCAGGGAAATGGACCTAACGTGAATAAATTGTTCTGTTGGACGGCACATAGGCCTACACACACGGCTGGGAGGCGTCACCAATCATACGGAAAATAATGGAAAAGAAGAACATTATCAGATATGCTGTAGACTGTTACAAATGGGAGAGGAGAGTTGTTTGTGGCGACTGCTAATGAAGAGCATGTGTTGGTAGGACACATACTAAGACACCCAGGAATAGCAAAGTTAGTTATGGAAGGAAGGGTCGAGGATATGAAATGTAGGGGTAGACCAAGGTTAGAATATGTTAAACAGATTGCCTCAGATGTAGGATGTGGTAGATATGTAGAAACTAAACCTATCTTAACAACTAGAAAAATAAAACAAAATATAAAATACACTTAGGCTATAACTAAACAAGCCAATTAGCAAACATTTCATACAAGACGAATAATACAAATTAGAATAGCCTACAATAATTAAATAAATAAATAACCTATAGACTATAATGTAGCCTATTATTAAATCTATTGAAAAAATAGTACGTTAAAGAAGGACTAAGTTATATTTTTATGTGAATTATAATATGATCTATTATTAAAACAAAATAATAACGCAGAATATTGGTTACGACCAAATAGAGAGTTATATCTGAAATGTGAAAAATTAACTGATGTAATGAGAAAGAGAAGATTACAGTTTTTTGGGCACATCTATAGAATGGAAAATAGTAGACTAACTAAACAGATCTTCAACTTACTGACTAGTTACAAATCCAAACCCACATGGTTCATTGAAATTGACAAAGATTTGACAAACGCCAAAATTCAGACAGACACAATAGCAAACAGATCACTCTTCAGAGAAGCTATTCAAAACGCAAAATTTCAAGAAAGGAAGAAACAAACAACTGGCAGAAAGTGGACTCAGGAGGAGAAAGATCGTCACTCTAGAACGATGAAAGAAATGTGGAAACAACGGAAATTGAATGCAATGGACAATAGCCAACGTTGATTCATCGTACCCTCCAAATGGGTTATTCGAAAGAAGAAGAAAACAAGTAGCCTACATGAGTGACATGATTACTCGAACTACTATCAATTCCACGGAAGTTGTATCTTGGATACTAAAAATATTATTGAAAGAGAGAGGGAGAGGAGTCATCATGAAAACCAAATGCAAGAATACGCGACGAAAGAAATAGTCTAAAGAAAGACTCCTCACATTTCTGCCAGTGCACTTGGCTTGTGTTAAAGGTACAGAGCTCGTCGGCAATTGGTCTAAGAGGCCATTCATTTACATCAATTTGCCTTGTTCAGAACGTGTGCTAACAGAACGTAAAGCGATAAACAGTCGAGTTATCTTCTAAGGGACCGCAGATATCAATAACACTTCTCACTAATAGCTCTAATAAGGTTATAAATGGCGGTGTGGTCCACCCTGCGGCGAACTTTGCCGTCAGCTGTTCCACTACACGCAATGGCTAATGAGTGCGTGAGGCAACACAAAGATTATTTTACGAACCTCAGACATGTTTAGGAGTTTCCGAGCATATAGCCTCAGGGAGAAACGTGCACTTTCATTTTCTTCTCCGGGGAAGAAAGAAACAGTTGCCGCCGTATGAACCAGCTATAACTTATCATTTAGGCCTACATATTATTCATACCGTTCCTACAACGCCATAGTCGACAATTTTGGTGACAGAGTTTACATTAACATTCCATCGAATGGAGCTAGCAGGTAGCCTATAACTGATGGGCTATAGCCAGTTGGCTTTAATGGCCAAGCAGGTTTATTAAAATCCAGCAATATATTTGTTATTGGCTTAAATTTAAATTGTTATTGTTGTTGTTGATGTGTAACATCTTTCCATTCGGTTGCTATATATTTTTGTGGGGGTGATTTTGACGAAATGAAACGGAAATGGGACGGAAATGCAACGGAAACAATGAGCGCGCGCGGTGGCAGAGATTGGTACCACGACGTAGGCCTACTGTCGGCCATGTGGCTATGTGGAATGTAGCCTATATCGCATACGGTTTACTTCAAGGTTTGGAGGCCCCATTAAAAATATTCCTACAATAAATCATCTTCAAATTGTCGTTCTTTGGTGTGAAAATATTCATTATATCATATTTGCTGAAAGGATTTGGCACAGGAGTTTTACAAGTAGCCTAGTCTAGTTATTTCAATGGCCAACAGAGTTCACTGTTAAGAAGGGATGTGTGCTCCCGGCAGACACATAGCAGGATAACATGATTGTCACATGTTACTCATCATATGCGACGACTGTAGGGCTCATGATTTTTTGTTGTTAATAATTCATTTCAGGGGATTGAGACATCTTGGTCATCAGCCCCGTGTATTTGTGTGTGTGTCGAACCTGTCTGAACTGTTAGGTAGTCAGCCCGGAGGCTTGTCGGATTCTCAAAAGCACCACCATAGGTTAGGCTATGTGAGTAAAAACCACAAAAATATATGGCACCGCTATAATGAATAATTATGTTATTGGTTTAACATCCCTTTTAACTACTGCCGCTTTTGGAGATGCCGGGGTGCCGGAATTTCACCCCGAAGGGTATCTTTAACGTGTCAGTAAATCTAATGACACGATTCCCCTGCATTTGCGCACCCTCAAATGTCAGCTGATTGCGCCAGGATTCGATCTTACAATTCTTCTTGGCCGTGAAAACCAATATGTTTTCTTTTCTTGGAAACCACTCGAGGGAGGAGAAAAGTTGTAAGAGTTCTCATAGTGCATGGTCCACTACCCCAGGGGTGGTCTGGGGACGGTCACAAAGAGCCCGCCGATGAGCCTGACTTGGTACACGTAGGTGAAACCCGGCAAAAGACGCAGCAAAAATCCAGCAGTTTGGCTGGATTTTATTGTAGCCTCTAACTGCTATCAGGGTTGGGGTGCAACGTGTTACTTATAACGCCGTTAATGATAACCGTTATTTTGTGGGTTACGACGTTACTAATAACCGTTATTTTGTGGGTAACCGTTATATTGTGGGCAACGGTGTTACTAATAACCACTATTTTGTTGGTAAAACGTTACTAATAGGCTAACCGTTATTTTGTGGGCTAAGATGTTAGGCTACTAATAACCATTATTTTGTGTGTAACGACGTGACTAATAACCGCTATTTTGTGGGTAATGACGTTACTAATAACCGTTATTTCGAGGGTAACGACTTAATTTATTTATTTATTTATTTATTTATTTATTTATGTATTTATTTATTATTAACTTATTATAGGCCTATCATTTTGCCCTTATGGACAGTGTTTGAACTTAAATATCTCATGACGGTACAATTTTCACTTCTCTCTCTTCTTCCTCTTCTCTTATTTGTTTATTTAGGCCTACTTTGGATAACGACCGTAAGCTACTTAGCCTACACGATGATCGAGAGTAATTTAGGTTACATTTCGTAAGCTTATTATTAATTTAGCCAAACTTGTTCTAACGTTCAGGAACCATATTGACTTCACAAAGTGACCTCGGCCTTAATTTAGTCGGCATTTAACCTGGATTTGAAGTGGGGAACTATGGAAAGCTATTTCTAGGATAATTGGACTGTAACGTATCATTTGCCTGTGGCCACAAGTGAACAATAAATTCCTCACTCTTTCACGGATCAACTCCGCCTTAATTGCGAGAGGATATAAACGGTGTATAATAACATAGGCATACAGTATTAAGGAAAACACTTTCACTCCAACTTTCTCACATGTGAGAACTAACATGTGTTATCTGCATGCGAGAAATTATGAAGCCATCTTGATGCATCATGTCTCTGCTTGCTGGGAAGCGTACTAATCAATTTGATACTATTGACAATTAGGTCTACATAGTAAACCAAGTAGCCTAATATGTGCATTGCACCGGGTAAATGGCTATAGAGAGTTGTTGCTTTCTGGACAGTTTATAGTTAGGCCTACAGTACTTAGTCCATTCGTTTCGTCAATTTCTACATTTTGAGGATAGAGGGGAGACTCACTTTTCACTTCCCAAATTGGCCACTTAAACCTCATTTGAATGCACGAGGTTCCGCGAGCGGAAAGCAGGAAATTAAATAGCCCTGCTACATGCATAACATGTAAATGACCAATCAATAGGTCGTCATGATTACCAAGTTTGTACCATGGGGAAGCGACTGAAAAGTTCAAATTTGTCCACGTAAGCACACACAACCAGACTGAATGATATTATTGATTCTTTGAATCACGTTTCGTAAACAAAAATTCGAGTTATTCTAAGAGGCTGTGGTATCATTGCAACCTAGCTTATATAATTTTAGTAGCACTGCGTTTTTATGATTACTGCAATACGATATTATTCTTCGTTGGTAAGGAGGACCCTGAAGTCAGCAAGAACAGAATAATTACAACGAACTTCCCGCATATTCCGCGCCTCGAACCGCATGAATGGGAATGCGGCATTATGACAAGTTGATTTGAAACTCAGTCAAACATTAGGATTGTTATTGATGTAAACGCATTATCCAGGTTATTTTATTATTATCGCATTAGCTTAGGTCTAGCCTATTAAGTTTAATATCCCTTAATTAAGTCCTATGCACCAAGAACGCGTGGTGCCTTCTCGCTGTTTAGGAGGCAAAATGAATTGTTTGTTGTTGTTGAATTTATTTGGGGGCTTTGTGAGAACATGGTCATGTAGGCCTAAGCCCTTATACATGGGTGTGTATGGAATCTGTCTGATAGCCCATGTCATTATGATGGCTGTGTGCATTTGTAATTGAGGCCAAGATTTGGATGGAGGCGGCCATAGCATTTAGCTAGTAGGCTAACCATCCAATCACAGGAAAGCACGGAGAAGCCACTTCTAGGACAGCTGAGTGGAAATTGAAGCCATCTCCTCTCAGTTTTGCCTCACGAGGCTGAGTGAACCACGTTCCAAACCCCAGACCAAAATTAAATTTCTAGTCAGAGCAAGGAATTGAACCTTTGGATCCGGAGTTTCATTACCTACCCCGATACCACAGAAGGTAGCTAGGTAAAGTAAGAGTCAAACAGAGAAATCGCCTCTTCTAAAATGTCTTAGTATATTTTGCGTTGGTGTCTTAAATAACACTTTCTTTGATAATTTAGTCTGTTCAGCCTCAAGGTGATATAAAGTGAGGATCAATAATAGATAGCTAGGACGATCTAATAAAGAAATAAAAGCATTCTTTGGCAATTTAACATCTTATACAACAAAGAACTAGACATGAAGAGGAGAAGAAATTTGAATCTCCATTCTTGTGGACATGAAATTGCAGCTTGCCTTCATAAACCCAGATCTTGGAGAATTTCTAGACATAAAATCATATAATCACAGTGGCTGATAATGTTGATTTCTTGCATTATTTTCTTTAATGTAACTTATTGGTTTCGCCCAATGTTAGTCCCAAAGCACAATTCAATTAAGTTACTATTTTTCCTCCTCAAAGCAACGTAAAAATGAAACTTAAGAAATATTTATTTGGGACTGTATCTCCATGTAGCCTAGTAGGGCCTACTGAGGGCTACTTATGTTTTTATTTATTTATCGTATGGCTTTTAGTGCCGGGGTGTCCGAGGACATGTTCGGCTCGCCAGAGGCTATAGCTGCTTCAAGCGGATACCCCTAGGGTGAGCTACAAGTTCCGTTCAATTTCAAGTAGTTCCAACTTTCGCTACCAGATGTTAATGATACCTAGCGGTGAACGTTGGAAGTTTGATAGAGCGTTACAACGAAATCTAACATAGAAATTTAGCTCCACACAAGTTTAGTCTGTGGGAGGATCTTTTACATGCCATAAATCTATGACATGGGACTGCCGGCTTTACTTCCCCTCCGAAGGAAGGCCGGGTTCGAACCCGCTATCTTGGGCACAGCAGTTCAGCATGCTACCAACTACGCCACCGAAGCCAATACAGAGGGCTACAACCAGACTTAATGAGGGAGATACAGGTTCGACATTATCTTTGTCACATACGCGTGCATCTTCATAGACGATATTCATGAGGCTTAAACTATTCAGTAGGCCTATTTTGGAGAATTTATATAGATAGGCCTAAGAAGTAATACGGCTATTGATTATGTTTGAATCCAAATTTACGTTTGTTCACCGTAAATTAATTCAAAATGCTCTAGCCTACAGTACATAAAGTTAACTACGTGAATTTTTGTTAATGCGGCAACTTACTGATGTTCATTATAATTGCAAAAATATAACTGAATGCAAGGAAGGTTTCGTATTAGCGCTGCTCAAGCTAAACTCATAATATGAAAATACCGAGCACTTCCATTCTCTCCCTTAGGAATGATCACCAAAATTCAGCAGCCGGTAGAAATAGATCCGCAGTTCTACAGAATATATTTTAAGGTTCATAGACCTAGAGGTAAAACACTTAGCCTAACACGTTTGAGACTGGATAGGTTATCTACCTAGACTACAGCTAGCAGTCAGTCTTAAGGAACAAAATGTAAATGACATCATTCTCCCTTGGAGCACACAGTGATACGTTAAGTTATAATTTTATTGAAGTTCATTGAATCTGAATTATTTATTCCTTCCCATTATGTCATTAGGGACAAATGACCTCGATATTCTGCCCTCCTAAAACTGCAATAACACCAACATAGGCCTACCGGTAGCCTACATCAGTAGTAGAAAAAATTATAAGTAATTTGTTATTAAGCTCATAGGCCTAATAATGAGATCCTATGTAGACTAACACATCATTTTTTTAATTTTTTCGATATTTTCCCAGTATCACCGGATGAGTTCATGGGAGATGAAACTAATGAAGAATAAAACTGTGCAATATTTTGGAAGGAGGTGGCCTTGGCCTTATTATAAGATTCTGTAGGCTACCGTATTTTGCTTAGAATGCAAAACCATATAAAAACGGACAACGGTTGGACTAGAATCCACTATGAAAATGAAAATCCACAACCTGTTTCCAGTCAACCGACTGGGTCAGAGATTGGAATCCACTATAACAAAATCATAATAATAATAATAATAATAACGCTGGTCATAATAGGCCTCCTGTTGTTCCATATCCCCGGGTGAAAGGTTGTGAAAGACTTATTTATGAATAATTTGTCTACCTGTAAAATGAGAACTAGCGTATTGTTGTTGCTAAATGCTGTGGGGGCATGAGAGGCGATGGTCACGCTGGTGCTCAGGTGAACGAGCCATTCTGTATTCATGACGAATATCTTCTGAATAACAAGCCATTACTCTGGCTGAGGCTGAGATTGTCCGATGGCACGCATGCGCGGCGGCCATTCCGTCTCATCGCGTGCATTCCTATGACGTCACTGCTTGCATGATGGCTGCCTGCGGGGAGCAAGATGGCTTCTGATGACGTCAGGATGCGCTTGGCCAATGAAAGCGGCTGGCGGATAACGGATCGCACGCGTTCCGTGGAGGGTGTGTGAACCAGTGGGAAGCACAGTAGCGCGGGCCCTTCTGCTATTGGCGAAGCGCACACGGATATTGATTGGATGGGGTAGGACTTGCGCCTGCCGTACCTTTAGTTCACACTTTTGCCGCTACGATCACTGCCTTTCAGCTTGTTTTGGTTTGATACGCTTCTTTTTGATCATGGAGTTAGTGGCTTGTACGGAGGTATGCTATTGTGCACTTTCAGACTTAATATGGATTAATAAAAGTTGATATATTGGTATTTCTGGATATGTATGAGTTACTCGAACGAGGATACAGTTATTTTAGATTCTTTACCAGGTTTTACTAGATGAATGTCAGAATGGAAAACTGATAACTGACTTCAACGGACCTTAATTTATATTCTCAATTAAATGAAGCAGAGCACGTAGGGCCTAGCTTATAGTATTAATGACACTGGGTTGTGACAATTAAATGAGCACGTTTTAAAAAACAAATTTCTGTTATATCCGTTTGGTCGATGGTTGCTAATTTTACACTAATCAAAGATCTAACCTTTGTAAGACACCTGCCAACCATAAATATGAAATATTATTATCTGATTTTGTACAGGGTGTTCAAAAACAAGGTCACAGAAAACAATCCCGCAAGTTAAGATTTTAAGGATTCTGGTACACTTTTCTCAGGAACTAGGCCTACTTAAGTTACAGGACTGCTATGTTGTAATGTGTTGGTTACCAAGTAGTTTTATAGAATGAACCGAAATATATTTAAAATAATCTTTATCATTTCAGTTTATAAATTAAATATCATTAGGGGCCGTATTTTTTGGTAATAGCGATACGCGCGAACTTTTTTTTATTTCTTCTTTCTTGCCTATAGCCTATATGGCCTTCTAGGTACTTAAAGTACCGTATTTTAGCAAAATGAACTCGCGAAATATCACGAAATCCAATTTATTGCGCAAATAATCACGAAATATACTCCACTTGGTACGAAAAATGCTAAATATTATAGAAAATGCTGTCCAATAAACGTTTAAATGCTTGTGAGGAATTGACCGTCGTGATTTCCTTCTCATAGGATTTTATTTATTTCGTATGGCAAAACAAGGATACATTATAAATACATATACATATGATTGATAGTAGCCTACTGCAAATTCTCTACACAAATGCCAACAAAGCCGGAAGTAGGCCTGTGTGTATTCAGTTTCGCGATCTCTAAGTTTATCGATGAAAATCGATATCTGCTATCGATTACATGAAATGGCGTTGTGGTCGTAGATACAGCAGTGCGAGTTTGCGACTGATAAAATTTTATCGGCAGGATACATTAAAAGAGTGCTCTTTAAATCCCCTGATCACATAGCCTAATTAGTTGGATTTATCCCATACTAGGCCTATAAGGTAGATTTCAGAGGAAACATCGATCAATATGACAACTTATTTCACGAAATACCGACCAAAATAGTGTCAGTTTTAACACCGAAATCAACAGTTTTATTTCACCAAAAGATAAGGCCCTTAAATATCATACATTTTAAGAGGCAAAATTATTTTTGGAGTTCGTTAATTTTCAAACGGCTCAAAATAATTGTTCTAGAAAAACCAATCCGTTCATTTTGTCAACCCATAAGTTCTTTTCCATTCCAGTAAAGAAATTAGTATCCTTGAGAAGAAATTTCCAAGAAAAGTGTACCAACCTTGAGAAATATATAGCCTAGACCTATACCGGTACTAGAATCATTTTCTGTGACCTTGTTTTTGAACATCCTGTACAAAATCAGACAATAATATTTCATATTTATTGTTAGAAGGTGGCTTAGAAAGGTTAGATCTTGTTTTAGTGTAAAATAAACAACCATTGACCAAACGGAAATAACAGAAATTTGTTTTTAAAATTTGCACATTTAGTTGTGTTAAATAAGCCATTGTCACCACCCAGTGTCCTTAAGCCGCGTAAATTCTATTGTTTTTTTTTCTACGTCTATGTTGTTACCGTAGAATCCAAGCATAAATGTAAATTTTAAATTAAAATTATTGTTATTATTTGGCTATTATTATTATTTATTTATTTATTTATTTATTTATTTATTTATTTATTTATTTATTTGCATTGTTTGGACCCAAAGGATCACATTAAGCAAATTATGATCTGCTACTGTTCTTCTTGGTCTTCCAGAACTCCATCATCTCTCTGTGTCGAACTCGACGTTCCTCCGTCCATCCCTTCCCTGGTCTCATTGGTCGATCTTCATGTATTACTTCCCAACTGTGGATCTCTCGGAATGTCATTCGATAGTCTATGTCTATTGGTGTGATGTTGGCACTTTGTTATTATTATTATTATTATTATACCTGTAATGTAATATTTCACAAACAAGTAGGAAATAAAACAAAATACTTCGGGACAAACGAGGTAAGTCGACAGGAAATAGTTTTACAAATCCGTATTCACTGTGCAAGCTGACAACGGTAGCCCAGCTCGCTAAGGCACAGCTCTAGACCAAACTATCTAAGGACTAAGTAGACGCGGGTTCGAACCCCATCGTTGGCCGTCCTTGAAATTATGTTTCGTAATTTTCTGCTTGCAACTCCAGGCAAATGCTGGGATGTTTCCTTTTAATAGGTCACGGCCACTTCCTTCAACTCCTAGACCATTTTCATTCATTTCATCTTTCATTAACTCCCCTGGCGAGGTTGGCGTCAGGAAGGGCCACCAGCCGTTAAACCATAGGTCTACATCACGTAGATACTCAACACATCTTATCCCCAACCCCATTGAAACCGGAAGTTAGATTTCCTTCCTATGTGACACGTGGCACTGCATTTATGATACACAGCTGTACACCTAGAGATCTTTGACGTGCAAATTTGTGGTCATAGAAACAATATTCTTGTAGCTGGCACAATAATAGGATGAATCCCGATTTTGGCCATTTTATAGCCTATTTGTTTAGTTTCAGCAACTAAGTCTAGAGCTCAGCAACTCGAACTGAAACCCCGGAAAAAATGCGAACTAAAGTACTTCCCCCCTGCCCGCTCTGACCAACTCAAGCAAGACCAATATCTGTACAGAGGGGTGTAGTCCATCGCTGGCCGGGAGCCAATAGATGTGTTGACAAGCGATGACAGTCCACTCTCTCGCTCAAGCTTGCCCTCCTCTCTGTCACACTGGCTGACAGAGCTAGCGCCGTCGCCAGGGTTTCACTTCAAGTTGCTGAGCTCTATGTGGACTATGCGCTGATCTTACAGACATGGCCTTTGTTTACATTTGGATTGAGGGAAACAGCTATGTCAAATATATCCATGTCTTTGTTTCTCCTGTCAGCGAGGACTACATTTGTTCTGTTTGCATTTAAGATTTGTCAGTAACAATTGACCTGTCCCAATAGCCTACAATATGATGCTTAGACTATTTTGAGTTTGTGCGGCCCGGGGGCGCAGCGGTCAAGCTGTATGCCAGTGGCAGATGACCTCGCAGTTCCTCCCCTTAAAACGACAATAACTAACTAACTAACTAACTAATCTGTATGCCTCTCACCAATGTGGACCGGTTTTGATTCCCGGTTAATCCCTGTGAGATTTTAGAAGTGAAATGCCATGTCCTGTGGTTCAGATTCCCCGTAAAGAGGAGGTCCCGTGGCTCATGATCGCGATATTAACAGTCATGTTAATTTACAAGCTTCCTTTTTGCTTTCTGTTTTGAGTTCATTATTGTATATAACAGCGTAGGCTTTCAAGGCCGGCGTTCATAACAATGGGCAAGTTGTTCAGGCTTGCAGTCTGTGGTCCAGGGAGGACCGTAAGACGTAGGACATGGCATGATAATATTTATCCTTTATTTGTGATATTTGTGTGTAGATTTAGCGGACGTTATGCTCTGCTCTATTTTTGGAAACATTTCGCATGAAAATATCTGTGTTTACCCAGTGTAAGCTCATGTGCTTGCTGTAGGACTAGCAGATGACAGGTGTGCGGCGTTGCCAAGGGTGATACCACGGCTTGTAAGTGTAGAAGGCGATGGTTATGCACTTCTTGTCTTTGTCCTTGGTTATTCTCATTCCTGTTCAGTTGAATTACCTTCAACATTTGTAATAGGTTCAACCTAGTCTAATTTAAATCTTACAAATTTTGCGAACTCGTCCGGGATGTCGACTGAAAGAAGAGCGGATGATTAATAAAAATGTTCAAGTGGGCTAACGTAAGTAAGCATTTAAGTAGCCTATGGGACGTTTAAGAAGATTTAAGGCGAACAAGTCAAGTTAAGGTTCAGCTACGACAATATTAACGACCATTTATCATGAAAATGTATAGAGATAATACAAGGATAAACAATAGCATCTCCACTGCAATCCAAACACTGCATAAAGTTATACTCTGTGAGCTGCCAGAAGAGGATTGACAGTTCTCGCTTCGCCATGTGGTCAGGAAACAAGGTTGCCAAACAGGTAGAATAACAAGCGATTACACTGTACAAGCCAGAGATACAGCTGACGAGGCACTGACGCACGTGGGCTTCAATATTGCAACGCAGAGTATTATGACATCAACTATGCGAACATGGATTGGTCAAGAGGCAGAGAGGTGATGACTGACGTGGAACTTCCGGCCAAATTTCAATCCTCTTCAGGCAGCTCACAGAGTATAGCATGGCAATGCAGTAGACTACGAGACTTCCGATTTTCGAAAATTTACGAACAATATAGGCTAACAACATGACCGGGTGTGAACCTGGCAATTGTGCTTAAATATATTAAAATTTATAAGGAAGGAATTTGACAAATATTGTTGACAATATTGGTAAAAATATATACTACTAGGCCTACTTGTAGCCTATACGTAGGCATACAGCCTATATTTGTGTTTACATAGACGATGGACACGCAAGACTTCGTACGCCACAGTTCTCTTCCTTGGAGCTGGTCTAGAATGTCTAAAAGAAGTCTACGTGGCAATACATTCCCACTGAACATTGTATTTAAGGTTGAGTTTTTTTTATATTAAGTTCGGCGGGAGTGTAAGCTTAATAGTCTATCCACCTATAACTAGGCATTGTGTACCAGACATAAGGAACATCCTAATGAAACGGAGCAGCATGGTAGCTTACGAGGTGTTGCATGCCCACCATCGATATGCAAGGACTTTTTGGACTAAGTTAATCTAAGCCGGCGTTATTCATTGTTAGGGTGGAATTCTTAAGTAGACTACTCTTTCTAGAATGATAAAAAGAAATCTGCCACGTGTTGTTGCTTACTCTTCGCCATAATAATGTGCCTTTAAGGGAAAGGACCATTTTCTAAATTGTGGATTTTAGTTTTAGTTCTTGATATCCGAAAAAATTAAGTCTATTCAATAGGTTACTGAATTTTAGCACTTGTTGTGAATTTTTGTTATTTTATTTCCTTATCGGTAGATTACTGGGTTTGCTCGGTAAGAAATAAACATGCAGTTTGTCTTGAAGTGGCCTCTTTTTCACATAGCCTAGTTGTAAATGTTACTACCAGTGATTTGTGTCCTACCATTAGAAAAATAAATAAATAGTAGGCCTAAGAAAATTTTTAACCACTTCAAAAAGCCCAATAGAAAAGGCAACTCTTATGAAAAATGATTTGCTAACACCAAGGAGGATCTACAAGAAATGAACATCACTGATAGAGACATCCGCATCAGAACCACTTTCAGAAATAGGATACACACATTTGAGGTGTTCCTAGAGCCAGAAACAGCGACCAAGAAGAAACAACATTGGACAGCTGAAAAGAAAGAAGCCGTGAGCAAGAGAATGAAGGAATACTGGCGCCAAAGAAAATGGAAATCAAGAAGAGTTATTTACGTGGTCGTTAATAAATGGCCAAAAACGATTATGAAGACGAAATAGTACCTAGGTATAAACATAGACTATATACATAAATAAAGAAAGAAAGAAAGAAAGACAGAAAGAAAGAAAGAAAGAAAAAAAGAAAGAATGAGAGAAACAAATACATAAATAAATATCTTTATGGTGTTTGAAGCCATTTTCCAGTGTTGCCTTTCTTTCTTTCTTTCTTTCTTTCTTTCTTAGTCGTTTACCCTCCAGGTTGGTGTAACCCACGGACTCAGCGAGGGAACTCACCACTACCGCCTCTACGGGCAGTGTCCTAGAGCTGGGAACATCTAATCGGAGTGGATACAACTGGTGAGGTGTGATTGGCACTTCGCCCAGGCGGCCTCACCTGCAAAGCGAACAGGGGCCTCATGAGGGAAGGTAATGGATGGTCAGGAGGGATAGGCAAGGAAGAGGGAAGGAGGTGGCCGTGGCCTTGAAGAAGGTACCATCCCGGCATTTGCCCGAAGACGAAGTGGGAAACCACGGAAAACCACTTCGAGGATGGCTGAGGTGGGAATCGAACCCCCTCTACTCATTTGGAACACCCGAGGCTGAGTAGACCCCGTTCCAGTCCTCATACCACTTTTCAAATTTCGTGGCAGAGCCGGGAATCGAAGCCAGGACCTCCGGGGCGGCAGCTAACCATGCTGACCGCTACGCTACGGAGGCGACCCAGTGTTGCCTTAATAATCGAAATTTAATGTTTTAAGTCGGTCAAGAGGTTTGTACCCAATTGTAATGGGAGGTTCTCTAGTCCTGAAAACAAATTACATTTATTTATTAATCTCATGTACATTGTTAACCTACTCAAAAACATTACATTTCGATAAATAAATAAAACATTAAGGATACGAGTGTAATAAGGAATGAATGGACAGGATGTTGTTTTGTGCTTATGTAGGCCTACGCCGGAAACTCTTTTGAATCCTCTTCTGCCTAGCTCAGGCTCGTCAGCAGTGTGATAGGTTCTGCCGTAGCGGAAGAGGAAGCAAGAACAAACTGGGGACGCGTGCCCTACTGCTGGAACTCCACAGCGCTTTATTGCAGCCACATAAAATATTAACTACCTGTAGTTGTTTATGTTTAACGCCTCTAGCTTCAGCAGTGATATCTGTACAGTACTTCTGGCGTGTTTGCCGACCAGTAGCTCTGGCATTCATTATAGGCTAGTCATTACTCGGGGCTCTCTATCAGGCACGTGGTGTAGTGGACATAGGCAAAATACCCTTCTTAACTGATCACAACAGATCAGTTCAGATCATGGAATAGATACTACCATTCTTGACTGTGACTCCTGAGGCCTGGGTTCGATTTCTCACTTTGCTAAGGAATGACGGTTAAAACAGATGCCAGTTTAAGTTAATGTGGTGGCAGAGACATTGCTGTGTTAAAGGTACGGTATACTATTTTATGCTCAACTCTGCTTCCACTCACAGTTTAAGTACATATTTAGGATGCTGTAAAAATAATTAACTTGATAATAATATTTATATATGGGGTGCTAAGAAATAGTAGCCTATATTTTAGGAGGTGATAGTACGGTATGCTTCAAATTAAGTCTAATACAAACACAGATCCTACAGCGCCTTCTTTCTGAGATCTGAGCACTTATTCATAGGTGTACAGTGTGACGTTCATTCATTATAATGAAACAACTACAAAATCAGAAAATGAAGGAGTTATGGGCTAAGAAGGAGGCTCTAAAGAACGTGAAACCAATCCCAACTCATCAAGCTGAAAACCATTTTGGTTAACCTACGAAGATCCATAGTTGACTCATTCGAAGAAAGAAAGAAAGAAAGAAAGAAAGAAAGAATGAAAGAATGAAAGAAAGAAAGGTTGGTTCTTAAGTTTAGGGGCTGCGACAACGCGGTCATGTAGCCCCATGTACTTTGGGTGTGTGTAGAATCTGTCTGATAACCGGTGTTAATTGTGATGACTGTAATAGTGTGTGTTAGGCCTATCTGTTTTTTAATTTAAGTACTGCAACTTAGAATTTTTCAAATAGTTCCTACTTTTGCCGCCAAGCGCCACCGTCAACGACTACTAGGCCAAATTCAGAACTTAGCTACTAGACGCCACCGCAGTCGGCTCTTGGCAACGAACGTAGAAACCTAAGAGCGTTGTTTACATTCTTAACCTATCCAATTTAGCTTCACACAGGTGCAATTAGTGGAAGGTTCTTTAACATGCCATAAATCTATGACATGGGACCGCTGGTTTTACTTCCCCTCCGAAGGAAGGCATACTGAGGGATGTTTAACGCTCTTTAAAAAATCCGGGTTTGAACCCGCTATCTTGGGCCGCTAAAAAGAAAGAAAGAAAGAAAGAAAGAAAGAAAGAAAGAATACAGTAATGATAGGCCTAATAATATATTCAAATAAAATACGGAAATAATAAAATTGTGTAGGCCTACATTACTGAAGTAGATTGTTTCCAAATTGTTTACCCACCCCACAAACCATTCTCTGTCTATAGCGCTATCCCGCTTATTACGCGTTTAAACCACAGTCCCTTGAAGAGCGTAGGCCTCATAGCGGGGTTTTACTGTAGAGCGGCTTCGGTGGCGTAGTTGGTAGCATGCTGAACTGGTGTGCCCAAGATAGCGGGTTCAAACCCGGCCGAAGTCATCGGATTTTTAAGAGCGTTAAAAATCCTTCAGTGTGCCTTCTTCGAAGGGGAAGTAAAGCCGACGGTCCCATGTCATAGATTTATGGCATGTAAAAGATCCTTCCACAGACTAAACATGTGTGAACCTAAATTGATAGGTTAGATTTCGTCGGAACGCTCTATCAAAGTTACAACGTTCACCACTAGGTATCAGTGACATCTGGTGGTGAAAGCTGGAACTACTTGAAATTGACTTGTAGCTCACCCTAAGGGTGTCCACTGGAAGCAGCTACAGACTCAGGCGAGCCGAACATGTCCTCGGACACTCCCGGCACTAAAAGCCATACGATAAATAAACTGTAGAGCTATTGTCTCCTAAAATATTGAACCTACCTACCTTTTACACTCTGCATAAAAAACTATAAAAGTAACTGCCAGTTACTTTCAAATTGTAACGGTACCGCCGTTCTTATTCGGAAGTAACTGTTGTGTTTGAGTCTTCAGTCTTTTGACCGGTTTGATGCAGCTCTCAATATCTCCCTGTCCTGAGCTAATCGTTTCATCTCTACATAACTACTACACCTTAGATCCGTGACAATTTGTTTAACATATTCTAACCTTGGTTAGTTCTTGTCCTCGACCCTTCTTTCTATAACTAAGTTTACTAGCCTATTCCTTGGTGTCTCCATAAGTATTCTACCAACCTATATCTTATCTTCACCAGCAGTCGTCAGAAACATCTCTCCTCTCATCTCAATACCTCCTCATTCCCCTGTAACACCACAATACAAATGCTTCTATTCACCACTGTTCGAGTGCTACGCTCCAGACAAAGGCTTTCAAAAATGCCTTCCTAATACCTAAATCTATATTTGAAGTCAACAAATTCCTTGCCTGTAGAAATGCTTTCCTTGCCTAAGCGAACCTAAGCCTAATGCTTTTGAAAAGTAGCTTATCGAACCTTGCACCTCTCCGTGTACAGTAAAGCCAATTCTTCTAATAAGGGCCCTGCCAATCAGCATTCTTATTTGATGGTGTCTGACAAAGCTCAGTCTCTCTCACGCAGTATTTCTTAATTCAGCATTGCTTTTGTCCGCAAGAAGGCAGTGCAGACTAATCACAGAACAGGAGACATTTCATATTTTAAGTAGGCTACTTCCTTTTAAATGTGAGCGCTGATATACGTCATATTAACCATACAAGCACCAACCTATTTTTTTTTTTGTCACATAGAGTAGGCCTACCAATGGGTACAAAATTTGACCACCGAATTCTTTCACATAATACGCATTCAATTGTTGATGATAATGATATGTTTTATTGAAATTAACATAATAAACTATTGCACTGAATCCAAGCTGCTGAAAGTAGACTACTTAAAATCATGGTCTCTATTTTGAAAATCTCTTAAAAACGTTTTGCAACACATTTTGTAGTCTCAATTCATGTCATCATCCACTATAGTGTGTTCAAGAAGCTTAGATATCTACAGTAACCTCCTTGAGTTTCATAGTGTTTCAAGGAACGACGAAATTCGACATGCAAGCTACCCTTTGGGTGTCAAATAACAAAGCTTGCACCCGGCATCCGAGGCCATACGATATTATTATTATCACGCAATACTTTATATACTGTTCGCCTTCATATATTAAATAAAAGCCCTAGGTCTATGTATTTACTATAAGTGTGTAAGCTCTCATAATTCTATGTTGCATATTAGTGAAGCTAGACCTATGATTTAATACTTAACTGTGCGCAAAATCTCCCACTTGCTGTGTATGAGCCCCTTAAGTATTATGCTACTTACTGTATCTGTGAATTCATTTGAAGCATGAATAGTAATGAAATAAAAGACAGTGGCAATATTTGACTCCCCCCTTGGCGCTTCTAGGGTTAAATAAAATATATTTCTTTAGGTTATAGGCATAGGTTACATTGAATATTAATAGGTGACCTTTTCCTCATTAGTATAAATGAGCACTAAGGCGCATTTTACAGTAAATACTGACAAGAGAAACAATAAACGTAAAAATAGTATTTTGATCATTATCACAATAGTCTATTATAGTAGATCTTCAATTGGTTAGTTGCAAATACTAGACCATTATTTCAGAATAATAATGGGGTAGGCCTATTAGTCTACGCCATAAACTCGAGCTAATAGCCAAAGTAAGTTACCAGGAGTAGGCTAACATGATATTTTCCACGAAGAAAATATAAGATATGACGCAAAAGTGAGAAATATGTCTGATAACGTGTGCTTTTGTGGAAACCGTATACTACTGATAGGCTATAGCCTATGTATTTGCACATGAGAGAGAAAATAGTACGGCGGACGACCAGAATGGTGATATAATTTCATAGTCACAGTCATGGCACTTTTCATGGCTTTTTGTGGTTGTTGCTTATTTTAAGGGCTGTGACATCGTGGTCATATAGCCGCGTGTATTTTGGATGTGTGTAGAACGTGTGTGATAACCTATGTTAATGTGATAGCTGTATACTAGTGTATTTATTTGTAATTCTGGTGAGGAGGCGGCCGTGGCCTTAAGATAGGAACCATCCCAGCATTTGCCTCACGAGGCTGAGTGTACCCTGTTCCGGCCCTCTCACTAGAATTAAAATTTCTTGTCAGAGCAGGGAATCGAACCTAGACCTCAAGAGAGACAGCCGAGAACGCAAGCCGCTACACCACGAGGTAGACTTTTTTTGTGGCCAAAAGCAGTGCTGATTAAAACAATTGCGAGCCTCACCAATGTTGATAGAAACCAAGGACTTAGTTGCGGTGAGTGTGTGCCTATCAGTAAGGTTACTACAAAAGCACATGCTATCAGACATATTTCTCACTCAGGGGCCGATTGCCTAGATGTTAGGCCCCTTAAAACAACAATTATCATCATCATCATCATATATTTCTCACTTTTGCCTCATATCTTACATTTTCTTCGTGGAAAAGATCACGTTAGCCTACTCCTAGTAATGACAATAGGTCATGAAGTTATCTTTGTTGGTGGTTGGTTGCTCAGTTTAGGGGCTGCGACAACGCGGTCATGTAGCCCCGTGTACTTTGGGTGTGTGTAGAATCTGTCTGATAACTGGTGTATATTTTGTATTAGTGTTTGTTATCTGTAATTCCGTTAAGGACTGCAGGCTAGTTCCTACTTTTGCTACAAAACACTACCGTCAACGACACCTGGCCACAAACTTGGTTACTAGATGCCACAGCAACCAGCACCTGGTGACGAACGTTGGAACTCATAGAGCGTTAATCAAATCTAACCTTCAAATGTAGCTTTACACAATTGTAGTTTGTGGAAGGTTCTTTTACATGCCATAAATGTACTTCTCCTCGAAAGTAAGGCATACTGAGGGATTTTAACGCATTTAAAATTCCGATCACTTCGGTCGGGTTTGAACCCACGATCTCGGGCATAGATGCTCAGCATACTACCAACTAAGCCACCGAAGCCGCCGAAGAAGTTATCTTGAAAATATGATCTAGTCTTCAATAACTTTGACTATAGCCTATTGTAGGTCTATAGGCTATGTTTTCAATCGAGCATGGTTTTTTTTTTAAGATATGGGCCCTGAATATTATCTTTGAAGCTAAATGTTTGGTTTTGCTATCTGACTTGAATGGAATAGGCCTGCGTGTGTCAACTTACGAATCGACTAAACATTTAAGATTGCGTAAAACATTGTAATTGTCTTTTATTGTCTCTGTAAGTTATGTAGTCTACCAATTAATGCAGAATATAATATGTAGTGCGTCTACCCGCAAATTGGTTTAGTCTATGTGAGCTAAGGATTGGAAGGCTCCACTGGCTCCTATCACAACTCACTCCGTCTCAGGTTATGTCTGTCATAAACTTGCCATGTTTCTTAGTTTGGAAACGGATGCTTCTTAACGATCTAGCTTAGCACTGAAATGATCCCCACATATTCAAGAAATCATGACAAGTAGGCCTAGTCAGTTGCGCGGTAACTAGCAAGACAGATTTCATGCTATTGAAAGATCGAAAGTTAATGTTTTTCAGTCGGTAAACACCATTGCACCCAATTGCGATGGGTTGTTCCCTAATCCTGAAAAAATTACATGAGATTAATAAATAGGCCTACACTATTATTCAATATTAGACTATTCATTTTCCAAAATGGCACACTCTTCTATGCCCTAGGTCGCGGGTTCAAACCCAGCTAAAGTCGTCGAAGTTTTTAAGAGCGTTAAATATCCCTCGGTACGGAGGGGAAGTAAAGCCGGCGAGCCCATGTCATAGATTTATGGCATGTAAATAAACCTTTCACTAACTTCAATGGTGTGAAGCGAAATTTTTAGGTTATGTTTGATTCATGTTGTTAAGTTCCAACGTTCGTAGCCAGGTGCTGGCTGCGATGGCGTCTGGTAGCCAATTTCACAGCTAGGTGTCGAGGACGGTGGCATTTGGTAGCAAAAGTAGGAACTAATTGAAATTATCGTCTGCAGTCGTTACTTGAATAAATTAGAAACAGATAGCACTTAGGCCTACTAATACAGCCATCACAATTAACACCAGTTATCAGGCAGATTCTACACACACCCCAAGTAAACGGGGCTACATGACCACGTTGTCGCTGCCCCCAAACTAAGAAAGCAACCAAGCAACCAACACTCACACTCGGATACTAACAGAATGGAAACTAACAAGTAGTGTATTTTTGGAAAGAGATGAGAAAAGATAGTGCTTCACCCAACTCTCTGACACCCCTCTGGCTAACTGAACAGCTGACCATTGCGGTCATTCAGTAAGTGTTAATTAAGAGCCACACTAAAAATGTTTACACAACTGAAAGAGAAATATTTTAAAATACAATTCAATCGTTTATCATCAATCCGAAGATAGTGTTCAAAATAGAAACTTCATGAAATGCCATTGTTTCATTATTTGGCTCTGGTGGGGGGGGGGGTGATCCTCTTGATCCCCCCTAGTCTTACCACGGTGAGTGTGTGGTTAACGAGTCGGACTACCGACCCCAAGCTTACAGATTTCTCTCCTGGCCGTGGTAAGTGATTTATGAAAGGCGACAAAAATCACGAAATGCATGCTAAACGTTGTTGGCATGTTAAAGAACCAATTTGAATTCAGTAGCCCGTGTTCATAACGGCAAAATTAATCTCGGGATTTTGCGCCAACACAAAGTTCCACCATTCTCTACTAGAAAGCTCACCTATAGTCTCAAGTAGCTTAGATATCTAACCTCCTTGACTTTCATAGCGTTCCAAGGAACGATGAAATTTGACATGCAAGCAGCCGTCTGGGTGTCAAATAACCAAGCTTGCACCAGGCACCCGTGGCCATAGCCTACGATATTATTATTATTATTACCCCCCCCCCCCCCCCCCGTGGTTACGCCCCTGGCCAGGACGGTGCATGTTTCAATTCCTGAGGCACCTACTTCAATCCTGGTTGGTTGATTCCTCAGTTTAGGGGATGCGACAACGCAGTCGTTTAGCCCCGTGAACTTTGGGTGTGTGTAGAATCTGTGTGATACCTAACCGATGTTAATTGTGATGGCTGTATTAGTGTGTGTTATTTGTTTTTAATTCAAGTGAGGACTGCAGACATTCGATATACAAGTAGTTCCATCTTTTGCTACCAAACGCCACCGTCAACGACCTACTGGTTCTGAACTTTGATACTAGATGCAACCGCAGTCGTCTCCTGGCAACGAACGTTAGAACCTGAGCTTTAGTCAAATATAACCTATAATTTAGCTTCTCACAAGTGTAATTAGTGGAAGGTTCTTTATCATGCCATATATCTATGACATGGGACCACCGACTTTACTTCCCCTCTGAAGGAAGGTATACTGAGGGATTTTAACGCTCTTAAAAAATACGACGATTTCGGCCGGCTTTGAACCCGCGACCTTAGGCATAGAAGCTTAGCATGCTACGCTACCGAAGCCGCTACCTCAATCCTAAACGCTGAAAATGACATTACATTCACTATGAAAAAAACATTATTTCATGGTAAGTTACATTCAGTACGGTCCCTCGGGACAATAATCTCCATAATCATGTTCCACTTTATTTGAACTACTATGATTAATACTATTAGATCGCTTACAAGCAATATTATTCAGGTTCAGAACTTCCAATGCTCAGATTTCAAAGAGATAATGTGAGAGGATACGCTAGTGAACTGCATTACCGACCGAGACGTAGAGGCCGGTGCAAGTTTGTTGCAGTAGTATCGATCTCCTCCGTCTCGTATTTGATGAGATCGCCTGCAGAGGGTGCTGCAGTAGCGAGGAGTTCGTATTAGTTCGCTTATCTCTCCACAGAGGGAGAGCTGCTATCTGCTCAAACTTCGTACGAAATATAGCACTGATTCCACGCAGGAATAATCGTCTGCGAAAAGTAAACGAAGATATTGGTGAGAAAATTACTATTAGCTTTGACTTATTGTATTGTTCTCCATTTCAAGCTCCAACTTCATTTCGAGCTAGTCACCATGTTAGAAGCAGAGACCCGCATTTGAGACCAGGCTCTGCCAAACAAATTAATTATGGTTTGAGGTAGGCCTATTGAAATGGTATCGTTGGCTTGCAAGATGACATAATGCAAATGTTGTCAGTTCCCAAGATATGCTCTAGGCGTGCGGGCTACTTGAATTCACCCCGTGGTGTGAATTAGCCGTCGCCTCGGTCTGGATTCGATTCCAGGGTCTGTCAAGACACTTAAATCTGGTTTAAGGGCTGAAACGGGGTATACACAGCCTCGTGAGGCAAAACTGAGAAAAGGTGGGTTCGATTCTAACCTCAGCTATCATGGAAGGGGTCTCCGTGGTCCCCCTCCCCCACTTCAACTCCAGTTAATTGCTCGGATGGTTCCTAACTTAAGGCCACGGCCGCCTCCGTCCCAATCTTCATCTGAGCAACAAATAGACCTACACACACAGCCATCACAATAACACAGGTTATCGCACAAATTACACACACTCAAATACACGGGGCATACGGCCATGATTTCGCAGGCAACAACAAGCTTCATAGCTTCTTCTGTGTATCGGTTTTAGATTATCCACCTCATGATCCTAGGATTTCAAGATCGCGCGTTGTTTGTTTCCCGACCGAGTTAGTAGGATTTTTGAAGGGTGGGAAAATTCCGTAGCTTTTCGACTCTTGCAATATCTGCTCGTAAAAGATCTTTCGTATCACATTTGGTGTTGTTGTTGTTGTTGTTGTTTGAGTCTTCAGTCCTTTGACTGGTTTGATTGCAGCTCTCCATACCTCCCTTTCCTGAGTTAATCGTTTCACCTCTAAATAACTACCACAACCTACATCCGAGGCAATCAGTTTAACATAGTGGGAGAGGAGAACTGTTTCTAACGATTAGAAGAGATACGTTGTTAAGGCACATACTAAGACACTCAGAAATAACAAACCTAGTTACGGGAGGAAGGGTCAAAGACAAGAACTGTAGGGGTAGACCAAGGTTAGAATAATATGTTAAACAGATTGTCTCGGACTTAGTGCGTGGCAGCTATGTAGATATGAAACGATTAGCTCAGGACAGGGGAGCGTGGAGAACTGCTTCAAACCAGTCAAAAGACTGAAGACATAAACAACAACACCAAATGTGATACGAGAGATCTTTTCCGAGCAGATATTGCGAAAGCCGAAAATCCGCGGAATTCTCCCGCCCTTCAAAAATTCTATTACCTCGGTCGGGAATCGAACGACGCGCGGTCTTGAAAATTTGGATATTGAGGTGGATAATCTAATACCGATACACAGAAGAATCTATAACCTAAAGCTTGTTGTTGCTTATTTTATGGCCTGCAAAATCATGGTCATATAGCCCCGTGTATTTGTGTGTGTGTAATTTGTGCGATAACCTGTGTTATTTTGATGGCTGTATTAGTGTGTGCATTTGTAGCTCAGTTGAAGATTGGGAAGGAGACAGCCGTGGCCTTAAGTTAGGAACCATCCGAGCAATTGCCTGGAGTTGAAGTGGTGGGGGGACTGACCCTTTCCATGATAGATGAGGTTGGAATCGAACCTGCCTGTTTTCAGTTTTGCCTCACGATGTAGAGTGTACCCCGTTCCAGCTTCGTTGCGGTGGCTAGCACTCTTGGATGTCACCACGGAGGCCTGGATTCGATTCCCGGCTCTACCAAGAAATCTAATTCTGGTTTGAGGGAGGGAACGATAGACTATGGCCTAAGTTTCTCAGCCTCATGAGGCAAAAGTGTAAAGAGTCGGGTTGCATTTCCACCTCAGCCATCTTGGAGATGGTTTTCGGTGGTTTCCCCACTTCTACTCCAGGCGAATGCTAGGATGGTTACTAACTTAAGGTAACGTCCGCCTCCTTCCCATTCCTCATCTGTATTACAAATACACACACTATTACAGCTTTCACAATAATGCAGGTTATCAGGCATATCCCTCACACATCCAAGTACATGGGGCTACAAGACCACGATGTCACAAAGGCCCCTAAATGAATCAACTACAAACTTTATCTCCTTGGGCCCTGTCTTCCTTACAGAGGACATACCACATGGCATGTTGGAAATATTTCCCGCTGCTGGATCACTCAGTATATTCTCTTTGGTTTGCTTTGACACAGGAAGATGGCAGCACATACAGAAATGTAAGTTTGCCGCTAATGTTCATGTACATGTTACAGCATGCAGTGAGCAATCTGAAACATTGTAAATGTTTTTCAACATATTTCCCTCAATCCTAGACCCTCATTTTTTAACAAATTTCCAAAAAGACAGTAAAATTATACAAAACTTGTCCTGATGAGTAAGGAGATTGGTTGGTTGGTTCCTCAGTTTAGGGGCTGTGACAACGCAGTCATGTAGCCCCGTGTACTTTGGGTGTGTGTAGAATCTGCCTGATAACCGGTGTTAAATTGCGATGGCTGTATTAGTGTGTGTTGTCTCTTTTTATTTTAAATTCAAGTAAGGACTGCAGACGGTCAATTTTCAAGTAGTTCCTACTTCTGCCACCGAATGCTACCGTCCATGACATATAGCCTAGCTTGCGGACTTGGCTAGTAGATGGCATCTCAGTCAGCTCCTGGCGGCGAACATTGGAACTAATAGAGCGTTATCAATTCTAACCTACAAATTTTGGCTTCACACAAGTGTAGATAGTGGAAGGTTCTTTTACATGCCATAAATCTATGACATGGGACCGTTGGCTTTATTTCCCCTTCTGAAGGAAGGCATACTGAGGGATTTTTAACGCTCTTAAAAATCCGACGACTTCGGCCGGGTTTGAACCCGTGACCTTGGCCATAGAAACTCAGCTTTGTAAAGAGGTTAAAAAGAAGAATCTAAAATAAGATATATGAATGAGGAGGGAGAAGGGGGTCCAGCCCTGTTGTGTTTCAGTGACCAATAGAGCCTGTTGCTAGTCCCTGGGGGACACTAAACCACTCCTGGACTCCTCATTACTCGAGAAGGGGACGCAGTGAAGCTGATTGTTTGAGCGCATTCCTCAGCTGGAGGATGTTTCCCCAAATACTTTATATCCTCAGGGGAGGGTCGAGGGCCCTAATGAACGGGGGAGTCTGCAGGACTGTCCTCTTGAGTGATACAAATGGTCCCTGTTTCTGATGGCGGAGCTTACTTCTCACCCAGGCGGACCAGGTTCAAATTCCTTGGTTAATTCATGTAAGATTTTCGAAATAAAAATTAATTTACTTCCAATGGGTATAGTAGAAAAGAGCGGGGGGGCTTCGGAGGCGTAGTTGGTAGCATGCTGAGCTTCTATGCACAAGATCGCGGGTTCAAACCCGGTCGAAGTCGTCGGATTTTTTAAGAGCGTTAAAAGTCTCTCAGTATGCCTTCCTTCGGAGCGGAAGTAAAGCCGGCGGTCCCATGTCATAGATTTAAGGCATGTAAAAGAGCCTTCCACTAATTACACTTTTGTGAGGCTAAATTATAGTTTAGATTTGACTAACGTTCGTCGCCAGGAGCCGACTGCGGTGACATCTACTACCGTAACCAAGTTTGGAACTAGTGTCGTTGACGGTTTTGGATGGAAGCTAAAGTAGGAACTACTTGAAAATTGAATGTCTGCAGTCCTTAGGACTTGAATTAAAAATAGATAACACACACTAAAACAGTCATCACTATTAGGCTAACACCGGTTATCAGACATATTCTACACACACTCAAAGTACACGGGGCTACATGACCGCGTTGTCGCAGCCCCTAAACTGAGGAACCAACGAATGGATGCGGCCGGCCTAAAATCTTTGGCACATGATGATCCCAATGGCAGCGCACGGGTTTCACTTCAAATTCTGCAAAACCAAAGCCTACCACAAGTCGGCACCTAGTTGTGTGTGTGGACTTTGTAGCGCTACGTGTTGCAGATATCACGTGTGGAATGTCCAAATAGACAATAGCCTAATCATTATCACAATTCTGCACTGAAGAATGATAATATGAACGCAGTGCTTAATTCCTAATCTTTCACAATTCCTTAATAACCAATGTTGTAAGTAATGGGCATTGACTGTAATTAGGCCCGAATGTATGACTCCTAACGCCCCTGGGCAAAAAAACATAAACAAAACAAAAATAAAATACATAAACTTTGCCGCCCCCGAGGTGGAATACTGTAGGCCTACTGCATGTAGATTTATTAAAGGTTCCTTAAAATGGGGCTGTTTCTTCAACTATGTGTGTATTCTAAAATTAAAAATAGCCTACCTGTAGAAAGAAAAACTTGATACAAATAATTTACCTTTAAATTTTAACTGATATCATACACAAACACCAATTAATTAAATAACAAGGGGTTTCCCTCTTGCCTTGTCATTTGCAAACAAGTTTTAGGATTTATTCACTAGTAGCCTACCTTTCAATTTCACTTTCATGTCAGATTCAACAGCAAGGACACCAACATGAACAAGACGATCCCTTTTTATGTCCTGAAATAATCAGTATTGCCAATGTGCGACATTGAATATTCCCTTGTGGAATAGTCTAACTTGAAGTTTAATGCCAAAGCTGTTTCTCAGAAAATTTTCCGCCCCCAAAACCTGTCACCCTGGGCAGTTGCCCAGTTTGTCCCCTCGTAAATATGGATCTGGCTGTAATAAATGTATTATTATAGTGATGAGAGGATTCTACGTGCAAAGTTAAAAGAATATCCATTAGTAATTACAGAAATTTGAAAATTCAGGACTGGCAGCGTGGGGCAGCTGTAGTCTATTGTTCTCGCCTGCTGTTCCCAAGGTTGCAAGATCGAATACTGGCTCAGTCAGTTGATATTTGAGGGTGCGCAAATGCGAGGAAGCCGTGTCAGTAGATTTACTGGCTCGTTATTAGATATCCCCTTCGGGGCAAAATTTCGGCAACGTGGCGTCTCTTAAAGCAGCAGTAAGTTAGTTAAAGAGGACATGAAACCAATAACATTGTTGATGATGATGTCTAGTTGTATTAAGTGGTCTGGCATTCAGTTTTAAAATGCGGGGAACTTGCACCAAGTATTGAGACCGGACACTTTGAAGAGACAAAATGTCGTCTAAAAAACTATAAATTGGCCTACAATAGGTAGGGGTGATGTTTTTTCACAATTGCGATAAAGCGCGAAATGGTTATAATGGCTTGAACTCTTGTATTTTTACTTTTCACGGCCTGTAAATTACATTTTAGTGTGCTTTGAGAAAGCGAAAAAATGCGAAATTGACACAAAATGCGAAGATTATAACAAATTCCTACATAGGTTCTACTTTAAATACGAAATCCACGTTTTTTTTCAAATAGGCCTATAAGGTTTTTTATTCTTCCTTTTCTTATGGAAACTTGAAGTAAGGAGTTTCTATACCCTTGAAATGATTGACGGCTTGACCACCGGTCTTGAATGTGAAAACTAATCCCTCCTGCACCTCGATGTGGACCCATCGCTTTCATTCTCTTCGTATAAATCAAATTAACAAGTGCTAAGATGGTCAGACCGAAAATGTCTATGAAACAACTCTAAAATTTCATTCAACAATGTTAATGATTAATGAACTTGCATGCACTTACCTACTGTGGCGAATATTGAAGCATGACATGAGTTGATTTTGTGTATTTTCTCTGAATTATTCTAGTTTTACATCAGTATAAGACTTTTGTGTGTGTGTGTGTAAAATTGTTTTCTGTGATACTTTAACCAAATTATTAAAAATGAATACACAATTTACTTCATGCATATTTTCCCACAATTAACCTTTTACAAATGTGATTAGCCTATAGCCTAATTTCACAATAATGTAATTTCCAAAGACATTAGGCCTACTCATTTGCCAGTTATCAGCCATTTTTCCCCAAATTGCTATAAAATGCTGAATTTCAAATGTATAAAAGTTACAAAACACAAAATGTTCAAATTAAAACGCAAAATTTCAGATTTCAGAATGCTAGGCCTAATGTAATATAGGCTACTGTATTTCATTAATGTACATACAATGACAAGATATGAAATATAAGTTTAGTTGACTTTTCTTTTTCTCTTACAAAATGCTCATATAGGCTTTGCCTATCCTAGGGAGCAACGCCTGGTGCCCCTAAAATCATCACCATCATCATCAGTGTCAAAATTTTGAAAAATTCACGAAATAAAAGACACACACACACACGCATCAATTCCAGTTGTGGGCACTTGTCTTGGTCCTGAAGGGTTGCACAGTAGTCGTAAAGGTGGCAGATGAAGAAGGGAACCCCAGTTTACGACGTGGTAAGGCTAGCTAATGTGCCGTAATCACGCCTCCACAGATGGATATTAAAAACTCATTTCAGCGCCATTTGCACCTACAACCCTCTCCCTCATCTCTGAAATGCATAGCCTACAATCACTTAGTAACGCTAGGCCGAGCATGGAATAACACACAAACAACCCTTAATGGCAAGGAACACAATGAAGAAGCTTTTAATGTGTGTTAATAAAATATATTTTACGACTATTTGCATTATCTATTGTGATTCCTTATCGCCACATTACATAGACACTTTGCTTAAATGTGTTTTCAAATTATCGTCATGTCTCACGTCTCCTTGTGGAATAGCTAATGCGTTAGCAGTAACAACCAATGTAATCACTAGGGCTAGGAGTTTTATGTAGGCCTAAATTCATAATCCCTTTGCTTATACATAACTAAAATGATAAATGTCCATGAATTAGAACCTTAGCTAATATAGCTACATTTTATTGTTACATATTTTACATATCTCTACATAGTAGGTTGTAGGCCTACAACAAAGTTCCCGATTCTTGGATGTAACAGGTAATCTCGAGAACCACTGGATGGATTTCGATGCGGTTCGCACAATTCTGTAAAGGATTTCTCGAGGAAGGTTTCTGTAGAAAAACAATCATTTATGACCAAAGGAAGCCGAGTAGTAGGCTACCATTTCAGTGAATCGAGTCAAAGAAAAAAACCATCCGTCCGTGTGCCTTTTAAGCTTGAGCTGGGTAAACCGTTAAAAACATCTATATAAGTCACTATGAGTTTAAGAATTATTCGGGGCTGATAACCTAGATGTTAGGCCCCTTAAAACAACAATTATCATCATTATTATTTTAAGAATTATTCAGCTTGGAAAGTTCTACAAAAAAAAAAAGGTCTCCCAACAATCTCCATTCAGTGCGGCTTCGGTGGCGTAGTTGATAACATGCTGAGCATCTATGCTCAAGATAGCGGGTTCAAACCCGGCTGAAGCCGTCGGATTTTTTAAGAGCGTTAAAATCCCTCAGTATGCCTTCCTTTGGAGGGGAAGTAAAGCCGGCGGTCCCATGTCATAGATTTATGGCATGTTAAATAACCTTCCACTAATTACACCTGTGTGAAGCTAAATTGTATAGGTTAATAATGTGAACAACGCTCTTAGGTTCCTACGTTCGTTGCCAAGAGCCGACTGCGGTGGCGTCTAGTAGCTAAGTTCTGAACTAGGCCTAGTAGTCGTTGACGGTGGCGTTTGGTGGCAAAAGTATGAACTATTTGAAAAATTCAAAGTTTCAGTCCTTACTTGAATTAAAAAACAGATACACACACCAATACAGCCATCACAATTAACACAGGTTATCATACAGATTCTACACACACCCAAAGTACTCGGGGCTACATGACCGCGATGTCTCAGCCCCTAAACTGAGGAACCAACCAACCAATCTCCATTCAGTGGATATTAAAATTGCTAGCTTCGGAACGAGTTTACTAGCTAGCGAGCGAACCTATCTCCCCAGCTTCGGCCAGCATTAATCTGTCGTGTCGTGTCGATTTAAGACTTCAGCGAAGAGTATATGTGTTTGGAGTTTCGCTGTTCACCTCGGTTTTTCTGAATTGCGTCTGGGACCTGTCGTCCGTGCACCATTTAAGCTTACGCTAGGTAAACCGTTAAAGATACCGGTCGAAACCGGGGTAGGTTGCTAGTTTGATCATAAAATGACAATGTTTTACATATCTTTACTTTTTAAGTAAAATTACGCAGTCTCTTACTGTAAAAAAAATAATTTTTCGCAATGCCGTATACGACCATTCAAAATAGTCTGCATGACTATTTGTTCACTAGAAACATAGGTACATGAAACGTATTTTACAAGCAATTCATAAGCTGCAAAAAGATCAGGGAAAATTTCCAAGACAGATAGGCCTATTAGTGGATATAAAGGGATGGGAATTCACTTCACGCCCTGCCAAAGACTCAGGAGAGACTACTTTTCAACCTGTTGTTCAGAAAGGCTGCTATACTAGGTATTTCTTCCCACCCTACAAACAAAAAGTACCCTTCACAATACTTATTCATGAGTTCGTACGCATTTTAATACATAATAATGGAATGTATTTAAATTTGCTGTAACATGCTTAATTAATTAATTAATTAATGTACCACACTCTAATTCTGCGAAAATATAATTTATCAAATGAGGAATCTTTAAGTATTATCATGTGTAATTTATAATTTATATAAAAATTAAATTAATATTATATAGTCTACTTTAATTTTTTAAATGCAGCCTAATATCTACTTATTTCACCTAATAACTTAGTATAGCTTGCCACGGTAGGTGAGTGGATAGCGTGTCGGTCTACTAACCCCAAGATTGCAGGTTCGCTCCTGGCCGTGGTAAGTGATTTTTGAAAAGCGGCAAAAATACGACACGCATGTCATACGATGTTGGCATATCAAAGAACCCATTTGAATTCAGTAGGCCATGTTCATAATGGCAAAATTAATCTCGGGAGTTTCCGCCAACACAAAGTTCATCATTTCTCTACCAGAAAGCGCTATAGGGTTCAAGGAGCTTAGGTATCTAACCTCCTTGACTTTCATAGTGATTCAAGGAACAACGAAATTCGACATGCAAGCAACCCTCTGGGTGTCAAATTACAAAGCTTGCACCAGGCACCCGAGGCCATACGATATTATTACCTAATAGTATTAGACTACATAAATATGTAGGGCCTACATATTTTGCATGTTGATATTAACCAAAAATACTAGCCCTGGTTATCAGACTCATCTATTACATGTTAGCCCAATACAGGGGGTTACCGTTATAATGATGCATAGTCTACTTTCAGGGATGCTGTCGATTGGAACAAGGGTTAATTTGAGATAGGGAACGCCTCTGTCTCCTAGTAAACGTCTGAATGAGTGTGAGGTATCAAGGAACTTTGAAACTTTACACTTTATGCTGAGAAATAAAGTGTAAAGCAGCACGAATGTCTCATCACTATTAAGAATATGTGTTCAATTTTTAATTTATAGCCGGCTTTAAAAAAATACCTACATTCCTGTTCAAGTTGGCTTGAAAGCTCTCGACTGGTTGTAATGGCAGACTCTGTTGAAAGCTTACAAGCCAACTTGTTAGAACTTGAACAGAAATGTGGGAGTATGGTATGAAAATCAGCATTTCAAAGACGAAGGTCATATCGGTTGGGAAGAAACACAAGGAAATAGATTATCAGGTAGGAGGAACTAAATTGGAGCAGGTGGAACATGTTAAATACTTAGGGTGTGTATTTTTTTAGGTTGGCAGTATGGGGGAAGAAATAGGGTCGAGGTGTATAAAAGCCAAAGCAGTGAGTTCTCAGTTGCGATCCACAGTATTCTGCAAGAAAGAAGTTAGTGTAGCCACGAAACTCTCCCTACATCGCTCAGTAATTAGACCGACCTTGTTTTATGGAAGTGAGAGCTGGGTAGATTCAGGATATTTGATACACAAGCTAGATGTAACTGATATGAGGGTAGCACGAATGATTGCTGGGACAAATACACGGTGGCGCACGAAATGTCATACACAGGAAATTGTTTATAAAATATTTAATATACAACATATTTAATAACAAATGGCATTATAACATTCACTGAAATGTGCATGATCAGTCAGTATGCAGGACATGTTCAATATCCCCATTTTCTCGGCTTATAATAGCTTCGAGACGAACCTGCATGTTTCTGACCACACTACGACACATGTCTTCACTCAACCCTCGGAAGAAAGTCACAAGGGCCACTTGCAATTGCAGTACATTTTCCGGTTTCTTGTGGTAGATTGTCTCCTTCAAATATCCCCACAGGAATAAGTCACAGGAATTAAGATCGGGGCTATGTGGTGGCCAGATTGAGCCGCTCTGAAAACGTTTGGGATATCGATAAGACATCACACGGGGCCCGAAATGTTCATGCAGGAACAACATTCCCTGTATGCGGACGAGCTCCATCTTGCATGAACCACTGTGTCTCTATTGGTAGTCGTGATGCAAAGAGTTATGGAAGGAAACTGTTTTGCAACATGTCCATGTAACGCGCACTGTTGACTGTGTCATTGGAAAAGATTGGCCCAATAATTCCCATACACACACTTGCACACCATGACTTTCAACCACCTCTTGTCGTCAGCTGGCTGTATAACTGGTAGCCATCTGCTGTCTGTCGAATCATGCATGAAATAAGGTTTCTGTTCACGAAAGAACATGGTTGTGATCCCAGATTTACCCATTTTATAAACCATTTTCGATGTATGACATTTCGTGAGCCACCCTGTAGATGGGGGCAATGGCAGGAAAGTAGCTTACTCATAATGAAGAGATAAAGGCTAAGTTAGGAATGAACACACTAAATGAGGGGTGCCCAACTTTCTTTTAACTAAGGGCCACATTGTAAATGGTTGGGGGGGCCTTGTGGGCCAATAACACTCCAGGGGGTGTGCATTTCCTTTTAAAATACTGTACAGGTGCAATGTGGTGAGTTTTGTGTCTGTCTGAGCTTAGTTTTTTTAGAATTGTTGTCGTTTTCTATATTTATTTGTAGTAGCTAAAAAAATGAAACACTAAAAATAAATTTACATAATATTAATAAATCCCTTTAAAATAGAAGTAGGCCTACGATGATATTCAATGCATTCATACAGCATGAATGACAAAGAGAGAATATTTATGTTCATTTGACACAATTATTAATCGAATTATGAAATAAAGTTCCTGATAATTTAGTTTAGTGTGATGACTGGAACTGCTTTGGGTAGGGGTGCACGCGCACTGCTTTGTCCAGTTGGCTTTAGTTGCCTCAAAGTTTTGGCGACACGGCGCGTGCGCGGAGCGGCGGGCCGGACAAAATAGTCTCGCGGGCCATATCCGGCCGTAGGTTGGTCAGTCTTGCACTAGATGAAGCTGCTCCTATGAGCCGACTCAGATGGTGGGATCATGAGATGGAAATGAGGAAGGGAGATTGGTTGGTTGGTTCCTTAGTTTAGGGGCTGCGACAACGCGGTCATGTAGCCCCGTGTAGGCCTGCATTGGGTGTGTGTAGAATCAGTCTGATAACCGGTGTTAATTGTTATGTCTGTATTAGTGTGCGTTATCTGTTTTTAATTCAAGTAAGGACTGCAGACATTGAATTTCAAGCAGTTCCTACTTTAGCCGCCAAACGCCACCGTCAACAACTGGTTCGGAACTTGGCTACTAGACGCCACTGCAGTCAGCTCCTGGCGACGAACGTAGAAACCCTAAGAGCGTTGTTTAATCTATAATTAATTTAGCTTCACACAGGTGTAATTAGTGGATGGTTCTTTAACATACCATAAATCTATGACATGGGCCCGCCGGCTTTACTTTCCCTCCGAAGGAAGGCATACTGAGGGATTTTTAACGCTCTTAAAAATCCGACGACATCGGCCGGGTTTGAACCCACGATCTTGGGCATAGAAGCTCAGCATGCTACCAACTACACTCTGAAGCCGCTGGGAAGGGAGATTACCTAAGAGGTTAATGAGTTCGGCTGTAGAGGGTAAGAGAAGCAGAGGTAGACCTAGGAGGCGATGGTCAGATTCACTGATGAATGATCTCAAAGTGAGAGGAGCAGAGGAGGCTTCAGTGCTAACTGCTAATAGGGCATCATGGAGGCGTCTTGTTCCCAAACAGAGGCTTGCCGACTAGACTGGACACTGAAAGGCAAATCAATCTCAAATGAAAATGTATGTAGATTGTATGTTAAAAGAGACGTTTAGTGTAACTATTCGCCATAGCCTACAGTGTGTTTTATTAAGAGCGTGCCAAACGTATACGATCAATCTGATGGCTAGCTGCCTTTATTTACATTCTAGTTAACCATTATCGAGTTGGAAGCCATTTTTCAGTGTTGCCTTAGCAATCGGAATTGAATGTTTTTTAGTCGGTCAACAAGATTGTACCAATTGTAATGGGTGGAACCCTAATCCTGAAAGAAAAAATACATGAGATTTTAAAATTAATACACATCAATTTATAAACCTCATGTTTTTTTTATTTTTCATGATTAGGGTTCCACCCATTAGACTACAATTAGGTAAATCGTGTTGACCGACTGAAAAACATTACATTTTTATTCTAGTTAACCACTAAAGAGATTCAAAAAGCTTGATTTAAAATTGTAGGAAATTTAATTTGGATGAGTTATTTTAATGGGAATGGGGATTTGTAAATCCATATGCAAAATGAGATAGTCTTTCATCAAAAATGTACCTTTTGCTAGTGTATTTAGCCTACTTTCGATTTTTGCAAAAAATGAAAGTAGACTTATGAGATCACTACAGGGCGAAAAAAAGTGTGTCTGTCTGTTTGTGTGTATGTGTGTGAGTCTGTGTGTGTGTGTGTGTGTGAGTGTGTGGACTCTGAATATCTGTCCCCCCCCATCAATTCGAACACGGTGAAACCGAATTGAACGAAATTTGGTACAGAGGTAGCATTAGCAAAGGGCACCTCAGTGTCATACTTTATATCGCCGCCATCTTTACCAAAAAAGAATGGCGGCCACTCAAACGTTCAAAACGTAAAATCAAATTACGGCTAAACTAATCATCCGATCTCTACCAAATTTGGTGACAACATAGTCTACCTTTATATAGGACGCGTCTTTCATCCAACATTCAAGATCATGGGCCGTACCATTTCAGGATGGCGGCCGTGTGAATTATTCAACCATTTTAATCAATGGCATAAGACCCACCAATTCCGATTATCGAGCCTAGGGTGGTTTAAGCTATCCTGAAGGTCGTAATCCGTTATTTATTATAATTTAATATTATAATATTATACAGTATGAGTGGCTTAAAAGAGCTGAGCTGTCTGTGTCACACGACAAGATGGCAGCTGTCCTCATGTGCCTGTCTTATATTTCAATAGTTTTAGTATGTTGTATGTGATATACCCTACTGATACAATAATATAAACTTTGTATGAAATTATCTTTAATGAAGATGTACTACTGTGAAGAAATCGTTTATTTAAAGTCATTATTTGCCAACAGGTTGTATCTAATGTCAGTTAAGAACACCATGATGTTAAGGATAGGATTAGCTCTGGGCTAGCGTGTTAGTCTGTCACGCAGTCGACTGGGGATCGAATACTGCTGCAGTTAACTTTTTTTTCTTGAATTCTTTTACAAATGATGTGCACGAGCTCTTTCCACAGATACTGAATAAGATTTCATTTAGCTCAAAGGAGAAGCTAATGTATACACTCGTTTTTTATTAATAAAATCACAGCCCCAGCATCGCAAATAAACAGAAGACATTAGGAAAAGGAGAATATAAGAACTAGATACACGTTGTCATTAACCACAGCCTTCTTAATGCCTCTGTTCGGTGCTGTCCTCTTGTGGGTTATGTGGGTAATATTGTTCCAAACTTACCGCTGTGTAAATACCTGGCCTCCTGAAGTATGGCAATTTTGTAATACTGGTAGTTCAACTATTAGCCACGATCGCGCTCCGATTACCTTTAAACACTGCCAGCTGGATCGCCTCCCTCTTGGCTACTTTAAACTGTCTACTCATTCAACACCCTTAGGCCACTGCCATCGTAGTACATTACGATGGCAGTGCATAGGCGTACAACATAAAGATTAATTCACTGATAGGTCGCAGCACCAACCTACTGTGATCGGCGTGGATTTTTAAAGGGGAAGTTACCCAAAACGGAAGATTCTTAACTTAGCAGGCTGGCTTAATATAGAGATTAACGGACGTGAATGCATTACAATAAGTTAGTAGTTTTGTTATTCAATCATCATAAAGTATACAATATTGATTTTGACACTTACTGGCTAATTATCAATATAAAAGAAAACAAACAATATATTGTGGTAGAGGTGATTGTGTTAGGGATGAGGACAAAGAGTCATCAATATACCCATACATTTAGGAGAAAGTAGGCTATATGTTCTTTGCTGAACATCTTGTTTTTGTTTTGGGGTATTCGTCAGGCAGATGGAGATTATCAGTGCCGTAACTAAGGGGGATGATAAGAGGGAACATCCCTCCCCCCCCCCCCCGAGACAAATAGTCTAATGTTTACAAAGACGTAATTTAATGTAATTTGTTTTAAAATTTTCGGATTGTTGACAAATGATTGGATTAGACTATTTACGTTTATAATTTGAGAATATTTATCTTTACTTGCGTGAAATATTTAGTGTCAGTCCAACCAAAACTGTTCATTTCCTAGCTTTTTCACATTGAGAGCTGCAAATGCTATCGAGTTCAAACATTGAGACGTGTAGGTTTGCTTTCATTGACTGTCTTATTTTGCCCTCCCCCTCTTCCCCCTCCCCCTCCCCCGCACGAAGCAAAAACAAACACATGACCAAAACTGAAAGATAAAAGCACAATTCAAAAACAAAAGCAAAAGCAGAAACAAAAAAGCAAAATTCAAAAGCAAAAGCAGAAAACGAACGCAAAAACAGAAAACACAAACCAAAAAGCAAATTAAAAAGCAAAGGCAAAAGCAGAAACAAACCAAAAACCAAAAACACAAACCAAAAAGCCAAATTTAAAAGCAAAGGCAAAAGCAGAAAACAAAACCAAAAAGCAAACAAACGCAAAAACAGAGAACACAAACCAAAAAGCAACATTCAAAAACAAAAGCAAAAGCAGAAAATAAAACCAAAAAGCAGAAAACAAACGCAAAAACAGAAAACACAAACCAAAAAGCAACATTCAGAAAAAAAGCAAAAGCAGAAAACAAACACAAAAACAGAAAACAAAAACCAAAAAGCAAAATAAAAAACAAATGCAAAAGCAGAAAACAAACACAAAATCTAAAACAAAAACCACAAAGCAAAAAGAGAAAAGTAGGAAACAACACAAAATCAAAAACGCAATTACTTGAGATTTGTCTCCCCTCATCCCCCTACTATTAGGGGCCGGTAACCTAGATGTTAGGCCCCTTAAAACAACAATCATCGCCATCCCCCCACTAGAAGCAAATCCTAGTTACACCACTGGAGCTTATTAGCCTAAGGCTGTGATGATGCTGGGACTCACATGCTCCTCCCTCTGCCCACACGACCACTAGGCTAGTCGACTTCTAATGAAGTCGATGTAGTCTACAACATTGTAATAAAATAAAAGTATGGCCTCGCTCATAAACAAGACTCTCATTAGAGAAGAACCATAACTTACCTGGGCGTATGCCCGTCGTTAGGCCCACACCTGCTGCCCAGACGAAATCAATCCTACTTGTGGGACGAGACATCAGAACTACTACTATGTCACTCCCTTTGGTAATTGCATTGCGTCACACAATGTGGATACAATCCCCAGGAAAACATAATCAGTACTGTTGAAACTTGTGCATATTATGTTCTTGAAAAAAAAAGGTGGCAAAGTTTACGGAATGAAGTTAAAGGTAATACCGATTCTTATAAACTACACATATGGCCCTTTAGTTACTGTCTGAAACCTACAACCCTATTGTAAGTATTAGACTACCCTTTCACAAATTGATTGCCGGTGGTCGAGATGGGAACTATTCTGTGTTGACTTGTGTCACACGTCACTCTGCTTCGTTGACAGGTACAGTTGCGCGAGTAGGATATGACTCAGCTCCAGTAGCTTCAGTCATCGTTTAACTGTCCGTGGTGGTATGAGCTCCTGTGACGCTTATCTGCGCTTCTAAGACAGGTAGCGCGCGCAATGCTGCTTGCCTTACGTGTAGACTGCACTCTGTCACCACTGTGTCCTCCGCTGCAACCCACGGCGCTCCTGCTACAATAATCAACAAATGCTGGCGCAGCCACGCTCAGCGGCAATCAAATGTTAAATGGGTAATATGTGCGTGTTTTTCCTTTTTGATGTGTAACATCTTTCCACTCAGTTGCTGGATATTTTTGTGGGAGTGATTTTGAAAAATGGGACGGAAGTGGATCGGACGGAAGTGTGTAAGACGCACTGCCAGCTAGATCGTATCCCTCCTGGCTGCGATCCGATCCAGCTGGCAGCGGTAACATGTGGAATGTATATAACATACGGATTACTTCAAGGTTTGGAGGCACCATTACAGATATTTCTACAATGAATCATCGTCAAGTTGTCGTTCTTTGGTGTAAAAATATTCATTAGATCATACTTGCTGAAAACAATTATGATTTATTAAGAGTCTGTTTTTCAATCTCTGGATAAAAGTGAGGGCATCCACTCGCCGAGTAACTTTCCTCAACACTTTCATACGGAACGGTAAATACTCATGCGAACTCTGGTGTCAACTCATTGAAACACAAACCACATGTTCAAAATCTTCGTATCAGTATTTAAATGATGATATGCCTTTATATGACACATTGTAACTAGCCGGCACGGCCGGTATTATGTTTCTGCACAATGGCTATTCAGATATTAACCCACATTGCGGTAATGCAGTGATCAATGTAATATATATCGATGTTTTTATACGGGAACTGCGCTAGCCCTTTACTGTCAAGGAGGCGTATTCATAACTAATTTAAAACTCATTTCCACACAGGAACATTATCGAGAAAAGCAAAATATTAATGGAGCATAAACAATCATCCATATTATTACCGGCAAGTGAAAATGAGTACCTGTCTTGTACTCCAAATGCCTGTGGTGTTAAAGGCTGCGTGGATAACATCTAGGGTTGCGAATCATGAGGTCTCAGGTTCGAACCCCAGTCCCGGCAGTTACTTTTGCTACCGGATTATTGATTTAAACGAAATATATCATAACATTATGCGTCATTTTAACAGAATCTACATGAAATTTCGATTTATCTGATTTTAATTACAATAGTTTGCTCCAAGCAGGAGTTGGGAAATTTGATTGTATTGAACATTATTTCTAGTAGTCTATAGATAGGCTTGAGAGTATGGTTTCATTCCTCCTCTTAATTTACAATATAATATGTGATGTTTGTTCAAACAAGTGTGACAGTAGCATATCACCAATCTATACATTCATCATAGTACCAGTATGAAAACGGAGCGTAAATTAACATTTTAAGAATGTCCAAGCTGTGTAGTAAACGAGTAGGATAACATGTCTGATGACTTCACATACATTTCATCTCAATTTCATAGTAGGATAACATGTCAGATGTTACACATCATATGCGACTACTGTAAGGCTTGTATCTTTTTTTTTTTACTGTAGGCCATATACCGCGATACGTACGTATCTAGGGGTCTAAGACGGATGACGTCGATATTCGCTTGTTTGATGTTGTAGCTTGAATTACCGCCATTTTCCTCAGCTGTATTAGGTTTTAAACAGTGGGTTGTTACATGCAGAGTCCGTCACAATACATGTGAGGTTTGGTGGTGAGTTAGGAATGTTCATAAATTACTTTTAGTGTTTCACTTTAATTGAATAGTTGCACTATAGGCTTTCAGTACTCATAGAAAGCCATGGTGAGCAAAACTCTTAGTTGCTACTTGGCAAGATGAAAATAGGCTATTTTTAGCCTACTTTTCACATTTTGCAAAAATGAGGAAAAAGTAGACTTATGAGATCGGGCAAATGTGTGTCTGTCTGTCTGTCTGTCTGTCCTTCTGTCTGTCTGTCTGGCTGTGTGTGTGTCCCCCCCTATCAACTCCTAAACGGCTGCAGCAATCGAAACAAAATTTGGTAGGAGTAAAGATCTATACCTGAATATCTCACGGCCATATTTGAAAATGATGTCAGTGCTACCAACTGCTAAAAAATCGCAATTGAAATTTGAGCTCCATGTTGGATATCTTGGAAAGTATGAATGGGAGCTATTTCAAATTTGGCACACGTACAGATCATAATATTTCAGTTTAATTTCCAGGAGGCTAAATATGGCAGTGTTGCCAAAATGATTATAAGCCTCCTGATAGGTCCAATTTTTAAATGCATATAACTTCTATACTATCAATTGGAATTCAACCAAATTTCGTATGTTGTATGTGTACATAACCAGATATGACTGAGCGTATTCTTCAGACCTACCAGGGCTGCCAACTGTTAATAAATGCTCCTAATTTATTTTATCCAAATACCAATATATCAGAAAGTATGCAAGCCGACAGCTTTAAACTATGCACACGTATAGTCCCTGACATTCTATATTAATTTGGAGTAACTTATATACGTCAGTGCTACCAACATGATTCTAAGCCTGCTGACAGGTCCAACTTTAAATACATGTAACTTCCATACTATCATTTGGATTTCAACCAAATTTCGTATGTGCTATGTGTACCATAACAGATATGACTATGCGTATTCTAAGGAGCAACCAGTGCTGCCAACTGTTAATATGTGCTGTCCCTATTTTTGTTACCCTAATATCAATATATCAGAAAGTATGCAAGCCAATAGCTCTAAACTTTGCACACGTATAGTACCTGGCATTCTAGACGAATTTGGAGTAACTAATATACGTCAGTGCTGCCAACATGATTCTAAGCCTGCTGATAGGTCCAATTTTAAAATGCATGTAACTTCTATACTAACTAATGGATTTCATTCAAAATTGGCACAACAATAGATCATATTATTTCAGATTATTTCTGACCAATACATGCATGACATTGTTGCCAACATGATTTTACGCGCGCTGTTAGATCCAATGTTTAACTGCATGTAACGTCCATGCTATTCATTGGACTTCAACCAAATTTTGTATTTTGTACCTTAAGAGACGGAACTAAGAATATATTCAGTCATCAGGGCTGCCAACTGTAGTGCTCTATTAGGATACATTATGCCAGGTATACAGTATTTCGAACTAATTGAAAATTTCGATATTAGCAACTTAATTTCGTCATTATTCTAGATAGGTTCATATTCTGTAGAATAATCATTGGCATGAAAAGTAGGCTGTATAGTTCTTCACGGAACTTCTTGTTTTTTCGTGTGACCTCTTTGAGAGGCCGAGTGCAGGTCTTACTAGTCGACGCCCGTGGGCGACCTGCGCGTCGGGATGAGAGATGGAATGGATGAAGATGAATGAAACTGGGCAAGGATGTGGAAGGAATCGGCCGTGGCCTGTCAGAAGGTACCGTCCCAGCATTCGCCTGGTGTTGAAAATGGGGAAACCACGGAAAACCTTTTCAAGGACGGCCGACGGTGGGGCTCGAACCCACGCGTCTACCGAGTCAGCAGAGAGCTTGGCCCCATAACCTAACGCTGCGCTTTTAGCGAGCGTAGCCACTGCTGTCGGTAATAGGCTAATAATGTTAGGCTATTGGTTTTAAGTCCCTTTAAACTACTCTGACTTTTAAAGACGCCGAGATGCCCGAATTTTTCCCTGAAGGGGATCTTTAACGTGCCAGTAAATCTACTGGCACGGCTCCCTCGCATTTGCCACCCTCAAATGCCAACTGAATGAGCCAGGGTTAGATTCTGCTCCCTTGGGCGCAGCAAACGAGAACGTTAGTTCGATTAGTTAGGTAATGGTTTGGGCGAAAACATTGGTCGCTAACAGGCTAGAAGTCTATCTGAACGAAAATTACTGCTTGTATTACAAGGAAGGGCTGTCGCTTCTATGAAAACAAACAAACAAACAAACAAACAGTAAACTTTATACTCACCACAGCAATTCATAACATACTGATGTACTCTTCCAATTATCTAACTATACGCACTGACGATTTCGACAGTCCACAGCCCACACTTGTGGCCTTCACCCTATCAAGGACACCATGCTGCCAAATAAACTGATGACGCAACCTCTCGCAGCTGCACGTCACCACTGCGGAGAACATTTCCTGGCGCCCTGTATTACGATATATTAGAGTGCCAATTTTTGTTAAAATCCATTTGTTGGTATAGAAGATACATGTATTTAAAAATAGAATCTATCAGCAGGGCCTGAGAATCATGCTGGCAGCACTGACGTATATGAGTTACTGCAAATTAATCTAGAATGTCATTTAGTGCTGGTTTGGACTAAACGGTCCAAAACTTCACACTTGAATTCTTTGAAAAAGTCAATCGTAACGTTGGCACAGTGCGGTTGTGAATGCTTCTCACTTTTTTTCGAGAATTGAAGGTATGGCAACGCCTCGCAAAAAGGAAAAACTTCAGGAGACTCTCCAGACGTACCCACCTCAGTGGTGGCAGTTTTTTTTTGCCGAGGGCATTGGAAAGCTGGTGTAACGATACGACAAATGTTTGAATCGTTTTTGCAATTATGTTGAGACATACGAATAAAACAAGCAAACATTTAGTAGTAAAACACTTTGGTATGTCAATCTGTTATTTTTACACAGCCCATTGGAACTTGAAAAAAAAAACAGCCCTCGTATTTTTCATGCTACCCATCATGTTATGCATACGTTTTGTTTGTTTTCAACAGATTAGTGGGAAAAAGAATTCCAAATTATGTGCTAGACCTGGATAGGTGAGTTAAAAATGTATTGTTAGTCTCATAAATTCCTAGAATTACGCTTGAATACGAGCACTTATTATTCGGGATATTTTCAAACACCATATATTAACGTAATTAGGTCTGAGAAGCTGTGTAGGTTTCTCTCTAGAGGTTCTGCCAAATGCTGCTCTTCATATAAAATGTGATCCCATGAACAACGGGTACATGAAGCTAATTGGAGATAAATTAAGGGCTTGGCAAGTGAAATGTTCTTCAAGCTGACGCAGCAAATAGGACAGGGCGATAGATATCTGCTTTTTATAAACTCACCTTGGAAGCCCTCTAACGTATGACAGTGGCCACAAAATCAAAGAGTTAGCACCTTTATTTCGCATAAGAAGCCAATTTTATTCACTAGGCTAGTTGTATCTCACTTGGAATACATTAGTGTATCGTGAGGCTTTCTGATGATCAACGCAATATTTCATAAACCATAAAACACTTCATGATATTGTTCCTATATAAAACTGGTTTCCAAGAAAACTATAGTCTGTTTTAGAAAACAAGAACGCTGGTAGCTGCCATTAGCTCGTAATGTAAGGCGTGTAGAGGAGATTAGCAGGGGTAACCGTTTACATGGCAACAACAACAGACACCACAGGTTAACAGACAAAATCCTATACAAGTATATGGGGCTGAATGACCATGATGTCGCAAGCCCCTAAATCAGGGATGGCCACCGTATGCCCGCGGGCCAAGTAATGGTTGCCCGTCAAGACATTTTGATTATCCCAACGATAGCTCAAGATCTGATACGAACCTTTTTATTACTATCAGACTGTGCGATTCATAGAAGCCGATTTTCAAGAACTGTTAATTTCTCTTTCTTGCTAATGTTGGCGCAGTCCCACCTATTCGATTCTAAATAGCCTACTTGCCGAAATATTTTCTTTGTGAGGTTGGCACACTCTATTGCAGATTGTGTTGCACTGTACTGGCAGTGTAGTTAAGATGTCTTCAAGCAAGCATCGTTCTTCAAAAAGAAAATTTGAAAGTGAAGTGGGTGTCCGACCATTTGCTGAAGAATGGGAAGAACAGTTTCTCTTTACAATGGGAAGTGCTTCGAAACCGATTTTTGATCTGTTTAACGACAGTAGCACTTCCTTAGCAATACAACCTGAAAGGCATTCCTAACAAACATATGATGCTTTCAACAAATCATATCCTCCTGGGTCTGCTTTAATAACTGACGATATCTCAAATGAAAAAAAAGGTGTTCATTGGATGCAAAACTTATTTGTTGAAAAAAAAGGGGGGTGGGGGGAACACGGTAAAGGCTTCTTACGAAATATCACTTGTTATCGCTAAGAAGAACTTGCCTATCCCTTCTCAGACTGTGAGATTATTAAGGAAAGTAGCCTACAGTATATCCATCTTTGCAGAAATCACTGGTGATAAAATTATCAAACGAATGGCAGAGAAGATTTCCCAATCGCGAAATACAATTTAGTTAGATGGCCCTTCAAATACTTCACAATTAATTTACTGGCTCAAGCTCAAAATAGGTTTGCCAACCCTGACTTAAAGGAATCAACAACAACAACAACAACAAGCAATGATGCCTTATTGGCATTCACGGCCAATGTATCATCTTTGGGTACCCCTATAGGCAGGAGATAAGGTGAGGGAGCTCGTGGTTTCCACACCAAATAATGTGATATAGTTAAAGTTGCACTACCCCAGAGGTGGTCCGGGCAATGTGCACCAAGACCCCACTCATGAGCCTGACTTGCTGCACTTGGGTGAAACCCCGCAAAAGAAATAGCAAAAACCTACAAGATTCGCTAGAAGCAACAAGTAATGTAGTACATTAAGAGACATTTAAAGACTATCCTCATTACGATATTTTTCAGTTTTTAGCAAACCATCGATGTTCCTAAGCGACAGAGTGTTAGATAATTGTTGTTTTCAGGGTTTTAGGACATCTTGGCCATCATCCCCGTGTACTTAATTATGTGTTTGACTTGGCTGATAACCTGTATTTTTGTGATGGCTGTAGTTGGATGTGTAGCTGTAATAGGGACAAGGTTGGGGTAGGTGTCCCCGTTGATAGCTTGATGGGAGTGAGATGAAATAATTTCAACTCTGAGATTTGCTGATGACATTGTCATCCTAGCTGATTCACCAGAGGGCCGATAACCTCGATGTTAGGCCCCTTAAAACAACAATCATCATCATCATCATCATTCACCAGAGGATTTGAATGAGTTATTAAATGGTATGGACTCCGACTTGAGGAAAGAATTTGTGATGAAAATCAATAAATGTAAATCAAAAATAAAGGTATGCAACCGAAAAGAATCAGAAACCCCTATGGACGTCAAATTGGCAGGTGAAAATCTTAAGGATGTAGGAGACGTCTGCTGCTTAGGAAGCAAAATAACCAGTGATGGACGAGGTAAAGAGGATATAAAAAGTGATTGGCTCCGGCAGTGATAGCATTTCTACAGAAAAGGAATCTGTTGACATGGAATGACTTATAGATTGGGTGCTAGGAAGTCACTTTTGAAAGTCATTGTCTGGAGCGTGGCGCTCTATGGAAGTGAAACTTGGACTGTTGGCGCAGTAGAAAAGAGGAGAATAGAAGCATTTGAAATGTGGTGTTACAGGAGAATGATGAAGAGCAGATGGGGGCAGATGGGTAGACAGGGTTACAAATTAAGGTGTATTAAGCCGATTGGGAGAGGAGATGTCCTGGTGACTGCCAATGAAGAGAATAGATAGGTTGGCAGGTCACATAGGCCTACTAGATACCTAGGAATTTCAATCTTAGTTATGGAAGGAAGAGCCGAGGTCAAGAACTGTAGGGGTAGACCAAGGTTAGAATAGGCTATGTTAAACGGATTTCCTCGGCTATGAAATGTGGTAGGTATGTAGGCAGTAGAGGTGAAACGATTAGCTAAGGACAGAAAAGCATGGAGGGCTGCATCAAACCAGCCAAAATAAACTGAAGAATCAAACAGCAGTGAGGGAAAAGAAATTGGGAAAACCACGCTCAGGGTCAAATCTCCGATCTCCGGACTTGCTGCAGCTTCACACAGGGGTCGTGATGTGTGAGTTGATGCACACAGCTACGCCGCTGGGTGAGGCTACCAAACAGAAGCATAGTTCTCATGAATTGAAAATCCCTCAGCACTGTGAATCATTCCAGTTAGGAGTCACTTCAGTTTTATAGCGCCATGTTTTGTTTTGGATTACCCGTAACTTAGAATAAACCGCACAGTGCCCGCACAATAGAACATCCCTCACTTGTAAGCCGGGGGTGGGAGAGAGAGGGAGTGCTTCATGGACCATTTGTTCGTGACATGGAGAGCGCTGAATATATAATGACTAGCCTGGGGCTGCACAAATTGACCGCTAGCAAGGGAGGCGTACGGGCAATTAGAGGCGTGGCCTCTCTCCCTCCACACACAACTGGCCCGTCCATGTTTATGTCTGTAATTTTCGGTCATTTGTATGCTGAAATCTGTATTCGCCCTCCACTGGACCTCTCCCCTAGTCTCTTCATTATTAATGTAGTTTTATTGTTTCATATTTTTTTCCCCTCATCGTGGACTGGAAGTATAGTCAATGATGCATTGCAATAGTTTACAATCACAGAGTTTCTTAGGATAGATTCGGTTTAATGGACAACGTTTAAGATGATAATGATGATGATGGTGATGATAATGATGATGGTGATGATCATGAAGATGGTGATAATGATAATGATTATGGTGATGATGAATTTGGTAGTAATGATCAAGATGAAGATGATAATGATGATGAATATGGTGATGATGATGAAGATGATGATAAAATGATAATGGTGATGATAGACTAATCATGATGGTGGTGTTAATGATGATGATGATGATGATGATTTTGAAGATGATGGTGATGATGATAATGCTGATGATGGAGATGGTGTTAATGATGATCAAGATGGTGATAACGATGAAGAAATAATAATGATGATTATGATAATGAAGATGGTTATGATAAAGATGATGATGATGATGGTGGTCTTCACAATGATGATATTGATAATACTGATGATGTTGGTGGTGATAATTATGATGATAAGGATGATGATAAAGATGGTAATGATGATAATGATGATGGTGATGAAGTGGTGATGATGATGAAGATGGTAATGGTGATGATGATGATTGTGTTGATAATGATGATGAATTTGGTGATAAGGATGAAGATGATTATTGCAAAGGTTCATTATTAAAACGTTGACTTCGATCGCATGATTAGAACACAACAAATGAAGACTTAATTTTAATATTTCGCACAGCTGCCATCTTGAGGTTATGTGAAAAATTGAACTAAATTAGATGTCAGTACATTACAATTTGTATTAAAATTTGATGTACCAAGTTTTACTGCGCTCGGATGGTTAAATCGCGAGAAAAGTCAATTTAAACATTTCAAATTCGCTTGGCTGCCACGTTCGTTTTTACTTAACTGGTTTTTGAGAATCACAGAGGCGAACTTCTGGTAGTGCTCTTTATCACTGTACAAAATATCAGGGTGATATCGGTATTAGTTTCGGAGATATAGAATGCCGGTGAAATATTTCACACCGCCACCATGTTGGATTTGTGAGACGTAACAAAATTTGAAGGGCACGGTCGGGATCGGACAAAATAGCCGTTTATACTTTATTAGGGACACACTCACAGACAAAAGGTGATTTCATAAGCCTATTTTTTTCATAAATGAAATTAGGCTAAAAATAATACAGACTAAAGTGATGGTGCTACAGAACCAAAGCCCAGTATCATGGATATGTTTTATTCGTCTATTCGTATTCAACGAGTGGGAATTAATTGGACTTGCACTTGTTGCCAAGGCTTTCGAAATTTGCCTATGCAAAGCTATCCACATTTTCACCAGAAAAATCCGCTATGTGGCAATGTCGTTTGTTTTCTTCCATACTCTAGGCCTACCTCAAAACTGGTCAAGCCCCCAGCAATATGTGAGTATGTAGCCCTGCACAACAATCTCGATAAACCGAAGGGAATTTTTCCGGTCGGAATGTAAATTCACATAGGCTTTGGAGGTGTAACTACCGTTAAGGGACAGAATAGAAGTGAACTGTATTTGGCTACATCAATGGCCTTATCACACAAAGTTACTGAGTTAGATGCTGTCAGGTGCCAGTTACCTTTCGAAGTGATTGTACTGTGTTTGGCTGTAGTCTTATCACTCTCTGTTATAGAGTTAACTGAGCTGCTGTCAAAGAATGCTGTACTAATGACAGGTCTGCTCGCAGACCGCACATTACCGCACGTCTACCTGCCTTGAGGATTATAGTTGGCGGCTTGCAATCTTAATAAACAAGCCCGCACCTGTGTGGGAAGTGGACTCTCTCGTCCAGACTATCTCACATTAAATAGGCTATACGTGCATAGGCTATTGGTTTATCAAGCATAGGGTATACTCGCCGAATTCCTTGATAGTAAGCGTTCTAACTGAATTATTTTTTATTATTAATTAGATCCACTATAATTTTCTTAAAACAACCTTACCTGCTACTGTTCAATGAGTTCTCTCGTGCCAAAAAGAAAAGAAAGCACAATTAAATCGAATTTGAGTAGCCTACAATTCGTTTTTGAGAAACAAATTCGCTTCTCCTAATTCCATGGTAACCTCTTTAATTCCTTGTCAATATCAACTTAAATTCGTGATAATTTATTAGGTCTATTCAAGGTAAGCCACAGAAAACAAAACAGTTATTGTTATCAAATGTTCAAACAGTGTAAGCAGAAATTTTGACGGTATAGTCATTGTACAATATAAATAGGCTACTTTATCCATAGCCTATTAATAGATAATCAATTTTTAGGATCAATTGATACTTGTCGCTTTCGTAGTTCGAAGACTCACTAAACTCCATGGTCATCATCACCATTTGAACATTCCCTGGCATAAGAATCGCACATAATAATGGCATAATTAGTTTCTATTGACTGCTAGTTTTCGTGGTAAGGAGTTTCACAAAAAGAGCAACAAATCCAATTGGCTCCATTTCGCTTCGTGACGTACAAGGAGAAATATCCATCACAAAGCCCACTAACCCAATCATTACCTTCAGCACATTTCTTCGTTATGGATAGTAGGCCCACTAGTCGATGTCTGGCTACTTGTGGCTCCAGATGAACTGTTTGGAGGAGTAAAGCACTTAGCTCGTACATATCTAGACAAGTCTAGACTTAAGTTTATTTCATGTGTAAGGGGATAAGAAGTATCACGGAATTAGATGAGTGACAGAATACGACGAGTTTACCCAACTAGTTGATAGATCTGTCGCTAATGGTTAGGGGGATAATGAAAATAATGAACTGAAAACGGAAATGAAACTAAATACTAACAAAGTATTCGTAGAAGTTGAAGGTGTAGCCTACACACTCCCCAGGACCAGTGCTAGTTAAAATTCAGAAACACATAGTTTCGTCCTCTACAGGAATGATCCAATGAATTTGGGCATGCAATATCATCGCCGCACTATCCTTGCTATCTGATTAACACGTAGGCCTATGTAATGTTTCAGCGTAATCAGGGGATTGACGTTCGGGATGTTCTCTTGCAAGACAAATTTAGAAGGTAATCATACTAATATATAAAATATGAGATGGTGTGTGTCTGTCTTTCTGTCTGTCTGTCTGTCTGTCTGTGTGTTACTCAATAACGCAAGAACCACTTGTCCGATTTAAATGAAATTTTGCATGGATGTAGCTGATTTACCAGGTTTACATATAGGATACTTTTGATTTCGAAATTTTGCACTATTAAAAATGGCGACCATTTTAGTGACGTCACTACACCCTTTGGTTTCAAAATTTCATATTTCCATATCAAATAAAAAGAGAACGGTAGGAAATAGCAAACTTTTGATGGCACATTTGAGCTTTGAAATTTAATTTCCTATCCAAAAGGTCCTTATCACTTTTCGTGTATCTCCAACGGTTAGCGAGTAAAAGCGACATTTGTGACGTCACTACACCCTTTGGATTCAAAATTTCATATATCCATTTCAAATAAAAAGAGAACGCTAAGAAATAGCAAACTTTTGATGGCATACATGAGCTTTAACATGTAATTTTCTATCCGAAAGGTCCTTATCACTTTTCGTATATCTCCAACGGTTAGCGAGTGAAACCTAAATTTGTGCAATAAAACACGATCAACACCGAGCGATGCAGTAGGCCTATATCTCTCTCTATATAAAAATGAAAGTTTGTCTGTTTTTCTCTGAATTTCTACGGACATTTGAGTTGTTTACGCGCTTCAGACTGTTTTATGATGGATGCGCGGAAAACAATTTTTTGTATGTCTGTTTGTTTGTTGTTTGTTTGTTTGTTTGTTTGTTTGTTTGTTTGTTTGTTTGTTTGTTCGTCTGTGGATAACTTTGTTCCCTTATAACTCGAGAACGGCTGGGTGTATCAACGTAAAATTTGGTACAGATATCCATCAGAGGCACGACACTTATCATTGATATAACTCTTCTCCGTACCCCTCATAAAAGGGGCCTACCCCCTTAAAATTCATGCTGAAATAGGCGTAGAAGGACGAGACAATGCTCATTTTCAGCCTCTCAATGTGAGAGACAAAACTTGGGTACCCGAAAACCACACTTTAAGGCCCTAAGACCAACCGTTTTTGAGATATTCCCAGAAAACTAATTTCATTTAATAAACTAATGAACGAATGCAAGCCAGTAACCATGGCAACAGATTCTCAGAGGTCCATCTATTGCTGTAAGACGCAATGCAATTCCATTAATTACATTAATGTGAAAGTTTGCAAACGGTTAGAAGGTTATCACGGAACCAAATTAAGCCGCAAAATTCATCAATACGTATAATGCGCTTAAGGGGATCAAGGGGGTAATCTAGAATTTTTTCACGCGATTTACACCTGCGGGTGTGGTACGGCAGGTCTATTATATTCCTATCCCCATATTATTCATTCATTTCGTATAGGCCATATATGGACCGCGTCATTCCAACTGTCTCCTACTGGCTTTGATGTTTGCCCGGTACGCCCGCATTCGTTATCGGTGGACTTCCTTCCGTTCCTGGGTCCAAATATTTCCCGTTTTCAGCATCGGTTTTTCTTGGAAACCTTTGCAAGCTTGAAGTTTCCTTTTAAGTGGGGCGCGCTCCTGAATGTCTTTTGGGTCAATCCCCACTTCTTTCAGATCTTTATCCAGTTCAATGAACCAGGCCCATTTTGTTTTCCTCTCCTGAAAGTAAGTTATGTTGCGGTTGGTCAGCCTCGCTGGGCTCATTCGTTTCACTTGCGCAAAAAATGGTATCCTTCTCTTCCGGATGACGTTACTTATCTTCTCCACATGAGTATATAGTTCATGGTTATGCCGTCTTCTGTATTCCCCATTTTCTTTGATGGAACCCAATATCTTTCTCAAAATTTTTCTTTCTTTGGCCTCCAGTTTCTCGACCAAGCCTCTTTTGTTCATCGTGAGGCATTCAGAAGCATGCAAGACCTCCGGACGGATGACACTGCAGTAATGTTTTAGTTTTGCGTTGAAGGATATTGACCTTTTCTTATAAGTTAGATGTCCTTAGTTAAATGGTAGGCCATTTCCATTTTGCTCATGCGTGATTGAATGCTTCTTTCTCTGATAATATTCCTTCCCTGACCCGTCCTGAAAAGGAAAGTACATGGCCATTGGCTACATTAATAATATAAAAATAGGTGTTATAATTTCTACCTATATTATATTATTATTAGTATTATATTATGGCGAACAACGACGAGACAAATCCCCTCGGTGCCAGAAACAAAACTCGGGGACCCTAAAGGGTCCTCGAAAACTTCATTATAAGGCTCTAAATCCAACAGTTTCTGAAATATTCCCAGAAAACTAATTTAATTTAATTTAACAAACTAACGAAGGAATGCAAATCGGTAACCATGAGAACATTATCTCAAGGGGTGGCTTACAACTTTCCTTCTATTTCTGTAAGAAGCAATGTCACTCCATTTATTACATTTCTGTGAAAGTTTGCAAATGGCTATACGGTTATCACGGAACTAACGTAGACTGTACAATTCATCAATGCAATTAAGGGGGTCAAGGGGTAACCTAGAATTTTTTCATGCAATTTTCACGTTCGACATATAGTAGAGAAGGTCTGTTATATCTCCAAACAGCAACATTATTTTCAAAAATTCTTGAATTGAACCAGCATTTTTTTGCGGCTTTTAGGAATTTGGGCAATTTGAGGCTAAAGAACCTGAATTTTCATGCACCACAAGCCTTTATAATTTATGAAAGGGGGTCTTCCTGTGTATGGGCACCTAGCACAACGTAAAGGGTCAGTTTTTATGTGACGTGCATTGCGTTTCGTCTACAAGGCTTTCAATTCTATTTCACGTCAGGAAGTACACGTTAGGTGAATTCAGTCTGAGAGCACATTTTAACTAATTTTTTTGGTCGACAAATGGGTTCATCGTAAGGATGATTTTGTTTGATACTGTGTGGTAGATATACCCATATTTGGATATCTGGGTATTATGTTGTAGACAATAAAATTGTCTGTCTGTCTTTCTGTGTATCTTTATGTAGCCTACGCCTATAACTCGTGTTCGGATGCTTGGTGCATCGTAAAATTAGGTATGGTAACCATGAGAGTCAATACACCATTCATTTATAAAACTCTTCAACGTACTTTTCATACAATAGAAGGGTGGATATAGAGAAAAACTTCTCAATACGTGCTAAAATAGGCGAAATATAAAAATTATCGTAGAAGGACGACCGAAGCATACGTTGCGCTTCTCAATGTGAGACACAAAATTCGGGAATCTATAAAGGGTCTCCGAATACTACATTTTAGGGGCCTTAAATTAACAGTGTGTGTGATATTCCCAGAAAACTAACTTCGTTCTGATAAACTTGAAGGAATGACAAACCGCTAACCATTGATAATGTCTGGTGTTAACAATGAACACCGTTCAAAGAACGGGTACTTCTGCTAGTTTTATAATATTTTGATTTGCAGCCAATGGCCGTAGCAGGGTATTGCCTGTAGGCTCATTTTCAAGTAGTTCCAACTTTGGCTACCAGATACCACTCTCACTGAACCTAGCGGCGAACGTTGGAACTTGATAGAACGTTTCCTACCAAATGACCTACAAATTTAGCTACACACTACCAATTGTAGTGGTAGGTTCCTCTACATGCCATAAATCTATCTATGACATGGGCACCCAGGCTTTACTTCCCCTCCAAAGGAAGGCATACTGAAGGATTTCAACGCTCTTAAAAATCCGACAACTTCGGCCGGGTTTGAACCCTCGATCTTAGGCATAGCAGTTCAGCATGCTACCGACTACGCCACTGAAGTAGGTAATTTAGGCTGGTGTTTGACCTTGGTGAGTAGTCTATCAATAGAATCAATTTTCAGTTGGCCAATACCAGTGTACACAATTAGATTGGGTGGGGTGTGAAAATTAAGCGCCTGAAATAAGCACATTGATTAATTATACAATTAATAAAACACTCTTCACACAAATGGGGGATTTAACTGGATGACTAGTTTCTTTCGTCAAGTGAACATCGTTAGAGCCTGCACACTTAGGCTTAATTTAGGTTCGAAGGATAAGTAGGATATAGAATACAGACGTGGCTATGTTATTTAGTGTTCTATGTTAGTTTTCCATATAGAGAAATTAATTTTGAATCATTATCATAACGGTATAGCCTATTCTGAAGTAAATGTATATTCCTCGAATTTGTTTTACTGTATATTTTGGGTGCTTTTGAACCAAGAACGTCGAAAATAAATAAAGACAAATAAATTAAGTGCCACATTATTGCTCACAACTTAATATCATTGGAATATAAGTGTTTGAGAAACGTGAAGTTAAGCCCAGTTGCAGAACTCGTGTAATCCACATGTGAAAAAGGATCATTTTCATGAGCAACTTGAAGCAAAGCCCAGTTGCAGAACTCGTTTAATCCACTTGTGAATAAGGATCATTTTCACGAGAAACAATTCTCATGAAAATAATCGTTATTCACAAGTGGATTAAACGAGTTTTGCAACTGGAGGACTCGAATATGATATAGGCCTAGTCAATGTTGCTAAGTTTTTGTGGATAGTCTGAAAATTACATTTATTTTCAGAATTAAAATTCTTTTGATTAAGGATGAAAAAGTATGATAAATTTTCACCAAACATTGGGGTATAAAAGATCCATTTGGTTCAAAATATTTGCATAAAATGTTGCTTAGCTCATATTATAGAAATTCCACTCTAATCAAGTCGCCAGCAGGACTGGAGAGATCTAAGGTATTGGACTTGAAATCCCACACTTTATATGGGTATCAACAGGCAACTTCAAGACTCAAGTCAAGAGAAAGTTTCTTCCACTCGACAGAACGCCCGATTCAATCTTCTTCAACATTTAGGAAAAATAAATGGCATTCTAGAATGAACAGTTCGACAAGTTCGATGTTACCTGCTGATCGCCTCGGCCCAGGACATGGGGAAACTTGGCAAATATGGAAGACACATAACAGGCTGCGCTCAGGAGTTGGCAGATCTAATAGCAACCTGAAAGAGTGGGGGGATGTTCGTGTTTCTACATTATGCAAATGCGACTGTGGCCAACAACCTGCTCTCTCGAGGACTTGATGCAAGCCACCAAAGAGGCCTGTGAACTGGCTGGATACTGGCGCATTGCTCTTAAATTTTCTATACATTTGTAGAACCTATGCAAGTATTCACTGTATGAAGAAATGTATGTATGATTTTAGTGCCAATTACTGGATTGTTTTATGTGCATATTATATGTTATCTGACACGATTAAATTAAATTGAATTTACGAAAATACGAAAATACGAAATTTCCGTAATATTTATGAAAACACCAGCTAGGCTACTATCTTACAAATTGTTAATGAACTAGCAAATGCTATTTTAATTCTAATAATTTAGCCACTTCTGTAACCTACTTATGTAGGCTACAACAGTATTAACAATTATTATTGTTACAGAAGTTGCATAGTTAAACTTTGTAACGCGTCCGATTTTTAACCAATCTATATATTTAAAACACTAAGCTGATTTTTGTTACCGCGAGATTGAGGGAACGGTAGAACCGATTCACTTCGTAGAGCAATCTGTCGAAAGCTGTAGGCCTGTAGATTTGCAGAGTGTCTTTAAAATAAACAAATATGTTACCACATATTTTTAAATTTATAAACAAAACTGCAAAATTATTGGCTCAAGCGCATGCGCAGAATCATCTTGGTTAATGACAGACATGGCGGATGTCCACCGCGTATTTATGCAATAGTTAGTTATAAGAATTATAATAAAGGAGGGGAATATTGATTATGAAGTTTCCACGATATAAACAGGAATAGAATATTATAAAAAACGGGAAATGTAGAAGAACTTATACGGACTGTTGAGAGTGAATGTTGTTTAAGTAACTTAATATTGTACTCTTTTTACCAGTGGTTCAGTAGCTCAGACGGTAGCGATGAAAGTTCTTAATTTATGCATCGCACAATGGAAGCAGTTCGAATCCCACCTCCGACATATATTTTTATTTCTCAATTATTCTTTCTGACTATTGGTAATACATTGTCTTAACATATTTTACTTTTATTATTCCCGTAAAGTAAGGAATTCTCCACGATTTACGTTCCCATATACTTTTAAATTATTAAATAAAAGATGGCCACAATCGCTTTCGCCATGAGAGACAATTGACGAACATAATTCATTTGTTGGACTCAGACATCGTGGTCACTCAGCCCCGTCTACTTTGGTGTGTGTGTGTGTGTGTGTCAAATTTTCTCTGATAACCTGTGTTATTGTGATGGCAGTACTGATGTGTGCATTTGTAATTCAAGTGGGGAATGGGAAATTGGCGACCGAGGCTTTAAGTTAGGAACTATCCCGGTATTTACCTGCAGTGGAAGTGGCAAACCGCGGAAAACCACATCCCAGATTGTTGAGATGGGAATCGAACCTTGCCCTTCTTAGTTTTGCCTCAAGAGTGCGCTCCGTTCCAGCCCTCAGACCAGAATTACAGTTCTAGAGAAATGGCGGGTAAAGGATTCACCGTATCGTAGTGTGATCTTTGTTTTTGAGAATTAAAAAGAGGGGACTGAAGAACTTCAACAGACGTTTGAGTTCGTTTGTTGTTTAAGTAACTTAATATTGGTTTAGAAGTCTGTTGACTGGGTGGCTCAGGGGTAACATTGCGGACCCAGGAATGAATTTTGCATTGTCGAAGGAGTCTCACCTCAGACATGTATTTCTATTTCCTAATTATTCTTTCTGGCTATTGGTAATTCATTGTCTTAACATATTTTGCTTTTATTATTCCCGTAAAGTAAGGAATTCTCCACGATTTGCATTGCCATATACTTTTAAATTATTAAATAAAAGATGGCCACAATCGCTTTCGCCATGAGAGACAATTGACGAATATAATTCATTTGATGGACTCAGACATCGTAATCACTCAGCCCCGTCTACTTTGGTGTGTGTGTGTAAAATTTTCTCTGATAACCTGTGTTATTGTGATGGCTGTACTGATGTGTGCATTTGTAATTCAAGTGGGGAATGGGGAATTGACGACCAAGGCTTTAAGTTACGAACTATCCCGGTATTTACCTGCAGTGGACGTGGCAAACCACGGAAAACTACATCCCAGATTGTTGAGATAGGAATCTAACCTTGCTTTCCTGAGGTTTGCCTCAAGAGTGCGCCCCGTTCCAGGCCTCAGACCAGAAGAAATTTTCTTGGCAAACCAGGGATCGAACCTGGAATCCGGGGCGATAGCTCAGAATGTAGCCTTAAGATTGGGCTTCCCTGTGTTAATACGATTTTTGACAAGCACTGAGCATATAGTCTAACTCTTAAACTCCCTCCATTACGGTGGCTGTCGAAGAGAGTCTATGCTCATTCCAGTAGTTGGCGAAGTATGTTCCCTTGCTTAATTTACTGTCATGGAAATGCAAAGGATTGTACCTACATCAGGTGATGGAAATTGCTTATTTAGAGCAGTTTTGTACTGTTTATTCCAAAATGCAGGACGTTATCCTGAGCTGCGTTTGCAAGCAAATTGCAAAAATTGTTGCTGGCATGAATAATTATAAGGATTTTATTATTGGCGATCAGTATCATCGCATTCTCATCAGTAACAAACTTGAGAATGAAAGTATCTGAACTTCATTGTATACGTGAATCATCTTCATTTTCATTCGATCAGTATCATCGCATTCTCATCAGTAACAAACTTGAGAATGAAAGTATCTGAACTGCATTGTATACGTGAATGAATGAAAATCCACAGCCTGCTTCCAGTCGACCGACCGGGTCAGGAATGGAATGAATGAAGCCCCCATCTAGCGGCGAGGATATGAACTGTGCTGGCTGCCGAGGCCTGACGCACTCCCCTGGGGCAGTGATTAAATGAATGACAGATGAAATGAAATGACAATGGAGAGTGTTGCTGGAATGAAATTTGTGACAGGGAAAACCGGAGTACCCGGAGAAAAACCTGTTTGCCTCCGCTTTGTCCAGCACAAATATCACATGGAGTGACCGGGATTTGAACCACGGATCCAGCGGTGAGAGGCCAGCGTGCTGCCGCCAAAGCCACGGAGGCTCACGCATTGTATACGTGAATATTATTGTTTATTGATGATTTGTTTAGAGTACATAACATTGAGTCTAACCACGCTGTTGATTTTGGCAATGGAAGTATTATTTGCCATTTAATATTTGGCGGCTACGTTGATGCAGGCCACTATAGTGTTATTGAATATGACGTTAATTTGGAGAGAATTGCTGCAATAAATATACCCATTTGACGAAAAAAGAACATTAGCCACAAAAAAGTGGAAAATCGTAGAAAATACGAAGCCAATTTTAAAATCTAATATAAAAATGCCATTTCAGAAACAATTCCAGAAATTATGCCGTCAGGTGTATGGTCCTTGACGAACAAATGTAAACATTGTTCTGCACTGTATTTCTGTAGCGAGAAATCTACGCCTGGTTACTTTGACCTTTGGTGTTGTAATGGCAAACTTAATTTTCCTAAATATAAAATATTTGACAGACTGCAACAATTTATCACTGGAAATGATATCTCAAGGAATTTAAGAGAGAACTTCGTTAATGTATATTTAAAAATTATAAGCGACGGTTCCTGCGGCCAGTTGTATATATTTCCTCAGAATTCTTGAATTCCTTGGAATTAAGTGATTTACTTCCACATACTCCAAACGATTGACCCATAGATATGCTCCTGAGAAATCTGAAGTTTCCTAAGGGCATCTAAATGCTAACATATTAATTATAATAAATATGTACGAAAATTGCTTGAATTTGGAAATAATAAGTGCAGTTAAAATTAGGCGGAGAGATCTAACCCTTCGACTTGATTCCATATTAATTATATGAAATATGCATGAAAATGCTTGGACTTGGAAATACAGTGTGGAAATATTTATTGCATCACCTTCTAAAATTGACATTTTAAAAAATAATAATTGAATAACTGACCTAAATTGGCCTGAAATCCCTCTACTTCTATCAGAAATGAATATACGCAGTAATGTTTGTCAATTTTATTTTATTCTCTATTTTTGTTTGTATAAAAAGTTTTTTTAAAAATAATTTAACACTTTCTTGAAAAATGGGTGTAGGAGGATATGTCAGCTATTCTGTTTGTCCTTCTGAAATATGAATTCTAATGTTGAAACAAACCCTGCGTATTAATGTTGCAACATGACACTGATCAATTTTAGTGTTTGTTTATACACAATTGCCTTATATGAATGCACTGTTGCCATTTAATACTTTGTTGCTCCACCGCGCGCCTCAATCACCCCTTGGCATCGTGAAGGCACTGAAAGAATTAACTTTTTACAGTACTTCTCACTCAGTTCATGAAACCACACACGAACAAGGCCCTCTAACAGTTCCCGTTTATTCCGTGGCATCTTTTTGGTGATAACATTGCCTATAACCTTCCAACAGTTCTCAATAGGATTGAGATCTGGGCTGTTTCCAGGGCACTCTAACACTTGAACCCCATTTTGTCGAAGGAAGGATTTTACCTGAATTGTAAAAATATGTGATAATTAACCAAGAATGGCATCAGCTTCGTGCTTGGTATAATTATTAATCATAGGAATCACCTTCAAAGCTCTATAGCAAGGAGCGGAGTCATCCTGAAAAATGCATCTGGAAACACCTCCAAACTGGTCTCTTATTGTGGGCATAAGCTTCCTTTCAAGGATGCTTATGTAGACATCCGCGTTGACAGTGCCACTTATGAAGTTCAGACGAACTACTCTGTGATTAGAAATGCCCCCCCCCCCCCGAGACCATCTGTCCTTGTGGGTGTTTGACAGTATGTGTTATACATGATGGTAAAAATTCTTCACCTTTTCTCCGATGCACAAACACTTTTCCATCTGAGTCATGCAGATTAAATTTGGACTGGTCTGAAAAGATTACTCTGTTCCACGTCTCTGGTGTCCATGTCACATGTGCTTTTGCCCATTTTAGCCGCTGTTGTCGCAGTTTCTTGGGCAATAAAGGCTTCTTTTTAGGTCGACGGGCTGAGAGTCCAGCTTTCAGTAGTCTATTTCTTGCAGTTCTACTGATTACTGAGATGACGCACATTCCTTCCCAGTCTCGCTTTAGTTCAGTTGATGACTTGTGACGATCTTTGGGCGAAAGCCTTTTCAATATCCTGTCCTGTTTGGCAGTAGACGCCCTTCTTCGACCTCTTCCTTTCTCTCGATCAATATTTCCTTCCTCCCTGTATTTTTTCGGTAACCTTGAAATTAAAACCTGTGTTAGAGGCTATCTCTCTGGTGCTGAGACCAACAGACGAATAAGCAACTAGAGCAGCTTTCTTTTCTGGCGTTAATTCAACTGACCTGCCCATCTTCTCACTGCAAAGTCTCAACTCTAAATGACTGTATAAACACTGGCATCATTGTAAAAACAAACGACAACAAGAAAGAGTTGTGTATTGTTCGAAGAAATGTGAGAAGAAGTCAAACTATCAAGGCAACAATGTGTCTACAATGTGTCTACAATGTTTGACAACGATTAGACTGGTATAACCTGAAGCAAACAGCTGTAAAAGACAAATTTACGAAGTAATTAATGGTGATGCAATAAATATTTCCACCACGTGTAAGTGCAGTTAAAATTAGGCATAAAGGTCTAATCCTTCGACTTGATTTAACCCCACCGGATAAAACAATCATTTTCTTTTAAGAGTCAACATTTTCCGATTCGCTTGGCATACTTTATCACAATCAGTAAAGCTCAAGGGGGAACTCTGGAACGTATAGGTCTCAATTTGCCTCATCAAGTTTTCAATCATGGCTAGCAGTATGTTGCAATGTCTAGAGTGCAATCTTTTGACGCCCTTAAAGTTTCAATAGTGTCAAAAAATAATTGTACAAAGAACGTATATAATAAAATTCTTCAGTAAATATTTTCTTATATGCCGTCATGTATTGACGGGTTTCAACTAGTCTATATATTTAAAACAGTAAGGTGATTTTTGTTATCACAAGATAGAGAGAACGACAGAACCAATTTACTTCGTAGAGCACTCTAACGAAAGCTCTTGGCCTGTAGATTTGCAGAGTGTCTCTAAAATAAACAAATATAAGACGGTATATTTTTAAATAAATATAGAAAATAGCAGAATTCTGGCCCCTCGCGCATGCGCACAATCCGCCTGTGCTCATGACAAAATGGCGGTGAGAAGTCCATTAAAATGTAAGTTATTTAATAAGCTTCCATGTAATTGAAAACATACATTAACCAAGTTCTGACAATACAATATAATAACAGTATGAACATATACGAATGTATATTGATTTTATTGATAATGAATTGGATTATTTTCTTCAGATAGCGGCTTTTGAAGATAGTGAATGGTTGCGTCTGCATCTAAATGTGAGTGCGCGAGTAGCTATTTGGTTAAGGCGATAGGCTGTGGATCCAAGGATCGCTGGTTCGATCCCAACTCTCGCCAGTATTTTTTTTTTTTTTTGCCACTGAAATATTGTTTTATCAAGGAGTATTAGTAAGGTTTTATGTCAGTTAAAGATACATATTTCTACACATTTTCTCAACACGTTTTATTTCCGTTTTACCATTGCATTACAGCATGTCCTCAATACGTCGTTTGAATATCTGCAATCAGTTCCAGTAACTGACAACAGATGGCAGTACCTCGCCAATATAGTTCCAGTAACTGAGAGCAGATTGCGTCGATATATTTAAAACACAAGGCATGGCCTTGATGGCGAGTTTTCGCGTGATAGTTAAATATTGTTTTATCAAGGATTATTAGTAACGTTTTATGTCAGTTAAAGATTCCTACATTCCCTCTCAATAAGTTTTATTTCCGTTTTACCATTGCATTACAGCATGTGGTCAAAAGAGCTAATATCTGCCATCAATTGCAGTAACTGACAACAGATGGCAGTACCTCGCCCATATAGTTTCAGTAACTAACAACAGATGGCAGCACCATTGCATCGATATATTTAAAACACAAAACATGGCGCGTTTTCAAGTGATGGAGAGTTATAGAGGGGAATTTTTAAGAAGGGAAACGTTGAAGAACATTAACTGACAGTTGAGTGTGTAGGCTATGTTGTTTATGTACTTTAATATTGCAATTTCTTCCCAATGCTTCGGTGGTCAAGTTGGTAGCATCCTAGACTAAAAGTTATAAATTATGCATCGTCGATATACTCTTAAATTATTAGTGAAAAGGTAGTTTTCCAGGCCCTGGCGCGTGTCCACAATTGCTTTCGCCATGAGAGACACTTGGCAAACATAATTCGTTTGAAGGGCTCCGACATCGTTGTCACTCAGCCCCATGTACTTTGGTGTGTAAGTGTAAAATTTTCTCTGATAACCCGTATTATTGTGATAGCTGCATTACTTTGTGTATTTGTAATTAAGGTGGGAAATGGCAAGGTGACGGCCGAGGCCTTAAGTTAGGAACCATCCCGGTATTTGCCTTGAGTGGAAGTGGGAAACCACGGAAAACCACATCTAAGATTGTCGAGGTGGGAATCAAACCTTCCTCTTCTTAGTTATACCTCTAGAGACTGAATGTGCCCCGTTTTTGCCCTCAGACCAGAATTAAATTTCTTGGCAGAGCAGGAAATGTAACCCGGGTCTCCGAGGCGATAGCCAAGAATGGGTGGGCTTCCATGTGTTAATACGATTTTTGACATGCACGGGACATAGAATTCTAAAACAGCCTCCATTAGGGTGACTGCCGAAGTGAGTATTGAGTATATGCCTAAGCTCATTCCAGTAGTTGGCGAAGTTATTCTATGTTCCCCTGCAAAATGTACTGCCATAAACTATAACAGGTGATGGAAATAGCTTATTTAGAGCAGTTTTGTACTGTTTATATCAAAATGAAGAACGTCATTCTGCGCTGCGTTTTCAAGCTATTGCCAAACATTTCGCTGGCAGGAACAATTATAAGGAATTTATTGTAAGCGATCAGTCTCATCGCATTCTCCTCACCAACCAACTTGAGTATGAGAGTCTCTGGACGGTCATGTTGAACTTCATTGTATAAGACAGTTGTTTAATGATTATTTGTTTAGAGTACTGAATCTAACTACGCAGTTGATTTCGGCAATGGAAGTATTTTTTGCCATTTAATATTTAGCGGCTCCGATATTGCAGGTCACTATAGTGTTATCGAATAATACGAAGCCACATTTAAAATCCAATATAAATAGGCCATTTCAGAAACAATTCCAGATGTTATGCAGTACAGTGAAAGGTCTTTGACGATCAAATGTAAACATTGTTCTACATTGTATTTCTCTTGCGTAAAATCTACGCGCGGTTACTTTGGCCTTTACTGTTGTGATGGTAAAATTGATCTGCTGAAATATAAAATATTTGCCAAGCTGCAACAATGCAATGATATTAATTTTAAAGTCTGTCTGTCTGTCTGTCTGTTAGGTAGTCAGCCCGAAGGCTGGTTGGATCCTCAAAAAGTACCGCCGTTACGTTATGTGAGTAGATACGCACAAAAACCCAAGGCAGCGCTATTTTGAGGCGTTCTAGGCAAGAAGAGGAGTGAGGTAGTTTGCCATTGCTTTCCTCACTGAGTCAGAACAGTAGTCCTAACCCTATGAGTTGAACCTTTCACAGCATTCACAGGCACTGACTGTGCCCCGAATGCCATTACTAAGCACCACCCATACCTCAGTAGCTTCCATATAATCACAGCCATGAGTGAGACTGAGACATCGGTGAAAAGCCACCTTTTACTCTAGCCTGTGCCAACTGACAAATGCAAAAGTACTGTATTCATCAAGAGATGGGGAACATTGAACTTATATCCAGTAGTTCAAACACATACATCAGCGTTAACATATTGGCGAACAGGTGTGCGAGTGTAAACTTTTCTCTGATAACCTGTGTTAATGTGATGGCTGTGTTGATGTGTGCATTTGTAATTAATGAGGGGAATGGGGAGTTAACGACCGAGGCTTTAAGTTAGGAACTATCCCGGTATTTGCCTGGAGTGGAAGTGGGAAACCACAGAAAACCAAATCCAAGATTGTTGAGATGGGAATCAAACTTTGCTCTTCTTAGTTTTGCCTCACGAGTGCGCCCCGTTCCAGTCCTCAGACCAGAATTAAATTTCTTGGCAGAGCGGGGATCGAACCTGGAATCCGGGGCAATAGCTCAGAATGTAGCCTTAAGAATGGGCTTCCCTGTGTTAATACGATCTTTGACAAGCACTGAACATATAATTCTAAAACTCCCTCCATTACTGTGGCTGGCGAAGTGAGTCTATGCTCATTCCAGTAGTGGCGAAGTGATTCTATGCTCCCTTGCATAATTTACTGTCATGGAAATACAAAGTATTGTACCTTCAACAGGTGATGGAAATTCATTATTTACAGCAATTTCATTCTGTTTATTTCAAAATGAAGATCGTCATCCTGAGTTGCGTTTGCAAGCAAATTGCAAAAATTGCAAGGATTTTATTATTGGCGATCAATCTCATCGCATTCTCATCAGCAACCAACTTGATAATGGAAGTATTCATTGTATATGTGAATATTATTGTTTATTGATTATTTGTTTAGAGTGCATAACAATGGGTCTAACCACGCAGTTGATTTTGGCAATGGAAGTAAGTTATTATTTGCCATTTAATATTTGGCGGCTACGTTGATGCAGGCCACTATAGTTTTATATAAAATGACGTTAATTTGGGCAGAAATACTGCTATAAATAAACCCATTTGACGAAATAGAACATTAGCCGCAAAAAAGTGGGAAATCGGAGAAAAATACGAAGCCACTTTTAAAATCCAATATAAATATGGCATTTCAGAAACAATTCCAGATACTATGCCGTTACAGTTTAGGGTCCTTGACGAACAAATGTAAACATTGTTCTGCACTGTATTTCTCTTGCGAGAAATCTACACTTGGTTACTTTGACCTTTGCTGTTGTAATGGTAAAATTAATCTGAATAAATATAAAATATTTGACAGGCTTTAACAATTATTTTTCACTGGAGATGATATCTCAAGGAATTCCAGAGGGACTAATCGGCAGTACAATGCTATGTCCTTCGTTTCATGGCGCAGCGGTCAAGCTGTATGCCTCTCACCAAGGCGGATCGGGTTCGATTCCCGGTCAATGCATGTGAGATTTTTGATGTGAAAGGCCATGTCCTGTGGTTCGGATTCCACGTTAAACGGAGGTCCCGTGGCTTATGATCGCGAGATTAACGGTCACGTTAAACTGCAAGCTTCCTTCCTTCCTTCGTTTAATTTGGTGCCAATGTTACTGTGCCACACGCACACGGTCCACATTGTTTTAAAATGTATGGAATTGCACATCATCGCATTTCTTCGTTATATTCCAAAAATATAAGCGATGGTTTGCGGCCAGTTGTATTAGACTCATCAGAGTTCTTGAATCCCTTGGAACTAAACGACTGGCCGCCACATACTCCAAACGCTTGGCCCGTTATGCTGCTTAGAAATCTGAACGGTTCCCAAGGACTCCTAAATGCAACCATATTGCTTGGATTTGGAAATAATAGGTGCAGTTAAAATTAGGCAGAGATGTCTAATCCTTCGACTTGATTTAACACCATCCGATAAAACACTATCATTTTCTTTTAAGAGGCAATATTTTCCAATTCATTTGGCATACTTTATCACAATCAATAAAGCTCAAGGGGAAACTCTGGAACGTATAGGCCTCAATTTGCCCCAACAATTTTTCAGTCATGGCCAGCAGTATTTTGCAATGTTGAGAGTGCAATCTTTTGACGCCCTCATAGTTTCAATAGAGTCAAAAAATAATCGTACAAAGAATGTACAGTAGGCCTATATAAGAAAATTCTTCAGTAAATATTTTTCTATTGACCGTCATGTTTTGACGGGTTTCAACTAGTAGATTTTATTTTGTTAACCTAGTTGGGTCCATTCTGTCCAAATGTCCCATGAATTGGATCCTTCTCATACGGATTGTGACTGTGATTTTAGTAATTATTCTTTATTTCGTTACACTTCTGTACGTGTTGCGTTATATATATATATATATATATATATTGTATTTATGTATGAAAACCATTTAATCCCTAACTTCTACCGTAGCAACCTATTGCAGTGATTGCGATCTAAGCTATTTTGTTGTTAACCGTTACTATTCAAATTTACTGTTTACGTAATGTGCTTTCGTAATTGGTTGGTTAGGTTAATCACTTACTGTAAACAAATAGGCGTACTAAAATATACTGGTCAAAAAATGTTTTGCATATTGCAAGCTTATGTATTTTGGACCAAATATAATACACGTCCTTTATCCGATAATGATAATAATAATAATAATAATAATAAGTACAGACAAGCATAGGTACCAACCTTATTACGGCCTTATGTCCAGTCTATTTTCTCCAGTCCAGGCTCGATGGTGTAGCACTGAATAAGTCGTTAGGATCACCTAGGTACGCTCTTAATTTGCAATCTTCGTCAATGTGCCTGATGGTCTGGTTCGATGTACTGCAATCACAGCAGGGGTTTGGCCACTTCCCCCATTTGTGCAGGTTGTATGCACAAACTCCATGTCCGATAACAGTGTATGGTACAAACAAACAAACAAACAAACAAACATGTTATCTTAGAACTCAGCAATTCTTCTAGGTTTGTGCCGTGTCTTGTGTGGGGTTTCACCTAAGACACCAAGCTGGCTCATCGGCGGGCTCTTGGTGTCCCCGCCCGGACCCCCACAGGAGTGACGAACTGCGCGCCACGTTCCTTTATATTAGGTGCAACTGCACCACTTGACTGCGAGAACTTAAAGCTCAAGCAGCCTTAACCTCCCTATGAAGGCTTCCAAAAAGATGGTATATTGGCTTTCACGGCTGGTGAATTAAAACTCAGCAATTCTTCTAGGTTTGTGCCGTGTCTTGTGTGAGGTTTCGCCTAGGACACCAAACTGGTTCATCGGCGGGCTCTTGGTGTCCCCGCCCGGACCCCCACAGGAGTGACGAACTGCGCGCCACGTTCCTTTATATTAGGTGCAACTGCACCACTTGACTGCGAGAACTAAAAGCTCAAGAAGCCTTAACCTCCCTATGAAGGCTTCCAAAAAGATGGTATCTATATTGGCTTTCACGGCCGGTGAATTAAAACTCAGCAATTCTTCTAGGTTTGTGCCGTGTCTTGTGTGAGGTTTCGCCTAAGTCACCAAGCTGGCTCATCGGCGGGCTTTTGGTGTCCCCGCCCGGACCCTCACAGGAGTGACGAACTGCGCGCCACCTTCTTTTATATTAGGTGCAACTGCACCACTTGACTGCGAGAACTAAAAGCTCAAGAAGCCTTAACCTCCCTATGAAGGCTTCCAAAAAGATGGTATCTATATTGGCTTTCACGCCCGGTGAATTAAAACTCAGCAATTCTTCTAGGTTTGTGCCGTGTCTTGTGTGAGGTTTCGCCTAAGTCACCAAGCTGGCTCATCGGCGGGCTTTTGGTGTCCCCGCCCGGACCCTCACAGGAGTGACGAACTGCGCGCCACCTTCTTTTATATTAGGTGCAACTGCACCACTTGACTGCGAGAACTAAAAGCTTAAGGAGCCTTAACCTCCCTATGAAGGCTTCCAAAAAGTTGGTATATTGGCTTTCACGGCCGGTGAATTAAAACTCAGCAATTCTTCTTTATGTTATCTTAGAGTTTACACATGAGCCAATGTGCAAAAACGAAATGTCGCCATAGGCTACAGCAATGAAACTACAACATAATGCAATATGCAAAATTTTTGACCAGTTTATAATTGAGTTAATAATGTGGTTGTGTTGGTATAGCTGATTCCTGGATGTTTCTGTACTCACGTCCATTTCACTTTACTCTACACGGTGGTGAGTATTGTAGTCTTATAACAAAGTCTTTTTACAAAACTAAGTTTGAGAAAACATAACGTAGTCAGTGAATTAAAACTCAGCAATTTTTTAGGTTTGTGCCGTTTCTTGTGTGGGGTTTCACCTAGGAACACCAAGCTGGCTCATCAGCGGGCTCTTGGTGTCCGCGCTCAGACCCTCACAGGAGTAGCGAACTGCGCGCTACAAGACACGGCACAAACATAGAAAAATACTGAGTTTTAATTCACTGGCCGTGAAAGCCAATATACCATCATTTTCGAAGCCTTCATAGGGAGGTTATGGCTGCTTGAGCTTTTAGTTCTCGCAGTAAAGAGGCGCAGGTGCACTTCATAAGGAGGGAGGTAGCGCGCAGTTCGCTACTCCTGTGGGGGTCCGGGCTTGGACACTAAGAGCCCGCTGAATAACAAGCTTGGTGTCCTAGGTGAAACCCCACACAAGACACGGCACTAACTTTGAAAAAATTGCTGAGTTTTAACGCAGTAACTTATTTTAAGGGAGGGTAGAATCTTCGGCAGATTTGTATGAGGCTACGTTACGGTTCACCACTCGGGTATTGCTTATAGTTTATTACGAACAAAGCAATAATTATAACACAACACTGTTACCAATATAGGCTGTAGTGTACACACTTTATTGACGACCAAACTTGCAATAAATTTCTTCCTTCGCCGGTTAGACTTTGTAGGTCATAACTTTAAGGTAAGGTGATAAAATATCGCATGGTCTTCAAGACTTGACCCGTAAAAATTTACACCGTAACCTCTTGTCAACAATTCATTCGGCACAATCTGGATGATAAAAACTTGCAATATGTGTCCATTCTCCACAAGTTATAAGATATGCATTTCAATGTCTGCTCACAGACATGGTGTATGACAGTAAGATAAGATAAAACGGTTTAAAAATGAATTAAGTATACTATCGTCAATCTTTGAAATATGAAGAGTATTTAATGGGTTTGGAATATATATTGCTGAAGACTTATTTGGAATTGTCACATATCTTAGAGGCAGGAGAATATCACGGGTTCAATAATGGCCTATTGGCTAGACTGTACAGTACGTTGCGTGCTTAGGTTTATATCCTATTGCTCATTTGCTGCAACCGTGGTGTAACTGGAAATCTGTACTTTTTCATTCTTTACCTCTGATATTCGCTGGTGACATTGCCATCTTAGCCAATTCACCAGAGGATTTGAGATGGACTCCATCTTCAGTAAAGAAATCATGATGAAAATCAACAAAATGAAGCAAAAATTACGGAATACAGCTAAAAAATAAATCAAACCCCTATTGACATCAAATTGAAGGTGAAAAGCTAAAGGAAATAGGAGACTTCTGCTTCTTAGGAAGCAAAATAACCAGTGATAGACGAAGCAAAGAGGATATAAAAAGTCATCTTCCAATTATTTTTTTAGTATGATAGAGCTACAAATTCCATTGATCTTAAAATCAGAAAAAGATTATTAAAAGCGTATGTTTGGAGTATTGCCCTTTATGGTTGCGAAACGTGGACAATTGGAAAATAAGAAAAAAGGAGGTTAAATTCTTTTGAACAATGGTGTTATAGAAGAATGCTAAAAATTAGCTGGACAGAAAAAAATAACGAATGCTGAAGTATTTTAAAAGGTGAAGGAAAATTATACCTTATGGAAAAGCGTAAAGAGGAGGAGGACTATACTGATAGGAAATATTTTGAGACACGATAGCCTGCTGAAAATGGTATTGGAGGGAATGGTTGAAGGCAAAAGATGTCGAGGAAGACCACGCCTACAATATAAACAGCAAATCATGTCTGATGTAGGATGCAGAAACTATGAAGGGATGAAGAGGAAAGCTATAAATAGAGCCGACTGGAGAACTGCCGCAGACCAATCCATGGATTGAATACTTAAGAAGAAGAACTCTCCAAGACTCACAATTTAAAGCATTTCCGGGCTCTTTTTCCCTTCAACATTTGGCACAATTGCTAAGATGTTGACCCCTACGCTAAGAAATTTTGTCAACATTACAAAAAGGTTGTGCACACCTTATCTAGCCTAACAATTGACACCATCATCAGGATAAGCAGATGTTTGCAGATGATTTGATGATTTGGGGAAACAAGGAGGAGGAAGTACAGGAACAGTTGGACGTGTGGGAAGGAATAATACAAGGATATGGGATGAAATTTAGCATAAATAAGAGTGAGATGGTGATCACAACAAGGAAGAAGGAAAGAACCACAACGGGATTAACAATTGGTGGGGAACAGCTGAAGAAAGTGGAGAGTTTCAAGTATCTGGGAAGCCTGATACAAGATAATGGAAGAAACGATAGAGAAATAAATGAGCGGGGGAGACAGGCAGAAGCATTCCGGAGGAGTGTGAGAAGCATGTTGAGGAGCAAGGATGTCCCTCAGAACAGCAAAAAGATCATATATCGGACGTACTATGTCCCTATCCTGACGTATGCCTCGGAGACCTGGGTTATGAAAGGAAGGGAGAAGAGCAGAATACAGGCCAGTGAGATGAGGTTCCTGAGAAGCAGTATTGGAGCTACAAAGATGGACAGAATAAGAAATGAGAGGACCAGAGAAATAATGAAGGAGGAACCATTACAGGATGGTATAGAGAAATCTAGACTTAGATGGTATGGACATGTAAAACGAATGCAGGAGAAGAGGATACCCAGGAGGATACACGAGACGAAGTGGGAAGGAAAGAGATCGAGAGGAAGACCAAGAGACAGGTGGCTGAAGGGGGTGGAAGAAAGCGTGAAGAAGAGAGGAGAAGACTGAACAAGGGTGAAGGCTGAGAGATGGTGGGAAGACAGAGGACGTTGGAGAGGCTTGTGTTTCAAACAGACCCGGTCAGTGGCTGGAAACTGTGCAAGATGATGATGATCAGGATAAGCGTATGATAACTCTGTAAATCATAGGCTTGGTTTCGTCACACTGACATCTTTCAATCTCTAAGATCAGCGAGACGATTTATTAATGAAATGAATTTCTTCTGTTATTGTCGATATAGGCTAGGCGATTTGGCTGGGGAGGTGTTTCAGGTGTCGACCGAGGGATGGCGGTCGTGCAGCGGGCTGCAGGAGTGGTATGGATTTTCTCAATGCTACAGGGTAGGGGGAGGATGGAGGGGTTGGATCAGTGCGACCTCGCCACTCTCCAGCTATCGATCGGACCGCCATGTTGATTGCCGTTAAGAAAGAAGTCTGCATTACAGTATCTGCCCGCATGTTGAGGCAATGGTCTCTTATAAGCCCGCTTGCATGCAACGGGTCGGAATGTTTACTAACTTATCAGATTCATACACTCATTTGTAATTAATTATATTTTTTTCCTTCTTTCCTTATCCAACACACGGTGGCCGATGCCTCCCTGGCATGGGGAGAGCGTGGGTTTGAATCCCACTTCGGTCGTCCTGAAAATGCTTTCTTTTTTGTAGTTTCCCATGTTCACCACCAGGTCCACGGCTGACTTCCTTCAAAATCCCTTCCAGACCGTTCCTTAATTAGACCCAAATTAGTGGTTGCCTGGGTGATCGGCCTGTCACCATTTCTAGTAAAGTAGCCTACCGTATGTTCAGCTTCCACTTGCGACGGTAGAGAATCCTCACTTGACTTACAAATACACATACTAATACAGCCATCACAATAAGACTGGTTATCAGACATATTCCATATACACCCAAGTACACATGACCACTATGTCACATTGCCCCTAAATAAATCAACAACAACAATAACAACAACAGACAGTAGGGCCTACTCTTACAGTACATCGGCCTAGAAATCTGACCGGCTGCGTGGATCAGCAGTAACGTTCTCGTCTGCTGTTCCCAAGGTTGCAGGATGGAATTCTGGCGCAGTCAGTTGGCATTGATGGAGCGCAAATGAGACGGAGCTGAGTCTGTAGATTTACTGGCACGTTAAAGATCCCCTTCGAGGCAAAATTTCGGCACCCTTTCGTCTCTAAAAGCCGCAGTAGTTAAAAAGGACTTACAGTAAAACCAATAACATTAGTCTATTTTATTTAAGCGAAAATTCCCCTACAGGAGAGCGATTAATCTTGATAACATGATGTCATTTGGAGGTGTGTCTCCTCCACTCCTCCCAAAATCTCTTCATTCTCACGGAATGCTCCCTCTTCCTCTCATCCGTCCACTTTTTCCCAGGTTGTTTCGTTCAAACTTAACATTCGCGATTTTCGTCTGGCACTGAGTTCGGTCTTCGAAATTGTCTATGGTGATTACTTGTAAGTCTCTCTGTAGCTCTTCAAGCCATTCTGTGCCACATTTGCCCTGTGTCTTGATACCGAGTAGTTTCTTTGGCAATCTGGAGATGCCCATCCTGTGGATGTGAGTGTAAAAACTGGCTCTGCGATTTCTAATTTCGTCTCTTATCATATTGGTCTTTTGATAGAGTTCTGTACTAGGTATCTTCATGCAAATGCCATTTATGTTGACTGCTCCGTAGATCTTCCGGAGAATTTTTTGCTCCTGCCATTCCAGTTCCCTAATCTTGGAATGATCATCGATTACTATTGTTTCAGCGGCATATGTTGCTTCTGGTAGAATAACTGTTTTATAATGTCGTAACTAGGCATTCGTCGAAATGCAATTCTTGTTGTAATGGGCCCACGTTAGACTGTAGGCCTTCTGCAGCATAGTGATTCTGAAACCAATAACATTATTATTAATTGACTTATTATTATTAGGCCTATTATTATTATTATTATTATTATTATTATTATTATAATTATATTTATTATTATTATTAGACTACTATAAGAATTCTGTTTAGAAATATGAGAGTAGGCCGATTTTTCTAACGATTATATTATATTCCATTGGCTTATATAGGCCTCCTGTAGAAATGGGCAGTCGTTTTTATATAGGCCTCCAAATACCATTCCTGAAATCAACCAACACAAATCATTTCTAATTGCTAGTAGCCGGCCCTATCTTTCTTTTCTTCACTTTCAGAAAATGAGTCAAATTGGTATTGTTCATGGCCAGAACGTACGTACAGTAAGTACTCTTCTGAACAAAACCACTAAGACTTAATAATTCAAAATGGGGTGGTCGCAGTCAATGTTTTGTGAGTCAATAAAACAATCATTTGGAAACTTTCTATTAAAGTCTGTTGGCGTTATGCTATGCAGATGAAATACTGTCTAATTTCTTGCAGCCCGCGTGCCTGCGAAGACACAGACCACCCATGTTGTGGAGGCTGGCATCTGTTGTTCTTGCTGTTAGTAATCGTTTCTACCTACAGGCGTAGTTCGAGTCTCAGCCTTTGTTCCGCCAGGTATGTAATAATAACTCACTTATCGAAATTAAGATTTTCAAGGCACTTGATGTATTTAAATCTGAAGTAGAATAGCATCTGGTTAATTTAGCCATGGGTTAGGGATGTGAGGCAGACGTTTATGAAGGTCAAAATGAGTTGAACAGAAACAAGTCCCAATCTCTTTCTTTCTTTCTTTCTTTCCTTCCAAACATTCGTTCGTCGAGGTTATAACAAGTCATTTGCCGTAAAATTTGACCAAGAAACCAAGGCTATAGTCAGGAAATCAAATTTTGTTAGTTGTAGTCTAACTCTTGAGTCAGTCAGCACAAATTTGCCCAAATGACTGGGCAGGGGTACAACGCATATAAAATGAATAAATAAAATTTAAGTGATAGAAGCCATATTTTGAGAGTTAGAGATCTTAATTCATTTTGTTCCTCAATTATTTGGGAGTATACAAAATCCAAATAATAATAATAATATATATATTTTTTTTTTACGAGGGACTGTGGAAAATCTTCAAAAGACACATGTGAAGGGTCCGCACTCCACAGTAGTGTGGGATTCTTACCCACTAAAAACCACCTCCCTTTTCCCACGATGTGTTCATCACCCCGGAACCGCTCTCGCATTACTTCAGGGTGATGTCGTGCTTACTTAGTCATTCAGACTTCTTCTTTCTTCATTTTTTCTTAAGGATGTTCGAACGCATCCATTTCCCTCTTCTTCTGGCGCAGGACACATTCTATGTAAATAGCTATCTGATTCCATGTTTGATCATTTCGGAGCATCATCTGTAGGATGTTGTCCGGCGTGATTACCCCTATAGAAGCTTGCAGATCTCTTCTATGTGTTGACCAGCGTTCACACACAAAGAATGTGTGGAGCGCATCATCCTCTTCATTACAATAATGACACAACGGACTATTAGCCACGCCTATGTGATGCAGGAATCTCCGAAAATATCCATGGCCTGTTAGGAACTGTGTCAAATAATAATTGACCTCTCCGTGGTTTCGATCAACCCAGTCAGCCAGACGCGGAATAAGTTTCTTTGTCCATTGACCTCGTGTCTCATCATCCCACTTCTGTTGCCATCGTTCCATACAATGGTTGTGTGCAGACGTCTTTGCCTGGTGTATGTCCAGTTCTTCTTTGGTGCGCCAAACTTCCTGACGCTCTAAGGCAAGTAAATCAATTGGTGCTACTCCCGCTACCACTAGAACAGCAGGCTCTGAAACAGTGCGATATGCACATGAGATCCACAGTGCTCCTCTTCGTTGTACTGCTGCTTCCTTTTACGATATGTCTCGAACCGTAAGGACTCAGCCCAGATCTCAGCTCCATAGAGTAATATGGACTGGACTGTTGTCATCAGGAGACGTCGTTTGCTAGGCTTCGGACGTTTAATATTACCCATTAATCGGCTCAAAGCGGTCAAGATAGTTGCTGCTTTATCCGTCACTCTCTGAATATGGGCCCAGAATGTGAGCTTAGTATCTAGCGTCACACCCAAGTACCTCGTACTCCTTGATGAATTAATCATCGTCCCTCCCACTTGCATTGGTACAAGAGTGTTGATTCTCCTTCTCGTCAGCACAACAATCTCCGTTTTATGGTCTGCTAATGACAGCTTATGTTCCGTCATCCAATCTGTGACACGTCGCATTACCTGATTGAGTTTCAGTTGCGCCAGCTCTATATCACGAGCCACAATCAGAGCAGCAACATCATCAGCATATCCTACCAATATTGCATCTTCGGGCATCTTCAGCCGAAGCAGGCCATCGTATGCAATATTCCAGAGATCTGGACCAAGAATAGATCCTTGAGCTGCCCCAGCGGTTAATCTTTCAGTCCTTTGTCCTTCCTCGGTATCGTACTGCAAAATACGGTCCTTTAGGTAATCCCTCATTATCCGCATGAGGTATCTCGGTAGCCTAAATTTATCTTGAAGTGCCACAAAAATGTCACTCCACTGGGCAGAGTTAAAGGCATTCTTCACATCTAGAGTCACAAGTAGCGTAATTTTACGTGAGTAATGGTTACCCATCTGAGCTCTGTTTGCAGTCTCTACAACTACCCGCACTGCATCAATAGTCGAGTGCCCTTTCCGAAAGCCGTATTGTTGGGCAGATAGATCTCCAGCTGATTGAACTGCCATCAATATTCTAGGCTGTAATAGTTTTTCTATTATTACATAATAATAATAATAATAATAATAATAATAATAATAATTACAATCAAACCAAAATTGTGGATGATAGGAGGGAAACGGTACGCTTGTGTGACAAAAACCGCAGAATTTGTAATGTCCGAAAACATCCTTAAAAATTTTAATTTTCCTAATATTGATAAATATTCAGGTTTAAAAGGAGCTTTCATTCATGCATACACAAGTTTAACTAGGAAGGTCCTGTGGAAGCTGTGAAAATTGAAATTGAATGTTACCTATTTTAAATAGGTTTGAGCTGTATGTGCCCCCTTAAAAACAGTTTTCCAGTTTGTCAAAACAAACTGTGTGCCCAATTACATTAGGCGGGAAATCAAGTAGTCTATTTATATGCCCTAACATGAAAAACATTACATAACATTCAAATATTATAAAATTACACGGTTTTATGTTCAAAAAGTACTTTCATTTTTGTTCATTAAAGCGTGTTAATTTGTGTTAAACATCTTATGTAATATTTTTCATGTTAAGGCATAGACTATAAATAGGCCTACTTATTTTCCCGCCTAATGTAATTGGGCACAACATTTGTTTTGACTGACTGGAAAGCTTTCTTTAATAAATAAATAAATAAATAAATAAATAAATAACAAAATAAAAATACATGTGCATTAGTTATAATCTATTACATAATGGCCAATTTAGGATTATAACTAATAGGCTACATGTATTTTGTTTTCAGGAGTGTTTATTTTTTAACGTTATATTACAGTATATACATTGTATCAGAAGTATTGGTAAGGTTGAAATGAATGATGAAGAACTCACAAACAATCCATGGCTGTTACTAAAATTCGATCTGATCACTTGTAGGAAGTATCAAGTAATAGTGCTCGATATCGCTCAATGCTAATTCCTGAGTTTTAATATATTGCTGGACTACTTTCCAGTGAAAGAGTCACTATGTAGGCTAATGCTTTTCATGTTAGGGCATATAAATTACCTACTTATTTTCCCGCCTAATGTGATTGGGCACAGAGTTTGTGTTTACCGACTGGAGAGCTTTCTTTAATAGAACTAGGCAAAACTCAAAATATGGCTGCTATCACTTCAATTTTATCTTCTTCTTCTTCTTCCTCCTCCTATCAAGTGTTAGGCCTGTTACGGTCTCGTTCCATACTTTCTTATTTAGTTCTATAAGATCACGCTACCAGATAGCGACACCCTCCTACAAAATATCAATCATTATATTGTAATTAATAACCATTTGTCTCTCAATATCTCTCAATTTTGCTGAAGAAAACCACAATGTGGTTGAAATTAGTACATTATACCACTTCTAGTGCTTAATGTAGCCTATTGACTTTTGGTGGATCACTCTTTTTGTATTCGTAAGATTATGTTATGCTAACCTCAAGTTTATGCACCAAATAATGCTTAATTGTCCAATACTGCCTAAAATTCCCCTAAGTTATACCATTTTGAAAATAGGATTCAGTTGTGGAGAATATATCCAAGTGATAAATAATAAAGTTGAGTAAAGTTGAGCAAATTCTCTACGGAAAACGATTTAATGTAAGGATTACTAAAATGTAACGATTACTGTACTGAAATGCAACGATTACTATTATGTAACGATTACTAAAACGTAAGGATTACTGAACTGTAACTATTACTACAATGTAACGACTACTACAATGTGACCATTATTAGAATGTAACGATAACTACAATGTAACGATTACTACAAGGTAACCATTGCTACAATGTAACGATTACTACAAGGTAACGATTTATAATGTAGCAATTACTATTATGTAACGAGAACTACAATGTAACAATTACTACAAGTTAACAATGTCTTAAATGTAACGATTACTACGAGGTAACGATACGCCTAGTACAAGGTAACGATTATTGCAAGGTAACTATTACTACACTGTTAAGATTACTACAAGGTAACGATTAGCCTACTTCAAGTTAACGATTAATAAAATGTAACGATTTCAACAGAAAAACAAGATTTTAAAACATAACTTAGCCTATGTGTTCAGGAATTTTATGTAGGCACTTGGATATTTCCTGTAGTATAATTTTGCCACTTCAAAATCTTGTAACATGAATGCTCTTATATTGTGCTAATAGGCTAATATCATTTCACAGTGGTGCACTAGACAGATAATAAATTATTTGAGTACTAGAGAATATTAGTCATGGCACTGGACAAGACAAGCACTTATCTTTAATGTTGAATCTACACTATATTAAGGCTGTAATTGAATTAGTCACATTTTTAGGCATGATTCTAAATCCTTGTTAGTGGTGATGAAGATCACTAGCATGTGTAAATAGTGGAGAGCCAGACGGTACAGCACGAGCCATTGAGATGATCTATCGAGCGTGAAGATGTCTAGTCTACTGCAAGTCATTACACTCAACTTTACTGCACACAAACCACTCATATCACATATCTACAGTAGGATATACAATGTGCAATTGAAATAAAGACCAGTGAGACGCTCAGTGATGAAGAAATTACCAACTAAAAGTACTGTAATTGGGTTTGATGTCAATTACATGAGAAATATTTTACTTTATTATAATTAAATCTTACGTTTCAAAAGTAATCATTAAAATTACAATTACCTCATAAAATGGCAGTACTCTTTGGAGGAGATTACACTAAACTTCTGTAAGTTCTTTTAAAATGGAGACTGTCCATTTAAACTAATTTAAGAAAGAAAATATATTTGAAAAGGCAACAGAAATCAAAAAATTCTTGCTGGGTAGGCCTTGAATACTATGTACATAATTTACCATTTGCTATGCAAAAGAAGTGGTATTTAATATTTTCGTTGCTTAGCCTGGATCTCGTAGATGAAAATACTCTCCACAGGGCCACATGAACGCATTACTACAGTAAAATGTAACGATTACTAAAATGTAACTAGGCTATTATCAAAATGTAATGATTACTATTTTATTAACTAATTAAATTCACGTTCAACACGTGTAAATACTTAAAATGTTTTCTTCTTTATTGTTGAAACATATTTCCGGTCCTTCAGCTTCGTTGGCTTGGTTACTTAGCTTAGGTACATTAGGTGGTCGCATTCTCTGAAATGCATTTATTGTTGTTACTGTTACGAGGCAGTTGGTATGCTGTGTTGCGTCTGTTAGGCCCTACATCTTTCTAATATATAACGTGTGCTTTTTAAATTATCGATAGACCGAAGTGGAAATAAGCCTATCAAAAGGATTTTAAAAAATATGAGTTTCATTTATAATGACAATTTCACGAATGAATTGGAATAAATGGTTCACGCAATCCTTGAAATTTTCTTGGGTGTATTATATTTCAATATATATATATTTTCAATAGGGTTCCTGTATTGTGTTTTTGGATATTCAATAATAATAATAATAATAATAATAATAATAATATATTTCAATTTAATCAACATTGCCGTCCTCTTAATGTGTTTAGAAACACACGATCTGTGTTGCTATCTTTGTAAACAAAATGCTTTGCCAACCCAAAGCTTATAATCAAATCTAAAGAGGTTGAAATTCTAGAGGTATTATTGGCGCTAGTATCGCGTACAGAATTAAAACTGTCTTTACGGTAGCTGTTCAAGGACCATGAATAGCAAAGACTACCATAACGTCAATGTTCTAAAACCAACGTGATAGGCTATCAGGTGAGTATAGGCTCGTTCTCACGATGGGACTGATGTCACGACATTGCTGTCATGAAATGTCATGGCATTCGCTGCCATGGCAGTTACCTGTTCACACGATAGGTACAGAAGTTTGGGCTTTTGTGGCATTTTCACGCAACATGGTGGACGTTGCTTGTGCCGTTGCCAGTGTTGTCGGAGAATTGATAGCTCTGGTGGAGAGAACATGTAAGAAGATGGAGAAAGAAGTGTGGGTGAGAAAATGGAAGCAACGCAGAGGAAAACTAGGTGTATCTGAAACGTTACTGAGAGAATTGGCATTGGAAGATTCTCGGTCATTGACCAATTTTCTAGGAATCGACGAGAATATGTTTGAGGAACTCTTAAGAAAGGGATATTGCTGATAGTGTTCCAGAAACTGAAGAATATCAAACTAAGCCATAATATAATTACACACAATACACGTGGTCGAGTGATGCAATGTCACGACACGACTGGCACAAACCTGTTCTCATGACGACATTGCGTGTGGAAGTTCACATTAGTGCCACGACAGCGATGATGCCACGGTGTCGCATCAAAAGCTGTTCCGACAATATCACTGCTGCGACATTTCATTTTCATGACAGCAATGTCGTGACATCAGTGCCATCGTGAGAACGAGCCTTATTTGAATAGGGCCAAGTTTTTCAATGTCCTTTGGAATTGCACATATCTAATGACGTCATGATGAATCGTTGGTGGACCGAAGAAGTTGGTTTGTCCATCCTAATGCATTACTTTGAGTTACAGCTAAGGGTTAGCTCCCTCTAGCCTTTCATCATGGTAGTGTTCTATTCCGTGCACCATCACGGCCCACCACTAATAGTAATAGTATTCCAACCTTTTTGAAGAAATCAATTTAAATTACAATGAAATCACTAACCCGTTGTGAAGAACAACAATGGTTAGAGATAAACCAAGGTGTGATACGAGCTCAGCGATAACAGGCATGGAGCTTGATCATCGAAATAGAGCACAATAATTGGATGATTTTAATAACATTCCTATGCATTATTGTTCTTAATTGAAAAAGTGACGTTTGAGTGGAAGAGTCATTGAGCGATTCTTCAGGTGAAACTCACGACGTTGAGCGGCATTGTTAGGACTAAATTGGGAATAATGTCAGGTGATAATTAATAGCACAGTGGTTAAATAAAATAGAAATATTTTATTTATATTTATATTCATATTTATATTTTATCTACAATCTGTACACAAACCAGATGGCAATTATTCATGCCGAAGGACATGAGAGACAAGCAGGTATTCAGAAAGGTGTAAGGCAAGGCTGCAACTTTCCAATATGTACAGTGAACAAGCAATGAAGGAAATTAGAGAAAAATTTAAAGTAGGAGTAAAGATTCAAGATTATTTCAACTCTGAAATTTGTTGATGACGTCATCTTAGCCCATTCACCAGAGGATTTGAATGAGTTTTAAGAAATGGTATGGACTCCGTCTTGAGGAAAACTTCATAATGAAAATCAATAAATGTAAAACCAAACTAATGGAATGCAGCTGAAAGAAATCAAAAACTACTATCGACGTCAAATTGGCAGATGAGAAGCAAAAGGAAGTAGGAGACTTCTGCTTACTTAGGAAGCAAAATAACTAGTGATGGATATAGCAAAGAAGATATCAGAAGTAGGTTGGCTCAAGCAGGGAAAGTATTTCTACATAAAATAAATCTGTTGACATCAAATATAGATTTAGGTATTACATAGTCATTTTTAAAAGCATTTGCCTAGAGTGTGGAACTGAAACTTGGACTGTTGGCCTAGCAAAAAAGAGGAGAATAGAAGCGTTTCAAATGTGGCTTTAGAGGAGAATGATGAAGATCATAGAAATAGAGATAGAGTAACAAATGAATAGGTATTAAAATGAGTTGGAGAGATGTTTCTGTCGACTGCTAATGAAGAGAAGAGATAGGTTGGTAGGACACATACTAAGACACCCAGGAATAGCAAATATAGTTATGGAATGAATGGTCGAGGATAAGAACTGTTGGGATAGGCCATGGTTAGAATATGTTAAACTGATTGCCTCGGATGTAAGGCAGGCGCGGATCTAGAGTTTGGTTTTGGGGGGGGGGGGGGGTCAGAGAATCGATCTAGAGTTTGGCCTTGCGGGGGGGGGGGGGGGGTCGGCGGGGGGGGGGGGGGGGTGTCAGAGAATCGAAATTGTTAAGAAAAATGGTATCACTAAAAACTCAATCACAAAATAATCAAACGTACAAAACCAGACCAATTTTTTTGCAAGCTACATGGATAGAAATTTGATGCGTTTAGCGCACCAAAAATATTCGTACAAATTGCAACGGCGTGTTTTGCGACTTTTACATCGAGCTTCGAGAAAAGGATCAAGGTACGTTACAGTTTCGGCAAGTCGAGTTGGTACCGACAAAGGGAGAAAGTCACAGCTTATATTGCCAACCAAGCTTGTGGTTTGGAAGTCGGCAAAAATGTTTGGTGCGAAAAAAGCCCCAGTTTCCTATCCGTGCATTGCTGCACATTCATCGTGACATCACTATAAACATCGATTCGGTAATCACAAGGTTTGCTAAAAAAAATAGACGAGTTGATTTTGTTGTATAACTAATAGTTTTTATACAAGAGGTTTGTAGTTGTAAATATGTACAGTTGTAACAGAACATAATAATTCCAATAAAGATAATTCAGTATTGAATAAAATGAAAAAAAAAACAACGTGTTTTTCAGTTAAAATTCGTTAAGTTTTATTTGTCTGGTAATTGTGTTTTCGTTTTTTGAGTTTGCAAAAAAATGTGGTCTCCGTTTGGGGGGGGGGGTCATGACTTCCGTGACCCCCCCCCCCCTTGAATCCGCGCCTGATGTAAGGTGTGGTAGCTATGTAGAGATGAAATAATTAGCTCAGGACAGGGAGGCATGAAGACTGCGTCAAACCAGTCAATAGACTGAAGACTCAAACTCGCAACAGCAAAAACAATTAAATGGTGCAGAATGTCTTACTATGATTAGAAAGAGTCGTTCGTATGAGTTCTTTAGGGTTGAGCAATAGGATATTCAGCAATTCTCTTAACCAAACAAAAAACAAAGAAACAAAGACTAAACAAATTAAAAGAAAAAAATAACAAGGACGCGTGGTTCACCGAGGTAGAGAAAGAACTGCACGAAGTGGGGATAACGCAGGGGGATATCCAGAAACGTGTTCCACTGATGACAAAACTCCAAGAAAAGCCAAAACTAAAAACTGGCAAAACAGCTGAAGCGAGAAAGGAACAACATAGGAAATGAATGCGGGAATACTGAGCAAATGTTTAAGCCCAGGGACAAAGAAGTGGGAAAGGACATTTGTAATAGCTTGATCGGTAGATGGACGAAACGACAGCAAGTAGAAATTTTCAAAGATCGTCGTGTTATATTCTCTATGACAATTTGCTGATAAGAGAATATCGCGAGCATCAATCTCCTGACCTCACTGAAACTTTGTGTAGCCTACCTTTTGGGTGGGTCACATGGAACATATAGGTAATGGTATTTCATCCCTAAAGTTATTTAGGCTATAGGCTACCTGGAGAGAGTGAAATTGTTTGTGGGTCTACTTTCTTTTCATGTGTGTTCCACTGCACAGTGAAACATCAATCTCGTGCCGTCTCCTTGTTAGATCTGAAAGTTGTATAATAATAATAATAATAATAATAATAATAATAATAATAATAATAATAATAATAATAATATCGTATGGCCTCGGGTGCCGGTTGCAAGCTTTGTAATTTGACACCCAGAGGTTAGCTTGCATGTCGAATTTCGTTGTTCCTTGAATCACTATGAAAGTCAGGGAGGTTAGATATCTAAGCTCCTTGAACACTATAGCGCTTTCTAGCAGAGAAATGAGGAACTTTGTGTTGGCGGAAACTCCCGAGATTAATTTTGCCATTATTTATTTATTTATTTATCGTTTGGCAATACAAGATTTCAGAGTAAGTTACAAAGAAAATCACTTTAAAATCTACTGTACAATATTTTTACTATTTACACTATTTACAGTCTCAGGTCTAATGAGTCTATCCATTGGACCACGTCAGGTGTCGCCAACAGAAAGTCGATCCAGTCCCCTCCATATGCCCTCAGAGGACAGTCAGTTGTAATGTGTTGGATGGTTTGATTAGGAGCACCACAATCACACTGAGGAGACAAAAATTTTCCCCATTTGAACAAAGTTCCATTGCATACTCCGTGGTTTGTCCAAATCCTATTGAGAGTTGCCCAAGCCCTCCTAGGCAGATCGGAACCTGGAGTGGATGTTCTTGTAGGGTCCAGGAAGGAGCTCGACTCAGGACAAGCTTTTAGTGTCCATTCAGCAATCCACTGCATGCTGGAATCAAAATGGTTTCTTACAAGCCTCTGGGCATGACAAATGGGTGGCTTCCTGGATTTGAGCCTGTTCATTTGAAGAGAGGGGATGTCTTCATGAATAGGTAGTGTAGGGTGATCCATGATCTTGTAGTACTCCCGTAGCAAGGCAACTTCTCTACGAAGGTGGGGTGGAAGAATATTGCTGAGGGCTGGAAGAATATTGCTGAGGGCTGGAAGCCAATATGCTGGTGTAGTTCTTATACAACCAGTGATTAGTCTCATGGTGTTGTTCAACTGGGTGTCAACGAGTTTGACATGTGGGCTATTGAGCCAAACTGGGGCGCAGTATTCAGCCACAGAGAAGGCTAGACCTAAGGCAGAGCATCTTGTAGTAGTGGCAGAAGCTCCCCAAGATGTTCCACATAGCTTTAGCAATATATTGTTGCGGCTTCTAATCTTAGCTGCTGTGCTCTGGAGGTGTTGCTTGTAAGAGAGTGTTCGGTCCAGTATTACTCCTAAGTACTTTGGGAACTTGTTATATTTCAAAATCTTCCCCTCAAATTTTACATTGAGTTGGTTATTAGCCAATATGTTGCTCAGGTGGAAACAAGATACCTCAGTTTTTGTAGCACTGGGTTGGAGCCTCCATTTGTGGAAATATCTTCCAAGTTTAGCCAAATCATCTTCAAGTACATTTTCCAAATCTTCCATATTTTGGTGTCTAGTGGCCAATGCTATGTCATCAGCATAACAAAACTTTTTTGAGTTTGTTTCTGGTAGATCCGATAAGTACAGATTGAAGAGGAGAGGAGCCAGTACTGAACCCTGTGGGAGGCCATTAGTTAGCTTCTTTCGTTTGCTGATGTTTGATCCCAATACAACCTGGAAATGTCTGTTGTTAATCATATTGTCAATAAGCTGGGCCATAGATTTACAGGGAATCACTTTTAGGAATTTATACAGTAGACCTTCTCTCCAAACTGTATCATACGCAGCAGTTAAATCTAAGAAGGCAACGGCTGTTTTCTGGTGAAGTTGGAAACCAGCTTCTATGTGAGATGTAAGGGCGAGGACTTGATCACAGCAACTTCGGTTTTTCTGGAAACCAGCTTGCTCAATGGGGATGTGTTGGGTGATACTGGGGCTGATTCTGTTCAAAATCAGTCTTTCAAGAAGCTTATAGGTGCAACTAAGTAGGGCTATAGGTCGATAGCTCTGAGGCAAATCTTTTGGTTTCCCAGGGTTTAAGATGGCAATTATTTTGGATTTCTTGAACTGCTTTGGGAGTATTCCTGTTCGGAGAATATCAGAGAAGAAACGAGACAGCCATTTTTTTGCATTGTTTCCCATATGTATGAGGAAATCTGGATGGATACCATCAAAGCCTGGTGCTTTTCTAGCTTTCATGTCCTTCAAGGCAATGTTGATTTCTTCATGAGTGAAGGGTCCAGAGTATGCAGAATGAGTTGGTGAAGAGGCTTTGAGTTGTTTTAATTTTCTTTTCACCAGTCTTGTGTGATTTACATCCTGAGTGATTCTGGAAGTTGAGACAATGTGCTTAGCAATCTCATCTGGTGTAATGTTAGATTTCTCTTTTATTATTGGTGTGCTACCCCCAAGTTTCCGCAGTAAGCTCCAAGCTTTTCTACTGGAGTGACGAAAATCCATCTCTTCAACAGTCTTGGACCATTTTTCCCTGCGTGCCGCATCTAAGCTTCGTAACAGTTCCTCCGCTACTTCACGGTCTCCATTTCTTAGATATTCATTGTAGAGTGTATCACTCTGCTGATTCCATCCTGGAACATACTCTTTTCTGAAACCTCTTGGAACGTATTTCTTTGCCACAGAAGTCACGAGGCCAACAAACCTTTGGTAGCAACTGCTTTTTGCCGGAATAAATCTGATGCATTTATCTAAGTCGGTTGAGAACTTCTCCCAATCTGCCTTCAGGAAGTTCCAGCGGGGATGAGGAAATGATGTAATTAAGTGGATAGATAGCCCTACTTCTATAAGTACTGGTCTATGTTGGCTTCGTGGAAAGTCAGCTAGTACTCTTCTTGTTGTAGGTAGGAATTGGCCCTTGTTGTCACTAGAGACAAAACATAGATCTGGGTTATGTTCATTCTTCCAAGCAGCAGATCTTAATGTCCCTCGTTCTTTTGCATCAAAGATAAGATGTAGGTTGAGTTCATCAGCCCAGTCAGAAAGAGCAACATCGCAGTCATTATTCTTGGCGTATTTCCAATTTTCATGGTGACTGTTGAAATCACCAGCATAATTTGCAGGATGGTTCGCAGGTGAGAGAACAGTAGCAGGCCAAGGAATTGTAGGTGGCTTGTAGATATTTTCAACTGTAATATCTTGCAGTTTTACTACAACAGAATGAATGTTGTTGTCAGAACAAGCAGAAATAAGATGGATATCTTCCAGATTGTTACGAGCATATGTTACTACTCCATATGCGCTGTGATAAGTTGCACCAACCATTGTGTACCCACAGATCTTGCCTCTTTTTCTGAGTTCATCCTCATTGCTAGTGTGGGTTTCCTGAATAAGAGCCAGATGTACATTATTCTCACGGAGAATCTGAGATAGGTAGTCACATTTGGTTCGACTGATACCTTCAATATTTAATTGGCATATTTTAACACCTTGTCCAAGATTTCGTGTAAAGGAGTTCTGAGAAGAACTGTTTGGTACAGTAAACTGTGATGTATGCATATTCAATTTTGTCAGGAGATCTATAAGATAGTCTGACAGCCTGTTGTTGTTGCTTACTTAGCACCACCCGGGGATCACGTGTAGGGCACTTTAAGGGTAGAACCTACGGACGTGAAGCAACGTTGATCCCCTTTGCCATTATGAACACGGTCTACTGAATTCAAATGGGTTCTTTGACATGCCAACATCGTATTCCATGCGTGTCGTATTTTTGCCGCCTTTCAAAAATCACTTGCCACGGCCAGGAGCGAACCTGCAGCAATCTTGGGGTTAGTAGACCGACACGCTATCCACTCACCCACCGTGGCAAGCTACTTGTAAAATAATAACACTTTTGAGAGTGTGTCTGTACACAGTAGGTTTATGGTCATGCCATGATATAACCTTAAGTACCCACTCTAAATTTACTGTCAATCAAAAGACGATTTGTTTTCTCCGTTCAGTGTGTTACCTTTATGGGCGCACCTGGCGGCGATAATCGTTTTATTAGCTTTCTTTACGTTCGTGACGTCACTGCCCAGCTGATCGGGAGTAGCATGCAATAAAATGTTCTGCCGCCCGTTTATATTATACTGCTGTCGTAATGTTATGTTTACACTTTGATTCCTCCTTGGGGATGTGTTGTCAGCGGTACTCAGCCAGTGGATCGCGTGAGGACTTTAGAACATAATTACGGTCGGGGGGAAATAGCTGGATTGTGGAAGGAAGGGGTTTATGAATGGCAACATAAACAGGACAATCCTCCAAGCAAAAGAAACAGAGTAGTGTAAACTCAACTGATTCCTAAACTAATTCAATTGGCTCAGAAGATGGAGACATGTGATGAGAATGGGGGAGGAGAGATTGCCTAAGGGGCAGATGACCTCGTAGTTCCGCCCCTTAAAACAACAATAGCTAACTATAACTAGATTACCTAAGAGGTTAATGAGTTCGGCTGTAGAGGGTAAGAGAAGAAGAGGTTGACCTAGAAGGGGATGGTCAGATTCACTGATGAACAATCTCAAAGTGAGAGGTGTAGAAGCAGAGGACGTCGCAGTGCTAACTGCTAATAGGGGATCATGGAGGCGACTTGTTCGCAATTAGATATTTGCAGACTAGACTGGACACTGAAAGGCAAATTAGTCTCAAATGGAAATGTATGTAAGTATTTAATTTCGTGATACTTCTTATAGGCCTACCCCTGAACCAGGGCCGGATTTAAGGGTATGCCGCCTATAGGCTAAAGTCCATTTGCCGCCTCCTCTATAGTTCATATTTGCTTAATAGCCTACATTTGTTTTATACAACAAAAGGATAGAGTTCATTGGCGTTTTCATCTTTTTTAAACAGAAAGTTAATTTAGTTTAGATAAAACTACAATTGTAATGGCTTACATAATAAATGTTGTAATGAAATTAGTTATCTACTTGTTTTTTTAACTTACTTCTTTTAAGATTCGTTAAAAAATGAAATGGGTTTCGAACTTAATTAATTAGTTTGTTCTTGGAGAACAGTGATCACTATTTTACACATATTTTTATATTTTAATACTAATGACTATCTTTTGCGAAATTGAAGAACTGTGTTCAATTTGAATTAAGTGAAATGAAATTACATAAAATTTAGTTAATTATTGGTTTATTTGTTGAAAAATATACAAACTTCTCTAAAACAACTCACCCCATGTAGGCCTAATCTTGATGTTCAAATTTACATAGCTTTCTTACGAGATTTCTTAATGGCAAACTCGTTAATAATATCCTTAGCCTATATGAAAGTGTTTTTGTTGTATTTGCCTCAATACAAAGTAATGACAGTGAGTTTAACCGTATTTCAGAAATACTAGTTCGCAGATAGTTCTTAACTCTTCTAAGGCAGGAAAAACGGTAGGCTATAAGGTCTAAAACATATTCTTAAGTAACATGTATTCTTAAATTCGTACGGAAAATATTATTAACGTCTGAAATACTTCATTTTAGCTTTTGAATGGATTGCCAAACTGCCGCCCCTGAAAATGTGCCGCTCTGGGCTGTAGCCTACTTAGCCTATTTAGAAATACGGCTCTGCCCTGAACTTGTAATAAACTGAAGTCTAGACATGTCTATAGATGTCCAAGCTAAGGAACGTAATCCTCCAAACAATTTATATAATAATATTTTATATTAGCAGCCAAATAACCATAAAAGAAGAGGTAAAATACACTAAAATTGCACAACTGCACTTTGGTTTGCATAGCCTTTAATTTCTGTAAAGCTCTAAAAATTCTTTTTATAAAAAAAACGGACCCGATAGGCTATATCCGGCCTTGGCACTTTAAGGGTTAATGTATGTGTATGCGTGAGAAAAAGACAGAAATAGACTTTAATCCTTAAGGTAGGCCTACTCATCGACACTGCGGAAGACATTTCACTACAAGTTATTTATTTTCTTGATATTGATATCACTGATTCCAAGAATATAAATTAGCCTAGTGGATTTTTGCCAAAAAAGAAAAAAATAATTGGGTGGTCTTTTTCAAAGATTAATCACAAAAATAACGTGCATTTTTAGGACTCGATATCTTCGCTCTTTTTCAACTTAATTGAGTCATTGTTGTTTCAAATTGATCGTTTTTGTATCATTGATTGAAGCAAATATATTAGCTTTGTTTTACAATTTACGTTATTTTGATTGAAAAAATAAATAAATTGGTTGGGGGGGGGAGACCCCTAATTTCAATTTAACAGCATCATTCTGCTTTACAACATAGCTGCATTATTTGTCTATATTTTAGTTTTTAAATGAAACTAATATCTGCATTCTAAGTGGACATTTTAACTGCCCAAGTCAAGACAAATAGGCCTATTGAAAAAAAATGAAGTGAGAGAAAACGCAACTTAAAGTTGAGGTACACATTTAGAGTAAAGAGTCCTATTTTTCTACTCCTAAAAACTGCCTTTCCATTGGATTTTAGGTTAATCTTCTGCATTCCCCTGCCCGTGAGTATCTCCTACATTGCTTTAGTTCTGGAGTAGACTGTTTCAAAGCCAGATTAATGTGTGCTTTATCTGCTGCACCTATGCGTCAAAGTGACTGCTGCTGAAAAACGTGCTCATCGATCATTAAAGTGAATATAAATGAGCTAAACAACAATAAAACTAGTATAAACTATATATTTTAGGAAACTAGAGAGGACATACTTTCGAATGTGACAATTTTAAAATAACTAAAATTTGCTTGAAAATGACTAATGAAGGGGTCGATGAATACCTTAACCCAACAGCGGTCGCGCCTCTTAGACAGAGCAGTTTTGTCGCGGCGATTCCTTAGATCACATTGTTGTAAAATTAGTTGAATTGCTCTGAGTTCATGCCTTTGCTGCAGAGTTCTAAATGGTAGCGTTCACACGCATGTCCACATAGTTTTCATTCACACATATTTGTTAGTTAATGGTAAGATTTGTTGCTAACGCATTACTCCGCAACCGTAAGCTTTGCCTTTTTTCATGCTCGCTGATGTGTCCGTAAAGAGTTCCTCAATTTTGTATCGTAGAGTGGACTTGAAAGAGTAGTGGGAACGATAAGTCATCGCAGAAGAAACACCTGGCAAGACCACTTCTACAAGGCCATATGCCACACTCAATCCTGATACATGTGTGTTCGACAACCAAGGTCTTAAGATGTAAGTTAGCCTATTTACAGGCGCGGATCTAGAGTTTGGCTTTGGTGGGGGGGGGGGGGGGGTCACAGAATCGAAATTGTTAAGAAAAATGGTATCACTAACAACGCAATCACAAAATAGCCAAACGTACGAAACCAGACCATTTTTTTTGCAAGTTACATGGATAGAAATTTGATGCGTTTAGCGCACCAAAAATATTCGTACAAATTGCAACGCCGTGTTTTGCGACTTTTACATCGAGCTTCGAGAAAAGTATCAAGGTACGTTACAGTTTCAGCAAGTCGAGTTGGTACCGACAAAGGGAGAAAGTCACAGCTTAAATTGCCAACCAAACTTGAGGTTTGGACGTCGGCAAAATTTGTTGGTGCGAAAAAAAAAGCCCAAAATTCCTATCCGTGCATTGCTGCACATTCATCGTGACATCACTATAGACATCGATTCGGTAATAACAAGGTTTGCTAAACAAAATAGACGAGTTGATTTTGTTATATAAATAATCGTTTTTATATAACAGGTATGAAGTTGTAAATATATACAGTTGTAACAGAACATAATAATTGCAATAAAGATATTTTCAGTATTGAATAAAATGAAAAAAAAAAACCTGTTTTTCAGTTAAAATTCGTTACGTTTTATTTGTCTGGTTATTGTGTTTTCATTTTTTGAGTTTGCAAAAAGAGTTTCAGCAGTCACTTAAAAGAAAAACTAAAGGAGTCATATAGGCTATATATATTTTATTGCCTCGTAATATAGTTAGTAACCTATTCAGGTAAAATTATCTCATTTTCTCGTCTGCGAAATTGTAGGTACAAAATATACTTAAGTAGCCGGTACATAAAATTTAGCAACAATCAACGGTACTCACGATAAGTCTTTAAATTAGGGGCTCATTCCGGTAATTGGACCCTACTTCAACATAGCAGTGTCTGCACATGTTCGTTCAATTGGTGCTCTTCACACCTTAACTATGACGTCACTGTCCTCATTGATACCCACCTCCTTATACGGTATGGCTGCCCAACTTCATCTTGAACGTTCCAAGGTTGTCTGCTCAGTCGTTGTCTATGTGTTATACAGGGTTCCCAATAAAGTAATATTTATTTATTATTTATTGAAAATCCAGATAGTTTGCTATACATGAGTGTATTAGGGCAACGATACTAGGGCTATAGTTTTGATCAGTAAATTATTATTGGTCCTTAATACTAAATTATGAAACTAGATTATTGTAGATGTGGGGAATGAACTTAAGGAACTGTTTGAAACAGCAGGATTTCATAAACAGGTAATAAATTAATAATAATAATAATGAAATGAAAATCCACAGCCTGCTTCCAGTCTCCGACCGGGTCAGGAATGGAATGAATGAAGCCCCCATCTAGCGGCGAGGATATGAACTGTGCCGGCTGCCGAGGCCTGACGCACTCCTCTGGGGCAATGATTAAATGAATGACAGATGAAATGAAATGATAGTGGAGAGTGTTGCTGGAATGAAATTGCGACAGGGAAAACCGGAGTACCCGGAGAAAAACCTGTCTGCCTCCGTTTTGTCCAGCACAGATCTCACATGGAGTGACCGGGATTTGAACCACGGACCCAGCGGTGAGAGGCCGGCGTGCTGCCGCCTAAGCCACGGAGGCTCAATAATAATAATAATAATAATTATTATTATTATTATTATTATAACAATGTTATTGGTTTTGCGTCCCTTTTAACGACTGGAGCTTTTAGAGACGCTGGGGTGCCAGAATTTTGCCCTGATGGGGATCTTTAACGTGCCAGTAAATCTGCTGACACGCCTCCCTCGCATTTGCGCACTCTCAAATTACCAACTGACTGTGCCAGGATTTAGATCCCGCAACCTTGGGCACAGCAGTCGAGAACGTTATCGCTGAGCCACGCAGTCAGTCACCCAATAATGTAATGTACAATAATAGTCTATAGGCCTACGTCGTCAATTGTTTCCTAAACCCTTTTATTACTCACTTATGGTAACTGGTCCTGTGAAATAAAGCACTGATATCGCAAAAAACGTTAGTGATGAAGAGTGTTAATATATTGGCATTCATAATGCCCAATATGGTGGGTTCAAATCCAGCCGAAGTCATCGGATTTTTAAGAACGTTAAAATTCTTCAGTATGCCTTCCTTCGGAGGAGAAGAAAAGCCGGTGGGCCCATGTCATTGATTTATGGCACGTAAAAGAACCTACCATTTTAATTGGTGATGTATAGCAAATTTTGTACGATATATTTGGCTAGTACACAACTCTCTATCAAGTTCCAACGTTCGCCGCTAATGTTTAGTGACAGTAGCATCTTATACCCAAAGTTGGAACTACTTGAACTTGTTGGGAGCCCTCAGGCGTTCAATAAAAATGCCCAGTTTTGGCCGTTGGCTACGATTCATATACAGTATCATAATGTCCTAGCAAAACGCATGGGGGAAGCAGTTTCCTTACGAGGCTAAGTGTACCCTGTTTGAGCCCTCAGACCAGAATAAAATGTCTTGGGCGGAGTCGGGAAATAAACCCGGATATCAAGAATGACAGCCAGGAATGCTACTCACTACACCACTAAGTGGCCTATTTTTATTTTAAATTGATGGAATAACGTTTCTTGCTATATTGGATAATAATAATAATAATAATAATAATAATAATAATAATATGTCTGTTGGATTCACAAAAAATACCACCTGATGTAATTGGGCCGATATTTTAGGCAACACTGGAAAATGGATTCTACCTTAATAGACCTACTTCAATGTTCAATTCTTGTTCTTCCCTCTGTAAATAGAAATTTATAAATAGACTTCTTATTTTAAACTGATCATAATTACCTAGGTAAGCTACATACTGTACTTTCCTGATCTTTTTTCTATTAGGCTACTTCCATTCACTCTAAATGATATTCACCATGTAGCCTATAAGGACATTTAAACTAATTTTACAACAAGGTGAACTAGGAGATCGCCGCGAAAAAACTGCTCTGTCTAAGAGTCCACTACCGGGTTAAGGATTGGAGTCTATTTCTGCCCTTCTCTCACGCACACGCTTACCGTACATTAACCCTTATAAGTACCAAGGCTGGATATATCGGGCCCGTTTTTTATAAAAAGAATATTTAGTAGCCTACTTGGTTTGTGTATTCTCTCCGGATGGTGGTAGACTATGGGGAAAGAAATAGAGTCGACGTGTAAAAAAGCCAATGCAGTGAGTCCTCAGTCTTCAGAGATGTTACAATTTTTAGATTAACAATGAAAGATACATTTCTGAAAAGACAGCTCGAGATTTACTTTTCTTCGCTAATATAAAAATTGTAAAGATCTGAATTTTTGTCTTTTTGAGTTTTTTAATCATTTTAGACAGTTAGTGTTTTGGAAATAATTTTGATATAAGACATTTTAGAAAAAAACATGTTTCAATCTTGCAACTTCATTTGTATCAACTTACTGTTTGCTGGAGAAGGATATAATGTAACCGAACCAGGTACACTGTACGCAAGAATTACAATTTATTGATTTTCGGTATTATTTTCCTATTTCATTAAGAAGTCTATGGGGAAGGAAATAGAGTTGAGGTGTACGTAAAAAGAGCCAATGCAGTGAGTCCTCAGTCTTCAGTCTTTCATCTTTAATCTAAAAATTGTAACAGATCTGAATTTTTGCCTTTTAGAGTATTTTTTATTCATTTTAGACAGTGTTTTGGAAATAATTTTGAAATCAGCCTTTTTATATATAAAAAAAGAAGTTCCGTGACGAACTAAAGAGCCTACTTTTCTTAAAATTTAAGATTCATGCCAATGATTAATCTATATGGATCTATCTAGAATAATTACGAAATTAAGTTGGTAATATCGAAATGTCTAATTGGTTCGAAATACTGTACACATGCCATAATGTAGCCTAATAGAGAACTACAGTTGGCAGCCTTGGTGACTGAATATATCCTTAGTTCCATCTCTTAAGGTACAGAATACAAAATTTGGTTGAAGTCCAATGGGAAGCATGAACGTTACATGCACTTAATCATTGGATTTAACAGCGCGCGTAAAATCATGTTGGCAACAATGACATACATGTATTGGTCAGAAATAATCTGAAATAATATGAACTATCGTTGTGTCAATTTTGAATGAAATCCATTAATTAGTATAGAAGTTACATGCATTTTAAAATTGGACCTATCAGCAGGCTTAGAATCATGTTGGCAGCACTGGCGTAGGCCTATATTAGTTATTCCAAATTAATCTAGAATGACAGGTACTATACGTGTGCAAAGTTTAGAGCTATTGGCTTGCATACTTTCTGATATATTGATATTAGGGTAACAAAAATGGAGACAGTATTTGTTAACAGTTGGCAGCCCTGGTTGCTCTTAAGAATACGCATAGCCATATCTGTTATGGTACACATAGCACACACGATTTTTGGTTGAAATCCAAATGATAGTATAGAAGTTACATGTATTTAAAGTTGGACCTCTCAGCAGGCTTAGAATCATGTTGGTAGCACTGACGTATATAAGTTACTCTAAATTAATATGGAATATCAGGTACTATACGTGTGCATAGTTTAAAGCTGTCGGCTTGCATACTTTCTGATATATGGGTATTTGGATTTAAAAAATTGAGAGCATTTATTAACAGTTGGCAGCCCTGGTGGCTCTTAAGAATATGCTCAGTCATATCTGTTTATGTACACATAGCACATACGAAATTTGATTGAAATCCAATTGATAGTGTAGAAGTTATATGCATTTAACCTTTGGACCTATCAGCTGGCTTAGAATCATTTTGGCAACACTGCCATGTATAGCCTCCTGGAAATTAAACTGCAAAATTATTATCTATACGTGTGCCAATTTTTAAATAGCTCCCATTCATACCTTCCAAGATATCCAACATGGAACTCAAATTTCAATTGCGATTTTTCAGCAGTTGGTAGCACTGACATCATTTTCAAATATCGCCGTGAGATATTCAGGTATAGATCTCTACTCCTACCAAATTTTGTTTTGATTGCTCCAGCCGTTTAGGAGTTGATAGGGGGGGGGGGGGGACACACACACAGCCAGACAGACAGACAGAAGGACAGACAGACAGACAGACACACATTTGCCCGATCTCATAAGTCTACTTTTTCCTCATTTTTGCAAAATGTGAAAAGTAGGCTAATAAAAAATGTGTCAATCTTGCAACTTCATTTGTATCATCTACTGTTTGGTAAAGAAGGTTATGATGTAACCGATATCGGTACACGGTTCTCAAGAATTACAATTTTTTGACTTACGGTAACTTATTATTTTCCCATTTCATTAAACTTTTTGAATAAGGTGTTTGGGCAGACATGGTCTTTTTCATGTCTTTTCGTATTAATTATTTATTTGAGTTATTAATTAATGAAAATGAAAATCCACAACCTGCTTCCAGTCTCCGACCGGGTCAGGAATGGAATGAATGAAGCCCCCATCTAGCGGCGAGGATATGGACTGTGCCGGCTGCCGAGGCCTCACGCACTCCTCTGGGGCAATGATTAAATGAATGACAGATGAAATGAAATGATAGTGGAGAGTGTTGCTGGAATGAAATGTTGACAGGGAAAACCGGAGTACCCGGAGAAAAACCTGTCTGCCTCCGTTTTGTCCAGCACAGATCTCACATGGAGTGACCGGGATTTGAACCACGGACCCAGCGGTGAGAGGCCGGCGTGCTGCCGCCTAAGCCACGGAGGCTTAGTTATTAATTAATAATGATTAATATTGTTGCTTTCAGTCGGTCAACACAAAATAATTCCAATTACTGGAATATGTGAAAAGAAATCCTGTAATTTTTGATAGTATTTTGTAAAACTGTTTGTCTTGCAGATTTGGATATGATGATGCTCGCTTGGGATGATGCTCGCTTGACGACCGAAACATGTCATCCCTTAGTCTTGTTCGTCTTCTTGTTCTTATTTTTCTTCTACTTCTTCCTCTTCTTCTTCTTCTTTCTCCTCTTCGTCTTCTTCCTCATCTTCCTCTTCCTCTGCTTCTTCTTCTTCTTCTTCTTCTTTTCTTTCTTCTTCTTCTTCTTCCTCCTCCTCTGCTTCTTCTTTTATTTCCTCTTCTTCCTCTTCTCTTTACTTATTTCTTCTTCTTCTTCTTCTTTATTTTTACTTCTTCCTCTTCTTCTTCTTCTACTTCTTCTTCTATTTCTTCTTCAATATCTATAAATCTTAATCACATGTAATTTATTTCAGGTTTTCTTCACTTATTCCAGTAGTTGGAATTATTTTGTTTTCAGCGACTGAAAGCTGCAATATTAATTGTTAATAAGACAACACTGAAAAATGGCTTGAAAGTTATTTTTAAACTTGACTTGGCATTTTTAACATAATCACTCATAATACCTTTGCATCAAAAGGGCCCATAGCTACCTAACATTCCATAAAGTTTGAACTGAACCATGGGAACTCGCTTTACTTTGTTAAAATTTAGGAAAGAATTTATTCGAATGGACAGAGATGGAAGTTTGTGAGTGTTACGAGCCTGCACCATCTATATATATAAAGCACAAAGTTTGTCTGTCTGTCTGTCTGTCTGTCTGTCTGTTATGTATACAAATCTACACCGTTTCACCGATCTGAACCAAAATTTGTATACTTACCCTTTGGAACCCTGCGGGTAACCCCGTCAACATTAAATTTCGGACAGACCACCCCATGCCCTGCATTTAGGCCCTTTTGCACAAATCTACACCGTTTCACCGATCTGAACCAAAAGTTGTATATTTAACCTTTGGAACCCTGCGAGTAACACTGTCCACTTGAAATTTCGGACAGACCACCCCATTCCCTGCATTTAAGCCCTTTGGTCCAAATCCACACCGTTTCACCGATCTCAACCAAAATTTGTATATTTACCCTTTGGAACCCTGCGAGTACCACTGACCACTTAAAATTTCGGACAGACCACCCCATTCCCTGCATTTAGGCCCTTTGTTCCAAATCTACACAGTTTCACCGATCAGAACCAAAATTCGTATTCTTACCCTTTGGTGCCCTGCGAGTAACACTGTCTGCTTGAAATTGCGGACAGACCACTCCATTCCCTGCATTTAGGCCCTTTGGCCCAAATCTATACCGTTTCACCGATCTCAACCAAAATTTGTATATTTACCCTATGGAACACTGCGACTAACACTGTCTGCTTGAAATTTCGGACAGACCACGCCATTCCCTGCATTTAGGCCCTTTTTGCACAAATCTACACCGTTTCACCGATCTGAACCAAAATGTGTATACTTACCCTTTGGAAACCTGCGAGTAACACTGTCTGCTTGAAATTGCGGACAGACCACTCCATTCCCTGCATTTAGGCCCTTTGGCCCAAATCTACACCGTTCCACCGATCTCAACCAAAATTTGTATATTTACCCTTTGGAACACTGCGACTAACACTGTCTGCTTGAAATTGTGGAGAGGCTACTCCATCCCATGCATTTAGGCCCTTTGGCACAAATCTACACCGTTTCACCGATCTGAACCAAACTTTGTATACTTACCCTTTGGAACCCTGCGAGTAACACTGTCTGCTTGAAATTGCGGACAGACCACTCCATCCCATGCATTTAGGCCCTTTGGTTCAAATCTACACCGTTTCACCGATCAGAACCAAAATTCGTATTCTTACCCTTTGGTGCCCTGCGAGTAACACTGTCTGCTTGAAATTGCTGACAGACCACTCCATTCCCTGCATTTAGGCCCTTTGGCCCAAATCTACACCGTTCCACCGATCTCAACCAAAATTTGTATATTTACCCTTTGGAACACTGCGACTAACACTGTCTGCTTGAAATTGTGGAGAGGCTACTCCATCCCAAGCATTTAGGCCCTTTGGCACAAATCTACACCGTTTCACCGATCTGAACCAAACTTTGTATACTTACCCTTTGGAACCCTGCGAGTAACACTGTCCACTTAAAATTTCGGACAGACCACCCCATTCCCTGCATTTAGGCACTTTGGCACAAATCTACACCGTTTCACCGATCAGAACCAATATTCGTAAACTTACCCTTTGGTACCCAGCGAGTAACACTGTCTGCTTGGAATTGCGGACAGACCACTCCATTCCCTGCATTTAGGCCCTTTGTCCCAAATCTACACCGTTTCACCGATCTCAACCAAAATTTGTATATTTACCCTTTGGAACACTGCGACTAACACTGTCTGCTTGAAATTGCGGCGAGGCCACTCCATCCCTTGCATTTAGGCTGTTAGGCACAAATCTACACCGTTTCACCGATCTGACCCCAATTTTATATACTTACCCGTAGAATCCGACAAGTAACACTGTTCACTTTAAATTTCGGACAGACCACACTATTCCCTGCTTTTTGGCCCTTTGGCAGAAAACTACACCGTTTCACCGATCTCAACCAGATTTTACATAATTACCCTTTGGAACTCGACGAGTAACACTGTCCACTCGAAATTTCGGACAGACCACTCCATTCCACGCATTTAGGCCCTTTGGCACAAATCTACATCGTTCACCGATCGAAAACAAAATGTGTATACTTACCCTTTGGAACCCGATGAGTAACACTGTCCACTTTAAAATTTGGACAGGCCACTCCATTCCCTGCATTTTGGCCCTTGGCACAAAACTACACCGTTTCACCGATCTCAACCAGATTTTACATAATTACCGTTTGGAACTCGACGAGTAACACTGTCCACTCGAAATTTCGGACTGACCACTCCATTTCCCGCATTAAGGCCCTTTGGTACAAATCTACATCGTTCACCGATCGAAAACAAAGTGTGTATACTTACCCTTTGGAACCCGATGCGTAACACTGTCCACTTGAAATTTCTGACATACCACTCCATTCCCTGCATGTAGCTCAGGAATTCCTCGGGGTTGCCAGCTTCCTAACTCACCAGTCATGAGCCCTTGAGGGTGTACCAGAAGTGGTGGGTCTACACACACCCTGCCTCTTTGAGGGCCTTGAGCAGAAGACAGGAGATATTATGAAAAGGAAAAGAAGGCAGACCCCTCGAAGAATGAGGGTATCAGGAAAGATGAGACAAAGCCAATTAAGGCGGGAAATTGAAAGACTCCCTAGCCCTCGGATACCCTAATACAGTCTGGGTCGGAAGAGAACAAGAGTTGACCAAGGGAGGCCGACAGGAAAGAGAACTGAAATGAGCCCGGCACCAGGAAGTAGAAGCGATGCCAGACTCATCTGGGGTTCTGTGGTCGCCAACCCACGTCCCACAAGTTGTGAGACCCTGGGGGGGGGGTGCAGTTGTGAGAATAGCTTGCTGATTCATCGCGAGGTGACTTGAGAGTTACTTTCCAGAGCCCGCCGTGTTATCTCCTGCTGTCTATGCTGATGCCAGCACAGGGCCGTGGCGAAACAGTGAGTGATTCCCGGTCAATCTGTATAGAACGGGGAACCCCGAACGTGTGTCATCATATTTCGTCATCATCTGCGATCATTTCAGGTTCGTGCAGCTCGGACCTATATTCTTTGTCTTTGCCGAGCAGTACGCTCTTTCACTAGACGCATCCAGTACAGGCCTAAGCCAGAAAATAAGGTTGAGACTTTGGAAGACATCGAAGCTAGACACCTGAATTACCTATATCAGTTTTAAAATAACACCATGTTCGTTTAGTAGTCATTTTTTCATTACCTTATTATTATCATCATAAGTGCAAATGACCTAGATGTTACGCGCATCATACCAATAATCACCGCCGCATAAAGTCTTTCTCGACTGTGATTTTTAAAATATTTATTTTTGGTTGGTTGGTTCTTAAGTTTAGGGGCTGCGACAACGCGGTCATGTAGCCTCGTGTAATTTGGGTGTGTGTAGAATCTGTCTGATAACCGGTGTTAATTGTGATGACTGTATTAGTGTGTGTTATCTGTTTTTAAATTTAAATACAAACTGCAACTTAGAATTCTTCTAATAGTTCGTACTTTTGCCTCCAAGCGCCACCGTCAACGACTACTAGGTCAAGTTCGGAACTTAGCTACTAGACGCCACTGCAGTCGGCTCTTGGCAACGGACGTAGGCATCTATGAGCGTTGTTTACCTATCAAATTTAGCTTCACACAGGTGTAATTAGTGGAAGGTTCTTTAACATGCCATAAATCTGACATGGGACCGCCGCTTTACTTCCCTTCCGAAGAAAGGCATACTGACTGATTTTAACGCTCTTAAAATATCCGACGACTTCGGCCGGGTTTGAACCCGCTATCTTGGGCATAGAAGCTCAGCATGCTACCAAATACGCCACCGAAGCCGCCATATAGTTATTTTTATTACAGTACATTGTGTACATTATACGTTGAAGTGTCAATTCAATACCGGTAGTAGTTTCCCTTATCATCCTCATCGTAAGAGCAAATGACCTACAGTAGATGTTACGCCCATTACACCATTAATCACCACACACAATAAGTCTTCCTCGCCTGTGAATTTTGAAATATGTATTTCTATTACGGTAGTTTGTAAGTTTTACGTGTCAATTCAACAGTAGTTTTTATTATCATCCTTATCAAAAGGGCAAATGACCTAGATATTACTCCCTCATTGTCTTTGGGGGCAAATGACTTAGATTTTAAGTCCATCATATTTCTAAGGAGACCTTAAAACATTATCATCATTCCACCGGGCGAAGCCGGGTACTACTGCTAGTACTCTGATAAAAGCTTTAATTTTACTTGTCAGCATAATTTACGTGAGCACGCTAACCAAACAGACACGCTAGCAGTCCCTTCCTGGATAACACGGGCGAGAGTTATTTCCAGCTTCGTCTAATGAACATCTGCACATGTGAAGTGGGGTGGGGTGGGGACCACAAATCAATCTCATGTACGGTAGATCTTCGTGCTTGTACACACACGTAGCCGGCTCAAATTGCAACAACCCCACGGGAATTAAACTGTGCGAGCGAGATAGCGACAGGACAGACGTGACATGTAATGCAGATTGCCTAAATGCCTGGGCTTGCTGGCCCAGCTAGGGTGGAGCTATTCGGTATGGATCCGCGCTGAGCACAAGCATGCGCAGGAGATAAGGTCTGTGATTGGTGGAACCTGGATCCTTCTTCTCACTCACTCTGTACGTTAGCCCGTTAGTACGCTTATTACTCTAGAACTATTCCAGAATAATAACCAGGACCCTGGAGAAAGACAGCAGTTTAATTTAGTTCGTACTGCTGGGAAATTTGCTGAGCAAACATGATTTAAATTAAACAGAATTTATTACATTAATTTTCCTCATGATTTTCTCTTACTTTATCTCCAGATATCAAATAGTGATAAAAAAGTAGTGCGAACGCTCCATGAGATCACAGGATATTATTATCAACATTATCATTATCTTCATATGGACGTGGCTACAGCGAGGGCCCTCTCTACAGAACCGAACTTCGCACACGCCGGGGCACTCTAGCTAGCCGCCTGTCGAGCAAGGCGATGGTGCTAGCAGTAGCGTAGCACCCAACATTTACACTTTTTAACGTATTTAATAATAATCATCATAACTTTCATGAATTTCAAAGTAGCTGCCGGAGATGCTGTCCATCATTTTCTAAACACACATTGCACCAACGTAGGAAGTTTTGGTACACTCGCTGTAATTCATCCTCACTGATATTTCGTATCGGTGCAGTTATTTCGTTCTCGAGAGCCTCCAGATTACATGGATTGTTTCTGTATACATTTTGTTTGAGATTGCCCCACAAGTAAAAATCGTACGGCGCTGAAACTTACGAACACATTTATTGAAGGACTTCTTCTTAAGAAGATAAGTTTGCACTATGAAAATTCGTTGTTTTGTTCCATACCTACCCATGTTCACGGGATACGAAATAACCTACAGCACTTCACCACAAGTCGTAATTATCTCAACTACAGAGGTGTGCAAATTATTAGACTTACCCTAAATAAAAAATGTAAATCAGTCACGCCTTTTGTATTCAAAATCATTTTATTTTATTTTATTTTTATTACCCTACTTGTAAGCCTCCGTGGCTTAGGAGGTAGCACGCCGGCTCTCACCGCTGGGTCCGTGGTTCAAATCCCGGCCACTCCATGTGAGATCTGTGCTCGACAAAACGGAGGCAGACAGGTTTTTCTCCGGGTACTCCGGTTTTCCCTGTCAAAATTTCATTCCAGCAACACTCTCCACTATCATTTCATTTCATCTGTCATTTATTTAATCATTGCCCCAGAGGAGTGCGTCAGGCCTCGGCAGCCGGCACAGTTCATATCCTCGCCGCTAGATGGAGACTGGAAGCAGGCTGTGGATTTTCATTTTCATTTCATTACCCTACTTAGTGCTGTTTTCTCCCCTATGGACTTACAAATTTTTCTAAAGATATTGCCTCTGGGAATTTTCAAAATTGGAGATTCTGAGGGATAACTGGGCTGGGTCCATTTTTTTTCTTTTTTCATTTCTTTTAGAATGTAGGCATAGGCCTACCAACTAAAACAGGCGATTTCAATCCATTGCCGATGAATCTTTGAACAGTTCAAGATTGGACCATCAGTAACAAAAAACTTCATATTCCTTTGCTCTAATATCATACAAGAAGTAGAATAAAATAATCAAAGTGGAACGTGTGTCATTCTGCATTAGCAAGACTACTACGAGGGCTGTTTTTTTGAAGTTCCGATGGACTGTATTAAAATAACAGATTGGCAAACCAAACTGATTTTACTAGACTACTAAATGTTTGCTTGTTTAATTCTTATGTTTCAGCATAATCGCCAAAACAATTGATACATTTGTCGTATCGTTACACCAGCTTTCCAATGCCCTCGGCAAAAAAGCTGCCGCCACTGAGGTGGAGAGTCTCCTGAAGATTTTCCTTTTTGCCGAGACGTTGCCGCCCAACCATACCTTCAATTCTCGAAAAAGATGAAAATCATTCACGACCGCACTGTGCCAACGTTACGGTAGACTTTTTCAAAGAATTCAAGTGTGAAGTTTTGGACCATCTGCCGTTTAGTCCAAACCAGCACTGAATGATTTTCACCTTTATATGCACTGAGAAATTCGTCCCAGTTACTTGTAGTGTGATCCAAAGATATTTGAACTGGTTCTGAGGCACTTGTGTATGCTCTCCGCAGACAATGTAGTCTTCCCTCGGCAAAAGTCCTCCTCTCCTGAAAACCATAAGTTCTTTCTTCCGTAGGTTCATTCTTAGTTTATTATCATCTGCACATTTTGTGAATCCTTTATGTTATCATAGCCTGACGCTATGTCGTCCGCATAGCCTATATGTTCACATTCTGTACTCCCTCTTTGATGTTTGAGGGGAGATCCTGAAATATATGAGTTTAATTAATAACTTGGATGACTAGTTCCGATCATCAAGCGATCATCATCGATTATTTACACTCAGGCTATCAATCTATTAATCTCAAGTCATGTTACAGACGTTTATTGTTAACTAGCGTAACTTGTCATGTTTTTTTAGTACTAACGTGTGATATATTATTGTTAGAAACATTTTTAAATGACACAGAGAGCACTCACACTATACGTATCCAGTTTAGCAAAAACGTTGAAAAGTTACAAGACCTGGAAAAGTGTCTAAATGCGTGTTTTGAAGAGCTCTATCATATTTCAAAATAAAATTTGGAAAATTGCTACCGGCTCAAATAATATTTTGAGAAAACATGCTAAAAACGCTTGTTTTTAAAATGGAACTTGTTCTACAGATTTAAATGAAATTGAACTTTGTTTAAATCAATTCCTTGATTCTTTATCTTCAATATTCGGAAAGCAGAATTTATTAAAATGCAAGTAGATATTTCGATTTTGATTTAACCATGTATGGGTCAACACTAACGCTCGTAGTAATGGATTTAGCGAACTATACGAACTATATGGGCTACGACAAAGGATGTGGTCCAACGCTTGCTGTCCATGACTTGTTAGTTTAGTGGGTGTCACCATGGCGCCAACATGCAAGAGGCGTTTGGTTAATACACAAAATATTCAAAAGTGGAATAATAAAATAAAAAAGCAGAAAGTAGTAACATTCAGCAACGAACTTGTTTTTTTAAATCCAAAATTCTTGATCTTCAAGTCATGTGTTCAATGTTCAGTTACTAGCCTGAATTTTTGCTTTGATAATGTTAAAGACTATTGAACTTCAAGTTTAATTGTTTAGTAGCCTATGATTATCTGATATTGTTAATTGCATATGAATTAATGTACTTTGCTGGTTATTTGGAAGGAGGGGCATGAAGGAGAAACACAATTATCACAGTGGATTTTGCAGTCATAGCGAAGGTAAGAAAAATTACTTCTGGAAAATACTCGTAGTTCTCTTGATTCGTTTGTGCTCTGGTAGAGAACTTGGTTGACGGTGTACTGGTCTGCAGGAGGGAGGGATCCTCAAGGAAAGGGTTGGAGTTTCTGCCACGCTGAGCCGGGCTCAGGCAGAATCCTACTTTTACGACTGCCTCAGTGAAATATGTCCCACCACAGCAGCATGTGCACATTTTGGAAATGCAGATGGGTGCCGGGTTTATCTTATTTATTGCCTCTCTCCATTGTCTCCTCCTGCAAGCTTTACTTTACTAGCATTGGGGACAGTAATTTTCATCATGCCGACCACTTTGATTGATTTGTTAATTTCTCAATTTAAGGATTGCAACATACAGATCATCAGACCCATTAAAATGAACAAGAAGGATTTACAATCCCTGAAAAAGTGAAGGTGGCAATAATAATAATAATAATAATAATAATAATATTTGAAACCTCAAAACCATTCTTCAAATTGACAAAACCAGACTAACAGTAGTCATATTTGTTGACTTCAAAAAGGCATATGACTCTGTAGACCGAGAGACGTGTTAGAGGAATTCCAAGTTGACAAGAAGACAAGGGAATTGACCATGTAAATGCTGACGCTGACTGACACAATATCGAAAGTAAAAGCTTTAGGAGACATTTCAGAACCATTTGAAGTCAAAACAGGGGTCAGGCAAGGAGATGGGTTATCTCCATTACTGTTTAATTTAATCCTGGAAAAAGTATTTAGGATACGGCAAAATGGGACTAGCCTCCTTCTTCTTCTTCTTCTTCTTCTTCTTCTCCTTCTTCTTCTTCTTCTTCTTCTTCCTCCTAGTGCAGGGTCCTGCCTTTTGGTCATTAACCTTCATTTTGTCCGGTTTCGTGCGTCAGATGGATTTAGGCCGGTCATTTTTAAGTCACCATTTATTGTGTCTTAGCAACGCTGCTTCAGTCGTCCTCTGGGGCGTAGGCCTTCAATCTCAAAATGAAGGACAGTTAGTAACAGTATCAGACGCTGCACGTAGGGCATGGCCATACCATCGGAGCCGTTTCTCTCTCATTTTGTCCACAATTGGGGCGACACAATTTTGATCCCGAATTGTGTCGTTTCTGACATGGTCAATAAGGGAGATGCCCATTGTCCAACGGAGCATTCTCATTTCCATGGAGTGTAGGTGACGTTCTGACTAGTGGGACTAGGCTATAGGCTAGATGGTAGATGTTTCCGAAACAAAATTCATCTTGATGGAAAAGGAAGAGCTCACCTAAGAGCTAGATTACTTACTACTAACAAGTAAGCTATTACTAAACGAATAACATGATTATTAAGATAGACAAGAATTACCTAACCTCGATAGTAGTTAACAGAATCTACCTAATAACTAAATAATTTTCATCTAAATAAATAAAAATATCTGCATGACAATTAGGTGAACAAGTGAAAATGTATTAAATATGATTGTGGTTACTGAACAAATAAAATCTAAAGTGAATCTAACAGTTGTCGGTGAGTTTGCTACGGGACGAACAGATCACGTTTTGTTTAGGATGGCAGCCGTAGGGAAAAACACTCAAGATTCTTTCGCACAGGAACTCCGACGCAACTGCCTTGAGGGAGTCCGTATGTTAAGATTTCACATATTTTAGCATTTACTAATTATTTAATATCCAATGTATTTTTAAATATATTAATCTGAAATTTGAAACATATATTCTACAAACATCACTTTAACAGACTATAAATGTACCTATATATCAAGTCAGTAGTTTTTTTAAAATAATTATGATGATTAATTAAGAGTAATGAATATGATAGGTACATTTTTCAAAATGACAGTTTTTCCAAGACACTTGAAATTTTGGAGACCTAATGGTGTCATGTGTGGCTATATAATGACATTATCTCAGAATGCTGACTTATTTTGTATGGTTGCAATTGACAATATCATTGATCGCAATTAATTTCCATATAAAAACAATGGATTTCTGGGAATGAAACTAAAAGTTGTCATGCCAAAAATTCCAATGTAGTTTCATATTATTTTCTAAGTGTTAGCCTACTATACCTGTTCCAAACCTCAGACTGATATCTCTATAAATATTTAGAAAATAGTGCCAGAAGTTAAAAAATTGTATTTTTGATAAAATAGCCAGTAAAGTTCAAACTTATAATTTCTGAAGTTCTAATGCGCATCATTTTCCTCCTCTTTTCTTTACCTCTTCTGTCTCTTCTCCTGTATTCTGGACTCATTAGACTGGGATTGTGATCTTCGCTGACTCGCCGGATATCGATAGCATACAGCGAACGTTCCATACTTTACCAGTACATATTCTGGGAGAGAATGTTTGTAGAATGTCATCACGTAGATTAATCTTTTACACTCAAAGTAAGTTATTTGCTGAGAATTGACCAATACAGGTGACCAATCAAAATAGCCTAGGATAGGCCTACTCGTAAAATAGCAAAAGAAGCAGAGGTTTAGAAAACAATTCCAATTTCGTTTATTGAAGTCTGCTAATTATGAGCTAATAGCAGGTATTGATGAGTTCATAACGCAAGATCAACTCATTTTCTTATTTTGCTATCGAGAAGAAATACGTGAGACCTTGCAGAACTATTTTCGTGCTGGCAATTAAAGCCAGCTCATTTCACTCGATAATTGAGGTCTCATGCGCCTAACCAGACGGGGTCTGCACGGGTCACGAGGCGAGGAAAACACAAGTGAACCGTGTGTTTGAATCTGTGACCCTTGAAATCATTCACATTAAATCAATTTAGCGACTTGGTCTAACGCAACGGGATATGTGTTTCTTTCGGTCCGGGGTTACCGTCTGCCTCTTCCACTTACGTTATTTGTTCACTAGACCTGCTCAGCTTACTATAAACAACTGGTGATTCGGGTTCAAATTCCGAGGGTGTCCAATATTTTCAGTAAATTCTATCCAGACACAGCTGAATACAAAAGTATAAGTTGATGGTTTTACGAAACCTACTACTACTACTACTACTTTCTTCGGCTTTTCCCGATTAATTGGGGTCGCCGGAGCCAACCAGACTCATTTTGGTTTTGGCTGGGGATTTAAGGCCGGATGCCCTTCCTGACGCCACGTGATTTTTCAGGTGAAAATTCCACCCCGCTGTCACCGGGATTCGAACCCCGGCCGTCCGGGTGAAAGACGAGCAGCTAAGCCACTGCGCCATCACGCTCCCCTATGGTTTTACGAAACCAAACCATAGAATCATGGATATTTATTTATTCGTCCATTCGTATTAAAACCATCACGCACACTTCAACAACAGGGATCAAAGTATGCTGCTCTTGTTGCAATGCTAACTAGTTGTGGATGTAACATGCTTCAACAACAGGGATCAGAGTCTACTGCCCTTGTTGCCATACTAACTTGTTGTCGATGCAACATGCTTCAACAACTGAGATCAGAGTCTGCTTGCCCTTGTTGCCATGGTGACTAGTTGTACGAAGTTTGTCGATGTAACACGCTTCAATGAGTGCTATCTACTGAACTAGAACGCATATAATAGACCTAGATGACGAACACGTTTTGCTATGGTAACCATCGTGTAGGATTTTTCCATGTTATTCACAAATAGTCCCCAAGCCCTAAAACCCTTTTTAGAAATGGCGAAAACAAAGTTTAAAACACGATAAATTTAACCCTTCTAGAGATGGGGGTAGGTTACTTTCCGAATAAAGCCAAATATTTTGCCCGTTGTATTTCAGGCGGCTCATTTACCGTGTGTATCAAATATCACCAACTTGCTAGGATATACCGTCTTTGTCAGTGTCATAGTTTAAAGTTAATGCTGTTAATTCATTCGAGGAACTTGGGACATCTTGGTCATCAACTCCGTGTCGTGAGGTGAGTGTTGAACTCGTCAGACATCCTGTATTCCTGTGATGACTGTGTAACTGTATTCGGGGCAGGGATGAGGTAGGCGTGCCAGCGTCTTAAGTTAGGAACCATCCCGAGATCAGCCTGCATTAGAAGTGGTAAATCACAGAAGACTACTACCAGGATGACTGACGGAGGAATTGAGCCCTCCTCTTCAAGAGGCTGAGTTTACCCCGTTTCAGCCCTCAGACAAGAATTATATTTCTTGGCAGAATTCGGAATTGAGAGCCTCCGTGGCTTAGGCGGCAGCACGCCGACCGCTCACCGCTGGGTCCGTGGTTCAAATCCCGGTCACTCCATGTGAGATCTGTGCTGGACAAAACGGAGGCAGACAGGGTTTTCTCCGGGTACTCCGGTTTTCCCTGTCAAAAATTTCATTCCAGCAACACACTCCACTGCCATTTAATTTCATCTGTCATTCATTTAATCATTGCCTCAGAGGAGTGTGACAGGCTTCAGGAGCCGGCACAGTTCCTATCCTCGCCACTAGATGGGGGTTTCATTCATTCCATCCCTGACCCGGTCGGTCGACTGGAAGCAGGCTGAGGATTTTCAGTTCAGAATCGAACCCGAACCACCGTGGCGACAGCCAAGAATGTTAATCGCTACACTAGCAAGTGGGCACCAGTAAATGACTACTAAGCACATTAGTGTTCCACGCGTGAATTAGCGTCAGGTTTAGAGAAGCATGTAACGGTGGGATCTAATCGTGAATAGGCTTGCTGTCCCCGTTCTTCCAGACCAGGGGTCTTCAAACGTTTTAGCTTTAGGGCCACACTGACTCCTCCACTAAGTTACAAGGGCCAAGACCTAGCAAGCTCATCATACCAACATACTGTAATTGCGATTACGTGCGAATTTTGGTTTCGGGACTATCCGGCGCTATCTTTGGCGCAGGGAGCGGGGGTAGACTCAGGTCCGTTTTTTGTGGCGTTTTTTTCCGCTTTCGACACTAATCTGTGTGAAAGAACATTGTCCAAAATGAAATACACAAAAACATTTACATGCGTCTGTCTGTGTGTGAGTGTGTGTGTGAGTGTGTGTGTGAGTGTGTGTGTGGACTCTGAGAGTCTGTCCCCCCCCCCCCCCCTATCAATTCAAACACGGTGAATCCGAATTGAACGAAATTTGGTACAGAGGTAGCACTAGCAAAGGGCACCTCAGTGTCATGTTTTATATCGCCGCCATCTTGACGTAAACGTAATGGCGGCCACCCAAATGTTCAAAGCTTAATTCAAATTACGACCAACCTATTCATCTGATCTCTACCAAATGTTGTTACCTTTTACCTTTATGTACGAAGAATAGTTTGACCAAACTACGAGGTAATTTGCCCTATAATTTGCGGATGGCGGCCATGTTTGTCTGCAAATCGATTCCCCTATCTTTTCAAACACGGTGAATCCGAATTGAACGAAATTTAGTACAGAGGTAGCACTAGCAAAGCGCATCTCAGTGTCATATTCTATATCGCCGCCATCTTGACGTAAACGTAATGGCGGCCACCCAATTGTTCAAAGTTTAAATCAAATTACGACCAACCTATCCATCTGATTTCTACCAAATTTTGTAACGTTATACCTTTATGTATGGAAAATCATTTGACCAAACTACGAGGTCATCTGCCCAATAATTTGTGGATGGCGGCCATATTTATGTGCAAATTGATTCCCCCTTATCTTTTCAAACACGGCGAAACGGAATTGAACGAAATTTGGTACAGAGGTAGCAGTAGCAAAGGGCACCTCAGTGTCATGTTTTAAATCGCCGCCATCTTGACGTAAACGTAATGGCGGCCACACAAATGTGCAAAGCTTAATTCAAATTACGACCAACCTATTCAACTGACCTCTACCAAATTTTGTAACTTTATACCTTTATGTATGAAGAATCTTTTGACAAATCTACGAGGTAATCTGCCCAATAATTTGCGGATGGCGGCCATGTTTGTCTGCAAATCGATTCCCCCTATCTTTTCAAACACGGTGAATCCGAATTGAACGAAATTTAGTACAGAGGTAGCACTAGTAAAGAGCACCTCAGTGTCATGTTTTATATCGCCGCCTTTTGACGAAAATGTAATGGCGGCCACCAAAATGTGCAAAGCTTAATTCAAATTACGACCAACCTATTCAACTGATCTCTACCAAATTTTGTAACATTATACCTTTATGTACGAAGAATCTTTTGATCAAACGACGAGGTCATCTGCGCAATAATTTGCGGATGGCGGCCATGGTTGTCTGCAAATCGATTCCCCCTATCTTTTCTTACATGGTGAAACCGAATTGAGCGAAATTTGGTACAAAGGTAGCACTAGCAAAGGGCACCTCAGTGTCATGTTTTAAATCGCCGCCATCTTGACGTAAACGTAATGGCGGCCACCCAAATGTTCAAAGATTAATTCAAATTACGACCAACCTATTCATCTGATCCCTACAACATTTTGTAACTTTATATCTTTATGTATGAAGAATCTTTTGACCAAACTACGAGGTCATCTGCTCAATAATTTGCGGATGGTGGCCATGTTTGTGTGCAAATTGATTCCCCCTATCTTTTCAAACACGGTGAATCCAAATTGAACTAAATTTAGTACAGAGGTACCACTAGCAAAGAGCAGCTCAGCTTCATGTTTTATATCACCGCCATCTTGACAAAAACGTAATGGCGGCCACTCAAATGTTCAAAGCTTAAATCAAATTACGACCAAGCTATTCATCTGATTTCTACCAAATTTTGTAACAGTATACCTTTATGTATGAAGAATCGTTTGACAAAACTACGAGGTCATCAGCCAAATAGTTTGCAGATAGCGGCCATGTATGTGTGCAAATCGATTTGTCATATCAATTCAAACACGGTGAAACCGAATTGAATGAAATATTGTACAGATGTAGCACTAGCAATGGGCACCTCATATTCATGTTTAATATCCGTATAGCACATTGTATTTCAACAAGCAACTACAACCAACATTCAATTATACTCCTTGAAAAGGACAAAGAGCTATAACAATACCCATGCATTTAGGAGAAAGTAGGCTGTATGTTCTTTACTGAACATCTTGTTCAAACTGTGGTCCTTACTTTGTGCTGATGTTCATTGTTCCCAATAATATCTCCCATGTTTATAGGGACTTGTGGACTTCTCATTTTTTAAAGTACTGTAGGTGTGAAACCTTCAGCTACAAAATGAATCTCACACATTTCCACATTATTAATTAATTAATGTCGCCTCCGTAGCGTAGCGGTCAGCATGGTTAGCTGCCGCCCCGGAGGTCCTGGGTTCAATTCCCGGCTCTGCCACGATATTTGAAAAGTGGTATGAGGACTGGAACGGGGTCTACTCAGCCTCGGGTGGTCGAAATGAGTAGAGGGGGTTCGATTCCCACCTCAGCCATCCTCGAAGTGGTTTTCCGTGGTTTCCCACTTCGTCTTCGGGCAAATGGCGGGATGGTACCTTCTTCAAGGCCACGGCCTCCTCCTTCCCTCTTCCTTGCCTATCCATCCTGACCATCCATTACCTTCCCTCATGAGGCCCCTGTTCGCTTTGCAGGTGAGGCCGCCTGGGCGAGGTGCCAATCACACCTCACCAGTTGTATCCCTTCCGATTCGATGTTCCCAGCTCTAGGACACTGCCCGTAGAGGCGGTAGTGGTGAGTTCCCTCGCTGAGTCCGTGGGTTCCTCCAACCTGGAGGGTAAACGACTAAGAGAAGAAGAAGAAGAAGAAAATTAATTAATTAATTAATTAAGTATTTATATCCCGTTCTTATTCCATTTTTATTCTGAACAAACCCAAAAATATGTTTTAAACGTTTTCTAGAAAGACTACTTAAAGCCGCAAAGCTTTGAGTGAGTTTCATTTTGTAGCTGAAGGTTTAAGCCGCAATTTTAAAAATAATATGGGAAATATGAGGGAAACGGTAAAGCAAGGACCAAAATTTGAAAAATGGATAAATATAGTTACGATTTCAGTTTTGAAAATTTAGAACTTCACTTCCAACATCATGATGTGTGTGTTTCGTTGGAAATGCTGTTGTTGTGCAAGATTTATGACAGGCACAGTTATAATATTACAATCATTATTGTTGTGTCTCCTCAAGCTGTATGTTCCCGCTTAAAATGTCCAGTTATTGTATTTCTTAATTGGTTGTTAAGTAAAAGTAAAAACATCCAATTATTATTTAGTTTGAATTGCTTACATTGTCTAAATAAACTATGGTGGTCAAAATTGGTGGTGCTTGGGGGCCGGTGTTGGCCATCGGGCCGTAGTTTGTAGATCCCTATTCTAGACCACAGGGGCAGATGACCGAACTGTTCCTCCAATAACTAGCTAACTAACTAACTTCTAGACTACCACACTTTTACTCAGAATGTTAGTGGGCTCCCATTCAAGGACTGAGATCGAGATAAGGTAGAAACAAAAGTGAGCTTCATCTGAGATAATGTTTTAAAGTAAATGAGGGCCCACACATGTGGGTGTGGTAATGAAATGGTTTGATGCTCATGATTTACGAGTCGGAGTGGATGACGGTTTATGGCCCAGGTCTGGTTTAGATAGGATTATCTGGTTGCCGAATGAGCGAGTTAAACAGGCACATTCGCATGCAGGCTTTGTTGAGCCTTGCTTAATGATGCTCACGTACACGGACCAAGTTCGGCAATTACAGTCGTGCGAGGGAAGTGAGGGTGGATGCTCAACAATGCTGGGTTTGCATTTACGACTGGCTTGCATTGCTGAACGGGATACAACCTGCGGAACATGTTCAATTTACTCACCATTAGACTACATAGGGGAGACTCAGCTAAATTCGCGATATTATGGGCTTGATCGGTAAACAAGATAAATTAAGGGAAAGGGTTTCAAAAAAATTAACATAGAAATTAAATTACTACATATTTTTGACACAAATTCAGTTCATACAATTCATCTAGCGTGGGTATATTTAAAATAACACTTTCGAATAAATTTGTATTTAGTAACTTTTTAGGGATTTTTGGGTTATACTAGTGGTACTAGATCTAAATCCACGATACCATGTGTAAATCTGCAATATGATAAGTCTAATAATATGCTCCATTACTACCACTACTGCACTGATGACATACATGAGATTTTATAAATACTTTTAAAAGAAATAACACAGGTTTCCATGATTTTACCACCAGATGGTAGCATTTGTCGTTTCAAAATCTACAACCAAGGGAAATTAAAAAGCTGACTCAACACAACTGGTGAGATGAACTTGTCTCTTGCACTCGGCAGAAAAGGTGTATTTTAAGTACTGTGGAGTTTGCCAAGTACTTGTACTTTTACTTGTACAGCACACTATTTTAACCTTGTAAGTGCTGACAAGGGAAGGTCACGATATGTTGTCACGCAAATTGTATTCATACATTATTATTCTTCTGCGCGAATGGGTCTCCTAGGACCACGCGGAATCAACACTTCTTAGCCTTGATGTTTGCCCAATAACTCTTCATGCGCAACGATTGAGCGAGTCTTCGTTCCTGCGACCTAACGTGTCTGGTAGGTCTTCTCTCTTCTGCCTCAAAACCCCGTGTATGAGTAATTTTCCTAATTTCCTCTCGACCCTTGAGATTGGGAAAGCCTAATTCAGCCAAGTCCTTTTCCGCCTTTTTGTACCAATTGGACCTTGTTGACTTTTTCTTCAAAAAAGTATCTATATATTTAAAACACTAAGCTGATTTTTGTTACCGCGAGATTGAGGGAACGGTAGAACCGATTCACTTCGTAGAGCAATCTGTCGAAAGCTGTAGGCCTGTAGATTTGCAGAGTGTCTTTAAAATAAACAAATATGTTACCACATATTTTTAAATTTATAAACAAAACTGCAAAATTATTGGCTCAAGCGCATGCGCAGAATCATCTTGGTTAATGACAGACATGGCGGATGTCCACCGCGTATTTATGCAATAGTTAGTTATAAGAATTATAATAAAGGAGGGGAATATTGATTATGAAGTTTCCACGATATAAACAGGAATAGAATATTATAAAAAACGGGAAATGTAGAAGAACTTATACGGACTGTTGAGAGTGAATGTTGTTTAAGTAACTTAATATTGTACTCTTTTTACCAGTGGTTCAGTAGCTCAGACGGTAGCGATGAAAGTTCTTAATTTATGCATCGCACAATGGAAGCAGTTCGAATCCCACCTCCGACATATATTTTTATTTCTCAATTATTCTTTCTGACTATTGGTAATACATTGTCTTAACATATTTTACTTTTATTATTCCCGTAAAGTAAGGAATTCTCCACGATTTACGTTCCCATATACTTTTAAATTATTAAATAAAAGATGGCCACAATCGCTTTCGCCATGAGAGACAATTGACGAACATAATTCATTTGTTGGACTCAGACATCGTGGTCACTCAGCCCCGTCTACTTTGGTGTGTGTGTGTGTGTGTGTCAAATTTTCTCTGATAACCTGTGTTATTGTGATGGCAGTACTGATGTGTGCATTTGTAATTCAAGTGGGGAATGGGAAATTGGCGACCGAGGCTTTAAGTTAGGAACTATCCCGGTATTTACCTGCAGTGGAAGTGGCAAACCGCGGAAAACCACATCCCAGATTGTTGAGATGGGAATCGAACCTTGCCCTTCTTAGTTTTGCCTCAAGAGTGCGCTCCGTTCCAGCCCTCAGACCAGAATTACAGTTCTAGAGAAATGGCGGGTAAAGGATTCACCGTATCGTAGTGTGATCTTTGTTTTTGAGAATTAAAAAGAGGGGACTGAAGAACTTCAACAGACGTTTGAGTTCGTTTGTTGTTTAAGTAACTTAATATTGGTTTAGAAGTCTGTTGACTGGGTGGCTCAGGGGTAACATTGCGGACCCAGGAATGAATTTTGCATTGTCGAAGGAGTCTCACCTCAGACATGTATTTCTATTTCCTAATTATTCTTTCTGGCTATTGGTAATTCATTGTCTTAACATATTTTGCTTTTATTATTCCCGTAAAGTAAGGAATTCTCCACGATTTGCATTGCCATATACTTTTAAATTATTAAATAAAAGATGGCCACAATCGCTTTCGCCATGAGAGACAATTGACGAATATAATTCATTTGATGGACTCAGACATCGTAATCACTCAGCCCCGTCTACTTTGGTGTGTGTGTGTAAAATTTTCTCTGATAACCTGTGTTATTGTGATGGCTGTACTGATGTGTGCATTTGTAATTCAAGTGGGGAATGGGGAATTGACGACCAAGGCTTTAAGTTACGAACTATCCCGGTATTTACCTGCAGTGGACGTGGCAAACCACGGAAAACTACATCCCAGATTGTTGAGATAGGAATCTAACCTTGCTTTCCTGAGGTTTGCCTCAAGAGTGCGCCCCGTTCCAGGCCTCAGACCAGAAGAAATTTTCTTGGCAAACCAGGGATCGAACCTGGAATCCGGGGCGATAGCTCAGAATGTAGCCTTAAGATTGGGCTTCCCTGTGTTAATACGATTTTTGACAAGCACTGAGCATATAGTCTAACTCTTAAACTCCCTCCATTACGGTGGCTGTCGAAGAGAGTCTATGCTCATTCCAGTAGTTGGCGAAGTATGTTCCCTTGCTTAATTTACTGTCATGGAAATGCAAAGGATTGTACCTACATCAGGTGATGGAAATTGCTTATTTAGAGCAGTTTTGTACTGTTTATTCCAAAATGCAGGACGTTATCCTGAGCTGCGTTTGCAAGCAAATTGCAAAAATTGTTGCTGGCATGAATAATTATAAGGATTTTATTATTGGCGATCAGTATCATCGCATTCTCATCAGTAACAAACTTGAGAATGAAAGTATCTGAACTTCATTGTATACGTGAATCATCTTCATTTTCATTCGATCAGTATCATCGCATTCTCATCAGTAACAAACTTGAGAATGAAAGTATCTGAACTGCATTGTATACGTGAATGAATGAAAATCCACAGCCTGCTTCCAGTCGACCGACCGGGTCAGGAATGGAATGAATGAAGCCCCCATCTAGCGGCGAGGATATGAACTGTGCTGGCTGCCGAGGCCTGACGCACTCCCCTGGGGCAGTGATTAAATGAATGACAGATGAAATGAAATGACAATGGAGAGTGTTGCTGGAATGAAATTTGTGACAGGGAAAACCGGAGTACCCGGAGAAAAACCTGTTTGCCTCCGCTTTGTCCAGCACAAATATCACATGGAGTGACCGGGATTTGAACCACGGATCCAGCGGTGAGAGGCCAGCGTGCTGCCGCCAAAGCCACGGAGGCTCACGCATTGTATACGTGAATATTATTGTTTATTGATGATTTGTTTAGAGTACATAACATTGAGTCTAACCACGCTGTTGATTTTGGCAATGGAAGTATTATTTGCCATTTAATATTTGGCGGCTACGTTGATGCAGGCCACTATAGTGTTATTGAATATGACGTTAATTTGGAGAGAATTGCTGCAATAAATATACCCATTTGACGAAAAAAGAACATTAGCCACAAAAAAGTGGAAAATCGTAGAAAATACGAAGCCAATTTTAAAATCTAATATAAAAATGCCATTTCAGAAACAATTCCAGAAATTATGCCGTCAGGTGTATGGTCCTTGACGAACAAATGTAAACATTGTTCTGCACTGTATTTCTGTAGCGAGAAATCTACGCCTGGTTACTTTGACCTTTGGTGTTGTAATGGCAAACTTAATTTTCCTAAATATAAAATATTTGACAGACTGCAACAATTTATCACTGGAAATGATATCTCAAGGAATTTAAGAGAGAACTTCGTTAATGTATATTTAAAAATTATAAGCGACGGTTCCTGCGGCCAGTTGTATATATTTCCTCAGAATTCTTGAATTCCTTGGAATTAAGTGATTTACTTCCACATACTCCAAACGATTGACCCATAGATATGCTCCTGAGAAATCTGAAGTTTCCTAAGGGCATCTAAATGCTAACATATTAATTATAATAAATATGTACGAAAATTGCTTGAATTTGGAAATAATAAGTGCAGTTAAAATTAGGCGGAGAGATCTAACCCTTCGACTTGATTCCATATTAATTATATGAAATATGCATGAAAATGCTTGGACTTGGAAATACAGTGTGGAAATATTTATTGCATCACCTTCTAAAATTGACATTTTAAAAAATAATAATTGAATAACTGACCTAAATTGGCCTGAAATCCCTCTACTTCTATCAGAAATGAATATACGCAGTAATGTTTGTCAATTTTATTTTATTCTCTATTTTTGTTTGTATAAAAAGTTTTTTTAAAAATAATTTAACACTTTCTTGAAAAATGGGTGTAGGAGGATATGTCAGCTATTCTGTTTGTCCTTCTGAAATATGAATTCTAATGTTGAAACAAACCCTGCGTATTAATGTTGCAACATGACACTGATCAATTTTAGTGTTTGTTTATACACAATTGCCTTATATGAATGCACTGTTGCCATTTAATACTTTGTTGCTCCACCGCGCGCCTCAATCACCCCTTGGCATCGTGAAGGCACTGAAAGAATTAACTTTTTACAGTACTTCTCACTCAGTTCATGAAACCACACACGAACAAGGCCCTCTAACAGTTCCCGTTTATTCCGTGGCATCTTTTTGGTGATAACATTGCCTATAACCTTCCAACAGTTCTCAATAGGATTGAGATCTGGGCTGTTTCCAGGGCACTCTAACACTTGAACCCCATTTTGTCGAAGGAAGGATTTTACCTGAATTGTAAAAATATGTGATAATTAACCAAGAATGGCATCAGCTTCGTGCTTGGTATAATTATTAATCATAGGAATCACCTTCAAAGCTCTATAGCAAGGAGCGGAGTCATCCTGAAAAATGCATCTGGAAACACCTCCAAACTGGTCTCTTATTGTGGGCATAAGCTTCCTTTCAAGGATGCTTATGTAGACATCCGCGTTGACAGTGCCACTTATGAAGTTCAGACGAACTACTCTGTGATTAGAAATGCCCCCCCCCCCCCCCCCCCGAGACCATCTGTCCTTGTGGGTGTTTGACAGTATGTGTTATACATGATGGTAAAAATTCTTCACCTTTTCTCCGATGCACAAACACTTTTCCATCTGAGTCATGCAGATTAAATTTGGACTGGTCTGAAAAGATTACTCTGTTCCACGTCTCTGGTGTCCATGTCACATGTGCTTTTGCCCATTTTAGCCGCTGTTGTCGCAGTTTCTTGGGCAATAAAGGCTTCTTTTTAGGTCGACGGGCTGAGAGTCCAGCTTTCAGTAGTCTATTTCTTGCAGTTCTACTGATTACTGAGATGACGCACATTCCTTCCCAGTCTCGCTTTAGTTCAGTTGATGACTTGTGACGATCTTTGGGCGAAAGCCTTTTCAATATCCTGTCCTGTTTGGCAGTAGACGCCCTTCTTCGACCTCTTCCTTTCTCTCGATCAATATTTCCTTCCTCCCTGTATTTTTTCGGTAACCTTGAAATTAAAACCTGTGTTAGAGGCTATCTCTCTGGTGCTGAGACCAACAGACGAATAAGCAACTAGAGCAGCTTTCTTTTCTGGCGTTAATTCAACTGACCTGCCCATCTTCTCACTGCAAAGTCTCAACTCTAAATGACTGTATAAACACTGGCATCATTGTAAAAACAAACGACAACAAGAAAGAGTTGTGTATTGTTCGAAGAAATGTGAGAAGAAGTCAAACTATCAAGGCAACAATGTGTCTACAATGTGTCTACAATGTTTGACAACGATTAGACTGGTATAACCTGAAGCAAACAGCTGTAAAAGACAAATTTACGAAGTAATTAATGGTGATGCAATAAATATTTCCACCACGTGTAAGTGCAGTTAAAATTAGGCATAAAGGTCTAATCCTTCGACTTGATTTAACCCCACCGGATAAAACAATCATTTTCTTTTAAGAGTCAACATTTTCCGATTCGCTTGGCATACTTTATCACAATCAGTAAAGCTCAAGGGGGAACTCTGGAACGTATAGGTCTCAATTTGCCTCATCAAGTTTTCAATCATGGCTAGCAGTATGTTGCAATGTCTAGAGTGCAATCTTTTGACGCCCTTAAAGTTTCAATAGTGTCAAAAAATAATTGTACAAAGAACGTATATAATAAAATTCTTCAGTAAATATTTTCTTATATGCCGTCATGTATTGACGGGTTTCAACTAGTCTATATATTTAAAACAGTAAGGTGATTTTTGTTATCACAAGATAGAGAGAACGACAGAACCAATTTACTTCGTAGAGCACTCTAACGAAAGCTCTTGGCCTGTAGATTTGCAGAGTGTCTCTAAAATAAACAAATATAAGACGGTATATTTTTAAATAAATATAGAAAATAGCAGAATTCTGGCCCCTCGCGCATGCGCACAATCCGCCTGTGCTCATGACAAAATGGCGGTGAGAAGTCCATTAAAATGTAAGTTATTTAATAAGCTTCCATGTAATTGAAAACATACATTAACCAAGTTCTGACAATACAATATAATAACAGTATGAACATATACGAATGTATATTGATTTTATTGATAATGAATTGGATTATTTTCTTCAGATAGCGGCTTTTGAAGATAGTGAATGGTTGCGTCTGCATCTAAATGTGAGTGCGCGAGTAGCTATTTGGTTAAGGCGATAGGCTGTGGATCCAAGGATCGCTGGTTCGATCCCAACTCTCGCCAGTATTTTTTTTTTTTTTTGCCACTGAAATATTGTTTTATCAAGGAGTATTAGTAAGGTTTTATGTCAGTTAAAGATACATATTTCTACACATTTTCTCAACACGTTTTATTTCCGTTTTACCATTGCATTACAGCATGTCCTCAATACGTCGTTTGAATATCTGCAATCAGTTCCAGTAACTGACAACAGATGGCAGTACCTCGCCAATATAGTTCCAGTAACTGAGAGCAGATTGCGTCGATATATTTAAAACACAAGGCATGGCCTTGATGGCGAGTTTTCGCGTGATAGTTAAATATTGTTTTATCAAGGATTATTAGTAACGTTTTATGTCAGTTAAAGATTCCTACATTCCCTCTCAATAAGTTTTATTTCCGTTTTACCATTGCATTACAGCATGTGGTCAAAAGAGCTAATATCTGCCATCAATTGCAGTAACTGACAACAGATGGCAGTACCTCGCCCATATAGTTTCAGTAACTAACAACAGATGGCAGCACCATTGCATCGATATATTTAAAACACAAAACATGGCGCGTTTTCAAGTGATGGAGAGTTATAGAGGGGAATTTTTAAGAAGGGAAACGTTGAAGAACATTAACTGACAGTTGAGTGTGTAGGCTATGTTGTTTATGTACTTTAATATTGCAATTTCTTCCCAATGCTTCGGTGGTCAAGTTGGTAGCATCCTAGACTAAAAGTTATAAATTATGCATCGTCGATATACTCTTAAATTATTAGTGAAAAGGTAGTTTTCCAGGCCCTGGCGCGTGTCCACAATTGCTTTCGCCATGAGAGACACTTGGCAAACATAATTCGTTTGAAGGGCTCCGACATCGTTGTCACTCAGCCCCATGTACTTTGGTGTGTAAGTGTAAAATTTTCTCTGATAACCCGTATTATTGTGATAGCTGCATTACTTTGTGTATTTGTAATTAAGGTGGGAAATGGCAAGGTGACGGCCGAGGCCTTAAGTTAGGAACCATCCCGGTATTTGCCTTGAGTGGAAGTGGGAAACCACGGAAAACCACATCTAAGATTGTCGAGGTGGGAATCAAACCTTCCTCTTCTTAGTTATACCTCTAGAGACTGAATGTGCCCCGTTTTTGCCCTCAGACCAGAATTAAATTTCTTGGCAGAGCAGGAAATGTAACCCGGGTCTCCGAGGCGATAGCCAAGAATGGGTGGGCTTCCATGTGTTAATACGATTTTTGACATGCACGGGACATAGAATTCTAAAACAGCCTCCATTAGGGTGACTGCCGAAGTGAGTATTGAGTATATGCCTAAGCTCATTCCAGTAGTTGGCGAAGTTATTCTATGTTCCCCTGCAAAATGTACTGCCATAAACTATAACAGGTGATGGAAATAGCTTATTTAGAGCAGTTTTGTACTGTTTATATCAAAATGAAGAACGTCATTCTGCGCTGCGTTTTCAAGCTATTGCCAAACATTTCGCTGGCAGGAACAATTATAAGGAATTTATTGTAAGCGATCAGTCTCATCGCATTCTCCTCACCAACCAACTTGAGTATGAGAGTCTCTGGACGGTCATGTTGAACTTCATTGTATAAGACAGTTGTTTAATGATTATTTGTTTAGAGTACTGAATCTAACTACGCAGTTGATTTCGGCAATGGAAGTATTTTTTGCCATTTAATATTTAGCGGCTCCGATATTGCAGGTCACTATAGTGTTATCGAATAATACGAAGCCACATTTAAAATCCAATATAAATAGGCCATTTCAGAAACAATTCCAGATGTTATGCAGTACAGTGAAAGGTCTTTGACGATCAAATGTAAACATTGTTCTACATTGTATTTCTCTTGCGTAAAATCTACGCGCGGTTACTTTGGCCTTTACTGTTGTGATGGTAAAATTGATCTGCTGAAATATAAAATATTTGCCAAGCTGCAACAATGCAATGATATTAATTTTAAAGTCTGTCTGTCTGTCTGTCTGTTAGGTAGTCAGCCCGAAGGCTGGTTGGATCCTCAAAAAGTACCGCCGTTACGTTATGTGAGTAGATACGCACAAAAACCCAAGGCAGCGCTATTTTGAGGCGTTCTAGGCAAGAAGAGGAGTGAGGTAGTTTGCCATTGCTTTCCTCACTGAGTCAGAACAGTAGTCCTAACCCTATGAGTTGAACCTTTCACAGCATTCACAGGCACTGACTGTGCCCCGAATGCCATTACTAAGCACCACCCATACCTCAGTAGCTTCCATATAATCACAGCCATGAGTGAGACTGAGACATCGGTGAAAAGCCACCTTTTACTCTAGCCTGTGCCAACTGACAAATGCAAAAGTACTGTATTCATCAAGAGATGGGGAACATTGAACTTATATCCAGTAGTTCAAACACATACATCAGCGTTAACATATTGGCGAACAGGTGTGCGAGTGTAAACTTTTCTCTGATAACCTGTGTTAATGTGATGGCTGTGTTGATGTGTGCATTTGTAATTAATGAGGGGAATGGGGAGTTAACGACCGAGGCTTTAAGTTAGGAACTATCCCGGTATTTGCCTGGAGTGGAAGTGGGAAACCACAGAAAACCAAATCCAAGATTGTTGAGATGGGAATCAAACTTTGCTCTTCTTAGTTTTGCCTCACGAGTGCGCCCCGTTCCAGTCCTCAGACCAGAATTAAATTTCTTGGCAGAGCGGGGATCGAACCTGGAATCCGGGGCAATAGCTCAGAATGTAGCCTTAAGAATGGGCTTCCCTGTGTTAATACGATCTTTGACAAGCACTGAACATATAATTCTAAAACTCCCTCCATTACTGTGGCTGGCGAAGTGAGTCTATGCTCATTCCAGTAGTGGCGAAGTGATTCTATGCTCCCTTGCATAATTTACTGTCATGGAAATACAAAGTATTGTACCTTCAACAGGTGATGGAAATTCATTATTTACAGCAATTTCATTCTGTTTATTTCAAAATGAAGATCGTCATCCTGAGTTGCGTTTGCAAGCAAATTGCAAAAATTGCAAGGATTTTATTATTGGCGATCAATCTCATCGCATTCTCATCAGCAACCAACTTGATAATGGAAGTATTCATTGTATATGTGAATATTATTGTTTATTGATTATTTGTTTAGAGTGCATAACAATGGGTCTAACCACGCAGTTGATTTTGGCAATGGAAGTAAGTTATTATTTGCCATTTAATGTTTGGCGGCTACGTTGATGCAGGCCACTATAGTTTTATATAAAATGACGTTAATTTGGGCAGAAATACTGCTATAAATAAACCCATTTGACGAAATAGAACATTAGCCGCAAAAAAGTGGGAAATCGGAGAAAAATACGAAGCCACTTTTAAAATCCAATATAAATATGGCATTTCAGAAACAATTCCAGATACTATGCCGTTACAGTTTAGGGTCCTTGACGAACAAATGTAAACATTGTTCTGCACTGTATTTCTCTTGCGAGAAATCTACACTTGGTTACTTTGACCTTTGCTGTTGTAATGGTAAAATTAATCTGAATAAATATAAAATATTTGACAGGCTTTAACAATTATTTTTCACTGGAGATGATATCTCAAGGAATTCCAGAGGGACTAATCGGCAGTACAATGCTATGTCCTTCGTTTCATGGCGCAGCGGTCAAGCTGTATGCCTCTCACCAAGGCGGATCGGGTTCGATTCCCGGTCAATGCATGTGAGATTTTTGATGTGAAAGGCCATGTCCTGTGGTTCGGATTCCACGTTAAACGGAGGTCCCGTGGCTTATGATCGCGAGATTAACGGTCACGTTAAACTGCAAGCTTCCTTCCTTCCTTCGTTTAATTTGGTGCCAATGTTACTGTGCCACACGCACACGGTCCACATTGTTTTAAAATGTATGGAATTGCACATCATCGCATTTCTTCGTTATATTCCAAAAATATAAGCGATGGTTTGCGGCCAGTTGTATTAGACTCATCAGAGTTCTTGAATCCCTTGGAACTAAACGACTGGCCGCCACATACTCCAAACGCTTGGCCCGTTATGCTGCTTAGAAATCTGAACGGTTCCCAAGGACTCCTAAATGCAACCATATTGCTTGGATTTGGAAATAATAGGTGCAGTTAAAATTAGGCAGAGATGTCTAATCCTTCGACTTGATTTAACACCATCCGATAAAACACTATCATTTTCTTTTAAGAGGCAATATTTTCCAATTCATTTGGCATACTTTATCACAATCAATAAAGCTCAAGGGGAAACTCTGGAACGTATAGGCCTCAATTTGCCCCAACAATTTTTCAGTCATGGCCAGCAGTATTTTGCAATGTTGAGAGTGCAATCTTTTGACGCCCTCATAGTTTCAATAGAGTCAAAAAATAATCGTACAAAGAATGTACAGTAGGCCTATATAAGAAAATTCTTCAGTAAATATTTTTCTATTGACCGTCATGTTTTGACGGGTTTCAACTAGTAGATTTTATTTTGTTAACCTAGTTGGGTCCATTCTGTCCAAATGTCCCATGAATTGGATCCTTCTCATACGGATTGTGACTGTGATTTTAGTAATTTTTAAATAGATGTCAACATTAGGTTTCGGAAGGTGAAATTGATTCTTGGTTCCAAAATTTTTCGCATGATTTTGCGTTCCTTAATCTCCAATTGATTTCTCAGTGTTTTATGTTGTAGATTACTTGTCTCGGCTGCATAAAGGGCTGCAGGCAAGGCTACGTTTTAGAATGTTGAATTTTACAATTCAATTATTATTATTATTATTATTATTATTATTATATATTTTTTATTATTATATATAATATTTGCAAATGGGGGTAGGCTAATTCCCAGGTGGCGAATTGTACAAATACAGACAATTACCAACAATAACATTAAACACAATATATACAATTCGCATTTTAGGAACTATAGTCGCCTAATTACATCGTAGTATTTACACAAAATTTCAAACTTCTCTTAGACACATCAATATGTTTGGGGAAAGGCTCTAAGTCTGAGGCAGGTAATGAGTTCCAATTGTCAATGCCTCGGTTAATGAAAGAATATTTCCCATAATTTGTACGCTGTGGTCGGATCATAACTCTATGTGGATGATCTGCCCTGCTCAAGTAGGTGGGTTTTCTCAGACGTTGGCTTAGTTCTCCCCATGATGGGCGATTAGTGTGCATAGCGTATAGTCTGGATTTCGTCCTTCTATCTTCCAGAGATTCCCACCCTAGCTTTTCTATCATTCGAGTTACACTACTATTATTAAAATCGTTGTGCACAAACCTAGCAGCCTTCCTTTGTACCATCTCCAGCTCATTGGTGAGCCCTACCTGATATGGGTCCCGAAGCCTGAGCCGTATTCTAAGATTGGCCTCTCCAGGGTCAAATATCCTAATTTTTGGTGGTAGAACTAGGCCTACTGCCTTTAATTATCCGCATTATAAAATGAAGTGATGAGTACGCTTTGGAGATGCAGTTAGGTTGGTTGGTTGGTTCCTTAGTTTAGGGGCTGCAACAACGCGGTCATGTAGCCCCGTGTACTTTGGGTGTGTGTAGAATCTGTCTGATAACCGGTGTTAATTGTGATGACTGTATTAGTGTGTGTATCTGTTTTTTAATTCAAGTAGGGACTGCAACTTTGAATTTTCAAATAGTTCCTACTTTTGCCGCCAAACGCCACCGTCAACGACTACTAGGCCTAGTTCAGAACTAGCTACTAGACGCCACCGCAGTCGGCTCTTGGCAACGAACGTAGCAACCTAAGAGCGTTGTTTATATTCTTAACCTATCCAATTTAGTTTCACACAGGTGTAATTAGTGGAAATATCTTTAACATGCCATAAATCTATGACATGGGACCGCCGGCTTTACTTCCCCTCCGAAGGAAGGCATACTGAGGGATTTTTAACGCTCATAAAAAATCCGACGGCTTCGGCCGGGTTTGAACCCGCTATCTTGGGCATAGAAGCTCAGCATGCTACCAACTACGCCACCGAAGCCGCCGGAGATGCAGTTAATAGTGCAACAAAATATACATACACCATACACATTTTAGCTGCTATGGACAATTAGAACAGGAGATATCAGTCGTCAAAGTTATGACACTCTTCAAAGTGCGCAGTTAGCTACTCCTGTGGGGGTCCGGGCACGGACACCAAGAGCCCGCTGATGAGCCACCTTGGTGTTTCTAGGCTAAACCCCACACAAGACACGGCGTAAACCTAGAAAAATTGATGAGTTTTAATTATGGAATTATTCGAATATTTTGAGCCATTGCGTGGTTTCAACATGCTACCCAGTCCTTTAACAAGAGAACATCACAAACTTGACGCTCCCGACCTTGGCGAGGCTTTGGAGAAGTTAGATGTTGGCCAGGTCCATGGAAAATATACACGATGGAATTTCATTACTTTTAGCTATTCCCAAAGTGGGGAATGCACGCTATTTTGAATACGGACGCGATACTTGGAGAAACACAGCTGGTGGTGCACGTTGAGTTATAAAATCCTCTCTGGCCAATCACACTGCCGCAACTACTTGCCCCAGCATGTACAACAGGCCCTCTAATCGTAGACATCCGGTTGGGGGTGTGGTTTAATTAGTACAATATTGGTCGGAGTGGATATGAGTAATCAGGGTGCACAACCACCAAGGCCATTACAAGTCTCGCGTCAGTATTCAAACACAAACAATGGTGTCGTCTCTAAGGATGAGATACCGTCACAGATGATTGTCATGTAACCTGGCCAATATTCAGGCCTATGCATACGTTTAGCGAGATTAGAAGCTTGACATTTACGATGTTCCCTTGGAACTTAGCCTACATTAATGTAACTGAATTCACATTATCTGGCTGCGTGGATCAGCGGTAACGTTCTCGCCTGCTGAGCTCAAGATAGTGGGATCGAATCCCGGCGCAGTCAGTCGGTATTTGAGGGTGTGCAAATGCGAAGGATCTGTGTCAGTAGATTTACTGGCACTTTAAAGATCCCCTTTGGGGCAAAATTCCGGCATGCCGGCGTCTCTGAAAGCCTCAGTAGTTCACAGGGACTTAAGACCAATAACATTATTACTATACAGTATACATTATCTTAAACTGCGATAGCCTACTTGGGATCCTGGTGTACTTCTTGATTTACTAACTTCAATAATAATAATCAATTCATTCATTCTTAAGTTTAAAGTATTAAACTTCCAGATCGTGAGTTCCTCCATAAACGTTCTGAATGTAGATGTGTAGGACGTTTCTTTCCACATCATTAATGACTCACACAATGGCGTGGGCTTCGTTATCGCAACCTGTTCATTGTTACTGCACAGTTTATAATGAGAATGTCACTGGCTATGTGATGCATGTATGACTCATTGCTTCCGGGATGATCATTCTCAATCTTCACCTTTAGCAAATCTCGTTAGTCATTCAGTATTTAATTAAATTTACTAAGGACACCTGTTAATAACTTACTACAATTTTATAATGATTATTGTTATAAGATGTTTTCAAACCTTCAATGGGATCTTCGTCAACATGGGCGGCTTTGCTCTATCTTACTATACACTAAATGGGACATATAACGAAAAAACAAATAGCAAATAAAAAACTTAAATCTTAAAACAACAATTTTGAAATTACAATTCTAATGAAAAACCGTAACATGAGCCAAGAGTAATATAGACATAGTAAGTTATAATAATCAACAAATTCCTACTTCATAAATATCAGATTCTCCCGTATGTACCAAGTGGTCGAAGAAACCTGAGAGACCAAATAAACGCTGATAAGAAACCGTAACAGTCCACTAGGCGTAATACGTGAATTTTAATGATGATGATCAAAGAAAGAAGCATTTTCAGAATTGTCTTAAGACCAGATGGACTAGAAGATGGGGATTACCGGAGACAACGCAACTCAGAGCTCAATGTACAAATAGAGAAGCTTTCTATGAGTGCGAGGAAAAGAAGGGTGGCTTTTTATGGTCATGTGGCAAGATTGCTTCCGTACAGACTAACCAACCTTCAACTTAGGGGCAGATGACCACGTAGTTCCACCCCTTAAATCCTCAATAACTAACTAACTAACTAACTAATCTTCACCTTCTGGTAAAAAGAAAAGAAGGTTCGTACTTGGCTGACAGAAGCATCTAAACTGAGGAACCAACCAATTATTATTGGCTACTTAGAAAATACGGAATGGTCTGAATGGATAATTTTGTTATTTGTAATTCGTCGCTTCCCGTCTCTGCTATTAAAGAACGCTTCACACTGGAGTGAGTTTCGCTGTTGGCCTACCACACTAACTGAGTGGTGGGTGTTGAATAAAAGACGCTCTCTGGCGACGACCTGCTTTGTTAATCAAGTCGCGAACAACATGAGCCACGCAATTTGCCTGCCTCTAATTATGTTTAGATTGCGTACACGCGCCGCTTTGACGTCATCCTGCTGCGTCGCGCCACTCCTCCAATACTCAGCCACACTAACAAGACTAACCCGTAATTCGATGTTTCTCAGTGAAGCAAAGGAACTTCTTAACTTTATAATTGTTATTATTATTTACTTATTTGTTTATTTTAGGCTTGCATTTACTTTAATTCAGTACATTTGCTGGATATAAAAAACACAATCCCAAATATTCAGTATATCACTCAAAGTAAGTTCAGTCGATGATAATATTACGTTTCTTCAATCCACTGATGGCTTCGGCTCCGATTTCCAGTTTCGTGCTTTGCCACTTCTAATCTACTCCACACAAATGTCGAGATGGTACCTAACTTAAGGCCACGCCGCCAACCCAACCCCCTCCACTAGTACAGCCGTCACAATGGCACAGGTTATGAGATAGCACATCCCCAAATACATGGGGCTACATGTCCACAATGTCACAAAGCACCTAAGTGAAAAACAACTCCAAGCAGCTAATTCAATTTATTCGCCTCTCGCCAAGGTGAGCCGGTTTCGATTCCCTGGCAATGCATGTGAGATTATCGATGTGAATTCAATGTCATGTGGTTCGGATTCTACGTAAAAGAGATCGGAAGATGTTCGCGTGAATATTCAAACGTCCTTCCTTCCTTCCTCCCTTCCTTCCTTCAAGTAGCTAATTGAAACATTACAAATAACTAAAGGAAGGACAATAGTTATACACGGGTTATAGTCTATTTTAATGTCTTCCAAGAAAATTACGTTGCCGACATAGTTAGCTTTTTAAATCACTTCGCACAACTGAGCCAGCCACTTATTTTGGCCAAATTATACTAGGCTCATTTCTCATCAATTAACCGGCATCGACTGTACTTCCTTTATCCGCTGAACAGGCCCGCTGATGTGGGTGTTCTATCGATTATGAGTCTATTATTTTATAACAAAGTTCTTTTTATAGCATTATTGAGCTTTCAAATACGTCATCGATATAGTTATTGTTTTGTTCCTTCTGACGTTCAGAGAATGGCCAAAAGAAACAGGCCATTACGAAAATTGATTCCACGAATGTAGTTACAGTAGATTTGTCCCTTTTTTTCTGGCGAGAGCGAATCAGATGGAATGGGTCGGCCTGGCTTGGGAAGCAAAGGAAATAAGATGACTGGCAGAAAATTTTACTGCTCACGAAATCTTGATTTATGGAAGGAGAAATAGCACAGAGGACGAGATGCGAGAAGGGAAGAAGAAAAAAATTGAAAATTTTCTTGATCGAGGTTTATAACCCTCCTGACAAATGGAGCGAAGAGGGGACATAAACACAGAGAGATTAGGATAAAGGGAGACAGAGCTATGTACTTTATGCCCCAAGTATTAAGTTTAAGTGTAAATAGAAATTTTGTATTGGAGAGACTTCGGGGTGAGCCCAAGTTGGCTCGTCAGGATTCTGAGTTCAGTTCATTATCCTGGCAGACTGAGAAATTAGTTTGTAAATGTTTCTGTCTGTGTAGCCTAGTCGCTAATACATCGTTTGATAGCGAATTTGCAATATCGATTACGGATGTGTGTTATATTGATTTGAGTTGTTGATAATGCCAGATGAATAGCAATGCTGAGTTATACAGATCTGTTCAAATTATTCGACTCAAGCACTTGGTTTTGCTCAATCTTTCTTCATCCAGATGAACACTAACAACTACAACTTTACGTAATGAAATGTATCTTTGCCTTTACCCATTATCCAAACACAATCAGATTTTACTGTGCACGGTGCTAAGTGATGGAAGGAATCCACAATTTAATTATATTGTAGCCTATAATAACATTTAGAAATTAACGGTGAGAAATAGCCACACTTCCCTAGCAACTTCATATCTTATTATATAATACGCTAAGGTGTACGTTTTAAAACACTCAAGCTCCTAAACCAGAGGGAGTTAGAAGGTGTGGTTGGTACCAACATCTTCCAAATCGTCTCAATAATACAGGAAAAATCTTGCATTTCATGCAAAGTTAACGGAAATATATTTATTTGTTTATAAAGTGCTTTTAAACAAATAAACAGGACGATATCCTCTGGGAGAACTGTGTCGCGTACATCCCGCATAGCACTAGGACCGGGCGGGTAGTCTGTACACATGGGGCGCACACAACCCATTATGCGAGAGTTCTCGCACGGGTCCGCTAATTAATAATATATTGCTCCAACAATCACAATGAACCCAAATGTTAATTGCTTCCTTAAGCTGTCACTTTCAGTCACAGATCAGTGAGTGACTCCGCCTTCAAACCGAAACAGCTGAAGATCAAAGCAGATTTGCCAAAATCTTGGATGAATCCATAAACATGGGAACTGCTATTGTGCATTATACCAACAATCTGACAATAACATTCCCTTTTATTAATAGCCATCAACAAATATATTTTAACGAGTAGTTCCGTGAAGAACTAAATATCCTATTTTCATATATGCTACTGGTCTTTTCCATTAATAACTCCCATGTCCATTAAAAGGATTTTATCATTTTAAATGATTATGACGACTTTATCTGGGGTCTGGCGTTACGTTGCGGTGACGGGACGAAATGTACCGAGAATGCACTAAAGTGTGTGACGTCTTAGTACGATCTAGCAGCCGAGTACCAAGAAGGCAGTGCGAGAACCGAGTTTCAAGAAGGCAGTACAAGTCGGCAGTGAAGAAACAAAATAGAATCTTGGAACTCTGTTCATGCACTTCCTTCTTGGCACTCGGCTGCTAGCATTTAAAATGATATAAAGTCTAGTCTTTCAGACTGACTATCCGTGTCTTTTTCATGTAGTTTTTGATACACGACCTATGTGTCCACCAACACCATTACATTGAGGAAGTATGTGCTAGAAAATATCACTTTCAGTATCGGTGAATAAGAGACGGCATTTTTCTTGAACGCATCACGGGAGTTTAATTTAAGAAATGAACGGTTTCTATGATATACGAAGAGTAAGCCATTGAATTTAATGTAATAAGCTAAATTTATGATTATTATAATAACCTAACATACAAATCCTCTCTTCTATCGCTAGAATAGGGTACGTGAGATAAAAGAAACAAGGTTTTAACATTTCGAACTAATGCCATCTTAAATTTTTGAAAACAATTGAGCATGAGATGTCTCTATACTAAACTCTGAATAAAGATTCTCTGTTCTTAGAATCACTGCTCTCGGGTGAGTAGATCGCTAGAAAAACATTTGAAATGATGGTATATTGGCTTTCACGGCCCGTGAATTAAAACTCAGCATTTTTTCTTATGTTTATGCAATGTCTTGTGTGAGGTTTCGCCTAAGAACATCAAGCTGGCTCTTCAACGGATTCTTGGTGTCCCCACCCAGACCCTCACAGGAGTAGCGAACAGTGCACTACCTCCCTTCTTATGAAGCGCACGTGCGCCTCTTAACTGCGAGAGCTAAAATCTCAAGCAGCCTTTCCCCTCCCTATGAAAGCTTCCAAAAAGATGGTATATTGGCTTTCATTTGAAATATTTGGAAATCACTTGGCCGCCATGTTGCATTTGTTTGTGTTTCTCATGATTTGGTAAGTCACATATCCTATACAGTATGTAGCCTACTTAGTTAGTAGTCCTCTATCACCATACAGAAATTCAGTTTGATTGCTTAACTAGCTTGGGAGATGTTGCGAATCAGTGCAATATACCTGCAGTAGGAATTATATGGACTAAAGTTTAACTTAAAACAGCGAAACAAGTAAACACAATATTGTTCACTTTCCAAACTGGCACTTGTACTTGGATACTAACTAACAAGTAGGCTAGCGTATTGTTGGAAAGGGATGAGGTAAGATAGCGCCACACCCATCACACTGCCATCCCCTGGCTCACCGAAGAGTTGACCATTTTGTCCATTCAGTTACGGCAACACTAGAAATATTACATGAGTGAAAAGAAATGATTTCAAACACAATCAAATCATTTGTGGAAATTTGAAACCATTTTCTTTTCAGTGTTGCCTATACAAATTGTATTTTTCTGCTTTTCAGTCGGTCAACACGATTGTGCCCAATGAATTTTGGCGGGGTACAAGTTATAAAATATGTAAACACAATCCTGGAAAAATTACATGTATTAGTTAGTTATTAGTTATTAGTTATTTCCCATTTAAGTGTGATAACTAACTAATACATGTATTCTTTTCCGGGAGTGTGTTTACATATTTATAACTTGTACCCCATCTACATTCATTGGGCACAATCGTGTTGACCGACTGAAAAGCAGCTAAAGACAATCCAATCATTTGTCATCAATCCGAAGATTGATTTTATTCACAATTAAAAACATCAAATTTTATATTTTTATTACTTGGCTTAAGGGGGATGACTTATTCCCCCTGATCACCCCCACTGGCACGTTATCAGACAAGTTCTCTATATATCTATACACACACCCAGATACACGGGGCTCAATGGCTACGGCGTTTCAAATCCCCTAAATGAATTAAGAACAAACAACTGCAAATTAAATGGGTATCAGACATTGATAAGTTTAATAGAAAAAATGGACCAGTCTTTTATGCATAAAATAAAATACAGTATATGCATATTTATTCAGAAACAACATTAAGAATACAACATTTAAAGTAAATGAAAAGAAGAAGACGGGAACATTGTGGACAGAACAAGGGAAACAGGAACACAGTCAAAGGATGAAGAGATTTTGGGAAGAGAAGAGGAAGAAGGGAGAGAAGTAAAAATTGTGTCATCATGACATATTTAAGTTCAAACACAATAATGATACAATAATAATAATATGCAGATTTATTAAACACATTGTGTACATATAAATAGGCTTATTGGAAATTCATATGTTTGCATACAAATGCATTGAATTTGTCCTTTCATTGAAGGCAATTAAGTGGTTCTGTGGGCAACTTGATCCACAAAGCACGCAGGTACACTGGATCGAAGCATGGTGGTAACAGATTCTATGGTGAAAGCCGTGGGCCGCAGTCCTCGTAAAGACTTGTCGCAAATCAAAGTTAGGCTCTTTTCATTCGTCTATGGTCACTTCAGGAGTTTCTTAGGAGTCGGGATCTATTTCTAAGGCATTATGCTCTCTTTCTCCGAAATGGGTCCCATATGCTGGTGTGGCTCCTAGATTGTTGTCTTCGGTCGGTCAACACGATTGTGCCCAATTTATGGGCGGGGTACAAGATATAAATATATAAATACACTCCTGGAAAAAGTTATATGTATTAATTAATTAATTTTCACAATCAAATGGGAGGAGAAAAGACGAATCTGCAATAAGATTTCATAGATTAGTCGCCCTTTGAGCTGGGAAGAGAAAGGGCGAGTCTGCAAAACATTACATTAAATAGTCGCCCTTTCAGATGGAAAGAGGAATTGCGAATCTGCAATAAGATTACATACAATGTTCCCGCCTTCACCTGGGAGGAAAAAGGGCGAATCTGCAATAAGATTACATAAAATAGTTGCCCTTTCAGATGGGAAGAGAAAGGTCGATTCTGCAATAAGATGATATAGGCTACAATATTCGCCCTTTCAGCTGGGAGGAGACAGGGCAAATCTGTAATAAGAGTACATACAATGTCCCCCACCCCTCTTCAGCTGGGAGGAGAAAGGGCAAGTCTGTAATAAAATTGCATTCGATATTCGCCCTTTCAGTTGGGATGAGACAGGCCGAATCTGCAATGATAACATACGATAGTCGCCCTTTCAGCTGGGAGGAGAAAGAGCGAATCTGCAATAAGATTACGTACAATATTCGCCCTTTCAGCTGGGAGGAGATAGGGCGAATCTGCACTAAGATTACATACAATATTCGCCCTTTCAGCTGGGAGGAGAGAGGGTTAATCTGAAATAATATTACATACAATATTCGCCCTTTCAGCTGGGAGGAGAGAGGGTTAATCTGAAATAATATTACATACAATATTCGCCCTTTCATCTGGGAGGAGAAATGGCGAATCTGCAATATTACATACAATAATCGCCCTTTCAGCTGGGAGGAGAAAGGGCGAATCAGCAATAAGATTACTTACAATAGTCTCTCTTTCAGCTGGGAGGAAAAGGGCGAACCAGCAATAAGATTACGTACAATATTCGCCCTTTCTTCTGGAGGAGAAAGGGCTACTCAGCAATATGATTATATACAATATTCGGCATTTCTCCTCCCAGCTCCTCATATTTCTATTTTGTACCCCGCCCATTCATTGGACACAATAGTGTTGACCGACCTAAGAGCTACAAATGACAATTTTGTATAGGCAACAATGAAAGAATGGCTTCAAATGTCAACATTTATAGACTGTTGCTTATCATTAGCTCTCTGATGAATAAATCACTGTCTACTAATTTGTCTCTATGTCAGGGTTGTTCTATGCAATCTCAAATTATAATAGCCGTCTTATCAAACACCATAAAACGTTTAATATTTAAATTAATACGTACATGTTTCGGTGTACAATGATACCCTCGTCAGCGTAGATTAAAATAATAAAAGAATCTTAAAACTATGTCAACAAATACCAAAGTGAAAATGGATATCCTTGCAAAGAACACATTAAAATTTAAATAAAATGAAAGGTCTCAAGAAAAACAATAACAAAAGTACATTAAAGAAACAAGACTAAAGATAATATAAATCTACCTTACTATAATGTCTATATTATACTTTTTCATTGTGGTTCAATATATTGATTCAAATCTCCTGTTGATTGCAAAACGATGTTGTTTCCAGGTATAAATAATTGGTGAAATGCGTAAAATGTTTGACTGATAAAGTCCTCTAACCTTGGAAAACGTTCTAGTTGAACCCAAATTTTCTGTTACGGGATAGGCTATATTATATTTCTTCAATACGGCTCAATAATATATTAATATCAGTCAACGTGGATAATATTTAATACCTTTCTTCATAACGGTAAATGTCTATGGATTTTTTTGTTCTATGTAACCGTAGATCTCTTTTTATGTAGACGGCTTTCACAGCTTCCAGTCTCTTCAGGTTTGCCTTAGTAAGATGCGGCCATGCTTTGGTAATTGCATTGGTGATATCTTGATATGGAAGAGGATGAGGGCAGGTTTTACTGATATTCTTCATCTCAAATATTGACATAAACAAAAATTAAACATGAAACTCCTATGTCCCTGCAGAGCTCATCAAGATTCTTGAGACGTCGGTCAGCAGCACGTGATGCAAACGGTTGGCCAGCCTGTCTTTGTTTACTGGCGCAGCGGACTAGCCATAACACGCGGCGGATATGATGGAACGTGTAATAAAACTTGGTGCTGGAATGCAAAACATTTTGTAAGGTCTTCTTTTTTTCCTTTTTATTCCTCGTACAGATTTTCAATTTAATCTAATGTTGAAGGAAATAAAATGTCTACCAAGGGTATTCCTCTCATATTTAATATGAAATTGACGTAACTTTTTCATGATTTTCTTTGTATTCTTAGAGAATATGACTAAGCATAAAATATTTTCAAATTAGAAGACGGTTCTGTGATAGCGGAGAAGACTTTTATGGGATCAGCATCAGGATTCTTTGGAACGGTGGGGATGTCGTGAAATCGTGAGACAAAGCGTAAGACACGCTTATAAAATTTTTATGTCTTATTTGTAAAACTTGTAAATATTCAAGCGTGGTACACGGCTAAAGCAACATTAAGGATATGTCCCTTACGAATAACAACCAGAAGAGTGGAATTGGTCAACCAAGAAACACATCTTCCTTCCTGTGGAAGCGTGGAGGAGTTAAACAGTTGTGATGAGGAGAGAGAATCTTCGAGGAATGGATAGGACGGTATATAGGCTTACAGTGGTGTTCAACCGACAGCAGTGGCTACGCTGGCTAAAGCGCAGTGTTTAGGTCATGAGGCCAAGCTCTCTGCTGACTCGGTAGACGTGTTGGTTCGAGCCCCACCGTCGGCCGTCCTTGAAATGGTTTTCCGTGGTTTCCCATTTTCAACACCAGGCAAATGCTGGGACGGTATCTTCTGATAGGCCACGGCCGCTTCCTTCCACATCCTTACCCAATTTCATTCATCTTCATCCATTCCATCTCTCATCCCGACGCGCAGGTCGCCCACGGGCGTCGACTAGAAAGACCTGCACTCGGCCTCTCAGGAGACCACACGACAAAAAAAAACAAGATGTTCAGTAAAGAACATATAGCCTACTTTCTCCTAAATGTATGAGTATAGTTATAACTCGTTGTTATTATCAAAGAGTATAATAGAACTATTCTTTGTTGAAGGCCATAGAAACGATTTACCTCTACCAAACGCCACAATCTAGATAAAAACTGCTACCATCATTGAAGAAAGAAAGAAAGAAAGAAAGATAAGAAGTATCTCAAGAATGTTATGGATCTGGAGACATAATCTACCGGACTGGCTGCGTGGCTCGGCGGTAACGTTCTCGCTTGCTGGGCCCTAGGTTGCAGGTTCGTATCCTGGCACAGTCAGCTGGCATTTGAGGGTGCACAAATGCGAGGGAGCCGTGTCAGTACATTTACTGGCACGTTAAAGATCCCCTTCGGGCCAAATTTCCGGCACCCCGGTGTCTCTAAAAGCAGCAGTAGTTAAAAGGGATGTAAAACCAATAAAATTATTATTATTATTATTATTATTATTATTATTATTATTGTTTTAATGTGCTAAACGGTTCCAGGCTAGTGTTCAGAAGTAAAGGGGAAGTTTTAGTCGGTAGTCTGCTACTCAGCAGCAGGAGCCCGACACTCTGTGCGTAAATGCATTTCTTGCCCAAAAAAAAAAAAAAAAAAAGAATATTATTATTATTATTATTATTATTATTATTATTATTATTACATATACGACCTGCCGTGGGCAACATCCAACTTTGAGTTGAGGCATGTCTTTACACGTCTGGTTGTGCAGGGCTTTCACAACCCTAATTGAAAAAAAAGGAAGGAAGATTGTAGTTTTACGTGGCCGTGAATCTTGTGATTATGAGCCACGGGACCTCCTTTTTACGTGGAATCCGAACCACAGGACATGGCATTTCACTTCAAAAATCTCACATGCATTGACCGGGAATCGAAAACCCTAATTGAATTAACAAATCTTTCCATGACCCTACAGAGACGTGTGTATACAAACTATGTGGATATTTTCGATTGCTATTTGCCTGAAATAAAAGTAGTAATTAATACCTGAACTAACACCAACGGCTTGAACTCAGTTACTATGTGAAATCGTTTTGTTCTTTACTTCAAATAACATTTTCAAGTAACGCAAAATAGGCTGTTACAAGCCCTTTAAAATAAAAAGTAAAAATGTATCGTAGTATCATCTTGTCATTCTTCAAATTCGATGCGCATAGAATGCCAATGGTATATTAATCAATGGAGCCCCACGTAGACTAGTCGTGACTTCTAGTGGTGAAATATCGAACAATATAATCCTAACAGAGCGAGTGCATTCTAGCGGCCAGAAGAAGAAACTTTTCAATAAAATCTGCAGTTACCTTTTTGGCAGCTAGATGTCTCGAGTAAATCTGCTGGCGAATTATATTTTAATTAAATATATATTTTACACCATAATATGCACAATATAACGCTTAATTTTAAAACATCTGAGTCATTACAAAACAATAAACATATAACATTTCAAGCAAAAAATCTAGCTCTGATCGGGTTTGATCCATAGGCAGTTGAGCGATAGGCTAACGCTCTACCACTGAGCTAATTGTGTCAACGTATATCGTTCTATATAAAATGACTTACATAGAACTTGTTAGCAAATAATGATTTATACTAAACGATTTCATCACTGGAGTATATTATTTATATATAAAGCATTTCATACAAAGTTTATTTATTTTGTATCAGTACGCTATATTGCATTCAATACTCAAATTAGTGAAATATAAGTCAGGCACAAGATATCCGCTGCCATCTTGTCTTATTACTGAATCAGCTCAGCTTTTTAAAATCACGTCTGCACTATAGTATTACAAAATAAACTTTTAATTTCGAACGTGCCTCTTCCTTTAGAACAGTTAAAACGATTCTCGGCTCGATAATCGGAACTGGTGGGTCCCATGATATGGATTATAAAGTTTGCATAATTCGCACGGCCGCCATCCTGAAATGGTATGGCGGACGACCTTGTAGTTTGGTCACAAGACGCATCCTATACGAAGGTATGTTGTTACCAAATTTGGTAGAGATCGGATGATTTGGTTAGTCGTTATTTGATTTTACGTTTTGAACGTTTGAGTAGCCGCCATTCAGTTTTAGTAAAGATGGCGGCGATATAAAACATGACACTGAGGTGTCCTTTGCTAGTGCTACCTTTGTACCAAATTTCGTTCAATTCGCATTCACCGTGTTCGAATTGATAGGGGGGGACAGACATTCACAGTACACACACTCACACACACACAGACACACACACACAGACTCACACACACACATACACACACACACACAGACTCACACACACACATACACACACACAGACAGACACACTTTTTTCGCCCTGTGTTGATCTCATAAGTCTACTTTCATTTTTTGCAAAAATCGAAAGTAGGCTGAAAATGGTGTTCACATCAGGAAGTTTCATAAAGGATACTCACATTCAAGGTATTCTGAATATATGCTCCAATGTCGATAACAGATTGGACTTAATGTGTTCTTTTTAGCCTATTTTCATTTTATGAAAAAAAAAATAGGCTCATGAGATCACCTTTTATCTGTGTGTTTGTGTGTGTTTCCCCCTAATAACTTCTAAACGGCTAGAGCAATTTCAATGAAACTCGGTAAGGTCATAGCACCATTTTGGTCGATCCCGACCGTGCCCTTCAAATTGTATTACGTCTCACCAATCCACCATGGCAGCTGTGCGAAATATTTCACCAGCATTCAATATCTCAGAAACTGTTACCGATATCACCCTGAAATTTTGTACGGTGATCAAGAAAACTACTAGAAGTACACCTATCAGACTTCCGTAAACTGGGCAACTACAAAACCAATATGGTGGCCAAGCGAAGTTGCGACATTAAAATAGCCGTCTCTCGCAATTTAACCAACCAAACGCAATGAAACTTGGTACAGTATATGTTTATACACATTGTAATGCACCGACATCTAATTACGTTCAATTGTTTTCATAACCTCAAGATGGCGGCTGTGCGAAACATTTCACCGGCATTCTATATCTCCGAAACTATTACCAATATCACCCTGAAATTCTGTACGGAGATAAAGGGCACTACTAGAAGTTCATCTGTGAGACTTTCAAAAACCTGTTAATTACAAAACGAACATGGTCGCCAAGTGAAGTTGAAAGTTTTAAATAGACTTTTCTCGCGATGTAATCATCCAAACGCAATGAAACTTGGTACAGCAAATGTTTGTACACATTGTAATGCACTGGCATCTAATTTAGTCCAATTGTTTACATAACCTCAAGATGGCGGCTGTGCAAAATTTTAAAATTAATTTTTTGCTCTTTGGGTCGTAATTATGCGATCGAAGTAAAAGTTTGAATAATGAAGCTACGCAATAATTTTTCTTTATGGTACATAACTATAAGGCCTATGCATACAACAATACAAAATGGCGACCATCCGAAATATTGAGACGGTTCTCAGTATCTACGAATCATTTACAGCAATCAAACTGTTTTTTTTAATGTTCATAGAGACTATGAACATAAGTTCATCTATAGGACTTTCAGTAACCTGGTGAGCACAAATCCAACATGGCGGCGAAGCGAAGTATAAATATTTCAGTGATCGTTTCTCGCGTATTAACCATCCGAGTGCAGTGGAACTTTGTACAGTAAATGCTTATACAAATGTTAATCCACTGGCATCTAGTTTATTTCAATTGTTTTCATTACCACAAGATGGCTGCCGTGCGAAATTTTAAAATCTCGTTTTTACTTCATGTATCGTAATCATGCGATTTACGTTTGAATACCACACGTACACAATAATCTTCATGTAATAGTACATAAATAAAATCCAACATGGCGACCATCTGAAATATTTAGACGGTTCTCAATATCTACGAATCTATTACAACAAGCAAACTGAAATTTTGTATGTTGATACAGGCGATTGACATAAGTAGGATTTATGAAAATACGCTGTATAGTTCTTCACGGAACTACTTGTTGTTGTTTTTTTTTTTTTTTTTTGCAGAGTTCATGCCACCTTTGACGGCATTGCTCTGCACTCCAGGTGACAAATTGTTATATTAAATGCTACCCTCACCTCACATAAACAAGGGGCGTGGTGGCGCAGCGATCAAGCTATTGGCCTCTCACCAAGTTGGACTGGGTTCGATTCCCGGTCAATGCATGTGAGATTTTCGAAGTGAAATACCATGTCCTGTGGTTCAGATTTCACGTAATAAGGAGGACCCCCGGCTCATAATCACAAGATTCACGATCACGTAAAACTACAAGCTTTATTCCTTACATAATCATGTTCAACACAATATTTAAATAATAATAATAATAATAAAACACATAGATCAGACCGTTGGTGAATAAACATAATTTTGCTGCAAAGCCCCGAATGAGCACTGCATGGTCAGCAGAAAGAAACAAGAATCATAGTGAGAAAATGAAAGAATTTTGGGAAGAGAAGGAAGCTAATTTAAATTCATCTCTGAAATAGGTTCAATCACGTTCCTTAGTTAGGCATAATACCGTAAAAATAATAATAAGAAGAAGAATGACATATAAAGTGATATAGTAAAGGTCAGGTATGCGATAAATTCAGATAACCAGTTGACAATCATCAGTTTTCAGACCACCGGAAGACAAGAAAGCAAGATCAGGTAAATAGGTTCAATCGTGCTCCTTAGACGGGCATAACTATGGAAAACAATAATAATAATAATAATAATAATAATAATAATAAATTAGTTATTGAGGTTTTAATGGGTGGAACTACGAGGCCATCTGCCCCTTAATAATAATAAAAGTAATCGTCACACCTTTAATGAAACATCTAAAGGATACAGGGATAAATTATCATCGTCCACCGAAAGTAAACAAGAGATCTAGCCATCAATAGGAAACAGGTATGTGAGGGTATTATCATGTAAAATATTACTATGCAGAACCAGTTAGCATCCGAGAAACGTACCGTTGATATTTTAGCGTTGTATGAAAGACTGATCAGGGTCCCCTTAAAACAGCAATCACCATTACTAGAAATGAGTTTTTATTGTTAAATAACTTTTTTTCAGTTCTCAGGGAACCTACAGCGTGAAGTGTCATAGGTTTTGAATTACAATAAAGAAGTAAACATTTGCATTTACGGTGAATTGTCCAACTAAGGATTGATGATTTTAAATTAGGTCTCTTCTTTTCCCAAAATCTCCTCATTCTCTCACTGTGATCTCTCTTCCTTTCTTATGTATGCACAATATTACTTATCTGCCTCTGATTCAAGTAAATAATAAATAAGCTTTTCACCACCTAATGTGATGACAAAAGAGGTTTCTGATTTATTTCGGCTACATTCCATTAATTTTGTTTTCCGTGTTATTCTCCAAAGATGGAGTCCATACCATTTAAAAAGTCATTAAAATCCTCTGGTGAGTCGGCATTGCTTTTCTGATTGGGTCACAATTTGCTTGACCCACCCCTATAGAAACTCGAGCATGTAATAAAATTTCTACAATAGAATGGGCGAATATGTAACCTAGTCTCCAGTTAAATGTTTCCCCATTGTGGCTATTGAATTCAGTATATCAGCCTCATTACACAGAAGACTATAGAGGCTAGCCTACAGGCCATTGTATTCGCGAATTTCGAATGCCGTAAGTTAAAATACCACGACCAGAATTGAAACTGAGACCCTTTGTATAGGTGACATTAGCTATGAAACTTGACTGGTAGTACCGAACAATATAGAAAAAACAAGTATTAATGGGAGATTTCTAAAATAGAGGGTAAATTACTTGGTATTAAAGGATGAATGAAAGATGACGATGATTGAATGAAGTGCTGAGCGAAAGTGTGACAGAAAACCTCGGGGTCGATTTACGCGCTTAACGTGCAAATAAATAATACACAGAGTACATTTTATGGCATCTTAGCGAGTTTATCGGCCGTTACTTCGCAGATGACATCCATTATCGGCTGAGGACTCGCTGCTTTAAGAGCGTGCGCTTGTGGGGAAAGGATTTGAGAAAGGATAATCTCTTGTGGTATAGAGAATAGACTGTAAGTGTGGAGGAGGAGGAGGAGGCCGTGGCCTTACTCACGGTAAGTGAGACATTCAATTGGTCCTAGTCCATGTGGAAACAGAAATTCTTACATTTGATGTTGGTATTGTAAAAGGAATTGACCCATTATTATTCTAACAAGAGGGGCAGCGAACTCGTAGTTCCGCCCCTTGAGACCACAATAACTAACTATTATTCTAACAAGGGAACATCGCGAGTTCCAATTTTGTGATCTTCGTGAAACTATGCTTGGTAATTGTTTGTGCCATATGGAAAATCTACGTAATTTTGTAAATTTGTCAGGAGAGCCAATTTAAACTTTCAACACTAAAAATAAATACATAAAACACCCCAATTGAGGGTAAGCAATATTGTTAGTTTGTAAAATGTATTTCTTATAAAGGAAGTAAATGTAATACAAATAACAACTAAGGTTAAATTATGAAACAGTGAGAGGATATGGGACGTTCTTACCGTTCCCACTAAAAATAAAAACTTTTAAATCTCGGTGACTTACCGCTTTATTTCAAATTAATTTCAACTGATGTGTAGTTACGATGGCTGACCACCAGAATGCGCCATAAACTAATTTCCGAAAAAAATGGACTCACCCCCGTTCTTTCCGTGGGGTCTTCAATTGTATTTCATCCCCAAATTCCCTAGAGTGTGTGAAATTGTAGGGATGACTTTGCTAACTCCGCATTAAGGGTAATACCGCAGTATATGAAATATACTTTTTCTGCAGAGATACCCCAGCGCAAGAGATGGGTTCATCTCACCAGTTGTATTAAATCAACTATTTAATTTGCTTTGGCTATTAATTTCGAAACAAGTGCTGCGATCTGGTGGTAAAATCCTTAAAACCGGATTAGTTTATTTTGTTTGAGAAGCATTTAAAAAATCTCATGTATCATAACATTTATTGTTAAAAATACAAGTAGGCTACATTTTAGTTTTATAATTTTTTGGGGTTATTCGCGTATTTCTTTTAACAATTTTTGGGTTTGGATCATCCGGATTTTTTACTATTGGGGTTGGGATGAGTGGGGCTACAGTATAATAATACTAACAATACAGTAATCATAATCATCAAACCAACTTATCTATTACTCATTTAACTGCTCTTTGTGCCGAAGATTGATTTACTATCGTCATTCTAATGATAACCAACTTCTTCACGAGTTATAAATTTCTGTTATGCATTGCTCTTTAATGATGCAGAACTAAACCAAGGAATTCAAGAATATATGAAGCCAAGCAGATTCATACCGCTCATACGCGCAGTGTACTTTCCCAGGACTGCATATTATCTCTAAATGTGTAAAACGAAGAACCCTTAATTCAAAACTAAACATTCGATATCTCATTAGCCAATGACGTAGTGGCTGTCCATTTCGTCAGCTTCTTCTTTGGAGAGATCGGAATTATGTAACTCGAAGAACAAACGTTTCTCTTTTATTTTAATTGATTTCTTCTTCTAGTCATCGAAAATTTAATGTTTGTTTGCTTTACTTATTATTAATTTTGCTAAATTTGAATTATGTACATTAGTAATACTGTGCTTTGTTTTGGCACTTACCTCTAAATTGACTCCCTGTGGCGCCGCGGTAACGTTATCGCCTGCTGTTCTCAAGGTTTCAGGTTCGAATCATGGTGCAGTAGGGAGCCATGGCAGTAGATTTACTGGCAGGTTACAGGTCACATTTGGGGCAAAATTCCAGCACTGCGGCGTCTCTAACAGCTGCAGGAATTAAAAGGGTCGTAAAATCAATAGCCTAATACTATCCCCCCTAATTTCCATACCACCTCGTGAGCATTCTTGACTGTAGCCCTGGAGGTCTAGGTTCAATTCGCGGTTCTGCACCTTGGAAGTGGTTTCCCGTGGTTTCCCACTTCTACTCCTGGCAAACTGCCGGGATGGTTCCTAAATTGAAGCCACGGCCACCTCCTTCTCAATCCTCACCAGAATACCAAATACACATACTAATACAGCGATCACAATAACAGATGTTATCAGACGTTCTCTTTACTACTGCCATCTGTCAGTGAAAATCACAACTCTACTGGTGACTTGTGCTTGAGATTCACTTAATTTTGTCTTTTCATACAGTCATCTTTTACCAATTGACATCGTGGGGGGTGCAGATGACCTCGATATTTGGCCTCATAAAACAACTATGAGCCTTAGTGAGAATATAGTTGCACCCCTTCCGTAATGGTCACCGAACCACAACCTTGTTTGAATATGCAGTCCCGCAGAACTATTCATTGCATTACATCATTGAAAAATGAATCATCGTAATCGTTATCGTAGAACATGAAGGGTTCATTCCAAAATCCAGACTAGTCCAAAAAATTGACTTTTTGAGATAAATACAAATTTTTCTTCTTCAAGGCCAGATCTAGGTAGCCTATAATTATTATTGCTGTCTCCAAAAAGCAGACAGGTCGGGTTATATACGAGTGTGGAATAGTGGGGATTCTACAAACGTAAGCCAATTCCAGTGCTTTTCTCAAGATAATTAATTACCTGAAATGTTTGGCATTCAATAAGTTAATGATTTGTATTTTGTAAGGATTTACATGATATACAGCCTAATCGTATTTCAGGATTTAAATATTTTTCATTTTTGTATTCAACTAAGATTTCGGCAAAAATCAGAAAAGTCCAAAGGTTTATTTAGGTTTTCTCAAGAGTATCCTCATAAACATATATTTTCTTTCTATGGAATGTAAAGCTATTAGTGAGACAATATTAGGTCTAAAATCAATTTTTATTTTATTCAGCACAAATGAAGCTATACGGTTTTCTTTTTTAATTTTCTGAACAATTTAATTTTTGGACTTGTCTGATTCTTGAAATGTACCCTTCAATTCATTATGCGTAATTTCGTTCTACACATTTTTATGGTCAGCAAAATAATCGCTTTTCAGTCGGCCAACACATCAATGTTCCCAATTAAATTGGCCTGGGAATAACACTTATTCTATTAATGACGCTAACCAGGATAAAATAACTTTGATAAATTATCGCTTTTACACTTTAGTTGAATTTTCTAAATAATGGTTTTGCAATTATAGAAAAGAAAAGCGGATCAAAGTGTAAAAGCATATAATTAATGCACTCTTTAGAAAAGTGTATCAAAGTGTAGAAGCACATAAGTTAAGTAATACAAGTGCATCAAAGTGTAATAGCCGGCTTCGTCAGTGATTTTACAAAGTGACGTGAGGGCTGGAACGACGGGGAGCACTCAGCCTCTCGAGGACAATTGAGTAGCTGTCTGACAGCGAGGCAGCGCCCCGGTGTGGGAAACCAATATTAACGGCTGAGGGAACCCGACGCGCTGACCTACTTGTCACCACGCAATCTTTAGGCAATTGGCTGAGCAGTGGACGCTTGGTCGGTCAATGCCCTTCATGGGCTGTGGCGCCTCTGGGATTGTTTTTGTAATTTTAGTGTGGTATTATTCCTCGCCCAATTTAATTGGGTACATAAAAATGTTGACCGATTGAAAATCAATTCTTTCCTTTATATTACGGAGACAACATTGAAGTGGCTTCTAAAATTTGTGAAAATAACCTTAGGAAATTCAAAAAGAATTCTAGATTCACAACAGTATTGAAAACGAAGAAGGCCCTCAGCTATTTGATTGCGATGCGAAGCATACGTTGAGCACACGCCACATGCTATAGCCTTCTCAATGATATTCACAGTAAGCTACTACAAAAGCGCCCATTTCTGCTGTGTAATGTGAATGTGTACTGATCGTGGTGAGAAATTCCCTGCCCGGAATACAGGAGATTCAAATTTGAATCCCGATTACGGTACCAATTTTAAGTCTTACAGGCGTCTCTAAACCTTTGATATTTTGAAATGTAGTCTGTTTTAAACAAGATGTCATATAATACATCAAGATTCAATAGGCTGATAAGGCTATTCAAATAATTGAACCGAGTCCAAAATATCGTCACTGTGCCTACGAAATCAACTACGTGGAAATTTCGTTCACTTCGATTTTGACCCTAACACTTGTCCCTGGTCAACGTGGGTAGGAGTCCAAACAAACAATTCATTTCGGTTTACTCGTATTTCTCCCTACCGGGGATTATTGGAAAATGACCCTTACGAGAATGGTATGCGGGGCTGTATACCCACGTTTGGTTAGGGCGTGACTGGTTTTAAACTTACGGTGGGTTTAACTGTTGAAATAAAAATGTTTTTTTTTAATGTTTGCGGTTATCAATATATGGTAATATCATAGGAAGTTTGTTTGGAGCAAAAAAGGTTCTATTTCCAAGATAAGAGTATTTTAAGTTTGAAAAACATTTACCTAGTCTTCATTCATCTACAATTTCAGACATTTCTTAAAAATTGTATTTTTCTGCAAATAAGGTACATTATCGGCAGCTTCGGTGGCGTAGTTGGTAGCATGCTGAGCTTCTATGCCCAAGGTCACGGGTTCAAACCCAGTCGGAGTTTTTAAGAGCGTTAAATATCCCTCACTATGCCCTCTTTCGGAGGGGAAGTAAAACCGGCGGTCCCATGTCATAGATTTATGGCATGAAAAATAACTTTCCACTAAATTCACTTGTGTGAAGCCAAAATTTGTAGGTTAGAATTGATAACGCTATATTAGTTCCAACGTTCGCCGCCAGGTGCTGACTGCGATGGCATCTAGTAACCAAGCCCGCAAGCTAGTTGTCGTGGACTGTAGCATTTCTTAGAAAAAGTAGGAACTACTTGAAATTATCGTCTGCAGTCCTTACTTGAATTAAAACAGTTAACACACGCTAATACAGCCATCACAATTAACACCGGTTATCAGACAGATTCTACACACACCCAAAGTACACGGGGCTACATGACCACGTTGTCGCAGCCCCTAAACTAAGGAACCAACCTACCAAGGTACATTATCTCAGAAATTAATCCACCGATCTACTACTACTTGAAATTTTCTTAGTAGTCTATCTTTACATGCATATGTGCATTAATATGACCTAAAATATTGGCTTCAGTGTTTATGTAACTTGCAGACTAGACTGGACGCTGAAAGGCAAAACAGTCTCAATTGAAAACGAATGATTGAATGAATGAAAAAACTCATTGGTTCAAAAACAAATATTTTTAAACGTATCAAAGAAACAATTAAAAATAATAAGTTTGAAGAACTAGAACCATGTTTCTAAATTGGATTGAAAGCCATGAAATCTTCTTCAAATGTACCTACTTTCAAATCTTTAACTTTAATAGTTAGGACATAAACGTAGGCCTACCTTTTGCTTAATATATTGTTTTTAAGAATCCATTTATTTTAATGTTGTCAAGAGTTCAGTAATTGCCACTTCAGGAATTTAACGATTTTATCTTCTAAAGGTAAAAGTTCATAAATTTTCATATGAATTCAATCAGTGGTTTGTGTGGTAGGATCGCATTAAGAGCTGAACCGTTTTGTTCAACTTCTCAGCTCCACCTTTAGTATGGAAGAAAATATAGCCAGTTTTCAGGCGCAGCGACGATATATGAAACAAACCCTCTGTTTTTGGCCTAATTATGGAGGTGACGTTGGTTCTTCTAAGGGCAAAGTATCTACGTTTACTTTAAAATCCTAACCTTTGATTTTACTTTGAGTTATGCTGAAACAAAATAAAGTTACGATTTGTGGCACACGAAGAGATAGCCTATGTATTTTCAAAGAACTGAAGGAGGAAACTAGGACATTCAGGTTACGAGTTGCTGTACGTGCTCATGTTGTTTATTTCATGGCGGTTTTATAGAGCACAGAAAACAATGGCACTGTGCGTGCGTTATCAGCAGTGAACACGTCATCTCCGGATGACACAGTCGTCTCTCAACCTTTGATCTTTCGAAATGCATCTTAAACAGGATGTTGTGATTCAATACTAAATAGGCTAATACTCAGATCGAGTCAACATATGTCAAACGAACTCTCTATTTTTGAGCTAATTACAGCCAAACTTCGATATCTCGAAGTACTTTCGGAGATAGAAATTATTTGAGTATCGAACATCTGAGATATAAATATACATGAATCATACTGTAGATAAATTAAGAGTAAACTGTGTTACTGTTGTTAGCTGGCTTTACCCACTTACTTTCACTGACCTCAACCCGTCTTCCTTCCTTAAATAGCATAATAAGTAAGGCCCGGAAGTTCATGCAAAATCATATTTTTGCATATTTATGCAAATTTTGGTTATTTTGGCACAATGTATCATATTTTTCTTCGTTGCCTGTTTAAGCTTGAGAAGGGCGTATATTATAATTTCCTGTTGTTTTGGAGCACCGTTTGTCACTTCATGTTCTTAACGTCTTATATTTCAATTCGGACTCCGAGAGTCTATCACAGAATAATATTGAAATTCTTTTAATACCAAGTACGTTAAAGTCCTTTTTGCAAGTTAATATCAATTATTTTTATTCAGCATTCGCTATGTAAATATTTTAAAATTATTTTCATATACAAAATTCAATGGCTATTAAAACTGTATAATGAGTTATACTTAAAAAATAACATAATACAATAATTATTGAAGGACAACACCGCTTGAAGTTTCATAAAACAACATTTTCTTATATTTAGAACTGTTTCTTAGTTGAGATATTTTTAAAAGAAAGTGTAATTATATGTCCATCTGATCATATTTTCCTTATATTCAAAATAGAAACGCTAAAGAATACGGAGTGATCGTAATGGCCGTAGTTATTTCATAGTGCATATTTTTGGACACGTGATGCATATTTGACCAATAATTAGTGTATTTTTGGAATGCATATTATTCATTTATTAGTGCATGAACTTTCGGGCCTTAATAATAATCTACTATCAGAAATACACAGCCCAGGCAGCCTACACAACTGATCCATATTGTAATCCCCTTGTTACACCTAAAGAACGCAATTCAACTGTATTTTCACCCCAACGTCGGAATAGTCACATAATTTATGTATGGGGAACTAGATATAATTCCAGCTATAGAAATATTCGAATAACTAGCGGACCCGTGCGAGAAATCTCGTATGTTCATAAACCACACTTTCCCCAATAGGTTTTGCAAATCGAACATTTCTTACAAAAATTGATATTAAAGAAATTAGAATGCAATTTGTCACTGATAATGTTACTTGTGTGCTGAGTGTGCTGTAACACTCATCGGTTATTCGATATTTATGAAATTATACGATTTGAGTACTCATTCCTACCATTTACTGTTTCTGATATCCATGCAAAATGATAAAGGAAAGACCTCATAATATTAAAATGACATGAAACGGGCGTCACAGCGACCAAAATGTGAAGTGGACAGAAATTATGGAGCGTATTTTCATACATTAACAGTATTAATAGTATCTGCAAATCGCATACTTCCTACATTTTTTTAAAGTCATTTTTTAAGAAATTCTTGATATTTATGGAATTAGAGTACAATTCATCACTGCTAATATATATTCTCTTTCATTTGAATGCTAATTTTCAGGATCGGTCGCTTGTGAGTGCTCCAGGAGGGATCTATACTACTGAAATTTAATATATATGATATGATAGAAAAAAGACACGAATATACAGTAAATTATGTAGGCTAGAACTTTACCGGGATATTAAAATTACTTCGAAATACCAAAGTTTGACTTAGGCCTATAGACGTTCGACGGCATGGTGGCGATGCTGGCAGTTTCTAAAGGCGTATATATCTATGTTATCATCCCATCACCGATAGCAGTGGCTACGCTGCCTAAAGCGCAGCGTTAGGTCATGCGGCCAAGCTCTCTGCTGACTCGGTAGACGCATGAGTTCGAGCCCCACCGTCGACCGTCCTTGAAGTGGTTTTCCGTGGTTTCCCATTTTCAACACCAGGAAAATGCTGGGAAGGTACCGTCTGACAGGCCACGGCCGCTTCCTTCCACATCCTTGCCCAGTTTCATTCATCTTCATCCTTTCCATCTCTCCTCCCGACGCGCAGGTCACCCACGGGCGTCGACTTGAAAGATCTGCACTCGGTCTTTCAGGAGGCCACACGACAAAAAAAATCATCCCATCTAGCGGCAGATGGCGTAGAAGTTACTTTCCTTAACACATGAGTGCATAAGTCGGGCCTCCGAGGCCCGGGGTGTGATTTATTAATCATTTATGGTAAAAGTGTTCGGACCTCTGGTGTGAAATTCCCAATATTTATCTCACATGTAAGGAGAAAGAAAAGTGGTAATAGAGTAAATCAACCAGTATTGCTTGTACGAAGGGCGTAATATATTGTTTTACACTTTATTTTTTTCTAACCAAATGAAATACATTACACATCAGTTCTTACGTCCACCTTCTCAACATAATCTGATCGTAACTTTATGCACTTTTGCCATCGATGAGTCAGTCTTTCCAGACCTTCCTGAAACCATGCTTTCGGAATGTGCGTACCCATGCCTTGACTGCTGTGTTCCAGAGGTTTCTTCATATTCTCGAACAGGTGATAATCACTCGGTGATAAGTCGGGAGAGTATGGTGGATGTGGCAGCACCGTGAATCCCATTTGATCAATGGCAGCGGTGGTCTCTCAGCTAGTTTGGGGGCGGGCATTGCCATGTTGTAGAATCACACCTTTAGCCCTTTTTCCTGGCCGCTTAGTTTGAATGGCTCGACGTAAGTGCTTAAGGGTTGCCACTTATGCTGCACTGTTAATCGTGGCTCTCAATTTCAGACAGTCAATGTGGATGATGCCCTTTATGTCCCAGAACACACGAGGCGGAATAGAGGAGTTTGAAAATGCACTTTATGCTGTAGGCTAGTTAGTTATTGTTGTTTTAATGGACGGAACAGCGAGGACAACTGCCCTTCTTAACACAGATTATACAAATTTGGAATATATATTTAAATTTTGAAGTGGAAGCCTAAATATGATAAAAGATCTAAAATAATAAAATAAGACTAATAATTATAACGATAAACTAAAATTATGGAGATACATAAATCAGAATTCAAAAAAGAACAAGTTCTTTGAGTAAATATTCATTTGCAAATTTAGATTGCTGGCCATAACCCACTCTTACTTATAAATGAGATGACGAGATCAGCAGCCACCACGTCATCGGCTAATATAAGTTAGAATGTCATCTGCAAGCAAAGGTTTCTTCGTACACGTTAGGTAGACTCTTCGAAGTGTGACTTGACTCAATTTCTTGTACTTAACGTACCGATTGAGGTCATGTTACCAACTGTAAGTTGAGAAAATTTAATAATAATAATAATAATAATAATAATAATAATTATTATTATTATTATTATTATTATTATTATTATTATTATTATTATTATTATTATGTTATGAAACAACAAAGAGTGAAGAATTGAAATTGGCGCGTGTTCCATAGCAGGCCTCGTCGGATAGAAGAAGAATGTTAAGGATTTTGCGTCTCTTTTAATTTCTGCTGTTTTTAGGAACGCCTGGATGCCGGAATTTCGCTCTGAAGGGGATCTTTAACATTCTAGTAAATCTAGTGACACGACTCTCTCGCATTTAAGCACACTTAAAAGCCAACTGACTGCGCCGGGCTTCGATCCCGCTACGTTTGGCACAGTGGGCGAGAACTTCACCGCTTGCTCCACTCAGTCAGCCATGGTAAATATTCTAACAACCACTGGTGCTGGTATATTTTATTCCTCTCGTGAAGATTAGACACGCCACCCAGTTTAATGCGACGAGATACCATACAAACTAATATTACAAATATTCTATATCCCTCGGCTGTAATGATGAAGCAGCGTCGTTAAAATATCCCGGAGAAAAGCGTAGAGTCGTTGAACACAGATTGTTTGGACAGGATTAAATATATTCTCATATAAATATATACAGTATATATACTATATATACAGTATTAGAAACTAGACACGAAGGAGGAGCTATGAAGCAGGTGGGGTGGAGTTCGAGGGAAATATTTATAGTTAGTACGTGTTCTAGAAGCTGAAAAACATATGGAAAAAGATCCCTGTGAGTCGTTCATCGCTTGTATGTTTTATGCATAAGAAACGTTACATTCCCAGCTGAAATAATATATGATAAACCGGGAGGAAATCCCTCGTGATATACGGCAGGGTGTATGAGGGCAGAGCGGGGTAATGGCTCAGCTTCAGAGTTTTAAAAGGCGACGAGAGAGAAATATGTGAAAAGATCATACCAAGTTTATAGTTTTTGTCTGTCTGCTGCAGATAGCAGAGACCGGGAGTGTCTCTGTTCTGTTATCAGAGACCTCAGTAAAATACTAGGGGGCTTCCTACTGCAGATACTGCAACAGAATTTACTGCAAGCTGTTATCTTGGGTTTTCAGTCAACTTTGCTTTGTGCTTGTAAAGTTTATATTTTAGAGACTCGTGTTTTAAAAGAATATACGTAGGCTATCTAGTTTCAAACATTCCTAACAGGTTCTGTGTTGAATGTGGAATGAGACTCTCAGGTAGCCAACAAGAGCTCACAGTTGTTGAGCATAAGATAAGCCTATCATGTATTCAAGTGTTCTCAATTACAACGTTGTAGTCTAAATCAATGACCATTTACAACATTAAAATCGCCTGTATCATCGTTGCACCTGGTATCGCTATGTGATACTCTTGTTCTCTGGCAGTACATTCCTTGAGATCAGCCACGCCCCCTGCCTTGTGTGGATATAAAGCTCTAGGTTGATTTTTAGCCTTTTTTCATTTATGAAAAAATAGACTTATGAGATCGTCTTTTGTCCGTGTATGTGTGTGTGTGCGTGTTAAGATGTTTTAATAAATAGGCAATTATATACAAAAAAATCCCATTACAGACTTTGAGAGCTTGTAGCAGGGACCACAACGGTTAAGTTTAGCGAAGGAACTTGTGTCCTGAAAATTACCGCCATTCCGCTACCCGCAAAAAACACCACAGCACACGTTCAAATCTCCCGCATTTTCGGCACCACTGACTAGAGTACCTACGTCATTGAACGATCGCCTCATGTCCCATATCCTCTACATGAAAGCCTGCATTTACGAGACCCCTGTGGATCTGAGGAAGACCTACAGGCGCGGGTTATGGCTTCGGTGGATGTTGGAGGATCAGTGATTGGTGATCGAGTTGACGTTGGTGCTCGTAGACAACAAGCAGCAGGAGTCGGACAGATCGCCGAAAATGCGGGTGATGTGAATGTGTGCTATGGTGTTTGTTTGCGGGTAGAGGTAAGGGGTTATTTATTTATTTATTTATTTAGTTTTATTTATTCATTTACTGTCAGGAAAGTGGGGATACATCTCTTATTGTTTCCAAGTTCCCTATATTCTAAATAAACAAAGTTAATTAAACGGGCTGGAATGTGAAAATCACCTTTGGCATCCTTGGTTTTATTGAATTTCAATAATTAACATATTTAGGGAGAGCAAATATTGCTTAAATGTGTGAAGTTCTCGATAATAATTTTATTAGAGGCGTATCATTATGACTGAAAAATATTTACACTCTCGTTACAATCAGATTTTCTACTAACAATTAGGCATTGATGTTGGGTGTTGCGCAGTTGATATTATCTTTTGCTACACTTTAATCACAAAAACCTATTCTACCTATTAAGCACCTACAAAAACTTATTTTATGTTTTTGAAAATCTAAAAATCCGGTGAATTGTTCTGCTAAACGGCACATCCTCATAGCACTGGGAAGCGCGGCTAGTGTTATGGAAACGAATGGGAGTGAACGACGATATCATAAGGCAGAGTATTCAGCCTTAGCAGGGATATAATTTTTGCTTATACAATGCTTCAAATGATAATTCACCGCAAGACTTTTTATTTATATTATAGCCAACACTATTACAGCACCGAATATCCGGAATATACTGTATATTTCCCTCCGACATTAAAGTGGGGTGGTCGCAAGGAAGTGGAGACCCATCTTTTTAATTTTATAACCTCGTCATCACTGTCATTTTAAATTACAATTTGTAACTCATGCTCGAGTGGTGAGTGAGATTGTCTTTGCTCTGCACTAGATTATATTGGTTTCTATATTTAAAGCTCCTCCCTTCCTCTCCGTCCCACTTTAATTCTCAGCAAATTCGTTTATAAATTATGGATTTAATTAAACTCCTGCTCGTAAAAGTTGGCTTGTAAATGAAAGACCTTCTTGAAAGACGGCTGCACCACTGGAAGAACAACCAAGTAGCGTTACAAAGGCATGGGCTCCAAACAACAGTAAGGCATCGTTACATAAAGAGAGATGATATGAACATTATTTTAAGACACTCTGACTCAACTGTAAAAGCAGACCGACGAGAATTGAAACGAAACAAAAATTAGTCTCTAGGATCACAATGGAGGTGGCAGGAATTCGAAAGAATCCCATTCGGTATTCTGTTTATCGTATTTATGATAACGTCTGATTAGTTGTCGGCCATAAAAAAATGTTCTCATCAATATCTTCTTTTTGTTGTATGCGAAGACCACCCGTGGTATAGTGTCTGGCATTCTTAGGTGGCTGTGGTATTAAGTTAGGAACTATCCAGGCATTCACCTGGAGTTGAGTGGGTATCTACAGGAAACCACTTCCAGGATGGCTGAGGTGGAAATCGAACCCTCTTCTTCTCAGTTTTGCCTCACGAGGCTGAGTGTACCCCGTTCCAGCCCTCACACGAGAATTAAATGTATTGGCAGAGACGGGAATCGATCCAGGACCTCCTGGGAGAATTGAAAGAACGTCAGCCACTACACCTCGAGGTGGTTTTTAAAATTTGTATATTGCGGAGTTTTGTCTTAATATTCTTTTTAAATAATTAAATGTACGCCTATTCACTTCTCCATTTTTTTTGCAATGCCTTGCTTGTTTTTCTGTAGGGAGCTGATTCATTTGCGTTTGCAGAGTGAGATGGACAGCCGAAAGAAGGGGCTTCCCTCCACTCAGCGTTCCTTTCGTAGCCATGGCAACCTACTGACTATGTGGTAGAATATATCGGCCCGTTGCGCAGACATTCAGTAGATAATGTCTCGATATAAGCATCTGCGCTCTTATTGTCTTACTAAATAGTAATCATCACACTGTTATGTTTCCTTCCTCTTGTGCCTTCTGGGGAAGTTTCTTTGTGAAATAGTTATGGCCTAATGTTTGGAGAAAGGTAGATATCATTGGAGTAGCGCACCAGCCTTGCACTCGGAGGTCCCGGGTTTGATTCCTGGTTCCGTCACGCATTTTAGAAACTGACATGAGGGCTGGAACAGGGTGCACTCAGCCTCGTGAGGATAATTGATTAACTGCCTGAGAGTGAGGCAGCTCCCCGGTCACGGAGACCAAGATTAACGGCCGAGGGGACCTGACGCGCTGACCACGCGCCATCCCATTTAATTTGCAGGTGAAATTTCCGGGCAGTAGTCGCTTGGTAGGCCTAGGCCTTTCATGAGCTGTAGCACCACGGGTTTGATTTGGTTTGGTTCTTAGATATCACTGAGTCTCAATCAAACTAGGAGGCACCGCGTTCTTGGTGGTTAAATTCCTCTGCCTAGTATTCAAATCAACTCTCTCTGTTTAAACCTAACTTCGTAGAGATTCTGATAGTAAATCTGAGAAAAATCTTGGGAATTTGAAAATTTATATTTCAAAATCAAGCAAGAATACACTTCAAACTGTATTGGATTTCTTATGTCTGTGTAAGTTGGAGCAAAGCAAAGCAAAGTTAACTAGGTTGAAGCTTTCCCATTCCTATCGTGTTCTCCCTCATTTACCCCACATTCATTGTTTTTGGAACCTCCAGCTAACTGATCGATTCGTTATTTCATAGCAGAGGAAACGAAAGATTAGAAATTGTGCCCGCTGAACAATTTGTTTCGGTTTAATTGACTGTGCACTCGCTACTGAATAAAGGTCATTTGCTGGAACTAAGAGAAACACAGCAGATATTCTACTCCAACATTCAATCCAGCTTGGTTCCTGCATTGCTAATCTTATCACTAGTAAATTCCGTTCCCTCTACTACTGTAAGCTACCGAGGTACAGTGCGGTGGGTGAGCAAGAAACGAATTAATGATGTCCACTGTAGACAGTAAGAAAAAATCTGCTTATTTGGACTTAATTCGAAGGAAACGACTTCTATTTTTTACCTTAAGAACATTCATTCACTCCTTATTTACTTTCTGAAGATGTCGTTCTCTACTAAATTTATGACAAATCTGAACATCTTTATAGCACTTGAAGATTAACATATAATATTTGGTTGATGCCAAGCGTTCTTATTTATGAGTAAGTGCCAAGTGTTTCTTTAACTTAATGTCCGTACTAAAACGATGCTCTATGTCAGAGTTTTCTAAGTGTGGTCCGCGGACCCCGAAAGGTCATCTTGCCCGCAACTAGCCTAAACAAATTGAAAATATTAAAAAGAACTAAATAAACACTTTGCGTATGATTAAGAAACCAAGTAGGCTATGTGATGAAATCCATGTGAATACTTTTTCTAGCTAGAAGATGAAAGAATGAAAATCCACAGCTTGCTTCCAGTCGACCGATCGGGTCAGGGAATGGAATGAATGAATCCCCCATCTAGCGGCGAGGATATGAACTGTACCGACTGCCGAAGCCTGTCGCAGTCCCCTGGGGCAATGGTTAAATGAATGACAGATGAAATGAAATGAGAGTGGAGAGTGTTGCTGGAATGAAATTGTGACAGGGAAAACCAGAGTACCCGGAGAAAAACCTGTCTACCTCCGATTTGTCCAGCACAAATATCACATGGAACGACCGGGATTTGAACCACGGACCCAGCGGCGAGAGGTCGGCGTGCTGCCGCCTAAGCCACGGAGGCTTCTAGCTAGAACATAAGGTTCCAAAATTTTAACATTGAGCTTATTACAGCGTTTATCAGGCCAGCAGCAGTGACAGGTTGTAGCCTACCTTACTGTATATGCCTTTGCTATAAGCCGAAGATATGAGTGGTATGTCGTCATTATCATCATCATCATCCTTCCCCCTTATCAAGTTTAAGGCCGGGTCGAGGCGTTTATGGAACTCCTCCGCCTTCTCCTGTCCCTCCACTCTTCTTCTAGAAGTTTGTTCCATTCCACATTCCGTCTACATATACTACAGTAGTTTCATCAAGTCGATCCATCATGCTCGGGGTCTTCCTCTTGTTCTTTTTCCTTCCCATGTATCCTCCAACATTTCTTTCGGTATTCTTCCTTCTTCCATCCGTTTGATATGTCCAAACAATTTTAACCTGCTCCTCTCGATTCTGTCATTCAATGTTTCTACTCAAATAACCGTGGGGAATTCGTCATTTCTCTCTTTATCTTTAGTTTCCTATCATACTTCGTAAGAACTTCGTTTTACTGGCCTGTATTTATCTCTCCTCTCTTCTTGTCACTGTCCATGTCTCTGATGCATTTTTTCAATATAGGAGTATAGTACATATTGTGGCTCCTCTAGTTCCAAAAACGGCCATCTGCATATTGTGAAATTTTTTGGTAGAGCCAAAAAACTATTTCTGATTATGTTATGCAAGACAAGAATACATTTCACCCATTAACAAGTAGTTCCGTGAAGAACTATACAGCCTATTTTCATATATCCTACTTATGTTAACTGCCGCAATCAACATACAAAATTTCAGTTTAATTGCTGTAACAGATTCGTAGATATTGAGAACCGTCTAAATATTTCAGATGGTCGCCAGGTTGGATTTTTATTTTTGTACTATTACATTAAGATTATTGTGTACGTGTGGTATTCAAACTTCAATCGCATGATTAGACAACAAGAAGTAAAAACGAGATTTTAAAATTACGCACAGCAGCCATCTTGTGATAATGGAAACCATTGAAATAAATTAGATGCCAGTGGATCAACATTTGTATAAGCATTTAACGTGCAACGTTTCACGGCACTCGGATAGTTAATTCGCGAGAAACGTCCATTTAAATATTTATACTTCGCGTCGCCACCATGTTGGATTTGTGCTCACCAGGTTCCTGAAAGTCCTATAGGTGAACATATGTTCATAGTCTCTATGATCATAAAAAAATTCAGTTTGGTTGCTGTAAAAGATTCATAGATATTGAGAACCGTCTAAATATTTCGGGAGCTCACCATTTAGGAGTGTTATGTGTATAGGCCATAGAGTTATGTACCATTCAAGGACAATTATTGCCTAGGTTCATTATTCAAACTTTCACTTCGATCGCATGATTACGACACAAGAAATTAAAACTTAATTTTAAAATTTCGCACAGCCACCATCTTGAGGTTATGTATTGTACCCATGTGAGTAATCTCGATGGATAATATGCATCTGCCTCCAACTAGCATCAGCTCTCAGGCGTGTACGGTAACCCCAATTTAGCAGTGCATATTTTGGATTTGAGGCTAAAAGGTATCAACTCTACAATGATAAGGCACAACTCTATTCTAAAACTTTAATTCAGTAAAATAAATCATGGCTTCAAACACAAAACAATACCCAAAAAGCATAAAATAAAGCAAACAAAATTTTTACTTCCACAATCCACAAGTAAACAAATATAAAATCACAACAAAGTCATACCTAGCCATAAGGCTTTACCCTTCTGTGAACTTCACAAGGATATACTAGTGCGCTGATGCACCTACGACTTCAAAACAAACTGTACATAAACATAACAGTCATACAATGTGACTTCTTTAATATTACAACAAGGATTATTCCTTAAACCTCTTTATGTTGAACAATTATGTGTGCCGTGCGTGTTTTAATATTTTTCTTCTCACCAATGAAATGCTTTGCATGCATTTACCTATTTGGACGTTGCACCAAAATCAACGTGCAACTCCATAATTATGTAAGCTACCCCCTACACATCCTCCAATTATATGGTTTCCCCGCATGCTGTCTGTGATTCCTAGATAAAACGTTACGTTATAGCTTATGTCGGATTGTACGATAGACTACCTCGCGCTCATGGCGATTGGCATCTAGTAACCAACTACATGACTTGGCTCCAGTGACAGTACAAATATATCATGTAACTATTCGTCAGATAGCTAAAATAATGAACCATCAGGATGAACTATAATTATCCATGTTTCACAAACCACATGGCTATAATATTCAACACAACAATCTTGCATTATATGTCATTTCAACAAGGTCTAGACTCTTCCCTCTTTATAACTTGCCTGAGCGGCCCGGGTAGCTAGCACCGACCCTCGGCTAAGGAAGTCGCTACACAATAGAAAGTGGAATGGGTCGTTTCACCAATTATCTCGACCTTTCTAAAAGTTTGAAAGCTTCCCTCTCTAAGCAGTGAAGATTTACAAGACAAATACTGTGTCCTGACCGACACGCATGTTCCCAACGGATCTTAATTGACTATTATGCCAACAGGTATTGAATGAGCTTTTGTAATTATTCCTACGTCGAGGATAACGATTAATTAATGGCCTCACATGGGTCCATTCAACATGCAGGTTCGGGTTCGCAATGCATGAGCCTGGCGGTTGACCGATGTCTCAAGTATAATATAGGCGCACAAAACCACTGTCGCCATGAGTTTTCGCTGCCAACGAGCGTAAATAACTCATCAATAAGTTCTCGGGAAATCATAGAGCTCCGAGGTGTCCTTGTTTCCTCGACTCTGTCAAGATTCCAGTCCGGAACACATTTCAATCCTTTCTTCAGAGTTAGGGTCCTTCACTAAAACTCTGGAATAAATAATATCTCCAACAATGTCCACGACATAGGAGAATTCATACGTAGAATAGACTATCTGGCCCCTAATGCTCCATGCTACGACACTCCGATCTATAATATTAAGAGAAATCTAACATTTACTCTATAAGCTTCTCAATTAAGCTGCAAATTCAATTCACTAAAAGCTCTTTCATTACTGGTATCATTACTGAATATATGCAATATTCTGATATAAAATTTCTTTCCATAATTACTGAAATGTAATCTCACTGTAACATCTTCCTGCTTAGATTGATAAGTCTTGCACTTAGCGTTAATAATTCTCGCTTACAACATTTATTTGTTTCCTGATGTGTTCATTCATACTCTTAATAACCATTATTATTATTATCATTTCTCACTGACATAAATGACCAAAATCATTATTATTATTGTTATTATAAATCTCTTTGACATAAATGACCAAAATCATCATTTATTATTATCACATAAATTACCAAAATTTCCGACATAGCTAGACGTTTTAAACTCGAACAATCGCGTTCGTTGCATTTACATAACTGATTGCCATTCTTAATTCATAGTGGGAATAATTACTCCACTTAATGATGCAAATTAACATCTCAACTCTATTAAAATCAACTCAATACTGATTAAACATGGAGGATCAGCCTCCTAACTGATTTTTACTGGCATCTATAAGGAATTCACAATATCTTTACGGAATCACAGACATGCAGCGGTCCATACTCCTACATAATCATAACCATAATTTGTGGGGTACTTACATCTCTATAGGCATCTAAGGTGGCTCCGACCAATCATATTCTTCCATGTCGCCCGCCATAATGGGTTTAACGCGACATATTTCTCTTGTTTACACACATTTGATTACACATAATTTCTATCACCAACACGACACGTTGCATACCTTTCAGGAAGTTATCACTCCCCAAACATGTGAAACACTTCATCAAACACTACTTTAAATGATATTTTTACATATGCATTACACTGAACACTCGTCACTTTATACACATTTCAATGCTGAAATTCCCTAGCAGAGATCGAAATTGCAGGTGTCGACGGCATCTTACGTTACCAACTCCTGATTGAAAGTCTGGTTATCTGCTCTCGGAACTCTCCAACAGTTTTATGACGATCATTACTCCTACAGTAAGCGTCCTGCGTTACATCAATACGCTGGCTCCCAAACATGAGCGTTAACATCTGGTACTCTCATGGCAATACCAAACACTTAGTAGAGTTTCTTTCGCGCATTCTATCGTAGTTACACATACACGATTAGTTAATACTATACACACTGCGCTTAATAAAGTTCAACACTTTCACAAATAATTATATACAATAGTTCTACCGTTAGTCTATACGGTGCTTCGTAACTGAACACGTCATAGTTCGTGCTGCTGATTATGCCTGTATCACGACTATTATTCATACAAGCATATTTACTGTTTCTTTTACACATACCCGTCTTTGTTCGGCGTCTTGATGAATAGAATCGTCATCCGTTTTGCCTTGACGAACTTGCTTCAACCTGGCTGTAGCTGACTGAAGTTTCACTCGAAGACTGCACGTAACTTATTTGAAGACTTCTGTATGCGGCTTGCACGCTGTCTCGTACTGCTGCATATTTGCTGCATACTGATTGCAACTTATTGCCATTGTGCTACAATTGACAATTGAGTAAGACTGTAACTGGCTGTAACTGCGCTTGGCGGCATGTAGACTGCGTGACAACTGAGTTAGACTGAGCATAGCTGAGAGCTCCTCCTGGGGTCTACTCCCTTATATCGGATTTCCACAGAAAGTAGAGCAACATCTTCCCGCGTAATCTTGGCTCCTCTCACAGCATGATTCAGGTCTTCAAACCATGATCATTGTGTCCCTCTCTCTTCACAGGTCCCAAAACTATCTGTGTGCAAAGGAATCGCTCGTCCAATTAATTAATATTAATTCCTGTCTCCATGGCGTGGGACGCTACCTAACGGGAAACCCCCGGCAACATCTTCACATCCATCCGCGAACAATGGTCGTTTAACAGTCCTTACGCACATCATTAAATATGCACCAATTTCGCAGGTAAAAGACTCTAAAATTATCTTCTTGCCAAAATATTCACCTGTGTGCAACTCTCATCTCGATTCGTTACTCCAATCACGAGTAATCAATGATTTTTCTGGGCATTTCTCCGCCCCTACTCTAAATCCATTCTCCGTCGGGGAATAACTATGTCATTATTCAGGCCTCACCCCTGCTCCAGACGACATAATGGGGTGACTGAGATGGACGTGGCTCCACTGGGACCAACCCACAATTCTGGGCCAATTAGTAAATGTCAGCTCTGCCCTCCTCTGTGCTTCAAGCCTCCAATAGCTTACACCAAATCGTCTTATAATGATATAATCTGCTCATTATTTCCTACATTATTTTAATAAATATTGCCATTTCATCAAAAATCACACCAGTGATTAAATATACATTTCTTTCGAGGGGTTTTTACCAAGAAACTCCCTCTTCAGATCTCTGGTTCGCTTCCTGGTGGAACCTTTATACTGAGATCACAGTCTCTGAGAACCATGTTCGATTCCAGTCAGCATAACCCCATCGGGTTCATGTTCCCCTTGCAAAACTTATAAAAGTCCAATGCAAGTGGCTTATATAAGTAACCAGCTGACTGTCGACCACCGTCTGTGTTTACGTCTGGGGTCCTTCACCTTGTCTGGCTGCGAGTGGGTTAGTAGTGTTCCCCCTTCCACACTCGGCCTTGTTTCTGAGCTGTCTATTCTCCCTGCGAAGGGTCGCGTTTACAGCCTCAACCTCTCTAGCCACTCTGACCATTTCTTCATAGAATTCTCGCAAACACTGGCATTCTTTCTGCTCTCCGCTTACACTGGGTAACCTGTCTGCTTCTCGTCCCGTCTCGCCGTTCCAACATTCAGGTCTGCCTGCTTGGCTGCCTCCGCTCTCCACGTTGAGTTGGGTGTGCGTTACTAATTCTTCTTCTGGTTCGTCGAATTCTTCTGGCGAGTAATAAACTTTTAAGTTGGCTATGTTCATAACGACCTCGTTTCCATTCTCTAAATGCCTTAACCTGTATGCATTGTTCTGGAGGTCTCTTATCACTTCGAACGGGCCGTGGTAAGCAAAAATAAACTTTTTATACTTCCGTGCCTCTGGATCTGAACTGGCGGGTTTCTTAATTAAAACTTTCTGTCCTACGAGAAGCGGTTTATGATACCTCTTCGCACGATTCCTTCTCTGACGTCTCTCCGCCTGTGCTTTGAGATATTCAAAGGTTCGTTGGATCCTCAATTCTCTACCGGGCTGTGCGTCTACAGGTAATGGAATAACACCATTCCACGGTCTCTCTGGTCTCTGATCCAGATGTAGAGTAACGGGAACCTGACCTGTCGCCTCATGTACAGTATTATTTATACAGTATTCAATGACTTCTAGAAATTCAATCCAACGCCAATTCGCTTCAGAACAGTAGATCTTCATGTATTTCTGGATCTCTCTCATTACTCTTTCAACGGGACTTGCCTCAGGATGGCGAATGGTAGATAAAATCTGCCTAATTCCTAGAGTTTCCAGTTCTCGACGAAATTCTGCACTAGTAAAGCAACTTCCGTGGTCCGAGAGAATGTTATCCGGCTTCCCAAGAATCGGAATAACTCTCTCTTTCAGGCGCTTCAAGACCTGTTTTGAACTTGTCTTTTGAATGGGGCACAACACCACCATTTTCGAAAATACATCCATGGCTACAAAAATGTGTCTATTGCCTCTACGTGCTCTAGGCAATGGTCCAAAGTTGTCGATACTCAATAGCTGCCTTGGCTTCTCTGGTAACAACGGGATAGGTCGTTGCCTCATTAAAAAGGGATTCGGCTTTACCCTTTGGCAAAGATCACATGTTCTAATAGCATTTCTCACCGTTTCTCTCAATTTTGGCCAAGTAAATGCTTCCTTCAACAGAGCACAAATTTTATCTATTCCAGGATGTCCAAATGCTCTGTGGGCTAGCCATACTAATCTCCTCTGCAAAGATGCAGGAATTACAATCCTTTGACGTGTGTGATCCACATCGTCCCACTTGTGTAATATCTGATTATACCATACATAATCTTTTGCCAATGCCTCCGCCTCTCTGTATATCGCAGTTCCCCTTGCTAAGCGTCCCTCGAAGTAATCGATTATCATCTTCAACCATGGGTCTTCGCGTTGTAGGTTGGTAATGTTCCTTAAGTCATCCAACGTCTTCTGGTCTCGATTCTCAATCTGGACCGCTAGTACTTCTTCTTCTCTAGGGTAACGACTTAATATGTCCGGTATTACATTCTCTTTCCCTGGACAGTATTCTATTTCCACATTAAATTGCTGGATATACAGGGACCATCTTGTCAATCTCTGACTAGACAAATCTGTCTTTAACAAAAATGTTAAAGCTTTATGGTCTGTTCTCAGAACTATTCGGAAGCCGTACACGAGTTTGTGCCACGATTGCAACGCGTACAAAATTGCGAGCAATTCTATCACTGTGATCGTGTAGTTTTTCTCATGGGCTCTCAGTCTTCTGCTTATAAAGGCGATAAAAACTTTCTTCTCAGGCTGGTCAACATTTTCCTGGAATAGCATCGCTCCAATCCCAATAAGTGATGCATCCGTCTGTATGATGAACTTCTGGGTATAATCTGGGTATCCCAGTTTCACATATTCCAAAAGCATTTGTTTTGACCTCACGAATGCTTCCTGACATTGCTCCGTCCAATTCCATCTGCCGCCTTTCTTCAATAGGTCCTGCAGTGGTGCTACTGTCGCAGTATAGTTTGGGCAGTGGTTCGAAAAGAATCCAATTACTCCCAAATACTGTCGGACGTGCTTAACTTTCGTGGGTCGAGGGAAATTCCGAATTACCTCCAATTTATCTGGATTAGGCTTCACTCCATTTGCATCAATAACATGCCCTAGGAATTTAACTTCCCTCTGACAGAAGTGCGATTTCTTGATATTGACCTTAAAGTTAGCCTCTCGAAGGTCATCTAGCAACTTCTTCAGGTCTCTCATGTGCTCCTCCAGAGATTCTGATGTGAGTAGAATGTCGTCTACATATCTGATGGTACTCTCTTTAACCTCATCTGATAGATTGCGATCTAACGCTCTTATCAGGGCTGAACCAGCTGTTTTCAACCCAAAAGGTAGCCTTAAAAATGTGAATGTATGTTGATCAAACATAAATCCCGTCAACAGACTAGTTTTCTTCTCTAATTCAAGATGGTGGAAACTGGATGTGATATCCAAATTTGAGAATATAGTTTTCCCTCTAAACTTCCTGAGGATCTCTTTAATAGGTGGCACTTGGTCAAATTCCGGAATAACTCTCAAATTTAAGCGTCTCAGGTCCAAGCAGACTCTGACAGATCCGTCTGACTTTGGTACAATTACCAATGGACTTACATAAGGCGTAGGTGTTTTCTCAATAACGCCGGCCTCCAACATCTCCTGAATTGCCTCTTTCACTTTAGCATAATGCTTTTCAGCTATAGGGTAGGGTTTCTGCCTAAATGGTGTCCAATCACTGACTTGAAAAGCATAAGTGAAGTTCTTTATCCGACCAGGTCTCGAATCAAAGACTTCCTTCTGTTCCAGCAATAACTGCTTTAAATTTTCCTTCTCTTTTAGCCCAATTTTCGCTTCTTCTAGCTTCTCCGAAATGTATTCTTCCAATTTGGGTTCCAGATCTTTTTCCAAGTCTGTGGCTAGTGTTTTGAGCTCCGCTTCTAACTGCTCAATAGCTAACACTTCTTCATCAGCCACATCTCTGTATGTATGCCATACTTGTTCACTGGATCCTGGTTCAATTTCATTGAGTGCGACCTCTAAGCCTTCAGCTTCTTCATTCACATGGAACATAACCCTGTCCTGTGCTAGGTCAATTATTACTCTGTATTCCCTTATAAACTCTGCCCCAATAAGTAGGTTATAAGGTAGTTTGTTTACTAACAGAAAACTCTGTGAGAAAATCGAGCCTCCTATCTGTAAATCTAGGAATACCTGGTATTTACATATCATTGTTCTGTCTGGAATTACCCCTTTAATTTTGACACTGGAGATCGGTATCTTCAAAATGTTCTCTCTCCGGGCTATTTCATTATATAGAGCTTGTGTCATCAGGCTCACTGTTGATCCCGTATCTAACAGACTTCTGACTTTTAATCCTGCCACTCTCACAATTATAATAGGCAATTCTCTCTTGACCATGACCTGTGGTCCTCCTGTATCCTCAATCAATTCTTCTGGTTTGGCTATCCAATTGATGATGTTAATAGACTTCCATCCATCAGTCTCGAGCTCTTCTAATTTTGGCGTTTTTTTTTTTTCTTCAGCGCCCGCCCCTTTGGAGTTCCTTCTCTCCTGTTCGCTGCGCTGTAGTTCCAAACTCTTAGCTCCATCTCCATATCTGTCTGGCGATGTCCTGTTCTGCATGACTTCTTGCCAGCGGACTTGTGGTTTCTGGGGCTCATCTCCCCTTTCTTCGAGGTATCGCAAAGAAGCATGATATCGCTCTTCCGCCTCGTCATCGAAGTTATTTCTTCTCTCTTGGGGTCTCCAATTTCTATTATTGCCTTCCTGGCCATTATTACCTCCATTGTTATGGTACGGTTTGCCCCTGTTATTGTGTTTATTCCACGAACTTCGACCTCTTCCTGCTTTATTAGCATTTCCTTTGTACCTTGACTGCCATTTTCTGGGTTCCTGTTCCCATTGCCGTCCATAGGAATCTAAAGTTTCTGTGCTCGTGGCTTTGTTGTTCCTTGGAGCTTGCTGTTGATCAGTCTGTGTGTTGGACACGTGGACTTGTTCCACGGTTCGACTCTGACGCATGGTATTTGCTGTGGTGAGGTCCAGTTGCCTTAGAACTGTCTCCATTTCCATAGCAGTTTTCGCATTAGCCGAGATTAGTAGCCTTTGGATCTCGTATGGAAGCTGTTTGGCGATAGCAATGCATAGCTCCAGTTCACTAGGTTTTTGATCCAGCTCTTTAAAACGACACATCTGCGATATGAAGAATTCTGCGTACTTCGTCGGGTTGTTCGTGCTGTACTTTTTGGCATACAAATCCAGCCGTAAATTCTGCTGAGTCGCGGCGTCCCAATATCTCTTCAAGAATGCCTCGCGGAATTCCTCAACAGTATCAAAAGTGTAACGGAAGCTGCGAAACCATAATGCGCACTCCCCCTCTGTTAACTTCTCTATAGCACGTAGCCTACGCTCCTGCGGTATTCGTGCATCATTGAGATATTCAGTCACTTCCTTTAACCAATATTTTGGTGTCATACTACAGTGACTACCTGAAAATTTCCTAGGTTTTTCCTCGCTTGCCCTAATGACGTTTATCACCTGGGTGTGCATCGCGTTTTCATGTGGTGTCGATGCCGCAATTGGTACACCTGGCGTCATGTAAGGACTTTCTCCTGCGCCTGCAGCGTTCCTGCTTATAGGTTGGGTTTCTAGGTCTGCCCACCTTGTTTTTCTCATATCCTCTATGCTGCCTTCACTTGACTTGGGATCTTTCAGAAGTGTCTCCTCCTGTGCTATTATCCTAGTCTCCATTTGGTTATGGCGCATTTCTGCTCTTTCTAGGCGAGTAATGACTTCTTTTTCTATTCTTGTAAGCCTATCTCGGTTTTCCTCGGCTACTTGAAAAATTTTCACCTTGTCTTCTTTCAGACTTTGTTTGATATGGGATATTTCATCCTCTACGTCCTCTTTAATTTGAGCAAGGGTCTTGTCGCTTGCCTCTGTTTTCTGGCCTTCTCTTATTTCGAGTTCTTCTCTCAGACCTTTAATTTCATCTTGAATGTGTCCATTGACTTTAGACAATTCATTCCGGACCTTGGTGATCTCGCCTCTATTTTCCTCTTGTCTTTTATTGACTATGACAATATCACTCTGAACTTGGTCCAGTTCTTTATGAACTTTACCCATCTGACTTTTCACGTTGCCTACCAGCTCCTTACTTTCATGAGCGATAGCCTTAATTTCGCCTATTTCCTGGCATTGACCTAATATATTCTGGTCCTGTTTCTTGAGGTCACCGTTAATTGCTCTAGCGTAGCTTTTCAATTTCTGGTCCCATTTGGAGTCGTTCTCCTCTAATCTCTGGTCTACTATTTTCGTAAACTCTGCGAACTGTTTCGCTTGGCGTTCGAGATTCGCCTCATTTTGGATCTGAATATCCTTAATATCGTTAGACAACGCCTCTAATTTACTGTTGGTTTGCTCCTGAGCATGCCTACACGCTTGCAAATTACCCTCAAGTTTGGCTTCTATAGCCTCGAAACGTTTATCAGTATTTACCTGCATTTCCGATACAATGCTTACAACAGTATCTGTTACTTCGGTCTTAATGACTTCTTGCATTTGACCTAACTTATTATCTAGTGCAACCTGATTTGCATTAATTGCCTCCTGATGGGCATCTAAACGATTGTTTATTTCAACCTGAGTTGCATTACTTGCCTCCTGATTGGCATCTAACCTGTTATTTAACTCTCTCTGGTTCTCATCTAACCGAGTGTTTATACTATCCTGGAACGCTTTGGTTTCCAGTTTACTCTGCTCGTGAGCAGCATCAAAATGCTGTTTCAGTCCTGCAATAACTTGCAAGATCTCCTGCGTACCTGACATTTTCCAATAACACACTTAAGTATGCAGGCAGGCTTCCTGGAAAAATATGTGGATACGTTTCGAAGAGAAACATCAAACACTGCACACATATTGTGAAGTCGTACAAAACCTGATAATATTATGGTAGATTGTGGATTGGGTAAGTAACGCTCGTACCCTTAGGCCATTCTCTTCTCAATAGAGAGATTCTGCGTTACCTCAAAAGCCTACTGAATTCAAAAATCACTCAAACACAGTTTGAGGCAAAACAATTACTATGGTTTTCCCCATGAAATACCATAAAAAAATCTATGGGTTTTCCCTAAATCCCATAAGCTCCACGTATTCTGGGCGCCATGATAAATGAGATCAGAGGGTGGTATTAGTAGGACATCGGCCATATTTTAATTTACTATAAAAACTGTTCAGGGAGTGGTTTTTACTGCCGAAAGCCCCACTTAGGCCACGCCATGATAAATTAATAGAGAATATATCTATAGGTATCTATCAAAATTTATATATACGTATCGGAACTTAGCTATGGATTAGGAGCGGTCACACCCTACTTCGTTAATTCTTACTTTAATAGAGTTGTGTGCATTAAATCTGACCGACTTTAGTCGTACCTTTAGCTCAAATCACAGTATAGGACATCAATTCCCATGTACCCATGTGAGTAATCTCGATGGATAATATGCATCTGCCTCCAACTAGCATCAGCTCTCAGGCGTGTACGGTAACCCCAATTTAGCAGTGCATATTTTGGATTTGAGGCTAAAAGGTATCAACTCTACAATGATAAGGCACAACTCTATTCTAAAACTTTAATTCAGTAAAATAAATCATGGCTTCAAACACAAAACAATACCCAAAAAGCATAAAATAAAGCAAACAACATTTTTACTTCCACAATCCACAAGTAAACAAATATAAAATCACAACAAAGTCATACCTAGCCATAAGGCTTTACCCTTCTGTGAACTTCACAAGGATATACTAGTGCGCTGATGCACCTACGACTTCAAAACAAACTGTACATAAACATAACAGTCATACAATGTGACTTCTTTAATATTACAACAAGGATTATTCCTTAAACCTCTTTATGTTGAACAATTATGTGTGCCGTACGTGTTTTAATATTTTTCTTCTCACCAATGAAATGCTTTGCATGCATTTACCTATTTGGACGTTGCACCAAAATCAACGTGCAACTCCATAATTATGTAAGCTACCCCCTACACATCCTCCAATTATATGGTTTCCCCGCATGCTGTCTGTGATTCCTAGATAAAACGTTACGTTATAGCTTATGTCGGATTGTACGATAGACTACCTCGCGCTCATGGCGATTGGCATCTAGTAACCAACTACATGACTTGGCTCCAGTGACAGTACAAATATATCATGTAACTATTCGTCAGATAGCTAAAATAATGAACCATCAGGATGAACTATAATTATCCATGTTTCACAAACCACATGGCTATAATATTCAACACAACAATCTTGCTTTATATGTCATTTCAACAAGGTCTAGACTCTTCCCTCTTTATAACTTGCCTGAGCGGCCCGGGTAGCTAGCACCGACCCTCGGCTAAGGAAGTCGCTACACAATAGAAAGTGGAATGGGTCGTTTCACCAATTATCTCGACCTTTCTAAAAGTTTGAAAGCTTCCCTCTCTAAGCAGTGAAGATTTACAAGACAAATACTGTGTCCTGACCGACACGCATGTTCCCAACGGATCTTAATTGACTATTATGCCAACAGGTATTGAATGAGCTTTTGTAATTATTCCTACGTCGAGGATAACGATTAATTAATGGCCTCACATGGGTCCATTCAACATGCAGGTTCGGGTTCGCAATGCATGAGCCTGGCGGTTGACCGATGTCTCAAGTATAATATAGGCGCACAAAACCACTGTCGCCATGAGTTTTCGCTGCCAACGAGCGTAAATAACTCATCAATAAGTTCTCGGGAAATCATAGAGCTCCGAGGTGTCCTTGTTTCCTCGACTCTGTCAAGATTCCAGTCCGGAACACATTTCAATCCTTTCTTCAGAGTTAGGGTCCTTCACTAAAACTCTGGAATAAATAATATCTCCAACAATGTCCACGACATAGGAGAATTCATACGTAGAATAGACTATCTGGCCCCTAATGCTCCATGCTACGACACTCCGACCTATAATATTAAGAGAAATCTAACATTTACTCTATAAGCTTCTCAATTAAGCTGCAAATTCAATTCACTAAAAGCTCTTTCATTACTGGTATCATTACTGAATATATGCAATATTCTGATATAAAATTTCTTTCCATAATTACTGAAATGTAATCTCACTGTAACATCTTCCTGCTTAGATTGATAAGTCTTGCACTTAGCGTTAATAATTCTCGCTTACAACATTTATTTGTTTCCTGATGTGTTCATTCATACTCTTAATAACCATTATTATTATTATCATTTCTCACTGACATAAATGACCAAAATCATTATTATTATTGTTATTATAAATCTCATTGACATAAATGACCAAAATCATCATTTATTATTATCACATAAATTACCAAAATTTCCGACATAGCTAGACGTTTTAAACTCGAACAATCGCGTTCGTTGCATTTACATAACTGATTGCCATTCTTAATTCATAGTGGGAATAATTACTCCACTTAATGATGCAAATTAACATCTCAACTCTATTAAAATCAACTCAATACTGATTAAACATGGAGGATCAGCCTCTTAACTGATTTTTACTGGCATCTATAAGGAATTCACAATATCTTTACGGAATCACAGACATGCAGCGGTCCATACTCCTACATAATCATAACCATAATTTGTGGGGTACTTACATCTCTATAGGCATCTAAGGTGGCTCCGACCAATCATATTCTTCCATGTCGCCCGCCATAATGGGTTTAACGCGACATATTTCTCTTGTTTACACACATTTGATTACACATAATTTCTATCACCAACACGACACGTTGCATACCTTTCAGGAAGTTATCACTCCCCAAACATGTGAAACACTTCATCAAACACTACTTTAAATGATATTTTTACATATGCATTACACTGAACACTCGTCACTTTATACACATTTCAATGCTGAAATTCCCTAGCAGAGATCGAAATTGCAGGTGTCGACGGCATCTTACGTTACCAACTCCTGATTGAAAGTCTGGTTATCTGCTCTCGAAACTCTCCAACAGTTTTATGACGATCATTACTCCTACAGTAAGCGTCCTGCGTTACATCAATACGCTGGCTCCCAAACATGAGCGTTAACATCTGGTACTCTCATGGCAATACCAAACACTTAGTAGAGTTTCTTTCGCGCATTCTATCGTAGTTACACATACACGATTAGTTAATACTATACACACTGCGCTTAATAAAGTTCAACACTTTCACAAATAATTATATACAATAGTTCTACCGTTAGTCTATACGGTGCTTCGTAACTGAACACGTCATAGTTCGTGCTGCTGATTATGCCTGTATCACGACTATTATTCATACAAGCATATTTACTGTTTCTTTTACACATACCCGTCTTTGTTCGGCGTCTTGATGAATAGAATCGTCATGCGTTTTGCCTTGACGAACTTGCTTCAACCTGGCTGTAGCTGACTGAAGTTTCACTCGAAGACTGCACGTAACTTATTTGAAGACTTCTGTATGCGGCTTGCACGCGGTCTCGTACTGCTGCATATTTGCTGCATACTGATTGCAACTTATTGCCATTGTGCTACAATTGACAATTGAGTAAGACTGTAACTGGCTGTAACTGCGCTTGGCGGCATGTAGACTGCGTGACAACTGAGTTAGACTGAGCATAGCTGAGAGCTCCTCCTGGGGTCTACTCCCTTATATCGGATTTCCACAGAAAGTAGAGCAACATCTTCCCGCGTAATCTTGGCTCCTCTCACAGCATGATTCAGGTCTTCAAACCATGATCATTGTGTCCCTCTCTCTTCACAGGTCCCAAAACTATCTGTGTGCAAAGGAATCGCTCGTCCAATTAATTAATATTAATTCCTGTCTCCATGGCGTGGGACGCTACCTAACGGGAAACCCCCGGCAACATCTTCACATCCATCCGCGAACAATGGTCGTTTTACAGTCCTTACGCACATCATTAAATATGCACCAATTTCGCAGGTAAAAGACTCTAAAATTATCTTCTTGCCAAAATATTCACCTGTGTGCAACTCTCATCTCGATTCGTTACTCCAATCACGAGTAATCAATGATTTTTCTGGGCATTTCTCCGCCCCTACTCTAAATCCATTCTCCGTCGGGGAATAACTATGTCATTATTCAGGCCTCACCCCTGCTCCAGACGACATAATGGGGTGACTGAGATGGACGTGGCTCCACTGGGACCAACCCACAATTCTGGGCCAATTAGTAAATGTCAGCTCTGCCCTCCTCTGTGCTTCAAGCCTCCAATAGCTTACACCAAATCGTCTTATAATGATATAATCTGCTCATTATTTCCTACATTATTTTAATAAATAATGCCATTTCATCAAAAATCACACCAGTGATTAAATATACATTTCTTTCGAGGGGTTTTTACCAAGAAACTCCCTCTTCAGATCTCTGGTTCGCTTCCTGGTGGAACCTTTATACTGAGATCACAGTCTCTGAGAACCATGTTCGATTCCAGTCAGCATAACCCCATCGGGTTCAGTATGCAATTGAATTAAATTAGATGGCAGTGCATTACAATCTGCAAAATCAATTACTGTACCACATTTCACTGCGCTCAGAGAGTTAAATCACGAGAAAAGTCTATTAAAATATTTTAAATTCGCTTGGTCGCCATGTTCGTTTCGTACTTTACAGGTTTATGAAATATGCATAGGTATACCTGTATCAGTACCCTTTATCACCGTACAAAATTGCAAGGTGATATCTGTAATAGTTTCGGAGATATAGAATGTCAGTGAAATATTTCGCACAGCCGCCATTTTGAGGTTTTGTAAACAATTGAACTAAATTAGACTCCAGTGCATTACTATGTGTATAAACATTTGCTGTACCAAGTTTCATTACATTTAGATAGTTAAATCGCGAGAAAAGTCTATTTAAATGTCTCAACTTCGCTTGGCCGCCATGTTGGTTTTGTAGTCACCAGGTTTTTGAAAGTCTCATAGGTGAACTTCTAGTAGTGCCCTTTATCACCGTACACAATTTCAGGGCGATATCGGTAATAGTTTCGGAGATATTGAATGCTAGTGAAATATTTCGCACAGCCGCTATGTTGGATTGGAGAGATGTAACAAAATTTGAAGGGCACGGTCGAGGTCGCCGGGATTAGTGCTATGAACTTCCCGAGTTTCATTGAAATCGCTCCAGCCGTTTCGATTTTATTAGGGGGGGACACACACACGAATCACACACACACGCACACACACACACACACACACACACACACACACGCACACGCACACACACACGGACAAAAGGTGATCTCATAAGCCTATTTTTTCAAAATTGAAAATAGGCTAAAAATATGACAAAACATAATGATTTTCATATACATTGTAATTAATACTCATGCATAACTCCTTCTTGGGTTATTTACACTTTAAATTGACACATGGCCGATTTTGGAACTAACAAAAGGATAGTTTTCCAATTTTGGAACTAATACAAGGAACGTTACAGGTTGTTTCTCCCAAATGAATAAGATATAATTGCTTAAGTGTTCAGAATACTCAAATATGCTTTATTATGACAGTTATAAGACACATACAGTTGTCACTACAGTAGCTTGAAACAATTAGGATTACATTCCTACACAGTGTCTGCGTTTTCCGCCATAGTTGCACAACACTCTTAATTGGCACTGACTTCAGCGTCTTCATTGTCACCCAGTTGCCGAACATTTTTATAGAATGCAACGGATTGGATGCTTTCCCAAGTCATCCCCAAAATGTTTCTCTAACAGCTTCACAACATCTCTAAGTTTGAGTGGATTAACAGTAATATCACAGTTGCAGCTTGAGGACGGGGTGGCAGCAATAGTAGAATGGGATGCATCATTGTCGACTGTGAAAGGGACATTGTTGTCGATGCAACCTAGCGCAACATTCTCTATAGCAGATTTAAACGATCGAACGGTTATTGTATATTATCTAGACAACAATAATATCCAATAAGAACATCTAGCGACGTGCCATTGACTGGCGATACTGGTAATAATGGTACGCTCCACGTGGTAGGCTTCGGAACTTACACATGGCCGATTTTGGAACTAACAACATCGATCAAACGACTGGTTTGGAAATGACCTATATTATACTTCGCGATTTCTATTGTATTGGGTCGGATTTGATACTCGGTGATTTAATCATAGAAAGACAATATCTGGGACTAGCAATTTTTACAAAAAAAAAACAACGTATTTTCAATTTCATTGATATGCCCGAGTTTGGAACTAAAAGACTCATGTACAACACTTTATTACATTTAATTGGAACGTATGTTTCATTGTAAAATAGGAATATTTGTTTTATTTTCCTCTCATTTTTGGTGAAGGGGGTGAAGTCGGTACGCTATAGGTGGGGATCTGTGGTGTTCAGAACTTTGAGAAACTCTGCTATACGTAATGCAAGAAACCAGCATGCGAGCGTTACTAATCGATTCTCGCTAAACTTCATTGGAGTAGAACCTAAATGTCAGGCCCTTTAAAACAACAATTATCGTCATCATCATCATAGAACCAAACCAAACTCCGTGGCCCATGAAGGGCTTAGGCCTACCAAGCGACCGCTGTCCTGCCATTTGGGCATCAGATTATAGAGTGACGTGTGGTCAGCGTGCCTGATCCCCTCAGCCGTTAATCATGGTCTCCATGACCGGGGCGCTGCCTCACAGCTACTCAATTGTCTTCACGAGACATATAAAACTGACTCAAAAATTTTAAAATAGTCTAATCATTTCTATAAATAGGCCAAATAATTATGTGTACTTTTAGAATATGACACAAAATTACCAAAAAACGACATAATAACTCTGCATTTTTACAATATAAGAACTATGATCAGGATTTCTATGTAAGTTAACAATGTCTGTGGTAGGCCTAAACCAATTAATAGATGACATATCATATAAATCTGGGCCCTGTTTATCACTGTGGTTGGAAATCGAATAGAGCAAAGGATTTTCGATTTTCCCTCGTATTTAATACCTTGGCACTTTAATAGCCGAGATATAGAAAATATCGTTGGTAATATTTCATGTTAAATTCCCTGCCAGACTTTGCTCGAGGTGTGCACTTTGTGAAGGACTTAACGTTATTATCTGTTCCTTGCAGAATGCAAGGCGAGTTTGCATAAAATACGACCCAGTATGTTGCGAATAAAATGGAGATGGGATACTAGACGTGAACCAATTTCTGCTGACTGGAGCTCGACAACAAACACGGCATCGTGGCGCCGACGTCTTGGGGATTACTTTATGACGTCACGCAGCGCCAAGATTACTTCCCGCGTATCGCAGATAGAGGGCATGAGGAGAGAAAATGAGAAAAAGAGACGATACGAGTTAATGGAAGGGTTCTACCTTGGTGGAAAGAGATTGCTTGATCTTCCAGGTGGTGTTCATAACCTGAAGTGATGAGCTATTATTTGACGTCAATCATAACATGCTCATTTAATTGTATTACAGTTATTTATTTATTTCTCTATTTATTAATTTATTTATTTATTTATTTATTTATCTCTGGTATGGCTTTTAGTGCCGGGAGTGTCCGAGGACATGTTCGGCTCGCCTGAGTCTGTTTCTGCTTTCGGCGGGCACCCTTAGGGTGAGCTACAAGTTCCGTTTATATTACAGTAATTACATTATATTAATTAAATTTAAATATATGTCCTTTAATATAGTACTGAATTTATTTTTAGATATGCCCTCTAATGATCTCTGTTGATTTTGAAAGTTTAAGAAATAAAAATGTCCCTCTCATCCGTGAACATTAAATTCAAAACTCATTGATTTCTCCAGCTATACTGGAAAAAACAATATTTTAAATTGACTGAGTGGCTTTTATGAGGCTAAGAATTACTTTAAACTGACCTTACCCCAATGAGAACGATTAACTGAAAATGCAGTGCATTGTTTTGGGGCAGATGACAGCGATGTTCCACCACTTCAATCATCATCATCGTCATCTTAATCATTACGCAGTTCATTTTATTCTTCGTTTCTTTGGAAAAAATTGTGATTTATTTACTTATTACCTATTGTCAGCATTTTAATTTCAAACAGATGACGACAGTAATTTTTGAATTGTGATATTGTTGAATATTATAGCTATCAATGGCATGTGAACGAGAAGAAGAACACTGTCTTCAGATCACTGTCAGCGTTGAATGTTTTGTAGGGTCAATAAGAGTAACAAACAGGATAAGGGCGTGCGTGTTTCAACTCTGCAGACCACATGTGTTAGAAACACTGTGCAGATTATTCATTTAAAGCAGCAATTATGTTTTGCTTGCTGAGGTTAATAAGCTTTAGTTTTGTTTTATAGCAACTTGGTTAAGAGTGATTTACGAAAATCTCCATCAATCAACTTGGAAGCATCTTAGTGATTTAAGATAAGGTACGGTGCACTGTGCAGTTAGGTTGTCGGAAGCAAACCATTCTTGTTCGTTTTTAGGAACATATACCGAAGATTTTCAGAAAAGAAATACCAGTCAATTGAAAAGTTATTACCTCAATGAATAATTTAGCATCTTCAACTATCGGGTATTAAAGAAACGTGGAATAAAAGATACACCATAGGCTATTTCTCTATTTTTTCACTTCAATGCGATATTTGAAATAAGTTACAAAGGACATTTGTAGACAATAGTATGAGCAAGCAAGATCAACTCTTCATTGGCCATTGAGGCTCATGTACCAGTGGGAGGCACTAAATGTGATGTTTTTAACTCTATGCCCGGCGGCATTTGCTCCCAATAATTTGCCTGCCTTCAAAAATTCTGTTGCAGGCTTTGTGAATCCCGCACTCATTTCTGAAGGTAGCTTGCCACGGTGGGTGAGTGGTTATCGTGTCGGTCTACTAACCCCAAGCTTGCAGGTTCGCTCCTGGCCGTGGTAAGTAATTTTTGAAAGGCAGAAAAAATACGACACGCATGTCATACGATGTTGGCATGTCAAATAACCCATCTGAATTCAGTAGGCCGTGTTGATAATGGCAAAATTAATCCTGGGAGTTTCCGCCAATACAAAGTTCCTCATTTCTCTACTAGAAAGCGCTATAGCCTAGTGTTCAAGGAGCTTAGATATCTAACATCTAACCTCCTTGACTTTCATAGTGCTCCAAGGAACAACGAAATTCGAATTTCAAGCTATCCTCTGGATGTCAAATAACAACGCTTGCACCCGGCACCGGGGCCATACGATATTATTATTATTATTATTATTATTATTATTATTATTATTATTATTATTATTATTATTATTATTATTATTATTATTTTTGAAGGTGATGTATTTGCTTCTAAAATCCATTACCTCGATGGGAAATGAACCCACTCACTCCCTAGTGAGGAGAAGAGGCGGTAACCTATATAAACTACCATCTCTCCTGACCCTGGATCTCCCATACAAATGAGATGCTATTCGATAAATGAATCGGTAGAACGTTTTCCACTCCTGGGGTGCAAACATTAAAAATACAAATGATACTGCATTAGTCATGTAGAATACTTTGAATTCCATTATTATAGAAGTAATATCATTTGATGTTGATGTTGTTTTAAGGGATCATCGTGTGTTTACACAGTTTTTTAATTGTGTTACGAGTGTCAGTTCCTGTTATCTCACGAATCTGTGCTCGCATTATGCATGTTCACTCAAATGCACCATTCAGTATGTTTGTGTGTCCCAAATTGCAGACATGTTTGTTTATCTTGCGTTGATTTGATATTTCGTAGTTCTTTGTATTCGTTGAGGAAGTGCACACGGGCCTCCACCGCCTTCTATATCATGCCCACGACAACCCGCACGTTTGTGTGAGGTGATAGATCTTTATAGTTGATAATCAACGTTTACAATATTAGGTTATGTACACATTCTTCCCCTTGTAATAGCTGGCGATCCCTTCCTTTTGAATTAATATCAATTTTATATGATCCTTTTTTTTAAATATATATATACCCGGATCAATAGGTATGGGTAAGGGTAGGTGAGACTCTATGAGCCGTGGAGAAGGCAACTCGCCTAGAAGAAGGTCACTTTGATAACAAACCGGGTGGCTCAGAACCTTAGATGGCAGCTCCATCACTGAGCTCGGGCTCGGAAGGCTGCTGATCTACCAGTCTTAAATTACAAGATCAAAGAAAAAGGCAAAAGAAAATATCGGACGGATCAAATATGGTTGACGACAATGGATTGATTAATGGAATGTTTGGTTTGTAATATTGCTTTCCGTATTTGAAGTGTTTGTTATGTTTCTTTGTTTTCTGTCAAGGGCCTTAATGGCCTGTTATGTACAATAAATGATGATGATGATGTTGATAGAAGTAATATCAACCTGTACCTAGACCATTTACTATCAACTCAATGAGTATGAGTTCCTTTTCCCTTATTTTTATTGTAGTCGTATCTAACCGCCCTCTGAATGAAGAGAGCTGCGATATGTGGCTTGGCAGTCTCAGTGGACTGTACAAGTGTAAGAATTGGGTAACGAGCACCAATTTGCTTTTCAACAAGTAGTTCCGTGAAGCCTCTTTTCATAAATTCTACTTATATTAATTGCCTCTATCAACACACAAAATTTCAGTTTGTTTGCTGTAATAGGTTCGTATATATTGAGAACCGTCTAAATATTTAGGATGGTTACCATATTGGGTTTCTATACATATAAGCCATAGAGTTATGTACTAATACATGAAGATTATTGCGTAGGTGTATTATTCAAACTTCAATCGCATGATTAGGACACAAGAAATGAAAACTTAATTTTAAATTTCGCACAGACGCCATCTTGAAGTTATGTGAACAATTAAACTAAATTAGATGTCAACGCATAACAATGTGTATAAACATTTGCTGTACCAAGTTTCACTGCGCTCGGATGGTTAAATCGCAAGAAATGTCTATTTAAATGTTTCAACTTCACTTGGTCACCATGTTCTTTTTGTATTTAATAGGTTTCTGAAATACGCATAGGTGAACTTCTAGTAGTGCCCTAAATAACGGTACAAAATTTCAGAGTGATATCAGTAATAGTTTCAAAGATATAGAATCCCGGTGTAATATCTCGCACAGCCACCATGTTGGATTGGTGAGAAAGAACAAAGTTTAAAGGGCACGGTCGAAGTCGGATAAAATAGTAGTATGTCCTTACTGAGTTTCATTGAAATTGCTCCAGACGTTTAGATTTCATGAGGGGGAGACACACACACAGATACACACACATAGGCTACGCACACACATACACACCCATGGACGAAAAGTAATCTCATAAGCCATTTTTTCTTCATAAATGAAAATAGGCTAAATATAAACCACTGTGGAGAATGTTTAGTTAAGCAAAGGGAACAGTGTTAGGTGGTAAGGTAGCCCTCCATCTCATCTCCTCCTCTTCTCTTTGGTCCACAATTGCCTTGTCCTTTGCCCTTTCTTTCACATCATCTGTTTTATTTCCATCGACCAAAAGTTCATTTCTGTTATGAGTATCAACATTTTTACTATGAGCTATTTCTGTTTTATTATGATGTGAAGTTCATTTTCGTTTTATATGTGCCTAAGCATGTTTAGGGGACTGTGGCATTTCTCATTTTTGTCAGTCTACGGAAGATATTGGTCGTTGTGATGTAGTGCGGCATGGCCCTCTGGAACGCACGTACGCTAGCTCACGATATATAGCCTACTTCATAAAGCGGGCACCGCACCGTTTCACGCCGCGCCGAATGAGTTACGGTACACGAGGCTCTGCGAGAAACGAGATGAAAGAAATAGCAAGAAAAAGTGTGCAGTACCAAAATATCATGCAGCTTGGCTTCTATCCAGAATGTGATGTCTATAGTGGGAACGTGAAGTACTGTGCAAGACAATCATTATGAGGAATATTGAACTTTTATAATATCCTTGTCTAAAATATTTATCATATCTGTTAATGAAATCAAAGGAATGTACCTAGGTATTTGCAGGTAAACATCATGTAAGTCAGACGGCCTTTGTAAGTGTTTCTAAAATAGGGAAGAATAAGTTAAGCCTATATGAAAGTAACATCATCGGTAGATTAAAAAAAACAGAGTGTCCAAGCAGTAAACCCAAGATCGTAGGTTCGATTCAAGGACGAGGAGGCCGGGAATTCAAAGGAAGGTATAATCCACGGTACACTAATGTCGAATTTTAAATCATAAATAACCCCTGGCACTACAGCCCGTGAAGGGCCTAGGCCTGCCAAGCGACCGCTGCCCAACCATTTGGCCTGCAGATTTTGGGGTGACGCGTGATCAGCGCATCGGGTCCCCTCGGCCGTTAATCTTGGTTTTCGTGCCTCACTGTCAGACAGCTACTCAATTGTCCTCACGAGGCTGAGTGCACCCCGTTCCAGCCCTCTCGTCAGTTTCTAAAATCCCTGATGGAGCCGGGAAACGAACCCTGGGCCTCCGGGTGAGAGGCAGGCGCGCTACGCCAACACCATGGGGCCGGCGTCGAATTTTAAATATCTCTCGTAAGATATTTGGTGACTACAAGCTAAACTAATTTAATGTGAGCTATAGGTCGTCCTGGCCTGTTTGCCATCTCCTGATGAATACAGTACATTTGCATTTGTCAGTTGGCACAGGATAGAGTAAAAGGTGGCTTTTCACCGATGTCTCAGTCTCACTCATGGCTGTGATTATATGGAAGCTACTGAGGTATGGGTGGTGCTTAGTAATGGCATTCGGGGCACAGTCCGTGCCTGTGAATGCTGTGAAAGGTTCTGCTCATAGGGTTAGGACTACTGTTCTGACTCAGTGAGGAAAGCAATGGCAAACTACCTCACTCCTCTTCTTGCCTAGAACGCCTCAAAATAGCGCTGCCTTGGGTTTTTGTGGGTATCTACTCACATAACTTAACGGCGGTACTTTTTGAGGATCCAACCAGCCTTCGGGCTGACTACCTAACACACATAGGTCGTCCGGAATCTCTGCAGGATGTCAGATCAAACGGAACGACGAAATTCAAAAGTAGATCGTCTAGATGGTTCCACCGCAGTGTATTTACAAGAAAGCTGCGCATTCGATCATTATTGTCATTATTATTATTATTATTTATTTGTTTATTTATTTATTTATTTATTTATTTATTTTATTTTACACGTTACAGGCCTATTAGACCACGCGAAGCAATCATGACTTTTTGTTCTTCCTGTCTTTCCAGTACTCTTTCATTCGTGCACTAAAGGCCCTCTTCCTTTCTTCGGTCCACTTTGGTCTTTGGGATGTATTATTATTATTATATATTGATATTTAGGGCTGGGGTCTACCTGGAGTTAGCGTCATCAACTTCTCGACACCATGGTAACCATGACAACGAGTGTTCGTCATCCATATATAGCCTATTAGTTCAGTACCGTTATACGTTATCTTTCCGTTACTATAAGAACGCAAGTTCTTAGTTACGTGTCTTAATTGTGTGTTGTTTGTTCATTTGTGCATACTAGGACAGTAGCGTCATCTATAATGTACAAATTGTAGTATATTATTTTTATTAATAATATTATTTTTAATATTGCTATTATATCTTGAAAATTGAGATAAATGGGAAGAACGTAAATGAACTCCCCGCACTGCTCAGTTGAAGGTTGTACTAAATTACATAATTTCAATTAATCAAATATTTCAAACCCCTATCTGATTTTCATGACGTTAAATCAATTAATAATTTGTTCGTTTTGTAACATGATAATCACGTCACGATGCGGCATCTAACGACTCTCAGTGATGTGTCTTTTTCTGCCTTGTGTTCGAATGAGAGAGCAATGAATTCAGCCCACGTCTTCTGTTGGAGTCAGGAGAAGAGGCGATAACTTATAAGGTACCCTCTCTCATGACGCTGGATTGTCAGTCTTTGGGGAAATCTAACCCTGGATCTCCCATACAAATGAGACGCTATTCGAGAAATGAATCTGTAGAACCTTTTTCCCTTCTGGAGTTCCAACATTAAAAATAAAAATAATACTGCAGTAGCATCTTGTCATGCAGAATACAATGAATTACATTATTATTATTATTATAGAAGTATTAATAACAATCTGTACACCGTGGCCCACATTTTAACCAAGTGTGTGGATCTTGCTGACTTACGAAGAAATGTTGTTTTGCAGATGACACTCAAACTGATATTAGCCGATGACGCGGTGGCTGCTGATCTCGTCATCCGCTTTATAAGTGAAAGTAGGTTAGGGTCGGCAATCAAAATTCTCCAGTGTACATTGACTCAAAGACTAGTTCTTTTTTTAATTCATTTTTTGTTCTTCCGTAATTTTTGTTTAGTTTTATAGTTATTCAGTTTTTTTAATTTTAATTTTCCGGTCTTTTCTAATTTAGGTGTCCACCTCTAAATTTTAAATTCCATTCCAAATTTGTATACTTTAATCTGTGTTAAGGGGGGGAGATGACCTCGTAGTTCCACCCCTTACAACAACTGTAATTAACTAACTAACAATCTGTATCTAGAACATAATTTTGCAGTCGACTGAATGAGTAAGTTAAGGAGGCGCTGACCCAATAGTGAACAAAACACTTCAATTTCTTAATATACTTCACCACCCAAACTACTGAATCAATTGTTTTAAAAATGTATCAACATGGTAAGATAATATAGTTAAGTTAGTGAAAAAGCAATATCCTTCACTGTTAGGGGCGTGGTGGCGCGGCGGTCAAGCTGTTGACCTCTCACCAAGGTGGACCGGGTCTGATTTCCGGTCAATGCATGTGAGAATTTCGAAGTGAAATGCCATGTCCTGAGGTTCGGATTCCACGTAAAAAGGATGTCCCGTGGCTCATGATCGCATGATTAACGGTCACGTAAAACTAAAAGCTGCCTTCCTTCACTGTTACCAACATTACAATTAATGAATCCTTAAAAACAAAATATTAAGCAAAGAGTACATTTATGAATCAACTATTAAAGATTCGAATTTAAATAGACTTGAAGAAGTGTTCATAGCTTGCAATACAATCTACAATCATGGTTCTTGTTCTTCAAACTTCTTTTTCCATTTTTTTTTTTGGAATGTTAAATTAACTTTGTTTTTAAGCAATGCATTTTTCTCAGGTTAAATAAATCAGATGAATACATATATGCGAAATTGGTAGTGTGAAAATTTCAAGTAGGTCGGTGCTGTACTTTGTGAGATAGACTACCTGAATTAAAATAAAAATTGTGGGAAATGACTGGTAAAGAAATGTCTGCAAAGGTAATTGAATAAAGACTTGATAGGTGTTTGTCGAAGTTGACAATGTAACAAGGAAATCCTTTAGAATAGTAATATTAATTTTGTCCACTTTAGAGTAAAGGAGATTTATGACCAACTGTGATTGCTACTCTCGCCAAACTGGAGTACTATGTTATCTCGTGCAGATGACCTCGCTTATTCACCCATGACAACAACAATAACGATCTTGGAACTCGTCAGACGGTAGTTGGCCGTCTCTTGAAATATTTTACTGTGGTTTCCTATTTTCAACTCCAGGCAAATGCTGGGCGGTAACATCTCATAGGACATGGCTGCTTCCTGTCTTACGCGTCAGTCTTGCGATAAAGATTGGTAGAGAGCAACATTGGCACATACCGGTTCTATGGGAAGGAATGAAATTACTGAGAGTTTTCTAACATTTCAATCGTTTTTACATTGCTGTAACTTTACTCTTCAGGAGAAACCACCAAGCAGGAGGCCCAAACGGATCATTTCCTAGGAGGCGAAGAAACAAAGAAGTGACAGGATGAAGAAGTTCTGGGAAGAGAAGAGGAAGAAAGCCCATAAATCTTGAGTTCCTTGCGGTCCATAGTTGGCCAAATTTGATAATAAAAAAAGGCTAGGATATCGATAAGCTTATGTCTTGGGGATAGTTGGGTTCAAATCCCATCGTCTGCCATCCGAAATATGTACTATTTCAAAGTAAACCTTTAATACTCTCGGGTAGTGTTTAGTTCAGCCTTTTTTTTTAACCACCACCGCTTCTTTTTTCAATTTCTTGTCTAACAAAATTGTTATATTTTTTAAATTTCAATGTGACCCTATTATAGGTCATCTGATAGTCTGATCTTCACCCTCTGATTTTAAGGGTCACGTACGAGTTAGCTCCAAGGTACTGCCAAGTTCAGTGTTCGAGACGTAGAAAACAATCAAAATCGACATAAAATTGTTTTTACAATTTTAAAGTGAATTGGACTATAGGGATTGGTATATTGATGCGTAGGCCTAGGTAATTTTTTAAAGATGCTATAGTTTATGTCACTATGAATAATATATCACCATAGAAACACCCCCAAAAGCGATGTGTTAAATAAATCGTGGAATGAATGAATTGGAACAGGCCTGAAGAAAGGGGAGCATAAATAAATAATGGGAGGAGGTGTATAAGAAGGCGAAGAGACTGGAAAATCTCACTAAATATTTATAAATTCTGCTTGTTGGGGGAAGGAAGGGTGGCTGATACATGGCTTCCAGGCAGCATCTTAGCCTGTGAGTGGATAGAAACTATTATGTGTACAGATACTGTGATTAGAGTTTCTAAAAGATTTTTGAAAAGCAAAATCATTTAGCGTTATAGAGAAATGAGAGAAACTGCCGTATTGATTAATTGATAACTAAAATGCTCCACCAATCAACACAGATTACATTCAAATTAGTACAGGTTTAAGAATTTTGATCCATCAATTTCAGTATTTCCAGTAGTTACATCACATCAGCAGAAAAAAAATACCTTAAAGATAAATATTGCAACTGGACGCAACATGAGGAGAGGCAAGGCATTTAACGACCAACAGGCCCCTACTGATAACCTGAGCCACTGTGATGATTGTACTACGTTGTGTGTGTATATGTAATTGAGGTAGGATTCTGGCACAAAGCAGTCGTACCATCGCGGCATTTGCCGAGAGTAGTAATGGGGAAACATAGAAATACAATTGCATAATGTCTGAAGATGGAATCGAACTCGCCTCTCTCAGTTTTGCCTCACGAATTTGAATGTACCCCGTTCCATCCCTCCGACCAGAATTAAATTTCTTGGTAGAGCTGGGAATCGAACCGGGCCTCCACGGTGACAGGAATGCTAGCCACTGCTCAACAGTGCGGGCAAGTGTGTAAGAGGCTGGGAATCTCAAACTCCACCGTTCTTCAAGTTGCCAAACTAACTCTAAAGGGATCGATTGTCATATTTTATCATAGGCTATAGTCTATCTGATTTTTTTGTTTTCTTTTTCTATGTGATTGTTTAATATCATTAGAAAAAATCATTCATTCTGGTTTTCTTTCATTCTTTCTTTCTTTCTTTCTTCTTAAATGTTGTCTAACTTAGTTATTATAAGTTTGGTGTGCTTCACCCGTAATGGAAACTTAAATATATATATATATATATATTTTCATATTATAAATTTCTTCTAAGATGGCTGAGGTGGGAATCGATCCTACCTCTTCTCAATTCTGCCTCGTGAGGCTGAGTGCATCCCCTTCCAGCCCTCAGGCCAGATTTAAATCTCTCAGAAGAGCCGTAAATCGAAGCCGAACCTCAGGGGTGTCAGCCAGGCATGCTAGCCACTACACCACGTGGTGGTCTCCACAAGTAACCTACCTCTACTTATGACAGCAATATACAGTAGGCTTCCTGCAAAGCTACCTGCTTGAGTTGCGGGCAAGTATTCACAAACTGGGAGGCGATAATGACAGATAATTAGGGCTCGGATTTTTAGGTGCAAAAAAATCGGGAAAATATTTAATTTGTGTGTATTAAAAATGTCTGAAATATGTGACAAAAAGTAAAAATATTTAATTATAACTATATCTTAACAATATGCAGTACTCACGAATGCAATTTATTCTATGTCTCTCTGACTGCTGAAGCATTACAATACACAACGAGATACATCTTCAGGTTGTCCATCACAAATGACCGACGATTATCGCGAAACACTTCTTCTGAAGGCGCGAAACTGCGTCAATATATTTCTTGTCCTTGACGTGTTGTGTAACTTCAGATCGCTGTTCAGCCTTGATTGCCTTCCCACAAGGTTGCCAAAACAGAACGCCCCCAACAGAAGTAAAATTATTATCCTTAAATTCTGCAAACATACTGCTGCAGACGATAATCCTTAGTTGTTTTTATTTTAGGCATCGTGGAACTGCCTTACACTTCATAGTGCCAGAAATGAACTGCATGTGAGTGACACTGGTTCCAGGTAGCTCTAACACGTGGTGAAATATGGCTATGGACAAGGAAATCCCCGGCTTCCACAGTGAGTGGCACGGGCCGACAAGTTAAGAATAACACAGTTGCAAGCTGACATACGCTCTGCATGATGATTAGATAGCTCACAGGTTCTTTCCCGTTGAAGTAACACAGAATAAAAATACAAGAAACTGAAAGATCTAGCATACTGATTTAAAAAATGTAAATATTGTGTCTCTTTATGTGCTAATAAGTGAAAAGGACCAATTTATGTGTTGATAGAAAAATGCTTAAAATATGTATTTACATAAAACATTATTTATTTACCTAAAAATCCGAGCCCTACAGATAATGAGTGTGTTGCAGGCATGTATCCACAAACTGGGAGGCGATAATGAGAGTTGAAGTTGATAAGAAATTAATTATTTTGTAATAACATACATGAAAACATATCCATCGTACCTAGGCGAACAGGATCTGATGATGATCGCACGATCGAAACTTGTCATTTAATTAATTACCTCCCCCCCCCCTTTCCCTCTCCAGTTTGTGTGCTAATTATGTGATAAATAATTCATGTAATATTTTCTTCGGGTTAGGGTGTTTGAAATATTTGTATTCCCCTCCTAATAAAATCATGTTGACCGATTGAAAAGCATTCTATAATAGCTTACGCACTGTACAGTAATTATTATTGACCCATTGATGTTTGATAATGTGGGATTTGCACCGGCGTTTTATTGAAGTATTTAAAGGCGAGAGATCTCCCGGCAAATGTCCTGCACGAGTTACACCAAATTATGCCCACTTTGAGCTTGGCGCTTGGCTTCACTGAACCGAGGTACTGTATGGGCTACTCTTCTATTTCCTTTCTCCATGCACCAGCTGTATACTTGTGTCGTTCATCTGGCATTCTGTTAACTTCATCATTTAGGGGCAGATGACCTCGTAGTTCCGCCCCTTAAAACAACAATAACTAACTAACTTCATCATCATCATATCATAATATTATTTCAGTAGTATAGATCCCTCCTGCGACGCTCACAAACGACCGATCGTGACAAATGAGCATTCAAATGAAAGCGAATAGACATTAGCAGTGACGAATTGCACTCTAATTTCATAAATATCTATAATTTCTTTAAAGAATTACTTTCAAAAAATGTACGAAGTGTGCGATTTGCAGATACTGTTGCTGTAGGAAAATACGCTCCATAATTACTGTCCACTTCTCATTTTGGACGCTGTGACGCCTGTTTCATGCCATTTTATCATTCTGAGGTCTTTCCTTTATAATTTTGCATGGATTTAAGAAACAGTAAATCAAAGGAATGAGTACTCATAACATAACAACCTTTCTCCTTAAGTCTCTCATTATAAACATATTGGGGAAAGTGTGGTTTATGAACATGCGAGATGTCTCGTACGGGTCCGCTAGTCCTGCTTTTAATGACATCTATTAACAGATGGCATCGCAGTAAAAGGCTCAAGAGAACAACGCTGAAGCCTATGTCAATAACTTATCACTTACTAAGTTCTACGGTTGACCGACAGGTAGTGCCACTAACTAACGACCATCATTACATAATAACACAGTAGTTTTATTTAGGTTATAAATTAACTCTCATAAGTCAATTAGAGTACAACAGAGCTCATTAATGTCCCTTATTCTATTTGAACTCCGATGAAATGGTTAATAAACCATATTCTGTGTTTGCATATCCGACAAGTGCAGCTATGATGTCTTCATGTTGCACGATACACTTACTGTACTTCCTGAAAGACAAACTACAGTATGTGTTTTACAAGTTAAAGAATATTACAGAATATTACCTAGAACAGTGTTTCTCGAACGCACGACTATGCTTTTTTATGTCAGATCAGATGTGTTTAGTTGCATTTAGTAATAATAATAATAATAATAATAATAATAAAATGTAATTTCCTCCACTACACCAAGTAACATCGAGTCATGTATGTGTTATTATTGTTATTATTATTATTATTATTATACCTCTTTCAAAAATAGTTTTATCAATGGTACGCCCAGGAATGAGAACATCTTTAACGTCTACAGTATTTGGAGTGCTGTAGGCCGTTTCGATGTTTGGTCAACAATGTGTGTATTTTTCTACATAAATCTCTTCCACATGAGCTGGGTACAATTTATTTCAAATACATATATTATTATTATTATTAATATTATTATTATTATTATTATTATTATTATATTATCATCATTATGAGGCAACATATGATGTAATTCATAGTAATGGGACTTGTTGCCTTGGTAATCAACTACTGTCGACCAAAATATTATATGTCCTCGAGTTTGAAGGTTGTTTGTGAAGTAACCAATAGACCTACATTAAATCCAATAACATCATCATTTTCGTCGTTCTATTTTACGTTAGTTCATGTAGGTTTGGAAATTTTAATTTATATTTTAATATTTTTTATCGCAGTTGAAACACAAAAAGTGCCCGTTTTTAAGCGTGTTTCAACCATGCGTCACATTTAAGAATTATTATCTCAAAAACCCGTCATCAGATCGAATCCAAGTTTTAACACAAAGTACATTGGAATGTTGTATAACTGGTTTATTAATTTTTAAATTTTGTGTGTCCAAGAAACAAAGTTGTTATAATTTTTGTAAGGTAACTTTTTCTCGGCTCAAGGTGGTTTGAAACTTGGTCGCGTTGTAATCCTTATACATCAAAAAGGTATGATTGTGAAATACGTAAATTAATTCACTTATTTTATATCGGTTTGTATTTGTACGGGGAATTAAGACATGGTTCACAAGTTAGCCACTCCGGTGAAAACTGTACAGCGTTGCCAAGATGGGCTCTATCACGCGTCATGGCACGCCTCGCTCGGAAGTGATGGGCTCCATATCAGCAACGCTGTACAGCATTTCCCGGAGCGGCTAACTGGTGAACCATGTCTTAATTCCTCGTACAAATACAAACCGATATAGAATAAGTGAAGTAATTTACGTATTTCACAGTCATACAGCATCATTTTTTGATGTATAAGGATTACATCGCAACCAAGAACTACATTTTCCAACGACCCCGAGCCGAGAAAAACTTACCTTACAAAAATGATAACAACTCTCGTTCTTGAACACACAAACTTTTGAAATTAACAAACCAGTTATACAAGATTCCAATGTATATTGTGTTAAAATTTGGATTGGATCTGATGACGGGTTAGTGAGATAATAATTCTTTAACGTGACGCATGGTTGAAACACGCTTAAAAACGGGCACTTTTTGTGTTTCAAGTGCGATAAAAAATATTAAAATATAAATTAAAAATTCCAAACCTACATAAACTAACGTAAAATAGAACGACGAAAATGATGATGTTATTGGTTTTTATGTAGGTCTATTGGTTACTTCAGAAACAATCTTCAAACTCGAGTGCACATAATATTTTGGTCGACAGTAGGCACAGATCACTCGCGCACGTTAAATAACACTTTCGAATAAATGTTTTGAATTTAATACTTTTTTGGGAAAGTTTTGACATGAAAATGTTATGTTGGTAGCACTGTTTTTTTTAATTTTAAAAGACACTTAGAGATGAATTAAAAAACTGAAATTTTGGACGAAATTTAGTAACTTTAGTGACTTTTAGTCCAACACTACCAGCTCGTACTCTCTCGAACTAGAAGCATACCAACTAGTAAACTACATTTTTTTGTAGCGACATATACTGTACATGTCTCTACTGAACTGGAATGCGTGGGCCCAGAATACTAACACTTGTTGCCATGGTAATCACCGGATATCCGTGTCATCATTTTTATCCACGCTAATCATAGATCACCAAAAACTACAATGCCGTGGTATGTTAACGTCCAGAGAGATCGGAAAGAAATGGGGATACGAGCAGAGGATGCACAAGACCGAAATCTTTATAGAGCAGCCATCAAGACGTTTGGGACTTTCCGGGACGAAAAACGGACAACTGGTGCAAAATGGACAGAAGAACGTCGTGCTAAACACAGTGAGCTCATGAAGACAATGTGGATCATGCGAAAAATGAACAAATGCAAGAATGTAAAATGAGGCTTATCGTGGTCCCTAGTTGGCCGATTAGCGAAATTGAATGAATGAATGAGTAATAATAATGTCGTAATAATAAATTGCTCCATTACAAAACAGGGATCTTGCCGGAAGCATAATACGCTTCACATACCATAACTTAATATGGGTCACTCTACGGTAAAATCGAAGAAGTTGAAAAGCAAGAACAGAAAGTTCTCTCGAATATTTACGCCGCGATGCGGGAAACTAAATATGGATTAAGAGGAGACCTCTACATTCTAACATAATAGTGCATTAAAGCCATGCACAACAGACGTTTGAAATTCTATGGTCATACCTACAGACTGGTCATAAACAGACTCACCAAAATAGTATTTGACATATTCATACGCTTCAAAGATAAGCTGGTTAGGTGAGAAGAAGGAAGCCTTACACAAAATAAACTTCAATGAAGATATAACAAATCGCGAAGCGCAGAAGGCATTATTAAATAAACACACATTTTAGAGGAACCCAAATAGAAAATTGGTTGATGAAAATGTTTCGAGGAACGCAAGAAAGTACACACCGAATTTAAGAAGAGATTTTGGAAGAACAGGAAGTCAAAAGTCAAGTTGTCAAGCCAATTGACAAGTTCCAACGCGTTCTTTGAATGGTAAATAATAACAATATATATATATATATATATATATATATATATATATATTACGAGGGAAGTGGAAAAATCTTGCATAAGACCTTGAGAAGGGTCCGCACTCCTCAAGAGTGTGGGATTCTTACCCACTAAAAAACCACACCCTGTCCTCTTGACAAAATACATCCCGGGACCACTTTCGTATTACTTCAGGATGGAACCATTTTCTTTGCTTCACAAGCACCATCTTACTTCTCAATTCCTAGTCCGCGGATGGCAGACTTAATCTACTAAATCGATCAAGTCCCCATCCGACTTCTTCTGACAAAGGACCACCTCAACAAAGAAAGCGAACGTATCCCAGCTGAGCTCATTCCTCAGCATAATTCCAACCATATTGTCCGGCGTTATTGGACCAACCTCAGCTTCAAGTCGTTGTTTTTCCGCTGCCCAACGACGCAGACGAAGAACGTATGATATACGTCATCTCGTTCGTTCTCGCAGTAAATACATACTGGACTCCTTACTTTGGCCATACGATGAAGGTAACACCGAAAGTAGCCATGACCAGTCAACATCTGAGTCAGAAAGTAATTCGTTTTTCCTTGTTTTCTACTCGTCCACTCGACCAGACTCGGTATCAGCCGAGCTGCCCATCTTCCTCTGAGATCGTCATTCCACCTCTGCTGCCAAAGCTCCATCTTGCGTGCTACGGCTTCCTTCCAGGCTTGAGCCTTGCCCAGTTCTACTCGTCGGAAGTATACGTCTTAACGTTCTTGTGCGAGTAATAATAATAACAATAATATAGATAATAATAATAATAATAATAATAATAATAATAATAATAAATGGTGATCATAATAACTTATCGAAGACATTCCAGCATATTATATTTATAATTTTCAAGCAGAGAAAGAATCAGTTCTAATGATTGATGAAAGCAAATATTATTCTTTGTGCAATACAGCTAATGTGTTTAGTAAGAAACACAATTGAAGACTCCACGAGAAAATCGGGGTAAGTCACATTCTGTAAATTTTTTAGGAGAGCGAATTTAAACTTTCAACACTAAAAAGAAATACTTAAAACATCCCAATCGAGGGTAAGTAATACAGTTCTTCTGCCAAATTAATTTCTTATAAAGGAAGTACATGTATAAGGTACGTTCAAAAAGTAACGAGCTGGAGGCTGAGATGCGCAAACTGGTGACGACATTGGCTAATCGTGGCGTGTGTAACTAGGTGTGGTTCCGACCAGAGCGTGGAAGGTCACAGCTCGTCGCTGGAGGGCACGCGTGCACGTCACGTGACGATAAAAAGTGAGCAGCAGCATGCATCAATCGTCCAACGCTGCCAGTCGCATTGCAAACAGTGACATGGAGGCGTCAACCGAAGAGCAAAGAGGTGTTGTTCGGTTTCTGACAGTGAAAGGAGTAGGGAGAACGGACATTCATCGCCGAATGTCATAAGTGTACGGCGAACACTGCATGTCCCTTGCAAGGGTCAAGGCGTGGCACAAGCACTTCAGGGAAGGACGGGTGTCGTTAGCCGATGATGCCCGGTCTGGGGCACCCCCCTGCATTACCGATGACAATTTCCAGCTGATTGATGCACTCATTACCCAGGACCGCCGAGTGACAGTGAACGCCATAGCCACCGTGGTCATTCCACGACAATGCACGACCTCATACGGCCAACACAGTCGCGGCACTCCTGCAGAAATTCAAATGGGAGGTTCTCGGCCACCCTCCATATAGTTCAGACCTCTCTCCCTGTGATTACGCCATGTTTTGTCCCCTGAAAAGGGCTCTGCGGGGCCAACGATTCACCTCGGACGCCGATGTCCAGCTCTACGTGCGCAACTGGCTCACATCGCAGCCCAGGGAATTTTATGAGACAGCCATTGACCGCCTCGTGTCACAGTCGGACAAGTGCCTCAACAGCCAGGGCCAATACTTCTAACATACAGGTACTGGTTTCTGTAATTATGCCTCCGGCTCTTTACTTTTTGAACGCACCTTATAATGCAAATAACAACTAAAGTTAAATTATGAAAAAGTGAGAGGATATGGAACGTTCTTTCCATTTCTACTAAAAATAAAAACCTCTGTATCTCAGTTACATTTCGCTTTATTTGAAACTAGCTGTACCCGGCATGCGTTGCAATGCCAATCGAAGAAAGTGTTGGCGTTGTAACTTTGTTGAAGTGCTTTTGGATTCCCAATATTTTTTTTCTTTTTCCGTCAACCACCTCTAAACTATTTTCAAATTGATTTACTATCTCAAAAAACATCCTGGGAGCGTTATCAACAAATCACCAAGGTTTCATCGCAATGAAATGAATGGCATATAAACGCATACGGGACATTGTTGAAATGATTCGAGCGCCGTCACCCATTTGTTGAATATACTCGTACGCTACCTAGCCTATTGTAAAATGGATTTACTAATTCAAAAGCCTTCCCTGGCGTGTGCACAACGACTCATCAAAGTTTCATCACAATCGAATGAATGACATATGAACGCATACGGGATTTTGTATAAACGATTCGCGCGCCGTTACTCATTTGTTGAATCTACTTGTGTGCCAACCATTGAAAAACAGATTTACTAATTCATACACCTTCGCTGGACTGTACTCAACTCACCAAAGTTTTATCACAATCGGATGAATGGTATATGAATGCATACGGGACTTGGTTGAAACGATTCACGCGCTGTCGCTCATTAGTTGAATCTACTCGTGCGCTAATATATTGTAAAATGGATTTACAAATCAGAAATCTTCGCGGGAGTGGAAACAACATTTCACCAAATTTCATTGCAATCGCATGAATGGTATATGAACGCACACGGAACTTTTTTTAAACGATACGCGCGCCGTTACTCATTTGTTGAATCTACTCGTGCGCTACCTATTGTAAAAAGGATTTACTAAGTCAGAAACCTTTCCTGGAGGGTGCACTAGAATTCACCAAATTTCATAGCAATCGGATGAATGGTATATGAACGCATACGGGTCTTTGTATAAACGATTCGCGTGACTTCGCTCATTTGTTGAATCTACTTGTGCGATACCTATTGTATAGTGGATTTACTAAGCCAGAAACCTTCCCTGAAGTGTACACAACAACTCACCTAAGTTTAGTCGCTATCGGACGAATGGTATATGAACGCATACCGGACTATGTTGAAGCACTTCGCGCGTCGTCGCTCATTTGTTTAATCTACTTGTGCGATACCTATTGTTAAGTGAATTTACTAAGCCAGAAACATTTCCTGAAGTGTACACAACATCTCACCCAAGTTTCATCGCTATCAGACGAATAGTATATGAACGCATACGGGACTTGGTTGAAACGCTTCGCCCGTCGTCGCTCATTTGTGGAATCTACTCGTGCGCTACCTATTATAACATGGATTTACTAAGCCAGGAACCTTGCCTGTAGTATACACAACCTCTCACCCAAGTTTCATCGCTATCGGACGCCTGTAGTATACACAACCTCTCACCCAAGTTTCATCGCTATCGGACGAATGGTATGTGAACGCATACAGGACTTTGTTGAAACGCTTCGCCCGTCGTCGCTCATTTGTTGAATCTACTCGTGCGCTACCAATTGTTAAGTGGATTTACTCAGCCAGAAACCTTACCTGAAGTGTACAGCACATCTCACCCAAGTTGCATCGCAATGGGATGAATGGTATATGAACGCATGTGGGACTTGCTTGAAACAAACGCACGCCATTTTGTTGGAGCTACTCGCGCCATCAATTGTAAATTGGATTTACTACCTCTAACTTATACAAATTACGTTGAATAACTAACGGGATTTCATATTAAGAGTCTCATTTTCTATACCGGTAGTGGAGAGTGCTACACACATCCAGTCGGCCGTGTCTCGTCAAGAGCTATTGTTGCCTGGAAACGACTTGCCTTAGCTGTCATTTGCGTTACGTTTTATAGTGACTCGTATACACTTTGACGTTTTATGTCACGTCACGGGATTTTTAAAAAAGTATCCTATGTCCGTCTCCTGGTTCCAAGCTACCTCCACACCAATTTTCAGCCAAATCGTTCAGCCGTTCTTGAGTTATAAACAGTGTAACTAACACGACTTTCTTTTATATAATTATATAGATTCATTTCAACTGATATGTAGTGACGATGGCTGGCCACTAGAATGCGCCATAAACTCATTTTAGAAGAATATGGACTTACCCTGTTCTGTTCGTGGGGTTTTCATATGGAATATACTGTAGGCTATACAGTTATATATAAAAGATAATTAAAACTTAATTTTTATTAACAAATAATCCTAGAGTATATAAATTTTGATTCATATTTATTTATACTACTGCAGTTTCTTGCTTCCTACTCTTAATTCTAATAATACTTTTATTGCAGCCAAATGGCCATAAGTAATGGATAATTTAATTTTTTTTATGAATTATTCTTTCCTGTGGTGCAGGGTTATGTTTATTAATCCATTGCGCTTTCCATTACACTTCGCACAACAAATATCCTGGCTGTAATTTATTTGATTTACTGGAGCCAGAAGTAATTCCCAATTATTATTATTATTATTGAGCCTCCGTGGCTTAGTCGGCAGCACGCCGGCCTCTCATCGCTGGGTCCGTGGTTCAAATGCCGGTCACTCCATGTTAGATCTGTGCTGGACAAAACGGAGGCAGACAGGTTTTTCTCTGAGTACTCCTGTTTTCCCTGTCAAAATTTGATTCCAGCAACACTCTCCACTATCATTTCACTTCATCTGTCATTCATTTAATCATTGCCCCAGAAGAGTGCGACAGGCTTCGTCAGCCGGCACAGTTCATATCCTCGCCGCTAGTTGGGGGCTTCATTCGTTCCATTCCTGACCTGGTCAGAGACTGGAAGCAGGCTGTGGATTTTCATTTTCATTATTATTATTATTATCCCCAAGTTACCCCCGCAAAACAGAGGAAAATGAGCCCGGTTTACGGACACCAGTCTCTCATTCTTCCCGCATCCACCTTTTCTAAGGTGCTAGCCTTACGTCCCCAAGGTTGTGGGATCGAATATTGGCGCAATCAGTTGGTAATTGAGGGTGCTTAAATGCGAGGGAGCCGTGTAAGTAAATTTACTAATACGTTAATGATCCCCTTCAGGGCAAAATACTTGCACCCCGATGACTCTAAAAACCGCAGTAGTTAAAGGTTCATAATATTGTTATTATGTATTATATTTGTATAGGGCTAAGTGGCCTTTGCTGCTATTTCTACAGTAGTTAAATGAAATGTTTTAGGAGCTAAACAATTGATTACGTTAATACTAAGCCATCAACTCCCTAGACACATAAACAGTGGTTCGTGCAACACGACTAATTGCTGGATAATATTTTATTTAATATTCCGCTCATTTGCTGCAACAGTGATATCACTTACAATATGATGTTTGTGGGGAAAATGTATTTAAAGATTTAAAGGAATATACTAAACTGTGGATTATTTAAATAATTGAAGTGATAGAAGCCATTTTTTTAGTGTTGCCTAGTTCTAATAAAGAAAGCTTTTCAGTCGGTCAACACAAATTTGTGTGCACAATAACATTAGGTTGGAAAAGAAGTTTTTTTTGCCCTAACATGAAAAACACTACATTAAATATTTTATCACAAAATAACACGTTTTTATGTAGAAAAATGTGCATGTTATTTTGTAATAAATAACACGCTTTTATGTACAAACATGTAGACCTACATGTTATTTTGTGATAAATAACGCACGTTTATGTACAAACATGTGCATGTTATTTTGTGATATCTGGTTCGATTCCCGGTCAATGCATGTGAGATTTTCGAAGTGAAATGCCATGTCCTGTGGTTCGGATTCCACGTAAAAAGGAGGTCCCGTGGCTCATAATCACAAGATTCACGGTCACGTAAAACTACAATCTTCTTTTATTTTGTGATAAATAACTCGCTTTTGTGTACAGAATGTGCATATTATTTTGTGATAAATAACACGCTTTTATGTACAAACATGTACATGTTATTTTGTCATAAATAACACGTTTTATGCACAAATATGTACTTGTTATTTTGTGATAAATATCTTATAAAGGTACTGTTTTTCATCTTAGGGCATATAAATACTTGTTTTCCCGCCTAATGTTATTGGGCACAAACATTTGTGTTGACCGACTGAAAAACTTTCTTTATTATTTAAATAATGCCAAGGTTTTGGCGCCATATTGCACTGAGGTTTATTACTTTGCTTCAGATGAGTGCAACAGACACCAACGCAATTAGGAAGTATCAGGGTCCTTGATGTAGTCTAATTGCAATATTTTCGGAAACTGGCAAAACTAATCATGTAGTCTCACGTTGCCAATAATAACGATAAACCAGTGTCAATTTAACCAGTCGATAATGAATATTTACCAGCGTTACATTGTTGTAAGAACTGAAAACGTGCAGATTTGTAGTTAAGACACTGGTGCAGTAAATGAGCGATTTAATTCAGTAATCGTGAATAGGGACGGCTGAGAAACGAGGCCTCAGTGGCCGGCTCCCGGGAGATCCTGCACTGATGGCGGATAGCACGCCCGCGTGGCTCCGTACGCATTAGAACATTTCACTGCCCAGCACGTACAGTAGCTTTTGATAGGCATTTTGATTTCTGCACGTGATAATGTGACAATATTATTCCTTCCCGTTCCATTCCTCATGGCTGGTCATCAACTCACGGAGTAATGTATGAAGAAATATTGTATTTACAATATCCAATATTTTAGTACAATACTTTTCCAGTCGGTCAACACGAGAGTGTCCAATTATATTAGACGGGGAGTACAAATATATAAACACCCTAACCTGAAATAAATATTACCTGAATCATTTATCCGAGGAGAATTATGAATGAATACGGATGCTGTACAGCATTTTCAATAGGCCTACCTGGTGTATTATAGCAATTGTATATTAGCTTTCTTAACAAACAAACCACAGTATAATCAACCAACCTCAAATATATACAAAACTTTATTTTTATGAACAAATAGTCCTAGAGTAAATTCATTTTGATTCTTATTTGTTTATATTACCAGTACTGCAGTTTTCTTTAGTTTCCTACTAGGATTTCTACTATTATTATATTATTATTACTATTTAATTATTATTGTTATTATTATTATTATTATTATTATTATCATTAATTCCCCTTTAAGGAGATCGTTAAAACTCAATCAATTTTCATATTTTTCTTTCTTTCCCTTTCCTTATTTCTTTCTTTCTTTCTTTCTTTCTTTCTTCCTTCCCTAAAACCTCTCATATAGGCTTATTCACTGTGTTTCCTCTTTCTCTCTTCTTTCCACATATTTTCTGTTGTTTTTTCTTTGGGCGTTTGCTCAAATGTTTGTTTTTCTGATTATTTTTCTCTGTATATTTTTCTGTCTACCATGTCTTCTGTAGAGATGTTTAGTTACTTGAGGTCTTTCTCGGTTTCTTTTACCCAATATCAGTGTACTATTCATAATGATATTAAAAATCTTCTTGGTCAGTCCGTCTTCGTTCATCCTAAATGTGTCCATAACATTTTGCCTTCTTTTCATAATGTTATTTGTAATCGCCTCTATCTCTTTGTATAGTTCTCTTGTCGGTCTCTTTATCCATATTCCCTCTTTCTGAACTGGCCCGTAGATCTTTCTCAGTATTTTTCTCTCTTGTTTTTCTAGTTCCTTGATTTTTGTTCTTTCCTTGATTGCTGTCGTTTCTGAGGCGTATAAGGCTTCTGGTAAGACTACTGTATTATAGTGTCGTAGTTTGGCATTGCTGGAGAACCTTTTTTGTTGTTGTAGTGGTTCCATGTATGTACGTCTGTATGATTTCTGTAATTTTGTGTTAATTTCTTCATTGAATGTCAAGTGCAGTCCTGTTTTCTGTATAATCTCTCCCAGGTATTACTCACATTATTATTATCATTACTGACCATTCAAATAGTAACGTTAGAAAGAAACGGAAATTAATTAAATATTGTTAATAACATTCATATCTGAAGTTCGTTACAATGATAAGTTTATAAATCTCAGTGTTGACATACTTAAACAGTATTAACAACAACGCAACTATAGAAGTGCTGTATAAATAAATAATATCTGTAAATAACATCAACACGTTACACAAGTTATAATGAAAATCTATTGTAATTTAATAATTGTAAATATCTTAACAAACAAAAAGGGGGAAGGGAGGCAGCAATTAATCGGATGACATGTCTCGCACGTCATGCGATCCTCATCAAATCCCGATCACCTTGGCTTAGATAAGGTACGGCGGATATGTTTACAAATATGTTCAAATATGTACAAATATATTTAGTGCTAGAAATATTTTCTATTAACTGGTTAAATCGTTATTCTTACCAACGTGGGACTACATAATTTGTTGTGCCAGTTTACGTAAATATTGCAATTACATGAAGAGCACCGATTCGTCTTTATCCATAGCCTAAGCCTGATAAAAACTAGGCCTACATGAGATTAATTAATCCACTTGAATGGCTAGTTTCGATCGCAAAGTGAATATCATCCCTGTCAGTTGAAATTAGGCAGTGAATTGAGACGGAAACTGAACGAGAATAAACACCACATCGCCCAAATAACCAGCTAAGTACTTTAATCCATATCCAAGTTAAAATACCTACCTGATCATTTACAAACCACTACTGTTTATCACACTGAACAATTAGACTTTTCAGTTTAAAATGTAAAACAAGTTGCAACTGCTGCATTGAAAATGTTAAAGATATATATCTGTAAATAACATCAACATGTTACACTTTACACGTTACACGTTACACATAAAGGCAAAGGAGAAGACAACGAACCAAACTCATACCGAGGAATCGCTCTAGAGAACAATATATTCAAAGTATTTTCAAACATTCTGCTCAAAAGGCTCACCCCGACAGTCGATCAACTGATTTCCGATCAACAATTCGGGTTCAGGAACGGAAGGTACACCCTACATTCTATCAACCATCTACTGAATGACATAGAACAAGGGCTTAGACATCCCAAAGGAATTTTCCATGCAATATTTTTTGACTTCTCGAAGGCCTTCGACCTACTAAACCGATCGAAGCTCATTATAAAACTGGAGCAAATGATGGATGAAAAATCCGAAATCACGTAGGCCTATGTGATAAAAAAGATCCTGGCTTTCAACAAAGTAGAGATAAACGATGGAATTTCAACCTCAAGAGAGATCACCCAAACCAACGGAGTACTACAAGGCGACCCACTGAGTCCCACTATGTTAACGTCGCGACAGCGGATGTTATACGGACTATTGAAAACACAAAATCAGTATCCCTTTATCTGTACGCAGAGGACATGGTTCTGGGGGTCTGCAAACAGGCAGGAGCTACAAGAAGTGCTCAACAACTTGCAGGACTGGTCGGAGGAAAATGAACTCAGTATAAATGAAAAGAAGACAGTGTATATGGCCTTCCGAAAAGGAGGAAAACTAGCCGCCGAAAACAAAATGATCCTGGGAGAGACTCAACTTGAGACAGTCAATTCCTACAAATACCTCGGCCTCACCCTACAGACAACATGCCAATCCTTTAGACTACATATAAAGGAACGATCAGCAGCAGCCATTAGTGGAATGTACGATTTGAACAATATTACCAAACTATCTTTACAAACAGCAATGATTCTCTTCCACGCGAAAATAACACCCGTCATTACATAAGGTCTAGAACTGATATGGGAAAGGCTATCCATGACAGACCTAATCACAATTGAAAAAGTAAAGGCTTCTTTCCTGAAAAGGGTGATAGGAATTGCAAGAACGTCCCTGTCCAGGCTGGCATATGTCCTAACAAAAGAAACACACTACATCAAGATCTCAGATTAAGACTACAACTGCCATCTACCAAGCATATGAAGAAACTCCTCGAGATAAGACATCAGAAGCAGAACGAAATTCCGCTCGAATTCTACGCAACAGAAGCAATGGTGGACAGAAGATGGACAAACGAGAACCGGGAGATGAGACATGTGGTAACAAGACTCGCCATCCACGGTTTCCACCACAAGATCTGTAAAAATGTTAAATACCATGAACCGAATGAAGAATGCATATGTTCTCTGTGCAATAACCCCTGCGACAAATACCACATAACATCATGCAGCAAACGGACAAAAAGCATAGTTGAATACAGTAAAGATAAACCTACCTGTAATAATTATTTGTAAGCACATCTTGTAACTGTCCACTATGGCCACTTGGCTGCAATAAATATTTATTAAAATGTTAAAGATATGGCTAGACGGTAACGAACTATTTTTAAGTATAAATAAATCAAAGTTTTTAAGATTCAATTTAAAAGCAGTTGAAGATGATTTGAGTGAACTGAGAATAGGCTACATAGTTTGAACTGTATTCAGCACTGTGAATGTCCTAAAATAACTGAAGTGGATACAGTTAAATATCTGGGAGTTTTTAATAGATAGTGACATGAAATGGAAAGGCCATTGCAACCAACTTATAGGTAAAATAAGAAGAACAATCTATATATTTCACTACCTAAAACGTATTGCCAATTACAAATTAATAAGAGACATCTACCATGCTCTAGTTCAGTCAGTTCTATCATATGGTATTCTTGTCTGGGGAGGTGACTATGAAAACGTACTAAAAGAGTTCAGAAAGTACAGAATCTCATACTGCGAATAATGTCGAAGAAAGATAGATTATATCCAGCTATGAGACTGTATGCCGAGGCAAGGGTCTTCAAAATTAAACAATTGTATGGTTTTGAAACATATAAATTCCTGTTTTAAAATAGAAATAGATTTCAAGTTGTAAATAACGAGTATTACAGCGAATCACTCTATTTTATATCAACTCAAGTTAAGTATGGCTAAACGTAACTTTCTGTATTTTTCACCAAATTGATAAGTATAACATTCAATTAAAAGAATTTAAAGGAAATCATGCAAACCTGGAGATGCATATGAAACATTTTCTCAGGGAAAACAAAATTAAAATTGAAAATATAATTATTTGAGCCTAAAAGTTTATACAAATGTAATTTCAATTTTCCTTCTTATTCATTAAGTTTAGTACTGCCCCCGTAAATTGAATTATATTGAGAACACGGTGGCTGTATTGGCAAATATGAATTAAGTTATGGCTGTCATAGTTGTGACGTGGATATTCATGACGTAGGCACGGATGACGTACACTCCATGCAAGTAGGCTGCTTGAGTTGAGATTCTTGGTGACGTCATGATTTTGTTCGAGAAAGATCTGAGATTTACGACGCAGTCGCATGGAAACGAGGAATTGTGCTGAGGAAGAAGTTACGCTATTGGAGGAAAAGCTCGAACCAATGAATGATAGTTTGGAGGAAGACGGAGATTACTGAAACTACCATATTTAATTACTTTTGGAATGCAGAAATGTGGAAATCTATTTTCAGTTATGGCATTGATTTGGAATTTTGGAGAAATTAATTTTGAGTTTTTGAAATTTGAAAATCCGTCAAGTATAGCCAAAGTTAGAACTTCTAGCGATGACGGAGGAACAAGCTATGGAAGGGATGGATACGCCCCTTAAGAAGTTGATAAAAGGTCTTGCACAGCAGAGAGAAGCTCTCATGTGTCTCATATTTCTGATGTCATATAGTCGTTTTTCGGAGTTGGTCAGAATTCGAGTGATTCAGTGAAGCAAGTCGTCTTTAGCGTGCGTGGTAAAGCCCACCGCATCGAACGAGCACGGAGCAGTGCAGCAGTACCATTTTACGGTGATTGAAACTAGGCGAAGTTGAAACGCACACATTAACAAGTCTACAAGATAATATATCAGGAGTTAGCTAATGCCTGTATGCTAATTCTATTGTGCATAACAGTATTAAGGTGTATAGAAAAATTGAACATTTTCAAGATTATAATTTGGAAGATATTGGCATTTTAAGACGGCAGACAAAAGTGATTTTCTCGCCACCTGAGAAGCACTTTTATAATATCACATTCTACGCTACGGCTGACACGTGTATTGCAACCGTGATACTTAAGATTGCATTTGGTGATATAACGCTACATTCTACAATGCAACAATATAATATGGCAGTTCTTTCAACTATTATAACGGAAATGGAGACGGAAGGCTAAGACTTTAATGCAATTGGGACATCTATCGATGGAGTGAAATAGCAGCATGGAACTTCGTTAATCGCCATTCTACACAAACGAGCATGTAGTGAACATCCAACTACACTCATGCATCGTAGTCCAACGCTGAATTATATCAAATGGCAGTGGAAATATTTTCATACTTCACAAATATGAATATTTCTACGGAAATAATTGCAATAAACTTCATGGCGAATTTCTACCAGAACTTCAGGGAACTATCAAGAGAGGCCAGGGTAGACCCGGCTCACAAAGAAGAGTTTTGCCAGAACTTCAGGGAACTTTCAAGAGAGGCCAGGGTGGACCAGGCTCACAAAGAAGAGTTTTGCCAGAAGGATGTCTATCGTCTACACGGAGCAGTGCAATTTCCGGAGGAGGAAGCAGTTCTATTCTCCGAGGGCGCTGGTTCCAGGTTCGAGGTCGGAGCACATCTTTACGTTGGTGAAATGGAACCATCAGCAGTCTTCTTTGGAAGATTTTCCTCTAGGACTTCAATCAACAGATAAGGTAGTCGTGAACGTTTCTTGTTTTATTTGAGCCTTTTAGCGATATCTGAGCAACCATTTTTCTCATATTTTCTGTCCAATATATTTTGCCCCATTTTCTTGCTTGATATTTCTGTACTCAGTACACTTTGATGATTTATGCCTTTTTCTACGATTTATTAAGACATTGTTATGTCATTGGCATATTTAAATAATTTTGGATCAGTTGAGACTGATTTATATTGATTCTTTCAGTAATTTGCATATTTTTGTAATCACGATTTGACTGTAAAGTTAAAGATTTTCTATGGCAGATTGGAATTCAGACAGCGTGTCATTTTATTAAAGTAATTCTATTCAGTTAATTACTTTGACCAATTTTCTGTCATCATCAAGAAAGAAGAATAATTAAAAGATTTTAGAGCGTTAAAATCTATTACTGTATCGACGATCTTGGAAATACTAGTCGTTTTATGAACATGATTGCAACATAGACATTTATCGTCAGTTATGAAATACCATTGCATTATAGACAATTTTATGAAATATGAACTTTGATTACAATTTATTGAATACACTATAGTAATGAACTTTTGATAGGAGTTTTTCTCAATTCTAGATTGGAACAATAATGTTTGCATTCCACAGTCTAATTGGATTCTATTCGACTATTTTGCAGTTTAGATGAACTTTGATTGAAGATAGTATTTTTATACTACGTTACTTAGAAGATATTAATCTCAATTTTGATAGACCAGGGAGGCGTGTATAATCGTATTTGCTATTAAATTTATTTGTGATTGGCAAATTTTTACTTCATATCGATTCATGAATGAAACCCACGAAGGTTAAATATAGTAACAGTTTTGAAACAATTAATGAATATAAGAATTTTTGAAGTGGAACTATGGATGTATAATCGTTAGTTCAGTGGACGTGTAAAAGTCGCTGATGAATAATGCCCTTGAATAAATGAAGGAGGTTCCCACAGTAATAAGGATGAAGTTAATGAATTTATAAGTGGAGGTTTTTTGTATGTATTGTGGAAGATTTTTATGCCATATATAGTGAGATATATGATGAATTCTGGGCCTATTTTTATGCAATTTTGTGCGTTTGAGCGAAGTATTTTTCCGCTGAGAGTATTGTCCAGGTCCTTTGAAAATTAATCATGTGAAGTTACTGTTATAATTAACAAGAGTGTTCAATTAATTTGAGATAACGATTTTGAATGGAGGTTACAGTCACAAATAATAATAATAATTATTAAACCTTATTAAACCTGATTCTATAACACTTAAATATAACTAACCTTCATTGGTCGATTATATCAACACGATTTGAGTAATTATCTACCGGATAAACGTGTGGTTTAATGTATTCTAAAATTAATAATATAAATAATATTAACATTGTAAATAATTATGTAAATATCTTTAATAATAATTTTGAAACGAAAGGAATTAATAGAGGCCTGTATAAATTTTTCAATTGTCGTTTGACAATATTATAAACAATTTAATTGTTATAAATAATTAATGGGCATTTGTTATAAATATTTAACGTTTTGTTATATACTCTAAACAACGCTAATTAAACATTTGGATTATGTAATTAAACAAGTTTTGGGATTATTAGAGTAATCCAGTGACATGTGAATGGAGCATTTAAAAGATTTGCGTAATTATATTTGAGTTGAGTTGAGGACATTTAACAGTGTTTTGAGAAGGAGCTAGGCTCTGATGTAACTAGCAGATGCTAACGTTGGCTGGACAGGTGAGTCCATTTGACGATGTAGGCATGCGACATGATGTAGGGTGGATCGCAGCTGGCCAGACAACTGGTTGTTAGAGGCCAAGGTCGCCTACATAGCAGCCTTGCGGTTATAAATAAAAGTGTGATGTCTATTAAAAGGAAAACAATTGCTATATGTCTCGTCCCAACTCCCTTATCCATTCCAAGTGTATTACTATTATTACGTTCTTTATAAGCTAGTGAAAGCTGAGATTTTGTATGTAACGTCTACAAGTCCTACAGGAGGACATGATTATATTGACAATGGCTTCTGATTGCCACGTTTATTTTGTTGAATTTTTGTTAGAATCATTCCCTTTATGTGAAATAAATTATTGTACAGTTTAAAGTTTCTTGTTTTCGTGTTGGTTCATTTTAAATATCATGGTGGAGGTTATTGTGAGGGCATACTTTAAGTGATCCAGTTGACAACCCAGACCCGAGATTAATTTGAAGAGGTAAGCAAAGGTAAGTATGAACCCCCGTATATTTTGGTGTGTTCCACAATAATTTCTTGTTAACTGCTGTGCTCTAATCTCGGTAGTATCTGTCAGTGCCATTTTCATTGATGTAGCTGTGCCGGTGCGTTTGATTATTGGCAATCCGATTGAGGGGGCGGATATCTGACAGCCTACTATCCGGATTATCGGGGACAGTAGGATTGGCGCCGCAATTCGGTGGGGCTCGATCAGCAAAACATTGGATTACCAAGTTATTGCAGTAGAATTGGCACCGCAATTTTGTGGAGTGTTCGAATAACATTGGATTACCAAGTTGTCGATGTCAATGGGATTGTGAAGACTCAAATAAAGAGGTTGATTCTTTGTTAGATGTCTTGGCCAATTGTAGAATTTGAGAGTGTGATTATATAGGGATTAAATGTTGTGTTGTATTAGGAAAATTACACTCAGAAAAGATCAGATCTTATACAACTTGAGAGAGGTTAAATAGGCTGGAAACTTAGAAAAATCGCCTATGATCTGGAATCTTATTTTATTTGACCGGCTTATGACATGTTTAGTCATATTAAAGATAAAATTAAATTATTTGGATTGTAAATGTAAATTATTTGTGTTAGGATATTTTAAAATGAACCAAAGAAATTTGAACATGTGCTTGAGTTTATTTCAACATGAAGTGTCTACGAAGGTTAATTATAAGTAGGCTTGCCATATTTTTGGTGAGTGAAACGGGGACACATTAATATGGGATGGCCTTACCTGGGGGTCTGCAAAATGGTGAGTTTTAAGCCTTTTTTTTTAAGCTTCGCAAGTGACGGGAGGGAGAAATCTGGCACCCTAAACTTGTTAGTTCTACACACCTTTTAAAAATAAAAGAGGAATTTTTTCTACATAGCCTAATTATATATAATTTTTCCTCTTTAATGATATTTTTTTTCTGGTCTACCATCTAGAAAGAAGTGGTAATAAAATACAATTTATAATACTACATAAAATTGTTTAATTGAACAATTACTAGACTTAGTCTTATTATTAAAAAAACATCAACTTTCTGTCTAACTACAAGAACAATTACAAGAACTCATTTTTGTCAAACTAAAAAAAACAATTAATGAGTTAACAATGTAAATCTTTGCTTTCAAACCTCTCATATTTTTGACTTGAATGTACTTTTTCAAAATGTCTTTATTAAGCTTGACCTTTTCATAAACATCATAGCAAGAAAGGCCGAAGTTGATTTTACAATCAATGCTCTTGCAGTGGAGTCTCTCATTAATGCTCTGTCATCCCCCCAGGCATTGTTCATTAGAGAAAAGCCCCTTTCCACTTCTGACCTCTTTGACGCTGTGCGCGATAGTCAACGATGTTGATTGTTGAAAAGTAACCGATTCATAAATCAATCTTAAACACATACATTCATTACTTTTTACATCTTACAGCCGATTTCCGGGACATTGATAAAACCGGGCGGGACACCGGGACAAGAGCAAAATACCGGGACTGTCCCGGTCAAACCGGGACGTATGGCAAGCCTAATTATAAGGTAATTATAAGTTAGATTTAAGACAGAAAATTGCTCAAATCTATATATGGTGAAAAATGTTGCTCAGATGTTGTTATTTTGCTCTGTTTGATGTATGTCCCTGTAGCAGTCTATTATTGAATATTATTGAAATGGCAGATGAGAGTATGAAGCAGATGTTGGAGGAGTTGAAAGCTAGCATGAATAACGGTATGAAGCAGATGATGGAGGAGAATTCTAGTAATATGTCTATTAGGCTGGATGAAAGTGTAAAGGAGATGGAAGCTAGGAATGCTAGTCGAACGAAGCAGATGCTGGATGAAAGTTTGAAAGTTCTTCAGACCAGTTCTGCAAACTTAGAAAATAATATGTCGCGTTTACAGATCAATACCCAGGGAATCGAGAATGCTGTAACTGACATGCGCACAGACGTGTCCAATGTGCATAAAGATGTTTCAGAGGTTAAGACTGATGTTTCTAAAGTACAGAAAGATCTTACTATGTTGAATCTTGATGTTGCTAATGTCCGGGGTGATATTTCATGTGCTAGAGCCAGTGGCGGCCGGTGGTATGAAAAGCTGGGTGTTGCACCAACATTTCTGATGTCGCAATTTTATATGGGAAGTTTACACATGTAACAAAAATCAATTAACGTTAGATAAACTACATTTCTATAAAAACTGAAATACATGGGTTTTCCAAAATAACTGTACGTTCGACAAATAGACAAATTTTAATGGCTCTTTTGGGCTTCTTCCTATAGGAATTCATAAAAAATCATATGTATGTATTTACGCCCTATGCCTGAGTTAATTGGAAGAATTTAAAACACAGCAGGTTGTCTAAGGTTGGGTCTCTATCTCCAGGATAATAAACATTCTCAACATAAAAACATGGCAACCGAAAAGTTTGTACGTTACGAAAATGATATTACTAACAAAGACGGGCACATATTCTGCATAAGGATAGTTTTTTTTTACTATAGCTTCAACCCCATCAGAGGAACCAGCCATGAAGTGCGCTCTGTCTGTCATACGTCTGCACAATTCATTTTTGCGGAGTTTCATTCAATTTCGGCTTCTTTAATTAATCCAGTAAACACGCTGCTAATGTGTGTGCATCATGTTTTGTTTGCCTCTTACTACGTAACTTATCGGTACACAACAGCCATCTGAAATATGTTTGAAATATCACTAGTTTCATCTGCTATAATGGCTAAAATTTCCGATTCCCTTATTTTCTTTGATACTTCTTCTTGGCAAACCACCAACATATCTGTAAAATTTAATTTTGAATTGTTTTGGACGTTCCTTTGAAAACAGTTGCCCTTACCAAAATGACCTTTAACACAGCATCCAACTCAACGCTAAAATTAATTAGTTCTCTCAAAACACCTGGATTTGTTGATGTTACACTTACATCATGATCACGCAAGGCCAGTTCGAAAGAGCCACAGAAACGAATACAGTTTATTACATACCTATTGTGCCTAACTAATTCGTTATATTCCGCAATTTACCTTCTATAGACACTGTCCAATTGTGCAGCTTCGTTAACAGTTCCAAAAGTGTCAATTTCAAACAGCTGAAGATTGGTTGGTTCATCAGTTTAGGAGCTGCGACAACGCGGTCATATCCTGTACTTTGGGTGTGTGGAGAATCTGTCTGATAACCGGTGTTAATTGTGATGGCTGTATTAGTGAGTGTCATCTGTTTTTAATTCAAGTGAGGACTGCAGACATTGAATTTCAAGCAGTTCCTACTTTTGGCGACAAAGGCCACCGTAAACGACTACTAGTTCAGAACTTGGTTACTACACGCCACCGCAGTCGGCTGCTGGCGACGAACATTGGAACCTAAGAGCGTTGTTCAAATTTTTAACGTATAATTTAGCTTCACACAGGTGTAATTAGTGGAAGATTCTTTAACATGCCATAAATCTATGACATGGGACCGCCAGCTTTACTTCCCCTCCGAAGGAATGCATACTGAGGGATTTTTAACGCTCTTAAAAATCCGACGACTTCGGCCGGGTTTGAACCCGCGATCTTGGACATAGAGGCTCAGCATGCTACCAACTACAGCACCGAAGCCGCTCAGCTGAAGATTCATGTTTCTTTATTTTAGGGATTAATTTCCGTAACTCCTATTTTGGTCCACGCGGATTCTCCACCAACAAACATGGAAAACAGAATAAAGCGTTTTTAATATCGCATTCACATAACCAATTATTATTGCCTTAAATATATCCTTTAAACGCCCTCGTAGCCTATACTTATATTTTGGACAATACTTATCTGGTAATGGTCTACCGAGTGTTTTTACTGTGAGTTAATCGTCATCAGGGAGCTGGGAAAGCTGTCTAACTAGTAAATTACTTGCTCTATTAGTTTTCACTCACACTCCACAATACAATTAATGTTTCAAACTAAACATTCCGTTTAAATAAAATACTAACTTACAAGATGCACAGATGATACATCTGGGTGCTATATCGGAAAGTGGCGCGAAAGGCAAACTAACAAAACACTGAATTTTGCTAGCCTGAAATTTCGTAGTGAATGCATAGTAGTGAATCAACCAAACAATAATAATAATAATGCACGGTTATGTATCTGCCTGGAACCAAAATACTCAATCAACTAAATACAGAACTAATCGCAACCCAAATCCCGCAAGAACAAGAGTGGTAAAAGCAAACACAAACCGCTACAGTACACCAACAATACGTCGCAAAATAGTTCAGCCACTTATCTACTGTACTTATAGCATGGTGGCGTTCTTAGGCTCGCTTCACAGAACAATTGACAAAAATATTAAATGAAGTTATGATGAGATCACATCTAAAAATAATTGGGTGTGAACCAACTAATGTCTCCCTATGAAATTCCGATATTTGTACTGTTGTGGGTGGTGTAGCATTCCCTAGTGGTGTGGGAAAGAAACTACCCTTCAGGGGCAGATGACCTCGTAGTTCCGCCCCTTAAAGCAACAGTAACTAACTAACTAACTAAACTACCCTTCGCGGGGTAAGAGAAATCGAGGGTGTTGTCATTTCCAATGAGTGGTGCAATCTAACGGGGCCATTTGGAACTGAGTATTGCCAGGGGGCTGGCAGCTCGTCTGCAACTCCCTACAGCCCATGCTGGCCAGCAAGCATGTACAAGCTTGGCCTCGTCCCTGCCGGCCGCGCTGTCTACTTGGGAGTCGCAACAAGAGAGCTAACCCCCTGGAGTTTGATTTGAAGGCGGCTGCTTTTATAGGTACAGTTTGAAGCATTACGATAAATAATAACAAAATATCGATGATTTAAACACATTTTTGAGTGCATTAGATCTATAAAACTAAAACATTAAAGGAAAAAAAACGACGAATTAGTTGTAAAATTATTGGGAGTTGTGCAACGCTGCAACAGTATCACCAGCCGCCCTTGGCTAGAGCTGAAGTAATTGTTGTTAGGAATGATGTTGCTACTGTACAAGATAAGGTCGAAGAAGTCCAAAGAGAGATTAAAAATGTTCGAACCGATGTGTCAAACGTTCAAGTAGACATTAATAATATTCATTCTGATGTAAATGAGATGCAAAGCGATATCACTAAGATACAAGTAGAAGTTAACACTGTTTTTGTAGACATTGCCAAAGTTCAAACTGATGTTAATAAAGTTAGAGAAGAAATTGAAACTTCAAAAACACTTTGTACTCGTAACATTAGTGCTTTAACAACTAGGTTAGTTGACGAGTCTGTTAGGACAACAGCTTCTTTATCTGGTTTAAAGTATGATGTAGAGGTCATGAGAACCCAAGTTTTAGATCATAATCGTTTACTTAAGGAAGACATTGAAGTAGATATTGCGGAAATGTTAACTGCAAATGTAACGGTTTGGAGAGATGAATGGAACAGGTCAAGTGGGGAACATGTTACTCAGATTCAGGAACGAATTGAAAGAAAACTTGCCAGTACACAAGTAGACATTAATAATGAAGTAGTTCAAATTAGAAAAGATTTGAGTATAAGGATGGATTCGCTATCCGAAAATCAGGTAGAGGATAGAACTCAAATAGGTCAGGACGTGCAAGCATTAAAGGAACAAATTCATAAGGTTGTCTCTGATGTCAATGAAACTACGAGCAAACTTCAGAATTTGAAACTAGGAGAAGCTAGCATGATGGAAACCTATAAAGAAGAGTTAATTAGGAAAGTCATCACGGAAATCACGGATAAGGATCCAGAAGGCTTGACTTGCGAAGACAATAGGAATTACGTCAGAAGATGTAACCTCGCTACAGAAGAAAGAGATATTAGTCCTGAGGAACGTATATCCAGATTCCGAGAAGAAGATGAGGATAGGAATATTGAACCTGAATGGAAATATCGTGATAGTGGGAAGAATTACATGGATCCATATCCGAGAAATGTGACAGTCATCCGAAACTTTGAGGACAAACCTCAAAAATTCAGTAATACTGATAGTCTAACACCGATAGAATATATCAGGAACCTGAAAGACTATTTCATTGAAGCTCACATTCCCAGAGAAAGAGAGATGAGAATAGTAGAAAGATTTCTAGCTGGAGGACACCTTGAATGGTTCTGTGCATTTCGCTACACTTTCGGTAATTTCGACGAATTTGCAGAGGCACTGATAAAACGATTCTGGTCCATAGAAGCGCAGAATTCATTAAGAGCTGAGGTATACTCAAGGAAGTATTCAGGTACTCTTCCAACACGGTACGCTGATTTCTTCACGAGCCAGTTGTCACGCTTGAGATTTTTGCAACCCCCATTGTCGACAGAGCAGTTGATAGATGCGATTTCTCGTATGCTGCCTGTGGAGGTGAGAAGACTCATCATATCGCCAAACAGCAGGGATTTGACCAGTATGGACGAATTATTGAGAAGGCTTGACTACACGAGTCCGATGCCAAATGTGGTTCAGAAAGGTCAGAGGCACGAATTCAAAGACATTAATACAGTCTACATGGATCAAGTTCAGCAAACTGACAAGCCCGAATCGGTGTGTCACAGAAGAGACACGCTCCAATCAGGAAAATGTACAGATTCCTCAAGGGTTACATGGACAATACTGATGTTGACTATGCAGCTACACAGAGAGATTCACGACACTTTGTCTTGAGTGGAGACATCGTATGTAAGTATGCTGACTCTGCGCATACAAAGCTCCGAATAGTCGTGCCACCTAAACTGGTTGTCAATTTAGTGTGGGTAGCTCATCACGCAACTGGACATGCAGGTCTGGATAAAACTCTTGATACACTTAAAGAGAGGTTTATTTGGACTAACATGCGTTCCAGCATTGCTAATGTCATTCGTTCATGTGATAAATGTCAAAGAGCAAAGTATGCTTCCGCTCTATTAAAAGGAAAACCTAAGGCTATGATTCCTTCTAAACCAAATGAACTCATGGCGACGGACATATTTGGCCCCTGTCCGAAGGGATACCAGGGTAATCAGTTCCTGTTGGTTACCGTGGATGTCTTCTCGAAATTTGTAACAATGAGTCCCATGCAAAAAGCAAACACGAGGAACGTTGTAAGCAGACTGGAACATGCTGTATTTCCAAAAGCTGGTAAACCAGAATATCTACTATCGGATCATGGAGCTCAGTTTACATCCTTAGAATTTGCTGCAGATATGGAAAGGCTTGGTATTAAGCACATATTTTCAAGCGTGCGCTATCCAGAATCGAATTCTTCAGAAAGATATAAGGCTGAATTTTCGAAATTTTGTCGAATTTTCTGTCCGAATGATCATTCTGGTTGGGTGAGATTTGTACCCCTTATTGAGGAGTGTCTGAATTCTACAGTGCAGGAGAGCACAGGAGAGGTGCCAATGAGACTTCATCTAGGAAGAAACCCAGAAAGGCCGTGGGACAATCTTTTCAACCACGTTCCTAGAGATCCCGACCTAGGAAGGCAGCAGAGAATTGACAGAGCGAAGGAACAACTCCAGAAAGCAGCAGAAAAACGACTGAAAAGAGTAGCTGGAAAACGTTTTGGTGCTCCCTTAGAAATTGGAAATCTGGTATTACTACGCAGACCTGTCAAGGCTGATGTGAGTAAGAAAATCTATCCCAAGTTTGGAATTGTGTTTATGGGTCCGTTCAGAATTACGAATGCTTATGGAAACAACTGTTATGAACTCTACGATGATGAGAATAATGTCGTATATGGCAAGTTCAATGCTGGAAACTTGAAGAAATACTATCCAAGAGTAAGCCAAAAATAATTCAATTTCGTGTTCAATTGAATTCAGATACTTATAACACAGAGTTTAAAAACAATTTGCAACTGTTTTTAAAACGTGGTGAAGGGAGAATGCCCCCGTAAATTGAATTATATTGAGACCACGGTGGCTGTATTGGCAAATATGAATTAAGTTATGGCTGTCATAGTTGTGACGTGGATATTCATGACGTAGGCACGGATGACGTACACTCCATGCAAGTAGGCTGCTTGAGTTGAGATTCTTGGTGACGTCATGATTTTGTTCGAGAAAGATCTGAGATTTACGACGCAGTCGCATGGAAACGAGGAATTGTGCTGAGGAAGAAGTTACGCTATTGGAGGAAAAGCTCGAACCAATGAATGATAGTTTGGAGGAAGACGGAGATTACTGAAACTACCATATTTAATTACTTTTGGAATGCAGAATTGTGGAAATCTATTTTCAGTTATGGCATTGATTTGGAATTTTGGAGAAATTAATTTTGAGTTTTTGAAATTTGAAAATCCGTCAAGTATAGCCAAAGTTAGAACTTCTAGCGATGACGGAGGAACAAGCTATGGAAGGGATGGATACGCCCCTTAAGAAGTTGATAAAAGGTCTTGCACAGCATAGAGAAGCTCTCATGTGTCTCATATTTCTGATGTCATACAGTCGTTTTTCTGAGTTGGTCAGACTTCGAGTGATTCAGTGAAGCAGGTCGTCTTTAGCGTGCGTGGTAAAGCCCACCGCATCGAACGAGCACGGAGCAGTGCAGCAGTACCATTTTACGGTGATTGAAACTAGGCGAAGTTGAAACGCACACATTAACAAGTCTACAAGATAATATATCAGGAGTTAGCTAATGCCTGTATGCTAATTCTATTGTGCATAACAGTATTAAGGTGTATAGAAAAATTGAACATTTTCAAGATTATAATTTGGAAGATATTGGCATTTTAAGACGGCAGACAAAGGTGATTTTCTCGCCACCTGAGAAGCACTTTTATAATATCACATTCTACGCTACGGCTGACACGTGTATTGCAACCGTGATACTTAAGATTGCATTTGGTGATATAACGCTACATTCTACAATGCAACAATATAATATGGCAGTTCTTTCAACTATTATAACGGAAATGGAGATGGAAGGCTAAGACTTTAATGCAATTGGGACATCTATCGATGGAGTGAAATAGCAGCATGGAACTTCGTTAATCGCCATTCTACACAAACGAGCATGTAGTGAACATCCAACTACACTCATGCATCGTAGTCCAACGCTGAATTATATCAAATGGCAGTGGAAATATTTTCATACTTCACAAATATGAATATTTCTACGGAAATAATTGCAATAAACTTCATGGCGAATTTCTACCAGAACTTCAGGGAACTATCAAGAGAGGCCAGGGTAGACCCGGCTCACAAAGAAGAGTTTTGCCAGAACTTCAGGGAACTTTCAAGAGAGGCCAGGGTGGACCCGGCTCACAAAGAAGAGTTTTGCCAGAAGGATGTCTATCGTCTACACGGAGCAGTGCAATTTCCGGAGGAGGAAGCAGTTCTATTCTCCGAGGGCGCTGGTTCCAGGTTCGAGGTCGGAGCACATCTTTACGTTGGTGAAATGGAACCATCAGCAGTCTTCTTTGGAAGATTTTCCTCTAGAACTTCAATCAACAGATAAGGTAGTCGTGAACGTTTCTTGTTTTATTTGAGCCTTTTAGCGATATCTGAGCAACCATTTTTCTCATATTTTCTGTCCAATATATTTTGCCCCATTTTCTTGCTTGATATTTCTGTACTCAGTACACTTTGATGATTTATGCCTTTTTCTACGATTTATTAAGACATTGTTATGTCATTGGCATATTTAAATAATTTTGGATCAGTTGAGACTGATTTATATTGATTCTTTCAGTAATTTGCATATTTTTGTAATCACGATTTGACTGTAAAGTTAAAGATTTTCTATGGCAGATTGGAATTCAGACAGCGTGTCATTTTATTAAAGTAATTCTATTCAGTTAATTACTTTGACCAATTTTCTGTCATCATCAAGAAAGAAGAATAATTAAAAGATTTTAGAGCGTTAAAATCTATTACTGTATCGACGATCTTGGAAATACTAGTCGTTTTATGAACATGATTGCAACATAGACATTTATCGTCAGTTATGAAATACCATTGCATTATAGACAATTTTATGAAATATGAACTTTGATTACAATTTATTGAATACACTATAGTAATGAACTTTTGATAGGAGTTTTTCTCAATTCTAGATTGGAACAATAATGTTTGCATTCCACAGTCTAATTGGATTCTATTCGACTATTTTGCAGTTTAGATGAACTTTGATTGAAGATAGTATTTTATACTACGTTACTTAGAAGATATTAATCTCAATTTTGATAGACCAGGGAGGCGTGTATAATCGTATTTGCTATTAAATTTATTTGTGATTGGCAAATTTTTACTTCATATCGATTCATGAATGAAACCCACGAAGGTTAAATATAGTAACAGTTTTGAAACAGTTAATGAATATAAGAATTTTTGAAGTGGAACTATGGATGTATAATCGTTAGTTCAGTGGACGTGTAAAAGTCGCTGATGAATAATGCCCTTGAATAAATGAAGGAGGTTCCCACAGTAATAAGGATGAAGTTAATGAATTTATAAGTGGAGGTTTTTTGTATGTATTGTGGAAGATTTTTATGCCATATATAGTGAGATATATGATGAATTCTGGGCCTATTTTTATGCAATTTTGTGCGTTTGAGCGAAGTATTTTTCCGCTGAGAGCATTGTCCAGGTCATTTGAAAATTAATCATGTGAAGTTACTGTTATAATTAACAAGAGTGTTCAATTAATTTGAGATAACGATTTTGAATGGAGGTTACCGTCACAAATAATAATAATAATAATTATTAAACCTTATTAAACCTGATTCTATAACACTTAAATATAACTAACCTTCATTGGTCGATTATATCAACACGATTTGAGTAATTATCTACCGGATAAACGTGTGGTTTAATGTATTCTAAAATTAATAATATAAATAATATTAACATCGTAAATAATTATGTAAATATCTTTAATAATAATTTTGAAACGAAAGGAATTAATAGAGGCCTGTATAAATTTTTCAATTGTCGTTTGACAATATTATAAACAATTTAATTGTTATAAATAATTAATGGGCATTTGTTATAAACATTTAACGTTTTGTTATATACTCTAAACAACGCTAATTAAACATTTGGATTATGTAATTAAACAAGTTTTGGGATTATTAGAGTAATCCAGTGACATGTGAATGGAGCATTTAAAAGATTTGCGTAATTATATTTGAGTTGAGTTGAGGACATTTAACAGTGTTTTGAGAAGGAGCTAGGCTCTGATGTAACTAGCAGATGCTAACGTTGGCTGGACAGGTGAGTCCATTTGACGATGTAGGCATGCGACATGATGTAGGGTGGATCGCAGCTGGCCAGACAACTGGTTGTTAGAGGCCAAGGTCGCCTACATAGCAGCCTTGCGGTTATAAATAAAAGTGTGATGTCTATTAAAAGGAAAACAATTGCTATATGTCTCGTCCCAACTCCCTTATCCATTCCAAGTGTATTACTATTATTACGTTCTTTATAAGCTAGTGAAAGCTGAGATTTTGTATGTAACGTCTACAAGTCCTACAGGAGGACATGATTATATTGACAATGGCTTCTGATTGCCACGTTTATTTTGTTGAATTTTTGTTAGAATCATTCCCTTTATGTGAAATAAATTATTGTACAGTTTAAAGTTTCTTGTTTTCGTGTTGGTTCATTTTAAATATCATGGTGGAGGTTATTGTGAGGGCATACTTTAAGTGATCCAGTTGACAACCCAGACCCGAGATTAATTTGAAGAGGTAAGTAAAGGTAAGTATGAACCCCCGTATATTTTGGTGTGTTCCACAATAATTTCTTGTTAACTGCTGTGCTCTAATCTCGGTAGTATCTGTCAGTGCCATTTTCATTGATGTAGCTGTGCCGGTGCGTTTGATTATTGGCAATCCGATTGAGGGGGCGGATATCTGACAGCCTACTATCCGGATTATCGGGGACAGTACATAAAGCATAGCCTGTACATAGAATGCGTTATTCGACTAAGTCATTATACAATTTTAAGAAATAGTAGTCAACGATATGTCAAGGTTGCACCTTTTATTGTTATATTATGTGACTGTTCTTCCTGTTCTGTGTAAATTTGATATCTTATTTCGAACTGTCTTTATCACATTGTAATAATATAATCTAATAATTGTGAATTTACAGGTTAAACCAATGAGTGGAAATTGTAACGAAATTCATTAAATGTGTAGTCTTTCTGAAATTTGTGAAGTTTGTATATTTTAACGATTTAATAACTAATAATAATTTCAAAAAAGGGTTTACAGAACATCACCCATTGCAATTTGGATACAATCATGTTGACCGACTGAAAAACATTTTTATTTCATTTTTTAAAGCAACATTGCAAAAGGGCTTTCAACATGATAATTCGATTCTGATTATTAATAATATAATTTATTGCAGCCAATGGCCATACAGTAAGTAGGATCATGTTCCACAATACAGCAACCGTTTAGTCTTTCACATAGTGGGACAGAGGTAATGTTCTTAGTGTGCACTCAATTAGGTGATACGGTGGGCAGTGTAGACCGCAGATTACACACACACAGTCTATGGATGGTTCATGAAAGCCCTTCCTGTTACAGATTTGATGATGAAACCCATGTGTTGCGCCTCTCGTGTAGATGTGGCGTAGCTCAAAGTTTGCTTCTTTCCATTCTTGGTTGATCATGGCCGGGGTTCGATAGAACTCCGGGTTTATTTCTTCTGTTTTCAGGAGTTGTTCGTCAAGGAATTTTGTGGAGGCTGGGGTTGATGCCAGGTTGTGGGTAGTCATTACATCTTCAATTAAAGATCTAGTACCTGCTAGCTGGTACGCAAGTCGGGTTTGCACGAATTTGGAAATGCAGAGAGCTCGCTTTACGTATCTGACCTTGGCTCTGTCGAGAGACTGTAGGTTTTTGTGGCTTAGGAGTTGCCATATCATCTCGATGGGATATGACACCACTGGGGCGACTTTTAGTTTAAATAGTGCCGTTGCGGTTCTAAGAGATAGGGTTTTCAGGTTTCGGATCTCCATTGTGGCCTTTATCGCGGCGACGGTTTTGTCCTCTATGTGTCTGGTGAAAGTCAGTTCGGTCACCTGTAGAGTCACTCCTAGGTATTTGAACGAGTTTACTATTCCCAACGTTTGATTTCCACAGGTGAAGATGTCCTTGGACGATAGTTTCCCTCCCTTGCGGAACTTCATAATCTTGCTTTTGTCCTGGTTTATGTACATGTCGTTGTCTTGTGACCACTTCTCTAGTTTGATGAGTGCTTCTTGTAGTGATGCCCTGTTGTTGCTTTGTAAGACCATGTCATCTACATAGAGGACCAACTTCGCGTCTTGCGTTGTTACCATTTAGGCGACGTCGCGTCGTGCGTGAACATATTGAACAATATCGGGCTCATGGGGTCACATTGCAATACGCCGTTCGTTTGGATGATATCTGTTGAATCCAGAAGACCATCGCTCATCCGTGTTACATTCATTTCCATGATGTTGGCTATGAATCTAAGTAGCTGGTCTTCGGGGCCTAGAACTGCTTTGAGCTTCTGGATGAGTATGTTTCGGTTTATTCCATAAAAGACTTTTGTGTAGCCAATAAAGGCTGCAACCCTTTTGGGTTGCTTATCGAGTTCATTATATACTCCAGTACGTTTTGCACTGCCTGTACAGAAGACCACCCAGGTATGAAGCCGTATTGCTCTGATGGCATGACCTCCATTAATCGATCAAAAATCCTGCTCCGGATTATATTGGACAACATCTTGAATGTGGCGCATTCTAATGGTATACCCCTGTATGAATCGGGAGAGTCCGGAGGGCCTTTGCCTTTAAATAACATCTTTATAGTTGACCTTCACCAAGCGTTTGGGATAGTTTGGAGCTCGATGCACTTGTTGAACAGTGCTGTCCAGATACTGGTGGTGTAGGGAATGGATTATTTGATTAATTCGTGTGTAATGTTGTCTGGTCCTGCCGCTTTGCGGGGCTTACTTCTTTTGCAGTGTGCCGCACTTCCTCTTCAGTTATACACCTGAGTGGCTCAGTTCTGTGGTCATTGGTTGTTGTGTCTTGAGCGAGCTTCGTTTTCTGTAATAGTTCAGAAAAGTGGGCTTCCCAGGTTTCCATTGGTATTTTGACTACCACGTTGGTTCTTCTGGTGTCTAGAGCTCTATACGGTTTGTGTTCCGCTTCTTTAATTAGTTGTCGTTCCATCCTGCATGTGTATTCCTTTCTCTTTGTAAAAGTAGGTTTTTGTATACCAGCCTTTCCTGATTATATTTTCTTCGGTTTTCTTGGTCTGGATTACTGTTGAAAACATGGAATCTTTGGAGGACCCTTTTTCTCGATGTGAATCACTCAGAGTCAAACCAAAGTTTACTTCTCTTTCTAGTTGTTGGGCCAATTCCATTGGCTAGGAGGCAGTCTTGGAGTGACGCTAGTGCAGTGTCGATTTGCCCTGCTTCTATCTGGCTAACTACCAGATCCTGGTCGAGGGTCTGGTTGAAAGACATTATGTCTAGTGATCTCGGCGTCCATCTCTGTGCGACGTTGGGGACTTGTTCAGTGTTCTTCTGTATTTGGAAAGCTGCCTTCACTGGTAAGTGCTTTCTGAAGAAAGCCCAAGTGTTTGTCTCTAGGACTGGTGTGTTTTCACCTTCACGTTTTCATCACGGTAGAGAATCAAATCGATGGTGCTGGTCCCATTGTGTGCTATATAAGTGGGGTGTTCTGCTCTGTTGACCACCAGTAATCCCTCTTCTTCTAATAGTTCCAGAAAAGCTCTAGATTTGCGGTCTGGCTTGTCCAGGCGACAGTTGAAATCGCCTGCCATTACTCCTGGTGTTGCTGGGTCTGCATGCTCGAGCGTCGTGGCGATACATTCTACCACTTCTTCTGCTGTTAATTGAGGTCTAAGATAAACTCCTATTATTATGACGTCATCTAACTGGATGATGACTGAGTCTTCTGTTGCTCGAGTGTCTTTCGCTTGGCCTAGGGATGGTTTATAGAAACATGAGCCCCCACCTGAGGGTCGACCGAGTTGGGATGGTTTTGCTAGGGCGTGTGCCGAGTAGTAGCCAGATATCTCCATGGGTTCGGTTAGAAACGTTTCGCAGAAGATTAGAACATCTTGTTCGAATAGTGTATTGTCAGGTAATATCCTCAGTGCTGATTTTGTTCCTTCAACATTCCAGGTGGTTATCTCTATGGTTCGGGTGGTTTGTTGTTGGTTATCAGAACATGTAGGGGCGAAAAGTGATATCTTACGGCCAGAAATCTTCTCTGTCGATTTCGTCCATCTCATCTGCAGTTGCTGCTGTCTTGAATGCTTTCTATCGGCCACGGGTTCTCAACTCGTTACAGGCTTTGACGGTCGATATGCCTTTTTCTGTCATTTATTCAGTTATGTCCTCTGCTGTTGTGGATTCATCCAACCTACCGATGAATAGCCACTTGAACTTGCAAGTGGGTTTCAAACTGTTTGTTTTGGTTGCAGTTCCTTTCTTAGGAGCCGGGAGCCTGTCTTTCTGATTGGATTCATATCGAAGGTGTATTTTGAAACACACAGAACCTTCTTTAAGAAAGTCGCTTTTAGTTTTTCCAACCTTTACAGGTGTTTCAATTTGAGGTGTGTCCAGATATTCTCTAATCCATATGTTACAACGGGTGTAACCTTGAGCTGGAAGAGTTTCAAGGCTGTTTTGACGGAGAGTTTTCTTAACTGTCTGATATCATTTATGGCCCTCGTAGCCGCACTGATCCTATCGTTAACGTGAAGCGTAAAGACGTTGCCCGTTGTCTGAAGTGTCACACCTAGATATTTAAAGTTAGAAACGCTCTCCAGGGGTTTTCTGTGTGTGTGAAAAACTGCTGGTTTTCCCCCTTTGCCGAAAGTCATTGACACAGTCTTGTTTTCGTTTAGGCTAAGTTCATTCTCTTCCGCCCATTCCAACAGCAGATCAAATGCAGATTGTAGTTCCTCTTGAGATCTCGAGGCCAGCACAATATCGTCAGCGTACATATACAGAATTACTTTCTCCGAGACTACCTGTGTGATATCCGCCGTCGCGATGAAGAATAGTAATGAGCTTAGGGGGTCCCCTTGCAATACACCGGTTGTTTGATCTATTGGGTTTTATGTTGTGATTCCATCGCTTATCGCTATGTAATTTGAGGCCAGGATGACGCCTTCAAGACTACAAATAGTCTATGAATTAACACGTGAATTATATTATGTGGAAGAGCTCCGCCTCCAACTGTCGTTACCGTCTACACCAGCATACTTGCAACTCATGGAGAACCTGAAATCGAAGAAGAGAGACATAAGGTGGGATTTCTACATCACTGACGCAATGACCTGCAATGATTGGAAACGGGGAGGCTACGAACTAAGACATACTGTTACACGCTTTGCCATACATGCCTGTCACCATAAGCTGTGCAAGTTAAAGAAGTTTCACCCGCCAGACGCAGACTGTGTATGTGAACGTTGCGGCAAATGTTGCGAAATATATCATGCGATGTACTGTGCATACAGACTTGAATCTATGACGTCCTTCTGTTGTAATGGATAGTTTATTCCTATGTATGTTTCATTTTGTCTGTATCATTCCTTTGGCTCTTAGCCACAATGAATATTGTTGACATATCGAAGGTGTATTTTGGAGTTTAATTTAACGGCGCGATATTCATACTGGCTGTATTTGTTTGTTTGGCGTGTAACATTTTAAATTTGTACTTATACATATTGCATATACAACTAGGTCATGTGTGGAGTATTTATAAATAAAATTTTAAAATATATTTGGCAGTGCGTAAGCAAAAAATATCTGGGTACCAGTTCAATATACTACAGGGCTCTTTACTAAACGGTAGATCGTGTCTATGGTCGCTAGCACCATCTACTGTACGTGATAAGACTATGTCTAACAGCGCATAAAGAATGAATTTGAATGATTCGTAATACTTGAATTAGATTTCTTCGATTTAATCTGTTTCCTTGTTATGAGAAAACAAATTATTATTAACAGAAAAAACGCACGAATGTGCATAACATAGATTTACACTAGTTTAGTCCTTGCCGTAATCACACAGTGATTTCTGGTTATTTTTACATCGTGTGATGTGATATATGTCACAGAACTGGTCACATAACGAGCACACCAGAGTTCATTTGGGGCGTGGTAGGGAATGTTTTCACATATTTTATGGTGTTACCCATGCACTGCTAACTTTATCACCACATGTCTTGGTTTCTGATTGGCATTGGTCCAGTTCCGGTTGATCATGGCATCCGTGCTGTAATATTCTAGCGGGATGTCTTCTCTCTTCTCACTTCTCTCTGTTAGGTGCGCTTCAGCATTTTTTGAGGATAGAAGTTGTAATTTTGATCCCGTGCTAATTCATATGTTAGGTGGAGCGCGTGTATTTTTGAATGCCCATTAAGGTTTTCAGGAATTGGGCTTAAACTCTTTCGATGGGGCCAGATCTGTCTTCGTTAATTGGTCCCATATCAATCGGATCCTGTAAGTGAGAATTGGTAGGATCTCTGCGTCAAATAGATGCATAGCTGTTTTTAAAGATAGCTGCTGTAGATTAATAATGTCGTACACTGCTCTGTCTTGGATGTGTAATCTGAATGTCCCGGTAGTCTGTAAAGTGATCCCAAGGTATTTAACAAATGTTACTACAAACGGAAACACTTTTTAGAGTGGTGTTTATAGAGGCGTACGGTCATTGAAAAGATACACAGTATTTTTAATATAATTAATTGTCGTAATAGTAACCTACCACGAATGAATGCTGCTGTTGACTCCTTGTGTAGAATACACCACTTGAAGTGTGAAACTGTTAGGCTATTGTTCCCATGCATCTCTTATTCCAATATCCTCTGGTGATAGGCAGTTGGATTTCAAATTAATGAAACTCTAACTTATGCCATCAACACAAACTCATAAAATTGCTAAATATGGAAAAAAGTTTCAACATCTGATTTCTGAATTGATTGTTGTCCACCACGTTGCGTAGTAGTTAGCATTCTTGGCTGTCACCGTGGAGGCCCGAGCTCGATTCACGGCTGGAATGGGGTACACTCAGCCTCGTGAGGAACAGCTAAGAAGAGTTGGAATTGATTCCTATCTCAGCCATACTGGAAGTGGTTTTTTGTTGTTTCCCCACTTCTTCTCCTTTTCCTTCGTCTTTTCCCACTCAAGTGGGGTCGACGTTCCTGGCAAGTCTTCTCCATTTCTCTCGGTCCCATACGTCCTCTTCCCTTAGATGTTTCTCCCTCGAGTCATCTCGTATACAGTCCCTCCATATTCTTCTTGGGTTTCCCCTTCCTCTGTCACCTTCCTCTGCCATTACTGTCATTCTCTTGCCAACATAAGTGTTGTCCCTTCTTATGACATGTCCATAGCACTGCACAGTGGGTCAAAATCGAAATCTAGGAGGACAAAATTATTTTTACGTTTCAATCATGAATTTAGAGTGAAATCAACGTATATAATTTGTTTACTTTATAATAAACATCAGTTAAGACTTTTTTAAGCTACGTCGACACATGCAAGAAATTGTCTATGACTAAGAGTTGGATAGAGCATTCAGTTATCTCTTCAGAACAATTTTCTACCCCTAATTTACTTTTAACAAAGTCACAAAGTTCCACTTTTGGCATAATCGTCGAATCCAGTGCTTCAAACAGTTGTGTGAGAACTGGTCGCGCGGCATCTTCTAAAACGTAAAATAACTAAGTAAGTTGCAAAAAGATACAAAAAATCTTATAACAGGCGCAAACTACAAGAATTTATCTACATTTTATCATTAAGTAGAAAGTGACGCAGAGTGACGTGACATACTAAAAATCTAAGTGAAAATATAATTTTAAAAATAATAGTTAAATATTATATAATGCAAATATAGCTAAAATAACAGAACAATTACGCCCATTAATAACTGAAATACGTTACAAAGATCATACCTTTAGCTGCATATTCCATCTTAAAGCATCACACTAACCACAAAGACAACCAAACCACAGCCACTTACATTCACCCTCCAATTCAGACTGCTCGAACAGTGGTGACAGATTTACACTAAGATGCGTTTATATCCCAGAATAGTGAGTGGCAATTATATGAGAATACTGTAGAAGTAATAAATTTTGATTTTTTAAATTATGAAAAATAATAATTTTGTCCTCCTAGATATCGATTTTGACCCACTGTGCACTGTAGTCTTCTCTCTTGAACCTTCTTTGATATCTCCGTCCTTTTAACACTGCCTCTTAGTCTCTCATTTCTAATCCTATCGGCTCTGGTGACGCTGCAAATTCTTCTTAACATTTTCATTTCAGCCACATCCATTGCCTTACAATCTGTCTTAGTTGGTGCCCATGTCTCTGCTCCATAAATCATTGCAGATCTCACAACTGACTTATACACCATTCCTTTAGTCCTCAGGTTTATCCTTCTATCACACAATACACCTGACGTCCGTTTCCAGTTCATCCATTCTACCTGCACTCTGCGGGCTATTGCCATGTCTGAATTGCCATCACTGGACACTGTTGAACCTAAGTAGTTAAAACTATCTACTTTGTTCAAGTCTTGCCCAACCAATTGGATTGTTTCCCCATTTCTACTCCAGGCAAATATCGGGATGGAAATTAACTTAAGGCCACGGCCACTTCCTACCCAAATCCTAGTCTCAAATACACACAAGGCTGTGGAGAGCGAATACAGGCCCCCAGGACTAGGACTTACAGCGCCCCCCCTCCCCCTCCCATATTGTTTCGTCCCCGTGACATCATGTAAATATCGAACTTCCTTTTTTTAAATTTTTAAAGCCCATTAAAAAACTTTGCATTTTTTTTGGAACGTACTAATTTTGTTAATTATAAAATAGCAATGTCGTTGTTGTTGTTGTATCGATACGAAAAGTTTACTCTCTCTCATCACAAGAACAAGTTCAACGCCTTTCTCAATTTTATGTACTAAAATTAGTACTTTCGAAGTTTCATAAATGTAGCTTAGTGGCTATTAGGTCGAATTGAAATGTTTAGAAACTTTTCTCCCTATAAACAGTGGCAACTTTACTATTTCTCTGACAGCGAAGATATGAAGACAATAGTTATTTACATGTTCCCTTTTAGTATTTTGTAGCATATTCAATGAATTGACTCGGATCCATTGAATATAATAAAATGTCAAATTTGTTGGGGAATTAGGTAAAATTGGGTAAATGTATCTACTCTGGGGTTTTCTACTTTCGCGGGCCCCTCAGCAAGACTGGGCCCCAGGGCTGTAGCCCCGTTTTCCCCTCCCTCTCGTCGGGCCTGTTTACACATACACCACTAGTGCAGACATAACAGTGACACACGTTCTCAGACAATTCCTACACACGCCCAAGTACACGGGGCTATATGACCTCAAAGTCGCAAAGCCCATAAACCAGGGGTCTCCAAACCCTTTAGCCCAACGGCCACACTGACTCTTCCACTAAGTCCCAAGGGCCGAGACCTAGTCATGACGCCAACATATACTTAAAAAAATATAATAATAATAACCCTTGGCACTACACCCCATGATGGGCCTAGGCCTACCAAGCGACCACTGCCCAGCCATTTGGCCTGCAGATATTGGGGTGACACGTGATCAGTGCATCGGGTTCCCTCGGCCGTTAATCTTGGTTTTCGTGATCAGCGCGCTGCCGCACTGCCTGGCAGCTACTCAATTGTCCTCACGAGGCTGAGTGCACCCCGTTCCAACCCTCGCGTCAGTTTCTAAAATCCCTGACGGAGCCGGGAATCGAACCTGGGACTTCTGGGTGAGAGGCAGGTGCACTACCCCAACACCACGGGTCAGCCACATATACTTACTACTACGTTCAAAATCCCTCAGTATGCCTTCCTTTGGAGGGGAAGTAACCCATTTCATAGATTTATGGCATGTAAATGAACCTTCCACTAACTTCAATTGTGTTAAACCAAATTTGTAGGGTAGATTTGATGAATGCTCTTAAGTTCCAACCTTCGTCGCTGGTTGCGATGGCATCTAGTAGCCAAGTTTGCAGCTAGGTGTCGTGGACGGCAGTAGCCTATTTGGTGGCAAAAGTAGCAACTACTTGAAATTATCGTCTGAAGTTCTTACTTAAAATAAAACAGATAATACACACTAATATAGCCATCACAATTAACACCGGTTAGGCTATCAGATAGATTCTACACAAACCTAAAGTACACGGGGCTACATGACCGCATTGTCGCAGCCCCTAAACTAAGGAAAGCATTTAGTTTTACGTGACCGTTAATCATGCGATCATGAGCCACGGGACCTCCTTTGTACGTGGAATCCGAACCACAGGACATGGCATTTAACTTCGAAAATCTCACATGCATTGACCGGGAATCGAACCCGGTCCACCTTGGTGAGAGGCCAACAGCTTGACCGCTGCGCCACCACGCCCCCCCCCCTCCCCCCAAACTGAGGAACAAACCAACTACGTAGTACTGTATTTTTCAATTACGTACAAAGGTTCGTTTTGGTACTAGCCGACGAGTGAGATGACTATGGCGCAGTGCGTGGGGGTGATGTAGCGAAATTTTGACAGGAAAATATTTAAAATCATTGCTGTAATTTTATAAGAATCTCACAGTTTGATCTGTTGCATACATTTTTTCGTGGCTTTTTATTTCAGCTTTCGGCACTACTTATCTGTGTGAAAAACCATTCTCAAAAATGAAATCTACAAAATATAGGCTACTGTATATGAAAATCCACAGCCTGCTTCCAGTCGACCGACCGGGTCAGGGATGGAATGAATGACGCCCCCATCTAGCGGCGAGGATATGAACTTTGCCGGCTGCCGAAGCCTGTCGCACTCCTCTGAGGCAATGATTAAATGAATGACAGATGAAATGAAATGAGAGTGGAAAGTGTTAATTGAATGACATTTTGACAGGGAAAACTGGAGTACCTGGAGAAAAACCTGTCTGCCAGCACAGATCTCACATGAAGTGACCGGGATTTGAACCACGGACCCAGCGGTGAGAGGCCGGCGTGCTGCCGCCTAAGCCACAGAGGCTCTACAAAATAAACTGTACATACTGATCTAAATTAACTGATGAGCATTTGAAGTCGCTCCTGATAATTTCCACAGTAAACTTGATTCACAACTGCAAACAATTGTCAGGGAAAAATAAATATCATCAATCATAATAATAATAATCATTAATTATCTGAATTAAGATCCTCCGTGGCTTAGGCGGCAGCACGCCGGCCTCTCACCGCTGGGTCCGTAGTTCAAATCCTGGTCGCTCCATGGGAGATTTATGCTGGACAAAGCGGATGCAGACAGGTTTTGATATGTAGCCTAACATCTTTCCACTCGGTATCTGGATATTTTTGTGGCGCTCGGTAGCTGGACATGTTTGTGGGAGTGATTTTAGAAAATAGACGGAAATGGATGGGACGGAAGTGCATGGGACGGAAACAATAAGCGCGCGTGGTGGCGGAGATCGGTACAACGACGTACTGTAGGTCGTGTGGCTATGGGAAATGTATATCGCATACAGTTAAGTTCAAGGTTTGGAGACCCCATTTAAGATATTCCCACAATAAATCATCTTCAAGTTGTCGTTTTTGGTGGGATAATATTCATTTTATCATATTTGCTGAAATCAATTAGGCTACGATTTATTAAATCTTCATACTTTTGCTGTATCCTTATTTAATGTAAGCACTCGATGTTCTGTCGGCCATGTGGGTATGTGGAATCTAAATCGCATCAACAAACACTCCAAACAACGTAGGAATTCAGTATATTAACGCCGACTACTAACACTAATTGAAACTTCGTTGGTCTAAACATATCACTGGGAGAAACACATTTAAGATACTTTCCGCACACCTAATTTTTATTCGCGCCTATACATGGCAGTGCGCTCTATCGGCTAAACGAGGCCATTTTCAATAACATCGCTGGCATGGGTTCACTAACTGGCCAGTATAGAGCGCAGCTCGCATCAAGTAGGCAGTGGATCGCTTCCGCCACGTTAAATAACAACAATATTATGATTCATTACGGTCAGGATTTGTCACTGGAGTTATACAAGTAGTTATTTCAATGACCAACAGAGTTCACTGTCAACAAGGGATTTGCGCTCCCGGGACACACATAGTAGGATAACATGTCACATGTTACACATCATATGCGACTACTGTAAGGCTCGTATAATTTTTTTTCTCCGGGTACTCCGGTTATCCCTGTCACAATTTAATTCCAGCAACACTCTCCACTATCATTACATTTCATCTGTCATTCATTTAATCATTGCCCCAGGGGAGTGCGACAGGCTTCGGCAGCCGGCACAGTTCATATCCTCGCCACTAGATGGGGGCTTCATTCATTCCATTCCCTGATCCAGTCGGTCGACTGGAAGCAGGCTGTGGATTTTCATTGTAATTTTCAATTATGAGAATTACCTTTGTATGTCTCTGTTTACCAGTTATTGCGATTGTTAATTGACGATTAAATAAAAGCATCTGTTCACAATGTGTATGCTTTACTTACGTTTTAAGTATTACAATGTACGGTAATGAAAATATGCTACGGCGGTTCGGATTGGTAATGCTTGCCCGGTGTTGGCCCGTGGGCCGTAGTTTGGAGACTCCTGTTCTATAACATGCTCTGTCTATCGCGAGTGCCTCAGTACATGAGCGGTCTTGTAAAATATAAAAATATGGCATTAAAACCTTTCAGAAATTCCAGGATTTATTTTGAATGAAATGTGTTCTACGGGAACTACAAGAAGGAGAAGAACAGTAAATGCCAACTCTAAGGAACCCTCACTCATGTCGATGCTGATTTAGTGGCTACCCGCCCTCTGTAGCCCTTATGGCATGACACAGCCACACACAATGATGTTGGTTGGCATCACTCACTTTCACAACGAATCACAGCACTTTTTATTCCTGCGATCTCGTATCTCCCATCCCTTTTCCACTCGTAAGATGTGCATTTATCTTTCTCTGTCTGGCGTCTCCCCTCTGACTTCATCCCATTATCACACAATAGAAAATAGCCGTAAGGAACAGTAAAAAGGATCCCATGTCGAACTGGGGAGGAAATTAAAAGTGGCTGTGTGTTGCAAGTTAGGCAGGAAATGGCAGGAAGAAGCCATTTTCGATCAGTGCTGTGGGGTGCACGTTTAGCGATGGACGCGACATCAGACATCTTGGTTGTGGGAGGTCAAGCTGCTACACGGTGAGCCATTTCTTCTTGGGATTTAAGATAAGCAAGAGTAGAAGTAGTATTTTCACGCATGCCACAAACATTTGATCTATAGTTTCCACCCCATTTTGTTGTTGTTGTTGTTGTTGTTGATTCCTTGGGGATTTAGCAACCTCGTGGTCATGTACCCCCGTTTATCTTTGAAGTTTTGAATTTAGAATAACCTCTGTTCCAAACCTCGGATAGCCTGAGATTGGGGCGAGAGTAGATTATTGTTTATTGCAACCATCATATGATACAAATATCCCGCTCAGATACAAAAACCACAACATGAGTTTAAAAAGTAAGTCACAAAACCTACACATAATAGTCTATATTATTATTATTATTATTATTATTATTATTATTATTATTATTATTATTATTATTGTTGTTGTTGTTGTTGTTTTATGTGGTGGAACTACGAGGTTATCTGCCCCTCAAATAATAGTCTATTTTATAATTTAAGTAAATAAGTTTTTATGTAGAATGGTAAGAAAACAATTACAATATGGTTGGTTCCTCAGTTTAGGGGCTGCGACACCGCGGTCATGTAGCCCCGTGTACTTTGGGTGTGTGTAGAATCTGTCTGATAACCGGTGTTAATTGTGATGACTGTATTAGTGTGTGTTTCTGTTTCTTAATTCAAGTAAGGACTGCATACTTTGAATTTTTCAAGTAGTTCCTACTTTTGCCGCCAAACGCAACCGTCAACAACTACTAGTGCAGAACTTGGCTACTAGACGCCACCGCAGTCGGCTCCTGGCGACGAACATAGGAACATGAGCGTTGTTTACATTTTGAACCTAATTTAGCTTCACACAGGTGTAATTAGTAGAAGGTTCATTAACATGCCATAAATCTATGACATGGGACCGCCGGCTTTACTTCCCCTCCGAAGGAAGGCATACTGAGGGATTTTTAACGCTCTTAAAAAATCTGACGACTTCGGCCGGGTTTGAACCCGCGATCTTGGGCATAGAAGCTCAGTATGCTACCAACTACGCCACCGAAGCCGCCCAATTACAATATCATTACCGTACTCGTTGTTATTATCTTAGCTTTCGGTTGAAAAAATCAATTGTCTCCTTTCTGGTGTTTTGGGTTCTCTGCATAGTGAAATTTCATAGGAAGTTATTTTGGAGCAAAAATGTTAAGCTGTTTCAGAGATAAAGTTCTGTTTGATGTTAGTCAACATTGGCAGACATCTACCAAGTATTTATTCATCTACCTTCGCAGACATTTCGTTGACATCCATTTCTTACAACTTATATTATTTATGCAAATAATGTACATTATCTCAGAAATGAAGCCTCCGTGGCTTAGGCGGCAGCACGTCGGCCTCTCACCGCTGCGTCCGTGGTTGAAATCCCGGTCACTACATGTGAGATCTGTGCTGGACAAAACGGAGGCAGACAGGTTTTTCTCCGGGTACTCCGGTTTTCCCTGTCAAAATTTCATTCCAGCAACACTCTCCACTATCATTTCATTTCATCTGTCATTCATTTAATCATTGCCCCAGAGGAGTGCGTCAGGCCTCGGCAGCTGGCACAGTCCATATCCTCGCCGCTAGATGGGGGCTTCATTCATTCCATACCTGACCCGGTCGGAGACTGGAAGCAGGCTGTGGATTTTCATTCATCTCAGAAATCACAGCATCGGTCTACTTGAAATTTCCACCGTATTTTATGTGCATATGTGCAATAATCTGATCTAGAGTAAAGGCTGCAGTATTGATGTAACTTGAGAAAAAATGTATTCCTTTAAAAACGTTTTAAACTTCTCAAAGAAAAATTTACAAATAAAAGATTTGAAGCACTAGCATCATGATTCTAATTTGGATTGCAAGCCATGAAATCTTCATCATTTGTATTACGTTTCAACCCTTTAACTTCAATATATAGGTCAGAAATGTACCGTTTATTTAATATTTTGTTTTAAAACTATCGTTACGTGTAATGTTGGTATCAGTGAATAATAATGCATTTTCAGAAACTTAACTATTTTATCTTATGAAGGTAAATCTAGATAAATTTGCATTACATCGATTCAGTAGTTTGTGCGGAGGAGTATATTACATATTAAGAAACTGAACTGGTTTGTCCAACTATTCAGTTAACGCCACATTTAACTCTTGTCTCACTTGCCAAATATTACATATGCTGCCGAAGACCACAATGTGGTTGAAACTAGAATATTATAGTACATTATGCAACAAGCCTATAATTTCCATACGAGTGTATTAATTACCATTATAGGCGAGTTGCATACGACTGTTTATTTTCGACGTTAATTATAACTTTATTATATGTTTGAACATAAATATTCATAAAATCTGTCGAGATTTCGCCAGTTTTATGTACTGAACTGAGCGCTTGGGTCGCAGAGATTACCTTGTATTCGACCATGGCCTCCTCGAATACCCCTCTATGACACGAGCCTCGCAGTGAAATTTAAAATAGAAGGCCGTGGAAGTCAGCGCAGATGCGATGCTATCCTTACCTAATTGGTCACACTGCTGTTTCTTGAGCTCTGATTGGTAGGAGAAACTGTATCATATAATGAGCCGCATTATAGTAAAGTTTTCCGACATATAATATTTACATTTCGCCATGGTCGAACATAAAATAATATCTAGAACTGAATTTATTGACTTTTGGTGGATCGCTCCCTAGTACTATTGTGTACCTAATTAATTGTATTAAATATTATAAACAATTACCCCGTGTACATAGGTATGCGTGTAGAATCTATCTAATAACCAGTTTCATTGTGATGAATGTACTAGTGTGTGAGTACTTGTAATCGGGGGTTTGGGTGGGAGGCGGTGGTGGCCATGATGTAAATACCATCCTAGCATTCACCTGGAGTAGCAGTGGGGGAACAACGGTTGAAAACCACTTCAAGGATGGTTGCAGTAGGAATCGAACCCACTTCTTCTCAGTTCTGCTTCCCGAAGCTTGATAAACACCGTTGCAGCCCTCACACCAGTTTTTTTTGGCAAAGTCGGGAACCGAACCCAGTGATTTTCTTACATTTTCATAAAATGTCTTTGCTTTTTACAATATATAACTTCATAAATAGCAATAGTGAATTAAATAGCCTAAAGAAACCAATATAACCTAATAAGATCACAAGCACTGTAGCAAAAGTGATGCGTCGTATTGCTCTTCAAGGTATTGAAGAATCATGTCAATGTGTCCCAATGCTGCATCATGAATAACGGTCCATTGCATCTGCGTTTCCTCACTGTCTTCCGATTCAACCGATTCAATCCCTCATACTTGATTTATGATGTTTTCATCTGTGAGGTGCTCAAAGCCCGGTTCATTGGCATCACATTCGATCCACTCAGCGATATTTTCCTCATTTACATCAACACCTCCGGCAACAAAACCTTCCTTTTTTATAAAAAATATTCTCCTACAGGCACCGCGGATAATCCGCAAAGCGGATAAACCACCCGCGGATAGTCGAGAGTTTACTGTATATTCAAATTAGTACATGTTTTAATCCAACAATGGTTTTCTTTAGCAAAATTAGAATCGAAACTTTAGAAACTAACCTAAATAAAAACTAAGTGTGCATAGCCGTAGATATTTTTGAATATTTCTTATGTTTTGATTCTAATTTTGCTAAAGAAGTTCCTATTATTGGGCCGGAACATGACTAATTTGAACAGAATTTCTGTTGATTGGCTGAGCATTTTAATTAAGTGATGTTTTGTGTTAATATTACACTGTGTCATTATGGTGTTTGAAGCCAATTTTTCAGTGTTGCCTTAGTAAACAAAAGTTTGGTGCTTTTCAGTCGGTCAACACGAATGTACCCACACTGGTGTTTAGTAATGAATTTAGTGTAGCCTATAACAATTTCGTAGTTTATTCCGCACCTTCGAAATCTCATAACCTTATGTTAAGTAGATATTTCTGAATATCACATTACCTTGCAGGATATTTGCCTTTCAAAACGTTCATGGTTGGCTATTTCTACTATTCCACCTACAAGATCAGTTGTTGTTGATAAATAGGGGCTTGTACCTGGGCGTAAGTGTGGAATGTGTCTGTTAACGTGTGTCACTGTGATGTCTGTACTAGTGAATGTGTGTTTGTGCTAGGGTTAGAAAGGAGTCAGTCATGACCTTTGGCTGGAGTAGAAATGGGGAACCACGAAACATTACTTCTAGGATTTCTGAGCTTGGAATAGAACTCAGCTCTTCTCAGTTTTGTTTCTCGACGCTGAGTGTACCCCGTTACATCCATCAGACCTTAATTAAAGTTTTTAGCAGAGACGGGAATCGAACCCGGGTGACAGTCAAGAATACTAGCCGCTGCAAAGCGAGGTAGTCACTATCTCTACCATGTCAGTAGCTAGTAGAATATCAGAGAACAGTAGAGGTTTCCACATATTTCCACCTATAATTAATGATATCAACTTAATTACAAATTTTCAGATTGATTGAATGAGACATTAATTGAAAATAACATAATGTGAATTATTCGAGATTTATTGTAATTGTATTAATAATTATTATGATTACGTTTAATTAAAATAATTTTACTTGTAATTGATCATCATTTCCTTGAATAAATTCTGATTTTATACCAATCCCTGTTATCTAATATATTTCCCATTACACTGCAGCATAGCCGTGTGCCTCAAGTTGCACTCCACAACTGTAAATTGGCGTTGTATATGCATGGCTAGAAGGTTCAAGTCCCTGCATTGAGAATGATCATTCCCAGTGTGGTTCCTACTCGGTTTTTTTCCATATTTCTTTAGGCAAAGGACGCGATGGCACCTTATATCACGTTACAGGAATCAATCACTATTCTGAGCCCTAATAATTCCAGTCAAACATATTATTAGAGTCACCAAAGGAACAAAGATTACAGTATAAAATAAATTTAACAATATCCAAGTACACGGGGATGATGACAAAGGTATTTCAATCCCGTAAAAACCATAACTTTTCGCGTAAGTGCATTATCGATTCTGGCTTCTTCCTCAAATTTGTGCTGGCGTTTGAGTGCTCCATTAAGTTTATTGTTCTAAGTACCATTGCACCTGTTCACTCATTTTGTATAATAGGTGTATCAGCCACAGAGAAGAAGACTGTCATTGCCAATAAGAACCATTGTATAAGTCTCGTAAGTAGAGGATATATTATTTAGTAGTATATGAACACATGTAAAATCTGCTCAAAACACTTAAAAGTCATGAAAATAATGTATATGCCAAACATTGGAATGAAATACTATCTAGAGTAGTTTAGAGCATTAACTTTGTAACAATAATAATAATAATAATAATAATAAAACAGAAAGTTTTGCTTAGAAATTCGATTAAATGTGGAGTACCGGCAATTTGGCCAAACATGGCTTAGTTTAAGAAAAGGATCAGTAGTAATTAATGCGAGTATTGGGATGGAGGCGGCCGTGGTCTTACGTTAGAAACCATCCAGGAATTTGCCTGGAGTAGAAGTGAGAAACTAAGGTAAACAACTTTCAGGATGGCTGAGGTAGGAATCGAACCCACCTCTTTCCGTTTTTGTCTCACGAGGCAGAGTTCACTTCGTTAGGCCAGAATTAAAATTTCTTGGCAGAGCCAGGAATCGGATCCGGGCCTTCGCCGTGACTGCCAAGAATGCTAGCCATACGCAATGAGGCGGACTTTAGATGGACTAGTGAAGGCAAGTCGTTGAATCGACATATCGTCACATTTGTGAAAAATACCCACAAAATGTGTTTTACGAAAATGAAATAGCCTATAAATATTTCTTAGTCGCTCAACACAATATACGCTTGGATCAAAGTGTAGAACTATAATTAATCTCATGTAATTCGTTACAGGTTTAGGCAATAACGTCCCTTGAAATTTGGGTACACTCATGTCGACAGACTGAAAATCATTTACTTTTCATTTGCCAAAGCAACGCTGAAAAATGTTTTCGAACACGATAATTGTATGAAAAATACAAAACACACTAACAAATTCCCTGAGAATACTAAACAATATTACAAAATACAACTGAATACACTACAGTAAATACAGCCAGTAAAATATGCTTCCATTCCATTGAATTGAACAACTTCAATTTTTATTTGGTATATTCAATTATTGTATTTTAGAATAGGCCTACTATTTTTATTTATTTTGTATATTCGGGGATTTTGTTAATGTATTTTGTACTAAAAATACCGGTACTTTCTTTTGTCTTAATTCCAAATATCGTCCTTGAAGAGCCAGAGTAGGCATATCACAAGCAACAATATGATGAAAACCAAATTCTGTTTAGGGGAGCTGGAATGTCCTATGCTGTCCCAAGTTAATTTTCATTTTTTTATTGCTATTTTCTCAGAAACTATGAGTATTAACAGGAAATAATTTGCATTATTTGAGAGATATTCCTTTATGCTCTTGTCCTACTAAATCTCAGGCTTTATGAAAATAAGAACATTTTTGAATGTTCGTGTATTTTTTAATGACGGTATATTAAATGAATTCGGCAAAGTTAAACTAAAGTAAATTTTGAAAATCGGCTGTGTTAAAATATAACACTTATAAGGAGAAAACACTTTTAAAACTTTCAGCTTTTCATGGTGAAAAATTGTACAGAGGTAGATAATTTTTATATCAAGAAATAAATTAAGAATGCAAGATAGAGTTCAGCAAGAAAATGAAAGAATACTAGGCCAAACGAAAGGCTTGATATTTCAGCATGAAGGCAGCCGCCAAACAATCCACCAAGAACACCAGAAATGGCAGACAACAGCTAAAACACAATCACCGTGGTTCAGAAGTGGCCCAAACGACCAAAGAAGACGAAATGAATTTTATCAAGAAACTGGAATCAAAGATGTTCCCGCTAGCTGAGGAAACAGCGACATTTTTTGTTTTAGGGCGAGGTAAGCTCCGACACCGAAACACCCATTTTTCTTTCGAATAACAGTTTACTTTTTGCCTATTGTCTAATAGAGAGAAAACGAAGAATCTGGAGAGATATCTAGAGAAAAATAGATAGAAAAATAAAAATTGTGAGTTTACTAATAGAAGGCAAGTTTGCGGGAGAGCATAAAGAAAGTAGTCTCAGATATGAGCCATGGAGAACATTAATGCACCGTTAGAAAGTCAAGGGTCCGTAGCTTAATATGACGTATAAATGAGATTTTTACAACTTTAAACATTTTCAGCAATCAAAGCCCCTTAAGATTACACTGTTGTTTTCAGCAGGTTCTATCCATAACAGTGTAAACATACACTTAAGCCTACACATTTTACGTGCAAATATACCGTAAATTACTCATTCAAAAATACAGTAATAGCACCGTGAAATACGCCACATAATATTCGTCACTTACAATTACTATTATGGCTTAGGAATAGGACACTAAAACACTAAAATTTCTAATTGAAGGAAGATTATGTCACCATGTTATTGCTAATTAAGGTACCTCACAATAACTAACGGGTCATTTTCATTTAATATTAAACTCAATTAATTTGTGTATTAATATACAGGTAATTTTCACAAACACTGTAGAATGTATTGATTTTAAATCAAGTAGAAAATTATATGTTGTTAGTTCGTATTTGGTAACCATCCCCGTGTTCTTGGGTGTATGTTGAATTTGTCTCACAACCTATGTTTCTATGGTGACTTTAGTAGTGTGTAGTTGTAATTACTAGAGTCGGGAATTGGGTAGGTGCCTCGGGAATTGAAGTGTATGTTTGAGTCTTCATTCTGTTGACTGGTTGACAGTCCTGAGCTAACCGTTTCATCTCTACAAATTTACCACACCCTACAAAGGAGACAATCTGTTTAACATAATCTAACCCTGGTCTACCCGTAAGTTGGCTATTCCTGGGTGCCATAGTATCGATCCTACTAACCTATCTCTTCTCTTCATTAGCAGTCACCAGAAACATCTCACACTCGACTTAATACCTTTTCATTTCTTACTATATCTACCCATCTGTTCTTCATCATTCTCCTGTAACACCACAATTCAAATGATTCTATTCTCCTCTTTTCTGCTGTTCCAATAGTCCAAGTTTCACTTCCATACAGTGCTATATATAAATCAAATATAATTTTGGTATTTTATGAAATTTAATAAACAATACCCGTCGAAATGCTTTCCTTGCTTGAGCCAACCTACTTTTTATATCCTCTTTGCTTCGTCCATTACTGGTTATTTTGATTGCTAAGTAGCAGAAGTCTATTATTTTCTTTAGCGTTTCACCTGCCAATTTGACGTCTATATCGGTTTCTGATTTATTTCAGATGCATTTCATTATTTTAGTGTTTCTCTTTTTTGATTTGATGGGACTTGATATAAGATACTATTCCGGCATTTGCCTGGAAAGAGTGTGGAACACCCAGGGAAAACCTTGCTCAGATTAATCGGTGTCAGCGCCGAGATTCGAACCTCCGATCTCCAAATTTGGTACAGCGATTAAAAGCGCACGGCTTGCGTCGAAATCATTCGAAAGATAGGTGTTAAATAGAGTATAATCTTAATTTTACTTACAACTCTTCCCGCATCTCAAGACGTTACTCGGCATCAAACGTTTTGGCTCCAACAATGTAACGAAAATTTAGCATCACGTATTAGCTAGTTGGTTTAATTGTTATTTCATTTTAGGGACTTGGGACATCTTGGTCATCAGCCCCTTGTAATTGGGTGTTTATTGAATTTATCTGATAACCTGTGTTTCTGTGATGGCTGTAGTTCAGTGTGTAACTGTACTAAGGACGGGGATAAGGTAGGTGCCCTTAGTCTTCAAGTAAGGTACTATCCCTGCATTAGCCTGGAGGGAGTGCAGAAAAACCTGGGGAAAACCACACTCAGGATAGCTGCTGTCAGCTCAGGAATTCGAACCTGTGATATCCGCACTTGCTGCAGCTGCCCTCGCAGTCATGGTGCACGATTTAACGACCATGTCACCGCCACAGGGCTCACGCTATAGCATCTTAGAATATTTTGCTTTTATTGAGGATAGCTCTGAAATCATCTTTAGGAGGACATGACGTCAGTCCCCTATTTTGTTGGCATATTTTACATGGGAAATAGTTACAGTAGTCCCGGAAAGGGGCAGATGACCTCGTAGTTCCGCCCCTTAAAACAACAATAACTAACTGTTGTTGTTGTTGTTGTTGTTTGAGTCTTCAGTCTTTTGACTGGTTTGATGCAGCCCTCCATTTCTCCCTGTCCTGAGCTAATCGTTTCATCTCTACATAGCTACCACACCCTACATCCGAGGCAATCTGTTTAACATATTCTAACCTTGGTCTACCCCTAAAATTCTTTTCCTCGACTCTTCCTTCCATAACTAAGCTTGCTATTCCTGGGTGTCATAGTATGTGACCTACCAAGCTATCTCTTCGCTTCATTAACAGTCGCCAGAAACATCTCTCCTCTCCCACGCGTCTTATTACCTCCTCGTTTGTAACCCTATCTACCCATCTGATCTTCATCATTCTCCTGTAACACCACATTTCGAACGCTTCAATTATCCTCTTTTCTGCTGCACCAAGTTTTACTTCCATAGAGTGCCACGTTCCAGAGAAAGGCTTTCAAAAATGACTTCCTAATACCTAAATCTATATTCGATGTCAACAGATTCCTTTTTTGTAGAAATGCTTTCCTTTCCTGAGCCAACCTACTTTTTATATCCTCTTTGCTTCGTCCATCACTGGTTATTTTGCTTCCTAAGTAACAGAAGTCTCCTACTTCCTTCAGCTTTTTACCTTCCAAGTTTATGTCCATAGAAGTTTCTGATTTATTTCGGCTGCATTCCAATACTTTTGTTTTACATTTATTAATTTTCATCATGAATTCTTTCCTAACTCCCGGAAACCGGAGATTCGATAACTCGATATTCCGCAAAACCTGGCATCATTTTCCATGGCGGATAAGTCATGGAATTATTATTTATTTTATTAATTTGTCTGACCTTTAGGGGATCTGCCAAGCGACACAGAATAATATAGCGTATTTAATTTTATAAATAGCCTACAGATGCAGTGATCGTAAAACAAGAGTTATTACAAAGCTAGTTTTTCTGAGAAGTGGTCCATACAAATGGCTTCTTTGGATGCCTACTGATGGTTTGAGGATGGTTATAACAATTTCTTGTTGAATTTGTTTTCAGTTTTTTAAATCCCTTTCCTGTTAACAAATTGATTTGAAATAGTACCCCCAGAGCCAGTAACAGCTGTTTTATTCACCTAAAATATTTCTAGAAATAGGGAATCATGAGTTCATATATTCTCTTTTTCTCTTTGTCTATTTCTTCTGGTTGAATCATGGAGGTTTTGAATCGAATAGTTGGGTCAATGAATTCCGCTTTCTTCTCCCGATGATACAGATTTATGCTGAGAATGTGACGATGTAATTTCTACACGACTGGTGCTGCCATCCATGGCCAATCAATGCAGTTCTTCGTATACATTATTATTATTATTATTATTATTATTATTATTATTATTATTATTATTATCATCATCATCTCATATGTTCACCATATCGTTGGGTACAATTCACCATTTTATCGGGAATTTTTGCAAGATGGAGTGGAGTTCTCTATACTGGTAGGTTGAGGAATGAACGAACTATGGAGCAGGTCTCCAAAATAACTACCTTCTGCATACAGGTATGCAGATTATGGTGGAGCCCGAGTTTATCGAGGTTGGCCTTCAGCGACTTCGGTATGATCCCTGTGGAAGAGATTATGATTGGCAATACAGTGACAAATTCCTGTCGCCACATCTGTCGGATCTCTTCAGCCAGAGGCATGAATTTGGTCACTTTCTCAGCATAACTGTGCTGGATATTATGCGAGTTAGGGACTACGATATCTATTATTATTATTATTATTATTATTATTATTATTATTATTATTATTGTTGTTGTTGTTGCTCATACATTTGCCATATTATTGGGTACAATTCACCATTTCATCGGCATTTGTTGAAAGATAAACGGAGTTCTCTATACTGATAGGTTGAAGAACGAACGAAATATGGAGCAGGTCTCTAAAATAACTACTTTCAGCATACTCTTATTCAGATTATGGTGGAGCCCTAGTTTATCGAGGTTGGCCAACAGCGACTTAGGTATGATCCCTGTGGAAGAGATTATGATAGGTAATAGAGTGACAAAAATTTCCTGTCGCCACATCTGTTAGATCTCTTCAGCCAGAGGCATGTATTTCGTCACATTCTCAGCATAAATCAGTTGGATATTATCCGAGTTAGGGTCTGCGATGTCTTTATTATAATTATTATTATTATTATTATCATTGTTATTATTATTAATATTCTTTTTCGGTTATTATATTTGTGGAGCTTTACGACTAAAGTCAATATTATTTGGAACAAACTCTGTATAACATAGTTCTTGGTGACATATGATTCGTATCTAATCCCCCTACAAGGCAGCTTTTATGGCTGGGAAAACTGACGTCAATTATGCCTACTCATCACTCATAGCATTCATTTACTGCACGTATACTGTTGCCGGTCATTACTTTGTCTGGGTTGGATTTCTCTCTAAACAGTGAATTGTACTGAGTGTAAACAGTATATTAATTTGCATGCGGTACTTAGGCTACACGAATATCACTGGATTACCATTTCTACGTGAATTGTGGAGCGTGATGAAACCGCCAAAAGAAAAAAGAATATACTACGAGATACAAGCCACCATCACCAGATGTTTTAAATAAATAATTAATTAAATAAATAAATAAATAAATAAATAAATAAATAAATAAATAAATAAATAAATAAATAAATATGGTATCAGAGTCAGAATGAACAAGAAGTGACTGACCTCAAGAATCTTCAACACCATTTCTAGAGGGAAGGGGACAAATGCCAAATGGACGAGACTTGTTCGAAAATACCTCGAATATTTAGAAATTGATCCCAAGGATACAGTATATTCAACAGGGATGAATTTATAATGGTGATCAGAACATCCGACACTCTCCAGTCATTGACAAGTAAAACACTGCGTCTTGGAGTGGGAGTGGAGTGGACTTAGGAAAGGAAAACGACCCATAGTACAAAGTTGAAGGAATACTGGGCTAAGAAAAAATCACGCCAGAGTTAGGAACCACGTGATCCAAGGTGCCTCAACAAACCAAGAAGAATTAACTAAATAAATAAATGCAAGTAGTTTTGTTACAGTATAATAATAATATCGCATGGCCTCGGGTTCAAGGTTTAAGCTTTGTTATTTGACACCCTGAGGGTAGCTTGCATGTCGAATTTAGTTATTCCTTGAAGCACTATGAAAGTCAAGGATGTTGGATAGCTAAGCTCATTGAACACTATAGTGCTTTCTAGTAGAGACATGAGGAACATTGTGTTGGCGGAAACTCCCGAGATTAATTTTGCCATTATGAACACGGCCTACTGAATTCAAATGGGTTATTTGACATGCCAACATCGTATGACATACGAGTCGTAATTTTTGCCACCTTTCAAAAATCACTTACCACGGCCAGGAGCGAACCTGCAAGCTTGGGGTTAGTAATCCGACACGTTAACCACTCACCCAAAGTGGCAAGCTTTGTTACAGTGAAGTAGGCCTACATAATGTTTCGAATTTTCTTACGATTTCTTTATTTTAAAACAGTATTTTATATGTACAGTATAGGCTACAGTTACCTGAACTTGAAAGGAATTTTACATTGCTCTTTGACGAGTCTGTAAAGCAGGACATTTTCATAACTTGATACATTCTGAGCCCACATCAGGTCTAGTATCCGGACTCGACTGTATCAGTTTAAGAAATACTGGCTACACATCTCAAATCTGATAAGGCCCAAGGATACTTTGTTCTGAAGGCAAATAATTCATAACTTGAAACCGTATAGCCTACATTTTATTACGAAGCTCTTCAGTTCTTAGGGTGGCAATGCTGGTAATATAAAGTAGAATTTATGCTGAAGATATTTCCCGACGTCTTCTCAGAGTTGTCAATAAAGTAGACGAACATAGTCTAAATCTGTCTAAGTTCATTACACACATTTATAGTGCGAGCTATATTTCGAAATGTCCTTCAAGTTCAGAGAGAACAAACGCTTTGTATTTCACGCTTTTTATGTTTCTGTCAAGTCATTAGCAATTCCCAATCCTCTGGCCCCCAGCTTCTGAAAACTCATTCGCTTCTAACCTATCGTAATGGAGCCCGCTACACGCACGACGCTAATTGTAGAGCCCGGAGCGCTTCGCACCCTAATTGGATTCCAAGACAAAGTAATTTTGAAAATAACATGATAAAATATTGGCATCATTTTATAAAAATATTCAGTCCTGCATTTCCATCTTTCTTTTTGTAAATCACATTTAAACTCTTGACGCAACTAAAGAGAGGAATTCTAATAAAGAAGTCTTACTCGACTGCTTTCCTCCCATTTACTCGGAGTGTTTATGCTTGACAGAGATAAAAAGAGCATGAGAGAAAATATTTTATGTAAATTCACTACAAGACTCCGCCATGATCGTGCAAGGAGAGATAGTTATAAAGTATTCAAACGTAAAATAACTTAGTTTCAAAATGAGCATGCGGCAGGACAGAAGGAAATAAATATGTAGCGTAGAGCAGCAGATGTTAGGCAGATAAAAAAAAAGGAAGGAGTGAACGGACAGACATGGGAGGCGGAGGGAAAGAGAGAAGAACTGAGCTGGTGCAGGAACACAAATCAAGAGAAGCTTGCCTGCCTTCTCCAGTTTTATTCTCTTTTTAAACTTTTTTTTACCTTACTGGTTTGTTGCATAGGCCTCTCCTGCTGTTTGCCAGGCATACATTGGTCGATGCTCCCCTCTCTCTGTCTCACTTGCTCTTCCACTACATCCTCTTCTTCTCCCAAGATCCAAGATGGCGTCTCGCCGCACTATCGACATATTCACAATCACGCAAGACTTATTGTGTAGCCAAATGAAGCTTTGTTCAACGGAACTACAAGATCAACATAATCATCAGAAGAGAAGATCTTACTCAAGAGAAATCTTAATAGGAAATACGCTGTGTGTTTAGTGAATGTTATTCAGCTAGAGAGTGCGCGGAGGTTCGCGGGCGTAAAGTGCACGTGGGGCAGGCAGAGAATCGATCCACGACGGGGTCTTGACACGACACGGAGCTCGCCCTTAGACTGAACCACAGATCCAACCGCAAGCATATCTACTCCAACGCAATACACAACCCCTAACATTTCATTTACTCTTTATGTGTTAGGCCTAGTTTTGTTGTGTTTGCACACACTTCTTTAGTTTTACCCGCCAGTATTCTGGAAATTTATTCCTTTCTATTGTACCGTTTCTGTAACGCTTCCTCAGTATTTACCCTAAACAAGATGGCGAGGAGAATTGTTTTTCACTGCCCTGCAAAGAAACCATCCACAATATTCTGAGATGAAAAAGCATCGAAAACTATTTAGAGTTCCGTTTTATTTTAAAATTCGTTTACACCAAGACTCCTTTTCATTTATTTCCTGACTGTTCCCTTTATTAGGCGTCGTTCAGGAATTGCCTGGTGTCTGGAGAAGTTGAATAACTCCATTCCACCCTCCCCAGTAAAGTTTTAAAAACTTGGGAGTGTACAATAGGGCGGCCCAAGTTGTAAACAGCTATGTATATACATGAAGCCTCTTCGTGTCCCCTAAGATTGCTTTATTGCCCCCATGCGTCTACCCACGACTCTTGCAAATGACTTCTGGCCTTTTCTTTTAGAATATAGTTTCTTTACCCCCTTGCCTCTTGAATACTTGTGATTGGTTGACGTTTGGACACGCCGGAGCTTGAAAAGTTTTTGCGCTGGATAATACAATTGGTGCCTGCATGTGTTTTTGTTACGATAACAGCGACGTGGCCAAAGCGACGACTCCCCTGTGATATGCTGAGCTGACGGTTGTCTTCCAGAGGTCACAGCAAGGTCTCAGGTAGGGTCAATGCACTCCACAACATGAAACACACAAACGAACCAAAAAGAAGCAAAGAATTATCACACCTTTCATAAAAATATTTATCACATACTGATTCTAACTCATTTATTCACTAAAATGTATTTCTCATTTTCTTATATGTTCATATTCAAAGATTTTCATTATTAACTCATTTAAGGGGCTCGAAACATCTCGATCATCAACTCTGTGTACTTGGGTGTGAGCTTGATTTGTACGATAACTTGTGTTTATCTGGTGACTGCAGAAACTGCAATTAGGCCTCTTAGACTTTACGATAGAAATATGACCTCTTGAAATAAGGTATCATCCCGCTATTTCCCTGGAGAAGTTTAGAACCCATCGGTGATAAAGACACTCAGAATGGCTGCTATCTGGCTCGAGATTCGAACCTTTGATCTCCAAACGTGCTGCAACATTCAATAACAATAACCTAACTTAGTAGAAGACATTTCTTGGAAAGAACCAAAACTGATGTAGACTAATTTTCAAAGGAAATGTACCTTCGTTCAGTGTTAAAACTGAATCAAATTCTTGAACTTGTCCTTGGATTTGAAACAGTCTTTGTTGCCGGTCATAATATTTAATACAAATCAAAGAAACTTTAAAATGTACTAAATTGTATTTCTCATTTTCTTATGTTTTCATAATCAAAGATTTTTATTGTTGCTTCATTTTAGGGGTTCTAATCATCTTGATCATCAACTCTGTTCACTTGGGTATGCGCTTAATTTGTCTGATAACCCATGTTTCTCTTGTGAAGGCTTTACATTTAATTATTGGAATTCGGGAGGTATAGCCTATTTCCAACGATGTGTAGTCACATCAATTAAATTTAATTTGGTATAATGCTTATGCTCATATGACATTAAGACAAAAAGGAAAACAAAACCAGTATTTTAAGAGTTACAATATTTATTTTTTTCGATTGAATATTGCATTCACTTATGTCAAAATTATGCACAAAATTTTGTTATTTCTTATTCCAGCACTGGTATTGGTAATTTAAAAACTTAAGGGGGAACATGCAGCTTAAATAGCCGAAGCAATACTATTTTAATATTATAACCGTGCCTGCCATAAATCTAGTAAAACAATTAAATACATTTCCAAGTAACCACTTAGGCCTACTTCATGCCATTAGAAGCTAAGTTTAAAATTTACAAAATTCAAATCGTAACTATTATTATCTATTTTTCAAAATTGGGTTCTTGCTTTGTACTAATCTTCACAATTTCAATCATATTTCTCATGTTTACTGTATAGGAATTTTTGTACGATTTATATTTTAACGTGGTTGCTAAACCTTCAGCTAGAAAATGGATCTCCCATCATATTTCCATATTATTAGTTAATTAAAGGTTATTATTTCATTTTTCTTCTGAGTAAATTCAAAAATATATATTTTTACGTTTTTTTTTTTTCAGAAAGACTAATTAAAGCCAGTAAGGATTGAGCGAGTTCTATTCTAGCTAAGTTCTAACACCTTCTTCAAATACATACAAGTCCATAAATCGAATCCAGCTCTTCTCAGTTTTTCCTCAAGATTCAATTAGGAACTTGGACATCGTGGTCATTTCAGTCCCGAGTACTGTGGTGTGAAAATAATTTGTTTGATAACCCGTGATATTGTGGTGACTGCAGTAGTGTTTCATTAATTATGTATTTATTTATTCACTGTTATTATTATTATTATTATTATTATTATTATTATTATCATTTTGAGGTTGAAAATAATTCACAAACACTGCTTCAAAGGGACTCTTATAATTTAATGTAAGAAATCAGGTTAGAAAGTTTGAGTAGATATTATTCTGCCACCTAATTTATTTGGGCACATTAACGTGTTACGAAGGCAACACTGAATAATGACTTCTAAATTTTCTAAATTTGTTCCGTAAGTTGAATGTTAGGTGATTGTTAGGGGAAAAAATTTAATTATATTTTGTTATTTTGTCAGACTTGAGGTCTGCTAACATCTTTAGGATCTAGTTAAATTAAGCCAACCCCAAAAATATTCACATTGCAAACATAGGCATATGGAAAAACCGTCTTGCAGATCCATTATATGACCGAAAAGCATAACCAGCAGATACAATCAATATAGTAGCGAGAGAAATTGATTTTGATTGATGGATTTATTTATTTCCACTGCTACACTTAGAGCTTAAGGGCTCCTATACAGTAGCACCCTACATACAATAGGGTTAGTGCTTATGAAAATAAAACATTTCGCTGACGTTTACAATATGAATAATAATAGGCTAACAATGATAGTAACAATAATACCGTAATAATAAAATAATTATATAATAATAATAATAATGGAAAAATTATATACATAAGTGTGCATACAGACACAGTATCAGCCTTAAAAACCAAATACCAGACAAGATGATGATGATGATGATAATTGTTGTTTTAAGGGGCCTAACATCGAGGTTATCGGCCCCAACACCAGACAAGAGAGCCATACAAGTATAATAATAACAATAATAATAATAATAATAATAATAATAATAATAATTCAGTCAAGTGATGCCGACAACCGATGATTTCGTCATGAAAATGAAGACATGTTTTCAATATGATTTTTAGAAACAAATTTGACGGTAGGATAATTAAAATTGTCTTCGAAAAATGTCATTTTACGCCTCATTTAATTGTTGCGATTTGCGAAAAATTTGAATTGATTTATAAATCATTACAGACGGCTAGGAAGTTTAGTTTACGCACGGTACGTCAATGTACAGTTGCAGACGTATAAAATGAACTGCTGCGATTGCAACGGAAGTTAATATTCTATACAGCACTGACATCCTTGCCACATAAAATGTTATAATTAGGTAATTACAGCCTTCCTGACAACCTATAAGAGAGTAACATGTTATGCGCAAAACAATATATTAGTGGTGTACTTTTGCTATCAACTGTACATACTCATTATATATACGTTATAATTATAAACAAACAAATACAGTTACTGTCACGTATGCTTCACTGATATGAATGTATTTCTGGTCCCCCCGGCAAACTGAGCTTGTTTCTTACGCTACCAGTTTATCGTGTTTGTTTTGTCTCAGTGATCTACTACACCACCGCTGCATGGATACTCAAAGAAACACAGCTCTTCTCCCTCTTGTCTAAGCCCTCTAAGCTCAGTAACCTAATACACCACCGCTGCCTAGATACTCAAACAAACACAGATCTTCTCCCTCTTGCCTAAGCCCTCTATGCTCAGTGATCTACTACACCACCGCTGTCTAGATACTCAAACAAGCACAACTATTCTCCCTCTTGTCTAAGCCCTCTAAGCTCAGTAATCTAATACACCACTGCTGCCTAGATACTCAAACACAGATACTATCTAGTATCTATAGTTCAATGGGTTTCTCCCTCTTGTCTAAGCCCTCTAAGCTCAGTGATCTACTACACCACCGCTGCCTGGATACTCAAACAAACACAGCTATTATCCCTCTTGTCTAAGCCCTCTAAGCTCAGTAATCTAATACACCACTGCTGCCTAGATACTCAAACACAGATCTTCTCCCTCTTATCTAAGCCCTCTATGCTCAGTGATCTACTACACCACTGCTGCCTGGATACTCAAACATGCACAGATCTACACCCTCTTGTGTAAGCCCTCTAAGCTCAGTGATCTACTACACCCCGCTGCCTGGATACCCAAACATGCACAGATCTACTCCCTCTTGTGTAAGCCCTCTAAGCTCAGTGATGTACTACATCACCGCTGCCTGGATACTCAAACATGCACAGATCTACACCCTCTTGTGTAAGCCCTCTAAGCTCAATGATCTATTACATCCCGCTGCCTGGATATCCAAACATGCACAGATCTACACACTCTTGTCTAAGCCCTCTAAGCTCAGTGATGTACTACATCACCGCTGCCTGGGTACTCAAACATGCACAGATCTATACCCTCTTGTGTAAGCTCAGTGATCTACTACACCCCGCTGCCTAGATACTCAAACATGCACAGATATTCTCCCTCGTGTCTATGCCCTCTAATGCCGTCTAATTGCATTCCTTTACATTTGCTTACTAGTCGCTCACTTCCGGTAACGGTACCAAAACGCAAAACCTGTCGGATATAGAATATCAAATATAAAATGGAAGAACTAACAGTATTTATTTGCTTATAAATTTGTTTGGTCATTACTATTTATTGTATTGAAGTTAGTACTGTTTTAAAAATATCCATCAAATCACCAGGAAGAAGAAAATGTTTTGAGGATTTTTGCTTAAAAATAGAGATTTTTCACTCCGCTGCAGGGTCTTTCTGTGTGAAGGAATTGGCAAGAATGCCCGCTACATCTTAACCCTCCTCACGGAGTAAATAAGGAATAAACGGCTACTGAAAGTGCACCTGATGGTCAACATTAAATATTAAACAACTGCACTTACCAAGCTTCAAACTTTTAACACACCAATATCTCGAGTAGATGGCGAAAACAAATTGTTCTAAGAGCATACGGAAGGCTGAAACAGCAATCACCACCACCAGAAGTATGTTGTTGTTGTTTCTCAGGGAACATACAACATGTAGTGTTGTTAGTATTGAAATACAAGCAAGAAGCAAGCATTATTATTATAACTAGTATTATTACTACTATTATCAATATAGTTATTAATGCTAATATTTATTTTTATTATAATATATATGAAATTTACATAAAAATACAAAACCATCACCGTTGGACTCCTTGCGAGCCAAAGACACTGATGGTAGCACTGGATCTCAAGATGTTTAGAGTCAATGAAGAGATAAAACTTGAAGGTGGACAGCTGAAGAAGGTGGAAAGTCTCAAGTACTTGGGAAGTATAGTGGAGGAAAATTGGAGAAATGACAAAGAGATTACGGAACGTGGCAGACAGGCAGAAGCATTCTGAGAAGCATTAGGAGCTTAGTGTGGAATAAAGATGTCCCACAAAAAAGCAAAGAAGTGTTATACAGAAGCTACTATATCCCGATACTGACCTATGCATCAGAAACGTGGATAATGAAGAAAAGAGACATAAGCAGAATACAGGCAAGTGAAATGAAGTTCCTACGAAGTAGGATCGGAGTAACAAGAAGAGACAGGGTGCGGAATGAAAAGGTCAGGGAAATAGTGAAAGAGGAGCCCTTGCAGGGTAGGATTGAGCCATCAAGACTGAGGTGGTATGGACACTTAAAGAGAATGGAAGAGAAGAAGATTCCCAAGAGGATACATGAGATGCAGATGCAGAAGAAACGACCAAGGGATAGATGGCTGAAAGGAGTGGAGGAATGTGTCAAGAAGAGAGGCGAGGACTGGACTAGAGTGACAGCTGAGAGGTGGTGGGAAGAAAGGACTAAGTGGCGAGGCTTATGTTCCAAACAGACCCAGTCTGGGGCTGGAAACTGTACAAGATAATGATTAAGGTTCGGATGTTAAGGAAAAGTCATATTTTTTTCCTGAGCTCATTTTACGTGAAATATGAAAAATAAGTTTGAATGACGGGTCCCTGACCACGTTTAAAGCAATTTGATGTTGCCTATAAATGCATATTTCGGCCATTTTTATTGTTGTGGTCATATTTTGTCATATTTTAGTGATATAAGGTCATATTTGGTTAAAATTTCAGCATTCGTGTTTAAATTAAGGCGTCGTTAACAAGGTGCGTGTTATCTGCGTCGAGTTTCAAACACAACATTTCCGAATAGTGTAGTAGATATATTTTTCTTTCTATTCCTGGAACAGGCAGATAGCAGGTTTAGAAGACCTGATTCCAAGAAGGCGCTCCTCTACGGACGTCTTTTAGCACATCTTTCTGGACAAGTTAGATTGCGACACTGTACGCATAGGTCACGGAACATGACGATAGTGTTCTTCCGCCTTTCAACAGGATGTCACTCCAGTAGATATATTTAGCTCAGAAGTAATTATCCCAAAAATTCATGTCATATTTTATAGTTTTTAGGTCATATTTTATAGTTTTTGGGCATATTTTATAGTTTTAGGTCATATTTTATAGGTTCAGGTCATATTTTGGGGGGGGGGGATATTTTATTGTTTTAGGTCATATTTTATAGTTTTTAGGCCACATTTTATAGTTTTAGATCATATTTTATTTTTTGATGATGATGACTTGCAGTACCAAGGAGGTCAGCTTTTTGTATTAACTGCACATGGTTCCTCCTCAAGCCAAGGCTCTCTTCTGCATCATCCCAGTGCTTTGTGACTAAACCATTCCCAGAGACAACAACTGGGATGGCGAAGACGTCCTTTAGGCCGTAGGCCTATATGTGGCTGGTATTTGCGCCTTTTCTCAGCCACCGTATTCTGTAGGTGTTCATCGAGTGGAACAGCATCATCGACGAATAGTAGCCTTGTGTGATCCCTTATCGAATATCACAAGGTCAGGCTTGTTGGCTTCTACAGAACGACAAGTTATTATAGTGGAACCCCATAAAATCTTGGCTTTATTATTGTTCAGAACCTGATCAAGTCTGCATTTATAATATGGGACTGCCTTCTCAACAAAATCGCATCGCCACGCTAAAGCGTGATGTAGGCTACTACTTTCGCTACATTGTTATACCGCCCCAAGTATTCTTTAGGAGCAAGCGTTTGACATCCCCGCGTGATGTGCTGGATCGATTCAGTAGATCTATTGCACATACGGCATTTGTCCGATGTATCATTACCCAGAATGTGGCGCTCATCATTTTCTGTACACACAACTTGGTCATGAATCGCGAAGAGAAATCTGTCTGTTTCTCCGAATAAGCCAGCTGACCGAAGCCACTCTGTTGAATTCGTAGTATCGGTAGATTCAGTATGCAGATGAGCAGCATATCTTCCATGTAGGGCTTTTTGCCTCCAGTCATCTATCCACTGTTTTGCCGACTTCAAAATGAATTCAGCATCTGCTCTATCTAGTGACAAGGGAGTGAAGGTATGATCTTCCGAGCACACTGCTTGATGAAGGGTGTTCTCACAAGACTTGAAATAGTTCATTTTCCTTTCCTGTGAGCGACATAGAACCTACAGATTTAACAGGCCTCTACCTCCATTATTACGAGACAGGTAGGCTATAATCTTTCCCTAGAGCTTCGTGGGTGATGAAGACGGTGTTTTGTGAGGCTGGCTCTTATTTTGCAATCGAAACTCTCAAATGATATATCAGACCAGTTAATAATTCCGTAGGTGTATGTGGCTAGTGGAAGGGCCAATGAGTTTATGGCTTGACTCATATTTCGGGAACTGCGCTGTGATTTGCAGATCCTATTGACTATAGCCAGGTCAAGCTTTACTACCTTACTCCGTATGTCAGCATTGATAATGCCTAGAATTTGCTGAAGACCAAGATACTTGTAACTTTCAGAAGGTCAATAATTTCGTGCGGGCATGTCGATGAGTTTGCAGATTGTCTTGGACTCGCCCTTATTTGACATGTGGTACTGCACACTATCTATCCCGAACTCCATGTGGATGTCCTCGCTGAAGCTTTCACAATTTTAAAGACACACTGGAGCGGTTCAGGACTGGAAGAATACAACTTGAGAACATCCATTTAGAACTGATGAGTAATCATCGTCTTAGGCCTTCATTCGATTGTACTGTATATCCGAAGTCTGATTCACGTATCATGCGGCTGAGTGTATTAACCCTTTGACTTTCAAGGTAACGATCTGTCGTTACGCCCTGTTCGTGCCAAAACTGTCAGGGTAACGATACACCGTTACCGGTCTTTTATATTGGTTATTTCGTTACTTTTAGGCTTGATAGCAGCAATTTTCAGGGAATACGAAGAAGGGAATTTTTACTCACGTTTACTGTATATTGCGCGGGAACCTCTGACAATCTGTATTTATATTAATTCTTAGAGACTGAAACATGAGCTCACTGAGTTACGTGTCTTGTTTACGTCGTGGTTGGTGGCAAACTTGAGTGTATTTTTCTCAGTTTTCGTTGGTAATTTTGGAATCTTGACATCTACCACACTATCAAATACGATATATAGAGTTTATTTGAATATGAATAGTAGACAAGAGATGAGTGCTTTTCTGTCCGTCAACATGAATGTACCCAAAAGAGCTGGATTATGCCCTAATCCTGAAATAAATTACATGAGATTAATAAATCCACTAGGATGACCAGTTTCGATCGTCAAGCGATCATCATGAGATCCATTACACTTACAATATATTGTAAATATTTTCACCTGTATTTTCAAACATAGATTTTATAGCCTAAGTGTAATGGATCTGATGATGATCGCTTGACGATCAAAACTGGTCATCCTAGTGTATTTATTAATCTCATGTAATTTATTTCAGGATTAGGGCACAACCCAGCACGTGTTATGTATATGCTTTATGTACTAAAAATAGTGAATAAGAAGGTAAATTACACAGGTGTTGACCGACTGAAAAGCACTAAACTCTTATTTACTAAGGCAACACTGACTGTAAGTTTTCACACATCCATCAGATGAAAGCTTGAAAATGAAAGGGTTAAGGGCAAAGCAGAACCAGAGAGGGCTGAGGCTATCGCCTTGAAAGATTCCTCTAAAAGGTGCAACCTTGTGTTGGGCATGCATTTCATAGATTACCATTTATTAAAATTATACAATGGCTCAGTCGAATAACACGTGTTATGCATATGATTTATGTACTAAAAATAGTGAATAAGAAGGTAACTTACACACGTGTACAAATTATTAGACTTAAATAATTTATGCAAATCAGTCACACATCTATATTCAAAACCATTTCATTTATTCTTAATACCCTACTTAGTGATACTTTTTCCCGTATGGAGTTACAAATTTTCCCGTAAGATATTGCATTTGGAAATTTTCAAAATTGGAGTTTCTGGGGGATACCTGAGCTGGTTCCGTTTTTTCTTTTTTCATTTACTTTGGAATGTACCATCTAAACCAGGTGATTTCATTCATTTGCCCACGAATCTTTGAATAGATCAAGATCGGACCTTCAGTAATAAAATATTTCAAATTTCATTGTTCTAAATTCACAAATAAACTAGGATAAAGAAATCAAAACAAAACGTGTGACATTCCACATAAGCAAGGCTACTATTTAAGAGGAAATTCTAAAAAATCATTTTCTTAAAAGAAAATGTAATTAATACTTTTAATTAAACCTTCGAAATAATTTCACCACCTTGCAAACAATTTTATTGCATTAATTCATAGAAATTAAAAATGAAATCTTAGAAAACTGGCGTTCAGTTTAATAATTTGCACACCACTGTATATTGAATTTGCGTTTGTATAACCTTGTAGGCTCAACTACATAATTATATTCTCAATTTTAATTTTGTTTCCCCTGAGAATATGTTTCATATGCATCTTCAGGTTTGCATGATTTCCTTTAAATTATTTTAATTTAATAGGGAGCATGTTAGACTATATACTTTTCGTGTGTAGTACATTAAGTTAGGTTTTCTATTCTTTAATATAAATAGAGTGATACTGTGTGATACTTCTGGTTTCATACCCAGGATTTACAACTTGAATTTTATTTCTATCTTTAAAAATGTATTTAGATATTTCTAAAGCATACAATTGTTTATGCATTGTATCTTAATTTGCCATACAGAATTTTGTCCTCTTCATCCTTGCCATAATAATTTGGTCATCTCTCTGGTCTTCAAGTGCCGGTACCGAGTAGTCAAATTTCTAATTGGCCCTCGGTTTGCCCTCTCCCTGCCCGAGCTCTACGCCAATGCTATGCTAAGGATGTTTGAGTTTGTTATGAGCTGTGAGATCATGAGACGGAGGTTGAGTTTTGGTATTATTGCCGTGGTATTTAGGGCACGCAAGCTGAAATACGATGCCATAGTCAAATTCATTTTTAGGTTATACATAAAACGTAATAACCACCACTTGAGTGACACACACACTGTCAAGGAACACCTGATCTATGGTAAACGAGTAGGTGATTTATGAACAAAAAGGATTTTTGGCAATTAGGCCATGTTACAATCGATATTGTTATAGTCGGCTTCGGTGGCGTAGTCGGTAGCAAGCTGATAGCTGGTTCAAACCCAGACGAAGTCGTCGGAATTTTAAGAGCGTTTAAATTCTTCAGTACGCCTTCCTTTGGAAGGGAAATATAGCCGGCGGGCTCATGTCAAAGATTTACGGCATGAAAAAGAACCTACCACTACAATTGGTAGTGTGTAGCTAAATTTGTAGGTTATTTGGTTTAGAAACGCGCTATCAAGTTCCAAAGTTCGCTGCTGGGTGTCAGTGACAGTGACGTCTGGTAGCCAAAGATGGAACTACATGAAATTGAAATTGCCCAGTTTCATTCATTTCATCTCATTAACTCCTCTCGTGAGGTTGGCGTCAGGAAAGGCATCCGGTCATAAAAACTGTCAGCCATGCATCTCATCCCCGATCCCGTTGGAAGTGGGATTAATAAGGGTTACGCATAGGCAATCGATATTGTTATCAGTTCATTTAGGGGCTTTGCGACATCGTGCCCATGTAGTCCCGTGTACTTGAATGTGTGTGTGGAGGTGTGGAGTGTGTCTTGTGTCATTGCGATGACTGAACTCTGTAAACTATACTCATGGGAGTTCACTTCTTTGCAAGTGCGGGGTGGGACGGAGAACGTGGGGAAGGGGCTTCCTTACATCCGGCCTTCCTTTCGTTGCAATGACTGCCTGGTTACCACTCGAAATTTAATGTTTTTCAGTCGGTCAACACACTTGTACCAAATGGGTGGTTCACTAATCCTGAACAAAAATAATCACATGAGATCAATAAATACACTTGGATTACCAGTTTCAGTCGTCAAGCGAGCATCATCAGATCTATTACACTTAGGCTATTAAATCTATGTCTATAGGCTACGTAGGGGAGATGTATTTGCAATATTTATACTGATTTAGTTGCAGTAGTTGTTAAACTAACACAACCAGTCAATATGTGTCCGTTATAGACCTATGTGATATTTTGTTAAGATCCTGAAACTGGCGATTGAATGAGATTCTATGCCCAAGATCGCGGGTGCAAACCAGGCTGAAATTGTTGGAATTTTTAAGAGCGTTAAAAATCCCTCAGTATGCCTTGCTTCGGAGGGGAAGTAAAGACGGCGGGCCCATGTCATAGATTTATGGCATCTAGGCCTAAAAGAGCCGTCCACTAACTACAATAATTGTGTGAAGCCAAAGTTGTAGGTTCGATTTGATTAACGCTCTATCAGTTTCAATGTTCGTCGCCAAGTGCTTTTTGCGGTGGCATCCAATAGCCAAGTTCACGGCTAGGTATCGTTGATGGTAGCATTTGGTAGCAAAAGTAGGAACTACTTGAAATTGATCGTCTGCATTTCTTACCTGAATTACGGATAACACACACTAATACACTAATTAACACCGATTATCAGACAGATTCTACACACAACCAAAGTACACGGGGTTACATGACCGCGTTGTCGCAGCCTCTAAACTGAGGAACCAACCAAGCGAAGGTCAATTCCTTGGTTGCGTCTGTAGCACCCAGGAGGCATGGTTATATTATGCTGAAGATAACCAATATTTTCTTTATAGTCAATGGTAGAGCGGAAATTGCTTATACGTTCTCCAAAGTTCTATCAACCCCTAATTCCTATGTTTGTTCAGAAATCCCAATAGTAGGTTATACGTTGTTTTGTGATATCAATGTCAGTATTTTCGAAGCTAATCCCCTGTATTTTGTGTTTCAGGAATGCGCTTGGCCTGCCACAGCAGACCAGCCAGAGATATCCCTATTCTTGACCGGTGTGTTAAGGTAAGAACTATCTACTAATTGGCTATTGTCTGTACTGCATTTTAATTCATTTCTTATACAACTCTTACTACCCTCAGTCCCCTCTTCAAATTGTGTTTTTGTTGTTGATTGATTTAGAGGCTTTTTGACTTCGTGATCATGCGGCCTCGTGTACTCAGGAGTGTGGAAATTATCTGCTAAACTGGGTATTTTGATGCCTGCATTAATGTAGGTATTGTAACCGCCTCTAGCCTAGTTCCATAGGTACTTGTAGTTCGGCTGGAAATGGGGAAAGAGGTGGCCGTAGTGTTATGATAGGCATTTGCCTGTAGTAGAAGTGGGAAACCACGGAAAACAACTTCGAATATGGCTGAGATTGGAATCAAACCCTCGCCTTCTCAGTTTTAAATTAATGTTATTAATGCAGCCAAGGGCCATTCATTTTATTTTCAGGACGCGTCAGGGAAAGAATTATGGAAGGAAATTGGCTGTGGATCTATTGAAAGAAATCATAACTGCATTTGTTTGGTGGTGAAAATGGGATAGCAAGAAAACCATTTTCAGGACGGCCAAAGTGGAACCTACGCTCTCCCGATGCCAGCGAAGCACGAGTGTTCTCTGAAACCAAGACTTGGGGACTAGTGTAAGAGATGGGGCTTACGACTCTGGTAGAGCTGTAGCGAGATAACAATTCTCAGGTACTGGACCTCGGACTGTGGAGAGACAGGATTCCGTCAACGTTCGAACTATAAGGTGGGAACACCAAATTAAAAAGTCATTTAAGTAACGAGGTAGAGGAAGATAGAGAGGAAATCGTTTGAAGCTGGTGAGCAATTAAGGGGTGTGTGCTTGCCCAGTTAATAGGATAATGAGAACATTTTTATGGAACTGCCTCAAGCTGCTACAAGAGGTATACAACGTTGAATACCGCTCACAAAGAGAGCTATTCGCTTCCAACTCACGATTACAATTTATATTAGCTGCGTGTTTAAATCTTCTGATGCCAAGCTGTTATGAGTGGTTATGTTAAAAATATCAAGCAAAGTTTCGTAAAATTACAAGTAACTTATTTGATAAACATTCTCCTTCTAATTTTTTTTTTGAAGGTTGATATATTTCCGTAGCATATAAATCAATACAGAAACCAGACAGCAGTCATTCGAGCTGGTGGATATGAGAGAGAAGCTGGTATTCAGAAAGGTGTATGGCAAGGCTGCAACTTATCACCCATACTTTTCAATCCTTACATTGAGCAAGCAATGAAGGAAAATGGAGAAAAATTTAAAGTGGGAGAGAAGATTCAAGGTGAAATAATTTCAACTCTGAGATTTGCTGAGGATTTGAATGATTTTTTGAATGGGATGGACTCCGTCTTGAGGAAGGAATTCATGATGAAAATTAATAAATGTAAAACAAAAATATTGCAATGCAGACGAAATAAATCAGGAACTTCTATGGACATCAAATTGGCAGGTGAAAAGCTAAAGGAAGTAGGAGACTTCCGTTACTTAGGAAGCAAAATAACCAGTGATGGACGAAGCTGTACAGCGTTGCCAAGATGGAGCCCAACACGCGTCATGGCGCGCCTCGCTCGGAAGTGATGGGCTCTATCTCAGGCTGTGTCCCAATAGTACAATTTCAGCCGTAGTGAACTAGATAGTCGACTACTTTACCGGATATGACGTCAGAAGTCGTGATCCAATACTGCTTGGCACATAGCAATCAAGTCTGTAGTAGCTAGTGAACGAAAGTGCTTGCTAGATTGGCGGACTACGTCAAGGAAGTTACATAGAAATTGTAGCTTACCGGTATTGCAGGTTATGTAAATTGTAGGTTGTCTTTGACTTAAGCCAAACACAAAGCATAATTAGGGCTCGGCTAAAAAGTGATTATCTTGGCGCATCCATGATCGTATCGTTCAGGTATTGTTTATTTAAAACAGCTGATGAAAGCGCAAAGAGCTTACAAGGAGTAGCAGATCACCGCCATCTTGAGTGTTGGTTTGGCACCAGCATATAAGTCCAGTGCGTTTCAGAATACAAGTCTATGAAGGAGGCTGTGATCAAGCAGACATGTCCCGAATCTCCGTATTGCATAGCACATAGCACATAGTAGCTAGCAGCTAGTCAATAGCAGACAACTTGAGTATTGGGACACAGCCTCAGCAACGCTGTACAGCATTCCCCGGAGCAGCTAGCTGGTGAACCATATCTTATTTCCCCGTACAAATACAAACCGATATAAGATAAGTGAATTAATTTACGTATTTCACAGTCATACAGCATACCTTTTTGATCTATAAGGATTACAACGCGACCAAGAACTAAATTTTCCAACGACACCGAGCCGAGAAAAAGTTACCTTACATAAATGATAACAACTTAGTTTCCTGCTCACACAAAATTTTGGAATTAATAAACCAGGTATACAACATTCCAATGTATATTGTGTTAAAATTTGGATTCGATTTGATGACGGGTTTGTGAGATAATAATTCATAGATGTGATGCATGGTTGAAACACGCTTAAAACCGGGCACTGTTTGTGTTCCAAACGTGACAACATAATATTAAAATGTAAATTAAAAATTCTAAACCTACATGAACTAACGTAAAATAGAACGATGAAAATGATGATGTTACTGGATTTTATGTAGTGTTATTGGTTACTTCACAAACAACCTTCAAACTCGAGTGCACATAATATATTGGTCGACAGTAATCCAGTTATTCACGAAACTTAAACACTTCGAGATATACAATGGAGAATGATTCCCACGTAATCTTGCTCACAACAGTGATAGCACTGCTTGGCTGGAAATAGTTTTAAAACATATATAAAAACGTAGCCAGTAGATCGATCTGTAGCATTATCAGATGCTCCTTCAGCCGCTATAGGCTATTACCCTCTGGCACTGTTGCTGTTATGATATCCTATCGAAATACCTGCTCAGGATACAATACCAATCTATCTCTAGACAAGGAATCATTGTTGCCAACTCTGATTGAAAATCCCAACTAATTACCCAGGGTTGGGTTACAGTTACCGTTACTTACCAAGAGTAGTAACGATGTTACTGTTACAATTGAATGGTTCATTCCAAGAACCAGAATAGTCCAAAAATTAAATTGTTCAGAAACTACTGTAAAAAGAACAGTAGGTCTATAGCTTCATTTGTGATCGATGAAATGTCTCACTAACAGCTTTACATTGCACATAAAGGAAATATAGTCTTATGATGATAGTTGAAAAAAACTAAACAAAACCTTTGGACTAGTCTGATTTTTGTCGAAATATTAGTTGAATCATCTTCCTCTTCTTCTTGGTCGTAGTTCGATTTCGAACATCGTGACCCTTCACGCAATTCTGTTAACAATACCCCGCCATACACGGCGGTCTTCTGCTGTGCGCATTAATTTCTGAAGTGGCAGATTAGTCATACTCTTCATCTGGTCGAGGTCCCCTCAGCCAGTTTCGTCAACTTTACCCTGGATGATACGCATCTCAATGTCGTCTCGCCGGATGACATGGCCGAAAAATGTCAACATTTGCCTTTTGGATGTTTAGGAGTAGGCCAACGCGTGCTTTAGGAGCTACCCTTAGCTCCTTCAGAATAGATTCAGTTGTTATTCTTGCTACCGACCATATTCGTAGCATTCTTCGATAAAACGTCATCTCGAAGGAATAGATTCTTCTAAAATCAATATACTTTAATCCACAAATACGATTATTTATGTAAATCGTAAGAAAGTGCAAATCATTATTGAATGGCAAACATTCCAGGTAATTAATTATCTCGAAAAAGCATTGGAATATCATTGGACATGCCTTATGTTTGTAGAATCCCCAATAGTTCTCACTCGTATATAACCTGACCTGTCTGCTTTTTGGAGACAGCAATAATATCTATACTTAGAGCCGGCCTAGAAGAGGAAGAAGGTGTATTTATCTCAAAAAGTCAATTTTTGTACATGTATGTTTTTTGGGAATAAACCCTCGAATATTATTAATTTAATTAGTAACGTTGGTACCGCAAAAAGTAACTGCTCCCAGTAACGGTGGAACAAGTAACGCTGAGATAATTAAATTGAACCATTGGCAGAAGGGTAATCGTGGGGTATCTGCCCTTGGCTGAGGAAGTACAGTATTGCAAGTGTGGAGAGAGGGAAGTGCAATGACGCTGCATATAGTCATATCTTCTACCGGCATCATCTACAAATCACTGGCTAGCGACCTGGAAATACATCCTGGTCTACATACTATTATTATTCAGAAAGCCTTCATCTTGGAGACCTGTTTCACAGTCCGATCATTTCTCAATGTGCTATCCTAAAAGAAGTTGTCATATCGTGTTTACAAACGAGCCAACTTTATGTTGATTTGTGCCCACTATATCATTCTCCTGGATATTCATCATCATATCCAAATTCTTTTCCAGCTGTTTCTGGGTCTGGGTGTTTACGAGTCGTCTCCATCTAATTCTGTCTTCCCACTACTTTTCTTCCTCCACTTGATGCCAGTTAGTTACTCTTCTCTCTATACAGACTCCCACTCCACCGCATTCTTGGTCGCCCTACAGGTATTTTTTCCTCAATCTTTAGTTCTTCCATTATTTTTGGCAACCTTTGCCCTCTCATCCTCTTAACATGTCCATAGCATCGTACCATCGGTCTACTAACCCCAAGATTGCAGGTTCGCTCCTGGCGGTGGTAAGTGATTTTTGAAAGGCGGCAAAAATACGACACGCATGCCATACGATGTTGGCATGTCAAAGAACCCATTTGAATTCAGTTGGCCGTGTTCATAACGGCAAAATTAATCTCGGGAGTTTCCTCCAACACAATGTTTCTCATTTATCTTCCAAAAAGAGCGCTATTGTGTTCAAGGAGCTTAGATATCTAACCTCCTTCACTTTCATAGTGCTTAAAGGGACAACGAAATTCGACATACAAGCTGTATGTCATCAAATTACAAAGCTTGCACCCGGCACCCGAAGCCATGCGATATTATTATTATTACCATCGTAATCTCTTCTTCTCGACTCCGTCAATTATACAGTACTTTCCTGGTTCAGTTCTATTCTAATTTCAACATTTCTTACTCTATCTAATCTTGTTTTACCTTTAGGTGCTGTGAGGAACTTCATTGTACCAACTAGTGTGGTGAAATAAAATAAATAACAATAATAATAATAATAATACTCTTTTCTTACGGGGGAATGTGTAAGACCTTGCATGAGACGCTTGTGAGGGTCCGCTCTCCACCAGTGTGTGGGAATCTTACCCACTACAAACCACACATCCTTCTCCCACGACGTGTGTCTTCGCCCTCTTCTTTCAGTTCTCCTTTACCGCTCATAAGCATCTAAGTCCCTCTTCCCTTGGCGCAAACTACCATCTACGTACACTGATACCTGATCCCAGGATTCTTGGTATTGCAGCATAGCATGCACGATGTTGTCTGAAGTCAGTTCTCCCAGCTCAGCTTCCAAGCATCTTCTTTGTGGCAGCCAATGGCCACAAACAAAGTGTAGAGTGCGTCATCGATGTCATTGCTGTAGATGCACACCGGACTAGCCTACTCGCTCGCTCTATTCTGTGGAGGAATTTTCGGAAGTAATCATGACCTGTTAAGAACTGTGTTAGGTAATGGTTCACCTCACCATGATTCCGGTCGACCCAGTCAGCTAGGGATGGTATCAGCTTTTTCGCCCATTTCCCTCAGGTATCATCTACCCATCTCTGTTGCCAACGATCCATTCTGTGGCTGACAGCTAGATCCATTGCCCGTTTCCTTCCCAGCTCTCCTTGAATACGGCAGATCTCCTGTCAGTCTGTCTAGTAAGTCAATAGGAACTACTGCTGCTACTATGAGAATCGCAGGTTCAGACACCGTACGGTACGATATGAGCATGTAATTTGTAAAGCTGCTCTTCGCTGTACTTCCACCAATAAATACCGGTAATACCGGTAATGATAATATTAATTCATTTCCATCACCAAACAGAACCTCATCGTCACAGACCAAATGCACAAGAACACAGGGTTCATAGGCAATGCAATACTAAACTCCCACAACGTCAGATCTATGATCCACGAAAAATGCAGCAAATGTAAGCCTATGAATGGACTTGGCAACAGAAATTATACGCCTTTGGAAACAACAAAAATCGGTCACTGTCATCTCAATTGTAATCTCAGCCAAAGGGTAATAACAAAACAGCTCAAAACATTTGATTCTATAATTCAACAACTAGCCTATAAGAAAATGCAGAAGGCAGCAATACTGGGCCGCTCTCCTATTGTCAGGAAATTCTTGAATACTGATTGAATACCAGCAAACCTTCCTGTGTAAGTCCACCGGAGATTTGCCGAAGACCAGATGAACTGTGAATAAAATACATTGCAATATTTTCCATGCCCCCTTCTTTCAAACCAACGCATACATTAACACCTATTGTATTCGAACTTCACTATATATATCTACGCAATATTTTCTCAGTGATATCAGCTTCATCCATACCATATATACAATTTGCAATTGAGCAAGAATTAAGACAACAAATTTCTGAACCCTGCTCCCTTCAGCTAAGAGCCTTATTTCATCCTGTGAATAACCATCGCAATATAGCCTACTTTTAAAAATTTTAAATCTATTTATAAAATAATTTTTACCATCACAAGATATTTCAGATAAACAGTACGTATTTTTCAGAATTATTTTAAGGTACTATATCATCAATTTAAAGCACACGTTGTTACAGATCTGTTTTCTTTAATACTTTTTCATGAAAAATTATTAAAGAAAGGGGAAAACCCAAGGTAAATATTGATCAACTTTCAATTAGCTTTAATTTAAGACTGGCAGTACATGGTTCCACCATCTAATTTGTAACAACACCTCATACCATGAACCGACAGAGACATGTAAGTGCGAACTATGTGGATAAGTTACATGTGTGAACGTTACCACCTAGAACTCTGCACCAAAAGAACAAAAACAATTAAAGAATATGCAAACCAAGGCCCAAGCGTGCGAGTACAGTGTAGGCCTATATAAATGTATTATTTTTTTCTTTGTGTATGGCTATTTGGCTGAAATAAATATATTGTTATTAATTAGCTTTAATTAATTTTAGAAGCCAGTTGCTGAAGAGGGCCACAATGTTGCCAAAACTGGTCTAATATATTCTATTTTAACCATTTATTGACTAAGGTGTATAAATTTAATAAATAATACTCATGGTATTTTAACTTCTGATAACAACAAGATGAAAGAAGAAAGACTTCCCGATTATCCGAACTTGATGGGACCGATGGTCATTCTGTTAACCATGAGCAAAAATTGGGTCAATCCGGAAAAATTCAATTTCTGCGATAAAGCGAACACACGGCAACTAGGCGCGCCTAAAATTCCATAGTGCACTCATTTGCCATCTATAAATCAATCTTAATATGAAGGATTTGATACGGTAAAATAGCTTATTTTATTATTGTGATGGTTATGTGAAATAACTACAACACGATTTTGTTTACATAATATAGCTTTGGGGTTATTAGGTCGAGTGAAACTTTAAAATCTGACGTTTAGAGACAACTACTTGTCCCTTTGTCAAGGTTTGTCAAGAACGAAAGAAAGAAAGAAAGAAAGAAAGAAAGAAAGAAAGAAATAATGTGTAAACAATGACATATAGCCTCCATAGATCAATGGTATAAGATAGGAAGCCATGTCGATACAAATAGTTACTCCAGGACCTCCTGAGACCAAGAAGATGTTGGTAATGAAACTATAGAGGGCAGCCATGATTTACTCAAGGGATAACCATCCCCTCTATTAAAGTTGTGTGGTTCTTTACTTATTTCAATCGCTTCCCGATTCACACAACTAATAGAGGTGATGGTTATCCCTTGAGTAATTCATGGCTGCCCTCTACAGTTTCATTAGCTAGGGCCCGGGTGTTGATGACGTGTCATCTTTTTACTGAGATGTCAAAAACAATACTGAAGTACATAGAAACTCCGCACGGGCCACCCCGTCTTCAAATATGTCATTTTTATTTTGCATCTTTTTGCATTATTGCTATTTTTCCATTTTAAGAGCATTATTTTTTAAGTTTGGTAGATTTTCTTAGTCATATTTTAGAGAAATCGGCCTTTTAAGGTCATTTTTTCCAATTTAGTCATGTCACAGCTTTAAATGAGGGAGTTACGTCTCTGAGAGTTAAGAAGAAGCTAGTAGCTGATACAAGATAATTTAAAATATTGAAAGAAAAAAATAATAATTCAGTGCGGTATTGCTATTAGTAGAATGGTACCGTAGGTATACAGACAGATGCTCTTGTTTTCGTCGCAAACCAGTTATTAGCGGAATAGAATGTTACCTGCTCTGTTGACCAAGGTCAGCTGTGGCGGGGTAGAAAGGGGAAGGGGTGTAGCCTATATTCTTGCCTCAGTTCATTTTCTCCATTTTATAGTGCATTTTTCGAATTTATGAAATATTGGTGAGTTTATTGTTATAAGATCATTTTCTCCATTTTATAGTGCATTTTTTTTTCGAATTTTTAGGTCATTTATTACAGTCATTTTTGAAAATTTTAAGTGTATTTTTTAAACTTTTTTTACGACAACAACATACGGGCCCAATTCATTACCAACATCTTCTTGGTCTCAGGAGGTCATGGAGTAACTATTTGTTTCGTCATGGCTTCCTATCTTATGCATTTATCTATGGAGGCTATATGCCATTGTTTAGCAACAGTATGATTTTGTTTCTTTATCGATTTTCTATTTGTTTAATTCGGACGATCGGTTAGTCGGGTTTCTAATAATCAAGACTTAGTGTGTATTGTTGTTGTTGATTCATTTCGGAGTTCTTTCGACATCGTATCATGTGACTTCGAGTAATGGGGTGTACATGTGTGGAATTTGTCTGAGAACCTGTGTCATTGTGATGGCTGTAACAGTGTGTTTATTTGTAATTTCGTCTAGGGGCTTAGAAGGAGGAGGCTGTGGCCTTAGGTTTGGAACCATCCCAGCAATTTCCTGGAGTAGAAGTGGAGGAAAATCACTTCTAGGATGGCTGAGGTTGGAATAGAACCCACCACTTGTTAGTTATCCCTCACATGGCTGAGTGAACCCCGCTCCAGCCTTCAGACTAGAAGTAAATTTCTTGGTAGTGCCGCGAAACGAACTAGGTCCTCTGTGGTGGTAGCCATGAATATGAAAAACTATGCTACGAGGTGGATAGGTTGACTATGCAGTCCTAAAACATTCTATGTTTTAGCATGTAGGCCTGTGTGATTTTGGGCTGCGGATCTATCTTGAAATAGCATGAACAGTTTAGTGTGTAGAAATATTTGACACCTAGAGTAGCTACCACAATTGTGGTTCATTGTGGTGATGGATGACATAATGACCCGAGTGGCACAAGTAATTGGGGAAGGAAAGATGAAAGCAATGGTGTTTGTGGGGAAACAAGGAGGAGGAGGTACAGGAACAGTTGGACGTGTGGGAAGGAATAATACAAGGATATGGGATGAAATTTAGCATAAATAAGAGTGGGATGGTGATCACAACAAGGAAGAAGGAAACAACCACAACGGGAATAACAATTTGTGGGGAACAGCTGAAGAAAGTGGAGAGTTTCATGTATCTGGGATGCCTGATACAAGATAATGGAAGAAATTATAGAGAAATAAATGAGCGGGGGAGGCAGGCAGAAGCATTCCGGAGGAGTGTGAGAAGCATGTTATGGAGCAAGGATGTCCCTCAGAACAGCAAAAAGATCATATATCGGACGTACTATGTCCCTATCCTGACGTATGCCTCGGAGACCTGGGTTATGAAAGGAAGGGAGAAGAGCAAAATACAGGCCAGTGAGATTAGGTTCTTGAGAAGCAGTATTGGAGCTACAAAGATGGACAGAATGAGAAATGAGAGGACCAGAGAAATAATGAAGGAGGAACCGTTACAGGATAGTATAGAGAAATCCAGACTTAGTTGGTATGGACATGTAAAACGAATGGAGAAGAAGAGGATACCCAGGAGGATACACGAGACGAAGTGGGAAGGAAAGAGACCGAGAGGAAAACCGAGAGACAGGTGGCTGAAGGGGGTGGAAGAAAGCGTGAAGAAGAGAGGAGAAGACTGGACAAGGGTGAAGGCTGAGAGATGGTGGGAAGACAGAAGACGTTGGAGAAGCCTGTGTTCCGAAAAGACCCGGCCAGTGGCTGGGAACTGTGCAAGATGATGATGATGAGTAGCTACCACTAGGCTAGCGTAAGCGCACTTACTGTACTTCCAACTCGCTGAAACGTTCACGATACTTTTAATACGTATAGGCCTACACAAATAAAAACATATCCATGTTCTAGGTAATAAATTTCTTCTATTTATTATTCTGTGTCTGGTAGGCTATATTGGTTGAAGAGATATGCCAGGCTATTTTAAATCAACTCCGCAGTATTCTAGAGTTATATTACCATATGCTTTGATTCGTACCAGTGCCAATCTTAATTCGTAGTATTTATACACTCCTTATTCCATCAAGTTGATATAACTTTGAAGGGCTGGCCTGTGCTTAGTGCAGATGTCTAATGAAATGGACCGAACCAGTCCTGGTAAATATCTCACCACTTGACCGTAGCCTCGGAGGCAAATGGAGTAGAACCACACACCAGAAAACAGTCCTTCGCGTTCTTGCGCTCTGGGTTTCATGGCGCCTGTAGGCTTAGGCAACTTCTTTTGAAGTATCGAGTGGCACTTCAAATCGTCTGCAATAATTATCTTGTTAAGAAATTGCTCTGCTTATAACAAGAGAAAGCCTCGGAACCTGTTGGGTGTTAAGAATCATGTTTTTCAAGGATAAATGGATGAATTTTTGAGAAATATGATGGAAAATATTTTTATTATCCACTCTATAAAATCAAATAATCCAGACTTCCCAGTATTTAAATGTCTGTCAACTGCTTTCTGGCTCAATTTTTAAGAAATGCATAGACATTAACCATTATGTATTTGGTATTAAATATTATCCCTGTTGACTGATATTAATCTCCAATTAGGCTATAAAATCCGCCTTGTCAAAGGCTAAGAATTTAATAATTAAATTAAAACGTACATGTTTCGGTATAACAACGATACCTTCGTCAGCGTAGATTAAATAACAGAAAAAGAATCTTAAAATCTATGGAGGCAACAACCCATAGCTCTCAGCAGTGACGTCCGATGGACAGTCCATTAAGGTAGATTTACATTAACTTTTAATCTTGTTCTTTAATGTATTTTCTAAATGTTTTGTGAACTTTCATTTATTTACATTCTAATGCTTTTGTAAGGATATCCATTTTCCCTTTGTAATCGTTATCATAGTTTTTAAGATTTTTTTAAATTTATTGTACGCTGATGATGGTATCATTGTTATACCGAAACATGTACGTTTTAATTTAATTATTAACGACTAGTAGTTCAGAACTTAGCTACCAGACGCCACCGCAGTCGGCTCTTGGCAACGAACGTAGGAACCTAAGAGCGTTGTTTATATTCTTAACCTATACAATTTAGCTTCACACAGGTGTAATTAGAGGAAGGTTCTTTAACATGCCGTAAATCTATGACATGGGACTGCCGGCTTTACTTCCCCTCCGAGGGAAAGCATACTGAGTGATTTTTAACGCTCTTAAAAATCCGACGACTTCGGCTGGATTTGAACCCGCGATCTTGGGCATAGAAGCTCAGCATGCTACCAACTACGCCACCGAAGCCGCCTGCAACGTAGTTACCTCTAAAACAATTTTTCAAAATTGTTAGATGTAGGCCTACGCCAATCAATACATAACTAAATCATATCTTTTAGTAGACTCAGCAAACGAGTAAACACTATAGCAATAGGGCCTATCGGTTCAGACCTCTCATTCTGCTAGCCTCTTCCTATTTTCTTTCGACGTCTTAAAATCAAAGTCAATAACGCCAGCACTCTATTTCGAACTCGAGTTTTACAGCTGATAACCTCGTTAAATTTAATTTCTAGGAATCTAATAATAAACTTTCTATTCCCGAGAAAAGTATTCTTTATTTATCCATCTCATCTAGGAGGTTGGTCAACGTCGTAACATTTTCAGCTTACATGAATGAATTAGCGCTCTGGACGAGTATTACCAGGTTTATTTATCAACTAACTGCAACAGGGTTAGAAGTAACATTAAGATTTTTTAAATTATTGAGTTCTTTTCTTGCAGCTTTTAGCAACTTATTTGGATGACAAACTAAATTTAATATTCATAAATGACCTGATTTTGCTTTTTTTTTTTTCTTGAGTAACCCTATAGGATATTATTTTGAAATAATTTTATTCTCTTTGTGAGGATATTCATTTCAGTACATTATTTTATATTTAACTAGCAACCCGACCCGGCTTCGCCCGGGAACAGTTATGAATGCATTACGTGATAAGCGCTATTTCATTTCCAATGTCAATGAACAACGACCAATATCCGTTTTACGTCTCGGCATGATGGGTTAAAATCACTGACTGGACTATTAATTATATTATCATGGAGATGCATGTGCAACAAATTCTTGTCAGACGTAATTTAATAATGGCGAGGTGCATGAAACACAAATCCCCCTTCTGTCCAATCTTAAATAGACTGTGAATTTTGCGGAACGAAAAGTTCACAGGCGAAGTGAAGAAAAGCCGAGTTGCACTTCCAGGGAAACTCCAAACACAACCACTCTTCTGTAAAGTTTTTAACTCAACACGACTCGACAGTTAGCTGCTGGCTGTATCTGGGGCAATAGGTTCGCCAGCTAGCTAGGCTGTAACAGGGATGATAGATTCGCCCTTAGCTAGCTCGTAAACTGTCGCCTCAGTAGTTAAATGGACATGGTTGGAAGAAATTAAAACGTAAAATCACTTATAGTGGGCGATGTATTGAAGATATGCTCTCGCGGACTTTTTTGAAGAACTTTTCATGCTGAACAATTCTTACACTCATACTAGGCTATTTAGATATTTTTAACGGTTTGCCCAGCGTAAGCTTACAAAGCTCTCGGACGCCAGGTCTTTTTTTCACCTTTCCACTGAAATCGTTACTACTCGGCTTCATTTGAGCATAAATAAATTATTTTCTACAGAAATCATCCTCGAGATATCCTTTACAGAGTGGTGAAAACCGCATCAAAATCCATCCAGTGGTTCTCGAGTTTACCCGTAACATCCATGAATCGGGGACTTTGTTTTATACTAAGTATATATATATATATATTTCGTATGACATACAGAGGATACAGTAATACTAGAGTATATAGTCTACAAGTGATAAATATCTAGTAACATCCACAAACGAAACTAGAAGTCACAGTTGGATGTCCAGAGCAGTAATCCACTCCACTGCATCATCAGTTGCGTTCTGCAGGTCGTTATATCCCCCCTTGAAGGACCGCGAAGGGCATTCCGACACAATATGGTGGTTTGTCTGCACTGAATCGCCACAATCGCACTGAGGACTAGACATTTTCCCCCATTTGTGGAACCAAAAGTTACATCTTCCATGACCAGTCCGCACTCTGTTCAGTGACGTCCATATCCTTCTTGGAAGATGGAAACCAGGAGGTTTCCTGCAGGGGTCGGTGATCAATCCTAGCTCATCAGGGTTTGATGCAGTCCATTCTTCTCGCCAAGTTTCGTCCATATTGGACTTAGATTCAACAAGCATCTTGCCTAGTTGCCATGACGGATGTCGAGATTTTAATCTCCCTTGCTTCTGTGGATTACAGACCTGATGTATGGGTAAGAGATCATTTGCAGTGCATCTTGACCATTCCCTTTTTAGAGCTGTTAGCCTTCGCAGGGGAGGAGGGTGAATGTTGGATAATACTGGTAGCCACTAAGAAGAGATAACAATATATGATATATATTTTGCTTATCGGACATTAGTTAGCAGACAAAGATAATGCAATAATAAATTAATTATATAATTATTCTTGATGTTGGCTGAAGAAGACTTCATTACTGGTTTGAAACATGTAGCCTACCCTTGATATATGAATAGATTTGATTTAGTTATGCATTGATTGGTGTAGTCCATAGCCTATTTAGGCTACCAGTTTTTGAGAACTTCATCTATCAATACGTATATCATAAAATACTTTGCCAATATGTCAGTTGTAGCTCTTCAGTCGGTCAACACGAATTTGCCCAAAGACTGGGCGGGGTACTGTGCCCGTTATTCCGGAGACTACCGCCCACATACGCGAGAATCTCGAAAACAGTTGAGCACAAGACTCGGAAAATCTCAGGGAAAACTGGGTATGGGCTAAATGGTGCAAAACTGAATTCTAGACTCACGCCTGAATATAGAAAGGATGAAAATCACACACAAAATTCTTAAAACACCACCACTTTTATTAAATAAAAATAAATAGCACACGCAGACAATACCCTCCTGCCTAAATCTTCAGGGTATAAAATTGATAGTCGCTCACCCTGAGATTCCTGACCTATGGAATATAGGCCTAGTATGATTTGACTTTCAAGTTTGAAATCTCCGCTTGGCGCTCCTTTCAAACATTCCAAACGACGTGACCGCACGGGTACAGTACAATGTAGGCTATATATTAGATGAACGATAAGTAAATAACACTTCTCGAATCAAGTTGAATTTCAAGTAGTTCTAACTTTGGCTACCAGAGATACCATTGTCACTGACACCTAGCGGCGAATGTTGGAGCTTAATAGAGCGTTTCTAGCCAGTCCAAACAGGTTGAAAGTTCCGCCTGATCAATACTGTATCAATAGTGATCACTGGGTGGTCATTAATGGAACATGTATCGAGGCCTAGATATTATTATTGGCCCCTGCATCAGCCGCTATGATAGAACGATACAAGAATATTTTTGGCGTAGCACTTAAAATTCCCTTAGAAATGAATCTTGTATGGTGCACCATAAAGAAAGATTGAAACATTTACGCCTAATATGAGTTACGGTATGTCAAAAGTCTTATGAACTACTGTAGGTCTATAAACATTTTCAATGGACGCCTCACAGTGGTACTTTAGAAGGAATTGAAGACACAAATGTATGGTACCGGTTCGGTACGTCAGCAACAGTTCAGAACACCTTGTTGGCATCAACTGTAGGTACACTTAATTACTCAATACTTCACCAGCAATATGAAGATGATAAAATCAATGAAGTCACTGCACTGAAATCATATCTTGCCTAAAATAGATCTTACGAAGTGCATAACTTTAACACTTGCCATGGCAGAGATTGACCTCTAATCCGTCTTGTTAGAGCAATGATAAATAACCAATCTTATTATATTGGCAAATAGCAACAGGTTAAATTGTATCCAATGCCGGTTCTGTTAAATTCTAAAATAAGAGCGTTTCTAACCAAGTAACCTACACCGTTAGGTGCACACTACCAATTGTAGTGGTAGGTTCTTGTACATACTATTCATCAATGACATAGGCCCGCCGGCTTTACTTCCCCTCCGAAGGAAGGCATGCTGAAGGATTTTAACGCTCTTAAAAATCCAACGACTTCGGCTGGGTTTGAACCCGCGATCTTGAGCATAGCAGTTCAGCATGCTACTAGCTACTAAAAAGTAACTTAATCAACCCTGGTAAATAATTTCCTGCTCCTTACCGTTACGTGAGGAGCTATTCTGTAACTGTTACGTTCATTAGAGCAGAATGTAACAGGATGCCTTCAGCAGTCACAATAACGGCATGCAGGTATAAAACTTTAAATGTCCTCTTATGATGCATCTAGAAGTGTTTGATTTTAAATCGTGTAACTGTTGAATGAATTGTAAAGAAGTAAAAGTACCTTTAGAATCCGTGAAATTGCCCTAATGTGGTGCCTGTCGAAATGTGCTTAGGTCATAACCTTATGAGGATGATCGCGCAATTTTAATATTCTTAAGAGCCTGTTTATGAGATCGTAGCGAATCTAGTCGTTATTGTCCGTGAAATAGCCGCCTCGATGTTATACACTTGTACAATGTTTAGCTATTGAGGTGTTATGTAGTAGCACCCAGTGACGCACTTTTACAAGCATCATCGTGACGTCATAGCTGTGAGGGCCCATCAATGACCGACCAGCCTGAACAGCTATCATAAAGCCATTAACTTTGTATTCAGTACCCATTAAACTTAATATTAGTGTCCCCTCGACACTTTAAACCTGATTTATGACAAAACATTTGCTTCTTCCTTCTCCTACACCATTTCGGACCCATCATACTCTTTCTTTCTGAAAAAATTATATTTTCTTTATCTTTATTTTGTTGCGTGTAGTGGCAGCATTGCGTGATGTCTATATACACTATCGTAAAAATAAACACTCGGGCACCCTGCTCCTATGTCTTATATAGTCCCCTTCCACACTCCAGTAGTCCCCATCATTTTCTACGACACGCTTTTTATGATATTTAAAGGTGGTGGAAATTGGCATTAAACCCCTTTAATGTGTCTTTAATGCTTTCTACACTGTTTCTCGAGTGTTTAATTTGGCGTTATACCGTGTTCTCTTAAGGCGCACACACGGAACACTTAACGGAAAGGAAAGGGTTTATGGTTTCTCTATCTACCCGTGCATAAAATACACTGTATTATTAATGTATTGCTTCACTTCAATTTACTGTGTATATACGTCAGAAACCTTTATACAGGTTGTTAAGAAACTTCTTTCGAAAATCGATGATGATAATTGTTGTTTTAAGGGGCCTAGCATCACTCTTCTCACTCTACTTCCCAGTATGCCAAAACAAAACAAACGTTGATGCAGAGATAAGAGCAATTTCACATTCACTCCATCAGTTATTAGGCAGAAACATTGATTATCAAAAATGTGTTATCATTGCAGATTCAAAAGCAGCCATCCAAGCCGTCTCATCAAATTATAAGCCTCAAAATAAAGAAGTGAAAGATTTTTTTGTATGATAAAAACCCTTTAAAGACTCCACAAACAGATCTCATTTCAGTGGATCCCTTCTCATGTTGGAATAGCAGGTAAGGAAGAGGCAGACAGATTAGCAAAAAAAAAAGGTACCACACTACAACAACCTGTCTGTCAGACTGATTTTATTTCAGCAAAAAGGATCTTGAAAAATACTATCAAAAACAGGCATGAAGAAATGGCAAAGAAACAGCAGAAATCAAATTATGGAAGGACATTGATGCTAAATGGGATCAATAAAAATTAACACCAAGAAGAGAAGCTGTAGCCTTCTTCAGACTTAACACTGGCCATGACTGCCTTGCAGCTCATCTGAAACGAATCAACATCCTGAGATCTGAAGAATGCACACTTTGTCACGAACCTGGAAGTAAAATGGATAAGGGTCACCTGCTACATTGCAACAAACTTGATGTGACAGCTAGAACTTCAGGAAACCTCACACAACTCTATTGGAACGCAAGAAAGCTGATGGATTGGAATCCGGGCCAGCCATAGGAAACAACAACAACATCTAGGTTATCGGCCCCTCGAGGTTTGGGTGATATTGAAAATGAAATATGATCAAATGAAACCTAGAACTAAAACTAACAACTCTCTAGAAGATGAAATGGGAAACAAAAAGGAGAAAAATGTAAATCAAAGTCAGGAGGAAAGGAAATACCTTCAACCCTCGAAGAATGAGAATTGAGGGACTTGGAAGGAAGGAGAATCCAAGAAAGGCAGAGAGGAAGGAGGGGAGAGTCCATCCCAAAAGCAATGGCAGAAGGATAAAAACCGGACCCAGCTCAGGGAGCCCCCGGGTTCGCCAACGTCCGAACTCACCAGAAGTGAACCCTTGAGGGTGTAGCACTATCCAGTGTGCATCATAAGTGGTGGGGTTAAACACACCCTGCCTCCTTGAGGGCCTTGAGCAGAAGGCAGGAGATACAATGAAAAGAAAACAATAGGTCTGGCCCCTCGAAGAATGAGGGATCATGAAAGATGAGACAAGGGCCAATTAAGGCGGGACAGTGAAAGACTCCCCAGGTCTCGGGTACCCTCATACCATCGGGGGTCGGATAAGAATTAGTCTACTTTTCACATTTTGCAAAAATGAGGAAAAAGTAGTCTTATGAGATCGATCCGGGAAAATGTGTGTCTGTCTTGTAATAGTTATAGGGTCTTGAGTTACCATGAAGTATTTATCTATGGATTGTTTTGTGTTCTTTGGTGGTGATGGAGCGCTAGAGTGGTGAGAACATGAACTTAGATATGAAGTGACAACTCTAGGAATAGCAAAGATGGTATGGACAAGAATGACAACAGAGAGTATGAAAGTGGGACATTGGATTCTTAGAGATTATAGATGATACATGAAGTATCGAAACAAAATTAATGAACACATATGATGTACTGAATGTATAATATTTGTTAAAGAAAGTAACAGTAAATTTATTCTATATTCTTCGCAGCATCTCTATGGTTATATGGCAGATATTTCAAATAAAGCTCTTCCGATTCTTTTAACGAATAATGGTGAATGGTGCTACGTGATTTGGAAGTTATATTTTATGGTGACTGGATTAATGTCACAATCTTTATACATTCCCTATTCATCATAAAAGTAAGTAGCAACCGTATGAAATATATGTATGTTACGGTAAAACATTATTGCCCTTATATACTGAAGTGTCTTGGTTGATGTCGGAGACATACCACACCTTGAGATGAATGAGTTCTTGTGTCTGTATTAAGATTATATTTATTCGTAGTATTCTATCTATGAATTGGCGCCCTCCCGGAAACGTATATCACATAAAAGAATCAATTACAAATGACACCTCAACGTCGGGCACGAGAACCAGGACACATCAGTGTAGGGGTAGGAATGCTTATAAATTGTGCGAGTGATTTTGGGGCTTGTGTTTAGAAGTGTAATTCAGTATGTCGGAGAAAGATATGAAGCTAAGAAGTGGTCTTGATAGTGAAGAGAGCGTAGATGATAATACTATGATGTCAGAGAGTAACCCGAATACTAGTAAAGAGAAAGGAATTTCGGAAGATTCATTAGCTGCGATCATGAGAATGCTGAGTGAAAGATTTGATGAAAGTAAGAAAGATAATCAGGAGATGCGAGAGGAAATAAGTAGGCAAAATCAGGAAATAAGTAGGCAAAATCAGGAGATGCGAGAGGAAGTAAGTAGGCAAAATCAGGAGATGCGAGAGGAAATAAGTAGGCAAAATCAGGAGATGCGAGAGGAAATAAGTAGGCAAAATCAGGAAATAAGTAGGCAAAATCAGGAGATGCGAGAGGAAATAAGTAGGCAAAATCAGGATATGATAGAGGAAATAAGTAGGCAAAATCAGAAGATGAGAGAGACGATAGATAAAAATAATAAGGAAATTCATCATCAAAGGTTAGACAATGTGGTCAAGGAAAATGAAGAATTAAATAGGAAGTATGGGACTCTGCAGGAGAGTATTCAGGGGGTGAAACAGGAGATTAGATGTGAAATTAAGAATATGTTAGAAGAAGAGGCTAAAAGTATTATAAAGGAAGAAAAGACTGTAGGTGAAAGTAGTTTGGAGTTAAAGGAGATGGTAGATGAAAGTAGCATAGAGTTAGAGGAAATTGTACATGAGAATAGAGTAGAGGAGAGGAAGAATTTGTTAGAGGAGACGTTACGCGAAAGTAGCATAGAGTTAGAGGAAATTGTAGAGGAGAATAGAGTGGATGAGAGGAAGATAGTTGAGCTTGAAGTAAAATTACGATATAAGATAAGGCGATGTTGTAAAGGCATATATTGGAGAGGACGTAGTAGGCGTCAAAGAGGAATCAGATGTGGAGTTAGACGCCACGGTTGTATAGGTCGAAATCGCTTAGGTTATAGAGGTAGACGTGGGATAGGCCATAATAGGCAAAGAAGAAAGAAAGGTTGTAGAGGTCGCCGCCGACACAGCAGAGGAGGACGCTTTAATGGAAATAGAGGGGATGGATATTGTAGGCGTGATAACGATGAAAATGGTACTGGGGATACGTCTCGTTTTAGAATAAATGATACAGATAGGTCCAGAAGAGCAGTAGGAGTTCGCTATATTAGAGCATGGACAAGACATACAGCCCAATGCTGTAATGAATCTAATGATGATGATGATGATGATAATGAGCCTAAATGTATTGGCAATGTTGATAAATTTGATGTCAAGAAAAGAGTTACGTTGGAAGTTAAAGCTGAGAAGAAAATCCATAGAGACACTGAATTAAGAGACAAAGAAGAAATGGAAGAATATTACTTAGATTTGGTTAAAGGAAGTTGTCAAGATCATTTTTTATCTGGACGTAAAATTAATGTGTTGGGGGCGCGTGCCGCTATTTGTTGTTCTAGTTATGAATTCAGTATTGGAGGCATATACAGTATATGTCTATTTTCTTAATTTTTGATACAGTTGCACAATGTATATGTATTCGTTTGTATGCTGTAATGTATATGTTTTTCATTGTGTGTGTTACCTAGTATCTTTCTTAATTTTGAGTTATGCTGTGGATATTTTTCGTTATCTTCTATTTAACCTTTTGTCCATTCATATTATAGCAGCTTTTGTTTTTTTTTACTTCATTTTGTGTAGTAATTCTGAACAATTAAAATATAATTTCCAAGTTTTCTAAGTCATCGAATTAAAGTTGGAACATTGTACAGAATACTTCAAGGAATGCCCTACATTGCATTCTAATGTGGTGAGCTTTGTCAAGTTTATGATGGAGGAGCAATATTTACATTCAGCTGATTGTCATTGGGAATTTGAAGTGTGCTATCTGAGGTTTCCGCTAAAAGATTATGACTGCTTGGAAGAGAAGAGGTCTTGGATATATGGGAAGTCATTAGATATTGGAGGAATGCATTCTGAATGTTCGATCTTCAAGTCATAGGTTCATTAAATACCTTTAATTTGTTCGATGTCTTGAGATCTGTACTTGTCCGAACATGATGGAAGAAGATATCGAAAGTGTTAAAAAAAAATGTTTAAAGAAGAGTGAGTTATGAGATCGTCAGCAGATGGTTGTAGGAATTATTTGTGTACATGAGTGCAAGTCGTTGTATCGCTACAGCTTGATTGAGCCAGCCATACAAGGTGATGTGTGCATAAAAATGTGTGGACAGATTCTACATTTCCATGGAACGTACTGTATAGTTGTTTTTACATTTGAGCCAAATCTAGAGGGTAAATTTATTCTCTGTGAATTCATGGAGACAACAAAGAATATTCTGGAATAACGTGATGATGAGGAGGCCTTGGTACCTATGAACTTTATGACTCCAGAAAAGCTGCAAATTTATGTAACCCATGGTGGATTAGAATACGTTAGGAAAGCTTGGATGGGAGACCAGGTCCCAATGGAACAAGATTTAATATGTTTTGTGTTGAATGTGTTTCATAAATCCCTCTAATGCAATACTATTATCAGGATTTCTGGGGGCGATGTAATAGTTATAGGGTGTTGAGTTACCATGAAGTATTTATCTATGGATTGTTTTGTGTTCTTTGGTGGTGATGGAGCGCTAGAGTGGTGAGAACATGAACTTAGATATGAAGTGACAACTCTAGGAATAGCAAAGATGGTATGGACAAGAATGACAACAGAGAGTATGAAAGTGGGACATTGGATTCTTAGAGATTATAGATGATACATGAAGTATCGAAACAAAATTAATGAACACATATGATGTACTGAATGTATAATATTTGTTAAAGAAAGTAACAGTAAATTTATTCTATATTCTTCGCAGCATCTCTATGGTTATATGGCAGATATTTCAAATAAAGCTCTTCCGATTCTTTTAACGAATAATGGTGAATGGTGCTACGTGATTTGGAAATTATATTTTATGGTGACTGGATTAATGTCACAATCTTTATACATTCCCTATTCATCATAAAAGTAAGTAGCAACCGTATGAAATATATGTATGTTACGGTAAAACATTATTGCCCTTATATACTGAAGTGTCTTGGTTGATGTCGGAGACATACCACACCTTGAGATGAATGAGTTCTTGTGTCTGTATTAAGATTATATTCATTCGTAGTATTCTATCTATGAATTGGCGCCCTCCCGGAAACGTATATCACATAAAAGAATCAATTACAGTCTGTCTGTCTGTCTGCCTGTGTGTGTGTGTGTGTCCCCTATCAACTCCTAAACGGCTGGAGCAATCGAAATAAAATTTGGTAGTAGTATAGATCTATACCTGAATATCTCACGGCCATATTTGAAAATGATGTCAGTGCTACCAACTGCTGAAAAATCGCAATTGAAATTTGAGCTCCATGTTGGATATCTTGGAAGGTATGAATGGGAGCTATTTCAAAATCGGCACAGATATAGATAATAATATTGCAGTTTAATTTCCATAAGGCCATACATGGCAGTGTTGCCAAAATGATTATAAGCCTACTGATAGGTCCAATATTTAAATGCATATAACTTCTACACTATCAATTGGAATTCAACCAAATTTCGTATGTTGTATGTGTAGACTACATAACCAGATATGACTGAACGTATTCTTATGAACCACCAGTGCTGCCAACTGTTAAAAAATGCTCTTAATTTCTTTTATCCAAATACCGATATATATGAGAAAGTATGCAAGCCAACAGCTTTAAACTATGCACATGTATAGTACATGGCATTCTATATTAATTTGGAGTAACTTATATACGTCAGTGCTACCAACATGATTCTAAGCCTGCTGAGAGGTCCAACTTTAAATACATGTAATTTCCATACTATCATTTGGATTTCAACCAAATTTCGTATGTGCTATGTGTACCATAACAGCTATGACTATGCGTATTCTTAAGAGCAACCAGGGCTGCCAATTGTTAATAAATGCTGTCTCTATTTTTGTTACCCTAATATCAATATATCAGAAAGAATGCAAGCCAATAGCTCTAAACTTTGCACACGTATAGTACCTGGCATTCTAGATTACTTTGGAGTAACTAATATACGTCAGTGCTGCCAACATGATTCTAAGCCTGCTGATAGGTCCAATTTTAAAATGCATGTAACTTCTATACTAACTAATGGATTTCATTCAAAATTGGCACAATAATAGATCATATTATTTCAGATTATTTCTGACCAATACATGCATGACACTGTTGTCAACATGATTTTACGCGCGCTGTTAGATCCAATGTTTAACTGCATGTAACGTCCATGCTATTCATTGGACTCCAACCAAATTTTGTATTCTGTACCTTAAGAGATGGAACTAAGAAAATATTCAGTCACCAGGGCTGCCAACTGTAGTGCTCTATTAGGCTATATTATGCCAGGTATACAGTATTTCGAACTAATTAGAAATTTCGATATTACCAACTTAATTTCGTCTATATTCTAGATAGATCCATATAGATTAATCGTTGGCATGAATCTTAAATTTTAAGAAAAGTAGGCTCTTTAGTTCGTCACGGAACTTCTTGTTTTTTGATCAAATGATCTGATGCCCAAGGTATCCTTAGACAGTAAACATGGATCAACAAGAACGTGAGCTATGTGATTGTGCTGCACCAAAAAAGATGGATTTTTCCCTTTATTTTTTACAGATTGTTCCGACTAATGTACGCCGAAAATTGTCACGCGAGGACTGGCGCCATGGGTAAATCTGACCCGTCCGTGAAAAATATAACAATAAGTTTAGTGTTCCGAAAGCTATGGACATGTTTCTTTTGCAGGGTGAGGTTCAAGGCTAGGAAGGAAGATACTGTAGGCGACAGGAAATTAGGGCGGACCAAAACGAAAATATTAACCATTATTTATGCCTCGGGTCGAAATGCCCTCACTGGTTAACATTATCAAAACAAAATGCCACATAATACTAACAAACCTGACAAGTCACGCATGCTACAATAAACTTCTGCAACTAAAATAGTGTATACGTCGTAGTCAGATAGTGAAATCCGTCATTTCATGAAAAACCCTGGAACGTCATGAAAAGTCGGCATATGCATATGATGTAAAAAGGGACCTGCACTATCTGACGCGTTTCTTCATGGAGTGACGAACCGATTTAGGCTCATTGTGTAAGAAATAATTTGACATAACCAGTGACTGGCTGCGTGGCTCAGCGATAACGCTCTCACCTGCTGTGTCCAAGGTTGCAGGATCAAATCCTGGTGCATTCAGCTGGCATTTGATGGTGCGCAAAATCGAGGGAGCCGAGTCAGTAGATTTACTAGCATGTTAAAGATCCCCTTCGGGGAAAAATTCTCGCACTGCGGCGTCTCTAAAAGCCGCAGTAGTGAAAAGGGTCGTAAGAGTAGCCTATTATTCTCCATATTAGGTCCGTATTGAATATTCTACTAAATTTCCGTCTTTTCAATACAATTTGTTAAGTGACATAAACCCAATAACATTCATTAATGTCATTATCAGCCGAGGCACTTGATGCAGGTCCGGTGTTTGTTGATTCGACTCTTCATGAAATGACTGACGCAATGGGGTCATACATTAGCTCTTCGCTGTCATACACGAACTATTCCAAGAAATAAATTAATAGCCTACTTCTTTATTGTGGTTTAAAATGTATTTACAACAATAAAATAACAGAACAAAACTTAAATGTGCAGACTGAACAAAATAAAATACTGAAATCGTTAATTGGCAAATAAATTCCTCAATACCCCACTTTGTACCTGTGGTGCCATATTCACCATGGCCCACATTTTTCCCCACTGTGTGCCGATTTAATTCAAGTAGTTCAAATTTTGTCTACCAGACGCCACAGTCACTGACACCTAGCGGCGAATGTTGTAACTTGATACAGCGTTTCTAGCCCAATAACCTACAAAGTTTGGCTACACACTACCAATTGTAGTGGTATGTTCTACTACATGCCATAAATCTATGACATGGGTTTTACTTCCATTCCGAAGGAAGGCATACTGAAGTAGGCCTACTTTATCGCTCTTAAAAATCCGACGACTTCGGCCGGGTTTGAACCCGCAATCTTGGGAATAGCAGTTGAGCATGCTACCGACTACGCCACCGAAGCAGTTTGGAATTGTTATTGCAAATGGCTCAGATTAAAATTTGCTTGTGTCCATTTAAGCCGCCAAGTCTTGCTGAAATGTTAATGGCAGGCTGGTGAAGTACTCATCACTTGTGTGGCCGTAGACGTGAGGTCTGGCAGACTGTTTTGACACATCCCACATCTGTTGCCAGCAGTCGTTAATTCTACACTGATTTCATCACGCTACTGGCGACAAACACATGCGATAGGCTCGTTCACCCCAAGCACACACGGCATTACTTCCTTCATGCTCTGACAAACATGTGAGATGGGTACCATTGCCAAATTCCCGATTTCAACACAATCTTTCTAAAACATTACCGGTACTCGTTCCGTTTTTAAAGAACTCCAAACTCTTCAAAGTCAAAAATAGTAAAATAATATACCCCAGCGTAGGTGAAATTTCAGAAGTTGGCAAAGACCCCACCATCGGGATGCTGCGTTCCAGGAAGGTGTGCAAACATACGTAAAATACTCATTGGATACTTTAATCAGGGAATTCTAAACCAAGAGAGCCATGCTATTTAAATGTATACCGCATATTAATGGTGATATGAGTTGATGAGTTCCAAAACTCAACATGTCCACAGCAATACGTACGAAATTGAGATAATGCCAGTGTATCTTTGATGCAGTGAGTTTATGAGGGCAAAGTGGTAATTATGTCCTGTAATTATGAAGTGTTGAATATTGCAGTCACTTCCAAGCTAGTCTGTTCCATAACTCAACATGTCCATGTTCTTAAATTTTAAGGGAAGTGTTAGAGGGATATGTGTGTTTAGAAGTTTTATTAAATTATTTATAATAAAAATGCCCGTAGCATATAATTTTAAGGACTAAAAACCAACAAAGACTGATTCTTGTGTTAAAATACTATGGTACCAACATAGAATATTGTGCAATAAAAATGTTAAACTAAATTTATACTCAAGCATTCAGTTGATATAATATTAACTAGGCCTATTTGTTTCCAATTTCCAAAAAGTGTGCAAAATAAATGTAGGGTGACTGCACCTATGGTTGAACTGTTACCAGTGGATGAACATAATCAATTTAGGTAAAGTTGTTGAGGTTCAGTAGGAAGGCAAACCTAAACAAGGAACGGGCCTTGTGTCAAGATGCCGTAAGACATAGTACAGTAGAAAGGCAAACCTGAACATGAAACGAGCCTTGTGCCAAAACGCCGTAAGACATAGTAGGAAGGCAAACCTGTACATGAAACGGACTTTGTGCCAAGATGCCTTAAGACTCTTTAACTACAGGAGATGTCTTACGGCATCTTGGCACAAGGCCCGTTTCATGTTCAGGTTTGCCTTCCTACTGAACCTTATCAACTTTACCTACATGGATACTGTTCATCCACTGATAACCGTTCAACCATAGGTGCAGTCACCCTATACAACCCATAAGAATTTAAGTTACGAGAAATCAGTTTGTTGCGTTGGTCAACGTGTCCTCATCAGTCTATTCCAAAACTTAACATATGCAGTAAGATGTTCCATAGCTTACATGTCCATAGTATTTTCTTTGTTTTTTTTTTAACGTACCGTAGTCATATTCTACAGATTTCTCAAACGTTCACATAGAATTCCTAATAAGAATTATACCAAGTTTAGGAATTATTTCAAAGCTCACAACTTGATAAGGTAACTTTCTGGACGATCTTTGTCATTTACTCGAATTTCAACTTCCTGGACATGTTAGCTTTGGAATTCATCAACTCATAAAATAGACTGTAGGCTATAACAAAGCATAGTTTTAAAAATATTTTGAATAACTCATTTTAATAAGTCCTGAAGATTAAAAACCTTAAATCAATATTGATTGGTACTTTTTATTGTAGCGGTTTCGGCCACATTGTGGCCTTCCTTAGCGCAAATAATAATATGAATAGAAATGGAAGACTTACAGTACATCATAAATTTTACCAAAAGAATAATAAATGATGATAATTGTTGTTTTAAGGGGCCTAACATCTAGGTTATCGGCCCATAGTTTACCAAAAACGAAGGTTGTTCTCAAAACTATTTCCAAAAAAAGTAATCGTCTAAAAGCAAAAAGACACACAACTAAAGTTTACACAAAAATTAAACAAAAACAGATCTGTTACAAAAATATGTTAATTGCGAAATAAATAAATCTTGAAATAAAACCAACTTGAAAAAGGAACAGTGATGTGGATGATATGTAGACAAAAAAATAGGTGAATATTGAAGTTGTCAGAATGGGTATAAACATGTAAAATTGTGAAGAAGCTGTGGAATGATAGGCTATCGTTGAGATAAATATTCCAAACTGTAAATAGGGCAATATAGAGTGTTTGGGGTAACCAAGATACAAAGAAAATTAGGTTCGTAGTCATTCCAAATTGTTACCGGTTAAGTGATGCTATTTGTTAGTAGGCCTACCGCATTATTATGATTATTATTATAATTAAAGCTACAAGGTCACTGCTCAAGAGGTTTACGCTGAATTCTGAGCAGGACTACGGGGGTATAGAAGTAAACTGTCGTTATTACCACTATGTGGCGCCATTCGCGAAGGGAGAGCGTGGGCGGAGCCGCACTGTTGGCCCAAAGTGCGTCGCATTGGTGGGCCGACTCATGGCGCCCAGCTCCGAGTACAACGCCTAGAACTTGACTTCAACCGTGCTGTGTAATAAGCAACCTTGGGGGTAGAAATGATATGAAACTGAAACTAAAAATAAGGAATGTAGCCTATTAGAAGTGTGCGACTTAGGCTACATATTAGAGGACTAAATTTCAAATTATTTAAACAATAAATCGTAATCTTGGGCATCAATTGTATATAATGCAAAGTTTTACATATTCGTAAATATTTTATCCATTATTCAAAATTCGGTTCTTGCTTTGTGCTGACCTAAGTTTCCCATATAGTCTATCTCCCTTATTTACTGGAATCTTGGAATTTTCTTTTTTTAAGTGAGTTTTAAATCTTCAGCTACAAAATGTGTCTCACTGAACCATTTTTGGATTTAATTAGTCGTTATAAAGCATAGACTATACATAGAACGTGTTATTCGACGATGTCATTATACAATTTTAAGAAATAGTTCTCTAACTTATGATTTGCATACCACACACAAGGTTGCACCTTTTAGTGGCATATGTGATTGCTCCTCCTGCTCTGCATGCATTTGATATCCTATTTTGACCTTCCTTATCATAGTGTAATAAATATAATTTAATAATTGTAAATTTCCAGGTTAAAACAATGAGTAGGAATTGTAAGGAAATTCATTAAATACGTAGTCTTTAAAATATCTCTCGAAGAAAGGGCAGCCAGAACGAAGAGGATATGTGTGAGGATGAAGATGATGACAACTAAATCCCCTGTCTTTTTTTAGATGACTTAGGCTAAATGTATTTGATTTGATTTAAGTGCTCCAATGAATGAATAAATAAATAAATAAAACATTAAAAATATTTTTTGAGTTTGCTTAGAATAAAAATGAAATAATATCGCTTAATTATTTAATAATGTGAAAATATGTGAGATTAATTTTGAAACTGAAAGTTCAACACCCACCTTGAGAAAGGAAAGTCTAAAAATTCATATAAACTTGGGAGATATTAGGGAAACGGTGAAGATCAGCACAAAGCAAGGACCAAATTTTGAAAATTCGATAAAAATATTTACAAAATTGAATTTCGAAAATTTAGAACTTTTCTTCTCATAGCAAAATGTGTGTGTTTCCTTGGAAATGTATATAGGCTATTGTAGGCCTACTGATATGAAATTAATCATGTTACATATTATAATTGGGCCAATTTGACATAGCCCATAAATTAAAATTTTACCTAATGAATAGGTAAATAAAGGATAACCTACCTTAAAGTCAATAATTTATTGAAACTAATTATAATGTAACACCAGTTTCGGTTAACTTGTAACCTTTCTCAGTTATACTAAAAATAAAAATATTAAACTAAGAGCATCAATCTAACATTAACACTCTATGAAAAAATGAGTCAAGACTAGAAATAAAATGTTCACTATATTTTTTTCTCAGTAAACATAGACTAATCTTCAAATACTAACAATTCTGTTAAAATATTGTTAATTATAATCGAAAATACCGTATAATTAGAATAAAACGTTAAAATATGGGAAAATATATTGAATATTTTCTTTTAAAATATGATCTGTTACAATTGAATTATTATTGAAATTTCAAAAAGCATATACAGTAAGCAGGTAAAATAATTGTTGAGGGTCTAAAATAAAGAAATCTCCTTATATGGAATAGAAAACGGTATTAAAAAGATGTTACTATGTTTTCAAAATGTTATTATCTGGAAATAAAATAACAATGACTGTTTTTAATAACATGCAAAATTGTAGCAAGTCTATGACAGGCACGGTTATATCATTATTGTTTTAGGTCTTTTAGCTGCATGTTCTCCCTTAAATTCCATTTAGTTCTCCCCATTACAAGATATCTCAATGAAATATTATAATCAGAACAGAGGAACCTTAACAAACTAGATTATGTTAACAAGACACTATATTCTTTAAAGCTCTTAACGAACATTTTTTGTTTTCACTTTCCTTACGACATCATCCAGAAACATTTGCCTACCAATATTAAGTAGCCAAGAATAGGCTACACTTTTCTCCGAAACTAGTGGTCATAGTTCAGAGAAATTCTTTTACAACGTTCTTAAGACTCTCTTTGACATAGTCGGTGAAATATTGTTACAATTCCCCTCCTGGATTTTAAAAATAAAATTATTCTCACAAATCATAAAATTTTTCGAAACTTTCTATATTTTCCGGACACTGTTATGAATAAAATCATCATATTTTTCTACCAGTTGCATTGTACACAATACTGTTAATACCAAGAAAAATATTAGACCGTAAGAGAATTTGATAATGTTAATGCCGTTGGCTTTACGCACCTTTGAACTACTGTGGCTGTTTGGGGAGACGCTGGGGTGCTGGAATTTTGCCACGAATTGTATCTTTAAAGTAAATATACCTACTGACACGGCTCCCTCGCATTTTTGCACCCTCAAATGCCAGGTGACTGCGCCAGGAATCGATCCTGAAACCTTGGGCACAGCAGACGAGAATGTTTTCGCTGCCACGCAGCCAGTTAATACAATATGAGAAATTGGTACGACACAAAAGCTAAGACCCTGTCAATTAGGCACATACCTATGTAGTGCCTTATTTAGGCTACAAAATAAACTTTTTAATGTTTCTCAGTTTTTATTACGAAATTTCATTGATATGTCTTATAATGGGGAGGACTAAATGGAATTTGCTCTGAATGCAATGTCTTATCAGCAAACACTTCTCGATACCCTTCACATCATCATACTGTAACTAATCATAAATGAAGAGAAGAAATGTATAATGGACCAACCGTTAAAACCAAAGTAAGTTCCGGGAGCCAACACATAGCCAACTATAACTGAAAGTAAGAATTGTGTTCCATCTTGCTGGGAAAATAAAAAACTTCTGGGAAGCAATTTTTCACATGACTCGTTTTATCATGCTGTTGGTTGAGATTCATAGCTTACGTTACAACAAAAATATGAATTTGGAAATGAATGTCGCTTGGCCCATTGTGTTGCATTGTATTCCACTTTTCAAATAGCCACACAAAAAAATGGATTGAAGATTGAACGTTTAAAGGACGTGTTTTTCTTATTTTTGAGCACTGACGTCCCTCTTGCAGAAACAGTAGACTACATAATCACAGAAATTGTGAAACTCTCTGACGCTAAAATAAACCAGCACTTTCAGTGCTATTAACTGATATTTAAGAAAAATATAGCACGTAGACTAAAGTGGTGACGGCGGTAATTAGGAAGTGAGCTGTATTTTACACGCTGTCAAATAGCAAGGTTCATTTGTGGCCTATATGATAACGTAGCCTACTTGTGGGTGTTAATCTATCTTTAGAAAGAAACTACTAACTCCAATATTCTGTACTTAAGTTATGATACCTTAGATAAATATTACGGCAGACATTCTATACGTTAGGAACGGTAATCTATTCATTCCATTCTACAGCCCTTTGCTTTAAGCTTTATTACGTTATTTCGTTTTAGTTCGTTTCTTCAATGACTGAGTTGGAAAATGTGTGGTTTTCCTGGGTAATGAACTGTGATAGCTACCCCAGTAATTTGCATTGCTTTTGATCCAGCATTCAACTCCGCCATAGAAAATGCACGTCAACGTATTTTTCACCAGTCCAGATTGCCACTTGCCCTCCAGTTGTTCTTTATTTCCGTGTTCCCAAAAGAAGACGCTATTTTGTAAGTTCTCTTTCCGACGCTGACTAACATATCCGGGCGAGGTTGGCTGGTTGCATGCAGCCCAGCGTCCCGTACTTAACGGCGTGCGTCCATTACGGACCGGTGCTTTATCTTTATATGTTGGCCGGGCGTCCGTTTGTTCCAGCCCGTTACCTCTCTCCTCCGAGCGAACGAGACCACACACAGCTCACTTCACAATTACTCTTCACTCTCGTTGCAATCCAAAACGTTGTAAGGTATAACTTATGTGCAGTCATTTCTATTCGCGTACGATTGATTGAATAGGCCTATAGGCCTAGGCCTATGACATTCTAGATTAATTTGGAGTAATTAAGATACGTCACTGCTACCAACAGGATTATGAGCCTGCTGATAGGTCCAATTTGTAAATGCTTGTAACGTCTATAGACTACTAACAAATGGTTTCAACGAAATGTTGTATGTTCAATGTGTACCATAACAGATATGACAATGCATAGGCCTACATATCCTTGAAAGCCAGTAGGGCTGCCAACTATTAATAAATGCTCTCTCAATTTTTAGCATAGGCTACTTTCTATTTTTGCAAAAAAGAAAAAAAAAAGAATTATGAGATCTACACGGGCCAAAAGTTTCAGTCTGTGTTTGAGTGTGTGTGTGTGAGAGAGTGTGTAGGCTATATCTGTCCCGCCCCCTATCAATTAAACACGACGAAACCGATTAGAACGAAATTTGGAACAGAGGTAGCACTAGCAAATAGCACCTCAGTGTCATGTTTTATATTGCCGCCATCTTTACCAAAACTTAATGGCGGCCACCCAAATGGTCAAAACGTAAAAATAAATTACGACCAATCTAATCATCGGATCTTTACCAAATTAAAAAAAAAACATACCTTCATATGAGAGGCGTCTTGCACCCAAACTAAGAGGTCATCAGCCGTATCATTTAAGGATAGCGGCCGTGTGAATTATGCAAGCTTTAAATGCACAACCCACCAGTTCCGATTATCGAGCCAAGAATGGTTTAAACTGTTCTAAAGGACGTGGCCCGTTCAAAATTAAAAGTTAATATTATAAGCCGAGCTATCTCAGCTACAAGGCAAGATGGCAGCTGATCTATCATTCTGACCTACATTTCATGCATGCAATATAGCCACCTGGTAGAAATAATATAAACTTTGTATGAAATGGATTATAATGAATATATACTCCAGTGAAGAAATCGTGTTGGAAGCCATATTTCAGTGTTGCCTTAGTAATCAAAATTAATGCTTTTTAGTCGGTCAACACGATTGTACTCAATTGTAATGGTGTTTCCCTAAACATGAAAATAATTAGGCCTACATGTGATTAATAAATAAATTCACAAGTGGATTGCAATTGCATACAATCATGTTGACTGAATGAAGAGCATTAATTTCGATTCTAAGTCATTTTTGTCTCAATCGGTTCCTTCTACTGTACATTATTATTTCTTTCTTTCTTTCTTTCTTTCTTTCTTTTTTTCTTTCTTTCTTTCTTTCTTTCTTTCTTTCTTTCTTTCTTTCCATCTATGGGTTTGCCCTATTTCGTGTGTATATTTTTCTGTCTTCAGTTTTCCGTTTGGACAGTTAATAAATCCCCGTTTATGTCCCTTGAACCTCTGGGCTTGAAGAAATTGATAAATGAGTGAATGAAAGAAAGCTAACTGAAATTTTTCTTTTCTGAGTATTTGAGTCCATGTTTGTGTGGTTTTGGTTGTTGATAGTTAATAGGATCTTATGCTTTCATATTTGAGCACGTGTTTTTTTTGTTTTTGGTTGATTTATATTTTGAAATTTTTATAATTACCACGTTGTCATGTGGATTTCTGTCCATGTGACAATAAAGAATACTTAAGTTAAGTAGAAGCCTTTTTAGGCCAAAGTCTATTCGGAGTTGGTAATAAGCATCAAGGGTGGAACGCTTAATTCAGCGTTTGACGGTTGTGCAAACGCCTGAGCCAACAGTGTGCTGCACATGTTTCTGCGAGCCAACTCTCTCACAAAACATTCCCTTGCGCTTAATGTCTCCATGCCTACTGTGCTCGAAAAGCTAATAGCAATTACTGTATATAATTTAAGTCTGTGAAAATTGCAGCAGCAACAACAACAACATGTGATTAAAATTAACCTTAAACCACAGATCAGGTTCATGAAAATACCAAAAGAAGTAGTATGTTACTACAGTTTTAAGTTGACAGTATTGACAGAAGGTGGAATTGTATTAGCCTATTTTAGGCCTTACCGTTTGTTCTCATGCATTTCGCATCGTCATGGGAAATGAGTAGATATGTGAAGTTTTGAAGCCTTTTTTTTTTCAGTGTTGACTGAACAAGCTATCAATTTATACTTTTAAGTCGGTCAACACGCTCTTGCCGAATTAGGGGTGCGAAAATTATTAGAATAATTCGATTTGTTTTTCTCCGAATTTCCAAACATTCAAATTATTATTCAAATTATTTTTACACCTCGATAGTTAGCCCATCTAATATAGTATACCCTGATTGGGCAAAAGCTTGTTGACTGATTGAAAAAGTATAACCTTAATTGATAAATGAGTAGTAAGAAACATAGGTAAAACAATAAAATTGTATGGCAATAGACAGCTTTGACAAGATGGAAGAGACCTGTACATGATTTAGTATCTTGGCAGCAGGAGTGTGGTAGATCTCTACTTACAATTAATATAAAACCAAGTCCCCGATTTTTGGATGTAACGGGTAGGGCTTAACCTCAAGAACCACTGGATGGATTTTGATGCGGATTTCACCATTCTGTAAAGGATTTCTCGAGGAAGGTTTCTGTAGGAAAACATTCATTTATGACATAAGGAAGCCGAGCAGTAACAATTTCAGTGAATCAAGTCGAAGAAAAACCTGCCGTCTGTCCGCCTTTTAAGCTTACGCTGGGTAAACCGTTAAAAATATATATACAGGCAACAATGAGTGTAAGAGTTGTTCAGCATGAAAAGTACTACAAAAAAGTCCGGCACAGCATCGCCCACTATAAGTGTTTTTACGTTTTCATTTCTTCCAACAATCTCCATTCAGTGGAAATTTAAATTACTAGCTTCACACCGAGTTTACGAGCTCACGAGTGAGTCTATCACCCTAGCTTCGGCCAGCATCAATCTGTCGAGTCGTGTCGAGTTAAGACTTCAGGGCAGTTTGCAGTTTCACTGTTCACCTCGGATTTTCTGAATTACGCCTTTTAAGCGTACACTGGGTAAACCGTTGAAGATACGTGCGAAGTTTGGACAAATAAAGGGAGCATTGGCATAAGGGTTGCTAGTTATTGAAATAAAACACACGCGAAAAACAAATGGCGTAAGGAACAAGGTCGGGAAGTCGGATGGAACTTTAAGACATAGGCTATTTAAATTTATGTTTATAGTACACTGAATTCGACGAGACTCCGAAAGTCACAGATATTGTGCGTTTCGCGTGTGTTCATTTCTGAGTAATCACAGTGGATTCGGGATATATCATACATAAGTTTGAGGGAACTTGGTATAACTTAAGGGTAGCACAAATTATTGTTCTGACAAACAGAAGGGAGCTATGGCATGTGGGTACTCGTAATTAGGAGATAAAGGCTAAATTAGAAATGTGCACGTTAGATGAAACTATTCGTATGAGCCAACTCAGATGGTTGAATCATCTGATACGAATGGGGAAGGGGAGATTACCTAAGAGGTTAATAAACACTGCTATGGAGGGTAAGATAAGCAGAGGTAGACGACCTAGGAAGCGTAGGTTTGACGATTTAAAGGCGAGAGGGGTGGAAGCAGGGGAGGTCGCAGTGGTAACTGCTAATAGGGTATCGTGGAGGCGACCCGTTACCAAACAGAAGCTTGCAGACTAGGCTGGATGATAAAAGGCAAGACAGTCTCGATTGATTATGAATGAAAGAATGGTCCAAGTGTAAATCCTACTCGGTTCTTCTCCAAAGCGCAGAAACTGGATAGGCCTAGGCTTATAAGAAAAAGTACATCTTAATATTGCATTAATATGACGCACATATTTCCGTCATAAACTCAAAATGAAGGTTAATTTTTATTACAAAATAGTACACAATAATATTTCAGTTTATAGCCAGTAGCTTATCCTAGTGTATAACCATGAAACACGTCAAAAGCATATGTGACCATGCCAGGAAATAAAATTGGTAGCTTAAAAGGGCAAATCCCTAACCCTACTCATAACATTGAGAGCAAATGTGACAGGCACGCTGCAGGTGCACATGATATTGACGGAGCCCTCTCTCGCTTTATAGCTGGCTATAGTTTATGCTGGTTGGGCAGTGTTTGTCTGGTTATGAGAGATCTATATCACAGTACTTTACAACCATCTTATCCGACCTGCCCCAACAACGCGGCCGGCACTGTATTAAATGACCCATCGCAGCTCCTTAATAAAGAAACAAATCTAGAAAGATAGAGAACAATCCTACCATGCTTTATGCATGAAACTAAGGATGGGATGGTTCTTGGTCCATCATCGAAAGCCGAAAATAAAACGTTTTCGAGAAGGTATTTCAAGGCGAAACAGGTTTGCGGGCTTTGAAACCTGATGAAAAAATCATTTTCGTAAAGGTATTTCAGGATGAAACAGGTTTGCGGGCTCAGAAACCGAATTAAAAGAACAGTTTTTGTGAAGGCATTTGAAGATGAAACAGGTTTGCGGGCTTGGAGACCAATTGAAAAAAAAGTCGTGATGGTATTTCAAGATGAAACTGGTTTACTGGCTTAGAAACCGATTTTAAAGAACACATTTTCGCGAAAGTATTTTAGGATGAAACAGGTTTGTGTGCTTGGAAATAGAATTTCAAAAACATTTAACATTTTTGTGAAGTTGTTTCAGGATGAAACAGGTCTGTGGGCTTGTAAATAGAATTTTCAAAAACTCAAACTATTTCGTGAATTTATTTTACGAAAATCAGACTTGTGTGTGGTCTTGGAAGTAGAATGTCCAAAAATTTAAACATTTTTGTGACTGTAACTTATTTCAAGATGAAACAGATTTTTATAGGCTACTTGTAAATATAATTTCCAAAAATGAATCATTTTCAACATGCAACATGTATGCTGGATTAAATTTTTTGCTAGTCCTTTTAATACTGACTCCAAAATGACGGCCCGTGTTCAGAAGAAAAGTCGTTAAATGTCAGTGATTGCTTCCTCTCCTTCCCTTCCGAGGAGGGGGGCTCTGGGTCCTTACTATGGCTGCGACATTGCATAAAACATACATGTTGGAATGAACGTAAACATTGACACTACTACGGCGTGCAAGATAGGCCTAACTAAATAATTCGTCAGTTGGCACTTCCATTTCTGCTGTGTGTGGAACAGAAAAAAAGGTTCGAGTTGAGGAGACTAACTTCGTGACAAGAGAGAAGTGTATATAGAATTTGTCTGAAAACCTGTGTTATAAATAATACACTTTATTCCGTTAATGTTAAGTCGCACTGTTTGCCAAAATAAACAAACAGTCCACGTTTATCAGCAGACTAGTAAAACATAGGCTAAGACTTTCCCCAAACCTGTTTTAACTTGAAATGACCTTCACAAATAATTGGATTGGTGACTGGAGCTACTTGCCGCACATTATTAGATCACATTATGCTATTGACAGCGCAGGGTCGATCCCAAACGAAATGTCTAGAATAAACAATTATTCCCTGCACCAAATAGGCTATACATGGGATCTAAACATTGAAATTATAACCATCTGCGAGAAGGGGCTTTGTTATTAGTCAACACAATGTTTGACCATGAATCTGGTGTTTTCCAATATTTGCCAGAGGTCCGCAATACAAAATTGATAAGAAAGCAAAGTTCTTGCATGCCCTTTGTTCGTAGTAGCCTATAGAGAGTCTCCAGGTACGCGTGAAAAGAACCAATCATTACAGGCGAATCTAAGGCGAACCCTGGCGCTCTGGAATATTGTTAACACCGCAAAAACCCCAAATAATATAGGTTAAAGAATAAGTTAGTATTCTCGGCCGTGATGGCTTTCATCTTCTGTACGTAGGATACATAAAATTCGACAAATTTTTAATCATTTTCTTCTCCTTAAACTGTTTCTGCTTATGCAGGTCGTTCACTTAGCCTCCTATTTTTTCCCTTTCTTCCACAAACTATCGTTCAGCATTTCCTTGTAGGCTATATCATTATCTTTGCTTTTGTAGGTATTTCCCAATTTCTAATTATATTTAAAACACAATAGGCTACGCCTAATAACATTTTGAGCATGAATTTATCCTCTCCAAATTTTTTTTCTTTTGTGTCTCCTTTTCTCGTATGCTTACTTCCGAGATACTTAAAAACTTCTACCTCACCGGGTGAGTTAGCCGTGGTCGTTACAGCATGACTGCTGGCAGTCGCTCACATCCGGGAGGCGAGGAGGTTCGAATCCCCCCGCCGGCAACCTTGAAGATGGTCTTCTGTGGTTGCCCATCTTCCTTCCAGGCAAATGCCGGGGTTGGTCCCTAACTATAGGCCACAGCCGCTACCTTCCAAATCCTCGACCTTTCATTCCAACTTTCCTCCCCAACGGTACTTGTAGCTCACCCATTGGGTGTCCGTCTCGAAGCAGCTTCAAAACTGGCGAGCCGAACATGTCCTCGGACACTCCCGGCACTAAAAGCCATACGCTAAAAAAAAAAACTTCTACCTCTATAGTAATTACTTCATTATACCTTTCATGTTTCATCTTGTCATTTCCTCAGCTGATTTTCATCACTTTTTGTTAAACGTATTTCCATTACTGTTTCTCCCATTATCCTATATAATGCCCTAAAATTGTCGAAAAAGATGAAATAATGACTTACGATCCGAAAAGTGTTAAATAGGCTAGTGGTAAATAAAAATGTGTTATTCCCCTCCGCCACGACGTAGCATGGATTTCTATATTAGCGGCCATCCTTTTAATCCAAAATATATAAAAAGAGATAGGCCTACATTTGAACAACATCCGACTCTTAGTAATAACTAGATTATAAAAATGAGAGCAATAATGTCGGCGACATTGGTAAGATTTGTATCTAATCAGCGTAATTGAGGATGTAGCTGGAAACTATTACCTGCACAAATTGTGTACTCAAGACAATATCATTGTATTTTATGATAGTCATCAATTATACTTCCGGCTTATGTTTTCATAAACATATCTTTATTATCATTTCGTTTAATTTCCAGTAAACCATGCACCTGATGGCTGACTGTATAACAGTAAAACAAGGGTAAAATTCGTTCGTCCTAACTTCACTGACATTGTTGTTCAGGTAATAAAAGAACTGGTTTAATTTACGCTCTAATTAAATTGCCCCTGTGGAGTTCTCACAACTTACACTGCATAGGTCCGATTCTCATCCGATATTTAGCGTATTATGTAAACAGATCATAAACTTAATGATTCATCAAATTAGTCATTCCTTAACACGCAGTGGGTTCAGCTCATTTTAAATGCACGATGTTATCTTCAAAGCGCCATATTCCTTGTGATATTTACTGAAAATCCATTCCTTGTGGCATGAGAAACCGCTCGGTTCAAGGGCTGTTACGTACTGTCCTGAGATATATTTCCTGAAGTCTCTCTCTACTTCTTCAGAGCCTCTTCTTCTGGCGCATTACAAAATCAAAGCCCTTAAACGTTTAGGTGCTGAGTTAGCTGTTTGCAACCTAAGTGCTGAATTTTGTCATTCGCACTTTAAAAATATTGAAGAAGCCGTAGCTCGTAATTTATCAAAGGGGTCTTAAAATGTCAACAGCAAAAGTTTGGTGCTTTTCAGTCGGTCAACACGATTGCAACCAAATGAGATGGGTTATTCCCTAATCCTGAAAAAAATTACATGAGATTAATTAATAGGCCTAGGCTACACTTGGATGACCAGTTTCGATCGTCAAGCGATCATCATCAGACATTACACTTAGGCTATAACATCTACGTCTAAAAGAATGGGTGAAAATATTTAGTAGCCTGTAGGCCTACGATACAATATGAATTGACCATTTACAACAACCACATATTCACTCCAAACAGGCAACTTCTGGAGGTCAATCACCACTTCCAGTATCTCTACAAAACACCACATAGACTACAACTACTAACAAATACTGACGAGTTGCATTATCTCCACTAATGCTGCAACTAAATAAGTGTAGCCTACATAGCCTATTGTAAATATTTTCACCCATACTTTCATGCGTAGATTTTAGCCTAGTGTACGTGTAATGGATCTGATGATGATCGCTTGACGATCGAAACTGGTCATCCAAGTGTATTTATTAATCCCTTGTATTTTTTTCAGGATTTGGGAATAACCCATCTTATTTGGGTACAATCGTGTTGACCGACTGAAAAGCACCAAACTTTTCTTTACTAAGGCAACACTGAAAAATAACATCAAACACTATAGGCTAAATGTCAACAGGTTTTGCGTCTTTATTAATCAAAATGCAAATTCTAATTCGTATGGTTATATTAAATCTTATTTTGAGACAAATCAAAATTGTAGTGCCCACCCTTACATCATCTTCATACCAGGTTAAAAAATATAGGGGCAGATGACCTCGTAGTTCCTCCCCTTAAAACAACAATAACTAACTAACTAACTAACTAACTAACTAACTAGAGACCAAAATAAAATTAGTTCCTAAAGGGATTAGGAAACTACTGAAACTAGTAGGCTACTAGTACAAAAAATCATATTCTTTGATCCAAATTTATATCAGGTGGGAAAAAAACCTGCCATGCTTGTTTACATCACAGATGAATTCCAGCTGTTGAGGACAGACGTGAGACAATACAAAGTGTCTTTTCTGCTTTTCAATCGGTCAACATGAATGTGCGCAAAAGTTTGGGTGGGGTACAAATTATAAATATGTAAGCACGCTCCTGGAAAAAATTACATGTCTTAATTAGTTATAAAACTTCAATGGTCAATTTGGGATAACTAATTAAGACATGTATTTGTTCCAGGAGTATGTTTACTTAGACTATTTATAATTTGTACCCCGCCGAAATATTTGGGCACAATCGTGTTGACCGACTAAAAAGCAGCAAATACAATTAGTATAGGCAACAATGAAAAAGGGAATCACTAATACAAAGTGATCTGTTAGTTACTTCTGGAAGGAAAAATTCCAAACTCAAGTAGTAGGCTACTTTATAATGCCCAACAATCGCAGAACATCGACTCGGCACTTAGAGCTCAGCAACTTGAAGTGAGACCCTGGCGACAGCGCTAGCTCTGTCAGCCAGTGTGACAGAGAGGAGGGCGAGCTTGAGCGAGAGAGTGGACTGTGAACGCTTGTCAACACATCTATTGGCTCCCAGCCATCGATGGTCTACACCCCTCTGCACAGATATTGGTCTTGCTTGAGTTGGTCAGAGCGGGCAGGGGGAAGTACTTTTAGTTCGCATTTTTTCCGGGGTTTCAGTTAGAGTTGCTGAGCTCTATCAGGGAATATGAAGAAAATAAAAGTTCTCGTGCACCGTATATGGTCAGGCAATTCAACCAACGGGTTAATTCAACTTTTACTAAAATATTATACGTAAGTTACGGTGGGCCATCTCTGTTTAATTTAACAGGATACAATCTATATAGGCTATGTGTATATAGACCTAATAGGCCTATGCTAAGGTGTAGCCTATGTTTCACAAAGCTCAAGCTCCTAAACCAGAGAGACTTAGAAGGTGTGGTTTGTACCAACATCTTCCAAATCGTCTCAATAGTACAGGAGAAATCTTGCATTTCTTGAAAAGTCAACGGAAATATATTTGTTTAAAAAGATTTTTTTTAACAAATCAACAAGACGATAGCTCCTAGCAGAACAGTGTCACGTCCAGCCCGTATTACACAAGAGCCAGGTGGGTAGTCTGTACACATGGGGTGCACACAAAAAAAGAATAGGCTATTCAAACGGAATTACCCGCAACAGTACCGGGTGAGTTAGCCGTGGTCGTTACGGCATGACTGCTGGCAGTCGCTCACATCCGGGAGGCGAGGAGGTTCGAATCCCCCCGCCGGCAACCTTGAATATGGTCTTCTGTGGTTTCCCATCTTCCTTCCAGGCAAATGCCGGGGTTGGTCCCTAACTATAGGCCACAGCCGCTACCTTCCAACTCCTCGTCCTTACATTCCAACTTCCCTTCCCAGCGGTACTAGTAGCTCACCCATTGGGTGTCCGTCTCGAAGCAGCTACAAACCTGGCGAGCCGAACATGTCCTCGGACATTCGCGGCACTAAAAGCCATACGCTAAAAAAAAAAAACTCAACAGTGACGAATTGCAGTCTGATTTCATAGATATCGACAATTTGCTTAAAAAGTGCGTTTAAACATTAGACCTATTTATAGAAGCCCGCATAACAGTAAAGCCGGGCGGGTAGTTACTGAACATGCGAGATTTCTCGCACATGTCCCCTAGTTATAGTTAATAGGCTACTTGTATTTCACATAGGTTCTTTAATGACTTGAATTTCCTTAGCTAATCGTTTCATCTCTAGTAAACTACCACACCTTACATCCGAGACAATCTGTTTAAAGTTTGCTAATCCTGGGTGTCTTAGTAACTTAAGTGACCTACCAACCTATCTCTTTTCTTCATTATTAGTCACCACAAACATCTCTCCTCTCTCACTCGTCTTAATGCCTCTTAATTTGTTACTCTATCAACCATTCTAAACTTCATCATTCTCCTGTAAGACGACATTTTAAATGCTTCTATTCTCCTCTCTTTTGCTGCGCCATCAGCTCAAGTTTCACTTCCATAGAGCGCAACACTCCTGTCCATGGCTTTCGGAAATGACACTTAAATTGATAGGCCATTAGTCGTTCCTTAACATGCTCTGGCCCATAACATAGGCTATTTGATGTCAACAGATTTATTTTCTGAGGAACAAAAATCAGTTCGCAATTCGATAGATTACAACTGAAGGGGGAGAGCCAAAAAGTAGAAATATTAATTTTATGACTGTCTTGTACCAAAGAAGTATATAAAACACGCAGCAGAATCTCAGACACCATACGAAAACGAAGGGTTAAATTCTTTGGACATGTTTCAAGAATGCCTGACGACAGACTTATTAAGAAAATGTTTAACCACTTCAACAAGCCCAATAGAAAAGACATAATTTATTATACAACACATAGGCATTTATATTAAAAAATATCCGAAGAAATATAGATTTGTTTGCTACCAAAACCAAGCTTCCGAATTTTGAAAATTATAATCAATTCAAAATTTCTTCAGTTACATCGCATTAGTTTTTTGGAATATTTTACAATGTCATTCCTGGATTTACTAATAGCTCTTCAATGATCTACCAGTGGAGTAGTCCAAAGTAGGCTACCTCCAGGCGGCAAGCATTCAGCAGGTTTTATCTAAGTGTGAAGATGGTCACATCTAGTATCCCACATTTTGTTATTCTCTCGCTCTTCGTGAAGACGTTTTAGTGCTGATATTGAACAGAAAATACTCTTCTCCTAGATTTCAAACAAGCTCTTACTTGATGGTTGGTAACTATAGAGTTGGTGTAGGGTTTCTTTTACAATGTTCTGGCATGTTTTTCTTCTGCGAGTGCAGCATAATTTATACGGCATCTTCTTGCAGATAGTTAAGCTACATAAAATATTTTGAGGGTAACTTACACCACCATCGCAGCCGTTTTTTGCCCCTGGCAATCTCTCAGCGTAGAAATTGAGTTTCTTACAACGCCTGCCCCATAAATTACAGTTTACAAGCTCTTACTCTGTCATATTTGATTAATTGCACCAGTGGATGATAAGAAAACAAAATAATCTTAACTTTCTCTTTAGGTTTATAAACACGCAACTTTAAATGCCTCGACATTAGCGTGAGAGAAAATAAAAATAGTAACATACGTCATCAATGCATGTTCACAGAATTCCTTAGCTGAGGAAACCACAAGAACGTCAACCCGTCAATCGTGGGGAAACTCAAATCATCGGTACGGCTAATCATAGGCCACGGTGGGTGAGTGGATAGCGTGTCGGTCTACTAACCCCAAGATTGCAGGTTCGATCCTGGCCGTGGTAAGTGATTTTTGAAAGGCGGCAAAAATACGACACGCAAGTCATACGATGTGGGCATAGTTTCCATGGATGTGTGGATAGCGGATAAGCTGCGGATAATATTTTGAGTAAATTTGCGGATAGTTTTTAGAATAAGTAACAATCTGAACTTATCGTTCCTAGAACCCGGGTGTTTATGGCATTTCATATTTTTTCCGTTAAGTACTTTCCATGACAAATCTATGGTGCTTATACTATTTAAGCTAATCTCATTCAAAGTAAGCATTAGGCTAAGCATAATTAACACTCCGAAATGAAAAGGGTTGCAATTCTGGATGTATAACATTCTTAACTTAATGCGAATGGCCTGCCCAGCTCAGGTAGGTGGGATTTCCAAGACTGCTTAGTTTCCCCCATGCTTGCCGATTCGTGTAAGTGTTAAACATAGCGTAGGCCTATAGTCTGGATTTTGTCCTTAGACTACATGTTCCAGAGATTCCCAGCCTAGTTTTTCTGTCATTCGAGTGACACTAACTTACTTCTGGGATTAAAATAAATGTATGTTCGTAATGATAACAGCTCTATTACATTAGACTATCTAAGTAAGTTGCATATCTATATAAGATAAGTAGATAAATTGCAAATGGTTGACTCAACTAGAGTAATCGGAGGAAAATTCGAATGCGAAATGTTGCAATGCAAATATACGTAAATATTCGAGATGAAGAACTAGTTTAGGCCTAAGTGCCATGGGTATGATTCAAATCTGAGTTGTCGAAATTCGAGTAGGCCTAATGGTGGTTCGAGACATCGAGGTTTTACTGTGCATAGAACTCGTTATCGTAAGTTATGCTAATCAGGCCTGTCTTCCATCGCCCGAGGATATATTCACCGTGGAGTCTGTCTACAAGACCGGCAAACTACCTCAGCCTAATATTAGGCTACTCATCAAATGTTCCTGGCCGCCAACCATGAATAAATGCATGATTTTATTTTTTCTCGAGTGTTCTTTATTTTCCATTTTTGCTTTCGTAACATTATCTGGCCTGTGAGTTAACCTATCGCCTCCGACACTTTTCATACAATTGGCCAGGCCTATTATAATTAGCCTTATCTTAATTTGGCTTACAAACCGATCGTAAATATCTTACCTGCCACTTTAACGGCCCAACCCGCCGGTGGATGAAGTAATGAAGGATCTGCACCCACTGATTGCGATCTTAGGTCGAGGTCACAGACAACTTAGATGTGGTTGTCTCTCTCTCTCGCTTTTTTTTTACTTACTCGTGGATTTGCTTCTTTCTTTTTTATCGCGATTTATATAAGAGAAGGTAATGGAAAGGTTGGTTCTTTGTTACACATAGTTTCAAGTAAGACATGAACAAAAGTCGTAACTGTTTTACGTCTCGTTCTTATTTGTAAAAGGTTAGATGTCTACGGCGAACAGGTTTCTTGCTGGAAGCCAGCGTCAGAAGAAGAGGGGGCCATCATTTCCTCTCGCAGATCATTTCCTTTGCAAGTTGTTTCGTGGCAAGGCATTGAGTTCATGGTCGTAAGAACCTTCTCAAATTAGAGGTTTACACTAAATATCAGCACACTGTTAACTATGCCCTAAGTTCGAGAGTAACTCGATTCCTGTAACATCATTTATAGTAGGCTAACCGTTATTTTTGGGTCAACGGAAAGGTAATGTCGCGACGGTACTAAATATAATAAGTAACTTATAGCGGACCTATGCAGCTTTATTGGTACAGTATAATTTAATGGTCACTACATTAACCACCTGACATAAGGACAGTTTATGCTTTCAAAACTGATGATAGTTGAATCTTTCTGCCAAATTGCGGAGAATTTTCATGCCGAAGTGCTAGTATTTCTAAAAATCAAATAGACTATTATATAGGCCTACGTATCTAGCCTACTTGACGTACTGTAGTCTAATGTGTTGGATAAAAATTTAAAAAATTAAAACTAAAAACATTTCACTATCAATTAGGCTAAAGTGTAAAAATAAAATATAAATATAGGAATAAAATTCATGAAAATAAAATTACAACAATAAAAGAAAATTAAAATAATAAACATAGGCCTAACTATACAAAATATGAAAATAATTGTAAAAAAAACAATTCGAAATTAGTTAATTATTTAATTCAATAAACATATCAAAATTAAATCTATAACCTAAGAACATAAATTGGAAATTAAAAATAAGTATATAAACATTAAAATTAAAGAAACAAAAATGACATTATTTATAATATTATCATAATGAAAATAAATGAAAATGTAGAAACACATAAAAGTAAATAAATAGTTTTGCTCTATAAAGGGCTTGACGAATCATAGTTCTAGCAGGGACTATAGCCTTGCTCATTTGTTAAAATGCACTTTCTAAACAAATTGCCGATATTTATGTTGTCAGACTGCAATTCATTACTGACGCGGGTAATTCTATTTATTTTGAATGCTCATTTGTTAAGATTGGTTACTTGTGAGCGCCCATGTGTAGGCTATAGACTATACCATCACTGGCTACGTGGCGCAACGGTAACGTTCTCACCTGCTGTGCGGAAGCTTGAAGGATTGAATCCCGGTGCAGTCAGTTGGCATTTGAGGGTGCGCAAATGTGAGCGACCCGTGTCAGTAGATTTACTGGCACGTTAAAGGTCCCCTACGGGGAAAATTACGGCACTCTGGCGTCTCTCAAAGCCGTAGTAGTTAAGAGAGACGTTAAACCAATAAGATACTGTTATGCGGGCTGGACGCGACACAGTTCTAGCAGGGGCTATCGTCTTGTTTATTTGTGGGGAGCCTAAATGTCCTATGCTAACCATGTTAATTTTCAGCTTATTTACCATTTCCTTAGAAACTATTTGCCTAACAGGAACTAATGGCATTCTTTTATGGATGTTCGTAGATTCTCTCGCATTAGGCTACTTTAACACAGCATAGGCTAACTCGTCCTAAAACAAAAACTGTCGCCGTTTCCTCAACTCATGCAAAAATCTTTGATTTCAGTTTATTGCTGGTCTAGAATAAATTTCCTAACATAAAAATTAGCTTAAGTTTTTGCGCAACTTTGCAACTTCCAAAGCTGAAATTTATAGAAATAATTCCTCGTTATTGTTTAGGTATATGTGTTAGGCTGTATTTTAACACAGCCTTTTAACACAGCTATTTGAAAAGAGAAAATTTTTGATATTTCAAGGATTTCTTTTAAATGGCGTAGGCTAATATTAATAAACTTTCACGACCATTTCCAACAGGCAATGTTGAAAAAAAATAGGTACATTTTGAAAAACGGTTGTGTTAAAATATAACACATAGCCTAAACTATAACGATGAATTATTTCAATAACTTTCAGCTTTGGAAGTTGAAATGTTACGCAAAAACCTAGGCTGATTTTATGCTCAGAAATGTATTATAGCAATAAAATAAAATCAAAGATTTTTCCATGTGTTAAGGAAACGGCGACAGTTTTGGTTTTAGGACGAGGTAGGCCTATGCTCCAACACCGCAACACCCGTTTTGTGTAATTATTTTTAATGTCCATTATTCGTAGTTTAATATGATGTAAAAATGAAATTTTAACAATTTTGAAGTATTTCATAATTTCGAAGCCCCTTAAACGCACTTTATAAATAAATAAATAAATAATAATAGTCTATGTAAATAAATAAATAAATAAATAAATAAATAGGCTAAATACTGTATATTTCTGTTGACAATTTAAGAAATGTAAGACATCTTTTGTTCTATTGAGAAAGTTCGGAAGATTTGGGTACAAACCACATTTTCTAACTCCCTCTGGCTTAAAAGGCTCTGGACATATTTTTGTAACATAAGTGATTTAAAAAATATGTTTTAAAACATCTTATTCAATACCATCAACATTTTATAGACTAGGCTAGCCTATATAGGCTAGTCAACAAAAGAATATTAATTAATTCAGAATAGAGTGAAGTTATTTGTTTTTAATCAAATAGGGGTATAAATTTAGCATTTTTCTATTGATATTTAAGATGATTATTTTATACAAACAGATACTCTTAAATTAATAGTGAATATTTTCTTCCTTATTATTAACTTTTTAGAATACTGTAGAATAATGTTAATTAAATTAGACTACAAATGCTTGCAGTTTTGTTTTATTTTGTTGTTATATTTAAAATTTCGTCAAAAAGAAACTACCAACCCTACCTGAAGAAAATTAAAATAGAATGGAAACTTGTACATTAATTTGATTTGTTTCAAAGTGAATAGGCCTACGATATTTGACTTAGGTGGACGATAAATATTTTTATATCTGTTCTGGGTGTTAGACGATTAATTCTCATTTTACGTCAATATGAACATTTTCTTTAGTCTAAGGTAGGCTATGTTTAAGTTCATATCCACTGTATGCGGAAGTTTTTATTTTATTTTTAGCTTATGTCTTTTAGTGCCGGGAGTGTCCGAGGACATGTTCGGCTCGCCAGTTTTGTAGCTGCTTCGAGGCGGACACCCATTGGGTGAGCTACAAGTACCGTCGCGTGTGAAGTGTTGTCTGGGGAGGAAAGTTTGAATGCAAGGACGAGGAGTTGGAAGGTAGCGGCTGTGGCCTATAGTTAGGGACCAACCCCGGCATTTGCCTGGAAGGAAGATGGGAAACCAGCGAAGACCATCATCAAGGTAGCCGGCGGGGGGATTCGAACCTCCTCGCCTCCCGGATGTGAGCGACTGCCAGCAGTCATGCGGTAACGACCACGGCTAACTCACCCGGTATGCGGAAGCTATTTTGTATCCCAAACATGTGCAATCCAAATAATGGGTATTATTTATAAATGGGTACAATGTCTTTTATAATAAAGGGTGTATTTTAAGTCGCAGTTTACCACATGCACAGATTAGGCTTATAGAAAGCTATTTATCCGTTAACTCAAATTGTGGGAAAACAAGCATGCCTATTTAAATACCCTAATCAGAAATAAACATTGAAATATTGAAATGCTGTTGAAAATTGACGTGTAATTGGAAAAATTGTTTCTTTATAAGAATACGATAAAAATGGGCGGTGATAATATTGTTAAATTATGATCTGAATGATGCTGGACTTTAAGGACGTTTTAAACTTTTGGAATTTGTTATTTAGTAGCTGTGTGAGCTGTCCCATATGAAAATATGGAGGGGTGTTGGTCAGAATAGTTCCGAGATTTTAAAATTCCGTTTTCCACCTCGCCAGCAGCCAGAGCTCGGGCGGGAAGCCTGTCCTGGTTGGCTAGCCTCGGGGAGATGTAGCGGCCATGATGTAGGTGTTATGTGCGCATGCGTACCGACCGGTTCACCTATACCATTGGTGGGGAGAGCTATAGGGCGTGGCTTCTGTCGTGTTCCAATGCAGCAGGGGACGGTCTGAGTTATGTACTCCGCAACGGATCAATGTTTAAACAATGGCAGGTCTGCTTCTCTGGTCGATAGGAAGAGCCATGCCGGCGCATGATAAAACAAAGTTGGAAACTAGGAGTTCTTTACTTTAGTTTAGATTAGTAGTGATTTATGAGTTTAATGCTACAGATATGCATTTAGCATTGTTCTTAGCAGCGGTGATGCATTGATAAAAGCCATGAAATAAAAAATAATAATTCACTTTGACAGCAGGAAAGCTTTCATCAAAACATTAACAAGACAACATGTGCATGCGTTTGACAAGCGTGATAAATCCAAAAAGTTCTGTGATAATTAAAGAAACAATCAAGCCATTATTGAATGATTTATTGACTGTAAGGTACCGCTTTTGCTTAACCCTTCAAAAACAATAATACATAATAATAATAATAATAATAATAATAATAATAATAATAATAATAATAATAATAATAATAATAATAATCTTCTTCTTCTTCTTTCCCTTCGGCTTTTCCCAATTAATTGGGGTCGCCGGAGCCAACCAGGCTCATTTTGGTTTTGGTCGGGGATTTAAGGCCGGATGCCCTTCCTGACACCACGTGATTTTCCAGGTGAAAATTCCACCCCGCTGTCACCGGGATTCGAACCCCGGCCGTCCGGGTGAAAGGCGAGAAGCTAAGCCACGGCGCCATCACGCTCCCCAATAATAATAATAATAATAATACATTATTATTATTATTATTATTATTATTATACAAATAGGGTCTAATAAATAATAGGCTATAATAATAATGATTAATTATAATAGACTATTAATAATAATATTTGTCCATCCCTTTTAGGCCTATTCCTGTTTATCACTGGATCTGGGATCAGATGCAATGAATTTCTAAGTGAAAGACACTTTTTACGGCCGGTTGCACTTCCTGATCCTGAACTCATGAGAGGAGTTGATAAGAGATAAAATTAATGAAACGGGACATGGAAGTGGAAGGAAACTGCCGTGGCCTATTAGAAGGTTCCGTGCAGGCATTTGTCTGGAGTTAACAATGAAAAACCACGGAAAACCATTTCAAGGACGGTTTATGGTGAGGTTCGAACCCACGTCTATCAAGTAAGCAGATAGCCTAGTGCTGCACGTTAGCGAGCGTAGTTACTGCTGCCGTTATAGGATAGTAATAATTGAATAATAATAATAATAATAATCTTTATCTCAGCCTTTTACCACGTCACGTAGTGTCAGCGTACTTTGCTGGATTCTTCCCTTCCATAAATGTCTATCCCATGCTTCCTCCGACTTCCACCCTTTTCCTCTGGGGTCTGCAATCTTGTCTTTCCATCTCAATTTTTGGTCTTCCTCTCCTACTATGACCTCTCAATTTCTAGATTTCCAAGTCTTTTCCCCACGTAGTCATCCTCTCTTCTGAGCACATATCCATAACATCGCTGCCTACTTTCCTGAACGTTCTTTCCTATGGGTCCCACTTTCATTGCTCCTCTGATGTAGGCTATTCATTCCCTCTTCTATCCTTTCTTGTCATTCCACTTTAACATTCCCATTTCTGCCACATCCGTCTTTTTCTCTTGGGCTTTTTAATTAGCTAAGTTTCTGCACTATAATAATAATCAGCGTAATACTGTAATAGACTAATAATAATAATAATAATAATAATAACAGTGGTAAAACCAGAATGCCTATATGCGAGTGAATGTCTAGTATTAAATTATAAATTAGACAAACTTGAAGTAGGCTGCCAGAAAGGATAATTATGAAAAAAATCTTAGGCCCAGTGAAAACAAGAGAAGTAGCCTATGGAAATTAAGACCTAATGATGAAATAGCCTATACAGGACTAGTCTATAGAAAGCATAACGGAAACGATAAGGAATAAGAGATTGTTATATTTTGGGCATCTTTTCAGAACGAATGATTCCAAATGAATAAAAAGCATTTTCAAGTAGGCCCACGATAGGGAGAAAAGTTCAACGACCAGCTGGATTCAAGAGGTAAAGAAAGATGTAGAAAGAAATAATAGGCCTAAGTTTATAAGAGGAGAAGACACTGTAGACAGAGAGATTTTCGAAAGAGGGTGTTAAGTATGGAAGGATTCCAGTGAAGACTGGAAAGGTGGTCTGAGGACAGAAAGAAGCAGCATAGTCTATGAATGAAGAAATATTGGAAAGAACGGAGGAGAAAACAACAAAGGGTGAAGAATTGAAATTGGCAGGCCTTAACGGAATGATGAAGAATAATAACAATCTTTCTTCGGCTTTTCCCATTTAATTGGGGTCACCAGAGCCAACCAGGCTAATTTTGGTTTTAGGCCGGGAATTTAAGGCCAGATGCCCTTTCTGGCGCCACGTGATTTTTATGGTGTAAATTCTACCCCGCTGTCACAGAGATTCGAACCCTGGCTGTCCGGGTGAAAGACGAGCAGCTAAGCCACTGCGCCATCATGCTCTCCAAAATTAATAACAATAACAATATTAATAATAATAAAAATAGACTAATACAGACTTGATAGGCCTATACAGTGCCTAACAAAATTTAAGACCACTAGCTTATTTTCAGCAAAAGCTTCCTGATCTTATATGTTTGTTTCAAATTTTGCCAAATATTTTTATGAAAATACTTTGATCTAATAGACATCCACCTGTACCAAGAACATTGTAATATGGCTTTCAGTTTTTGATTTCACATTTTTTTAATACAAGTGGAGTATCGAAAAACGAAATTTTCAACTATAAATTAATTATTAATTATTTTTATAAGTAATGTAGAATGTACACAAACGTTTTGGTAGTCTAAATGAAAAGAAAATCCCAAACAATTTCTTGCCATTTGGTAGTGGTTTTTGTACACCTGGCTTCTCAGAATAGACGAGGGAAACTGATTCCAGTTACTCGGAGTGTTGACCAAAACTTGAATCAAAAATATAAGACCAGGAAGCTTTTGTTGAAAATAAGCTAGTGGTCTTAAACTTTTGGTATGCACTGTAGGCCTAGACTCATCTGAAAGTACCAGTCAGTTATGGTTTGGCAGCATTTCAATTCTTTGGGTTGGGAGTTCACCTTTACAGTTGTCTAATTTTCGATATCTAATTAGGCCTACCATGGCAACATGTGCAAACACACTTAGGTTTTCGTTAGTTAAAGCGTGCGTGATATTTATAAAAGTTTACGAATTGACCAATAAAAAAGTACCCATGTTATTATGTTTTGGTCCCGGAACACCATCACTTTACCCTATTTCTTCTTAATAAATTTCACCGAATGTGGAAAGATGTGTATAAACCTTTTGGTAGCCTACATGAAAAAGAATCAAAAATTTTTTGCCGCTTGGTAGGCCTACTGATTTTTGTACTTTGGTAATGATAACAAATTGAAGCTAAAACTGATAAGCGTTCACTGGATAATAGCTTCTGTGAGGGTTGAGCTAGCGCAGACCAAACTTTCACCAGTCTGAAGCACATCATTTTGTCAACTAGCTCAACCTACAGTACATTGACCAGGGAAGCGTGACTAGAGTTAGGGACAGAATCGAAAGAACTACATGGTCACATAGTAGATTTCACAGGCGCAGAGACGATATCAGAGTAGCCTATAGCATGCAGGGGTGTGCAAATTATTAGACTCAATTTCAGTTTTGCAACTTGTAATTTTCTACTTTTCATGACTTGTGGAGTAAAAATGTTTGCTAATCGCTGAAATCGGGCGGAAGTGGATCGAACTGAAGTGGATCGGACGGAAGTGAAGACGCACTGCCAGCTGGATGTACAATTGAAAATATGTGTAGGCCTATTGGAAACAAGGCAGTGTGTGCTCTGTAGCGCGAGAATGATATGGGAATACAGTAGGCAGTGCATTTAGCAGGCTCTGGATTGACGAGCACAGTGGCAAATGTTTCACTGACTTTCATTTGTCATTGAGCAGTTTATGAAGCTTCACGTTGAAGGTTGAATATCACATGGGGTAGGACAAAGACGACAAATGACATTTAAGTAAGCGGCATTATTGTCAAGCTGTGGGTGAGTAGTCAAATATTAAATGCATAATAGAATGTTGTTATATGAGTGGAATAAAAGCTGTATTTTCATCATATGTGAGACTAGGTCATTTCATGATTGTAGGAAGCCATGTTTTGATTGTTTACGACGAACTGTATGAGAGCCTTGAGAATAATGAATGTTATAGCCTAGTTACTGAGGAATGTGCTCACAGTATTTGAGAGTACTGTCGACGTTGTGTGTCACTTTGTTATTATGAATTATTAATGTAAAAGGAGGGAAGGAAGCTTGTAGTTTTGCGTGTCCGTTAATCTCACGATCATGATCCACGGTACCTCCCTTTTACGTGGAATGAGAACCACAGGACATGGTATTTCAATTCGAAAATCTCACATGTATTGACCGGGAATCAAACCCGGTCTACCTCGGTGAGAGACTAACAGCTTGACCGCTGAGCCACAAATGTGACAGTAGCATATCTCCAATTCAATCTATACTTTCATCATAGTACCAGTATGAAAATGGAGTGTAAATTAACATTTTAAGAATGTCCAAGCTGTGTAGTATACGAGTAGGATAACATGTCAGATGTTACACATCATATGCGACTACTGTAAGGCACGTATCTTTTTTTTTCCTTTTTCTTTTAAGAAAAAGACAGTAGAATGATTGTTTATAATTTCAACTTGAAGAGGAGTTTTTCTAATGCAAAAAGTCACACGTTTTGTGTTAATTACTTTAGACTATTCTAGTTTTTGTGTAGGCCTACATTTAAAACTGAGGGATTCAAAATTCACCAATTACTGAGATCCGCCCTTGAACTATTCAGGGGCAGATGACCTCGTAGTTCCGCCCCTTAAAACAACAAAAATCAATTGAACTATGCAAAGATCCGTAGACCATGGATTGAAATCACTTGATTGAGAGGGTACAATCCAAAGCCAATAAAAAGGAGAAAGCGGACCTAGCTCAGGATTCCCAATTCCGAAAATTTCCAGACGCAATTCCCAATGGGAATAGCTATAGCCTAAGTGTACGCGGGATAAAACACGAGTAATTTGGGAATTAAAATATATCAGCAAATGGCCAATAAAATGTTTTTAAATAATAAATTAAGACCGATTTAAATCCATTATTTCATTCCAATAAATCGCACACCTCTGTAAAGTAAAGAAAGAAAAACTAACTGTTGTGAGGATAGAGAATAAGCTAGCGCGGTAACTCGCGCCCAGAATGGCGGCCAGGCAATGTTCATCGCCCGTCTTATTGCGCGCTCCCACGCCACGTTATTCCATTATCAACATCCTACTCCACGTATTTCTTGATCTGTGGTAATTTCCCGTTCTCCCTCTGCTTCAAACGTCTTGCTAACCACACATTGCACTGTAGCCCTTCGTTTGGCGTAATATGCTATTAACTTAAGTCTATTATCACTCAGTCTCCCTGTAGAGCTCATTCTACCACTTCATTTGCTTTCATTTTAACGCCACCCATATTTCGACCACAACTGGCATTTTAAATGTCTCGAGACCTACAGTAGACTTGTTCTTTTGAAGACACCTCAACTATCTTCATAGTTTGGACCGATGCATAACCTACAAAGAGGCCTAGCTTCAGGATAGTGTAACGATTGGTTAATTTTCTCCTTACCTATAGGCCTGTACTGGCACTCCACGATTCATATAAATCATTATTATTATTATTATTATTATTATTATTATTATTATTATTATTATTATAATTATTATTATTTTACATCGTTATGCCCTACTCAGGACCACGGTTGAACCTGCTTAGCTGATGTGTTGGCCTTCTTTTCCTCCCAACATCTCTTCATCCTCTCGCCAAGCTTCTTCCTTCGTTCTTCTGTCCAAGTTATAGTGACTGTGGTGTTGGGTTTGTCTCCAAATTGCTGACTGTCGATTTTGGTGCTGAAATTACATCTGTCCTGTACAACGTCTTCTGAGATGTTGATTTCCCGGATATCTGTTTTTAATGAAAGGGCTAGGTTGAGAATTCTTTTAGTTAGTCAGTTATTGTCCATTCTAATAATACGTCCGTAAATTTTCAATCGCCTTTTCCGAAAAGTGTGAGAGATTTTTACAGATTGATATTATATTGATAGCCTATTGATATTATATTATTATTATTATTATTATTATTATTATTATTATTATTATTATTATTGTGTCGATTTTGTCCTAATGTGGACCGCGGTAAACAATCAGCCGACTTGCCAATCTCCCAGAATTTCTTCATACGGTCGCTAAGTCTCCTCCTTCTGTTTCAGACATAGCCAATGACCTAGGTTTTTGAGCTAGGCTATGTTTCTTTTCTGTTACTCTTTGCATTCATTAACCTTCCCTCGAAACCATGTTTTGTTTACTGTATCTTCTGATTTAATTCCAACTTATTAGGCCTATTTCAAATTAATTATATTATTATTATTAGCCTGTGAGTATTAGGCCTATTTCATTATTTCAGTCGAATGGAAAGATTACGATAGAACTGATTGAAGAGGTAGGCTATTGGACGGACCGTAAGAACCAAACAATAGCCTACAACTGTCAAAAATAAAAGGGAAAATGTAACGAGTTTAGTGGTCCAATCTAACCAATAAATTAAATAGCCTAAAAGAAGTAAATAAAATTATTGCGATAACTATTGCTTATATTATTATTATTATTATTATTATTACTGCTATCTACTGTAGTCTAAGTGTTAACGTTCATCAAGAGTTACATAGGCCAATACCCAGTGCTTAATTTGTAAAAAAAAAAAAAGAAGTTCCGTGAAGAACTATACAGCCTACTTTTCATGCCAATGATTATTCTACAGTATATGAACCTATCTAGAAAAATGACGAAAACAAGTTGGTAATATCGAAATATCTAATTAGTTCAAAATATACCTGGTATAATGTAGCTTAATAGAGCACTACAGTTGGCAGCCCTGGTGACTGAATATATTCTTAGTTCCACCTCTTAAGGTACAGAATACAAAATTTGGTTGAAGTCCAATGGACGTTACATGCAGTTAGACACTGGATCTATCAGCACCCGTAAAAGCATGTTGACAACAATACCATGCGCGTGCTGGTCAGAAATAATCTGAATTATTATGATATCTTGTTGTGCCAATTTTGGATGAAATACATTTGTTAGTATAGAAGTTACATGTATTTTAAAATTGGACATATCAGCAGGCATAGAGTCATGTTGGCAGCACTGCCTTGTATTAATTACTCCAAATTAATCTAGAATGTCAGGTGCTATACGTGTGTAAAGTATAGAGCTGTTGGCTTGCATACTTTCTGATTCATTGATATTAGGGTAAAAATAATATAGACAGCATTTATTAACAGTTGGCAGCCTGATTGCTCTTAACAATACTTATAGTCATATCTGTTATGGTACACATAGCACATACGAAATTTGGTTGAAATCCAACTGATAGTATAGAAGTTACATGTATTTAAAAATTGGTACTATCAGCAAGCTTATAATCATGTTGGTAGAACTGACGTATATAAGTTACTCCAAATTAATCTAAAATGTCAGAATATGCGTGTGCATAGTTTAAATCTGTTGGCTTGCATACTTTCTGATATATTGGTATTTGGATAAAAAAATAGAGAGAGCAATTATTAACAGTTGGCAGCCCTGGTGGCTCTTAAGAATACGCTCAGTCATATCTGTTTATGTACATATATTACATACAAAATTTGGTTGAAATCCAATTGATAGTGTAGAAGTTATATGGATTTAAACATTGGACCAATCAGAAGGCTTAAAATTATTTTGGCAACACTGTCATGGTTGGCCTCCAGGAAATTAAACTGAAATAGTCTTATCTACATGTGTGCCAATTTTGGAATAGCTCCCATGCATACCTTGCAAGATATCCAACATGGAGCTCAAATTTCTAGTGCGTTTTTTCAGCAGTTGGTAGCACTGACATCATTTTCAAATATGGACGTGAGCTATTCCCGTGCAGATCTTTACTCATGCTAAATTTGGTTTTGATTGCTGCAGCCGTTTAGGAGTTGATAGGGGGACACACACACACAGCCAGACAGACAGAAGGACAGACAGACAGACAGACAGACAGATACACATTTTCCCGGATCGATCTCATAAGTCTACTTTTTCCTCATTTTTGCAAAATGTGAAAAGTAGGCTAAAAATAGGTTCCGGTACTGTGGGCTACCGGGTGGTGGTGGGAGGGGGGGGGGGGGGCTTTATGGAATATTGAAATATAGAGTTCTAAAAACGATATTTTTACGCTTTTCTGAACACATTTAAAAATTAATCAGTGGACAAAATAGCAAACTAATTTTGATTGCAATTTTAAATTAAATTGAGACTGCTGTAGCAACATTTTTCTTACCATAGCCGTTGGCCTATATTAAATTTTAATGTAGAGGCTACCATTCAAACATTGTACATTATTTCAAATTAATGCTTTTACGTGTTTTAAAAAATTAACTACATTCAGTTTGAAAATACAAATAAGTTCACCAACAATATGTTATTCCTTGTTTTATAATTTTGTCTTGACAGTTTTCTGAAATAATTATTTATTATAAAAGGTAGGCCTACTGTACTTAAACATGTTTTACCTCACAGTTTATAAAATTGTCCAAAATTTAGAAAAGTTTTCGTTGTATGTGCCTCCTCGCTGTTAGTATCCAGAGCGGAGTGCCATCCCCGAAGCAGCCAAGATTCCACGTACTTTGAAGGGTCAAAACGAGTGATTGGTGGGCCATTCAGCGTCAGGAAAAGTAGTGAGGAGACAGTTTGTGTTAACAAAGACGCAAAGAGGTTTCGGTCGGCGTACCGCTGCGTGCCGTCACAAATCTAGCCCTGCCTATACCAATAGTCTTATTTATCAAGAGTTAATGATTTAGAAATTTTGCGTCTTAACAACAATCACTTATTTTGCTTCTATAAAATTTGACACTTCAATTGTGGTTGAAACATTGCTCATTTCAAATTATTAAAACTATAACATTAGACTACTCTCCTAGTTCATTTTGGTGAAAGGAGTTTACAAATAGCTGCATTAGTTTAGGAGTTACGTGATTTCAAGTCCTAGGCATTGCACAGGCTATTTAAGGAGCAAGGTAACTTTGGCGTTAATTTTCTCAAAACTGTATTTTTCATTTAGTCAATATTTCCCTTAAAACTCCTGAAGTATAAGGCGGATTACAATGAATGTTTTCTCTCGTGTTTCTAGTGGCAGATTCTACAAAAATAGCCATAATCGTGAGGCCTCGGTTGGCTGGTTGTCTGTAAAAAAATATTTCCAAGAAACAAATATGCAAATTTATGTTATGTTAATTTATTGAGTGATGGTCTGTCTGTTAGGTAATCAGCCCGAAGGCTGGTTGGATCCTCAAAGAGTACCACCGTTAAGTTATGTGGGTAGATAGGCTACCCACAAAAATCCAAGGCAGCGCTATATTGCTATACTGAGGCGTACTAGGCAAGATGAGGAAGTGAGGTAGTTTGCCATTATTTTCCTCACTAAGTCTGAACAGCAGTACTAACCCTATGATATAGAACCTTTCACAGCATCCACAGGCACTAACTGTGCCCTGAATGGCATTACTAAGCACGACCCATACCTCAGTAGCTTCCATATAATCACAGCCATGAGTGTGACTGAGACATCGGTGAAAAGCCACATTTTACTCTAGCCTGTGCCAGCAGACAAATGTAAATGTACTGCATTCATCAGGAGATGGCAAACAGGCCAAATTAAATTATTAAAAATGCTAAATTCAATTACAGAGATTTGAAAGAGGTCAGTATTGTAGCTTACTAAGTAACCTCCAACAAACAGAGCAACAATAGGCCTAATAAATGTTTGACTTATTAGGGTAAAGGTTGAACCCGACAACTTAACAGTCGCCTTTTTGAATTTTCTTGTATGTTTAGCAGTGCTGATGACAGTTTTGAACATTGCACATGATGTGTATTCTGCACAAGAGATAGTTTTCATGTAAAATGTTTCATTGGTTTATAAATGGTAGAACCATAAATAGCCTAACAAAACGTTTAAAATTGTTAGCTTTCGAAGTTGTTAACCCTTTATAGGGCAGAATAGTCGGCTACAGTAGTAAATAAAGTTTACTTGTACTTATTTACATTTCATTATTTTAGCATAATTATAATTATTATTATTAATTTTTCTTTTTTTTCTTTAACATTTTAATGCTCATAATTACTTTTATAATTTTACAATTAAGATGGTAATGTTAGAAATTACATTTTTATAAGCTTATTTATTTTCAAAATTTAGAAGCATATGAAGCATTACTAAACAATTGAAAATTGTAAACTAACTTATTAAAATTAAAAAGTAAGGAAAACTAGGATAATAAAAATTTAAACTAAAAATGCATTTAACTATTCATTTATTAACATTTTTATTTTACTTTTACTTTTTATTTTAAAAAATATCTAGAACATTAGGTCAAGGAGATAAACTAATAATAGTTGGTTTGGAGAAACATTAACACTTCCACAGGATTTAGTTGAAATATGAGTGAAAGATTCAACCATCTGCATCTTTGACCATATAAATTGTCCTTTAAGCTTACCAACCCTCTTAGGGTAGCTGAAGTAAAAATGGGAAACCATGTAAAAAAAAAAAATACTTCAAGGATGTCTGAGGTGGGAATAAAACCCACCTATTCTCAGTCGTGCCTCACGAGGCTGAGTGTAGGACTACCCCGTTCTACTGCAGCCCTCAGGTGGGAATTGAATTTCTTGACAGAGCCGGGAATCGAACGTCGGTCCTCAAACTGTGACGGCTTGAGGTGGACAGAATGAAGAGATTAATAATATTGTTGCATTTACGTCCTAATTAAAAAAAGGAACTATTGTGGCTTCAGAGGCGCCGGGGTGCTGGAATTTTGCCCCAAAGCGGAACTTGAACGTACCAGTAAATCTACGGACACGGCTCCCTAAAATTTGCACACCCTCGAATGCCAACTGTGTGCGTCACGATTCAATCCTGCAACCTTGGGAACATCAGGCAAGAAATTTACCACTAATAATAATATCGTATGGCCTCGGATGCCGGGTGCAAGCTTTGTTATTTGTGCCCAAAGGGCAGCTTGCATGTCGAATTTTGTTGTTCCTTGGAGCGCTATGAAAGTCAAGGAGGTTAGATATCTAAGCTCCTTGACACTACAGCGCTTTCTAGTAGAAAATGGAGGAACGTTTTGTGATGGCGGAAAATCCCGAGATTAATTTTGTCATTATGAGCACGGCCTACTGAATTCAAATGGGTTCTATAACATGCCAACTACGTATGATATGCGTGTCGTGATTTTTGTCTCTTTTCAAAAATCACTTACCATGGCCAGGAGAGAACCTGCAAGCTTGGGATTGGTAGCCCGACACGATAACCACTCACTCACCATGGCAAACAATTTATCACTGAGCCACGCAGACAGTCGGCAGTAACAATAGAGTGAGCATTAATAATTCATGTTTGACGTGACTTCATACTTTAACATTAGTTGGACTGACTTTAGTAGAACATGTTTCCAGCCATTTTGATCTGAGACTTTCCACATGCCTACAGCTGCAGCTATTCTTAGAGTGTAGCCGTTGTCTTTGATTTCTTTTGCACAGGACGGTGACGAACTAAACGGTCTGTGAAATGGCAGTGCTGGCGATAGAAGACAGACCGCACTGTTCGAGCGATAAACAAGTATTTGTGGTGTGGCACGTTCCGTCAGGAGTGGCTTGGTACTTTTAGAGGATAATCATTAATAAATGGCCAGTTTATTTGACTCGTCATTAAAAAATATTCCGTTTCTGAATTAAAATATGTTCGACTAAGGACAAGTTATCAGACAAATTCTATATTATTTTAAACAAACACACGATGTACAAGCCACTCAAATGAAACAACTAAAATAACGGCTATTGCACAGAAGTTTGAATGCTATTTCTTATTGTTTAAGATTAGCCTACCGTGTTAGCTAACAGAAAAGGAGTGGTTTCGGTGGCGTAGTTGGTAGCATGGTGAGCTTCTATGCCCTAGATCGCGGGTTCAAACCCGGCCGAAGTCGTCGGATTATTTAAGAGCGTTAATAATCCCTCAGTATGCCTTCCTTCGGAGGGGAAGTAAAGCCGGCGGTCACATGTCATAGATTTATGGCATGTTAAAGAACCTTCCACTAACTACACCTGTGTGAAGCTAAATTAGGTTAAAAATGTAAACAACGCTCAGGTTCCTACGTTCGTCGCCAGGAGCCGACTGCGGTGGCTTCTAGTAGCTAAGTTCTGAACTAGTAAGTTAGTCGTTGACAGTGGCGTTTGGCGGCAAAAGTAGGAACTACTTGAAAAATTCAAAGTCTGCAGTCCTTACATGAATTAAGAAACAGATAACACGCACTAATACAGTCATCACAATATTAACACCGGTTATCAGACAGATTCTACACGACTGCGTTGTCGCAACCCCTAAACTGAGGAACCAACCAACCTAAAAGAAAAGGGGTAGATAACCTCGATGTTCCACACATTAAAGCAACAATAACTAACTAACTAACTAACTATCTAACTAACTAACTAACTAACTAACAGAAATCCCTTTAATAATGCAATCTTACTAGTCCACCTCGTGGTGTAGTGGCTAGCATACTTGGCTGTCGCCTGGAGGTCCGGATTCAATTCCAGGCTCTGTGAAGAAATTTAATTCTGGTCTGAAGGCTGGAATGGGGAACAATCAGCCCCATGAGGCAGAACTGAGAAGAGGTGAATTCGATTCTTTCCTGAGCCATCTTAGAAGAGGGATTTTTCGTGGTATCCCATTTCTACTCCTGCAAATGTCGGGATAGTCTCTAGCCTAAAGCCACGGCTGTCTCTCCCCAAATCCTAGTCTCGGTTGCAAACGCATAAACTAACTTACTACAGACATCATAGTGAGACAGGTTATCTGAAAATTCCATACACACCCAACTACATGGGGCTAAATGATTTTGATGTCGCAAATCCCGTAAATGAATTAGTCTAACAATGCTCAGTGGCGTAACATGCTCATTAAATCGGGTACCATGGCCACATGGGCAGCTGCAGCAAGTTCTGAGATCGCGGGTTCAAATTCCGGCGCTGAAAGTGGCTATCCTGTGTGTGATTCTTCCTCGGTACTTTCCACATTCCCTCCACGAAAATGCTGGGATAATACCATATTTCAAGTCCCGGGGAACCTACCCCATCCCTGCCCCGAATAGAGCTACACACACGTTACTAGACTAGTCTACAGTCATCACAGGAATAGGCCTACAGATTATCAGACGAGTTCAAAACACACCCAACTACACGGGACTGATGACCAAGATGTCCCAGGCCTCTCAAATAAATGTATAACAACTGAATTACCAACAAACCTAAACTCAAATAATTAAGCTACATTACAACTAGACTGCAAACAATAACACATAATGTCAGTTAACACGCGTACGACCAAACATATGCAATTGAAGCAACAACAATATTTTCGATTTTTGGATGATAAAAATTGCAAATCTATTGCTTGTCCTCATTACTTTCAATTTCGCTTAGCAGTTAGCTACGACAATATTGAACTCACCGAATTGTCTCGAAGGAAGCGAACAGCCCTGTGAAGAGATGCAAACTGCACTGTTTTGGTTTAGCATGCCTACTACCTGTCAACCATATATGGCCCTGACCACGCATCCCCCATATTGTGCGTGACCCATTCACTTTCTCTAACACTCCAAGGTTTCTTGAGGGTGTCGTAAAATGTAGGTCACCACTCGTAAAAATTAGAATACAGACTTGCTTCGGCTGTGAAACCACTGTTTGGGGGTAGGAATTCGTTCTTACGTATACGGTTTGGTTAAGCCTATCTGCATCCATATTCAGCTACCACAAAACAAACGTTTCGTTTCGAACTTTGGCAGAAATAGTTATTACAGGAACGAATATTTACCACTTAGTTTAATGTCGTGTGGCATCCTAGGAGGCCGAGTGCAGGTCTTTCTAGTTGACACCTTTGGGTGATCTGCTAGTCTTTATAGGTCAGTGGTCTGAAGCCTATTTGTACCACCTACTAGCCTATAAGGACAATTCTTATCGTCAGAGATACAGATGATTGAACTTTCAGTTAGCCTATATATCAACGTTTTTAATTAATATTTCTCGAAACCATATAATAAACCTAAGGTGCTAGAAAAAAATAATTAAATAATAATAATAATTAAAATTACTTAGATCAAACAAGGAGATATATGAAAGGTTGAAAGACCTGGAAACAACAATTAGGGAAAGACGTTTACGTTTCTATGGACATATGGTTAGAATGGATCCAACAAGAATAAATAAACAATGTTTTGATAAAACATAGGCCTACAATCTGAAGAGCCAAGGAAGAACTCCAGAGGCTAGGCATCACAGATGACGACTGTCGAGACAGAACACAATTCAGGGAAATACTTTCTAACATAGGCTAAAGGTTCTTGTGGGAGAAAAGAAAGAACGCATGGGAGGAAGATGGACAGCAGAGAGAAAGGCACAACACTCTGAATGAAGGAAGGAAGTGTGGAGGAAGAGAAAGGAACAAAGAACTATGAGAAGGAAATGAAATGATATTTGCGTGGTCCTTAGTTTTAATGTAATAATTAAAATTAAAGAGTGAAAACATTCGAGAAAACAAATTAGAATTAAAAGAAAATATGCCTCTAAAAATTAATACGAGGCACGTCCAGAAAGTAAGTTCCGTTTGGTAATAAAAATAAATTGTGTACAGATACAGAGAAATTATTTATTCCACAACATTCTACACCTCTTAAACTACTTTTCCACATATCTGCCGAACTTTTGCAGGCATTTGTCATAGCGTGGCACATGTTTTTGGATACCTTCTTCATAGAAGTTTGCCGCCGACCATAAACGAGAGTGAAGACTCCCCTGTAAGTTATCCTACCGTTTGGCCACCACTGTTAGGCAAATTGCGTGCTTACCAGGAGAACTGCGTATGTTTAGGAGTTCTCCTGACCACATACGTAATTTTCCTAACAGTGGTGGCCAAACGGTAGGATATCTTGCAGGGGAGTCTCCACTCTCGTTTACGGTCGGCGGCAAACTTCTATGAATAAGGTATCCAAAAACTTGTGCCACGCTATGACAAATGCCTGCAAAAGTTCGGCAGTTATATGGAAAAGTAGTTTAAGAGGTGTAGAATGTTGTGCAATAAATAATTTTTCTGTATCTGTACACAATTCAATTTTATTACCAAACGGAACTTACTTTCTGGACGTGCCTCGTATTATAATAATTCTAATTTTGAGATTATAAAAATCATATAGGCCTATAGATTAAAATTATCAAAATAAATATGAACATGAAAATGTTAAAGAAAATTAAAATTAATAATAATTGCAATTATAATGACATTAAAATAAATACAAATGAAATATCTTCAATGCTTTTCTGCCCTATAAAGGGTTAATAGTGGTGAAGTGATGATGAAGACGTCAGATATAATTAGTCCTCGGTCCAAGGGAATTAACTCCTGGAGATTAAAATCCCCGTTGGCCTGGCCAGGAATCAATCTCAGGATCCTTCGGGCCAAAGCCTAGCGCTGTAACCTATAGGCTACGTTACTTACCTCTTAATGTAGGCCGAGCGCGCTAACGCGCTAGCTTGGGTTTCGCTGGCATCGGGAGAGCGTGGATTCAAATCCCACCTTGGCCGTCCTGAAAATGGTTTAGGCCCTACGTTGTTTCATTTTCATCATCAGGCAAATGCCGGGACGGTTCCTTCCAGCAGGTCCACGGTCAACTTCCCTCCAAATTCCCTTTCTCTGACCCTTCCTTAATTAGACCCAAGTTAGCGATCGCCTGGGCGATCGGCCTGTCACCATCCCCAGTTGTATCTGCTGGCATTATGTGTTCTGCTCTCAGACACCGTCCTTGTGACGGTAGAGGAATGATCCCTCGCAGAGTCTGAGAGTGAAGTCGACCGGGGAGGATAAGCGTTAAAAAAAAAAGAAATCAACCCTTACTTAAATTAGCAGTTCGTGGTTCAATTCCCGGTTCTGGGAAGGGTTGTAATTCTAGTCTGAGTGCTAGTCCGATTTTTCACAGCCTTGAGCTTAGAAGAGAGAAGAGGTGGGTTGGATTCCAACCTCATCAATCCTACAAATGTTTATTCGTGGTTTCCCCAGTTTTGCAGGAAAATGCTGGGATGGTGTCTGACATAAGGCAACGCACATAGGTCCTTTCCTATCTTAGCCCAAATTACAAATAGACTAACATGCACTAGTTCTAATACTACCATTAATTAATTGATATTCTGCCCGAAGGCAGGTCTGAGCCTCCGAAGAGGCAACCCCCAGCCGGAGTTTACTTGCGGTAGGGTGGCCAGGGCCTTTCCGCTCCTCCTTATGATTGCCAACAGCGCGCAGTACCTAGAACCGGCATACCATCCAAGTTCCGACTGAGACCAATGTTGCTTAACAGCGGAGTTCTCATGGGATCCGGTGTTTCAACACAAGGACGGTGTCTGAGAGTAGAAAACACATTGCCAGTAGATACAACTGGGGATGGTGATATGCCGATCGCCCAGGCGACTACCATAACACATATTATTGAGAGATTCCGAAGTGCTCGGGGCTGGTGCCCTTTATGTCGCAAATCCTGTAATAAAACACAAAATTTAAACAGACTCCTGTAGGTTGGTTCGATCTTATTATGTTAAGGTTAGAGTCACGTCTGGTCGTAGAGAACCATTTAGCGTGCACAATCTCATCTCATTGGCCAATAACGAGCACAATAGGCTTATTGTGCAGAAGAATAGTCTATTGTGTAACGCATAAACTAACGGAACATAGGCTACAAGAACAAACCAACTTAGAGAAATAAAAGTGCATAATAGAATAACGCATACCAACAATGACCTAAAAAAAGTCATGCAGAGCCAATTATTAGTTGCCGGGCTGAGTAGCACTGCAGGCTAAGATCACGGGTTCGGTCCTGATTCAGTTCGATTACTTTTAAAGGTGGCGCTAACTTACTGTAGGTCGTGGTGAACTTCCCCCCACCTTTTTAAATTTATTTTTATTCTGGTTCTCAGAATATTTAATTATCACAGGAAGTTTGTATCGAGCAAAATATGTTAATTTAATTGAGAGAAAAGGGCTTTTGAACTTTGTTAACTTTAGTGAACATCTACCAATTACGGTTGCAGGCATTTATTTTGCAGCCATTTTCCACAACTTCCATTTTTTATCCAAATAAAGTGAAATGCTGGCAATTATAATTTGAGCTAGCCGGACCATTTTATCATAGGTCTATTATTTGATAATACAACCACTCAAATGGAAACTAACATCATATTACCTTCGGGAATAATTGAAAACCAATTTTTTAAACTAGTTTCTAAGGTGTAATATATGTCACACTGAGGATGCAATCACTGATATTCCGAAACATGTAGGCCTACGTCGTTTAATATTTCTTTAAACAACTTCTCTTAGTATTGTTTAGGCGGATTTTAGATTTATCAAAACTATCTCTGAAACGCCCTCTTCACCGTAAAATGCTCCAGAACAGGAAACACTAGAAATAAATATTAAGTCAATCACTAAAAATGGCTACAAAGCTTTCAATTCTAGCAAAGATCTGGAGTGTTGTACGGTAGGGGAGACTTTGCTAAGTCCGCTTGAAATGTAGATTTTCTGTAAAGAAACTCCAATGCAAGAGACGAGTTCATGTCACCAGTTGCGTTTAGTCAGCTATTTAATTTCCTTTGGCTATGGATTTCGAAACGACAAATGCTGCTGCCTGGTGGTAAAACCGTGAAAACCTGTGTTGTATTTTGTTTGTACTATGTAATTTAAAATCACGTGTGTTTCGGTGATGCGGTAATGATAGTAATGAAGCATATTATTAGGCTTATCATATTGCAGGCTATATTTACACAATGTTACGCGGATTTAGCCCCAGTAGACCACTAGTATCAACAAAGTTAAAAAGTTATTAAATTCAAATTTCTTCGAAAATGTTATTAATTAATTTAGACAACACACGCCAGATGAAACTTTAAGAATTGATTTTATGTCACAAATATGCAGTCTATTGAAATGAAAATCCACAGCCTGCTTCCAGTCGACCGAACGGGACAGGGAATGGATGAATGAAGCCTCTATCTAGTGGCGAGGATATGAACTGTGCCGGCTGCTTAAGCCTGTCGCACTCCCCTGGGGCAATGATCATTAAATGAATGACAGATGAAATGAAATAATAGTGGAGAGTGTTGCTGGAATGAAATTTGTGACAGAGAAAACGGGAGTACCCGGAGAAAAACCTGTCTGCCGCCGCTTTGTCCAGCACAAATCTCACATGGAGTGACCGGGATTTGAACCACGGACCCAGCAGTGAGAGGCCGGCATGCTGCCGCCTAAGCCATGGAGGCTACAAAAATATGTATGTAGTGTATTCGGCTACAGTAATTTAATTTCCGTGTTAATTATTTGAAACCCTTCCCCTTAATTTATTATGTTTACCATCAGCCCCATAATATTGTGAGTCTCCCCTACAGTAGTTGGCACTAGTCTTAGGAGATATTTCTTCGAAACTGATGAATAAGAGAGACGAATTCATTAACGATGCAATTTATGCATTCTGTCCAAGTGAATGTGCGTCTATTATTAGTTCCAGATTGCTGGCTCTGCGTATGTAAGGAACTGCTGTTTCGGTTATTAATACACAGTTTATATTAGCAGTGCCGTTATAACAATGGGTGGGGTTTGGAAATCATCCACTTCCTGACTTAAGAGCGAGTGAAATGCTGCAGTTTATTAACACGGTGAACCTAAGGTAAGATTACCATTGCAGTTGTAGGCTGCATCATAGAGAAATTGAGTTTTCATTTCTGGAGTTGTTTATGAATAGAAATATTATCATCTAATAACCTTTATTTATTTGTAAATACATTTTTTATCGTTTGGCTTTTAATGCCGGGAGTGTCCGAGGACATGTTCGGCTCGCCAGAGTTTTGTAACTGCATCTATACGGACACCCATTGGGTGAGCTACAAGTACAGTCACGTGTGGAGTGTTGTCTGGGGAGGAAAGTGTTAATGTAAGGACAAGGAGTTGGAAGGTAGCGGCTGTGGCCTATAGTTAGGGACCAACCCCGGCATTTGCCTGGAAGGAAGATGGGAAACCACAGAAAACCATCTTCAAGGTTGCCGGCGGGGGGATTCGAACCTCCTCGTCTCCTGGATGTGAGCGACTGCCTACAGCCACACAGTAACGACCACGGCTAACTCACCCGGTTGTAAATACATATTTACTATTGAGTATGGATAGCTTTGAAGCCATTTTTCAGTGTTGCCCTGTTGCCAATTAATTTTGTAGCTTTCAGCAGGTCAAAATAAAATCATTCTAATTGCTGGAATATGTTTATATACTCGAGTCAAAGCATCAAACTATTTAACATACACAAATACATATATATGTGCATATACATAATAAGAATAACACAAACTACATTGAAATTGAAAGTAATATTACATTAAGAAAGCCTCCGTGGCTTAGGCGGCAGCACGCCGGCCTCTCACCGCTGGGTCCGTGGTTCAAATCCCGGTCACTCTATGTGAGATCTGTGCTGGACAAAACGGAGGCAGACAGGTTTTTCTCCGGGTACTCCGGTTTTCCCTGTCAAAAATTTCATTCCAGCAACACTCTCCACTATCATTTCATTTCATCTGTCATTCATTTAATCATTGCCCCAGAGGAGTGCGTCAGGCCTCGGCAGCCGGCACAGTTCATATCCTCGCCGCTAGATGGGGGCTTCATTCATTCCATTCCTGACCCGGTCGGAGACTGGAAGCAGGCTGTGGATTTTCATTCATTACATTAAGAAATGTTAAATGAAGTAGGAAAACAAAACAAAGATGACAGTCTAAGCAACTTTAGCCCAGTATTTGGCAATTTCTATGGCTTCAGATCTTGCGGACATCAGATCACCGATGGTGCAACTTGCAGGACATAATCTGCACTGGTATAGGTGGTCCTTAGTTTGTTGAGCCCCGCATTCGCAGAGGTTTGATGTGGAATAACCCCATTTCCTCAAGTTGCCTTTTGACCTTGCAACCCCTGTTCTGAGCCTGTTCAGAGTTTTCCACACTGGCCATTCTTCAGTGAAACCAGCAGCTAGATGTTCCGATGGTGTCATCCAATGTTGTTCAGATCTCATCCTCCACACAGATAACCGGGAATTTATCCGTTGACCAATGTTAGCTGTTGTCCTCATGAAACTTTCCCTGGACTTCAGTCTTGGAGGAGGAGGATGATGATTATGTAGGAGAAGTTTATCGGAGGTAGATGCCTTATACCTTTCTCCGTGTGCTGCTACTTCGCGCCTGATGTCTGGAGGGGCAATTCCAGCTAAGTAGTGGAGCTTATCCCGCGGTGTAGGTTTCAGACATCCGGTGATGAGTCTGCAAGACCTGAAATTAATTACATGTGATGTAGGCCATAAGTTAGTTAGTTAGTTATTGTTGTTTTAAGAGGCGGAACTACGAGGTCATCTGCCCGTCTTAACACAGAATACAAATTTGGAATTGAATTTAAAATTTTAAGGTGGACACCTAAATTTAAAAAGACCTAAAATTAATAAAACAAAATATTAAATAAAAATAAAAATTATAAAAATAGACGAAAATTACAGAAAAACAAAAAATTATCATTCAAAAACGAACAAGTCGTTGAGTCAATTTACACTGGAAAATTTAGATTGCTGGCCCTAACCCACTCTCACTTATAAAGCGGATAACGCGATCAGCAGCCACCGTTCATCGGCTAATATAAGTTTGAGTGTCATCTGCAAACCAAGGTTTCTTCGTAAGTCAGCAAGATCCATACACTCGGTTAAAATGTGAGCCACGGGGTGAAAACGGCTCCACAGGTACAAAGTGGGGGGGGTCTTCCTTTCTCATTAGGTACGAGTGGGTGGATCTTGTGTGACCTATCCTTAGCTTACACAAAATGACGGACTCTCTCCGTGGCCGGAAGGAGCTCCGCCACATGCGAGTAGTTCCCTTGATCGCTCTCAGTTTACTGGGCAGTGGGTCAGCTAGCCACTAACTCTCCCAAAATTCCAGAGGCTATAAGTTATACATAACATAATAATGTTATTGGTTTTACGTCCCTTTTAACTAGCCTACGGGGGCTTTTAGAGACTCCGCCATTTCTCCCCGAAGGGAATCCTTGACGTTCCAGTAAATTTATTAACACGAATCCATCGCATTTGCGCACCCTCAAATGCCAACTGACTGTGCTAGGATTCGATCCTGCTACCTTTGGCACAGCTGGTGAGAACGTTACCGCAGAGCCACGCAGCCATTCTCCACAAGAACAACAATATGTAGGCCTATGCAAAGGTTCCCCGAGATCGTGAGCTTTACGTCAGTAGTGTGAGACACCTACCATGAGATATTCCTTACACAATAGGCTACACTTAAAATGTTACTCGAAACGTGATGTTTTATTTTCAATTGGTGGAGCGAGTTTCAGTAACAAGATGAAGTAAAAATCTTGATGAGGTCTCCTCAAGTCAAGACAACAAGCATTTGTCTTCCTTTTTACTATCACCGGAATCTGTTGGACAGAATACAATACCTCTTAGAATTCCTATCTTACTACAAAGTTGAATCCATAGTTGTTTGTTGTTGCGAATGTTGGCTGAAGATTTAACCATAGCAGTGTCTTTCCCGGAATATTCCGCGTTATTACCGTTGCCTTGAGGGTCACATACGAAATACAGTATTTCAGTTTACATTTGATTACGGTATGTGGTAGGAAGGTTCGAAGGTATTAGACAACCTTAACAAATGCATCTGGAACCGGAAATAATGTCATTAACTTTTTCGAGGATTGGTTACATAAATAGTTTGACTATATCAGTCAGTGAATTGGGGGGGGGGGAGGGGGAGGGGGGAGTACCTCGTAAGCTACTTGTGGATACGATGTGAAGGTATTTGGAAAGTAATTAATTGCATTGGTTTTGAAGATAGTGTTGAGGAGATTGAGGGTTTATATATTAACAATGAAACTGATGAAGGTGACAGCAGTGGCGATTCAGATACAAGTGTAGTAATTAAATATTTGCCTGTTTTCCGCGATGAAATTCATGGTTCCCATGAACTGATTCAGATTTTGTACTATTTTTGCTCTTTTTAAATATATTTATAAACAATTCAAAAAGTATTTAAAACTGAGCATATCTTTAAAAAATTCATTCAAGAAATGATCCCTCATAGAATAGTACAACATATTTAAATGACACTGGAAGGGTTAAGAAACGATGAGCTAAACCCTTTTAAGATTACTGAGAATGAAAGCGTTGTGGCAGGTAGAAGCTGGAGCCAGTGAACTAATAAATGGATTGACCTTGTCCCCAGAGAACAACTGCTGCCCTTCTACGGGTCCTCAGATATTGTTCTCATGCAGTATAAACGTACCAAGGCCGACAGTGTAAACAAAACAACCTTAGTCTCTCAGTCCTACCGAACATAAGCATGGCTGCATGTTTAAATAATAAACAGTGCCTTCAATATTGGGTTCCAAGGGTACACAAAAACAATTCGGAGGTTATATGGCACTGAAACGACTGCCACCCGGCATTATTAGATAATATTGGAAAATATTGTCTCTGTTGTATTTATTTAGCGTATGGCTTTACAGATACAATATGTAATTTTCCACAGAATAAATAGTATTCCTACACAATAGCATATCCTTTAAACATCTCTTTTGAATTTCCCCTTCTTCAACAACTGACAAAGTATTCCAAGTTATGCTATTAATTTGGTTTTACACATTTTCAAGCAACAAAACAAACATATATTGCTTAAATTTATATTTAACCCTCGGATACTCGCGCGGGGTACAGGTGTAGCCCTGTGATTTATTTTGTTGTAGCGCAGAGTATATTTGGCTCTAGGGGGGATTGATCCCCTTAATCACCCCCCGTAGTTACGCCATTGATACAACGAAGTTTCATCTACTGAATAGGCTACTGAAAAAATGAACGGTAACTCTTTAGTGGCCTTCAAGACGCCCACTACTTTGTCTGAACCAACTGTGCCCACCTTGAGAGATGAAGCAAGGACAAGACGCAATGTAACTCCTCGCTCTTCTGCTTAAACCACAATGAAGAAACAATGGCAGTCTTCTGATTTATTATTGGACATAACGTTCATGTAAAACACACACAAATCCGTAATTTTTATGAGGGGATTGAACTAGTAAAGAGAGCAATCATAAACAAAAGTTTGGTGCTTTTCAGTCGGTCAACACGATTATACCCAAATGAGATGGATTTTTCTCCAATCCTGAAAAGTATTACATGAGATTAAGAAAATCATACACTTGGAAGACGAGTTTCGGTCATCAGGCGATCATAATCAGATCCATGACACTCAGGCTATAAAATCTATTTCTGAAAATATGGGTGACGAATTGAAAATACTGGAGGTGGTGATTGACCTCCGGAATTTGCCACCACCACTTCCAGTAATTCAACAAAACATCACATAGACCACAACTAACAAATACTGATGAGTTGCATTACTAACACTGCAACTAATATGTAGGCTATAGACTATATTGTAAATATTTTCACCCATATTTTCAGACATAGATTTTACAGCCTAAGTGTAATGAATCTGATGATGATAGCTTGACGATCGAAACTGGTCATCCAAGGATTAGGGAATAACCGATCTCATTTGGGTACAATCGTGTTGACCGACTGAAAAGCACCAAACTTTTGTTTACTAATGCAACACTGAAAATTGGCTTCAAACACCACAAAGCAATCCTACATTTACAGAATTATGACCTGAGACGAATTTGTAAAACTAACAATAAAATCATAATAAATTCGTATTTGATATTGGTACGGCGGCGATCTTGCAACTTCACTCCAGACACACCTTCAGAGACTCTCACCTTTCTCGTTAACCACCGGCGACTCAAACAATAGGCTGTACCAAGTGCCGACAATAACCATCGTTCGCTGTTGACCAATAGCTGATAGTTCTCGACCAATAGCAGTCTTGCTCTGTCAGTCCACGTGGAGTCCAAAGTCCGGTCCTGGCTGCCGGCTCGGTTGTCAGGTCTCCTGTGTTGCACAGTTGTCCGGTCTCGCTGCTTGCTCTAAGTGGCTACACTGGAGAGTTGACAACGCTGTGCCTTGAGCTGGAAAAGCCGTGGCTCCACGCAGACATCAAAAGCGAGCCGGTCGTTAATGCGGAAAATTACAGAAATAACATGCTGGGGAAAATAGACTACGAGTAGCTATAGGTCGGAGAGGATATTACCTTGTAACTCAGCACGCACACGCACCTGTACTGCTCCAAATCTCGCGTCCATATTCAAACATGTACAATTTTGCCCTCTCTAAGAATTATTATTATTATTATTATTATTATTATTATTATTATTATTATTATTATTATTATTATTATTATTGCGTAAATTCCCCTTTAAGGAGAGCGCTAAAAACACAAAAATCTAGATTTTGGTGGTGGCTCTTTTCTTCACTTTATCTTCCCAAAAACCTTTCATCCGTTCACTGTGTGTCTTCTTCTCTTACCTATCCATTTACGCCTATTTCTTTTGGGCTGTCATCTAAATTCACATTCCTGGTTTCTATGTGACCTAACCAACATGTTTGCAAAGTTTCGCCGTCAGCAGGAACTTGACGTTCGCGATGTACCCTTGTGAGCTAGAAGTTTCTGCTACCCTGTATCTCTAAACACCGGGGAGAGTTTTGAAGTGTTGAAGCCATAAAGAGAAAGCGATGAGCCGAGTGCACGGAGATAAAGCACCTGTTTATGGCACCTGTGATGCTTCTTATACCGGCAGTAAGACACCGAGTTGGGACTCCACATTCTTCCCACTTTTATGGTCCCAGCTTGCTACTGTGTTGTATGCTTCGCTTTCAATCATGCAAACATTATTGACAAAAGTTATTAATTAAGTCTTACGAAATTACGAATTTAGAAAATTGGACTGCCAACCAGTTCATTGTAGCATCTGCTATTAACAAACTCAGGAGATGGGTTGATTTAAATATCACTATATTGCTCATCCTCAAAATGGTTTCTAGTGACGTTCCATTCCAAGTTTTAAAACATTCTGGAATGTGTTATTCTTCGAAGCCAGACCAACCGACCAATCCTCGAAGGGAGTCATGACGTCACCACCTCGGGGTGATCAACACGTTTGCTTTAGAGCAGTGTTTCTCAGTCGCTGGACCCTGGAATGAATTCTGATGGAACGCGAGATGATCTCACAATGAACTTTACCTTGAATGATATTCCTGAGATCAAAGAAAGTTATGAGAATGGTAAATTTAAAGTCTAAAATTCATGACGAAAGGTACAGAAATTAACTCGAATTAACTGAAGCGGCTTATCAACATGTAGATTCATTCCTCATAACCTCGTAAATGTAACCCATACGGCAGTAAAATGCTTAGATCGCAGGTATAAATGCCTTAATTTAGGCTGGCTGCATGGAGCAGTAGTACGTCCTCGCCCACTATTCCCCAGGTTGCAGGATAGAATCCCGGCGCAGTCAGGTGGCGATTGAAGGTGCTTAAATGTGAAAGAGCCGTATCAGAAGATTTAATGGCACTTTAACCCTTCAAAAGAAAATCCGGCACCCCGGCGTTTGTGAATGCTTCAGTAAATACATGGGAACATTATTATTATTATTATTATTATTATTATTATTATTATTATTATTATTATTATTATTATTATTTGCGTAAATTCCCCTTTAAGGAGAGCGCTAAAAACACAAAAATCTAGATTTTGGTGGTGGCTCTTTTCTTCACTTTATCTTCCCAAAAACCTTTCATCCGTTCACTGTGTGTCTTCTTCTCTTACCTATCCATTTACGCCTATTTCTTTTGGGCTGTCATCTAAATTCACATTCCTGGTTTTGGATATTTTATCTACAAATGCTGCGGTCATGAATGTCTTCTATGGTGATGTGATATGTAATTGTTGTAAGTCTTCTATAGTTTCCTTGTACCAAGAAGTAGGTTACCCAATTTCGACTTAGAAATATAGAAATGTTGAATATTCTCTTAGTCAGTAAAGAACTTCACTCTGCGTTTTCTGATGAGTGTCTTGTTAGATTCAGTATTTCTGTATAATTCTTCTGTGGGTCCTTTTTGCCAGAACTTTTCTCTGAAAACGGCGTCGTAAATTTTTCTCAGAATTTTCCTTTCTTGTTTTTGAATGTATTTAATTTTGGTCATTATTATTTTGAACAGTATTATTATTATTATTATTATTATTATTATTATAACTAACTTATTATTGTTTTTACATTCGAATTGAGCTACTATGAACTACGGAGTAGCAATCAAAATCAATACTTCGTTCTAGAACGTCTGCCAGCTTTGATGTCCTACCAAGATCTCTTGAGCCCATCACTCAGCGCCTTCTTCCGATCTTCTGAAAGAGGTCCCCTCCGTCTTTTGGGTTCTGCCCCTACCTTAAATCCCTGGTAATTTTTGATTAGGTGTCTGAATTCACACTTGTTCATAATTTTGCAGTCCGGAGTACCAATTTCTATAAGGTCTTTGTTACATTCTCCAAACCATGCCGTTCTTCCTTTTTTTAAATTATTATTATTATTATTATTATTAGACTATCATATAGGCCTATTGTAATAATCTGTGTGAAAGGCCAGTGAATTAAAACTCAGCAATTTTTCTAGGTTTATACCGTGTAGTATACCGGGTAGCGCACAGTTCACTACTCCTGTGGGGGGGGGGGGGGTCCAGGAAAGGACACCAAGAGCCTGCTGATGAGCCAGCTTAGTGTTCCAAGGTGAAATCCCACACAAGACGTGGCATAAACCTAGAAAAAATTCTGAGTATTAATTCAGTGGTCATGAAAGCCAATAGACCCTATACCATTTTCTTGTCATAAATTTATTATATAGACTACCAGCGGCTTTGGTTGCGTAGTTGGTAGCACGCTGAACTGCTGTACCCAAAATCGCGGGTTCAAACCCGGCCGAAGTCGACGGACTTTATAAGAGTGTTAAAATCCTTCTGTATGCCTTCCTTCGGAGGGGAAGTAAAGCCGGCGGTCCCATGTCATAGATTTATGACATGTAAAAGATCCTTCCACAGACTAAACTTTTGTAAAGCTAAATTTCTAGGTTAGATTTAATTGGAACGCTGTATCAAAAGTTCCAACGTTCACCACTAGGTGTCAGTGACACCTGGTAGCGTAAGTTGGAATTACTTAAAATTGAACGGAACTTGTAGCTCACCCTATGGGTGTCCGCTTGAAACAGCTACAGCCTCTGGTGAGCCGAACATGTCCTCGGACACTCCCGGCACTAAAAGCCATACGATAAATAAATAAATAAATAAATAAATAAATAAATAAATATTAAATAAACATTGGTATTCATTTAGATAGAAAGTTCGGTGAACATTTTCAACAAGTTTTTGAAGGAGGTAGATTCTATAGATTATTGCAGGAGGGTATTTTGTTTCATGAAAGGTGTATTAACACTCGGTATATTGTTTCATTGAACACCAGAAATTCACTTGAAACATTGTAGCTCGTTAGTTTTATGCTCCCGTTTGCTGTGTGAACGAATGCTATGCATGGCAGCTAATGGATTGGCTGATACATTTCATTACAGATCGAGGGATTGTGTAATAGGATAGGCAGGTTGCTTGAAAACACCGCACGATAAATCAGACATGCTGTGTGCCATAATGCACATACTTTATGAGAGAGTAACATGTCACTCGCATTTCACCCGCGAGTAACTTGCCCATTTTATTGGCCTGGCTCATACAGACTGCCTTTCGTTTGTCAAAGACACCTTGTGGTAAATACATTGTTAGTGAAACAACCAAGGAGGAGCAGCATTCCCACGCCTACTCTTGTAGCCTAGGTTGGTAATATGCATGCATACAGTGGTGCATAGAGATACAATGTGTTGCATACAACGCCCACTAGTCAGCGAAAGGTTCATAAAATAAGGAAAATTTCCGGGTTATATCTCCACCTTCTTCTTCTTTACATGCCGTCTCCGCTTCTAAGATTGGCGATCATCATTGCAATCCCTTGTCTCGAGGTTGCCGTTCGAAACAGAGATGCTGAGTCAAGTTCAAACCATTCCCAAAATTCTTGAGCCAGGAGATCCTCCTCCTCCCTGGTCTGCGCCGTCCTTCAATCTTGCCTTCCATGATTAGCTGCTGGAGTCGGTACTTGTTATTTCGAATCACGTGGTCAAAATATTGTAGCTTCTGTCGCTTGATGTTGTCGAGTACCTCCATCTCCTTGCCCATCCGATCCAGCACCTCGGTGTTTCTCACCTTGTCGGTCCACGATAAACGAAGCATGCGACGATACAGCCACATTTCAAATGCTTCCAACTTCTACTCCAAGGTTTTGGTTAACGTCCACCCCTCGTGTCCATACATTAGTATGGGAATTATGTAACACTTGAGGGCAAGTAGTCTCGTTCTCAGACTAAGATATCGGTGACACAGCAGATTCTTCATTTTGATAAAGACACCCCTGGCTTGCTCATGCGAGCTTTGATTTCATGGCTGCAGTCCCATTTGTCATTCAGGTAGCACCCTAGATATTTATACGAATGAACTCGTTCGATAGCTTTATCAGTAACTGATAATATGGTATCAATTACTTCTTTGCTGACAACCATGAATTTTGTTTTGTGAATGTTCATCCTTAAGCCATAATCATTACTAACTGCGTTCATGTGATTCAGCAATGCTTGGAGATCTTCAATGCTTCCGGCAATCTGGACTGTGTCATATGCGTATCGGAAATTATTGATGACTGTGCCGTTGATGACAATGCATTGATGAAACCCATCCAAGGCTTCCGACATGACTGCCTACGAATATAAGTTGAAGAGCATTGGAGACAGCACACAGCCTTGTCGAACACCACGTCGAATTTTTACTTCATAGGACAACATGTTATCCATCCGAATGTTCGCTCGTTGATTCCAGTAGAGATTGGCAATGATTCGTACGTCACTATTGTCAATTCCAACTCGTTGAAGGAGTTCTAGCATTTTAGTGTGCTGGATTCGGTCGAATGCCTTCTCATAATCAATGAAGCACAAAAATACATCCTTGTTCATATCTCCATCAATAAAACTAAACTCCTATGACTGAAAAATGGAGGACAGCCTTACTCTCGAGATTACTAATTGTGGAGTAAAATATATTAGGCCTAGGCCTATATGCTTTATCGTGTTGTAAGCCATTTTTCAGTGTCACCTTAGTAAATGAAAATTATGCTTTTCAGTAGGTCAACTCGATTGTCCTGTATTATAAGGGGTGTTATGCCCTTACGTCACCCTCCGTGGTGTAGTGGTTAGCGTGCTTATCTGCCACCCCAGAGGTCTGAGGTTCGATAACCGGCTCTGCCACGAAATTCGAAACATGGTGTGAGGACTGGAACGGGGACTACTCAGCCTCGGGTGACCCAAATGAGTTGAGGGGCTTCGATTCCCACCTCAGCCATCTTCGAAGTGGTTTTCCGCCAATTCGTCTCCAGGAAAATGCCGGGATGTTACCTAACATAAGGCCATGACCTCCACCGTCCCTCTTCCTTGCCTATCCCTCCCAATCTTCCCTTCCCTCATAAGGCCCCTGTTCGCTTTGCAGGTGAAGCCTCCTGGGCGAGGTGCTCGTCCCACCTCCCCAGTTGTATCCCCCGATCAGATGTTTCAAGCTCCAGGACACTGCCCTGGACGCGGTAAAGGGATCCCTCGCGGAGTCCGAGGGAAAAGCCAGTCCTGGGGGGGGGGGGGTAAAACTACTAAGAAAATAAAAGTTATGCCCTTAGCATGAAAAGAAATTACGTGAGATTAATCAATTCCCTTGGATGACAAGTTTCGATCGTCAAGCGATCCTCATCCAGATTATTTACGCTTAGGCTATTAAATCTACGTCTACGAGTAGGGCCTATGGGTGATGACATCCCTCCCTATATTATTCTGCTAAAGTCCCATTCCAGTTTTGTACCGAAAATGAGGTCCCATTAACACCAACCTACACATATGGGGTACCTACAGGTTCAGGATAACCCAATGCGTAAGCGAAACGCACTCACTTACTCTTTAAATGTCTCACAATTAAATAAATACCTTAAAACATGTATATTTACAATGAAATAATGAACGAATGCAACACGGTAACCATGGTAACAGAATCTCAGAGGCCCATCTATTTCTGTAAGACGCAATGCAATTCCAATTATTACATTACTGTGAAAGTTTCCAGACGGTTATAAGGTTATCACTGAACCAAATTAAGCTGAAAAATTCATCGATACATACAGTATAATGCGCTTAAGGGGGTCAAGGGGCACTCTAGAATTTTTTCACGCAATTTTCACGTGTGAGTGTGGTGGTACGAAAGGTCTTTCGGAGTGCCTTGACCACGCATGCGCTCTGTTCAGTCACCAAAGGCCTTGTTCACTAATAACTGAATTAACTGAATCCCACAGATATTTATGAATATTTATGTTAAAACACATAGTCTAGGCCTAATAAAGTTATAATTATCGTCGAACATAAACAGTCGTATGCGACGAACCTATAATGGCGATAGTTAAAACACGAGTATGTTTATAAAACGAGCGTAAGCGAGTTTTATAATTTCCATACGAGTGTCTTAATTACCATTATAGGCGAGTACTATTAAAGGCCCTTAAATTAACAGTAGCTGTGATATTCCCAGAAAACTAAATTCGCTATGATATACTATAAAGGAATGACAAACTCCTAACCACTGCACCAGTAGCTGAATTGATAAAGTCTGATTATTCATACCAAGGATAAATCAGTCATAGCATTCATGATTGAGATTTTGCTAAGTGTACTCTTTACAACAAGAATATTCTCATGCGAAGCCGCGACGGGTAATGCTAGTATATCTATATTATATAGACTAGACTTATTTAGTTGCAGTAGTTATTAAACTAGCACAACTAGTCAAGATTTCTTGGTTTGGTCTATATGTGATTTGTTTTGTTAAGATGTTGTTAGTGTTGATTGATCTTCAAGTTTGTTCGCTTCGTGCGATATCTGTGGTTGTTATCAAATGGTCAGGTTGGAGTGGTTTTTTTTTACTTAACTGATTGATTGAGCGATATGTGGTTCATTCTTGTGCAGCTGCTACCACCACAGTCTACATTGAACTAATAACAATCACAGAACCTATGAGACAAAATGAATGAATGAATGAATAAATAAATAAATAAATCACACACACCCAAATACATGAGGCTGAATGACCACGATGTCCAAACAACGACATAAACCACAGACATAGTGAATTGATACAAGGAGGAGATTCTGTCGTCTTGCAGCAGGCACGGCTGTGACCAGGCTCGAGAAACACAAGTCCCACAGGAAGGGTAAGTTATAGCCCAACCCCCCACATAATTTAGACTTAGGGGGATTACTGTGCGCCGCCATTTTGTGTCTGCCAGTGAGGGAGGAGTAGGGAAGTCTGGCTGAGTAATGTCGCAGACACAGGAACGTGATGAGGAGAAGATTAAAGAACGGGCAGGAATACTAATTATCTCAGACACTGTAACCATTGCTTCCAGATGCACGTTCAACCTGTCAAGAGATTTTAAAACATGATGTGTAGGTCTGCTATATAAGATGACAGCGGGTGTGAGGGATGAGTCTCAGCGGATCCAGAGAATTCTTTTTTTGGAATGGGAGGCTGTGGCTGAGGTTATCGGACAGGGAGAGGGTAGATAATAGGGAAGGTGACCTTCCAAAACCATCCAAAAATAAAAAAACTCTTAAAATGAATAACAATATATCTGCTTTCTTGCACCTGTTCTAGTGGCCATACTTCAGGCTTATGCGACAGAACAGAATTCTCCAGAATTACACTACATTTTTTTTTGTCCATGTGTCAACGTATTTTACAGTTCTTCTTTGAACAATCAGGACTAAAATACAGCTTGATGGAAATTAAACGAAAAACCCAAAGCAGCAGCTGCTACAATAATCTAATTAGTAACTTAGTCCAGCTATCACATATTTCCTATGAATCCAATATACGGCCAAATTATTGATCTTAGAAAAATGAAAATAAACTGTCAGAAACATACATCACAACAAAATATGTGACGGAAACCATGAAGTGAACATCCAACTGGAAGGCATCAGTACTAGACCTAATCCACAACTTCTGGCTGAATATGTTCACAACGGTTCACGCGAAATTAACAGATAACTTCAACACTCTACTGAAAAAAAACTTTAATACCTGCGTTTCTCACCCACGACCAAACAATCTTAATTCCTAACAAGTAGTTCCGTGGAGAACTATTCAGCCTATTTTCATATATCCTACTTATTTTAATTGCCTCTTTCAACATACAAAATTTCAGTTAGATTGTTGTGATAAGATTCGTAAATATTGAGAACCGTCTAAATATTTCAGTTGGTCGCCAGGTTGGATTTTTATTTATGTACTATTACATGAAGATTATTGTGTACGAGTGGTATTGAGACTTCAATCGCATGATTAGGACACAAGAAGTAAAAACGTGATTTTAAAATTTCTCACAGCTGCCATCTTGTGGTTATGAAAACAATTGAAATAAATTAGATGCCAGTAGATTACAATTAGTATAAGCATTTAACGTGCAAAGTTTCACTGCACTCGAATGGATAAATCGCGAGAAACGTCCATTTAAGTATTTATACTTCGCTTCGCCACCATGTTCGATTTGCGCTCACCAGGATACTGAAAGTCATATTGGTGAACTTATGTGCATAGTCTCTATGATCATTAAAAAATCAGTTTGATTGCTGTAAAATATTCGTAGATATTGAGAACCGTCAAAATATTTGGGATGCTCGCCATTTTGGATTGTTTTATGTATAGGCCATAGAGTTATGTGCCATTAAAGGAAAATTATTGCGTAGCTTCATTATTCAAACTTTCACTTCGATCGCATGATTACGACACGAGAAATAAAAACTTAATTTTAAAATTTCGCACAGCCGCCATCTTGAGGTTGTGTAAACAATTGAACTAAATTAGATGTCAGTGCATTACAATATGTATAATCATTTACTGTACTACATTTCACGGCGCTCAGATGGTTAAATCACGAGGGAAGTCTATTAAAATGTTTCAACTTCGATTGGCCGCCATGTTCGTTTTGTACGTAACAAGTTTTTGAAAGTTACATAGATAAACGTTTAACAGTGCCCTTTATCATCGTACAAAATGTCAGGGTGATATCATAAATAGTTTCGGAGATATTGAATGCCAGTGAAATATTTCGCACAGCCGCCATTTTGAGGTTATGTAAACAATTGAACTAAATTAGACGCCAGTGCATTAAAATTAAAATAAACATTTTCTGTACCATGTTTCATTACGTTTGGATGGTTAAATCGCGAGAAAAGTCTATTTAAAAGCCTCAACTTCGCTTGGCCGCCATGTTGGATTAGTAGTTACTAGGTTTTTTAAAGTTACGTAGGTGAACTTCTAGTAGTGCTTTTTATCACCGTACAAAATTTCAGGATGATATCTGTAATACTTTCGGAGATACTGAATGCTGGTTAAATATTTTGCACAGCCGTCATGTTGGATTTGTGAGACACAATAAAATCTGAAGGGCACGGTCGGGGTCGGCCAGAATGGTGCTATGATCTTACCGAGTTTCATTGAAATCGCTCCACCCGTATAGAATGTATTGGGGGAGGAAAGGGGGGGGGGGCGGGGGGAGACAGACACACGAATCACACACACAACAGACACAAGGACAAAATGGTATCTCATAAGCCTATTTGTTTCATAAAATGAAAATATGCTAAAAATGTTGATGCACACGATATTTCCAAACATCGGCGGATCACCTGGTTCTCCAATATAGTATGTACTCTCTGGTTCTGAATTTGCCTTAATTAAGGGAAGATAAACTCGCTGTTCCACCCCACAATAACTATCTAATGTGTCTTAACTCACTAATCTACTGGCTCGTCTTTACAGGACAAGGGTTTAAGGTAAAGAGTAGAGACACAGATTGTACGATAAACCACTCTGTACATGGATGACTTAAAAATGTATGCTACTTCAGAGACGCAAATTCAGAAGCTGTTGATCCTATCATGCAGCTTCTCAAAATCATTAAGTTATGCATGAACCTTGGTCTGCATAAGTGTAAGGCGATAAACTTACGAAAAGGGAAAATAGGAAGCAGTAGGCCTAATAGAATCAGCTTCGGTGATAATGTACTAGAATGCTTAACCGAAGCCTCTCATTCAGTCTGCGACTGGAATTGTACCTTCAAGACTGGCGGTTCAACTACAGGCTCTCGGAATAGCTCACAAACTTGAACAGATCCAAAATTCGGTGATCTCGGAAACTTGCAATACAGTGCGACGATTTCTAAATGAAAAAGGAACTCTGAAAGTGCTTGACATTAGACCGCATTTTCAGTCATTGTATCATAGATTTCGTTGAAACGCTCTATCAAAGTTCCAACGTTCACCACTAGGTGTCAGTGACATCCGGTAGCGAAAGTTGGAACTACTTGAAATTGAACGGAACTTGAAGCTCACCCCATTGAAATGGCTTCTCTTGCCCTCACTGTCGCGTGACAAATATACTGTTTTCTACTAAGATATGTTGTTTTAATGGGCGCCAAGACCTCAACGCTATGTTGAAATCTAAATTTGTATTTAACAACACCTAGCTCTGGTAGAACACCTTCAAGAATCTTTACTCTCAGATCGTGGTATGATTTGATCATTAACCCAACAAACAATTGTATCAGGAGAAGGAATTGGTCTATATCTGATGCTACCTACTGAAAACAAAGATTGCATGGTTAAAAGAAATGAATTTATTGTATAAAAACAAGTATAGCAAAATTAATAATAATAATAATAATAATAAGTTTGAATTTAAATTGGAGCGTTGCGATTTAAATATTACCGCTAGAAAATAACGTGAAAACGGAGTCGGATAAATTACTGATTTTACTCTTATTCCCAAGCTATGAATTTACTGAATTACTGAATATGAAACGAAGAAAGACGAGAGATTGCGTAGTTATGTGTCATTCGCGCTTACCACTGGAAATTGCCGTAGCATTTCCCTCGTACTGGATGTTGAAGTGAGCTTCCCATAGCCTCCTGGACGTCGTCATCTTCTTCGTTGTTGATGATATATTTGTAGATATGAAGATTTATGGTCCGTACATCGGAACCAACACGTACAACCACAACGGTTAAGTTTCACAAAGATAGTCGCTAACTCCACTGAACATCGGAGCCACTCTCTCGTGCAACCATACTGGTTAAATTTTATAACGATAGTCCTCGTTTCCACGGTGTGCCAACCATATATGCACCCGCCGCATCCCCACTCTTCAGCCGGCTTCTTCCCGCTCGCTCACCACTGATTGGCTGACCCCTCACGCGCTACTCCCCTCCTCTAGCTCATTACACTCGGCGGGAGGGTGAAGTCGATTGCCGTTCCATACATCCGCCTTTTCTTGACGATGCGACCCAGCCTTGCGTCATACTACTTGACAAGCATAAGCCTGTATCAGAATTCCCAGTGAGTCATGTCTCTCAATATACCCTAACTGACGAAACTCCGTAAAATTCCGTAATCATATAATTTTCTACGCTAATGTTGATCGTAATAATTTGCTTGATAGTGTTTTCTATAATCATAGAAAACCTATCTGTATGCTTATAATTTTATAAGAAAATGCTCCAAAATCATTTAATAATAATAATAATAAGTCGATGATGATAATAATAAGTTAATAATAATAATAAATTAACATGAAAAATTCTCTTGGCTGAACAATTTGCCGCGTAAATAAATATAGAATGGCTTCCTACTGACTTATGCCAGTTGCATAAAAACTCCTCGAAAAACACGTTACACTATGGGTGTCCGCTTGAAGCAGCTAGAATCTCTGGCGAGTCGAGCATGTCCTCGAACACACACGGCACAAAAAGCCATACGCTAATAAATAATAATAATAGTAAAATGAGGAATTTAAGAATTAGTGCATCTGTACATAATGAATGAATAAATAAACAAATAAATAAATAAATACGCAGACTAACTTTTTACGGGCACATACAGAAAATGAACAACATCAGACTTACAAAGAAAATCTTTGATGTAGTGAACAACTTAAGCAGGAAAATTAATTGGTATCATGAAATAGAGAAGACTTAAGGCAGGTGGCGATTGACAGGCAAATGATTGGAGACAGAGGAGAGTTCAGAAACAAAATTAAGAATACAACATTTAAAGTAAATGAAAAGAAGAAGACGGGAACATTGTGGACAGAACAACGGAAACAGGAACACAGTTAAAGGATGAAGAGATTTTGGGAAGAGAAGAGGAAGAAGGGAGAGAAGTGAAAATTGTGTCATCATGACATATTTAAGTTCAAACACTGTCCATACACGAAAAATTATTTTGGGTCACGCTTGAATAAAATTGAAATGGCTTACCATCTATCTAAGAATGTGTACAACAAAGGATCTATATCCCTGAATGCAAAACTGAAGCACTACTGCACGGTCATCCGGCCAGAAGCTTTGTATGCAGCGGAATGTTTCCATGAATAGAAAAGGCATAATGGAAAAACTGGACACCAAGGAAAGGAAGATATTGAGGAAAATCCTGGGTCCAGTCAAAGAACAGGGCGAGTTCCGAAGACGCCACAACCAAGAGTTGTATAGAAAATAACTGACGTGATGAGGAAAAGGAGGATTTCTTTTTATGGACCTAAAACCCGAATGAAATCAACACGGCTATCTAACAGAATTTTTGCTTTTCTCCATGAGAAAAGGGGGCCTGGTTCAGTGAAGTAGAGAAAGATCTGTTGGAGACTGGGATAAGATGTGAAGATATCCAGGATCGTGTCCCACTTAGGGAAAAACTTCAAAAACATCGGAGTTTTCAACTTAAGCCGAAGCTAAAAACCGGGAAGGCGTGGACGGCAGAGAGAACATCGATTGCGAATGAAAGAGTACTGGGCCAACATTAAAATGCAGAAGAAACAGTTGACATGACGTGGTCCTTTGTTGGCCGTAACGAAAGAATAATAATAATAATAACTTAATAATAATAATAATAAATAAATGAATGATTACATAAATACAGTAAATAAATAAATAAATAAATAAATAAACAATGAATGAATGGCTTTGATGGTTTAATCAGTGTGGATTTCTCTGTACCAGTTCATAATTATAATAATAATACTCTAATAATAAGTAGCCTATTGTATTTCTTCAAGATTTGTAAACCATCTACTATTCCCGCCCACCTGGAAGTAGCGCTTTTAAAAAATAAGAATTCAGAAAATCTTCAGTGTAAAACCACGGAAAATCACTTCTAGGACGGCCGAGGCTCCCTTCAGTTTTGCCTCACGAAGTTGAGTGTACTCCGTTCCAGCCATGACTCGAGAATTACATTTCTTGACAGAGCCGAGAATTGATCCTAGACATGAGGGGTGATAGCCAAGAATGCTAGCCACTACACCAAGGCGTGATCCATCTCAACATCGAGAGTTTGTACGCTAAATCAAAGTGAATATGGCAACGCTACTGAAACTCGCGCTCAAGCCAGTTCCATTGACGTGGCGGAAGTGTTGCCTACCAGCAGGCTGGCCAAGGGACTGGTTGCCACTGACTCGACCCCTAGTCTATTTTCATTCAGTAGAATTAACATATATATGTTTGAAGAGTCGTAAAATATTTCAGAATTGGGCAATGTCATGAGACACTCCTGTTACTTGCTTGTCAGGCTTTAGGTTACTTGAGGGCAAACACACAAGCAAGGGAGATGTACAAGTCGTCACACAGTCTATATTCCCTCGTCCCAAGCCAAGTCGTCTACTCTAGTTGATATGGAGAATGTAGTTGCGAAAGATGTATCAATAGTCCGTGCTGCAGTCAGATGTGGTTTGCTGGGGACCAACGATGGAACTCCTGGTGTGGTAGATAGCGGTGAGTTATTTCGTTAAAAATGTTCAGAATTTTGTAACCAATCTCTTAGTGTTGCCTGTACGAACTGATCCTTAAAAATTATTTTATTGGGTTAACTTATTTTGTCTTTTGTAGCTTGTGCCCAATGAATGGACGGGGTACAATATATAATCATCGAAAGGCACTCCTGGAAAAATGTCATGTAATAATTAATTATCACAATTAAATACTGTAGGGCAATTTAGGATTACGCATTTTGACAAGTGGCCATCATTAGATCCTGATCTCTGTGTTAAGTAAATTTTCACTACTGTGAATTCACTACTGTGGTTCAATAGCACGTCGTTAGATGATTATACACCCTCTGTCTGAAAAGTTCGGTGAATGGGCTATATTACCTGGAACAGCCGTTACTATCCTTCGAAGTAATCGCCGTGGATGGTTATGCACTTCTTAGAACGGCTGTACAAGTCCTGGCATAGTCTTCCTGAGGGATAGCCATCAGGTAGGTTGTCACATTACGTTGGATGTCCGAAATGTCCGAAAACCTCCGGTCCTTCAGGGCTTTTCGGCGACCCTGGACCCCGATACTCCATACTTTGACGCTTGCCTTCGAAGTTGTACCTCAGGCACCAGGTCTCGTCACCCGTGACGATGGTTTTCAGGACCATTCCATTCCATGGAATATTCACCCTTCTCACTGCCACCCGTCGAACAGGTATGCACGTTAGGTTGCATAAATTCACCCTTTACACTGCTGCCCGTCTATCAGGCGTGCAAGGCAGGTTGCATAAATTCACACTTCTCTCTTGCTTTCAATTTAGAGTTTTGACGACCCAAACTGACGCCTATTCCTAAAGATAACTATGTCAGGAGTTTGTAGGACTTGTACAGTCGTTCTCAGAAGTGCATAACCAGCCACGGGGATTACTTCGAAGGACAGTAACGGCTGTTCCAGGTAATATAGCCCATTCACCGAACTTTTCAGACAGAGGGTGTAATATGACTAGCGGACCCGTGCGAAAAATCTCGCATGTTCATAAACCACACTTTCCCCCAATAGATTTATAATGAGAGACTTAAGGAGAAAGGTTGTTGTTGTTGTTTGAGTCTTCAGTCTTTTGACTGGTTTGATGCAGCTCTCCATGCCTCCCTGTCCTGAGCTAATCGTTTCATCTCTACATAGCTACCACACCCTACATCCGAGGCAATCTGTTTAACATATTCTAACCTTGGTCTACCCCTACAGTTCTTGTCCTCGACCCTTCCTTCCATAACTAAGCTTGCTATTCCTGGGTGTCTTAGTATGTGTCCTACCAACCTATCTCTTCTCTTCATTAGCAGTCGCCAGAAACATCTCTCCTCTCCCACTCGTCTTAATACCTCTTTGTTTGTAACCCTATCTACCCATCTGATCTTCATCATTCTCCTGTAGCACCACATTTCAAATGCTTCAATTCTCCTCTTTTCTGCTGCACCAATAGTCCAAGTTTCACTTCCATAGAGCGCCACGCTCCAGACAAAGGCTTTCAAAAATGACTTCCTAATACCTAAATCTATATTCGATGTCAGCAGATTCCTTTTTTGTAGAAATGCTCTTCTTGCCTGCGCCAACCTACTTTTTATATCCTCTTTGCTTCGTCCATCACTGGTTATTCTGCTTCCTAAGTAACAGAAATCTCATACTTCCTTCAGCTTTTCACCTGCCAATTTGATCTCCATAGAGGTTTCTGATTTATTTCGGCTGCATTCCAGTATTTTTGTTTTACATTTATTAATTTTCATCATGAATTCTTTCCGTAAGACGGAGTCCATACCATTCAAAAACTCATTCAAATCCTCAGGCTTGCTGGCCAAGATGACGATGTCATCAGCAAATCTCAGAGTTGAAATTATTTCTCCTTGAATCTTCACTCCCACTTTAAATTTTTCTCTAATTTCCTTCATTGCTTGTTCAATGTAAAGATTGAAAAGTATGGGTGATAAGTTGCAGTCTTGCCTTACACCTTTCCGAATACCTGCTTCTCTCTCATGTCCTTCAACTCGAATGACTGCTGTCTGGTTTCTGTATAGATTGTATATCACCCTCCTATCCCTGTACTTTATTCCAATCGATTTCAAAATGTCAAACAATTTAGTCCAATCAACGTTATCAAAAGCCTTTTCTAAGTCTACAAAAGCCATGAACGTTCTCTTATCTTTCCTTATTCTACCTTCCAAAATCAGCCTAAGACTTAGTACAGCTTCCCTTGTTCCTACATTTCTCCTGAAACCAAACTGGTCTTCACCCAACTCCGTTTCTATCTGGCTTTCAATCCTCTTGTAAATTATTCTAGACAGGATCTTTGAAGCATGAGTAATCAAGCTGATTGTACGGTAATCTTCACATCTGTCAGCTCCCACTTTCTTTGGTATAGGGATGATAACATTCTTCTTGAAATCAGGGGGTACCTCACCTGTCTCATAAATCCTACACACCAAGTGAAATAACCTGATCAGACCTTCATCTCCTATGCAGCGTAGCAACTCAATCGGTATATCATCTATGCCTGGTGCTTTGTTCCTGCTTAAGTCTTCCAAAGCTCTATCAAATTCTGATCTCAATATTAAATCTCCTTTCGCATCCTCATCAATTTCCTCCTCCCTTTCCATTACATGATTCTCAATCTCCTTTCCCTTATACAAACTCTCTATGTAAGCTTTCCATCTCTCAACCTTTTCTTCCCTATCTGTTAGAGGCTTTCCATTTGTGTTGTTATGTTTTTATTTCAACCAAATGATTATAGAACACTATTTACAGAAGCCTACATTTCAGTTAGAATTCCAAGATCTACGTTCCCTAACTTAACAGAGCAATCACTGAAAATTGGATAATCATAACACTCACCGGTTATTCGATATTTATAAAATTATACGATTTCAGTACTAAATTTACTGTTTCTGAAATCCATGCAAAATGATAAAGGAAATACCTCAGAATGTTAAAATGACTTGAAACAGGCGTCACAAAATGTGAAGTGGACAGCAATTATGGAGCGCATTTTCCGACAGCAACAGTAACTGCAAATCGCACACTTCGTACATTTTTAAAAGTCATTTTTTGAAGAAATTATAGATATTTATGTAATTAGAGTGTAATTCGTCACTGCTAATGTCTATTCTATTTCATTTGAATGCTCATTTGTCACGATCGGTCTCTTGTGAGCGCCGCAGGAGGGATCTATACTACTGAAATAATACCTATATGATTTGATTCACAATTTGAATCTCGTTAATCGCTAGGTTTGATTTGTGTTTAAGGTTTTGTGAATTACATGAGTAGCGATGTATATGCACGTGTATGCAATTTTAGAATATCACACTGTAATATTAATAAATCAATTAACTAGAAAAAACAAATTTTAATGTACACTTAACCGCTACGGTGTGGAGGACGATAAGTCAACAACACTGTGAGGAGAACTTCACCGAATTATGTGCACATTATAATTAGTTTTCCCTAGTGCCTGCTAAAATTTGTTAATTGATTTATTATTATTACAGTGTGATATTCTAAATTATATAGGCTACATATGTATACACACCATTACTCATGTAATTCACAAAACAAACCTAACGTATAACGAGATTCAAATTGTGAATCATATCATATTATAATTACCTAACGACGTGCAGAGAACATTTAACGTTAACACAGTGATCAGGGTCTTATGATGGCCACTTTAGTGTTGAAACGCGTAATCCTAAATTGCCCCATTTAATTGTGATAATTAACTAACACATTTAATTTTTCCAGGAGTGTGTTTACATATTTATATCTTGTACCCCGCCCATTCATTGGGCACAATCGTGTTGACCGACTGAAAAGCTACAAAAGACAATTTATATAGGCAACACTTAAAAATAATGGCTTCAAATCTCTACATAAACTTATTTTACCTACAATTTTTCGCTTTAGTTTTCCTGTTTTTTGTCTTACATTTAAGAAGACGTCACCAATACCCAGTCCCCAAGCCAGAGGAATTAAAACAGAGGAGATTAAAATCCTCTCAACCCGGCCGTGAATCGAACCCAGAACCCTTCAGGCCCAAACAAATAACAACCACCCTCGTTTAAAGTAACCTGACAGGGGCGCAAATTCAATGCTTGTCATGGGCACCTGAATACCTAGATACGCCTCTGACTGTAGTCCATCACAATTTTGGCAGACAGATTGATAAATCCCTAATATAAAACTTGGAAATACCAATTGAAGTTGTTACGTAGCACATCGGTGGATTTATTAGATCGATAAGTTTTGGACGTCTAGAATACCCTGATTAGTTACAAATGAGTAAGTACAATCATGCTTTCTGATAACCTAACCTGAAGTCTGCTTATCTAATTATACAGTATAGGATACAACATTTTTCTTTAGCTATGAAATACTAAATTGAATGTTTTTGCGCCAGCTCCTATCAATTAATTTAATGGAAGGAGGAGGAATACTAAATCGCAGCTTCTTGGAGGAGCCAATCACAGAGGTTACTGCAATCTTACAGCAATATAAAGTATGAGGTAGCTTATGGAATTGAGTCAATAGGCTAGGCTTGGTGGTCTTATTGGTCTTCTTCCCTTGAGACTCCCAGGTACTCTCTGTTTCTACTACTAATAGTAGTAGTGCTTATCTAATTAGTAGGCTAGTGCTCATCTGATGTTATTAGTGTTATTATCGTTATTATTATTATTATTATTATTATTATTATTATTATTATTATTATTATTATTACTATAATTATTCAACGGTGGAATGTAAATAGGATTAGCATGGACAAGTTCAAAGATATCATTGGGAAGGGTGCAGAACAGATTCGAAGTGCTGAAGCACGGAGAGAGTTTGAGGTTGAGGATCTGGTTTCTGCAACCATGAAAATTATTACGTCAGCTTGTGATGTTTCGATGCCCTCCTCAGTACCACGTCACCGAAAGAGCCCTGTATACTGGTGGACCAGAGAGATAGCAGAATTAAGGAAGAACTGCCTCAGGCTTCGCCGTCTTGCCCAGAGAGCAAGAAATCGGGAAGAAGCTAATGAAAAATCAGCGGAGCATAAAGCAGCAAAGAAGCTACTTCGGAAAGCCATAACTACGAGCAAGGTTCAGAGTTGGAGAAAGCTTCAGGAAGATATTGACACTGATCCATGGGGTTTGGGTTACAAAATTGTAACACAGAAACTTGGAAGTCACAGAACATCGTGCATCATGGAGGATGATATTATGAACACCATTGTTCAAACCCTTTTTCCAACTCATCCCACAAGACCTGAGAGGAATTTTGAATGTGATCTAGATTTCCCACTGTTTACTGAAGATGAACTTCGGATTGCAACGCATTCTTTACGGAACAACAAGGCTCCGGGGCCGGATGGGATTCCTAATGAGGTTCTGAAAATAATAGTTGATCAAGATATGTTGTTGTTATTGTTGAGAATGTTCAATGTGTGCATGAAAGCAGGAATCTTTAGCTTTCGCTGGAAGATCTGTCGCTTAGTGCTCATTAGTAAGGGCATGGGTGACCCTGAGTTACCATCATCGTACCGCCCACTTTGTATGCTTGACACAACAGGCAAACTATTTGAGAAACTCATAAGACGGAGATTGCTTGAAGCAATAATCGCAGCCGGCGATTTATCACCAAGACAATTTGGATTCAGGGTAGGCCGGTCGACACTGGATGCAGTGCAAGAAGTCGCCGATAAAGTACGAAGAGCGGAGAGTTATAATCATTACTCTCGCCGGGTGATTCTTTTTGTTACACTGGATGTTAAAAACGCTTTCAACTCTGTCAAATGGACTGATATCATGGATGCTCTAGAATTTTCATTCCATGTTCCAAGGTATCTCCTTCGGATCTTAGACTCTTACTTGAAGGATCGTGCTCTGCTCTACGATACTACAGAAGGGATCCGTAGAGTACAAGTCACGGCTGGGGCTGCCCAGGGTTCGATTCTAGGACCTGATCTCTGGAATGTTACATACGACAGCTTGTTGAGGCTTGAAATGCCTGAAGAAACTATTCTAGTAGGATATGCAGATGATGTTGCTGCTCTTGTAGCAGGAAGAAGTGTCGAGCAGGCACAGTTGCGACTCAATATGGTAATGCGCAAAATCAATAGATGGATGGAGGAACATGGTCTGTCTCTAGCACTTAGTAAGACGGAAATTGTCATCCTAACAAAGAAGAGAATTCAGACAATACTTCCAATACAGGTAGGACAAATTCAAGTAGAGACGCAGCCAGCAGCAAAATACCTGGGCATCATGATCGACAGTAAAATGAATTTTGGAGAACAGATTAGACGGACTGCAGATAAGGCAGCCAGAGGAGTAACGTCCCTCAGTCGGCTCATGGCCAATGTTGGTGGGCCAAAATCTAGTAAGAGAAGACTATTGATGACAGCCATCCATTCAGTTCTGCTGTATGGAGCGGAAATATGGGCGGATGCCCTGGATAAGGAAATTTATAGGAAGCCACTGGCGCAAGTGCAGAGGCGGGGGGCTTTGCGCGTGGCATCTGCATATCGCACGGTCTCTGAGGAAGCAGTTCTCGTTATTGCCGGGATTATTCCGATTTTTTTTCTTGCGAAAGAACGCAAGAACATTTACTTGAGGAAATCTGATATGGGTTTACAAAATGCAAGACGATCGGCAAGAGTACAAACCTTTCAAAATTGGCAGATCAAATGGGAGCAAGGAGATCAAAGCCAATGGACTAAGAGAATGATCCCTCAGGTGCAGGTTTGGACAGAGAGGAAACATGGTGAGGTTGGTTACTATCTCACTCAGTTCTTGACTGGCCATGGGTACTTCTGTTCCTATCTTAAGAAGATGGGGAAGGTGGATTCATCAGATTGCATCTACTGTATCAATGAATTAGATAATGCTAATCACACCTTCTTCTCTTGTGGACGGTGGGTCCAAAATAGGCAGTCTCTTCAAGATCACATTGATGTAGAGATATCCCCGGACAATATTGTTGCAGTGATGCTACAAAATGAGGAAAACTGGAAACTGGTAGCAAGCTTTGTTGAAGATATCCTCCGAACAAAGAAGACGGATCTGGATCGCCACTGAAGATGATTCATTACGGAAGAGTGCCCTACAGGCAAATATAAAATGACTCTAGCCTGAAGTAATGTGCTAAACGGTTCCAGGCTAGTGTTCAGAAGTAACGGGGGAGTTTTAGTCGGTAGTCTGCTACTCAGGAGCAGGAGCCCGACACTCTGTGCGTAAATGCATTTCTTCCCCTAAAAAAAAAAAAAAAAAAAAAAAAAAAAAAAAAAAAAAAAAAACTATAATTATTCATAAAGAAAATCCACGCGTGGATTTGCCACAGACAAATAACTTGACTGTAAAAGTGCTTGTACAAATTTCAAATACGTAATTTAAAAGAGTTCATAATTGGAAACCAGTTGTAAAGATGGTTCCTGAGAATTGACACGGATTATTGGATTATGAGTGTTTTAAAAGAGTTCATAATTGGAAACCAGTTGTAAAGATGGTTCCTGAGAATTGACACGGATTATTGGATTATGAGTGTTACTGTAATAGCCCAGTCTTGAATTTCCTTCCATGTATTAAGCATCGAACACCAACTTAAGAATATATTTGGTGCAGTGCCATGAGATCTCAGAAACATACCAACATCAGATACCTTTTTACAATCAATAGGCTAGGCCTAAGAGGTTAGCTTCGTGGCAGAACGGTAACGTTCTCGCCTGCTGCATCCAATGTTACAGGATTGATTCTGGTGCAATTAGTTGGCATTTGAGTGTGGCGAAATGCGAGGGAGCCGTTTCAATAGTTTTGCTGGCACGTTAAAAATCCTTTCCGGAGCAAATGTCAGGCACATCGGCGTCTCTAAAAATCGCAGTATCTACAATGTTGTCAACATAAAACCAATTACATTATTATCATTAGTGATTTAAGCCCACTAAGGAGTGCTTATGACTAGTGCTTCTGCGACGCTTCTTTGTTTTCCAATATCTCCTCATTACAGCCAATAACGTGTCCTTCCTTTCCTGTGTGAGGGGCTGTCGGGTTTTAATTTTGGGTGGGGGAGACCAAGAGTTGACACTATCACAACATTTGTAACGGTCAAGAATATCACAGTGTACAATCCCATCGTTATTCAAGTCTTGTTTCACTTCATTAAGCCACAAGCTGCCAGTCTTGTAGCCGTTAATCAAGTTGAAGATATTCTTGGTGATTCTATCGTTCTCCAACCGGAAGAGGAGCCCGTAGAATTTCAGTCGTCTCCGTCGAATTATTATTAACCTATTATTATTTTTATTATTATATTATTATTATTATTATTATTATTATTATCACCGTTATCCTCAGACCATTGTCTGGTAAAATACAAAGCAATTATGCAGATTACATAAGGCCAAAATTAATCTCGGGAGTTTCCGCCAACACAAAGTTCCTCATTTCTCTACTAGAAAGCGCTATAGTTTAAGGAGGTTAGATATCTAACCTCCATGACTTTCATAGTCAAGGAACAACGAAATTCGACATGCAAGCTACCCTCTGGGTGTCAAATAACAAAGCTTGCACTCGGCACTCGAGGCCATACGATATTAACAAATTGAATCAAAGCATAGTTATCACCTTAATTTAAATCACTGCCAATGAATTTCCGAACTAATCTAAGTTTGTATTATTATTATTATTTGTATAATTCTTTTATTATTCTTTTATCCCTTCCATAAGATGTTTGGGAACCACACCAGTATTTCAAATGATTATTGGTACAATTCGAACTCTCTTGACCTGTCATTGCTCCTGATAGACTCCACCAGCTCCAAATATTTGAACAATTTTTCAGCTTTTTTTAGCCTGCAGGTTGTGCGAAGGCCTTTTGGAATGGTAACATCAATCAGCCTATTATGTTTCACTGTCCTTTCGGTGAGCATAGTCCATCTCAATTCAGTTATAGGCTAATGTTTATTTTCAGCCGCGTCCTCTGGAACATATTATTATTTGCCACGGTGGGTGAGTGGTCAACGTGTCGGTCTACTAACCCAAAGCTTTCAGGTTCGCTCCTGGCCGTGGTAAGTGATTTCTGAAAGGCGGCTAAAATTACGACACCATGTCATACGATGTTGGCATGTCAAAGAACCCATTTGAATTCAGTAGGCCGTGTTCATAATGGCAAAATTAATCTCGGGAGTTTCCGCCAACACAACGTTCCTCATTTCTCTACTAGAAAGCGCTATAGTGTTCAAGGAGCTTAGATATCTAACCTCCTTGACTTTCCTAGTGCTTCAAGGAACAACGAAATTCGACATGCAAGCTACCCTTTGGGTGTCAAATAACAAAGCTTGCACCCGGCACCCGAGGCCATACGATATTATTATTATTATATTATTATTATTATTATTATTATTATTATTGTATTGTAGGGAATGAGAGCGTCGAATTGCATAAAATTCAATGTAGTGAGTTATCAGTTGTGATCTAGCCTACAGTATTTTTCAAGAAAAAAGTTAGTGTAGTGACAAAACTCTCTCTACATCGCTCAGCATTTAAGCCGACCTTGCTGCATGTGAGAGCTCGGTAGACTCAGGATATCTCATACATAAGTTGGAGGTAACTGATTTGAGGGGAGGAATGATTGCTGGAATAAATATATGAGAGCAATGGTAGGAAGGTAATGGAAATGAACAGATAAAGGCTAAGTTGTGAATGAACACTCTAGATCAGGGCCATCCAGACAGCGCTCCGGCCGCGCTCTGAGCCAGTGCTCCGAGTGCTTTGTTGGAAGGTAGTTTCAGAAGTGGTGGGGGGAGCTTGACTGGCTGAGCGCGCTGAAGTGTGCAGCCGATCCATCAGTCGCTAGTCTAGTCCAATGTGCTTTGTTGACAGCGTGTAAGTAAATCAGTTTCGCAGTGGTCATGACTGAACAGCATACAAAAAAAGGAGTAGTGAAGCAGCAGTCTTTAAAGCAGAATGGGAAATTTCATTTTTGTGTACAGCTTATAAAGGGCATACCAAATGTTTAGTGTGCAACAGAGATGTGATGTGTTAAAAAGAACACAATTTGTTGTTGAATTTTCCTCTCTAATATGGTCACATTTCAATTTGGAATAAATCAAAATATTCTTTACTTAACACTTGTGTTCATTTCCTGCACATGCCATACATCGGAGTACCATTAGATTTGTATATGCGGTATATTTGTTAAGGCAAAACAGCCCTATTAATATGTTAACAATCGCACACGAGCCGTCGGCCACGCGACTGTAAGTACGTAGGCTATCTAGTCTGCGTGGTCCGAACATCGTCCGCCTCCTCGCTGACACAGTGTAGTGGTGGTAGGGGAAGGAGCGCTAGTCTGACTGCCCAGTGCTCCCCGAGCGCGGCCGCACTCACGGAGCACAATGACTGGATGGCCCTGCTCTAGATGAAGTTCGTTTGAGCCGACTCAGATGGTACAGTTTGGCTGTAGAGGGTAAGAGAAGCAGCGGTAGACCTAGCAGGTGATGGTTAGATTCATTATTGAACGATTTCAAACTGAGGAGTGAAAGAGCAGACGAGGCCACAGTGCTAACTGCTAATAGGGTATCATGCAACCGATGTTCCCAAACAGACGCTTGTAATCTAGACTGGACGCTGAAAGGGTAAACAGTCTCCAATTCAAAGTCAACAGAGGAAGCGTAGTCAGAATATTAACTTTTCGTTACATGCGGTAAGTTGTTGTTGTCGGTTCATTTAGGGGCTTTCCTCGAGATAGTGGTCATTTAGCCCCATGGTGGCGTGTGTAGAATTTGTCTGATAACCTGAGTTATTGTAATGGCAGTATTAGTGTAGTTGTAATTCAGATGGGGGGATGGGAAAGGGGAGGCCGTGGCCTTAATTTAGGAACCATTCCGGCATTCTCCCATAGTAGAAGGGGGAAACCACGGGAAACCACTTCCAGGATGGCTGAAGAGAGAATCGAAGCTATGGTGGCTGAGCTTCTATGTCCAAGATCGCTGGTTCAAACCCATCCGAAGTCATCGGATTTCTTAAGAGTGTTAAAAATCCTTCTGCCTTCCTTCCGAGGGGCAGTAAAGATGGCGTCCCCATGTCAGAGATTTATGGCATATTAAAGAACCCTCCACTAACTACAATTGTGTGAAGCTACATTTCTAGGATAGATTTGATTAATGCTTTATCAGTTCCAACGTTCGTCGACAGGTGCTGGTTGCGGCTGCATCTAGTAGCCGAGTTCGTGGCGAGGTGTCATTGACGGTAGCATTTGATAGAAAAAGTAGGAACTGGTTGAAATTGTTCGTCTGCTGTCCTTACCAGAATTACAGATAACACACACACTAATACAGCCATCACAATTAACACTTGTCATCAGACAGATTCTACACACACCCAAAGTACACGGGACTACATAACCGCGTTGTCGCAGCCCCTAAACTGAGGAACCAACCAACCAATCGTAGCCGCCTATTCTCAGTTTTGACCCACGAGGTTGAGTGTACCCCATTCCAGCCCTCAGACCAGAATTAAATGTTTTGGGTGTGTCGGGAATCGAACCTGGACCTCCGCGGTGACAGCCAAGCGTGCTAGCCACAATGCAACGAGGCACTGTGGTAGGCTTGATTTATTTCTGGATGTCTCCAGCCTCGGATTTATACATTACATAAAGCGAAGTGGTGAATAGTGAGCCGTAAACCAGCCTGGATCTTAGACACAGACTTCCAACACTGGAGACGTATTGTCGCGTGTGGCTCCAGAACCCGAGTCAATATGGCATTAAGTCTCTACTGCCACTCACATCCCAAGAACGGAACTTGCTAGTGGTCCATCAACATTCCTTCGTTTCCTGTAGAAACCATTTCGTCTTTGCACTAGTCCAGGAGTACAGAAATGCCAGTCTCCAGACCTCCGTGGCTATTGTGTATTGACTAATGGTACCCAAGTTTCAGCACTAAGAAAAAGATCAATTCAATGTTTTTTACGTCCCCTTTAACTACTGCGGCTTTTTAGAGAAGCCAGGGTGCCGGAAGTTTGCCTTGAAGGGGATCTTTAACGTGCCAGTAAATCTACTGATACGGCTCCCTCGCATTTGCTTACCCTCAAATGCCAACTGACTGCGATCCGGCAACCTTGGGAACAGCTGGCAATAACGTTACTGCTGAGCCATGCAGCCAGTCAAGAGAAAGATCACTTTATGATTTATTTGTATGAATTTATTTTCCTCTCCATAAACCTACAGTTAAAGCCCTGCGTGAATGCGGATATAGTTTGCATAGCTGTGCGGATAACGGATAAGCTGCGGATAATGTTTGGAGTAAATTTTCGGATAGTTTTTAGAATACTTGTTTAACATCATTATTAGAACCCGGATGTTTATAAAATACCGGTATCATATTTTTCCATTACGTTTTTTTTTTCATGACAAATGTAAGATGATGATTTAAGCTAATCTCATTCAAATTATGTCATTGAGCATAATTAACACTCTGAACAGGAAAGGGTTGCAATTCTGGCTGTATAACATTCATTTTAAACATAGCACATGACATACAAAGCCTAATGGAACGACATTTTCCTCAAATGTCTAACTATGTTGCTTTAGTAATTTATGATCTGTCTAATTAATAAATATTATTGTAGTGCCAGTAGATTCGGATAACAAACGTGGGAATGCGGAAAAATGTCATGCGGATATGGGGCGGATGCGAATAACAGTTGTGCGGATGCGAGGCGGATGCGAATAACAGTTGTGCGGATGCGGAGCGGATGCGGATAACGTTTTGTTGATCCGCGTAGGACTCTACCTACAGTCAGGAATGTAACTCCTGATAAACGAAGGCTGCTTTCTTCCAACTCTTTTGCTTGGTTTCATTCATCAACATTAATTTCATCTCCTCTCAAGGAAGGAAGGAAGGAAGGATGGAAGCTTATAGTTTTACGTGCAGTATACGCGTCCTCCTTTTTGCGTGGAATACGAACCACAGGACAATGAATTTCATTTTGAAAATCTAACATGCATTGACCGGGAATCAAACTCTGTCCACCGTGGTGAGAGGCCAACAGCTTGACCGCTGTGCCACCACGCCTCCTCATCTCCTCCCATAAGTTGGCGGCAGGAAGGGCGTTCGGTCGTAAACACCACCCACCACATAGGAATACATATAATCTCATCCACGATCCATTTGCAACGGGAATAATAAGGAGCCACACAATGAAATGCCACGATACATATAACTCACAAATCTACAGCAAACGCCCGTGACATCTATAATGACGTCACCGATGAACGGTAAATATTCTCGATCGTAACCACTCATAAGCCTGTGGACCAGTGTTTTCCTTTGCTAGCAAGGCCAAAAGACAACTTCATGGTCATAAAGAACCATGATTGAAATATTTATTTATTTATTTATTTATTTATTTATTTATTTATTTATTTATCGTATGGCTTTTAGTGCCGGGAGTGTCCGAGGACATGATCGGCTCGCCTGAGTCTGTAGCTGCTTCCAGCGGACACCCTTAGGGTGAGCTACAAGTTCCGTTGAATTTCAAGTAGTTCCAACTTTCCCTACCAGATATCAATGATACCTAGTGGTGAACGTTGGAACTTTGATAGAGCGTTCCGACGAAACATAACCTAACAATTTAGCTTCACACAAGTTTAATCTGAGGAAGGATCTTTTAAATGCCATAAATCTATGACATGGGACCGCCGAAGGAAGACATAGGCTACTGAAGGATTTTTATCGCTCTTAAAAAATCCGACGACTTCGGCCGGGTATTATTATTATACAGGGTGTACCTTCTAAGGGTCGCCGGGTGCCATTACAGACGTGTGCAAATTATTAGACTAACGAAATCAGTAACAACATTCAAAATAATTTTATTGGCCAACTGGTTACATATTTTATTGGTCTACTTATTAATGATTTCTCTCCTATGGACTTACATTAATGATTTCTCTCCTATGGACTTACAACCTTTCCAATAAGGAATTGTATCTGTAAATTTTCAGAATTGGGGATACCGAGGGACGCCTGAGCTGGGTCCGATTTCTCTTTTTATCATTGACTTTGGGATATACCCTCTAAATCAGGAGTTTCAATCTACGGTCTACGAATCTTAGGTTAGTATAAGAGCGGCTCATGAGCATAAGAAGATTATGAATCCCTCTGCTAGAACAAGAATAAAATAATCAAATCAAATCGCGTGACATTCTCTATTAGCAAGATTCCTCTCTTAGTGGAAATTCTAAAAGATAGGTTTACTGTCAGTTTCTTAAAAGGAAATATAATTAAGACTGTTGGTATAACATTGGAAATAATTTCAGCGCGTTGCACAATTTTGATACTAGATTACTGTAGTTCATGAAATGAATAAATGAAATGTGGCGTTGATTCTAATAATTTGTACACCTCTGTACTCCCGTGTTAATTCTCTTCCATTCATATGGTATGTTTAGATATTTCGTTTCGCAGAGAAAGAATTGAAAAATCTGAACGGTTCTTTTGACAGTATATCCGATACAGGCACACTAATGCTTTGTACTGTACTACAACAATATTTTTGTTAAACAAAAAATTGAAATAGTACAAGAATTCAAATATCTCGGAGAATGGATTAGTTGGAATGCTGGGGAACGTAAAGTAATGGAATCCAGAAAATATAAGCTTGAACTGGCCTTCCAATTAACAAAAGATACACACAATAAAAAATCCCTTTCATGGGGGTCCAAAATTAAACATTACAAGACAGTGATTAAGCCAGAAGCACTGTACGTAGCAGTAACCAAAATTTCAGGATAACAAGATTATATACATTAGGAATGAAACTCTCTACCAGAAAATTGAAAAACTCCCAGATACTATGCGAAAAAGGAGGATAAATTGTTACGGGCATCTTCTGAGAATGGATTCTAATAGATTCACGAAACAAATATTTGACTTTTTCCGTAATCGTAATACAAAACCCAACTGGTTTAAATAAATTGAAAAAGACCTAGTAGAATTGAAAATGACAGAAACGTCATTACTCGATCGAAGCCAAATTAAATACTAAAGACGAAAATATAAGGTTCCAAGACAGAGCTACACTAAAATCCAAACCCATTATCTCGGAAGAAGAGAGGAAAAGAAGATCGGAAAGACTGAAGAAGTACTGGGCTCTACGGAAAGAACAGCGTACAGGGAAATGATTGATTCAACGTACCCCAAAGAGGGTGAAACGAAAGGAGAAGAAGAACTCAATTTGAAATAAGATACTAAGTTATAAGCAGTGCAGTTAAGGTGGCGCTAACTTAGGTTTTAGTGGGGAAAAATCAATTTGTTCGTTTTGTTGTTTTGGGTTCTCAGCATATTGATATTATTTATTTATTTATCTATTTAATCGAATAGCTCGATAACAGAGCAGGTAAAATCAATACTTCAAATCTTGCCACATGTCTTCTTTCTCTCTGCCCACATTGCTTCATCCTCTCTGATCTCTGCTTCCGGAGTTGCTCAATGTTCCGTGACTGCTTTCGTTGTCTTTCTTGTTCCTCCCTGTAGATCACTTTTTGAATTGTGATCCGAAATAAATTCATATTATATGTATCTGTAATCCTTAAGATTCTTTAGTGTCTGTGTAAACCACGCTGGTTGAACTTAAAGTTTTAAAGTTTTATTAAAAATGTGTTTTGTTAGCTTGTCATTATTTATTCTATTTAAATGGCCAAAAAATGACATTCGTCGATTGCGCATGGTGTGAATTATAGTCTCCGCATGGGTGTATGTATCCTTGTTAGGTCGTGGTCTGTTATAGTCTGTTTCTGTTATCATTGGGCCAAGAAAGCATCGAAACAATCTTCTTTCCATGAGCATGATTTTGTTTATGTCAACTTTCCGCATTAACTTTAATGTTTCAGCTCCAAAGAGTGCTTCAGGTCTCACCACAGTATTCTAATGTTTAATTTTAGGCATATTGATATATCATAGAAAGTTTGTTTGGAGCAAGAATGTTAATATTTTTCCGAGATAAGAGTATCCTATTAGAAGTTTGTAAGCTTTCGAAAACATCTACTGTACTATTTATATATTAATCTATTTTCAAACATTTCTTTGACAGCCATTTTTACAATTTTTGTATGAAACTAAAGTAGGCTACCTTATCTCAGAAATTACAGCATCGATGAACTTGAAGTTTTCACAGTATCTTTATTTGCATATATGTTCAAGTCTAACGTAGAATAATGGCTGCAGTATGTATGCATTGCTTCAAAAACAAAGCTCGTTTTAAACAAATCCAAAGAAAAATCTACAAACAATAAGTTTGAAGTAAAACTCAGCAATTATTCTAGGTTTGTGCCGTGTCTTGTGTGGGGTTTCGCCTAGGACACCAAGCTGGCTCATCGGCGGGCTCTTGGTGTCCCCGCCCGGACCCCCACAGGAGTGACGAACTGCGTGCCACCTACCTTTATATTAGGTGCAACTGCACCACTTGACTGCGAGAACTATAAGCTCAAGCAGCCTTAACCTCCCTATGAAGGCTTAATACGTTTGAAGATCTAGAACCATGATTTTAATTTTGGATTGCAAGCTATGAAATCTTCTTAAAATGTATTTACCTTCAAATCATTACTTCAATAATAAGTTCATAAATATACTTTTCACATTATATTTTATTTTAAGAAGTGATTAATTGTAATGTTGGTAATAGTGAACGATATTGCCTTTTAAGTAACTTAACTAGTTTATCTTTTAAAGGTAAATGTGTAATAAAATACAAGATTTCTTTATATCATAACTCCAAGAAACGTTGCGTGCATTTATAGAAAGCTATAATGTTAATCATGCTGGTTAAATCTTATTAACTTTCAAATTATATTGATAATTAACAAGATGTTCAGTAAAGAACATATAGCCTACTTTCTCCAAAATGCATGGGTATTGTTATAACTCTTTGTCCTTTTCAAGGAGTATGATTGAATGTTGGTTGTAGTAGCTTGTTGAAATACAACGTGCTATAGGGATATTAAACATGAATATGAGGTGCCCTTTGCTAGTGCTACCTCTGTACCAAATTTCGTTCAATTCGGTTTCACCGTGTTTGAATTGATAGGGGGAATCGATTTGCACACATACTTGGCCACCATCTGCAAACTATTGGGCTGATGTTCTTGCAGATTGGTCTGAATATGTTTCCCACATAAAGATATGGTGTTGCAAAATTTGGTAGAGACTTGATTATTAGGTAGGTCGTAATTACATTTTAGCTTTTAACATTTGGGTGGCCGCTATTACGTTTCCGTCAAGATAGCGGTGATATAAAACGTGACACTGAGGTGCCCTTTGCTAGTGCTACCTCTGTACCAAATTTCGTTCCATTCGGTTTCACCGTGTTCGAATTGATAAGGGGAATCGATTTTCACACAAAGATGGCCGCCATCCGCAAAATATTAGGCTGATGACCTATTAGATTGGTCAAAGGATGCTCCCTCCATAAAGGTATGTTGTTGCTAAATTTGCTAGAGATCGGATGATTAGGCTAATCGTAATTTGATTTAAGCTTTGAACATTTGTGTGGCCGCCAATACGTTTCCGTCAAGATGGCGGCGATATAAAACATGACACTGAGGTGCCCTTTGCTAGTGCTACCTCTGTACCAAATTTCGTTCATTCTGTTTCACCGTGTTTGAATTAATAGGGGGAATCGATTTTGACACAAAGATGGCCGCCATCCGCAAACTATTAGGCGAATGACCTATTAGATCGGTCAAAGGATGCTCCCTCCATAAAGGTATGTAGTTGCAAAATTTGGTAGAGATCGGATGATTAGGTTAATCGTAATTTGATTTAAGCTTTGAACATTCGTGTGGCCGCCATTACGTTTCAGTCAAGATGGCGGCGATATAAAACATGACACTGAGGTGCCCTTTGCTAGTGCTACCTCTGTACCAAATTTCGTTCCATTCGGTTCCACCGTGTTCGAATTAATAGGGGGAATCAATTTTGACATAAAGATGGCCGCCACCCGCAAACTATTAGGCTAATAACCTATTAGATTGGTCAAAGGATGATCCCTCCATAATGGAATGTTGTTGCAAAGTTTGGTAGAGATCGGATGGTTATGTTAGTCGTAATTTATCTTAAGTTTTGAACATTTGTGTGGCCGCCATTACGTTTCTGTCAAGATGGCGGCGATATAAAACAGGACACTGAGGTGCCCTTTGCTAGTGCTACCTCTGTACCAAATTTCGTTCATTCGGTTCCACCGTGTTCGAATTAATAGGGGGAATCAATTTTGACATAAAGATGGCCGCCATCCGCAAACTATTAGGCTAATAACCTATTAGATTAGTCAAAGGATGCTCCCTCCATAAAGGAATGTTGTTGCAAAGTTTGGTAGAGATCGGATGGTTATGTTAGTCGTAATTTATCTTAAGCTTTGAACATTTGTGTGGCTGCCATTACGTTTCTGTCAAGATGGCGGCGATATAAAACAGGACACTGAGGTGCCCTTTGCTAGTGCTACCTCTGTACCAAATTTCGTTCATTCGGTTCCACCGTGTTCCAATTAATAGGGGGAATCAATTTTGACATAAAGATGGCCGCCATCCGCAAACTATTAGGCTAATAACCTATTAGATTGGTCAAAGGATGCTCCCTCCATAAAGGAATGTTGTTGCAAAGTTTGGTAGAGATCGGATGGTTATGTTCGTCGTAATTTAACTTAAGCTTTGAACATTTGTGTGGCCGCCATTACGTTTCAGTCAATATGGCGGCGATATAAAACATGACACTGAGGTGCCCTTTGCTAGTGTACCTCTGTACCAAATTTCGTTCCATGCGGTTTCATCGTGTTTGATTTAATAGGGGAAATTGATTTTCACATAAAGATGGCCGCCATCCGCAAACTATTAGGCTAATGACCTAGGCATTTGGTCAAAGGATGCTTCCTCTATAACGATATGTTGTTGCAAAATTTGGTAGAGATCGGATGATTAGGTTAGTCGTAATTTGATTTAAGCTTTGAACATTCGTGTGGCCGCCATTACGTTTCCGTCAAGATGGCGGCGATATAAAACATGACACTGAGGTGCCTTTTGTTAGTACTACCTCTGTGCCAAATTTCGTTCCATTCGGTTGCACCGTGTTCGAATTAATAGGGGGAATCGATTTTCACACAAAGATGGCCGCCATCCGCAAACTATTACGCTGATGGCCTATTGGTTTGGTCAAAGGATGCTCCCTCCATAGAGGTATGTTGTTGCAAAATTTGGTAGAGATCGGATGATTAGGTTAGTCGTAATTTGATTTAAGCTTTGAACATTTGTGTGGCCGCCATTACGTTTCCGTCAAGACGGCGGCGATATAAAACATGACACTGAGGTGTCCTTTGCTAGTGCTACCTTTGTACCAAATTTCGTTCAATTCGCATTCACCGTGTTCGAATTGATAGGGGGGGACAGACATTCAGAGTACACACACTCACACACACACAGACACACACACACACACACACACACACACACACACAGACTCACACACACACATACACACACACACACAGACTCACACACACACATACACACACACAGACAGACACACTTTTTTCGCCCTGTGTTGATCTCATAAGTCTACTTTCATTTTTTGCAAAAATCGAAAGTAGGCTAAAAACTGACAGTCAATATTTATTTTCACAAACAATGGACATGTTTCAAGCTGTCGTCGATATCTTCGTCAGCAATAAAATAAATACCTTAAAGGATATAATTCTTATAATCTAAGACTAATCTGAATGTTAATAACGTGTATATTGAAGTATTGGAAACCATTTTCCAGTGATACCTAGTTCTATTATAGGAAGGATTTCAATTGGTCAACACAAATTTCTATATTCAAGTAAAATAACATGAATTGTAGTACATTTTTGAAATCGAATCAAAGAACATAAAAATGGCGTAGTGACTGCAGTCTAATACGAGGAAAATTTAATAGTGTGTAGCGGGATATGCTTGTAGTGCATTAGTAGTCTACCATACGGGATGTAAGGAGAGAAATATTGATCTTCCCCATAACATGCGTCAGTTGGGTTGCATAAAACAATATTATTAGGGGCTGTTGATTCACCCGGTTTATATCACTTTCTTGTGGACACGATAACTACCGTTATTTTGTAACAACGACTTCCACATTTATGCATAAATTATAACCATCAAAAATCTCGGTCAAATTCGTAAATAAGGAAACCCGGACCAAAGGAGTGGAAATGGGGGTGAACTTTTCCAAAAAAAAAAAGTGCAGAGCACTATAACTTTCTTGGTATGGTATATGAAAAATCAAATCTATTCTAGGTTTATACTATTCTTCGGATAAGGTCCAAGAGCTTATCTCAGTCAAGTTTATTGACAGCACCGACCAAAGAGGTGGGAAAATGGGGTTTTGAGTGGCAAATTTAGTGAATTCGTAAAACATTCTTTGCCCGGTGAAATACCTCCACTTTCTGGCGTGGTTAGCCGAGGGGGGATTTTGTACTTGCGGTGGTCCTCGATTAGGGAAATTTTTGAAATTAAAATTATTGAATAATCAGACTCCGTCTTGAGAAAAGAATTCATGATGAAAATTAATAAATGTAAAACAAAAATATTGGAATGCAGCCGAAATAATCAGAAACCTCTAAGGATATCAAATTGGCAGGTGAAAAACTAAAGGAAGTAGGAGACTTCTGTTACTTAGGAAGTAAAATAACCAGTGATGGACGAAGCAAATAGGATATAAAAAGTAGATTACCTCGGGCAAGGAAAGCATTTCTACAGAAAAGTAATCTGTTGACATCGAATATAGATGTAGGTATTAGGAAGTCATTTTTGAAAGCCTTTGTCCGGAGCGTGGCACTCTATGGAAGTGAAACTTGGACTATTTGTGCAGCAGAAAAGAGGAGAATTGAAGCGTTTGAAATGTGGTGTTACAGGAGAATGATGAAGATCAGATGGGTAGATAGGGTTGCAAACGAAGAGGTATTAAGACGAGTGGGAGAGGAGAGATGTTTCTGGCGACTGCTAATGAAGAGAAGAGATAGGTTGGTGGGACACTTAGGCTACTAAGACACCCAGGAATAGCAAGCTTAGTTATGGAAGGAAGGGTCGAGGACAAGAACTGTAGGGGTAGCCCAAGGTTAGAATATGCTAAACAGATTGCCTCGGATGTAGGGTGTGGTAGCTATGTAGAGATGAAACGATTAGCTCAGAACAGGGAGGCATGGAGTGCTGCATCAAACCAGTCAAAAGACTGAAGACTCAAACAACAACAACAACAACAACAACAACAACAACAACAACAACAACAACAACAACAACAACAACAACAACAACAACAACAACAACAACAACAATCTGACTCGGGTTGATGATCATGTAGTCCCAATTCCGTAACAAACAAACAAACAAACAAACAAACAAACAAACAAACAAACAAACATGATACCCAGATAAACAAGAACGTATCATTTGGTGTGATTCTAAAGTTCTGTTTGTTTCCTTACAGTTCTGTCCAGTGCCTGCGGCCATGCTATAAAGTACTGACTGCTGACCTTGTGTGTAGACCAGCTGATCGGTGAGTACAAACCTCTTGTCTTGAACACAATTTGTGTATTTGTTATGATTATCAAGTGTATTATTTGTTATTTATATCCCTCAGAAACTCATCGACAACGGGATCGTCCTCTACAGCAATGTTTAATCACTGCTAATAGCATTCCATGTAACATTTTTTTTTCCATGGAGTGAATGATTTATTGGTCGCTAATGATGTTTCACCGGTGACCTTTCAACAAATGTTAATGAAGGTCAACAATAAGTTTTGGTTAATTCAGCGTTGAAGAATTTGAATTATTGGGTGATTCGAACAAATGTTTATTCCTCTTGAAATGAATAATATTACAAATTATGCTTAGTTCGAATTACTGAAATCCTTTTTAGGTCATTTAGAGTTCAAGCTTTTACTGTTATTTTTCCTTCTTTCACATCTTGACCACCGAACTCTCGAGCGAAACAGAAGACTATCACACGTGCATCAATCTGGAACTGGTACATTTATTAGATTACCAATTCATACTTAATATTTGTGACCGCTTTATGAGAAAATATTCTCTAACTAATGACATTTCTGTGAACCCCAAGGGGTTCACAACTTGTGGGACGTAGGTTGGCGACGAAGGGACCCTAGCTGAGTCTGGCATTGCTTCCACTTACTTGTGTCGGGCTCATCTCTGTCATCTTTCCTGTCGACCTTCCTTGGTCAACTGTTATTCTCCTCCGACCCCGACGGTATTATGGTATCCAATGCCTAGGGAGTCCGTCACTTTCCTGCCTTAATTTTCCCTAGTCTCGTGTTTCCTGATACCCTCATTTTTCGAGGGATGAGGGTATACCTTTCCTCTTGTCTTTTATTTACCTTATACTTATTCATTTGGTTTCTTCTTTTGAAATTCCTCTTGTAGTAGACTATGTTAGTCAGCCGTTAATTTTAGTTGCAATTGTGTAGTTAGTATTAGTTATAGTTAGCATTCAATTTTCAAGATCCCCCAAACCATTAGAGGCTGTTAACCTAGATGTTAGGCCCATTTTAATATCATTATAATTTCTGTGAATCTAAAATATTCATAATACTTGTGGGGAAAAAAGGAAAGTAAAATTGATTAATTATTATTAAAAGTAATTTCTATGAAGCTATGCAAATTATGGTTCATTTTAACTTTTATTAACTTATAGTTTGTTTATAAAAAGGGAGCGTTTAGAAAAAAATATTGAAAGCTTAGAAGGAGCTCTATAGATAGCCTACTCTGAAATAATTACAGACATGCCCAGGAAGAGACGTCTAGTATTTTAATGACACGTCTCCAGGATGCATCCAACCAGGCTGACCAACCAGCTTCTCACATACTGGCAAAGAAGGAACACCAAGTCACCGTGGCTGATAGAAGTGGGCAAAGATCTGCTGGAGCTGGCAGTTACAGAAAATGACATACAAAATTGAACGTCTCTCAGGAAATGAAGTTCCATGACAAACACCAAGGAAGAAGACATGTGGCGTCTGCACAAAGGAGAGAAAGGAACAACACAATCAGAAGATGAGTGACTACTGGGCAAATATCAAGACCCACTCCAAACACAACAGTTGTATGTCGTGGTCTGTGGTTGGCCAATGCGGAACGAGAAGAAGAAGGAGCCATGTTCATTGTTGTCTACTTAGAATTACTTTAGAAGATGTGTCAGTCTGTAAAGACGTATTAGTCCCCAATTAGGACTTTAACTGAAGAAATTTATATGTGATTAATTAAAGCGCCAATTATACTGGGCGGGGAATTACAAACATTAGGCTACTGTACATGTCACTATTTAAATAATTTAATAATTATTCTTTTTGGTGGGCTGTAGTTTACCGCCCAATCTAATTGAGGAAAAATAGCCTACGTGTCGTCCGACTCAGAAGTTTTGAAGTAATAAAATCCCGATAAAACGCGCTTGTTGGGCGACATCCTTAGCCCCCGCGTTATCGCTAAACTGCGATGTATTGGGAATTAGTAAAATCCAAGTGTTAAGGAAATGACAAGTGTAGTGCATTAAATAAAAGGGTTTGTCCAACTTAATGAAGAAGGACAAATCCTTTTATTTAATGCATTTCAACTCTAACCTATACCTGAATTCGAAGCGTTTCACTCACTGGATATGATTGTCGTTTCTGTAACTTTACTGCACTTAACGTTTCATTAAACTAAACTCAGAACATGTGACACACGACAAAAATACGTTTGGGAAACTCTCAATCTACAAGACTTGAGGAACTGAAATAAGAATGCATTCATAACTTACTCAGGTACACATTGTTTACCGTTGTGTTTGTTGTTTGAGTCTTCAGACTTTTGACTGGTTTGATGCACCCCACCATGTCTCCCTGTCCTGAGCTAATCGTTTCATCTTTACATAGCTACCACACCCTACATCCGAGGCAATCTGTTTAACATATTCTAACCTTCGTCTACCCCTACAGATCTTGTCCTCGAACCTTCCTTCCATAACTAAGCTTGTTATTCTTGGGTGGCTTAGTAAATGTCCTACCAACCTATCTCTTCTCTTAATTAGCAGTCGCCAGAAACATCTCTCCTCTCCCACTCGTCTTAATACCTCTTCATTTGTAACCCTATCTACCCAACTGATCTTCATCATTCTCATGTAACACCACATTTCAAACGCTACAATTCTACTCTTTTCTGCTGTACGAATAGTCCAAGTTTTACTTCCATAGAGCGCCAGGCTCCAGACAAAGGATTTCGAAAATGACTTCCTAATACATAAATCTATATTCTATGTCAACAGATACCTTTTCTGTAGACATGCTTGTGAAATCCCTCGGAATGCAGTTTTACAACCTCGAATGGAAGGTCACTGAGCTTTAAGGGTTGTCTATATGAAACCGTTCCAGCGCGTTATAGCCTACAGCACACACTGCCTATTGAAATCGCGGATATTACTAATAGTCTACGGCTATTAGTTTTATTGAGTCACGTACTGGTGTGTATTAACACACTAGAAAAGTTCCGTTTTAAATTGTCGAGTCAGTTTATGGAATTCACTTAACTACATTACTACAAATTTGGTTTCTAAAAATCATTCTGGGAGTGAAGAAGGAGTAGGCTATATACAGAAATACGGTCCCATTCTTAGGATAGTGACAACCTCCCAGTTCCGTCACTTTCCTGGTTAACGAGTGGCAACTCAAACGTAAGGCAGTACCACGCGTCGGCAATAACCATTGTTCGCTACTGACCAATAGCTGACGGTTGTTGACCAATAGAATGCTTCCTCTATCTCTCCACGTGGACTGCAAAGTCTCGCCCTGGCGGCCAGCTCGCGTGCCACGCAGGTTTCAAGTGCCCAGTGTTGCACATCTTCACGTAGTTCTGTCCAGTCTCGCTGCTTGCTCTCAGTGGCTACGGTGGAAAGTTGACAACGCTGTGCCTCGCGCTGGGAAAGCCTTGGCTCCAGGCATCCATGGAATGTTAACATATCCGCCCAGCTAGATTTCAAAGGCGAGCCACACGTTAACGAGGGAAGTTCAAGAACTAAAGGCTATGTTCAAAATGATGTGCAATAAATATGCTTTCTTAACGGGTTTCCCAAGCTAAAACCGTAGCCTGGGCTGCGATGGTGAGATCTTCGGTGGCGTAGTCGGTAGCATGCTGAGCTTTCATTCCGAAGATCGCAGGTTCAATCCCGGCCGAAGTCGTCGGTGTTTGTAAGAGCGCTAAAATCCTTCAATATGCCTTTCATCGGAGGGGATGTAAAGCCGGCGGTCCCATGTCATAGATTTATGGTATATAAAAGAACCTTCCACTAATTAAACTTGTGTGAAGCTAAATAGCTAAATTGTAGGTTAGATTTCGTTGAAACGCTCTATCAACTTTCCAACATTCACCATTAGGTGTCCGTGACATCTGTTAGCGAAAGTTGGAACAACTTTAAAATTGAACAGAGCTTGTAGCTACCCCATGGGTGTCCACATTGAAGCAGCTACAGCCTCTGGTGAGCCAAACATGTCCTCGGATCTTCCATACGCTAAATTAATAATAATAATATCACAATTTACAGTACACATTCCATTCCCATTGTCCATAAAACTCACTCTCCAGTTGAAACATTTAAAGGAGGCATCTGGAAGTCATTGGAATATTCCAACACACCCTTTCTTGCCACCATTTCCTCCATAAACACGACCATTCCCTTCTGTTTCTCCTGAGAGAAAAGCAGAGATATAAATAGTACATTATGCAACGATCCTATAATGGCAATAATTAAGACACGGGTATGTTCATAAAAGGAGCTTATGCGAGTTTTATAATTTCCATACGAGTGTCTTAATTACCATTATAGGCGAGTTGCATACGACTGTTTATGTTCGACGATAATTATTATAACTATTTTATGTTCGAACATAAGTATTCATAAATATCTGTCGAGATTTCGCCAGTTTTATGTACTGAACAGAGTGCATGAGACGCAGAGAATGCCTTGTATTTGGCCATGGCCTCCTCGATTACTCTACTATGACACTAGGCCAGGCAGTGAAATTTAAATTAGAAGGCCGTGGGACTCAGCGCATCTAATTATCTAATTGGTCAAACTGTTTCTTGAGCTCTGATTGGTGGGAGAAACTGTTTCATAATAAAAATTAGTGTTATAATGAGCCTCATTATAGTACAGTTTTCTGACATATAATAGTTAGGGTCGAACATAAAATAATGTAGCCTACTGTACAGTAATTTTTAAATTAATGACAACTAGATGAAACCCGTCAAAACATGACGGACAATGGAAAACAAATTTACTGAAGAAGCTTCTTATATAAGTTACATTCTTTGTACGATTACATTTTAGCACTATTGCAACTTTAAGGGCGTCAAAAGATAGCACTCTCAGCATTGCAACATATTGCTGGTCATGACTGAAAACGTGATGAGGTCATCATCATCTTGCACAGTTTCCAGCCACTGGCCGGGTCTGTTTGGAACACAAGCCTCTCCAACGTCTTCTGTCTTCCCACCATCTCTCAGACTCCACCTTTGTCCAGTCTTCTCCTCTCTTCTTCACGCGCAGTGAGCTGGCATTTGAGGGTGCGCAAATGCGAGGGAGCCGTGTCAGTAGATTTACTGGCTCGTTTAAGATCACCTTCGGGGCGAAATTCCGGCACCCCGGCGTCTCTAAAAGCCAGGGTAGTTAAAAGGGACGTAAAACCAATAACATTATTATTATTATTATTATTATTATTATTATTATTATTATTATTATTATTATTATTATTATTATTCACGCTTTCTTCCACCCCCTTCAGCCACCTGTCTCTCGGTCTCCCTCTTGGTCTCTTTCCTTCCCACTTCGTCTCGTGTATCCTCCTTGGTATCCTCTTCTCCTCCATTCGTTTTACATGTCCATACCATGTAAGTCTAGATTTCTCTATACCATCCTGTAATGGTTCCTCCTTCATTAATTCTCTGGTCCTCTCATTTCTTATTCTGTCCCTCTTTGTAGCTCAAATACTGCTTCTCAAGAACCTCATCTCACTGGCCTGTATTTTGCTCTTCTCCCTTCCCTTCATAACCCAGGTCTCCGAGGCATACGTCAGGATAGGGACATAGTACGTCCGATATATGAACTTTTTGCTGTTCTGAGGGACATCCTTGCTCCATAACATGCTTCTCTCACTTCTCCGGAATGCTCCTGCCTGTCTCCGCCGCTCATTTATTTCTCTATCGTTACTTCCATTCTCTTGTATCAGGCTTCCCAGATACTTGAAACTCTCCACTTTCTTCAGCTGTTCCCCACCAATTTTTATTCCTGTTGTGGTTCTTTCCTTCTTCCTTGTTGTGATCACCATCTCACTCTTATTTATGCTAAATTGCATCCCATATCCTAGTATTATTCCTTCCCACACGTCCAACTGTTCCTGTACCTCCTCCTCCTTGTTTCCCCAAATCATCAAATCATCTGCAAGCACCATTGCTTTCATCTTTCCTTCCCCAATTACTTGTGCCACTCGGGTCATTATGTCATCCATCACCACAATGAAAAGTAACGGTGACAGTGCACTTCCTTGTTTCAGGCCGTTTCTCTGTTCCAACCAGTCCGATCTCTCTCCTCCCACTTTCACACAGCTCACGCTTCCCTGGTACATCTCCTTTATCCTTCTTATAGTCCATTTTTCTATTCCTCTATCCTCCAGGGACTTCCATACTTTGTTTCTGCAAACACTGTCATATGCTTTCTCAATGTCCAGGAAGGCCATCAGTAGATCTGTTCCATACTCATAGTGCTGTTCTTGTAACTGCCTTACAGCAAAAATCAAATCCACTGTGGACCTTCCTGCTCTGAAGCCATGTTGTTCTTCCCTCATCCCTCCTTCTATCCTTGTCCTAATTCTCCTTTCCAAAACTTTCTCAAATATCTTTGCACAATGACTCATCAGTGTTATTCCCCGATAGTTTCTGCATTCTGTTCTACTAACTTTCTTGCAGATCGGGACAATTGTTCCCTTTTTCTAGTCCTCTGGGGTCTTCCTTTCCTTCCATGCTGTCTTCATCACTCGGTACAACCATTGTATCCCCACCTCTCCTGCTGCTCTCACCATCTCCACACTCAACTCATCCACACCCGGTGCCTTCCCTCCTTTCATCTTCCGCACTGCATCTTCCACTTCTTTCCATGTTAAGTCCTTTTCTGTTTGCAGTTCATCTACTGTACATCTTCCCCGATTTCTTCCTCCTCGCCGTGGTTTCCATTTGGGTTCAGGAGTTCTTCAAAATATTCTTTCCACATTTTCTTCAGTTCTTCCCTATTTTCTATCTCTTGTCCCCTTTTGTTCACCATTCTAACATAATCCGTAGGATCCTTCCGCCTCTTATTCTTTACCATCCCATACAGGACCTTTTTTGTACCTTCACTATCCTGCTGGTCATGACTTAAAACGTGATGAGGTAAATAGCCCAATACGTTCAAGAGTTTCTCCTTGAGCTTGATTGATTGTGATAAAGTAGGCCGAGCGAATAGGACATTGTTGCCTATTAAAAGAAAATGTACTGTACCTGCAAGTGTTTCATCGGAAGGTGTTAAATCTAGTCGTAGGATTTGAGCTCTCTGCCTAATATTACTGCACCTATTATATCCGAATCCAAGCAATTTCTTACATATTTCTTACAATTAATATATTACCATTTATGAGTCCTTGGGAAACGTTCAGATTTCTAAGGAGCATAACTATGGCTCAAACGTTCGGAGTATGTGGAGGCGAATCACTTAATTCCAAGGAATTGAAAAATTCAATAATAGGGAAATGAAGTAGCTGGCTTTCATCTTCAGTATCCAATCTGTTAACGCTGATGTATGTGTTTGAACTACTGGATATAAGTTCAATGACTTTTAAATTAATATCATTACATTGTTGCAGCTTGGCAAATATGATATATTCCAGCAGATCAATTTTACCCTCACAACAGTAAAGACCAAAGTAATCACGCATAGATTTTACGCAAGAGAAATACAATGTAGGACAATGTTTACATTTGATCGTCAAAGACCTTACAGTACATTGTACTGCATAATATCTGGAATTGTTTCTGAAATGACCTATTTATATTGGATTTTAAATGTGGCTTCGTATTATTCGATAACACTATAGTGTCCGGCAATAACGGAGCCGCTAAATATTAAATGGCAAATAATACTTCCATTGACGAAATCAACTGCGTAGTTAGACTCAGTACTCTAAACAAATAATCATTAAACAATTGTCTTATACAATGAAGTTCAACATGACCGTCCAGAGACTTTCATACTCAAGTTGGTTGGTGAGGAGAATGCGATGAGACTGATCGCTTAAAATAAATTCCTTATAAATGTTCCTGCAAGCGAAATTTTTTGCAATAGCTTGAAAACGCAGCTCAGAATGACGTTCTTCATTTTGTTATAAACAGTACGAAACTGCTCTAAGTAAGCAATTTCCATCACCTGTTATAGGTTATGGCAGTACATTTCGCAGGGGAACATAGAATTACTTCGCCAACTACTGGAACGACCATAGGCTTATACTCAATACTCACTTCGGCAGTTACCCTAATGGAGGCAGTTTTTGAATTCTATGTCCCGTGCATGTCAAAAATCGTATTAACACATGGAGGCCCACCTATTCTTGTCTATCGCCTCGGAGACCCGGGTTACATTTCCTGCTCTGCCAAGAAATTTAATTCTGGTCTGAGGGCAAAAACGGGGCACATTCAGTCTCTTGAGGTATAACTAAGAAGAGGAAGGTTTAATTCCCGCCTCGACAATCTTGGATGTGGTTTTCCGTGGTTTCCCACTTCCACTTAAGGCAAATACCGGGATGGTTCCTAACTTAAGGCCTTGGCCGTCTCCTTGCCATTTACCACCTTAATTACAAATACACACAGTAATGCAGCCATCACGATAACACAGGTTATGAGAGAAAACTTCACACATACACACCCAAGTACACGGGGCTGAGTAACCACGATGTCGGAGCCCTTCTAACGAATTATGTTTGCCACGTGTCTCTCATGGCGAAAGCAATTGTGGACACGCGCGAGTGCCTGGTAAACTACTTTTTTCTTTAATAATTTAAGAGTATATCGACGATGCATGATTATAACTTTTAGTCTAGGACGCTAATAACTTGACCACCGAAGCATTGGGAAGAAATTGCAATATTAAGGTACATAAACAACATAGCCTACACATTCAACTGTCGGTTAATGTTCCTCAAAATTTCCCTTCTTAAATATTCCCCTCCTTTTTAATTCTCCATCACGTGAAAACGTGCCATGTCTTGTGTTTTAAATATATCGATGCAATGGGGCTGCCATCTGCTGTCAGTTACTGGAACTACATGGGCGATGTACTGCCATCTGTTGTCAGTTATAGGAACTGATTGCCGATATTTCAACGGCGTACTGAGGACAACAGTTTGCTCTTTTGATCACATGCTGTAATGCAATTGTAAAACGGAAATAAAACGTATTGAGAGTGAATGTAGAAATAGCCTATGTATCTTTAACAGACATAAAACCTTACTAATACTCCTTGATTAAACAATATTTCAGTGGTAAAAAAAAAGTATTGAAAAGGGCTGGGATCGAACCGGTGAGCCTTGGAACCACAGTAAGTCGCCTTAACCACATAGCTACTCGCGGACTCCTGTTCAACAGCAGACGCAGCCATTCATTATATTCAAAAGCCGCTGTCTGAAGGAAATGATCCATTTCATTATCCAAATAAATCAATGTTGCACATTCGTACACGTTCATACTGTTATTATATTTTATTGTCAGAACTTGGTTAATGTATGTTTTCAATTACATGGAAGCTTATTAAATAACCACTGCCGGCTGGATCGCAAAACTCCTGGTTGCTTTAAGCTGCCTGCCCATTCGACGCTCACAGGCGTACAAGATATATGCATTAATTCACCGCTAGGTGCAGCACCAAGGCACTGAGATTGCCGCGGCCTTTTCAAGGGGAAGATACCTGAAACGAAGTATTGTTATGTTTGGAGGCTTAATATCGAGATTGACGGACGTGAAAACATTACACTAAGTTAGTTCCTTTGTTATTCTAACATCTAAAAGTATTCAGACACATACTTACGGGCAAATTTTCAGTATAAAGGAAAGCAAAAATACATGTGGTGATGATTTATTTAGGGGCTTTGCGACATCGTGATCATGTAGCCCCATGTACTTGGGTGTGAGGTGAATTTGTCTGATAACCCGTCTTATTGTGATGGCTGTATTATACATTTTAACAGATTTTTTGGACAGATTGTTTATTTTTTTTACTTATTTATTTACTTACAAATTTATTTATTTACTTTCTTATTTCTTTACTTATTTATTTGCTTATTTATTGCTTTTTTTTATCTATTTACGTATTTATTTACTTATTTGTTTATTTACTTACATGTTTATTTATTTTCTTATTTATTTGTTTACTTATTTATTTATTTATTCACGTATATATTTATTTACTCATTTACTTACATATGTATTTATTTAATTATTTATTTACTTATTTTTATTTACTTACGTATTTATCTATTTAATTATTTATTTTCTTATCTATTGATTTACTTATTTATTTACTTATTTATTTGCTTATTTATTTACTTATTTATTTACTTGTTTCCTTATTTACTTAGATATTTATTTACTTATTTACTTACACTTTTATTTATTTAATTATTTATTTTCTTATATATTTTTTACTTATTTATTTAATTATGTATTTGCTTATTTATTCACTTATTTATTTACATATTTCTTTACTTACACATTTATTTATTTAATTATTTATTTTATTATTTATTTGTTTACTTATTTATTTAATTATTTATTATCTTATTTATTTTTTTACTTATTTATTTAATTATTTATTTTCTTATTTATTTGTTTAATTATTTATTTACATATTTATTCACTTATTTATTTACATATTTATTTACTTATTTACTTACACATTTATTTATTTAATTATTTATTTGTTTACTTATTTATTTAATTATTTATTTTCTTATTTATTTGTTTACTTATTTATTTACTTATTTATTTGCTTATTTATTCACGTATTTATTTACTTACACATTTATTTATTTATTTTCTTATTTATTTGTTTACTTATTTATTGCTTATTTATTCACTTATTTATTTACTTACATATTTCTTAAATTGTTTATTTACTTACTTACATATTTACCTACTTACATATTTATTTACTTACATATTTATTGTCTCATGTATTTACTCATCATTCATTCATGTACCGGTATGTATTTATTTATTTGTTTATTTGCTTCCCCTGCGTCTCCTTCTCTGGAAATTGCACGTAACCACATCCCACGCAATGAATTGTCCGATGGTATCTCATGAAATGAGATTCCCCGGTATTCTAACTTGCCCTGATCTGATTTACAAATGGGCACGCAGCAGTACAGCATTATAAAATCATTCGGAATACATTCCAAACACAACTGCTCCATTAACATCAATACAAAACTTATGTCTGCCACAGTGCCTTGGTGCTGCTTCCTAGCGCCTTTATTTGGAAACGAGGTTGTACGCTCAAACCAATGCTGTAATCGTCGAATGGGCAGGCAGTTTAAAGCAACCAGGAGTGTTGCGATCCAGCCGGCAGTGTAAATAACTTACATTTTAATGGACTTCTCACCGCCATTTTGTCATGACCCCAGGCGGATTGTGCGCATTCGTGAGGGGCAAGAATTCTCCTATTTTCTATATTAATTCAAAAATATACCATAATATATTTGTTTATTTTAGAGACACTCTGCAAATCTAGAGGCCAAGAGCTTTCGTTAGAGTGCTCTACGAAGTAAATCGGTTCTGTCGTTCTCTCAATCTCGTGGTAACAAAAATCACCTTACTGTTTTAAATATATAGATAGATAGATACAGTATTGCGTAAAGTTGCTCGACAGTTTCTTTTTCGTACGAGTATATTTATTTACAGCAGAAATGAAAATGCACTGTGTATCGTAATAAATGCGTAATCATTTTACTGGTGGACAATAGGTCAGCTTACCCTCGCGTTATAATATCCAAATTCACGGTAAATCGGACCACACTATAATGGGGTTTTACTGATTCATTAGACGAAATGAGAGCGATCCTACATTTATTGGTAGACTACAATGCAATCTCTCTTCTAATAGCCTCCTATGTGTCATTCTCAGTATTCACGAATGGACTTCGCACGGGCATGAAATGAGAAGTCGGTTCTGCTGCGATAAGGGATGCTCTAAAGAGGGCACGCTAGTGGCTGGTGTGTGGTATCAGGAGACTGTTGCGCACCTTCACGTGCCTATCTCGCACAGCCGCTACCAGGAGCGCATTAAATATTTTATCAGGAGACATTAAAGTGGGAGACCTCGTTAGCGGAGACAGAAGCCAGATCGGAAGACTGGCCATGGCTTTTCGTTCAGCAATTATCAAGACGTGAGCAGCTGCATATTTCACGTTCCATGTTTGTCCTTAAATTATTATACTCAACTGATTTTTCAGATTTCAAAGAAAACAAGTCGCTCCGTAAAGATCTAAGTTGTCTATTTTCATATATCCTACTGGTCTTACTTAGGACACGAGAAATTAAAAGAAAATTTAAAAAATGCACAGTCGCCATTTATAAGTTCTCATAAAATTCCACCAAATTGAACATAAGTAGGCTATATTAAAGTTTGTATGAAAATATACCGTGCCAAATTTCACAGTGCTCGCATGAAAAGTCGCGAAAAAAATCCATTTATAGTCTATATTTAAATTTCGCATCGCCGCCAAGTTGCTTTCGTGCTCACCAGGTTATTGAATGATCTATAGGTGAACTTATGTTAGTAGCCTTCATCAGCATACTAAATTTCAGTTTGATTGCTGTAATATATTCTTAGATATTGAGAACTGTCTAAAAAAATTCGGTTGGTCGCCATGTTGTGTTCTTATAGACTATGTGTAGGCCATATAGTTATGTAGGCTACCATTAGATGAAGATTGTTGCGTGGGTACATTTTTCAAACGTTTACTTCGATAGCATGATTAGGACACAAGAAATAAAAACTTAATATTAAAATTTTGCGCAGACGCCATCTTGAGGTTATGTAAACAATTGAACTAAATTAGATGTCAGTCATTACAATATGTATAGAACATTTGCTGTGCCAAGTTTCATTGCGTTCGGATGGTTAAATCACGTGAAAAGTCTTTTTTTTTTCAAGTCTGTGTTTCAACTTCGCTTGGCCGCCATGTTGGTTATGTACTTTAATTGGTTTACGAAAGTTACATAGATGAACATCTAGTAGGACCATATATCACTGTACAAAAATGTCATGGTGATATCTGTTACTGTTGCGAAGATATAGAATGCCAGTGAAATATTTCGCGTGGCCACCATGTTGGATTGGTGAAACGCATTCAAATTTGAAAGGCACGGTTGAGGTTGGACGCGATGTTAGTATACATTTACCGAGTTCTTGAAATCGCTTTGGCCATATAGCCTACATTTTATTACGCGGACACACACACACATACGCACACACACACATACATACAAAAGGTGATCTCATAAGCCTATTCTTTTCATAATTGAAAATAGGCTAAAAATTGAAAAAAGAAAAGAAAATATATTTTTAATCTATTTTGAAATTTAAAGCAGTGTCACTATTCTCAGTCGCAGTACAGAAAGTGTTTTTTTGTTTTCTGCTTTTGTTTTTGAATTATTCTTTTTGCTTCGTGTTTTTTGTTTTTGGTTTTATTGTATGTTTGTTTTCTGGAAAATGAAAATAAAACAAAACAAAATAAAATAAAACAAAATAAACAAAACAAAATCAAAATAAAACAAAATAAAATAAAATGAAACAAATTAAACAAAACAAAATAAAAACAAAATAAAACAGAAAACAAAACAAAATATTAAATAAAAACATTTAAAACAAAATAAAACAAAATAAAATAAAACAAAACAAAATCAAAATAAAACAAAACAAAATTAAATTAAACAAAATAAAACAAAATAATCTTCGATAACGGTTTTTTCCTATCGTCTCTCAGAATAGGTTGTGTTAGCGCAAAGGTTTTCTGCTAGCTTCTCACCAGGGTTAATGGTTAATCCATGTGAGATTTTCGGCATCGGTGGCGTTGTCGGTGGCATGCTGAACTGCTATGCCTAAGATCGTGGAGTATCCCTTCCTTCGGAGGGGTAGTAAAACCCAGCGGGCCCATTTCATAGATTTATGGCATGAGAAAGAACCTACCACTACATTATTGGTAGTGTGTAACTACATTTGTAGGTTATTGGGTTTAGAAACACTCTACACATTTCCAACGTTCGCCGCTAGTGTCAGTGACAGTGGCATCTGGCAGCCAAAGTTGGAACTACTTGAAATTGAAATTTCATTCATCTTCATTCATTTCATAACCTTGCCACGGTGGGTGAGTGGATAGCGTGTCGGTCTACTAACCCCAAGATTGCAGGTTCGTGGTAAGTGATTTTTGAAAGGCGGCAAAAATACGACACGTATGTCATACGATGTTGGCATGTCAAAGAATCCATTTGAATTCAGTACGCCGTGTTCATAATGGCAAAATTAATCTCGGGAGTTTCCGCCAACACAAAGTTCCTCATTTTTCTACTAGAAAACGCTATGGTAGTCAAGGAGCTTAGATATCTAACCTCCTTGACTTTTATAGTGATTCAAGGAACAACGAAATTCGACATGCAAGCTACCCTCTGGGTGTCAAATTATAAAGCTTGCACCCGGCATTCATTTCATTTCTCATGAACTCCTCTCGTGAGGATGGCGACAGGGAGGGTATCCGGCCGTAGAAACCATCAGCCACGTGGAATTTCATTGCATCTCATCCCCAACCCCATTGAAAACGGGATTAACAAGTGGTAGACGTAGATGTGAGATTTTCGAGGTGAAATTGAATGTCCGGTGATTCCTATTCTCGACAAAGTCAAATGAAATTAAATCGAATGCATAGAAATGGTTTTGAACTTAAAGCAAAATTTATTTGAGGCTTTATGTAAACATATAATCTTTGGTGGAAATGGGCTCCAGGGATGAATGTATACAATATATGACTGACAACGTTGAAAGCAGGAATTTCATGATAACATTTATAGATCGCATTCTGACAGCTGTGGATATATGAGAGTGGTATTTAAAAGAGCTGTTTACCTACCCGAAGAGTGAAAATGTAATCGAGTGTAACATTTTATGGAGGATGTTAGACGCCGCAGTTGTGTAAAAGGTTTATTGCTTGTACATGTGAAATACTGCTCTACAACCCATGCGTTTTCACAAGCGAGGTTTTGAGGTCCACCTATTGACAGTTTCTGTGGAAAGGGCTTTATTGGGCCATTTCTTATTTTGTCAGAAATCAATGCCGACACTTTTTGCTGCTCATTGTAAACCCTTGCCTCAGTTGTAATTTAGATCAAGGGCAGTGAAAGAGAGACCGAGACGAAGCCAGGGAAAGTGTTTTGAATACGGCAGCAGCAACATAAATATACAGCGCGTGGGTGGAGGGAGGGTCTTGTTATAAACATAGCCCAGCCAGGTGGCTCTGCGTTGGGGATGGCCGGGAAACATGGCGTCTATTTGTGGTCGTAGAATGGAGGCGATAGTGTAGCTGAAATCTCATTAAATACACAATTCATTACCAACGACGTACATCAAAATGAAGCCAAGATATTTTTAATGCTTGGTTGAATTGTATTTCACTAATATTTCACTAAGTGATTCGATGCAACACTTGTGACCGCTCATAAGTAGAGACCCTGACTTATGATAATATAGAAGCCGCCAAAGTGGTAAAATAAAATGTTCAAAGCGGTGAAATGAAATATTTCGCCATTTTTCGCGGTTAAATAAAAAAAGTGAAAGTTGAGTGTGTACGGTGCACGGATTTGGTTAAATTATGAACAATATACAAACATGTAGCCTACTTCAACAAATACTCACCATGACTACCATAGTCCTTTTCTCGCTAACTCATAAAACTTATGTTGTCCCCAAAGTATAAGCAAAGCAGTGGTTCCATGATTTCTGTACGCAGAATTGTTCGCCTGAGTTGGCAGAAAAGCATCGTTCGCTGTCTTATCTTATAAAACACATATATTTATGATTTACTATTTTCTATCAAACGACAGATAGTGGAACAATTACAATTAATTTTAATGTAAATATTTAAAACAAATGAGTCGTATTACCAGCATTTCATTGGTATTTTGAATTTTAGGGTGAAAGTAACACATTTCGCAAAATAATTTATTTCTGCGATATATCGCGACTTTGACATCGAAATAAATGGGACATTTGGGGTAAGTATCTACAGTACATCATTAAGATAAAATATGTATGTTTGTTGAGAAAAATCGCGGATATCGTTTAAACAAAGAATCCGGACTCGTCTCATAAGAAGAGATCCAGTAAGTTAAATCAGAAAAAGCCTACTGTCCTTTTTAAAAACTTTCCAATATCAATGAGTTGTTGTAGATTCATTTAAAGCCTTACAATATCGTGGACATTTATAGACAGAGAGAGCGAGAGAGAGAGAGAGAAAAAAGTATAATAGCCTGTGTTATTATAGTGTCTGTAGTAGCGTGCGAGATTTTAGTTAATGATAACAATAATGTAATTGGTTTTACGTTCCTGTTAACTACTACCGCTTTTAGAGACGCCGGAGTCCCAGACGTTTGCCCTGATGGGGATCTTTAATGTGTTAGCTCCCTCGCATTTGCGCACCCTCAAATACCAACTGACTATGCCAGGATCCTGCAACAAGAAGCAAATTATTTGTAATTAAGACTAGGATTGGGAAGGATGTGGCCAAGGTCTTATGATAGGAACCACCCCGGCATTTTCCTGTAGTAGAAGTGGGAAACCACGGAAAAGAACTGCAGAACTGAATTTTTTGGTTGAGCCAGGAATCGAACCCGGGCCTTAACAATTGCGTCAGACACTACACAACGAGGTGGTCCATTATCAATGAATTCGAAGGATTTGTAGTAGGGCTGGTACTTTTAATCGATTACTTTCAGTTATGGAATAATCGATTATCGAATAAGAAAATCGATTAATTGCTACAAATAACGAATAAACAATTGTGCACTTAATTGATTAATTGTCTTGTCGATTAATCAATGTATCACAACGCTCTCATAGAAACAAAACATACATTTAATTAATTAAAATAAGATTGTAACATATAATAAGTTCTGAAGATTAAAAACCTGAAGTCAATATTAATTTGTACTTTTTATTCTACCAGTTTCGGCCACATTGTGGCCTTCCTCAGCGTAAATAATACAGTGGAACGTGGCTAATTCGAACTTCCATAATTCGAAATCTTCTTTAATTCGAATTTTTCTCTTGGTCCCTAGCATTTTATATACAATCAATGCTAAAAAAAATCGTGGTTAATTCGAATTATATTTTGGATAACTCGAAGTTTTTAGTATAAAAAGTCGATTGGAAGCCAAACGATTGGGACAATTCCCGAAAAAACTGTTCCGAGTGCAGCCCCAAGCAACAAACCACATCACAGAACTTACGCGTTTCGTTTAAAGTAGAAATGACGTAAGTAGTTCTGTTTTCCGTTTCTTAAATTTGTTAGATTCTTTTGTGATGGCTGAGAGACTTTGTAGGAAACAGGTAAAAATCTTAAACTATTTTGAAAAACAGTAGATTTCTCTAAGACTTAACTAGATTGCTGGATTGCTACTGTCGTTAAATAGGTGAATAGTACATTTTGGTTTTATTTTTCATTTGAAACTTTTGAGGTTATTCACGATACAGTCTTTATAAAGTACCGCTGTCTGTTAATCTGCTTTGTTGAACGTAAATCATTATGTAAACGTAATACAATATATTTTCTCTACCCTTTTCAAAGAACTTTCTTAATTCGAATTTTTGGATAATTCGAATTTTTTTACTAGTCCCTTGAGGTTCGAATTATCCAAGTTCCACTGTAATATTAATAGAAATGCAAGACTTACAGTACATTAAAAATTTTACCATAAAAGAAGATTGTTCTCAATACTATTTCTAAACAATTAATCGTCTAAACGCTAAAAAGCACATACACTAACATTTTTAAAACTCATATAACGTGCACAACGACCACGTGGACAGCTGCAGCAAGTCCGGAGATCGTAAATTTGAATCCTGGGACTGAACAGCGGCACACCCACATACAACTGGGTGGCGTGACTAATCATAGTCTAAGGAAAATAATGGAAAAGAAGGGCATTGTCAGATACGCGGTATGGCAACGTCCCACAGCTTGATGCATACTGGCTTGAACTGGGAAATATTTGAGTAGGGATGTACTCGTTCCGACCATTTCTCATCAGGTAGGCCCTATACTTTTTTATAATTAGGTGACAGACGAGCGAAAGATGGCCAAATTTGAAGCCTACTTTTATTTCGAATTGTACATTTTTTATAAATCTGATTTTGTGAACAGTTAGCCCTTCTACGATCGGAGTCTCAACGAAACCAGGAAACCAAGCTCTTTTCTTTAGGCGAAGAGAGTTAAGATTCCCTGAACTACGTACCAGCAGTCTCACGGTCAGTAACTGCTCGGAGTAATATCTCTTTGGTGTCGTGGACACCAGATGTATTTTATGATCTTTGGAAGCCAAATGCATGTTCAAGATGCTACGGTAATCACAAAATACGATTGACCGAGATTCCACTGCTCCCTCTTGTGGTGCAGATACTTCCTTAAAGGCCTACTACGTCTGTCTGTGCTAGAAAGGTTTTTGGTTCACACACACACTGACACCAAATGAAGTGCCATTTCAGAACATCTTACAGAAATACTTCCAACCTGACACATCATACATGAACTTGATTCTTCCTTTTAAATTTATTTTACGCCCAGTTAGTTAGTTAGTTATTGAGGTTTTAAGGGGTGGAACTACGAGGTCATCTGCCCCTATTTTACGCCCACATTGGAGCAATATAATCAATCTACAGTCAAGTCTTAGAAATATTAGTTACAAATTTGGCTTATGTTTCTTCTTCTTCTCCTCCCAGAACTCTTCCATTCTGATTGGCCTGGCGGCCCGATCTTCGTCTGTTATGGTGTATTGTTTGTGTGTAGAAGTTTTTAGACTAAGTCTCACGTCTTTGTTTCTCAGGATCCTATTCACTTCCCGGTGTTCAATACTTCCAACCTGGCACATCATACATGACCTTGATTCTTCCTTTTTAATTTATTTTACGCCCAGTTAGTTAGTTAGTTATTGAGGTTTTAAGGGCTGGAACTAAGAGGTCATCTTTGGATATCTTTGAACCAATGAATTTTGGTTTTACTTTTCCAAAAGTATTGGAATATCTGTTTGAGTATCCTGGTCTCTGTGATATGTGACAGAGAAAAGCAACTGTCATTTTCCTCATTGTATCTATTATTGACTCAGTTTCCTGGTATACAATTACAATAGGTAGTAATCGCCATTGGCCATCTACTTGGTGTGTGTTGTTTAAAATTGTTCTGAGGAGTCGTCTATCTTTCATCTGTAATTTATCTGTAGTTGATTTCGTGTTCAGATTGAATAGGGTTTCACTAACATAGGTTGCCTCAGGTTTAATAACGGAGTTGTAGTGCTTTTTTTTTCATTTATCGAGGGAGATTTCTTCTTGTAGGTTGGCCAAGTGATACGCTGTGCTTGTTTCAATTTAGTTATTCTATTTTCAACTGATACTTTCTCGTTTAAGTTCCAAGTTGTAGTCTCCCCAAGATATTTGAATTTATTGATAACTAGGGCCCGGATGTTGATGACATGTCATCTTTTTACTGAGCTGTCTAAAACAATGCTGAAGTACATAGAAACTCCAGACGGGCCATCCCGTCTTCAAATATGTCATTTTTATTTTGCATCTGTTTGCATTTTTGCAATTTTTCCATTTTAGGAGCATTTTTTTAAGTTTGGTAGAATTTTTGGTCTTATTTTAGGGAAATTGGCCTTTTGAGGTCATTTTTCTTTTCAATTTAATCATGTCACAGCTTTACATGAGGGAGTTACGTGTCTCAGAGTTAAGAAGAAGCTAGTAGCTGATACAAGATAATTTAAAATATTGAAATATTGATTCCATTTCCTTAATCAACCGGGTGGAAAATAGTCTGAACAACAATCGTGCGAAATTGCTGCGGGTAATGCATCAAAACTGAAACAAGTGCTGGGCAAAAACACCGGATATAAAACATTCTGAAAAATCTCAGACATTCTTTATGGTGAAAACTACTGCATGGATGGGATTGAGGAGGATTTAGCAGCAAACGACCCTTCCTCACTTCAAGAACGCTCCGATCACATCAGTTGTTGTTGAACGCAGATTTTCGAGATAAAAATACTTGTTGGCTGATAACCGCAGATCATTTACATTTGACAACATCAGGATGGCAGTCGTAGTGCAGTGCAACTCAGACTAAAGTGAACATAAACCTTTTGTTAAGTGCTAGAAATCTATTTTGATTAACAGGAACAGCACTCATTCCAGGTTCCGTATTGGCCATGTTTACATGAAGTATAGTTTTCCGAAACATGTACCTGTAGTATTTTTAATGTAAGTAAAGTATTGATTTGGCGAGAAATTTATGTTATACTTCATCTATTTTGATTCTCCATTTTATAGCGCATTTTTGGAATTTTTGAAATATTGTTGAGTTTATTATTATAAGAACATTTTTTCCATTTTCTAGTGCATTTTTCGAATTTTTAGGTCATTTATTACAGTCATTTTTCAAAGTTTTAAGTGCATTTTTTAAACCTTTTTATGGCATCAACATACGGGCCCTATTGATAACCTTAATTTGTTTGTTATTAGTCAGTGTGATAGTTGGTGTTTCGACATTGAAGGATGCCATCATTTCCATCTTTTCAAATAAGATTTGTAGACCGACGTTTGCTGCTATTTGTTCCAATTCTTCAATTTTTAATGTCGCCTCTTTTACACTACTTGCCAGCAGCGCAAGGTCGTCTGCAAATGCATGACAATTGAGTGTGATATTTTTGCCAATCTTGATGTTTGGTCGGCATTTCTTAGACCACTCACGTATGATTTTTTCCAATACGCGGATAAGTAGTAATGGTGAGGGGCCGTCCCCCTGTCGAAGTCCAGTCCAGATTTCAAATGATTCAGACAACTGCCCTCTAAATTTAACTTTTTAGTGTTCTTATAGGTCGAGATTCTTTATAATAATACGAAATTTTAAATTGCTTTTCCGTCGGTCAACAAGAATGTACCCAATTGTAATGGGTAACTTTCGTTAGCCAAGCGATCATCAGATTCCTTACACTCAGGCTTTAAATCTACAGTACGTCTACGATTATTGCACTCGCCAATTATGCCAACGACCTCTAAATTCTGACCAACACGCCTTATGTGCTCAATGTACTTTGTATTGTAAGTTTACATAATAGGTTATCTAGCCAACGGCCTGGCCATGTTGTAACACTGGATCCCATGAGAACTCCGCAGTTAAGCAGCATTGGGCGTGGTCGGAACTTGGATGGCATGCCGGTTCTAGGTACTGCGCGTTGTTGGCCAACATAAGGAGGAGCGGAAAGGCCCTGGCCACCCTACCGCACGTAAACTCCGGCTGGGGGTAGCCTCTTCGGAGGCTCGGACCTGCCTTCGGGCAGAATACCAATTAATATCTAGTCTGATCTACAATTATGCCCCTCGTGAATGTGATAAAAGACCTAATGGTTATTGAGATATTCTCTCTCTCGCAGTCTTTGGGAAGAAGAACAAGTGTTGTGTGATTGTCTTGGCTGCTGTTGAACCCGGTACAAGTCTCCCTAGCCCGATCGATTTGCTCGGCTCCAGTCGTGGCTGCAGAGGCAGGTGTATGTGACCTGGAAACTGCATGAGGATCTCATCATAGCTTGACCAGCAAGTCATGTTCGTCCGGAACTAGAAAAGAATTTCTCTAATAAATGAGGCATAGCCGTATTACATTTCTTAGAGCAGAACAAAGACGAGGAAAATTACTCTTAACGATGGACCACAGTTTTGTCTTGGAAGTTGCTACGTTACATGCGTCACAGCATTCGCAGTCAGCATCTTTCATGATACCTTCTCAACGTGAACTCCCCAATCTCACTGATATTGCGCATAGATGTCATGTCATGTGCTATGTTTAAAATGAATGTTATACAGCCAGAATTGCAACCCATTCCTGTTCGGGGTGTTAATTATGCTTAATGACATAATTTGAATGAGATTAGCTTAAATCATCTTACATTTGTCATGAAAAGAGCATAACGGAAAAATATGATAGGTCATAAACATCCGGGTATAATAATATAAAACACGTTCGTATTGCATTCTGAAAACTATCCGCATTTTTTTCAGACATTATCCGCAGCTTATCCGCTATCCGCACGGCCATGCAAACTACAGTGAAACCTCTCTAATAGACCACCGCTATTAAGAAAACCACCCCTCTTAAAGACCGATTTTTCTTGGAACCGATTTAAAACCTCATAAGGTCAATGTATTTGTTACCTCTATTTAAGTTCCACCCCTCTCCCCGACCAAAGACCAGGCATTTTCTCAGTCTGACCTCTTTCCAAAGACCACTTCTCGTCCGCCTTCCCATTGGAGATGGTGATGAGGGTGATGATGTAAACAATGGTTCTGATGGCACAGAACTGCATAGCATACAATGTCATTAGAAAAAGTGTTAGGTAACGTATAAAATATACAAAAAACGGCTCTCCTAGAAGATTGTTCGAACCCAGAACAAATTAATGGACTTTTGAACTCACTCAGAGATATCCTAGAAAGTGAAATCGTAAAAAAAAGAGACGTTCTAATCTGAAACAGAGATAAATTCGTGGTTTTATAAATGACAGAGCTCAGACAATAACGAATTGTAATTAATTAGTACAAAATGTGAACCATTGCAGTGTTCCAACTGAACTTTATTAATAATGCAGTATAAAATTATTTTTAATGCCTACCACCCCTCTAAAAGACCAGTTTTCCATGGAATCGTCACTGGTCTCTTAATAGAGGTTTCACTGTATATCCGCAGGGCTGTAACTTGTGATGACTGTAGTAGTGTGTGGAGCTGCATTATGGAGAGGGACAGGGATCGGGAATTGAAATGTTGTAGCCTACTAGCCTGGCATTGGCCTGGAAGCAGTGTGGAGAATCACATTCAGGATAGTTGGTGGCAGCGCCGGCACTCAAACCTCTGATCTCCAGACTTGCTGCAGCTCCCCATCGTGGTTGTGGCGCCAGACAATTAAATTCATAATCTATTCTGCATTCTACTTATAGGCCTACTGTACACGAAATTGGATAACTCCGTCTTTATGACTCTAAATAATGTTCTTATCTAACTTATAGTCATGACGGTCAACGCGTATCAAACCGATGTTTTTGCCGAAGAAGGATTTCCTGGGTGGATAACATAAAACAATGGACAGGATTACCCAGCATCGATAAATTATTCCACATCGCAGTTCATAAGCAAAAGATGCATCATGTGGTCGCTAACATCCATTAATGGATATGCATCCTAAGAAGAAGAAGAAGATAATCCTGCTGCTCAGTCCCGCCCAACTAGTTACAGGGGTGAGAAAATTATTAGATTTGACGGCAGTATTCCAAAATTCCATTATACTTTTACGGCTTAATGCACAAAATAAGTTTGCAAGGCGTTGACTTTAATTCCAATGTTCGACCAAGAGTATTAATTATATTATCATTTTAAATGATTATCTCGACTTCGCTGGGGTCTGGCGTTACGTTACGGTGACGGGACGAATTGTACCGAGAATGCACTGAGGTGTGTGACGTCATAGTACGTCATCCAGCCAGCTACCTCCTTTGACCTTGGTTTGCACTTGCTTTTTTTTTTTTTTTCTAACGGACTTTGAGTTCACGCAGCATTTGTAGCATTTAAAATGATATAAAGTCTAGTCTTTCAGACTGACTATCAGTGGTTTTTATTTCATTAAAAAAATCAGAGTATTTTTTTTAGGATTTCCACTAACACAGGAGACTTGCTGATGCAAAATACCACACGTTTTGTTTTGATTACTTCACTCTACTTTTCATGTGAATTTAGAGCAGAGAGATTTGTGGTATTTTTTAGTGATGATCCGCTCTTGAACTATTCAAAGATTCATGAACCATGGATTGAAATCCCCTGACTTAGAGAGTACATTTCAAAGTCAATGAAAAAAAGAAAACGGTCCCATCTCAGGTAACCCTTGGAATACCCTGTTCTAAAAGTTTCCAAACTTAATTCCTTATGGAAAAGTGTAAATCCACGGGGGAGAAAAAATTACTAAGTAGGGTAATAACAGTTGGTAAAAATGAATACAAAATTGTGACTGGTGAGAGTCGCCACCGTACCGTAGCGGTCAGCAGGGTTAGCTGCCGCCCCGGAGGTCCTGAGTTCGATTCCCGGCTCCGCCACGAACTTTGAAAAGTGGTATGAGAACTGAAACGGGGTCTACTCTGCCTCGGGTGGTCCAAATGAGTAGAAGGGGTTCGATTCCCACCTCAGCCATCCTCGAGGTGGTTTTCCGTGGTTTCCCACTTCGTCTTCGGGAAAATGCCGAAATGATACCTACTGAAAGGCCACGGTCGCCTCCTCCCCTCTTCCTTGCCTATCCATCCTATTCTCCCCCTCCCTTCCCTCATGAGGCCTCTGTTCGCTTTGCGGGTGAGGCCGCCTGGGCGAGGTACTGAACACAACTCCCCAGTTGTATCCACTCCGACCAGATGTTCCCAGCTTTAGGACACTGCCCGTAGAGGCGGTAGTGGTGAGTTCCCTCGCTGAGTCCGTGGGAGCCACCAACCTGGAGGGTAAACTCAAATTTTTAAAAAATGTGACTGGTTTAAATTCTTTATTTGATTCTAATTATTTGCACACCTCTAGACTATATGAGGGTTAGGTGTCGGCTTCCATTCTCTCGACGACAGATGTACGTCGTGATGTATAGGTCCTAACAACTGTCTTGCGGAAACTTAGAAAAAACTGCCACTCAAAGCTCCTAAGTCTCATAAAACCACCCCCTGTTGAGCGAGGAACACTTGTATAAGGCTTAGGATCAATGCCGATTGGTTTGAGACTGCCCGGGGCAATATTAGCCGTCGTGACTTTTCACTACCCATATGTGAAAATGAAAATCCACAGCCTGCTTCCAGTCTCCGACCGGGTCAGGAATGGAATGAATGAAGCCCCCATCTAGCGGCGAGGATATGGACTGTGCCGGCTGCCGAGGCCTGACGCACTCCTCTGGGGCAATGATTAAATCAATGACAGACGAAATGAAATGATAGTGGAGAGTGTTTCTGGAATGAAATTTTGACAGGGAAAACCGGAGTACCCGGAGAAAAACCTGTCTGCCTCCGTTTTGTCCAGCACAAATCTCACATGGAGTGACCGGGATTTGAACCACGGACCCAGCGGTGAGAGGCCGGCGTGCTGCCGCCTAAGCCACGGAAGCTTACTACCCATATGTGAAGGAACATATTCCTGTTATTATTATTATTTGATACAGCCACATATGGTCTACAAATACACAACAACCGTTCAGGATTTCTTCTTTAATGTGTTTCTTCCATCTCGTTTTGCTTCCTGCCAATGATCTTTCAGCCTCTGGCTCCTTCTCAATCGTTCTTTGGCTGGAAGCGTGGGTCATTCCTTGGGGGGGGGGGGGGGGGGGATCCTTTACACCTGCAATTTTGGTTCTAAATCCTGTCCTGTTCCAGACTTCGGTCGGTGAAATGTTTGCCCGTTTTAAGTCCTGATGGACTTCCTGAAGCCATGGAGGTTGCAATTTCCATTTCTCCTGAAGGTTGAGAATTGTGTTATTTTGTTCTTTTCCTGTTATTATTGATATGAACCAAATTTTAAAGGGTTTTACGCATATTTTTCATCAGCTTGGTGTGCTAAAATGTGTTTTGAGTTTGTCTGATAACCTGCGTTTCTGTAGTGATTGAAATAGTGTGTAGATTACAACTAATTGTCAGTGTCTAGGAATGGGGCAGGTGCTTCGGGGCTTGAAATAAAGTATTTTGTGTTCTTATTGTTGATTCATGTAGGGGCTTTCCGATATCGTGGTCATGTAGCCCCATGTACTTGGGTGTGAGTGGAATGTGTCTGATAGCCTGTGTTATTGTGATGGATGTAAGCTATTAGTGAGGAATGGGAAGGAGACGGCCGTGGCCTTAAGTTAGGAACCGTCCCAGCATTCGCCTAGAGTAGAAATAGGGAAACAACGCAAAACCACTTCCAAGATGGCTGAGGTGGCAATCGAATCCGCCGCTTCTCAGTTTTTCCTCACGAGACTTAGTATACACCGTTCCAGCCCTCAGATCAGAATTACATTTCTTGGTAGGGCCGGGAATCAAACCCGGGCCTCCGCAGTAAGAGCCAAGAGTGCTAGCCACTTCGCAACGAAGTGGAGGATATAAGAAATAACTAGGGATCGGGCATTTATGCACTGTAAACTATTAAAATATGCATGCAATTATGCACTAAAATGTAGAAAATATGCATTAAAATTTGAAAAATATGCACTTAAAAATAAGCCAATCTTATTCACTCACTTTATACATGTATCATTCACTGCAGAAAGAAGCATCACAATAGATAATTGCAAGTTTTTCAATGCTTTCAGGAGTCAAATTACGTCTATTCAGGCCGTTGTCAGTGCATTAAGTCCGGCCCCTAGCCATCAGTTGAATAATCACTATTACCTGACACCCATTGTTCTAATAAATACTTTCTGCTGCTCTTCTCTTTAGGCATTTTGAGTTAAAGATATGCAGACTAAGAATAAAGTAACACATTTACTGAAGAAACTCCTCACAAAACTAACCCCGCGCTACCGGCTGTCGAGATGGTGAAAGGAATGTCCCACCCCATTCCCTTCTTTAGATAGCCAGGCAGCATTGTGTCAAGTACGAGTACTGTCATCTGGCTCATATCGTTATCTGTTTCTCAGAAAGTTTCTTACAAGGGATTCTACTCAGATGGTGAAAGGAATGTCCCATCCCATTCCCTTCTTGATAGCCTCTAACCAGGCAGCAAGCTTGTGAAAAATATTATTTATTGATCTGTTGCTCAGAAAGTTGCTTACAAGGGATGTCCAACAGGCAGGCGAAACCTATTTTGTTCAAGATGTCTTAAATTATACTTAATTTCAACTGTACATTATTTGCTAAAATATGCTGTTATGTTCAGAATATGCAAAAGAAAGCCAATAAACCCTCAAAATATGCATTTGCATATGCGCATATGTATTTTCAAAAAATCCGGTCTCTGTAGCGGGCATTTGTAGCGGGGTGGGGGGGTATCGAAAAACCCAGGGAAAACAACAATCAGGAGAACCGCCTCCAGTGCCATAATTAGAACTCTTAATATCTGGCATTTGCATTTCCACCTTAAGCAACTGGAACGAAGAACAATACCCATCTTAAGAACCAAGATTATATTTCGAGTGAATTAGCATTACTGTACATTGAATATGAATTTAACAAATGACGTGGTAATTGTGTAGCGTAATGCACTACATAAATCATCAGGTGGAAGGCTATGGTTGGCAAGTTAATGGCACTGTAAATTGCCGTCAACGTGCCATTGAACTGCTTTAATCTCGCAAGTCCTCTTGACCTTCCCTTCGAAGTAGAACACGCATAGGCCTTTGTATCTTAGTTAGCATAATATTTAGTTGCATTCTCGCGATTAATCGTGTCTCGACTAACCGAGGCTCCGGGATAACCAAGGGAAGTGTTGGAAAATAAATAAGCAGAAAGTTATAACTCAGCAGTTTTTCTTGTTTATTGCCGTGTCTTGTGTGGGGTTTCGCCTAGGAATACCGAGATAATCTCATCAGCGGGCTCTTGGTGTCCGTGCCCGGACCCCCACAGGAGTAGCGAACTCTGCTATGAATGTAGTGAATAGAATCAACATCATCATCATCATCATCATCATCATCATCATAGACTAATTAAAACGCTAAGGAGTATGTTTCACAAAACTCAAGCTCTTAAACAAAAGGGAGTTAGAAAGTGCAGTTTATACCAAAATCTTCCAATCCGTCTCAATAGTACAGGAATACTCTTGCATTTCTTGAAAAGTCAACAAAAATGTTTTTGAAAAGGGCGAAGAACTGTGTCGCGTCGAGCCCGCACAACAGTAAAGCCGGGCCGAACACATCAACTCCTACACAGCCAGCTCAGCCATCTACGTCTGCTACTTCAACAAAGCAACCATTACAACAAATGAAGAAAGTAATTCTGACATTCACAGGTTACGACTAGACATAAACAGGAAATATGCTCATTATAAATTACCTATTACTTACTGTTCTGCGAGTTCAATGCACAACGACAAAGATGTTGAATTGCGAGATTTCTTCCACGTGTTCCCTAGTACGTCTACAATATATTATAGAAATAACAATAATAATATATTGTATTGCAGCCAATGCCCATAACATATATGAAATATTATATAAATATATTTTTTATGACTATTATTTTCGTATCCTCGCAGTGAGAGAAATAGCCCAATTTCCAAAGATGCGATTTCTTTATTGGGCAGAAAATTTCGAAACAAATTCTGCAAAATCTGACCTCTAGTTCATATGGTGTTTGAATTATTTCTTTGATGAGGGAGATAGGGTAAAATTTCTGTTCAGGCACAACAAGAACAACATTTAAAAGTGAAATCAAATATCCCTCTCGGCACGCCGGAAGGCGGAGGTACTGTAGATTCCACCGGGCAATAAATTCACTAAATTTACTAATTGTTGTATACCTAGAAAAGTTCTAGATGTTTAACATAATCAAATATCATTGAATATAAACTTCTTAATTCCGAAAACATTTTTCTCTTGGCGTAAAGATGGGACATATCAAAAATTCATTTTGACAAAATTTCAGGAATTTTTTTGAGGATATTGAACATTATAAATGGTTTTCGTATTGTGATTATTAAGGGAGGTAGTTTTTTTTCTCTCAAGAATCCATTTTTCCAACCCCTTTGGTCAATGATCTTCACTGGGATACGATTTTGGCCCTTATCCGAAGAATAGTAGGCTACGAACTTTGAATGGATGCGAGTTGGCACATACCAAGATAAATATGGCAATTCCACCCCCTAGGTACGATTTGTCCCTTTAAAGAACTAGACCGTGATTTTGAATGGTTATTGCATTATTTTAACTACTACTGCAACCAAATAAGTGTACATATTGTACATACTATCACCCATGCTTTTAGACATGGATTTAATAGTCTAAATATAATGGTTATAATGATGATCGCTTGACGATCGAAACTCGTCATCTAAGTGTATTTATTAATCTCATGTATTTCTTTCAGGATTCGGAATAACCCATCACAATTGGGTACAATCGTGTTGACCGACTGAAAAACATAATTTTCTATAGCGCTATTCTATTTACCCAAAATCCCTTTTAAATTTACACGAAATTATCGCGATAACCTTACAACTATTTCGCGATAAAGTGCAAAATTCAAAATTCATATCGCGACTTTTTTCGAAATTAATGCGAATTTTTGTGGTGTCTAATTATGACTAACAGCATTTCCTAAGCCACTCACCGGGGTGCCTCCATGTTCTACGCGTTAAAACAACAACCAGTTTCACCACTTTTTATAGAATCGTAATTTTTTGGGACAGAGAATGGTGCGTATACTGTGCTACGGAGTTTATTATGAGTTTATTCTCTTCATGACCTATTCCTTGTCCAAGTTTAAACATTCTTCCTGGTTTGAATGCTACTGTTAGTCAAAAGATACCGGGTGAGTTAGTCGTGGTCGTTACGGCGTAGCTGCAGGCAGTCACTCACATCCGGGAGGAGAGGAGGTTTGAATTCCTCCGTCGGCATCTTCTGTGGTTTCCCATCTTTCTTCCAGGCAAATGCCGGGGTTGGTCCCTAACTATGGGCCATAGCCACTACCTTCCAATTCCTCGTCCTTACATTCAAACTTTCCTCCCAAGACAGCACTCCACACGCGACGGTGTCTTGGGTGTCCACATAGAAGCAGCTACAAACTGTGGAGAGCCGAACATGTCCTCGGACACTCCCGGCACTACAATCCATACGCTAAAAGAAAACAGTTAAAAGATCCAATAATAAACCTAATGGTTAATGGAAAATTATCACTATTGACTTACAGATATTTGATAACAAATATAACCTTCTGTCAATTTTTATTCAAATAGACTTTAAGAACGTTATAGATATGTTTCGAAACTACTATGGGTCCATCTTCAGCAAGTATTTATGTACTTACAACTAAGTAATACAAAACTACAGTGAGAGCCTTCCCCCATAGAACAGAGCCTTCCTTGAGCGGTGTGAGGGGTGGAGAGCGATTTGTCAGCGCCAATTGACAAGCATCTGCCGTTCACAACAGCGAGACGGCAATCACCGCATGTGGTCATAGCATTGATTACATTCTCAGCTAGCAGGATACCTTGGTTGGTTGGTTGGTTGGTTCCTCGGTTTAAGGGCTGCGACAACGCGGTCATGTAGCCCCGTGTTCTTTGGGTGTGTGTATAATCTGTCTGATAACCAGTGTTAATTGTGATAGCTGTATTAGTGTGTGTATCTGTTTTTTAATTGAAGTAAGGACTGCAAATTTGAATTTTTCAAATAGTTCCTACTTTTGCCGCCAAACGCCACCGTCAACGACTACTAGGCCTAGTTCAGAACTTAGCTACTAGACGCCACCGCAGTCGGCTCTTGGCAACGAACGTAGAAACCTAAGAGCGTTGTTTACATTCCTAACCTATACAATTTTGCTTCACACAGGTGTAATTAGTGGAAGGTTCTTTAACATGCCATAAATCTATGACATGGGACCGCCACCGGCTTTACTTTCCCTCCGAAGGAAGGCATGCTGAGGGATTTTTAACGCTCTTAAAAATCCGACGGCTTCGGCCGGGTTTGCACCCGCTATCTTAGGCATAGAAGCTCAGCATGCTACCGACTACGCCACCGAAGCCGCAATTTAGGAAAGAATTCACGATGAAAATCAATAAATGTAATAATGGAATGCAGTTGACAGAAATCAGAAATTTCTATTTACATCAAATTGGTAGGCGAAAGGCTAAACGAAGTAGGGACTTCTGCTACTTAGAAAGCAAAATAAGCGGTGATGGGCGAAGCAAAGAGGAGAGTTGAGACTTGTGATGAATTAGGCCTACTGTAGCCTGTCTCCTATTCCATTAAGATGGTTAGGTATTGAACAAAACATCGAATTTTCCTAGTGTAAACTTATCTTCTCAAGAAGAAGTCTTCCAATAAATGTGTTCGTACGTTTCAGCGCCGAGTGATTTTTACTTGTGGGGAACCTCAAACAAAAGGTATACAGAAACAATCCGCGTACTCTGGAGACTCTCGAGAACGAAATAACTGCACTGATCCGAAATATCAGTGTGGATGAATTACAGCGAGTGTACCAAAACTTCCTACATTGGTGCAATGTGTGGTTAAAAAATGATGGACAGCATTTCCTGCAACTACTCTGAAAATCATGTGTGAAGCTAAATTGTAGGTCAGATTTCGTTGAAACGCTCTATCAAAGTTCCAAAGTTCACCACTAGGTGTCAGTGGCATTTGGTAGCGAAAGTTGGAGCTACTTGAATTTGAAGGGAACTTGTAGCTCACCCCATGGGTGTCCACATTGAAGCAGATACAGCCTCTGGCGAACCGAACATGTCCTCGGACATTCCCGGCATTATAAGCCATACCCTAAACACGTAATAATTAAATACGTTAATGTTAATGTTATTAAATGATATTTGTTTTTCGCCCCTTTTAACAACTGCGGCTTTTCGAGACGCCAAGGTGCCGGAATTTTGCCCCGAACAGGATCTTTAACGTTCCCGTAAATCTACTGATACGGCTCCCTCGCATTTGTGCACCCTCAAATGACAGCTGACTGCGTCAGGATTTGATCCTCCAAACGTGGGCTCAGCAAGCGAGAGCGGTACCGCTGAGCCACGCAGCCAACTATTAAATAGGTTAAAAAGTGTAAATGTGTTAATCAAGTTGGGCTCTACGCTGCTGCTAGCGCTAGTGCCTTGTTCTACAAGTGGCTACACTCAGTGGCCCGTCCGTCAGGCGGTGACTGTGAGTCCCTGTTCAATAGGGAAGGCTCTCACTGTCATATATTCTAAGTATTACAGACTTTTATTGAGTTTTGAATATTATGACAATGTAGTAACTACAGTAAAATGTACGAGTATTTAAAGTAACAAATAGAATAAATAATTCGAATGTTGGATAAGTAGAAAGGCAGCAAAAGGAGTCTAAGAAATTAAGAATACTAATCGACCAATGGTTATGAAAAGACGTATTTCGAGAAAAATCTAAAAATAATATCCAGTGTAAAATTGTATCAAAGAACGAAAACAAAATAATGTTTAGTTAACTTTAAATCGTGTTTTTTTTTGTTCTCAAATTTTCAAATTTAACATAGTGATTACAGTAGTTTCAAATTCCTCTTCACTGTATAGGCCTACTGTATGTGGGCAGGCCTACTATACTTACCTGTCAGTACTTGGTAAAGTCTTGAGGTGTGCTGGAAAGACTCTAACTGTAATCGGATGGTGCATTGGAACAAATCAGGAGCTTGAAAGCCTGTATCAAGAACAGGATTCGGTAGATCCGTGGTGAAAATGCCAAGAATACGTTTTCTTAGACATGTCCATCGAATGGAGTTGATAAGGGAACCCAAGAAATTGCTGGAGGGGAATCCGGGTGGGTGGAAAACGACATAGAGGTAGACCAAGAGAGCGTTGGAATGAAGATGTGGAGGATGATATTCTTACTATGTGTGTCAGGAGATGGAGAACCAAGCCAATCGACAGTGGGATTTGGAAGAAAACTGTGGAGGATATCAAGGTTATACAAGGACCGTAGCGTCAAGGAGTAAGTAAGAAGAGTGATTAAATAATCCACGAACTACACTAAAAACAATGCATAGTTATCAAATACAAAATAATGTTTAAAATAACGCCAATTCAATAAGTATTTCCACCATATCTTCAACGGATCAAAATAATGTGTATGTTGTTGTTTGTGATGATGGTGGTAATTTTTATTTTAAGGGAATTTATAGCTATCTTATCGGGCTATAAAAACTTGAGTTAGACTCATTGGGTGGCTAAACATGCCCTTTATGTCATTCGAACCGTATTCTTAACAATATTACCACAAAACAACACCAACGGCGTATGATTGAGATTCAAAGTGTAAGATTCTGATGAGCAGATAAATATGAATTAGGCAAGAAGAATATCAACAAAGATCTTGAAAAGGATAAAGCAAAAACACTGAATTGCCTCATGAAAAATATTTTAGAGTGTAGCCTCTTTTAAGGTGGAGAAATGAACTGTTTGTAAATATTTGTTATCGGTTCTTGCTTCTTCCTGGAAAGCAAAAATTTCAGGTTCAAGTCATGACAGCAGATTTATTTCCAACTATTACGTTTCAAGGCTCTCTGAATTGATGTTTGAAGAAAAAGAAGAATGAACGATGAGCACAGCAAGACATATGATCATGTTATCTTCCCCATAATGAGATAATTAATTGTAATGGATCATAAACTTTAATAGCTTATAAAATACAGAATAAGGATTCACTGAGGAATACCAACAATTGAAATCTTAAAGGATGGTTTGAAACGAAATCTTCTGAAGGATCCTACAACACACCACTAATTACTCGGCTTATAAGTTGCACAGAAGTAATTCAGACACCGTGAAGTTATTTTGATAAAGATGAATTCAAGTTTAGAATTGGATAAGAAAATTCTGGATAAAATATGCAAAACAAAATGGAAGATTGTGTTCTAGAAGAAATGATCTATGGAAGAAAGTTATAGCATTATCGGAAGATTACACTGAAGGTCAAATATTTATGAAAAATAACAGTTTACGTTGTTTGTTGTATGAACATATTTGTCATTTCATGAACATTTTGATATAGAATTCAAATAAATTACAGTCACTTTTGACCGTCTAATATGTTTGTAAAAGAATCAGCTTCTCCTAAACATTTCTCCACTTGGAATAGTCTACATAGAGATACTGGCATGCTGTTAGATCTATGCTCTAAAAGGCTGCAGTTTGTTTTGCTTCAAATTGGCAGTCTTACTTCGTAATGGGATTACACCGAAGAATATTTCTAATATAGTGAGCTTTGTGGACCAATCCTGCTTTGTTCTTTTCGGCTCATTGAACATTCGATTAAAAATGACCAAACCGAAGGGTGTGTTATAAAGCGGACATACAATAGGTAGATGTAATAGACACGTAAAAGTAATCTGTGGAATGTTATTATTATTATTATTATTATTATTATTATTATTATTATTTATTGTTTTTTGAGAGGCGAAGTTAGAGATCTCGGCCCTCTCATACACTTAACCACATATTTTGTTATTACTTTAAAATGTAGGAGCATTAAATACTTTCATGTTAGAGTATTCAGAAAGAAAACACAAATTTACATTAGCAATTTGAATTACAATTACACACTCATTCACACTTATGCTAGGGGGACTTTTGTTGTTGTTTCAAGGGACGGAACAACGAGGTCATATGGCCCTTTAGGGAGACTAGAGGTAACATTAATGTTGAAAGTAACCAAAATGACAGTTCTATTGCTTGAAAGAAAAAATAAATATGCACTTATAAAAAGGACCAGACGAATTGTACTTTTGATAATACCACCCAAATTATGCAGTAAGACGTTTATTGATCTCCACAGTTTCAAATATGTTAGCTCTTGCTGTTGTTTCTCAAACCAGGGCCGTAGAGAGTGATCACGGACCCCACTATATTGGAGTTCTTTCTACGAAATCTTAATATTCGAATTTTTCTTTAAAAATTAACTAAAATTTATAAATTTGGTTATGTGAAATGCTGTGGAAATCTTTTCAATTTATTGATTTTCCATCAAACAGACGTGTTGCCAGCTCATAATCTCATTATCTGTTTATTTGTAAATATTTTACTTTTAGCTTCCGTAACATATTTTCAAAGTTGTCTATGGCATTGTAGTGTTTGAAATCGGACCTGTCATACTTGCCAATATGTAAATAAATAACAATTAGTTCAAAGAAAGCTTTTCAGTCGGTAAACACAAATCGTGCCCTATTACAATAGGCGGGAAAACAAGGGAATGGCCCGGAAGGGATAACCTCAGATTCTGATAGCTGTTTCACTCTACTCGACTGAATGGGACACCCCATTTTTTTACATAAACGCGTGTTTGTTTGTAGTAATATCTCGTTTCTTTCTGGCTAGTGAGTGTAAATACTTGCTTAACCGCCTAATGGGCACTATTTATGTTGACCGAATGGAAAGCTTTCAATAATAAAATTAGGCAACACAGAAAAAAACAGGCGTCTTTCACTTCAATTAACAAATCTTGCCCAAGGCCGCGGGTTCAAACCCAGCTGAAGTCGTCGGATTTTTAAGAGCGTTAAAAATCACTCAGAATGCCTTCCTTCGGCGGTGAAGTAAAGCCGGTGGTCACACAGCATAGATTTATGGCATGTAAAAGAACCTTCCACTAATTACACTTGTGTGAAGCTAAATTATAGGTTAGATTTGACTAATGCTCTTAAATTCCAACGTTCGTCGCCAGGAGCCGACTACGGTAGCATCTAGTAACCAAGTTCAGAACTAGTTGTGGTTGACGGTGGCGTTTGGTAGCAAAAGTAGGAACTACTTGAAAATGGAACGTCTGCAGTCCTTACTTGAATTAAAAACAGATAACACACACTAATACAGTCTTCACAATTAACACCGGTTATCAGACAGATTCTACATACACCCATAGTACACGGGGTACATGACCGCGCTGTCGCAGCCCCTAAACTGAGGAACCACCCAACAAATTAACAATTCTTTAGAATATCTGATGGTTTTCATTCTACAACGGCTAAAGTATCGCCATAATTATTTTATTTTCAAGTTTATTCACGTTATCGGTTAACGATTTCCCTTGCCAAAAATCCAAACGCGATGCCTTTTATTTTTCAATTTTGAGTAGAGAAGAGTGAAACAGCTATCAGAAACTTTGGTTCTCTCTTCCGGACCCTTGGCTCCAGGGCTGTAGCCCCGTTTGCCCATCACTCTCGTCGGGCCTGTCTCAAACTAATAAAAGTAGAGCAAAAAAATATTGATCCGCTCCATATCCATATATTCCAAACACCTGGCAGTATATTTACAAAAATAGATAATCCAGATTAGAATTCGTTCCAAAATTATTGGAATTTTGATTCAAATATTAAGAATTTGAGAAAAATCGAAATTCATCTACAGTATTATTGAATTTATCATCTAATTCTCACTCAATTATAAGTATGGGGGCGTGGTGGTGCAGTGGCCAGTAAGCTTGCCTCTCTCCAAGGTTTGATTCCCGGTCAATGAACGTCAGATTTTTATGTGAAATATTACGTTCGAATTCCCCGTAAAAATGGAGGCCCCGTGTCTAATTATCGTGAGATTAACGATCACGTAAGAGTACAAATTTCCTTCCTTTCTTTTCACTATAATTCTAAAATAATAAAATATTAAAGAAGTAGGTTATATGTTCCTGAGAAATTGGTAACATAGAACATACAATCTTAACTAAAGTCAACTATTTGGTGATTGAATTCTCTATGCATGATTGCATCCATATATGGCGCATTGGGTGATTCCACACGTCTAGAAGCTGGTGAATTGGAAGGGTTATGGCACACTCCCAATCTCTAGTCTCGTATACACCAAGACAATGCAGCGTGTCGCCAGAATGTGGAGACATTATGAGGAGGATTGCTAATAGACGAGGATTTTCCACCCTTTAGAAGCTAAGGACCTTCCGCCCGCATGGGGCCCCCTTTTATTATAAGTGGCGCCACTCTGGAATAGTGCCCCCTGCAGACATCTCATCGCCATCATTGGCTGAGCGCCTCTAACGAACACCCTAATGGATTAAGTAAACACCACATGCATTTACACGACCGCTTCTGGTAATGGAGTGGATCAAGAACATACAGGGTCCCCGTGGGAGCCAAGAGAAAGCGTCAGGGCACAAGAAAATAGCTCTCACCTCGCATAAGGCAGCTAAAGTAGATCTGGTAAAAAAGGTGGCATTTATCTGCTTACTAATTTTACATACGTGGGCATTTTATTAAACCACCTTGTGGTTTAGTGGCTAGCATTCTTGGCTGTTACCCTGAAGGACCGGGATCAATTCCCAGCTCTGCCAAGAAATGTAATTCTAGTCTGAGAGATGGAATGGTACGCATTCGGACAACAGGTTTCTTTCTGAGTGCTGAAGACACTTTGTACCAATATGCCTCTTGGTCTAGCAAGAATTCTAAAATTGGTCAATTTCGTGGAAAGTTGAAAAGGTACTATTTACTTACTCTGAATGTATAATAATTTACTCTTGTGATACCACACTCACTTTACATTTATCAGTATTAATTGAATCGGTCGCAGCTGAAAAGCATTAAGTCAAAAATTGTCATTTTTAAAGAATTAGTTTTCTGAAGTATTGACCCAAGGGCCTTGGAACGGCATAGGAACGAATTAAGTCAGCCTTCTGTTTAAGCTACACACAAAAGATTTTTATCTTACCAGCAGGAGAAAAATCACGGAAGCTCACTGGCAAGGTAAAATCCATCACAAAGCAATTTGTTTTGTGGGTGTAAGTCAGAAGCCACTGCTACATGTAGTGCGATCAGAGGAGAAAAGCATCAAGTCAATGACTTGCTGGCTTTCAACACCGTATTCCGTACTTAATGTTGGCCACACTGCAAGATTGCTGCGAGTTACAGTGCTATTGTAAATTACATTTGTACAGGGTTTAGGTCGTTTTAATGTTACAAATCCATTTTAAAATAAAATATCGTGTGAAATATTCATTCTGGATGGCTTTATGCCGCACTAAACTGACCACGGAGCTGAAAGGCATTAAGTCACGTTTCCAAAATTGGTTTGAAAAATATGTTTATTAAATTTAAATTAATATTCCGCTAACACAAATATAACCTGAATAGTTACTTCACAACATAGTTGACTAATATAGTGAGATTGTTAATTTTTTGTTCTGCCAATAACGTTTTATCTGCCTCATGAAAAGTAGTGAAAATTGACTTATTGCTTTTCAGCTCCTGCCGATTCAATTGTATTATATCTTCAAATCATCAGAATGCTCTTTTGCTTATACTCTCATTTTCTCTAATTATAATGCACCACTTTTCCATTACTCATGTATTGTTAAACTATAATTATTAGTAAAAAGCATCGCTTGGAATACACTTCAATTGCATATTTGTATACTGTCCTCTAAATATATTATAATTTAGCCTATGTATAGTTAGTCCGTCATCTGTGTAATAAACTATGTAATGTTCCCCACGACAAAGCTCTGCTCTCGGGAATCTCTTTCTAGACAAATAAACAAATAAATAAATAGACCTATGGTTCACCAACCAGAACATTGCCAGGTGAAATTTGAACAATGTCTAAGAAAATGCAGTGAGGTTCCTGGAAATTATACCAGGAAGACCATACGACGTGCAACAATGCAGGAGGGGCTTGTAAAATAAAGTCAAAATTAGGCGCCAAAATGAAAGTGGTTTGAATATAAAGTAAGATCGTCAAATGAGAATCCCAATGCAAGCGTTCGATGAAACAAGATCTGAAGGGGGTAGTGTTGCTAATCGAGCAACTTTGTCACTAGTGGCTTTGACGAAAAAAAAAAAGAAGAAAAATAAGATGACATTAATTATTAAAGGTTTAGTATGGTTTAGATATAAATTCCTGGAATGGCAAAACATTTATTTTCTATATCAACATTAGATCGAGTAGCTTCGATGGGGTCAAATCCAGCCGAAGTCATCGGATGCTTGTAGAGCGTTAAAAATCCCCCAGTATGCCTTCCTTCAAAGGGGAAGTAAAGCCGGCGGGCCCATGCCATAGATTTATGGCATGTAAACGGACCTTCCACTAACTACAATTGTGTGAAGGTAAATTTGTAGGTTAGATTTCATTAATACTCTATTAGTTTTAACGTTCGCTGCCAGGTGCCAGTTGCGGTGACAACTAGTAGCCAAAGTCGCAGCTAGGTGTCGTTGACGGTAGAATTTGGTATAAAAAGTAGGAACTACTTGAAATTGATTGTCTGCAGTTCTTAACTGAATTACAGATAACAAACACTAATACAGCCATCACAATTAACACTGGTTATCAGACAGTTTGTACACATACCCCAAGTACACGGGGCTACAGGACCACGTTGTCGCAGTTCCTAAACTGAGGAACCAATCAACCAACGATAGATCTAGTGACGTTAAAGTGCCACTTAATGAATTAAGTCGGCAACATTGATGAAGGAGTCAGACAGTAGCCTACAATGAGAATCAAGGACATCGTAGTAGATATCGACTGCACAGGGCACTATGCAGGGATTGTCCCTAATTGAAAGCCACGGTTGCCTCCTTCACAATCCTCATCTGAATTACAAACTCTTACACAATAATACAGGTTATCAGACAAATTCTACACACACCCAAGTACATGGGGATAAACAACCTCGACATCCAAACCCCTCAAATGAAACAACAACAATACGTCCGTGATGGGGAGCTGCAGTAATTCCAGAGATAGGAAGTTCGAATCCCAGAGCTAATGAGGCTAACCTGATTGTTGGTTTCTTCCGTTTTGTCCCCCAAATTATCTCCAGAAAAAATGCTGGGATAGTACTTTATTTCAGAATCAGTGAAAGCAACCCCATTCCCGACACTAATAGTTACAGTTACACACACACTAACGCAATCCCCAGATAAAAACAGGTTATCAGAGAAATTGAATACACCCTAAAAATGCGGGGCCGACGACCAGAAGTCCCAAACCCTAAAACGAATTAACAACAACAACAATATCAAAGCGAGTGGAATATGAAATTCGGCGGATAAGAAAACAAAGTCATTCCTCCATCGTGTTGGAAGCCATATTTCAGTGTTGGCTTTGTAATAAAAATGTAATGTTTTTCAGTCGGTCAACACGATTATAACCAATTGTAATGGGTGTTCCCTTAATCTTGAAAAACAATGTAGGCTACATGAGATTAATAAAGATACTGTAAGTCTCAAGTTCGCATTTGTAAATACCATAATAATAACCAACATTAAGAATCCTCCAAACTATTTGAAAGCGGGCAAAAAAAGAAAATAGAGATTGTCTGGAATTTCAAAACCTGGATCAGTTGGAATGGTCTTGAGAAGAAAGCAATGGAATCTAGTCTAAACAAAGTGGAAACAGTCTTCCAGCTTACAAAAGGCACCTATAACAAAAAATCACTCTCCTTGAATGCCAAGATAAGCCATTATAATATAGTAGTCAAGCCTGAAGCCCTGTACGCTGCGGAAACGCTGTCCATAACGACAGTACATTTGGTCGAATGGAAAAGTTGGAGATCAAGGAAAGAAAAATACTACGAAATATTCTAGGTCCCAGATTCCATAGTAACGAACTCTCGCACATCGGCAATAAAACGCTGTACAGGAGAACCGAAAAGATTGCTGACACACTAAAGAAAAGGAGGATTGAGTTCTATGGTCACATCCTAAGAATGGACCAGAGAAGGATAACTAAAAGAATCTTCGACTTATTCCGCAATAAGAAAACCAAGCCGAACTGGTTTAAAGAGACTTAGAAGGACCTATGATAGTTCCGAATTACTGAAGGCATGCTTGCAGATGGATCCGCGAAGAATACAACCAAATATAAAATGAAGAGTTCCAGGACAGGGTCAAGACCAATCAACGATACAGAATTTCTGAAGAAGAGAGAGAACGGCAAATTCTGAAAGGATGAAAAAATACTGGGAGGACAGGAAAACACGACCAACTAAACACTGATTTATATATCGTACCCCAAAGTGGATGAAACGGACAAGAAGTAGAAGAAAGACACTTGGATGACCAGTTTCGATCTTCAAGCGATCATCATCAGATCCTTTACATTTAGACTATTAAATCTATGTCTACATGTAGCCTATGGATGATGGTATTAACAATATATACAGTTAATTTAGTTGCAGTAGTTATTAAACAAGCACAAATAGTCAAGCCTCCGTGGCTCAGGCGGCAGCACGCCGGCCTCTCACCGCTGGGCCCGTGGTTCAAATCCCGGTCACTCCATGTGAGATCTGTGCTGGACAAAACGGAGGCAGACAGGTTTTTCTCCGGGTACTCCGGTTTTCCCTGTCACAAATTTCATTCCAGCAACACTCTCCACTATCATTTCATTTCATCTGTCATTCATTTAATCATTGCCCCAGAGGAGTGCGTCAGGCCTCGGCAGCCGGCACGTTCATATCCTCGCCGCTAGATGGGGGCTTCATTCATTCCATTCCTGACCCGGTCAGAGACTGGAAGCAGGTTGTGGATTTTCATCTCAAATAGTCAAGATTAGATAGTTATATATGATTTTGTTTTGTTAGGATATTGTTAGTGATGACTGTCCTTTGAGTTTGCTTGCTTAGTGTGATATCTGTGATTGTTATTAATAGGGACCGGATTCTTAGGTTTTTAACCTATTTTTTTCCTTACTTCTAAATAAAAATAAATACTTTCATATTTTTCTGAATCACACTGAATTAATTCATTAATTCTGTAGTAGGCTCCCTAAAGAAAACCTAAATAATATGCGAGTTCCATTTCTTGTAGTATATTTGAATTTTAGTCCATAATTCTTAAAAGTAAACCACAAGACAGTGTTTATTCCTAGTTCGTTGATTAATAGAAATCCTACCTGCAAGAAAATTCAAATACATTCAGCACTTTTCAGCTTATATCTTATTGTTTGGTTATTCACTGTCAGGAAAATGGGGATAAATCTCTTATTGTTTCCAAGTTCCCTATATTCCAAATAAAAATGTTAATTTAAAGGGCTAGAATATGAAAATCACCTCTGACATCCTTGGTTTTATTGAATTTGAATAATCAACATATTTAAGGAGAGCAAATATTGTCTGAAAGTGTTAAGTTCTTGGTGATAATTTCGATAAAAGACGTATTATTATGTAAAATATTTACACCCTCGTTGCAATCAGATTTTTACTAACAATTAGGCATTGATTTTGAGATTTTCTCAGTTTATATCAACTTTTGCTACACTTTAAACATAAAAATATATTTCAAACCCTATTTAAAACCTATTCTACCCATTAAAACCATAAAATAACTATTTTATATCTGTGAAATTCTAGAATGACAATTTAACATTGTGGTGTTTGAAGCCACATTTTCAGTGTTGCCTTAGTAAACAAGAGTTTAGTGCTTTTCAGTCGGTCAACACGACCGACTGAAAAGCACTAAACTCTTGATGACAATTTAAATAACCTCAGAATCCCGTCACTATTATTAAATGGTCAGGTTAGAGTGGATTGTGTACTCACCTGATTGTTTGAGCGATGTGTGTGGCTGCTACCACCACTGCCTACACTGAAAGTTCAGTTTACAATCCACTCCAACCATTTAATAACAATCACTGCAAATAAATAGGTGTATGTATTGCAAATGTCATCCCCCATACTTATAGACATAGATGTATAGTATCTGGTGATGATCGCTTGACGATCAAAACTGCACATCTCAGTATATTTATTAATCTCATGCAAATTGTTTTCACCCATTACAATTGGCGACAATCGTGTTGACTGATTGACAAACATTAAATTTTGATATTCACTCCCACTAATATGAAATATTTCCAAGTGTGTTTCGCTTTGTTTTCAAATAGACGAAAACTGTCAGAACAATCTTGAGTACTAACAAGATCAAACACCTACCCGCATGATTTGAGGATCAAGGCAATAATTCTGAAACTACAGTAATAGCATGATTTTACGGTCTAGTTCCAGCTTACTGTAATTGGCTCGTATACGTCATTAAATTTATATACAGCCATTTGAATGTGGATATTAATTAGAGTCATTATTTCCACGAAGTTAGAAGCCTGACAAAATCTCCCTCTCTGAACAACCACACTCCTGCTAGAGTGCATTTTACATACTACAGTAAGATGGATCAGCTGCCCCTAATAATACGGTTTTATGCAGCTAAACAAACGCGTGTTGTCAGGAAGGTCGATATTTCTTTGCTTGCATCCCGTAATGGTTCTAATGCACTACAACCATGTCCTGAAAACGATTAAGAACTCTATTATTTTTCCCTTCATGTGACTACAGAAGGAAAAATGATAGAGTTCAGTATCGTTTGCAGGATATGCTTGCAGTGCATTAGCACCATACGGGATGCAAACACAGAAATATTGACCTTCCTGATAACAATGCTAGTTGGGATGCATAAATCAATATTATTGGGGGCAGCTGATTCACCTGGCATTTAGCCTATGTTCTTTAATCAATTAATTATTTTTGTCCACCTGGTCAATACAATTACAATTATAGGTTATAACTATTTAGTGTACACGGTTTGGACCGTCAACATTCAGGTACATTATCATCATCATCATCATCATCATCATCGTCGTCGTTGATTCTCCACTCCAGAAGGCCGGGTCACAGTGGGTCAAAATCGAAATCTAGGGGGACAAAATTATTTTTACGTTTTAATAATGAATTTAGAGTGAAAGCAACGTATATAATTTGTTTACTTCATAATAAACATCAGTTAAGACCTTTTTAAGCTACGTCTACACATGCAAGAAACTTTCTATGACTAGGAGTTGGATAGAGAATTCAGTTATCTCTTCAGAACAATTTTCTACCCTTAATTTATTTTTAACAAAGTCACAAAGGTCCACTTTTGACATAATCGTCGAACCCAGTGCTTCAAGCAGTTGTAAACGTGTGAGAACTGGTTGCGCGGCATCTTCTAAAACGTAAAATAACGTAAAGTAAGTTGCAAAAAGATGCAAAAAATCTTATAACAGGCGTAAACTACAAGACTTTATCTACATTTTAACATTAAGTAGAAAGTGACGCAAAGTGACGCAACATACTGAAAATCTAAGTGAAAATATAATTTTAAAAATAATAGTTAAATATTATATAATGCAAATAAAGATAAAATTACGTAACAATTACGCCCATTAATAACTGAAACACGTTAAAAAGATCATACCGTCAGCTGCATGTTCGATCTTAAAGCACCACATTAACTACAAAAAACAAAAAAACACAGCCACTTACATTCACCCTCCAATTCAGACTGCTCGAACAGAGGTGACAGATTTACTCTAAGATGCGTTTATATCCCAGAATAGTGAGTGGCAATTATATGAGAATGCTGTAGAAGTAATACATTTTGATTTTTAATTATGAAAATAAATAATTTTGCCCTCCTAGATTTCGATTTTGACCCACTGTGCGGGTGGGTGCGGGAATGAACAAGCCCCTTCCATTGCTGTCTGTCCTGCCTCCATTCTTCTTCCACCACTGTCCTCCATTCTACGCTCCTCTTAGCCAAGGCTCAAGGCTCTGTGGACTTGCTTCATCCACCCATCTTGAGGTCTACCTCTTGGTCTCTTGACAATTATCTCCCTTTCTCCATTTCAAACTCGACTCTTCAAGAAGGTCATGAACACTTTCTTTCAGCCCTAGCTTTAGGCGGACTGACTCATTTCTAATGTTGTATCGTCGGGTCGTCAGGTGCATTATACACTCATTAATTACAACAGCGTCATATCTAAAAATAAATACCCATAGATATTTCATAAATCTAATACACCTTAGTCATTGAAAGTCTTTTTTTTTACCCTAATATCAATATATCAGAAAGTATGCAAGCCAATAGCTCTAAACTTTGCACACGTATAGTACCTGATATTCTAGATTAATTTGGAGTAACTAATCTACGTCAGTGCTGCCAACATGATTCTAAGCCTGCTGATAGGTCCAATTTTAAAATGCATGTAGCTTCTATAGGCTACTAACTAATGGATTTCATTCAAAATTGGCACAACAATAGATCGTATTATTTCATATTATGTCTAACCAATACATTCATGATATTGTTGCCAACATGATTTTACGCGCGCTGTTAGATCCAATGATTAACTGCATGTAACGTCCATGCTATCCATTGGACTTCAACCAAATTTTGTATTTTGTACCTTAAGAGATGGAACTAAGAATATAAGCCGTCGCCAGGGCTGCCAACTGTAGTGCTCTATTAGGCTACATTTTCCCAGGTATAGGCTACTGTATTTCGAACTAATTAGAAATGTCGATATTACCAACTTAATTTCGTCATTATTCTAGATAGATCCATATTATATACTGTAGATTAATCATTGGCATGAATCTTAACTTTTAAGATAAGTAGGCTCTTTAGTTCGTCACGGAACGTCTCGTTTACTAACGATTAGGCATTGATTTTTAGATTTTCTCAGTTTATATCAACTTTTGCTACACTTTAAACGTAAAAATACAGTATATTTTAAAACCTATTTAAACCTATTCTACCTATTAAAACCTTAAAATAACTATTTAATGTATGTGAAATTCTAGAATGACAATTTAAATAACCTCAGAATCCGGTCCATATTTATTAAATGGTCAGGTCAGAGTGGATTGTGTACTCACCTGATTGTTTAAGCGACGTGTGTAGCTGCTACCATCACTGCCTACACTGAAAGTGCAGTTTACAATCCACTCCAACCATTTAATAACAAAATCTTCTTTTTATCGGTACCTTAGCAACATCTTAACCAAACAAGAACGTCTTGCATTATTTTCCATGAACAATACTAATGAAAACCAACGCATAAAATAACATATGTCAAAATCAACCATCGATTATAACTAGAGCCCTGCGCGGATAAACAAAACATTATCCGCATCCGCCCCGCATCCGCACGGCTGTTATCCGCATCCGCCCCGCATCCGCCCCGCATCCGCCCCGCATCCGCACGGCTGTTATCCGCATCCGCCCTGCATCCACACGACTGTTATCCGCATCCACACAACTTGTATCCACATTCGCACGTTTTTTATCCGAATCTACTGGCATTACAATAATATTTTTAATTAGCAGTAGTGCCCGGCTTCGCCCGGTGGATTTATTTGTTTTACAGAACTGGAGAGCTCAAGGATAAGGATCGGAATAAATGAAAGTAAATTTGAAAGCACCAACGCTTATTGCAGCTGATAACCTCAGTATACTGCACCAACACCATCGCCGTTATACAGAGGCATACTATTGTCATGATGATAAAACTGTTTTAAGGGGCCTAAGAAATCTTTTTGCACTAATTATTCTCCGTGACTGCAATTTATACAGTAAGCAGCTCGCAATTCTGCACCAGAACAATGGTAGGGGTGACGTGATGCAGCCCGCATTACATGGCAACAATAGACTTCGGTATTATTGAAGCCGTTTTGGAGCGCTTGTTCTTACGACTTACTGAACGAAAAGCAATCTCTAATGTTACATGAGAGGTGTAGCCTGATGATACATAGCCTAAACAATTCCTCTTGAATCAGGCTATCATATACAAAAAGAATTTTTGAATCCGACTGGTAGTTCCAGAGATTAGTGCGTTTTAACACATAAACACACAAACAAACACACAAACTCTTCAGCTTTATTATATTAGTATAGATTAGATAAAAAATAAAGTATCAGAGCAACACATTTAGACATTTGAGGAGAAAGTCTTACCCCTAGGTTATGCATGGCATGTGCTATGTTTAAAATGAATGTTATACTGCTAGAATTTCAACACTTTTCAGTTCGGAGTGTTGATTATGCTTAAAGACATAATTTTAATAAGATTAGCGTAAATCATCATCTTACATTTGTCATGAAAAAACATAACGGAAAAATATGATATGTCGTAAACATCCGGGTCCTAATAATGATATTCAACAAGTTGGGATTGTATTCTAAAAACTATCCACAAATTTACTCCAAACATTATCCGCAGCGTATCCGCTATCCGCACCGACATGCAAACTATATCTGCATGGTGAAAATGTTTGCGGATATCCACATCCACGCTGGGCTCTAATTATAAAACAACTGTTATTAGTCAAGGACTATCAACATTTTCCATATCGGATCGGAGCAGATGATAATTACAATAAACATTCCAACATATGCTCCACTCAGCAAAGAGTTTCTTCATCTCATTGAGAGACCATATCAAGATATTTAAAGAACAATTTTTAGTCTATATATTTATGGGAATACAAATACAATTTCTTTAGAATAAGTCATTATTCACAAAACTTATTTCATATTATCAAATTAAAACCCATTTTTGTGACAGATCTGTCTTTTAAATATATTTTTCATAAAATAAATACTAGGAAATATCAAGTTTAAATGTTGTTTTCAAAAGCTTTGCTTGTAGTTTTCCATTAGTTCTTTTCTTTTCTTTCTTGAGAGAATGTGGCCGAAATTGGTATTTAATTAATAAATATTAATTTAAAAATGTTATTAACTAAAGTGTATTAGATTTATTAAATACCTGTGGGTAATTATTCTCAGATTGAATGACAATAAAGAAATAATAAATATGTTTAAATTCATATTATTACGTAACAACGTCATAGCTCAAAATTCGATGTGTTTTACTCAAGTAAATGTTCAAATCTGTTTATGCATGTTTTTCACTTTATGATGGTCAAATCAATTCGTTTTCCTTTTCCTAAATAAACAACAGCATTTTCAAAAATAAGTTATTGACAGAAGAAGACATATATCATACATTTAAGTTCATTTTTTTGTGTTAGAAGTTAGAAGTCACTTCTAACTTCTCTTTAAAGTTACTGACTATTGCCTATACATGTGAGCATTGGCAACTTAAACATTTAATGTTCTTGTGTTTCCTGGCTCCAAAGCATTGGTTGCCGAAGGTCATGAGAGAGGAGCTGATATTCAAAAATGTGTAAGGTTAGGCTGCAACTTTTCAATCTATATGCCTGCATTAAATCAAGCAATGAAGGAAATTCGAGAAAACATTAAAATAGGTGTAAAGTAAAAAAACATGGAGCTGTTTGGTTTCCCCAATATGCCTTAAGGCACAGCATATCCTTCAATCCTTGTTAGGACAATTCATTAAACATTATTTTTACAATTTAAAATCCAGTGGTATTTTCTTATCAGCAAATTAATGTCAGGTGTTGGCACTCTTGTAAATATGGTGTTGCAATATGGTCACAGAGTCAGCAATGATACCGTCAGCAAGAGTGATGAGGTTATTCCTTTCCATGCCGAGCTTCTGGAACAGTTCCACAACTTCACGACAGATAGTGTCCCTGGCACCAAACAGCATTCCTCGCACATCGAAGATGTGATTCCTGTACCTATCTCCGTATTTCTCCCGAAAGTCAAAATGTCAACCCTCAGATTTGCTGATGCCATTGTCATCTTAGCTGACTCACCAGAGGATTTGAATGAGAGCTTAAATGGTATTGACCCCGTCTTGAGGAAAGAATTCATGATGAAAATTAATAAATGTAAAACAAAAATAATGGAATGCAGCCGAAATAAATCAGAACGCCCTATTGACATCAGATTGGCTGATGAGAAGCTAAAGGAAGTAGAAAGCTTCTGCTACTTAAGAAGCAAAATAGCCAGTGATGGACTAAGCAAAGAGGATATAAAAAGTAGGTTGGCTCATGCAAGGAAAGCATTTCCATAAAAGACATGGATTAGTTGCTCCAATGGTCAGCTCAGTGGGAGGTTCGAGTTGGGCCCATGAAGCTTCCCCCATTAGTTTTGGACACGTCTGAGTCCAGCCCACGGCCAAAAAATTCCTCTGCGGATTACCGTCTACCTTAGGTTCGGTGAGTTGAGGTTAGGTGAGGTTAGGTTAAGTGATGAGAGAGTATGTTTGGTGAGGTGAGATTAGGTCAGTTTAGGTTAGATGAGGACAGTTGAGGGAAGATAAGATTAGGTTAGGTTAGGTGAGGTGAGGTGAGGTGATGTTAGGTTAGTTAGGTTAGGTGAGGTGAGATAACGTTTGATTAGGTTAGGTGAAGTTAGGCTAGGTGAGGTGAGAATATGTGAGGTGAGATTAGTTTAGTTTAGGTTAGGTTAGGTTAGGTTAGGTGAGTTAACATTTGGTTAGGTAGGGTGAGGTGAGGTAAGGTGAGAATAGGTTAGGTAAAGTTAGGTTAGGTTGATGAGGTAAGATTAGGTTAGGTGAGGTGTTGTGAGGTTAGGAGAGGTTGGGTCAGATGAGATGAGGTTAGGTGAGGATAGGTTAGGTAATGTCAGGATAGGTGAAGTGAGATTAGATGAGAATAGGTTTGGTGAGTTTGGGTTAGGTGAGGCGAGGTTATTTAATTCAGTGACTTTGGTGGCGTAGTTGGTAGCATGCTGAGCTTCTATGCCCAGCGAAGTCGTCGGATTTTTAAGAGCGTTAAAAATCCCTCAGTATGCCTTTCTTCGGAGGGAAAGTAAAGCCGGCGCGTCGGGCCTATGTCATAGATGTATGGCATATAGCCTATAAAAAAAACTTCTATTAACTACAATTACATGAAGCTAAATTGGTAGGTTAGATTTGATCAATACTGTATGAAGTTCCAACATTAATCGCCAGGTGCTGGTTGTTGTGGTATCTAGTAGCCAAGCTCACAGCTAGGTGTCATTGACGTTAGAATTTGGTATCAAAAGTAGGAACTACTTGAAATTGATCGTCTGCAGTCCTTACCTGAAATACAGATAACACACACTAATACAGCCATCACAATTAACATCGGTTAATCGACAGATTTTTCACTCACCCAAAGTACACGGGGCTACATGACCACGTTGTCACAGCTCCTAAACTGAGGAGCCAACCAACCGAGGTCATTTAACCTTCTTTAATGTGTTATTATAAATACCAAATTATGACTTTATTATAGCAATCATTAAATGGGGATGTAATCATTTCAATAATTTCTTTGTTATTGAGATATAAATTTGTTATTATGTTAATATCAAGAAGGAGTGGTCGAACATTACCAAATGAAGAAAGTTACCCCACTGACCATCATCCAACTAGATCTCAACCCTTTGGGAATTGACGGTAAACCATAGAGAAATGTTTATACCATGGGCTCAACTAAAACGTGTCCCATCTACTCCTCCCAAAGGCTCTCTAACCGTAGACAGCCAGTTGGGGGAGTGGGTTAAATAGTGAAACTGTTCGGAGCGGATATGGTTACTCCTGTCAGCAGGACCGTGCTAGTGTTTAAACACGTACAATGTAACCCTCTCTAAGGTTGGCCCAAATGAATTAGGGCATGAAATTCCATCCCATATGTTACCCTTGTGACCTAGCCAAAATGTATGCAAATTTTCACCGAGATCAAGAACTAACGTTCGTGATGTTCCCTTGTAATCTGGAGACATAAGCAAGCATTTCATATCTAATTTCAATTCTTCTTCTTGTCCTTCTTGGTCATCTTCTCCTCCTTCTTGTTCCTCTTCTTCATCCTCCTCCGCCTCGTCCCTTCAGCGCCGGCGTTCTTAAGTTTATATGCTGAAAAGAAAAATCGAAATTAATGTTTTTCAGTTGGTCAACTCGATTGTACCCAATTGTATCGGGTGTTTAGCTAATCCTGAAATACATGTACATGCGATTAATAAATACATTTAAATGACCAGTTTCGATCGTCAAGCAATCATCATCAGATCCATTCCACATAGGCTATTAAATCTATGTCTACATTTATGGGTGATAGTATTTATAATATGTACACTTATTTAGTTGCATTAGTAGTAAAAGTAACACAACAAGTCAATAATTGTTACTTAAATGTAATTTTTTGATATGATACTGAAAGTGGTGTTTGACCTTTACATTTGATGGCTTTGTGTGACTATGTGATTAAGCCCTACTGCTAAATGGTCAAGTTAGAGTGCATTGTGAACTTAGCTTCTGTGTGGTTTTGTGGTCCGCATCCCCCCTCCGCATTCCTGACTGTCTGTGTTCATCGAATATTGTAACATAAAATGTGTGCTGCCAAATCTAGAGCCTCCTAATATGGTGTATGTTACAGCATACTGGATATTAACTATTAAAGGCCAGTCTTAATTCTTACCACCCGTAAGCTAATCAGCCCTAAAAGTATGACCCGGAACCTTTAATATTGCTGTTAATGCCGGCCTTGGTTTATTGAAGATATGATACAAAGTATATCCTAATCCAATAACATGATTCCCTTGTTGCTGCCTTATCTAACTTGACTCGGTTATGATGTTTTTCACTTCCAGCGGGGGCTGTATTCTGGTACTGTTGTGTACAATCGTGTAAACCGACTGAAAATAATTACTTTCGATTACTAAGGCAACACTGAACAGTAGTTCTGTAACGAACTAAAGAGCCTACTTCTCTAAAAATTTAAGATTCATACCAATGATTAACCTATCTAGAATAATGACGAAATTAAGTTGGTAATATTGAAATTTTTAATTAATTCGAAATAAACCTGAAATAGTGTAGCCTAATAGAGCACTACAATTGTCAGCTCAGGTGACCGAATAATTCTTAGTTGCATCTCCCTTCCCTGACCCGTCCTGAAAAGAAAAGTACATGGCCATTGGCTGCATTAATAAAATTATATTTCTTAAAGTACTGAATGCACATTCAAAATTTGGTTAAGTCCAATGGGTAGCATGGACGTTACATGCACTTAGTAATTGGATATAACAGCGTGCGTAAAATCATGTTGCCAACAATGTCATGAGTGTATTGCTCAGAATTAATTTGAAATATTATGAGCTATGTCTATTTTGGATGAAATCCATTTGTTAGTATAGAAGTTACATGTAGCCTATTTAAAAATTGGACCTATCATTAGCCTTGGCAGCACTGAGGTAATTTAGTTACTCCAAGTAAGGCCTACTCTAGAATGTCAAGTAGGCTACTATACGTGTGCAAAGTTTAGAGTTGTTGGCTTGCATTGATATTAGGATAAAAAAATAGAGAAATTATTTATTAGCAGTTGGAAGCTCTGATGGCTCTTAAGAAAACGCAAATTCATGTCAGTTATGATACACAAAGCACATACGAAATTTGGTTGAAATCCAATTGATAGTATAGAAGTTACATGCATTTAATAATTGGTATCAGCAAGGCGTAGAATCATGTTGGCAGCACTGATGTATATTAGTTACACCAAATTATTCTAAAATGTCAGGTACTATAGGTGTGCAAAGTTTAGAACTTTTGGCTTGCTTACGTTCTGGTATATTGATATTAGGGTGAAAAGATAGAGAGAGCATTTATTAACAGTGTACCTTCTTCGGCGTTATTGTTAAATAGAAAAGAAACGAATGTAATTACTAGCAAAGCTTTGTTAGTAATATTTTACTTGGGTAAACTTTATTAATTCTTCTTCTTTCGTTTCACCCTCTTTAGGGTGCGTTGAATTTATCAGGTTTTGTTAAGCGGTTATGGAAGAAATAATAATTGTATATTAATTTATTCTTATTGACTGTTGATGTGGTTTGATTATTCAGTCTTTTGACTGGTTTGATGCAGCTCTCCATGCCTCCCTGTCCTGAGCTAATCGTTTCATCTCTACATAGCTAACACACAATACATCCGAGGCAATCTGTTTAACTTATTCTAACCTTGGTCTACCCCTACAGTTCTTGTCCTCGACCCTTCGTTCCATAACTAAGATTGCTATTCTTGGGTGACTTACTGTAGTATGTGTCCTGCCAACCTATCTCTTCTCTTCATTAGCAGTTCCCAGAAACATCCCTCCTCTCCCACTCGTCTTAATACCTCTTCGTTTTTAATCTTTTCTGTCCATCTCATCTTCATCATTCTCCTGTAACACCACATTTTAAACGCTTCAATTCCCCTCCTTTTTGCTGCTCCAATAGTCCAAGTTTCACTTCTATATAGTGCCACGCTCCAGACAAAGGCTTTCAAAAATGACTTCCTAATACCTACATCTATATTCGAAGTTAACAGATTCCTTCTTTGTAGAAACGCTTTCCTTGCCTGAGCCAACCTATTTTTTATTTATATCCTCTTAGCTTCGTACATCACTGGTGATGTTGCTTCCTAAGTAACAGACGTCTCCTACTTCCTTTAGCTTTTCACCTGCCAATTTAATGTCCATAGCGGTTTCTGATTTATTTCGGCTGCATTCCAATATTTTTGTTTTACATTTATTAATTTTCATCATGAATACTTTCCTCAAGACGGAGTCTTATTAACTAATGTGTAATAAGCTTAATAAATGCCCATTGTTATTTCATTTAGAAAGTAGGCTATTCCAGTAGTCTAATGTGTCTCTCGAGACTCCATTATCATTTTAGAAAAATCTCCTGCAAGTGTTCCATGAATGCAAGCCATTATTACGAATAAACATTCCCACTTCAAGGTCGCATTAGTTATGGTATTGAACATACAGTTGTGACTAACATTATTAGTCACATATGGAACATAAATAGGTAATCGTTATAGTAGACCTTGCAGGAAAGCCATGACATACTGTCGGTTGAAGGCTGCGGTTGTTACAGTGCTGAGATTGAAAATAGGGCGAACTGGCATTAGATTTCATCATCTTGAGAGAAACACAAAATTGAAATATCAATATCTGGACTGGCTGCGCGGCGTAGAGGTAACGTTTTTGCCTGCTGTGACCAATGTTGCAGGATCAAAACCTGGAGCAATCAGTTGGCATTTGAGGGTGTGCTAATGCGAAGGAACCGTGTTAGTAGATTTACTGGCCCGTAAAAAGTCCCCTTGGGAACATGTAGATTCAAAAACACTAACCCATATGCAGTGCTTTGTTTTTTAACTATTAAACATTTGTTATAGAAATACATTTAGTTCTCTAAGGGATTTCGGCTTCGCAACATTTCAAATACAGGTTCTGAAGTCTTAATTCATTCTGCTCTCCAGGAACCATACTGGATTACTGTCTTTTTGATAGCTTTATACTACATATTTCAGATGTGGATTGATCAGTTTGGTAACCTTCTGCTGCAATTATTGCACACTTCAATAGGTGGGAAACCATGTTCGAGGTCGGTTTGACCCCATGCCACTAAACAAGTTACTGTTTAGTAAGTTTCGTTAGAAGTCATTTATACCAGTTGGTCCTTAATAATTACTATTATGGCGTTGTGCAATTAGCCCAAGAACGAAGGTCAGGAATACCAACTTCGTCTGCGAGAATTGCAAATGTACAGTCTGTTCAGATTGCATGACCATGTTGTGTTCTGATTGTGAAATTAAAGCAAGTTAAATCACTGTAATTGACGTTAATGTTGCAATTTTTCTTTTGTATTGAATAACTTAGTTCCCCGGGTGTCTTTCACCGGGTTCTATGATTTGACCTATTTCAGTAGATTAGTGTTCTCAAATATATCCGGAACTGGGAGGTCGGTTAGTTGGTTCCTCAGTTTAGGGGCTGCGACAACGTAGTCATATAGCCCCGTGTACTTTGGGTGTGTGTAGAATCAGTCTGATAACCGGTGTTAATTGTGATGACTGTATTAGTGTGTGTTATCTGTTTTCAATTCAAGTGAGGACTGCAGACATTGCATTTTTTCAAGTAGTTCCTACTTTTGCCGCCAAATGCCACCGTCAACGACTACTAGTGCAGAACTTGATTACCAGATGCCATCGCAGTCGGCTCCTGGTGACGAACGTCAGACCCTAAGAGCGTTTGTCGAATGTTTAACCTATATATAATTTAGCATCACACAGGTGTAATTAGTGGAAGGTTTTTTAACATGCCATAAATCTATGACATGGGACAGCCAGCTTTACTTCCCCTCCGAAAGAAGGCATACTGAGGGATTTTTAACGCTCCTTAAAAATCTGACAACTTCGACAGGGTTTGAACCCGCGATCTTGGGCATGGAAGCTCAGCATGCTACCAACTACGCCATCGAAGCCGCCGAACTGGGAGGAGAAAGGGCGAATTGCGCATGTAATCTAATTGCAGATTCGCCCTTTCTCCTCCCAGCTCCTGATAGTCAATGCATCTTTTCACAATAATATGCTTGGATCTCTCTACTGTTTTTGTTGATCCCTTAGGGGCTTTGCGACACCGTGGCCATGTAGCCCCGTGTACTTGGGTGTGTTTAGAATTGGTCTAATAACCTGTGTCACTGTGATGTCTGTAGGAGTGTGAGTATTTGTAATTGAGATAGGATTTGGGTAGGAAATGGCCGTGGCTTTCAGTTAGGTACCATTTTCCTGGAGTAGAAGTGGGAAACCACGGGAATCCACTTTCAGGATAGCTGAGGTAGGAATCGAACCCATCTCTTCTCAGTTCTGTCTCACGTGGCTGAGTGGACACCGTGGACTCCCCACTTGTTTATGTGTTAATTAAGAGATAAATATTCATGTGTTTGAATATTTTTACTCCCCGCCTCATAAAGTTGGGTAAAATTGTGTTGACCGACTGAAGAGCATTCTATAATAGAAACACAGACACCACTAATTTTTTAGCCTATTTTCAATTTTGAAAAAATAGGCTTATGAGATCACCTTTTGTCCGTGTGTGTGTGCGTGTGTGTGTGTGTGTGTGTGATTCGTGTGTGTGTGTCCCCCTAATAAAATCTAAACGGCTAGAGCGATTTCAATGAAACTCGGTAAGTTCATAGCACTATTTCCTGCGACCCCGACCGTGCCCTTCAAATTTTGTTACGACTCACCAATCCAACATGGCAGCCGTGCGAAATATTTCACCAGCATTCAATATCTCCGAAACTATTACCGATATTACCCTGACATTTTGTATGGTGATAAAGGGAACAACTATAAGTTCATTTATGTGACCTTTGAAAATCTGGTAACAACAAAACGAACATGGCGGCCAAGCGAAGTTGCGACTTTAAAATAGACGTTTCTCGCGATTTAACCAACCAAACGCAATGAAACTTGGTACAGTATATGTTTATATACATTGTAATGCACCGACATCTAACTTCGTTCAATTGTTTACATAACCACAAGATGGCGGATGTGCGAAATATTTCACCGGCATTCCATATCTGTGAAACTATTAGCGGTATCTCCCTGAAATCTTTTACGGAGATAAAGGGCACTACGGAAGTCCATCTATAAGACTTTCAGAAACCGGTTAACTACAAAACGAACATGGCAGCCAAGCGAAGTTGAAAATTTTAAATAGACCTTTCTCGCGATTTAATGTTCCAAACGCACTGAAATCTGGTAAAGGAAATATTTATACACATTGTAATGCAATGGTATCAAATTTAGTTCAATTGTTTACATAACCTCAAGATGGCTGATGTGCGAATTTTAAAATTAAGTTTTTATTTCTTGTGATGTAGTCATGCCATCGAATTGAAAGTTTGAATATTGAACCTACGCAATAACTTTCCTTTAATGGTACACGACTCTATGGCCTATACATTTAACAATTCAACATGGCGACCATCCAAAATATTTAGTCGGCTCTGAATATCTACGAATCTATTATAGCAATCAAACTGAATTTCTTAATGTTCATAGGGGCTATGAACTTAAGTTCACCTATAGGACTTTAAATAACTTGGTGTTCACAAATCCAACATGGAGGCGACGCGAAATATAAAAATTCACATGGACGTTTCTCGCAATTTAAGCATCCAGTGTAGTGAAACTTGGAACAGTAAATCCTTATACGAATGGTAATCCACTGGCATCTAATTTATTTCAATTGTTTCCATAACCTCAAGATGGCAGCTGTGCGAAATTTTTAAATCTCCTTGTTACTTCTTGTGTCCTAATTATGCGATTGTAGTTTGAATACTACACGTACACAATAATCTGCATGAGTACATAACTCTAGGACCTACATATATAAAATCCAACATGGCGACCATCCGAAATTTTTAGTCGGTTCTCAATATCTACGAATCTATTACAGCAATCAAACTGAAATTGTGTATGTTGCTAGAGGCAATTAACATAAGTAGGATATATGAAAATAGGCTGTGTAGTTCTTCACGTAACTACTTGTTATATTTATTATTTACATAGTTGAAGCCAAGCCTCCGTGGCTTAGGCGGCAGCACGCCGGCCTCTCACCGCTGAGTCCGTGGTTCAAATCCCGGTCACTCCATGTGAGATCTGTGCTGGACAAAACGGAGGCAGACAGGTTTTTCTCCGGGTACTCCGGTTTTCCCTGTCAAACTTTCATTCCAGCAACACTCTCCACTATCATTACATTTCATCTGTCATTCATTTAATCATTGCCCCAGAGGAGTGCGTCAGGCCTCGGCAGTCGGCACAGTCCATATCCTCGCCGCTAGATGGGGGCTTCATTCATTCCATTCCTGACCCGGTCGGAGACTGGAAGCAGGCTGTGGATTTTCATTTTCACATAGTTGAAGCCCACATTGGAACACTTAAATCAATCTCAAATTGATACCTGGCCGGAAACGACATCCCATGCAGTCATCAGCGACGTCCGATCCACTATTAACTTTAATCTTGTTTCTTTTAGCCTATTTATTTTCTAAAAATGTTTTGTGACCTTTCATTTATTTAAATTCTAATGTTTTTGTAAGTATATCCATTTTCCCGTTGGCATTTTTATCATAGTTTTTTAAGATTATTTTTATTATTTAATCTAGGCTGACGAAGGTATCATAGTTTACCTAAACATGTTCGTTTTAATTTAATTATTAAACTTCTTAGGGTTTGACAAGGCGAGTTTTATAATTGGAGTATAATATCAGTCAACTCGGATAATGTTTATTACCATATTCATAGTCTAATGGTTAATGCCTATGCATTTCACTTAAATCAAACAGAATACAAATCAAATCCTCTACGGATTGACAGGGAATTTATCTGTCATCTTCCTCCTCTCCCAAAACCTCTTCATTCTAGCTGATCTGGCTCCCCTTTCCTCATCAAATACGACATATTCTTTTCGTTGATAAATTTTTAGTGTAGCCTCATATATTTGTTTTTCAGAATCATTTTTCTTCTCTATTTTCAATTTGCTTCGTTGTTGTTGTTGTTGTTTCCTATGGCTAGCCCGGATTCCAATCCATCAGCTTTCTTGCGTTCCAATAGAGTTGTGTGAGGTTTCCTGAAGTTCTAGCAGTCACATCAAGTTTGTTGCAATGTAGCAGGTGCCCCTTATCCATTTTACTTCCAGGTTCGAGACAAAGTGTGAATTCTTCAGATCTCAGGATGTTGATTCGTTTCAGATGAGCTTCAAGGCAGTCATGGCCAGTGTTAAGTCTGAAGAAGGCTACAGCTTCTCTTCTTGGTGTTAATTTATATTGATCCCATTTAGCATCAATGTCCTTCCATAATTTGGTTTCTGCTGTTTTCTTGGCAATTTCTTCATACCTGTTTTTGATAGTATTTTTCATGATCCTTTTTGCTGACATAAACTCAGTCTGACTGGCATGTTGTTGTAGTTTGATACCTTGTATTGTTCAACTGTCTGCCTCTTCATTACCTGCTATTCCAACATGAGAAAGGATCCACTGAAATGAGATCAGTTTGTGGAGTCTCTGAAGGGTTTTTATCATACAAAAAATGTCTTTCAGTTCTTTATTTTGAGGCTTATAATTTGACGAGACGGCTTGGATGGCTGCTTTTAAATCTGTATTTTTACATTGCTTCATTGTAATTTTCCGAAAAAAAAAATCTTTTCAATACAGCTGCTTGGTTTTTCCCAAGATGCCTTAAGGTACAGCATACCCCTCAATCCTTGTTAGGACAATTCATTATTATTTATTTAGGATCGTTTCAACCTCCTATGGGTTACGAATACACAACTGCCTTGACTGTTGATGTTCTTTCCTGTTGCGCCAATACTCTTTCATTCGTTGGCTCACTCTTGATCGTTCCTCGACCGAGAACACCCTTCCAGTTCTCTTCGGTTTCTCTACAGACAGATCTGTCCCCTCCGCAATTTTCCTTCTGAACACTTTCCTGTTTGCAATATCTCCCTCCTCAATGCCACGTTTTTTAAGATCCTGATAAACTTCTTTCAACCATGGTACTTGAAGCTTTCTCCTTTCCTGAAAGATGAGGATTTTATTTGCTAGGCGTTCCGGTCCCATTCTTCTCAAGTGTCCATAGAAAGTTAGTCGTCTTTTCCTCATAGATGTTGAAATGTTCTCGCATTTTTATATAGCTCTTGATTTGATCTCAAACGGAAGGTAAACTCATTTGTTGCAGCTTTTTGGGGTCCTTTGGGTCCTTTCTTTTCTATTTCCGTGATTCCCTTTCTGGCAATTGTGTCCGCTGCGTTCAGGTTTCACCAAGGTGTTACAGTGTCTGAGTTTGGCTTCATAGGAGAGGGATTTGGACTTAAGTTTCCTGGCATAATCTGAATGCAATCTCCATCTTCTGCGCTCTCTCTTCAATAGCTGACTTCTCATCGTTGTTAGGAGACAGAATCCCCCCTAGATACGTGAATGTGTGGACTCTTTTTATGTCACCATACTTGGTTTTCATTGCCCATGTTGGTTCATTAATATACATGTTTTTTTTACAATTTAATCCAGTGTTATTTTCTGATCAGAATGTTAGGTGTTGGCACTCTTGTAAATATGGTACTGCAATATGGCCACAGAGTCAGCAATGATACCCTCATCAATAGTGATCAGGTTATTCCTTTCTATGCCGACCTTCTGGAACATTTCCACAACTTCACGTTAGATAGCACCCCTGGCACCGAACAGCATTTCTCGCACATTGATGGTGTGATTCCTGTACCTATCTCCGTATTTTTTGTTTTATTTTTCCAAAAGTAGTTTAATAGTTGTTTTAGGTGTTTTTTGCCATGCAATCTCGATAAATGACAGAAAAAGGCACTTCTGCTTTTTCTCATCGTGTCTAATATTGAAGCACTTTCCCGATAGACAACTGCATTAGGAAACCATCTCCATTGCCCATATAGCCTATATTAGTATAGTTTATTCATAATTTTTGAGGTTTTCCTCCTGTGTCTAGGATTTCTTTGTTACGAGTAGCAGGGACGTTTGATACCAAGTTAGCAAGCTTATTTAACCGCCAAATCTACGGTAAAAGTGATTGGCCAAGGGTTAATTATGCCTAGTTACGGTTCATTGTTTCCTGTTTTCCAGTGATAGCGAATGAGGAACGCGATACATAGAATAAAAGTGTTGAGTAGCAAATGAAACATTACCCAAGTAGTGCTTTAAGGAATGATTAGTTAACAACAGTAAAACAATTTCGTCACTGATATGTAAGAACAATACAATCTCATTTACCAGCAAACGGTAAATCAATCGTTCAGTGACACTGCCATGTGATACCATGAACAAATAGCAATAAACAACATTAACCACCACATTAAGGGCTCATTAAAGTTAATCGCTTTTACTAACGATGGCAATCTAATGAAACTGTAGCGAAACAGTTACAGATTTTTCAGTCATTATCAGGGGCGTATATAAGGGGGCTGCTGAGGGGGGGGGGCGTAAAAAGCCAATAAAAATTAAGAAAGTGCTGCTTTGGTAAGAGCATAAAATAATTGTAAATTTGGTTGTACCCTAATCTTAACTTATCGGCTAAGTTATAAACAATATTAAAATTGAAATTAAACTAACTCGTGGTGTAGTGGGTAGCATTCTTTGCTGCCGCCCCGAAGATCCGAATTCGATTCCCGGCTCTGCCAAGAAATTTTAATTCTAGTCTGAGGGCTGGAACGGGGTGCACTCAGCCTTGAGAGGTAAAGCTGTGAATTCCACAGTATGTTTTTTGAGAAATACATGTAAAAAGAAACTGTTTACCTTTCTGCTTAGTAAATTGACAAATATTTAGATATATGCCATTCATACCCCGTAGATCATAATAGAAAGTTCATTAAGTATAAAATTGTATTTGTGTGTTGAGTTGTATTTTACAGCTTATTTTGTATTGCCAGTAATAATTGTAGGCTATATAAACTTTGAATTTTATCTAAAATAATTACACAAAGTTATATGTTCTAAGGTATTGGTTGATATTTCTGGGTATTTTGTGGTGACAATCCCTTGAGAATACTCACAATTTTCCAGGATAGTCAGCCCCCCCCCCCCCCCCCGATTTTTTTTCTATATACGCCCCTGGTCATTATTAAACAGAACGTGGTTAGTGTAGAGCTTTTGGATAGACAACCACATTTTCAGCATATTTGCTGAAAATAAAATATTTACAATCCCAAGGATTCATCATAAGTAGCAAATTTACCGAAGAACAGCCTTACTATGCGACACGTCTAAGGTATGGCTGTCATCTAACCCAGTTTAAAAAGACTAGGGTCTAACTTCAAATCTGTGAGAGTTAAGTTGTTCGGAATCACGCCAGTGCTGGAGATTATCATAGGAATAGTGTTGACTTGTGACATATGCCATTGCTTCCTGATCAGTTCTGAAAGCTCTCTGTATTTTGACAGCTTTTCAACATGTTTTATTAGCGTGTTGCCACTGTTTGCGATTGCCACATCTATGAATGCATTAGTCAAGAAGAACTAGATCAGGTCTGTTGTGCACGGCTGACTGTTCTGTCAATAGCCTACAGTACGATCCCAGTACAAGGTAAAGGTATTATTAATATTATTATTATTAAAACCGGCAACGGCGGCCGAGAGTGCTAACGAACTAGCTCGTGCCTCTTTGTTATCGGGAGAGTGTGGGTTTGAATCCCACCTTGGTCGTCCTGAAAATGGTTTTCGTTGTTTCCCATTTTCACCACCAGGCAAATGCCAGGATGGTTTCTTTCAACTTGTCCACGAACGGCTTCCGTCCAAAAAAATATATATCTTCTCTGACTCTTCCTCAATTAGACCCAAGTTAGCAGTCACCTAGGCGATCGGCCTGTCATCATCCCCAGTTGTATCTGCAGACAAAGTGTGTTGAGCTCCCAGACATCATCCTTGCGACACGACGGTAGAGGAATGATCTTTCGCAGAGTCCATTGCTGAAGTTGTAATGGGAGAAAAACGATTATTGTTATTTCTACAGGAAAGAGCAGTGAGTGTTGTAACATTCCTTTGAAGTCATTAACAGTGTGATATTTTCTAGCTGGCTGTCAGTGGAAACGATGCCTCGTTTATTTGGCTCCAATCGACCATAAATAACTTCTATAATCACTTCCTAGTTTTTGAGGCATGAATCTAGCAAGTGGTCCTAAATGTTGGAATACTGGCGGCTAAGGAATGCCTTGGACACATCAGTGATTGCCAGAACATAGTCTGTTTCATGTCCAGTACATCTTTAATGAGTCCATTCCAAGAATGTTTGCAAAAGTTTGGATATTTCCTCTTCTTGAATCTCCTGTTGTTTGCGAGCATAGAAAGTACGTGTTCCCTCTGGGGCTCACAACTAGTGAGACGTGAATAGGCCACCACGGGACCCCAGCTGAGTCCGGCATTGCTTCTACTTACAGTTTACCCCACGGATTTTGGCCGGTCAGTCCTGGTTTCACAGTAGTACAGAGGACAGTCTGCGAGCCTTACGCAAATGCAAGAAATACGTAAGTGTTCAGTTGCGCGGAAAGCAACTCGCGTATCAATAATTGCACAATATGCCTAAGGTTCACCACCTGCCCTCTGTATGACTGCGCAACCGGGGCTCACCGGCCAAAAACCGTGGCGTGAACTTTACTCTTGCATGGCTCATCTCTGTTATCTTTCTTGTGGGCCTCCCTTGGTCAACACTTGTTCTCTTCCGACCCTGACGGTATTCGAGTATCCAAGGCCTGGGGTGCCTTTTATTTTCCTGCCTTAATTGTTGACTCTTGATTCATTTTCTCTGATACCCTCATTCTTCCAGGGTTCAAGCCGGTTATTTTCTTTTCATGGGTTTCTTCTGCCTTCTGCGCAAAGGCCCAGAAGGAGGCAGGTCGGGTGTAGCTCTACCATGCAAGTCTTTTTTAATATCGTATGGCCTCGGGTGCTGGGTCCAAACTTTGATATTTGACACCCAGACGGCAGCTTGCATGTCAAAGTTTGTTGCTCCTTGGAGCGCTATGAAGGTCAAGGCCTTTAACATGCCAATAAAGTATGACATGTGTGTCGTGATTTTTTTCGCCTTTCAAACAGGCTATCACCTACCACGGCCAGGAGTGAACCTGCAAGCTTGGGGTTCGTAGACCGACACGATAACCACTCACTTATGCTGGCAAGTTACCATGCATGCTTGCCACGGTGGGTGAGTGGATAGCGTGTCGGTCTAGTAACCCCAATATTGCAGGTTCGCTCCTGGCCGTGGTAAGTGGTTTTTGAAAGGCGACAAAAATACGACACGTTTGTCATACGATGTTGGCATGTTAAAGAACCCATTTGAATTCAGTAGGCCGTGTTCATAATGGCAAAATTAATCTCGGGAGTTTCCACCAACACAAAGTTCCTCATTTCTCTACTAGAAAGCGCTATAGTGTTCAAGGAGATTAGATATCTAACCTCCTTGACTTTCATAGTGATTCAAAGAACAACGAAATTCGACATGCAAGTTATCCTCTGGGTGTCAAATTACAAAGCTTGCACCCGGCACCCGAGGCCACACGATATTATTATTTTTATTATTATTACCATGCATGGTGCACTCTGGGTAGTGTTGCACCCTCAAGGACTCGGCTGGTGAGTTCAGAATTTGGTGACCTTGAGAGAATCTTGAGTTGTTTCCCTTTTCCCCTTGGCATTTTGTTCCAGCTGGTAAGCCTCCGTGGCTTAGGCGGCAGCACGCCGGCCTCTCACCGCTGGGTCTGTGGTTCATATCCCGGTCACTCCATGTGAGATCTGTGCTGGACAAAACGGAGGCAGGCAGGTTTTTCTCCGGGTACTTCGGTTTTCCCTGTCAAAATTTCATTCCAGCAAGACTCTCCACTATCATTTCATTTCATCTGTCATTCATTTAATCATTGCCCCAGGGGAGTGCGTCAGGCCTCGGCAGCCGGCACAGTTCATATCCTCGCCGCTAGATGGGGGCTTCATTCATTCTATTCCTGACCCGGGCGGAGACTGGAAGCAGGCTGTGGATTTTCATTTTGTTCCAGCTGTGGCTGGTAGAACACTTTGTGCCGCTACATGTTAACTTAGCCTACAGTGCTGAGAGGACGTAACCTTGTAGATATTTAATATGGAAAATGGTTAGTGGGAATGCCTGTAATATAGTCTAAAGCAATGACCTCGCTGTTCCACCCCTTAAAAAAACAATGAGATAACATCCCTACTATGGCCCACATCACTAAGAACGAAACCTTACCATTAATCCCCCATCACTAAGAACATGCTGATTTTGTAGTATTGTCTTGGTGTTGTATTGCGTCAGGTTTACTTTGACTGTCGCCACACTTTTTTTTTTTTTTGCAAATATAGAAATCGGCAAGTCAAAATTAAGAGGTTGTAGGTTTTAATATTTGAAAATGCAAAATTTCACATTTAAATGTATCGTTTTGTGGCAAATTTGTTACAACTATGTTTTATTGTGCGATATTAGATGTAGAACTTAGGACTAAAATAATATAATTCAATAATATACAATTGCACCAAAATGTGTGAATTTACCATGTAGTCTAATTGTACTATCACTTTAGTGAGAATTTTGCATTTTGCCCCTTAAGCGTGAAGGAAACCCCTTGAGTTGAAGAATTCCAATCACAGCTCACACCAAAGAAAACTAATTTAAACCAACCAACCAACCGTTCTTACGAAGGTTTACAAAACTATTTTATTTAAAAATTGATTATTTCGTGTACAATCAAGAGTGTGTCATATTTATTTCACAAAAATCAATTCATTTCGTATTTTATCGCTAATTAAGTACAATACCACTAAAATCCACTCATAGGGATCATGGAACTTGAAAATACAGGATGTAAAGAGATTTGTGCTAATTTCATATCTATCCCAAATGCTGGTTGGTTGGTCCCTCAGTTCAGGGGCTGCGACAACGCAGTCATGTAGCCCCGTGTACTTTGGGTGTGTGTTGAATCAGTCTGATAACTGGTGTTAATTGTGATGGCTGTATTAGTGTGTGTTATCTTCAAATTAGGTAAGGACTGCAGATGATCAATTTCAAGTATTTCCTACTTCTGCTACCAAATGCTACCGCCATCGACACCTAGATGTGAACTTGGCTACTAGATGCCACCGCAACCGGCACCAGGCGACGAACGTTGGAACTAACAGAGCGTTAATCAAATCTAACCTACAAATTTAGTTTCACACAATTGTAGTTAGTGGAAGGTTCTTTTACATGCCATAAATCTATTACATGGGCCCACCGGCTTTACTTACTCACTGAGGGATTTTAACGCTCTTAAAAAATCCGATGACTTCAGCTGAATTTGAACCCGCGATCTTGGGCGTAGAAACTCAACATCATACCAATTACGCCACCGAAGCCCTTATCCCAAATACATGTAACCAAAAAGTATGTATAATCTGAGGATCAGACGATTGTCCTACATTTGTTGCGATGTCAGTCATGCAGCCCCATCTTTACATTGTTAGGCAAATAACACATAACCTACAACGCAGCACCTGACTGAAGAATATTGATAAATTTTCACTTCAAATAGACCGCAAGATTAATCTATCTTCTGTCTAGTATTGTATTTGATTGGCACACGAAAATGTCATCTGAATTTGAACCTCTGTTATGAACTTGGTTACTCATATCCCAGTTTGAGTTACCTCAAACAATTCAGAAATAAACCGTTGGATTGGGTTGTCTGAGCAATCTGATCCTTATCATATCCGAGATGCTCATTCTTATTCCCTGGTGGCTATTTGATTATCAGGACTACTTAAGAAGCCACATATAGCCTACTTTACTTCGATCACGGCTCACGAGCTAGGATGTGGCTACAATGAAAATTGAACTGAAATATGGAAGAAAATATTCCTTTTAGCTAATTACTCGTATTAATGAAGAAGGGATCCGCTATGTAACGTGCACAGTTCAAGGCTTCAATAGATGTGAAAGGTGATTATTCAGTAGAGGTGTCTCACTAAGACGTAATTCTTAGAAAATGTTATAAAAAGAGTGAAATGAAAAGAGAGAACCTAAGTTACAATAGTGTAAACCTAAGTTGGGTAAAGTAGGCTAGGCGTAACACACCACGAATGTATTTGAAATAAAGCAGATAGATTTGACACGTATTTCTGGATGTTTCGTCCTTTTGTAACACTGGTAGTAAATGTAATAGTTAGCCCCCAGTATGAATGGTTTTTTATTTATTTATTTATTCATTTATTTGGCGTATGTCATTTAGTGCCGGGAGTGTCCGAGTACATGTTCGTCTCGCCAGAGGCTGTAGCTGCTTCAATGCGGACACCCATGGGGTGAGCTATAAGTTCCGTACAATTTCAAGTAGTTCCAACTTTTGCTACCAGATTTCACTGTCACCCAGTGGTGAACATTGGAACTTTGATAGAGCTTTTCAACGAAATCTAACCTGCAAATTTATCTCCACACAAGTTAAATTAGTGAGCGGCTCTTTTACATGCCATAAATCTATGACCGCCGGGTTTACTTCCCCTCCGAAGGAAGGCATACTGAGGGATTTTAACGCTCTTAATGAATGGTTGAAGATACTTAACTATTCTCTGGCTGAGAGCATGATGAGATGTCCAGTATTTTAATGACCTTCAAACATAATCATTTTTGTTATACTTCCTCCAAATTCCTCTTATTCACTGAATAGAGATATAAAATATATACAAGATCTGATAGAACTGCATATGACATAATTCATGAATGAGATGAAGGATCAGTAGATTCATAATGTCAGGCCAGAATATTGAAAGATCTGCAGGAATCAGTGTTCAGTTTTATGAAAACCATGCTTATTTTTAAAATTAGAATAACATAAATAAAAAAAGACCAATGCATCTCCTTTTAAGTGCAGGTTACTGCCCTGGAAGATTCTTCTTCTTTCAGTTTCTTAAACTTAAGCAGAGTAGAAGGCGGTTTTCTTAGAGATCAGGGTCATGGAATCCACTCCCTTGATTCTGGAACCCTGAAACATTACATTTGAGTTATTGTTATAAATCATTATTAGCTCTAATTTTCACACCTCTATAATATCACCTAGCATAATAGTAAGCCTATCGCTTGTGCATTTTCTGTTATTGTCGATTCTTAAGTGGCTTTGCGACATCGTGGTCATATAGACCCGTGTACTGGGGTGTGTGAAGAATTTTCCTGAAAACCTGTGTACTGTGATGTCTGTACTAGTGTGTGTACTCGTAATTGAGGTCGGATTTGGGTAGGAAGAAGCCTTGATTTAGGTACAATGCAGGTATTTGCCTGGAGTAGAAGTAGGAAATCACGGAAAACCACTTTCAGCATGGCTGAGGTAGGAATTGAACCCACCTCTTCTCAGTTTTGCCTTATGAGGCTCTTGGCAGAACCACTCAGTAGAAATATGATCTAAGAAAATGTCAACTTTGTGACACAATCTGTTTTCCTGGCGATATCGGTACAGTTGTATGCACTATATGTCAATAAATCATTGTTGCACAGGCTTTGCTTTTGATCTGTTGGGTATTTTCAATGTGTGTTATGTGAGTAGCTTTAAGCCAGAGGCGGATCTAGGGGAGGGCGACCGCCCAGGGCCCCGCGCCATGGGTTTTTTAAATTTAATTAATTATACTTTTCAAACTATTTTTTTTTTCAATGCAGCATTGACCTCACTTGACCGTTTAGATTTCAGTGAATTTCAGCCGGAAAAAATGTGTCAAAGTAATATTTTAATATTTCATAGTTTACATAATCTTTTTCAAGGGGACTTAAAGGTTTCTTTCATATTACTAAATAAATGTACTGTAGTGAATTCAAAATATTGTAACAATTCTTTATTTTATTATTATTACAAAATTATTTTCCATTTGATTTGATATATTTTTATTTCCTATTGTTGTGGGCCCCACATTATCATATCGCCCAGGGCCCCGCAAGGCCTGGATCCGCCACTGATTTAAGCCATGCATAAGCTTAAGGGAAGAGTAGTGTATTATATATCTTCGGCCGGTTGGGCCACCTAAGGACGACAGTGCTTGTGCTTTAGCTGTTGTCTGCAACTTCTGGTGTTTTTGGTGGATTGCTTGGGGGCTGCTTTTTTGCTGAAATCTTGAACCTATCTATTGGACCAGTTATCTTTCATTTTCTTGCTGAAATCTATCTTACGTTCCTCGGACCATCTCCCTGACGCGTTGTGGTGAACTTCTGTAATGTGAAATGTGAGGAAAGGCCTGGTTTCAACTGTCAGACGGTAGCGACTCCTGTCATTTATGGTGTCTTGCTGAATATTAAGTTCAGCGAGATCCTTCTCAATTTGTTTGATCCACAAGGACCCAGTGGCTTTACCCTTCTTGGTTACCTTGAAGATCTTATAAGACAGCCTGTGGTGATCTATTCTGTACAGGTGGCCGTAGAAAGCTAGGCGTCTCCCTCTGATGGAATCGGTGAGGTGTTCCTGGTGTTTGTAGAGATCGCAATTTGGTTTGTACCATCGTCTTCTATCTGGCAAGATCCTTGGTCCCACTATTTTCCGCAAGAATTTCCTTTCCTGTAGTCTACCTCGACGGCCCTTAGGTGGTCTTCTTAGTTAGAAACAGGAACTCAGCTGCGTAGAGGATTGCTGGTCTGTAGTGTATTATTACAGGAGAATTAATATTATTACCGGTACCGGTAGTATTATTAATATATTAGTGCCAGAAGCAGAACAGCACACAATCTACTAATGTCAATAACATTAATATGGAGGGTACATGTCTACCCTCTTGTCCCACACTCGCCCTGACACGCCGATAGATTTAAACAGTTCACAGCACACTCACTTCAAAACAGCAAAGACGTGTTTGACCTCACGAGGCTGAGTGTAGCCTACCCTATTCCAGCCATCAGGCCAGTATTAATTTTCTTGGCAGAGCCGGTGGAACTGGGGAGGGTATTTTCGAAGTTAAATATCACGTTCCAAGGTTCAGATTCCACGTATAAATGGAGGTCCCGTGGCTCATGATGGCGAGATTAACATTCACGTAAAACTACAAGCTTCCTTCGTTTTTTTTATATAGCCGGCAATCGAACCCGGACTTTCGGAGCGACAGCCATGAATGCTACACCACTAGGTGGTTTCACAAGATTCTGAATTGTAGTGGCATGAATTTCGTTAACATTCGGCTACACTGTTTGAGTCATTAGACCACCCAACCTCTTACAGTGAAACGAACTGGCAGTAAATTAATTTCACGTAACATAAGACAGTTTACTGAAGTGAGAATGTTACTGCTGTTTCTTGTCCCTTTGAATGTATCACAATAGCAGCTTTTAACGTTACACCTCTCTCTCTTTTTATAAGTTACGTCATATAACCTGGTTTATACCTCAATAATAGTTTAATTTAGACCCATAAACCAATAAAACACATTCAACATCTTTATTATGCCATCAAACAGGTAGATGATCACACTCAAATCTTAAGTACCGTTTAAATTTATATACACAAACAAAGTATAGACAGAAACGTAAACATTTGCTCGGACTCAGGAGATTTGTGACAGCAATGTCAAGTTTCTTTTGAATGTTGGCCTATGAGTTAACAAACAAATAGTGTGAACAGTGAACCAAAATTGCAGTATTTCCCCCCATAGAAATATCAGTAGAGCATGCGCGGTTACAAGAAGAATAGACTATTTGAATACTAAATTGTAGACCATTAACAGTTGGCTACAGTTCAAACCTAAGCATTACTGGTACTCAAGAAAAGACCATGACAAGTGTTCCTAAGGATTAATGTTATGAAACCATAGAAGTGCCTAAAACATGATATTGTTTAGGGGCGATCGTTCCGCGTTTTAATTTGAAAACAATGATCAGAAATAAGCGGCTTAAGGGGACTTTGTAGCCTACAGGTGTCAATATATGTTTTCTTGATTGTTTAGCCTGATTACGCACACATTTCTTTCTATTTAAAAGTCAGACAGTTTTTTAAATACATAAAAGATTTTTTCCAGTGTGCACGTGGTAAGTCGCCTCTAGTTGTGTCCTAATTGTGACAGTATCAGAGAATTATTGTAAAATGTTAATCTTTGGATTGAAGATTCCAAAAAAGTGATTGTCTTTAGTTTTAGGTACATGTTTATTGGAAAGTAGGAGGGCTATAAGTATGAGAGTAGCACAGCTTACGCTTCATACACAAATAATGCAAGTAGAGCAGATTTATGACAATCTGTTGCGTGGAAGAGAAAATACTTGAGTAACAAGCACTCAAAGTTTGGTTCTTATTTTTAAGAAATGAATCGCGTTGTTTTTTAATTCATATCTGGGACCTCATCAGTTCTAATGTATTAAATTTGTATGGTATTGATCAACATAAATCCCACATCCATGTTCTTTTTAAGATATTCTAGTGACCATTTTGTCTACCAAGTGTACCTAAATTTTTTAAACTTATAGTATTGGATTAATAGGTTATACGTTACCAACAAGGTCCTCTTAAGAATAGAAATGGGTGGTCAAAGAACAAAAATAGGCCTAAGTAGCTAAAGAACATAAATTAGTCTTGCTGCGTTGTGCAGCGGTAACGTTCTCACCTGCAGTTCCCAATGTTGCAAGATCGAATCCTGGCGTAGTTGGCATTTGAGGGTGCGTAAATGTGAGGAAACCATGTCAGTAGACCTACTGGCACGTTCAAGATCTCCTTTGAAGCAAAATTCCGGCAACTCAACGTCTCTAAAAGTTGCAGTAATCAAACGGGAAGTAAAACCATTAACAGTATTATTATAAGAACAGTAATAAGAGGCCAAAGAAAGGAAATAAAAGCATAAAGAACAGAAATAAGTGGGCAAGGAATAGAAATAGCAGGCCAAAGATTAGAAATAAGTGGCCAAAGAGTACGAATAAGTGGCCAAAGAATAGAAATCATGAGTTTATTGATCAGAGCAGTAACAACGTTATTTTTTAATTTATATAAGGGCGCTCAAATATGTGTCATTGTTATTGTTTCATTTGAGGAGCTTCGACATCGTGTACATTCAGTTCCGTGCACTGGGGTGTGTGGGGAACTTTATCTGATAACCTGTGTTATTGTGAAGACTGTACTAGCGTGTGATTTTGCAATTCAGGAGAGGATTGGGAAGAAGGCGACCGTGACCCAAATATGAGACTTCTGCAGTAGTTTCTTAATTCCAATATGCAGAGCTTTGTGGTTGCTCTGGTAGGTGGCGGGGTATGAAAATTAAAACAAAAAATAGAGCAGACCGGTATGTTCTGACGGTGCGATATTGTGTTTACACACGTTGACGCACATTGAACTGAATACCGGTCCGTGTCCAAGTGTTAACTATATATCTTCAAGAAATTCAAAGCAAGGAACAATTAATTATTTAATTTTTCAAAAAAGTAAGCACAATTGATAAGTACTTGAATTGGAATTCCCAAATAAAAATGATTAAACTTGCATTAGTAGAAAGGAAAATAATTTTCAACTGAAATAATTTTGTTGATAGGTCTTATTTCAAGAATTAAATATCTTGTAGAAAAAACCCTTTGTCGGTAAGTTTAAGAACGCAGTAAATGCATTTAGGACTGCTATCATTAAGGCGAGAAATTAGTTCTTTTCTATTGCTTTATCTAAGCTCGTAAACAGAAAGCGATCTTCTTGTCATAAAGTGTCACCACCAGGGTAGTATTACCATGAATTACAATGAGAATAAATCGAGATATTTTTGACTACCACAATGTCTCCGGTGCCCATTTGTCTTAAGAGGAGGGGGTGTTGACAGGTATCTTGTGACAAGATAACAACGAAAAAAAAACACCATATAGGCCTACAGTACATATTTCATACACGTTTATGACTCGATAAATTACTACATACTTTGGCTCAGGATAGTTAATGAGAGCAGTTCCGTTCCTTTTCAATAAGTTACTAAACGTCGTGTTAATGCACTACAGTAGTTTCAATAAAAGAAACCTCATCTCATGACAATCAGTTGTAACTCTTCGGTCAGTCAACAAAAATTTCCCCAATGACTGGGCGGGGTTCAATGTACAGTATCTCTACATAATATAATACCAAGTCCCCGATTCTTGGATGTAACGGGTTATCTCGAGAACCAAAGAATAGATTGATGCGGTTTCACCAGTCTGTAAAGGATTTCTCATGGAAGGTTTCTATGCAAAAACATTTGTTTATGACCAGAGGAACCCGAGGAATAGCGATTTCAGTAAATTTCAGTAAACCTGCCGTTCGTGCGCCTTTTAAGCTTACTCTGGATAAACTGTTAAAATATCTATATAGGCCTACTATGAGTGTAAGTATATTTGAGCATGAAATGTTCTACAAAAATGTTCTGGGCGTCATAACTCTGTCTTTAATGCATCGCCCACTAAGTGTTTTTACGTTTTCATTTCTTCCAACAATCTCCATTCAGTGGAAATTAAAATTACTATCTGGAGCGAGTTTATGAGCTAGCGAGTGAGCCTATCTGCCTGCTTCTACCAGCATCAAACTGTCGAGTCGTGTCAAGTTAAGACTTCAGAGAAGAGTAGTCTACGGTATTTGTGTTTGGAGTTTCGCTGCTCACCTCGGCTTGCATCTAGGACCTGCCGCCCATGCGCCTTTTAAGCTTACTCTGGGTAAACTGTTAAAGATACCGGGGCAGGTTGCTAGTTATGATTAATAAGTAAGTCTAAATAACAACGAGATGATGATCGCTTGACGATCAAAACTGGTCATCCAAGTGGTTTTATTAATATCATGTACATTTTTTTTATTAAATCAATTGGACACAATCGTATTGACCTATTGAAAATTATTAAATTTTGAATGAAAATAAATATACCGGATTATTTGAGCAACAATGAAATTATTAATTACGATACTCAATTTAATATTTAATATTATTTGTTATTTGTATGCCTGTACTTCAAAAATATGCTTAAATTTAGAAAATATTCATGCAGTCTGTAAATCCTTCTTCAGGTCAACGCAACCTTCGGTAAGGAATGGATGAAGCCCCTGCCATAACGGTTAGTAGATCTCTCTAGCAAAGAAGAGTCTTGCTCTTCCAACTTGCTGAATTCATGGACAGTAATTTATTGGTAGCAATTAATTTGCAGGATAGCCTTTCATAAGTTAAACGAATCTTAAATAGGAACGTTGAAAATTATGTTGTGACCGGAATTCTAACCCGGCTATACTCCTTTACATTTATAATTCGTATTATTTGTACTCACCTTGGCTTCCTATTCACTGCGATGGCGCTTCCCGGTTGTGAACCACTCATCCAGGGATCAGCGTAGCTGGCGTCTGTTCAGTTAGCCCCAGATTCGATCCTCGGCTTTTCCATGGCGATTTCCTCTGTACGAAGGTCTGGAATGTGCCTTACCTACCTTCGTCCAGACAAAGTCAAAATTAGACATATAAAATATCCATAGAAACAAATGTAGGCACATAATGGAGAATGCTAACAAGATCAAATAAAACCTCCCTTTAACAGAATCGAACGAGATTCGCAAATTTTTCCGTTATTCATTTATTCGTGTCAGAAGCAAAAACAAAGAAAGACACAAACATAAAACTATAAATAGCCTAAACACAATCATGCAACTTCAAATAGTTCCTGCCCAATAGGCCTACTAACAAGGGAAGTATCAGGTAAGAGAGGTCGAAACCTATCTTGAAACCTTGTGGACGCAATCGCTGTACTATAAGAGGACAACGTGTGGAAAATCAGCTGACAGATTGAACTGTAAGGCTCCGAAATCGTACCTGACATCCTGGTATGTAGACATGATGGCTGGTGGAGCTGGACATCCATGTAGCTCTCGGAGTAGCCTAGTAGCGTGGCGGGGCGTATAGTCTATACTGAATGGAGCGTGCAGCTCCTTCCTACCGGCCTTGAGTGCTTGGGCGGTCAGGGCTGTCCATTCCAACATGTACGGTACTCGCTACCTCCCATTGATTTGTAACCGAGATTCGCCACATGATTTCGGAGTTTTGCAGTTCAATCTGGCAGCTGATTTTCCGCACAGTGTCCTCTTATAATACAACGATTGCGTCCACCAAGTTTCAAGATAGGTTTCGACCTGTCTTTCCTGATACTTTCCTTATTAGCTATTTCGAGAGCATTTGAATTTGCTTGAGTCAAATCACTCATTGTACATCTAGATGGGCACAAAGGACAACATAAGAGATGTTGTGTTGATTGAAATTCGCCACAAACACATAGAATCGTCTTGGTCGGTAAATGCTACTTAGATCATATAAGTTGACCCTTGATCTTGCAACTTCAGCTCACAGTCTGTACAGGGATTTCCAGATTGGCCAGTTCTCTGTGTGACCAGGAGGCAGAGATTCTCTCGGTTCCATCTAATCATCATATATATTATTTCAGTAGTATGCATCCCTCCTGCGGCGCTCACAAGCGACCGATCGTGACAAATGAGCATTCAAATGAAAGAGAATAGACATTAGCAGTGACCTATTGCACTATAATTTCATAAATATCTATAATTTCTTTAAAAAATTGTACGAAGTGTGCGATTTGCAAACACCGATAATGTAGGAAAATACGCTCCATATTATTGCTGTCCACGGCCGCTGTGACGCCTGTTTCATGTCGTATTAACATTCTGAGGTCTTTCCTGTATCCTGAAATGTAAATAGTGTTCTATAATCATTTGGTTGAAATGAAAACATAACCTTTCTCCTTAAGTGACTCATTATAAACCTATTGGGGAAAGTGCGGTTTATGAACATGCGAGATTTCTCGCAAGGGTCAGTTAGTCAGACAAATTGCTGGTTCTCTCCTTCCAAATGGAAACGCGTGCTGATTCTACTGTTCCTTGTAATGGGGCAGAAGTTGTTAGCTTTCTCTCGATTTTAATCTCCTATCAGCAGGTTGATATCCGAAGAGTGGATGTGAAGTCATAGTAGATGATTTTCTCCTTTCATATTTTTCCGTTAAAGATAGGCCTATATTAAAATAATTATCCCATGGACACACTGGCAAGGGAAGTAGTCTATCTTGAAACTTTGTGGACACAATCGTTGCACTATAAGGGGACAACGTGCGGAAAATCAGCCGCCAGATTGAACTGCAAGGCACCGAAATAGTACCTGACATCCTAGTACGCAGGCATGGTGGAGCTGGACATCCCTGCGGCACTCAAAGTAGTAGCGTTGCTGACTGGAGCGTGCGGCTGCTTCCCACCTGCCTTGAGCGCTTGGGCGGTCAGGGCTGTCCCTTCCAACATGTACGGTACTCGCTACTTCCCATTGTTTTATATGAGAGATTCGCCACATAATTTCGGAGCCTTGCAGTTCAATCTGGTGACTGATTTTCCGCAGGTTGTACTCTTATAATACAACGATTGCATCCACAAAGTTTCAAGATAGGTTTTGACCTGTCTTAACTGATACATCCCTTGTGAGAAAAAATAAAATGGTGAACATAGGCTACCTCATCCAATAACGTATTTACATATTTCTGAATTACTACGAATTAATACAGTGGGCTACTGTAGGCCTATCACTATCAATTTTAGTCTCGTGTTAAGACCAAGCACTCTATTGCTTTCGACGTGATAGTGACTCCTGCCGAACTGTGTCAGTAATGTAAGTTGAGAAGTGCTCAAGGCAGAATTCTAAGCTGAAGAGCCGAGACGAAGACATGCATTTTTCGATTAACAGCTCATTATAGCAAGCATTTCTGAAAGGATTGGGGGACAGTAAACGGGTAAATAATCGTTCACTTTGACCTGTATGATGAAGAACAAAAGAAGGAAGACCTATTTGCACATTCATTGTTAGCTACAGAATCAACTGTTACTGCAGATAAGGCGGAATTTCACAGGATGCCTGGAAATGTTCTAAACACTGCATTCAGGAACTTCGATTTTTTCCCGTTAATATGCTTATTTCGATTTTCGTTGTCCACGTAACACAATTTTTGTTTTAATGAAGGGAATTTGTAGGTTAAAATTGATAACACTCTATTAGTTCCAACGTTCACCGCCAGGTGCTGATTGCGATGTTATCTAGTAGCCAAGTCCGCAAGCTAGGTCTCATGGACAGTAGCATTTGGTAGCAAAAGTAGTTCCTACTTGAAATTATTGTCTGCAGTCCTTTCTTGAATTAAAAAGAACAGATAACACGCACTAATACAGCCATCACAATTAACACCGGATATCCGACAGATTCTACACATACCCAAAGTACAAGGGGTTACATGACCGCATTGTCGCAGCCCCTAAACTAAGGAACCAACCAACCAACCAATGAAGGGAATTTAACATGTCTTTCACCCCTAAGTTCAAGGGACCGACAAATATTTCCGTTTAAGTCAAGTTTCCTTTCAATATATGGTCCGTTGAAGGCAGGTCTTAGTCTACTGTATATTTTATGCTTGGATATCATTGTTGTTGTTTCTTTTACGGGATTGTGATATCGTGATCATCAGCCCCGTGTACACTACTCGAGTGTTGTAGAACCTGTTTGGTTGTTATTCTGATGATGCCTGTACAAGTGACAGGAGGCGGCTGTGACTTTAAATTAGGTGTTGGAGCGAAAGTTTAGAAACCACAGAATCCACTTGTATGTTAGTATATTACCAATATGGCCGTGGTGGGAATCAAACCCACTTCTTCCCAGTTTTAGTCTCACGCTGCTGAGTGTATCCCGTGCCAGTCTTCAGAATTACATTTCTTGGTAGAGCGATAAACTCTAGGCGTTATACCACGACGCAGCTCATTTCCTTCATTAACACCCTACTTTGATCTCACTAGAAACAGCAATGTTTCTGTACCGCAACAAAATAATCCCTGTACTTACCTATGGTATTCAGCTCATCTTGGATCACCTTACAATGACCGACTTAGAAACCCTTGAAAGAGTAAACGTGAGGTTTCTGAAAAGAATACTGGGAATCTTAAAATCAGCGCCGTCAAGACCAGCTTATGAACTTGCAAAAGATTATTTTCTAATAGAATACTTGAGAAACAACCTACAGCTGCCATCTACGACACAAACGGAAGAAATCCTTAGGAAAAGAAATAAGAAACGGAAGGAAACATGGACGGAATTCTTCACAGCAGAGGCCATGCTAGATCGACGATGGAGTGGACCAAATCAAGACTTGCTAAGTGCCCCCACAAGACTATCCATCCATGGGTTTTATCATAAACTGTGCATGAAAACACATTTTCATGACCCTATAGTGATGACTACTTATGCAAACTCTGCAACAAAATGTGTTATCTTATGCACGTTAGTGCGCTATTTCCTTAATAATAATATTCTTCATTAACGACTGGCTTGCTTTCGAAACCTGGCTGGTGGGCCATGTTTACATTCCATTCCTGTGTGGAGCCAGAACTTTCCCAGCTCGAGGCACAGCGTTGTCAATTCTCCACCGTAGCCACTGAGAGCAAGCAGTGAGACTGGACAGAACTGCGTGCAACTGTACAACACTGGAGACATGACAAGCGAACCAGGAGCCAGGATCGGACTCTTGGACTCCACATGGAGCTACAGAGCAAGTATGCTATTGGTCAACAGCGAACAATGCCTATTGTCGGCACGTCCTATTGCTTAACGCTTGATTAGGCGATCGCTAACAAAGAAAGAGAGAGAATTATAGCATAAGCCAATTTTGAACATTTTTTTCTGGCTGTGACTTAATAAGATAGGTTTATAGTGCGGATACCTTGTATGGCATACATAGATAGGAACCCGGAAGAAGTAAAGTGGTCAAAGTCCTCTGAACACTGTTCAAAGCATAAGAAATTAGATGAGTTGTAATTCACACTAAAGAAAGTAGAATCTCTAAACGAGAGAGAATTAATGATCTGGAAAATACACGTCCACAGCCGTGAAGACGAGAATGTATCGCATTATTTGAAACATAAGTTTTACTTTACGATGAGGAAGTTATGAAAAGCTGAATCTTGGTTACATAAATAAACTTCGAAGAAAGTGCGAAGCATGCCTGTTAATTTAGGCCTATCAATTCCGAGGACATAGGCCTAATTGAAACAATACGAAAAAGAGTTGTTATTGTTGCTGTGGATTATGTTAGGAGCTTTGCGACACCGTGGCCATAGAGTCCTATAAACTTGGGCGTGTATGGAGCCTATTTGATTATTCTCGTCTTTGTTAATAATCTTTATGTTATTTTTCATTGAGGCTAGGTTTGGAATGAGATGGCCGTGGTCTTAAGATAGAGCCATCCCAGCATTTTCCCTGAGTATGATTGGGAAAACAAAGGGAAACCACCTCAAGGACGGCTGAGTGGGAATTGATTCCATCTCTTCTCAGTTTTTCCGTACGATACTGAGTGTACCCCATTCTAACCATCAGACCAAAATACTATCTCTTATCAGAGCCGGGAATCAAACCAGGTTTTCTGGATCTGAAGTTCTCAATACGTACCCCGATCTGCAGAAGAGAAATTAAGAACTTACAGCATGAAACTTCTAATGTTCGATGATTTCGGCTCAGTCACTACTGTAGGTCAGTAGGCTGCTTAACGATAGTCTCTGATGGTATTCCCAAGCTAATTTTTTTATTATATTTTTATTTGTTTTTATTAATTTATTTATTTATGTTTTTATTTATTTATTTATTTATTTATTTATTTATTTATTTATTTATTTATTTATTATGAAGTGAGCCTATATTCATATTTTAATCAAGATAACCTATGCATTGATTTGTAAAGAAAATCATAATAGGCCTATATACTGTATTTTAGGGCAGATGACCTCGTAGTTCCACCTCTTAAACAACAATAACTAACTAACATACTTTATTTGATAAACTCTCGTAACCCATGCACTGTCATTGGAGATATCATTATAGACAGGTAGTCTAATTAGTTATATTTACCTGCCGGAGAATAAAATATACCTCACTCATTTCTGGCTCACACATCACTCGATCCACCACAGCAATAGAGCTCAACACGTATCTGCAAAATTCCTTCACTCTTCAACTCTCATGTTTCTGAAGACTGTTACCTGAAAGACACAAGAACATTATTTATTTTGACAAAGGATGAAGTCAGCTACGGCCGAATTCAAGACATGATGATGATGATGATGATGATAGCAAACACTCGTCTCGAGTAGGATGGCCTTCCAATGCCGAATGACTCTTCATCGATGAATCCGGAGGTGACTATAAAGCCCAATGCGGGAGACACACAGTTTTCCGCAGTGATGACAGGTAGTATCAGTTCCAGGTGAGACCCCCGCATTCATCCCCTGTCTTCTAATGAACACTCTGTTCTTTCTGCGCTGCCTCCGATCTTCTACCATACTGTACGTCGACGGGTTTCTTCAAAAAGTATCGCACCACGATGAACAAGTGATCACTAGGATGAGCGATCAAGGGCTAAGGTCTCCCAGTTGTTGATATCAATGTGGCACATTTGCATAGACATAGTCTATAAGATTAATTGGACGACAAATATAGCCGACAGTACCTCGGTGCTTACATTAAATAAGAACACAGCAAAAGTACCGAGTGGAATGATGTTACACATTAAAAATATCCAGCAACTGAGCGGAAAGATGTTACACATCAAAAATATTTTTGATTTGTCTTGCTGCTAGAGATATCGCCGAGAACTCACGCCAATGGACGCATTGGTCCATTCCACGTGCATATTCCGACTTTTCTGTGGTGTCCATCACTATGACACATAGCTTAATAGCCTATAGGTCAAATTCGAACCCTTCTAGCTCATCCATGAGAAAATTGGCTCGCTGTCCCGCCCTTTAAACCAACAATAATAGCTTCTTCTCACGATGCCGATCACGAGATAGACTATAATATGATAGTCTACGATATAATATCGATTTCCAATATCTATTTTCCACTTAGGAAATGTTACTTGTGAGTCTTATCTATTTCCTGGAATGAACAACGGACAAACGTCTCTGTCGTCCAATGATATTTGCGTTATTTTGACCACATATCGGTGGTGTTGTTGTTGTTTCATTTGAGGAGCTTACACATCGTGGTCAGTCCGTGTAGGCTACTTGAGTGTGTATAGAATTTGTCTGAGGACCAGTGTTACTGTGGTGTCTGTAGTAGTGTGTTAATTTGTAATTTAAGTGAGGATTGGGAAGGAGTCGGCCGTGGCTCGGCATTTGTCGGGAGTAGAACTGAGAAACCACGGAAAACCAATTCCCGGATGGCTGAGGTGGGATTCGAATTCACCAGCCCAGTGCCATCCCTCGATCAAGAAATAAATTTCTAGCCAGAGCCAAGAATCAAACCGGGATCTCCGAGGAGACAGCTAAGAATGCTAGCCACTACAACACGAGGTGGTCTGACCACTAGGGCTATAACGTTTTAGAAGCTGATTGGGGAGGCAAAAAAGACAAGGAATAAGGCCCCAAGGAAGAACACCAACAAGATGGAGTGACCAGATGAAGGAATCGGTAGGGAGGGGTAGTAGAGTATAGGTCAAAACCTTATATGACGCTGTCAAGAGTAGGCTAGATATGGAAAAAGATTTAAATGGCTGACGCATCAAGGAGTCGATCCTGTGACGATCGGATTTAGCCACTCCTACTCTTTGGTATACAACGAGGTCGTAAAAAATAATAGTAATATCGTATGGCCTTGGCTGCCGGGTGCAATCTTTGTTATTTGACGCCCATAGGGCAGCTTACAAGTCAAATTTTGTAGTCCCTTTGGAACGCTATGTAGGAGGTTAGATATCTAAGCTCCTTGACACTATAGCGCTTTCTAGTAGAGAAAGAGGAACTTTTTTGTTTTGGCCCGAGATTAATTTTGCCATTATGAACACGGCCTACTGAATTCAAATGAGTTCTTTAACATGCCAACAACGTGCATGCCGTGATTTGTGTCGCATTTCCAAAATCACTTACCACGGCCACGAGCGAAACTGCAAGCTTGGGGTTGGTAGTCCGACACGATAACCACTCACCCACTGTGGCAAGCCGTAAAAATGCAAGAAATGGATTAGTTATTTATTTATTTATTTATTTATTTATTTATTTATTTATTTATTTACTTATTTATTTACTCAGTCCATGTTATTAATTCATAAGGGTGAAAGAAAAAAGTAACATTTGCTAAATCGTGGGGAAGTCTGCCCCCTGTCGGCAAGACCATCAGTAATAACGACAGAGATGTAACTGAAGTCACTTCCACGTAGTTGACATTTGTATCACTAGGTTAGACTTCCAGAACATTAAATACTGCAATGTGGAGACATGGGGACAGACGGGGAAGGAAAGAATTAGAGTGAATGGTTTAAATATGTTCTGCAGACGGTAACAATAAACCCACCCATGCTTGAACTGAAATTAAGGGAGTAGGGATGATTCCCCCAGGGGAATGTACTGTATGCTCTCTCATAAAAGACATTTCATTTCTCTGTGAAGAGTTCTGAAATATTTCATAAACACGGTCCTAGACTGGACTTTGGCATGCGAGATCTTAATGAGCTATTAGCATTGTCTGTCCCTCTAGCTGGTCTCGGTACTTTCAACCGCGCAAGCGTTCCCGACAACGTTGGAGAGTTTACAGAGAGTTGTGCTAGTGCAAAAGGAGCTAAAAGTATTTGTTGATCATTGATATCATTTTAATCTCCAGGGTTCGGATGTTTATGACATGTCCTAATATTGTCTTGGCTTTTATTTCAGTAGTAGTGCTGAATAAAACAAAAATTGAACGTTTCTGATTTGTTTAATGTAGCATACATTTTTCATGTCTTATAGACCTACTTTCATATTTGAGCCATTTAGAGTAGACTACATAATGTTGGTCATATTTTGCATATTTCTGCGGAATTTTACAAGATCGAGTCCAATTCCGAACATTAATTAACAATCATTATTTCTCTGAGAAAATGGGCTGGGGAACGGAGGAAGATTTCAGTTCCCAGATGAAGATATTTTGGGAGAAGAAAAAACATAATTAAAAATACGTTCTATCGCGCTCTACAGATGGGCATAACGATGCAAAAAATATAAAGAAATGATAGGTCTAATAATAATAGACTAATAATAATGTTGCGTAACGACCCCTAGTGGCACCTTTGTTAACTGGATTACGGAGGGTATAAAACACAACACCAATTACTGCTTAAAGAAATAATTAACTTTATTGTGGCCAGAAAATTACACTAATCAGCAAATACAAGCAATTAGGAGCCTTACTCCAGTTTCCTCAAGTCTCTTCCTTGAGCGCTCTTGGCCCTTCCACTTGTCAACAGATCACAGAAGTTAATCCGTTCTAATGAGTACGGTGGCCTTGACAGAAACTACCTGCTCCTCTCCTTTATGTTCACCGACCACAATTACTTACGATCACTTGCTGCAGGCTATTTCGCTGTCCACAAGCTGGAGAAACAATGTCACTGGATTTCGTAACTCACACAGCACTTCGTCACCACACTTCTGTCGCACAAGATAATCGCTCGCACTAGCTCGTAAAACACAACAACAACTCCTAGACAGGTCGCACTTATATAGCAGGCTGGTGACTCAATAAATGCTTCTAGATCCATCCAGGGTTCACGGCTTCTCGAGGTTTCCATCGCTGGTCCAGTCACGAATATTCTGGACTACCCCTTTGTCCTAGTAGCCCTGTTGCATAAGGCGCGCGCAATACAGGAGGCAGGCCACAGCCCAGCCCTGGGGCAGTTGTGACTCATGTGGCGAGCGATGACACAAACTCACAGCCGTAACAATAATAACAATTGAAAAACAAGAAAGGAAAATTCGGAGAAAAATTTACGGTGCCGATTTTAGAGATAATTCCTGGCAAAATGACCCACAGAAGAATTATACAGAAGTACTGAATCTATTGCGACACTCATCAGAAAACGTAGAGTGAAGTTTTTTACACACATCGCCAGAATGTGCGATACCAGAGTGACTAAAAGAGTATTCAACATAATTTATACGTCGAAATTGGGTACTTCTTGGTATAAGGAAACTATGGAAGTTTTACAACTATTACACATCACCATAGAAGACATCCATGACCGCAGCATTTGTAGACATAAAATCAAAATCTTGAACTTAGATCACAACCCACAAGAAATAGGCGTAAATGGGAAGATAACAAGAGGAAAGGTGCCACCACCAAAAGCTAGATATTTTTGTTTTTGGCACTCTCCTTAAAGGGGAATGTACGCAAATAATAATAATAAATACTCTTTGAATGTTTTTGTTAAAATTAAAACGCACTGAAACGTCGTATGTTTGATTAGACAAATGTTTGATGAATCAAAGAAAAACATAGTTTCTCCCATAGGCCACCAGATTCCTGAGTCATTCTATACTTAACTCTGGTATTTATGTGATGCTGTAGGCCTGCGTACGTGATGTTCGCAGCACTCCAGTGCGGTGGTGTCGCCTAGCAACTTGCCCGCCCCACCAGGGCGTCATCTTAGAGTGGCAGAACGTGTCTCCCTCGAACAATGCACCATTAGCAGAATGGTCCCATTACCCACACCGCACCACACACCTCCCGTCTATGATAACGACCAACCTTGCTTGCTTGCTTCCTTCGTTCACTGCTGTAATTAAGTTTATTCCGGAAGGTAAAGTTCTTTGACGTTATAATGGTAGACTCCCAAGTATGACAACAGAAGCTTTGAACGAATTCATAACTTAGGGCAATATGAAATGACATGAATGATTAAATATCACCCAAAACTAACACCGCCAGGGCTGGGTTTAATGTTCTCCTGTCCCTAGGCCAGATTGAGGCAACTCCCAACGAGTACACAGACTTCCCATTCAAGTGAAAAGACAGAAGTTTACAACGCAGTCATCATCTTAGCTCCATTACACAACTTCAACAGCACTGATATGACATTTTGATTTTAAAAATTATTCTATTTAATCATTTTAATTTGACGTGCTTTATTTTTAAGTGAAAATATTTTAGTGAGTGTGGGTAAAGGTTAAATGAAGAACATTTCTGTTGAAAAAGGACTCAATTAGAGCCGAGACATAGGCCTATAGTCTACTGACTGAAACCTAAAATGTAAAGAAGAACCGGATAAAGTAGCCTATAATAGGCTATTTTATTCTTTGTGAATGAATTGGCATTGTAACTTAAGTCAATACAGAATAAAAGAGAAGAAGCATGGTTGTTAGGCCTATCATGTCCTCTTCTACAGATGGGCCATATATTTTAAGCTAGGTTATGTTTTTAATGGCAAATATATTTTCCGTTTAAACTGGGCGTAGCCAAAAAAAAAAAACTCAAATGAAAACAATAGGCTGCCTTCGGCAACACCAGACAAAAGGCGTCTGACCACTCAAAGAACATTTATGCACACATATCCTTCTTTTGCTGCACTCTTCATATGTTAAAAGCACACTCCATAATCGAGGGTGGCTGTTGTAGGTTTTCGAGCTGCCAATGAAACTTGGTCTATCCATAATTAATTGGCAATAAGCTATCCGTAGGAATAAACCAAAGGCCTTACGAGGTTAATATGTCTCGCCCCGGTTTAAATTCGAACCCGGACCTATCCAGACCAAAGGCTAGGTAAGCAGTCAGCCAGAGAGACAAACATAGCTCTCATGCTCAACCTAATTAACTAAGGACATGGACACAAACTGAAACGACAAAGAGAAAGGGTTAATTCCTTCATAATAATAAAATTAGACTACTGTACTGAACCCTTTACCCTATGTTGGTTAAATGATTCTACTTTTTATTTCTTCAATTAATAAATATTTCAACCAGCATCATGAAAGTAGCCAGACAGTGATGAGGAAATTTCAAGCATTTGTTGGAGACAGTAGGGACATACCTGCAACAGTTTAACAAAAGGCTAAATACTTGAGCTATGAAAAGAAATAGCATAGCGATGTATCACAGGGACAGGTGTGGCTACCTCAATTTTAGAAGCGACGCGCGGTGAGACATGGTTCTGGTATGTTCATTGTGTTATTCGCGCCTAGAAGAAATATGATGCAGTAACGTGAATGGCTGATGAAGAAAATAGACACTCCCAAGACGCCAAGACCTACTAGAAACCGCCAAATTATTAGAAAATGGAGAACCAATGAGAAGAGAATGCCTACTTGCGCGCCAACTCCGGCTGGGGTACGCGGTGGCTAGTATTCACGCGGGAAATCGCCTAGACAAAATCTCTACGATCGATTCTAGGATTAATGGGCATATTCTTGACCTGTGCAATATTACGAGTTCAGTGATATTTATTTCATTCCTGTACCACAATTATTTCGAGAAATTTTTACATAAAATCCCCCTCCATCTAGACCCAAGGGCCAGTTCATTTATAAGTGTGTCGAAGAGCCAAGACATTTTTATTATTCTGTTCGTCTGAGGACGTAGACTTTATTTCCGTGTGTCGAGGACACAGGACTTTGATTCTGTTCGTCTGAGGAGATAGACTTTTATTCTGTGTGTCGAGGACACAAGATATTCATTGTAAAGTGTTAAATTCAGTGATAGATAGTCATAGTACTATAGTTATAGGGGCAGTATCGTCGATAATTCGCCAACGAACAGTGACAGGGAATTTAGTACCTGAACAAGCGAATTTAGTAGTCAGACATAAAGTGTATAATAACCTAATTTTTGTATCAGCGCAAGGATGACATCGATGAATGCAGAGGAAGTTTGGAATTCTCAACACTCCGTCCAGATGGCTGATATGAGATAAAGAACCATCCAGTTGGGGAATGGCGTCTGATGTTCTTTGACGGGTGACTACAAAAAGAGATGAGTACATAATAATATTTTATTATTTGTTAAATTAACTTATGGTTTATGGGACATATTTTTGTAAATACTTTGCTTGTGTGATTAATGTAGTATATTTAGTTTTGATCTGACACACTTTTGTTCGGAAGCAGCTCGCACAATTGTAGTTGATGGAAGGTTCTTTTCTTTGTGTTGTGTTAACTAACGTAGCTATGTGAACGGCCGTGTTCGCCTATGTTACGAAGTGCGGTTAAAAACGTCTCTCGGAGATATGTCGTGTTTCAGAAGTAGGACTGAATTAATATAATTATGTAGTAGGTTGGAGGGTAATTAAAATTTTGTTGAGATTTATTATTGATCAGATTCAGTGTGATTATTGCCTTTGGAGCAATGTAACTTGTGACGAAGAGTATTCAGCTCTATCGTAAGTTTTAAATATTGTGTTAAATGTTTGCGAGCTCTAATTCAGCAGACCCGTGTGAAAGGCGTTATGTCAGTCCCAGATGTGTGTATTGTGAGTATATTTTTGTGGTATTACAAGCGGGAACTTCAGCAGAGACTGATTTCTGTCAGCTTGGTACCAGATTCATATTGTATCCTTGCGAGGACAATTATGGATATGTGAGTATTGTCTGACCATATGTTGAGTTGGAGGAGATGTTAGTTGCTGTTGATTCCTTGAGATTACAGTACAGCTGGTCGGCTATTTATATACACTGGAAGGGGGACATGACTGGTATTGAGGAAAGGGTGAGTTGTTGTCACAAGGGCTGGCTGAGTTTCGCAACCAAGCTCATTAACGTGGAGTGCACGTCTGGCTCCCAATTACTTGAAAATAAATATAAAAGTGAGAAACTGATCAATGGTAAAATTGTTTAAATAAATGGGAGTTGCCTACGAAACACGATAAACTTCGAAGCGTTTCCTTAACATGCAATTTTGTTAATATAAAATAATCTTAACCACTCAGGTTGTTTGTTGTTGTTGGTTTTTTTTAATGTTTATTTTCCATGTCAGTGACCCGTGAGTCACGTGCGGCGCTGTGTTTCCTTGTTGTTGAGTATCTGGCCATTGTGGCAGCTCATTTGGTTAAGTGTGTCACCACACTAATAAGGGTCTCAGAGAGATGCCTGTAAATAGTAGAGTTGTAATATATGTGTCAGAGTTAGATTTAAGGATTTTTATTAATGTTATGCCCAAATCCATAAACGTTGATTTAAGCGATGATTGTTCGTGAGCACTGTGGCTGTTAACCCGTTGTGAACGAACGATCATCCAAGTACTCATTTCTCGTAGGTAGTCATCACGCGAACATAAATTCATATGCAAGATAGTGGAACTTGGATCCACATTTTATTAGAAAAGGGGAGATCCATCTGACTCCTCAAAGTGATAGATATTCCTGTCAGGGGAAAAATTCAGGGAGGATTTTGTTTATTTTTGTTTGTTTTATTCTTTTATGCACAAATTAGTTATTAAATCTTGTTATTATCTTACATTTTGTCTCCTTTCTTTCTTAATTATAGTTTTTATCCTATAACCCTTGCCTCAGAAAAGCACGTTGTTTGGCGGACGTAAACACCACACTATGAACTGAACGCGACCCCTTGATCTAAGATTCTTGCATAAAACACTGCTATTCTGAAGGGTTCAGTACACAAGAGATGCCGTTAATCCAATGTAGGCCTACCCAATCTCGCACTGGGGAAATCGCGAATGTCAATCTCCCAATTTCGGTGAAACTTAACCATACCGTAAATCAAATTATGGTCAGAATGCAAGAAAAACCCCTAGGTGGTATTGTGTCCCCAAATTCACTTCGAAAATCCTACCAATGGATGAAATTCAGCTCATGTGAGTTCTCATATAGGCCTAGTCACTGAGCCTGCAAAATCTGCTAAGTTGTTCTGCAGTTGTTCTCTGCCAGTCTCTTTCGTAAAATCAACCTCTCCCCTCGCCATTATTATTCAGTCAAGTTCATTTTCTTATTTTTCTCCTTGCGTAAATTGCTGTGTTGTAGCCTACTGTATATCCAAGTAGGTCTGTAGGGCAGGCCGATCCTACGGAATAGACCAGTAGAGAGCCACATTCTCGAATTTTGCAAGCACTGCGGGGATATCTCTCCATCCAGTTGCGTTCAGCCTCGTGAGGCAATACTGAGGAGAGGTGGGTTCGATTCGCATCTCAGCCATCCTGGAAGTGGTTTTCCGTGGTTTCCCACATCTACTCCAGGGAAATGCCGGGATGGTCCCTAACTAAAGCCCACAGCCACATCCTTCCCAATCCTCACCTGCATTACATACTTCAGACAGAGGGCGACTGGATGGCTGTTGTTGTTATTCACTTAGGGGCTTTGCGACATATCATGGTCATTTGGCCCCGTGCACTTGGTTGTGTGTAGAACTCGTCTGGTAACCTGTGTTAATGTGGTTCTGGAGTGAAATATCACCACAGGTGCCTTCGTTGCGACCTGACGAACATGTAGGCCTACACAAAGTTTCAGTGAGATGGGGAAATACACGTTCGCGAAATTACAATTTTCATTTAAAACTTCTGTTATTTCCTGTTTCTTTGATGTAGTAGCTTGTATATTGACTTCAATGCCCAGAGAAGATTTCAGTGATGCGAAATAAACCAGAGTTCTCATCACCAATCAAGCACAGCCCGTCGCTGCAAAGAGCCCATTAAGTTACACTTGAGTTAGTAACGACTATTGTTCACCTCAGATGACAATAAAGGAGAACGGTTTGCCGTAAAACAACAGCACTAATTCAGTGAAAGTTTCTGTACCGTATTACTGTATCAATTAATACTTTCTGCTTTCAGTGGGAGAGCAGCTAGGCTATTTCGTTCTTATTTTGGAGTACAGATCGAAGTTCCTGAACACTTATTGCAAATCGTAGAAAAATGAATAGAATGGGTTAAGATTGATTAGTGGATTTTCTGAGACTGCAAACTTCTACATCAGCATTACATTTCACTTGCTCTCCGAACAACTAAGCTAATATCCGTACGCCAGTGGATAAATTCGAGTTAAAATATACAGGGTGTATTTGATATGATGGAAGTCCATTACACTGGTGATAGAAGCGACTATTCTAAGCACATATCTTCATGAAATTTAGTCGTATCTTAATTAGTGTAGGTGGAATTAAATCACAAAAATCGTCGGTCAATGTCTTGGAAAAGGTCTTAGGTTGCTTTCCCCTCAGCAGCACAGCTGACTTCTCCCCGTCGCCCTCCCCTCCTATGTTGAGAAATGTTGACAAGGGTCCGAAGTCGAGTGACCTACTCGCCTTGTCTGCCAATGGCATTGAAATACACAAACCGAGCCTATGAACAGCTGATTCACACCTTCATGGGGAGTGGCTACATGACTAGTGATGGTGGATCTGTTTAGGATTTTGCCAGCCTCATGGACTATGCATAGAAAATAGAAATCCTAAAGATTTGGGTAATTAATTTAAGGAACTGTTGGTCTATCTTTGTGTGAAGATAGTGCAACAACTGTAATAAAAATATTAATAACACTAATAATAGTAATAATAGGCGTTTAGACACACTAACTTCTTTTATGTTTCTTTTTGGTATGTCGAGTTGCCAGACTTTAATGTACGTAGGATTTCTTGTATGTGCCATGAAATCCATGGACATGATCGTATTAGATCCCATTCATTTACTACATGACTGAACGTAGATCGCATCCTCGGGAAGGTTAGCACTCTACCACCAGAACTCCACATATGACTCTTATTATTATTATTATTATTATTATTATTATTATTATTATTAGACTATTATTAATATTAGCCTTTTATTATTATTATTATTATTATTATATTTAATACCACTTTATTATAACAATGTATTTGAATTTTATTTTCATTTTCGTGTATTTTCATATGTATGTACCATGGGTTCCCACTTCTACCCCAGGCAAATGCCGGGATTGTTCCTAACTTAAGGCCACGGCCGCCTTCTTCTCAATAACCATAACCGCTGGCAGTGCAGCCCATGAAGGGCCTAGGCCTACCAAGCGACCGATGTCCAGCCATTTGGCCTGCAGATATTAGGATGACGCGTGGTCAGTGCATCGGGTTCCCTCGGCCATTAATCTTGATTTTCCTGACTCGGGCACTGCCTCACTGTCAGACAGCTAGTCAATTGCCTTCACGAGGCTTAGTGCACCGCGTTCCAGCCCTCACGTCAGTTTCTAATATCCCTGATGGAGCCGGGAATCGAACCCAGGGCCTCCGGGTGAGAGGCAGTTGCACTGCCCCAACACCACAGGGGCGGCGCCTTCTTTCGAATCCTCACCTGAATTACAAATACCCACATTACTACAGAAACCACAAAAACACAGGTTATCACACACATTCTACCCACACCCAGCTACATGGGGCTAAATGACCAAAATCGCCAAGCCTCTCAAACAAACATCAAGTATTTTACTTCCGTCTTAAATGCCTAGTTCTGAACAGACTACGGGATGTCGGAATTTTGTCACACTGTATTTCATTAGGCCTATGTGAGTGTTTTTAGTATTTTCAGAAACTAGTCAACAGAAGGTCCGACACGGACGCCAATGATACACCAGGGCTGAGTATCGAAATTATTTTGTACATGAACATCAATCAATGAATTCCACTCTTACAAAGTAGGCTACACAATACTACCGGTCCTAACGTCCCAAGCCATTGCGTGCATTGTCAACAACAACAACAACAAGAACAACGGCAATACACATTTTCTTACGAGACGGTAGCGCGGGTGATACCGAACTCCGCTAATGAGTTCTCTCAACGGGGGTCAATTAGGAAAATCCTAACAGGGGAAGTTCTCTGAGGCGTGTTTCACTGCCCCCCTCTCCAAAGTGGACGTAGTAGTATATATTGTCGGAATGTGTCAACCTGCGCTGATCTTCACTATCTACTCTTGTTATCTCAAACACGTAATTCATACAACTCATTAGAAATTTTAGGCGTTATTCCAGATTTGCCTTTAAAGCTCAAGTGCAAAATTTTCTTTGTATTTCAGAGTTACTATACAGATCAATATGCACATTTCAATTTGTATGTTGTAGCTTCGGAAAAATGTTATCATATGAAAGTTATAACCTGCAGTATGAGCATTACAACGATATCGTGGGAACCAAATGCTTATATGTATTCTGCTACAAAACAAGGTGCAAAACTGCAGACAAAAGCTTTATTTCCACTGACAGTTCGTGGAGTTAACGCCAAACTTTGACGGTATGAAAATAATTCATCTTCTGAGTATTTTCATTCAATCAAGACGAAGTACTGGTATGATAACAAAATTGAAGGTAGACATTTTATGACACATCGTTTAAGTCTTAAATGAATTAAAAATAACATTCATACCTTTACCACAGGGTGATTTCTTAAAGTCTGCAAATGTGTAAATAGGGGGATCAAAGTTAAAACTTTGACGGTATGAAAATAACTCATTCGACTAATATTTCATATAACAACCGCTATTTTTTGGGGCGGTGGATGAAATTTGTCACCGCGCTGGTAGCCCCACTAAACTACATTTTGTGGCAATATAATGAAACCTTGTTATTGTCACATTGCATTACATTACATTATATTTGCATATTCGTTGTTGGTGCACACTGTTTCTTGATACCTACTTACAGCAGTTGAGTTTATTCTTGACTTATCCATATATTTTGGCCCATCAATGTCCAAGTATTTCATTCACCTATAAATATACTTGGCAAATTGAATTTTGATATGAAATAAGTCACCCGTTTGGACAGCTAGTTCTACAGAGCTAACCTAGAAGTAGAATCCTCTCGTTTTATTCGAGGTTAGTTGGTTTTACCATTTATAAAACATATTTACGGCGTTCGAAAATCTGGAAACAACATATTGTAACCACAAATATATCTCAACAGGACTCTTTACAAGGTTAGATGACTTCAACATTTTTAGGCATTGTTCCATATCAGTATACCTGGCTGGAAACAACATCCCATAGCCCTCAGCAGCGACATCCGTTTCAATATTATTATTGAGCCGTAGTGAAGAAATATAATATAGGCTGTCCCGTAACAGAAAGTTTGAGTTCAACTAGAACGTTTTACAAGGTTAGAGGACTTTATCAGTCAAAAAGTGTTACGCATTTCACCAATTATTTATACGTGGAAACAACGTCTTTTTTGCAATCAACAGGAGATCCAATTCATTATATTGAACCATAATGAAGAAGTACAATATTAACAATCTATTAAAGTAGATTTATATTAACTTTAGTCTTGTTTCGTTTATGTATTTTTCTTGCTTGTTATTTTGTGACCTTTCATTTTATATAAATTGTAATGTGTTCTTTGTAAGAATATCCATTTTCACTTTGGTATTCGTTTAACATAGTTTTTAAGATTCTTTTATTATTACAATCTACGCTGACGAAGGTATCATTGTATACCGAAACATGTAGACTACGTATTAATTTAAATATTAAACGTTTTTTAATTATTTGACAAGGCGGCTATTATAATCATGGGAAAACCAAAATGTTTATGTCTATATCATTTTAAAGCTGATAAAACAGGCTACAAAACGTTAATACTGAGAGCTATCCGTGATTTTTTGACGGAGGTTCGTGTTTTATTCCCGGCTCTGCCAAGAAATTTAATACTGGTCTATGGGTTCGAATGGGGTACACTCAGCCTTGTGAGGAAGCACTGAGAAGAGATGGATTCAATTCCCACCTCAGCCATCCAGGAAGTGGTTTTCTGTGGTTTCCCCCACTTCTACTCCAGGCAAATGCTGGAAGGTTCCTAACTTAAGGCCCGGCCACCTCCTTCCCACTTCTCCAGTCTAGATTGCAAGCCTCTGTTTGCGAACAAGTCGCCTCCATGATCCCTAATTAGCAGTTAGCACCGCGGCCTCCTCTGATTCTACACCTCTACATGAAATTGTTCAACACTGAATATAACCATCGCTTCCTAGGTTTGCCTCTGATTCTCTTACCCTCTACAGCCGAAATCATTAACCTCTTAGGTAATATCTCCTCTCCATTTCTGTACACATGACCCCACCATCTGAGTCGGTTCATAAGAACAGCTTCATCTGGCGTTCTAACTTAGCCTGTATCTCTTCATTTACCGGTACATACAAAAATACTTGAATGTTCCATCCATAAAAATAGTTTCTCTTTTACACAAGTATTTCAAATTTGATGCAGTAGAAAACATAATAATGTTATTCTCTCGTCTTTTACCAGAAGCATATTTTCTTCTAGCCAGCCCCGTGGTGTTGGGGTAGAGCGCCTGCCTCTCACCCGGAGGCCCTGGGTTCAATTCCTGTCCTGGCTCCGTCAGGGATTTTGGAAATTCACGTGAGGGCCGGAACGGGGTGAACTCAGCATCGTGAGGACAATTGAGTAGCTGTCTGACAGTAAGGCAGCGCCCCGATCACGAAAACCAAGATTAACGGTCGATGGGACCCGATGCGCTGATCACGCGACACCCCAATATCTGCTGGCCAAATGGCTGGGCAGGGGTCGCTTGGTAGGCCTAGGCCCTTAATGGGCTGTAGTGCCAGGGGTTATTCTTCTAAGTTCAATCGAATGTCCATAATCGCTACAGCATCATGATCTTCTTGCTTATTTTGAGGTGGAGGTGATAAGTTTCTCCGTTTCTCGACCGCAATATTTTTTTAAAATCCTCTCTATGTTATTTGATAGTAAATTATCAGACAAGTGCATAGAGGCAGCAAGTACTGAATGTTCTTTCTCATCAACTTCGATGGCCGTTCACATATCTCGTCACGTACCTTTCTCTTTGCACTGTTTGAAATAAATTCTTCATTAATCGTCGTACATGGTTCGTGATTGGGAGACCCACATAACAGAAAGTTACCACCATTTGTAAATAAATGGGCAGACCAATCCTTGTTTGAACACCTCCACTTTTGGCCCCGTTTTGACAACTCACACTTATGAAATTTATAGTTTCCTATAATTCTCAATTCTCCACCTCTTTGACTGTACACGGATAACATGTTAGCTGCACTGATTATATCTACGGAAACTCCAGGGGGTCCAGGTGTATGTAGCTGTCGGTCAACTCAAGGCCTCAGCATTTCAGGAGAGAGGTTGCCTACCCCCACTCCCGTCCCAAACCCATTAGTGTAAGCTGACAGGGCTGTTTATGTTTAACCTAATCAGCGGAGTTCGACCATCCCGGGTAGCGCTTATCCTCATAACAGCTGATAGCCTACCACCCCTCAAGTCAACCGGTAAGGTCAATGCTCCGATTACGTAACAACTTCCCCTTCGCGCGTCGTAACACCTGGCTCCGCCCCGTTTCCCCAGCCTGCCGCACCACTTTCTGCCTGATTAGTTTCTGAAATAACTAAAAACATTGACTTTTTAATGATTAATTATCAATTTCAAGATAGGTGACACATTTTTTACCTAGGAAGCTTAGAATAGTCTCTTCTATAACCAGTGTAACGGACTACCATCATATCAAATACACCCTGTATATCGCGATATGTAGGCCTACTCCTTGGCCTAGGCCTACGTGTGTAGGGGACATATTTAGTGTAGTCGATGATGCCACGTATGACGTGTGGACTTTGATGTTGGTTTGTTTGATGGTATGGCTTGTATTTCCGCCATATTAGTCAGATGTATGAGATTTCAAACAGTGCGTCGTGACATGTCGATGTAGTCACACGTGTTCAAGTGTGAGGTGTGGTGTGGTGGTGAGTTAGGAATGTTCATACATTACTTTTAGTTCGATTAAATTGAAAATTTTCACTGTACTCTTCTAAGGCCATGATGAGACAAAGCCATTAGTCGCTACTTAGTTAGATGATGGTCTGGGGGAAACCATTTGTCGCTACTACCTTAGACCACTGTCTGGACTAAACCATTGACTACTACTACGTTAACCACTGTCTGGTCGAAAGCATTGGCGACTACTAGGTTAGACCACTGTCTGGTCGAAACCATTGGCCACTACTGAGTTAGACCACTGTCTGGTCGAAACCATTGGTCACTACTCGGCTAGACCACTGTCGGGTCGAAAACATTGGCCGCTACTGGGTTAGACAACTGTCTGGTCGAAACCATTGGTCACTACTGGGTTAGACCACTGTCTGGACGAAACCATTGGTCACTACTCGGCTAGACCATTGTCTGGTCGAAACCATTGGCCGCTACTGGGTTAGACCACTGTCTGGTCGAAACCATTGGCCGCTACTGGGTTAGACCACTCACTGGTCAAAACCATTGGTCACTACTCGGCTAGACCACTGTCTGGTCGAAACCATTGGTCACTTCTCGGCTAGACCATTGTCTGGTCGAAACCATTGGCCGCTACTGGGTTAGACCACTGTCTGGTCGAAACCATTGGCCGCTACTGGGTTAGACCACTCACTGGTCGAAACCATTGGTCACTACTCGGCTAGACCACTGTCTGGTCGAAACCATTGGTCACTACTCGGCTAGACCACTGTCTGGTCGAAACCATTGGCCACTACTGGGTTAGACCACTGTCTGGTCGAAACCATTGGCCGCTACTGGGTTAGACCACTGTCGGGTCGAAACCATTGGCCGCTACTGGGTTAGACCACTGTCTGGTCAAAACCATTGGTCACTACTGGGTTAGACCACTGTCTGGTCGAAACCATTGGCCGCTACTGGGTTAGACCACTGTCTGGTCGAAACCATTGGTCACTACTGGGTTAGACCACTGTCTGGTCGAAACCATTGGCCACTACGGGGTTAGACCACTGTCTGGTCGAAACCATTGGTCACTACTCGGCTAGACCACTGTTGGTCGAAACCATTGGCCGCTACTGAGTTAGACCACTGTCTGGTCGAAACCATTGGTCACTACTCGGCTAGACCACTGTCGGGTCGAAACCATTGGCCGCTACTGGGTTAGACCACTGTCTGGTCCAATCCATTGGCCACTACTGGGTTAGACCACTGTCTGGTCGAAACCATTGGTCACTACTGGGTTAGACCACTGTCTGGTCGAAACCACTGGCCGCTACTGGGTTAGACCACTGTCTGGTCGAAACCATTGGTCACTACTATGTTAGACCATTGTCTGGTCGAAATCACTGGCCGCTACTGGGTTAGATCACTGTCTGGTTGAAACCATTGGTCACTACTGGGTTAGACCACTGTCTGGTCGAAACCATTGGCCACTACTCGGCTAGACCACTGTTGGTCGAAACCATTGGCCGCTACTGAGTTAGACCACTGTCTGGTCGAAACCATTGGTCACTACTCGGCTAGACCACTGTCGGGTCGAAACCATTGGCCGCTACTGGGTTAGACCACTGTCTGGTCCAATCCATTGGCCACTACTGGGTTAGACCACTGTCTGGTCGAAACCATTGGTCACTACTGGGTTAGACCACTGTCTGGTCGAAACCACTGGCCGCTACTGGGTTAGACCACTGTCTGGTCGAAACCATTGGTCACTACTATGTTAGACCATTGTCTGGTCGAAATCACTGGCCGCTACTGGGTTAGATCACTGTCTGGTTGAAACCATTGGTCACTACTGGGTTAGACCACTGTCTGGTCGAAACCATTGGCCACTACTCGGCTAGACCACTGTGGGTCGAAAACATTGGCCGCTACTGAGTTAGACCACTGTCTGGTCGAAACCATTGGTCACTACTACGTTAGACCACTGTCTGGTCGAAACCACTGGCCGCTACTGGGTTAGACCACTGTCTGGTTGAAACCATTGGCCGCTACTGGGTTAGACCACTGTCTGGTCGAAACCATTGGTCACTACTCGGCTAGACCACTGTGGGTCGAAACCATTGGCCGCTACTGAGTTAGACCACTGTCTGGTCGAAACCATTGGTCACTACTCGGATAGACCACTGTCGGGTCGAAACCATTGGCCGCTACTGGGTGAGACCACTGACTGGTCGAAACCATTGGTCACTACTCGGCTAGACCACTGTCTGGTCGAAACCATTGGCCGCTTCTGAGTTAGACCACTGTCTGGTCTAAACCACTGGCCGCTACTGGGTTAGACCACTGTCTGGTTGAAACCATTGGTCACTACTTGGCTAGACCACTGTCGGGTCGAAAACATTGGTCACTACTACGATAGACTACTGTCTGGTCGAAACCACTGGCCGCTACTGGGTTAGACCACTGTCTGGTTGAAAACATTGGCCGCTACTGGGTTAGACCACTGTCTGGTCGAAACCATTGGTCACCACTCGGCTAGACCACTGTGGGTCGAAACCATTGGCCGCTACTGAGTTAGACCACTGTCTGGTCGAAACCATTGGCCACTACTGAGTTAGACCACTGTCTGGTCGAAACCATTGGTCACACTACTCGGATAGACCACTGTCGGGTCGAAACCATTGGCCGCTACTGGGTTAGACCACTGTCTGGTCGAAACCATTGGTCACTACTCGGCTAGACCACTGTCTGGTCGAAACCATTGGCCGCTTCTGAGTTAGACCACTGTCTGGTCTAAACCATTGGCCACTACTGGATTAGACCACTGTCTGGTCGAAACCATTGGTCACTACTGGGATAGACCACTGTCTGGTCGAAACCATTGGCCGCTACTAGGTTAGACCACAGTCTAGTCGAAACCATTGGCCGCTACTAGGTTAGACCACTGTCTGGTCGAAACCATTGGCCGCTACTAGGTTAGACCACTGTCTTGTCGAAACCATTGGCCGTTACTAGGTTAGACTACTGTCTGGTCTAAACCATTGGCCACTACTTGGTTAGACCACTGTCTGGTCGAAACCATTGACCGCTACTAGTTTAGACCACTGTCTAGTCGAAACCATTGGCCGCTACTAGGTTAGACCACTGTCTAGTCGAAACCATTGGCCGCTAGTCTAGTCGAAACCATTGACCGCTATTGGATTAGACGAGTGTCTGGACGAAAATTATGTTTGTAGTCTACTACGAGCAAGAGGGTCGAGGCGTAAGCCCCAGGTTATGTTTGTGTTTGTACGTGAAGTTTTATTAACACATAATTTAACATGTGGGCTATGCATCGTTTAAAGCTTTAGCGTCGTCAATGACTTAATGGATGTCACCATATTGTATCTAGGGGAACTTTGTAGGCTATCGCTATCTTGGCTTAGGTACTCCATAAATCCCTTCCTTCTGTTACATTTTATATAGGCTAACTGAAAAATTTATCTTAGAAAATCAACACTGAATAAAAATTATTTATGGGCTAAGTGAATCATTACACCAGAAAATACCTAGAAGTTACACAGTATTTTAAATACTATAGGCCTACATAGGTTATTAGTAGCCTGCCATAATATCAGTTATAGTGTTACAATTTCGGTATTAGCGCCTACTCCATGTTATACTTACTTCCTCACTGATCGAAAGATCATCGGCGATCTGCAGTCCGTCGATCTGTCCTATAGGCCTATATGTAGAACTAGGCTATGCATTAACATGTTTAGGAGCACATGACCTAGATGTTACGACCCTTAAAATAACAATCGCCTTCGCCAGAATTAAACAAAGAAGATGATAACTTATGCTAATCATGAACAATACGCACTTCATATCTACTGTACGCTATTTACATACGTTGCTGTTGCTTATTTCAGGGGGCCTGACATCGTAGTCATTAAGCCCAATGTAAGCTACTTGGGTGTGTGTGGAATTTTATCTGATAATCTGTGTTATTGTGATGTTTATGTATTTGTAATTCAGGTAAGGCTTGGGAAGGAGGTGGTCGTGGCCGACATTCGCCTGGAGTAGAAGTAGGAAACCACGGAAAACGACTTCCAGAATAGTTGAGGTGAGAATCGAATGAAGTCCTTGTCTATGACAAGATAGTAGGCCCATCTCTAATCAGGCATCTTGACCCATAATTTCCCTGCGGTAGGGTGGTCATTTCCTCTCTGTTCTTTATTTTGCCACAGCATCCGGTAGCTTCCCATTTGGCATCGTGGGGCTGAGAGATTCTATCCCAATTCAGGACTTATAGGCTACCAATTTTACGATGAAACGTTTTGACCCAGGTAAACTCATCAGAATTAAGGAAGTAAGACGATTTTACAAGAAAACATTTTGACCCTGATAAACTAATCCGTATTTAGGAACTGATGGAATTTAACAAGGAAAGTTCCAAGAATTGGATTGTTTTGGAATCAAACCCTGAGCTTTACAGTCAAACGGTCAAGATGTATACTCTGTGAGCTGCCTGAATAGGATTGACAGTTCTCACCTCGCCATGTGGTCAGTGAACAAGGTTGCCAAACAGTTAGAATAATGAGGATCACACTGTACACGCCAGAGATACAGCTGACCGGGCACTGACGCACGTGGGCTGTAATATTGTAACGCAGAGTATTATGACATCAACTATGCGAACATGGATTGGTCAAGATGCAGGGGGGTGATGACTGACGAGGCACTTCCGGCGAAATGACAATCCTATTCAGGCAGCTCACAGAGTATATGTGATTTGACCGACGAAACTGTTCATAAAATAGATAATCTCAATATTGAAGACAGGTGTCTTAGTGTCTCGAAATTTCTCGTAACCAATGTTTGTTATGAGGAAATCAGCGAATCTCCTATTGAATCGGCAAACAATCCCACTTTCTTATCAGTGAGTCATGCGAACAGGAAGTGCACTATGTACAGCAGCCATGTTGGGTGCCCTTGAGCACTGTGATTGGTGCGCTTCCGCCAATAGCACCTTCCCTGCGACAGAATACGTTACGGGGTGGTCTCTAACAGTGGAGGGGAACCCAGGCACGAGCTCGGCCATGCTGGATTATCAGCTCTGGGTGGCATATTCGTATCCAGCTCGTGTATTGCAAATTATCTGCAGTGCCTCGTATCTCGCATTGTTCTTCTTTTCTAATATTTACCTTATAAATTTTCCTAATAAAATTATGCAAATTTAGGCGGTTCCAAACCCATCGCAGCAGATTTTGTTTACCTGCCAATTTTTGTTTCATTGTTATACTTGGTATTTCACTACATCTGTTGGACGTAACATCCGCATACGGCTGGGAGGCATGCCGAATCATAATGAAAATATTGGAGAAGATTGTCAGATACGTGGTATTGCAAGTTCAGCGGCGAAGAGTACTTGTTAACCGCATAAAACTTCACCTAATACGGTTTTATTTCAGCGTACCCATTATAGCCTACAAAGTATTCATGGCTGACCTACTTCGAACTGGTTCTCATTTTCAACGCTAGATGTCATATCATATAACTGGAGTTGCCAATGGCGCCATACTTTCTGTCTACTTAACACAAACGTGCAGTTTAAAAGTCTGGACGTTGCACCAAGTCCAAACATCAACACACTAGTCTTTCGGGACGTGGCGCCGACATTGAATCATGAGAATAACTTGGACTGTTGAAATAATGAGCAAACAAGTTCCAGCATTTTTACAACCTTGTGGAAACATTTATGAAACAGAGAACTAGTTTCACTGATGGCATTCTTCGTCGTTCTGACTCGAGCTGTTGACATCAGATGAAAGTAGAAAGGCTGGACAAGAGGAGAGGGATGGAGAACAATGTTTATGAATTACATCAAGTGAGTCAAATTAACCTTATGGCCACAGAGAAAGCACACTTCCCCATTCTTCTTCTCCTCCTAGCCCGCCGGCTTGGAGACGTGGATTAAGTTAAGATAACAGGGAAAATGCCGTTTTTGATAGTGAAAGAAAATTATTCCATCGTTTGGGATGACAGGAATGTCAGTTAGTACGGGACAAATGACTTAGATCTTTCATCCCCGGTCTTCATCACCAATGTTAGTAGCAGTGTATAAATTATTTTATTTTCATGAGCTTCTAGGGCAGATGACCTCGCTGTTCTGTCCAATAAAGCAACAATAATCACCATTATCATAAGTCATTTGGTCTATAGGTTAGTTTTGCGTGACATTCAAATAAGTAAGGCATGGCTTTTACATCTGAGTTGTTAGTAGTTATTGCGGTTATAAGAGGCGGAACAGCGAGGTAATAGCTGCCACGGTGGGTGAGTGGATAGCGTGTCGGTCTACTAACCCCAAGATTGCAGGTTCGCTCCTGGCCGTGGTAAGTGATTTTTGAAAGCCGGCAAAAATACGACACGCATGTCATACGATGTTGGCATGCCAAAGAACTCATTTTAATTCAGTAAGCCGTGTTTATAATGGCAAAATTAATCTCGGGAGTTTCCGCCAACACAAAGTTCCACATTTCTCTACTAGAAGCGCTATAGTGTTCAAGGAGCTTAGATATCTAACCTCCTTGACTTTCATAGTGATTCAAGGAACAACGAAATTCGACATGCAAGCTACCCTCTGGGTGTCAAATTACAAAGCTTGCACCCGGCATCCGAGGCCATACGATAAGTTATTATTAGCGAGGTTATCTACCCCTAGTGATATGAGGTGACTGGGCTCCAATAATGAAGGCTATTCTGAGAGACTGATAACTTTGCTATTTTTCTTTTGCCTCCTAATTGTCCATAACATTCAGCACCATTTCCCATTTTTATTTCTAAGCATCTTCTTCTTCTTTCGATTCGGCCATCAAAGGACCACGTCATTTAAACTGCTTCTTGCAGCAACGAGCTTTAACATCCTCCCAGTGCTTTCGCATTAGTTCTCGATGCTGTTGTTTCCTTTCTGCAGTCCACTTCTTGCCTATTGGAAGCTTAGGCTTTTCTTGGAAACATCGGTGTGTGGTTAGTTTTTGCTTAAGGGGGGCACGTTCCCAGATATCCTTGCTTGTAATTCCCACTTCTTGCAAATCTTTGTCCACCTCAGTGAACCAAGCTCCCTTGGTTTTCTTTTTGAGGAAGTAGGTGAAAATTATATTTGTCAATTGCGCTGGGTTCATTCTTGTTATATGACCGTAAAAGGTAATTCTCCGTTTCCTTATGGTGTCAGTTATTTTTTTCCACATGGGTGTAAAGTTCGTGGTAGTGCTGTCTCGTATATTCTCCATTTTCTTTTAGTGGGCCCAAGATTCTTATTTCTAAGCTATAATTTCAAAAAGTGATTGCAAGCCTAATGCAACGATAAACACAAACTACTACTTCTTCTTCTTCTTTTGACTAGCTGCGTGGCGCTGCGGTAACGTTTCCTCATGCTGTACCCAAGTTTGCAGGATGGAATCCTGGCGCAGTCATATGGCATTTAATGGTGCATAAATGTAAGGGAATAATGTCAGTTGATTTACTGGCACTTTAGAGATCGCCTTTAGAACCCCCAAGATATAGGAAAAGTTAAGACAATCTATATGAAAATAAGTGCTCTGCCTATCAAAAACGACTTGATCAAGATTATACTATGAATATTGCTGAGAGAAGATTTCTACACGCACGAACTTTGACTACAAATGATGTTAACGTCTACATGATGTTTAATTAGAACTAAAGTTCAAGAAGGGTTGAATATGGGAGGACTTCTATATCACTGAAGCTATGACCACAATAGACTGGAAGAAAGCTGACTAAGAACTGAGTCATCTAGTGACCAGAATAAGCCTAGCAACCCACGACTTTCAACATAAATTGCGTGCTACTAAGGCATTTCATATGCCGAGTGCGGAGAGTTTCTCCGAGTTGTGTAAAGAAAGGTGTGATAGATAACTTGCCCTGAAAGACTTGAATCATAAGCCTATAAAAATTATCATTTGTAGCTTTTCAGTGTCTCCAATGAATGGGTGGGGTACAAGATATAAATATGTCAATACACTCCTGAAAAAAAATTACATGTAGGCCTATTAGTTAATTATCACAATTGATAAAATTATATGTAGACCTAATTTGTTCCAGGAGTGTATTTGCATCCTATTTTTATCTTGTACCCCACCCATTCATTGGGCACAATCGTGTTGACCGACTGAAAAAGCTACAAAAGACAATTTGTATAGGCAACACTGGAAAAGAATGGCTTCAAATGTCTACATTTCATAATCAAAATTCTGTAGACTATTCATCTATACAAATGTCTAAATTTCATTATAAAAATTCTGTATTCATCTATAATTGTATCTAGGGCCTATGCAAACTGTGCGCGTTTCTGTGATGATTATTATTAGTAGTAGTAGTCTATTATTATTCTTGTAACTTATATGAAATTTAATAACCCCTGGCACTACAGCCCATGAAGTGCCTAGCCCTACCAAGCGACCGTGTCCAACCATTTGGCCTGCAGATATTGGGGGGACGCGTGGTTTTCGTGACCGGGGCGCTGCCTCACTGTCAGACAGCTACTCAATTGTCCTCACGAGGCTGATTATACTCCGTTCCAGCCCTCACGTCAGTTTCTAAAATCCCTGACGGAGCCGGGAATCGAACCCGGGGCCTCCGGGCGAGAGGCAGGCGTGCTACCCCCAACACCACGGGGACGCCTATATTAAATTTACATGATACAAAACCATCAACGTCGGACATCTTGCAAGTCAAAGACACTGATGATAGCACTGGATCTCAAGATGATCCGAGCAAGTCACTTCTTAAGAGACAGGCGGCTTCGGTGGCGTAGTTGGTAGCATGCTGAGTTTCTATGCTCAAGATCGCGGGTTCAAACCCGGCCGAAATCGTTAAAAATCCCTCAGCATGCCTTCCCTTGGAGGGGAAGTAAAGCCGGCGGTCCCATGTCATAGATTTATGGCATTTTAAAGAACCTTCCACTAATTATACCTGTGTGAAGCTAAATTAGGTTAGGTTAAACATTTGACAAACGCTCTTAGGTTCCGACGTTCGTCGTCAAGAGCCGACTGCTGTGGTGTCTGGTAACCAGGTTCTGAACTAGTAGTACTGACGGTGGCGTTTGGCGGCAAAAGTAGGAACTAGGCCTACTTGAAAAAATTCATTGTATGCAGTCCTTACTTGAATTGAAAACAGTTATACACACTAATACCGTCATCACAATTAACACCGGTTATCAGACAGATTCTACACACACCCAAAGTGCACGAGACTACATGACCGCGTTGTCGCAGCCGTAAATTGAGGAACCAACCAACCGTCACTAAGAGACAATACCTTAGTCTACGTACGTACGGCCTACTTGCAGTACCAAGGAGGGCAACCGTTTGCAATGACTGTAGCCTATATGGTTTATCTTCCAGCCAAGGCTCTCCTTTGCATTTTCCCAGTTCTTTGTGATTAATCCATTCACAGAGAAAACAACTGGGATTATTAGACTATCATTATTATTATTCTTGCTTCGTTACGGCCAACTATGGACCACGTCATGTCAACTGTTTCTTCTACATTTTAATGTTGGCCCAGTACTCTTTCATTCGTAATCGATGTTGCACCTTTCTCTCCGTCGTCCACGCTTTCCTGGGTTTTAGTTTCGGCTTAAGTTGAAAACTCCGATGTTCTTGAATATTTTCCCTAAGTGGGCCAAGCTCCTGGATATCTTCACACGTTATGTCAATCTCCAACAGATCTTTCTCTTTGTCTTTTTATTATGGAGAAAAAAATATATTATTATTATTATTACTACAGGGCGCCATGAAATGTTCTCCGCAGTGCCTACATGCGTCTGCGAGAGCTAGCATCAGTAGTTACGTTGGCAGCTCTACTGTTGCTTGTATCAAAACAAACAAACAAACAAACAAACAAACAAACAAACAGTAGGCCTAAGCTTTGTACTCACCACAGCCATTCATAACTTATGCTGGAAGTGCTGTGATGACACACACGCTTGCTTATTGCAATACACACAGACGATTTCGACAGGCTACAGCCCAGACGTGTGGGATTCACCCTGTCAAGGACACATTGCTGCCAACCAAACTGCTCTGGCAGAAGCCGGCAGTTACTGCGGAGAACATTTCCTGGCGCCCTGTTGTCTCTAATGCAACAGTTTTTTTTAAGGAACGTAGCCTAATTGTCAAAACATTAGATAATTCTCTTCATTCTGATCACCTCGTGGCGCAATGGGTAGAAGTCACTTCTGAGATCCAGATTCGATTCCCGGCTCTGTCAAGAAATTCAATTCTGGTCTGAGGGCTACAGTAGAACGAGTAACACTCAGCCTCGTGAGGCACAACTGAGGAGAGTTGGGTTCGATTCGCACCTCAACCATCCTAGAAGTGGTAAAGAGAAAAATAAACATGTAAATTATAGGCTACGAAGTTTGTTCAGTAAATATCACTACGAGTTACGGTATCGATAATTCGAGTAACGGAGGTTCGAGTTATCGATATTCGACTGTACTTCAAATCCTAGAGGTGCTGGCTGAGGAGCATAAGGGGGGAGGAGAGGAAGAGAATGCATGTTTACAACATGTTGTTTAGAGAGCGCAGTAAAGATATTAACCTAAGCGATTCAATCATGGGACCATTAAGAGCATGCGGCAGCCAAGAGCCACTTACAGCCCGATAAACGTCCATCACACTCGCTACTTACATCATGATTTATAGAGAATTACTCGCGCTTATGACGATGACGGTACACAACACGTTGCAAGACTCAAGGAAACACAAGCCTCACATCACCATAAAATGCCAACCCATTTATGGATGGATAGAATCAAAAATAGAAGGAGGGTTGACACAAATACATGCCCTGCTTGGTTTTGTGAGTTTAGAATAGCCTACGAGGAGCTAAAAAAACACTCTGCAAGTATCTGGTTTGTCATCCGATAGCCTATGTGTGGCTCTGGAACCAGTCACTATAGTCAAAACCTATACCCAACAACTCCCCTCCCCCATCTTAAAATTATTTTCTTGTTACATCCCTGTAGAACAGTGTTCCGCAACCAATGTACCGTTACGAGGTGAATGGTGTGACGCGAATATTTAGCCTGCCAACTGTATTATCTTATTGTGATAAATTAATTGCCGAGGTTTAGGATAGGCTATCCCAGTTACCATTGAACTGATTAAAAACTGTTTAGTGCTTCCCAAACACTCTTAATCGGTGTGTTAAGTGTCAGTGTTTCTCTGGAAACATAAACTTCTCACTTAAAACTGTCAGACAGGAAATTTTATTGAAAGTGAAGATTTATTTTCCCGTAGTACATTGACACTGTTCGTGGTAGGGCCTACTAATATAAGTAGTCTACTTCGAAACGGCCTGCCCTTCTTGCATCAAGAGAACAGGTTATAAGACAATTTTAACACCCAACTACAGAACATGGGGCTGATGATCAAAATGTCCCAACCCCTAATAGGAATTAACAACAATTCGCCTCACCTGATCCCCATCCCCTTAGAAACGGGAATTACAAGATATAAACATAATAATGTGATAGACATATTTTCAGATTGAGTGTAGGCTACATACTGTAGGTTGACTAAAAGAATTCGAAATCTTATCCTCTCAATGAAAGCTAAGAACTTACTGGCCTCTTGAAGTTGAAAAAGACATTCAGGAAATAGACATCTCAAGTGATACGGTATTGAGTGTAGGCTAGGCCTACTGTAGGTTGACTAAAAGAATTCGAAATCTTATCCTCTCAATGAAAGCTAAGAACTTACTGGCCTCTTGAAGTTGAAAAATACATTCAGGAAATAGACATCTCAAGTGATACGGTAGTCGACATGACTAAATTCAGGACGAGAAAGCAAGATCAGCTAGATAGAATCCATCACGCTCCTTCAACAGGCATATTGAAATATGAGAGAAAATATGTGACGGACGAAGCAAAGAGGATATAGGCTAAAATGTAAGTTAGCATATGCAAGGAACGTTTACCTGCAGAAAAGAATTCTTTTGGCATCATTATAATGATTTAGATACTAACTTATATTAGAAATTCATTTTTGAAAGCTTTTGTTTGGAGCGTGGCCCTCTATAGAACAAAATCTTGGCCTGTTGGCACAGCAGAAAAGAGAGGAACAGTAGCATTTTAAATGCGGTGTTACAAGAGAAAAGGTCGCCTCCGTAGCGTAGCGGTCAGCATGGTTAGCTGCCGCCCCGGAGGTCCGGGGTTCGATTTCCGGCTGTGCCACGAAATTTGAAAAGTGGTCTGAGGACTGGAACGGGGTCTACTCAGCCTCGGGTGGCCCAAGTGAGTAGAGGGGGTCCGATTTCCACCTCAGCCATCCTCGAAGTGGTTTTCCGTGGTTTCCCACTTCGTCTTCGGGCTAATGCCGGGATGGTTACTACTGTAAGGCCACGGCCGCCTCCTTCCCACTTCCTTGCCTAACCTTCTCCCTCTTCCCATCCCTTCATCAGGCCCCCTGTTCACTTTGCAGGTGAGGCCGCCTGGGCGTAGTGCTGGTCACACACCCCAGTTGTATCCCTGGCTCAGAGTCTCAAGCTCCAGGACACTGCCCTCAGTGGCGGTAGAGGTGGGATCCCTCGCTTAGTCCGTGGGAAAAGCCAACCCTGGAGGATAAAACGATAGCGAAAAAAAAGTTACAAGAGAAAGTTGAAGAATAGATTGGTAAATATAGCAACAAATGAAGCGGTATTATAGACAAGCGTGGGAGGAGAGATGTTTCTGGCAAATGGTAAGGAAAAGAAGAGATACTGTAAGTGGGTCAGGGCACTTACAGTAAGTCCCCTATGTCACCTAGGAATAGAAATTAATGAGGCCTATGGAAGTAAGGGCCCAGGGTAAGAAATGTAGCCATAGGCCAAGAATAGAATATTTTAAACAGATTGTATTAAATGTAGGGTGTGAAAGCTATTTTGAGATATAATAATAATAATAATAATAATAATAATAATAATAATAATAATAATAATAAAATAATAATAATAATAATAATATCACATGGCCTTGGGTGCCGGGTGCAAGCTTTGATAATTGACCCCCTGAGGGCAGCTTGCATGTCGAAATTTATCGCTCCTTGGAGCGCTATGCAAGTCAAGGAGGTTAGATATCTAAGCTCCTTGGCACTATAGCGCTTTCTAGTAAAGAAAGGAGGAACTTTTTGTGTTGGCGGAAAACCAAGGATTAATTTTGCCATTATGAACACGACCTACTGAATTCAAATGGGTTCTTTAACGTGCCAACAACGTATGACATGCGTACCGTGATTTTTGTCGCCTTTCAAAAGTCACTTACCACGGCCAGGAGCGAACGTGCAAGCTTGGGGTTGGTAGTTCGACACGATAACCACCGTGGCAAGCTATTTTGGGATTAAACTATTAGTTCAGGATAGGAAGGTTTGGAAAGCTGCATCAAACCAGTCAAAAGACTTGAATCCCACCGTTGACCGTCCTTGAAATAGTTGTCACTAGTTCCCCAATTCAGCTCTAGTCAAATGACGACACGGTACCTTCTAATAGACCACGACCATTCCCTTCTATCACTTTGCCCAGTAGCCTATCGTTCATGATCATTCATTTCAACACTCATTCGCGTGTCTCCTGATCGCGAGATTAACGGCGCAGCAAAACTGCACGCTTTTGAACACATATTAACTCGTCAGATGAGGTTGGTACCAGAAGGGCATCCGGCCATAAAAACAATCCACCTCTAAGAAATTCAACTCACCTGATCCCCTACCCCACAGAAATAATAACAACAACAATAATAATAATAGCCTAATAATAATAATAATAATAATAATAATAATAATAATAATAATAATAATATCGTACGGTCTCGGGTGCCGGATGCAAGATTTGTTATTTGACACCCAAAGGGTAGCTTGAATGTCGAATTTCCTTGAAGCGCTATGCAAGTCATGGAGGTTAGATATCTAAGGTCCTTGAACCCTATAGCGCTTTCTAGTAGCGCTTTCTATGTTGGCGGAAAATCCCGAGATTAATTTTGCCATTATGAACACAGCCTACTGAATTCAAATGGGTTCTTTGACATGCCATCATCGTATGACATGGTATCGTAATTTTTGCCGCCTTTCAAAAATCACTTACCATGGCCAGGAGCAAACCTTCAAGCTTGGGGTTGGTAGTCCGACTCGTTGACCACTCACCCACCGTGGCATAATAATAATAATAATAATAATAATAATAATAATAATAATAATAATAATAATAATAATAATAATAATAATAATCATTGGCCTAATAATTTATTTATGTATTTATCGTGTCGGAAACATACGAATGATACAGTTGCTATACATATAGGGCCTAAGGGTAATATTGTATATTTATATAGCACGGGCCCAATACTGAGCAACATCCAAGGCGCTCGGAGTGGCTAGCAGGAAGAAGGGCAGAGAGGGCAATGAAGCATGTACTGTTTTTTTGTGGTTTGTTCTAGTCCACATTCGAAGACGTGTCACCTGTAATGAGGCCCCACTCCTCAGATTGTCTCGGGATCTTCCAACTCTTGATCGTAACCTGTTCAGGGACTCCCATAGCAATAATAGTCTAATAATAGATTAATAACAATAATAATCTTTTTTTTCGTGTGGCCTCATGAGAGGCCGAGTGCAGATCTTTGTAGTCGACGCCCGTGGGCGACCTGCACGCCAGGATGAGAGATGAATGAAACTGGACGAGGATGTGGAAGGAAGCGGCCGTGGCCTGTCAGAAGGTACCGTCCCAGCATTTGCCTGATATTCAAAATGGAAAATCATTTCAAGGACTGCTAACGGTGGGACTCGAACCCACGCGTCTACCGAGTCAGCAGGGAGCTTGGCCCCATGACCTAACGCTGCGCTTTAGCGAGCGTAGCTACCACTGTCGGTACAGCCTAATAATAATGAAGTAGGCCTAGGCCTATGTCTACCCCTATTAGACATATTCCCGTTTTTAACGGCGTCGGGGATGAGATGCAATAGCCTAAAGGTTTATATATGGAGGGTGTATTAACGGCAGGATTCCCTTCCTGACGCCAACCTCATGAAATGAGTTAGGCCTAATGAGAGATGAAATGAAGATGGACGAAACTGAGCAAGCGGCCGTGTCCTGTCAGAAGGTACCGTCCCAGCATTTACCTGGAGTTGAAAATGGGTACCCACGGGAAACCATTTCAAGGACGACCGATGGTGGGGCTCGAACCCATGTCTACAGAGTCCGCATAGACCTTGGCCCCACGGTGTAGGCTGCGCTTTATCGAGCGTACCTACCGCTGTCGATAGGCTACACTAATAATAATAATAATATTAATAATAATAGTCTAATAATTATAATAATATTATTATTTGATGTTGCCAGCGTGTGGCGAATGAAGAATGAACTTCTTGACGTGTAGTCTAGTTCTCGTAATACTTTATAACCGAACTTAGAACAGTAACTCATATCACACTGCCGTAATGCCTCGTCCATGAGTTACAGTAATAGTACGAGTCTTAAGAATATAACCTGGTAGTTATGGCTATTCCGGCATCTCTACCGCGTTTCGATAAGCCTAAGCCTTACATGAGCTACACGCTACCACATTCGTTCGTGAAAGGTAGACTAATCTTATACCGTTAATTTCTTAACAGCCAAGCTGGCCATAACTTACAATTTTGGTTAAATATAGCCTAGTGGAAAATATTATCGCTGTAGGTGGTCGTTTACTGCGTTTCCTTATTGTGTTTTGTTGACTTCACTATCTGTCAGAGAGTGATTTACCTATATTTGTAGCCCTACCGTAAGTTACTTGTAAATTTAGTAAAAATATTGACATCTTGCTTTTCTTTATACGCTACCACTTTCTCTTCCGTTAACAGTCCGCCTCGTTGCGTAGTGGCTAGCATTCTTGGCTGTCACCTCGGAGTCTCGGATTCGATTCCCGGCTTTGCCAAGAAATGTTATTCTAGTCTGAGGGCTGGAGCAGGGTACACTGAGCCTCGTGAGACAAAATTGAGAATAGGCAGTTTCGATTCCTTCCTCAGCCATCCAGGAAGTAGTTTCCCTGGTTTCCCACTTCTACTCCAGCCAAATGTTGGCCGCTTGCTACCAAAAACCTACCTCAATTAGTAATACTGTGCCCAACTGGTCACGGCAGTCTGGTATCGAACTCAGGGCCTTATCAGAGAAGACTAGGCAAATGGTTATGCCTAAGGTCGAACCAGTGGTCTCTAAGGGGGAGCCATTATATGGAACCCACAGAGCAATGAGAGGTCTACTGACACATAATAGTCTAGCGTGATTTCACGATTATTTAGGTGCAAATCATAGCAATTGAAAGGAAAAATTATAAGCAAAATGCAAGGGAATGTACGTTTTCAGTGCATACGAAGTCGAAAGGAGGCTAGTTTGAAGTCTGACAAATGACTTTAACAAGTAGGCGGGGTAGGCCTGGCGCCTACGGAACTATTTCCGTCTAGGGCGGTCAGACAGCTCAAAATTAATGACCCGGGAATCCACCGGTCGACAACGAGCAAAGCTTTGGCGGGACCAAGCCCACAAGAAATTAATTAATTACAGATAAATGGAGCATTGTAATGCAATGAAACATACACACAGATGAATGTATTCACGGAGGAGTAATTTAGGAGTGGTTTTTCACCTAAAATTACGCCTATTTCTCAAAATGACCGCATTACAACCTAACTCACGCTCGAGAGCATGAATACTTTAACCAACCAGCGGGAAATCCCCACCGTGGCATCCCACGCGCTGAACTAAGGCAATTAATTGTAATTAATTGGCCGAAGCGATCGCCGGCACGCGAATGTTTTTAAAACCTCCACGCCTAGATAAACAAGATGCAGTTGTTATTTCGGCTGAAGACGGAGTATTTCAAGAAGGGAGTCGCTCTCACGTGTCCCGTGAACTATTTTGTGCAAGAAACCAATATAAGGGAAGAGCACCCTACGCCAAGGGTCAGTTACACGTCAGTTATGGTTCAGTGGAAAGCAGTTGAAGACGTCAGACGGTCGCTCGAGTTGGAAGTTAGTCCTTTGTCTACAAGCGCTCTGCAGTAAGCACGCCAATTATTAAAATATCAGCGTACCGCCGTTGAAGACAATGGAGGAAAATTGTAAGCTTCATCAGTAATAATGAAGTGCATAAAAGGTAACAAAGTGCAGATATTGCTGTATTATCTGACACAGATATAAATTCGCTACAGCGAATAGGAACTGATAATGTTTGGAACAGTTTGTATACCGGAAGGTATTGTCAATTATATGACATCAGCATTAGGAGCACTCCAGTGATGGGAGAGTGGAAGTTATTGCCACTTATCCAGGACAGTGAGGTGAACGAGAGTGCAGGGAACTAGGATTGAACATCTATAAAAACGCTACTATATTTCACGGAGACCAGTGGTTATCATAAGTCATCGCATCTCTGAGGTCAAGCGTAGGTGAAATCCAGATTAAGGATCAACATGTGAAATGATAGATGAAGTGTATAAATTGTGAAATAATAATTTAAAGTGTTAATGTGTTTAATGTTTAATATTCAGTGTTTATCAGTGGTAAAGGCCACTTGTGGTAATATGTGTATCATGTGTAAAAAGTGTGAATCTCAGTGTTGTGTATTGGATACCATGATGGATTAAGTCAAATCGTCATGGTAGAGCTCAGGCGGAGATACTGGTACTTTCCAGCCAGAAGGAAACGTGAGTAAACATGCAAATAATAACATTATAATGGCATAGTTCACCATGTAACGATTAATCACTTTGAAATTAAAGAAGTAATAGTCACTTACTGAACGAGTTTTCACCACTCGTCTTGAATAAAGTATGACTTGGAAGGTGATTTGCTTAGGATCATGTAGGTCAAAAATAGTGATGGATCTAAACGTTAAAATAATAATAATAATATAACTGGGGTCGGCAACCATAAAGTAAGGGCAAAGTTGGCCTAAGTAATGTTCAAATAGTGTCATGTCTAATTTAAGATACTGTCATTTGGTAAACAGTAAAGAATGTAGTGTGGAATATCGCGAATACGAGAGCTTTTCTCAGTGTCAGTGAAATTTTGAATGAATATGTGAAATTAAAGTAAGCCAGTATATTTATACATTTGTGTTAGGAGCTATGTAAAGCTTTGGCTTAAATAGTATAACAGGAAGAACGCAGGTACCTTGATAATGGAGTCATATATGTGAAATATTGTTTAGCCGCATATAGCGTGCAGATTAACGTAGAATCCAGTGATTTACGTAAGATAAGCACGGGAAAGACTAGTATAGCTTGCGCGTGAGGTGAAAATTGGCTTAATCTTCGAGAAGTATCGCCTTTGTGCATACTGTATGTGTTACGCAGCGATTTGGATAGATTCTGTCTATTGCCAACGCTTGCATTGAATTATAGCCACTATGGACGCCCAGCGAGGCGCGGTGAGCATTTTTACTTATGGTCTGCCCGAGAGGTAGAATCATATTCGTCGACGAGGAACGTGGTTCCCAAATATATGTAAATGACAGCTGCTGATGATAACCATGGGGTTTCATTATGATGCGCGTCTTATAAGCCACAAAGTAATCACCTTAGAACGGCAATGCTATCATTAGAATTCCACCCCTGCCATGAATGTTTAATAGGAGCCATTTGAGCCCAAATACACTGTAAAGTTAGGTGTTAATTAATTAAATGACTCAATTACTTAGGACTATGCCTAGCGGATCTTGTTGTTATATAATTGTAAACAAGTGTGGCCTTGACGGTAGAGAGAGACAGGAAATGTAGACCATTTCCGTGGCAGCCATCTTGGAGAGCTGTCTGGAACTAATTTTATGACCTGCTGAGGGGAGGGAGGTCGCTCGACCGATCCCTTGTCAATTACAGTCACAATAGGACACTGAGAGATCTCGGTATTCAATAATGCAATTAAAAAATGAGTATTTTAGTGATGCAAATGGAATTAATTGGTGTATGGCAACTCACATATGTGGTTGAACCATAGAAATCAGATGATATTTGGCGAAGTTATCCTCTGAGGGGGAAAGCTGAACAAAAATAATGTAGGCATCTTCTTTAAAGTGCATTTTGCCAGTTTATGCTAATTTAGGAAAAACGGGTATGTGTTTTTCCCAGAACATGACACAGTTGTATCTATAATAAGTCCGACAAGACCCAGATAATCGTTATATGGTGAAACTATAAATATTCTATCCATGTTTATGTTTATTTTATGATTAAGAAGCATGACTCATTTTCCTAGAGTGTTCATAGGGATGGAAAGAAGGAAGATGATTCGCACGACACAACAAAATATTTGCTAATAAATGTAGGAAACATTGAAGTAATGCTAATTAAAGTAAATGTCGTAGGAGACGGAATAATGTCTTAGTAATTCATGTTTATGTGACATGTGGTTTTTGTGTTAAGATACTTCCATTAAATAAAATTGTGTCACATGACGAACACTATGAAAACCTTGTAATCTGAACTATTATTGACAGGATATTAGAAGTAGGTTTGAGTGCATTGTAGCTCTATTTTTTAGGAGAAAGCTCACAGAATAACCCTATTTAGTTGTGGGAATTAATTGTAATTTGTCCTTTGTTTTGTATTTGTTGTACAGCCATGATTTTAGACCAGTAAATATTTTATTCATAGGAATGTTGTGTATTTCCTGTAGAGTAGTTACCTGGTAGACTCAAATCCTGAACATGTGGTCGTATTGTGGGCAGGAACGTCCCATACCTCGAAAGACCGTGAGCTAGTTGGGATACGAACACATGGTCCACATGGTGACAATCGGGTACATGGGGGAGTTGTCTCTGTACTTGGATTGAGTCACAGGTAATTACTTAAGTCGGTCAAGGTATTAATGGTAGAAGCAAATATAGCATAGAAATTAGGACAGAATAGGAAGACCGCATCCCATTTGTTAATAAGCCACCACATTAAAAATAATTGTTAATCCTCCATAAGACATGCTTAGATAATTGTAACTTTCATAAACCATAGCCATAGATAACACATATAAAATAACATGACGCTGATATGTGGGGCCAGTTCAAAATACAGGTAACCTCCACTTAAGCATCATGAGCATGGCATAAAATAAGCATGTTGACTACCCTAATTTAACATGTCACCCACCGTGTGTGAGTGAGCATAAGATTAACATGGCGCCCGTACGTGGTTGGCTTATGGGATTTAGAAAAACCCCATAATAATAGCATGGTTTTCATGGGGAAAACCATAGAAATAATTTTTTTTCCTCAAACTTGGTTTGAGCGATTGTGAGTCTTTCTAGATGATGTTCAGACGTCAGACAAATGTTGTCAGACGGGTACGAGGGTCTATACCCATTCCATAGTTAGTTTTGACATTTTATAATATGTTGTTGTTGTTGTCGCGGGATCGGAATCTTTTCTTTCCAATAGAACGCGCCAGTGTCTTCAGCTAGGGCCTACCTGAATCTCAAATTAAGTAGTACAGGATGGCCGGAACGGAAGAAGTACTCAGGTGTATCGCCGAGTTAAGGGAACATTTCGATGTTATAAATGCTAAAAGTAAGGAAGAATCCAAAGCATTAAAAGATGAAATAGCGGATAGGCTAGAGGCTAATCAAGCCGAAGTCAATACTAGACTAGAGGCTAATCAAGCCGAAATAAATACTAGACTAGAGGCTAATCAAGCCGAAATAAATACTAGACTAGAGGCTAGTCAAACTAATGTAAACACGCAGTTAGAATTAAACCTAGGAGAGGTTAATAAGAAAATGGACGACGTTAAAGAGTCTGTCCAGAGACAGGTAACTAAGAATATTGTTAGCGTGATCTCAGAAATGCAAAATGATAACGAAAAACGCTTTGAGTCTATTGAATTAAAATTAGAAAGCAATTTGCAAATGTGCAGAGAGTCACAGCGTGAAATTAACGATAATTTAAACAGTATGTCCCGGGAGCTTAAAGACATTCAAAGTCAGAATGAAGCTAACACGAAACGTCAGTTAGAACAATTTAACACGTTTACTCAGACCGTGGATCATAGGTTCGAGGATAATGAACTAAAATGGAATACGCGAATGGCAGGTTATGCCAAGGCTGTAGACGAAGCTTTAAAAAAGCAGGACCAGAATATCCTTGACCAATGCAAGGAAATGCAGGAAATAAAGACGTCTGATCGAGATAATAAGGAAATAATGTCTAATATGAAGATACAAGTTGGAAAAGTGCAGAAAGAGTTGGAACACACTCAGAACGACTTAGCAGTTCTCCATAAAAGACAGGACGAAGACCAAGGAGAAATCACAAAAATAAGGACTGAAATATCTCATATACAAGGTCACATTCAACGGGAAGTTACAGGCTTACGCGAAGAGTTAGAGCTTCGAGAAGGCTTAAAGACTGAAGCCAGTGATAAGACTCTTGCCGAAGTAAGAGAAAGTCTAGCAGGGGAAATTATCCACCTGAAGGAAAACCTTAAGGATAATAAAGAAAAGGTATTTTCTATGGCAGAAAGAAACCGAGATCGCCTCGAGAAAATAGAACGAGAGGTATTAGCTCGTTTGGAAAGGACTGAAAACAGGCACAGCCAATTAGAAACGAGAATGATAGCGCAGGAAGAATCCATGTTGCGGAATCCTAGGTCTAGCGAAGGAAGTATAGACGAGAATAGGAGGAATAAATGGGCAGAGATAGAAATACAGCCCACTCCAAAGAATGCAGCAATGCCAAGTGACAGCCCGTATGCCACACCTGGTATGCCAATGGCTATGTCAACACCGCAGGAAAATGCTGTACAGAACCAAATAGTCACAGTTATAAGGGCTAGTGATGAAAAACCAAAGAAATACTCTGGGAGTAATTCTAATATGACACCCAAGTACTGGCTTAAAGAAGTTTCCGAGTACTTGAATGATGCGAAAGTACCGCCAGAGCGCAGGTTGAGAGCGATTGAAAAACTCACCGAAGGAGAGTGTGCTCTATGGTTTAGAAGTTTTAGGTACACGTTCGACACCGTTGAGGAATTTCGCCAAGCATTTTTAAGCAGGTATTGGAACGCGAGCGTACAACAAAACCTCAGACTGGACTTGTATTCCAGGCGTTACAGTACTAGTAACCCGACCAAGTACGGAGAGTTTTTTGTGAACCAATTATGCCGTTTTCGCGAGCTCGACGAAGGACTCAGAGAGTCAGACTTATGCATAGCAATAGCTAAGCAGCTGCCGTATGAAGTGCAGCGCCTGCTAATCTCAGCAAACGCAAAAACTGCAATCGATATGGAGGAGGTGCTGAGACAACTTGATTTAACCACAGTGCAGCACGCAAGACAAAGCCGACATGTGGAACAAGTTAATATGACGAATACGCCGATCGAGCCAACGAAGGTGCAGACGAAATGCAAGTCTACAAGCACCGAAACAGAAAAATCCGACTGGCAGCGCGAAGGACGCGAAAACCAAAATTGGAGGCCAGCGTATCGAGGAGGTTCGAACCGTGGTAACCGAGGAAGGAAAAACTGGAATCAGCGTGGTACCAGAGACCAGCAGCTGGATAACAGAAGAAATTACGGCCGAAATGGGAATAACCAAGGATGGAGATCCCAAGAGCAGAGTCGTGGGTTCGATGAAGAGGCGGAAGAACGCTATCATGCATCTTTAAGATACATGGAAGAGCGCGGAGATGATCCAAGACAATCGCGAGTTCACTGGGATGAAGCGATTCGAAATAGAAGGTCACCCGACATATATCAAAATGATGATGGTGCAAAAAGTCTGGAACTTCAACAGCATGAAGACAGGCAGAAGAACTCCACAAAGAATGGAGCAATTGAAAGAAAAAAAAAAACCAATTTTAAATGACCAGAGAGAGATAGGTTCAGGATGGAATACAGTAAATGTTATTAACTGGATTGCCAAACCTGAGGAGCTTATCGAAGACCTCGATGAAAGAACGGTCAATGTAAGAAGGGAACTACCTATTATTATTGTAAACATTGCGGGAACGAAAGTAAGAAGTCTCATCGATACAGGATCAACAGTGAGTTTGATAACCCAGGCATTATATAATGAAATCCAGAGTAAAATCCACGTATTGAAAATACCCATTTCAAGCGTGAAAATAAAAGGTGTCATACCAGACAAAGTTATGATATGCAGATACCAAGTATTTTTAGATCTGCAGATAGGGAACTCTACATTCTCACAGAGCTTCCTACTTGTAAATAAGCTGCCATATAACCTTATTGTTGGGATGGATTTCATAAGAGAGTATAAAGTTATTATAGATCTCTCGCAAGACATTGTAATGTTTCGCGCAAGTGAGGGAAAGGAAGACTTAGAACTCTCATTAAGGCATAATGAAGCGAGACAAGAAGAATACGTATAGCATACATACGGAGATATGACTGGGGAGGCAGTGTCGACAATAGAAGATATTGAGGAAGAGTTGGCAACACTGGCCGCAGACATTGAAAAAGATCTCGAACCAAAATTTGAAGAATGCCTGGAAGAGAAGATTGAGGAAGCTAAATTTGGTCCAGAATATAAGAAAATGCTAAGGGAACTGCTATTCGAGTATAAAGGAGTCTTCGATTCGAGACCTGGCCGGATCAAGAATTTCCAGTATGCGTTTCAAGTCAGCGATTGGACGCCATTCAAACAGAAGCCGTATCCAGTAGCTGAGAAACATTATTTAAAGGTCAAAGAAGCGATACAAGAAATGCTAGAAGCAGGCGTCATTGTAAAGACAGCCACACCTTATGTCAGCCCACTGGTAGTTGTACCGAAACAGGATGGAAGTGTGAGGATATGCCTGGACCTACGAAATTTGAATTCCAAGGTTATACCGGAATTTGATACAGTTCCACCCATTAAGGAGGTACTCAGAAGGTTCAAAGGAAAGACTGTATTCTCAAATCTTGATCTAACGGCAAGTTTTCACCATCTTGCTCTGGAAGAGAAAACAAGTCTGTTAACCGGATTTTTATTTGACCAGCACACGTACTCCTACGTCCGTCTTCCATTTGGATTAAAAACAGCAGGTTCAGCGTTGATACGAGCGCTAGATAGGAACCTATCCGAAGAAGTAAAAGCTACAACCATATGCTGCGTAGATGATATACTACTGACCTCTGAAACAGTTGAAGAACATGTCAGAGATCTACGCAAGTTGTTATATGACCTAAGTCAGGCTAACTTCAAGGTCAATATAAAGAAGTCTAACTTTGCTCAGAGAGAAGTTAAATTTCTAGGTCATGTAATCGATGCACAAGGAGTTAGGCCTAATCCGGGAAAACTGGAAGTCATAAAACGTTTCCCGAGACCAACGAAGGTGAAGAACGTCAGGCAATATCTAGGCGTTATTGGATTCTTTTCGAACCATTGTCCGAAGTACACCGAGACTGTAGCACCACTCCAAGACTTACTTAAAAAGGGAGGAAGATGGCGATGGACGGAGCAATGCGAGGAAGCCTTCGTGAAATCTAAACAGATGCTGTTAGATTATGTGAAATTGGGATATCCTGACTACACTCAGAAATTTATCATCCAGACTGACGCATCCTTCGTAGGCATTGGAGCTATGTTGTATCAGGAAAATAAAGACAGGCCAGAGGAGAGAACTTATATCGCATTCATCAGTAGAAGGTTGAGGCCTAATGAAAAGAATTATACGGTCACGGAGATCGAATTACTTGCGATACTGTATGCATTACAGTATTGGCACAAGCTGATTTATGGTTTTAGAATTATTTTGATAACAGACCATAAAGCCCTAACGTTCCTGCTAAAAACTGACTTGTCGAGTCAAAGACTGACAAGGTGGTCCCTGTACATACAACAATTTCAAGTGGAAATAGAATATTGCCCGGGGAAGGACAATATCATACCTGATTTGCTAAGCAGATACCCTACAGCAGAGGAAGAAGAAACGCTAGCTATTGAAATAGAAGATAGAGATCGGAAGACCTTAGATGATCTAAGGAACATCACCGTTTTTCAACGTGAAGATCCCTGGATACGGTTGATGATAAATTACTTCGAGGGAAAGCTGGATAGAGGAACCCCGATGTATATGGAAGCTGAAGCACTTTCAACAGAATATCTATGGTTTAACCAGATGCTACATAAATGGAGCGACTCTGACCACACAAAACCTAGGATTGTTGTACCACCAGCATTGCAGAGAAGGCTAGTTTGGCTAGCACACCGAGCTTTTGGACATTCAGGTGTAGATAAGACTGTTGCCCTGCTTAAAGAGGCGTTTATTTGGCCTAAACTTAGAGAAACAGTCAGAAATACTATCAGGACATGTGATATGTGCCAACGAGTAAAGCCTAACTCGTACTTAATGAGGCAGAAACCTATACCACTCTTACCAGAGAAGCCATGTCAGCTCCTGGCGCTGGACAACTTTGGGCCCCTGCCTAGAGCTAGAAGAGGAAATAAACACATCCTAGTTGCACTAGACGTGTTTTCCAAAATGGTAGTCCTGTGTCCAATTCAGAAAACCAGTACAAAACAAGTACTTAAGAGGCTGAAGGAAAGAATCATTCCTATATTAGGACAGCCAGAAAACATCTTATCGGATCACGGAAGCTGTTTTACCAGCGTAGAATTTCGCAGGGAGTTGGAAAATCTGGGCATAAGACAGATTTTGTCCACGGTTAGGCACCCGGAGTCGAACTCAGCTGAGAGAGTTATGAGGGAGGTGCAAAAATACATGAAGATATACTGCTCTACTGAGAATTGGAAATGGATTGACGTACATGAGATTATTGAATATTGTATCAACAATACTGTGCACGAAGCTACAGGAGAGGTGCCAGTGAGCCTACATCTCGACAGAAGACCCGAGAGGCCATGGAATAATGTCATCCAGACACCCGTCGATGCACAACTTGGACGTGAGTTGAGAATCCAGAGGACGTTCGAGTATCTCAAGAAACAAGCAGATAAACGACAGCGGAGAAACAGGAGGAAACGCTATCATAGACCGCTACTCGTGGGAGAATACGTCTTATTGAAAAAACCCGCCAGTTCAGATCCAGAGAGCAGGAAATATAAGAAATTCCAGCACGCTTATCTCGGACCCTACCTGATTATAAGGGATCTGCAGAATAACGCATATCGGATTAAAGATGAGGCAACAGGTAGAGAAGTTGTGGTAAATGCAGCTAATCTGAAGTTATATAGTCCACCAGAAGACTATGATGCGAGAGAAGAGCAAGCTACACACATCCAAGTGAACGAGGAATCATTACGTATGCACGGAAAGGTTCTGGAGAGAAGCTTGCAGGCTCGAGAAGGGTCGAAGAAAAGAAAACAGCTCGCCAGCCCAGCGGACACGAGGGGAGAGTGCAGCTGTCGACTGCAGGAGTTTTACGACCAGTTAAAGGGAGCCGCTGTGGAGTTAGAGGAGATGAATGAACAATTGAGACAGGAAAACGAAAGTCTACGAGACAGCAGACAAGAGTGGAGTGGGAAAACGTGAAAGCCCATTGCCGAGAGCAATGACCGCTTAAAGTATACACTGCAAGGAGTTGATACCAGCTGATAGGCCCGAAAAATTCACTTATGAAATGAATTTTTCGAACTTAGCAGGAGAAAGATGTGCCCAACTGGTCACGGCAGTCTGGTATCGAACTCAGGGCCTTATCAGAGAAGACCAGGCAAATGGTTATGCCTAAGGTCGAACCAGTGGTCTCTAAGGGGGAGCCATTATATGGAACCCACAGAGCAATGAGAGGTCTACTGACACATAATAGTCTAGCGTGATTTCACGATTATTTAGGTGCAAATCATAGCAATTGAAAGGAAAAATTATAAGCAAAATGCAAGGGAATGTACGTTTTCAGTGCATACGAAGTCGAAAGGAGGCTAGTTTGAAGTCTGACAAATGACTTTAACAAGTAGGCGGGGTAGGCCTGGCGCCTACGGAACTATTTCCGTCTAGGGCGGTCAGACAGCTCAATATTAATGACCCGGGAATCCACCGGTCGACAACGAGCAAAGCTTTGGCGGGACGAAGCCCACAAGAAATTAATTAATTACAGATAAATGGAGCATTGTAATGCAATGAAACATACACACAGATGAATGTATTCACGGAGGAGTAATTTAGGAGTGGTTTTTCACCTAAAATTACGCCTATTTCTCAAAATGACCGCATTACAACCTAACTCACGCTCGAGAGCATGAATACTTTAACCAACCAGCGGGAAATCCCCACCGTGGCATCCCACGCGCTGAACTAAGGCAATTAATTGTAATTAATTGGCCGAAGCGATCGCCGGCACGCGAATGTTTTTAAAACCTCCACGCCTAGATAAACAAGATGCAGTTGTTATTTCGGCTGAAGACGGAGTATTTCAAGAAGGGAGTCGCTCTCACGTGTCCCGTGAACTATTTTGTGCAAGAAACCAATATAAGGGAAGAGCACCCTACGCCAAGGGTCAGTTACACGTCAGTTATGGTTCAGTGGAAAGCAGTTGAAGACGTCAGACGGTCGCTCGAGTTGGAAGTTAGTCCTTTGTCTACAAGCGCTCTGCAGTAAGCACGCCAATTATTAAAATATCAGCGTACCGCCGTTGAAGACAATGGAGGAAAATTGTAAGCTTCATCAGTAATAATGAAGTGCATAAAAGGTAACAAAGTGCAGATATTGCTGTATTATCTGACACAGATATAAATTCGCTACAGCGAATAGGAACTGATAATGTTTGGAACAGTTTGTATACCGGAAGGTATTGTCAATTATATGACATCAGCATTAGGAGCACTCCAGTGATGGGAGAGTGGAAGTTATTGCCACTTATCCAGGACAGTGAGGTGAACGAGAGTGCAGGGAACTAGGATTGAACATCTATAAAAACGCTACTAGATTTCACGGAGACCAGCGGTTATCATAAGTCATCGCATCTCTGAGGTCAAGCGTAGGTGAAATCCAGATTAAGGATCAACATGTGAAATGATAGATGAAGTGTATAAATTGTGAAATAATAATTTAAAGTGTTAATGTGTTTAATGTTTAATATTCAGTGTTTATCAGTGGTAAAGGCCACTTGTGGTAATATGTGTATCATGTGTAAAAAGTGTGAATCTCAGTGTTGTGTATTGGATACCATGATGGATTAAGTCAAATCGTCATGGTAGAGCTCAGGCGGAGATACTGGTACTTTCCAGCCAGAAGGAAACGTGAGTAAACATGCAAATAATAACATTATAATGGCATAGTTCACCATGTAACGATTAATCACTTTGAAATTAAAGAAGTAATAGTCACTTACTGAACGAGTTTTCACCACTCGTCTTGAATAAAGTATGACTTGGAAGGTGATTTGCTTAGGATCATGTAGGTCAAAAATAGTGATGGATCTAAACGTTAAAATAATAATAATAATATAACTGGGGTCGGCAACCATAAAGTAAGGGCAAAGTTGGCCTAAGTAATGTTCAAATAGTGTCATGTCTAATTTAAGATACTGTCATTTGGTAAACAGTAAAGAATGTAGTGTGGAATATCGCGAATACGAGAGCTTTTCTCAGTGTCAGTGAAATTTTGAATGAATATGTGAAATTAAAGTAAGCCAGTATATTTATACATTTGTGTTAGGAGCTATGTAAAGCTTTGGCTTAAATAGTATAACAGGAAGAACGCAGGTACCTTGATAATGGAGTCATATATGTGAAATATTGTTTAGCCGCATATAGCGTGCAGATTAACGTAGAATCCAGTGATTTACGTAAGATAAGCACGGGAAAGACTAGTATAGCTTGCGCGTGAGGTGAAAATTGGCTTAATCTTCGAGAAGTATCGCCTTTGTGCATACTGTATGTGTTACGCAGCGATTTGGATAGATTCTGTCTATTGCCAACGCTTGCATTGAATTATAGCCACTATGGACGCCCAGCGAGGCGCGGTGAGCATTTTTACTTATGGTCTGCCCGAGAGGTAGAATCATATTCGTCGACGAGGAACGTGGTTCCCAAATATATGTAAATGACAGCTGCTGATGATAACCATGGGGTTTCATTATGATGCGCGTCTTATAAGCCACAAAGTAATCACCTTAGAACGGCAATGCTATCATTAGAATTCCACCCCTGCCATGAATGTTTAATAGGAGCCATTTGAGCCCAAATACACTGTAAAGTTAGGTGTTAATTAATTAAATGACTCAATTACTTAGGACTATGCCTAGCGGATCTTGTTGTTATATAATTGTAAACAAGTGTGGCCTTGACGGTAGAGAGAGACAGGAAATGTAGACCATTTCCGTGGCAGCCATCTTGGAGAGCTGTCTGGAACTAATTTTATGACCTGCTGAGGGGAGGGAGGTCGCTCGACCGATCCCTTGTCAATTACAGTCACAATAGGACACTGAGAGATCTCGGTATTCAATAATGCAATTAAAAAATGAGTATTTTAGTGATGCAAATGGAATTAATTGGTGTATGGCAACTCACATATGTGGTTGAACCATAGAAATCAGATGATATTTGGCGAAGTTATCCTCTGAGGGGGAAAGCTGAACAAAAATAATGTAGGCATCTTCTTTAAAGTGCATTTTGCCAGTTTATGCTAATTTAGGAAAAACGGGTATGTGTTTTTCCCAGAACATGACACAGTTGTATCTATAATAAGTCCGACAAGACCCAGATAATCGTTATATGGTGAAACTATAAATATTCTATCCATGTTTATGTTTATTTTATGATTAAGAAGCATGACTCATTTTCCTAGAGTGTTCATAGGGATGGAAAGAAGGAAGATGATTCGCACGACACAACAAAATATTTGCTAATAAATGTAGGAAACATTGAAGTAATGCTAATTAAAGTAAATGTCGTAGGAGACGGAATAATGTCTTAGTAATTCATGTTTATGTGACATGTGGTTTTTGTGTTAAGATACTTCCATTAAATAAAATTGTGTCACATGACGAACACTATGAAAACCTTGTAATCTGAACTATTATTGACAGGATATTAGAAGTAGGTTTGAGTGCATTGTAGCTCTATTTTTTAGGAGAAAGCTCACAGAATAACCCTATTTAGTTGTGGGAATTAATTGTAATTTGTCCTTTGTTTTGTATTTGTTGTACAGCCATGATTTTAGACCAGTAAATATTTTATTCATAGGAATGTTGTGTATTTCCTGTAGAGTAGTTACCTGGTAGACTCAAATCCTGAACATGTGGTCGTATTGTGGGCAGGAACGTCCCATACCTCGAAAGACCGTGAGCTAGTTGGGATACGAACACATGGTCCACATGGTGACAATCGGGTACAATACGCACAACTAAAGACATCACAGTGACACAGGTTATCATACAAATTTAACATAGCCGTGTTCATAATGGCAAAATTAATCTCGGGAGTTTCCGCCAACACAAAGATCCTCATTTCTCTTCTAGAAAGCGCTATAGTGTTCAAGGAGCTTAGATATCTAACCTCCTTGACTTTCATAGTCATTCAAGGAACAACGAAATTCGACATGTAAACTACCCTCTGGGTGTCAAATTACAAAGCTTGCACCCGGCATCCGAGGCCGTACGATATTATTATTATTATTATTATTATTATTATTATTATTATTATCATCATCTAAGTGTATTTATTAATCTAATGTAAATATTTTTCAGGAATAGGGAAACACCCATTTATTTATTTATTTAATCGTATGGTGAGTACAACAAGGAATTCATAAGTCCAGGTCCAAGTTCTTCAACCACACAACAGCACTTTCTGAAAGATGAAACAGGTCCCCTGGGGCTTCCGGAGTAGGCATGAAGAGGTCTGATCCTCTTCACTGCATTCACACATTGGAGAACCCATCCAGCCCCACCTAGGCCTATGGCGCAAGAAATTACAACGTCCATGCCCTGTTCTCAGTCTGTTGAGGCGACACCATAGTTCTTTTGGGAGGTCAAATCCATTCATTTTCCGAGTTGGATTTATCTCATGAGCATTAGTACCAGATGTTGAATTTGACCACTTTTCCTGCCAGCTCCGGTTTAGGTTAAAATTGTCCCTCAAGAGCCGGCCAAAACACTTGCTGGTCTCCTAGATCAAAGTCGTTGTGGCGATGGGTAACAAAATTCCTGGTGAACCGGTAATGAGGGAAATGACCGGATCTTCTTTGCTTGCCTCAGCAGAGCTTCCTTTCTCCTCAGGTGGGATGGTGGGATATGACTAAGAACGGGTAACCAGTGGCGAGGTGTAGACTTTACAGTACCAGTTATCAGCGCATGGTTTCATTCAACTTAGTATCCACTTTATGCACATGTGCATAACAATTGGGCACAATCGTGTTGACCGACTGCAAAACATTTAATTTCGAGCAACAACTAGACTAGGCTATTTCCAACGTTAAGAGGTCCCAACAAGTCTTCAAAAGCTTTCTGCTCTTAATGTTGACTCACTTAGAAAGGAATTCTTAAGAAAGGCAATCATAGTGGAAGCATTCCCATGTTTGCAGTTACTGTATCTTTAGAACTGGCCCAAGCGATAACTCGTCGTGCGGTTTCACCTGAGCCCCTAGACTATACCTCTCTACTTGAAGAGCCATTGTTATTGTAGCCCTATGAATATATAACAGTATAAAATATTGATTCACGCTCCCCTCTCTCTGCACTTCAATCTCAACTGGAGTGGTTCCCACATCCTAGCACCGTGTTTGCAAACAGGAGAAACCAAAACACTCGCCGAATGGCTGACTACTAGAAATCTCAAAATAATGTACACTAATTCTGAAAATTAATTATTTATGACTTGTAATTGTACATCATCAGAAAAAGGGGAAGAATTCTGTCTAAGACCATAGCCCACAATCATTTTATTACTTTTATCGCTTTGCATTATTTGGAAACAGACGATTATCCACCTCAGAAACACAGCTTATCAGACAAATTCTACACACACCCAACTACATGGGGCTAAATGACCACAGTGACCAAGTCTCTCAAATATAACATCAGGTATTTTACGTCCGTGTTAATTGCTAGTTCTGAACAGACGACGGGATATCGCAATAGGTCCCACAGTATTTCTTTAAGACATTCTTTAAAGGCCACTAACCTGAGCCGGAGTTTAACCCATGGACTCACTTGTCAGTGAGACAACGACTAACCGTTTGGACCAAGTGACATGTATGAATAACAAAGATTGTGAGACAAAGCATTCACATAGGCCTGCGATTTCAAACATCCTTCCACATCAGGGCTGATTGTTGAAATTATTTTATCCTTAACAACAAAATCAATCATTTTATCAATGACTTCCACATTTACAAGGCAGCCTTCACAGAAGGTCTACTAGTCTACGAGTTCAAATATCCCAAGCATGTATGTGATAATTCAACAACAACAACAACAACAACAAACACAATTTCCTTACGTATGTATTCCACAAGACGAACACCGCTATTTGCATATAACAGCTGACACCCTCCCCTCCTCAAAAGGTAACGTCATACTTCGATTACACAACAACTTCGTAATCTTCTTTGCCCCGCCTCGATCTCCACTGGCTAATGCAGTAGGCCTATTTGTTCGCACCTTCTGTCCGAAGAGTTACTGTAAAACCTACAAACATTAACTTTTTAATGTTTTCTTTTTCAATTTAAAGAGAGATGATAATTCTTTCACCTAGCGTGCTTAGAATAGTCTCTTATATCACCAGTGTAACAGGGTATATGTATATCAATTACACCTTGTATACCGGTAGTCGATTAATTGATGTGTAACATCTTTCCGCTCGGTTGCTGGATAGTTTTGTGGGAGTGATTTTGAAAATTGGGGACGGAAGTGGATCGGAACGATCGAGCTGGCAGTGGTGGATCAAACGGAAGTATGCACTGCCCACTCGATCGATCAAACGGAAGTGTACTAGCTGGCAGTGGTGGACAACGGAAGTATGCACTGCCCGCTCGATCGATCAAACGGAAGTGTACTAGCTGGCAGTGGTGGACAACGGAAGTATGCACTGCCCGCTCGATCGATCGAATGGAAGTGTGCCCTAGCTGGCAGTGGTGGATCGAACGGAAGTATAAAACGCACTGCCAACTCGATAGATCGATCCAGCTGGCACTGGTAAGAGAAACAATCAGCGCGCGGTGTCGAAAATTGATACCATGACGCACTCTCGGCTATGTGGAATGTATATGACATACTGAACGGAAAACGCTCATGCGAACTCTAGTGTCAAGTGATTTAAACAAATGACATGGTACATGTTCGAAGTCTTCGTATCAGTATTTAAATGGTAAAATGCCTTAATATCAAACATTGTAAGTAGTCGGCATTGCATTGGCATAGGGCATTTTAAACTCAATGTCACTCAGGGACATTATCGAAACAAGCAAAATTTAAATGAAACTTAATTCCGTAATGCAGTAGGCTATTATTGGAACGTGGAAATAAGTCACCATCTTGTGCACAATATTTGCGTAGTCGAAATAGCCGTGGGGTTATTGCGTATGACTGTGAGTCTAGAGATCTTGGATTCGAATCCTGGGCGGGGTAGATATTTTTGCTACCAGATTATCATTTTAAACTATATTTATCATATCAATATGACTCATTTTAACAGAATCCATATGAAATTACGTGTTGGTCTGTGAATCAAGAGGACCTGTTTATAAGGAATTTAAGGTAATAAGCGGTGTCGCGTCTATTAATCTACTTGATCCATATCGTATTTTTATTTAGGCTAGTGCTGGTGGAAGCTACAAATCATCTAATAAAATGAGTTCCGTATTATAAACTGTAGCGGTCAGCATGGTTAGCTGCCGCCCCGGAGGTCCTGGGTTCGATTCCCGGCTCTGCCACGAAATTTGAAAAGTGGTACGAGGACTGGAACGGGGTCTACTCAGCCTCGGGTGGCCCAAATGAGTAGAGGGGGTTCGATTCTCCCTCAGCCATCCTCGAAGTGGTTTTCCGTGGTTTCCCACTTCGTCTTCGGGCAAATGCCGGGATGGTACCTTCTTCAAGGCCACGGCCACCTCCTTCCCTCTTCCTTGCCTATCCATCCTCACCTTCCCTTAGGCCTACCTTCCCTCATGAGGCCCCTGTTCGCTTTGCAGGTGAGGCCGCCTGGGCGAGGTGCCAATCCCACCTCACCAGTTGTATCCCTTCCGATTCGATGTTCCCAGCTCTAGGACACTGCCCGTAGAGGCGGTAGTGGTGAGTTCCCTCGCTGAGTCCGTAAACGACTAAAACAAAAAAATTATAAACTACAATATCTGTAAAACACTCCCTTTTACAATAGATTAATATTTGTGCCAATAATACTATAAAATACCGGTGTATCAACAATTTCACGTGAGGTTTCTTCTATGTCGGATGTTAAACATCATATGCGATTACTGTAAGGCTCGTTTTTTTTTTATTTTCTTCATTAGTCCTAACAATATAAGCTACCTAAATATTAATGACATGTAATTGATGTCAGGTTTTTAGCCTACTTTCGATTTTTGCAAAAAATGAAAGTAGACTTATGAGATCAACACAGGGCGAAAAAAGTGTGTCTGTCTGTGTGTGTGTATGTGTGTGTGTGAGTCTGTGTGTGTGTGTGTCTGTGTGTGTGTGTGTGTGTGTGTGAGTGTGTGTACTCTGAATGTCTGTCCCCCCCTATCAATTCGAACACGGTGAATGCGAATTGAACGAAATTTGGTACAAAGGTAGCACTAGCAAAGGACACCTCAGTGTCATGCTTTATATCGCCGCCATCTTGACGGAAACGTAATGGCGGCCACACAAATGTTCAAAGCTTAAATCAAATTACGACTAACCTAATCATCCGATCTCTACCAAATTTTGCAACGACATACCTTTATGGGGGGAACATCCTTTGACCAAACCAATAGGTCATCAGCGTAATAGTTTGCGGATGGCGGCCATCTTTGTGTGAAAATCGATTCCCCCTATTAATTCGAACACGGTGCAACCGAATGGAACGAAATTTGGTACAGAGGTAGTACTAACAAAAGGCACCTCAGTGTCATGTTTTATATCGCCGCCATCTTGACGGAAACGTAATGGCGGCCACACAAATGTTCAAAGCTTAAATCAAATTACGATTACCCTAAACATCCGATCTCTACCAAATTTTGCAACAACATACCTGTATGGGGGGAGCATCCTTTGACCAAACCAATAGGTCATCAGCGTAATAGTTTGCGGATGGCGGCCATCTTTGTGTGAAAATCGATTCCCCCTATTAATTCGAACACGGTGCAACCGAATGGAACGAAATTTGGTACAGAGGTAGTACTAACAAAAGGCACCTCAGTGTCATGTTTTATATCGCCGCCATCTTGACGGAAACGTAATGGCGGCCACACAAATGTTCAAAGCTTAAATCAAATTACGATTAACCTAATCATCCGATCTCTACCAAATTTTGCAACTACATACCTTTATGGAGGGAGCATCCTTTGACCAATCTAATAGGTCATTCACCTGATAGTTTGCGAATGGCGGCCATCTTTATGTCAAAATTGATTCCCCCTATTAATTCGAACACGGTGGAACCGAATGGAACGAAATTTGGTACAGAGGTAGCACTAGCAAAGGGCACCTCAGTGTCATGTTTTATATCGCCGCCATCTTGACTGAAACGTAATGGCGGCCACACGAATGTTCAAAGCTTAAATCAAATTACGATTAACCTAATCATCCGATCTCTACCAAATTTTGCAACTACATACCTTTATGGAGGGAGCATCCTTTGACCAATCTAATAGGTCATTCACCTAATAGTTTGCGGATGGAGGCCATCTTTATGTCAAAATTGATTCCCCCTATTAATTCGAACACGGTGGAACCGAATGGAACGAAATTTGGTACAGAGGTAGTACTAGCAAAGGGCACCTCAGTGTCATGTTTTATATCGCCGCCATCTTGACTGAAACGTAATGGCGGCCACACGAATGTTCAAAGCTTAAATCAAATTACGATTAACCTAATCATCCGATCTCTACCAAATTTTGCAACTACATACCTTTATGGAGGGAGCATCCTTTGATCAATCTAATAGGTCATTCGCCTAATAGTTTGCGGATGGCGGCCATCTTTGTGTCAGAATCGATTCCCCCTATTAATTCAAACACGCTGAAACCAAATGGAACGAAATTTGGTATAGAGGTAGCACTAGCAAAGGGCACCTCAGTGTCATGTTTTATATCACCGCTATCTTGATGGAAACGTAATCGCGGCCACCCAAATGTTAAAAGCTAAAATGTAATTACGACCAACCTAATAATCTAGTCCCTACCTAATTTTGCAACACCATATCTTTATGTGGGAAACATATTCTGACCAAACTGCAAGAACATCAGCCCAATAATTTGCAGATGGTGGCCAAGTATGTGTGCAAATCGATTCCCCCTATCAATTCAAACACGGTGAAACCGAATTGAACGAAATTTGGTACAGAGGTAGCACTAGCAAAGGGCACCTCATATTCATGTTTAATATCCCTATAGCACGTTGTATTTCAACAAGCTCCTACAACCAACATTCAATCATACTCCTTGAAAAGGACAAAGAGTTATAACAATACCCATGCATTTAGGAGAAAGTAGGCTATATGTTCTTTACTGAACATCTTGTTTCACATTGCTATTCCAGTAATTGGAATGATTTTTGTGTATACCGACTGAAAACTACAATTTTAATTGAAAAAAGGATATCACGGAGAAAAATTTCAAGGATGACTGATGGTGGAGTTAAAACCACTCGTCTCCCGGGTCTGATCTCATTGCGTATTAATGCGCTGAGCTTCCTAAGCCAGTCAGTTCAATAATAGCGTGGCAGGGAAAATTCAATTTATACCACCTGAGACAGGAAGTGCTAGGCTATCTATTCTCAGACGGTGGCAGGTTATACTTACCCTCCGTAGCAGCAATGCCGGTTCACTCTTTGCTATTGACCATGACACCTCTCTGATTGGTCAGCCAGCCCCGTTAAAAAGGCGGGGCAATAACCTCCATGGACGAATAGAACTTCTCTTGTTTCATAATATTATTTTTTTCAGTTACATGTAGCCTAGTGGAGCTAATTGTCGGTGGCCATCGTTTTATGGATGGCTGATTCTTTACGTACGTCATGTTATGACAAGAGCGTTAATTAGATAGAAACAGTAAAGCACAAAGCTTGGTTGGGGGTAACAAAGGGGTGAGGGCTTTATGAGTCAGACACCGCACTGCTGCAAGGGGGATGATGAACGCCATCTCTTATTAAGGGTAACATGGAAGGGATATTGTGATTCCTAAACCGAGATAAAGACTCGTACTGTACATATGTGAGACATTAATGTACGTAGCCAGTCACGCGAATTCCAGTCATCACGTATGAATTAATAACCATACCATAGCTTAATGCAAGAGGGGAAAGTACTCTTTGTTGTGAGAGTTAGAGCTTTTTTGAAAGCCCTGTGGTCGGCAAGGGTGAGGTGAGAGCCGGGTGTGCCGCATACAAATCTATTTTTTCTTTTATTAAACAAAGAGAAATTATATGCATTCCAACATCCAGTTACTGTCATTAAAGTAAATCCAGCGTATTTCCAACTTTAATAGCACCGTAATTTAAAACACATTATTTTCTTATTATTAGACTATTATTATTATGTCATATTCATTTCACCACATCAATAGGTACAAATCAACATATCGTTGGCTTATTTGCGAGACGAATGGCAACTTCTCTTAAGGTGGTACATTAAGAAACGAGCGAACTATGGAACAGGTCACCAAGATAGCCTTCTGCATGATAATATGTAGATCAGGATGTATTCCCAAATTTTCTATGTTGCGAGGCAATGATTTAGGCATAATAATAATAATAATAATAATAATAATAATAATAATAATAATAATAATAATAATATCGTATGACCTCGTGTGCCGGGTGCAGGCTTTGATAATTGGCGCCCAGAGGGCAGATTGCATGCCGAATTTTGTTGTTCCTTGGAGCGCTATGAAAGTCAAGAAGGTTAGATATCTAAGCTCCTTGACACTATAGCGCTTTCTAGTAGAGAAAGGAGGAACTTTCGTGTTGACGGAAACTCCCGAGATTAATTTTGCCGTTATGAACACGGCCTACTGAATTCAATTGGGTTCTTTAACATGCCAACAATATATGACATGCGTGTCGTGATTTTTGTCGCCTCTCAAAAATCACTTACCATGGCCAGGAGCGTACCTGCATGCTTGGGGTTGGTAATCTGACACGATAACCACTCACCCGCCGTGGCAAGCTATTTAGGGATGATGCCGGTAGATTAGGCCTAGATGACTATGGGCAGCACAACTACACTTTCCTGTCTCCACATTTGCCATATTTCCTCTGCAAGGGCTGATACTTGGTAATTTTCTCAGCAGGCTTGTTGCAGATTATGGGAATTGGGCACTGGGCAATGAGAAAGGCTCTCCTCCGCACTTTGTCCACAAGAACGATATCTGGCCGGTTCGCTTGTATGGTTTTGTCAGTAGATTAATAACTGATCTGCCCCATAACAACTTGGGAGTAGGATTTTCCATAATGGCCTCAGGAACATAGGCTACTGATAGTAAGGCGAAGTATTTTTAGATTATAAGTACTTTTGAGAAAGGTGTAGGTGCTCTATTTTGGCTACTTGGATGTGCCTTATGTAATCAGTACAGGAGATTGCTTGGCAGTCCCTGTGATATGTTGGATTGTTTCCGGTTCTAGTTGGCATCTTCTGCATTTGTCATCCGGTAGGCTATGTTTACCTTAACTCTAGGCTATATTTAAGATAGCTTTTTGCAGCCACAACCTGATCCTGGATTGCAACCATGAATCCTTCGGTCTCGGTGGATAGGTCCGCATGGGTCAACCAGCTGTTCGACACAACAATGCAGACATGTTTCTGGTTGAGATCATACGGATGACGACCGTGCAGTGCTTTCTGCGTCCACTGCTGAAGCTTGATGGCAGAACATTCCTCATCGGTGGCTAACTGTATATCTCTTACGCGAAGAAGATCCAACGGTGTGCACTTATCATCTGCCTTGACAGCAGCTTGATGTAGGCTATGGGAGAGTCATGTATCTCTGTAGGCTATCTCTGAAGATTTATTACTTGCTTTGCATGTAACTGGATAATGTCCGTAAGCCCTAAATAATAATCAACATAATAATAATAATAATAATAATAATAATAATAATAATAATAATAATAATAATAAGCTTATACATTATAATAATTATTATTATTAACCTCACTCAATAACGCAACACCTTGGTTAGAAGAACTTCGAAAGGACCTCAAAAACGCAAACATACGTTCAACAGGCATTCAGAAAGGGACACCTTCAGACACAGAGTAAACAAATGGGAAGTTACATCAGAGCAACAAAACAAAAACAGTACAGACCAAAGTGGTCAGAATAACGTAAACAAGCCTTCTCGGAAAGAATGAAAGCCTATTGGAACAACAAGAAGAACATTAAAGTTGATTGAGTTATTTCCTTAACGTCTTCCATTTATTCCGAGAGTTCACTTAAAATAAGAAAATAATAATAATAGGCTAATTCTTCTTCAATCATATAGGCCTACTAAGGACCACGTCATTTCAACTGTCTTCTCTGGGCTTTGATCTTTGCCCAGTGCTCCTTCATACGATGCCGGTGTTGCTCTTTTCTTTCTTCCGTCCACATCTTTCCCGTCTTCAACTTTGTTTTATCTTGAAAAACCTGGTGGTCGTTTAGTTTCTTCCTGAGGGGGTTGCGATCTTGAATATCTGCACAGGTAATCTCCATCTCTTGCAGGTCACTTTCCATCTCTTTGAACCAGGCTGGCTTGGTCTTCTTATTTTTAAAATAGGTAAAGATCCGGTTCGTCAATCGTGTGGGTTTCATTCTAAGCAAGTGACCATAAAAGCAAAATTCTCATTTTCCTCATAACATCAGAGATATTTTGAACATGAATATACAGTTCATGGTTATGCAGTCGTCTACAGGTCCGATCAACAGTTTACGGACACTCGCAAATTTTATGATCATGATTCCTCTTCCTATACTTTTGGTCTCGGGCATGGACCGAAATAGAACCGCAAAAAAAAAGTCAACAGACAGACATTCTTTGACATTGCTGGGCGGGAGACTCTTCAAGCTACAGATCCTTTATGTTGTTGTTTCTTATGGCTAGCCCGAATTCCAATCCATCTGCTTTCTTGCGATCCAATAGAGTTGTGTGAGGTTTCCTGAAGTTCTAGCAGTCACCTCAAGTTTGTTGCAATGTAGCAGGTGTCCCTTATCCATTTTACTTCCCGGTTCGTGACAAAGTGTGCATTTTTCAGATATCAGGATGTTGATTCGTTTCAAGTGAGCTGCAAGGCAGTCATGGCCAGTGTTAAGTCTGAAGAAGGCTGCTGCTTCTCTTCTTGGTGTTAATTTATATTGATCCCATTTAGCATCAATGTCCTTCCATAATTTGGTTTCTGCTGTTTTCTTTGCAGATCCTTTATGTTTCACAGTTGCAGCACTGTATTGGATCAAAAACAGCTTCCTCCTAGGTCAAAGAATGTTGACTTTATCCTGCAGTTCTATTTCGGGCTATAAAACTGGTCATATTTCTTAATGGAAACATATTCTTGTGTTCTATTGCAATTATAAAATATTCTACACGTCGGCTATCTGTGCTTCTTCATAACCAAAATTGTGGATGTAACCCTCATAGCGTTCAGTTGAGATCGCTTCAAATATGAAAAGTACACAATTATTTTCACACTTATCTTAAAACAAAAAAAATCGTAACTGCAAAACTAACAGTGGTGTTTTCATAATAAATTCACGAAATATTCCTCATAGCACGTTCTAGGTCCATGCAAAAATTTGTGTACCTGAGACCAAAAGTATAGGGGGACAGGAAAAATGATCATGTAATTTGCGGGTGTCCGTGAACTTTTGGTAGGACCTGTATATTCACCTTTGTCTTTAATCGGGCCAAGAAATTTCCTCAAGCTCTTTCTAAGACCTCCAATTTCTCTACCAGGCCTTTGTTGTTCATAGTGAGGCATTCCGCTGCATACAGAGCCTCTGGTCGTATGGCACTGCAATAATAATTATTAATACTATAATTATTATTAATATTATTATTTATTTTGCGCTTAGGCTACAATTTCAGTCTATTTGCTGGAATTCCATCGACATTAGGCTATCCCAAATATTCAGTAGCCTATATCATAAGGATTAGGCCTACGTTCAGCAGGGGATGATATTGAGTTTCTTCAACCCACTGATGACTACATATAATTGTAACATTGCCCCTCAATTTCTTTTGTCGTCTCATTCCCCATGAGCAACCAAACAATTCTGCACGTACAAAGGATAGGCTAACTGCCTGTTGCAATAGTTTTTAATGAACTGTGTCCAATTTCAGTTCACGGAGACTACTGTATTCTGTAGCGAGAATGGAATTGCACCAGTACTGGAGTTGATATAGGCCTAATAGACACTGTTCTTATTTGCTCCAAGTGCCATTGCTTCCGGACCAATTCTCCATGCTTAGCATATGTTGTGATAATTTCAACGTGTTTCTTCTTGTTGTTACGTTTCGGTCAACTAAGGACCACGTTATTTCAACTGGTTTCTTCGTCGAGCTTTAATATTCACCCAGTACTGTCGCATGAATTCTTGATGTTGTTGCTTCCTTTATTCCGTCCACTTCTTGTCTGTTTTAAGCTTAGGTTTTTCTAGGAAACACCGGTTAGCTGTCAGTTTCATCTTAAGTGAGACACGCTCCTGCACATCCTCACATGAAATCCCAATTTCTTGTAAATCTCTGCCTACTTCAGTGAACCAAACGCCCTTGGTTTTCTTCTCTAGAAAGTAGGTAAAGATCCTGTTGTCAATCTCACAGAGCTCATTCGTGTCATGTGACCATAAAATGAAATTCTTCTTTTCCTTATCACATCAGTTATTTTTTTCATGCGTGCATAGAACTCGTGGCTGTGCCGTCTCCTGTATTGCCCATTTTCTTTTACTGGGTCCAAGATTTTTCTTAGGATCTTTCTTTCTTTCTTTCTTTCTTTCTTTCTTTTACTTCCAGTTTCTCCATAAGTCCTTTCCTATGCATTGCAAGGCATTCCGCAGCATATAATGACACCTGGCGGATGACTCGGTCGTAGCTTGGCATTTAAGGATATTGATTTCTTGTTGTAAACACCCTTTGTTCTATCCACTCACCTAGATATTTCAGCGATTTAGTTCGTTTAATCTGTCCCTCTCCTACGTCTAGCTCTTTGGGTGCCTGTTTAATGATAGTGATAAACACTACCTTCTCAAAGGAGATCTTAAGGCCTGCTTTTGCTGCTTGAGTCTCAAGTTGGTTGATATGCATTGCTGCTGTGTTTATTATTATTATTATTATTATTATTATTATTATTATTATTATTATTATTATTATTATTATTATTATTGTCTGCAAGACGATACGGCAAATTCTTATAGGATTGGGAAGGAGACAGCCATGGCTTTAAGTTAGGAATCAACCCAATCTTTGCCTGGAGGAGAAGTGGGAAAACCACTTACAATACAGCTGTGGTGGGAAACAAACCAATCTCTCCTCAGCTCTGTTTCACGAGGCTGAGTGTACCTACTGTAGTTTCAGCTTTAATTTATTTTAATTGCTTGACAGAGCCGAGAATCGACCCCAAGACCTTTGGATCGGGCATTTCATTACGTACCCTGAGGGTACAGAAGGTGGCGTCAATTAGACACAAATTGAAAATAAATAAATAAATAAATAAAACAATCACTCCTAAATGTTTGAATTCAACAACTTCATGTCTGTAGGTTTACTGGTTTGTTAATGATCCACTCAAGGGCAAAATTCATGTACCCCGGCGTCTCTAAAGCCACAACAGCCTAAGAGGACGGTAAGTTAGTTAGGTCTATTGTTGCTTTAAGGGGCGGAACCACGAGGTCATCTGCCCCTCTTAACAAAGATAAAGTTAGGCTATACAAATTTGGATTAATTTAAAGATTTGGAGCTGGATGTCTAAATACGATTTTAAGAAATGCCTAAAATTTATCAAACAAAAAATAAAATAATACTAATACTACTACTACTACTACTACTACTACTAATACTACTACTACTACTAATAATAATAATACTAATAGTCTAATAATAATAATAGGCTAATAAACCAAAATACGGAAAAACAAAAATTCAGATTTTCAATAAAGAACAAGTTCTTTCAAAAAAGTTTCACTTCAAAACACGACTTTTAGATTGCTGGCCCTAACCCACTCTCAAACTCATAAAACAACCGCTATTCTACTCTTAGTATAATCAATGTAGGCCTACTGCAGACTGTTCGCTTGTGTTTGACAACTGACTCATGCCGAGGCAGTTTAACCCAATTAAGGTCGTACAGCACCCTAGAATTGGTCAGTAGGCCTATAACCCCACGGAGCCCTGATAAATTAAGATTTACTACCGTCGACTCTGCAATATAGCCTAGTATCTTAAGAAGATTAAAAGAGAATTAAATTTAGTGCTTTCATAAGGCACAAATAAATGAACGGATCTTGATTGGATTCAATGCGTAGTCTGTTGTCCAAATGGACTTCCCATTTCATTCCCTTCTCTGGCGGAGAATTGCTCTCTTCTATCCTCTTCACACACCCTTCGCGTCCTTGTCGAACATTTTATTTGTTTTCCGGTGATCATGAAGACAAGATCTGCCAAGCCGAGCCTCGCTCATTCTTCTTAAAAGCCTGCGTGATGAGGAGCCTTAACGCTCTCCGTCTTGAATACAGCGATTCTAGAGACTTCCATTGCAACGATCAAAATACGGATTGCGTATTTCCCTAAAGTAGGCCTATCAACGGGATTCTTATTAAAGTTCATTTCTACTTTATTTTTATGGAATGATTTGTTGATTGATTTATTAACGGATTGATTCATTAATTGAATAGCTTGCCACGGTGGGTGAGTGGTTATCGTGTCAGACTATTAAACCCAAGATTGCAGGTTCGCTCCTGGCCGTGGTAAGTGATTTTTTTTTTGAAAGGCGGCAGAAATACGACACGCATGTCATACGATGTTCGCATGTCAAAGAACCCATTTGAATTCAGTAGGCCGTGTTCATAATGACAAAATTAATCTCGGGAGTTACCGCCAATACAAAGTTCCTCATTTCTCGACTAGAAAGCGCCATAGTGTTCAAGGAGCTTAGATATCTAACCTCCTTGACTTTCATAGTGATTCAAGGAACAACGAAATTCGACATGCAAGCTACCCTCTGTGTGTCAAATTACAAAGCTTGCACCCGGCACCGAGACCATACGATATTATTATTTTTATGTATTATTAATTGAATCAAGTGAGCTGCCTCGGACGTGGGCCGTTCGTGGTGTAATTGGTTCGCGTAGCCTACATGACAGGAATGCAAGGATTTTGGTTGGTGTCTCTGCGGCTGTCATGTTTTCAACTAATATCCTTCAAAATTATTAATTAATGTTTTAGATGTAGAAGGATGGAAAGTAGTCTATGCTATTTCCTCGAAAATCAGTACAAAGTAATTGTAGTTGTTGTTGATTTATTTAGGGGCTTTGCGACATTGTGTCCATGTAACCCCGTGTAGACTATTCGAAGGTGTGTGGAATCTGTGTAATGCTCTGTGCCATTGTATTGCTGTAACTTATTTGTGTGTATTTTTAATGGTTGAAGTATCAGAAGCCATTTTTCTGTGTTGCCTAGTTCTATTAAAGAAAGCTTTTCAGTCGGTCAACACAAATTGTGCCCAATTAGGCTACATTACGCGGTAAAACAATTATTTATACACCCTAACCTAAAAGGAATATTACATGAGAGATTTATTTAATTTATCACAAAGTAGCCTACACACTTTTTGATACTTGTTTTCCCGCCTAATGGAATAGGGCACAATGTGTGTTGATCGATTGGAAAGCTTTCTATAGCCTAGTAGGTATTTGTAATTTGGAGTTAGGATTTAATAAGAGGTGGCCGTGGCCATAATTTAGGTACCATCCCGGCATTTGTCTGCAGTAGAAATGGGAATTTTCCTCCAGATTTCTTCCACACTTCCTCTAGGTAATTTCTGGGATGGTAGACTACCATATTTCAAGTGTAGGCCTACCTCACTTTTCATTTTATCACTTCAAATGATCTTGTCGACTTCATCGTTATGCTTAGGTCTAACGTTATGCGTCACGGTTACGGCGTGTATGACGTCATCATGTTGTTCAGTGCATATGCACCGAGTCTGAGTTTATTCCTGGGGTCTGGCGTTATGCGAACGGAGACGGCGAGTGCGTGACGTCATGCAGCCCCCGCGCGGGAAGCCTAAGGTAAAGGGTAATGGAGTCTGTTGAGTCTGAGTTTACTCCTGGGTTCTGGCGTTTTGCGAACGGAGACGGAGATTTGTGACGTCATGCAGGCCCCGCGCGGGAAGCCTAAGTTAAAGGGTAATGGAGTCTGTTGGGTCTGAGTTTACTCCTGAGGTCTGGCGTTATGCGATACGGAGACGGCGAGTGCGTGACACCATGCAGCAGAGTGCAAAGAGCCCTCCTGAGCCTTTCTAACATGTGTAGCATTTGTAGCATGCGTCATTTGAAATGATATAAAGTCTAGTCTCTCAGACTGACTGTATCTTTTATTAACTTATTAGTGCAATACACCCTACTGCAATCATCATGCAAACACAGGCTATCAAACAAATCAAACTAGCATTCGTGGCTGTTACCTTGGAAGTCGGAGTTAGTTTCCTAGCTCAGCCAAGAAATGTAATTCTGGTCTGAAGGCTGGAACGGAGTTCACTCAGATTCGTGAGGCAAAACTGACAAGAGATAGGTTTAATCTACTTCAGCCAACCTGAAAGTAGTTCTTCATGGTTTTCTACATCTATCCAGGTGAATGCCAGGGTGGTACCTAGATAATGATGAAGATGATGATTTTAATATTGTCATTTGGACTTTCACGGCCCGTTTTACTGTTCATAATGTTGAATTTTGGGCTTATGCCGTGTTTTATTATATTAATATTCGACGCGTTTCGAAAGAAACCATGTCTTCCTTCGTCAGGAATAATATGGAATACGACAATGTTGCTAAGAGAAAGCAACGAAGAACATATAGAAGGTGCCCAAAGATGGACGCCATTATAGCCCCATGTTAGGGACAACGGAAAGCAGCAGTGAATTACTTTCTCAGGGTTCTGATAATAGGTAGCCAGGATTCACTGAGATTGTAGCCGGTGTCGCGGTTGAAATTATCTGGGTGTTTACGCATTTCAACCGCCTCCCTGATGATTCTGGGACGATATTGCTTTATACGGGCAAGAACATCCACTCCTTGGAACATGACATCATGGCCAGGTGTTAAAGCATGATCGGCAACAGCTGATTTATCAGGTTGAATGAGCCTGATACATCTATTATGTTCCTTAATGCGAGTGCATATTGTTCTCGAAGTCTGCCCGATGTAAACCTTGCCACAAGTACAGGGAACTCTGTAGATACCCGGTTGTTGCAATTTAGGCAAACTGTACTTAGTTGGTCGCAGGAGTTGCCTAATCTTAACAGAAGTTCCAAATACAGTCCGTATGTTGTACCGACGTAGGATTTTAGCAATACGATCCGTCGTGTTATGTATGTACGGAAGGTAAGCAGTTCCTCTTACATCTCTTTTCTCAACTGACGTCCTATTATTATTTGTTGGCTTCAGAACCGTAGAAATCAAAGCCTTGCTATAACCGTTGCTCTCAAAGGTGGTTCGCCGAGTGTTAATTTCTTCTTGTAAAGAAGACACTTCACAAATCCTCTTAGCCCTGGTAGTTAGAGTTGTAAGGATACCATGTTTCTGGGCAGGGTGATGGTGAGAACTTGCGTGGAGATATCTATTGGTGTGTGTTGGCTTACGAAAAACGCTGTGTCCTAAAGATCCATCCTCTTTCTTGGTGACGAGAACATCTAAAAAAGGTATTTTGCCGTCAGATTCCTTTTCCATGGTGAAACAAATAGAAGGGTGCTGGAGATTAAGGTGATCCAGGAAATGGCTAAGATTTTCCTCACCTTCCGTCCAAACAACGAACGTGTCATCCACATAACGCCACCAGATCTTCGGTTTGAAAGGAGCCGACGACAAAGCTTTCTCTTCAAAGTTCTCCCTGAAGAAATTAGCCACAACAGGAGAGAGAGGATTACCCATGGCCACACCATCAGTCTGCTCATAAAAATCCCCATTCCATAGAAAGTAGGAGGAGGTCATGCAGTGATAAAAAAAAGTCTTGTGATGTCTTCAGGAAAAAAGCCATTAATGAGAGACATAACACCATCAATAGGTACTCTCGTAAACAGAGACACCACGTCGAGACTCACTAGGATATCACCCGGCTGAAGTGTTATAGCTTTCAACTTTTCCACGTAGTGTGTGGAATCCTTAATGTACGAAGGCGTGTTACCCAGAAGCGGCTGATGTAGTCTACCTAGGTATTTGGAAAGGGCATATGTAGGAGAACCAATCGTACTAACAATAGGTCTAAGAGGGACATCTTCCTTATGTATTTTAGGTAGACCATAGAGTCTCGGAGGAATAGCATCCCCTGGAAGGAGAGTCTTCGCTGCATCCGCTGGAATAGATGATTGCTTGATCAATTTGACGGTGACATTTGAGTAGCGAGTAGTAGGATCACGACTATTAATCCTATATACAGGATCTGATAAAAAAGACGAGATCTTGGAATCATAATCAACCTTATCCAACATCACTGTCGCGTTACCCTTGTCAGCGGGGAGAACGATAATATCAGAATTGTCCCTTAGATCTTTAAGTGCCCGGCTTTCGCCTTGTTTTAAGTTGGTGTTAGGTGGCTTAGCGGTCTTGAGAACTCGGGAACACTCTTGCCTGGCTTCCTCGGCCTCTTCAGGTGTGAGGTGATGTACCGAGGATTCTACGGATGTAATAAGTTCTTCAATAGGAATTCTTCTTGGCGCTCTCCTGTTGTGGCTAATTTCTTCATGGAGAACTTTGAAGAGAAAGCTTTGTCGTCGGCTCCTTTCAAACCGAAGATCTGGTGGCGTTATGTGGATGACACGTTCGTTGTTTGGACGGAAGGTGAGGAAAATCTTAGCCATTTCATGGATCACCTTAATCTCCAGCACCCTTCTATTTTTTTACCATGGAAAAGGAATCTGACGGCAAAATACCTTTTTTAGATGTTCTCGTCACCAAGAAAGAGGATGGATCTTTAGGACACAGCGTTTTTCGTAAGCCAACACACACCAATAGATATCTCCACGCAAGTTCTCACCATCACCCTGCCCAGAAACATGGTATCCTTACAACTCTAACTACCAGGGCTAGGAGGATTTGTGAAGTGTCTTCTTTACAAGAATAAATTAACACTCTGCGAACCACCTTTGAGAGCAACGGTTATAGCAAGGCTTTGATTTCTACGGTTCTGAAGCCAACAAATAATAATAGGACGTCAGTTGAAAAAAGAGATGTAAGAGGAACTGCTTACCTTCCGTACATACATAACACGACGGGTCGTATTGCTAAAATCCTACGTCGGTACAACATACGGACTGTATTTGGAACTTCTGTTAAGATTAGGCAACTCCTGCGACCAACTAAGGACAGTTTGCCTAAATTGCAACAACCGGGTATCTACAGAGTTCCCTGTACTTGTGGCAAGGTTTACATCGGGCAGACTTCGAGAACAATATGCACTCGCATTAAGGAACATAATAGATGTATCAGGCTCATTCAACCTGATAAATCAGCTGTTGCCGATCATGCTTTAACACCTGGCCATGATGTCATGTTCCAAGGAGTGGATGTTCTTGCCCGTATAAAGCAATATCGTCCCAGAATCATCAGGGAGGCGGTTGAAATACGTAAACACCCAGATAATTTCAACCGCGACACCAGCTACAATCTCAGTGAATCCTGGCTACCTATTATCAGAACCCTGAGAAAGTAATTCACTGCTGCTTTCCGTTGTCCCTAACATGGGGCTATAATGGCGTCCATCTTTGGGCACCTTATGTTCTTCGTTGCTTTCTCTTAGCAACATTGTCGTATTCCAGATTATTCCTGACGAAGAAAGACATGGTTTCTTTCAAAACGCGTCGAATATTAATATAATAACACGGCATAAGCCCAAAATTCAACATTATGAATAGTAACACGGGCCGTGAAAGTCTAAATGACAATATTAGAAACCTCTATGGGGAGGATATTTTCCGACTGATGTCTAGATTTAGTAGGTTACGACGCAAGAAGGTGTGTCTAATCTCTTCACTCGCTTTTCTCCTTAGATGCCGGGATCATGATATTCTACCGAATTTTGTTATGTTGAAGCATACCTTCAGAACACCTAAGGCAACGAGAATCTATCGTCGTGCAAGCTAGGCGATATTGATAGAGAGGTTACAGCATACTCGTAAGCAGTTGAATTTTATTTCGAGGGAGTTACTACAGCTACATCTACGCCTCTCGAACTTCGTAAGTGAGGAATTATGGAAGATCTTTGATCGTATTTCTTCAGGGCAAGCTAACAGCGTTCTAGATCAGGTGAGAGACAGACATATTTCCAAATATGATAGGTTATGTCAGTTGCAGAAATCTCAAGCCATTAGACTTGATGCTAACAAGGTTGTCGTAAATTTGTCCAGCAAGCCCCTAAATGATACACAACAGGCAGTTCTCGCTAATGGTCTCAATTTTGCTGTAGCGCCTAGAAGAATTCCCATTGAAGAACTTATTACATCCGTAGAATCCTCGGTACATCACCTCACACCTGAAGAGGCCGAGGAAGCCAGGCAAGAATGTTCCCGATTTCTCAAGACCGCTAAGCCACCTAACACCAACTTAAAACAAGGCGAAAGCCGGGCACTTAAAGATCTAAGGGACAATTCTGATATTATCGTTCTCCCCGCTGACAAGGGTAACGCGACAGTGGTGTTGGATAAGGTTGATTATGATTCCAAGATCTCGTCTTTGTTATCAGATCCTGTATATAGGATTAATAGTCGTGATCCTACTATTCGCTACTCAAATGTCACCGTCAAATTGATCAAGCAATCATCTATTCCAGCGGATGCAGCGAAGACTCTCCTTCCAGGGGATGCTATTCCTCCGAGACTCTATGGTCTTCCTAAAATACATAAGGAAGATGTCCCTCTTAGACCTATTGTTAGTACGATTGGTTCTCCTACATATGCCCTTTCCAAATACCTAGATAGACTACTTCAGCCGCTTCTGGGTAACACGCCTTCGTACATTAAGGATTCCACACACTTCGTGGAAAAGTTGAAAGCTATAACACTTCAGCCGGGTGATATCCTAGTGAGTCTCGACGTGGTGTCTCTGTTTACGAGAGTACCTATTGATGGTGTTATGTCTCTCATTAATGGCTTTTTTCCTGAAGACATCACAAGACTTTTTTATCACTGCATGAACGCCTCCTACTTTCTATGGAATGGGAATTTTTATGAGCAGACTGATGGTGTGGCCATGGGTAGTCCTCTCTCTCCTGTTGTGGCTAATTTCTTCATGGAGAACTTTGAAGAGAAAGCTTTGTCGTCGGCTCCTTTCAAACCGAAGATCTGGTGGCGTTATGTGGATGAAACGTTCGTTGTTTGGACGGAAGGTGAGGAAAATCTTAGCCATTTCCTGGATCACCTTAATCTCCAGCACCCTTCTATTTGTTTCACCATGGAAAAGGAATCTGACGGCAAAATGCCTTTTTTAGAAGTTCTCGTCACCAAGAAAGAGAATGGATCTTTAGGACACATCGTTTTTCGTAAGCCAACACACACCAATAGATATCTCCACGCAAGTTCTCACCATCACCCTGCCCAGAAACATGGTATCCTTACAACTCTAACTACCAGGGCTAGGAGGATTTGTGATGTGTCTTCTTTACAAGAAGAAATTAACACTCTGTGAACCACCTTTGAGAGCAACGGTTATAGCAAGGCTTTGATTTCTACGGTTCTGAAGCCAACAAATAATAATAGGACGTCAGTTGAGAAAAGAGATGTAAGAGGAACTGCTTACCTTCCGTACATACATAACACGACGGATCGTATTGCTAAAATCCTACGTCGGTACAACATACGGACTGTATTTAGAACTTCTGTTAAGATTAGGCAACTCCTGCGACCAACTAAGGACAGTTTGCCTAAATTGCAACAACCAGGTATCTACAGAGTTCCCTGTACTTGTGGCAAGGTTTACATCGGGCAGACTTCGAGAACAATATGCACTCGCATTAAGGAACATAATAGATGTAGGCTATCAGGCTCATTCAACCTGATAAATCAGCTATTGCCGATCATGCTTTAACACCTGGCCATGATGTCATGTTCCAAGGAGTGGATGATCTTGCCCGTATAAAGCAATATCGTCCCAGAATCATCAGGGAGGCGGTTGAAATACGTAAACACCCAGATAATTTCAACCGCGACACCGGCTACAATCTCAGTGAATCCTGGCTACCCATTATCAGAACCATGAGAAAGTAATTCACTGCTGCTTTCCGTTGTCCCTAACATGGGGCTATAATGGCGTCCATCTTTGGGCACCTTCTATATGCTCTTCGTTGCTTTCTCTTAGCAACATTGTCGTATTCCAGATTATTCCTGACGAAGAAAGACATGGTTTCTTTCGAAACGCGTCGAATATTAATATAATAAAACACGGCATAAGCCCAAAATTCAACATTATGAATGATGATTTTAGTTTATGTGTACAGTGAGGGCATCTGCCCCTAGAATGGTACCTAAATTAAGTCCACAGCCACTCCCTACCGAAATCCTATTCCCAACTACAAATACACACTATAGCACCGCCATCACAATGACACAAGTTATCAGATAGATTTCACGCACACACAAATACACGGGGCTAATAACAAGATTCCCCAGTCCCAAATGAAGTTACAAGAATAAAAACCAATGTTGTTGAGATACCCTCCGATCAACTACCATATTACAATAAACAAAATAAATTATGTATACCAAAGTACCGTTATTGATGTTGTTGTTGCTCCAATTAAGGGCTAATAGCACCACTGGTCATCAGCCCTATTCTTAAAAATCAGCTTCTATTTACACTCTCTTTAACGACATTCCAAAAAGTTCCCGTAGGAAGTTATGCAGGAATCAGCACCCTTTGAAGTAAATATGGAGAAGTCTGGGCATCAACAAGCAACGCTCCCATGGAGTTATTAGTGTTCGGAAAATAAAAGTTGAAAGAATGGTGACCTAATAGAAAATATGGGAATAGAAAAACATTGTTAAATCTTTCATACTATAAGGGACAGAGAGAGATCACATTTCTCGCTGATCCCTAAGCCAAACACACAGCAGAAGTTATTATCATTCTGTTTAAGCTCCAACATTTTCTCCGGAAGACATAATGCTGTTATTGTCTTCCTTGCTGAAAGAATGTTTCAGCAGCACGCAGGGTTGTTTATTGATCTAACCAAGAAATGAACTGAGTGGCAAGTTCAACACACAAGATTTACTGCTGTTTTTCTTAGTGGCGTTTCAATATCTTAGAACCTTATCACACCCTGTCTTCGTTCATATAGAGGAGAATGAAATGAAGAAAACCTTGGATAAAAGAAAGCAAAAATCATAAAACGTGACAGGGGCTGTATGTGTGTGGTTGGAGGCTGTGGATAAGAATACAAACAGCCTCCGAGTTGGGGGAGTTGGAGTCCATTTCCTTCGCACATGACCTGACTCTGTGAAACACACTCAACATTATGACCGCTAGCTCTAACCCTTATCACACGCAGGCATTCTCCTACACCCTCCCCCCCCCCCTCCATTTCTCCCTCCCCCGCTTTACATTACGGCTAAGTTAACCCTTTTTTCTTTCCGTACGCCCTCTATGACACACCGTCAGCTAAAGACAGACGGGGGTTATAATTCGCTCTGGATTAGGAAAGGGTTGAGAAGCCTGGCGACAGGGAGAGTCACTATCGCAAATTAGAGGTCCTGATAAATGGCTGATGAGAAGTCGCACACCACAGCATTTCGTCCGCCCACCCCTTCTGGATGGAAGGCTTCATAAATAACTCTGTCTTATCATTTCAGACAAGGAGCTGCGGCATCTCAAAATATTACATTTCCTTGTATGACCTGATAGAAGTCACATGATAACTTTTAACCTCTATACAAGGGTGTCTGTCTGTTAGGGATTGTATCCTCAAATAGTACCGCCACTAGGTTATGTGGGTAGATACCCACAAAAATCCCAGGCAGCACTATATTGAGGCGTACTATGCAAGATGAGGAGTGAGGTAGTTTGCCATTGCTTTCTTCACTGAGTCAGAACAGCGGTACTAACCCTATGAGTAGAACCTTTCACAGCATCCACAGGCACTGACTGTGCCCTAAATGTCATTACTAAGCACCACCCATACCTCAGTAGCGTTCATATAATCACAGCCATGAGTGAGACTGAGACTGAGACATTTTACTCTAGCCTGTGCCAACAGACAAATGCAAATGTACACATTAATACAATACTGTGCTAGATTTAAACTGGAAGCAGTGGATTTTCATTTTCATCATCGTTTCACATTTATATTAAGTTACTACACAACAAAAATTGATCTCAATGTAAATCACTTAAACAATGAATTCCAAATACAAAAATATATTAAACCCCAAATAAAATATTCAAAACACAAGCCGCTGGAGCGACTGCCGGCCACTTGGCGGTCGACAATCTCCCACGGCGGAGCACACTTCTTTTCTAAATTGTATTATCAATTAACAAGAACCACCAACATTTTAAATATTACGGTTGGTTGGTTCCTTAGTTTAGGGGCTGCGACAACGCGGTCATGTAGCCCCGTGTACTTTGGGTGTGTGTAGAATCTGTCTGATAACCGGTGTTAATTGTGATGACTGTATTAGTGTGTGTATCTGTTTTATTAATTCAAGTAAGGACTGCAACTTTGAATTTTTCAAATAGTTCCTGCTTTTGCCACCAAACGCCACCGTCAACGACTACTAGGCCAAATTCAGAACTTAGCTACTAGACGCCACCGCAGTCGGCTCTTGGCAACGAACGTAGCAACCTAAGAGCGTTGTTTACATTCTTAACCTCTACAATTTAGTTTCACACAGGTGTAATTAGTGGAAAGTTCTTTAACATGCCATAAATCTATGACATGGGACCGCCGGCTTTACTTCCCCTCCGAAGGAAGGCATACTGAGGGATTTTTAACGCTTTTAAAAAATCCGACGGCTTTGGCCGGGTTTGAACCCGCTATCTTGGGCATAGAAGCTCAGCATGCTACCAACTACGCCACCGAAGCCGCCTTTAAATATTACCTCCTCCCCATTAATAACCAGAGCAAGCTGCACATTGTTGCACCGGTACCGCTCGCAGCTAACGGCTGTATTCGAACAGATTGGAAAGGCAATTTAATCAAACACGGTTGAAAGATCAAAACGGCAGAGGCATAGCCTAAGTTACATTAAACACATTTGAGATAGGCTATATTGTTTTATGAATAGTTAATTTTGTTGTTAATTCATCTTAACTGGCTGTGTGGCTCAGCGGCACGTTCTCGCCTGCTGTTCCATTGTTGCAGGATCGAATCCTACGAGGGGTGCTGGTAAAGATCCCGGCACCTCGACGTCTCTAAAAGCAGCAGTAGTTAAGAGGGACGTAAGACCAATAATAATTCATTTAGGGGATTTGCGACATGGTGGTCATTTAGCCCCGTGTAACCTAATTGGGTTTGTGTAGAATTTATCTGATAACCTGTGTTATTGTGGTATCTGTAGCACTGTGTGTGTATTTGTAATTTAGGTGAGAGTTGAGAAGGAGGAGGCCGTGGCCATAAATTAAGTATTATCCCGGAATTTGCCTGAATAGAGAAGTGGAAAACCACGGAAAACCACTTCCAGGATGGTTGACATGGGAATCGAGCCGACCTCTTCTAAGTTTTTGACTCAGGGTCAGATGACCTCGAAGTTTCTCCCCTTAAAACAACAATAACTATCTAACTAACTCAGTTTTGCCTCACGAAACTGAGTGTACCCCGTTTCAGCCCTCAGACTAGAAATACATTTCTTGGCAGAGCCGGGAATCGAATTCGGACCCCCGGGACAGCAGCCAAGAATGTTAGCCACTACACCACGAGTTAGTCTAATTTCAATCTTAATATTATTTATAACTTAGCCAATAAGTTGAGATTAGGGTACAACCAAATTTACAATTATTTTATGCTCTTACCAAAGCAACACTTTCTAAATTTTTATTGGCTTTTTTCGTGAGGGGCTGGAGCCCCCTCAGCACCCCCCTTATATACGCCCCTGCGTAGTGTAGTGGTTAGCATTGTTGGCTGCCACCTGAGAGGCCTGGATTCTATTTCCTTCCCTGCCAAGGAATTGAATTCTCGTTTGTAGTAAGCCTACTGGAACGGTATCGTTAACATGCAAATCACCCACATTGTGCCAGTTGAAAAGACTTGCACCAGGACAGTGGACTACGTGAGTTTAAAATCTAGCCTTTTTTCTGTATTTATGCCGTGTCTTTTGTGGGTTTCATCTAGGTTTAACAAGTTAGGCTTCAGCTTCTAAAGATATCTTCTGTTAAGTACACAATTAGGCCTACATGTTACAAATTCATCGATGTTTGTAGAAGAGCTATGCTGAATATTAAGAGCTCTTGTTTTACTATGCTCGTCACGAAGCGATCTGTTTCCAGCAATTACTCCAGACACCGTAGCCTATGTAAATAGCAAACCTCGTTACGGGTAAGGGCCGAGGCACGCCCTTAACAGCTTCCCCGTGTCGCAGCATCTCTTCTCGAGGTCTCACGGTCCAATAATGTCCACAATGTGATTTTGAGCGTGAGCTCATATACTCTATGCTGATGTTTGCCGGCGCGACTCCACATAAAGCGGGCAAACAGAGGAATATTATGTGCGGCGTACAAACTCCATTATACAACCCTTTACAACTCAACACACAGTATTCCCGTGTTATCGTGCGCTCTGCCAGTACAGGCGATACAGGAGAGGTCATTGAATCCTGTGAGTATTATCTTTTGGCAGGACTTCAGGGATTGTGGTTACAATTTGTGATGCAGTATGCTATTAATCTATTAAACAATACTATTAAATAATCCATTATTTTTCGTTTCCTTTCCTACAAACACAGAGTGCTCCATTAGAAGTGATAGACAATTTCACTTATTTAGGTAGTGAAATATCTAGTGAGGGTATGAAAACAGATGAGATTACCAAGAGGCTCCAAAAAGGAGAAAATTTTTGTCAAACAATAAAAAAATAGAAATGTTTTAGAAAAAGCAAAACTCCTCATGTATAAGACTTAGCATATTACTCACCCATGTCACGTATGGAGCAGAAACATGGACATGACGGAAAGGGACTGGAGCAGGTGAAATGAGGTTTCTCAGAGCAGTTAAAGGGAAAACAAAATTGGACAGAATAAAGAAATGTAGAAATTAGAAAAGAACTAAATCAGGAAAGTATGAGAGGGGGGGGGGGGGGGTAGGGGGAGGGGGAGGGGGGGGGGGTAGAGAAAAAGAGACAACGCTGGTATGGACATGTTAAGAGGATGAGCGGGCAAAGGTTACCAAAAATAATAGAACTTAAGATCGATGGAAGAACACCTCGAGGGCGCCCAAGAATGCGCTGGAATACAGGAGTGAGAGTCTGTATAGGTATACTGTAAAAATACAGGCTGATACTTATCCGGTTGTCTTCCTAACTGGAGCTTCAAGCAGTTTTCGTGTTCACTCTGACACCAGTTCTGGTGTACTACATTTAGCATACACCGACAGTTGCATTACCAACAATGCAACTAAATAATTGTACATATTGTATATATTTTTCACCTGTATTCTCAAACATAGATGTTATAGCCTAAGTGTAATGGATCTGATGATGATCGCTTGACGATCAAAACTGGTCATCCTAGTGTATTTATTAACCTCATATAATTTATTTCAGGATTAGGGCATAACCCAGCTCTATTTGGGTACATTCGTGTTGACCGACTGAAAAGCACCAAACTTTTGTTTACTTAGGCAACACTGAAAAATGGCTTCAAACCTCACAACATTCATTCTATATAAATGTCCGAAATATAACTATCGCCTCTTCTTTATTTTTAGCCTATTTTCAATTTGGAAAAAATAGGCTTATGAGATCACCTTTTGTCCGTGTGTGTGTGCGTGTGTGTGTGTGAGAGAGAGAGGCGTGTGTTTGTGTCCCCCTAATAAAATCTAAACGGCTGGAGCGATATCAATGAAACTCGGTAAGTTCATAGTACAATTCCGGGCGACCTCGACCGTGCCCTTCAAATTTTGTTACATCTCACCAATCCAACATGGCGGCTGTGCGAAGTATTTCACCACCATTCAATATCTCCCAAACTATTCCCGATATCACCCTGGAATTTCTTACGGTGATAAAGGGAGCTACTAGAGGTTCACCTACGAAACTTTTGAAAAACTGGTAACTACAAAACCAACATGGCGGCCACGCGAATTAGCGACTTTTAAATAGACGTTTCTCGCTATTTAACCAACCAAACGCAATAAAACTTGGTACAGTATAGACTATGTTTATACACATTGTAATGCACCGACATCTAACTTCGTTCAATCGTTTACATAACCACAAGATGGCGGATGTGCGAAATATTTCACCGGCATTCTATATCTCTGAACCTATTAGCGGTATCACCCTGAAATTTTGTACGGAGATAAAGGGCACTACTGGAAGTTCATCTATAAGACTTTCATAAAACGGTTAACTACAAAACGAACATGGCGGCCAAGCGAATTTGAAAATTTTAAATAGACCTTTCTGGCGATGTAATGTTCCAAACGCAATGAAATCTGGTACAGAAAATGTCCATACATATTGTAATGCACTGGTATCTAATTTAGTTCAATTGTTTACATAACCTCAAGATGGCGGCTGTGCGAATTTCGAAAATTAAGTTTTTATTTCTTGTGTCGTAATCATGCGATCGAAGTGAAAGTTTGAATAATAAACCTACGCAATAATTTTCCTTTATTGGTACATAACTCTATGGCCTATACAATTAACAATCCATCATGGCGACCATCCGGAATATTTAGACGGCTCTGAATATCTACGAATCTATTATAGCAATCAAACTGAATTCTTTTATGTTCATAGGGGCTACGAACTTAAGTTCGCCTATAGGACTTAAAATAACCTGGTGATCACAAATCCAACATGGCGGCGACGCGAAGTAAAAATATTCACATGGACGTTTCTCGAAATTTAACCATCCGAGTGCAGTGAAACTTGGTACAGTAAATCCTTATACGAATGTTAATCCACTGGCATCTAATTTATTTCAATTGTATCCATAACCACAAGATGGCAGCAGTGCGAAATTTTACAATCTCGTTTTTACTTCTTGTGTCCTAATCATGCGATTGAAGTTTGAATGCTACACAATAATCTTCATGTAACAGTACATAACTCTAGGACCTACATATATATAATCCAACATGGCGACCATCCGAAATATTTAGTCGGTTCTCAATATCTACGAATTGCTCGTATTACAGCAATCAAACTGAAATTTTGTATGTTGGTAGAGGCAATTAACATAAGTAGGATATATGGAAATAGGCTGTATAGTTCTTCACGGAACTACTTGTTTTATTCCTATTCTAATTCTTATTCTTATTCTGATAATTTTAAACAACGTTAAGAAACGTATTTACAGTTCATTGGTATAAAGTATTTTGTTGTATGGAGCAGAAACTTGGACGTTAAACTGACAGCAAGCAAACAAATTATTAGTAACAAAGATGGATTATTGGAGGAGGGCGGCAAGAAAATCAAGATTGGATAAAATTATAAATACGAGAATCAGGGAAATTATGCAGGTAAAAAATAAGTAGCCTACTAGACGTGGTTGAAGATTACAATGTTTTGGACATGTGAAAAGGATGCAGAGTAGTAGAATTCCAAATTTAATGTTACATTGGCAAGCTGAAGGCAAATGGAAACGGGTTAAACCAAGAGAACAATGGATGGATGGTGTAAAGAGAAGCATGGCTACCAGAAGCTTAAACGAGGAAGATGCTGAAGACCGAAATTTGTGGAGGAGTAGGGTATTTTTGGGTTGAAGGAAAACTAGCCTACTGTATTGTAGAATATTCCTTCTTTCTCCCGAATTTGGCCGCCTGTGGACCGCATGGAACCTAAGGCTTTCTGGTTAATCTCCTCTTCTCTTCCCAAAACCTCTTCATTCGTTCACTTCTGATCTTTCGCTCCCCCTCGGATATTACCACTTTGGCTCTAATTTTAGGTGTTTTCTCCTCGAACATCTTGATGTCAATTCGGTTACTAAACTCTTTTCTGATGTGGATCACATCCACTGTGAGTCCACTTTCCTTGGCGACTTTTTTAACCTCTTCTACCTACTTAGTTGTAGCCTTCAGCTCTGTAATATACTTGAATATCCTCTTAGTCAGTTGGTTCCCGTCCATTCTCACCAAATGTCCGTAGAATTTCAACCTTCGCTTCCGCATTGTGACAGTATTTTTTCAGTGTGTTTATAGAGGTCATCATTCTTTCTGTTCTTCGATGTCCCGTTAGCAGTTTTCTGTGGTCCTAAAATTTTCCGCAAAATTTTCCTCTCCTTTTTTTCCAGTTCCTGAAGATCCCCTTTTTTATTCAGTGTCAAGCACTCCGAGGCGTACAGACCCTCTGGCTTTACTACTGTGCCATAGTGTCTGTAGAATATTTCTAATAAAGAAGAAGAATATTCTTCTTCTTTTTATTATTATGCTTATTTTTATTTTTTGTGGTAGGCAATCAAACGTAACCTACTTCTACGGGCGAATATGGTTAACGAGAATTCCATGACCAGAATGTGATCAACGGTGGTAGATAACGTTTTGGAATGATTCTTGTCCTGTGTTTGACACCAACCTCTCACAGGTTTCAGGAGGTAATGAAGGTTCCATGATGTCGGAACGAGAGTGTACTCTAAATGTTCTCTACCACAAGCACTCTCCACTTTTAATTAAAGCCAGCCCGGCCCTCCTACTCCTACTCCAACTCCTGTTCCTGCAGAATTTGCATGGCTTGATGATCCACGCGGCCCGGCGCCAGATAAAAAGTTCATTAGTTCTGCTGGCATGGCGTGGCCTATCTCCGGGCGCTGGAGTTTGCTCGCGCCAAATAGCTGGAGATTAACGAAACAGGTTCTTCGAGCGGCTAACCACGCACCAGCTACCTTTGATTACATCCCATATCAAGCCTCATGCCTGGAAAAGTTGGCATGACAAGTTATAACAGGGAGAGGGAGGAGGGTGATTATTATATTCAGCTGAAAGGCTTGATGAAACTTTGACTGGCTGCGTGGCGTAGTGGCAACGTTCTCGCCTGCTGTTCCCAAGGTTGCAGGATCAAATCCTGGTGCAGTCACTTGGCATTTGAGGTGTGCAGTAGGTTACTGGCACGTTAAAGAACCCTTTCGAAGCACATTCCCAGCAGCATGGCGTATCTAAGAGCCACCCTAATCTCTATTATTAGCCTACCTGTATTAATACAGTATTATTATTATTAGTCTATTATTATTATTATTATTATTATTGATGAAACTTCGCCACCTTCTGTGGTCTCAGGTTGCGTATAGAGACCCCACGCCCAGTGTCCTACGTTTGAATCTTGGCACTACCACAGTGTTGCCAATTAGCTAAGTAACTTAGTAGTCAGGTCGCCTCCGTAGCGTAGCGGTCAGCATGGTTAGTTGCCGCCCCGGAGGTCCTGGGTTCAATTCCCGGCTCTGCCACGAAATTTTTGAAAAGTGGTATGAGGACTGGAACGGGGTCTACTCAGCCTTGGGTGGCCCAAATGAGTAGAGGGGGTTCGATTCCCACCTCAGCCATCCTCGAAGTGGTTTTCTGTGGTTTCCCACTTCGTCTTCGGGCAAATGCCGGGATGGTACCTACTGTAAGGCCACGGCCGCTTCCTTCCCTCTTCCTAGGCTATCCATCCCAATCTTCCATCCCTTCCCATCCCTCATGAGGCCCCTGTTCGCTTTGCAGGTGAGGCCGCCTGGGCGAAGTGCTGATCACACCTCCCCAGTTGTATCCATCCCGACCAGATGTTCCAAGCTCCAGGACACTGCCCATAGAGGCGGTAGTGGAGGGTTCCCTCGCTGAGTCCGTGGGAACCACCAACCTAGAGGGTAAATTGACTAAATAAAAAAATAAAAAAAACTTAGTAGTCACAATCTCGGGATTCCAATGTTATCAATACAGAAAAAGATGTCAATTTTCGATTTGTTCCCCAATTATATTTTTTTAATCAATTAGTCCATTATACTTCTAAAGTTTTGCGATTTTTGTGAGTACTTTTAATCTGTGTGTGAATCCTGTTTGAATAGTTAACTTCTATCGTAGCGAGCTTTTGAAGTGTTGTGGACTGATTTGTTAATAACCCTTACTTATCAAATTTCTTCTTTACTTGGAGAACTTTTGTAGTTGGTTCGTTACGTGAAACACTTAAACAAACACTTAAATGTAACTGATTTGAAACTGTGTTGTTATAGACTTAGCTGATTTGCGGCTGTTCGTGTACTGATGTCCACTCACTGCACGTCTCACTGAGGACAACTCGTTACAATGTTTAATTTTAAAACTGCAGTAGCTTAATAATTGTAAATACTGTTGTACATACTGTAAATGTTAGGCCTATGTAGCCTACTGTACATATCCATTGAACCTAAAGAAAGCCTTAGTGAGCAAGATATGATGATGGTCGCTTGATGGACGAAACCAGTCGCCCAATTTAGTCCCAATTTTGTGCGAAGTGTTTTATTAAGAGTATAAATAATTCATGTAATTTATTTCAAGAAATAGGAAATTAATTGTAATTCCCCGCCCAATCTAATTTGGGCACACTTGTGTTGACCTAATTAAAAGCTTCTAATAACACACACGTCTATGAAGAACAGTTACGTCACAAACCTCTAAATGACAAACAACAACATAAAATGCAATCACTGACTGAAATAATCCAGGTCTTTGTTGGAAGACGGCTGGGAGAAAGATATCATATCAGATTCCTGTAGTGGTTGTTGTTGTTGTTGTTGTTGTTGTTATTTGAGGGATTTAACAAGTAGGTCATCTGCCTTTACTTTTTAAAACACTGGCTTTGACAACCTTTAAAAATCAAGTGTTGCTAAAACATACTGGAGATGTTTTGTGGATAAGCTGCTCTTCCGAATGAAGTACAGTAGGCCTAATGCTGTAGGCAACTCTTTTTCGAATTAACATTTCGTAGAACTGAGTGGCCCCTTTGTTTCAGTCCACACTTACGCCATACCTGGTATTGGTAGGCGTCAGTTGTTATCTGCTCATATCTCTGTGTAGGTGGTCCCCACGTGGTCGTGGGATTTAATGACCAATCTTAGCCTCGTGTACAGTTACCGTCTCGGCGAACGTGCTCAAAGAGCGCGGTGTCCACAAAGAGTGACCCACGGTGGCCAGGATGCATGACTTTATTTATTTATTTATTTATTTATGTATTTATTTTATTTATGTATTTATTTGTTTATTTATTTATTTGGTGGTGAGCAATACACGTATTTGATTTATTGTTTATTTGGGATATCTTGAAAAACATGGAGGTCAAAATTATCTACAGTAAGTTTGATTCAAGTTATGATTGTTTATCTTAGTAATGACAATTTAATTATTTAATAAATTTAACGTCCTTAAATCACTATATAAACAATAATGAGAAACATTTGAAACATTTTGGGAATTTTCATATTTTTTTACCTTTAGGCTATAATGATTTATCCAGATTGGTGAAGGTTCTCTTAATTTATGTTTCACCGTCTTCAGCATCCAAAAAGAAACTTCACAAATACGAACGTCCAATTGAAGAAGTCATATTCTGAGCTTGTGAATAAATTGCTGGGAAATGATTTCACTTTATGATTTTGAAATGAAATTCAATGACCACGCTGCCCCAAAGCCCATAAATGAATTAATAAGAACAATACGATCAGACTTCTTCATTTCTTTCTTTCTTTCTTTCTTTCTTTCTTTCATTCATTTCTCTCTCTCTCTTCTTTTGTAGCTATTACTACTACAAAACGTGCAGTTTTGACATACTTTCCACAACTATTCCTCTTTCAATGGCATATACTTTTATGGTGTTATTTTCTCCTTTGCTCCATTATTAAAGTTTCCGCAGTATTCTTCCACCCAAGGAAATTCAATTCAGACAGCAATATCCCGCTGAATGAACTCTGCGAATAATAGCAACGTTGTGGGTCTACATTGTATTCTCTCTAGACGCTTTTGGTTTATCATGGCCTCTCCTGTTTGTTGTTTCTGGCAACTGGAAATCTCAGAAGGCCATGACTTTATAAAGAGCCTTCATAAGAGAGGTAAGAAGGAGAGGGAGCGCAGATTATGAGCAGGACGGGACGGTTTATGTGCGAGGCTTAAGAAGCCTCCCTCTTCATCTCCGGCGTTCATTTGAAATTCAAGAGCTTCCAGCAGTGTTGTCCTGAGTTTCAGTCAGCCCAATCAACTCTCGGCACGTTCCATATGCCTTTTGATATCAACAAGTCAAGTACTCAACAAAATCTCCAAGGTAGTAGTGAGTGTTGTTTCCAGGAGCGGACCAGAGCGGTCATCTGCCTCAATGATAGTAATTATAATAATAATAATAATAATAATAATAAAGATAATATTATTATTATTATTAATATTATTATTATTATTAATAATAATAATAATAATAATAATAATAATAATAATAATAATAATAAAGAAATGGAGACTTTAATCATTGGTGGTGCATCTTTAACCAAAGACATAGAGAAAGAAGAAAGGAAATTGTTACGAAAACATTTTGGGCCAGTTTGTATAGAGGGAATATGGAGGAAACAAGATGTTCAGTAAAGAACATATAGCCTACTTTCTCCTAAATGTATGAGTATAGTTATAACTCGTTGTTATTATCAAAGAGTATAATAGAACTATTCTTTGTTGAAGACCTTAGAAACGATTTACCTCTACCAAACGCCACAACCTAGATAAAAACTGCTACCATCATTGAAGAAAGAAAGATAAGAAGTATCTAAAGAATGTTATGGATCTGGAGACATAATCGACAGGACTGGCGGCGTGGCTCAGCGGTAACGTTCTCGCTTGCTGGACCGTATGTTTCAGGTTCGTATCCTGGCGCAGTCAGCTGGCATTTGAGGGTGCACAAATGCGAGGGAGCCGTGTTAGTAGATTTACTGGCACGTTAAAGATCCCCTTCGGGACAAAATTCTGGCACCCCGACGTCTCTAAAAGCAACAGTAGTTAAAAGGGACGTAAAACCAATAACATTATTATTATTATTATTACATAATCGGCCTGACGCGGGCAACATCCAACTTTGAGTTGAGGCATGTCTTTACACGTCTGGCTGCGTATGACTTTCACAACCCTAATTGAATTAACAAATCTTTCCATGACCCTACAGAGACATGTGTATACCAACTATGTGGATATTTTCGATTGCTATTTGGCTGAAATAGAAGTATTAATTAATATCCTGAACTAGCACCAACGGTAGAGTTCAGATACTATGTGAAATCGTTTTGTTCTTTACTTCAATTAACATTTTCAAATAACGCACAATAGGCTGTTACAAACCCTTTAAAATAGAAAGTAAAAATGTATCGTAGTATCATCTTGTCATTCTTCAAATTCGATGCGCATAGAATGCAAATGGTATAGTAATCAATGGAGCCCCACGTAGACTAGTCGAGATATCTAGTGGTGAAATATCTAACAATATAATCCTAACAGAGCGAGTGCATTCTAGCGGCCAGAAGATAAACTTTTCAATAAAATCTGGTCGGCGTGCAGTTACCTTTTTGGCAGCTAGATGTCTCGAGTAAATCTGCTGGCGAATTATGTTTTAATTAAATATATATTTTACACCATAATATGCACAATATAACGCTTAATTTTAAAACATCTGAGTCATTACAAAACAATAAACATATAAAATTTCAAGCAAAAAAAAAACTCTGGTGGGGTTTGAACCATAGGCACATGAGTGATAGGCCAACGCTTTACCACGGAGCCATTTGTGCCAACGTACATCGCTCTATATAAAATGACTTACATATAACTTGTTAGCAAATAGTGATTTATACTAAAGGATTTCATCACTGGAGTATATTATTTATATATAAAGCATTTCATACAAAGTTTATTTATTTTATATCAGTACGCTATATTGCATGCAATACTCAAATTAGTGAAATATAAGTCAGGCACAAAATATCCGCTGCCATCTTGTCTTATTACTAAATCAGCTCAGCTTTTTAAAATCACGTATGCACTATAGTATTACAAAATAAACTTTTAATTTCGAACGTGCCTCTTCCTTTAGAACAGTTAAAACGATTCTCGGCTCGATAATCGGAACTGGTGGGTCCCATGATATGGATTATAAAGTTTGCATAATTCGCACGGCCGCCATCCTGAAATGGTATGGCGGACGACCTTGTAGTTTGGTCACAAGACGCATCCTATACGAAGGTATGTTGTTACCAAATTTGGTAGAGATTGGATGATTTGGTTAGTCGTTATTTGATTTTACGTTTTGAACGTTTGAGTGGCCGCCATTCAGTTTTAGTAAAGATGGCGGCGATATAAAACATGACACGGAGGTGTCCTTTGCTAGTGCTACCTTTGTACCAAATTTCGTTCAATTCGCATTCACCGTGTTCGAATTGATAGGGGGGGACAGACATTCAGAGTACACACACTCACACACACACAGACACACAGACACACACACACACAGACTCACACACACACATACACACACACAGACAGACACACTTTTTTTCGCCCTGTGTTGATCTCATAAGTCTACTTTCATTTTTTGCAAAAATCGAAAGTAGGCTAAAAATCATCCCAGGAATTATATAGTCAATCTGAAAATATCTGTCACACTTTTCGGAAAAGACGATTGAAATTTTACGGACATATTATTAGAATGGACAATAACGGACTATCTAAAAGAATTCTCAACCTAGTCCTTTCATTAAAAAACAAGAACAGCTGGCTTCATGAAATTGAAGCAGATCTCCGGGAAATCAAAATCTCAGAAGACATTGTACAGGACAGATGTAATTTCAGAACCAAAATCGACAATCACCAATTGTGAGACAAACCCAACACCACAGTCATTATAACTTGGACAGAAGAACGAAGGAAGAAGCTTAGCGAGAGGATGCAGAGATTTTGGGAGGAAAAGAAGGCCAACACTTCAGCTAATCAGGTTCAACCATGCTCCCGAGTAGGGCATAGGGATGTAAAAATAATAATAATAAAGAAATAAGAAAGAAAAATCATTCGGAAAATACTAGGAGCATGACTCACTCCTGACGGGTACCGGCTAAAGTTAATCAAGACAAATGAAAAGTACTCAAACATCGAAGTCGACATCAGAAAAAGACGACTGAAATTCTTCGGGCACATAAGTAGACTGCCGAATGCCCGACTAACCAAAAGAATACTAGATTACATATCATCGCTCGAAAGTAGCCTACACCACCATGGATGAAAGAAGTACAAAATGACATGCGAACTGCTAACATAACCGACACATCAGACATATACTCCTTTCGTAACAAAGTGAATAAATGGGAAGTCCAACCAGAGCAAGCAAAACCTACACCTTACAGACCTCAATGGTCTGACGAAAGAAAATTGGCATTCTCCAACAGAATGAAACAATACTGGCAAAATAAGAAGAACGTCCAGAATTGAGTCAAAGTGCTTAACACTTTCCAATATTGGGAAAATAGGCTGTTAATAAATAAATAAATAAATAAATAAATAAATAAATAAATAAATAAATAATAATAATAATATCGTATGGCCTCGGGTGCCCTGTGCAAGCTTTGTTAATTGATGCCCAGAGGGCAGCTTGCATGTCAAATTTTATTTCTCCTTGAAGCGCTATGAAGGTCATGGAGGTTAGATATCTAAGCTCTTTTGCCACTACAGCACTTACTAGTAGACAAAGGAGGAACTTTTTGTTGATTGATTGGTTGGTTCCTCAGTTTAGGGGCTGCGACAACGTGGTCATGTAGCCCCGTGTACTTTGGGTGTGTGTAGAATCTGTGGTAATTGTGATGACTGTATTAGTGTGTGTTATCTGTTTCAATTCAAGTAAGGACTGCAGGAATTGAATTTTTTCAAGTAGTTCCTACTTTTGACGCCAAGCGCCACCGTCAACGACCAACTAGTTCAGAAATTAGTTACCAGATGCCACCGCAGTCGGCTCTTGACGACGAACGTAGGAACCTAAGAACGTTACTCAAATGTTTAACCTGTATTAATTCAGCTTTACACGGGTGTAATTAGTGGAAAGTTCTTTAACATGCCATAGATCTATGACATGGGACCGCCGGCTTTACTTCCCCTCCGAAGGAAGGCATACTGAGGGATTTTTAACGAAGAACTTTTTGTGATGGCGGAAAATCCCGAGATTAATTTTGCCATTATGAACACGGCCTCCTGAATTCAATGATGATGCTGAGAATGATCACTACTTCTACTCTTAACCCTTTAAGTGATGAGTTTTTCCATTCGCAGTTTAAAAAATCGTAGAGGTCATGATTTTTAACTTATCAGGCGGACAAGGGGAGGGGGAGAGACGGCTTAAAATGTCTATAGGTTCTTCATTAATCTACACGCAAATTCAAAATTCTATGCTTATATATAAATTATTATGTAGTAAACAGCTCAAACGGGAAAACTAATTGGTATCTTGAAATAGAGGAAGACTTAAGGCAGGTGGGGATTGACTGGCAAATGATTGGAGACAGAGGAGAATTCAGAATGAAAATTAAGAATACAACATTTAAAGTAAATGGAAAGAAGAAGACGGGAACATCGTGGACAGAACAACGGAAACAGGAGCACAGTTAAAGGATGAAGAGATTTTGGGAAGAGAAGAGGAAGGAGGGAGAGACTAGGGTCATCATGAGTTATTTAAGTTCAAACACTGTCCATAGGTCTAAGGCCAAAAAATGATATAATAATAAATTATTAATTTGAGAGAAATCAAAATTAATTCTTGTGCGCCCATGCTTGCATCAACTCCTTGCCAGGTAAAGGCTGCAAAATAATATTAATTCCCAAAATCAGTAGCCAACTAATACTTGTTGTTCCTTACTAGTACCAATATTGATATCCTTTGTTCCGAAATCACAACGTGCCGTGAAGAATTTGCTTGTTATTCCGTCATCCTTGTTTACATCTCAGATGAACTCCAACTGTAGAGAACAGAGATCTACGAAATGCTCTGCTGGTTACTTCCGGAAGCAAGAATCTAAACTCAAGTAGTACTACATAATGCCCAATAGGTGGCAGAACGTGCCAGAGATCGACTCGGCACTTGAAAGCGAACAAGGATTATATATATATTTTAATATTTCTTGTGCATCTCTTATGCACGAGCGAAGCCCCCAACGGGTTAATAGTAGCCTACTACCTACAGAGGTGTGCAAATTATTAGAATCAAATGAAATGAAATGCTTCCAGTCTCCGACCGGGTCAGGAATTGAATGAATGAAGCCCCCATCTAGCGGCGAGGATATGGTCTGTGCCGGCTGCCGAGGCCTGACGCACTCCTCTGGGGCAATGATTAGAATCAAATAAAGAACTTAAATCAGTCACAATTTCTTATTCAAAATAATTTTACTGAGCAACTGCTGGCATCTTTTATTACCCTACTTAGTAATGTTTACTCCCCCCGTGGTCTTACACACTTTCCCATAAGGAATTTCGTCTGGAAACTTTCAGAAATGGGGATTCCGAGGGATACCTGAGCTGGGTTCGTTTTCTATTTTTTCATTAACTTTGGAATGTACCCTGTAAGTCAGGTGAGTTCAATCCATAATTCATGAATCTTTGAATACCGTAGTTCAAGAGTGTAACTTCAAACTTGAATATCCTCATGATGAGAAGTTCAGCTTGTACTATAACATCACGCATGATCCAGTAGTTTATTAGTCTCCGAGTTCTAGCGGAAGAGCTCCCCTATCCAATGTGTTGTGAGAAACGTTTATTACATCTCGAATCTTCTGCAGATCATCCTTCACTTTCCCCGCAAGGTAGTCTACAAAGTGGTAGCTGCAATCAAATAACTGTCATATCCACTATTATCAGCCTCTTTGAAAAACCTGTGGTATAGAATGGCAGCAGTGGCAATGGTTAATGGTTGTGCATTCAACTTGATGCCACATTCAAAGATAAATCGGACTGCAATAAAATTGTTCTCCACTTCTCTATTGTTTATCGTAGGTATCTGCTTATTCTCTTCACGCTGTAGTTGCATAACATCAATGACGTCCTTCATAGTATCAACTTCTCCGTTCTGCATTGTGCTATCCTTTCATTGTTCCTTATTTTAAAAATCTTCATGGCTTTTGGAATTTCCATCATAGGACATACCACGACTATCCTGCGTCTAATCTTTGTTTAATGGAGAACACTTTTGTTTAAGACACAATATGTAGTTTAAAGGCTATTAAAAACAGCCATAGCACACACTTGTAATCAAATTAACAACCCAAACTTTGGCCGATTTGTTATTGCTGTTTACTTTTTCCATTCGGTGGCTCATCTCCTTCTTTCTTTCCTCTAAAAAGATCCCATTTGATGATTTCTTTTCTCCTTCTTCTTCTCGGAAACCTCTGAAGTCTGAAACTAATTGTCGAAAGTGGGTCCTGTCTTGAACATCTTTCTGACTGATGCCCATTCTCTTCATAGCAGTATGTAACTCCAGGATCCACCTGGGAACAATCATTTTCCCTTCAAAATGTGCAGGCAGTTTTTGAGTCAGTCTTCGTTGATTCATGCACAGCATAGAATTGTAATCATCTCTTCTTCATCAATTTATTTATTTATGTATTTATTGTGAACAACTTCCTAATGATTTTTGGCGTAGGCCTACTCATATGGGAAAAATTAACCATTAGGAATATGGAGAGAATTGACAATATCAAAACTAGAATGTTGAAATGAGCTCTAGGAGCAGGGAAGTACGCCCCAATGTAGTTGATGTACATGTGCACTTTTCTCATAAATGTTAGCGTAGCCAACATGAAATTTATTTCAGGTAGGCTATATTTTTCGCATTTTCAAGTAATATGAATTATTTTGTGTTATAACCAGGGCTAGATTTGTGACGGTACGCACCGGTACGCCGTACCGAAACCTCTGATCGGGGAAAAGTCGAATATATAACATAATCTTGGCTGTTTCGGGGACGACGCGACACCCCGCTCTGGGTACTAACAGCCAGGTGAAAGAGAGAGAGAGGAGGCACATGCAACGAAAACTTTTCTAAACTTTGGACAATTTTATAAACTGTGAGGTAAAACATGTTTAAGTACAGTACCTTTTATAATATATAATTATTTCAGAAAACTGTAAAGACAAAATTATAAAACAAGAAATGAAAGATTACATGTGCGCATTTTCAAACCGAATGTATTTAATTTTTTAAATTACCGTGCTCAAAAAATAAATTGAAATAATGTACATTGTTTGAATGGTAGCCTTGTTGGCCTACATTCAAATTTAATTTAGGCCAACGGCTATGGTAAGAACAATGTTGCCGACAGTCTCAATTTAATTTAAAATTGCAATGAAAATTAGATTGCTATTTTGTCCACTGATTAATTTTTAAAGGTGCTCAGAAAAGCGCAAAAATATCGTTTCTAGACCTCCATATTTCAATGTTCCATAGAGACCCCCCCTCCTCACTCCCACTACCACCCAGTAGCCCACAGTACCGGAACCTCTTTTTTTTACAAATCAAGCACTGGTTATAACATTAATTATCACTGTTTAACAATGTTTGATATGTTGTTATATTTTAAGATCTCACTTACATGAAGGTGTTGTGTGTTCAATGCACCAACTATACAGTATGCGATGGGGTGCTTAAATCGGTTAAATGTTGGCTAAGTAATATTTGTGATAATTTGCAACGTGACTGAATAATTGAATTTTGTCTCGAGGGGGAACGGAAAGAAAGAACAAAACATCAACTCGTCATCATAGAGAGTGAGATCAACTCTGGCCTTCGCCCACAAAGTTGGAAAGTTCATGATCATTTTATATCTTTCGCGTGATCTATCGATTAGTCCCAGTAGCAACTCGCTCATGCATGGAGTGGATTTCTGTACTTCGCGTACAACGTAGAAATATATGGTAATCACCATGCAGTCTATGGTCACATGTAGCACAAGCTTATATAGAAACAACTTACGACCATGGGTGATCAACCAGCGCTCGCAGGCTGCATGTGGCTCTCTAAGTAATTTTCTGTGGTTCGCGAATGGAATTCCAAATATACAGGGCACTCAGGATAGGCAATTGGTAAGTTTTTATTTCACATTTTACCATGAACTGTTTCATTTCATGACAACAAAATGCATGTTATGTTAAAATGGAAATAGCATACTAGCCTATAATATTAAAACTAAGACGCAACTGATTAAAGTTCAGATACTGGTCAAACTTCAAAAATTAAATATAACACTTGGAATTTTCACACAATAAATTGCATCTATTTTTCAATAACGAATGTTAAAATTCTATACATAGGCCTACAGGTTTTAATATCAAATCTTAAAACTCATATATATAATAGGCTATTAAATTAACCGTAGACTACTGTCGACCAAAGTATTATGTGTACTCGAGTTTGAAGGCTGTTTGTGACGTAACCAATATACATACATAAAATCCAATAACATCATCATTTTCGTCGTTCTATTTTACGTGAGTTCATGTAGGTTTGGAATTTTTAGTTTATATTTTAATATTTTTTATCGCAGTTGGAACACAAAAAGTGCCCGTTTTTAAGCGTGTTTCAATAATGCGTCACATTTAAGAATTATTATCTCACAAACCCGTCATCAGATCAAATCCAAATTTTAACACAATATACATTGGAATGTTGTATAACTGGTTTATTAATTTCAAAATTTTGCGTGTCCAAGAAACAATGTTGTTATCATTTGTGTAAGGTAACGTTTTCTCGGCTTGGGGTGGTTGGAATATGTAGTTCTTGGTCGCGTTGTAATCCTTATACAACAAAAAGTTATGCTGTAGGACTTTAAAATACGTAAATTAATTCACTTATTTTATATCGGCTTATATTTGAACGGGGAAATACGACCTCGCCTCGCTCGGCAGTGATGGGCTCCATCTCAGCAACGCTGTACAGCTTACCCCGGAGCGGCTGGCTGGTGAATCATGCCTTATTTCCACGAACAAATACACACCGATATAAAATAAGTGAATTAATTTATGTATTTCAGAGTCATACACCATAACTTCTTGATCTATAAGGATTACAACGCGACCAAGAGCTATATTTTCCAACCACCCCGAGCCGAGAAAAAGTTACCTTAAAAAAATGATAACAACTTTGTTTCTTGGATACACAAAATTTTGAAATTATTAAACCAGTTATACAACATTCCAATGTATATTGTGTTAAAATTTTCATTCGATCTGATGACGGGGTTTTCATATAATAATTCTTAAATGTGACGCATGGTTGAAACACGCTTAAAAACGGGCACACTTTGTGTTCCAACTGCCATAAAAAATATTAAAATATAAATTAAAAATTCCAAACCTACACGAACTAACGTCAAATAGAACGACGAAAATGATGATGTTATTGGATTTTATGTAGGTCTATTGGTTACTTCACAAACAACCTTCAAACTCGAGTGCACATAATACTTTGGTCGACAGTAGTGATCACAAATTACGCATATTTTCTAGAATTATGGATGTGAGACGAAATAAATAAATAAATAAATAGATAAATAAATAAATAAACAAATAAATAAATAAATAAAAATGCAGTAAAATATAATACAATGCCATTCTTAGCATTTACTTCTGTAGAATATCATCGTAATTGGTATTTTAGTTAGGAATTGTAAGTTATAAGCCCCTACACGGCGCTCAAATCTTTTCACCCGTCAAGTACAGCCCTTAAATGTTGAAGACTTTAAGATATTGAGTAGGCTATAGCTTTTTCTAAAACCATCGTGCTTAAACATTTAAAAATGTTAACGGTCTTCAGACACGAATCCGAATCTCTCGTTTCAAATACAAGATTAGATTTATTTGCTCTCAAGGCGTACATGCACCTTTTACACAAAGGATTAGATTTGTATTTCGCCTCCTTAGGCGAAGATACGGAGGGATGCAATCTAGTATGCGGTAGATGTTGATCTGAAATCTATTAAGCTTAGACTATGTACAGCTTAATAATGGTTGGTAAATGTCAATTCTTTTTGGGGAGCATGATGGCGCAGTGGCTTAGCTGCTCGTCTTTCACCCCCGACGGCCTGGGTTCGAATCCGGGTGACATCGAGGTGGAATTTTCACCTGAAAAATCGTATGGCGTCAGAAAGGGCACCCAGCCTTAAACCTAAATGAGCCTGGGGTGCTCCGGCGACCTCATATTAATTGGGAAAACCGAAGAAAGTTTTCTTTCATCAGGATTTTCTTTTTCATGTCCTCTCTTCACAACAATTTATGTGAGAGAATAAATTCTAGTTCAGAACCAGGGATATTTATATCGATAACATTACATTTACTCCTTTAATGCAACATGCCATGTGATTACCCCCCATTCCTTATTTGTCAAGTAGGCCTATGAGCAAAATGCAAGTAAGCCCTTATGCACGCTAGTCTCTCAAGGGCAATCAGTAATATTAGAAAACGTTCCCTCCCTTTTACCCCCATGCATATCGAAAAGAATAGGTCTCAACGCAATTATGTAAATCTTACTGCTGCAAAATATAGCTTCTCATTTATTCCACTTCCTAAAGTATGGTGGTGGCTTTATGTCTTGCTTTGGTCTGAAGGTTACCTAGCAGAGACGTGACGTCTAAATGCGTTACGAACAAAGGCCCAGTAGTTTCCGGACAATTCACTGCATATGCAATCACTTCTACGAAAGCAAACCTTTGAAGCTCAAGATTAAGACGGCCGTAAATATGTCTGTTGGTACTTCATGAATACCATGGGTTAAGATATTTCTCACTGAGGTACCACCAGTGATCACGCTAATCAACATCTGTTCATGTTTGCAATAATAATAATAATAATAATACTAATCATCATAATAATAATAATAATAATAATAATAATGACCATGAACAAGAAAGGCCTGGTAGAAAAATTGGAGATCAAGGAAAGAAAGATCTTGAGGAAAATTCTTGACCCGATTAAAGACAACGGTGAATATAGACGACGGCATAACTATGAGCTGTATATTCATGTCCAGAAGATCTCTAATGTAATGATGAAAAGGAGGATTGCATTTCATGGCCACTTGCTTAGAATGAAACCCAAACGATTGACGAACCGGATTTTTAACTATTTAAAAAATAAGAAGACCAAGCCAGCCTGGTTCGAAGAGGTGGAAAGTGACTTGCAAGAGATGGAAATTACCTGTGGGGATATTCAAGAACGCAATCCCCTCAGGAAGAAACTACACGACCACCAGGGTTTTCAAGAAAAAAACCGAAGTTGAAGACGGGAAAGATGTGGACGGAAGAAAGAAAAGAGCAACACCGGCAACGTATGAAGGAACACTGGGCAAAGATCAAAGCCCAGAGAAGCCAGTTGAAATAACGTGGTCCTTAGTTGACCGATACGATTAAAGAAGAATAACAACAATGAGCCCCCATGATCGGGATTTTGATTTGTAGGCCGAGGATGTCATTCCTTTAAAGGACTGGAAAAATCCCAAACCAGTCCGCATCTTAATGATTTCGGCTTATGAAAGAGCCCTCTTATCAAATTTGGTAACTACAAGCCAAAATAATTTAAACAAAAAACCGCAGGCTACCAACAGTTTGCTGGATGGCAATGCAAGCGGAACTTTTAAATTAGAGAAAAAGATGTATTCTGAATTCCGGTAGATAATGATTATTATTATTATTATTACTGTATTATTATTACTACCGACAGTAGTGGCTACGCTGGCTAAAGCGCAGCATTAGGTCATGGGACCAAGCTCTCTGCTGACTCGGTAGACGCGTGGGTTCCAGCCCCACCGTCGGCCGTCCTTGAAATGGTTTTCCGTGGTTTCCCATTTTCAACACCAGGCAAATGCTGGGACGGTACCTTCTGACAGGCCACGGCCGCTTCCTTCCACATCCTTGCCCAGTTTCATTCACCATCATTCATTTCATCTCTCATTAACTCCTCTCATGAGGTTGGCGTCAGGAAGGGCATCCGGCCGTAAAAACCATCGCCACAAAGGCTTCCATCGCATCTCATCCCCGACCCCGTTGGAAAACGGGAATAATAAGGGGTAGACATACACTGTATTATTATTACTGCCCACTTTCTCAGGGCGCATTCAATTAGCAATTAGTCAGACACATTATCACGGATTCACCAGTGAAGTTTAAGGATAGAGGGATTAGAGTGTAGATTTATTATAAATCGTACAATATGCAGTAATCTGCCTTCAGTTCTCTTAAAATTAATGCGGACAAGGTTATTTTAAGAATGGGGGTGAAAAACGTCCGAATAGGAAACAAGTAGTTCCGTGAAGAACTATACAGCCTATTTTCATATATCCTACTTATGTTAATTGCCACTATTTAACATACACAATTTCAGTTTGATTGCTGTAATAGATTCGTAGATATTAAGAACTGACTAAATATTTCGGATGGTCGCCATGTTGGATTTTATATATGTAGGTCCTAGAGTTATGTACTGTTACATGCAGATTATTGTGAACGTGTAGTATTCAAACTTCAATCGCATAATTAGGACACAAGAAAAAACAAGGAGATTTAAATTTTTTTCACAGCTGCCATCTTGAGGTTATGGAAACAATTGAAATAAACTAGATGCCAGTGGATTAACATTCGGATAACGATTTACTGTACCAAGTTTCACTGCACGTGGATGGTTAAATTGCGAGAAACGTCCATGTGAATATTTATAATTCGCGTCACCGCCATGTTGGATTTGTGATCACCAGGTTATTTAAAGTCCTATAGGTGAACTTAAGTTCATAGCCCCTATGAACATTAAAAAATGCAGTTTGATTGCTAAAATAGATTCGTAGATATTCAGTATCGTCTAAATATTTCGGATGGTCGCCATGTTGGATTGTTAAATGTATAGGCCATAGAGTCATGTACCATTAAAGGAAAATGATTGCGTAGGTTCATTATTCAAACTTACACTCCGATCGCATGACTACATCACAAGAAATAAAAACTTAATTTTAAAATTCGCACTGCCGCCATCTTGAGGTTATGTAATCAATTGAACTAAATTAGATACCAGTGGATTACAATGTGTATAAATATTTCCTGTACCAGGTTTCAGTGCGCTTGGAACATTAAATTGCGAGAATGGTCTATTTAAAATGTTCAAATTCGCTTGGCCGCCATGATCGTTTTGTAGTTAACCGGTTTTTGAAAATCTTATAGATGGACTTCCAGTAGAGCCCTTTATCTCAGTACAAAATTTTAGGGAGATACCGCTAATAGTTTCAGAGATATAGAATGCCGGTGAAATATTTCGCACATCCGCCATCTTGTGGTTATGTAAACAATTGAACGAAGTTAGATGTCGGTGCATTACAATGTATATAAACATATACTGTACCAAGTTTCATTGCGTTTGGTTGGTCAAATCGCGAGAAACGTCTATTTAAAAGTCGCAAATTCGCTTGGCCGCCATGTTGGTTTTGTAGTTACCAGGTTTTCAAAAGTCACATAAGTGAACTTATAGTAGTACCCTCTATCACCATGGAAAATGTCAGGGTAATATCGGTAATAATTTCGGAGATATTGAATGCTAGTGGAATATTTCGCACAGCCGCCATGTTGGATTGGTGAGTCGTAACAAAATTTGAAGGGCACGGTCGAGGTCGCCGGGAATAGTGCTATGAACTTTCCGAGTTTCATTGAAATCGCTCCTGCCGTTTAGATTTTATTAGGGGGACACACACACACGAATCACACACACACACACACACACACACGCACACACACACGGACAAAAGGTGATCTCATAAGCCTATTTTTTCAAAATTGAAAATAGGCTAAAAACGTACAATCCTCGAGAAATAAGGGAAGGGCGGCAAGAAGTGAGGGTTTTAGTGTAAACCACGATACCCACAATTCGTGAAAGGTTGTGTATAAATAATATTGCAATCAAATCACTTAATATAAATCAATACCGGTATAAGGAAGTACGGGAAATCCTTTAAATAACTTACTGGAATGTACCGCTTCAAAGCATAATGTTCCGATGCAGCATCAAGTAAATTGAGTTACGCGTGTACATTAATGTTGTTGTTTATCTAAATGTCAAGTCAGCAGCGATGGCTCCGCCTGAATGAGACATTCAAGATTTGTGCTCAGATAAAGTGGTGGTCCATTGAATCTGACAATACTGTGTGGGCCGAAAGAAGTCCAAGCGTTAGGAGAACAGAAGATAGTGTACACGCAATTTTATGGGCCATCAAATTACAGCAACCACCTCGTAAAGTGCGGCTCTGATTGTAGCGTCCTGCCGCGACTCGGCGCTACCATTAGCGGCGCTTAGTGGCGCGTGCCTGCTTCAAGTCCTACGTGGTGCACTTGACGTCATCACTGCGCGTGCTCACTCAGACTGGTCATCCCACAACGTAGCCGTGTATGTTGAGTCACGTACCATGACTCTAAGGGGCATTTTCACGAACTTCAATTATCTCGTTATTCATCATTAAACATAATTAAAATTTGCACGAGTAGGCTACTTCATCAAACAGAAAAGCTCGTTATCTTACCACTAAGAAGCAATTACGTTAAATGGCCAAATCTGACCACTCAACTCAATAGGGATATTGTTAAAGTGGAGGGAACCAACTGAATTCTACATCGTGCATCTTGCAATGACGGAAGAATTTGTTTGTTACCGAGCTTCACACGAACTTTCATCCATATGAATGTAACATATGTTTATGACAATGAAATTGTAAAAAAGTTGATACATGTAACTAATAGGCTACCAAAAAAAGAGAAATACAGGAATTAAAACAAACAAAAAAATATCCGGAGTGGGATTCGAACTCCTTCCGTCTCTGAATAGTGATCTTGGAGTTCGCTACCCAACCACTTACGCTACGAAGACAATGCGAACAATGTGTCCTATTTATCTAATTAAACAATGTATGCACACAACTGCTAGTTCTTCTAAATAGCCTACTTTGCTCATATCATTTTAGGAAGGAAGCTTTTAGTTTTACGTGGAATTTGATTCACAGGCCATGGCATTTCACTTCGAAAATCTCACATGCATTTACCGGGAATAGAATCCGGTCCACCTTGGTGAGATGCCAACAGCTTGATCACTGCGCCACCACGCACCTTATATCATTTTAAACTTTTGTCATGAATAAGGTATTTCCCTTACTTTATAAATATGTTCCAGAAAATCTCAAGGAAGCATCGCAAAGAACGATCAGTCTACACGCTTCTTGTTCTGTCGACCATATTTCTCCAGTGAGAAACCGAGTCTACGCATGTGCGAGAGCCGTAAAGCTTATTTAAGTAATTAGGAAATTGAATGGCCTCGTGGTCGCCTCCGTAGCGTAGCGGTCAGCATGGTTAGCTGCCGCCCCGGAGGTCCTGGGTTCGATTCCCGGCTCTGCCACGAAATTTGAAAAAGTGGTATGAGGATTGGAACGGGGTCTACTCAGCCTCGGGTGTTCCAAATGAGTAGAGGGGGTTCGACTCCCACCTCAGCCATCCTCGAAGTGGTTTTCCGTGGTTTCCCACTTCGTCTTCGGGCAAATGCCGGGATGGTACCTTCTTCAAGGCCACGGCCACCCCCTTCCCTCTTCCTTGCCTATCCATCCTGACCTTCCATTACCTTCCCTCATGAGGCCCCTGTTCGCTTTGCAGGGAGGCCGCCTGGGCGAGGTGCCAATCACACCTCACCAGTTGTATCCCCTCCGATTAGATGTTCCCAGCTCTAACACACTGCCCGTAGAGGCGGTAGTGGTGAGTTCCCTCGCTGAGTCCGTGGGTTCCATCAACCTGGAGGGTAAACGACTAAGAGAAGAGAAGAAGAGAAAGAATGGCCTCGTGAAAAGCATCGACGATAACCGTGCATTTACTCTCGAATTTAAGTTAAATGGGAATTATCTAACTAACCGTTAGTAAAGAGTTAGTGAAAACCGCCATAAGGGCAAGCTGGAAGTCCGGAGATTAAATATAAGAATCGCGGCGCTGAAAGCGGACATCCTGAGGGATGGTTTTTATAGGGATATGTTTTTTTTGGGCTGGGGTTCAAGCCAAAATTTGCGTGGTAGGCCTATAGACTACATTGAAAGTGTGACGATTTACCGCGCCCCTAAGCGGACGCGAGCAGATAGGCTACTACCCGCATCCCATTGCTGCGTCTGCCAGGCGAGAAGCAGCTGTATAGTAGCCTATAATATAATAACACTTCGACAGGCCCGACGAGAGGGCGGAGCAAGCGGGTGTCCGGAAGGGCCCGAGGCTACTGAGAAAAGAAAACTGGGCTACTTATCGGTTTTCAATTTTCCCTCCTGGCAAAATATAGCTAAAAGTACCGGTACGTGAAATATATTAAATATCTCTCCAGTTTTGCTTGGAAAACATTCAGCACGTCTTAAATAACATTTTCAAATGTTTTAAAATTATCTACCTTTAGCATTTTTAAGGATTTTAAGATTCGAAACTTCTCATCCGCCAAGAAAAACGATTTCCTCCTTTTACGGTTGTTGTGAGTGATCTGATCATAGGATCATCTCTCAAAAAAAAAAAAAACTTTGTAATACTCTAGACCAGAGGTTCCCAAACTTTTCAGACAACACACCCCTCAAAAATTTAAATTTTATCAGTTCACTACATTAAGTAGGCCTACTAAACTCATAATTATTTATTAAATTAATATATTATTAATAATTTATTTAATTATTAAGCTTATTAAATAATAAAAACACCCATTACAATGTTGGGTACAAACGTGTTGACCGACTGAAAACCATTAAATATCGACAGTAAAAACGTGTTATATTTGTAATCTTGGAAAATTACATTAAACTTAATTAGTCTACAGTAAAGCTGCTTTTAGTATTGAGCTCAGCGATGTTTGGTTAAATGTCTAATAATTTCAGTATTAAGTCATTTTCTACTTCAAGTCTATTTCTTAAAAACATGATAAAATTTGATTTAGGAAAAAGAAAATTATAAAATTGCATTTCACAACATAACAAGATGTTTAGTAAAGAACATATAGCCTACTTTCGCCTAAATACTTGGGCATTGTTATAACTCTTTGTCCTTTTCAAGGAGTATAATTGAATGTTGGTTGTAGTAACTTGTTGAAATACAACGTGCTATACGGGTATTAAACATGAATATAAGGTGTCCTTTGCTAGTGCTACCTCAGTAAAAAATTTCATTCAATTCGGTTTCACCGTGTTTGAATTGATATGTGGAATGGATTTGCACACATACATGACCGCTATCTGCATACTATTGGGCTGATGACCTTGTAGTTCAATCAAAAGATGCTTCTCACAAAGAGGTATGTTGTTGCAAAATTTGGTCGAGATCAAACGATTAGGTTGGTCGTAATTCGATTTAAGCTTTTAATATTTGGGTGACCGCCATTCCGTTTCAGTCAAGATGGCGGCGATATAAAATATGACACTGAGGTGCCCTTTGCTAGTGCTACCTCTGTACCAAATTTTGTTCAATTCAGTTTCACCGGGTTTGAATTGATGGGGGGAATCGATTTGCACACATACATGGCCGCCATCCGCAAAGTATTGGGCTGATGACCTTGTAGTTTGGTCAAAGGATTCTTCATACATAACGATATAATGTTGCAAAATTTGGTAGATATCAGATGATTACGTTGGTCGTAATTTGATTTAAGCTTTTTACATTTGGGTGGCCGCCATTAGCAGACGTTTTCGTCAAGATATAAAACATGACACGGAGGTGTCCTTTGCTAGTGCTACCTCTGTCCCAAATTTCGTTCAATTCGGTTTCACCGTGTTCGAATTGTTAGAGGGGGACAGACATTCAGAGTACACACACTCACACACACACACACACACACACACAGACACACACACAGACAGACACACAATTTTTGGCCCTGTGTAGATCTCATAAGTCTACTTGCATTTTTTGTAAAAATCAAAAGTAGGGGAAAATCAAATTATTCTGAAATAAATTAAAATTACCCTGTGGACCTCTGAAACCTTATCGGGGATCTTCTGGGGTCCACGGACCCCACTTTGTGAACCACTGCTCTGGTTATTATGAAAAAAATTACATCATAATACTGCACAATATTTTCATATACGTGAAATTGGGGCAGAACTGTTCAAAAATAAAGAATCAACGAGATCTTAATGTTCTGTAGACGTTCTAAACCTCGTGCTTTTTAAATTAAATTTGGTGCTTTCGTCATATTAGCCAAATATTGCTCGCGAGCACAACCTCCCCTGAGGTCCATTCTTCAATTCAAATACTGTTGTGCGAATCAGAATAAGGGTGTTTTCATTACAAGTTTTGACGGTTAGAAATGTTATTATTTTGTGAAATATAAATATTAATAATATAAATAATTGGACAGCCATTTTTTATAAGTAAAACGAAAGATGCAGATTCCATTCGACGGTCCACACAAAAATGTATCGTATCTGCATCTTACTTGCAACAAGCCTGGTGATATGTGAATACCTAGCTAATTCAGCACTACTGAGAGAGAGTGAGAGATAAGAGAAGGAAAGAGAGGAACAGGGTTGTCAAATTATTATTATTATTGATATGTAACATCTTTCCACTCGGTTGCTGGATATTTTTGTGGGAGTGATTTTGAAAAATGGGACGAAAGTGGATCGGATCGATCGAGGTGGCACCAGCTGGCACACTTCCGTTTCTTCCATGTCAGATGTTACACATCATATAACTTACGACTACTGTAAGGCTCGTAATTTTTATTATTATTATTATTATTCTTTCTTCTATTCGGCCAACTAGGGACCACGTCAGTTCAACTGTCTCTTCTTCCGAGCTCTAACTACCGCCCAGTGTTCCCGCATTCGTCTCCGATGTTGATCTTTTCTCTCTTGGGACCACGCCTTCCCTGTCTTCGGCTTCGTCTTTTATTATTATTATTATTATTATTATCATTTTTATTATTATTATCATAACAATTATTGGTATATTGGCTTTCACGGCCAAGGAATTAAAACTCAGCAATTTTTCTAGGTTTATGCCATGTCTTGTGTGGGGTTCCGCCTAGGAACACCAAGCTGATTCATCAGCGGGTTCTTGGTGTCCGTGCCTGGACGCCCAAAAGAGTAGCGAACTAAGCACTTCCTCCCTTCATATGAAGCGCACCTGCACTTCTTTACTGCGAGAGCTAAGAGCTCATGCAGCCTGGCATGGACGCCAAGTGCCCGCTGATGAGCCAGTTTGGTGTTCCTAGGCAAAACCCCACACAAGACACGGCATAAGGCTAGAAAAATTGCTGAGATTTAATAACAAATATTGTTACTTACATTGTTATTATTATTATTATTATTATTATTCTTTCTGCGTTTTGCCCATTATAGAGCACGCTTGAACTTGTTTTTCGGCTTGATGATATTCGCCTTCCTATCTTCCCAAAATCTCTTCATGAAGTCACTGTGCTGCTTCTTCCGTTCTTCTGTCCACTTGGTTCCAGTCCTGCCACTAGTTTTCACCCTAAACTTGTGCTTTGTTACTGCGGTCCTGAAGACTTTGCGGTTTCTCAGAATATTTTCTCCGATGTTCAACTCTTGCAGGTCCTCTCTTGATTCATCCAGCCAGGCTATCCCTGATTTCTGAGAATGTTTTATATTGAATAACCTTTTTGTAAGTCTATAATCGTCCATCCTGAAGAGGTGTCCATAAAATGTTAAACGACTTTTTCGTACAGTGTTGCTGAAACTATCTGTGTGGCGGTATAGGTCTGAATTTCGTCTTTTAATCCAAATTCCGTTTTCTTGTGTGGGGCCGAATATTTTTCTAAGAATTTTACGTTCTTGCTTTTCTATATTTGCAATTTTCGAATGACCTCCTAAAGCTATGGTTTCTGAAGCATATAGAGCTTCCGGTAGTACAACTGTTTTGTAGTGTTTCAGTTTTGCATTATGTGACATTACTCTTTTATTATAGTGATCCCATGTTAGTCTGAATGCTCTATGAAGTTTTGAGGCTCTTTCTGTGTTAGCCAAACTGTCTAATCCTGAAGGAAGAATTATTTCTCCAAGGTATTTAAAATATTCTACTTGTGACATTGTTATTATTATTATTATTATTATTATTATCGTGAATTCCCCCTTAAAGAAATCGTTAATACACAATCAATTTCCATGTTTATTTCTTCCTCTTTCTTATTTCTTCCTAAAAACTTCTCATATATTCATCATGCTTCCTGTTAGATTCTGTCCATTTCTTTCCTGTTAGGTAGAATTCATTAGAAAGCTAACTATTGCAATGGGTACTATGTTTCGACTTCCGGAAAATTTCGACATATCTTCGCGTTTCACATCTCCCAGACACCAAAACCACCGTCAGTTCAAAAGTTTATACATAATTTATGTATATATATATATATATATTACTGCCGCAATTTTGCACCAATCACTTTGAATTTTTTACCGAATATGTATACCTATAAAATCTCAGTCAAGTTCATTACTGGGCTAAATCGGTCGAAGGGGGTGAAAATGGGGGGCTTTTTTCGAAAAAGTGAAATATTGCTATAACTCTTTTAATATGTGAAATATCGAATCCGTTCAAAGTTCATACTATCTGTCGGATAAAGGCCAAAACTTTATGTTGGAAGAGTTTTTTTATAGCACCAACCATTGACCAAAGGGGTGGGAAAAAGTGGGTTTTTCGGGAAACATTAATCATATCTCTGTTAATAGGCACAATATCAAAACCGTACAAAATGGACAATATTCCCCTAATAATTACCTAAAACTTTTGTCTGAAAGAATTTTTGATATGACCCACCATTACGCCAAGGGATGAGAAAAATGATTTCGGAATTATAAGAAAATGCCAAGAGCTATCAGAGGTTGCCATGGCAACACTACTAAATTGATGACGGATGAGCCATCGGATGTTGCCATGACAACGCACTTGCTCGATATCAGATTCAGATTTCCATCTGACTAAGTGTGAAGCGTCTTCGGTGACGTAACTGGTAGCATGCTGAACTTCTATGCCCAAGGTCGCGGGTTCAAAGCCGGCCGAAGTCGTCGGATTTTCTAAGAGCGCTAAAAATCCCTCAGTATGCTTTCCTTTGGAGGGGAAGTTCCAACGTTCGTTGCGAGTTGCTGGTTGCGGTGGCATCTAGTAGCCAAGTTCATAGCTAGGTGTCGTTGATGGTAGTATCTGGTAGCAACATTAGGAACTACTGCTTGAAATTGACCGTCTGCAGTCCTTACCTGAATTACAGACTAATACAGCCATCACAATTCACACCGTTTATCAGACGGATTCTACACTCACCCCAAGTACACGGGGCTATATGACTGCGTTGTCGCAGCCCCTAAACTGAGGAACCAACCAAAATCTCTGCGGGAAATATAATTTTGCGTGAAGAAGTAACAGACCGTTACATAGTTACACATCAGTGTCAAAACCTTGCATAAGAACAGTGTGACCACAAGTATAACAAGAAGTTCCGTGACGAACTAAAGAGCCTACTTTTCTTAAAATTTAAAATTCATACCAATGATTAATCAATATGGATCTATCTAGAATAATGACGAAATTAAGTTGGTAATATCTAAATTTCTAATTAGTTCGAAATACTGTATACCTGGCATAATGTAACCTAATAGAGAACTACAGTTGGCAGCCCTCGTGACTGAATATATTCCTAGTTCCATCTCTTAAGGAACAGAATACAAAATTTGGTTGCAGTCCAATGGATGGCACGGACGTTACATGCAGTTAAACATTGGATCTAACAGTGCACGTAAAATCATGTTGGCAACAATGTCATACATGTATTGGTCGGAAATAATCTGAAATAATATGATCTATTGTTGTGTCAATTTTGAATCAAATCCATTAGTTAGTATAGAAGTTACATGCATTTTAAAATTGGACCTATCAGCAGGTTTAGAATCATGTTGGCAGCACTGGCGTAGGCCTATATTAGTTACTCTAAATTAATCTAGAAAACCAGGTACTATACGTGTGCAAAGTTTAGAGCTATTAGCTTGCATACTTTCTGATATATTGATATTAGGGTAACAAAAATAGAGACAGCATTTATTAACAGTTGGCAGCCCTGGTTACTCTTAAGAATCGGCATAGTCATATCTGTTATGGTACACATAGCACACACGAAATTTTGTTGAACTCCAAATGATAGTATAGAAGTTACATGTATTTAAAGTTGGACCTCTCAGCAGGCTTAGAATTATGTTGGTAGCACTGACGTATATAAGTTACTCCAAATTAATATAGAATGTCAGGTACTATACGTGTGCATAGTTTAAAGCTGTCGGCTTGCATACTTTCTGATATATGGGTATTTGGATGTTAAAAAATGAGAGCATTTATTAAAAGTTGGCAGCCCTGGAGGCTCTTAAGAAATCGCTCAGTCATATCTGTTTATGTACATATAGCACATACGAAATTTGGTTGAATTCCAATTGATAGTGTAGAAGTTATATGCATTTAAAATTTGGACCAATCAGCAGGCTTATAATCATTTTGGCAACACTGCCATGTATGGCCTCCTGGAAATTAAACTGCAATATTTGTATCTATACGTGTGCCAATTTTGAAATAGCTCCCATTCATACCTTCCAGGATATCCAACATGGAGCTTAAATTTCAATTGCGATTTTTCAGCAGTTGGTAGCACTGACATCATTTTCAAATATGGCCGTGAGATATTCAGGTATAGATCTTTACCCCTACCAAATTTTGTTTCGATTGCTCCAGCCGTTTAGGAGTTGATAGGGGGACACACACACACAGTCAGCCAGCCAGACAGACAGACAGACAGACAGACAGACAGACAGAAGGACAGACAGACAGACACACATTTGCCCGATCTCATAAGTCTAATTTTTCCTCATTTTTGCAAAATGTGAAAAGTAGGCTAAAAATTGACCCCAAATGACAAGAAGGTTACCGTCCCCATAAGACAATAAAATGTTTAAAATATGCATAAAATGACGAAAAACAAAGTTAAGTAACCTCCAATTATAAAATACTTTCTCGCAATAAATGAGGTCTGATCCTTCTACGAAAACCTGCATATTCTGCCTATTTTCGCCTATCCCCAAGTTTGTTCGGTGAAATCTACCTCCGCCTTCCAGCGTGCCGAGAGGACTTTTTTTTCTTTCTCTTTGGGCATTTGAACAAATTTCAGTTTTCTGATTTTATCTCTGTACAGTATATTGTCCTGTCTGCCATGTCTTCTGTAGAGATGTTAAGTTTATTATTATTATTATTATTATTATTATTATTATTATTATTATTATTATTATTATTATTATTATAAACTGCCATGACGAATGAGCTGCTATTGATTTAAAATTGGTGTAAGCATAATATTATACAAATCATGCAACTTCCACCCGCAATATACAACTGTGATACTGAAATTGGTCAAGAAACATTATGGGCTATAGGCCTATAGCTTGTTTTTCAAAGTACTCGTTTGTCCTGGACTACCCTCAATTATCACGACAGCAATACACTTGTACAATGTCCTCACAACATAATTCAAGTTGATGTTTACTACCCCACTTGTATTCTGTGCAAGCTAGAAGAAATTCTCTTTCAAATTGAACTGGAAGACCCATTTTGATATCCTGGTTGACAAGAATCACTCACGTGAGCATTTTTGTTACAATGTTTCCAAGATAACTTGTGAGAATTATTGCGATTTTGTAGAGGGGAAACACAATATAATTTTATTATTGAGTTGCGAGGTGATGGATGTGATACATAGGTGTATTTGTTTCCACTCTGGAAGTCGTAGATTTTGTCACACCCACTACTCGCCTAGCTGAAGTTTCAAGAGACAGGTGCTATGTCTGTGGGAGATTGTATGCATTATTTTGGTAAATTAAAATTATGCCTTTTAAAATGCTGACAATATTATTCTGTAACACTTTGACAACCTTTAATTAATTTAAAATAACAATTGACTGGGTGGCATGTCACCCGAGTGAGTTTTAGGCCTAATAGGCCTAGTTGTTATGACATTGACGGACCAGAAACATTCTTTGTGAGATTGATGCAATACCTGAATATTTCAAATTCGGGCCTCGGTGACTTTCAGCGACTATCCTGCATGTTGCGTTTTTCATTTTCACTAGAGGCAAATGCTGAAAAGGTAGCATGATATTTGGGCCGATCCATCTTTTCTAATTGTAGGCCCTAAAAACATCACACTCAAACTCACACTTCGTGCAAACATCATAATTAACTTAGTAGATCGAAAACCTTCTTCATTTATTTACTTATTTATTTATTTATTTATTTATTTTCTTTGATCTAGGGGTTCGTAATGAGACCCATGCTCTTTAGGTCAAAGCTTCGATTCCTGGTTTTACTCTACCAGTCAGACGGCGGGGTTTGTTCTGCCTCGAAAGGACATGGTGAAAATAGGTGATCTCAGTTCCCATTTAAGCCACCCTAGAAGTGATTTTCATTGGTTTACCCACTTCTATTCCAGGAAAATGCTGGAATAGTACTAACGCCATTGGGACTATTTTCCTATTACATTTAGGCCTATGCGCATACTAGCAAATCCAGCAGAATAACCTACTGTAGTTATCACACAGGTTTCCCGCATGCCTAAGAACATTATGTCGCAAGTCTCTAAGTCTGGGGTAATTTACCTTTTCCTATTTGAGGGCCATTTATGTATTCATGTATTTATTTACTTATTTATTTATTTATTTATTTATTTATTTATTTATCCGGTATTACCTCAACTTATGGTAGCAGGATATATAGTGTTATTTGATACCTCAATGCCTTAGGCTACGGAACGAATCAGTTTCGTAAAGCATAAACTCACAATGTATTAATCAATATGGGCTCTAGGCAACATACGAAGTAAGTAAAACATTGGAGTTGTATAAAAATTTAATGTTCCTTCATACACAGACTATTAATATAAAAATGTATTTGTTTTATTAATATATAGGTCTGCTATCTGTATTAGGTAATCGCCTGGAGTGTGGAGATTCTGAACTTTACTCCTGGGGTGCGTGTTGAAGAACCCCTGCACTATATGAACCAACACATTATTTACACTACAGTCCATGTGAACAACTCTGTAGAATTAAGCTAAACCAATCTACTTGAGTGCTAAAAGATTACAACTGAAACGTATTGATTCATGAGATATCACTATAGCCTATTCCGTCATTCAGTTCAGTAAAGGAATAGTTGCTGATATAGGAAGTACGGTAGCTTAAATATTATTAAAAATTTAAGACGAGAAAAGCCTATGTTGTAAATTGTCTCCAGACTGAGATCTGATTTGAAAAATTAGTTTGGTGCATTTCTGCTTCAGATGCTCACAAACTACAAGCAATGCGAAGATAGTTATACCTAGATCGTTATAAGAGATTCGGCACTGTACGTAGCAAAACATCAAATAACTTATAAATAAAGAGGTATGCAAAAGGAAATTATTTATTGCACTACAATTCTGAAACAGTTATTCCAAAGATGTTTTGCAGACGTTCTAATAATAATAATAATAATAATAACAATAATAAAAGTACCGCATTCCCTAGAAAGGAACTGTTGAATTTGGATTCTAAATATGATTAAAGTGATAGAAGCCACTTTTCAGCGTTGCCTAGTTCTATTAAAGAAAGCTCTTCAGTCGGCCAATACAAATTTGTGTTGACTATCTGGAAAGCTTTTCTTCTCTAAATATGATCCCCTTTTTCTTACAAGTAGTTATGTTATTGTTGCCGTCTTCTGTGATCCCAGGGCACGTATTGAGACTTGGGATTCAAAGGTCCTGGGTTCAGTTCCCGGCTCTGTAAAGGAATTTAATTCTGGTCTGATGGTTGGATCAGGGTACACTTACCCTTGTGAGGCAAAAATGATAAGAGTTGGGTTCAATTATTCCCTCGTGTCTTAGTTTTTTTTTCGTGGATTCCCAATTCTATCCTAACCTTCAGGCCATGCATGACAGCTTGCTTCCAAACCCTAGCCCAAATTACAAATATGCATACTGGCAAAGTCACTACAATAACACTGGTCATCCAACAGATTGCACATTCACACACACCCACACGCGCGTAGCTACATGACCACCATGTCCCAAAGCCCCTAAATAAATCAACAACAACGTATTATTGTTTACGGTAGCAAAATAACATATGTATAGGCCTACATATAATAGTTAAATAAGAAATTAAGCGATTGAAAACTAATATTTAATTCATTTCGTTGAAGGAAGAATAATTATCACTTTGAACATAATTAAATTAATTCATAATATTTTGAATTGTAATCTGGGTAATTTCACACCATACCCTGGTGTTCCTTGATAGAACATAAGGTACGTGCTGCTAGGATTGATCCTGTTACACTTATGAAAGTGTTTTCATCGTATTAACATGCTACATAGAATATTATCTTACCTGAATGAGGCCAGGCGTCTGTTAAGGCGTCTGTTAGTGAGCACAGCATGGCGGCGGACATGCTTGCTTACCAGACCACTGCAGCCGATAGGCTACTTGAATCCAGGCGAATGTAGTCTCCATGTTTCCGCGGGATATTTAAACACACTGCAAAAAACATATTGCTTGAATTTAGATGCACCTCAATAAGATGTTCTAGCATCTGGTGTCCTGAAATGGAGATTTGCATCAGAAGATATGTAAATGTTCTAAACGTTTCATTGTTTAGTAAATTGTTTGACAAAGCAATCCAACAAATTAAAATTAATTTCTAAAATATAAATATAAATATAAATATAAATATAAATATAAATATAAATATAAATATAAATATAAATATAAATATAAATATAAATATAAATATAAATATAAATATAAATATAAATATAAATATAAATATAAATATAAATATAAATATAAATATAAATATAAATATAAATATAAATATAAATATAAATATAAATATAAATATAAATATAAATATAAATATAAATATAAATATAAATATAAATATAAATATAAATATAAATATAAATATAAATATAAATAGCCGTGTCCGTAGATTTACTGGCACGTTAAAGATCCCTTTCGGGGCAAAATTCCGGCACCCCGGCGTCTCTAAAAGCCAGTGTAGTTAAAAGGGACGTAAAACCAATAACATTATAAATATAAATATAAATATAAATATAAATATAAATATAAATATAAATATAAATATAAATATAAATATAAATATAAATATAAATATAAATATAAATATAAATATAAATATAAATATAAATATAAATATAAATATAAATATAAATATAAATATAAATATAAATATAAATATAAATATAAATATAAATATAAATATAAATATAAATATAAATATAAATATAAATATAAATATAGATATAGATATAGATATAGATATAGATATAGATATAGATGAATATAAATGTAAATGTAAATATAAATAAAAAATTAATTTATCGTTGTTTTTTATTCAATGTAACAATAAATTTCATGATTTATTTACAATAAAAGTAAGGGCAGATGATGTCGTAGTTCCGCCTCTTAAAACAACAATAGCTAACTAACTTCAATAAAAGGACGTGCGGAATGAATAGACCAACAATTTTTATACGGTGACCCGTAATACATCTGTAATTCTTTAAATGTACGACCTATTATTGAGCATTTTTGGTTATCTTTCACGTCATCGACGTCCACCTACAATCATTAATCATCATTAATTGAGCTCCTATAACGGGTTCTCCGATTGGAAAACAACCTTACTCAGTTGCATTCCTTTCTTGAATCCAAACTTTACTGCAAGTCCGGACATCGCAGGTTCGAATCTCAGAACTGACAGTGGCTATCCTGAGTGTAGTTTTTCCCTGGGTTTTTCCACACTCCCTCTCGGCAAATATCGGGATAGTACCTTACTCCAAGTCCAGGGGAACCTACCTCATCCCTGTCCCTAATACAGTTACACACACAGTACAGTTAACACATAAATAGGCTACAGGTTAACTCACATGTTCCACACACCCAACTACACGGGGATGATGACCAAGATGCCGGGAGTCCGTAACATGATTTCATAATAACAACAACCATACCTTAATTCATTGAGAATTCTCAGTTACCGATCAGGGTGTGTGTGTATTCTTGGCGGTATCCGTCCATAGTGACTACTGCACATTAAGTTTTTTTTCACTCACTCATGAACTTGGACATACAGTATTGTAGCTAATCCCATTTTGGACGTGATTATACGACAGTAAGTCAAGCACTCAAACTGTACTTTATCCAGCTCGCTCATGAATAATCATTAATAATCGTTAATTGAGCTCCTATAACGGGCTCTCCGATTAGAGATTGCTCAAACTATACAGTATACAGCTTGCACATGAACCATACGATGCCATAAAATGCTCAAACTATACACAATCCAGCTTGCTCATAATCCATACGGTGCCACCAAGTAGTAAAACTATACACTATACACTATGAACCATACGATGTCACCATATGTTCAAACTATACTATATCCAGCTTGTTCAAAAACTATACGGTGGCACTAAGTGCTCAAACTCTACACTATCCAGCCTTTCATGAACCTAACAGCGCCACCAAGTGCTCAAATTCTACAATGTCCTGCTTGCGATGATTCATTAGAGGAGATATTTGTAATCGAGCTTCTGCCTTCCAACTTTTCATTTCGCATCACGCAGCTCACCATAAACATTTTTTTTAGGTCGATGTTTGTCTTTCATCCGTCCAACACATCCCGTCAAACGCAGCCAATTTTTGATGAGTAGATATTCAAGGCCTGGGTTAGTTGCCCTCCGGGAATACATCAGTATTCCAGACGAAATCACTTAGATGTGTACAATCAATTTCAAGCATTCAAATGAAATTTGTCAAATTTCCTGTTGTGACGGTAGTATGGACACCAAGTTGATAATGTATACAAGATAGTTGGCAGGACAACAATTTTGCGTAAAACTGCAAGTCATGGGAAAGGAAATCGCGTCGATCCAATTTTCCGAATGCAGCTGCTACACCTCCAATATGGCAATGAATTTGAACATCCATTTGAAATGCTCTTAATCTCTTTGTAGGTGCAACATTGGTGACTGTTGTAATGAAATTAAAAATGTAATGTATTTCGATAAATAAGAAGTAGTATCAAACAATTAAAAATGGCCTGTTTATTTTAGCCTGGAGCACCTGCTGTCTGCTGAAGTAGTGGTTCTCTAACGTACGGTACATAATGCCAGAGTGTAGCAATTATTGTATGACGGTCTTTTAATTTTTTCCAGACACATTTGGTGTGACAAGCTTCAGTTTATTCACCACAATTTCTGCTTTTTACGGCTGCCATCGAGCCATATTTAATTACAGTACTACATTAGCAAGATGTGTTAATTTTTTTATTTATGTGAAGTTCAAATATAAAAGATAGTTGCTCGTTCTTTCTGACTTGGAAGAAGGTACATGTTACAAATAAAGAAACACAAAGAAGCTAAAAGTTGGCTTTCAAATGTGGTGAACTGTGGCCTCTTTCTTCTTATTTCTCTGCAACCATAAGATAGCAACAAAGTATGGAGTTTACACGCGCCTCGCCTCACATATTGAAGCGTTTTCACGTGGCCCTTACCACGCATGTGTGGGTACAAACTCCAGACGTAGTATTTATGTTAGCGGCTTACAGCGTAAACAGACTGGCGACATTTATAAAACCAGATTCAGTAGAGTCTAACCATAAAAGAGTGGTATTACGAGCAACTTAGTTCATCTTCACATTGTGTGACAACCAATGAAGAACAGACATGATAAACCCTCAGCAGAGAAACAGTGTTTCGACATAAAATTAAGGTTTTAAGCATGTTAATGACAAGTAAGACGTACAAACCTTTGTAATGAGGTTTCAGTGCAAGGAGGAAAGTTATAAAAGCACATGAGATATGGTAATCACAATCATGTACAACTTTGTGCACTTAGAAGTAAACGTAACATATTCATAGACTATGGTTTACGTTGCTACCTAATTATCGTGTTGGAAGCCACTTTTCAGTGTTGCCTTTTCTTCATTCATTCATTTACTTTATTTGAAAATGGGGGTAATTCCCCGGTGGCGAACGTGCATTTCCAGAAAATTACCAACAATAATATCAAAAAAAACTTAATGTAGACAAGTGGCAATTTGGGAAATATAGTAATTAGGCCTACATCGTAGTAAATATTCAGTAAGTTGAAACCTTGAGTCAATAAATAGTTGTACTTGAATCACAGTTTTTGAGGGTGCGCAAATGTGAGGGAGCCGTGTCAGTAGATTTACTGGCACGTTAAAGATCCCCTTCGGGGCAAAATTCCGGCACCCCGGCGTCTCTAAAAGCCAGTGTAGTTAAAAGGGACGTAAAACCAATAACATTATTATTAGAATCACAGTACCGGTTTTGGCCACATCAAGACCTTATTCAGCGTTATATTATAAAATATGAAACGAAGCAAGACTTACATACGAACATTTCCTTATCAAAAGTTGTTATCAAAATAATTACTTCAAATTTTACATGCACATATAATATTCACGTAAGTGTTTCTAATATTTATATTTCCCACTTCTTTCTGACTTCTTATAATTTGTTTCCTGTCTTATTCTTCTTCATTTTAGATCACTGTTTTAACGTCAAGCTGCTTTTTCTATCAAGATTAATATCTTTCATTTTATTAACACATTGTAACGGATCTGATGTTTTAAAATTGTTTAAGTTCGACGATGTCGAAATGTAAACATTATTTGTCAGAAAACTGTATCATAATAACACTATTTTTCATTATGAAACAGTTTCTCCCACCAATCAGAGCTCAAGAACAGTTTTGTGACCAATTAGGTAAGGATACCTTCGCGCAACATATTTCTGTGTTGGCAAGCAAAGTGAATGGTCTCTGCTTTCGAAGTGCCTTGACTCACGCATGCGCTCTGATCAGTCAGCAAAGCCAGCGCGCCCTGTCACTAACTGAATTAACTGAATCCCACAGATATTTATGAATATTTATGTTAAAACATATAATAAAATTATAATTATCGTCGAACATAAACAGTCGTATGCAACTCGCCTATAATGGTAGTCTAATTAAGACACTCGTATGGAAATTATAAAATTCGCTTACGCTCGTTTTATAAACATACTCGTGTCTTAATTATTGCGATAAATAAATAAATAAATAAATAAAATAATATTGATTTCATGTAAATTCTTTGTTGTTGGTGGTGTAGTTGTTAATTCTTTTGAGGGGCGTAGGATATCTTTGTCATCAGCCCCGTGTAGATGGGTGTGTGTTGAAGTTGTCTGATAACCTGTATTTATGTGATGACTGTAGTAGTGTGTGTAGCTGTATTAGGGACAGGGATGTGGTAGGCGCCCTGGGACTTGAAGTAAGGTAGTCTAGTTTCTCGGCATTTTCGTGATGGAGTGCGGAAAAATATCTGGTAAAAACACACCCAGGATATTCGATGTCAGTGATTCGAACCTACGAGCTCAGGGCTTGCTGCAGCTGCCCTCACGACCGTGGTGCACGATAACGAGCACGGCTACGCAACGGGACCAATTACATTTCTATAATTGTTGAAGACAATACGATGAAATTTATTATAGTCTACTGGTAATTAGTGAGTTAGGTTAATTCTTTCTATCCTTGCTAAAACAGTTGGTAATCTACCGAACCTTGGTTTCGAATGATGGTATTTAATGTCATGTTTCCTTGATACAAATGAATAGAGATCATTTTACTGGTTGTGAACACATGTATTTGTTTGAGCGCATGTGGTGACGGCTTGGCGGGACATAAGTCGGTGTTGTTCTCGGGAATAAGCCAACAGAGCGCCCAGCTTGGGAGGTTCTCTTGCCCGAGCCTACGACAGCTGCGTCCTGTTTCTTTCCGCTAAATTTTACTAAGTAATAATAAAGATGTATTCAAAATAAAACATATAGAAAAAGATTCTCCGGTCATAGCACAAGACAATAATAAAGTAGGCCTACAATCAATGAAACTGGTAATTAAGTAGAAAAACACCAAATTCCTGGAAATTAAGGGATACAAATAAAATACAAATCAAATAAATGAGCTAGTTCTGAGTCCTTAATTGTACCCTCAGAACAGAAGACTACATTTACAGGGGTGTGCAAATTATTAGAATAAAGGGCAGTTTCCAACATTTCATTTATTCTTTTCATGAACTAATATAGTAACAAAATTGTGCAAGGTGCTGAAATTATTTTCGATGTTAAACCAACAGTCTTAATTAGTTCCCCCCAAGAAACTCTCAGTAAACCTATTACCACTAAAAGAGGAACCTTGCTAATAGAGAATGTCACACGTTTTAATTTGATTACTCAATTCTAGTTCTCATGTAGGCCTACATTGAGAGCTGAAGTACCGTATTCAAAATCCTTTTTACGATCCGCTCTTGAACTAACCTAAGATTCCTGGACCATGAATTGAAGCCACCTGTTTTAGAGGGTATATCTCAAAGTCAATGAAAAAACAGAAAACGGACCCAGTTCAGGTGTCCCTCAGAATCTTCAATTCTGAAAATAAACAAACACAATTCCTTATTGGAGAGGTTTTAAGTCCATAGGAGGGAAATCATTTCTGAGTAGACCAATGAATTAATATGTAACCAGTTGGTCAATAAAATCATTTTGAATAAAAAATTGTTGCTGATTTTTTTAGCCGTATAATTTGCACATCTCTGTAACGAGCAAAATTTGGAGATGTTTAAGATTTTCGCGATTATCATCCCGACTCAAATAATATGCTAAAGTATTGTTTAAAAGGAGCTGGATCCGAGACTGTCCATGTTAATTTTCAACCGTTTTGTTACCATTTTCTCAGAAACTGTTAACAGGAACTCATTAAAATTTTTCAGAGATGTTCCTTGAACCTTACTTTATTTAACACAGGCTTTCGGAAATTAACGATTTTTTTTCGTGGATTATTTTTTAAATTGGTGAAATTGTAATCGACTTTTCTTGAACATTTAACTAAAATAAATGAAAACATTCATTTATACCTAATCTATTTTATTGGACTATTTTCTCAGTAACATATCATAAAGCATTTTATTTCAACTTTAACATAATTATGATCACGGTTACAAATCATCCCACCCTCAAAATTCTCAATGAAACATTACATCAGTGCCACATAGAGAGAAAACTATGAATCTAGAGAGAAATCTCGATAAAAATAAGAATAGTAGGTTTGCTAATAGCACGCAGTGTTGTGGTGAGTATAAGGAAAGTGGTCTTGAAAATGAGCCATGGAGATAATAATGTACCGTTAGAAGGCCAAGGGTCGGTGACAGTGACATATTTACAGAGGTGTGCAAATTATTTGTCTTAAACAATGAATTTAAATTAAAACTCAGATTTTTTTTATTCGAAATCAATTTACTTCGTTACGCTACTTACCAATGTTTTCTCTCCTATGAACTTTCAACTTCTCTCATAAGGAATTGCGTCTCGAAGTTTTCGAAATTGGAGATTCTGAGGGATACCTGAGCTTGGTCCTTTTTCTTTCTTTTCATTGAGTTTGGATTGAACCCTCTAAATCAGGTGATTTCAATCCATGGTCCACGGATCTTTGAATAGTTCAAGATCGGGTCATCAGTAATGGAAGACAATGAATCCCTCTGCTGTAAAGTCACAGGAAAACCAGAATAACGTAATGACAATTATGTGTGTGAGATTCTGCATTAGCAAGGCTCCTCTTTTAAGTGAAAATTCTGAAAAGAAAAAAAAAAGATACTGTCAGTTTCTTAAAAGAAAATATAACTAAGACTTACGGTTAAACATTGGAAATAATTTCAGGGCCTTGGAAATATGTCTACTGCATTAAGTCATAAAAAGTAAAAATAAAATTTTTAAACGCCGGCATTGAGTCTAATAATTTGCACACCTCTGTAATATGACGTAAATAATGAAATATTGAACATTTTGAAGTTTTTCAGCATTCCGGAGAGATTAAAGACATTACTGGTAAAAGTTTTTTATGATCCCCGAGAGTCAAAAAGTAAAACTACTACTTGGAGCTGAGGAAAGGAATGCATGGTTTGTAAATTTTCTTTTTCTCCTTATCCACTGAGGTGACGGACACAGTTATCATTGATATATTTAGGGAACATCTTGGCACGTTTAGCCTCTTCCAGTTTCCACTCATACATTGTTATGTATTAATATACGCATTGCGGTTGGGAACTGAATCCCGATGGCAACAAGAAATATAGTAGACCAAATACCATAACTAATACAAGTAATCGTAAAAATTGAAGCATAGTTTAGTGGGATCGATTCACACCTCACCTTCCTAAAAGTGATTTTCCATGGTTTCCGGCATCTACTTTAGAAAAATGCCGGGTTGGTTCCTTATTTAAGACCACGTCGAATGCTTCCTAATCATAGTCTCAGTCTAGTTACAACCACGATAACACAGGCTATCATAAATTCCGCACTCACTCAAGTGTGCCTTTAGTTTACACGGGGATGAAATAACCATGATGTCCAAGCCCTTAAATGAAACAACGCAATGTTAGTGACAGTATCGCTTGAGGTCTGAATATATGACCTATGAATGTCAATAATTTGAATTATTGTCTATTCTCAATAGATTGGATTTAATTAATTATTATTCGTCGACACAAATAATCCACTTTGAGTTTTCTATTTCGTCCACCTGGTGATATCATATAGCTTATATTGAGGTTGAAGTGAGTAAATAGACGTTTCAAGAATTTATATTTTTTACAAATATGCCTAATTTTTGTTTTAGTCTTCACGACTCAATAGTTCACAGGCCCTTCTTTTACTCAAATTACTGAATTTATTCACAAAGCCTTGCTCATACTGTCCAAGATTTCTGTTCTAATAGGTAGCCCTATCTTACCCTGCACCCAGAACTGAGCCATTAAGAGTGTGTTGTCTAGTGACAGTTAAAGCTATTCTTCTTTTCTAAAAAATGTGAGCAAATTGAAACTTTCTTGATCTGTTTTCTTGTACTTCCTTAGCCAACCATCCGCCACATGGTAAATAACATAACCCCTGGCACTACAACCCATGAAGAGCCTAGGCCTACCAAGCGATATCTGCAGCCATTCCTAATTAATAAATGTATTTATTCATTTAATCATTTTTTATTTCTTTATCTATCATTTATTTTTAATTTTCAACATGCAAATCTGAAATTTTAGATGTAATTCCTTCTTGTGTATTATTTTTAAACGCGTCCGTTTGTCATAATTTACTTTAGTTGAATTTTATCGGATGGAAATGTTTATGAAAGTGGTGTTAAAATTGAGGGACATGGGGAAAGATAACGGCAACACTCAATCTTGTTCTTTTGTAGTTCAGTGCTGAAATACAATATTTAGTCTTCATTCTTGAAGTGGTTGAATTTTGAATTAGACAAGGTCAAATATAACAATGACAGCTCATTGCTAACTTGTTACCATGGGAATTTACATTGCCTAGTGGAAATAATGGTTACCCAAAAGAGAGTTATCTCCATTTATACTCAATGTGGGTTACTATTATCTCCTCCCACACATTATGCAATTATGGAAAGATTCGTCAATATTCAAAAATACATTTATTTTCAAAACACCCGTGTAAAATTAGAGAGAGAGAGAGTCTTGAAGAGCATTCGTGAAAAAAATCCATTCCTCTTCATCTTCTTCTACCTTATCCGATACGGACGTTGGCTACCACCATGGCTAACACCTTCTTATCCTGTGCAATCCTGAAGAGTTCCGTGGAAGACAGCCCAAACCACGTTTTTAAATTATCCATCCAAGTTATTCGTCTCCTTCCTGGTCCACGCCGTCCTTCAATTTTACCCTGAAGTATAACTTGGAGCAGACGGTATTTTGGATTCCTCATCATGTGTCCCAAGTATTCCAATTTCCTCTTCTTAATTGTGTTTAACAGCTCAGGTTGGCTGCTCACACGCTGAAGAACCTCGGCATTACTCACATGTTCTGTCCACGAAATTTTAAGAATCCGCCGGTATATCCACATTTCAAAAGCTCGAATCTTCTTTTCTGTAGCTACGGACAAGGTCCAAGCTTCAACACCATAAAGAAGGGTGGAGACAACATAACACTTCACAATTCTTTTCTTAAGCGTCATACTGAGATCTCGACAGCATAGTAGTTGTTTCATTGTCATAAAGATGGATCTAGCCTTCTCTATACGGCATCTTATTTCAACCGAAGGATCCCAATTCTCATTAATATTCTGTCCTAAATAAACCAAACTCTTGACTCGCTCAATTTGATGTCCATCGACTAAAAGGATTTGTGACAATGCTGGTTTTCATGGCTGAAAAAATCCATTAGTTCCTGTTAATAGTTTTTAAAGGAAGGACGATTGTAGTTTTACGTGACCGTGAATCATGTGATTATGAGCCACGGGACCTCCTTTTTACGTGGAATCCGAATCACAGGACATGGTATTTCACTTCAAAAATATCACATGCATTGACCGGGAATCGAACCCAGTCCACCTTGGTGAGAGGCCAACAGCTTGACCGCTGTGCCACCACGCCCCGAATAGTTTCTGACATCGAAATAGATGAACATTTTTAAAATACCAAGGCAGCGTTTTTTCGACAGATAACAGCTTAACCCAAGAAACCAGCGAACTTTTACAACTCTGTTTTACAGCTTCTGTAGGACAAAACCTTCCCTCAGGAAGCTAAAATATCCCTGTACAAATCCTACTTATGTGTAGATGAAGGCTTTCACGGCCCGGAATACTGTAAATATTATTCCTATTTTTGGGATTATGCTGTGTGAAAATAGAAAAAAATATACATTATTTTTCTTTATTTTTTTTATTTTCTTATTTTATTTTCACACAGCATAATCCCAAAAATATGAATAATATTAATAAATCCTACTTACTTCCCAAACAGTATAAATTGACTCAACGACTTGTTCGTTTTTGAATGATAATTTTTTGTTTTTCCGTATTTTTTTTCTTTTTTTCTTTATTTCTTTATTTATTTCTTTCTTTCTTTCTTTCTTAGTCACTTTACCCTCTAGGTTGGTGGATCCCACGGACTCAGCGAGGGAACTCACCACTACCGCCTTTATGGGCAGTGTCCTGGAGCTTGGAACATCTGGTCGGGATGGATACAACTGGGGAGGTGTGATCAGCACTTCGCCCAGGCCGCCTCACCTGCAAAGCGAACAGGGGCCTCATGAGGGATGGGAACGGATGGATGATTGGGATGGATAGGCTAGGAAGAGGGAAGGAGGTGGCCGTGTCCTTACAGTAGGTACCATCCCGGCATTTGCCCGAAGACGAAGTGGGAAACCACGAAAAACCACTTCGAGGATGGCTGAGGGGGAATCGAATCCCCTCTACTCATTTGGGCCACCCGAGGCTGAGTAGACCCCGTTCCAGTCCTCGTACCACTTTTCAAATTTCGTGGCAGAGCCGGGAATCGAACCCAGGACCTCCGGGGCGGCAGCTAACCATGCTGACCGCTACGCTACGGAGGCGACTGTTTATTTTTTTAATTTTTAATTTTATTTAATTTTTTGTTTTTTGTTTTATTAATTTTTGGTCTTTTTTAAATTTAGGTGTCCACCTCAAAATTTTAAATTCAATTCCAAATTTGCATTCTTTAATCTGTGTTAATAGGGGCAGATGACCTCGTAGTTCCGCCCCTTAAAACAACAATAACTATTACTTCCCAAATTGACCTATGGTCTGGTAGCTGCTACAATGACTCCCCGGGACTAGCAACTGCGATGAAATGTTAAGATCAAGTATTCAGAAGACCAGACGAGACAAATTTATAAATGAGGATGCCGTCTAGTAGAACATCCAAAGTCTATTTCGAAAGGGAGATGTTTGTCAAGAGACCAAGAGGTAAACCTCAAGATGGGTGGATGAAGCAACTCTACAGAGCCTTGAGCCTTGGCTAAGAGAAACGTAGAAATGGGGATAGTGGTGGCAGGACAGGCACCTATGGAAGGGGCTTGTTCATTCCCACACCCGGCCTGCTGGAGTGAGAATCGATCATGATGATGATGATGATGAATAATTTATGAGTAAAAGGCAAATAAACATTTGAAAATTAGCATGGGCAATATAGGACTTTACGGAGCCCCTTAAAGAATAAAGAATAAATGTCTCTTCGATTCTTAACAGAGTGATGAACGTGTCACGAGCTTCGGGCAATTGAATCACGCTTTAATTTACAAGTTAACTAAATTAAATGAGTAGGCTATTTCTTATTTTCATCAGTCATATGACTGATGTTGATCGGACATTATGAACGCTTATGAAGGGAACTCGGTACAGCCTCTTCGTGAAGGAGTAACAATGTGTTGACGTTTATCGTACAGCGAAGGAAATCACTGTGCCATTAAACATCAGTGACAGAGAGGTGAAATATCGCATACGGCTAACATTATGAATAATATATTTCAGTCAACAACGTGACTAGGTATGCTATTGTGTGAATACAGCGTTAGTTGAATCAATATTAGTTATAAATACCGTATATGAATATTACTGTATTATTCATTTATTTATCTAAGCTGTTTAAACCCATAAGAACACCTAAATCAAATTATGATCTGCTGCTGTTTCTCTTTGTCTTCCAAAACTTCTTCATCGTTTCGCTATAACGAACTCGACGATCTTCCGTTCATCCTTTCCCCGATCTCCCAGGTCGATCTTAAGGTGTAACTTCACAACTGTGTATATACTGTATCTTATGTCGGAATGCCATTCTATATTTGATGTCTATTGGTGCGATATTGGCACTTCTGAGATCAATTTGGACCTGTCTAACCCAGACTGTTGTCACTTAAAGTTTTCTTATGTATGTCAGAGTTATCTGTGTTAATCGGTCGTCATTCAGTCTCATGATATGGTCGTAAAATCTCAGTCGTCGTTTGCAGAAATCAAGTTTAAAATGTTTCAATTGAATTCTCTTTACCATAGTCTATTCTAGACAATGTTCACATAACGTATCCTGCTCGTGAGGCTGAACACTTGCTTTTTCACATACACTAAAGACGGTTAAATAGGGAACATTTATCGAAACTTCATGCTTTTCAGTCGGTCAACACGTTTGTACCCAATTATAATGGGTGTTACCCTAATCCTGAATAAAATAATACATGCGATTAATAAATACACTTGGATTACTAGTTTCGATCGCCAAGCGATCATCATCAGATCCTTTACACCCATTAAATTTGGGTTTAATCGTGTTGACCGACTAAAAGGCATTACATTTCGACTACTAAGGCAACACTGAAAAATTGATTCCAATACAATAAAAGGAAAGTTTAATATATTATCACCACTTTGTATATAGCCTACAGTACAGGTATGTACAGTATGTAGGCATATGCATGTAAGTTATGTATATGAATGTATGCATATATGTAGTGTATAGGTCAGTGTACATACTGTAGATACCTTGTAAGTAGTGACGGTGTTTTGTATTTAATCCTATTATATTTAAGAGCATGTAGATGAATTCCGGTAAAGAAGCACGCTTTTATTCTTTTCTCTTTCATCGGCATTATTAAGTGTCATAACAAATATTTTATTTAATTTCTTGTAGGCTACGTGTATATGACTAATAAATACCTCATTTTAAAATCTAAAATCCTCAAACACATTTTTACTAAATCTATCTATAGGCGTTAAAAATGAAATTGCTAGGCGTTGGAGAACAGTGTTGATATTTATTATACGACTTAACATAAGTTTAAGGTTTTACTTCTTGGCCGTGGCATTATGGACCATGGAGAGGGGTGGGGAGAGCGGAAGTGTGAAATGCTGTAAGCGATTGAAGTAAGGTTATGTATGTGTGTATCAGGTTTGTGCTGCAAGCAAACTCTTTCCTTTCTATTGGAAGCTGGGTCGCACGTTATGCAAGTCGTAAAATTAACTTTTTTACGAGCCTTTTATGGACACCGTTGTCATGTAGTTAGTGCTAACTGTGCCTCTTTGGCGATGATCCCAGCTCAATGAATGCATATAAAGATACAAACTTGTGGTGCACTTGATACAATGTAGCCTTGGTAAAGACGCGCTCTCCGTTCCACCTGTCAAGTTTTCTTTTATATAATGTAATAATCTAAAGGTCGTCCCCCGCCCACCCCCCTCCCCTCCCCCTTCACAGCCTTTTTAATTATTTTTTAAAAAAGGTACGTTCTTGAAAGAGAATCTCAAAATGGCCGATAGTTAAGATGAAGGTATTATCTTCAGTAAAACAGAAGAGAGGTTGGAACATTAAGGCTTGTCAATTAAGATATTTCATTCTTTACTATGGCTTTAATAGGCCTATACATAAAATATTACTTTTTGTACACAAACTAATATGAAGAAATACAAATTATGATCAAGAAGTCTAGTCATTCGTAAATTGTTGCTTGTAAGTCAATTTTCTTGGTCGCAGGCTGTTGAAATGTCACATTATTGAAGCAACGAATGAGTAGGATTTAAACTGCATTTCTGACCCCATGTACCAGGTGCTTATAAACATCATAATGTTTCCTATTATTATTATTATTATTATTATTATTATTATTATTATTATTATTATTGTCATTATTATTATTATTATATCACAAATTGTCCATTAAATACAGTTCTTCTGGTCTTTGGCAATAGTTCGGAGGGTTTATAGAAGAGGCTTTGCTGGTATTCTATCACTTTTCAAGGATTTTATGACAATTTTACAGCTGTCCAGTATTGCAGCCTTTTGTATTACCAGGTGGGTGTTGAATTGTTGTTTAAGTTTCTGTCATTCTGTTTTGATCTGTTTCGGTATCACTCCCGTGGTTGAGATTATTACTGGGATGGCAGTGACTTTTTGTTGTTTCCAAAGGAGTTTTCTTTCTGTTGCCAAATCCATATATTTGCTGCATTTTTCGTGGGTCTTAGTTCTGATGTTGTGGGAGTCTGGTACTGCTATGTCTATGAGCCATGTGTTCTTGTGCTCTTTGTGACAATGAGGTCCATTTTATTCAAGTAGTTTTATTGTTTTATTTGAATAGATTATACAAAATCAAAAGGTGAATATTATAACATGGCTTTCAAATCACTGAGATAATGACATTATGACAAATTGTGACAAATAGCTGTTCTGCCCTCAATTATGAAGACAAGCTCTCTCCACAGATAATAAAAGACAAAACTATATTTATTTCAAAGGAGACGCTAATGTCTGCTCGTATTTTACTGAAACAATCCTTCTTCTTTTTACAAGGAACATAACCCATAAACAAAAAGATCATCAATAATCCAAGATACCGTACACACACGACATTCACAGCCTTTTCAATCAGTTGTGCTACACTCATGACGGTTACTTGAGTAACTATTCCAAATGATAGCACCTTTCTCAGCACATCTGTCAATTTAGATTCCGCAGTACATTTGATTTGAAGCAGCATCCCAGGAAACTTCATAAATGAAACCTACCAGTCGACTGATGAGGACCTGTTATTTGAGGAGGCAAAGGAGAAAAAGAGAATACCTATTGAATTGCCCATTATAAACATTCAGGTAGAGGAGGAGACCTGTAAAACGCTGAATGACACGGGTGCAATGATTTCTATCTTGTCTGAGGATTGCTGTAATAGATTGTTGAAGGGTAAAAGTATGAAGGCTATGCCAGCGTCTACTGTTAAGATTGATATTATAAAGCATCACTCCACATATCTTGAAATTATTAAAATTAATCTTCAGACGGGTTAAGTCTCCTTCATCTACAATGGTAATATTGTTAACCTCCAGCAGTTCCAGGCGATGCCGAACATTCATTTCACATTAGTCTTACAGCAGTCAGCGTCGCTTCATTCATGCATTCGTTTATGTTGGGATCTGTCAAATTGCAGCGAATCCAGCCATCAGGTAACACTGCTGCCATCTAGACACTCCGAGCTGATCCCATGCAAAGGATTAAAATAATACCAATCAACTTCATTTTACATACAGTGGCGATGATTTGTTTATAACTGAGTTCAAGCCTCTCAGTTTTGTTGTTGATGACACAGGAATTCCATTGTATTTTAAATGTGTACAAGATTCAATTATAAGTTGACCGTCAGTAGTGGCTACGCTGGCTAACGCGCAGCATTAGGTCATGGGACCAAGCTCTCTGCTGACTCGGTAGACGCGTGGGTTCGAGCCCCACCGTCGGCCGTCCTTGAAATGGTTTTCCGTGGTTTCCCATTTTCAACACCAGGCAAATGCTGGGACGGTACCTTCTGACAGGCCACGGCCGCTTCCTTCCACATCCTTGCCCAGTTTCATTCACCATCATTCATTTCATCTCTCATTAACTCCTCTCATGAGGTTGGCGTCAGGAAGGGCATCCGGCCGTAAAAACCATCGCCACATAGACTTCCATCGCATCTCATCCCCGACCCCGTTGGAAAACGGGAATAATAAGGGGTAGACATACATTCAATTATAAGCTGGTTCCAGCAACACCCAGAATCATACTTAGCGAATGGCATTTGCCGCCTATTAAAACAAATCGATGCTTGCCTCAATGTCATGGGTGGCTTCTTTTGAACAAATGTGTAAAATAAATACTACCCTTTCATCTAGCTAACGTGTCGACCTTCCTTACCTTCTAATCCGGCGTAACTTTAACACCTCTAATACACCCGAATATTATCGCTGAATTTCCAATAGCCTTCACGACCTTCACGTATCTGACAATGCTCTTCTTTTCCAGTATTTTCCTTATGATTAGTCACACGGAAATATATGAATTAAAAGCCCATTTTCTTTATTTCCCTACACAGGAAAATAAACGCCATTTGAGACGACGAAATGACAGGAATAGCCTACTAGGAGGGTTTGTGCGCACTAGAGCGCGTGTTCGATGGACATCTTATATTGGTCTGAGCTTATAGAAGCTGTAGTTTAAAGCATTCTCATGTGTTTATGAGCAAAGGTTATTACTTTGGAATTCAGATGGAGAACTTAGTCAATGATTTATTGAATGATGATTAAATATCCCTTAACATTTTTTCTATTGGCCTGATCGTGCAATTTAGGGGTAGCGTTATTGTCTTGTCTGTAGAAGACATGTGATTGAGCAGACGTGGATCGCTCTTTTGATGAATATGGTATTTTAGGCGACAGTGGGAGGATTACCCTGTTGACCGTTGATGTATTTGGCAGCTATAGAGTTACAAGATGGATTTCTACCACTTAAGGGTGTGGTGTTCCGATGGTTTATGAGTTAATATGTGAAGTTAGGTTTCATAGGTTATGGAGAGTGAATTTTATGTTATTTGAAACGTTACTATGCTACGTGTGTGTTAATCTGTCCAAAAATCAAAATACATAGCCTATTGAGGGATTAAATTGAATATTAATACAGCTGATAATAATCATAATATGTCTCAAATAAACATATTATAATTTCACTGTATGATGTTTCTTTAATATGACAACTACCTGCAACAAATACGTCATCCAAATGTCCAATCTGACTTTATCTGTCTTTGGCACTACAGAAGGGGGAGCAAGCTGTTTCGCTCGTCAAGCGAGCATCGTCGGATCAAAATATACAAAACAAAATAGCTCTATAAAACACTACCAAACCTACAATGACACCCACAAACGGTCTCTGCCCTCCAAAAACAAAAATTCCATTTCTCTGTCCTCTAAAGGTAAGTTGGAGTAAGTAGAGCCTATTAGAACTAAGCCACCATATTCAAAATTCGATGTTTCCAAATTTATATGAGACGTTACAAACACTTAAAATAACATCTTTGAGAGTTTAAAGTCTCCAACTGACTGAAGTGATTGCAACGGATGATGGCACTGACTGACAGACAGACAGCAGTTCTGTAATAAATGATAGTACCACTCCTTAATTATCAGAGTGCCACATCCATTAAGACCGTAGACGAACCAATCGGAATACTTAATTTTGACAAGTGATTAAGCTACAAATCAAACATTCCGAGCCGAAGGTTATGTGCAGTAAGGTGTCTACAGCATCCACCAGGTTCACATTTGGCACCACTGGGCTGGGAGACCCTATACCTGACAATAACAAGACTTTTAAAGTATTGACAGGGTCAGTTATCGAGCCCAGGACCTCAGGTATGGGAGCCACGAGGCAGTTAGCCTATTGTCATTTAAATCTTTACAAGTGATATCTCCAATTCATTTAACTTTTAACTGAGATACGTTATAATAAAAAAAACATCGTGTGACCCTTGACTTCCAACAGGCAGACTATGTGGGAGAATAATCCCCGTAGACGGGCTTGCTAGCGAGGCAAGCTGGGTTATGAAGTGGCAGCTGTAACTGCGAGCGTGTGGGAGCTATTAGTGATGCTATAAAACGCGAGGCTTTCCCCATCAAAGTTTATAACGAAATAATAGTCTCTGTACTTAGCTGCTCACTCAATGTCAATACCGCTTACGCCACGAGATCAAGGATGTTCGCTTTCCATCCGAGCTGCTTGCGCGATAGCACCAGGTCGAGCCAACCCACACGTTAATTGAGCGATGGTGTAATAATAATAATAATAATAATAATAATGATAATAATAAGCAAAACGTAGACACTATAATACAGTAATCAAACCTGAAGCGTTGTATGCATCAGAAACCGTAATCATTGGTGGCGGTTCTTTAAACAAAGACTTAGAGAAGCAAGAAAGGAACGTTTTAAGGAAAGAAAAATTGGCCTATTTTGTATAGAGGGAATATGGAGGAAAAAATCATCCCAGGAAATATATTGTCATTCTGAAAAAATCTCTCACTATTTTCGGAAAAGACGGTTGCATATTTATGGACACATTATCAGAATGAACAATAGCATACTAACTAAAAGAATTCTCAACCTGGCCCTTTCGTTAAATTGAAACAGATCGCCAGGAAATCAACATCTCAGAAGACATTGTACGGGACAGATGTAAATTCAGAACCAAAATCGACAATCAGCAAATTGGAGACAAAATCAACACCAGAGTCACTATAACTTGGACAGAAGAACTAAGGAAGAAGCTTAGCAAGAGGATGAAGAGATTTTGGGAGGAAAAGAAAGCCAACCCATCAGCTAATCAAGCTCAATCGTGCTCCAGAGTAGGGCATAACGATGTAAAAATAATAATAATAATAATAATAATAATAATAATAATAATAATAATAATAATAATAATAATAATAATAATAAATACAGAACTTGATTCCTTGTACACTTTGTTCTCAACGATCAAAATATACATACTAGTCAGCCAGGGCATAACGAACTCCGGAACAAAATGATCATGATTCATTTCTGCTTGATTGGTAAGTTATATTCATTATATGGAGAATTGGAATTTAAGTCTTCAGCTGAGGTTATATCTATACGTATGAATTAAATTCGATGTGCTTTCTTATTTAAAACCTTTATAGAAGAAAACGTTGTTTCAAGCCATCTTTATTGTTAACAATTTATTTTAATAACATATAGTTTATATCAGGTTATTTTTTCACATATTCCAGGAACTGGAATTATTTTGTGTTGACCGACTGAAAGTTACAATATTAATATTGTTAATATGGCAACATTGATCCTGATGCAAGCAAGGAAAGTGACTGTTTTATGTTTTATGCCTCAATGGTATAGCTGAATTTATTCACAAGTGTTAAGCATTAAACATGCATTAACCCTTTATAGGGAAAAGCTATTTGTCATTTTTATCTGTTTTAACATTTTAATTTATTTTAATTATTATTAATGTTAATTTTTTGTTTCTCTGATTTTAATGTTTATATAATTATATTTAATTCTTAATTTTTGTTCTTATAGATTTATTACGTTTTGTTCATTTATTTATTTAATTAATTAATTAATTCCGAATTGATTTTTACAATTATTTTCATAATTTCTTATCGTCATATTTATTATTATAATTTGTATATTTCATTTATTATTGTAATTCTATTTTTATGTTTTTTATTTCTATATTTATGTTTTATTGTTACACTTTAATTGTCAACGTTTTGAAAATGAAAATCCACAACCTGCTTCCAGTCTCCGACCGGGTCAGGAATGGAATGAATGAAGCCCCCATCTAGCGGCGAGGAAATTAACTGTGCCGGCTGCCGAAGCCTGTCGCACTCCTCTGGAACAATGATTAAATGAATGACAGATGAAATGAAATGATAGTGAAGAGTGTTGCCGGAATGAAATTTTGACAGGGAAAACTGGAGTACCCGGAGAAAAACCTGTCTGCCTCCGTTTTGTCCAGCACAGATCTCACATGGAGTGACCGTAATTGTTAACGTTTTTTTTATTTTTTTATTTTTATTTTTTAAAATTCTGTCTAGCACATTACGTCAGGTAGATACGTATATAATATTTGATTTTTAGAAATACTAGCACTTCGGCATGAAAAGTCTCCGAAATTTGACTGATTCAACCATCAGCATCTTTGAAAGCATAAACTGTCCTTATGACAGGTGGTTAACATAGAGACCACTAACCAATAAAGGGTTAAGCAGATGCTTGCTGACGCTAAATTTCATCCACGCTAGATGGCGTTTAGTTGTTGCATTTTTCTAAGGTGGGAGCAAGCAGAGCAAAACCATCAGCCTATCTGTAGGCCAAACAGGAATTCTTACCAATTTAATTTATGTATTAAAGTTACTATTTACGCCAAGTGATGAATAAATATATTCGATGGACCAATTTCTGAATTATTTTATATATATATACTAGCTGTAGTACCCGTTTTTCGAAAGGCTTTTGGTATTTATCGGCCAAGAACATTCATATAATCACACATTTTATTTATTTATTTGCGAACAACAGGATTTTCATCCCAATTACAGTGGCATAAAAATTACAAAGTATGTTATACAAACTTAAACTTAACAGTAACTAAATAGAACTAATTAATATAACTAGGTGTGAAATTAAAACAGTAAAGTACAAATAATACAAATGTAATACAAGGTTGACTAGGTAGAATGGCACAGTGGTAAGAATTCATGATTTACAATTTGCAAGGTTTAAAACTTTATTTCTGGAGAGTGGTTAGAAATTCCATCAAAATACTGTCAAGCAAGTAGGCCCTTCTAAAATCTATAGCATTATTTCTTCGAACAACATTGTTGAAGATATTACATAGTCTGTTCACTGGTGAATTGTTGTGGACAGATGTCCTCGTTCTTTTAATTTCAAATGTGATATTTTTCCTTGAATTGATGCGTGATACATGGAAATTTAGGAGAGAAAGGAATTCGGAATCATCAATTGAATTGTTTATAATTTTTAATAGGAATTTCATAGCATATATTTTTCTTCGTATTTCTAAACTGTCTACATCAAAATGTATTAACAGTTCCTGATATGTTATCAAGTGAGGATAGTTGGCTGTTCTTTTGAAATGTGGATATTTTAGGAATTTATTTTGGGTGTGTTCAATCATTGAGGTATATGTCTTGCATCTAGGACTCCATATATGCTAGCATATTCTAGTTACGGTCTGACTAGTGTGTTGTACAGTGGATAGACGTGCTTATTAGCCTACTTTCGATTTTTGCAAAAAATGAAAGTAGACTTATGAGATCAACACAGGGCGAAAAAAGTGTGTCTGTCTGTGTGTGTGTATGTGTGTGTGTGAGTCTGTGTGTGTGTATGTGTGTGTGTGAGTCTGTGTGTGTGTGTGTGTGTGTGAGTGTGTGTACTCTGAATGTCTGTCCCCCCCTATCAATTCGAACACGGTGAATGCGAATTGAACGAAATTTGGTACAAAGGTAGCACTAGCAAAGGACACCTCAGTGTCATGTTTTATATCGCCGCCATCTTTACTAAAACTGAATGGCGGCCACTCAAACGTTCAAAACGTAAAATCAAATAACGACTAACCAAATCATCCAATCTCTACCAAATTTGGTAACAACATACCTTCGTATAGGATGCGTCTTGTGACCAAACTACAAGGTCGTCCGCCATACCATTTCAGGATGGCGGCCGTGCGAATTATGCAAACTTTATAATCCATATCATGGGACCCACCAGTTCCGATTATCGAGCCGAGAATCGTTTTAACTGTTCTAAAGGAAGGGGCACGTACGAAATTAAAAGTTTATTTTGTAATTCTATAGTGCAGACGTGATTTTAAAAAGCTCAGCTGATTCATTAATAAGACAAGATGGCAGCGGATATCTTGTGCCTGACTTATATTTCACTAATTTGAGTATTGAATGCAATATAGCGTACTGATAAAAAATAAATAAACTTTGTATGAAATGCTTTATATATAAATAATATACTCCAGTGATGAAATCGTTTAGTATAAATCATTATTTGCTAACAAGTTCTATGTAAGTCATTTTAAATAGAACGATATTCGTTGACACAATTAGCTCAGTGGTAGAGCGATAGCCTGTCGCTCAGATTCCTATGGTTCAAACCCGATCAGAGCTAGTTTTTTTGCTTGAAATGTTATATGTTTATTGTTTTGTAATGACTCAGATGTTTTAAAATTAAGCGTTATATTGTGCAAATTATGGTGTAAAATATATATTTAATTAAAACATAATTCGCCAGCAGATTTACTCGAGACATCTAGCTGCCAAAAAGGTAACTTCCAGATTTTATTGAAAAGTTTCTTCTTCTGGCCGCTAGAATGCACTCGCTCTGTTAGGATTATATTGTTCGATATTTCACCACTAGATGTCCCGACTAGTCTACGTGGGGATCCATTGATTACTATACCATTATCATTCTATGCGCATCGAATTTGAAGAATGACAAGTTGATACTACGATACATTTTAACTTTTTATTTTAAAGGGTTTGTAACAGCCTATTTTGCGTTACTTGAAAATGTTATTAAGCGTTATATTGTCCACATTATGGTGTAAAATATATATTTAATTAAAACATAATTCGCCAGCAGATTTACTCGAGACATCTAGCTGCCAAAAAGGTAACTTCCAGATTTTATTGAAAAGTTTCTTATTCTGGCCGCTAGAATGCACTCGCTCTGTTAGGATTATATTATCGAAAATATCGACATAGTTTGTATACACACGTCTCTGTAGGGTCATGGAAAGATTTGTTAATTCAATTAGGGTTGTGAAAGCCATGCACAACCAGACGTGTAAAGACATGCCTCAACTCAAAGTTGGATGTTGCCCACGGCAGGTCGTAATAATAATAATAATAATGTTATTGGTTTTACATCCCTTTTAACTACTGCTGCTTTTAGAGACACCGGGGTGCCGGAATTTTGGCCCGAAGGGGATCTTTAACGTGCCAGTAAATGTACTGACACGGCTCCCTCGCATTTGTGCACCCTCAAATGCCAGCTGACTGCGCCAGGATACGAACCTGCAACCTAGGGCCCAGCAAGCGAGAACGTTACCGCTGAGCCACGCCGCCAGTCCGGTCGATTATGTCTCCAGATCCATAACATTCTTGATATACTTCTTATCTTTCTTTCTTTCTTCAATGATGGTAGCAGTTTTTATCTAGGTCGTGGCGTTTGGTAGAGGTAAATCGTTTCTAAGGTCTTCAACAAAGAATAGTTCTATTATACTCTTTGATAATAACAACGAGTTATAACTATACTCATACATTTAGGAGAAAGTAGGCTATATGTTCTTTACTGAACATCTTGTTTTTTGAATGGTTTTGTATTCCTGATAACAAATCCCAGTGTCTTGTTTGAGTCAGCTATCATTTTCAGTATATGGGGAGTAAACGTTAGTTCTCTATCTAGCAACACCCCGAGATCTTTGTTTTCATTAACGGATATCAGGACACTGCAACCTAGCTTGTAATTAAGAACGACAGGGTTTACATTCCGGGTGAACGACATTGAGAGACATTCTTCTACGTTTAATCCTAATATATTTTCTATAGTCCATTCCATATTAGGCTACTGTGCAGGTCAATTTGCAGTAAGTTGCAGTCGGTAGATATAGGTATTTTTCTTTATACCTTGAAGTCATCAGCAAATAATAGACAATGAGAATGCTTTATTCATTGAGTCAGATCGTTTATGAAGATTAGAAAAACTAGAGGTCCAAGGTTCGATCCCAGAGCAATTCCCGAATTAGCTTCAAATTCTTGAGAGTTCTTTCTATGAAATAACACATATTGCTTCCTGTCTTTAATGTAAGAGCTGAAGAGGCGTGTAAGTAAAGAGAAAATCCTAAGATTTTGAATCTTTTCAGGAGGACATCGTGGTTAATTTTGTCGAATGCCTTCTGAAAGTCTGTGGAAACAATATCCATTTGTCCTCCTGCGTCTAATGTTCTGGACACTAATTCAGTAAAATTGACCATATTTGTGATAGTCTAAGGTCGGGAGAGGAAACCATAGTCTAGTAATGTAGTTATGTTATTACCATGTTATAAATTAAATCCATAACTTCACTAGCGGTTACGAAATAAACAGTATTAAAACAGTTCAATAGTAGAGATTTGATAGCGTTCCATGACATCGATGAAGTGGAAAGTGAACCAAGTTAGTCTTCGAAACTAAATAGGCCTAATAATTTCAGTTGGCACGCCCGCTTAACGACATCGATAACACAGCAAACAAATCTGCAATACCATTTTAAATAAAGCACATTTAAGTAACCTAATAGAAGGACTGTAATTAAACACTGAGTGACGCGTTCGGACACCCAGGACTATCTTATAAACAAACGCTAAATATTATACTCCTTAGTATTATAGAGAACACCTCAGCTCAAATTGTCCGATATGCATTTATGACGTCTTCGAACAGAACAAATTTTTAAAATGTACAGTTCGGCCCGATAATGTACTATTTCATTCGTCAACACTAACGATTCACTTCAACGATCACTTATAGTATACCAATGCGATCGTTAATGTGACGTTTTAAACAACGGGACATCTTTCTTACGTCGAGTCCGAACCAGCAGATGTGTCATCTGAACTCCAAACTCTCATATGCGTTAGCCGAGAATCGTACAGAGTTAACTTTCGGTGCTTAACGCAGCCACAGAGTCTTCACTCCCTTAGCACTGAGTGGCTTCTTCTTGTTAATTCACAATCCACAAATGAGTAAGAGAAGACTGAAAGCTGCTCCACCGTGGTGATTGCATCCTGTCAATGTGCAAGAAAGGTGAATAAAAATCGTGAGTCATAGTGTCTTCAAAATACAGTATACGACTTATAACTTACAACTACATAATTGCAAATATCACGACGACAATATTCATACAACAAAATATTTATTATAAGATCTAAGTGTCCTGACTGACTGATAATCTACGCACAGCAAAAGCTACTGGATATAATTGCATGAATCTTTGAAGATATGTTCCTACCGTAGTGTAGATGCGCACTAAGAAAGGATTTTTCAAAATTCCTATTTTAAAGGGGTGAAATGTGATTTTACAGTTTTGTTATACTTAACTGGGACAAAATATCGAAGTTGCCGCATAAATACCTGACATAGCTCATTTTAAGCCCCTCGATGCGAGGGACACCGAAAACCACATTTTAAGGCCCTAAAACCAACAGTTTCAAAGATATTCCCAGAAAACTATCTGCGCTCTGATAAACTGATGAAATAATGGCAAGTCCGTATCCATGGCGATAGTACGCTTTGATAAACTGATGAATTAATCGCAAGTCCGTATCCATGGTGAGTGTAGCTCAAGACATGACATCCAATTGTCCATCTATCCCTGTAGGAGGCAATGCCAATCCACTTATTATCTAAAACACTATAGACTAGCTGCGAGGCTCAGAGGTAACGTTCTAGCCTGCTGGACCCAAGATTGCAGGTTCGTATCCTGGCGCAATCAGCAGGCTTTTGAGGGTGCGCAAATGCAAGGGAACCATGCCAGTAGATTTACTGTCACGTTAAAGATCCCCTTCGGGGAAAAATTCTAGCTCCCCGGCGTTTCTAAAAGCCAGAGTAGGCTAGTTAAAAGGAACGTAAATCCAATAACATATACAGTAAAACTTCGTTTAACAGTCACTCTTTAAACCGTCAGTTTCTGTTAACCGTCATTGCTGTAATAGCATAATAATACTGCAATAACAAAGTGCTTTAAGGTGCAGTGACACGTTCGCTTTGTTTACTTACTCTTTTTTAGTGGGAATTAAGTGTACCTGCCCGCCATAGAATGGACGAGTGTTCAAACCATGACGAAAAACAAACTATTAGCCTCTCAGAGGCTGAAACAATGCTGTCCAAGTGTATAGAATGGTTTGAAAGTCAAGAGGCCAATGCAACGCAGACAGTATTGCTCCGAAAAATACGAAATATTGCCGCGGGGAAAGCTCGAGCATCACAGAGGCAGAAGAAAATGACTGACTATTTTCAAGCTACATGAACTATTACACCTGTAAGTTTATATTACTGTACTGTACATTATTTTGCCACATTTGTTGCTACTGTACGGATATTTTTATCATGTAATAAATAGTTTTATTTGCTATCACAATCGTGTTTAATTTCTTTACGCTCTGAAATATATTACATTACTGTGAGAGTGATATCTGTCTATAATATAATTGATTGAGGTCATGTTTTGGAGGAATAATACAGTGTTTCTCTTATCCGTCTTTTCGCTCAACCGTCACGACCACGGTCCCGACGATGACGGTTAATCCCCAGTAAAATAGACTGGTTCACAATTCTGTAAGTGCATATCGAGGTATGTGACGGCGGGATGCCTTTAGCGTTACGGAAACGGCAATAGCCGCCACATAACTTCCTTGCTACTGACATAATGACCAGACTGTATGTTTGTACTTAACTATACGGGATTTGTGAGCCCTGTGTTTATGAAATTGAACGTAGCTTGATCGCTACCTTTATTTAGTAGTCGCTACTGCAGTGTTACAAAATTAAAGGTGGTATTGGAAGGTGCTATCTCACACTGATGTTCGTTATTGTAGTTCTTAAACATAGAAAAATATTTTTAAATTATGATATAGATATATCTTGAAAGAGGGATGACCGTTTAGATTTCTAATGTTCTTATCGTGTTTAGATATGTCTTCAAAAAGGGATGACCGTTTAGATTTCTTATGTCCTTATCGTGTTATAATATGTTACAGTAAAAACTCGATCTTGCGAAACGGAAATTCTTGGTTGCCTTCCAGTATCAAAGAACGCCAATAGAATGAGAAACCATCGTCAATGAAACGCTACTGTCGCAAGAAATTAATAAATAAGCATAACAATGATGGCAAAACTGCCATAGTAGAAATCACAATTAGCAAAGAATAAAAGTTACAACCTCAAGCATGTATTATGCACATAACGTACTTAAAGTATTGAACATAAATGAAGTACCAGGCATCTCCCTGACTTAAAATAACGCTCAAACATGGAGCAGGGGAAGCCCTGGCACCACACAGACATGGAATGTAAATATAGCCGCCTAGCTTGGATTCAAAAAACGAGCCGGTCGTTAATGAGGAGCGTGAAAGAAATATAATTAGCTATTCTGATATAGGCCTATATATTGTTGGATGTCATTTTTTGTCGCCTTTCAAAAAAATCACTTACCATGGCCAGGAGCGAACCTGCAAGCTTGGAGTTGGTAGTCCGACACTATAACCACACACCCACCGTGGCAAGCAGTTTCAAGATCATTTTAATTCAATATACGCTGACGAAGGTATCATTGAACTCCGAAACGTTTACGTTTAAGTAGTGATTAAACCACATTCTTTAGTGTTTGACAAGGGGATTTTGAATAAGATAGTAGATTGTCGCAGCCCCTAAACTGAGGAACTAACCAACCAACCCTTCGGAGCAAAATTCTGGCATCCCGGCGTCTCTAACAGCCTCAGTAGTTAAAAGGGACGAGAAAACACAATAACATTTTATTATTTTATTATTTCATGTATTATTTCAGGGTTAGGGCATAACAAGGTGGCTGCGTGGCGCAGTCGGTAGAGGCACTGAGCTTTTAGCTGAAGGGGAGTGGGTTCGATCCCCACCCAGGTAGTGGATTTTAGAAACAAAGCTACCACTTTCGGAAACGCAAATAGCCCTGGGGTTCACTCAGTCTTCACCAGGAATGAGTACCAGGGTAATTCCTGGGAGCAAAGACGGCCGGACGTGGAGCTGACAACTCATCCCATCTAGCACCGATGTCACAAAGGGTGGAAGCCTCTACCTTCCACTACTTCCAGGGCCTCCATGGCCTGTACGGAGTTGGCTTTGCTTTGCTTTTTAGGGCATAACAGCCAATTCAATTTGATACAATCGTGTTGACTGACTAAAAGCACAAATGTCGTGTACTAAGTCATAATTTCTACGAGCGAGTATGCATTCCGCCAAAAACCTCATTCACTACCTTTTCCAACATTTACACAAGACGTGATTTTGAAAACACTTTTCTGTATGTTGAGGTACAGAGGTATTACACATGAAAAGTTAGTATAGCCTACTATAAAATGTTGGCAAATCTTAATTCAAGGAACTGCTGTTCAGAATAGGCCTGGTGTTAAATCTGCAGAAGCTTTCGGTACAGGTTATACGGCCCATGTTCGTAACATGGAATGATTTGCTTTGACAATGCATCTATTAATATCGCGCAAGGAAATGGCATTTGGGTTTGAACTGCGGATGTCTTCCCTCTCACTGCGTATCGTGCATACCAAAACACAAGGCCAAAGTTTAACATTTGCGGGAATCGACCTACGCGAAGACTGTTTCTCTCACGGACAATTTTATGTTGCCTTTTCCAGAGTAAGTTCTCCAAGTAGCTTAGTCATTTTGGCACCAGAAGGAATAACAGCCAATATTGTTTATAAAGAAGTTCTAAACTAAATTATTATATTTTTCTTTTATTTGTTTGTATGTGAGGTACGCTTTTACGTTACTTATACATTGAATATGTATATTAAAGTTCATGTTTTCAAAATATATTTAAGTTATTTATGGTTAGGTTAAAGATATAGTTCATTATAATACGTTTCCTTAAATCTTTAAAATTAAAAATTAGTTCGATTGCAAATATTTGTAGTTTAACTCTGTATTTTGATTTCATATGTAAAAGTTAATTTTCTACATTAAGACAATTTAATTAAGCTCTTTCATATCTTTAATATTTCATTATTTCATTCCATTCATAAAGCAGGCAAATAAATTGTTACAAAAGAAGTAATGTAAAATATACTTAGGCCTATATTTGCATTTTGATATCACGAGGAATTTTAAATTTCATTTAACAGCAAACAAAACAAGGCAAAAGTGTATTTATTAATCTTATGTAATTTATTTCAGGATCAGGGCATAACCCAGCTCTATTTGGGTACATTCGTGTTGACCAACTGAAAAACACCAAACTTTTGTTTACTTAGGCAACTCTGAAAAATGGCTTCAAACCTCACAATGTTCATTTAACAGCGAATTCGGAATGATAATCGGTTTATGATATAAGCGTTACATATCACGTGAAACTTTTCAATTCCGCGGCCAAAGTCGGACGGGAAACACATAATTTACGTCCACGTATTATATTTCTGACGAAAGTCGATGAACATCTAACGCTTGGTTCCGTGGCATTCAAGAGAAAATGGGAAATAACAAAATATATAATGGGAGATAACTCAACTATGACGCGAGCGAAGCCGCGGGTACCTGCTAGTTGTGACATAAAGGCACAACATGTTATTTGAATAAATTCATATAAAGTCGACATAAAGAGCGAATTTTCAAATTTCCGTTCTAAGTGGATGCTTCCATCATGGATAGCATGTAGCCTACATACCAAATTTCATACTTCTATATCAAGGGGTTTGTGCTGGGGCATTATGAATGGTATCATGATTCATACAGATTTGGCTGATTTGTTATTAGCCTAATATCCTTTAGGAGTTGACATGAACATCACTTTGATGAGAGTTGAAGACTATGGTTCTCGTCATTCGTGTCATATTTTAGGTGAAAAATGGAATGGCACGCCCACGTACTGTACAGAGAAATGTGTAAGGTTGAACTACGTTCGTCATGGTTGATCTGCTTGCAAGAGGGATGGCATTTTTTTACAGTAGTTATCTCCAAAACCGTTGGCTTTGGGCCCTTAAAAGTGCGTTTAGGGGTCCCTGACCTCCGAGTATTGTTTCTCGTATCTGGCGACTTAAAATGAGCTATGTCCGGTCTTTGTACCTTTTGCCCTTGTTCAGTGCCAAACGGTTGGATAGACTGATTTATAACTTACATTTTCTAAAACCGATTCTTAGTGAGCACCTAAAACCTAAGAGCATCCAACATGCAAATTTTCAGCTTTCTAGAACTAGTGGTTTTAAAGCTGCGATTATGAATGAATGTGTGAACTATGGATTACAGCACATATATGTAGATATATTTTTATGTTCCTCTGCTATTTCCTAATTTGATATAAATTGTTTAAGCATATGGCGAAGAGTATAAATCGTCTTAGCATGTATTAAGGCAAGTACAATGATGATGAACCATCTCCTCGCTAGCCACGGAGCCGGAAATATTGGACCGCCTGGAAGAACTTCTTCCTCTTTGATCTATGCCAATTGAATTGTTGCTCTCAGAACGGTGCTGATAATAAATTCTTGTGTATTCTCGTTATCTTGAATAGGGCACACCATTAAGCCAATAATACCACAATCCACTTGAGGCTATACGTCTTCATCTTTTCGTGGAGGGGAGTCGGCAGATTAACTGAACCGTCTATCCAAGTGCAGACGTCTTTCAGATGTCGAGATGATTGGGTAACTTCTGCCTTCGATGGTTATATGAAGCATTCGGGATATGCCCATCAGTTCATTGCTCACATTCGCGAGACTGCAATTCCTACATTAATAAGATGGTATATTAGCTTTCACGGCCAGTGAATTCAAACTCAGCAATTTTTATAGGTTTATGACGAGTCTTGTGTGCGGTTCCGCCTAGGATCACCAAGCTGGATCATCAGAGGGATCTTGGTGTCCATCCCGGGCCTCCACAGGAGTAGTGAACTGTACATTACCTCTCATCTTATGAAGCGCAGTAAAAATGTGCGTTTCATAAGAAGAGAGGTAGTGGACAGTTCGCTACTCTTGTCGGGGTCCGGGAAAGGACACCGGGAGCCCGCTGAAGATTCAGCTTGGTGATCCTAGGCGAAATCGCACACATGACTCTTCATAAACCTAGGAAAATTGCTGAACCCTACATTAATACTTTCTTAAGTGTATTTTTCTTGAATGGTGGATAAGGATCACTAACCAGGCGTCCCAAGCCGGGGTTTACGTGTGGTAGGGTGGCCAGTTTTCCACCACCACTACTACTACTTCTCCCACCACAGCATCCAGCAGGTTCCTATTTATCATCAGCAGTTGGGACACCTCGTAACAGACCATACAACGACTTTAAAATTCTTGGCAGAGCGAGAATCCAATCCGAGTTCCCTGAAGTGGCAGCCAGCAATGCTAGCCATTGTGTCACGAGGTGGTTGCTTAAGTATATTTCTCAGGTCGAATTAAAAGGCCAACAACTCAAGTATAACCCCTATCCAAAGTATATGGGCGTCACAACGGACTGGACGCTTTCATACAAGCAACATCTCTCTAACACTGCAGCCAGGATTCCCGTCCCTTTAAATTTAAGCCACTGGCTGCGAGCGAAGTCAGGACAAATCATGGCAGGTGTACATTCTGGCTTCACAAGTGGGGAAGATCTGTAGACCCATTCTGCGACTGTGATAAAGTGCCCCAGACCATCCAGCACGTTGTTATGGACTACCCAAAAAGAAGATTCAATGGATCTGTTCAAGATCTACTGTACATAGTGCCTCTACAGAGGCAGTGGACTGGCTGAAAAGTCTGGTCATTAAGTTTTGAATGTTGACCTGCAAATAATTGTATATATAATTATAAGTAAGGTTCGGATGTTAAGGAAAAGTCATATTTATTTCCTGAGCTCATTTTACCCGAAATCTGAAATGACGGATCGCTGACCACGATTAAAGCAATTTGATGTTGCCTATAAATGCATATTTCAGCCATTCTTATTGTTTTGATCATATTTTGTCATATTTTAGTGATATAAGGTCATATTTGGTTATAATGTCAGCATTTTCGTTTAAATTGAGGCGTCGTTAACAAGGTACGTGTTATCTGCGTCAAATTTAAAACACAGGATTTCCGAATAGTGTAGTACTGTAGATATATTTTTCTTTCTTTTCCCGGAACAGGCAGATAGCAGGTTTGGAAGACCTGATTCCAAGAAGGCGCTCCTCTACGGACGTCTTTTAGCACATCTTTCTGGACAAGTTAGATTGCGACACTGTACGCATGAGATCACGGAACATGACGATAGTGTGATTCCGCCTTTCAATAGGATGTCATAGTTTTTAGGTCATATTTTATAGTTTTTAGGCCATATTTAGCTAGTTTATAGGGCATATATGCTTGCATATGTTGTACTTATTAAGGTCTTAAAGTTCCGAATACTAATTATAAGATATATGTATTTATAATGTATCCTTGTTTTCCATACGATATACAGAAAATAAATACATTTCTCTCACTTTCCTCATTAACAATCGGTGACTCAAATGTTAGGCAGTAACACACGATGACAATAACCATTGTTCACTACTGACCAATAGCTGATGATTCATGACCAATAGCATGCTTGCTCTGTCACTCCACGTGGAGTCCAGAGTCCAGTCGTGGCTACCCGGTTTGCTTGTCAGGTCTTCACTGTTGCACAGTTGCACGCAGTTCTGTCCAGTCTCCCTGCTTGCTCCCAGTGGTTACGGTGGAGAGTTGACAACGCTCAAACATGGAGCAGGGAAGCCCTGGCACCACACAGACATGGAATGTAAATATAGCCGCCTAGCTTGGATTCAAAAACAAGCCGGTCGTTAATGAGGAGCGTGAAAGAAATATAATTAGCTATTCTGATATAGGCCTATATATTGTTGGATGTCATTTTTCAATGATGACTTAGCACACGACATTTGTGCTTTTAGTCGGTCAACACGATTGTATCAAATTGAATTGGCTGTTATGCCCTAAAACGCAAAGCAAAGCCAACTCCGCACAGGCCATGGAGGCCCTGGAAGTAGTGGAAGGTAGAGGCTTCCACCCTTTGTGACATCGGTGCTAGATGGGATCAATTGTCAGCTCCACGTCCGGCCGTCTTTGCTCCCAGGAATTACCCTGGTACTCGTTCCTGGTGAAGACTGAGTGAACCCCAGGGCTATTTGCGTTTCCGAAAGTGGTAGCTTTGTTTCTAAAATCCACTACCTGGGTGGGGATCGAACCCACTCCCCTTCAGCTAAAAGCTCAGCGCCTCTACCGACTGCGCCACGCAGTCCCCCTTGTTATGCCCTAACCCTGAAATAATACATGAGATTATTAATAATAAAATATTATTGTGTTTTCTCATCCCTTTTAACTACTGAGGCTGTTAGAGACGCCGGGATGCCAGAATTTTGCTCCGAAGGGTTGGTTGGTTGGTTTCTCAGTTTAGGGGCTGCGACAATCTACTATCTTATTCAAAATCCCCTTGTCAAACACTAAAGAATGTGGTTTAATCACTACTTAAACGTAAACGTTTCGGAGTTCAATGATACCTTCGTCAGCGTATATTGAATTAAAATGATCTTGAAACTGCTTGCCACGGTGGGTGTGTGGTTATAGTGTCGGACTACCAACTCCAAGCTTGCAGGTTCGCTCCTGGCCATGGTAAGTGTGGTTTTTTTTGAAAGGCGACAAAAATCACGATACTCATGTCATACGTTGTTGGCATGATAAAGAACCCATTTGAATTCAGTAGGCCGTGTTCATAAAGGCAAAATTAATCTCGGGATTTTCCGCCAACACAAAGTTCCTTATTTCTCTACTAGAAAGCGGTATAGCGTTAAGGAGCTTAGATATCTAACCTCCTTGACATTCATAGCGCTCTAACGGGCAATAAATTCGACATGCAAGCTGCCCCCTGTGTGTCAATTAACAAAGCTTGCACTCGGCACCCGAGGCCATACGATATTATTATTATCTTGAAACTAAGTTTACAAAGATAAAAGAGAAAATGGATATCCTAACAAAACGCTATTAGAAATTTAAATAGAAAGAAATGTCACAAAAAGAATTAAAAACATATGCATGGTTCGATACAGTGAATCGGACGTCGCTGCTATAAGTATGATTTATATTCCAGTTATATCACGATCAACTTCAGTGTGGTTTAATATTATTGGACGTAATGTGACTTAATGGATACGGCAGTCTGTATCACATTCATGTGGTCTAACCTTGCAATAAACCAGAAGACACTTACTAGTTGGATCGTTCTGTTGAAGTTAGCTGTCCAATTTGTTAATGCAGTAGACCTACATACTGTAATATTAATCCAAACTCACTTAGTATTTTATATGTGCAAGACGTATGAAACAATTTGAATATTGCCAAGCCAAAATATAATGTAGCCTATGGATACGTTAAAAAAAATGGTATTCTGCCCGAAGGCAGGCACGATAAGGATCCCCTTCGGCGCAAAATTCCGGCACCCCGGCGTCTTTAAAAGGCAGGGTAGTTAAAAGGGACGTAAAACCAATAACATTTTTCAGATAAAAATTAGTGTCTTGAATTTCCGTGTGATGTCAACTGGATTTAGGTTGCGAGGTGGTCCTGGTTTAAAATCAATTGAATCTCTTATTTGTGAAGTCTATAATTCGAGTCGGATTTGTTGATAATTGCTATTTGTTGTTCTTGGTTCACGTTACGTAAATATTTTTATCTAGCCTTGTTGTGAGTTCCTTGTTGGATTAGGTGGATTCTGTTAATGCTCTCCTGATATTATTCAATGAAAATCCACAGCCTGCTTCCAGTCTCCGACCGGGTCAGGAATGGAATGAATGAAGCCCCCATCTAGCGGCGAGGATATGAAGTGTGCCGGCTGCCGAAGCCTGTCGCACTCCACTGGGGCAATGATTAAATGAATGACAGATGAAATGAAATGATAGAGGAGAGTGTTGCTGGAATGAAATTGTGACAGGGAAAACCGGAGTACCCGGAGAAATACCTGTCTGCCTCCGTTTTGTCCAGCACAGATCTCACATGGAGTGACCGGGATTTGAACCACGGACCCAGCGGTGAGAGGCCGGCGTGCTGCCGCCTAAGCCACGGAGGCTCTCTCCTTATATTATTCAATGAATGTTTTTAAACGTGTCCTTCGATGTTGAGTTATGTCGATAATGTCTCTTTGCTTTTCCTATTGTACTCAACCCTCATTGAGGGTTGAAAACGTGTTACAATAAATAATATAATCATATTAACAGGTGTCATCAGTAAATTTAAATAACTATGTTAATGCGTATACTTAAAACATTATCCATTATGGTTAATGTGTTTGCTTTGTAAGAGCTTTAACGTGCCAGTAAATCTACTGACACGGCTCCCTCACATTTGCACACCCTCAAATGTCAACTAACTGCGCCAGGATTCGATACTGCAACCTTCGACATAGCAGGCGAGAACCCTGCATCACGCAGCAAGTTTACATGAGATTAATCAGATTAATAAACTATATAACCTGTGCGAGAAATCTCGCATGTTCAGTAACCACCCGCCCGGCTTTACTGTTATTCGGGCTTCTACAAATATGATTATTTGTTTAATTTACGCAAGCCTCCGTGGCTTAGGCGGCAGCACGCCGGCCTCTCACCACTGGGTCCGTGGTTCAAATCCCGGTCACTCCATGTGAGATCTGTGCTGGACAAAACGGAGGCAGACAGGTTTTTCTCCGGGTACTCCGGTTTTCCCTGTCAACATTTCATTCCAGCAACACTCTCCACTATCATTTCATTTCATCTGTCATTCATTTAATCATTGCCCCAGAGGAGTGCGTCAGGCCTCGGCAGCCGGCACAGTTCGTATCCTCGCCGCTAGATGGGGGCTTCATTCATTCCATTCCTGACCCGGTCGGAGACTGGAAGCAGGCTGTGGATTTTCATTTGTTTAATTTACGCACTTTTCAAACAAATTGTCGATATTTATGAAATCAGACTGCAATTCGTCTCTGTTGCGGTCAATTCTGTTTGAATATTATTTTCAATGCACAATGGGTTGTGTGCGCCCCATGTGTACGGACTACCCGCCTGGCTCTATTGTTATGCGGGTTGGACGCTACACAGTTCTGCCAGGGGCTATCGTCTTTTTTGGCCTATTTTCATTTTATAAAAAAAAAATAGGCTTATGAGATCACCTTTTGTCCGCGTGTCTGTCTGTGTGTGTGTGATTCGTGTGTGTGTGTGTGTCCCCTAATAAATTCTAAACGGCTGGAGCGATTTCAATGAAACTCGGTAAGATCATAGCACCATTCTGGCCGACCACGACCGTGCCCTTCAAATTTTACTGTGACTCACCAATCCAACATGGTGGCTGTGCGAAATATTTCACCAGCATTCAGTATCTCCGAAACTATTACCGATACCACCCTGAAATTTTGTACGGTGATAAAGGGAACTGCCAGAAGTTCACTTATGAGACTTTCAAAAACCTGGTAACTACAAAACTAACATGACCGCCAAGTGATGTTGAGACTTTTAAATAGACTTTTCTCGCGATTTAACCATCCACAAGATGGCAGCTGTGCGAAATTTTAAAATCTCGTTTTTTGGTTCTTGTGTCCTAATCATGCGATTGAAGTTTGAATACCACGCGTACACAATAATCTTCATGTAATAGTTCATAAATAAATATCCAACCTGGCGACCATCTGAAATATTTAGACCGTTATCAAAATCTACGAATCTATCACAACAATCAAACTGAAATTTTGTAAGTTGATAGAGGCAATTAACATGAGTAGGATATATGAAAATAGGCTGTATAGTTCTTCACGGAACTACTTGTTATTTCTTTGAACACACTTTTTAAACTAATAAATATATTTCCGTTGACTGTTGAAGTAATGCAAGATTTTTCCTGTAGGCTACTATTGAGACGATTTAGAAGATATTGGCACGAAACGCACCTTCTAACTCCTTCTGGTTCAGGAACTTGAGTTTTTTGTCGGATGAACTTGGCGTATTATATAATGCATTCATTAATCTCATGTAATTTTGTTCAGGGTTATGGCATAACACCCAATACAATTGGGTGCCGTCGTGTTGACCGACTGAAAAGCGTAAATTTCGCATGTTCTTAAGTTATACCTGCTTTTTCAGGCCCGTACATGCGTTTGCACCAGCCCCGCAAATCAACGAGATGACTGTAAATGATATCGACGTACGTTCATTTATTTAAGCCGGTTAGAAGATATTGGGTGTAGGCTACTCGGAGCGAAAGGGAGGTCACTGCCTTGGCTGCGTCTCTACAACATTGATATACACTGTGCTTAAAATGTTCAAATTATAAGCCACGATTTATTCCGTCTTCTTCTTTTCTTCACTGTGTGGCAGATCTTAAACTCCGGCACATGACAGCATCAATAAAACAGTCACACTAAATTAGAGCAAAGGTTTTTCATGCTAGCCGTCTAGGTACGGTTTACTGTCCTCTCGTCAGGTTATACGTTACATAAAATATTATTATCTCATGGTTATCTCATAATTATGTAATGGGCTTCATTTTATAATACAACTTTATTTAATATATGTAATCTTAAATCGTCATAATATATGTTCATTGCGGTGAATTATCTTACTGTCAGAGGGCAATTAAAACAAAGTAGCACTTTTCTTTTATCACAAAGTAGTCACAGAAACAAAGTTGGGTCAAGACCAGTTTGGCTTCAGGAGAAACGTAGGAACAGGGGCAGCTCTATTAAGTGTATTAAAAGGTCTTATGGTACATTATATTGATAAAGACTTTGTCAATGAGCTAGAAAGGCTATAGATGAATGTTGATCATGATCAAACAACGTAAGCATAAGTTTCACAACGAAACCCAACCTCTATTTTCAATTGAACAGCATCAGTTCCGTATCTTTGACTTCTCCACTACGGGTTTGCTCTTTTGAAGAATTTGTTCATTCATTATTAACTTAAGGCAAATTGTAACAGATCTGATTTTAATGTTTTTATCATTTTAAATGATTATGTCGACTTCGCTGCGGTCTGGCGTTACGTTACGGTGACGGGACGAAATGTACCGAGAATGCAGTGAAGTGTGTGACGTCATAGTACTGCTTCAGCTTCCTCCTTTCCCCGCGCGCTCCGGTGAGCGTGACGTCAACCAGCCAGCTACCTCCTTTGACCTTGGTTTGCACTTGCTTTTTTGTTCTTTTTTGTAGTTTTAATTATTTTTTTTAATTTTTTTTCTTAATTTTTTTTGCTAACGGACTTTGAGTTCACGTAGCATTATTGTAGCATTTGTAGTATTTAAAATGATATAAAGTCTAGTCTTTCAGACTGACTATCAGTGTTTTTGGAGTATCTTTATGCATTTAGATAACGTTTTTGAAATATTTTTGAACTCGTACTCTCTGCTGAAGAAGGTTATAATTTAAACAAAACTGGTACAGTGTACCCAAACATTGGATTTTTAATCACTTAAAGTATCTATCTTTTGCTATCACAATTAAATTCTGTCAATAAGGATTTGGGCAGACATTTTCCTTTTCATGTCATTTCGAATTAATGACTATTTAGGTAATAGTTTTTAATGCGACGTATAGCTAGTTGTTTGCTGTTCCTGTTGAACAGTTCAGGTGATAGTTCATTAAGTAGTGATGGTACAATATAAGCAAATTTAGTCTCTCGATATCATAGATATTTACGCCTAAAGATTTTTCATATTTAGTACTTGTTATGGCTCTTATGTGTATGTAATGGGAGATGTTATGCCTGAATCATTCATCATGGTAGTAGAGATTCAGTACAGTAATTTGAAACAACTCTTCAATATTAATATAACGGATAGGCCTACCAGTGAAATATTTAAAGAACCTGTTTTGGCTAACTTGCAGATTATTAATTAAATTTGTGTTTTGTTTTCCCCAAGAAGATATAGCATATCTCAATTTGCTTGCAATCAGAGCACTATAAATAGTTTTGTAAGTATTTTATCTACGGTGGGTGTGTGGTTATAGTGTCGGACTACCAACCCCAAGCTTGCAGGTTCGCTCCTGGCCATGGTAAGTGATTTTTTTGAAAGGCGACAAAAATCACGATACTCATGTCATACGTTGTTGGCATGTTAAATAACCCATTTGAATTCAATAGGCCATGTTCATAATGGCAAAATTAATCTCGGGATTTTCCGCCATCACAAAGTTCCTCATTTCTCTACTAGAAAGCGGTATAGCGTTAAGGAGCTTAGATATCTAACCTCCTTGACATTCATAGCACTCCAAGGAGCATTAAATTCGACACGCAAGCTGCCCTATGGGTGTCAATTAACAAAGCGTGCACCCGGCACGCGAGGCCATACGATATTATTATTATTATTATTATTATTATTATTATTATTATTATTTATTTATTTATTTATCTACATAGAATCAGAGATTGAAGAAGGTGTAAAGGTTTGCTCTTAGGTTTTTATCGTGTTTACTGGGTAAACATTTATAATAATAACAATAATAATTATAATAATAATAATAATAATAATAATAATAATAATAATAATAATTGAGCATTTCAATGAATATGCTGAGTACTCACCATGTGTCTTTGCTACAGTTGTCCGTTAATGTTGAATGATGACGATGATGATGATGATGATGTTAAATGTTTTTAAAGAAACTATATTACGGGTTTTGGCTCAATGATGCTGTTTACATTACAATACAGTAAGCAATGATAACTTAAGAGCACCTGTTCTATAGCAAGAGGCGAGATGACACTGACGGTTGCAGGGCTAGCATCGGTCTTTCCTCCCACTGTCCTACATAATAACCCTTGAACTGGACCCAGCTTTCTCCTCGAGACATTTAGGCGTAGCACATCTGTTTACGTGGTATAAAGCCTCTTCATGCCACAACAAAGTTTTAGTTCTGGCTGTTGATAAATGTATGGTGTGAAAGGAAGGATCTCAGCAGTCCCATTGAATGTAGGCAATGTGGGAATTGTTGCCTAATTCAGTTTATATGAAGAAATTTGAGAGAAAATATTGAAGGTTTTGTTAGTTTTTTGTCCTAATATACCAGTGATGGACGAAGCAAAGAGGTTATAAAAAGTAGGCTGACTCGGGGAAAACAATCATTTCTACAGATTTCTGTTGACATTAAATACAGATTTGGGCTAATAGAAAGTAATTTTTGAAAGCCTTTTGTATGGAGCATGGCACTCTATGGAAGTGAAACTTGGACTAGTTAGTTACTGTTGTTTTAAGGGGCGGAACTACGAGGTCAACTGCCCCAAAACTTGGACTGTTGGCACAGATGAAAAGAGGAGAAAAGAAACATTTGAAATGTGGTGTTACAGGAGAGTGATGAAGATCAATGGGTAGATAGAGTAACAAATGAAGAGGTATGTAAGACGAGTGGGAGAGAAGAGATGTTTATAACGAGCTAATGAAGAGAAGAGATAAATCGGTAGGGCACTTACTAGACACTCAGGAATAGCAAAGTTAGTTATGAAAGTAAGGGTGGAGGACAGGAACGGTAGAGGTCGACCTAGGTTATAATAATGTTAAACAGATTGCCTTGGATTTAAGTTAGTTAGTTATTGTTGTTTAAAGGGAAGGAACTATGAGGTCATCTGCCCCTGACCTTGGATTTAAGATGTGGTAGCCATGTAGAGATGAAACGATTAGCTCAAGACAGGGAGACATTAAACCAGTCAAAAGACTGAAGGCTCAAACAACAACAACAACATAATATGAGATTTGTCAGCCTCTCGAGAACAGTTGAGAAGAGTGCTGGGTTCGTATCCTATTGTCGGCCAAAGCAAATTCAGATCACTGCTGCTTCCTTGCCTATCTTAGCTCCTAGTACGTACAAGCACAAAGTCACTATAATAGCGCAGCTATCAGATATATTCAGCACACACATTCAAAAAGCTGGACTGAAGTCACAAGCCATAAATGAAACAACAATAAATCACTCGGCCCCACTGTGCTTAAAGAGTATTCACCACAGTTCTGTCAAGTAAATAGGCTATGTGTTCACTCTCTGTCTGTTTCATGTATCAAGGATATTCTCCAAATTACTCCATATTGAAAGAGCAACGAACATTTTTCGTTATTTCGTTACTGTTAAAAGTAGCGGTGCACAGTTGCAGTTGCATTGAAGTATTATAAATATTGTTTTCAGTGTTACCTGGTAATCAATTATAACAGTATGCTTTTCAGTCGGTCAACGCGATTGTGCCCGATTTTATTAGGTGGGTAGTACAAATACTTAAACACCCGAACCTGAAAGAAATTTACGTGACTTATTTATCACATTTAAATAATTATTTAATTAACACACATACAAAGGGGGGGATTAATTGCATATTCCAATTAATTAATTAAAACCCTTTATAGGGGGTCTTATGAGATCATCCGGGCAGATGTGTGTCTGTCTTCGGCCGTGCCCTAATGTTTGCAACCATCCCAGCATCTGCCTGGAATATATGTGGGGAAACTACGGAAATCGACTTTTCCAGGTTGGCTGCAGAGGTGGGAATCAAACCCATCTCTTGTTTTGTCACGTGGCTTAGCGGTAACGTTCTAACCTGCTGTGCTCAAGGTTGCAGGATCGAACCCAGGCGCTGTCACTTGGCATTTGAGGATTTTCTGGCACGTCAAAGATCCCCTTCGGGGCAAAATTTCGGCACCCCGGCGTCTCTAAAAGCCACAGTAATTAAAAGGAACGTAAAACTAATATCGAACCCATTTCTTCTCAGTTTTGCCCCACGAAGCTGAGTGTAGCCTACCCCTTTCCAGCCCTCCGACCAGAATTAAATTTCTTAGCAGAGCTGGGAATCAGACCCGGACCAAGAGGTGATCTCCTCTGTTCGGATTTTGACATGCACGTTTCTAACGCAGCTAATATGCAAGACAATGTTGGAGAAACTCCAACGCGCACCTTGTTTTTGTTGGTGTTGGGAAAGGTTTCGCTTGATTACGGTGCAATAAAACTATAAACCCACATGTAGGTCACTGAGGTGGAGGGCGCCTTTACTACAACAAGGTAACGGGACTGAGCTACCCCAATGCTATAAACATTCCGGAACACTTGGACCCACAGTATTTTCACGTGATATCCATGTGGATTAGATATCCTGCAATTAAATACAGAATCTACAAAATATTTAAGAATACTTCTTCAAGTACCGCGTTCGGTCCCCCGAACGTTGGCGATCATCATGGAAAAGGCCCCTCTGTCTCTTCAACAGATCGAATCCGTGACCACTCCTTGATATTCTGAAGCCAGGACAACTGTCTTCTGCCACGCCCTCGTCTGCCATATATTTTGCCTTGTAGTATTTCTCGAAGCAACTGATATTTTTGGCCTCTAGGTACATGACCCAAATAGGCAGATTTTCGATACTTAATGGTAGACGAAAGCAGAAGATCACATTTTGCTCTTCTGAGGACATCTCTGGTAGTAACTCTCTCAATCCAAGGTATTTTAAGCATTCGTCTATGAATCCACATTTTTGTTTGTTAAATTTATTTAATATAGTTACAATCCGTGTTCCACCTACAGGTATAACACGAGATATTTACAGTTTTAAATGCAAAATTAACACGAATAATATTATTGAAGTGAGTGGAAGATTTTTTAATATAAATTCTGTTATTTCGACAGTATTCCAGTGGTGTTTCATAATGGTATGCCTTCTGTTGAGATTTTTCCTGGCAGCTGCAAATTGGTGAATCAATAATTTTCATTTTATGAAGATAGGATTTGAAGCGATCATGATTTGTGATAAACTGGGTGGTTATGAAGTTGGGCCAGAGAGATGATGAGAGTCTGTGTGGTATATTAGGAAGGAATAAATTTGTATGTAAGGAGTCTTCTGAATTGGTATATATGGAGTTCCATATATTTGTATAATTCTCAGTTAGTACTTTTTTTTGCCTGGTTTAGGGGTGGTGATCTATAATCTATTGCAGTTCTATGGCTGGCAGCAATCCTGGCGAGATAGTCAGCTCTCTCATTCCCCCAGAGTCTTGTGTGTCCTTTAATCCATTGAAAAGTAATCTTGTTCAACTTGTTGAGGGCAATAATTTTGTCTCTTATTTCAGTGGCGAGAGGATTTTTTTTTTCTTCTGTTGGCTATAGCAAAGATTGCATCTCTCGAGTCCACAAGAATAGCATAATTTAAAGTGCAATTATTCAGTAGTTCAATCCACATTTCGAAGGCCTCTAATCGTTTCATGGTGTTGACCCTCTAAGTCCATACCTCCATACTATACAAGATTGTCGACCACGCATAGGTTTGAGTTTAAGAATACGGGCATGTTTAATTAAAAAATAAAGACTGTTTTTCAGTCGATCAACACAAACATTTGTGCCCAATTACATTAGATGAGAAAACAAGTATTTATATGTCCTACCCCAATTGTGTACATAAAAGTGTGTTTTTGTGATAAATATCTTATGTACTGTTTTTCAATGTTAGGACATAAAAATACTTGTTTTCCCGCCTAATGTAATTGGGCAAACAAATTTGTGTTGACCGACTGAAAAGCTTTCGTTATTAGAACTAGGCAACAGTAAAAAATGGCTTCTGTCACTTCAATGATTAATTAAAGCCCAGTTGGGGCTGGGACATAACGCGTTACTAGTAACTGTTACTCTTAGGTGGGGTTGCGACATTACTAATTAAATTAATTAACTATAACTGTAACTCAGCTAGCGTTTTTGACAGTCGGCCGGGATGTCCGGGTTCAATTCTAGGCTCTAAAACAAAAAATTCTGGTCTGAGGTCTGCATCGGAGTAGATAACTCACACTCAGCCTCGTGAGGCAAAACTGAGAAGAGAAGGGGTCGATTCCCAAATCAGTCATCTTGAAAGTGATTTTCCGTGGTTTCTCACCTCTACTCCATGATTTGAATGCGTTTTTGAATGGTATGGACTCCGTCTTGAGGAAAGAATTCATGATGAAAATTAATAAATGTAAAACAAAAGTATTGGAATGCAGCCGAATGAAATCCGAAACCTCTTAGGAGACTTCTGTTACTTAACCAGTGATGGACGAAGCAAAGAGGATATAGAATGTAGGTTGGCTCAGGCAATGAAAGCATTTCTACAAAAAAGGATTATGTTGACATCGAATATAGATTTAGGTATTAGGAAGTCACTTTTGAAAGCCTTTGTCTGAAGCGTGGCACTCTATGGAAGTGAAACATGGCCTATTGGTGCAGCAGAAAAGAGGAGAATTGAAGCGTTTGAATTGTGGTGTTACAGGAGAATGATGAAGATCAAATGGGTAGATAGGGTTACAAATGAAGAGATATTAAGACGAGTGGGAGTTTCTGGCGACTGCTAATGAAGAGAAGAGATAGGTTGGTAGGAAACATACTAAGACACCCAGGAATAACAAGCTTAGTTATGGAAGGAAGGGTCGAGGACAAGAACTGTAGGGGTAGATTAAGGTTAGAATATGTTAAACAGATTGCCTCGGATGTAAGGTGTGGCAGCTATGTAGAGATAAAACGATTAGCTCAGGACAGGGAGTCATGGAGAGCTGCATAAAACCAGTCAAAAGACTGAAGACTCAAACAACAACACTCCAGGCAAATGTCGGGATGGTTTCTAACTTTAGACTACTGCCACCTCCTTCCCAATCCTCATCTGAATTACAAAGGAAAGTTCCTTGCGTATTGAAGGCAATCGCGAGGTACATTAGAACGAGTGACAATACCAATCAATATAAACTGAAGTATGAATTAAAATTACTTCAACAATTTTAAAAATTACATTTACGGAAGACAAACTACACAGATTCCACAACAAGACTCAACTAAATTTAGCTTCGTGAAACTAGAACTATAAGATAAATTAAGTAACAAGCAAGAGCTTCAAATCAAATACGGATAGGCCTTTAAGACTTCGATATAAACCATTCCAACAGACTTTAACAGGGCCACTAGGCCTACATGACACAATTCATTTACGATTACTAGAAAATTGAGATGTAGAGATTTGAAGCCATTATTTTTCAGTGTTGCCTATACAAATGGACTTTTTGTATCTTTTTAGTCGCTCAACACGATTGTGCCCAATGAATGGGTGGGTTACAATATACAAATATATAAATACACTTCTGGAAAAAATTGTGAATAGTAACTAATACATGCATTTTTTTCCAGAAGTGTATTTATATAATCTGTATCTTGTACCCCACCCATTCATTGGGCACAATCGTTTTACCGACTGAAAACAAAAGAAAAGTCAACAAGAAAATTAAGATACAAACATCTTATATTGAACAATACTTCTATTTTTGCTTTTTGAATATGAGTAAATATGTCTTAATTTAAATTGTAGGCCTAAAGACGTCCATTTCAAAATTTATGTTAATTTATAGTGCGAGTCTGTTCACATAGGCTGAAGAAGGCCCCACTCAAGAGCCGAAAACATGTTTCTATAATGAAGTCAACATATTAGTATTAACAGGTGTTCAATGAATTTTTAGGGGCAGATGTCTCGTAGTTCCGCCCCCTAAAACAACAATAACTAGCTAACTCAAAGAATTTAAGTAGAATAACTCCTGTCGACAAAAATGTCTTCAAAGAATACCTTCATCATTTAGTGTTTAATGTAATTTGACTCCAACTATACCACACTCAACTCTCTCTCTCTCTCTTTCATTTAATAATAATAATAATAATAATAATAATAATAATAATAATAATATATGCATCTGAATGCCTTATCCTATCCGAGAAATGTTTGCTCGCGAAGTTAGAGAGAAAAGAAAGAAAGATCCTACACATCATACTTGGCCCAGACTACAAAAATGGCATCTACATCAGAAAATCCAGGCAAGAAATTTACTCGAGGATAGAGAAGATCACAGACACAATGCGAAAACGCAGAGTTTGCTTCTACGGTCATATACGACGGATGATCGATTCCCGATGGACGAAACGTATCTTCAGTATATTCGAATCAAAACCAAAAACGACAATGCCATGGTATGTTAACGTCCAGAAAGATCTGAAAGAAATGGGGATACGAGCAGAAGATGCACATGACCGAAATCTTTATAGAGCAGCCATCAAGACGTTTGGGACTTTCCGGGGCGAAAAACGGACAACTGGTGCGAAATGGACAGAGGAACGTCGTGCTAAACACAGTGAGCTCATGAAGGCAATGTGGATCAAGCAAAAAATGAGCAAATGCCAGAATGTAAAATGAGGCTTATCGTGGTCCCTAGTTGGCCGATTAGCGAAATTGAATGAATGAATGAATGAATGAATGAATGAATGAATGAATGAATGAATGAATGAATGAATGAAAGAATGAATGAATAATAATAATAATAATAATAATAATAATAATAACAAATTTATTACGCACATTGTGCAAAATATATACTTTACATCAGGCTCAAGAATCAGAGCAAAATTCATTCAGAGAGACCGCTCTCTTCTTACGATCCATTATGTGATATGTATCATACTGTTCTCCACACAAAACACATGTACGCTCCTGGCTAGCCTGGTGAAAGGATTTTCTGGCACAAATACGATGATGGAAACAGTGCATCGCTAAGCGCGTCATCAGGTGTTTCAGCTCGTATTCTTCCTTCATCCAATCTTTGTTGATCATTGCGTGTGTTGTGTAGAAGATTGTTCTTTGTATGCTGGAGTGTGCTGCAGATGCATTTGAAATCTTAGGTCTTCTATCAAAAAGGTTCCCCGGCCTAAGACATACAGTTATAGGGATCGAGCAAATTTTGATACCACTAAAACCCTTTTGTGGTATCTTGGTTTCATGCTTTCCAGTTCATTGTGCTGTCTACGTGACAGGAATTGCCAAATTAATTCCAATCCGTAGCTTATGTGAGTATTGGTAGCACTTTGACTTGGAAGAGTTCCATGGCTGTCTTCAGTGACATTCTTTGTTTGTGTCTGATGTCACTTATACTTCGAAGTGCAGCAGCTAATCTATCCTTTATATGCACAGAGAAAGTCGTCCCAGTTACTTGTGGTGTGATACCAAGATATTTGAACTAGTTTTTAGGCGCTAGGGTATGTTCTCCGCAGACAATGTAGTCTTCCCTCTTACAAGTGTCATTGTGTAAGTTATGGCTCATTACAGTTACGACATCTGAAAGTACAAAACCTGTGCCCAAGGCTGAACTCGATACCACGACCTTTCCACAAGAAACGAGTGGATTAAGGACCAATTATAGCATGAAAGAGATTCACAACATAATTCTCAGGTTGGTCAATGGATATTCAAATCGTCGTAGGTTAATAATAATAATAATAATAATAATAATAATAAAATTATTATTATTATTATTATTATTATTATTATTATTGACTAATAGTAAAAGTCAAATAATATATGTTGACTAAGACTTAAATAAGACAAGTAGACAGGTTCAATCGCGCTTCTTCAACGTGCATAATTATGTAAAAATATAATAACATTAATAACATTAATTATCGTATGACCTCATCTACGTGATACATATCTCTTGCGTTGGAGCCTTTTAGGCAATGTACTAGTATGAAGTTTCAGCGTTCCATTTTCGCTGCCATCTGGTAATCATCTGGTCCTTTCTATTCCCCGACATTATACGCTATTAATAACAACAATTTACAACCAAAGTTTAACTTAAAACAGCAATACAACGTAAAGGAATATTATTCACTTTCCACAATGGCACTTACACTCGGATACTAACAAGTTGTGTGCTTTTGAAAAAAGATGGGGAAAGATAGAACCACACCCATCTCACGGCCACCCCTCTGGCTTACTGAACAGCTGACCATTTTGCTCACTCAGTAAGTGTTAAGTTAGGGTAACACTAAAAATATTACACGAGTACAAAGTAATGCTTTCAACATAATCGAATTATTTGTCATCAATCGTAAGATTAGTTTTATTCAAAACTAGCAGTAGTGCCCAGCTTCGCCCGGTGGATTTATTTGTTTTATAGATGATAATGAATACTACTACAGAACTGGAACGCTCAAGGATAAGGATCGGAAAGCACCAACGCTTATTGCAGCTGATAACCTCAGTATACTGCACCAACACCATCGCCGTTATACAGAGGCATACTATTGTCATGATGTTAACTGTTTTAAGGGGCCTAACAAATCGTTTTGTACTAATTACTCCCCGTGACTGCAATTTATAAGCAGCTCGCAATTCTGCACCAGAACACTGGTAGGGGCAACGTGATGCAGCCCGCACTGCCAGGCAACAAGAGACTTAGGTATTATTGAAACTGTTCGGGAGCGCTTGTTCTTCCGACTTACTGAACAAAAATCAATCATTAAGGTTACCTGTGAGGTGTAGCCTAATGCTACATAGCCTAAACTATTCCTCTTGAATCAGGCTATCATATAGCCCAGATAAATAATTTTTCGAATCCGACTGGAAGTTCCAGAGATTAGCGCGTTTAAACACACAAACAAACAAAAAAAAACTCTCCAGCTTTATTATATTAGTATATATTATAAACCTCATCAAATCAAATTTCACATTTTCATTATTTGGCTCGGGGCAGGGGAAGGGATTGATCCTCTCCCCCCCCCCCACCCACCCCCCACCCCACCCTCCCCCCACCCTTCTCTTCCCCGTAGGTACGCCACTGGTTAGAGGGGTTCAACGATTTTTATCCTAGAAGTAGTGGTAAATTGAATGATATAAAATCTAAGGTGGGAATCTCTGGAAGATGGACAAAATCCGGACGATACGCTACACTTATACTAATCGGCCAGCATGAGGAGAACTTAGCAAACGTCTGGAAAATCCCACCTAACTGAGCAGGGCAGATCATCCGCATAAAGTTAAGGGCCGACCGCAGAGTACAGATTATGTTAAATATTATTTCATAATAATAATAATAATAATAATAGACTAATAATAATAGTACAGTATTAATCCAGGTAGGCTAATAATAATAATATTAGGGTGGTTGTTAGATATCTCTTACCCGGAGGCCCCGGGTTCGATCCCCGGCTCCGTCAGGGATTTTAAAACTGACGTGAGGAATGAAACGGGGTGCACTCAGCCTCGTGAGGACAATTGAGTAGCTGTCTGACAGTGAGACAGAGCCCCGATCACGAATACCAAGATTAACGGCCGAGGGGACCCGACGCGCTGATCACGCGTCACCCCAATATCTGCAGGCCAAATGGCTGGGCAGCGGTCGCTTGGTCGGCCTTAGCCCGTCATGGGCTGGATAGTGCCAGGGGTTGACTTTTTTTTTGTTGATTATTTCATTAACCGTGGTATTGATAATTGGAACTCATTACCTGCCACAGTCTTAGAGCATTTCCCCAAACTTATTGATGTGTTTAAGAGAAGGCTGAAATTTTGTGTAAATACTACGATGTATTTACTGAAGCCTCCGTGGCTTAGGCGGCAATACGCTGGCCTCTCACCGCTGGGTCCGTGGTTCAAATCCCGGTCACTCCATGTGAGATCTGTGCTGGACAAAATGGAGGCAGACATGTTTTTCTCCTGGTACTCCATTTTTCCCTGTCAAAAATGTGATTCCAGCAACACTCTCCACTCTCATTTCATTTCATCTGTCATTCATTTAAACATTGCCTCAGAGGAGTGCGACGACAGGCTTCGGCAGCTGGCACAGTTCATATCCTCGCCGCTAGATGGGGGCTTCTTTCATTCCATCCCTGACCCGGTCGGTTGACTGGAAGCAGGCTGTGGATTTTCATTCAATGAATTATAAAAAACGCATCACATGTGACAATTATCCTGATAAATCTATCATCCAATGAGTTACTGATAAGCTGACGACAGTTATCCACCCTACGTTGTGCCTGTTCATGGGTTAATTCATGAGGTACAGATCTACAGCCTATTTGATTTTACAAGTTCCTTAATCTGGTGATGTATGGTATCTTCTGATGCAGCAAGTTCTTCTGACAGCCTACAAGTACTTCTTTGCGGATTTTCTTCCAAAACTCTACGTGTAGACTTATTCTCAATATCCCATACGTTTAGTCTTCCAGAACGCTGTAAATCTGTGGTGTATTCTTCTCCAGTGTTTCTATCGTCAAGTAAACATCATCAGAAACTGCTCACTTAGGCTCAGTGGATATGTATTTTTATAAGACAAGAGTATTTACAATTATTACGCTAGAGAAGTTTTAATTGAGCTTTGTAACGAGTCGGATTTTTTACTTATTGACACGCTCTAGATGTACAGTACACCCTTGGCTACATCATTATGTCTCATTAAGTATACTCCTGAGTAGCAACCGAAGACTAAACGTATGGGATATTGAGAATAAGTCTACACGTAGAGTTTTGGAAGAAAATCCGCAAAGAAGTACTTGTAGTCTTCCAGAACGCTGTAAATCTGTGGTGTATTCTTCTCCAGTGTTTCTATCGTCAAGTAAACATCATCAGAAACTGCTCACTTAGGCTCAGTGGATATGTATTTTTATAAGACAAGAGTATTTACAATTATTACGCTAGAGAAGTTTTAATTGAGCTTTGTAACGAGTCGGATTTTTTACTTATTGACACGCTCTAGATGCACAGTACACCCTTGGCTACATCATTATGTCTCATTAAGTATACTCCTGAGTAGCAACCGATGATGGGGTAACTAGTTTCTTGCATTCGTCATCAGCCACATTCTCTTTCAGAATGCATTGCGTATGTTTATCCGTGTGGCATTGGAATGTCAGCTAGTCAACCTAGCAGCGAGTAAAATGTGCACTTTACTATACTGTGTACACAAAGAATGATTGCACGTAGGCTAATTACTAGGAAGTAGGTTAAGGATAGATAAACACTCAATGCCGGCTCAAATGTCTTGAATATGGACACAGACTATTCCTTCTAAGAGGAGAATGTTGGGAGAGCGTAATAAATTGGACAGATTTACGATAATTATTTTACGAATGAGAAAATGTCAGGCAAGTCAATTAAACCCATATTGAAACTTAAAATCACTGTGAAAAACAGGAATGAAACGTGGTTTGGATACAAATCATGATATACAGTATACAGTGGATATCTCATAATTAATGACGTTAAAGAAAAGAATTATTTGGAGTGTTTTCTGGCGAGAAATTAAACTAGTCTACAAAGTAGAGACCAACAGATTCTATGGTCTTGAGCCATCTTTCATCGAGGTTTCTTATCCCGCGACTGAACCAGTCGCTGAGTTTTGATGCAAAGAAATCGGCGAGACCCACTTCCACATCTTCAATGTTACCGACATTTGTTCCACGCAAGAAATGGGTCATGGATCGAAAAGGATGGTAATCTGAAGGCTTAAGATCAGGGCTCTATGCTGGATATGGTAGCACTTTGACTCCTCCCAATTCCTGAATTTTTGCCATGGTTGTTCGTGCAGTCTCGCATTGTCCTTCTGCAAACTGGATATCTCCGTCTCAAAATTTTATGAACTCGTTCCATTTGTTGAGAATAAAGATCCGCATTGACTGCACGCCCGTTTGGAACCAACACCTAGTGAAATACTCCTTCAAAATCCCACCAGAAACACATCACTTTGGGGCCGAACCAATCCTTTTTAACGATGACTTTGTCAGGTTGACGGGGACTGAGCCACTGTTTCAAAGCGTCAGCGTTGCGGTAATAGACCATTTTTAGCCTACTTTTCACATTTTGCAAAAATGAGGAAAAAGTAAACTTATGAGATCGGGCAAATGTGTATCTGTCTGTCTGTCCTTCTGTCTGTCTGTCTGTCTGTCTGTCTGTCTGTCTGCCTGTCTGTCCTTCTGTCTGTCTGTGTGTGTGTGTGTGTGTGTGTGTGTGTGTGTGTGTCCCTATCAACTCCTAAACGGCTGCAGCAATCGAAACAAAATTTGGTAGGAGTAAAGATCTATACCTGAATATCTCACGGCCATATTTGAAAATGATGTCAGTGATACCAACTGCTGAAAAATCGAAATTGAAATTTGAGCTCCATGTTGGATATCTTGGAAGGTATGAATGGGAGCTATTTCAAAATTGGCACACGTATAGATAATAATATTTCAGTTTAATTTCCAGGAGGCCATGCATGGCAGTGTTGCCAAAATGATTATAAGCCTGCTGATAGGTCCAAATGTTAAATGCATGTAACTTCAACACTATCAATAGGATTTCAACTAAATTTCGTAAGTGCTATGTGTACATAAACAGATATGACTGAGCTTATTCTTAAGAGCCAGCAGGGCTGCTAACTGTTAATAAATACTGTCTCTATTTTTGTTGCCCTAATATCAATATATCAGAAAGTATGCAAGCCAATAGCTCTAAACTTTACACACGTATAGTACCTGGCATTCTAGATTAATTTGGAGTAACGAATATAGGCCTACGCCAGTGCTGCCAACATGATTCTAAGCCTGCTGAAAGGTCCAATTTTAAAATGCATGTAACTTCTATACTAACTAATGGATTTCATTCAAAATTGACACAACAATAGATCATGTTATTTCAGATTATTTCTGACCAATACATGTATGTCATTGTTGCCAACATGATTTTACGCGTGCTATTAGCTCCAATGTTTAACTGCATGTAACATCCATGCTATCCATTGGCCTTCAACCAAACTTTGTATTCTGTACCTTAAGAGAAGGAACTAAGAATATATTCAGTTACGAGGGCTGCCAACTGTAGTTCTCTATTAGGCTACATTATGTCAGGTATACTGTACAGTATTTCGAACTAACTAGAAATTTCGATATTGCCATCTTAATTTCGTCATTATTCTAGATAGATCCATATAGATTAATCATTGGCATGAATCTTAAATTTTAAGTAAAGTAGGCTCTTTAGTTCGTCACGGAACTTCTTGTTCATCACATGTGACAATTCTCCTGATAAATCTTTCTTCCATTGAGTTACTGATAAGTTGACGACAGATATCCACTCTACGTTGTGCTTGTCCATGGGTCAATTCATGAGATACAGACAGGGGCGCAAAAATAATCCTCTTTTTTTTGTCAGAAAATTTCCATAAAATATTATAGACTACAATACACGTATTTCGTATAATTTTATGATAAAATTAAACTTTCCAAAATGTTTACACTTTCCAACAAATGTTTTGCAATATCATATTTTTCGACTTCGGTTGGTTCTTACGTGAAGGGGCTGCGACAACGTGGTCATGTAGCCCCGTGTACTTTGGGTGTGTGTAGATTTTGTCTGATAACCGGTGTTAATTGTGATGACTGTATTAATGTGTGTTATCTGTTTTTTATTTTTTATTTTAAGTACTGCAACTTAGAATTTTTCAAATAGTTCCTACTTTTGCCACCAAGCACCACCGTCAACGACTACTAGGCCAAGTTCTGAACTTAGCTACTAGACGCCACTGCAGTCGGCTCTTGGCAACGAACGTAGAAACCTAAGAGTGTTGTTTACATTTTTAACCTATCCAATTTAGCTTCACACGGGTGCAATTAGTGGAAGGTTCTTTAACATGGCATAAATCTATGACATGGGACCGCCGGCTTTACTTCCCCTCCGAAGGAAGGCATACTGAGGGATTTTTAACGCTCTTAAAAATCCGACGGCTATCTTGGGCATAGAAGCTCAGTATGCTACCGACTGCGCCGCTTCTTTCGACTTCAGCTTCAGAAATGTTTCATGATTTATTATGAGAAAATGTAAGTCTTGAATATTAATATCAGTTTAATTTGAATAATTCATTATGGATAGTTGTAGGTTGTGACATGACTGTAGGAGTCTTAAATGGTTTAAACTTATTTTAATATCTCGTTGGCCTATTTATTTGTAGTTTATATAGGTTATACAAATTTGGAAACAGTTGATTCTCTCAATATTTTAATTTCTTTAGATCTGAACCTTCCGATGCGCATGTGCGTCCTGTTTTGCATTACGTCATCCCCCTGGCTGGATTCTTTGTCAACCAGTGAGCACATACTTCATCACGCGCTGGTTAGATGTTGCCAAGTAGTCATTATTCCCAACACCTTGGCACGGTACAGATGCTGTCAAGGCAAGCAAAGCACGACTGAGCAGCTCTGTTCTTTGACAAGCACGGCAACAAGCTGTGTGAAGTGGGCGCGGTCTCAGTTCATTACCACCAATACCAATGCTATGTCACTGAGAATGCTCCTATTCGATACTTTAGGCTTGCATAATATAACCACAGCCCCAAACAGTTGTTGCACCAAAGAGGGGAAATCGCATTTGCGCCTAGTGATCCCACTACTTCCCCTCCTAGACGAGACTCCGCCATGACAGGCCAGATCTAACTTGCCACGCTATACTTCACGATACATTAGAATAAAATAAAAATTACCTTCACATAGACCTTTCTGAAGTCTAAATCCTGCTTCCTTCACGACGGCATGAAGAGGGGGTGGCAAAAACCCACGGGCCTAGGAGCGGAAAAAATCTAAATCCGGCCCTGGGTACAGATCTACAGCCTGTTTAATTTTACAAGTTTCTTAATCTGGCGATGTATGGTATCTTCTGATGCGCCAAGTTCTTCTGACAGTCTACAAGTACTTCTTTGCGAATTTTCTTAAAAAAAAACTCTACGTGAAAGCCAATATACCATCTTTTGGAAGCCTTCATAGGGAGGTTAAGGCTGCTTGGGCTTTTAGTTCTCGCAGTCAAGTGGTGCAGTTGCACCTAATATAAAGGGCGGTGGCGCGCAGTTCGTCACTCCTGTGGGGGTCTGGGCGGGGACACCAAGAGCCAGCCGATGAGCCAGCTTGGTGTCCTAGGCGAAACCCCACACAAGACACGGCACAAATCTAGATGAATTGCTGAGTTTTAATTCACTGGCCGTGAAAGCCAAAATACCATCTTTTTGGAAGCCTTCATAGGGAGGTTAAGGCTGCTTGAGCTTTTAGTTCTCGCAGTCAAGTGGTGTAGTTGCACCTAATATAAAGGGAGGTGGCGCGCAGTTCGTCACTCCTGTGGGGGTCTGGGCGGGGACACCAAGAGCCCGCCGATGAGCCAGCTTGGTGTCCTAGGCGAAACCCCACACAAGACACGGCACAAACCTAGATGAATTGCTGAGTTTTAATTCACCGGCCGTGAAAGCCAATATACCATCTTTTTCGAAGCCTTCATAGGGAGGTTAAGGCAGCTTGAGCTTTTAATTCTCGTAGTCAAGTGGTGCAGTTGCACCTAATATAAAGGGAGGTGGCGCGCAGTTCGTCACTCCTGTGGGGGTCCGGGCGGGGATACCAAGAGCCTGCCGATGAGCCAGCTTGGTGTCCTAGGTGAAACCCCACACAAGACACGGCACAAACCTAGGTGAATTGCTGAGTTTTAATTCACCGGCCGTGAAAGCCAATATACCATCTTTCTGCGTGTAGGCTTATTCTCAATATCCCATACGTTTAGTCTTCCTAAACGCGATGAATCTGTGGTGTATTCTTCTCCAGTGTTGAAACGTTGGAAGCATCGTTGTGCCACACGCTTACTAACGACACCTTCTCCTCCCACTTCAGATATATTTCTAGCCGCGGCAGCAGCTTTGTAATCTAGTTTACAGTAGTGCTTTAGAAGGCCCATAACCTCCAACTTTGTAAGTTCCATTAGTAAAATAAATAATAATAATATCGTATGGCCTCGGGTGCCTGGTGCAAGCTTTGTTATTTGACACCCAGAGGGTAGCTTGCATGTCGAATTTCGTTGTTCCTTGACTATGAAAGTCAAGGAGGTTAGATGTTAGATATCTAAGCTCCTTGAACACTATAGCGCTTTCTAGTAGAGAAATGAGGAACTTTGTGTTGGCGGAAACTCCCGAGATTAATTTTGCCATTAGGAACTCGGCCTACTGAATTCAAATGGGTTCTTTGACATGCCAACATCGTATGACATGTGTATTGTATTTTTGCCGCCTTTCAAAAATCACTTACCACGGCCTGGAGCGAACCTGCAATTTTGGGGTTAGTAGACCGACACGATATCCACTCACCCACCATTTGTGATTGCGTATCAACTACTGACGACTGATAGTCTCGCAATATACGCAATTCTAGTCATGGCCTCCTGTAAATAGCATTAGCGAACCAAAGAAAACCAATTCTATCTAATAAAACTCCCAACTTAAAAAAAACGACATTACTTATGAGACATCCCAATACATTTAATAGTTGGGCGTGAATGTTTATGTTTGTCCAATAAAATATACATTTTAACCTCTCCCAATCATGTAGCGTGCAACGTATTCACATCGCAGACGTATTTTCTAAGTTATGATATTTTTATGCAACTCTGTATGATTCCACAATTTCCCAGTATCTCTGCTCTCTGTAACATCACCGTATTCTCTAGGTTTTATGACGCGATATCCCTGGTGGCCTCCAGACGAAACTCCATTATAGCAGAGAGATCGCATTGCAGGGGTGCCCACATCCAGCAAAGACAGATGTGTTCTCAAATGCAATTGTGTGCGAGACCGAATAGAAGGAGGGGGAAACGGTGCTCTAGTCCCGAATAAGGGAAATGCAGTACCACGTAACCTGCTGATTACCTCCGAAATGCATTTGTTTCTCTTCAGTCGGTCGACACAATATAATTATAATAATATCTTCTCTGCCCACGGTCGTGGGTTCAAACCCGGCCGAAGTCGTCGGATTTTTTAAGAGCGTTAAGAATCCCTCAGTATGTCTTCCTTTGGAGGGGAAGTAAAGCCGGCGGTACCATGTCATAAATTTATGGCATGAAAAAGAACCTTCCATTAACCACACTTGTGTGAAGCCCAAATTTGTAAGTTAGAATTGATAACGCTCTATTCGTTCCAACGTTCATCGCCAGGTGCTGACTGCCTTGCCATCTAGCCAAGTCCACAGCTAGGTGTCGTGAACGGTAGCATTTGGTAGCAAAAGTAGGAACTACTTGAAATTACTGTCTGCAGTCCTTACTTTAATTAAGAAACAGATAACACTAACACAGTCAATTGGTTCCTGCCTACATATCTATCTTATCAAGTGGTGGTAAACTGTCTTCTTCATCATCTGATTCCTCACTGGCAGAAAAATAGTCACTATAGCTCAGCAAGTTCAACTGAAGCCCTGAGTGAGGGCGCTGCCGTTGCGAGCGAGCGAAGGAGGGAGGGAAAGCACGTGGTGGATGGGGAGAGAGAGAGAGACACCATTGATAAATCGTCCTCACGTGCGTGCTGCCCAGCGCCAGTTGGTTTCTGTACAAGGCATGCCTATCCGCGGCAGCAAATAGCAGTAGATCCAGCAACATGACTACAGGGGCAAGGGGAAGCCTAGTAGTTCGCATATTTTCCGGGGCTTCAGATGAACTTGTCGCGCTGTAACTTCGATATTATATTGGCTTCATCATGTGTAGGCCTACCGTAATGTACACAGTTCAAAACAATTAGGGAAACCTGTTTTGTAACGTCTGGTATGTGAACGCTAATTTTGTAGATGGGGTTCCAATGGTCGTGCAGCATGCCTTGAGACCTTTTCTACACAGGGTATGTCAAATCGAAGTTATACTCCACCTGTAGACGTAGCCATGCATTCAACTGGCAGGTGACCCCTCAAAACAAAGTGAATGGTGGTGCGTCCGTGTGTTGCTGTGAGGTTAACAGACCACTGTGGTCATTTGAGCACGTTGTACGTAAACCAGCACATGGCATGAGACATCTTAACGAGGTTCAAGTCGCAAGGGCTGTTACTTTGATCCAGAAAGTATGGACTATTCATCGTGTTGCTGTGGATCTCAATGTCTCTCCGTCAGTTATTCAACACTTGTGGAATTGCTACAATAAGACAGGCCAGTTCACAAGGAGGGTTGGACAAGGTCGTGGACGCATGACAACCCCACAAGATGACCAATATCTGACCATCTGTGCGTTGCGGCGTCGTTCACTAACTGCCAGAGAACTGCAGCAAGACCTCAGGAGGATCACTGGAGTCACGGTGTCCGACCAGGCAGTAACGAACAGGTTAAGAGAAGTGTCCTTACGACCCAGACGTCCTGTTAGAGTGCCACGTTTAACGCAGCAACATCACGCAGCTCGCCTTCTGTTTGCCCGTACCCACGCCATCTGGCAACTTCACCACTGGAGACCTGTGTTGTTCACAGACGAGTCCAGATTTCCCATGACACAGCGTGATGGACGTCAACGTGTATGGAGTCGCCGTGGCGAGCAGTATATGCCAAATGTTGTACAGGAAGTCGACCGAATCGGAGAAGGTTCTGTGATGGTGTGGGGGTGACATCAGTAATGATGGCCGTACGGATCTTGTCGTCGTCCATGTAATCTTACTGCTGCGGGGTACATCGAGTGGATACTGCTACAGCATCTGTTGGCTGCTGCATACGGTGTTGGCCCTGAATTCGTACTCATGCACGACAATGCCAGGGTTCATGTAGCGCCTCCCGACCTTAATCCCATCGAGCATGTGTGGGATAGGCTTGACATAAGTGTTCGTGGGCGTCCTGTTCCACCACAGACGCTCCAAGACCTCGAACAGGCTCTCATTGAAGAATGGGACCTGATACCGCAACGTGACCTCCGTCGACTTATACGTAGGTGCCAAGCTGTGATAAATGCTCGTGGAGAACATAAACCATACTGAAGCTCTCCAACTGTGATAAAATCCACCCTGGAGTACTGTTTTCACTTTGCTTTCGCCACTATTCGGACATTTCCATTTGTATTCTAAAAATGAACGAGAATCCATCGATATTCTTTTGTATACGACAACTGTAAAGAATAAAGGCTTAGTTGGTAATATACCTGGGTGTGAGGTATTGGTTTGTGGAGCACGGCATCCGTTCAAAAACATGTTCCCGTACTTTATTGAACTGTGTATATTTGGCTGTGTTCATTTGAATCCAGAATCTCAAACAATACGTTGTCAATTCTTATCTCTTCTTTTTTATAATCATATATTCGCAATGACAGAAATGTATCCGTCGATTTATTTTCACCCCAAATAATACACAAAGAAAACCCTTACTGGCTTACAATTGAGTCAAGACTGAATTAGAATTATTTTAGAATAAAAGAAGTCAAGAATGGAGGGTGGGAAAGAGCTCTGGTTGTTTAACATCTCGATACATCTCGAAATTACGCCATCGAAACGCCTACTTTATTCAGTCGCGCAAAAATGCACTATCGAAATAAATTTCTCATTGCAATAGAATGGTTAGGAAATGATTGAAAATTTGAATTCTAGTATAAAGGTGAACAATAAAATGGTAGCCTAGGTAGACAAGTCATTAAATGATTCCAATAGAAGTTCAAGGAAATATTAATTTACACAATTTAACGTGAAAAATAATTACGCACTGCGACTAATTAAGGTTTAATATATTTCTTAGTCTATGGACTACGGAAGATGGAGAAAACTATTGGATGACATGTTTGGCCCGTCAAACTAGCATCGTCAGGACCAAATACACAAGGCAAAATAGATTTAAATAGAGCTATAATTGGGAGTATAATGTGCTGACTGACCGAAAACTTGTAATACCAAATGTGATACCACCAGAAAAAGATTGCATAGTTATGATTAAAAGTTATTTGTAGAGATTACAGGAGGAGGGTAAAGAAAAGAATGTTATATTTTGCCCGTCAAGCGAGCATCGTCAGATCGATGAAAACGATCAAATCTACAAGACAAAATTGCTCTACAAATTACTACCAAAAACCACGATGTTAACCAACACCAACCTCCAATCTTAATAAAGTGCGTCTAGTAATGATGTGAGATACTCAAGTTGTTGTTAATTCAATTTAGGGGTTTGGGACACTTTAGTCATCAACTCCGTGTAGATGGGTGTGTGTTGAATTTGTCTGATAACCTGTATTTGTGTGGTGACTCTAATAGTGTGTGTAGCTGTATTAGGGACAGGGATGTGGTAGGTGTCCTGGGACTTGAAGTAAGGTACTATCCCGGTATTTGTCTGGAGGGAGTGTACAAAGACCAGGGAAATACGCTCAGGATAGCCAATTGATCCAATTATATACCCCATTTGTGAGAGAAGTGTTTTATTAAGTGTATAAATAATCATGTAGGATAAGCTGTAATTAATTGTAACTCTCCACTCAATCTAATTGGCTATACCCGTTTGGCAGACTGATAGGCTTCTAATAATAGTAAATCTACTGACACGGGTTCCTTGCATTTCAAACATTCTCAAATGCTATCTGTAGGTGCCCGAGTTTCTATCTTGCAACCTTGGGCCCAGCAGGCGAGAACATTGTGTCGTATAAATGCCGGTAGTTAAAAATTGTCCACTTCGTGGTGTAGTGGCTAGCATTCTTGGCTGTCGTCCTGGAGGTCTGGGATCGATTACCGGCTCTGCCAAGAAATTTAATTCTACTCTGAAAGCTGGAACGGGGTCCACTAAGCCTATTGATGAAAAACTGAGAAGACGTGTATTCGATTCCCATCTCAGCCATCCTGGAAGTGGTTTTCCGTGGTTTCCCACTTCTACTCCTAATAAGGCCATGGCCACCTCCTTCCCAATCCTCACCTGCATATCAAGTACACACACTACTGCAGACACCACAGGTTATCAGAAAAATTCTATACACACTCACCCAAGTTCACGGGGCTAAATAACCACGATTTTGCAAATCCCCTAAATGAATTACCAATAACAAAATTTAGAAATTGAGCTGGAAGTAAAACTTTTCTACTCTCTTCTGCTAACCTGGAAAGAACTAGACTATTGATTTGAATATTTTAGCTTCGCGAATTACCCGACCAGTAGTGAATATAAAAAATGTTAAGCCATTTTTCAGTGCTGCCTTTGTAATCTTTTTTTTTTTTTATTGGCCATATTAACATGTTGACCATCTGAAATGTAATTATTTTACTTTATTGACCTTCCGTCGGGTGTCTGAGATTAAATGGGATTACTTTTTCACTTCCAGGTTTATATTTTTTGCATAACACTGAATGCGTCGAAATAGTTCTCCGCTCCATTTGCGTGAGTGTTAGGTCGCCTTTGTTTCAATGCCCTCTGTTACTTCTCGGTGAACCGATTCATTCTACGAGATTAATTGCGACCGATTTTTTCCAATTTCCTTTCACGAAACTGATTTGGAATATGTAAGCCTAGACCTATTAGACCTTTTGCTGATAGATCTATGCCAGTTACTGTGAGATTCTCTTATCAATTTAAGGCTTCTTTATATCCCAATACAGTGGATTAAATGTAATGAGATTGAAGTTTTTCAATGTGTAAGTTAATTAATTTTCTTTAGTAATAATTGAGCATTTTATAATTTAAATTGGAAACTTTCCTTCCCAGCCACGGTGGACGACAGCTGTAGCTCGTGCCTCGTGGGTTCGAATCCCACCTCAGCCGTCTTGAAAAGGTTTTCGTGGCTTTCCATTATCACCACCATGCAAATGCCGGGACGGTTTCTTTCAACAGGTCTACAGCCGGCTTCCCTCCAAAATCCCTTCCCTGTCCCTTCCTTAATTAATCCTAAATTAGTGGTCGCCTGGGCGATCGGCCTGTCACAACTCCCAGTTGTATCTGCTGACAAAGTGTGTTCAAATCTTAGACACCATCCTTGCGACAGTAGAGCATAGGTCCTCACAGTGCGGGAGAGGGGAGGGGGGGGGGGGGGGGGGGGGGGAGCTATTATTGAAATATTTACTACTACCGTGGCTTAGGCGGCAGCACGCCGGCCTCTCATCGCTGGGTCCGTGGTTCAAATCCCGGTCACTCCATGTGTGATCTGCGCTGGACAAAACGGAGGCCGACAGGTTTTTCTCTGGGTAATCCAGTTTTCCCTGTCAAATATTTCATTCCAGCAACACTCTCCACTATCATTTCATTTCATCTGTCATTCATTTAATAGCTTGCCACGGTGGGTGAGTGGATAGCGTGTCGGTCTACTAACTCCAAGATTGCAGGTTCGCCCCTGGCCGTGGTAAGTGATTTTTGAAAGGCGGAAAAAATACGACACGCATGTAATACGATGTTGGCATGTCAAAGAACCCATTTGAATTCAGTAGGCCGAGTTCATAATGGCAAAATTTATCTCGGGAATTTCCGCCAACACAAAGTTCCTCATTTCTCTACTAGAAAGCGCTATAGTGTTCAAGGAGCTTAGATATCTTTTATCTAACCTCCTTGACTTTCATAGTGATTCAAGAAACAACGAAATTTGACATGCAAGCTACCGTCTGGGTGTCAAATTACAAAGCTTGCACCGGGCACCCGAGGCCATACGATATTATTATTATTCATTTAATCATTGTCCCAGAGGAGTGCGTCAGGCCTCGGCAGCCGGCACAGTTCATATCCTCGCCGCTAGATGGGGGCTTCATTCATTCCATTCCTGACCCGGTCGGAGACTGGAAGCAGGCTGTGGATTTTAATTTTCACTACTAGCCGACCCGTGCGAGAAATCTCGCATGTTCATAAATCACACTTTCCCCAATAGGTTTATATTGAGACACTTAAGGAGAAAGGTTGTTATGTTTTTATTTCAACCAATTGATTAGCCTATAGAACACTATTTACATTTCAGTTAGAATTTCAAGTTCTACGTTCCCTACCCTAACTTAAGAAGGCAATCACTGAAAGTTGGATAATCGTAACACTCACCGGTTATTCGATATTAATGAAATTATACTATTTGAGTAGGCCTACTTAGGCTATTCCTTTCATTTACCGTTTCTGAAATCCATGCAAAATGATAAAGGAAATACCTCAGAATGTTAAAATGACATGAAACAGGCGTCACAGCGGCCAAAATGCGAAGTGGACAACAATAGGCCCTATTATGGAGCGTATTTTCCTACAGCAACAGTAAGTTATCTGCAAATCACACAATTCGTACATGTTTTAAAAGTTATTTTTTAAATAAATTATAGGTAGGCTTATTTATGAAATTAGAGTGCAATCCGTCACTGCTAATGTCTATTCTCTTTCATTTGAATGCTCATTTGTCACGATCGGTTGCTTGTGTGCTCCGCAGGAGGGATCATACTACTGAAATAATATATAGACTACAGTATATTTATGATGATGATATTTCATATATTGTAACAAATAGGCTATTGCTATTCTCATATCCATAAACCTGTCATAGGCAGGAAGCTTCCAAGATCATTCAAGTCTAATAACTCGTACTTTTGCTGTCTTATTTCACAAGAACTGACCACTAGATCATGAGAAAAGAAAGTGTGTAGAGTAACATTTCCTACACAGCACCCTTTCACCCGCCAGCCGCAGCGATATCTCCTTACCAAACACTTAACAATCATTAATGACAATAAGCCGCTTGACAATGTGACTGGCATTTCCTCACAAGAATAGAATTTTTAATTTCTACCATTGTCGACAAGAATCAGCCAGGCCTTTGCAGTCAGTTCAAAGACAGTGAGTGAACAGGTGAATTTTGTGCGTGTTTAGTGGAAGTAGTTAGCCCGATTTACAATAAACTGGTACAAGTAACGCCATTGCCCATGGATAAGTGGTTCATTAGCAGTGGTAAAAATAGACCCCATGAAAGTGATAGTGCTTGCCCTCCTTCGGAAAGCATGAACTTCGATGTTCTCTAAGAACAGTAAATTGTGTGTTACTACTGCATTATTGTAACTGATAGTTGCAGTAATTAGACACAAACAAATACAGTGGATCTTTTGATTCGTTTTATTTTTTGGGCGAAGTAGGCTATGACACCGAATATAGATTTAGGTATTAGGAAGTAATTTTTGAAAGCGTTTGTCTGGAGCGTGTCACTCTATGGAAGTGAATCATTGACTATTGGTGGAGCAGAAAAGAGGAGAATTGAAGCGTTTGAAATGGGGTGTTACAGGAGAATGAAGAAGATCAGATGGGTAGATAGGGTTACTAATGTAGAGGTATTAAGACGAGTGGAAGAGGAGAGATGTTTCTGGCGACTGCTAATGAAGAAAAGAGATGGGTTGGTAGGACACCTACTAAGACACCCAGTAATAGCAAGCTTAGTTATGGAAGGAAGGGTCGAGGACAAGAACTGTAGGGGTAGACCAAGGTTAGAATATGTTAAACAGATTGCCTTGGTTGAAATTGTGGTAGCTATATAGAGATGAAATGATTAGCTCAGGACAGGGAGGCATGAGGGGGGATTGGGAAGGGGGTGGGGCAGAAAAAGTTTGAGAGCCCCTGCAGTAGAGGAATGATCCCTTGCATGGTCCGTAGGTGAAGCCGAGCTGGTAGGATAAGCGTTTTTAAAAAAATCTTTTTTCAAGTTAAAAATACAACATTTATTTATTTAATCGTATGGCGATTATAACAAGAAATTCGTAAGTCCTGAAAGATAAAAGAAGTCACTGGGGCTTCCGGAGTAGGCATGAAGAGGACAGCACAGGATGACATGGTCCATGGTCTGCTCTTCACTGCATTCACACATTGGACAATCCATCCAGCCCCACTTATGGCACAAGATATTGCAGCATCCATGCCAAGTTCTCAGTCTGTTGAGGCGACACCATAGTTTTCTCGGGAGGTCAAATCCATTCATTTACCGAGTTAAATGTAGCTCATGAGCATTAGTACCAGATGTTGAATTTGACCACTCTTCCCGCCAGCTACGGTTTAGATTAAAATTGAGTGGGTGCTCTAGCAATGCTCTTTATCACCGTACAAAATTTCAGGGTGATATCAGTAATATTTCGGAGAATACAGTAGAATGCCGGTGGATTTTTTATTTTTTTACCCAAATGCAAATGTCCTATTTTCTCAGCTTTAGCTAAATGATGGTTAGCTCGGTTTTGCGAGCACCCACTCAATTGTCCCTCAAGAATCGGCCGGCCAATACACTTGCTGGTCTCCTAGATCGAAGGCGTTGTGGCGATGTGTAACAAAATTCCTAGTGAACTGGTATTGAGGGACATGACTGGATCTTCTTTGCTTCTGTCAGCAGAGCTTCCTATCTCCTCAGGTGGGGTAACCAGTGGCGAGGTGTAGGCTTTACAGTACCAGCTATGCAGCACATGGTTTCATTAAACTTAGTATCCACTTAATGCACATGTGCTGATGAGCACTTTCCAGCCATACAGGGGCACAGTATTCCGCTTCAGAGTAGACAAGACTAATACCCGTTAATCTTAAGCAGTCAGCCGAGGCTCTCCATGAACTACCGCAAAGCTTGTGTAGGATGTTATTCCTTGTAGTGATTTTGTAAGAGAGCTTGGTGAGATGTTCTTTGTAGCTCAGAGTTCTGTCCAGGGTGACTCCTAGATATTTCGCGAAAGGATTGTACTTTAGTTTATCACCAAAGAATAAAACAGATGACTCGTAGTTTGCGAGTCGGTCGCCAAGATGGAAACATGAAACCTCAGTCTTAGAAGCGCTTGGGATCAATCGCCATGACTTGAAGAATGTTGCCATTTAGTCCAAGTCCGCTGAAAGAATACCTTCTCTATCCTCAAAATTTCTGCTTTGAGCTACCAGTGCAATGTCGTCTGCATAGATAAACTTAATAGCTGAGATTGATGGTAAGTCATGGATGTAGAGGTTGAATAGAACTGGTGCCAATACTGATCCATGTGGCAAACCGTTATTTAATTTTCTTTTATAACTTTTAGAATCACATACGAATACTACAAACTCTCTTTCACATTGCTTTTTGGAAATTAGGTTTGCAATTTCCAAGCAGGGAATTAGGGAATTACATCCAGCACTTTAAGAATTAGCCATGAAGCCAGACAGTATCATATGCACTTGTCAGATCAATAAAGACAGCTGTTGATTTTAACTTCTTTTGGAAGCCTGCCACGGTGTGAGAGGTAAGAGCCAAAACACCATTTCAATGAGATGATAAACTCTATTAGGCCTACTACTTCTAGTCGTTATAAAGCAGATTAACGTAGGGAGAGACTTGTAGTTTTAAGTGACCAGGAATCTTGTGATTATGAGCCATGGGACCTCTTTTTACAAGAATCAGAACCACAGAACATGGCATTGCACTTCGAAAATATCATATGCATTGACCGGGAATCAAACCCAGTCCACCTTGATGAGAGGCCAGCAGCTTAACCGCTGCGCCACCTCGCCCCCTATACATATATGTCAATGGTGAATCTGACAGATTAGTTACGCCGGACGATAATAGTACAGGCTCCTCCCAATCCTGTAGAGGACAAAAATACCTGCAGGGATGTTGAGCCTTCCTCTTACGAGCGGTCGATGATCTTCAACACGTAGACCAATGTGTCCGGAGCTCCACAGAGACGGACCGGTTCTACCTACAGTCGAAACCTGTCTGCGAGGTCATCTTTTTGTGGACCTGTTATTCGCAAGAACATGTCCTATAGCACAGTGTAACAAGTTTTCTATACAATTACGAGCTGTGTCATAGAATGTTGTAGTTTGCAAGTTGTTCTCCCTGTCTGGTCTTACTTATAGTTCATTGCCCGTGATAGTGCGAGTCAATGACCTCAGTAGTAATGAGATGATGATGATGATGATGATGATGATTGTTGTTTTAAGGGGCCAAACATCAAAGTTATTGGTCCTTAATGGTTTGGGTGATATTGAAGTTAAAATTATGGTGTTTGAAGTCATTTTCAATGTTGCCTTAGTAAACGAAGTTTGATGTTTTTCAGTTGATCAACACTTTTGTACTCAATTATTGTGATGGGTTATTTCCTAATCCTGAAAAACAAAAACAAACAAAAACATGAGATTAATAAATAGGCTACACTTGGATGACCAGTTGCGATCGTAAGGCGATCATCGTCAGATCCATTACTCTTAGGCTATAAAATCTATGTCTGAAAGTATGGGTGAAGGTATTTACAGTATGTACACTTATCTAGTTGCAGTATTAGGCCTAGTTATGAGAATAGAACGCGTCAATAATGGTTAGTTCTAGTCTATGTGATATTTTTTTAAGATACTAGAATTGGTGATTGACCTCCAAAATGTGCTTGTTTACATATTCAGCGAACCAGCAATGGACATCCTGGAGAAATAAATTGAAATTTGTATCACTTGAATCACATTTGGCTTAACAACACTAGGGTTACAGAAATTGAAGTTCTGCTCGAGGTCATGACGCTGTACTTCCTTATCTGGCTGGCTTATCTTCTGTCGTCTTAGAATGCTTTTCTCTCTTTTCAGATAGGCTATAGTTCAAACATACCGGTAGGCCTAAGTATTTAACACAGAAAAGATGTTAAAGAGGCGATGAACTGAGAATGGACAGTAAAAATGCAGTCGAAAATAGGTTAAGAAAAAGCCGTTAAGACCTAATAAGGAGGTTAAAAAGGACCAATAAGTTAAAAAAAACGCCAAAATAGACACAAAAAAGTTTCCAAGACAGAGCTACACTAAAATCCAAACCCATTATCTCGCAAGAAGAGAGGAAAAGAAGATCGGAAAGGATGAAGAAGCACTGGGCTCTACGGAAAGAACAGCGTACAGGGAAATGATTGATTCAACGTACCCCAAAGAGGGTGAAAAGAAAGAAGAAGCAGAAGAAGAAGAAGACACAAAAAGGGGCATATGAAATCAACCATTTTCCATCCTAAAATTACCCAAAATGAACATATAGCCTATTATGTTTTACCTTGTTTTTGGACACCCGAGAAAGAAAACTTTTTTTCTCAACTTCCGAGCCCTACTTATAACATTAATAGTCTATAGAGTACCGTAACTAGATGTCGGCCATGTCACATCCAGTTACTTCCCTCCAGTTATTTTATAATAATGCTATATGGTTTGTTCATCTTATATCTGTTGTACGATACATCGGCTAACACTATTTTTCAGTGCTTCATGAAGAATATTCTGGTAATATGTGACTTTGCATAGGCCTACATAAGTGTAGTGGTAGTCTTGTTGGTGTGACCAAAGCTCGTTTTAAGAATATCTGGCCTTTATAAATAAATTATTAATTTGAACCCTCTTGCAGTTAGTTAATAATTAATTATAATTATAATTAATTTGGTAATGCTCGGCCGAAGCGCTAATTCTTTCATGTAAGCTGAAAATGTGGAGACGTTGACCAACTTCCGAGAAGAGATTGCGAAATAAAGAATACATCTTAGTAATACATCCGCAGTAATTAATTTTTATGGGTTTATCAGCGATAAAAGGCAAGTTAAAAATTATGGCCTGGCGTTATTTAATTTGATTTTAAAACGTTGAATGAAAATTGGGAAACGCTAACAGAATGAGTGGTCTGAACCGATATTGCGGTGCTGTTTACAGGTTTGCTCTGCCTAGTTTCCTAGCCTTGTTTTATTAAGGTGAGGGAGAGGAGGTGAAACAAGGTCCAAGTTTGAGGTAATAGATGTTGGCAGTCAAACTGCTTGGTAAGTAATATCGATCGTGTGTGTTGTGCACTGAGGCCTACCTAAGGTCACGTGACCAGCAGATGTCTGGCACACCGCACCGCAATGTAAGTACTCACATACATACACAAGGTTGTGAGGGAAGGGGAGAGCAAGGCGCGCGGTTGCGGAGGGGGGTACCGAGACTTGGAAGGGGGTATGACTCTCTGCCATCTCCTCACTACTCCTGTTCTCCGCGGACACAGTATGTGATCCTAGATCATACTCTTGGAGGCGCTCACGCAACTTGAGGGGCAGATGCAGTTGCGGGGCTGAGAGGGGGCCTAGTGCAGTTGCATTCCTAGACCAAAGTGCAGCTCCATGCCTTGAGGCACTTTATCTAGCTTTCTAGGAGCCCGCCAAATGCAAGCAGCACCAACTTCAAACTATTTATAACAATAAAATAGTCTTATTTTTAACGGATTCTTTTAAAACCAACTTCAACTGAATGAGTAATACATACCAATTCGTTTATTCATATTTAAATAAAAATTACTGGTCCTGTTTATTAATTAGGACCCCCGAAAATGCAGTTACCACAAAGGGAAATGAACCTACTACCGTAAGAAATAGTGCCGTTTTAATAAGCAAGCAATATAATGTATAATATTTAAGTATTAAACAGGCATCAATTTACCCGCCAATCAATGAGATTTTTTTTTTAAAGTCTTGCTCCACTTTCTCCATAATTTTTAAGGGGTTTAATATTTTGGCAGTCAATATTTCATGTATTAAAACCTTAGCTTCCATATCAGGGATGATATTATAGGCGGTGTTCGCCTTCGGACTCTCAGGATTCGTGAAATGAAGGTAATGTAACCCGCAACCTGAGTGGGCCAAGTCGAATATCAGCAGGCCGCATTAAGCCAAGAGGACTAGCTGTTGTCAAATCCGTTCCCAAATACAGACTAAATATCCTGTTCTAAATTCTATCAAATTGCATATTTGTATCATTAATACAGGAATTTAATGACTGATAACTCAACATTTATTGATATTAATAATTACTGCCACACATCTGTGTGGCTTGTTAATGAAGAAAGAACACTGCCGAAATTGCTTGCCTGGATTTGGCAGTGTGAGTCAGTTTTTTTAAAGCGAATATACCCTGCAGTTGTAGCACTGTCAGTACGCGGGAAACAGGCTACCGCAGGAGGTAGCACGACTTGGTCTGGCTGCAGCTAGCGCTGGCTGATGCACGCTAGCGAGTGCACTTGCATAGCATCGAACCGGGAACCCTCATCCTGCTACTTCTGCTCCCCGGGCACCTCGATGCACTTTCCAGGGAGCTCTCCAGACGCTAAGGAATTCTACCCGCGCTGTTCCAATCTGAAAATCAATACTTCTAGCGCATGTGTGTTGTTGGTCGGTGGACTTCAGTTAGGCTTGCTTTGGAAATTCTTCAGTGCACACGAGTTCCAACGCGCCATTTGATTCAGATTCCCTTGCTTAACAAGTTCTATTATGATATTCAGAACCTAAGTCTAAATTCCTTAATCACTAAAATTAAATATTGAGAATAATACAATAATCATTTAGATTTTATTATAACACCCAAACATGTACGTGTAAAATATTCAAATTATAAATAGTTAAGTAAGAATAAGACTTAACTGACCAATAAAAATATTGGTTAAATTATTAGGCTATAAAATTTAGTAACTAACTAATATTTCCATATAGGCTAAGTTATTAAAATACGAGTAGGCTATTCTTCCTGAACGTTTCTGTCCAAAGTAACTTTTTGAGTAGGAAATTTTCAATACTAATCGTACGAATTGTAAACTTGTTTTTAAATATTTCTATTTCCTTATTCTAACATTATATCTGTTTTTTTTGTTTTTTTTTTTTGTCAAATGGGCATCCTTGCTGAACAAAGTCTCGAATTATTGAGTTTATGGCGAGGATATGACAGAACATTAGGTTTCATGATTTTTCTTTTTATCATTTAGGCTAGGCTATATTACTTTCTCATGGTTTATAGATTTTGTAGAACGCATTGCGAATTATTAAACAATTATTATTATTTATTTATTTATTTAATTTTTATTCGTTATGCCTATCTAACGTGTGCGATTGAACATTTTTAGCTGTTCTTGCTTATTGGTCCTCCCAAAATCCCTTCATCTTCTCGCTATAGCTCTTTCTGCGCTTCTCCGTCCAGGTTCCGTTCGATGCAATGTTTGGGTGGCCTGAAAATTGATGATTGTCAACTAGTTCTCTGAATTTAAATCTGTCCAGTACCATGTCACTTGAAATATCTATTTCCTGAAGGTCTTTTTCAACTTCAAGCAGCCAGTTGCTCTTAGCTTTCATTGAGAGGGTTAGATTTAGAATTCTTTTAGTCAGCCTGTGATCACTCATTCTCAGAATGTGCCCATTAAATTTCAAACTTATTTTCCTGAATGTGTCGGACATTTTTTCCGAATACTGATAAAACTCCGGGAATTTTCCTTTCATCCAAATTATTATTATTATTAATTGAATATTAATATTATAGTTTAATCATTCCTCAGAATAAACTAACCAGCCTGTAAGAGCATAGCTTGTCTTCAGTTACAACTTCCCAATACATTGAAAACTTTCAATATCAATTTCCAATAAGGCAACCTCGAAAAATGCCTTGAAAGCTATACTCCTAAATAATGGGTTACAGATTGTTTAATATCTTCTGTAAGACTAATTATACCCTATTAGGAGTCCATTCCTTTAAAGAATTCTCTAATGCTTGGTCTACATAAATTTATTTTATTTACATTTCAAGACTCTTTGATACAAGAACAAAATATATATTAATACAGTCATGGTCTTTATAGGCGATCGTTTACCTAGCCTTTATTTTATCAATGTGGTCTGCCAGTAGTACTGTAATCAATACTAATATAATAAAGCTGAGGTGTTTGTGTGTTTATGTGTTTAAACGCTCTAATCTCTGGAACTACCAGTCGGATTCGAAATATATTTTTTGTATATGATAGCCTGATTCAAGAGGAATAGTTTAGGCTATGTAGCCTTAGGCTACACCTCTCAGGTAACGTTAGAGATTGATTTTTGTTCAGTAAGTCGGAAGAACAAGCGCTCCAGAACGGCTTCAATAATACCGAAGTCTATTAATGCGGGCCGCATCACGTCGCCCCTACCAATGTTCTGGTGCAGAATTGCGAGCTGCTTATACATTGCAGTCACGGGGGGGGGGTAATTAATGCAAAAAGATTTCTTAGACCCCTTAAAACAGTTATCATCAGGACAATAGTATGCCTCTGTATAAGAGCGATGGTGTTGGTGCAGTATACTGAGGTTATCAGCTGCAATAAGCGTTGGTGCTTTCAAATTTACTTTCATTTATTCCGATCCTTATCCTTGAGCGCTCCAGCTCTGTAAAACAAATAAATCCACCGGGGGAAGCCGGGCACTACTGCTAGTAGGCTTATTATTATTATTATTATTATTATTATTATGGGATCCAAATTTTTGACGAGAAATACAAAACTGAAAATATAAAATAGCCTACGATCATTAGACCAGTTCTAACTTATGGCGCAGAATCATGGAGTTTAACAAAACAAGAAGAACACCAGTTGCAAGTTTTCAAATGTAAAGTGTATAGGAAAATGTTTGGACCATTTTTAGCCTACTTTCGATTTTTGCAAAAAATGAAAGTAGACTTATGAGATCAACACAGGGCGAAAAAAGTGTGTCTGTCTGTGTGTGTGTATGTGTGTGTGTGAGTCTGTGTGTGTGTGTGTGTGTGAGTCTGTGTGTGTGTGTGTCTGTGTGTGTGAGTGTGTGTACTCTGAATGTCTGCCCCCCCCCCTATCAATTCGAACACGGTGAATGCGAATTGAACGAAATTTGGTACAAAGGTAGCACTAGCAAAGGACACCTCAGTGTCATGTTTTATATCGCCGCCATCTTTACTAAAACTGAATGGCGGCCACTCAAACGTTCAAAACGTAAAATCAAATAACGACTAACCAAATCATCCGATCTCTACCAAATTTGGTAACAACATACCTTCGTATAGGATGCGTCTTGTGACCAAACTATAAGGTCGTCCGCCATACAATTTCAGGATGGCGGCCGTGCGAATTATGCAAACTTTATAATCCATATCATGGGACCCACCAGTTCCGATTATCGAGCCGAGAATCGTTTTAACTGTTCTAAAGAAAGAGGCACGTTCGAAATTAAAAGTTTATTTTGTAATACTATAGTGCAGACGTGATTTTAAAAAGCTGAGCCGATTCAGTAATAAGACAAGATGGCAGCGGATATCTTGTGCCTGACTTATATTTCACTAATTTGAGTATTGCATGCAATATAGCGTACTGATACAAAATAAATAAACTTTGTAAGAAATGCTTTATATATAAATAATATACTCCAGTGATTAAATCGTTTAGTATAAATCATTATTTGCTAACAAGTTCTATGTAAGTCATTTTATATAGAACGTTATTCGTTGACACAATTAGCTCAGTGGTGTTGATCACTGGTCGTGGCCGAGTGCGGTACGTGTGTGCGCGCTGTGTGACCGCATTGGAAGAGGTTACGGTTCCTAATACCGGTGCTGCCTTAGTTCCACGTGTGTACTGACCTTCCGTGTGTCATTCGGACAATACTTTTTTAAGTAGTGTTCCAGATAGGACAACAAAACCAGAAACCCAGAAAACCCCGCTGAAAATCATGTCCGGATACCAGAGAAAAAACACCGTACGCTGCCAATGGGACAGGCAGAGTTCTCGCCCCTCACCAGGAGAAATTCACCGCTGGATTGGCGATACCCTCCGGTTGACTGTCGACCAAGTAGAAGCCATCCAGTTAAATGCGCACGAAAAAACCATGTACATCAAGGTAATCACCATATCTATTTATCAGAAATTGTTAAATACTTTTGCAGATCCTATTAAATTTCAGTATGATTCAGGCGAAATGACCAATGTTAAGCTCTCCACAGCGGATTCCAATTTTACCACAGTGCGTATATTTAATGTCCCACTCGAAGTACCCCCTGAAATTTTCAAATCCGTCCTGTCGAAATATGGCACTGTGAGTGACGTCAGGAAAGAACAATGGTCTTCTGCTTATCAGTTCCCGGTGTATAATGGAATACGTGCCGTAACTATGGAAATCAAGCAAGATATCCCCTCCACTGAGGCCTTTGGTGGCCATTCTGGCTATATAACGTATAATGGACAGAAACAGACCTGTTTAATTTGCAATGCTACCACACACCTACGTATTAACTGCCCAAAGAAAATGATTCCCCTCGGTATAACTCCTACACAACAACGACGTGTACAATACTCGGAAGTTGTGACGCAGCAAACGTCATATGAAAACATGCTCATTGATCAGTCAGCTGAGACAACACCAGGAGTGACCTCGGATACATCTGACGCAGAACTGGTACCTTGCCCTGAACAGAGCTGCGAGACACAGAGTGCCCCTGTGCTCTCGGCAACCTGTATCGCAGCCTTAGAACCAACTCTGCCGTTACTACAGGCTGCCACAGAAATTTTGTCTTCACTGCCCCCGACTTCGCTGGTCCCTACCGACTCACTTAAGAATGTCGATCGGGGATCCGAGAACGTCTCTAAGAAGATTAAAACAAATGCCTCGATTGCCGTACCAGCCCCGAAGAATAAAACTGGCTCCACAAACGTTTCCGCAGCTGTGAAAAAGAAACAAAATCTTCTTTCTACGTCATCTAGGGACCCACGAACGCTCTCAACCGCTGACAGCCGGCCTATGAATGGCAGTCAAAAGGAACTATCTCAACCTAATTTGACATAGTGCACCAGGATAATTCTCACCTGTGTCTTCTTTCGAGTCCACCTTCCAGTATGTCTAGCACAGCTTTTATACTTCTCTTAATGGCGCAATTTCTCACTGTGGCCACTGTGAATATCAATGTAATAGAATGCCCTCTGAAATTTCAACTGTTGGAGAGATTCCTTCGAGATGCTGACATTGACATTGCTTTCATTCAAGAAGTTGCTATACCGTGTTTACCCATATCTGCCTTCTACAAACAATACATCAATACCGGTAATACGACTAGAGGGACCGGATTCCTCATAAGACATGATATCCCACTCGCAGGTGTGCTATGTCATCCATCAGGACGCATAATATCTGGACACATAAACAATACCACCCTGATAAATGTATATGCCCCATCCGGGTCTAATAAACGTGTGGAACGGAAAATGTTCTTTCAACAGAGTATACTGCCTCATCTGCACGACGTTAAGGAAAAACTTATTCTTGCAGGGGATTTCAATTGTATTCAACGCCCAGAGGATTCCACTAGTCCATACAGAGGTGTCAACCCGGCTCTCAGGACCCGTCTTACCTCCCTACACCTCATTGATGCTGTGGATAGTTTAAGGGTGCCCCTGCCCCATTACACCTGTATAAGTCACAACTCCTCATCACGACTTGACCGCATCTACTTTTCACAGGAACTTATCCAGCCTAGACGATATGAAGTGATTCCTGCCAGTTTCACTAACCATCATGCTGTCGTATGTACAATCTTTTACCCCCATCCTATATTTCACATAGGAAGGGGTTATTGGAAGCTGAATTGCTCGCTGTTACTGGAGGAGGAATGCCAAGATATTTTCAGACAACACTGGATTCGATGGGTCCAACAAAAATGCAAATTTCGCGACTGCACAGACTGGTGGGATATTTTAGTTAAACCAGGGATCCGCCGCGTCTTTAAGAACATATCTTACCAACGAGGTCGGGAAAGACGGGATACAGTTGAATTTTACTATCGAGTTCTTCGCCAGCTCCAGCAAAGATCTGATGCTGGGGAGCGTATATATGACCAGATCCGGGAAGTTAAAACCAAGCTCCTGTCTCTACAGCAACGAACGCTCGCTCATATCAACGTGGCTTTAAAAGATCGTACAGTGCTCCCGGACGAAAGTGCAAGTGTATACCATATCGCCAAAGGACAACGTGAGCGGCAACGTAAATATATCCACCGCCTCCGCACCAGTACTGGAAGTGTCGTCACCTCCCCTGACGCTATACGTAGTGAAATATCATTATATTATCAACGGTTCTACGCTAAGGCTCCCATTGATCCACAGCAGGTGACCCTATTGCTGTCATCTTGCAGTACCAAACTATCTCAGGACAACAAAACTCTGCTCAGCGCGGATATTACGGATGAAGAGATTCACTCTGTGGTTAAACGACTCCCAAACAACCGCTCACCTGGCATTGATGGACTGCCATATGAAATGTATAAACACTTCTGGCCTCTCATTGGCAAAGAATTTTGTCATGTCCTGCGTACCATTCTCCAACGTCGTGCTCTTTGTCAATCACATCACGAGGGTACCATAGTCCTCATACCAAAAACATCCTCTCCCATGGCAGTTGGTGACTTCCGACCAGTTACTCTGCTCTGCAGTGACTATAAAGTCCTTACCAAAGTACTTGCAGGCCGATTGAAGACTGTTCTACCTGATATCATTGGTGATGAACAATGTTGCAGTATTCCTGGAAGAACTCTGTTAACAAACTTAGCGATACTACGGGACCTACACCTAAAAGCCGAAATGCTCCCCACTGAGCCAATGAGTTTTCTCACCTTAGATCTTGATAAAGCTTTCGACCGCATCAGTCATGAATACTTGTACATGGTCTTGCAACACTTCGAATTTCCTGAAATCCTTATTGACTACATTCGTATGATAAATTGTAATGCTACGTCTAGAGTGCTCGTCAACGGTTTTCTTTCCCCTCTGATTCCAATACAACGATCAGTTAGGCAAGGATGTCCCCTTTCTATGCTACTTTTTGTCATTGGCCTTGAACCGTTCATTCGGACTACCCAGGTGAAGCTACAGGGTTACAAACTGTCCACACATGTTTTTGGAATGTGCGCCTATGCTGATGACGTATCAATATTGATCCGCAATGAAGAAGACATCTCCCACATCGATAGCGTCCTTCAGCTCTACCATATCGCCTCTGGAGCACAATCGAACCCCCAGAAAACTGCTTTGCTTCCGCTCAATACTAACTCAGTGATTACCCCACAGCCCTGGTTCCGGATAGTAAATGAGGTGAAAATTCTTGGCATTACCTGGAAGCAATCGCTTCTGGACACAGTGCAAGTTAACTGGACTAAGGTCATTGCCAAAGTTAGGGGAGTCCTGATCCAATTTGGTCAAAGAAACCTCAATATAGTGCAACGGGTCATGGTCCTCAACGTGTTTGCGCTCTCTAAAATATGGTATGTCGCACAACTTTTCCCACTTCCCAAAATGTTTGAGAGCCAATTGGCAAAATATACAGGTTGGTTTATATGGCAAGGATTTTTGTTCCGAGTACAACGGGAACAGTTGTATCTCCCATCCCGGCAAGGCGGGCTAGGGCTAACAGCTCATGGCATGAAATGCCGTGCACTCCTCTGCAAGAACGATATCACCATTCTTTCCCAACATGACACTTTTACGAAAGCGCTATACAAAGATATTCGAAACACAGCCCGTGGTTGTGATAGAGCTTTGCCGAAGATATTTAGGGACCATCAACAGCACCTTCTGGAAACTGTTCGCCAAATGCCATCAGGGATTGTTCCAACGACGAAAAGTATCTATAACATGTTGCGGCAAGTGGTACACTCCAAACCGCGAATAGAGGCCTCCACCCTCTATGTCCATTGGCCCACTGTTTGGAAAAATTTTGGGGCTATGTCCATTTCTTCTGCTGTACACTCCCAAGTTTTTATCTTCCTCAACGATCTCATCCCAACCGCTCTACGGCGATATACCATCCATCTTGAAGCTTACCCATGGTGTACTATATGTGGTCAAACTGATACGGCGATACACCGTTTCACATCATGCACGCGAGTTGCCTCCACGTGGCTGTGGTGTAAGGGAAAAGTATGTCAACTATTAAATGTGCCCTCGGATGACCTTGATGACAGGAAGTTGGTTCGTTTGTCGGTGACCGCTTTCCCCCAAATTAAACAGACTGCCATTGTGTGGATAATGGGCCAATATGTACACTTCGTGATGGACAATGATCAACATTTCTCTTTCCTGGATCTCAGGTATCACCTGCAAAAAGAGCGTTGGAAGCTTAGTGAAAGTGGACAATTGTACGATAAATATGGACACTATCTGGATTTCTTGTGATGTATTAGTATGGTATTTATCATATCTGAAAATTCTGTAATTCTGTAAAGAGCTAATAAAATAAAAAATAAAAAAAGTGGTAGAGCGTTAGCCTATCGCTCAAATGCCTATGGTTCAAACCCGATCAGAGCTAGGTTTTTTGCTTGAAATGTTATATGTTTATTGTTTTGTAATGACTCAGATGTTTTAAAATTAAGCGTTATATTGTGCATATTATGGTGTAAAATATATATTTAATTAAAACATAATTCGCCAGCAGATTTACTCGAGACATCTAGCTGCCAAAAAGGTAACTGCACGCCGACCTAATAACTTCCAGATTTTATTGAAAAGTTTCTTCTTCTGGCCGCTAGAATGCACTCGCTCTGTTAGGATTATATTGTTCGATATTTCACCACTAGATGTCACGACTAGTCTACGTGGGGCTCCATTGATTACTATACCATTGGCATTCTATGCGCATCGAATTTGAAGAATGACAAGATGATACTACGATACATTTTTACTTTTTATTTTAAAGGGTTTGTAACAGCCTATTGTGCGTTATTTGAAAATGTTAATTGAAGTAAAGAACAAAACGATTTCACATAGTATCTGAACTCTACCGTTGGTGCTTGTTCAGGATATTAATTAATACTTTTATTTCAGCCAAATAGCAACCGAAAATATCCACATAGTTGGTATACACACGTCTCTGTAGGGTCATGGAAAGATTTGTTAATTCAATTAGGGTTGTGAAAGTCATACGCAGCCAGACGTGTAAAGACATGCCTCAACTCAAAGTTGGATGTTGCCCACGTCAGGCCGATTATGTAATAATAATAATAATAATAATAATAATAATAATAATAATAATAATAATAATAATAATAATAATGTTATTGGTTTTACGTCCCTTTTAACTACTGTTGCTTTTAGAGACGCCGGGGTGCCAGAATTTTGTCCCGAAGGGGATCTTTAACGTGCCAGTAAATCTACTAACACGGCTCCCTCGCATTTGTGCACCCTCAAATGCCAGCTGACTGCGCCAGGATACGAACCTGAAACATACGGTCCAGCAAGCGAGAACGTTACCGCTGAGCCACGCCGCCAGTCCGGTCGATTATGTCTCCATATCCATAACATTCTTTAGATACTTCTTATCTTTCTTTCTTCAATGATGGTAGCAGTTTTTATCTAGGTTGTGGCGTTTGGTAGAGGTAAATCGTTTCTAAGGTCTTCAACAAAGAATAGTTCTATTATACTCTTTGATAATAACAACGAGTTATAACTATACTCATACATTTAGGAGAAAGTAGGCTATATGTTCTTTACTGAACATCTTGTTTGACTCCGCATCACAAAGGTGGAAAAAAAAGATCAAATAAATACAAACACTCACTATCACAGCAAGCACCAATACCCAACACCATTAACTCCAGAAGGCTTCAATGGGCTGGTCATTTACTAAGGATGGGAGATGATAGGATGGTCTTAAAAATCTATAAAGAAGAACCAAGATAAAGGCCAGTAGGAAGACCACGAAGTTTTTGGAATAATGAAATCTCCAAACTCGGTAGACATTTGAATGTAGACAACTGGCAAGAAATCGGCCAAATCAGAGTTCAGTGGAGGCATTTTGTGTGATCGGCGCGAGATTTTCGTGCCTTTTGAGTGAGTGAGTATTATCATTATTACAATAATAATAATTATTATTATTAGTCTATAAAAATAATAATAATAATTTAAATAATAACATAATGATAATGATAATTGTTGTTTTAAGGGGCCTAACATCTAGGTTATCGGCCCCTAATGGTTTGATCGTGGAGATGTTAATGAAATGTGAACTAAAACTAAAACTAACTACTAACTTATATACTAGAAGAAGAAATGGAAAGCAAAAGGAGAATAAGGCAAATAAAGGACAGGAAGAAAAGAAATGCCCTCAACCCTCGAAAGAATGCGGATTGAGGGATGTGAAAGGAAGGTGAGCCATGAAAGGCATATAGGAAAGTGAAAGAGGAGAGGGTCCGCCCCAGAGGTAATGGATAAAAGAAGGGAAACCGGACCCAGCTCAGAAATCCCTCGGGGTCACCAACTGCCGAACTCACCAGCCGTGAGCCCCTGAGGGTGTAGCAATATCTAGGGTGCACCAAAAGTGGTGGGGCTACATACACCCTGCCTCCTTGAGGGCCTTGAGCAGAAGGCAGGAGACAACATGAAAAGAAAAAGAAGGCTGACCCCTCGCAGAAGGAGGGTATCAGAAAAGATGAGACAAGGGCCAATTAAGGCGGGAAAGGAAGAAATAGACTCCCTAGGCCTCGGATACCCTAATACCGTCGGGGTCGGAAGAGAACAAGAATTGACAAAGTGAGGTCGACAGAAAAGAAGACGGAGAGGTGCCCGGCACAAGTAAGTGGAAGCAATGCCGGACTCAGCTAAGGGCCCCGTGGTCGCCACCACACGTCCCACTATATGTGAGCCCCTGGGGGGTAAATAATAACAATATTGTTATGCCTATCTCTCTCTCTCCCTCAGAAGTGCTGAAATAGCTAGGGTGGTACAACTGCTTGCATGACTCTCGCAGATAAGATACATTTACGTATGTACGGACAGTTGAGTTGAATCAGCAGCTCATAAAACAGGGATGTCCAATTATTTTACTGTAGATTTCCCACAATGATTACATTTCCGTTTAAATGTACATTGAAAACACTATTAATTTGAATTGAAGAAAGGATCTCAGGGGGGCTTGAGCTAGTGAGTACTTTTTGGCTCGTATTACGAGAGCATCAGGTTGAGTACGCCGCCTCTTGATGATTAGTCTATTATTAGACTACTATTCATATTTCTGTATTATTATTATTATTACCGACAGCACTAGTGGCTTCGTTGGCGTAGTTGGTAGCTTGCTGAACTGCTGAGCCCAAGATCGCGGGTTCAAACCTGGCCGAAGTCGTCGGTTTTTTAAGAGCGTTAAAATCCCTCATTATGCCTTCCTTCGGAATGGAAGTAAAGCCGGTGGTCCCATGACATAGATTCATGCCATGTAAAAGATCCTTCCACTAACTAAACTTGTGTGAAGCTAAATTTCAATGTTGGATTTCGTTGAAATGCACTATCAAAGTTCCAACATCCACCACTAGGTGTCAGTGATATCTGATAGCGAAAGTTGGAACTACTTGAAATTGAACGGAACTCGTAGCTCACTCCATGGGTGCCCGCATTGAAGCAGCTACAGCCTCTGGCGAGCCGAATATGTCCTTGGACACTCCCGGCATTAAAGCTATACACTAAATAAATAAAACCGACAGCGGTAGCTACGCTCGCTAAAGCGCAGCGCTAGGACATGAGACAGAGCTATTTGCGGACTAGGTATATGTGGGTTCGGGCCCCACCGTCGACCGTCCTTGAAATTGTATTCTGTGGTTTCCCATTTTCAACTCCAGGCAAATGCTGGGACGGTAACTTCTAACACGCCATGACCACTTGCTTCCACATCCTTGTCCAATCTCATTCATCTTCATTCATTTCATCTCTTATTAACTCCTCTCATGAGGTTGGCGTCAGGAATGGCATCTGGCCGTAAAAACCACCCGCTACATGGACTTTCATCGCATCTCAACCCCAACCCCGTTGGAAACGGGATTAATAAACTTAAGGTGTAGAAATACATTATTATTATTATTATTATTATTATTATTATTATTGTTATTATTATTATTATTAGTAGTAGTATTCGTTACTTACATAAGTAGTGGCCTATAGAACATCTTCGTGGGCTCTTTTCTTAACCCAATACAATGATACTGGCTAACGTCAGTGCTTAAGGTCGTCTGAGCTGATTACTGAAGAGACAGCGTCTTGCGTACGATATTTGCGGTTCCAAGGGGGACAGCCTTTAGCATCATCCGTTTGTGGTATTTCTTGAGAAGTTTCTTCGCGGTACTGTCCTAGTCTTTCATGACAAGGCTATTCACTGATAGAACCGCAGAATTTTCATTAAACGCAACAACGCCAGTCCAATGAAAATATAGCCTATAAGGTCATAGGTTACAAAAGAGCAGCCTTACCGATACCACATGGCGTAGCCATATACGTCAAATCACTTGCCATGACGGCAATGGGAAACCACAGGAGAGGTTCGAATCCCGTCACTAACAATGGCTATCTTGAGTGTGTTTTTTTTTCGCCGGGCTTTTCCACACACCCTCCTAGCAAATGTTGGGATATTAGGTGTCAAGTCCTGGGGCACCTACCCAAAAACGTTACTCTAATAGTCTAACTACAGTTGGCAGCAATGCACTGATTGTCATATTTCTACTGTGATGTCAAACATGTTCGCATTATCATGTTATCAAGACAACAAGGGGTAACACAACCTATATTGCAATGGTCATTTAAGAACATATCCTCTTCACGTAGACTGCACATCTACTTGCGATTATCGTATACGATTGACACAAGATGCTATCTGTAGTTGGCCTACTATCATCTAATTCCAGCGCAATTTTACGACGGTGACGAAAGTAAATGTCTTAGGCTATCTAGACTACTGTATGTTGGTACCACTGTATCAGTCGATAATTAAACATGTTCAAAGAATAAAGTTTTTTTATTGGTTAAAATAAGTTGACTCCAAACTCAGGAGATTAGCGAGCTCTCACTTTTATCTCCAGGCAAACGCCGGGACGCTCTCTCTTATTAAGGCTTCCAACGCTTTGCCCAGTTTAGTGGTGGTGATAATTGTTTTAAAGATCATTTGCCTCTCCAACTGCACGTGGTCCCTCAGAATCGGTCACCTATCAACTTTCTGTCCTCGTCTAATTTTGCTTAACTATTTTTCAACACGGCTAAGTAGGCCTACATGGATTTTACACAATTTTATTCCTCTTTATTCATCTTTAATTAACTTCTCATAATAGATTGGTGTCAGGAAGGACATCCACTGTAAAAATATTCGACACAAAGATGCTTACTTCAACCCATTCCAGACTTGGGAATCATAAGGCGTAGAAGTATTGATGAATGCACTTGCACAGTGTCGAAGCGGGAACCTTCGCCTCATTGCTTCTGCTCTCCTGGCACCGCGATGCACTTGCTAGGGAGCTCCACAGCTGTATAAGAGAACTCTGACGTCATCTGTCTATATGTGTCTGCATATTTTAGTATCTCAATCAGTGGCGTAACCTCGGGGGATTATTAGAGGGATCAATCCTCCTCCCACCACCAGAGCCAAATTATAAAAATATAAAATTCGTTGAAGTTTAAATTTTGAACAAAACCAACAGGCTTAACGTAAGTAAGTTTATAGGCCTACTTACGAATTAGAGAGCAGTTTTCAATCGTGAAATTTTTATGGGTTACCTAATCTTAACACTTACTCAGCAAAAGTTTTTTCGTCTCATAGAAAGACCATTTCAAGATTTTTTTAAGTAGAATTTTTGTCTATTTATGGGAATACAAACACAATTTCCTTTTAGATCTATGTAATTTTTCGCATCATTATCATCATCCATTTTTCCGCTCCAGCAAATTGGGTACGGGTATAGTCTACAAGAAAAAAAAGTCAACCCCTGGCACTTTACAGCCCATGACGGGCTGAGGCCGACCAAGCGACCGCTGCCCAGCCATTTGGCCTGCAGATATTGGGGTGACGCGTGATCAGCGCGTCGGGTCCCCTCGGCCGTTAATCTTGGTATTCGTGATCGGGGCGCTGTCTCACTGTCAGACAGCTACTCAATTGTCCTCACGAGGCTGAGTGCACCCCGTTCAAACCCTCACGTCAGTTTTAAAATCCCTGACGGAGCCGGGGATCGAACCCCGGGCCTCCAGGTGAGAGGCAGGCACGCTACCCAAACACCACGGGGCCGGCTTGGGTACGGGTATATATAAAATTTATTAAAAGTGTAGGTACTGAGGATTATTATATAGGCCTAATTAATATTTTTTTATAAATAAAAAAATATAAATGAGCCTCTTCCAGTTTGTCCGATTCTCCCACAACTGCGCTCCAATGTCTTCTGTTAATCTACTGTAGATCCCTCTTGGCCAAGTCCCTCCAGATTTGCTTCCCCCAAATGTATCGAGGCCTTCCCCCTAGTCTCTTACCTAGGATGACCTGGTCTAAGTATAATCTTGGTGTTCTGTCAGAAGCCATTCTCTTTACTTGCCCATACCATTTCAATCTAGATAGGTCTAGTGTGTCGAGCAAACTTCTCTCCAAATCGAGCTGTTGTCTAATTTCCTCATTTCGTATTTTATCTCTCCTGGTCTTCTGGAGACAGGATCGGAGAAACTTCATTTCAGCAGCAGCTTGAATAATTTTTTCACAATATTATTTTATATTATCAAATTCAAGCCCACATTTGTGACAGATCTGTTTTTAAATAGGCTATATTATTTATAATATAATTTAATAGGAAAGTTTACCGATAAATGTTGTTTTCAAAAGCTTTGCTCGCATATTTCAATTAGTTTTATTTTTATTTTCTTCTTTGAAAAACTGCAGAAGGCCATAATGTGGTCGAAACTGGTATTTAATAATAAATATTAAGTTAAGAAAATGTTTTTGACTCAAGTGTATTAGATTTATTAAACAGCCTACCCGTGAGTAATTATTTTCAGATTGAAAGGAAATAACAAATATGAGTACGTTCATATAATTACTTATTGAAGAAACAACATGGTCAGCAGTTCAGTCAGCCAGTGGGATGGCAGTGAAACAATTTTGGCACATTCGTTTCTCATTCTTTTCCAAAATAAATAAATAAATAAATAAATAAATAAATAAATAAATAAATAAATACATAAATAAATACATAAATAAATAAATAAATAAATAAATAGGCTAAATAAATAAAATGAAACACTTGTCAGTTGCCACTCTGTTAGTGTCCTAGTGTAAGTGATTGTGGTATAGTGTCATTTTTGAAAGTGAATAAAATTGCAATACAGTAGTTGGTGTAGGCCTATATTCATTTTCACAATATCCAATGAGCAAATCCTCGTATAGACTAGCCCGCGTTTCCTACATAAAAGGCTTTGAAATGCATGCGATGTTTCTTGCTTAAAGAATATTGCTAATTTTCGAGCTCTTCCCAGTTTTACCCCACGAGGCAGGGAGTAGGCTACCTCGTTCCAGCCCTCAGACCAGAATTCATTTTCTTGTAGAGCCGCGAATCGAACCAGACCTCCGGGGTTCCTGGTGTAGTGGCTAGCATTCTTGACCCTGGAGGTCTCAGTTTGATTCCCGGATTTGCCAAGATTTTTAATTCTTGTCTGAGGTTTGAAACGGGGTACACTCAGCCTCATGATACAAAACTGAGAATCGAATTTCGTTGTTCCTTGAAGCACTATGGAAGTCAAGGAGGTTAGTACACGGGACTAAGTGACCACGATGTCGCAATGATCCTAAATGATGGTATGCTTCCTAACTTAAGGCCACGGCCGCCTCCTTCCCAATCCTCACCTGAATTACAAATACACTACTACTACTGACATCACAATAACATAGGTTATCAGAAACACACTCAAGTACACGAGGTTAAGTGGCCCTAAATGAATCAACAACAACAAGTATTTACGTGCAGTGAGACGCGCGGTTCGACCTTGCATTGCCTGCAGCACAACTAATTTTAATCTGTGACGTCACTAGTTGAGCTGCGGCCAGAACCTATCCGCTCAGCGGGGAATCTGTGGGAGAGATGGCCGACCGACTTCAGTAAAAATGAACACGAGTTGAATAGTAAAATTAAAAGACTTGGGAGGCAACAAAGGAATACAGTATATGGAATATTAAATGAAGGAAATGACCAGGAACAGATGAAAGGAGAGAGGTATGAGAGGGCATAAATCGCGGGGAATAATGGAGAAATGTAAATGGTGAATTGTAGTGTTTCTTACCACCCCCATCAACAGAGGGTAACATTGGAATATATTCGACAACCGAAACCAAAGGTAAAATAACAAATGAGATGTTCAGGAAGAACGTAGTATTATGAGAGGGCGGTCTGGACAGAAGTGGATACACCGCTCATCAACAGTTCTCCAAAGAGGTGGTTCGGTGATTAAGAATAAACTAATAATAATAATAATAATAATAATAATAATAATAATAATAATAATAATAATAGCCTCAATAGCTGTTATATAGGTAGGCCTAGACCATATTAGTGCCTAAAGCCTAGAGCTTAGGCAATGAGAATGAGGTTGCCACATCCCTCATTATTCGCAATTTATACACTGGTTGACAGTCAACATTGCCCAACAGTAGGCCTAGGGTTATTATTATCATTATTATCATTATTATTATTATTCTTAATTAATAACTATTATTATTATTATTATTATTATTATTATTATTATTATTATTAGCCTATTATTATTATTATTATATAAACAATTCATGCTTTTGGGCTAATGCCGTGTGTATTTTTAATTTAAACCATACTTTTCGGAGAAACCTTGCCTCCTTTTTCAATGGAAATAAACAATGTGGTCGAAACTGGTATTTAATAATAAATATTAAGTTAAGAAAATGTTTTTGACTCAAGTGTATTAGATTTATTAAACAGCCTACCCGTGTTTATTTCCATTGAAAAAGGAGGCAAGGTTTCTCCGAAACGTATGGTTTAAATTAAAAATACACACGGCATTAGCCCAAAAGCATGAATTGTTTATATAATAATCCGAGCCGTGAAAGCCTTAATATGCAAATTATTATTATTATTATTATTATTATTTGGAATATTCTACAATAAAATAGTTTTCCTTCAACCCAAAAATATTCTACTCCACAAATTTCGGTTAAGCCTCTGGTAGCCATGCTCCTCTATACAACATCCATCCATTGTTCTCTTGGTTCACCCCGTTTACGTTTGCCTTCAGCTTGCCAATGTAACATTAAATTTGGAATTCTACTATTCTGCAGTCTTTTCACACGTCAAAACCATTGTAATCATCTTCTTCAACCACTAATTCTCGTATTTCTAATTTTATCCAATCTCGATTTTCTAGCCGCCCTCCTCCAATAATCCATCTTTTTTAGGCTACTAACTTAATAATTAGATTGCTTGCTGTATGTTCAATGTCCTAGTTTCTGCTCCATATAACAAAATACTTTGTACCAATGTACTGTAAATACGTTTCTTAGTTTTGTTTGAAATAATTCTACTCCATAGAACGGAATTTAATGCTCCAATTAGCCTTATTATTATTATTGTTGTTGTTATTATTATACGTGTATATTCATACAGTATAGGACTGGTTTGTCTTACAGCGTCCAGTCTATTCTACAAGCCTCTGTCCTCTGTCTACCTGTCCATGATCCCCTATTAACAGTTAGCACTACTGTCTCCACCTCATCATCATCATCTTGGAGGTTTGGGATAGATTCCCGGTTCTGCTAAGACATTTAATTCTGGTCTGAGGGATGGAAGGGATTTTTAACGTAACAATAAATCTACTGACACGGCTCTCTTTTCTCCGCACCCTCAAATGCCAACTGACTATGTCACGCAGCCAGTCGTCTTCAACGAAATGGTAACAATAATTGGAGTCCGTTTATTTCTAATTACTCTCCCTTCTACCCCTCCGTGATGCCGCTCCACAGTGATGAGAAAAACGATGCTCTTTGGTAGGTCGCTGATGGTTGGTGGGCTAAGCTACGAGATGACAAGTCTACTTGCTTACGGAACTCATTAATTCTCAACTACAATGTTGCAGCTGTGAAGTCGTCTTTTAACTTCTTGACGACCTTCTTCACAGGGGTTCACGACGAGATTAGGGACAGCTTTATTCAAAAGTGGTCTATCTCCACCTCTAGCACTTCTTGAGATGGCATCCGGGAGGAACTGTACTTTAAATTATGATTTTAAACTAAGAATGTTAGAAACAGCTCTCCACGGAGCGTTACATATTTCCTAATCATGATTACCAGAACGAATCAACTTCATATTCTCTGACTTAATCTTCTAGAGGAACTTTTGACTGTCTTGGTCACGGTCAAATTTTCTTCAAAGGACAAGCAAAGTCAACCGTACAAGAAATGCTACACAGAAATATCTTAGAGAAGCCTACTCGCAGAAGGGTATGCATTATTCATCCACCTCCACGCTCAGGACTTCGTAGCCTCATTTTCGAGATCAGGAGTTCAAGTTCCTGCACGGATGTTTTTCTCCTGGTTTTGTATTACTTCATCCATGAAAAGGTTGAAATGATGCCTTATTTTAAGTTCCAGAGCACCTATTCCAATTCTAGATACAAGCAGACTAATTATAGTTACACACAGAACTACAGTCATACACCACAATACCATTGTATTGGACAAAATTTACACTGTAATAAAGTTCACGGTACGACAATGCCTTTGACCCCTAAAAGAAGCAACAACGGCATAAATAAAACTAGGCTTAAGTGTTGTTGAATTAATTGAATGGGTATTAAACATAAATGTTGAATATCAAAAATAACAGGCTGTTATAATAGTCTTCAGATATTCAAATCACTGTGTTAGAATTTTAAACTGATTCATGTGATTTTGTCTGTCAAAATAAAAATATTTCCTGCAAAAGAAAAAAAAACATCACGCTGCTCCAAAACGTTCCAAATATTTTCATTTTTAAACTCATTCCATTATTATAGAAATGTTTCTAGTCGGTCAACACAAATTGTGCCCAATTACATTAGGCGGGAAAAAGTAATTAAACACCTTAACCTGAAAGAAATATCATCATGAGAGATTAATCACAAAATAACATGCTTTTATAGACCTATACACGTCATCCATTACTCAACCATGATTTATTGGTGATTTTATTCCTGAAAGCAGTTTACCTCTATCGGAGAGTGAGGTCAATTTTATGACGTACCTTTGTGACATGGAATCTAGAAATCCTTCTTATTGTAGAGGAATGTCGCGAAAGGCTAGTCAGCAAGTCCTTTAGTCCACTCTTCCACTAGTATCACGGCTTGCCATCTCGTCAACTCAAGTCCCTCCCTTCTAAAGTAATGAAAGGAGACTCAATTCCTGCATATAACCAATGTGTCCTGTATAATTCAACCATTTAGCTGGTCCTTCTCCAGCGCATAACTTTGAACGAATGTCTTAATTTTCATTTTCCATGTAATAGTCCAGCGCAAGGAGATTTATCCGACCACTCTAATGTGCACGCTCTAGTGAAATATGGTTTTCATTATTTTTCTTTGTCCATTCCAGTGGAACGTTGGAGAAGGGGAGAGAGAATTTAAGCTTCTAACGTCTATCATGTCGAATTTATTTTAAAGAACTTAGTGTTTCATTTTTCACAAAGGTTTGCGTCCTCATTTGTCAGTTTCGCTTTACCGGGTGAGTTAGCCGTGGTCGTTACGGCATGACTGCTGACATCTGGGAGGCGAGGAGGTTCGAATCCCCCCGCCGGCAACCTTGAAGATGGTCTTCTGTGGTTTCCCATCTTCCTTCCAGGCAAATGCCCTGCCTATGTCCCTACCTATAGGCCACAGCCGCTACCTTCCAACTCCTCGTCCTTACATTCCACCTTTCCTCCCCAACGGTAGTTGTAGCTCACCCATTGGGTGTCATTCTCGAAGCAGCTACAAAAACTGGCGAGCCGAACACGTCCTCGGACACTCCCGGCACTAAAAGGCATACGCAAAAAAAAGTTTCGCTTTGTGTCTGTCTTCTTTCTTGTGTCTATGCATCTAGAGTTTCAATTTCCTTGCAGTCGGAAACTTGGGTGGAAACATAGCCAAAATGAGTTAATATTTTAGTGTCGTTGCTAGTGAGTCAATATTGATTATGGGTGTCAGCTACGCAGCGTACTTTGGTTTGTCGGGTTCCGTTGATTATGAGATGCTTATATTATTATTATTGTTATTAATGGAAGATTATTATTATTATTATTATTATTAGGCCTACACGGAATACAGTTGTTCAACGAAGATTAGTCTACGCGTTGCTCCGATCGTGGAGAAAGTGAGGCAAGCTAGTTTCGGCCACATTATGGCCCTACTCAGTATTTGTTTTTTAAAAGAAACCAATAGGCCTATAATTGCGAGCAAAGTTGATTATTATACTTGGACTTTTACTTTTTGAACAATTAATAATATATATCAAAATGGTTAAAAAATCAGATCTGTAACAATTATGGGCCTTAAATAATAATTATTGATGATAACATAAAATGATTTAGTGAAAATGACATATCTAAAGTGTTGATGATTGTATATTCCTGAAATATAAGCAAAGCGATCTCTTGTTAATAAGTGCACTCTTTTGTAGTGAATTATCTTCCAGGATCCAACACCCAGATAAAAATATCTATATCCTATGAGTGTAAGAATTGTTAAGCATGAAAAGTTCTACAAAATAGTCCTGGACAGCATATCACTATCTTTAATACATCGCCCATTTTATGTATTTTTACGATTTCCTTTCTTCCAACAATCTCCATTCAGTGGAAATTTAAATTACCAGCTTCAGAGCGAGTTTACGAGATAGCGAGTGAGCCTGTTACCTCAACTTCGGCCAGCATCAAACTGTCGAGTCGTGTCGAGTTAAGACTTCAGAGAAGAGCAAGTTACATGTGTTTGGAGTTTCGCTGTTCACCTCGGCTTTTCTGAATTGCTTTTGGGACCTGTCGTCCGTGCACCTTTTAAGCTTACGCTGGGTAAACCGTTAAAGATACCGAGCGAAGCCGGGGCGGGTTGCTAGTAGTCTATATAATAATAATAATAATAATAATAATAATAATAATAATAATAATAATAATAATAATAATAATAACAGTGATAATAGTATTAATAATAATAATAATATAATAATAGTTTTTGTTGTAGTTCAATATGCGGCTTTGCATCATCGTGGTCGTGTAGTCCCATGTACTTTGGTGTGCATGGATAAAGAACTTACCTCTTCCTAGTTCTGCCTTACGAAACTCAAGTGTAAGTTACCACTTTCCAGCCTCAAACGAGAACTTGGCAGACTTGGAAATCAAAACCGGATCTCCGCGATGACGGCCAACATTGCTAGTCACTCCGCCACGAGGTGGACTTATAATAATAATAATAATAATAATAATAATAATAATAATAATAATAATAATTACATTGCTTCAGTTTCCTGTTGCAGATATATTGATCTGGAACCATATAGGTGGCCAATTCTCTAATTTCAAAGTTCTATTTGCCCTGGCATCTAGAAGAGAAACAGAAAGTCTGTTGAGTGAACAGAGGTTGATATTTATAACTATTTTTCTCTTTTAGTCAGTAAAAAAGATCATTTACAACCAACATCGTACGATTTGGAAAACCATGACTTTTCCCGCCCTTCAAACATCTGACTTCTTGAACTGGGGAATCGAACCCGTGATCTTGGCATGTTGTAAATCAGTGAACTCATTCAAACGAGCCATGTCTTCTCTCGTTCTCATGCCTCCAGGCGCTGCTCCGCTAATGACTGTCATCTTTTTCTCATTAGTTCACTGCGTCTCTGACAGACGAGTAGCAGCATATTGACATCGGGGACATCAATGGTTGTCATGGCAACAAAACATGGAGCTTTTTGCCAGAGAGAAAACTGTTATCTACTCGTTGCTTTGGAGAAGTTCTCTTCGGAAAAGTGAAATCCGCTAACAGCACTAGATTTTTAGCCTACTTTTCACATTTTGCAAAAATGAGGAAAAAGTAGACTTATGAGATCGATCCGGGAAAATGTCTGTCTGTCTGTCTGTCTGTCCTTCTGTCTGTCTGGCTGTGTGTGTGTGTCCCCCCCCCCCCCTATCAACTCCTAAACGGCTGCAGCAATCAAAACCAAATTTAGTATGAGTAAAGATGTGCACCGGAATATCTCACGTCCATATTTGAAAATGATGTCAGTGCTACCAACTGCTGAAAAAACGCACTAGAAATTTGAGCTCCATGTTGGATATCTTGCAAGGTATGCATGGGAGCTATTCCAAAATTGGCACACATGTAGATAATACTATTTCAGTTTAATTTCCAGGAGGCCAACCATGACAGTGTTGCCAAAATAATTTTAAGCCTTCTGATAGGTCCAAGGTTTAAATGCATATAACTTCTACACTATCAATTGGATTTCAACCAAATTTTATATGTAATATCTGTATATAAACAGATATGACTGAGCGTATTCTTAAGAGCCACCAGGGCTGCCAACTGTTAATAATTGCTCTCTCTATTTTTTATCCAAATACCAATATATCAGAAAGTATGCAAGCCAACAGCTTTAAACTATGCACACGTATATTCTGACATTTTAGATTAATTTGGAGTAACTTATATACGTCAGTTCTACCAACATTATTATAAGCCTGCTGATAGTACCAATTTTTATATACATGTAACTTCTATACTATCAGTTAGATTTCAACCAATTTTCGTATGTGCTATGAGTAACATAACAGATATGACTATAAGTATTTTTATGAGCTATCAGGGCTGCCAACTGTTAATAAATGCTGTCTATATATTTTTTACCCTAATATCAATATATCAGAAAGTATGCAAGCCAACAGCTCTATACTTTGCACACGTATAGCACCTGCCATTCTAGATTAATTTGGAGTAATTAATAGAAGGCAGTGCTGCCAACATGATTCTATGCCTGCTGATATGTCCAATTTTAAAATACATGTAACTTCTATACTAACAAATGGATTTCATCCAAAATTGGCACAACAAGATATCATAATATTTCAGATTATTTCTGACCAGCACACGCATGTTGTTGGTGGCAACATGCTTTTACGCGTGCTGATAGATCCAGTGTCTAACTGCATGTAGCGTCCATTGGACTTCAACCAAATTTTGTATTCTGTACCTTAAGAGATGGAACTAAGAATATATTCAGTCACCAGGGCTGCCAACTGTAGTGCTCTATTAGGCTACATTATACCAGGTATATTTTGAACTAATTAGATATTTCGATATTACCAACTTAATTTCGTCATTATTCTAGATAGGTTCATATACTGTAGAATAATCATTGGCATGAAAAGTAGGCTGTATAGTTCTTCACGGAATTTCTTGTTAGCCTACTTTTCACATTTTGCAAAAATGAGGAAAAAGTAGACTTATGAGATCGGGCAAATGTGTGTCTGTCTGTCTGTCCTTCTGTCTGTCTGTCTGTCCTTCTGTCTGTCTGGCTGTGTGTGTGTGTGTGTCCCCCTATCAACTCCTAAACGGCTGCAGCAATCGAAACAAAATTTGGTAGGAGTAAAGATCTATACCTGAATATCTCACGGCCATATTTGAAAATAATCTCAGTGCTACCAACTGCTGAAAAATCACAATTGAAATTTGAGCTCCATGTTGGATATCTTGGAAGGTATGAATGGGAGCTATTTCAAAATTGGCACAGGTATAGATAATAATATTTCAGTTTAAATTCCATGAGGCCATACATGGCAGTGTTGCCAAAATGATTATAAGCCTGCTGATAGGTCCAAATTTTAAATGCATATAACTTCTACACTATCAATTGAATTTCAACCAAATTTCGTATGTGCTATGTGTACATAAACAGATATGACTGAGTGTATTCTTAAGAGCCACCAGGGCTGCCAACTGTTAATAAATGCTCTCAATTTTTTGTATCCAAATACCCGTATATCAGAAAGTATGCAAGCCGACAGCTTTAAACTATGCACACGTATAGTACCTGACATTCTTTATTAATTTGGAGTAACTTATATACGTCAGTGCTACCAACATGATTCTAAGCCTGCTGAGAGGTCCAACTTTAAATACATGTAACTTCTATACTATCATTTGGATTTCAACCAAATTTCGTGTGTGCTATGTGTACCATAACAGATATGACTATGCCGATTCTTAAGAGTAACCAGGGCTGCCAACTGTTAATTAATACTGTATTTATTTTTGTTACCCTAATATCAATATATCAGAAAGTATGCAAGCCAATAGCTCTAAACTTTGCACACGTATAATACCTGGCATTCTAGATTAATTTGGAGTAACTAATATAGGCCTACGCCAGTGCTGCCAACATGATTCTAAGCCTGCTGATAGGTCCAATTTTAAAATGCATGTAACTTCTATACTAACTAATGGATTTCATTCAAAATTGACACAACAATAGACCATATTATTTCATATTATTTCTGACCAATACATGTATGTCATTGTTGCCAACATGCTTTTACGCGCGCTGTTAGATCCAATGTTTAACTGCATGTAACGTCCATGCTATCCATTGGACTTCAACCAAATTTTGTATTCTATACCTTAAGAGATGGAACTAAGAATATATTCAGTCACCAGGGCTGCCAACTGTAGTTCTCTATTAGGTACATTATGCCAGGTATACAGTATTTCGAACTAATTAGAAATTTCGATATTTCCAACTTAATTTCGTCATTATTTTAGATCGATCCATATAGATTAATCATTGGCAAGAATCTTAAATTTTAAGAAAAGTAGGCTCTTTAGTTCGTCACGGAACTTCTTGTTAGTTTACTTTTCACATTTTGTAAAAAAAAAAAGGGGGAATAAATCCCTCAGTATGCCTTCCCTCGGAGGGGAAGTAAAGCCGGCGGTCCCATGTCATAGATTTATGGCATGAAAAATAACCATTCACTAACTACACTTGTGGTGGCTAAAATTTGTAGTTTAGTTTGATAAGACTACATTAGTTCCAACGTTCGTCGCCAGGTGCTGACTGCTGTGTCATTTAGTAGCCACGTCCGAAGCTAGGTGTCGTGGACGGTAGCATTTGGTAGCAAAAGTAGGAACTACTTGAAATAATTAATCGTCTGCTGTCTTTCTACCTGAATCACAGATAACACACACTAATACAGTCATCACAATTAACACTGGTTATCAGACAAATTCTACACATACCCAAAGTACACGGGGCAACATGACCGAGTTGTCGCAGCCCCTAAACTAAGGAACCAACCAACCATAAATGAGGAATGAAGTAGACTTATAAGATCGATCCGGGCAAATGTGTGTCTGTCTATCCTTGTGTCTGTGTGTGTGTCCCCCTATCAACTCCTAATCGGCTACTGCTATCAAAACCAAATTTGGTATGAGTAAAGATCTATACTTGAATATTTCACGGTCTTATTTGAAAATTACGTCAGTGCTACCAACTGCTGGAAAATCGTAATGATATATGAGCTCTGGTTTGGATGTCTCGGAAGGTATACAAGGTAACTGCTCCAAAATTGTCACACATATGGATAATATCACATCAGAATTACGCCTACTTACAGGAGCCCATACATGACAACATGATTCTATGCCTGCTGATAGGTGCAATCTTTAAATGCATGTAACTTCCATACTATAAATTGGATTTCAGCCAAATTTGGTAAGTTACGTCATTTGCGCACCGTACCAGATATGAAAATGCTTTTTTGTAGTGTCAACAGGGCTGAAAATTGTTGAAAATTGCATTCTATAAATTGTTATCCTAATCTTAATATATCAGGAAGTATGCAGGCCAACAGTTCTATACTTTGCATACACATAGAACCTTTAAATGTAGATACATTTTCAGTAACTGATACATTACACTGCTGCCAACATGATTCTACGCGTGCTGATAAGTTTAATGTTTAATCACATGTAACTTACATACTAATAAATGAATTTCTTTCAAAACTGGCACACATATAGATCATAAAGTTTGAGCATTGCATATATGCCAGTGTTGACAACAGGAATTTACGCATGCTGATAAATTAAATGTTTAAATATATGTAACGTGCATGCAATCTATTAGACCTCAACCAAAGTTTGCATGTGCATTGTGTAGTCTACCTTAAGAGATGGAACTAAGGATATATTCAGAGTCACCAGGTCTGCCAACTGTTGATATGTGGTCTCTATAATTTTGAACCAACCTAGGCTATATGACATCTATAATTTTGAACCATAGTCTCAGTATAGAAAGTATACAGGCGAACATATCTAAATTTTGAAAATATATAGAACACAATATTCCATAGTCTATTAATTTTTGAGCAACCCACACATGTATGTCTACCCCTTATTATTTCCGTTTTTCCAACGGGGTCGGGGATGAGATGCAATGGGAGTCTTTGTGGCGATGGTTTTTACGTCCAGATGCCCTTCCTGACGCCAACCTCATGAGAGGAGTTAATGAGAGATGACATGAATGATGGTGAATGAAACTGGGCAAGGATGTGGAAGGAAGCGGCCGTTGCCTGTCAGAAGGTACCGTCCCAGCATTTGCCTGGTGTTGAAAATGGGAAACCACGGAAAACCATTTCAAGGACGGGCGACGGTGGGGCTCGAACCCACGCGTCTACCGAGTCAGCAGAGAGCTTGGCCCCATGACCTAATGCTGCGCTTTAGCCAGCGTAGCCACTACTGTTGGTAGCAACCCACACATGGATCCATGGAAATAAACTATGTCAAGTAAACTGTAGTGCTCTATCAAGCTACAAAATTTCAGGTATATATTTAAAATATCATAAACGCCAGTATTGCCAAGTTAATTTCGTCATTATTCTAGACAGATGTGGGCTCTATACGCCAATCTCGGTATGAATCTTACAATTTAAGAAAAGTTGGCTCTTCAGTTCGTCAAGGAACTAGGCTACTTGCTTTTCCTATTTTGTTAGTATTTCACAAATGTCATAAATAACCTATTGTTTAAAAGTTTTTTTAGTTTAAATGTTTCTGTGAGGATAGCCTATCTATTTCAATTATGATCTAGGTCTAATTTTGACCTAGATACTAACTAGACGATTTATACTAAGTCTAACAAGAACACATTTCTAATCATTATATAATATTAAACTTCAACGCTAGTGATTAGGATTTAATGATGACCGCGTGACGGTCGAAACGCGTAGTCCTAAATTTCCCCCTTTACCAGTGAAGAATATTAATAGCCTACATGTAATTCTTTTTCTGGAATAGTGTGTTATAAATATAGCTAGTTACCTCGCCTAATAAAAATTGAGCAAAAAGCGTGTTGGCTTAGTCTACGTTTGTACAGGCATCACTGAAAAAATGGCTTCAAAACTTCACATAGGGTAAGACTGTCTCAAGGATACATTATGGCCAAATACCGTCGTGCGTGGGTAATAGAGTGATTTACTCTTAGGAATGATGCCCAATGAGCTCACAACTTGTGAGACGTGGGTTGGCGGTCCCGGGGACCCAGCGAAGTCCACAGTTGCTTCCACTTACTTGTGTCGTACTCCTCGCTATCATATTTCCTGTCGACCTTCCTTGGTCAACTCATTTTCTCTTCCGTCCCAGACGCTATTAGAGTATCCGAGGTCTAGGGAGTCTTTCACTTTCCCGCCTTTATTGGCCCTTGTCTCATCTGTCCTGATATCCTCATTCATCGAGGTGTCAGATCTCTTCTTTTCTTTTCATGGTACTCCTGCCTTCTGCTTAAGGCCCTAAAGGAGGCAGGGTGTGTGTAACCATGGCGCAGTCGTGATAGTGCTATACCCTCATGGACTCGCGGCCTGTGAGTTCGGGAGTTGGCGACCCCGAGGGATTCCTTAGCTGAGTCTGGTTTTCACCTTTTTCCATTACCTTTGGGGCGGACCGTCTCCTCTTACCCTTTCCTATCTGCCTTTCATAGCTCTCCTTTCTTCAAGGGTTAAGGGTATTTCTTTTCCTCCTGTCTTTTGTAGACACCTCGGCCTATACCTTAATCTTTTTTTTATTATTTCCTCTTTTATTATGTACAGTAAGTCAGTAGTTAGTTCTAGTTGTAAGTCAGCAGTTAGTATTAGATAGTTTTCATTTCATTTTCATTTTCACGACCACCCAAACCATTAGGGGCCGATTAACCCTGATGTTAGGCCTCTTAAAACAACAATTATCATCATCATCATCATCATCATCATCATCATCATCATCATCATCATCAAAAATTAAATTTGAATAGTTCAAGGAAAAGTAGGCCTATTCTAAATGTTACTCTTACAAGTGAGATCCCTTCTTGTCTTCAAATTTTCCACTTTTCTAAAGACAGAATAATTTGCTATTGCGACTTCGGTTACATGTTTGATATGAATTCTGCATTCATTTTTCCACTTCCGGTCCCCTGAGTACCGTAAATAACCGAAAAAGTAGTCTAATCTATGTGGCCCTCGGGAAAATGAATGGGGAAGATCCTGTTTACCACTGCTCTAAAGTTATTTCTATGAATTAGTGGGATCATTTTAAAAATGTGGTGGTCTTGTTATTAGCAACCCTTTTGTCCGATCAGGGTATTGTATTATAGACCCTATTATAAAGCGCAGTGATTCAATAATTCTATGTGCCTTAACTATATAACGTAAATCACTGACAGCCAACCACATGATGAAAGAGAATAAAGCTATTTCCTGGAGGATAGAAAAAAGTAATCGCTTCCTTTCTTTTCCAAGAAACCTAATATTAAACAGATGAATGTCATTTCAAGATAATGCAAGGAAGAAAGGTACGGAGAAAGGAGGAAAAATAAAGCAAGTGGAAGGACAGGGGAGGGTGGTGTAATTATGAAGCGATAAGAAGGTACAAAGATGGAATCTCTGTATTCCAGTGAGAGTGACATTAAAGTATCCCGAGCCTCGCTTTTTTATGGAGTCTTAGGGAGGAGTGAATGTTCCTAGGGAGAGAGTTTGATGAACTGAATAGTAACGAGCTTCTTTTGTTTCCGCCTCAACTACACGAGCTGTTTTTCATATTTTCTTTCAGCGTTGGGACTGCGGGTTCTCATACATACTGTAATTGTGTTGTTATCATTACTTCACCCTCTGTGAATAAGTTCTCACAATAACAGAAGGGCTCCAAAAAACAATAGAAAGCCATAAATTCTTAATCTTATAGAGGGTAAATTTAAGGATTTTAATAATGCAGCCCTATAGGTTAATAATTGAGGACCTAATAGGCTATGTAAAAGGGTCAACGTGCAATACATGTTTTCTTCCGGAAAAAGCCAATAAAGGAGTTTCCTTACTAACTTGGCAGAACAAGATATTTGTGTGTTTACTCAAAGAACTTGTTCCTTGTTTGAATTTCTGTTTTTCCCCGTAAATTTATGTTTAGAGTCGCCTCCGTAGCGTAGCGGACAGCATGGTTAGCTGCCGCCCCGGAGGTCCTGGGTTCGATTCCCGGCTCTGCCACGAAATTTGAAGAGTGGTATGAGGACTGGAACGGGGTCTACTCAGCCTCGGGTGGCCCAAATGAGTAGAGGGGGTTCGATTCCCACCTCACCCATCCTCGAAGTGGTTTTCCGTGGTTTCCCCCTTCGTCTTCGTGCAAATGCCGGGATGGTACCTTCTGTAAGGCCACGGCCGCCTCCTTCCCTCTTCCTAGCCTATCCAGCGCAATCTTCCATCCCTTCCCATCCCTCATAAGGCCCCTGTTCGCTTTGCAGGTGAGGCCGCCTGGGCGAAGTGCTGATCACACCTTCCCAGTTGTATCCATCCCGACCAGATGTTCCAAGCTCCAGGACACTGCCCATAGAGGCGGTAGTGGTGAGTTCCCACGCTGAGTCCGTGGGAACCACCAACCTAGAGGGTAAATTGACTAAATAAAAAAAAAAGATCCGACGACTTCGGCCGGGTTTGAACCCGCGATCTAGCTTATTTGGCCACAGGTCCTCTACAAATCAATTATTTTGATGTGTGCTGTAGCTTACAAATTCTCGGTTCTTGTCAAATTTTATTTTATTTGGAGCTATTGTAGTTTACCCATTCCTGTATCGAGAAAATAGCTTATAATGTAAGATTTATAATGCTGTTGTTGTTTGATTTGGGGTCTTGGGTTTTATTATCATCAACCCCGTCTGCTTACAAGCGAACATCGCGAATGTCAATCTCCCGATCTTTGCGTAGGCCTACATGTTGGTCAGGTAGCTTGGAAAACTTCTCTAATGGTATTTTATTCGCGAAGTTCATTTTAACCATCTCTAGAAGGGGAGAAATTATACGTGTCTGAATATTGACGCGAGACTTGGAAAGTTCCTGGAGGTTAAGCACGCTGAATTGTCATATCTTCTCCGACCCCTTCCCCACACAAGCTATCTTCGGTTAGAAGATCTATAGCACATGCTGGGGGCAGTGGTTGCAGCATTGCGATTGGTCGGAGAGAATATGAAAACTCAGCGCGCACACCCACCTCTGCTGGTAGGCTACAAGTCGTAAGTTCGTATTCAATCGGGTACAGTTTCACGTTCTTTAGGGAGACGCAAATGAATTTGAGGATGAAATAACAACCCTTGATGTTTTCCATGTGACCTGGCCAACACGTAGGCGTATACAAAGTTTCGCCAAGATCGGGAGATTGACTTTTGGGAATATCCCTGTTAGGTGTGAAGAATGTATCTGTATTGTTGTGGGGTCAGTAGTAGTGTGTGTATAGGAGTAAGTAGCCAGAAGATGCTCCATGAAATAAATTAAATTAAATTAAAGTAAAAAATAAAATTAAAAAAACTTAGAATATAATAAAAATAAAATGAAATGAAATTTAAAAATGAAATAAAAGATATAAGTTATAACAAAATAAAATAAAATTAAATTAAAGAATACATTTTAAAAATAAAAAATATAAAAATAAAATAAAATTTAAAATTTAATCGAATAGAATAGAATTAAACAAAACATAAAATTAAATTAAATTTAAAAACTAAAATAAAAAATAAAATAAAATAAAATAGCCTAAATTAATAAAAATATGTATATATATCCATAACTCAGCCTCCCACACCAAGTAGGCCTATTTCGAAAATTTGGCTCAACTTATTCTCCAAAAGTGTGTTTTTAAACACAGAAATCAAAAAGAGACACTGATTATTTCAGGTTTGTTAATATCGATGTTACAATCAGCTTCTAAATGTCTTCACTGGAGCCGGTTTCAGAAATCTTGGACTGATGATGGCTAATAGGCTTACATCACTGAACTTCTTTCATCATCATATTCTAATGGCCAATGCCTTGTCGACGCAACCACATTCTTCCGTCGTTGGCGGTTCGTTTCAGTTCCATGTAATTGTCACATCCCATTCTATTCTTGATGTCTTCCAAATACTTCGTCCTAGGCCGTCCTCTTACCTTTTTCCCAGCATTTTCCCTTCAAGAATGTTAACGTTGATGAACTTCTTTAGACATAGTAAACATGATTACTTTATTTTCCCTAAAGTTGAAACTTGACTTTTATCCCAATTAATGGAGCGAGAACTGCGCAATCACTACCTTCTATGCTTACTTAAATCATTCAAGTTTATGGACGCAATTCATAAGTGTTATTCTAATTGGATAATATATTAGGATGTGTTTTATGATCAGAATATATAAAATAATTTGTAGAAAACTACAAAACTGAGTCCAGAAATAATCATGGACTTTCAGGGAAATATTTGGCAAATATAATATGTTCTATAGACTCTCTTTGTTGTTCTGTTCCTCCTTTTTTCCTTTCACTGTTTGGACTTCACAGTTCCTCTTCATATGCAAACTCATAAGTTTTATTAGCTTGTTTGACATCGATAACCTTGGATGTCCTCCAATCCTTTGTTGTGTAATTATTTAAGTTAGGAGCTTGAGAAATCATTGATCATCAGTCATTGGAGAGTGGATTCAAAGTTTTATAAATGCAATTTTTGATGTTCAAAATCCACTTCAGGACAATCTTCATATTTCCCTTCTATGAATTCTCTTGACTTGTCAAATTAAACAAGTAGTTCCGTGAAGAACTATATACCCTTTTTTAATATAGGCCTATCCTACTTATATTAGCCTAATTGCCTCTATCAACATACAAAATTTGAGTTTGATTGCCGTCATAGATTAATAGATATTGAGAACCGTCTAAATCATTCGGACGGTCGCCATGTTGGATTTTTATGTATGTAGGCCATAGAGTTATGTACAATTAGATGCCGATTATTGCGTAGTTTCATTATTCAAACGTTGACTTCGATCCCATGACTAGGACACAACAGATAAAGACTTAATTTCAAAATTTCCCACAGCCACCATCTTGAGGTTATGTAAACAATTAAACTAAATTAGACGTCAGTGTAGGCTGTAGGCTACCAATTTTTACTGCGTTCAGATAATTAAGTCCCGAGAAAAGTCTATTTGAATGTTTCAACTTTGCTTGGTCGCCATGATCGTTTTGTACTTAACAGGGTTTTGAAACCCTCATAGGTGAACTTTTAGTAGTGCCCTTTATCTTCTTACAAAATTTCCTGGTGATATCAGTAATAGTTTCGGAAATATAGAATACTGGTGAAACATTTCGCACAGCCGCCATGTTAGATAGATAAAACGTAATAAAATTTGAAGGGCACGGTCGGGGTTGGCCAAAATAGTACTATGACTCAACCGAGTTTCATTGAAATCGCTCCAGCCGTTTAGATTGTATTAGGGACACACACACGGACAAAAGGTGATCCCATAAGCCTTTTTTTTTTCATAAATGAAAATAGGCTAAAAATGGACTGTTACTATAACCCCCCCTGACGTTCGAGGTGGTATAAATGTGTATAGGCCTGCAGTAATTAATTCATATAAATGTTTTCCTGGTTAAGTTAGTAGACTAGGCCTGTAGTGAGTAGTTAAGTGTTAACCCCTGCCCAATTCAATTGGGACCTTTATCGTGTTGACCGACTGAAAATCAATTATTTGACGACTTTACAGCACGCATCAATCAGCGTTCGGCCCGTCCGTTCGATACTGCCAGGAAAGCGCTAGGAAAGCGCTCCAGTCCCGTCTGCTGTGTCTTTCACTCTTCTGCACAATGCCACAGAGTGACTGGCGTTAGTCATGACGTCTGTGGGTGCCGCCGGTTCCATGATGTTTGAGTAGCGCGTCTGCCTCTGACCCAGAGTCCCCGGGGTCGAATTCCGGTTACGATCTCTGTAATTGTCTAGCGTCCGCCGATGCTGTGCCTGACTGACCTTTTGACCTGAGCCCGCAGCCTTTCCTACTGAAGAAGCGAGGTTCTTGCTGACCAAATTGAATGGGGTTAAATGTCCGATACGGTGTCGCCTTGAATCGAAATCGGGACATAACAATATTTAAGGTTCATATTAGTTTAGACCGAAAGCAGTGGCCACGCTCGCCAAAGCTCAGCGTTAGGTCATGGGACCAAGCTCTCTGCTGACTCGGTAGTCGCGTGGGTTCGAGCCCCCACTGTGGCCGTCCTTGAACTGGTTTTCCGTGGTTTTTCCTTTTTCAACACCAGGCAAATGCTGGGACGGTACCTTCTGACAGGCCACGGCCGCTTCCTTCCACATCCATACCCAGTTTCATTCATCTTCATCAATTCCATCTCTCATCCCGGTGCGCAGGTCACCCACGGGCGTCGAATAGAAAGACCTGCACTCGGTCTCTCAACGACAAAAAAAAAAGTTTAAAACGCCGCACGGGAAAATACCGTAACGTTAATTGTTCTTTTGGACGGCACATCCAACACAGCAGAATGGCGTGACCAATCATGAAGAATAGGCTATAGACTAATGGAAAAGAAGAGCATTGTCAGATACGCGGTATTACAAATTCAGCGCCGAAGTACCCTTGCAGACATGTTTTAGAATGATTAAGTACAACAGATTGATGTTGTAGTGATATAACACACTTTGTGCATAAAAAGTGTTAGCTTGTAGGGTTGGTTGGTTGGATGGTTGTTTTTAAGTTTAGGGGCTGCGACAACGCGGTCATGTAGCCCCGTGTACTTGGGGTGTGTGTAGGATCTGTCTGATAACCGGTGTTAATTGTGATGACTGTATTAGTGTGTGTTATGTTTTTTTTTATTGAAGTAAGGACTGCAGACTTTTGAATTTTTCAAATAGTTCCTACTTTTGCCGCCAAACGACACCGTCAACAACTACTAGTTCAGAACTTAGCTACCAGACGCCACCGCAGTCGGCTCTTGGCAACGAACGTAGCAACCTAAGAGCGTTGTTTACCTATACGATTTAGCTTCATACAGGTGTAATTAGTGGAAGGTTCTTTAACATGCCATAAATCTATGACATGGGACCGCCGGCTTTACTTCCCCTCCGAAGTAAAAAATCCGACGACTTCGGCCGGGTTTGAACCCGCGATCTTGGGCATAGAAGCTCAGCATGCTACCGACTACGCCACCGAAGCCACCTAGCTTGTAGGGTATGTAAATACTTGTTTCTCGCCTAATGTAATTGGGCACAATTTGTGTTGACCGACTGAAACGCTTTCTTGAACTTATTACAAACTAGCAACCGCCTCGGCTTCACCCGGGAACAGTTATGAATGCATTACGTGATAAGCGCTCTTTTTTCGATGTCAATGAATTACGACCTATATCCGTTCAACGTCACGGCATGATAGGTTAAAATCACTGACTGGACTATCAATTATATTATCATGGAGATGCATGTGCAACGAATTCTTGTCAGAAGTAATTTAAGAATGGCGAAGTGCATAAAGCACTAATCCCCCTTCTGTTCAATCTAAATACACTTATAGTGGGCGATGTATTGAAGATAGAGATATGCTCTCGCGGACTAGTTTGTAGAACTTTTCATGCTGAACAATTCTTACACTCATTGTATATTGATATTTTTAACGGTTTGCCCGGCGTAAGCTTAAAAAGCACACGGACGCCAGATTCTTTTTCGACTTTTTCACTGAAATCGTTACTACTTGGCCTCCTTTGATCACAAATAAATTATTTTCTATAGAAACCTTCCTCGAAATATCCTTTACAGAATGTTGAAAACCGCATCTAAATCCATTGAGTAGTTCTCGAGATTACCTGTGACATCCAAGAATCGGGGACTTTGATTTATACTAACAAGGGAACGGATTGAAGTGTAAAATTCTAATCTGGTTGAAATTCAGTACACAATATTCCTACAAAGTTGTACAATGACGTAGTGAAAACCGCACGGGCCACTTTCAATTTTGAACGCCATTATTGAATGCCGAAATCCTACCGGGCGACGGTATGAGCGAGGAAGTGGGAAGAGGTAAAGCTGACCTTGAATCCTAGCAACACACGATGGCTCTCGGCCACCAGGCCGTGCTGCGTTGCATTCCCCACCTTCCACCTTCCCCTTATCCCGTCACTCCCTTATCAGTTCGGTAGGACTATGCAAAACAAAAGAGATGTTTCGGATGAACAGGTTGCAAATCGTTCTTTCATCAAGCCATGTAAGAGTGACAATTTAATTTTGTCTGGTTTTAATTTTACTGGCACAGACAGCAATTAATGTTAAACTTAACCTTACAGTTAAAATATTTACAAATGTTTGAACGTGAGAACGACAATGTTCAATTGGAACACCTTCCATATTTTAATCCTTGGAATGTGGTAGTTTGTCTACAAAGCTACCTTGCTGAAAGTGATCGCTATGAAAGCTGGTGGCCCGGAGCCTTGGCGTGCTGCTAGGATTCAAGGTCAGCTTTACCTCTTCCTACCTCCTCGCTCATGCCTTCGCCCGGCTGGGTCTCGGCGTTCAATATTGACGTTCAGAATTGAAAGTGGCACGTGCGGTTTTCACTACGTCACGTAGGGATATTGTTTACTAAATTGCAACCAGATTATAATTTTACACCGCAATCCGTTCCATTGTAAGTAGACTAGTGATTGATGTGTTGAAGAGAAACCAGTTTTTTTTTGTAAATACTACGATGCAGGCTAATTACTATAGTTCCCAAATCATGACTTGTGTACATTAGTGTATTTAATATTCTTGTTGGTAATTAACTATAGCCTACAATTTTCCCCCGGGACATTGCCCTCATTTGCAAATAAAGTAAATGAATGAATGAATGAATTAATTAATTAATGAATGAGAGCTTTAAAGCATCTAAAGAATAAAGCAGTAAACCACTTAGAATATTACATAATTTCTTCTTCTCACGCACTGTATATAAGTTATACAGTACTCGTATCTCCTCCAGTAATTTCATTCCCTGCATCACGTTGACTGTTTATGTACATCTTTCTCTTCTCGTAAACCTGCGATGTCTTTTCTCTGTTATCCTTTCTGCACGTCTCCTTTGAATACCCCTCCCATTCGCGCTTTTATCCCAGTATATATTTTACCTTAGGAATAGCTCTCTCTCTCACTCGCCATTTACCGGAGTTTCAAGCATAAAGAGCGACTGAGACCTCGCTGGCATCTGCATGTTGCAACCAACTTCAGGCTCTTCGCTGCTTTATGGCTTTCGAATTTCCACTTGGATGATCGCTTCTCTAAATCCGAATTGAATTTTAGAATGGATTCCAGAGGAGTAGAGCAAGGAGGCGATGAGAAAAAGCAGGCAAAGTTATATCGATAGCATCAGGCTTCAGTGAACATGATTTTGCTAGGCAAGCTTTTAGTTGAAAGTAGACGAGTAGCCGAAAATGGGAATCTCGGAATGTGGATCAAGTAAGGCACACTGAACGTTCAATCTCCTTTTCCAATCATGTTTATACTAATATAAATCTCAGCAAAGTACCGTGGATTGATGATGTCTTTCAAGGTAAATTGCTAGTTGTTGGTGCTTCATTTCACGTTTAGGTGATTTGCAATCTTGAGTTCCAAGAGCTTAGCCTACTAAGCGTCTTTATATTCAGTGTTGATTGTTGTTCTATAGTAGAGAGTGTTTCAGCGCGGGTATTCGGGGGTTTAACCCTTATAATGTCGTTGTTGTTGTTGTTGTTGTTGTTGTTTGATGCAGCTCGCCAGGCCTCGCTGTTCTGAGATAATCGTTTGATCTCTACATAGCTACCACACCCTACATCCGAGGCAATCTGCTTAACATATTCTAACATTGGTCTACCCCTACAGTTCTTCTCCTCGACCCTTCCTTCCATAACTAAGCTTGCTATTCCTGGGTGTCTTAGTATGCGTCCTACTAAACTATCTCTCCTCTTCATTAGCAGTCGCCAGAAACATCTCTCCTCACCCACTCGTCTTAATACCTCTTCGTTTGTAACCCTATCTACCCATCTGATCTTCATCATTCTCCTGTAACACCACATTTCAAACGCTTCAATTCTCCTCTTTTCTGTTGCACCAATAGTCCAAGTTTCACTTCCATAGAGTGCCACGCTCCAGACAAAGGCTTTCAAAAATGACTTCCTAATACCTAAATCTATATTCGATGTCAACAGATTCCTTTTCTGTAGAAATGCTTTCCTTGCCTGAGCCAACCTACTTTTTATATCCTCTTTGCTTCGTCCATCACTGGTTATTTTGCTTCCTAAGTAACAGAAGTCTTCTACTTCCTTCAGCTTTTCACCTGCCAATTTCATGCCCATAGAGGTTTCTGATTCATTTCGGCTGCATTCCATTTTTTATTTTTTTTACATTTATTAATTTTTATCATGAATTCTTTCCGTAAGACGGAGTCCATTCCACTCAAAAACACATTCAAATCCTCAGGTACCGATTTATCAGCAACGTTTTTATACAATTTGTATTATTATTCCCAGCCACGTAGTGCTGTCAGTGTTGTAACCAAGACAACGCGGGAATCATTCTCTCTCTCAAGATATGTCGATGTTCCGTGAATAATTAGATCCATGATAAGTATTCTTTGAATATGCTGCAATCAGCTGACAGCTGACATCCCGCGCTTGTTATCATATGGAGTTGTGTTTATTAACGTTTATTTAGTTTTATTGGAAAGCCTCCGTGGCTTAGGCGGCAGCACGCCAGCCTCTCACCGCTGGGTCCGTGGTTCAAATCCTGATCACTTCATGTGAGATCTGTGCTGGACAAAATGGTGGGAGACAGGTTTTTCTCCGGATCCTCCGGTTTTCCCTGTCAAAAATTTCATTCCAGCAACACTCTCCACTATCACTTCATTTCATCTGTCATTCATTTAATCATTGCCCCAGAGGAGTGCGTCAGGCCTCGGCAGCCGGCACAGTTCATATCCTCGCCGCTAGATGGGGGCTTTATTCACTCCATTCCTGATCCGGTCGGAGACTGGAAGTAGGCTGTGGATTTTCATTTTCATTTAGTTTTATTAATGCAGCCAATGGCCATGTATTTTTCTTTTCAGGACGGGTCAGGGAAGGGATTACGAAATTGGCCGTGGACCTATTGAAAGGAACCGTCCCGGCATTTGCCTGGTTGTGAAAATGGGAAACCCCGAAAACCATTTTCAGGTCGGCCGAGGTGGGAATCGAACCCACGCTCCCCCAATGCCAGCGAAACACGAGGTAGGGCGTTAGCGCTCTTGGCCACCGCGGCCGGTATTCACGTTTATTTAGCTCTGAGCTAACTAAGATCCTCTTTGAATGAAGAGGAAATGAACAAGGTTTTAAAAAATGCTGTCAAAAATAGGCTGTAGGAAAATTTCCAATTTAAGTTTTATAACATTTAAAATGGTTTTAGTGAAACAAACAGGTCATACTGTAGACTACTGTAGTAGCCTATTATTTATTTAAAATCTAATAGGCCTACGTTTAAAATATATTTACCTGCTACGGAAAAAGTATCAAGTATGGAGATAATTTTTATCAAACATTTGTAATTACACTAAACTTGGTTTGGGAGTATTAACATAACCATTCGTAATATCTTGTCATTAAAAGGGTTAAAATAAGATCTCGTCTTGGATTGTGACCAGCGTAAATATGGAATTGTATTGGCCTATAATTCTGAAGGGGAATAGCAGCCTTTCAGAATAAATCAATTCTTTACTTGTTCTATAGTCGGTAAACATAGGCTATTGATAACATCAGCCAACTAATGGCTACACGTAGCCTACACTGCGTTCTGCTGCACGGCTGAAAGCAACGGAAAACACAGCTGTAATTTACTTCCCGGTGAAATGCACCTCTCGATGCATAATTACATGTGATGATGGCCTCCTGTCTTGTAAAATTCCAATCCGGAGTTGATGTAGGGTGTAGTAGCTATGTAGAGATGAAACGATTAGCTCTGGACAGGGATGCATGGAGTGCTGCATCAAACCAGTCAAAAGACTGAAGACTCAAACAACAACATATAATTCTTTATTCAATAAACTGACCCTGAACTGGCTTTCCCTTAGACACAGTACAGAAAAACAAGTGTGTTATTGAGTAGGCCTACTTAGTGATTCCTCAGAAGGAGCACAGATCCTCTGACCACAATCTTCGCTATCGTTAATACGTAACTCTCCCGAAGTTGAATTTGTTATCCATATGTCGACCAACTACTTGGATAGAGTCCCTCTTGCGTTCACTAGCAAACCGTATACGGTGACGGAGTTCACTAGATATTTGTCCTTGATGTGAGCAGTGTGTAGTTGAGTGCCTATTTGTTGGTGCTCACATCCTGTGGTTGTTATACATGGGTTTCTAGTTGTACTGTTGCATATCAGATGTGTGCGTGAACCCTTTGTTCAGCAAAGGTTAAAATAACTATTATTTTAGTGCTTCTACCTGAAGCCAAGGAATGGACTTCTTCATAATTCGAACCACATGACGTAATATTTCAGATCGAAAATCTCACATGCATTGTCCAGGAATTGAACTCGGTCCGCCTTGGTGAGAGGCAAGCAGCTTGACCACAGCACCATCACTGCGCCCTACGTAGTGTGATTGTTAGAAGTGGATATGAAAAGTCAACCCGCACACCCACCAGGGCCATTTTAAGTCTCGAGTCAGAATTCAGAAACGTACAATTTCTTGTTGTTGTTGTTGTTGTTGTTGTTGTTGTTGTTGTTGTTGTTGTTGTTGTTGTTGTTGTTTAAGGAGTTTGGGACAGCCCCGTCATCGGCCCCGTGTAGTTGTGAGTGTGTTGAATTCGCCTGGTAATCTGCATTTTAGTGATAATTGCAGTAGTGTGCGTAGCGTAGCTTAGAGGGATCAGGTAGGTGCCCCGAGACTTGAAATAAGGTAGGCCTACTATCCCGGCATTTGTCTGGAGGTAGTGTGGGAAAACCAGGGGGAAAAATTAAGTATAGCCGGGATTTGAACCTATTATCTCCGGAATTTCCGCAGCTACCCTCATGGCCCTGGTGCATGATTTAACGAGTACGGCTACGCCACAGGGTGCACAATTTCAACCTCTCTATTGATGATTTATATGCATTTGGGGATGAAATACTGTAGACCTACATTGGTGTAACGCAAACCATTTTTCAAAAAAGGATCGGTATTGATTTACAATACATAGCAAGCTATAAAACAAATTCCCCGATTCTTGGATGTAACGGGTAATCTCGAGAACCACTAGATGGATTTTTATACGGTTTTCACCATTCTGTAAATGATTTATCGAGGAAGGTTTCTGTAGAAAAACATTCACTTATGACCAAATGAAGCCAAGCAGTAACGATTTCAGTGAATCGAGTCGAAGAAAAACCCACCTGTGCGCCTTTTAGGCATACGCTGGTTAAACCGTTAAAAAAATCTATATAGGCCATGAGTGAAAGAATTGTACAGCATGAAAACTTTTACAAAAAAAATCCAGGACAGCATATCTCTATATTTAATACATCGCCCACTATAAATGTTTTTACGTTTTCATTTCTTCCAACAATCTCCATTCAGTGGACATTTAAGTTACTAGCTTCGGAGCGAGCTTACGAGTGAGCCTATCACCTCAGCTTCGGCAAAATTAAAGTGTCGAGTCATGTCGGGCGAAGCCGGGGTGGGTTGCTAGTTTAAATGTAAAACAAATATTTAGTTTTTTTTATTGATCAGGAAAATGGTTTTCGTGGTTACCCATTTTCACCACCAGACAAATGCCGGGACGGTTCCATTCAACAGCTCCACGGCCGATTTCCTTCCAAAACCCCTTCTCTAACCCGTCCTGAAATTAAAACAAATGGCCATTGGCTGCTTTAGTAAAATTGTTTCAGAAAACAAAATATTTGTTTAATATTGAAATAGGTCTATGTTCAAAAATTTCAAGGGTTCCCAGGAGAAGGAAAAGAAGAAGTGGGTTAACATCTGGACGGAAGAGAGAAGAAGGAGACAAAGTGAAGAAAGAATAAAGGAAATAAGAGACAGTGAATGCAATGGGTCATTTTACGCGGTCCAAAGATGGCTAAAACCAAGGAAGGAAGGAAGGAAGGAAGAAAGGAAGGAAGAAAGGAAGGAAGGAAGGAAGGAAGAAAGGAAGAAAGGAAGGAAGGAAGGAAGAAAGGAAGGAAGGAAGGAAGGAAGAAAGGAAGGAAGGAAGAAAGGAAGGAAGGAAGAAAGGAAGAAAGAAAGGAAGGAAGGAAGGAAGGAAGAAAGGAAGGAAGGAAGGAAGAAAGAAAGGAAGGAAGGAAGGAAGGAAGAAAGAAAGGAAGGAAGGAAGGAAGGAAGAAAGGAAGGAAGGAAGGAAGAAAGGAAGAAAGGAAGAAAGGAAGGAAGAAAGGAAGGAAGGAAGGAAGGAAGGAAGAAAGGAAGGAAGGAAGGAAGGAAGGAAGGAAGGAAGGAAGGAAGAAGAAGAAGAAGAAGAATAAGAAGAAATGGATATATTGTAGCAGTTGTGAACTAGCCAACGAGCAAGCAAATTTTCTGCGTGATCGAGAGATTAAGGTTTGCGACGCCCTCTTGTGAGTAGAAATCAAACGGTTTCGAGTTCGAGCCTCTGTCGGGAAAATAGTCTAATCAACTCCGCTTTACTTGAGGCATCTGAAGGTCTCCACCAATGTGATGTTGCCTGGAACTTGTAACTAGAGAAATAAATGGCTAATTAGTTGGTTGAATGAATGATTGACTGCATGAACCACGAGTACTGGTACAAGGAGCACAGTTTCTGCTCCCATTTGCCTGACCCGTGATGCGTGAAATTGAAGTCTGTACGGGAAGCGTATCGGAAATAAAAGTGGACGGGGGTTAGAGTCACGTGATGGTGATAATGTGGGTGGGCCACAATTTCACGGCGATGACTCTTACAAGCTCATGTTATGGCACGTTCCGAACTATTTTAACTACCATAAAGAAAAGCAGAGGAGGATAAATGAATAACACACAGCTCCGGACTGAGATTCTAATCTGGCATGAGCATGCGCATTTACTGCCACTGAGGCATGTGCTTAATTGTTCTCACTTCTCGTGCCCGTATCAGCTTACGGCCGGAGTCACCGGCTATTTATTCTTTGAAGAAAAGTTCTCATCCATATTTACTTTCGTAACGATCGCAAAACCAGGAAGCAACAACATAACAGTAGGCCAATTATTATATATCGTCCCTTAAAGTATTCAGATATGGCAGTATTAAAGGTTCCGGGGCATTCTCATTAGACTGGGTAGCACCTACAGGGCTTTTTAGCTTACGCGTGGCGAGAATGAAAACTGGCCTTTAAGAGGACCTTATAGCCTACAGGGGCCAAATCTGTGAATTGTTTTTTGTTTAGTCAGATTACGCATACATTATAATTCTACGTTTGTGTCATAAAATTCAGACTGTTAGGTTTTTACATATAAAATATATTCTTCCAGTGTGCGCGTGAGAGGTCACCTCTGTGTTCTAATTTTGAAGGTAACAGAGAATTATCATTTGTGCAACTTTAAAACTGAAGTTATTATAAAAGTCATTCTCTTCTGTTTTAGGAACATGTTACTTGAAAAATAGGTGAGCTATCAGTTTGAATCTTACATAGTTTTCTCTTCATACACAAATAAGGACAGTAGTACAGATTTATGACAATCTGTTGGGTAGAAGTGAAAATACTTGAGTGACAAGTTCTGAAAATTTGCCTTTTATTTCAATGAAATGAATCGCATAGTTATTTTTATTATATCTGAGAACTCATTAGTGTAAGGAAATTCATAAAATGTGTACAGTTTTTCTGAATTTTGTAAAATATGTAGCCTATAACTTATTTGTAACGATTTAATCAATAATAATAATAATAATAATAATAATAATAATAATAATAATATCCAGGGGTATAAACTTTACTACTCAATTGTTGCACAACTAACAACTATCATAATATTCATTTATTTTAGGATGACTCTATTAGGATATTTGAGTTAACATATAGGCTAAAATAATTGTAGCTTTTAGAAAACTTAATCACGTTCTTAGTCTCTTTATGTGGAAGCATTTTGTTTAAAATACTTGAAGCAATTCTCTTTGGTAAAAAAAAAACAATCTTGATATTATTTAAGCTAACAAACTTTAAGAATCCACTACAAATTTGTTTAACAAATAAAACAAAATTGTTAAAATATCTGTATAGTAGCGTATTGTTCAATATATAATATCCCACGTCCATGATTTATTTGAAGTTATTATAGTGGTCCATTCGTCTGCAAAGCGTAAGCTTAAACTTAGCATTGGATTAACTATGACATTCGTTACCTTCAAGGTCCCCTTAATAGTTAAAAAATACAGAATATAGTAACATGCACCATATTAGGATGTTCTAGACTTTGCAACATACATTGCTCGACAAACATATGCAGTTAGGGCCTAGGAATGCGGGGGGAATGCCCAAAGAAGTTAAGTGCTAACATGGAAGGGAAATTCCTTCCATTCAGAGCAGGCAGCGGTAGGTGGCAGCTGCGTGGAAACGGACCACACATCGCTCAATCAGCTAAGTTCACAATCCACAATAACCTGACAATTTTATAACAATCACATTATCACACTAAGCAAGCAAACTTGAAGGTCAATCAACCACTATGAGCATCTCAACAAAAAGATCACATATCTTGACTACTGCAACTAAATAAGTGTAGACCTACATAGGGTATTGTAAATATCATAACCCATACATGTAGACATAGATTTAATAGCCTATGTGAGAAGGATCTGAAGATGATCGCTTGACGATCGAAACGGGTAGGTACAATAAGAAAGGATAAGCGAACGTTCATGGCATTTGTAGACTTAGAAAAGGCTTTTGATAACGTTGATTGGAGTAAGTTGTTTGACATTTTGAAAACGATTAGAATAAAGTACACCAGAGTGATCTACAATCTATACAGAAACAGACAGCAGTTATTCGAGCCGAAGTACATGACAGAGAAGGTGGTATTCAGAAAGGTGTAAGGCAAGGCTGCAACTTGTCACCCATACTTTTCAATCTATACATTGAACAAGCAATGAAGGAAATTGGAAAAAAAAAAATCAAAGTAAGTTAGTAAAGATTCAAGGAGAAATAATTTCAACTCTGAGATTTTCTGATGGCATCATCATCTCAGACGACACGCCAGAGGATTTGAATGAGTTTTTAATGGTATGGATTCTGTCTTGAGAAAAGAATTCATGATTTTATTTATTTATCGTATGGCTTTTAGTGTCCGAGGACATGATCGGCTCGCCAGAGGCTGTAGCTGCTTCAAGCGGACACCACTAGGGTGAGCTACAAGTTACGTACAATTTCAAGTAGTTCCAACTTTCGCTACCAGATAGCCGATCACCTAGTGGTGAACGTTGGAACTTTGATATAGCGTTACAACAAAATCTAACCTAGAAATTTAACTCCACACAAGTTTAGTCTGCGGAAGGATCTTTTACATGCCATAAATCTATGACATGGGACCGCCGGCTTTACTTCCCCTCCGAAGGAAGGCATACTGGAGGATTTTAACGCTCTTAAAAAAATCCGACGACTTCGGCTGGGTTTGAACCCGCTATCTTGGGGCCAGCAGTTCAGCCGGCTTTACTTCCCCTCCGAAGGAAGGCATACTGGAGGATTTTAACGCTCTTAAAAAAATCCGACGACTTCGGCCGGGTTTGAACCCGCTATCTTGGGACCAGCAGTTCAGCATGCTACCAACTACGCCACCGAAGCAGAATTCATGATGAAAATTATTAAATGTACAACAAAAATATTGGAATGCAGCCGAAATAAATCAGAACCCCCTATAGACGTCAGATTGGCAGACAAAAAGCTAAAGGAAGTAGGAGGCCTCTATTACTTAGGAAGCAAAATAACCAGTGATGGACAAAGCAAGGAAGATCTCATTGTTGATGTAAACAAACGAAAGGTCTGTGAATGACAACAATACTGTAATCAACGACTTCAAATTATAGAGAGTAGGGAAGCCCGACTATAGAATGCCGGTTTCTTTTCTAATAGGCTAAATCTCTTGTTTTTCTAAGTTGGCCGAAGCTTCAGGTTGTTAATTCACTCATCTGCTTTGTCATAATAAGTAAAGAATAACTTTCTTTAATAAAGACCGTTCATTCAACGACATAATTTATACTTGAAGAAACCGAAAACAAGATTATCTTAGAAGTTTTTTATAGTAACATTCTAAACAAGAACTTCCATATATACTTCCGCACTCTCATTTTGTAGACACGCACTACATGCATTTTGGAGAATTTAAATACTGCTTCAGTGGAATAATAAATGGCTGGGTTCAGTCAGTGGGGGCTATTTGGGGCGTTCTTTGTGTGGCACGAGAATGCGTGGGCGTACTAAAGCTCCCTCAGTCCCATGAGGAACACGTGTTGTACCGTCAGCTTCTGTTAACATCTCCATAAGTCCACCCTCGTCAGAAGGGTGTGCGTCTCTCTGTACCAAGTCACAAACAACGTTTAGACAGCAAGCTGCTGACAAACTGTGTTCAGCTCCCAGACACGGCGTGGCGTGGCGTAGCCGCACGCGTCAAATCATTGCAGCAAGTCCGGAGATCGGAGGTTCAAATCTCGGTGTTGACAGTGGCAATCTTGAGTGTGGCTTTCTACATTTTCTCCATTATGGTGTTTGAAGCCATTTTTCAGTGTTGCCTTAGTAAACAAAGGTTTGGTGCTTTTCAGTCGGTCAACACGATTGTACCCAAATGAGATGGGTTATTCCCTAATCCTAAAAAAAAAAAAAAATACATGAGATTAATAATAACACTTTGATGACCAGTTTCGATCGTCAAGCGATCATTATCAGTTCCATTACACTTAGCCTAGGCTATAAAATCTATGTCTAAAAGTATTTACATATTGTAAATATTTTCAACCATACTTTTAGACATAGATTTTATAGCCTAAGTGTTATGATCTGATGATGATCGCTTGACGATCGAAACTGGTCATCCAAGTGTAGCCTATTTATTAATCTCATGTAGGCCTATCTTTTTTTAGGATTAGGGAATAACCCATCTCATTTGGGTACAATCGTGTTGACCGACTGAAAAGCACCAAACCTTTGTTTACATTTTCTCCAGACAATTGTCGGGATAGTAGACTATTTAATTATCATGTTGGAAGCCATTTTTCAGTGTTTCATTAGTAAACAAAATTCTAAAAGCTCTTCGCTCGGTGAACACGATAGTAACCAATTGTATTATAATAGCACATGCCCTCTCAGCTTGGCTTTACCCACGGACTCTGCGAGGAATCATTCCTCTACTGTCGCAAGGAGCTCAACACACTTTGTCAGCAGATACAGCTGGGGATGGTGTGATAGGTGTTCGCTAACTTGGGTCTAATTAAGGAAGGATCAGGGAAGGGATTTTGAACCTGTTATGAGGAACCGTCCCGGAATATGCCTTTTGGTGAAAATAGGAAACCTCGAAAACCATTTTTAGGACGACAGAGGTGGGGTTCGAACTTACGCTCTCCGGATGCCAGTGAGGCAAGAGTTAGCACGTCAGTGCTCTCGGCCACCGTGGCTGATTTGTACCTAATTGCAACGGGGATTATTCCCTAAACCTGAAAAAAATAATACAAGAGAATAATAATTGGATTACTAGTTTTGATCGTCAAGCGATCATCATCAGATCCTTTACACTCAGGATTTATAATTCTATGGCTACGATTATGTGGGTTAATATATGTATAACATATGACAGTATCCAAAAAAATGCTAATACAGCAGTTACAAAACCTTGTACAGTAAAAAGCCTTATAATTGAACAAGGAGGAACGGTCACTGAGGGGAGAAGGTTCAATGTAATGGCATTTTTGCGAACGTATTTTATAAACGACCCCTAAAAGTAGCCCATCTGGTGATACTATACCTATAAGAATCATTTAGCTGAATTGAAAGCTGGGTTTGAATCCTACTCTCAGTCATCCTAGGAATAGGTCACCGTGATTTTCCACTTCAACTTGTCGAGATGGTGCCTAGCCAGCTACGGCTTTGTCACATTTACAATTGCACGTAATTCTACAGACACCACAATGCCACAATTAGAATATTACATACAAGTAACATACAGAGATTACATTACCGTTTGGTTTTTAAGAGGGTAGAACATCGTGGACTTTGGCTCCTGTTGGCTACGTTTCTCCAGTCATTACAACAACAACTAAACCAATCAAAGGATCTCTACAAAAATTAAGAAAAATAAACCTTCGCATGGGAATAGTCTGCAGGAAAAACTACAAGGTAATCAACATGGCGGCCGTGTAAATCATACAATAGCTATAATCTAAAACTTATAATACAATGAATGAATGGTCAAAGTACTTGGCACTCAGGTAGTTAGGTCTATACAGGGTGTTTCAGGAGGAATAGTAAATATTTTAGGAGGTGGTAGTATAGATGAATTGCATTAAAAATTCCATATAATATTTGCCCCATTTGTATTGCGTACAGAGATACAGCTGGTAGTATTTAACCCAAATAAATGTAAAACCAAGGCAAATGATGACGCTCAAAGTTGATTTTCAAAAATTACCCCACCAACTTCAATGCATTTTGCACTTTTCTTGATAACACCCCGTGTAGCCCTTCGGAGGGCGTCTTGGCGTTCTTTGAAGAGGGCTGCAATATGCATAATCCGAACGACCAACTCGGCTCTTGTGTTAACTTTTTCCTTGTAGACTTCGCCTTTAAACCACCCCCACAGGCAATAATCTCAAGCTGTAAGGTCCGGGGACCTTGGTGGCCAAGAAACGTGCCCATAGCAACCAGTGTGCCAACACACGAAACGACAGCTGCCATGGTTACATACCAACATCTGTATCTCGGTATGCAATACAAATGGGACACATGCTATATGGATTTTTTAAATTGCAATTCATCTATAATACCACCTCGTAAAATATCTAGTCTACTATTCCTCCTGAAACGCCCTGTATATAGGGACTGGCAGTTATCAACGCTTTGACTACATGAGATTGAACATTGTGCGCAGCCACCATCTTGAAATTAAATATGTAGGATTGAATAAAGATTTCTTTGGAGCCATTTTTCAGTGTTACCTTATTAACAATTGATATCTTATAGTAACTTTCCAATTACTGAAATTCTCCTTTTTCAACAGTCCATAACAATATATGTCTTAATAACATGCAATTTATTTGAGGTAATGTTTACAGATAGGTTCCAGTAACGTAATTATAATTATTTGGTTTTGTCCGACTGAACGTTACAATATGAAATGTAGGATTGTACAGTATATGCGGCCTTGTAGCCTATATCCAAGGCAAAATCAACAACAGCATCAGCTGCGGCAGCAAAATAAATTATGATGGGGAAGCAACAACAATAACAACGACTTTGGCATTGAGTTATAGGCATATGCAAAATAAATCGAATATTCATTCAGGATCTCATGCTCACAATATAATTCAATTAACTCGAGGCTAGCTGTCTTGTTATGGATTTACTACTTGTCCCCAATGACAGTAAGTTATGGTGCCATGTTCGGTTTCCAAGGACGTTCAGTTTCCCATTACGACCATCTTCGTTAGCTTGGGAGCTGAGGCGATGCTTACATTGATTGTGTAATTGAAGCAACGGGCTGTTGATCGCCACACCCCTGGCGTTGGAATCTACCCATTCATTTTGATCAATTTCTGCCGAATAAACCCTCCTAGACCACGACGTGACGCATTGGCTGGCATTCTTGGCTGCCGCTAAGGTGGCTTTGATTCGAATCCCAGCCTCTGCAAACAAAAAGCCTGGTTTGAGGTACTGGAACGGTATCGATGACATGTAGCCTAAGTGACCCAAGTGGTGTCAGTTTCGAAGTCTTACTCCAGACCAATGGGCTACGTGAGTTTTTGTTCGGCCTCGTGGATGAGTAGGCTTACATAGGCCTATTATCTTCGACCCTAACCAAGGGGCCCAGGTTTCATTCTCGGAAGGGTCGTAGAGTTTTATCTTCGTACTGTTAATTTCCTTTGGCACAGGTAGACCACTGAGTGTTTATGAAGTCGACATTCTGTATACAAAATAATGTAAGATTTCTTTTTTTTTAAGGTAAAATTCGGGCCTTAGTGATAAATGAGACTACGAAAATCCTATTGAGATAAATAAATTGTTTGTTGAAATTGAGGACATAGCTTTAAAATTACGGTTTAAAATTAATGACCAAAAAAACTCAGTTGCCTACATGGTAATGGAGTGGAGGCAAGCATAGATTTGAGCAGGGTGAACATTTGAAATCCTTAGGAGTCTTAATTGATGAACAGATTCATAGAGAAGTAGAAATTAATGTTAGAATACAGAATACTAACTAAGTGTAGGCCTATGTCTATCTGCAGTTTTTATTGGGATCCACATTTTTATCGAGAAATACAAAATTGAAAATATAGGCCTACAAGACTATCATTAGGCCAGTTCTAACTTATGGAGCAGAATCATGGAGTTTAACAAAACAGGAAGAACATCAGTTGCAGGTTTTAGACAATAAAGTGTAGGTCTCTAGGAAATTTTTTGGACCATTTTTTGACTCCGCATCTCAAAGCTGAAAAAAAAAGATCAAACAAAGACATACTCTTACTATCACAGTAAGCACCAATACTCAACATCATTAACTCCAGAAGACTTCAATGGGCTGGTCATTTGCTAAAGTTGGTAGATGATAGGATGGTCTTACAAATATTTGAAGAAACAAGAGGAAAAAGGCCAGTAGGAAGACCACGAAGTTCCTGGAAAAATAAAATCTCCAAACTTTGTAGACATCTGAATGCAGACTTCTGGAAAGAACTCGCCCAAAACAGAGTTCAGTTGAGGCAATTTGTGAGTTCGGTGCGGGATCTTCAAGTCCCATAAAAGCCTTCTGAGTGAGTGAGTGAGTGAGTGAGGAAAGTCGTATTGTCTCCATTCCCAGAATTGGATTATTCTGCTCACCAGCATACTTTTGACTCTGTGTTTGTCGATGATAAGTACCTAAGCCGAACAATTTTAGGACCCCACAGTCATTGCTGACAGTAAGCCTTGGAGCCTATGTTGTTAAACCGGCACATCAAAAACATAGTAATAGCCTATTCCAGATAATCCCCTAGTCCATTTAACTTGCACTGTTAAGCCTATTATTCTCCTCACGAATCTCGATTAATCCATTTGATATTACTGTAGCTTATGTGACCGCCCAGTCGAAGTAGCCAACATCCATTCACACTGGCTCATATTTCTTAATGATTCCTAATAATCTGCCTTAATCCTTTTAACAGAGAACGGAGGGGGTGAAACTCCTCTGGTGACATCTCCGTAATAAAGTAGATTATATAGCCTATAAATAAATGAAACTAGACAAACAATCTTCTGCGTGATTCATTTAGGCGATTTGCGACCACCTGGTCATGCAGCCTCGTGTACTTGTGTGTGTGTTGAACTTGTCTAATAACCTATGTTACTGTGATGGCTGTATTAGGGTGTGTATGAGGATTGGGAAGAAGGTGGCCGTGGCCTTAAATTAGAAACCGTCCCGGCATTCGCCTAGAGTAGAAATGGGTAAGTCACGGAAAATCACTTCCAGAATGGCTGAGGTGCGAATCGGACCCTCCCCCATCTCAGCGTGACCTCACGAGGCTGAGTTTCAGTCCTCAGACCAGAATTAAATGTATTGCCAGAACTGGGAATCGACAGCCAATAGTTTAATGCTAGCCACTACGGAACGAGGTGGATATCGGCTTTAGGCTATAGAGCACAGTGAACAACAACCAGAGGATGGAAACACCGAGCAGCAGGTAATTTTCGAGCCCGTGTCTGCTAACATCATCATCATCATCAAGTTTCCACTCCAGTTTCCCGGGTGTGGTTTACGAGCACTCTCCATTTTAGTCGATTCATGTACCACTGCTCCTTCAAGACTTCATCCCAGTTGATTCCTTTGGATGTGATATCTTCCTTCACTTGGTTCAGCCATCTCCTCCTAGGTCTTCCAACAGGTCTCTTTCCAGTAATCTCAGTATGTAACCATTGTTTTGCAATTCTTCCTTCTGTCATATGTCTGGCGTGACCAAACCATCGCAAACGTGCGCTAGGTATGGTCTCCTTCAGGGACTGATTTATTCCAGCTTGTTCTCTTATCTTCTCATTTCTTACTTTGTCTTTCCTAGTTTTTTGAAGCATGCTTCTTAGAAACTTCATTTCTGAAGCCTGAAGTTTGCTCGTCGTCTTTTTTGGTAGTTGTGCATGTTTCCAACCAATAAGTCAATATAGGGGCAAAGTATGTTCGAAACAGAGTTTGTTTTGTTCTTAGTGGCACTTGCTTATTCTAGAGTAGATATCGAACTTGCTGATAGAATTGACTTGATTTCTGAATACGGTTATTTAATTCAGGCTGTATTCTGTTGTCACTTGATATTAAGCATCCAAGGTACTGATACTGGTTTACTGTTTCCAATTGTACACCCTCCAGCATTATATTATCTTTACTTCTCTATCTGTTAAAGTACATTGCAGCAGTTTTTGTAGTACTTGCTTTCAGTCCATATTTTTTCAAATGATCATTCCAGACGTTCAGCCTTTTCTGGACTTCCAGCTGACAATTTCCCCAGATAACTATATCATCTGCAAAAGCAAATGCTTTAAGATCCATATTGGTGTTCTGCTTCACTTCCTTTATGATTTCATCCATGATGGTGATGTGTCTGCTAACATCAAGGACAAATATTGAGTGAACTCCGTCACCGTATATGGTTTGCTAGTGAACGTGTGAGAAGCAAGTTGTTGATAGACATGTGGAAAAATTTCCAACTTCCAACGATGGTTCAGGCTGCGGTCGGGTGATCTGTGCTCATTCTGAATAACCACTTATAATCCTACACTACAGTCCAACCGCTGAGTGTCCGGCTCTGACGTTTGGTGATGGTGGGAGAAGAGGGGTAAATATGACAATATAGCCAACTTACGGCAATGAGAAGCTCTTAACAGAACCTTGAAACTTGCCATCAGTGTAATTCTTCTCTAGCGTCTTCACTATGTAACGTGGAAGTCCCACACCCTATTTGCAATGTTATGCACCATTGTGTTATTCCGACATTTTGCGGTTACAAAACCTAAATTCTTCGATCGAAGTGGAATTCCGCCTATGTTGGCGAAGTCGTTGACTACCATGACTACTTTGGGGCAGATGACCACGTAGTTCCGCCCCTTAAAACAACAATAACTAGCTAACTACCATGAAGAATGTTGTCACCTGTACCAATCAGCGGCTTTCCCGGTAAGCCGGTCTTTAAATTTAGCTCGATGTTGCAAGGGCTCTCTTCTGTTGCTCTTTGTGTTGGTGCAGGTTTGTTGTTTTATTGTCTTGTGTGTGCACACTTACCGGTAAACTGTGTGTAATTATATTACTTCAGTAATATGGTCAGTGGTTCGTCAGCATTCATTTAAAAACATGTGAAATATTTTATGTAGTCCACGTTGTTTTATATTTCGCGGTACAGAACCGGCAACGCTGTCTCCCTCCCTCATGAGAAATATCAGAGCCGGACTCTCAGCGGCTGGACTGTAGAATGCACTTGTTCTTAACTTATAAGTTACATTGTGCCTGATGGCAAGTCCGTTGAGGGTCAGTTTCTTCAATAAAAATTATTATCCCATACAGCCTATACAGTACGTGTCTAAGGAATCTGTCTCCCTCTCCCTGCATGGAGAGTAGCCATTGTCCCGCACCTGGGTCCTCTCTGGAGGGTCATGCAGAGCACTACGCCTGATGAGGCACAAGAGCATCATAATGGCTGAGAAAACCGATAAACAAGGAACGCTTTCCTGTCCCTATCCTTTCACAATAATTGTGTTCTCCTCTTTCGCCTTCGATCCAAACCCTCCCCTCCTCCGAGGAGACAGCTCATTACATGACATTAAATATTCCTTTGAAAACAGCCTACGGCACTGTAGGCTACCTGTAGTTGTTTCATTTGAGGGACTTAGACATTGTGATCATCAGCCCCGTTGGGGGCTTGGTGGCACAGCGGTCAAGCTGTTGGCCTCTCATCATGGTGGATTGGGTTCAATTCCAGGTCAATACGTGTGAGATTTTCGAAATGAAATACCATGTTATGTGGTTCGGATTCCACGTAAAAAGGAGGTCCCCTGGTTCATAATCAGAAGATTCACGGTTACGTAAATGTATAATCTTCCTTCCTTCCCTCCATTAGCCCTGTGTAATTAAGTGTGTGTGGGCCTATATAATTTTGCCTGATATCCTGTGTTATTGAAGCCTCCGTGGCTTAGGCGGCAGCACGCTGGCCTCTCACCGCTGAGTCCGTGGTTCAAATCCCGGTCACTCCATGTGAGATCTGTGCTGGACAAAACGGAGGCAGACAGGTTTTTCTCCAGGTACTCGGTTTTCCCTGTCAACATTTCATTCCAGCAACACTCTCCACTATCATTTCATTTCATCTGTCATTCATTTAATCATTGCCCCAGAGGAGTGCGTCAGGCCTCGGCAGCCGGCACAGTTCATATCCTCGCCGCTAGATGGGGGCTTCATTCATTCCATTCCTGACCCGGTCGGAGACTGGAAGCAGGTTGTGGATTTTTCATCCTGTGTTATTATGATGTCTGTAGTTCTATGTGTATTTGTAATTCAGGTGAAGATTGGGAAGGAGGTGGTCGTGACCTTAGGTTAGGAACCTTCCTGGCAATTACCTGGAGTATAAGTGGGAAACCATGGAATAGCCTGCCACTTTCAGGATGACTGAGGTGGGATTTAAAATCACCTCTTTTCAGTTTTGCCTCACGAGGCAGAGTGAACTCCATTCCAGCCCTCAGGCTGGAGTTAAATTTCTTGGCAGAGCTGGGGATCGAACCAAGACCTCCAGGGCGACAGCCAAGAATGCTAACCGCTGCAATAGGAGATGAACATCTACTCAAGGGAGATTCGTACTGTGTGAGCTCCATGTTGATAGTCAAAATATAAATTTCAACCATCTGTTACAACTTAGGCCTACTTGTTCGAAGGAATGCGTGCTAGATGCGGACTTTTCCTGCACCACTCTCAACGACCCGTGCTAGTGCGGACATAGCTTGCCTCTTGCTAGGCTACCAATTAGCGGCCGGAAATATGAAACAACAGTTCTCACAGATCTGGCCAGGTTTAGCCATTCTACTTCATTGACTGTTTCATTGCCTTCACGCCGGTCTGGAAAGACGGCTTGCTATCTGCGTTATTCTATGGATGAACATTATGAGAGTGTAGTGGTTAGCATGATTGGCTACCACGCTATAGTAACATGTTCGATTCCACGCTCTGTCAGGAAACTTAATTTGTTATAAACCTTGTTAAAATCACTAGTGCTATAAACCTTCCCTAACGCTTTTGAACACTGGTGGTAGTGGTGAGTTAGCCGTGGTCGTTACGGCATGACTGCTGGCAGTCCCTCACATCCGGGAGGTGAGGAGGTTCGAATCCCCCCGCCGGCAACCTTGAAGATGGTCTTCTGTGGTTTCCCACCTTCCTTCCAGGCAAATGCCGGGGTTGGTCCCTAACTATAGGCCACAGCCGCTACCTTCCAACTCCTCGTCCTTACATTCAAACTTTCCTCCCCAGACAACACTCCACACGCGACGGTACGTGTAGCTCACCCATTGGGTGTCCGCCTCGAAGCAGCTACAAAACTGGCGAGCCGAACATGTCCTCGGACACTCCCGGCGCTTAAAAAAAAAAAAAAAAAAAAAAAAAAAACTGGTGGTAATTTTTAAAGCACCCTTACATTTCACGCGCCGCTCCTGAACACACGCCCAATGGATAACATTTCCAGTTTTGCGATGCTGCCGGTATTGGTACCCTTAGAAAAAGAGGGAAGGCTTCCATTTAGTTGAGAGAGTCAATTCCATTACTGCACGTTGATGTAGGCCTACTTAGAAAAGAAACATGAGCTTTAAGTACTGTAGTCTACATTTAACCTCCCAGGAATCACCAGGAAATAACCCCGGTGCCTGGCTTCCCGTTCCTTGTCCAGTACGTCCGCAAACCACACGACACTGTTTGATGGGGCAGATGACCCCGCTGTTACGCCCCTTAAAGCAACAACCATTAACCAACTAACTTACTTGTTCGACTAATAGCCCACTCAAAGCAGGATCACAAAAGGATCTAGCCAATAACTTAATGAGGTGATGTGGTTTTCAATTGTTTATTTAGGGAATTCTGTAGACTACTGTAAGATGGTCAGCCTCGCGTATTTGGGTGAGTGTGGAATCTGTCTGATAACTTGTGTTATTATGGTCACTGTGGCCGTGTGTCATGTGTGACCTTTAATCTCGCGATCATGAGCCATGGGACCTCCATTTTATCACGTGGAATCCGAACCACAGGAAAATCTTCGAAAATCCCACTTGCATTGACCGGAAATCGAACCCGGTCCCCCTTGGTGAGAGGCAAGCAGCTTGACCACTGCATCATCACGCCTCCTGAGACTGAAGTAAGTACGATACCTCGAAACTTCATTAGCGGCATAATCCCAAAATTTGCCAGAAATTAGTGAGAAAGAAAAATGTAAAAATCACATTCAGAATGGCCGTTTGTAACACCGGCATTTGAAATGTGAATTTCTTACATTATTGCGTTTATGAATATGTATTATTCACTGCTATAAAGAGGTAAATATTTTATCTTGGATCAGGCCCGACAAAATTCTTGTTTTAAACAAGAAGTTCCGTGACGAACTAACGAGCCTACGTTTCTTAAAATTAAGATTCATGCCAATGATTAATCTACAGTATATGAACCTATCTAGAATATTAGGGTAAACAAATATAGACAGCATTTATTAACAGTTGCCAGCCCTGATTGCTGTTAAGAATAGGCCTACTTATAGTCATATCTGTTATTTTACACATAGCACATACGAAATTTGGATGAAATCCAACTGATAGTACAGTATAGAAGTTACATGTATTTAAAAATTGGTCTTATCAGCAGGCTTAGAATCATGTTGGTAGAATTGACGTACTCCAAATTAATCTAAAATGTCAGGTACTATACGTGTGCATAGTTTAAAGCTGTCGGCTTGCATAAATATTAGTATTTGGATAAGAAAATAGAGAGAGAGCAATTATCAGCAGTTGGCAGCCCTGGTGGCTCTTAAGAATACGCTCAGTCATATTTGTTTATGTACACATATTACATACAAAATTTGGTTGAAATCCAATTGTTAGTGTCGAAGTTATATGCATTTAAAAATTGGACCTATCAGAAGTCTTAAAATTATTTTGGCAACACTGTCATGTATGTCCTCCTGGAAATTAAACTGAAATAGTACAGTACATGTGTGCCAATTTTGGAATAGCTCCCATGCAAACCTTCCAAGATATCCAACATGGAGCTCAAATTTCAATTGCGTTTTTTTCAGCAATTGGTAGCATTGACATCATTTTCAAATAAGGGCTCGAGATATTCCGGTATACATCTTTAATCATACTAAATTTGGTTTCGATTGCTGCAGCCGTTTAGGAGTTGATAGGGGGGAAACACACACACAGCCAGACAGGCAGAAGGACAGAAGGATAGACAGACAGACAGACAGACATATTCCCGGATCGATCTCATAAGTCTACTTTTTCCTCATTTTTGCAAAATGTGAAAAGTAGGCTAAAAATTAAATCAGCACTCAACGATTTGTTGAGCTATGGAAGGGCCAATGATAGAACCATTGTTGGACGGTGCTTGTGGCACCAGTTGAGCTTATCTGACTTTACACGAGGTTGTATTATACACCAAACGTGGCAAGGAACACCTATCGAAATGTGTCAGTGTTAGCCAATGGGAAGCTATAAAGAGCTAATTGCTCCACAAGAAGGAGGTTCGCAGAGCAAACAAGTATTTGCTATTAGTTACAGAGCACAATCACATAGGGCAAAAACCTGCTCTCCATTGTCGAGCACTTTTTCTATTTGAGAAAGGATAAATATCTCTTGCTTGTTTCCGCTACACAAAGGATGTTTGGTTATGTCGTACGTGGAGAAATGTGAAAACTTATGCGCTCTATTGTTCGTATGCTTTTATTTTCTATGATTGTCTACGTGTCCAGCACAATCTGTTGATGTTAAGAATCATGTTGGCGTGACGTATACTATGTTTTGTTCTTTTCTTCTCCGCACGGCTATTTTCTTTATTCAAATCTAAAGATTGTGTTTTCGAACTTAGTCACGTTTTGCTTCTAGGCCTACAATACAACTTTGCTTTCAGTTAAGCTGTAACATATTTCTATTCCAAGTCAAGAAACAATCTTTTTCAATTAATGCTTCTTCGTGTTTAAGCTCATGATCATAAAGCTTATGTTTTTGTTTCTTTCTGTGTTGTTTTCTATACTTTGTGTTCCTTGAACCAGAGCGCGTTCTGCTTGTATTTTGTTCGCCACTTGCTTCGCCAGTTGTCCGCACGTAAGCAGCGCCTCGCCGCGCCGGCAGCCATCTTGCCCAAGCCACGCCCCTGCCGTGCCATTGGCCTGGCTGCGATGATGTAGGCTAGAGATGGGCAGATGAGCTAACAGGAAGGGATTACGGAAGCTGGCCTGCCTTGTTGCCCTCAGTAATTACGATTCCTTTGCTTGAACTTGAGTTTTGCTTCTTTTACTATTATAACAGGTAGACTTGAGAGTGTTCTAGGCAGCGATACCATAAGAAATGGGCCGACAGCACGTCGATCGCGTTGGAGATCGCTAACGTTGTTTACTGAAACCGTAATAATGGGCGTTATCCTTGAATTTTATTTGAATCGATTGCACCAATTTATTTTTACGGGAAATACTATCTCTTATTTCGAATTTTTGCTCACCAAATATTAAAGCAATTATTCTTCCTAAATTTCACACCGTGTACGTGGAAAGTGATTGTTTTTTAATTATTCACAATTGCCCATTAAGCTTGTTTATAACATATTGTTTCTATAAATATGTATTCTTTCACCGGTGCCTTAATTGCTTCCTAAACTACGTCCAGTTTTCTAAAACAAATGCTTGGTAGTTATGATTATTGTAAAGGTAGAACATTAGACTAGATTATTTCAAAATTTAAAAATATCTTTCGGTAGATCACCAAAACATTCAGGTTGCCTGTTTCTGCGGTAAGAGAAGAATAATACTGTCAATAACAACCACAGTTGACACTGATCAGAAAATTGCTAAATTTGCAATTAGCTTTTCAAGAAGTGAATTTCCACTTAGGCTTATCATGAATAATAAACTCAGCTTAACTGCATTCCATATGTATTTTAAAAATATAATTAAAATGAATTGTGTCTACTGAAAAAAGAAATCTTTTGTTGTGGTTATTATTCTGAATTAGGCCTATTTAGTGGATTTTCTGCGTAATTTTAGGACAAAGGACTACCAAGTACTGTATTGGTACCGGTACATTAGCTTTAATACTGAGAGAGGTTAAACGATTACCTAATAGTTCTACTGACTGAAATGTTACTAAATAATTATAGCCTACCATGAAATTAATAATTCTGTAGGCTGCTGTTTGGTACGCTGTAACATAGGCCTACGTAGGCTACTCGAGATAGAACTATCTATTTTCTGTTTATTATTTCAAATATGACATTAGTTTGGTTAGGCTTACGTTACTGCCTAAGGTCGCTTAGCCTACACTGTATTATAGACCTACCAATCACACTGGCTGAAAGTCGATTTACTTGGCCGGAAATACCCTGGCATTCTAAATCTACTTCATTCATTAGGCTACCGAGTTTTTCAGATGGTCCATTCTAAGTGAACATAACTGAACAGTGAAATAACAAAAACAATAACAATTAGCCTAAGCCATTAAATAGTAAAAACCTTAATAGAAGGCAAATAACATCAAAATCCTCTATGAAAAGAAGATGCAAGTCATAGGGCATATACTGTATTTTTAAAAGTAGGTAGCAAAATGAAAGGAGGTGTTATAGCCTAACATTTTTTTTACATCTCTTATAACTATTGAGGCTTTTAGAGACACCGTGGTGTCGGAATTTCACCCCGAAGGGGATCTTTAACGTGCCAGCAAATGTAGGTACTGGCACGGCTCCCTCGCATTTGTTTACCCTCAATTAATTGCTAACTGACTGCGCCAGGATTCGATCCTGCAACCTTGGGGACAGCACGTGAGAATGTTACCGCTGCACCATGCAGCCAGTCAAGCACATTTTGAAAGAAAGAAAGAAAGAAAGAAAGAAAGAAAGAAAGAAAGAAAGAAAGAAAGCTACCCGGTGGTGTAGGCCTACAGCGTAAAAAATGAAGTGTTATGAAAAGGACGAACTAACTGGGTGTCCCAATAATAGGCTATAACTTATAGCCTACCGACTTGTACTAATGTTCAGACTATATATTTTCTTTCTTAGTAATGTGATAGGCTATATTGTTAGGTTAATAAGGAATTTTGGGAATTCGGAAATTCCCCCCTGTCTCCTAGAAAAGAAAAGAACAGAAGAGAATACTCTAAACTCCAGAATAAAGAGAGTGGAATAGGCTATAGGCTATTACGATAGCGACGATGATTAAGAGCAGCAATGGACTTGGGAAAGACATTTCAATTCTCTCTACCTTCCATCTGTTGTAGATGTCGATTCTTTAAGGGCATTGCGACAGCATGGTCATGTAGCCCCGTATATTTTGGTGTGTGCGATATTTGTCTGATACCTAATGGCTCTATTTGTGTATGTAGCCTATTTGTAATTGGGAAGGGGGCGGCCATGGCCATAAGTTAGTGGAAGTAGGAAACCACGGAAAACCACTTCCAGGATGGCTGAGGTGGCAATTGAACCCTCCTCTTTTTAGTTTTGCCTCACGAGGCTGAGACACTCAGACCAGAAATAAATTTCTTGCTAGAACCGGGAGTTAAACCAGGACCTCCACGGTGACAGCCAAGAGTGCTAGCCACTATGCAACGAGGCGGACATACTGTAAATCAAGTACCGGTAGCCGATTAGTGTAATTAAATAATTTTGTTTATTAGGCTATAACAGTCTAGGTAATGGATAATTTGGCTAAAATAATTATGTAATTAGTTAATTATTATCTATAAATGAAACCTAATATAAATTCAATTGTTGGTAGTGAGTTTGTAAAGGAATGAGCAGTCTGATATAACTTTCAGGTCACGTCTTGTTTAGGATAACTTAGCAGACTTAGGGAAAAGTAGATTCCGATTCTTTTGAATAGGAACTCCCACAATGCTGCCTTAAATTAGTGAGGGTGGATCTGATTCCACTCTCGACAAGTAGACACAGTAAAAGAGTTACTTGAACATCACTGTTCTGTGATGACTAGGATAATGGTAGTCAATAATGAGCTCGAGTATTTCAGGTATTTCAGGCATGAGTTGAAATGAAATGCTTCCAGTCGACCGACCGGGTCAGGGAATGGAATGAATGAAGCCCCCATCTAGCGGCGAGGATATGAACTGTGCCGGCTGCCGAAACCTATCGCACTGCTCAGGTGCAATGATTAAATGAATGATAGATGAAATGGTAGTCAAGAGTGTTGCTGGAATGAAATCGAGTCAGGGAAAACCTGAGTACCCGGAGAAAAACCTGTCTGCCTCCGCTTTGTACAGCACAAATCTCACATGGAGTGACCGGGATTTGAACCACGGACCCAGCGGTAAGAGGCCGGCGTCCTGCTGCCTAAGCCACGGAGGCTTCAGGCATGGGTTGAAGAGAGATATTTGAAGTGACAGTTTAGATAATTGGGTTGTGACGGATGCGCAACGATGGAGTACGTTGTGTTAATGAAGGAGGTTGAGATAGACTACTGGGAGAGGCGTCTTCATGAGGCTTTACTCAATAATAGCCTTCCTTACATTCACTGCGCTTAGTACTTTTAGCGTTCCCTGGGTTACAATTTCTGTAAACAGAACCGCAATCACGCACGCACGCAGGCATGCTGGCTCCTTCCGTCTGGAGGGTTTAAGAATATAAACTTCGCAGGCAGCGGAAGTGTCCGCCCGGCCCCAGACAAAGCTTGGTGTTATGTGAAGCTAATTAAAGACTAGCTTGTAGCTGACACATGTAATCAGCTCTTGGTTTATGGCGGGCTACACATGACGAGTGACAAGTGACTCCGCGTCGCCTTGTACCACAAAACACATTTTTTTCTACTACTTCGACGATTACCAGGGCAATTGACCTCTTGGTCCTCCATCTTTCTTGGAGTGTTCTTAAATTATGGACACATTTATTAATATGAAACTAAATCCTTACATTCTTGCTACCCTTTGATTGTGTGGTGGGGGTGGAGAGTTTAATTGCTTTGTCCCATTAAAACAGGCGTTCTCAACCTGGTGCTCGCGAGCTCCAAGTCCCCTAAGATCCTTTCTTTAAATCAAATTATGTTGCACGAGCCAGAATAATAGTGTTTTAATTACAAATTTTGACAGTCAAAAATGTAGCCTATTTATTCGTGAAATAGTAATTTTTAATCTACAGTAAAAATAATTGGACATCCCTGTTCTAAGAGTAACACAAAAGATGCTGATTTGACTCGACTGTGGGGCAGATGACCTTGTTGTTCCACCCCTTAAAACGCCATTAACTAACTAACGACTCGACTGTTCATAAGCTATGTCAATGTAGCCTATCTGGTGAGCGGTGAATCCCTAGCTATTTCAGATATTCTGAGGGAGATGGAGATAGGCAAAGGAAAGAGAGGAGCATGTTTGTTGCATTATTATTATAATTACCATTATAGGCGAGTTACATACGACTGTTTATGTTCGACGATAATTATAACTTTATTTTATGATCGAACATAAATATTCATAAAATAATATCTGTCGAGATTCCGCCAGTTCCGTTCACTGAACAGAGTGCATGGGATGCAGTGAATACCTTGTATTCGACCACGCCCTCCTCGAATACCCCACTATGACACTAGCCACGCAGGAGGCCGTGGAAACCAGCGCAGGTGGGATGCAATCTTAACCTACTTGGCCAAACAGCTGAAACTTATCGTAATGAAAATCTTGAGCTCTGATTGGTGGAGACCTGAATCATAATGAAACTTGAACTATAAAGAGCCTCTTTAAGATGCAGTTTTCTGGCTTATAATCTTTATATTTCGGCTTGGTCGATAATATTCGATTTAATGGTGTTCGGGTACTTGCTATGGTTTGAGGGTGGTGCTTACCGTCTCAATAAGGTCGAGAACGCCTGCATTAAAGCTATCATCAGAAATGTTAATGGGATAAACACGTGAGGCTACTCATTCCACATCTAATTTAATAGGTCCTGATATCGATCCCTGGATTTGGCAAAACTGTTATCGCAAGCGTTGCGTGAGTGATAAAAAATATTATTTAGCCTATTTACTTATAAAATAAATGATAACCTGTATTGTTTTGAGTTGCTGTCACACAAATTCTATACACACCAAAATGTATAGCGTTATATGACTGCGATAGGGAGTTGCGTGGCGCAGTCGATAGAGGAGCTGAGCTTCTAACTGAAAGGGAGTAGGTTCGATCCCTACCCAGATAGTGGATTTCAGAAACAAAACTACCACTTTCGGAAACGCAAATAGCTCTGGGGTTCACTCAGCGAACACCAGAAATGAGTACCAGGGCAATTCCTGGGAGCAAAGACGGCCGGGATTGGAGCTGACAACTCCATCCCATCTAGCACCGATGTCACAAAGAGTGGAAGCCTCTACCTTCCACTACTCCCAGGGCCTCCATGACCTGAACGGAGTTGGCTTTGCTTTATATGACTGCGTTGTTGCAGCCCATAAAATAAGCAACAACAACAACAAAACTACGTCCCTCTACAGTCTCTTAGGGGAGTGCTTTAAGTAATGCGATTGATTGGAGAGGATATGAGAACTCACATTCACCAGGGCTGATCCAAGTCTCCTATCAGTATTCATTTACGTACCATATCGCCCTCCATTTCACTTGCAGTAGTCATCGACAATAACTGAATATCGCACTAGACTACAGTAATTTGATCCGCTCTATCGACTGGACACAATATGACGTCAAATTGTAAACTGCATTTTTATTTCTTGCCGTGGGAACCAAGACGACGTTTCCGATTGACACTTTACACATTTGATGAGTAGCCTAGTTTTTGTTAGAGCCGGCTCAAAAACACTCTTGAAAATATGTCTATAAACACCAGAAAAATGGCACCTGTTGACTCTTAGAAGGGACAGACACCTTGTAGAGCCTCTAAGGAAGCTACGAAGAAGCAGACGCAGTTCATGTTATATACCGTAATCTATTATGTATGTCTAAATGGTTGGCATAAGCGTAAAATTATTCATTTTGAAGTAGGCTACTGATCCTTTCAATTTTTGTCATTTTCGTTTTAGTGCCCAATGGAAACATTAACTCCTAGAATGCTTCTGTTTCAATAGTTCACTAGGGGAATTAGACCGCGATGTCATTGGATGGCTTGATAATCGTAATAATAATAATAATAATAATAATAATAATAATAATAATTTAGAATCCCCTGGAACAGATAGGCTACAACAAAAATCAATATCTCGAAACGCAAAATAAAAACACTAACTTATAGCACGGTAATTCCAACTGAAGCATTATGCGCATCAGAAACCCTGAGAATTGGAGGCAGATTACGGTACTAATTAAATATTTAAGTACTCAATAAAGCAAAATCCTGTGTGTGGATGAAAAGGAGGTCTCACGAGTTATACAAACATTTCGAGAACATATCAGACACTATTAGATTAAGACGATTAAAATTTTATGGGCATATTCAATGATTGGAGATTGAAAAACTTACTATAATGATATTTAATCATGCCTCCTCATTAAAAGCTAAGAATAACCTGGATAATTGAAATTGAAAAAGACCTTCAAAATATCAATGTAACAGACGAAATTTCATGGGACTGGTCTAGCTTCAGATCGTTGGTGAACAAACATCATTTTGATGGAAACCTCCAGATGAGAGGCACCACTGAATGGACAGCAATAAGGAAGATAAATCATGGTGAGAGAATGAAGAAATGTTGCGAAGAAAAGAGAAGAAGGCTAATTCAAATTCTACTATGAAATAGGTTGTAAAATAATAATGATAATTGACCTAATAATAATAATAAGTATTATTGTTCTAAGAAACTTAAAAAATACGGTATATAACTTTTCATTTTTTAAAAGTGAATTAATGTCGTGTGGCCTCCTGGGAGGCCAGAGTGTAGGTCGTACTGGTCGACACCCCTAGGTGATCTGCGTCTCCTAGAGCTCACGTCAGCCCAGAAGGCGGCCGGCTCTGTGGGATTTGCGCAGAGAGAGAAAGAGATACATTTCCACTGTTGCAACAGGTCCACCATGTCCTAGTTCCCACACCGTAGGCTGCTGCCGTGAGTTCCTGCGGTATGACAACACCGCCGCCCACCTCAACGAGCCTGTCTCTTTCACGCTGCTTTACACTTAGCTTTCCTGACAACATACTAGCACAGACTCTCAAGACAGACTGACTGTGATTGGTGGGATGGAAGTGAGGCATGACGTAATGGTAGCGTTGTGTTCTGCGCACCGCCTTCACGGCTGACTCGAGCTCTAATGTGGGTGAAGTGATGATAAAGGCGTCACGCACACCCAGTCCCCTGGCCAGTGTGTATTAAATTCCTGATAACTCAGACGGGAATCAAACCCGGGACCCTTCGGGCCAAAACCTAGCGTGCTAACCTAGTCGCCACGGGGCCGGATTTTTTTAAAAGTAAATTTATAGGCTTTGCGTTTCACTTATTAACACACAATTGCTTTTGAGCGTCTCAATTTCTGTATCTCCAATTTTGGACCGCCAAGGGCTTGAGTATGTTTAAATACCTGGACCCATGCGAGAGTTGCTAATTTAAGCAACGATAGGCATGGTCATCACTTGGATGGGTGACCGGCTTTGAGGAACCCGTGCTATTGGCGGGAGAAGGGAAGGAGGCACGCAACACTAACTGGCCACCCTCCCGCATATAAACTCCGGGTCAGGATCGCCTCTTCGGAGGGGCAAACTAGCCGAAAATTCTTCTTCTAATTCGGAATCAAACAGTGAAAATCTTGCTTTTGATATTGGCTAGATAAAAGCTGACAACCTTCCAATGCGGCACTGATTTGTGTTAAAAATATAATCTTATGGAAATACTTGCCCACGTTCAACGCCACCTGACTAATGGGTACCTCGAGTACACAGTGCTTATCGTAGGCCTACATGATGTAACGTAGCCATGACGAACAAAGGAAGGAGCAAAAAACATACTAATGGTAATTAGCCAGCTGGGATATGAATGCACAACCTTCTTGGGAAAAACACAGCCCTGGGGCGTTCCAGTGTCATGCTTCAAGCAATGATAGTGGAAAGAGAATATCACACCTGCTGTGGTAAGATACTACAGAGAATTACTGTACTTACAGAGGTACCCTACAAGACAAATGTCAATGACTCGCAGTTCTGTAACAATTGCTAAGGGCCAGGGATATCGTGGGAGTGGAATTTTCCCGAGGATTTGCTATATTGTGTATTCAAAATCTGAATTTAAAGCTAGTAAAATTATTTCTTTCTAGTCGGTCAACGTGTTAATGTGCCCAATTAATGGGACGGGGAATAACATTTATGTAGGCCTTCTCGCACCTTCTAACCTGAGAAAAAATACATAGATTAGATTGGTTGGTTCCTCAGTTTAGGGGCTGCGACAACGCGGTCATGTAGCCCCGTGTACTTTGGGTGTGTGTAGAATCTGTCTGATGACCGGTGTTAATTGTGATGGCTGTATTAGTCTGAAATTCAGGTAAGGACTGCAGACGATCAATTTTCAAGTAGTTCCTACGTTTGCTACCAAATGTTACCATCAACGACACCTGTGAACTTGGTTACTAGATGCCACCGCAACCAGAAACTAGTGATGACCTTTGGAGCTAATAGAGCATTAATGAAATCAAACCTAGAAATTTAGCTTCACACAATTGTAGTTAGTGGAAGGTTCTTTCTCATGCCATATATATATATATATATATATATATATATATAACATGGACCCGCCGGCTTTACTTACCCTCTGAAGGAAGGCATACTGAGAGATTTTTAAAGCTCTTAAAAAATCTGACGACTTCGGCAGGGTTTGACCCCGCGATCTTGGGCATGGAAGCTCAGCATGCTACCAACTACGCCCCCGAAGCCGCTATAGGCTAGAATAGATTAATTCTCGAACTCCGACCTACTGGCTCCTTAAAAATACCCTTGTAGTGCTAAATTCAAACAACCCCGACGTCTCTGAAACTATAGCTGTTCAAAGTAATTATTATTATTATTATTATTAGCCGGCCCCGTGGTGTTGGGGTAGCATGCCTGCCTCTCACCCGGAGGCCCCGGGTTCGATTCCCGGCTCCGTCAGGGATTTTAAAACTGACGTGAGGGTTGGAATGGGGTGCACTCAGCCTCGTGAGGACAATTGAGTAACTGTCTGACAATGAGGCAGCGCGATCATGAAAACCAAGATTAACGGTCGAGGGGATCCGATGCGCTGATCACGCGTCACCCCAATATCTACAGGCCAAATGGCTGGTCAGCGGTCGCTACGTCGGCCTAGGCACTTCATGGGCTGTATAGTGCCAGGGGTTGATTATTATTATTATTATTATTTCATAGTTATGCTCATCTGTGGAGCTTGACATAACGTATTTACCTAATACTGTTATTTCTTCTTAATCTCTTAATCTGAGCACTAAAAATCTTCCTTCGTTCTTCATTCCATGATTTATTGGACCTGGTATTCATTTTCTCAACGGAATGATGGTTGTTGTTTACTGTTTTGAGCTGGAGTCGATCTTATATAATTTCCTCTGTGATGCTAATTTATTGAAGCTCTTTTTCTATTTCACTAAACCAGTTCTTGACTTTCATTGAGTGAGCAAAGTTGATAATCCTGTTGGTGAGCCTGTCATTGTTCGTTCTGGGAATGTGGCCGTAGAACTTCAATCACCTTTTCTCGAAGGTGCCAGTGATCTTTCCACCATGCTGATTCCTTCTGAGCAGAATGGTCTAAGGATTTTCCTTATTCTTCTTTAATGGTATCAGTCTACTACGGACCACGTCATTTTAACTGTCTTCTCTGGGCTTTGATCTTTGCCCAGTGCTCCTTCATACGTTGCCGGAGTTGCTCTTTTCATTCTTCCGTCCAAATTTTTCAGACTTCAACTTTGTGCTTTCTTGAAAACCCTGGTGGTCGTTTAGTTTCTTCCTGAGGGGATTGCGATCTTGAATATCTCCACAGGTAATTCTCCTTCTTCTATAGGTCACTTTCTACCTCTTCGAACCAGGCTGGCTTGGTCTTCTTATTTTTAAAATAGGTAAAGATCCGGTTCGTCAATCGTGTGGGTTTCATTCTAAGCAAGTCGCCATAAAATACAATTCTCCTTTTTCACATAACATCAGATGTCTTTTGGACATGAATATACAGCTCATGGTTATGCCATCGTCTATATTCACCTTTGTATTTAATTGGGCTAAGAATTTTTTCCTCAAGATCTTTCTTTCTTTCTTTCTTTCTTTCTTTCTTTCTTTCTTTGATCTCCAATTTTTCTACCATGTCTTTCTTGTTCATAGTGAGGCATTGCGTTGCATACAGAGCCTCTGATCATATGACAGTGCAACATTGCCCGTGTTTTGCGTTCAGGGATATTGACTTTTTGTTGTAGACGTCCTTGGTGAGTTGGTACATCATTTCCATTTTATTCATGCGTGAAATGAAGGTGTCTTTCTCACAGACGTTGGGTTCTACCCAACCAAGACATTTAAACAGTCCGTTTGATTTTTCCCTGGTTTACTTTTCGCACTCTTGGTGCTGGCTTGATGTTAGTTATGAACAGTGTTTCCTCCAAAGAGATCTGAAGACCAGCTTTTGTTGCCTGTGCTTGTAGCTGGTCAATTTGTCTTGTGGCCATGTCGAAAGAATCGGAGAAAATTGCAAGATCGTCTGCAAAAGCTATTCAATCAATAGAAAGGTACATGTTCTTGAAACCCAGTCTTACTCCATTTTTGACCCCATCGTTCATTTGTTTGCGCCACTCGCGGATGACTTTTTCAAGTGCACATTTGAAGAGCAGGGGTGAGAGCCCATCTTCCTGCCTAACTCCTGTCTTAATTTTGAAAGAGTCCGAAATTTCTCCTCTGAACTTGACTCAGGAGGTTGTGTCAGCTAAGGTCTGTTGAATTATTGCCCTGGTTTTAATAACCAATCCAAATTCCTTCAGAATTTGAATAAGAGCCATTCTATCAATGGAGACATAAGCCTTCTTGAAGTCGATGAAGGTCACCACAAATTTCTTGCTCCTTTGCTTCAGATAGAAAACGATAGATATCAGATTCATGGTTTGCTCGGCGCACGAGAGCTCTTTCTTGAACCCTCCTTGGTACTCTCCCAATTGTGGATCAAGATGCTGTTCTGCCCTAATCTGCAGAGCTTTTGAGATAATTTTGTAAGTTATGAGTAGGAGAGATATTACGCGGTAGTTGTTAACGGTCGTTTTGTCACTTTTCCTATGCAGGGGATGAATCATGTCAGAAGTCCAGTCACGTGGAAGTTTCTCAGTTTCCCAAATCTGCTTGATAATGTCAGTCAATTGATCAATCGTTTTTTCACCATCTTAATTCCACAGTACGGCTATTATCGAGTCCTCACCAGGTGACTTGTTGTTCTTCAGTGACTGGATAATCTGTTTGAATTCTTCTTTCGTTGGAGGGGATGCATCTGGGTGGACTTGTATATTGTCTTCAAATGAGAAAGTGGAGTTTGGAGTCTCACAACTGAGGAGCGATTCAAAGTATTTCGCTAGAATCTGGCAATTTTCTCTGTCACTCTGGGCTAGTTTCCCATTTGAGTCTTTGAACTGTAGACTCGGAGGATTATATTTGCTTGGATTGCATTTGAAGGTTCTGTAGAAGTCCCTTTGTTGTTCCTCTGGAATTTGAGCTCAATTTGAGTAAGTTGGCTTTTGTTCCAGGCACGTTTAACATTTGATGGTTCACTGTGCTCTCATTTGCGTTCTTTTGTCCATGCTGTATTCTTTCGTGTAGATTTATTAGGGCTATAAATGTTGTTCTATTGTGAATGATTTCTTCGTAGCCTAATACCAATTCCTTCATTCGTAGAGGGTGTTGTTCTTTTCTCTCTTCTGTCCATGCCTTTTCAATTTTCTGCATCGGTTTTGGTCAGCAACTCTGATGTTCGAAGAGTTTTCTCTTAAGCTGGACACGCTCCTGGATATCTTCATATAAGATCCAAATCTCGTGCAAATCATTTTGTATCTAACTGAACCAGGCTCCATTTGTCTTCTTTTCTTGGAGAAAAATGAAACTGCGACAGGTTAATCGCGTTGACGTCATTCGGGTCACGTGCCCATCAAATATAATCGACCTAAGATTTTCCTCAAAATCTTCCTGTCCTTGGTTTCCAATTCCTCCATCATCCCTTTTTTGTTCATGGCGAGACATTCCGATGCATTAGGTATTGTACTCATTTTTAGCCAATGTTTCTCATTTTGCAAAAATGAAGAAAAAGTAGACTTATGAGATCGATCCGGGAAAAGTTGTGTCTGTCTGTCTGTGTGTGTGCCCCCCCCCCCTCCCCCCTATCAACTCTTAACGGCTGCAGCTATCGAAACCAAATTTGGTAAGAGTAAAAATCTATATATGAAATTGATGTCAGTGCTACGAACTGCTGAAAAATCGCAATTGAAATTTGAACTCTATGTTGGATATCTCAGAAGTTATGCGTGCGAACTATTCCAAAATTGGCACACAAATAGATAATAACATTTCTGATTAATCTTCAGAAGTCCATACATGCCAGTGTTACCAACATAATTTTAAGCCTGCCGATAAGTCCAATTTCTAAATGCATGTAACTTATATACTTACTATTGAATGGATTTCAACCAAATTCCGTATGTAGTATGCGTACTACAACAGATATGACTGTGCGTATTCTAAATAGCCACCAGGGCTGCCAACTATTAACAAACGCCCTCTCTATGTTTTAACCCTAATATCAATATATCAGAAAGTATGCAAGCTATCATCTCTAAACTTTGCACACGTATAGCACCTGACATTCTACTATAGTTTGGTGTAACTTATACACATCAGCGCTGCCAACACGATTCTAAGCCTGATAAGTCCAGTTCTTAAATGCATATAACTTCTATATTAACAACTGGATTTCAACCAAATTTCGTATGTGCTTTGTGTACCATAACAGTTATGACTATGCGTATTAGTAAGAACCAGCAGGGCTGCCAACTGTTAATAAATGCTCTCTCTATTTGTTTAATCCTAATATCAATATATCAGAAAGTATGCAAGCCATCAGCTCTAAACTTTGCACACGTATACTACCTGACATTCTAGATTAATTTGGAGTAACTAATATACCTCAGTGCTGCCAACATGATTCTAAGCTTTCTGATTCATGTAACTTCTATACTAACAAATGGATTTTATCCAAAATTTGCACTATAATATATCGTAATATTTCAGATTAATTCTGAGCATCACATAACTTACATGACATTGTTCCCAACACGATCTTACACGCACTGATAAATCCAATATCAAACAGCATGTAACGTCCATACTATCCATTAGACTTCAACCAAATATTGTATGTGCATTCTATACCTTAAGAGATGGAACTAAGAATATATTCAGAGTCATCAGGGCTGCCAACTGTTATAAGTTACTCTACTAGGCTAGGTTTCACTATTTCAGGTGTATTTCAAACTGCAGTATATATAAATAATAGTATTATCAACTTGATTTCGTCATTATTCTAGATTGGCACGATTCTTAAATTTCAAGAAAAGTAGGCTCTTTTGTTCGTCACGGAACTACTTATTATTATTATTATTATTATTATTATTATTATTCTATTTATTCGTTATGGCCAACTATGGACCACGTATGACATTTTATCATTTTAAATGATCTTGTCGACTTTATCGTTACGCTGGGGTCTGGCGTTACGTTACGGTGACGATACGAAATGTACCCAGATGCACTGAGGTGTGTGACGTCATAGTACCGCTTGGTGCATGTGCTCCTCGACAATCTCTACTTCGTTAGTCAACAAAAGAAAAAAAAAGTCTACCCCTGGCACTATACAGCCCATGGCGGGCTAAGGCCGACCAAGCGACCGCTGTCCAGCCATTTGGCCTGCAGATATTGGGGTGCGCGTGATCAGCGCGTCGGGTCCCCTCCGCCGTTAATCTTGGTATTCGTGATCGGGGCGCTGTCTCACTATCAGTCAGCTACTCACTTGTCCTCACGAGGCTGAGTGCACCCCGTTCCAACCCTCACGTCAGTTTTAAAATCCCTGACGGAGCCGGGGATCGAACCCGGGGCCTCCGAGTGAGAGGCAGGCGCGCTACCCGAACACCACGGGGCCGGCTCTACTTCGTTAGTATAAGACAAAAACCCCGCGATTCTTGGATGTCACTGGTAATCTCGAGAACCACTGGATGGATTTTGACGCGGTTTTCACCATTCTGTAAAGGATATCTCGAGGAAAGATTCTGTAGAAAATAATGTATGTATGATCAAAGGAAGCCAGGCAGTAACGATTTTAGTGAAAAAGTCGAAAACAAACTTGGCGTCCGTGCGCTTCTTAAGCTTACGCTGGGCAAACCGTTAAAAATATCAATATACTATGAGCGTAAGAACTGGTCAGCATGAAAAGTTCTACAAAAAAGTCCGCGAGAGCATACCTCAATCTTCAATATATCGCCCACTATAAGTGATTTTAGACTGGATGGAAGGGGCACGTCCCCGCGCGCACTGGTGAGCGTGACGGCCTCCCGCGCGCTTGACCTTGCTTTGCCCTTGGTTTGCACTTGCCGTTCGCGAGTAATTTGAAACAAGATAAGCAAGATAAGTATTATGCAGATAATTTTCTAACATGTCAAGAGTTTTTGGCTTCGAGCAAAGCGAGAAGCCTCCAGCCTTTCTAGCATTTTTCAGCGTTTGTAGCATTTAAAATGATACAAAGTCTAGTCTTTCAGACTGACTGTCACTTTTTTACGTTATTTTTGTCTTCACTGCCAATATCACTTCATCCTCTCTCCCACTTCCTTCTTCAGATCCTCCGTGTAAGATCTGCCTTTCCTCACCGACAACTCCCCTGTCTCCTGGAAAACTGAAAACTCCTAAACTAGTCGTCTAAATCGCTCTTTGTCCATTAGGGATGTCTTCTTCTTTCACCCCCAACAGATGTAAGTCCAACCTGACTTCCCGAAACCATTTCGGCTCCGTCTTCCTTTTCATGAAGAATTCAAAAATCCTCTTCGCCAATCTGATACTGTTCATTTTCACCAAGTGTTCATAAGACTGTATTCTCCTTTTTCTTATTAGGGCTACGACTCCTTCTGTCTTCAGGTATAGTTCTTTATTAGGTTTGAGTCTCCTCTTTCCATCCTTGATATTTGGGCCTAGGATATTTTCGAGCATTTTTCTTTCTCTCTTCCGGATGTTTTCGAGGCCACCCTTCCCGATCATGTCTAGTTTTTTTTTCTTTTAGCGTATGGCTTTTAGTGCCGGCAGTGTCCGAGGACATGTCCGGCTCGCCAGTTTTGTAGCTGCTTCGAGGTGGACACCCAATGGGTGAGCTACAAGTACCGCCGCATGGGGAATGTTGTCTGGGGAGGAAAGTGTGAATGTAAGGACGAGGAGTTGGAAGGTAGCGGCTGTGGCCTATAGTTAGAGACCAACCCCGGCATTTGCCTGGAAGAAAGATGGGAAACCACAGAAGACCAACTTCAAGGTTGCCGGCAGGGGGATTCGAACCTCCTCGCCTCCCGGATGTGAGCGATTGCCGGCAGTCATGCCGTAACGACCACGGCTAACTCACCCAGTATCATGTCTAGTGTTTCTGCTGCATACTGACATTCAGGTCTGACAACAGTATCTAAGTGTCGGAATTTATTGATATTTTATTATTGTTATTGCCGTGCGGTAGATGCGACACTTTCACTGCAGATGATTTCAAGACACGAGCTGTAAGTTAAGAAAACGAGGGAAAATCCACTCACACGTCTTGTCTTCGCCAACTGAAAGCCAGGCGTAGCAATTGAGTTCCCGTAACTACCTTGGTCACATACTTCCAAGTGTAAGTACCTTACGATCTGAACTGGTTCCATCGTGGCTCGTATTTCACTAGCGACATAACAATGGAAGGACGTGACACGCACGTCTAGAACTCTCGACTGAGCACTTTCGTTACAATGTACTGTATTATGTAATCCAGATAAATTACGAGGAGATATAAAAATTCAAACTAGGCCTGCGTACAACTAATTGTATGTATAAAACGACTTTTATGGTCGGTTTCGTGTATTTAGAGCAATGTTTTGTCGTAACCTTAATGTGTGACGTAGTTTGTCACATTTAATTCGAATGATACATCTTGTTGTGGACTGTTTTATTGCTGATTCGCGTGCGGAAATGCTTTCACCTAAAATGACAAAAATCTGGAGAACATTATTTACGTTGAAATAAAATTTTAATTACAACATGGGTACTAGATGACATATTGATACAAGTATTAATTCCCTTGTCCCCTTATCTTGCTACCAGTGTTGCCAATTTGGTGATTTTCTCACTAAATCTGGTGGTCTGACGAGGAATTTTTGCATTTAGTGGCTAATGAGAGTTCTGGTGGATTTAAGGAGTTTAGGCCTATTTGTAGTTTTACAAAAAATAACTTAAGATCGATTTAACCCATTATAGGATAGTGGTCTATATATTGACAACCTACTATAAAAAGACACGGATAGTCAGTCTGAAAGACTAGACTTTATATCATTTTAAGTGCTACAAATGTCGACTCCCGGCACTTATTTATTTATCGTATGGCTTTTAGTGCCGGGAGTGTCCGAGGACATGTTCGGCTCGCCTGAGTCTGTAGCTGCTTTCAGCGGACACCCTAAAGTGTGAGCTACAAGTTCCGTTCAATTTCAAGTAGTTCCAACTTTCGCCACCAGATATCAATGATACCTAGTGGTGAACGTTGGAACTTTGATAGAGCGTTCTGACGAAATCTAACCTAACAATTTTGCTTTACACAAGTTTAGTCTGTGAAAGGATCTTTTACATGCCATAAATCAATGGCATGGGACCGCCGGCTTTACATCCCCTCCGAAGGAAGGCATACTGAAGGATTTTTAACGTTCTTAAAAAATCCGACGAATTCGGCCGGGTTTGAACCCGCTATCTTGGGAACAGCAGTTCAGCATGCTACCGACAACGCCACCGAAGCACTAAAAGCCACACGCTAAAAAAAATATATATAAAGACTATATATATAATAATAATAATAATAAAAAAGAAGCAAGTGCAAACCAAGGTCAATGGAGGTAGCTGGCTGGATGACGTCACGCTCACCGGAGCGGGCGGTGAAAGGAGGAAACTCAAGCAGTACTATGACGTCACGCACCTTAGTGCATTCTCAGTACATTTCGTCCCGTCACCGTAATGTCACGCCAGATCCCAGATAAAGTCGACATAATCATTTAAAATGATAAAAGAGTTCGTAGGCTATTATTAAAGTTGCTAATAGTTGAAACTTTCAGCCTAATTACAAAAAAAACTTCTTGTAGATGTAATATTTCTGATAAGCAAATATTAAGTCTTTCTAGTTTTATGGTGCTGGATAAAATTTCAACTAGTAAATATAATTTAAAAAAAACTAAAATTAAACAATAAAATAAAACATAAAAATAAAACTCAAAATAAAACGCACTAAAAATTAAAATAAAACACACTCAAACTTTAAAAAAATACAGATTATAAAATTGAAAAGTTAAAATTATGAAATTAAAATAATAAATAATCTAAATATAGCCTATATTTTTTAAATTTATTTAAAAAAATAATATTGACTATTAGAAATCAAAATAAGAATTAGAGCTGAAATGAAAATTCCAATAAAAAGAGACTGATAGTCTGTCTGAAAGACTGGACTTTATATAATTTTAAATGCTAGCAGCCGAGTATCAAGAAGGCAGTGCAAGAACAGAGTTTCAAGATTCTATTTTGTTTCTTCACTGCCTACTTGATTGTTCTCGCACTGCCTTCTTGAAACTCTGTTCTCGCACTGCCTTCTTGGTACTCGGCTGCTACATCGAACTATGACGTCACACACTTCAGTGCATTCTTGGTACATTTCGTCCCGTCACCGTAACGTAACGCCAGACCTCAGCGTAACGACGAAGTCGACGAGATCATTTAAAATGATCAAAAAAAAATAAAGTAAAAAAATAAAATAAAAATAGTCTGCTCTGTAAAGGGTTAATATAGCCTGCTGTATGTTGTTTTCGATACATCGTAAAATATTTAAATTTTCAATTGCATCCTGATCTGGTAGGCCTATAGGTAGGCTTGCCATATTTTGGTGGGTGAAACCGGGACACATTAATAAGGGATGGCCTTACCGGGAGTTCAGAGGGTGGGAGTATGGATTACCCCCCATTAAAAATTATTAGAAGCAAAATGGTGAGTTTTAAGCCTTTTCTTTAAGCCTCGCAAGTGATGGGAGGGGAAAATCGGGCACCCTAAATTGTTAGTTCTACACACCTTTAAAAAAAAAAAAAAAGGAATTTTTGCTACATAAAAATTTAGAATTTTTCCTTTTTAATGTTAATTTTTTGTGGTCTAGAAAGAAGTGTTAATAAAATACAATTTAAAATACTTCATCAAATTGTATAATTGAACAATTACTAAGTCTTATTTTTTTTGAAAAACTACTACTTTTTATCTAACTACAAAATCAATTACAAAAAAACTTTTTTGTCAAACTAAAAAAAAACAATTAATTAATGAGTTAACAATGTTAATCTTTGCTTTCAAACCACTCATATTTTTGACTTGAATGTACTTTTTTCAAAATGTCATTCTTAAGCTTGACCTTTTCATTGATTGTTTAAAGTAACCGATTCATAAACGATTCTTAAACACTTAAATTCATTACTTTTTACACCTTAGAGCCGTTTTCCGGGACATTGATAAAACTGGGCGGGACACCGGGACAAGCGAAAAATACCGGGACTGTCCCGGTCAAACCGGGACGTATGGCAAGCCTACCTATAGGTATTTTATTTACATAGGCGTATATGCATTTATGCTTAACTTACTAATGATTAGTGGCAGGTCAGAGGTCAACGTACAGTTTTAGAACAACTATAAGGGCTGTATTCTGCCTCGCAAGAAAGGGTGTGTTTAATTCCTGTTGCTGAACAAAACGTGCACGCATAGTAGACAGTTACATGTAGTTTCAAACATGGTCTTCATTTCCCCAAACACCAGCTTGACTGCATGTGCAGTGTGAAGAGATAAGATAGTGACGCACGGCTGCGATCGACCACCTCGTGTGTAGCGACTAGCATTCTTGGCTGTCGCTCCTGAAGCCCGGGTTTGATAACCAACCCTCCCAAGGAATTTAATTCTACAATGAGCTATAACTCTGTCGAGTTGAGCCCGCATAACAGTAAAGCCGGGTGAGTAGTCTATTCACATGAGGCGTTACAAGTTACAGATTGTAACAAACGAGCATTCAAAAGACAAATCATATCAGCAGCAGTGACAAATTTTACTCTGATTTCATAAATACAAACAATTTGTTTAATTAGTGCGTTTAAACAAATAAGCAAGATGATAGCCTGTGCCAGAACTGTGTCACGTGGAGCCCGCATTCATCTCTTATGCAGTGTGCACTCCGGAATGTTTTGCCTACTTTTCACAATTTGCAAAAATGAGGAAAAAGTAGACTTATGAGATCGATCCGGGCAAATGTCTGTCTGTTTGCAGCAGTCGATCCAAATTTGGTATGAGTAAAGATCTATACCTGAATATCTCAAGCCCATATTTGAAAATTATATCAGTGCTACCAACTGCTGAAAAACCGCAATTGAAATTTGAGCTCCATGTTGGATATCTTAGAAGGTATGCATGGGAGCTATTCCAAAATTGGCACACATATAGATCATAATATTTCAGTTTAATTTCCAGGAGGCCATGCATGGCAGTGTTGCCAAAATGATTCTAAGCCTGCTGATAAGTCCAATTTTTAAATGCATATAACTTCTACACTATCAATTGGAGTTCAGCCAAATTTCGTATGTACTATGTGTACATAAACAGATGTGACTGAGCATATTCTTAAAAGCTACCAGGTCTGCCAACTGTTAATAAATGCTCTCTCTCTATTTTCTTATCCAAATACCAATATTTATTCAAGCCGACAGCTTTAAACTATGCACACGTATAGTACCTGACATTCTAGATTTATTTGGAGTAACGTATGTACATCAGTGCTACCACCATGATTCTAAGCCTGCTGATAGGAAAATTTTTAATTACATGTAACTTCTATACTATCAATTGGATTTCAACCAAATTTCGTATGTGCTATGTGTACCATAACAGATATGACTATGCTTATTCTTCAGAGTAACCAGGGCTGCCAACTGTTAATAAATGCTGTCTCTATTTTTTACCCTAATATTAATATATCAGAAAGTATGTAAGCCAACAGCTTTAAAATTTGCACACGTAGGCCTGACATTCGATACTAATTTGGAGAAACTAATATACGTCAGTGCTGCCAACATGACTCTAAGCCAGCTGATAGGTCCAATTTCAAAATACATGTAACTTCTATTCTAACAAATGGATTTCATCCAAAATGGGCACAACATGAGATCATAATATTTCAGATTATTTCTGACCAACACATGCATAATATTGTTGCCAACATGATTTTACGCTGATAGATCCAATGTCTAACTGCATGTAACGTCCATGCTTTCCATAGGGCTTCAACCAAATTTTGTATTCTGTACCTTAAGAGATGGAACTAACAATATATTCAATCACCAGGGCTGCCAACTGTAGTGCTCTATAAGGCTACATTATACCAGGTATATTGCGACTAATTAGAAATTTCGATATTACCAACTTAATTTCGTCATTATTCTAGATAGGTCTATATAGATTGGCATGAATTTTAAACTTTAAGGAAAGTAGGCTCTTTAGTTCGTCACGGAACATCTTGTTAAATATAAGTTACGGAGATGGGGAAAGAGTAAATTCTGGTGGCTATGAGCTAGGCTCCTTTTACTCTGTTTTGAGGGATTTGATAAATTTAAATGTGGTTTGATATTTTAGGGGAAGTTTAAAATTTTTGGGAATGTCATTAAGGCGTCAGTTACCCCCAAAATAGCCTATTTGTTTTGGCTTGGCAATGATTTATGCTTGGGATTTGTTTTATGTTAATGGCACTTGCAGGGGAAAAATAAGAGCAGTTGCCCGTTTCAACTTATGTTCGGTGAGGAAGTGATTGTTGGTCCAAAAATTAGGGACCAGTCACTTTTCTGCCGATAATGTTGGTTGTTATTAGAAATACTCTCGCCATGACCGGTACAAACTGTATGCTTTGTTCTGATTGGTTGATATGGGTGAGTGCTGATCTGTGATTGGTATAGGCTATGTTTATTTGTCATTTTTAAGTAATTATGATTGAAATAGCCTAAGTTAATTTAAAATGTGTATATATTGTTAGGGACTATTGTTGAGTGCTGTGAGAAAATTTAGAAGCATTGTGTTTGCTGGATTTTGAATTACGACTAGTCGGACATTGGACAGCCATCCAGTGGCTGGCTAACGACGGATACTCTTAACTGCTTACAAAAGAAGCCGACCGGGTGGTTTATACACGTGCAAGTGTTCTCACATAGGTCCGCTAGTACTTATGAAACTACATTTATTTTTACTTATCCAAAAGAGGGTTCGGATTTTATTCTTTTTTTAATCCTTTCTCATTTGCTTGTGTCGTACGACATAAATACCATTAAACGGGCGAAGAAGCGTGGTGTGAGTCTCAACACTCAGTTCTTAGAACTGTGATCGTAATGGACTCCAGCCGTCTGCCGCTGGAAGCCGCAAAGGTTCAGCACGGGGCGACATACTAAGTCGTGCCAAGTTAGATAGGGGTCTAGGTGTCCCAGTCGGTAGAGGCGCTGAGCTTCTAGTTGAAAGGGAGTGGGATTAATTCCCACTCAGGTAGTTGATTTTAGAACGAAACTATCACTTTCAGAAACGCAAAAAGCCCTAGAATTAGCTCAACCTACTACAGAAATGAGTAGTCTACCTGGGCTATTCCTGGGAGCAAAGGCGGTCGGGCATGGATCTGACAACTCCATCTCATCTAATGCGGAAGCCTCTACTGCTCGGGTCTAAGCTCCATGAACTTGCGGGGTGAGGTGAAGTGGCAGGCGGGAAGAGAAGGCCCTGTCAACAGCCCGCCGTGTTATCTGGAATTCCTGTCTAGTCCAATACTGCTAACATAGGGCCGAATGAGTGGGTAATCAAACAGTTCTTTCTCTAACACTCTCGTGAGTAGTGGACTTAGTTCTCAGGACACAAATATAATTTAATTTATGCTTGGCACTTTCTTGATTATGGAGCATGATGTTTATATTAAATACTGTATAATAACAGCGTGACATGAGTATTAACTGACCGACCAATATATTTGGTTCTGATAGTACACACGGACTGTGAATCCCCGCATCTCTCCTCACCGTCCACGATCCACATTCCTCTCAAGTACACAGAGCTTGGCCTGTGTGGAATTGCTTTGCATTTGCCAAGTAGTTGTCTTGGAGAGTCTGAATCCAATAGTTCGATCCAAGATCGAGGCTCGAAGTAGATATGCTGAGGCGTGCCTATTAGGCCTAAGCTGTCTTGGGGTTGTAGGGTTTAATTGGTCGTTCCAAGATCACAGCATGAAGTCTACATGCTAAGGCGTGCCTACAGTATTAGGCCTAAGCTGTCTTGGGGTTGTAGGGTCCAATTGGTCGTTCCAAGATCAGAGCATGAGGTCTACATGCTAAGGCGTGCTATGTGAGGTGTCTTGGAGAGCTAGGGCCTAATGGGTTTGATCCAAAAATAGACCGCAAGAGTAATAGGCTATGTTAAGACATCCCACCAAATAAAGTGTCTTAGGCAGGCAGAATCCAATGGATCGATCGAAGATCAGAGCACGATGATGACATGCTAATACTCTAGAGGAGTGAGGTGTCTTGGGAAGTCAGGGTCCAATTGTTTGATCCAAGATCAGAGCACTATGATTACTTGCCAAGAATCCAGAGGAGTGAGATGTCTTGGGTAGTCAGGGTCCAATGGTTCAATCCAAGATCAGACCGCATGAGTGACATTCTAAGGCATGCAAACCAAGGTGTTTTGATAAGTATGGGTCCAATGGTTCGATCCAATGATCGGAGCTCAAGGGTATAATGTTAAGACAAGCCAAGATCGTCTACAGACAAGTGAGATGTCTTAAGGAGCTAGGGTCTAGAGGTTCGATCAGAAATCAGCTTCAGAAAGTGAGGTGTCTCTTAGCCAGGGTTTCAATCTAAGATGAGCTTCTCAGAAGTGAGGCAACTTGAGTCCAATTGTTCAATCCAAGATAAACTTCACAAATTGTGGCGGATTGGTGAGTGTAAGTCTAATAGGGCAGCGTTGTGGGCGTAACTACAGTGATATGATACGTTGTAGGAACCATAGAGGTAAGTGTGTTGGCAAATATCCACTTGTAGGAATAATATAAGTTACAGATTCTCTAAAAAGGGACATAAAACACATTTCATCTCATTGACACAAAAATAAATGATAAGCCACAATTTACGGATGGTAACAACACAATTTACCAACAACGGACGCATCAATCATCAGTCTCCATATCTGTGTCATCCCATAGATGTATTGGCATGGAAATATGTCCGATAGAAATCGAATTTCAAGTTTGGTACAATTTCCACTATCGTCGAACTCAACGTATTTCAGGGCTTTGCCTTTCGCAGTGATATATTGAAACCATCGCAGGCTTTAGTATGAAATATATATTTAGGGAATACATTTGTTTTACTACCTTGCCAATACTCCTCGCTCGCTGCAGATAGCGAAACTGTAGAACTGTATCCCTGTATATTTTTTATAGCTTCAAAATATATGTAGATGAAAGTTGGAACTCTGTCCATTAGACGTGATTCACTGTGTACATTCTCTCAGGTTACACTCACCGGTGTGTGTTTAACGCAGCATGCCGAACAGAGAAATGCACTTCTCGTTGATGATGTTGATGATGGAGGGGAGGAAATGATATCCTCCCTCCCGTTCCCTCCTGGCTCCATATGGCTGGCTGGCGGGCTGGAGAATTCCCGTCGCCATGGTTACAGGCACGAGATTGCATTCGAGTCGTCATCTCGAGTTAGGCCAACGGAAATTGAATATTTTCTCTCTTCTCCCGTCTCCCCAGGCAGGGAGTGTGCGTGTATGTGTGGGTGTACGGGGGAGGCAGGGAGAGCAAACTAAAAGGGGGGTAGAATTCTCATTTCCTAGGAGCTCTTGCCTCCCCTCAGTATACACTCCTCCCCTTACCCAGTTCACTCTTTGAATACAGATCTACCCTTCAAGGTATACACGCTACAGTTTCATTTAGAAAGCCACATATTTCATAACAAGAATGGAAGACATAGCTGTCAGGACAGGGGCCAGCTATGGTTAAATCCCAGCCCTCTTCACTTGCTATAAAATATTCAGAATCCCCTCCATGATGCAACAGCGACAAAATGAAATTGAAACAGTAGGCTACTAGAAACTTGAAGTAATAACTTACCAGTAAATAACTTTATACCAAAATATGCTGGTTGGTTTCTTAGTTTAGGGGCTGCGACAACGTGGCCATGTAGCCCCGTGTACTTTAGGTGTGTGTAGAATCTGTCTGATAACCGGTATTGATTGTGATGACTCTATTAGTGTCTGTAATCTGTTTTAATTCAAGTGAGGGCTGCAGACGATAATTTCAAGCAGTTCCTACTTTTCCTACCAAATGCTACCGTCCACGACACCTAGCTTGCGGACTTGGCTACTAGATGCCATCGCGGTCACCACTTGGCAATGAACGTTGGAACTAATGTAGCGTTATCAATTCTAACCTACAAATTTTGGCTTCACACAAGTGTAGTTGGTGGAAGGTTCTCTTTCATGCTATAAATCTATGACATGGGACCGCCGGCTTTACTTCCCCTCCCAAGGAAGGCATACCGAGGGACTTTTATCGCTCTTAAAAAATCCGATGACTTCGACTGGGTTTGAACCTGCGACCTTCGGCATAGAAGCTCAGCTTGCTACCAACTACGTCACGGAAGCCGTCAATATAAATTTTTCGTACAAACAGGTTTGGTGTGATATTCCTAGGCACCCGGGAGCATGCGATTCATCAGGTCATGATGAGCCGAAAGACGTAAAAACCATATAGTGAAATGTACGAGGTTCAGGAGTAACCACGAGGAAAAGTCTGTCACACTCGGTAACACCGTTTGTGTGTCTACTGAAAAAGAAAAAAAAAAAAAAAAAAAAAACGCGTGGCGCTACAGCCCATGAAAGGCCTAAGCCTACCAAGCAACCATTGCCCAGCCATTTAGCCTGCAGTTTATGGGGTGACGCTTGGTCAGCACGTCGGGTTCCCTCGGCCTTAATCTTAGTGTCCATGACCAGGGCGCTGCCTAACTGTCAGAGAGCTACTCAATTGTCCTCACGAGGTTGAGCCTACTACTTTGTGTTAACTCGGAACTTAAAACGTGAAAAACTGGTTTCGTAACACACGCTCAAGTATATGGGGCTACAGGCTCACGATGTTGCAAATGAATCAACAACAACAAGCACTGTGATGCATAAACCTGCACTCCAGAGGTTTGGGTTCAGCTAAGAAATTTCATTCTGATCTGGGCTGGAACGAGGTGCATTCACCCTTGCCAGGCAAAACTAAGACGAAGAGGGTTTGATTCATTCTTCAGCCATTCAACAAGTGCTTCTCCGTAGTTTCCCATTTCTAGGCCTACTCCTGGCAACTGCATCTAAATTAAGGTCACGACTACTTCCTTCCTTAAGCCATAACGAATAGAATATAAAGTGTGATCTCTTCTCCCTCAATAGCATGTAATGAATACGGATCGGGTTGGCACTCGTCGCTACGCAGCGCTACAGTCGATTTGAGATTGTTGATTTCCACATATGTTTATGTGTTTATGTCCGATATTTTAAGTATTTAATCGATCGGAGTGTTTTGGTGGTGTTCTGTGCAAACGTTTATTGATATACAAGTGCTTGCACTATTACTTCATAGTATTAATACCTGAAATGCTATTGTAGGAAGCATTAACTGAAATGGAATTTAATTTCTTGCCGTGTGTTGACGTTATCTTCGTGTGTTAATTTTATTGTTATTTAATGTAAATAAACAGCAGTTTAACCCTTACATTTTCATGAGTGCTTAATGTGAGTAGTGAAGATGCCTTGCTCTATTGTACCAGGATGCAGATCTAGCTGTGGGGACTGTAAAGAGGTCAGACGGTTTTGCAAACCTCCTAAAGATGAGGAACGTTTTATCAAGTGCAAAGGGGACATACCAGGGAAGGATAGGGAACTTACTTAAAAGTCCTACATCTGTGATGCTCACTTTTCAGAAGATTTAATTGTTAAATTTGACAAACTTGTGATAGAAGGGAAGGAAGTAGTACTTCTCCCAAGAACCAACTGGCGATTGAAAGACTATTCTGTTCCACATATATTTCCTAATTTGTCTAAGTATTTGTCCGGCATGGTGTAAATAAAAATGCTCTTGATGCCATTAAAGACTACTTCTGTGAAGAAAGGGATGAGAATAAAAAGGCAATGAGTTAAAAAACATATACTTACCGTAATGCTGAAGGAGGCGTGATCAGTTTTAGGCAATAGCCTACTCTATGAAGGGGTCATAACTATGCCTTCTATGTCTGTTTAATGTTAAGTTCTTCTGAAATGATGGTAGTTTACTGATTTTGGTGTTTGTGGAGTGAAATTTATGGTTATTATTGATTTGTATAGTAATCTACGGTAAAGTTGAAAGTTGCGTTCGTACGGCTTTTTTTTCTGTGTTGCAAGTCTGTTAAGGGAATGTAAAATGTGTAACAATGTGAAGAAATCCTTTCTGATAGCGAGGTTAATTTTTCCGTTAATTTACCGATAGCTGGTAAAACTAATTGCATTTTGAACTTGCTCTCTGTCTTCGCTTATTGTCGAAACTGGACTATTACAGGAGACGACTTATTAAATTATAATTGGGCACAGTAAAGTAAGTGGAGATGTCGAACTTATTAGCGCCTATGAGGATATCTTGCGGTGTTTTAACATGTAAAACAGGTCGCAAGGTTTTAAAAGTCTCGTAAGCGCCAATGCTAACTTACATCACAGATCGGAGCCAGCGCTGCTCTGCGGCGGACCAGGCGTACTAGGCCAGTGATATCACTTCTTATTCTATTCGTTATGCTTAAGCCTTGGCCCAGTTAAAATACACACACTAATAAGCCTACAGGTGTCACAATTTCCCCCGTGGCACGTATAGCCACACAGATACGCTCTAACCTACTGGCTGCCTAGTGCAATAAGCTCCATATGCTCTGTGAACTTGTGGGATGAGGGAAAGAGGCAGGCGGGAAGAGAAGAGCCTGTCAACAGCTCACCGTGTTATCTGGCATTCCTGTCTATTCCAATACTGCTAACATAGGGCCGGGGTGTTGAGAATGAATGAGTGAGTCACCGACCAATGTATTTGGTTCTGTTACTACGCACGGTCCGGGAGCCCAGCACATCTGTCATTATATAGCGTCATCGTCCACAATCCACATTCCTCACAGGTTGACGGAGCTTGGACCCGAGCAGTAGCTTGGCAAGATCAAATGAAGCCCTGAATGAGGGCGCTGTCGGCACAAGCAAGCGAAGGAGTGAGGGCAGGAAAGCACGTGGTGGGTGGGGGGAGAGAGTGACACCATTGGTCTTCACGTGCGCGCTACCCAGCGCCAGTTGGTTTCTGTGCTAGTCACGTCTTGCCACGGCAGCAAATAGCAGTAGATCCAGCAACATGACTACAGAGGCAAGGGGAAGCCTAGTAGTTCACATATTTTCCCGGGCTTCAGATGAACATGACGCGCTGTTACTCCTAAAGGGCCTTGGTCTACCAAGCAACCTCTGCCCATTCCTGGTGGCCTATAGATTGTGGGCTACCGTGTGGTCAACACGTTGGGTCCCCTCGGCCATTAATCCTAGTTTTCACCACCGGGGTGCTGCTTCTCTTATCAAACAGCTACTTTATTGTCCTCACGAGGCTGATCGAAACCCGTTATAGCCCTCATGAAACCGAGATTCGAACCCATGGCCTCTCGGTGAGAGACAGGCGCGCAGCCCCAACCACACGGGGCCGGCTAGCCATCACATTAACTTAGGTTTTCAGACAAATTCTGCACACACCCAAGTACATGGCGCTACATGCTCACGATTTCACAAATTAATTAATTAACAACATCAACAAACACTGTGATGCATAAACACAATAACATGCCATGGACGTGTAACCAACTGATATCTACAATGTGAAGGCCAGTCTTGTGGAGGGGGAGAGTATAGTGCAACCACATTTCTGTCCCTTCCCCGCTTGCACATGCGGCATTTGTCGCAACGTTGCCAGTCTGATACAGAGAATGGTCTACCACAATGTGATTACAGGTGCATGTATTTTCGGAAGAACCACTAGCCTCGCACTGATCCAACCCGGAGATCATTTCTGCGTTTGTTTGTGCAAACACAAAGTAATAGACCTCCTCGTTGCGTAGTGGCTGGCATTCTTGGCTTTCACTGCAGAGGCCCGGGTTCAATTCCCAGCTCTGCCAAGAAATTAAATTCTGGTCTGAGGGTTGCAACAGGGTACACTCAGCTTCGTGAGACAAAACTTAGGAAAGGTGGGTTCTAATTCTCATTTCTTCTATCCTACAAATACATTTCCGCGATTTCTCACTTTCACTCCAGGTAAATGACGTGATGATTCCTAACTTACGGCCACGGCCACCTCATATCCAATCCTAGTCTCAATTAAAAATATGTACATTATTAAGGGCGCAATAACACAGCATAGCATCCAAATCCTACGAATACCAAATTATGCTACATAGAGCTCATGATCACAATGCCGCAAGTCCATAAATGAACGAACAACAAATAATAAAATAATAATAATAATAATGTTATTGGTTTTACGTCCCTTTTAACTACCCTGGCTTTTAGAGACGCCAGGGTGCCGGAATTTTGCCCCGAAGGGGATCTTTAACGTGCCAGTAAATGTACTGACACGGTTCCCTCGCATTTGCGCACCCTCAAATGCCAGCTGACTGCGCCAGGTTTCGAACCTGCAACCTTGGGCTCAGCAAGCGAGAACGTTACCCCTGAGCCACGCAGCCAGACAACATAATAAAATAACAAACGCTGTTACTCATTATTTATTCTTATTAGTAATATAATAATAATAATAATAATTATTATTATTATTATTGTACTTTCTAGAGGCTTCCATGAACGTTTTAACCCTCAGAATGAGAGTTCTGATGGGTTTACAGAAAATTGCCAAATAAGGTTTTTAAAAAGTCACCAAGTACACAAGTAGCATAAACAAAAGTCGCTCCTATTGTATGTTGTCAATGGGGAATATATATTTTTTTTACTGCTAAAGAGAGTTTAAATAGTAGCCTAATTAAATTCCTATCTAACAATACTCAATTTAAAATATTTCATCGCCAAATTTCCGTAAAAATCGCTAGATCTAGCGACAAAATTGCTAAGTTGGCATCATTAGTTACACTCACTCTCCATCAAAGACGCTAGAGAATAGTAAGTCTACAACGTGTTTTATGTCACGTCGGTTCCTCGACATTTCCTCATATTCCTTCATATTGCTTATTCTAAGACGCTCTGTATCAAGGCCCCATGCTGTGTTCAATTGATGAGACCTTGAGGATAAATTGTTTTCCCTCCTGGCCAATAGATGTGATAGAGACATTAATAGGCAGCCCGCTAAGAACTTAACAGTCTATCTGTTGAATGAAATGTTAAATTGATTGTTATTTCTCATCTTTCTCCCCATTATTCATTTTATTAGTCTACTACGAGATGTTTATTACTCCCGAGCCAACGCCAACATAATCAGTGTTTATGACGCCATCTTGCGAGCAATAAATCGTTTAACAGAAGTGTAGTGCGCTAGCGTACGGAACTCCAAGTCACGATGAATGGAGGCTCTCCACTTCAAACACGGGCAGCCTCACGAACCTAAGACCTTCGCTAACTCTCAAGACACAAAAAATAACCTTTCATAAATTAATTTGAACGCCTCCTGCGAACTCGCTGCTTCAAATGTATCAAATAATAATAATAATAATAATAATAATAATAATAATAATAATAATAATAATAACAATAATAATAATGCAAAAAATAATAATATAGTGACGTGTGTTCAAAAACCTATCAAAAGTTTTTAAAACACCCCACCACTTAAAATTAAAAGATTTTCCTAATTTCCTCTCGATCCTTGAGATTGGGAAAACCTAATTCAGCCAAGTCCTTCGCTGCCTGTTTGTATCAATTGGGCCTTGTTGCCTTTTTCTGCAAAAAAAAAAAAAAACGTATGGATTTTATGTGTTAACCGAGTTGGGTCCATTCTATCCAAATGTCCCATGAATTGGATCCTTCTCATAGGGATTGTGTCTGTGATTTTGGTAATTTTCAAATAGACGTCAACATTAGGTTTTGGAGGGTGAATTCCGTCTTTGATTCTTGGTCCCAAAATATTTCGTATGATTTAGCGTTCCTTAATCTCGAATTGATTTCTCAGTGTTTAATTTAATTTATTATTATTATTATTATTAGACTATTATTATTATTATCATCGTCATTCTCAGATCATTGTCTGCAAAAATGCAAAGCAATTATGCAGATTGAATCAAATCTTAATCATCACCAATGTGATGTGAGATGTTTCTGGCGACTGCTAATGAAGAGAAGAGACGGGTTAGTAGGGCACATACTAAGACACCCAGGAATAGCAAGCTTAGTTATGGAAGGAAGTGTCGAGGACAAGAACTGTAGGGGTAGACCAAGGTTAGAATATGTTAAACAGATTGCCTCGGATGTAGGGTGTGGTAGCTATGTAGAGATGAAACGATTAGCTCAGGACAGGGAGGCATGGAGGGCTGCATCAAACCAGACAAAAGACTGAAGACTTAAACAACAACAACATTAACACTTTCCTCCCCAGACAACACTCCACACGCGACGGTACTTGTAGCTCACGCAATGGGTGTTCGTATAGAAGCAGCTACAAAACTCTGACGAGCCGAACATGTCCTCAGACACACCCGGCACTAAAAGCCATACGAAAAAAAAATCAACCTTCCATGATGCAAGTTTCAGGCATAGACCTAAGATCTCTCACAACATACAAACAAGAGCCATAACAAGTAGCTACTAAATATGTAAAACCTTTATGTATAGCCTGGTTTCAAGAGACTAAATTACTTACCAGCACTAATTAATGAACTACCACCTGGTTTGTCGAGCATGAACAGCAAACAACTACAGTAGCTAAACGTCGCATTAAAACTATTACCTAAATAAACATTAACCCTTAACATAAACTTATTATTATAGTGTAACTATTTGTCTTTAATTATTTATATTAATATTTTTCTCATTATCAACTAACATGTTAAATCAAATAATATATATAAAATTAAAAAAAGAAAAACAGAAAACAAAACAAAATTTAAAAACGTCAATAATTATGATTAAAATATCTTCTTCTTAGTCGTTTACCCTCCAGGTTGGTGGAACCCACGGACTCAGCGAGGGAACTCACCACTACCGCCTCTACGGGCAGTGTCCTAGAGCTGGGAACATCGAATCGGAGTGGATACAACTGGTGAGGTGTGATTGGCACCTCGTCCAGGCGGCCTCACCTGCAAAGCGAACAGGGGCCTCATGAGGGAAGGTAATGGATGGTCAGGATGGATAGGCAAGGACGATGGTAGGAGGTGGCCGTGGCCTTGAAGAAGGTACCATCCCGGCATTTGCCCGAAGACGAAGTGGGAAACCACGGAAAACCACTTCGAGGATGGCTGAGGTGGGAATCGAACCCCCTCTACTCATTTGGAACACCCGAGGCTGAGTAGACCCCGTTCCAGTCCTCATACCACTTTTCTAATTTCGTGGCAGAGCCGGGAATCGAACCCAGGACCTCCGGGATGGCAGATAACCATGCTGACCGCTACGCTACCGAGGCGACATATGATTAAAATATATAAATTTAAAAATAAAAATTTGCACGCACTATTGTATTGAAATACAATCTGTATAAATGTTGTGAATAATATTTAAAATGTCTCACAGATAATCTGTTCTGGATTTGCCGTCAGATTCGTGAGGCATATCACATTAATGTAATAAATAAATTAAAATAAATTAAATTAAATTATTAACATCATACATTATTACTATTATTATTATTATTATTGTTATTATTACAATTATTATCTATTATTAGGTCTACCAGGAACTTATAAAGAGTTGAAACATAGAAGAGCGTTGAAAAGAATCGTATATCATGGAGTGTCATGTTGTTCCAGCGTATCAAACATACAATGTCCGCCAGATTGTGATCTTAACCACGCACATAAAGCCCGCAGGCTCATCTCCCCGCACAGATGGCTATCTTCACACACAATTACAACTCGCTCTATGAATTGCTGGGGTGTGAATGTCACGTCGCATAATGACATCGTAAAACACAATTCCGGAAAAAGCACAGATATTCTTTGTGTATGAAAAAATAATGAAAAAATGCGGATGCTGTTGAGATCTTTATTATCGTTGCAGTCGGTAGTGCGCAGACTCAAATGTCTGTGAGGATTTGTTTGGTGACCACCTTGTGGTGTAGCGGCTAGCATTCTTGGCTGAGGACCGGGTTCAATTTCCGATTTTGGCTAGATATTTTAATTCTGGTCTGAGGGTTGTAACGGGGTACACTTAGCCTCATGAAGGCAGATTTGAGAAGAAGTGGGTTCCATTCCTTCCTCAGCCATCCTGTAAGTGGATTTTCGTCGTTTATGGTAGGGTAGGTAGTACTCTTAATAGAGTAATTTCAATTATCGAATAATCCATTAATCGATGCAGAAAAATCGATTATTGTTACAAATAACGAATAATCTGTTGTTGTTGTTTGAGTCTTCAGTCTATTGACTGGTTTGATGCAGCCCTCCATGCCTCCCTGTCTTGAGCTAATCGTTGCATATCTACATAGCTACCACACCCAACATCTGAGGCAATCTGTTTAACATACTCTAACCTTGGTCTACCCCTACAGTTCTTGTCCTCGACCCTTCTTTCCATAACTAGGCCTAAGCTTGCTATTCCTGGGTGTCTTAGTACGTGTCCTACCAACCTATCTGTTCTCTTCATTAGCAGTCGCCAGAAACATCTCTCCTCTCCCATTAATCTTAATACCTCTTCGTTTGTAACTCTATCTACCCAACTGATCTTCATCATTCTCCTGTAACACCACATTTCAAACGCTTCAATTCTCCTCTTTTCTGCTGCACCAATAGTCCAAGTTTCACTTCCATAGAATGCCACGCTCCAGACAAAGGCCTTCAAAAATGACTTCCTAATACCTAAATCTATATTCGATGTCAACAGATTCCTTTTCTGTAGAAATGCTTTCCTTCCCTGATTTAACCTACTTTTTATATCCTCTTTGCTTCCTAAGTAACAGAAGTCTCGTACTTCCTTTAGTTTTTCACATGCCAATTTGATGTCCATAGAGGTTTCGGATTTATTTCGGCTGCATTCCAATATTTTTGTTTTACATTTATTCATTTTCATCATAATAATCTATTGTGCGTTTAATCGATTAATCCATGAATCGGATGGTCGAATAATTAAATAATTATTCATAATGTTGAATTTTGGGCTTATGCCGTGTTTTATTATATTAAAATTCGACGCGTTTCGAAAGAAACCCTGTCTTTCTTCGTCAGGAATAATCTGCAATACGACAAATGATTGCTAAGAGAAAGCAACAAAGAACATTTAGAAGGTGCCCAAAGATGGACGCTATTATAGCCCCATTTTAGGGACAATGGAAAGCAGGGTTCTGATATTAGGTAGCCAGGATTCACTGAGATTGTAGCCGGTGTCCCAGTTGAAATTATCTGGTTGTTTACGTACTTAAACCGCCTCCCTGATGATTCTGGGACGATATTGCTTTATACGGGCAAGAACATCCACTCCTTGGAACATGTCATCATGACCAGGTGTTAATGCATGATCGGTAACAGCTGATTTATCAGGTTGAATGAGCCTGATACATCTATTATGTTCCTTAATGCGAGTGCATATTGTTCTCGAAGTCAGCCCGATGTAAACCTTGCCACAAGTACAGGGAACTCTGCAGATACCCGGTTGTTGCAATTTAGGCAAACTGTCCTTAGTTGGTCGCAGGAGTTGCCTAATCTTAACAGAAGTTCCAAATACAGTCCGTATGTTGTACCGACGTAGCATTTTAGCAATACGATCCGTCTTGTTATGTATGTACGGTAGGTAAGCAGTTCCTCTTACATCTCTTTTCTCAACTGACGTCCTATTATTATTTGTTGGATTCAGAACCGTAGAAATCAAAGCCTTGCTATAACCGTTGCTCTCAAAGGTGGTTCGCAAGGTATTAATTTCTTCTTGTAAAGAAGACACTTCACAAATCCTCTTAGCCCTGGTAGTTAGAGTTGTAAGGATACCATGTTTCTGGGCAGGGTGATGGTGAGAATTTGCTCTAACTACCAGAAGAAATTAATACCTTACGAACCACCTTTGAGAGCAACGGTTATAGCAAGGTTTTGATTTCTACGGTTCTGAATCCAACTAATAATAATAGGACGTCAGTTGAGAAAAGAGATGTAAGAGGAACTGCTTACCTACCGTACATACATAACACGACGGATCGTATTGCTAAAATCCTACGTCGGTACAACGTACGGACTGTATTTGGAACTTCTGTTAAGATTAGGCAACTCCTGCGACCAACTAAGAACAGTTTGCCTAAATTGCAACAACCGGGTATCTACAGAGTTCCCTGTACTTGTGGCAAGGTTTACATCGGGCAGACTTCGAGAACAATATGTACCCGTATTAAGGAACATAATAGATGTATCAGGCTCATTCTACCTGATAAATCAGCTGTTACCGATCATGCATTAACACCTGGCCATGATGACATGTTCCAAGGAGTGGATATTCTTGCCCGTATAAAGCAATATCGTCCCAGAATCATCAGGGAGGCGGTTGCAATACGTAAACACCCAGATAATGTCAACCGCGACATCGGCTACAATCTCAGTGAATCCTGGCTCCCTATTATCAGAACCCTGAGAAAGTAATTCACTGCTGCTTTCCGTTGTCCCTAAAATGGGGCTATAATGTCGTCCATCTTTGGGCTCCTTCTATATGTTCTTTGTTGCTTTCTATTAGCAATCATTTGTCGTATTGCAGATTATTCCTGACGAAGAAAGACATGGTTTCTTTCGAAACGCGTCGAATTTTAATATAATAAAACACGGCATAAGCCCAAAATTCAACATTATGAATAGTAACACGGGCCGTGAAAATCTAAATGATAAAATTAAATAATTGTTTTGTCGATTAACCGGCGACCTGCGCTCGTTTAACTACGCTCTTCCTATGCCCAAGATCGTGGGTTCAAAACCGGCCGAAGTCGTCGGATGTTTCTAAGAGCTTTAAAAATCCCTCTGAATTCCTTCGGAGGGGAAGTAAAGCCGGCGGTCCCATGTCATAGATTTATGGCATGAAAAAGAACCTTCCACTAACTATACTCGTGTAAGTTAACATTTGTAGGTTAGTTTGATGACGCTATATTAGTTACAACGTTCGCCGCCAGGTGATGATTGCGATGGCATTTAGTAGCCACGTCCACAGCTAGGTGTCGTGGACGGTAGCATTTGGTAGCAAAAGTAGGAACTACTTGAAAAATAATCGTCTGCAGTCCATCTACCTGAATCACAGTTAACACACACTAATTCAGCCATTACCATTATCACCGGTCAACAGACAAATTCTACACACACCCAAAGTACACGGGGCTACATGACCGCGTTGTCGCAGCCCTCTAACTACGCTCTCACAAAAGCAAAACAGACAATTAATTAATTAAAATATATTGTAGGCCCTATCATATATTTTTTTCTTTGTGAAACCTATGCTAAAATATAGTACAGTAAAACAAAAATGGCCCTGTCCTCAATTGTAAACATTGAACAAGAGTTCAAAATCTTTGCTAAAATCCCTTGGTTTTCTTTTTTTAGAAACTCTTCCCAATTTGAAAAAGATGGTATACCATCTTTTTGGAAGCCTTCATAGGGCGGTTAAGGCTGCTTGAGCTTTTAGTTCTCGCAGCCAAGTGGTTCAGTTGCACCTAATATAAAGGGAGGTGGCGCGCAGTTAGTCACTCCTGTGGGGGTCCGGGCGGGGACACCAAGAGCCCGCCGATGAGCCAGCTTTGTGTCCTAATCGAAACCCCACACAAGTCACGGCACAAACCTAGAAGAATTGCTGAGTTTTAATTCACTGGCCGTGAAAGCCAATATACCATCTTTTTGGAAGCATTCATAGGGAGGTTAAGACTGCTTGAGCTTTTAGTTCTCGCAGTCAAGTGGTGCAGTTGCACCTTATATAAAGGGAGCTGGCGCGCAGTTCGTCACTCCTGTGGGGGTCCGGGCGGGGACACCAAGAGCCCGCCGATGAGCCAGCTTGGTGTCCTAGGCGAAACCCCACACAAGACACGGCACAAACCTAGAAGAATTGCTGAGTTTCTTCCCAATATGATTGGTGTTTGTCCTTCCACTGTCACTGACTCTTATTTGGTTATTATTAACATAAACAAGGAAGGACACTTTGTATATTTAGGCAAAAAGTAACTTCTATAGATTTCTATACATCATTCCGAAAATAAGCGTAAATCAACTTAATCGATGACCTCTCATTGAAACTTTTTTACTGCGTTGCCACTTTGGCTTGGTAGACTTATCTGATTAGCGACTGTTTCAATCACTTCAATAGCTCGTTACGATAGAAGTTAACGACTCAAAATGGTTTCAAACGTATACACATAAAATAACACAAAACGCATCACTATAGAAGTGTAATAGGTTAACGGAATAAAAATAGCCTATAGGCCTTCTTGGTTTAAATAATAACGACGCATTAAAAAGTTTAATAAAACATTATGCGGCTTAATAATATTGTGAGTTCTGTTGTAGACTTCAAAGGTCTAATTGTTTATCCAATAAGCCTAAAATAAGGCTAAGTTCGTTCATTCATTTACTTTATTTGCAAATGGGGGTAATTTCCCGGTGGTAAATTGTACACTGAAAATTACCAACAATAATATTAAACACACTTAAAATGTACACAAGTCACGATTTGCGAACTATAGTAATTACATAGTAGTATTTACACAAAATTTCAGCCTTCTCTTAAACACATCAATATGTTTGGGGAAAGGCTCTAAGACTGTGGCAGGTAATGAGTTCCAATTATTATCAATACCACGGTTAATGAAAGAATATTTCCCATAATCTGTACGCTGCGGTCAGCCCTTAACTTTATGTGGATGATCTGCCCTGCTCAAGTAGATGGAATTTCCAAGACGTTTGCTTTGTTCTCCCCATGCTGACCGATTAGTGTAAGTGTTAAACATAGCGTCCTTCTATCTTCCAGTGATTCCCATCCTAGTTTTTCTATTATTCAAGTAACACTACTTCTAGGATTAAAATCGTTGAGCACAAACCTAGCAGCTTTCATTCGTACCATCTCCAGCTCATTGATGAGCCCTTCTTGATATGGGTCCCAAACCACTGATCCGTATTCCAAGATTGGCCTCACCAGGGTCAAATATCCTAATTATTTTTGGGGTGGAACTATTGCCTTTTAATATCCTCACCTCGCTGTTCCGATCCTTAAAACTCTAATAACTATCTACCTTACATCGTCACTACAAGATCTGATGATGTTCACTTAACGAACGAAAATGGTCATTCAATTTTGCCTCTCTCATCGGCTGCTTAGGATCAGACTGACGTAACTACAAAATACTATTTTGAGATATTGCTTTTCTACTTTTGTGCAACGAACAACGTTTAAGAAATATTATTTCAGAATGAAAATACATACAATTGTCTGTTTTTGTGACCAATTTGTGAATTACTCTATTTTATATCAACCCAAGTTATGTTCGTTATAGCTAAACGTAACTTTCTGTATTTCTCACCAAAATTATATAACATTCTCCCTACTAAATTAAAAGAATTTAAAGGAAATCATGCAAACCTGGAGATGCATATGAACCATTTTCTCAGAGAAAACAAAATTAAAATTGAAAATATACGTAATGTGCCCGTAATTACCTACCATTACCTGCTGCATCCCACGAAGACTGCCGGATCGTAGAACCTGAAAATCCCCGGCTAGAAAAACCACCAGGTCCTACTCACTAGTGAATGGGATAATAGGGCACAAATACACATAACAAGGTAGTATTATGAAAGACCATGGACACAAAAGCAAAAGTAGCTCAGAGAACATGATATTAAAAAGCACCTCGGAAACGTGGAATACCCTGAAATACCCAGCGATGTTCTTCATAATACCACCTTCCTCCACCTCTGAAAAGCAGCACGCCATCAAGATTTTAACTAAAAAAAAACATTCATAAAAGTAAACATGAAACAAGAAAATCCTAGCATTCAAAAGAATGCCCAAAAACACCCCTCCAATAGGGTAATGCTATCGGAATATCAACAAGGAACCGCCTCGTGTCCAACTTGTCACGTCAAAAATATCTATACAACAACTTATATCTTGTACAATCCTAAATAAAATTATTTTAGGTTGTCGCACACCCTAACACATTTTATAGTTAATTCGCAAATGTATAATACATACAACATATCAAAATTGTCAAATTATTCAATGATTTACTTATTTACATAAACTATAATTCATATTAATGCATATCGTATGCAATCTTGTTTTATTAACCATATGTTAATATTTTATAAGTTATTTATCTCATAAATAACCTGGTTTTATCATTGACTTGTCTTATTACTTGCCTTGGCTTGTTGCATCCTAACAATTCATTTTAATCCAATTATATTAGTTTAAATTTGTCATAAGCACATTTAAATCCAACGAGCAATAAAGCTAATTGAAAGGTTTGATTGTCCACTCCATGTGTATTATTTTAGAACAATCAATAAATTAATAATGTTGGCATTTATATTACCTTTATCAAAGATAATCTATCCATCTGTAATGATTCTAGTGCAATATTATTCTCGGAGTGATTGTAGCAGTGAGACATTGAAACATCTGTGATCAAACAGCTGATCTCACATCCTATCATAAGGATTAATTAAATAATTATTCGACGACGTAGATTTTCATAAAAATCTGTAATAATTGGCTCTCACTGGCTCAATTCCTACAATAAATTTTCTATTTAACAGTTTCATCTCTGTTAATCATAATCTAATAATAATTCTATCACTACCCACTGGTATGCTGAATGATAATGTACACCTAAATGTGGTGACCTCCTATTATATACCTTAATCAAAGGTCTGTATCACTCATCAGTGATCACAAAAATACAGAATAAATTGTTTAACCTCATATTATACTGCACAAAACTAATATTCAATCTTCCTAGTTAAACCTGAATTAAATAACTGCGTGGAATCATATTCAAAATGGTATAAAATATCCTGACTATATTAAAGTCTTGCCTTAAAATATTTCATTACAAATCATGTCCTATTACTATTTTATATATACTTTCATAAAGTCTAATCTGGGAAATTGCGTATAAAAGATATTTGCTGCTCGTCAAAATATCTCCAATCAAACGAGAAATCGATAATAGTAATAATGTCATTAAATCTGAAATTACAAAATGCACACAAAACACGTGGCTTACTCAAAGTGAAATTTGATCAATTCAAAATAAAACCCAACACTCATTCAGAGAGACTCAACATGTTTAACAATGCCCCCTACGCCATGAATCTCAGTTAACACAATTAAGTCAAAGTCTAATTGATTCATTAGGACGCACTGTGAACATATTTTGCCTCTCAGAAACAAAGGGAAGTCCGTACAAGAATAACTGAACAAAAATCTTAATAAGACCTGACTTCAGAAACACTTTGTGTCGAAGCGGCGTAAGAAAAGTTCGTTAATTGTATGTTCATTCAGATATTTAATTATGTCAATGTTAACGCACAGTGAGTGTTTAATAAACCACTCTAATCAGCTATATACATTTTATAGTTCGGTCAAAAATCACCAACACGTGTGAAAAACACATAAAATAGTTCCAAAACCACTTGGAACTGTAAATGTCTCCTATAATTTGTCTTCTCGGCATTGAAAATATGCATGTTATTACTACTAAATTAAGCCAAAATAATTGCCACAATATTAAACAAATGGATGCGTTTATTTACCATTAACCAAAATCCGGGTAGGCAGAAGGTAAGAAACGACAAGATGTCGAGCTTAGACCCCTGTCCAACCATACTACAAATCGAAAACAAAGTATGGCGATTATTGTTACTCTACAATACCCCGCTAAGCCACTACTAATAAACTGAGTATCTTCTACCATCAGCCACGTTCCGTTGCGATGTCAAAAGGATATAGTAATATGCCATGGTAAACATCTCCCATCTTATCCAAGGCACGATCTTCATTCTCCAACGATCCCGGGTCTCGAACCAGGAGCTCGATCATCACCAAGCCCACTCACGTCAGATTGACCGTACGTCCCTGCTGAGCGATGGCATTTCGACAAACGATTACGAACACGCATCTTTCGGTTGAAGTAAAACAGTTTATGGCAGCGAGCAAGCATTCGCTTTTAACCATGTGTGACACTCGTCTCTCTTAGAGGTACGTAAAACATTTTCACAATATCAAGTTGTCTGGAACAGGAAGTCGTGTTCCCAGACCACATGTTGCGTTATGGGCACCTTATGAGAAAACTCCGCTGCACTACGATTATAGTGCTTGCGTCAGGGGTTTAGCCAAATATTACTATACACATATAAATGTCATTGCATATTCCCCCTAATGTCTGATCGTCCAACAGAATTCACGGGAAATATACTGTTTCTCTCTCTAAAGAACTGTGCATGAATTACAGCCTGTTCTAAAGACACACTCAACAGGTATATAACGAGAATGGTCCCGCATGGGCTGAAAATACACAATGGCTTCCAGCCACACACGCTTCACTGCGCTGAAAGTATCGTTCCGCGTGGTAAGAAAACGTGAAATGTTTCAGCTCATATGTAGGAGCTTTGCTTACGATGTGAAAATACTCGTACACCATATTCATATACTTAAAATGCACAGTCTATTCGTTAAGTTCATTGTTCTGAATATTTACGGTTCGTGTAAAATACTTCTCGGTACACGATATCACTTCAAAGACACTCCCGTAATCCATAGATAGTTTCGACTTGAATTCACATAATGATCTGTCTACTCCACTCCTGCCTCACTACGCACGTCAACTCTTACCCCCTCCCCGGGGTATCCTAGCTCGACGTTTCTCTCCGATAGAGTGCAATATAATCATTTCTATATAATACAGGCTTTTTATAATGCAATAAATACCTGTATACACTTTCTAGCATTCTGACATGATGTTTAGCCTCAATCATACTGCGTAAAATACTCTATTTAGCCATAATGTTCAATTCATTTCCTGAATGCAGGTGTCGAGGTTTTCTTGACGACACGAAGGTCCACTATGTCTTGACTCCATTCTTTTCTAGCGACTTGCTTCGAGCAATTTCGCGCATTCTCGGTTACCTTCGGCTTCCTTCCCAAGCACGCCAAAGACGTAGTGGTAGCCACCATATGTTCCTACACGGAATACCGTTCGAAACTCATCAACTAGAGGCGCGCGAGCTATGAAATAATGGTACAGTACCGTAGTTGAGCCTACAAGTTTAAACAAACGCAATTTCAATTTTCCTTCTAATTGATTATTTTTAGTACATATGCTAAAAATATACATAGAACGCGTTATTCGACTAAGTCATTATACGATTTTAAGAAATAGTAATCAATGATATGCTAAGGTTGCATCTTTTAGTGGCATATTACGTGATTGCTCTTCCTGCTCTGTGTAAATTCGATATCCTATTTCGACCTGTCTTTATCATATTAAAATAATAGAATATAATTTAATAATAGTAAAATTACAGGTTAAACCAATGAGTGGGAATTGTAAGGAAATTCATTAAATATGTACAGCCTTTCTGAATTTTGTTAAGTTTGTGTATTTGTAACGATTAAATAAATAATAATTTCAAAATTGGTTTAAGCTAATATTACCCATTTTAATTTGGATACAATCATGTTGACCAACTGAAAAGCATTTAATTTAATTTACTAATGGCAACATTGAAAAATGTCTTTCTACACGATAACGTCGACGCCACAGAATCTTATATACGGTATTAAAATAGTTTTCAAAAAATTTCACCCTTTACTAAAACTGAAATATCTCGAGAAGTATTTGCGCTACGACGACGTTTGTTGTCTTAAAATGTAATGCCCGTCAAGCACCGTCGATTGATAACCACCTTACTTGATTATAACATTCGAGTATTAAAATAATTGCGAATATTACTTCCTTCAAGGTCTCACGAAAATAGAATCGAATGACTTGACGGACATATTGTCGCTAGGCGACAACGACTAACACTGTATCATGATATTCAACGCCACCCCAATAATAAATCTAATTTGATATTAACAGAGAGTTCCCGAATTACATCATGATATCGTTAACTTCCACCTGCTCCACTCGGGCGCTAATGTCGTATGTATCCATACATGATATCGTTAGGTTCTACCTGTTCCACTCGGGCGCTAATGTCGCATGTTTCCATACAATAAGTAGAAGGGGATTCTGTGCACATAATTTAATTAAAACTTCTCAAAGAATGGATTACTTTGAGACTGAAATGCTCATGCACAATCAGCAGCCATTTTGCTAATGACACTGTCTTGTCAACATCTCTTTGAATGATAACAAATACTGTATACGAAAGACAACTAATTTCACGATGATGTCGCTACAATCGAATGTTCGAACCGCCATTTTGTATTGTGTATCCGATCTTTCTGTTATATAATCTTTGGTCTCACCAGCTACAAACTGTCTTCTTTTCGTTTCATCATTCGTCCTTATAGGTTGTGTGCTCAATCAATAGAATGAATCATATTATGATGAATGAGAGGCGACACTCAATTACAAATGTTATAAAGATTAAAGGTGACGGTAATTGTCTGTTCAGGTCATTGGCATATTGTGAGTACAACAATCAGAGTTTATTTACACAGGTTAGAAAGTGAATTGGAAAACATGTTACAGACAAGAGGAATAAATATTCTTCCTTTATTGTTGGCAACAGCGATATGTACGAAACTGCTATCAATTCGACCCATGATTACAAAATGTATATGTCTATGAATGGTGTTCATGGAGGTCATGTTGAGTTAGTTGTCGCTGCTCAAGTTTGCAAAATGGATATTTATTTGTGGATTACTAATGTCGTATGGAAGGTGACCGGTTAAAATATATACGTCATCAACAAACGAAGTTACGAGTTGATACATATGCCGATTTAGCAGACGCCTTGCATGTACGAGCAGAAAATGAAAATCTCAGAGTCGGTCGTATTGTAGTTTTGCCATCTTCTTTTACAGGTAGCCCAAGAAAAATATTGCAAAATTATCAGGATACGATGGCGATAGTGAGGAAGTTTGGAAAGCCAGATTTATTCATTACGTTCACCTATACTGCGGGCTGGCCAGAAATACTTAACAGCATTCATATCTGGGAAACGGCTAATAATAGCCTTGATATTGAAGTGAGAGGTTTCCATTGCAAAGTAAAGGAATTGCTACGATTGATTAATGTTAAGGAAATTTTCGGTAAAAGCATATCTATATACAGTGGAATTCCAAAAACGAGGTCTCCCGCACATCCATTTACGCTTAACATTAACGGAAGATTGTTAGTTTCGAGAAATTTCTGACATTGATAGTGTGGTGTCAGCCGAAATACCAGATCTCGGGGATGAAGCGCTATACGAGTTGGTAAGGCGTCATATGGTACATGGTCCTCGCGGATCTTTGAATCCTTCTTCAGTCTGTATGAAAGATGGCGTATGTAAGAAAGATTTCCCTAAACAGTTTCAGGAAGAGACCAAAGATAATGCCAATCGTTATCCTTCGTATAGGAGAAGAAATAAAGGACGGATTATTATAAAAACAATTCGAGGCATTGACATTGAAATCGATAGTCGATTCATTGTTCCCTACAATCCATTTATTTTACTTTACTTGCAAGCTCATATTAATGTTGAAATATGCTCAAGTGTTCGGAGTGTTAAATACATCCACAAATATCTTATATATTAATATCCACAAGTATGTGTATAAAGGTCATGACTGCTGCATTGTTAAAATATGTCCAGAAGGCGAAACGGTGAACTACGATGAAATAACTTCTTTCCTAAATGCTAGATATGTTGGTCCAACAGAAGCCGCAGTCAGGATAATTTCATTTCACGTGCATGAACAGTCACATTCTATCGTGCGATTACCAGTTCACTTGCCAAACTTGCAAAATATCTATTTTAAAAATGATAACGCTCCTGATATTTTACTTCAAGCACAGTTGCGCAACACGGAATTACAAGCGCGGTTCAAGAATCAAGATTCGCAAGCGAGAAGTCCGTATATATATCCTGAAACACCAGTACATTACGTCTGGAATAACAGCAATTGCCAGTGGCAAAAAAGAAAAAAATGTTTCAAAAACTATAGGCAGAATGTATATGTTTCGCCTACAGAAACAGAAAGGTATTATTTACGCTTGTTATTGCTTCACGTCATAGGTGCTACCAGCTTCCAGGATCTACGAACATACAAAGCAATTGTCTATTCTACTTTTAAAGAAACAGCTAAGGAGCGAGGTTTGCTGATTGACGATTCTGAATTCGGATGCCTTCTCAGTTACGACAACTGTTTTCTTACATATGTATCTTTCAGACCCCTTCATATGTAAGATAGTTATGGGACATTTTCAAGAATTCATTATCAGAAGATTATCTGCAGTTTCACGAACCTAACATTGCTTATCAGTTCACTCTTATACATATTTCTAATACATTAAAGCTCCATTGTCTTCCCATTACTTCTCTCGAATTGCCAGCTATTATTGATAATTTCCTCAGACAAATTTACCAATGAATTATCCAAAACTTAATGAGGATCAATTAAGTCGGATGATAAACCAAGCAAATGGAAACCAAATGGCTATAATTACAGAAATTTTGGGGTTAGTACGGCAATGAAAGGATGAGTAATGCATATTTCATTGACGGTCCAGGGGGCAACGGGAAAACATTTCTTTACCAATGCTTGATTCACAGTTGCACAAATTTGGGGTTAAATGTAGTTTCTGTTGCATGGACTGGTGTTGCAGCAATGTTACTACCTCAGGGGAGCACTGTACACAGCCAGTTCCAGTTACCTCCACATTTACATGAAAGTTCTGTATCAGGAATAAAAGTTAACAGCAAGGAAGCCTTTTATATTCGTTCTGCAAAACTTATCATCTGAGATGAAGTCCCTATGGCTAATAAGCAAGCGTTGATGTGTGTAAATCGGTTGCTCATGGACATCATGAATAACGACATGCCTTTCGGAGGAAAAATTATCATCTTAGCAGGAGATTTTAGGCAGGTATTGCCTGTTGTGCCTCACGCATCTAAAGCAGCATCAGTCCAAATGTCAGTAAGGTTCTCTCCTTTGTGGCCATTATTCAAAATTTTTAAACTCAACATAAATATGCGAGCGGATCAAGATAAACGTGACTTTCCAAACTTCTTGATACAAATTGGTAACGGTGAATACCCTCACGTCGATGGAGAAAGTTCAGAATTAGTCCCACGCAGAAAAATATTTCACGCTTTTCAAAAATAGCGATTTTAGCACCTAAAAATGAACGTTGTAAAGAAATCAATGACAAAGTTTTAGACCTAATCCCAGGATCATCGAGAACTTACATCAGTGTGAATAATTTGATTACTGAAGATGAGAGTGAACTACAATTCCCAATAGAATTTTTAGACAGCATAGGCATAAGTGGATTGCCACCTCATATCCTTCGACTAAAAGAAGGCTCAATTGTGATTTTGTTGAGAAATATTAATGTTACCCAAGGTCTGTTGAACGGTACTAGACTGTTGGTTTGGAAGATGCATGACAATTGCTTACACCTGGAAATTATTACTGGCGTAAATGTTGGAAACAATGTCCTGCTCCCTCGCCTTGACCTTACGCCATCAGATACTTCTATGCCATTTTCCTTCAAAAGGAGGCAGTTTCCAGTATGTTTGGCTTTTTGTATAACTATCAATAAAGCTCAAGGTCAAACACTAGATCAAGTAGGCATTTATTTACCTCAACCGGTGTTTAGCCACGGACAACTTTACTGTATGCCGCACTATCGCGAGCAAAATCCTTTCATGACGTTAAAGTTCAAATAGAACCAAAAGGCAAGCGAACAGCAGATGTCGAATGGAAGGAAGTACTATTAGAATTTTGAAACGAATGTTGCGGAGGAGCACAGACATCAGCAAACGGGGCACAGATTAAATAACAATTATACAAGGACGTCCGCATCCCTAATACGATAACTGTCCTGTGGTAATGGTAAAAAAATCTATTGTCCTACATCGGTAATTACTATCCTACATCCTGTTATTTCATTCTCTCAGTTCTATAACAAAGATATACTCAATCAAATTTACAGCTTAATAAATATTAATTCCTTCTGTGTGAGTTATCTTTTCATTTCTCATCAATCACCTTTACTATCTGTAGGGATGGAGGCGATAGCTGTCTTTACAGAGAGATGTGCAAATTATTAGATTCAAAGTCAGTTTTCCAAAATTGCATTTATACTTTTCACGGTTTAATGCACTAAGTATGTTTACAAGGCGATGAAATTACTTCAAATGTTTAACCAAGACTCCTAATTATATTTTCATTTAAGAAACTCAAATTTAAATGATTTTTTAGAATTTCCACTAGCAGAGGAGCCTTGCAAATGCAAAATGCCACACGTTTCGTTTTTATTACTTCACTCTACTTTACGTGTGAATTTAGAGCGGAGGGATTTGGGGTATTTTAACTGATGAACGCTATTGAACTATTCAAAGATTCATGAACTATGCATTGAAGTCACCTGACTTTAATTCTAAAGTCAATGAGAAATTGAAAACGGACCCAGCTCAGATATCCCTCGGAATCCAATAATCTGAAAGTTTCCAGACGCAATTCCTTATGGGAAAAGTTGTAATTCCACGGGAGAGGAAACACTACTAAGTAGGACTACAAAAGAAGTTGGTCAATAAAATGATTTTGAATAAAAGTAATTATGACTAATTAAAATTATTTATTTAATTCTATTAATTTGCACACCTCTATATGTTAACCAAGAGTTACATCTCTAAATTCAAATATAAGAGACCCATCTTTTATTTTAAATTTATACCATTGTTCATAAGTAGACAAAACACCAAATTGTACCGCTTTAGCCTTAAATTGTGTGGATATCTCTATCTACTTAGTATAAAACAAAGTTCCCAATTCTTGGATGTAACGGGTAATCTCGAGAGCAACTTGATGGATTTTGATGCGGTTTTCACCATTCTGTAAAGGATTTCTCGATGAAGGATTAGGTAGAGAAACATTTATTTATGACCAAATGAAGCCGAGCATTTACGATTTCAGTGAATTGAGTTGAAGAAAAACTTAACGTCCATGTGTCTTTTAAGCTTAAACTGGATAAACCGTTAAAAATATCGATATTCTCTGAGAATTGCTCAGCATGAAATGTTCTGCAAGAAAGTCCGCGACAGCTCCCACATCGACCACTGTAAGTGGTTTTTACGTTTTCATTTCTTCCAGCAATCTCCATTCAGTGGAAATTTAAATTATTAGCTTCAGAGTGAGTTTACGAGCTTGCGAGCAACCTATCACCCTAGCTTCAGCCAGCATCAAACTGCCGAGTCGTGTCGAGTTAATTCTTCAGAGAAGAATATAGCTTATGCGTTTGGAGTTAGCTGTTCACCTCGGTCTGACGTCCGTGTGCCTTTTAAGCCTACGCAGGGTTAAAAGTGGGACACACACACACAGAGGACAGGCAGACACCCACACATTTGGTCTCATAAGTCTACTTCATCATTTACCCAAATGCGAAGGTACCGTAATGTGCCCGTTTAGACCGGAGTCCGCACGACCACATATGCATTTTACCAAGAATCAGTCAGCACGAGAGTCAAAATATCCCGGAGCGCCAGATGGGTTAAAGCTAATCGCAAAAAACGACATCAAATGAAAAAAAATGCTTTACTGATTTTTGGCTCAATGCAACAATAAGGATAGAAGGAGATTCAACTGGGCATAACACATCATGTAAAATTATCTCATTTTATTCTGAAGTTAAAATTGACTGCAAAATAATAATGCTCAAAGCGGCATCATTCACGTGTGGCGACCCACATCACTATTTACACAATGTACAGAAATTTTTCAACACATTGGACAATTATCTTTGGAAACACAAGTCTGATTATCAGTCCTGTAGACTGTGTTCCAAAATTAAATCCATTAATTATGATTAAATCCAGTTCAAATTTAATTGTCTTTACTGGAAATATCGTAGTTCACTGATTGAATTTTTACATAATATTAACACTCGTAGAATAATTGTTCGTAGAATTTTTAACTTTCACTTGTTTTTCCAGTTCCAAAAAAATATTGTCAAAAAAAATATTATTATCTTTGAATCAACACAGATTATGTACACATATTAATAACATCTGAAAAGTATTTGACCTTTGAGCATAGCATCGAAGAACTTGTGCGGAGCACAACAAAATTAAATGTTTTACTGACATTAAACATTTCGAGAAGTGACTCGATTATGAACTTCAAGTTCCTAACAAAATATATGATTTCTGAATCATCAACTTGATTAATAAATTGTTGGACCATTCAACTATTCGATTCTCCACTTGGAATCATCATTAAGAAAAATATTTATATTTGTGGCCCTTTTAGTAACTTTCACAACTTGCAATTCTTCGACAGAATGCGGAAATAAGAATTGTAGCTTCATAATAAATTCATTTAGTTCATGGCACAAGGATTGAAAATATCCTTCAAATTATTCGTGGTTATAGAATTATTTTTTAATTGGCAGTGGCCCATTCTATTATTTGTGTAAGAACACAACATTCCAACAACAACGGCAAAAGTCTTCCTCTGAAGAAGAATAAAATACTATCATGACAAATCCGGGTTCTAGCAAAATCAAAGTCTAAATGGAATCCGTAAACAAGGTTGAAATAAGAACTGATGGTTTTTAAGAAATAACCTTCGGGTCATTCATACGACGCAATGTGTAGTTCCAACACTCCCTTAACACTGACTGAGTCATCGAACCGGCTATTTGATTGATGCTCTAATAAAAACCTCCTCATTCCTGCGACTTAAACATGCGCACCTGGGAATGGCATTTCAACTACTCCACACACATAAATTTTCTTCCCAAAATTTATACAATAAATCAAGCCTCTGCTTGTTATCAACACTGGAAGATTAATAAACTTACAAGTTTATTTTATTTTACCATTCAGTTCAACCCGTGAATTTACCATACTTATGATAATCTTTATTTCACTTTCGAATGTGTATTTACGTCATGATTTTATATAAATACAAAAATATCCTAATTTGATACAAATATCATTTGCTTCCCGTTTCATGCCTCTCCGTGTTATCTGAAAAATATACTTTGCTCATTGCAAATATTAACTGTTCAACCAGAACTGTAATGTTGGTTGAATGCGGGCATGCGCTAACCACTCTCCTTCGGAAAATCTCCTGTTCCAAACTAGAAATGATTAAACTACTTCATAGGCTCTCTCTCAATAAATGTGATTATTAGAAAATATAAGATCCAAGAATTATTTAGAAAAATTATGAAAATCATTATTATTATTATTAGTGGATTATTATTATTATTATTATTATTATTATTATTATTATTATTATTATTATTTATATTAAATGTGTTTAATTATTATTTCATTATGTGAGAATCCACATGTTCGATTCTTCGAATATGGATAAAATATCCATCTCTCAACAAAAATAAATATTAACTTTACAGTTACATCGGTTGTTTTCCGTGATTACCCAAAAAATATGAAACATTCAAATAAATGCTCGTTCTGCTCGGTCATCGATCCTAAACTGTTCTGAGTGCTTAAAATACTCAGAATAACTCTAATATGTCTTGCGTAAATCATTGCAAGATTTAAATACGAAGAAAAAAATAAATGTGTTGGTTATCTGCAGAAAAAATAGTTTGTTCCAATTAGCTAGGCATAATATAAAGTCAAAATGTGGCTTACATTTCTTGATGGTCTTGAAGCGTAGTGAACCTGGTCTGTACCAGATTTATCCAGATACATGCCCTGTCGGACAAGCACGTATAATTCTTGTATCGGCAGCCATTATATACCCACAATCTGTCTAACACGACATAGTGGAGATATTACTTGAAGTTTGAAGTAACTGCTGATCCATATTAATGTTGACTTCTATTAAGTCCATAGCAGTTTGCTTAAATGGGGTCAGATCTAAGTGATCTATTCTCAAATATGTCAGTTGTAACATAACTCACGGTAATCTTTTCAGTACAAGAAAACACTGACAGTCTAAACCAATCAACGGCTGTTCTGAAGATCGTTCCCTGGGCATGGCTTCACACCATCTACCATGCGCGAAGCAACATGTAGTTTCCCTGCGTTGGCTAATGAACAACACCGTGATAGACTGGCCTTCAATATACTGAAAGATCGGAGTGGTTATCTAGTTACAATTATGAAACTGACTAAATTGGACTAAAATATCCAAGTACTGAATGAATATTACTGGACTGTGACAAAGTATTTTCTAGACAAAGTCTAGCATATGTCCATGAAGAAATAAAATATTTCACCAGTGTCCGTCGAAAAATAATCACCTTAGTGATTCTCCCTTGCCGGAAACTTACTAAGTTCCACTTGTAGCGCAGCACTTTTGTGACTATCACAACTTTGAAAATAACTTCTGCGTAGATCCGGCAACCATGTGCCTTGGCTCAGCGTAGTAGCACCTTGCTAGGCAAGAGCTTGATTCGAAGTGAGCTAATGATGCTTGTGCCGGCCGGCTTTTATTCAAAACGGTCAGGGTCACGCCGCATTACGCTGAAATATGGAAATCCTCATATCTCTGGTATCCCTGGTCCGATTTACTTGATACTAAGTGCATTCTCTTTCATTTGGCCGTGCCAGTAATCTGATCCAAGTCTCAAGTCTCTACTCCATGGCTAACTATTTAATCAATAAATAGCCTCGACCTCTGCTATTACTCGCTACGTCACTTGACATGCTCTTGGCTGTAAATTCTTTCCATTTCCTTCTGGAAGCAATGTAGCGCGATATTCAAATATCTCAACTTTCAAAAGCGGCTGTAGCCTTTCCCTTGATATCTAGGTGTCTGAATCTTGGAATACCCATTCCTAGAGTTGGGCACAGTAAATGTCTGTTCAGGTCACTAGCATGAAGGCATGCAAATGTCATACGGACAGAAGTGCTGTAGGATTTTTGAAGTGAATGCTGCGGAGCAGCACGGGTCTTCTAGTTTCTTTTTATTTCACAAAATGACTATACAGGTCTTCAATGTAATCTCAATTCATCTCAATAATAGCGACCCAGCGATTCGGAAAATATGGTATTCCCGTTAGGACACCATCCCTGTTGATCTCGGAGTTGGTTATTCAGCACCCATTCGTACCATTGCCATACCTAGTATTCTTAAAGCTATTTTAAGGTGTGTTTTAGTTTTCATTCTAACGGCGCGATATTATTTCTGGTTGTATTTTTTTGTTTGGCATGTAATGTTTTGAATTTGTTCTTGTACTTACTTCATATTCTACTAGGCCATGTGTGATGTGTTTATAAATACTTTAGCAAATAGGTTAGCAAAAAGTATTTGGATACCAGTTTGATATACCACAGGATTGTTTACTAAACTGTAGAACGTGCCAATGGCCGCTAGCACCATCTACCGTACGTAATAAGACTATCCCTAACAGCCCTTAAAGAATGAATTATACTGAGTGATTCGTAACACTTGAATTAGATTTCTTCGATTTAATCTGTTTTCTTGTTATGAGAAAACAACTTATTATTAACAGGAAAGCGCACGCATGTGCATAACCTAGATTTACTATAGTTTGGTCCTTGTCATAATCGCACAGTGATTTCTGGTTATTTTTAGCCTACTTTTCACATTTTGCAAAAATGAGGAAAAAGTAGACTTATGAGATCGGGAAAATGTGTGTCTGTCTGCCTGTCTGTCTGTCTGTCTGTCCTTCTGTCTGTCATGTCTGGCTGTGTGTGTGTCCCCCCCCCCTATCAACTCCTAAACGGCTGCAGCAATCGAAACAAAAATTGGTAGGAGTAAAGATCTATACCTGAATATCTCACGGCCATATTTGAAAATGATGTCAGTGCTACCAACTGCTGAAAAATCGCAATTGAAATTTGAGCTCCATGTTGGATATCTTGGAAGGTATGAATCGAAGCTATTTCAAAATTGGCACACGTATAGATAATAATATTGCAGTTTAATTTTCAGTAGGCCATACATGGCAGTGTTACCAAAATAATTATAAGCCTGATGATAGGTCCAAATTTTAAATTCATATAACTCCTACACTATCAATTGGATTTCAACCAAATTTCGTATGTGCTATGTGTACATAAACATATATGACTGAGCGTATTCTTAAGAGCCACCAGGGCTGCCAACTGTTGATGATTGCTCTCTCTTTTTTTAATCCAAATACTAATATATCAGAAAGTATGCAAGCCGACAGCTTTAAACTATGCACACGTATAGTACCTGACATTCTATATTAATTTGGAGTAACTTATATACGTCAGTGCTAACAACATGATTCTAAGCCTGCTGAGAGGTCCAACTTTAAATACATGTAACTTCTATACTATCATTTGGATTTCAACCAAATTTCGTGTGTACTATGTGTACCATAACAGATATGACTATGCCGAGTCTTAAGAGTAACCAGAGCTGCCAACTGTTAATAAATACTGTCTCTATTTTTGTTACCCTGATATAAATATATCAGAAAGTATGCAAGCCAACAGCTCTTAACTTTGCACACGTATAGTACCTGGCATTCTAGATTAATTTGAAGTAACTAATATAGGCCTATGCCAGTGCTGCCAACATGATTCTAAACCTGCTGATAGGTCTAATTTTAAAATGTATGTAGCTTCTATACTAACTAATGGATTTCATTCAATATTGACACAACAATAGATCATATTATTTCAGATTATTTCTCACCAATACAGGTATGTCATTGTTGCCAACATGATTTTACGCGCGCTGTTAGATCCAATGTTTAATTGCATGCAACGTCCATGCTATCCATTGGACTTCAACCAAATTTTGTATTCTGTACCTTAAGAGATGAAACTAAGCACATATTTAGTCACCAGGCCTGCCAACTGTAGTTCTCTATTAGGCTACATTATGCCAGGTATACAGTATTTCGAACTAATTAGAAATTTCGATATTTCCAACTTAATTTCGTCATTATTCTAGATACATCCTTATTGATTAATCATTGGCATGAATCTTAAATTTTAAGAAAAGTAGGCTCTTTAGTTCGTCACGGAACTTCTTGTTACATCGTTTGATGCGATTTATGTCACAGAACTGGTCACATAACGAGCACACGCAGAGTTCATTTGGGGTGTGGTAGGACATGTTTTTACTTATTTTATGGTGGTACCTTTGGACTACTAACTTTATCACCACATGTCTTAGTTTCTGATTAGCGTTTGTTCAGTTCCGGTTGATCATGGCATTCGTGCTGTATAATTCTTGCGGGATGTCTTCTCTCTGCTAGGTGCGCTTTAGAATTTTTTGAGGAAGGACGCTGTAATTTTGTCCTTATTTCTTCGACGAGGAAGGGTTCCCGTGCTAATTCATATGTTAGGCGGGAGCGCGTGTATTTTGAGTTGGCCATTCAGGTTTTCAGGAATTGGGCTTTAACTTTTTCGATGGTGGCCAGATCTCAACTGAAGTGGTTGATTATGCATCGGAAGCAGGCTACGCCCGTACTAAAGCAGTGACATTCTTTGGTTGACTGGTCTTTGTTGATTTGCTGTGCTATAAACTAGGAGCATTTCTCTAATAATACACCAAGGAAGTGCTGACCAAATGAAACACAAAGTGAGCCACTGTGGGCAGCCCGCGCTCACGGTCTCCCACGCCGCGAGAGGACGGATGCACGGCGCCAGCATAAGTAATGGCAACGGCCACCCTCGTTGTACACTAGCTTCCAAGGCTACAATGCCTCTTTCACTCGGGAATAAAAACACACTTACTAAATCAAGATACTTCGCAGTGTGGTTGAACACTGTAATGCATTTATTAGAACACTGTACATACATACATAATAATAATAATAATAATAATAATAATAATAATAATAATAATAATAATAATAATAATGCCCGTTGCTCACGGTAAGATTTTCCTTAAAAAAATTATTGTACAATAATTTAATTTTATAAAATTTCTGTTGCTCACGGTCAAATTCAAGTTTTATAAAACCTTTGATAAAACTTTCCATAAAATAGGACATGTTCTATTCCGTAAAATTAATTTTACGAAACGAACCAATCAGGGAAGCTGACATGAAGATGATGCTGGCGCCACGTGGTGAGAAGATTGTGAAGCTCGCTTGTAAATAAACACTTCGAAAATTGCAGGCTCCGGCTGGACTATATAAGGAAGCTGTTAGTGGTTTACTGGACGAGTACCAGAAATATCAGTGTTTGTATGAGGTTAAAACGCCCATATACCACAATAGAAATGCAAGAAGGGAGGCAGAAATCTCATTCGCCGAATATGTTTCACAAATTCGACCGAACGCAAGCCAGGCTGATGTGAAGGCGAAGATAAACGGGCTTCGAACTCACTTGCAGTCTCATTTCAGGAGAAATGGCTTACCTCATGTTAGTGTCCTGTCGAGTAATTTTGGGACCAACAAGATATAGGAGTTTTTTTAAACTGATTTCCTCCATTCTTAGAAAATTCGTATGTGAATTCTGATCTTCTAACCTCAACTCATTTTCGACCAAGGACAGCATTCCTCTACTCTTCTCTTCTTTTTATCCATTCTCGAGTCCAGGACTTCCTAGCATTTCTTTTCTTCCTTTTTACCACTGTACGACATATAATTGTAGCTAAAGCAGCAATTTTTGCTTTGTTTGTTGGAGCCATACTCTCAAACCAATGTGTGTTGAACAGCTGACTCATGGTTCAGAAGTTTATCGGTAGATGGCGATCCTGATACATCCACGGATATTATAAAATAATCTTACCGTGAACAATACAGCTTGCTTTCGTTTTTTTTTTTATAAAATTAGTTGTAAAATAAATTTTAAGAAACATTTTACCGTGAGCAACGAGCATAATAATAATAATAATAATAATAATAATAATAATAATAATAATAATAATAATAATAATAATAATAATAATAATAATATCGTTTGGCCTCGGATGCCGGGTGCAATCTTTGTTATTTGACACCCAGAGGGCAGCTTTCATGTCCAATTTTGTAGTTCCTTGAAGCACTATGAAAGTCAAGGAGGTTAGATATCTGAGCTCCTTGACACTATAGCGCTTTCTGGTAGAGAAATGAGGAACTTTGTCTTGGCAGAAAATCCCGAGATTAATTTTGCCATTATGAACTCGGCGTACTGAATTCAAATGGGATCTTTACCATGCCAACATCGTGTGACATGCGTGTCGTGATTTTTCCCGCCTTTTAAAACTCACTTACCACGGCCAGGAGCGAACCTGCAAGCTGGGGGGGGGGTTAGTAATCCGACACGATAACCACTCACCCACCGTGGCAAGCACTGTACATAAATACATAATAGACTATAACGACTAAGTTCTCTTTAGAGGAGACAGAAAAGAAGGACATTTTCTCCGTACACCAAAATGCATAGATATGTGGATGTTTTTCTGACTTTCGAGCTTCTTGAAAAACATAGTACTTTTCTGCATTGGTAGTTGTAGAGGAAAATGGCGTATCGAGAATAAATGACCTCGCTGTTCCGCCACTTAAAACAACAATAACTAACTAATAACCAGGCCCACTAATGAATGTATGAAACTCTTCCTTCTTCGTACGTTTGCGTTCATCATAAATTTTACATTCTTCGGTGTTCAACATTGTACGAAACACATAAATTCGTATCGAAATAAACAATACGTAAGTAAGACACGTAACTAAGAGCTTGCATTCTTATAGTAACGTATAGATAACAACTTGGCCTTATATACATAAGTGACAAACACTGGTTGCCATGGTTCCCATGGTTTCCATAGCGTCGGGAAGTTGTGGACACTAATTCCAGACAAACTCCCAGCGCAAATACACATCAATATCAAAACCTAACATTCTGTAGTAGTGTGCAGAAGTCGTCGGATTTTTTAAGAGCGTTAATAATCCCTCAGTATGCCTTCCTTTGGAGGGGAAGTAAAGCCGGTGCCCCATGTCATAGATTTTTTGGCATGTAAACAACCTTCCACTAACCATAATTGTGTAAAGCTAAATTCGTAGGTAGATTAGATTAACGCTCTATTACTTTCCAATGTTCGCCACCAGGTGCCGGTTGCGGTGGTGTCTAGTAGCCAACTTCGCAGCTAGGTGTCGTTGACGGTAGCATTTGATAGCAAACGTACGAACTATTTGAAATTAATCGTCTGAGGTCCTTACCTGAATTACAAATAACACACGCTAATACAGCCATCACAATTAACACCGGTTATCAGACAGATTCTACACACCCTAAGTACATGGGGCTACATGACCGCGTTGTCGCAGTCCCTAAAGCTCTACCCACAATGCGCTGTCGGCAGACGGTAGTGGGCAAACGGCAGACTGTAGTTGAAGGCTGACCCGTGCTCTCTTATGGTGTCATTCACAATGTGATGTTGCATGTCGGTAGTAGATAGTTGACAATCGACAGCGTGTAGTCGGCTGTCGCCAAATTTATCTTTGACAGCCCGGACAGCCAACTGCTTATTTAAGAGCCAATCAGAAAAGATCACAAGTTGGCGTCACTTTGTCGTCATCAGCTGTGTAGTTGACTAGTTGTATTCGCGGTATATTCTTCGCATAATTGCAGTATATAAAAAGATGATGACTGTACTAACCTTGGGATAGAAGATATATTCATTGATCTTGTGAGGGAACGCCGTTGGATGTATGACATGAGTGAGCCCAAGTATTTAAAAGTAAACTGTTCATTGATTATAATGTTTTCCTTTGTAGCAAATATAATGCAGCGGAAGGTAATGCCGAATGAGAGCTCATCGTACGAAAACATTTTCTAAAGTAGGGTCTACCGGTACTGAAATTAGCCAAAATACATTTTCTAATGACGAAAAATAAATTAGGAAATAATGTAGTAGATGTAATAGATTGAACGTGTTGGGAGCCCTTGGGCGTTCAATCAAAAATGACCAGCTACACAAAAACAATTCTGTTCTAAAATCAGTAGGCCTAATTCAGAGTTGGATTTGTTATTAATTATTTACAAGAGGGGATACTGGATGTACGAGTATTTTTCCTCAATTTTAACAATGCTGTACCAGTTAGCAGCAATAAAAATAAACCGTACCGCTCCAAGTCATCCATCCTTGCAAATTTTAGGTTAGGTTGTCGACAATTGACAACCTTCTCAATGAATAAATGAAAGTCAAGTTATTATTTACTCCTAGCATTTTAACGACTGCGCATTGTGGGTGGCTATGTTGTGAACTACCGACTTCTGACTTCATCGGCCGTCTGCCGTCTACCCTCTACCGTCTGCAGACAGCGCATTGTAGGTAGACCTTAAACTGAGGAACCAAGGCGTTCAACATAGTACGACACACAAATTCGTACCGAAACTAACAATACGTAGGCCTAACTACTTTAAAACACGTAACTAAGAGCTTGCGTTCTTATAGCAACGTATAGCCTAGATGACGATACTGGCCTAATATGCATAAGGCCTACTGTAGGTGACGATCACTCGCTGCCATGGTTGACAAGGTGTAGGGGAAATTGTTGACACTAATTCCAGACAAACTCCCAGCGCAAATACACATCCATATCAAAGCCAAATCCTCCTGTAGTAGTATGCTCCATCCTCAAAACATTAATCACTACTATAAGTTGATTTCCACATAATAAATGGAGGTAAAAGCTGATAAGCTGAGCTTATTGAAACACTCTGTAGCCTACTTTTCTGCTTTGATAGTTGTAGAGGAAAATGGCGTATCGAGAATAAATGACCTCGCTGTTCCTCCCCTTAATATACAGTGAAAATATTAGGGATATTTCCTGCGGTGTGACCACCTAGTAGTGTAGTGGCTAGCATTCTTAACTATGATCCCTGGGGTCCAGGTTCAATTCCATGTCCTGTTAAGAAACGTCTACTCTAGGAAAATTCCAATATGGAAGCCACAGCCGCTTCCCTCCCAAGGACGTGGTAGCTGAGCGGTCAAGTTGTTTGTCTCTCTCTGGTAGGGGCCGATAACCTAGATGTTAGGCCCCTTAAAACAACAATTACCATCATCATTATGTTTGCCTCTCACCAACGAGGGCCGGGTTCTATTACCAGTCAATGTACGAGAGAATTTCGAAGTGAAATGCCATATCATGTGGTTCGTATTCCACGTAGAAAGGAGGTCCCATGGTTCAACATAGCGAGATTAACAGTCTCGTGAAACCACAAGCTTTCTTACTTTCCGCCTCCTTCTCAATCCTCACCTCAATTACAAATCCCCGCAATAATCCAGACAAATGTCCAAGCCGGATGGCGTACTTGGCTGTCGCCCCAGAGGTCCGGGTTCGTTTCCCGACTCTGTCAAGAAATTTAATTCTGGTCTGAGGGATGGAACGAGATCCACTCAGTCTCGTGAGGAGAAACTGGGAAGAGGCAAGTTTGATCCCTCCTCAGCAATCCTGGAAATGGTTGTCCGTGGTTTCCCTACTTCTACTCCAGGAAAATGCTGGGATGGTTCCTAACTTGAGGCTACGGTGGTTTCCTTCCAAATCCTCACCTTCATTACAAATACACACACTAATACAGTCATCACAATAACACAGGTTATCAGACAAAACTCACACTCACTCAAGTACACGGGGCTAAATGACCACAATGCCTAAGGCCCTCATATTAAACAACAACAAATGCCCAAGCCCCTTAAATGAAACAACAATAACAAAATTTTGTATTACATAAATAATTTGTAGATTAGTTTATTTTATTCTAAACTAGCAACCCACCCCGGCTTCACCCGGTATCTTTAATGGTTTACCCAGTATAAGCTTAAAGGCGCACGGACGTCAGGTCCCAGACACAATTCAGAAAAGCCGAGATGAACAGCGAAACTCCAAACACATTTAGCCGACTCTTCTCTGAAGACTTAACTCGACACGATTCGACAGTTTGATGCTGGCTGAAGCTGGGGTGATAGGCTCGCTAGCTCGTAAACTCGCTCTGACGCTAAAAATTTAAATTTACACTGAATGGGGATTGTTGAAAGAAAAGAAAACGTAAAAACACGTATAGTGGGCGATGTATTAAAGATAGAGATATGCTGTCGTGGATGTTTTCTCAGAACTGTTCATGCTGAACACTATAATAATAATAATAATAATAATAATAATAATAATAATAATAATAATAATAATAATAATAATAATAATAATATCATGTGGCCTCGGGTGCCGGGTGCAAGATTTGTAATTTGACACCCAGAGGGTAGCTTACATGTCGAATTTCCTTGTTCCTTCAATCACTATGAAAGTCAAGGAGGTTAGATATCTAAGCTCCTTGAGCACTATAGCGCTTTCTAGTAGAGAAATGAGGAACTTTGTGTTGGCGGAAACTCCCGAGATTAATTTTGCCATTATGAACACGGCCTACGGAATTCAAATGGGTTCTTTGACATGCCAACATCGTATGACATGTGTGTCATTTTTGCAGCCTTTCAAAAAATCACTTACCACAGTCAGGAGCGAACCTGCAGTCTTGGAGTTAGTAGACCGACACGCTATCCACTTACCCACCGTGGCAAGCTGAACACTTACACTCATAGTATATTTTTAACGGTTTACCCAGCGTAAACTTAAAATGCGCACAAACGGCAGGTTTTTCTTCGACTGAAACCGTTACTGCTCGGCTTCCTTTGGTCATAAATGAATGTTTTTCTACAGAAACCTTCCTCGAGAAATCATTTACAGAATGCTGAAAACTGCATCAAAATTCATCCTGTGGTTCTCGAGATTGCCCGTTACATCCAAGAAATGGGGACTTTGTTTTATAATAGCCTATGTAGAGATACGAATGGTCATGCCCTTCACGCCATTAGTTTTGGCACCAAACCATAACAAACGACGGACAGACAAACAGACAACGGAAAGTAAATTTAATAATAATGATATTGGTTTTACGTCCCTTTAACTACTCTGGCTTTTAGAGACGCCGGGGTGCCGGAATTTTTCCCCGAAGGGGATCTTTAACGTGCCAGTAAATCTACTGATACGGCTCCCGCACATTTGCGCACCCTCAAATGCCAGCTGACTGCGCCAGGATACGAACCTGCAACCTTGGGCCCAGCAAGCGAGAACGTTACCGCTGAGCCACGCAGCCAGTCGATGGGTAAATTTGGTCACTATACTGCTCTCCAGTGGCGGTCCGTGAAGGGGAGCTGCAGAGCTGCAGCCCCCCAGAGTATTTGACAATATCAATTTACACTTTGAACGTAACGGGGTGACGGTATAATTATACGGATCTCTGATAGGCGATTACAATTTTTCGCAAGTATAGGCTGGCTTGTAAATCCGCTTCCCCCCACGGCAGCTGCATCATCTGCAGCAGCTTAAGAACTTAAATCGCACTTCCTGAATCCACTTCTCCCATTGCCAAGGCAGGTCATTAAAGCCTCTTATTAGGGAGCTGCACTCCATGCAGCATCGATACGAAGTGCCAACACATCTTTGGAAACAATCGGATATACAGTTTACAAACAGCTCAAATAATGTACTGGCAGCGGTTAACTGCTCCTAATTCGTATTCAGAAAATTAGCAACTAATATTCTAATGCAATAAATTATAGATAGAATCATAATACTATCGCAAGGATAAGTTTAAATCGCAGCGGCTTTTGCTGTAACACGGCTATGTTTGTATCACTGAGTGGCAACATAATCATAAGTAGAAGCAGGAAGTAGGCGCTCACGGCATCTGTTAGGTTCTAGCAGAACTAAGTCCATCTCCATCCCTTGGCCAGTGAAAGCAAGGAGGGAGGCATTCAAACATTTCCATTACTGGCGCTATTTTCTTCAAGCACTTGTACAATCAGTCTTGCCAACGTGCGAATTATAGCTAAAGATTCTAAAGTAGTATGCTTGCGTGATTTTAACAAATACTTGCATATTATTTCACAGTAGATTTCGCCCTATTTTAATGATACCTAGCAATGTTCCTTGTTCTTACAAAACCGATTTATTTCAGACTAGTCTTAGAAAAAAGATCCGTTACTCCAGTGCTCTACACAGGCTGTGGAAGTTACCCCCTTGTCAACAACCGTAGTACGTGCTGTTGGAGTTTGTGTACGGTTGTGTGATTTGCTTGTGATTGTGTTTCAAGTGAATAATGAGTAACACTGTGCAATTTTTACAGTCGCTTCAATTTAGTAGTTTGACGCTTCACGAGAAATGTGATGTAAAGAGTAAGGGTAGGCCAACACCTGTATTAGACATCAAACAGTGTTCTACTAGCAGGCAGAAGCAATACACTAGGAGCTTCAATCCTGACGTGTATAAGAAATTTGATTGGCTGTGTGGTTGCGAGGTAAAGCATGCTTTATTTTGTTTTCCATGTATTTTGTTCGGTGGAGAATTCAGCTGGACTCAAAAGGGAATGACAGATCTTAGAAAACTGAGCGAAAAAATTCAGAAACACGCATCTTCCGGAACTCATTTAAATAACATGGTAAATTTTGCAGTGTTAGGGAAAGTGGATGTACAGAAAAGCTTAAGTTCGGCATATCAACAATCGGTTGAGCGTCATAACAATGAAGTAACTAGAAACAGGGAAATACTTTCAAAGTTAATAAACTGTATTAAGTTCTGCGGCTTTAATGAGTTAGCGCTACGCGGACATGATGAGAAAGCCGATTCAGACAACAAGGGCGTGTTTCTAAATTTAGTGCAATACACGAGTGAATTAGACTCCTGTTTTCAGAGTCATTTAGAAAGCTCGACAGCATTCAAAGGAACATCGAAAAGCATACAAAATGACTTGCTTAGTTGCATGCTGGAAGTATGTCGTGAAAGAATCTTAGCTGAAATTGAGGATGTAGATTTAATTTCTCTTCTTGCCGATGAAACTACCGATATCACTGAGAAGTTGCAGTTAGTGATTGTATTGCGATATTGCACTAATGAAGGCAAAGCAGTTGAAAGATTCTGGGGATTTTTTGAGCCAGCTGGTCAGGATGCAAGTTCAATATATGAATGCATTGTTTCTCAGCTACATATAATATTGAAAGACAACAAGGGAAAGTTAATTGCCCAGAGCTACGATGGAGCATCTGTGATGAGTGGCGCAATAAATGGCGTTCAGAAGCGAATCAGGGACGAATACATGAATGCCTTTTTTATCCACTGTTACGCCCATCAGCTGAACCTGATTATGGAAAGAGCCGCTAAGCAGAATACAAAAGCTCGAGTATTTTTTGCCAATTTGTTTGCTATCCCAGCATTCTTTTCGAGATCGTCGCACAGGACATCAGTTTTAGATTCGTGTGTGTCTAGGAGAATACCGTCTGCGGGAGCAACCAGGTGGAATTTTCGAGCTAGAACGGTGAACACTGTGTTTGAGAAAAAAGAAGCCCTAGAAGAATGTTTCACTGTGCTAGTCGAGTCAGATCGTTCGAGTGATATTACAGTTAACGAAGCTAGTTCTCTTCTTCGGACACTGGATGATCCAGAATTCAATTTCTGGCTCCGTTTCTTTCATTGCATCATGCCTCATGTGGACATTCTGTACCAACAATTACAGAGTCGTCAGATCGATGTACGGAAAGTGCGTAGCTGCGTTTCGAGTTTTGTTGAAACTGTCCAGAAAGTCCGAGACTCATTCCATTTGGATAACAACGCTGACGAGAGTGAACAACCTAGAAAGAGACGGAAGATCGGAGGAAGTCAAACGCGTATTGCTGCTGCAAGGGAAGTTTGTGACGTCATCAACAATCAAGTCACATCGCGGTTTCAATTTGTTGACCATTTAGTACTTTCTTCTCTTCTGCAAAACGAAAAATTTGAGATACATAAGAACTCATTTCCGGAAGGAGACTTACGAGCTACCGTACGTGTCTTTCCGATGCTCGAGCCGGACAAACTCAGGAACGAACTGACTATATTGTATCAAAGAGAAGAGTTTCGAAACATTGGTGGTGCTGTAAAACTTTTGAGTTTCCTTCTCACTGAAAACTTAGGTCCGTCATTTACAGAGGTCGTTAAACTGTTACGTATCGCTATCACCCTGCCTATGACTACCGCTGAACCAGAACGCTGCTTCTCGTGCCTCAAGAGGATCAAGACGTACCTCAGGAATGCCATGGGACAAGAAAGACTTACTGCACTTGGAATGCTGTCTATTGAGAAGGGTCTGATAAACAGCATACCGAATTTCAATAACCTTGTCATCGAAAAATTCGTCACGTTCAAGACTCGGCGCCTGGAGCTGATCTACAAATAAGGTAAGTTAATGCATGTGCATGCAGCCCCACCAACTACGATATAAGCGAGCCGCCACTGCTGCTCTCCGTATTAAATACAGTGTTTCACCCGAAAATTCAGAATGTTCAGACAGAAAACTTAAATTTTATTTTTAGAGTTAAACGTACTGTATCTAGATTTGATTGCTAAAATTTCAAAACCTTTCAGGGGAAACAGCATACCGTAAGTAGACTAATAACCAACCATAGGTCTATTGATAGCCTACTGATGAGAGCTGATTGAATGCTAGGCTAAAAAATGTAGCCGCCAAAACCGAAGCATCTCGTAGCCTGACTAAGGCTTAATGATATCTACCTTACCAAAGACATTAAGTCATGACTTTCCGAGCGCATAGAACAAAATAAGCCAATAAGTGAGTGATAATGACTACTTAATAAGAAAATAATAACGCAGATTCGAACACCTATAAAGTCACTCCTACAGTGTCTGAGTAGCAGGCAGATATTTTCCAGCACCAGGTAGTAAAAAGGTTGCCATGGCAACCGCAGCACGGCTGTATGTAGGGAAGTCCCCTTCCTCTCACCAACCGCTTCTCACCGCACGCACGATCAAATCAGCTCCCAAAGGTATTAATCTGTGAGATATACCATTTGATAAGCTAGCAAGGGAAGTATAAGGTAAGACAGGTCGAATTCTATCTTGAAACTTTGTGGACGCAATCGATGTACTATAAGATGACAAGGTGCAGAAAATCAGCTGCCAGATTGAACTGCAAGGCTCCGAAATCATGTGGCGAATCTCTAATATAAATCAATGGGAGGTAGCAAGTACCGTACATGTTGGAATGGACAGGCCTCACCACCCAAGCACTTAAGGCCAGTGGGAAGAAGCCGCACGCTCCAGTCAACATATACACTCCACATAGCTACTACTCCGAATGCCACATGGATGTCCAGCTCCTCCAGCCATCATGCCTGCGTACCAGAATGTCAGGTACGATTTCGGAGCCTTGCAGTTCAATCTGGCAGCTGATTTTCCACACGTTGTCCTATCATAGTACAACGATTGCGTCCACAAAGTTTCAAGCTAGGTTTCGACCTGTCTTACCTGATACTTCCCTTGCAAGTAGGTTTTCCTGTGTTGATATTTGCAAGGAAAATTTAGCTGTTGGAAATGGCACTAACATGCTTAGAACAGTTTATGCTGCCCCAATGGTACACAGTGCAGAATAAATGTGATTATTGTACTTTTTACCTGTAAGCCTATGTCTTGTTCTTCAATTTTCAAAATCTGGTCACCCTGGTTGACCACTGTGCTGTATATGTAAACATAATACTTCCTTTCCTCGCCTCTGAAGGGCACTTAGTGTTACACTGTTCTAATAAATGCTGATGGGTTTTGTGTTGCAGGCCGCAGCCTTGTTCTCTGATGAGCAGTTCCCTGTAATGCTTCAAGGTGTTTGGCGCCCTGGACAGAGGTCTGGCCCTCCCCCTCTCTAACAGGTGGGACTTTTATCGCATGCTTTATTGTAGAGCAGGGGTCTCCAATCCACGACCCACCAACGCAAATAATAGTCCAAACTGACTGCACTTCAGCTTGAATCGCGACGTAATTTCTTACAATTTAATCGCAATAAAATGTTAGAATAATTTAGGGTTCTTATTGCTACACACTCTCAGTCGTGCCATTAATCCCTCTTAACAATATGTTATTCAAATGACCGCGAGAGTTTGTTATTGTTGGTGGAAGTTTCTTACGAGTACTTAGCACAATAATTCTTAATAATTCCACGCCAATTAATGCAAATTAAGAAACAACTATTCAATTGTTGAACATATATTCAATTGTTCAATAGCTGTCCTTGTTTCGGCTTGACAATGATGCCTCCTTCAGCTACAAGTTCAGTTAAGAATATTACTTAAGATAAGCCCTTCATGCACTGTAGTGCCAGGGGTTATTTATTTGTTATAAAACAGAAATTGAACCACAAATTACCTTCATGCTGGAGTCTTAAAACCTTTTCACTTCTTTCTTTGAGGTACGTCGACGTTTCAAATTTATTTCTAATTTCTTTGTTTAGATACAAATAAGTCTGTAATTAATTTTTATTTCAATCTGTAGCACTTAGTGTGCACTAATTACAATTGCTTAGTCCGCTTATGCCTATGTGCGTTTCAAAAGGTAATTTTTTGAATTTTAATTGCTGTTTAAAATTAAAATTTAATTAAACAAGTAGGAAATCAAATCCATCCTGTCATGAAACCGAATTTTTTGCCCCTCAACGTTATCTTAAACATCCTATCTGGCCCCTAATAGAAGCATGTTTGGAGACCCCTGATGTAGATGCACGTGACATACAAATTCTAATGACACCACGGAAGAGCTCTGATACAAACTTCTGATGTTACTTCTGACAGCGCCGTTCAGATCCTACTGAGTTCGGAAGAAGCTTCACCTACTGTATGACTACGCACCAGCGTAGCCGAGTGGAATAAGGCGCGTGCTGCGACTGCAACGGCTAACTGCATTTTTGATCGTAAATGTTAAATTAATGACAATTTTGTTGTTATCTAAATTACCACCTTTCTACAAGGATACTTTGTAAATGTTACGATTCTAGATTCATACACTGGGTAGCTGTTTTTTTTAGCCTTTTGTCCGTGTGTGTGTGCTTAGGCTATGTAGGCCTATGTGTGTTCCCCACTAATAAAATCTAAACGGCTGGAGCGATGTCAATGAAAGGTCATAGTACTATATCGTCCGAGCCCGACCGTGTCCTTCAAATTTTAATACGACTCACCAATCCAACATGGCGGCTGTGCGAAATATTTCACCGGCATTCTATTTCTCCGAAACTACTACCAATGTCACCCTGAAATTTTGTACAGTGACAAAGGGCACTACTAGAAGTTCACCAATGTGAACAAAACGAACATGGCGGCCAAGCGAAGTTGAAACATTTAAATAGACTTTTCTCGTGATTTAACAATCCGAGCGCAGTGAAAGATGGTACAGCAAATGTCTATACACATTGTAATGCACTGACAATAATTTAGTTCAATTGTTTGCATAACCTCAAGATGGCGGCTGTGCAAAATTTTAAATTGAAGTTTTTATTTCTTGTGTCCTAATCATGCGATTGGAGTAAACGTTTAAATAATGAACCTAAGCAATAATCGTCATCTAATAGTACATAACTCTATGGTCTACATATATAAAAATCCAACATGGTGACTATCCAAAATCCTTAGACGGTTCTCAGTATCTACTAATCTATGACAGCAATAAAACTGAAATTTTGCGATTTAACCATCTGATTGCAATGAAACTTGGTACCGTTAATGATTATACAAATTTTAATCCACTGACATCTAATTTGTTTCAATTGTTTTCATAACCACAAGATGGTGGAGGTGCGAAATTTTTAAAATCTGTTTTTTTTTTAATTTGTTGTGTCCTAATCAAGCGATTGAAGTTTGAATAATACACCTACGAAATAATCTTCATTTAATACTATATAACTCTATGTCCTACGTATATAAAAATCCAACATGGCGACCATCCGTAATAGTTAGAAGGTTCTCAATATCTACGAATATATTACAGCAATCAACTGAAATTTTGCATGTTGATAGAGTCAATTAACATAAGTGGGATATATGAAAATAGGCTATTTAGTTCTTCACGGAACTACTTGTTATTCTTTAAATTCTTTCAGTTTTTTGCACTCAACTTCTTCCATTTTACTTTTCCTGGTTACCGGTATGCTACTTCATTTTCTGTATTTTGTTGTTGAAGACGTCACAAACACCCAGTCCCCCGAGCCGGGGAAATGAAACTCGTCTGATCAAAATCTCCTTACCCCAGTCGAGAATCGAACCCGAGACCCTTTTGACCGTAGCCTAGCATTCTAACCAATTAGCTACGAAGCCGAACTCCTTTGGAGATGCGAGGTTCGAATACCAATATCAACAACGGCCGTCAGTAGAATTATCTTTTTCTGTTTTCTTTTCACTTTCATTCCATACAAATGCCGGGATTTTACCTTTTTTCGATTCTCGGGCCACCTGCTTCAATCCTAACCCCAAATAACTACGGTTATAGGCTATACACTGGTACAGTAACCGCACTAACACAGGAAGTCAGGAAGAATGTATGCACATGAAAATGGATGAGAGTGGTGAATAAAATCAAACAACAGTAATAATAATAATAATAATAATAATAATATCGTATGGCCTTGGGTGCCGGGTGCAAGCTTTTTTTATTTGACACCCAAAGGGTAGCTCGCATGTCAAATTCGTTCTTCTTTGAAGCACTATGAAAGTCAAGGAGGTTAGATATCTAAGTTCTTGAACACTGCAGCGCTTTCTAGTAGATAAATGAGGAACTTTGTGTTGGCGTAAACTCCCAATTTTAATTTTGCCATTATGAACACGGCCTACTGAATTCAAATGGGTTCTTTAACATGCCAACATCGTATGGCATGGTGTCGCAATTTTTGCCGCCTTTCAAAAATCACTGATCATGGCCAGGAGCGAACCTGCAAGCTTGGGGTTAGTAGACCAACACGTTGACCACTCACCCACCGTGGCAAGCAACAACAGTAATAACTAGGGCCCGGATGTTGATGCCGTAAAAAAGTTTAAAAAATGCACTTAAAATTTTCAAGAATGACTGGAATAAATGACCTAAAATTTCAAAACATGCACTTTAAAATGGGCAAGAGAACTGAGACAAGAATATACACCCCTTCCCCTTTCTACCCCGCCACAGCTGACCTTGATCAACAGAGCAGGTAACATTCCATTCCGCTAATAACTGATTTGCGACGAAAACAAGAGCATCGGTATACCTACGGTACCGTTCTTCTGCATCCAAGATATATATATATATATATATATATATATATATACTGTATATATTTCTACTAACAGCAATACTGAAATATTTTAGTTCAATATTTTAAATTATCTTGTATCAGCTACTAGCTTCTTCTTAACTCTGAGAGACGTAACTCCCTCATATAAAGCTGTGACATGACTAAATTGAAGAAAAAAAAAAAAAAAAAAAAAAAAAAAACAAACTAAAAGTCTGATTTCTCTAAAATATGACCAAAAAATCTACCAAACTTAAACCAAATGCTCTCAAAATGGAAAAATAGCAATAAATGCAAAATGATGCAAAATAAAAATGACATATTTGAAGACGGGATGGCTCGTCCGGAGTTTCTATGTACTTCAGCATTGTATTAGACAGTTCAGTAATAAGATGACATGTCATCAACATCCGAGCCCTAGTAATAACTCTCAAGGACTTTGAAAATTGGAATTCGTTGATTTTGAATATTTCTTGCGGAGATTAGTTTCTAAATCTTAACGATGACGTCACATGTTGGCCACCTTTGGGATAGACAGCGCACGAGTGTTGTATGCTTAAAGCATGGCGACAAAACACTCCCCATAACATAAACAAAGACTCGCTGCACTGCGCCGCCTCCTGAGAGGCGGGTTGACGCACTAATCCCCACAGCGACGCTACTGGCACGAGGCCCAGGCTAGCTCGAGCAATATCTCAGATTGGCCCGTCTCGCTAACATATTCTGGCTGTAAAATGAGCTGCTCTGCGATATTCAGGAGCAACTTGTCTGCACGTCCACGCATTGCATTACTTTCTACATCGATATCTTCCTTTCCACAGCGATGGATAAATTACATAGATTATTTTATGTTCGACCCTAACTATTATGTGTCAGAAAACTGTATCATAATGAGGCTCATTATAACACTATTTTTCATTTTGAAACTGTTTCTCCCACCAATCAGAGCTCAAGAAACAGTTGAGTGACCAATTAGATAAGGATACCTTCGCGCATGCGCTCAAAATTCAACATGTCTATATAAATTACCGAAATTGCACCGTCCATATGTTCGCGTAAATAAACTGGTGAATATGAGACAAGAAATAGCACTGTACCTTAATATCCCCAATTCCAATTTCTACACAGCGCGTTGTTTTGAAACGACTTCGGTGACAGTTTTACTGAATACTGGTGCACAATCTGAACATATGGCATTGAAGCAAACAGAGCGCATGCGTCGGTTGGCCAGAGAGCTTGGGAAACAGAGATATACTACCCAGCGCAGCACCCGATCACAACATTATAGTGACTGAACAGATATTTATGAATATTTATGTTAAAACATATGATAAAGTTATAATTATCGTCGAACATAAACAGTAGTATGCAACTCGCCTATAATGGCAATTAAGACACTCGTATGGAAATTATAAAACTCGCGTACGTTTTTTTTATAAACATACTCGTGTCTTAATTATAGCCATTATAGGCTCGTTGCATAATGTACTATTGTGATCGTACTAGATATCCAGGTAAACCGCAAGGGCAAGCAGCAGCGAGTATTTTCGACTTGCCTGGGTCCACTTAAATATAGGCTATACGTTTGAGTTACAAGACGGTGATATCGACGTAGTGACTACGATGTACTGTACATCTTGACCAAGTGCTGTAATGTATCCTCGAAATATGTGTACTCTTCGGTTGAAACTGGCTGTCTTACGCGTGGTAACGTTCTCGCCTGTTAAGCCTATGGTTGCGGGATCGAATCCTGGCGCAGTCAGTTGCAATTTGAGAGTGCTTAAATGCGAGGGAGCTGTATTGGTAGGTTGTTGGCACTGGGCAAAATACCGGGACCCCGACTTGGCATCTCTAGAAGCTGCAGTATTTAAAATGGAACGTAAAACCCATATTATTATTATTATTGTTATTATTGTTATTATTATTATGATTGTTGTTATTATTATGGCTTGCCACGGTGGGTGAGTGGTTATCGTGTCAGCCTACCATCCCCAGGCTTACAGGTTCGCTCCTGGCCATGGTAAGTGATTTTTGAAAGGCGACAAAAATCACGACACACATATCATACGTTGTTGGCATGTTAAAGAACCCATTTGAATTCAGTAGGCCGTGTACATAATGGCAAAATTAATCTCGGGATTTTCCGCCAACACGAAGTTCCTCCATTCTCTACTAGAAAGCACTATAGTGTCAAGGAGCTTAGATATCTAACCTCCTTGACTTTCATAGCGTTCCGAGGAACAACAAAATTCGACATGCATGCCGTTCTCTGGGCGTCAAATAACAAGCTTGCACCAGGCACCCGAGGCCATAAGATATTATTATTGTCATCATTATTTCATGAAAGATGTATTTTCCATGTCCTTCTCCATAGCTTCAAAAGTTAGACGCTGAATCTATCTATGAGCTTGCGATGTACAGAAGATTGCTCCGAATATCTTGGGTAGCGAATACCAGGCCTTACTAGGAAGTCTTCCCTAGGGTCGGACAAATTAAGAGCTTTTAGCGATTACCTATGCAAGAAAGTTGCAATAGATAGGGGATATAATTAGAAGCAAGTATTATGAGCTTCTCCAGATCGCATTGAGAGGAAATTCGAAGATAAGTGACATGTGGGAAGATGCAAGGAATCATTTCTCATGAATCTGCTCCATGCGTTTGTACGAACATTTATTGGTATATTAAGAGCCGCTGTTCATCGTGTAAGCAACCTCAGAGGGTGACAGTGTTCTAAGAAAATGAAAATAGAAGAAGACTCTGTGTGAATGGCTCAACCAAGACCATTGACTCAACTCTTCAAAGAGTTGACTCTTTGGGATAAAGTCCACTGTGTAAGGAAATCACATTTTTACGGCAGTCATCTACGTCAGACAAGAGCACACTAAAAGAGTCGGAACTTGTCAGATGAGAAAAGTTGAAAATGTGAAGCTGCATGTGATATCCTCCTTCATGTTCGACTTGAAAGAATTTCACTAAGCAAAACTTCGGTGGAGACAAGCTGAGAAGAAATAAAACGTGTATTATCAACCAATTCTTTTTATGAAATGTTAAATGCTTTTCAGTCGGTCAACACGATTGTACCCAATTTCAATGGGTGTTTTCCACTAAACCTGAAAAATATTACAAGTGATCAATAAATACGAGTACACTTGGATTACTAGTTTCGATTGTCAAGCGATGATCATCAGATCCCTTACACCCAGGCTTTTAAGTCTATGTCTACTATTACGTGGGTGAAGATATTTACAATATATGACAGAATCCCAAAACAATAGACCTCTTAGAAATAACTTTTCAAATCAATATCAACAAGTCTGCTAGGCGAAAAAAAATAGCACATCTACTCGTAGCGCTCAAATTTTTTAACAGACGTATCTCGTCTCCCACTCGTCTTAATACCCATTCATTTGTTACTCTATCTACCCATCTGATCTTCATAATTCTCCTGTAAATGCTTCAATCCCCTTGTTTCCTGCTCCACCAACAGTTCAAGTTCCACTTCCATAGAGTGCCATGCTCCAGACAAAGGCTTTAAAAAATGACTTTCTAATACCCAAATTTACTTTTGATGTCAACAGATATATTTTCTGTAGAAATGCTTTCCTTGCTTGAGCTTGAGCCAAATTACTTTTTATATCTTCTTTGAATCGTCCATCAGTGGTTATTTTGCTTCCCAAGTAGCAGGAGTCTCCTACTAACTTTAGCTTTTCACCTGCGAATTTGATGTCAATAGGGGATTCAGATTACTTACGGTTGTAGGCCTATTCCATTCTTTTTGTTTTACATTTATTGATTTTCATTATTGATTGAATTAATAATTGAAATAGTAATAATAAATACGCCAAATCAATGGAAAATGAAATTAATCCGACAAATCATTACCAAATTTTTATAACAATTTAGAATTGATGTTATGGAATTATACTTTAACTTTTAATGGTATTTAATTTAAATTTAAATAAAAATTTAGTATTGAATTCATGGAATTAAACTTAAGTTTAATAAAAATGTAGTATTGTTCTGATGGATTCATTATAACTATTCCAATTGATTTTCATCATGAATTCTTCCCTCAAGATGGAATCCATACCATATAAAAACTGTTAGAGTCCTGAAAGGATGTGCCTAGGTGTATGGTTCCAGGGTTAAAATTTTATAGAGACAGAAAAGAGTAAGTTCATAGTGTATTATATATGGATACAAGGATTCTATATGAAAACTTGGAATACAAACCATTTAAATAAGGGAGATTTGAAAACTCAGTCCTTGTGTCCCTGGTATAAACGACTAACAAAACATCCGCTTGACATTTTGTCTTGGTTCTGCAAGCAAACTGTTGAAGGTACTGTACTGCTATGGCACTGACCTACATCAATTATGCGAAAGTAATAATCCTTTTTACAACCAATAATTAATACAATAGCAAAGCTCATAAAACTTACGCGCGAGACCTGCCTTTCTCCCAGACCCTCGCTCGGTCACCGGGTCGCCCCAAACGAGTGCAATGAGGCGGGTTTGCACTCGGGACAAGCCGTTTGTCAGCAGAAATATTAGACTATGTAAACTGACATTTTTAATTGTTTATTATTGTTTTCTTAAAATTCTGATAGTAGCCTATAAGATGAACGAAAGTACTTGGTGAAATTCCCTTATTGTTGTTGGAGTCTTCAGTCATTTGACTGGTTTGATGCAGCGCTCTATGCCTCCCTGTCCTGAGCTAATCGTTTCATCTCTACAAAGCTACAACACCCTACATCCGCGGCAATCTTTTAAAACATATTCTAACCTTGGTCTGCCCCTACAGTTCTTGTCCTCGACCCTTCCTTCCATAAGTAGTCTAAGCTTGCTATTCCTGGGTGTCTTAGTATGTGTCCTACCAACCTATCTCTTCCCTTCATTAGCAGTCGCCAGAACTCTCTCACTCGTATTAATACCTCTTCATTTGTGTCCCTATCTACACATGTGATCTTCATAATTCTCCTGTAACACCACATTTCAAATGCTTCAATTCTCCTCTTTTCTGCTGCACCAACAGTCCAAGTTTCACATCCATAGAGCGCCACACTCCAGACAAAGGCTTAGAAAAATGACTTCCTAATACCTAAATCTATATTATTTTGATGTCAGCAGATTCCTTTTCTGTAGAAATGCTTTCCTTGCCTTAGCAAACATACTTTTTATATCCTCTTTGCTTCGTCCATCACTGGTTATTTTGCTTCCTAAGTAACAGAAGTCTCCTACTTCGTTTAGCTTTTCCCTTATTATCAACAAATAAAACATCGGTAGTCCTGGTGTCGTGTTTCAAGATCGAAGTTATGTCCAGCAAGTCACTCTGTAGACTGTTATAGACAAGCCATCACACAGCAATGTAGGCTCATGAATAAATAGGGATACAACTTTGGAGCAACTTATCATGCACACCATTTCCGATCCATCGCTCCAACTATTAGATTAGGCCTTTAGGCCTATATCTGCCTACAATATTAGGGACGGAGTAGTACACTAATGATAGGTAGGAAAATAATGGCTGGGAAATGAGGTAAATTTCTTGGTTTATTAACTTTTATTAATATATTTGTACATTTCATGAAAGCTTTTGATTTTGCTATGTTTCAGGCCACTAGAACGTGACATTTCTCGGAAATTAAGTAGTTCATATTTAATAAGCAAGACGTCACATATCCTTTCAAGAAATAGGACAAACATCTAGGTCATATACCTCTAATAATATGAACGATAATGAAAATGGGTCGGTACATAAGTTCGTGCCGTTCTTATTAGAATAAAATTCAGTAGGCTACATTACATTACAATAAGAATATTGATACACGTCATAAATAAATAAATAAATAAATAAATAAATAAATAAATAAATAAATAAATAAATAAATAAATAAATAAATAAATAAATAAATCAGCCATTCGGTGATGTAAACACCATCTTCGTCAATGACAGCCTGCCAGCGGCGTCTCCGTTACTGGGCAACGGCACTGCACAAAGCTGGAGAAATTATGGCGTGCAATTATGGCAAAACGTCCTGGAAAACTGCGACAAGGAGGTCCGCTGCTTTATGCTAACGCACGTCCCCCATACCGCAAAAGTCGTAACGCAGAAGGTACACCAACTCAAGTGGGAGACACTCGAGGAACTGCCCTATAGTCCTGATCTCTCCCCATGCGTTTATCACGCTTTCGGTCTTTATTAAAGGCCTTGAAGGATCGACGATTCCTGTTGGATAAGGATGTGCTGCTGGTGGTTAGGAACTTCATCACGCAGCAGGACGCGCTGTTTTAGCATATGGGAATCTTCAACCTGGTGCGTCGGTTAGATGAGTACTTCAATGCTCACGATGATTTTGCATGATTTCAAACTGATTCTGGACTGTACGACCATTAAACGAAAACTTTTTGATCACGCCTTGTACGACACGCCCTACTGTGTTCGAAAATGGCGAAATATGTACTTACAACTACGACTAAATTCTACCCTCTATCTCACAGTAGAGGGCATGGTGGCGCAGCGATCAAGCTGTTGGTCTCTCACCAAGGTGGACCGGGTTTGATTCCCGGCCAATGCATATGAGATTTTCGAAGTGAAAAGCATGTCCTGTGGTTCGGACTCCACGTAAAAAGGTGGTCCCGTAACTCATGATAACATAATGATTAACGGTCACGTAAAACTAAAAGCTTCCTTCCTTTTATCTCACAGTACCATACACAAAACAATATGGGAAAAGTAGCCAATTACCCTGTGCGGATAAACAAAACATTATCCACATCCGCTCCCCATCCGCCCTGCATCCGCATGGCTGTTATCCGCATCCGCACGGCAGTTATCCACATCCGCCCCGCATCCGCACGTCTTTTATCCACATCCGCTCCACATCCGCACATCTTTTATCCACATTCCCACGTTTGTTATCCGAATCTACAGTCATTACAATAATATTTTTCATTAGATAATAGTACATTATGCAACGAGCCTATGATGGCAATAATTAAGACACGAGTATGTTTATAAAACGAGCGTATACGAGTTATATAATTTCCATACGAGTGCCTTAATTACCATTATAGGCGAGTTGCATACGACTGTTTATGTTCGACGATAATTATTATAACTATTTTATGTTCGAACATAAATATTCATAAATATCTGTCGAGATTTCGCCAGTTTTATGTACTGAACAGAGGGCATGAGACGCGGAGAATGCCTTGTATTTGACCATGGCCTCCTCGATTACCCTACTATGACACTAGGCCAGGCAGTGAAATTTAAATTAGAAGGCCGTGGAACTCAGCGCATCTAATTATCTAATTGGTCAAACAACTGTTTCTTGAGCTCTGATTGGTGGGAGAAACTGTTCCATAATGAAAAATAGTGTTAAAATGAACCTCATTTTAGTACCGTTTTCTGACATATAATAGTCAGGGTCGAACATAAAATATTAAAGCAACACATTTAGACATTAGAGGAGAAAGTCGTTCTCTTAGGCCATGGATGTAACTTACAGTATGCCATGTGCTATGTTTAAAATGAATGTTATACAGGCAGAGTTACAACCCTTTTCAGTTCTGAGTATTAATTGGGCTTGAGTGCATAATTTGAATGAGATTAGCGTAAATCTACATCTCACATTTGTCATGAAAACTACTATAACAGAAAAATATGATATGTCATAAACAATCGCGTCTTCGTAATGAATAATGATATTCATCAAGTTTGGATTGTATTCTAAAACTATCTGCAAATTTACTCCAAACATTAACCGCAGTTTATCCGCTACACGCACAGCCATGCAAACTGTATCCGCAAGGCGAAAATTTTTGCGGATATCCGCGGGTTTATCCGCGGAAATCCCTATCCGCGCAGGGCCTTACCTATAAGCATCTGTCCCTCATCTACGACCTGAGTTTAATGCGAAAGATGAAATGCGATTTCCAGAGAATAGGGTACATTTTGAAGAGGAAACTCATCTCCATCAGCGAAAACTGTTAGCCGTCTGAATGAGCATTACGCTCTCGAAGAGCAAGGTGGGGGCGGAGCGTGGCCCCATTTTCGGGAATGCTCCCAGAATAGCTGCGACGACGGCGGATTCGCAGCCAGAGAGCATACATACTGTAGGTTTATAGGTCGCCTAACCACCAGAGCAAACAAACAGAACTTGCTCGCGAGGAATCATGATCGACAGGACAGGTTGTGGGGTTGTACGTCTGGAGATGAGATCTTATCCAGTTTGATTGTACTTGGTCCTCCATTTTTAACATGGATATGTTTTTGGTCAGAGGTCTATTACCATGGCAACATCTATGTAAACTAGGTCAGTAGCGTCATCTATACGTTGCTATAAGAACATAAGCTCTTAGTTACATGTATTATTTACGTGCTGTTTATTCGACTACGCATACTAGATCCATTGCGTCGTCTATACGTTGCTATAATAACATAAGCCCTTTGTTACATGTATTATTTACGCGCTGTTTATTCGACTACTCATACTAGATCCATAGCGTCATCTATACGTTGCTATAATAACATAAGCCCTTAGTTACATGGATTATTTACGCGCTGTTTATTCGACTACGCATACTAGATCCATAGCGTCATCTATACGTTGCTATAAGAACATAAGCCCTTAGTTACATGTATTATTTACGTGCTGTTTACTCGACTACGCATACTAGATCCATTGCGTCATCTATACCTTGCTATAAGAACATAAGCCATTAGTTACATGCATTATTTACGCGCTGTTTATTCGACTACGCATACTAGATTCATTGCGTCATCTATACGTTGTTATATGAACTCAAGCTCTTAGTTAGGCTAGATGTTGTTAGTTTCGTTACGAATTTGTTAAACACTGAAGACTGCAAAATGTATCGCAAACGGAAACGTACAGAGAAGAAAGGGAATGAGGTTCAGAAAATTAAACTTGACACGCATTCTCCTCTGCAATTATCGATGCAGAAAAGTGCAGAGCGTGTCAAGGTTTCCAAGAAGTCAGAAAATCGAAAACATATCCATTATGCTATGCTTTTTCATGTAGCGGAGAAAATGTACGAGATCCTAAGTATCCTTGTCGTTGGTTTGATTTATATCCTCCTAGGACAAGCCGGTCTTCCTGGTCGCCGGCCAACAGTATTCATTTCAATGTCATTTCTGCAACTGAGTTGCCATCACTACGTGGTGAATTGCCACACAAACTCAAACTGCATACTAAGATCATGGTATACAAGGCCAATGCTACTTTATGCTGCAGTGGCCTGATATTGTTACAAAGAAGATATCAACAAACTGGACTCCTTCCTGCTACGATGTCTGCGTTTCATTTTACATATATAAAGTGGCAAGATTATGATCTGAACATGGAGCTACTGCGTCGAGCGAAAACGCCCTGGAACGAGGCATCCAGAACGATATGCAAACTGAGATGGAGGGGTCACGACTTAAGCATGAACGATAGTAGCTTGCCAATGGCAGTGTTTTCCCCATAACTCTCGTGCTGAAGGCGGAAGCAAGGCGGACAATACTTCCGCTATAAATACTTTTAAAAATTCCTCCTCACAGCATACGGTGTGAACATTGTGAGTTGAACTCCTACCCAATGGTTGCCAATCTTGTTACATATTCCTCGACCTCACCTTCGCAGATGCAATACTCTTATTAAAACGTATTAGAAGAATAAAATTTCGGGACCATCCAATCCATGCTGACATATCTAATGGATGCCTTACAAAACTTCGCTCGAGGTGCTCCCCTTTGAAGACAGCTGTGACACTACTCAATGAAAACTTGGACCTTGTGCAATACTGGTTACATGATTGGGCAGATTTTTTCCCCTCCAGAGTTCCAAGACATGCCATCAATCACATCAGTTCTTGGACATTATGGTGTTTGAACCCATTTTCAGTGTTGCCTTAGTAAACAAAAGCATCAAACTTTTGTTTTTCTGTTCTTGGATTTGATCTTCCTCGCAGGATGAAGTCAAAATTAAATCGTAACAGGACTACACAGGTGGCCAAATTATTATGCTGAAGCTGAATAGAACCAATTTCTTTATTGTGAATTGATTTATAGAACTTTCAACAATGTATACAGGGACGTGCAAATTATTAGAATCAAAAAGAGAATTTAAATAAGTCAGAATGTATTTATTCAAAATCATTTTTATTAAACAACGGATGATATTCTTTATCACGCTTCTTGGTGAAATTTTCTCCCCTGTAGACTTCTAACTTTTCCCATAAGGACATTTTCAGAATTGGGTATTTCGAGGTATACCTGAGCAGGGTGTGTTTTCTCCTTATTCATAGTCTTTGGAATGTGCCCTCTATATCAGGTGATTTCAATCCATAGTCCACGAATCTTTGTATAGTTCAAGAGCGGATCATCAATATAAAATAATTCGAATTCCTCAGCTCTAAATTCACACGAAAAGTAGGATATAGTAATGAAAACAAAACGTGTGGCATTTCGGATTAACGAGGCCCCTTTCCTTTTACTATAAATTTCTTAAAATAAAATGTAATTAAGACTTGTTGTTGTTAGAGTCTTCAATCTTTTGACTGGTTTGATGCAGTCTCCATGCCTCCCTGTCCTGAGCTAAGCGTTTCATCTCTACATAGCTACCACACCCTACATACGAGGCAATCTGTTTAACATATTCTAACCTTGGTCTACCCATACAGTTCTTGTCCTCGACCCTTCCTTCCATAACTAAGCTTGCTATTCCTGGATGTCTTAGTATGTGTCCTACCAACCTATCTCTTCTCATCATTAGCAGTCGCCAGAAACATCTCTCCTCTCCCATTCATCTTAATACCTCTTCGTTTTTAACCCATCTGATCTTCATCATTCTCCTGAAACACCACCTATCAAACGTTTCAATTCTCCTCTTTTCTGCTGCACCAATAGTCCAAGTTTCACTTCCATAGAGTGCCACGCTCCACACAAAGGTGTTCAAAAATGACTTCCTAATACCTAAATCTATATTCGATGTCAACAGATTCCTTTTCTGCAGAAATGCATTCCTTGCCTGAGCTAATCTACTTTCTATATCCTCTTTGCTTCGTCCATAACTTCAGCACCTTGTAAATATATTTAGTGCATTGAATGATGAAAAATATAAATGGAATTTTTGACAACTGGTGTTGAGTCTACAAATGTGCACACCTCTGTAGATTACCTGTACCCTGATGAAGCTCTGTTGTACACGTGTGTTGTCGTTTCTCCCAAAAGATTTGGGAGCGCACATCTTCCACATGGGAGTGTTATTACTGCGATGATGCAGTGTTTAGGCAGCGGTCTCACTGTAGTCATGTGGGCCCAGACTGTGTTATTGTATGGAGCAGCCTTTACTCTTGCCGAAATAAGAATCGCGCTACTTACAAGGCAACATCGCGAACGTGAAAAATCTCAATCTCGCCGAAAATATGCATAGGCTACATGTTGGTCAAATCACCGGGACAATAGGCTATACGTGATAGTTTCATCCCCAAAGGGTTATGAACTATCCCTAGAGAGAGCGTAGTTTTATGGGAGACTTTGATAACTCAGCGGTACTTGAGATATACTTTTTCTGCAGTACAAGAGACGAGTTCATCTCACCAGTTGTGTTGAGTAAACAACAACAAAAAGTCAACCCCTGGCACTATACAGCCCATGACGGGCTAAGGCCGACCAAGCGTCCGCTGCCCAGCCATTCGGCCTCTAGATATTGGGGTGACGCGTGATCAGCGCGTAGGGTTCCCCTTGGCCGTTAATCTTGGTTTTCGTGATCGGGGCGCTGTCTCACTGTCAGACAGCTACTCAATTGTCCTCACGAGGCTGAGTGCATCCCGTTCCAACCCTCACGTCAGTTTAAAAATCCCTGACGGATCCGGGGATCGAATCCGGGGCCTCTGGGTGAGAGGCCCGGCTTGTGTTGAGTAAACTATTTAATTTCTCTTGGCTATGAATTTCCAACCGAAAAGTCATGAAAACGCGCGTTATTAGTTTGTGAAGTGAATCTCATATATTTTGGTGATGCATTTATGTCGTAGTGGAAATTATCTGACTTATCATATTGCAGATTTACACAAGGTACCAAGAATTTATCCATAGTACCTACACTATCAACCAAAAATCCTTAATGATTTACTAAATTCAAATTTCTTTGAAAGTGTCCATTTAAGTAATCTTTTAGATGATTTAGACAACCCATGCCGGATGAAATTTTTAGAAACGGAAGTTATGTCACAAATATTTAGTAATTTAATTTCTAAGTAGGCTACATTTTTTGAATTCCTTTCTCTTAATTAGTCTTGTTTACAATCAGTCCCTTAATGTTGCGGATTTAGCTGAGTCACCCCTACAAGTATGAATACAGACGGGGTGCGTATAAAAACTCCAGACTCAATGGTCCTTGGTTTGATTTATATCTCTCAAAATGGAGTACATTTGTCCTCGTGAACAAAAATGAAAAGAGATGGGTTTGATTACCATCTCAGCTATAATAGAAGTGGTTTTCCATGGTTTCGCACTTCCAGTCCAGGAAAATGACGGGATGGTTCCTAACTTAACACCACGACCACCTCCTCCATCGAATTCCTCGTCTGTATTACGAATACAGACACTACTACGTCCATCATAATGATACAATCCACTATATGGTCACAGGCAGCAAGGTCTCGCCTCAGATCCCGCAAGAGTTTCCTTGCTAGGACTCTGCAGCTGGAGGGAACACCAGAGACAACTCGTCTTAACAGATGGAGCTCACTGCCCACAGACATGTCACCAAAGGAAGAACTGGCTCCTGGCGCCGACCTACCTTATCCTATGTGGAGGTCCTTCAAACGCTTAAGAGTAGGTGTCCCTCGATGCAAGACCAACCTGCAAAAATGGGGGATCCTTCCAGAGGACGCAGACACCTCTTGTAAATGTGGAGCTGAACAAGCCCCAAGCCACCTACTTATCTGCCCCCTCCTGGACAACCCATGTGCAATAGAAGATGTTTTTAGAGGAAGCAACAAGGCCAACAACAGCAGCAGCAGAAATGCTGACCGGGCACGGAAATGAATGAATGATAATGATACAGATTATCAGATTGCACACACGTGCAAAATCCCTTAAAAAGTAAATTGAATATTTCTGGCACGAGATTTGGTACATGTGCGCACTAGGTTATCATATCTGCTCTGACCAATCCCACTACTTAAAACTTTCCCCCGTAGATTGTAAGGCGGGGGGTGGCTACTGTACATGATGGGGCAGTACAATTTTACTCTATCTTCGGATCTCTCAGGTAATTTGAGAATTTAATACCATAACAGATAATATTTTTCCTGATATTTAACCAACATTCATGCTAAGATTCATCAAGATCGGAAATTTCACATTCGCGATGATCCCTCGTATTTAAACACTCACAGCTACTGGAATCAACAGGCTTTCTGTAGAGTTATACGAGAGACACTTCGTAGCCAACACAAGGATCGTGAAAAGTTATTGTGATGAATTACAATTAGGCTACTTGAGATAAAATGAAAATCCACAGCCTTCTTCCGGTCGACCGACCGGGTCAGGAAATGGGATGAATGAAGCCCCCATCTAACGGCGAGGATATGAACTGTGCCGGCTGCCAAAGCCTGTCGCACTCCCCTGGGCAATGATTAAATGAATGACAGATGAAATGAAATTATAGTGTAGAGTGTTGCTGGAATGAAATTTGTGTCAGGGAAAACCGGAGTACCCGGAGAAAAACCTGTCTACTCCGCTTTGTCCAGTACAGATCTCTCATGGAGTGACCGGGATTTGAACCACGGCCCAAGCGGCGAGAGGCAGGCGTGCTGCCGCCTAAGCTGCGGAGGCTACTTGAGATACATTTACATTTATATTTACTTTTTTTTAAAGTAATCACTAAACGTACGGTGACAAATTATTGTGCTTCTTCTTCCTCTTCTGCTTTTACGGCCTCATTGGACCACTGCAGTCAATCATTTCTTGGTCCTCTTCTTCAGTAAGTTTCCTTTCCGAGTCGCCCAGTAGCTCTTCATTCGCTCTGATCTTCTCAGGCGTTCCTCATCTGTAAATACCCTTTTTACTGTATTACGTTTGTCTATTTTAGCCTGAAATCTTATTTTTCTATCTCTCAGTTTTTTTAAATTTTGTTGTTTTGTTTTGCAAGTCATCCAAGGTTATTTCCAATTCTTTCATATCTTCTCATTACTTAAGTTTTATTTTAATTACAATTTTTTTTCTTTCATAATGAAGGCTGCTCATTAAAATTAATTCAGAAAAAGAAACATAGGCCTACCTTTTAAAATGAGCAGAAATCAAAGAATTATTGCTGGGTACTACTACTAAGTATAGGCCTGCTATGTGTATGCATAAGATGGAGTAGACGTAGCCTATACATGTGGCAGAAGTGATAAGTCATTCACACAAGGATTCCAGAAGGATTATCCATAGTTATCATAACGGGTCCAGGACCGACGACCATCAAAATCTCTTCCCTGACCCGAGTTAGCGGTCGCCTGGCGATCGGCCTGTCACCATCCCCAGCTGTACCTGCTGACAAAGTGTGTTCAAAGTCCCAGACACCGTCTTTGCGACAGTAGAGGAATGCTATATTGATATTAGATTAAAAATGTTTATCGACAGTTGACAACTCTCGTGACTCTTAAGAATACGCAAAGTCCAAGTCATATCTGTTACGGTACACAAAGCACATACCAAATTTGGTTGAAATCCAATGGATAGCATGGAAGATACATGCATATTACGATGGGACCTATCAGCACACGTAATATCATATTGGCAACACTGTCATACTGTAAATTAATCTTACAAATTTGTCATAATAGAGGATACTATAAATATTTTTTCACAGAGCTCAAATTTCAATTGCGTTTTTTCATCAGTTGGTAGTAAATGATAAGGGCGACACTCACACAGACAGAGTGAGGCAGACACACACATCTGCCGGGGTGATCTCATAAGATTACTTTCTCACCAATTTTGTAATTTTTTTATTTTTTATTTAGTCAATTTACCCTCTAGGTTGGTGGTTCCCATGGACTCAGCGAGGGAACTCACCACTACCGCCTCTATGGGCAGTGTCCTGGAGCTTGGACCATCTGGTCGTGATGGATACAACTGGGGAGGTGTGATCAGCACTTCGCCCAGGTGGCCTCACTTGCAAAGCGAACAGGGGCATCATGAGGAATGGGAAGGGATGGAAGATTGGGATGGATAGGCTAGGAAGAGGGAAGGAGGCGGCCGTGGCCTGACATTAGGTGCCATCCCGGCATTTGCCCGCAGACGAAGTGGGAAACCACGGAAAACCACTTCGAGGATGGCTGAGGTGGGAATCGAACCCCCGCTACTCATTTGGACCACCCGAGGCTGAGTAGACCCCGTTCCAGTCCTCATACCTCTTTTCAAATTTCGTGGCAGAGCCGGGAATCGAACCCAGGACCTCCGGGGCGGCAGCTAACCATGCTGACCGCTACGCTACGGAGGCGACTTGTAAAAAAATAGGCTGATAAATGGGGATGTTGAAATTGTAATTTTGACACCTGTTCAAATCAAGAAGGTCGTTTAAAACACGATTGGCTAAACATTAACAAATGATGGAACCAACCCTACTGACCAGGGGCCCAACTAGACCCTGACCTTTCGGTGATCGACGGTAAACCGTCTTTGTCTTTGGGGATTCTACCATAGTCTATAGGCCTAATCTATTGCGGTGCTTCTTGAGTAATAGAGCAGCCTTCAAGCTGAATGCCTAACCCCAAAACATTTGAGGTTGCAAATACCATCACGAATATGAAATATCTTTTTCAACATTTGATTTCAGTCTACGCACCGTTCCGTCGTCAGTACTGCACCCTAAGATATTTGTGATAGCACCCCTATAGGAAAAACTACGGTATAACGTCCATGGTTAAAACACATGAAGCACATGCGGGTATTTTAGGACGACAACAACACTACTTCATACTAGCCTAATAGGGGATGTCAACCTTCATGTTTTGCAGTTAAAAGAAACACTCGTTACTAATAACTTTCAGGCTACTTGATGTAATTACACAATAACTTAAACTATTTATTACCTTAAGGCAATGTTAAGTACACTGAAATCGTACCGGTTTCAATCACACTGCGACCTTCTTCAGCGTGGTATAGGATAAGTAACTGTGCAGTAACAAACAACTAAATATTTTTTTTGTCATAATAGAGGATACTATAAACATTTTTGTTCCAAAAGCTCACAGAGTAAAATTTCAAAAACCAGATCTGTTACAAATTATTATGAAATGGTAAGAAATGTCTACTAAATATTGACTACAGTAAAGGTAATAAATAGTTTATGTTCGACCTTGACTATTATATGTCAGAAAACTGTACTATAATGAGGCTCATTGAAACACTATTTTTAGCCTATTTTCAATTTTGAAAAAAAAAAGTAGGCTTATGAGATCACCTTTTGTCCGTGTGTGTGTGTGCGTGTGCGTGTGTGTGTGTGTGTGTGTGTCCCCTAATAACTTCTGAATGGCTGGAGCGATTTCAATGAAACTCAGTAAGTTCATAGCGCTATTTTGCGCGACCCCGACCGTGCCCTTCAAATTTTGTTACGTCTCACCATTCCAACATGGCGGCTGTGTGAAATATTTCACCGGCATTCAATATCTCCGAAACTATTCCCGATATCACCCTGGAATATTTTACGGTGATAAAGGGAACTACTAGAAGTTCACCTATGTGACTTTTGAAATACTGGTAATCACAAAACCAACATGGCGGCCACGCGAATTTGCGACATTTAAATAGACGTTTCTCGCGATTTAACCAACTAAACGCAATAAAACTTGGTTCAGTATATGTTTATACACATTGTAATGCACCGACATCTAACTTGTTTACATAACCACAAGATGGCGGATGAGCGAAATATTTCACTGGCATTCTATATCTCTGAAGCTATTAATGGAATCACCCTGAATTTTTGTACGGAGATAAAGGGCACTACTGGAAGATCATCTATAAGACTTTGAAAAACCGTTTAACTACAAAACGAACATGGCGGCTAAGCGAATTTGAAAATTTTAAATAGACCTTTCTCGCGATTTAATGATCCAAACGCAATGAAACTTGGTACAGGAAATGTTAAAACACATTGTAATGCACTGGTATCTAATTCAGTTCAATTGTTTACATAACCTCAAGATGGCGGCTGTGCGATTTTTAAAATTATTTTTTTATTTCTTTTGTCGTAATCATGCGGTCGAAGGGAAAGTTTGAATAATGAACCTACGCAATAATTTTCCTTTAATGGTACATGACTCTATGGCCTACACATTTAACAATCCAACATGGCGACCATCCGAAATATTTAAACTGCTCTGAATATCTACGAATCTGTTTTAGCAATCAAACTGATTTTTTAATGTTCATGTTCATCTATAAGACTTTAAATAACCTGGTGATCACAAATCCAACATGGCGGCGACGCGAAGTATAAATATTCACATGGAAGTTTCTCGCGATTTAACCATCCGAGTGCAGTGAAACTTGGTACAGTAAATCCTTATACGAATGTTAATCAACTGGCATCTAATTTATTTCAATTGTTTCCATAACCACAAGATGGCAGCTGTGCGAAATTTTAAAATCTCGTTGTTACTTCTTGTGTCCTAATCAAGCGATTGAAGTTTGAATACTACACGTACACAATAATCTTCAGGTAACAGTACATAACTCTAGGACCTACATATATAGAATCCAACATGTCGACCATCCGAAATATTTAGTCGGTTCTCAATATCTACGAATCTATTACAGCAATCAAACTGACATTTTGTAAGTAGATAGAGGCAATTAACTTAAGTAGGATATATGAAAATAGGCTGTATAGTTCTTCACGAAACTACTTGTTCATTATGAAACAGTTTCTCCCACCAATCAGAGCTCATGAAACAGTTGTTTGACCAATTAGATGATTAGATGCGCTGAGTTCGACGGCCTTCTAATTTAAATTTCACTGCCTGGCCTAGTGTCATAGTAGGGTAATCGAGGAGGCCATGGTCAAATACAAGGCATTCTCTGCGTCTCGTGCGCTCTGTTCAGTACATAAAACTGGTGAAATCTCGACAGATATTTATGAATATTTATGTTCGAACATAAAATAGTTATAATATTTATCGTCGAACATAAACAGTCGTATGCAACTCGCCTATAATGGTAATTAAGACACTCTTATGGAAATTATAAAACTCGCATACGCTCGTTTTGTAAACATACTCGTGTCTTAATTATTGCCATTATAGGCTCGTTGCATAATGTACTATTATTGTGTAATTAATGCGTCAATAAGGAATCGGGCTATCATGGTCATTTTGATGTCATTTTATACTTGATGTAGGTTAAGTAGTGGTTAGCATTATTGAACACCACACCGGAGGTCCGGGTTCAGTGACCGGCTCGGCAAAAAAAAAAAAATATATATATATATTGTTGTTGTTAGGCCTAATTCAATTCAGAGGCTTGGGACATCTTGGTCATAATAATAATATCGTATGGCCTCGGATGCCGGGTGTAAGCTTTGTTATTTGACACCCAGAGAGTAGCCTGCATGTCGAATTTCGTTGTTCCTTGAAGCACTATGAAAGTCAAGGAGATTAGATATCTAAGCTCCTTGAACACTATAGTGCTTTCTAGTAGAGAAATGAGGAACATTGTGTTGGCGGAAACTCCCGAGATTAATTTTGCCATTATGAACATGGCCTACTGAATTCAAATGGGTTCTTTAACATGCCAACATCGTATGGCGTGTCGTAAATTTTTGCCGCCTTTCGAAAATCACTTACTACGGCCAGGAGCGAACCTGCAAGCTTGGGGGTTAGTAGACCGATACGTTAACCACTCACCCACCGTGGCAATCATCTTGGTCATGAGCACCGTGTAGTTGACTGTGTGTTGGACTTATCTGTTAACCTGTATTTCTGTGTTGACTGTAGTAGTGTGTGTAACAGAATTATGGACAGGGTTGAAGGAAGGAAGGAAGGAAGGAAGGAAGGGAGGAAGGAAGGAAGGAAGGGAGGAAGGTAGGAGGGGAGGAAGGAAGGAAGGAAGGAAGGAAGGTAGCAAGGGAGGAAGGAAGGAAGGAACTTAGGAAGGGAGGAAGGAATGAAGGAAGGAAGGTAGGAAGGGAGGAAGGAAGGGAGGAAGGAAGGAAGGAAGGAAGGAAGGTAGGAAGGGAGGAAGGAAGGAAGGTAGGAAGGAAGGTAGAAAGGGAGGAAGGAAGGGAGGAAGGTAGGAAGGGAGGAAGGATGGAAGGAAGGAAGGAAGGAAGGGAGGAAGGGAGGAAGGAAGGAAGGTAGGAAGGGAGGAAGGAAGGAAGGAAGGAAAGAAGGAAGGAGGGTAGGAAGGGAGGAAGGTCGGAAGGGAGGAAGGAAGGAAGGAATGAAGGAAGGAAGGAAGGTAGGAAGGGAGGAAGGAAGGAAGGAAGGAAGGTAGGAAGGGAGGAAGGAAGGAAGGAAAGTAGGAAGGAAGGAAGGAAGGAAAGAAGGGAGGAAGGAAGGAAGGTAGGAAGGGAGGAAAGAAGGAAGGTAGGAAGGAAGGGAGGAAGGTAGGTAGGAAGGGAGAAAGGAAGGAAGGTAGGAAGGGAGGAAGGAAGGAAGGAAGGAAGGTAGGAAGGGAGGAAGGAAGGAAGGAAGGGAGGAAGGAAGGAAGGAGGGTAGGAAGGGAGGAAGGGAGGAAGGTCGGAAGGGAGGAAGGAAGGGAGGAAGGAAGAGAGGAAGGAAGGAAGGAAGGAAGGAAGCTAGTAGTTTTACGTGACCATTAATCTCGCGATCATGAGCCACAGGACCTTAATTTTTACGCGGAATCCGAACCACGGGACATGTTATTTCATTTCGAAAACTTTACATGCATCGACCGAGAACTGAGCCCGGTCCGCCTTCGTGAGAGACAAGCACCTTGACCTTTGCACCCCCACGACCCCATGGACGGGAATAACGTAGGCGCCCCGGGGCTAGACATTAGGTACTATCCTGGTATTTGGCTGGAGGGAGTGAGGAAAACCACACTCAAGATAGCCACATACAGCACCAGGATTTGAACGTCTGATCTCCGGACTTGTTGAAGCTGCCCTTGCGGCCATGGTGTACGATTTAAGGAGCACGGCTACGTCGCGGAGTGTTGTGTTTTTTTTTGTTGCTTCATTTGAGGGGTTTGGGCATAGTGGTCGTTTAGTCTCGTGTACTTGGGTGTGTGTGTAGAATTTGTCTGATAGCCGGCTTTATTGTTTGTGTAATTCAGTTGAGGATTCGGAAGGAGCCAGTGGTGGCGTTATAGGATCAATCCTGGCATCTGCCTGGTTTTTTTTTGTCGTGTAGCCTTCTGAGAGGCCGAGTGCTGGTCTTTCTAGTCGACGCCCGTGGGCGACCTGCGCGTCGGGATGAGAGATGGAATGGATGAAGATGAATGAAACTGGGCAAGGATGTGGAAGGAAGCGGCCGTGGCCTGTCAGAAGGTACTGTCCCAGCATTTGCCTGGTGTTGAAAATGGGAAACCACGGAAAACCATTTCAAGGACAGCCGACGGTGGGGCTCGAACCCACGCTTCTACCGAGTCAGCAGAGAGCTTGGCCCCTTGACCTAACGCAGCGCTTTAGCCCGCGTAGTCACTACTGTCGGTATCTGCCTAGTGTAGTGCATTATGGTGTTTGATGCCATTTTCAGTGTTGCCTTAGTAAACGAAAGTTTAATGCTTTTCAGTCGGTCAACACGATTGTACCCAAATGAGATGGGTTATTCTCTAATCCTGAAAAAAAAAAAAAAGAGATGTATTTATTAACGTCATATATATTATTTATTATATTTATTAACCTTATATTTTCAGGATTAGAGAATAACCCGTCTCATTTGGGTACAATCGTGTTGACCAATTGAAGATCATCACATCTTCCTGGGCCGCCGGGGTGACAGCCAATAATGCTAGCCGCTACACCATGAGGTGGCCATCCAATAGATATTGTGTTTCTTTCTAGAGCCGCCTCGTTGCGCACTGGCTAGCATTCTTTGCTGACACCGCGGAGCCCCGGGTTCAATTCCTGGCTCTTCCAAGAAATTCAATTCTGGTCTGAGGGCTGGAACGGGGTACACTCAGCTCCGTGAGGAAAGTCCGATTGCTACCTCAGCCATCCTGGAAAGGGTTTTCCGTGGTTTTCCACTTCTACTCCAGGCAAATGCCAGGATGGTAGTTAACTTAAAGCCACTGTCGCTTCCAACCCTAAACCCTAACTCAATTACAAACACACGCACTAGTACAGATATCACAGAGATACAGGTTATCAGAGAAATTCTACTCACACCCAAGTAGGTTACACGGGGCTACTGTTTCTAGACATCAGTTGCTTGGCGTACTTTAAAATCCTAACACTGTAATTAACGGACATGGATTGATGAGGTCTCAATTAAAGGGTTGTCTGATGCTAATGATTAATGGAGGGATGTGTGTTCAGTAGCTCTGCAAGTTGGTTGTCATAGAGACTCTCTGAGCAGGACGCTCTGAAGAGTGGAATGCCTCCCAGGATGTAAACATCTGCACCTGCACTCAGACTAAACAACAACAACAACATGAGATAAAGTGGGAAAGTGCAGTGAGGCAGGTCAGCGCTGGATCGCTTTAACGACAGTTTTAATTGCCTTTAAAAAGTGTAGTGAGGTCGAGATGCCAAGCGTGGGAGAGACTGCCTCCTGCTTTCGTTATGTGAGTGATGCGCTAATGAATTCACTCAAGGATCAGCGAACAGGAAGGATGAGCATTACGCTTATTCTCATGAGAGAAACAGAAACAATTTGCATCAAGTCATTCAAGAGAAAGAATCATGCACTTGCAAAAGAAACTACGCCTGTCCCTCAAAGAGCAGGTCGATTGATGAAGTGACTGTCTTTTCTCCTCTTCAATAAATTATTGACAGGTTCTGCCCCCTTCCAAGTACTATGGAATACCAAACCCGCAATAAAGATTTCTTGTCAGAGCCTGGAGTCGAACCCGGACAGCCATGAACACTAGCCGCTACACCATGAGGTGGCCGAAGTCATCACTACGCCATAATAAAGCAGAATATTTTAACTTAGTACTATTTTGTTAAGACTATTTTCTTCTACAATAAAGGGTTCTCTGATTCTAGTGAATAATGGAGGGATGTGTGTTCAGTAGCTCAGTTCTCTGCGAGTTGGTTGTCATAGAGACTCTCTGAGTCTGTTATTGGTTTTATGTCCCTTTTAACTATTGCGACTTTTAGAGACGCCTGGGTACCAAAATTTTGCCCCGAAGGGGATCTTTAACGTGCCAGTAAATCTACTGACACGGCTCCCTCGCATTTGCACACCCTCAAATGCCAACTGACTGCGTAAGGAATCGCTCCTTGGGAACAGCAAGCGAGTACAATATTAGGCTACGAAGGACAATGAATAGCTCAGCGGATTTGTCTAGCCACACATTGTTGTCGACCAAACGAAAGGAAAATAATGTAAGGGAACATTTATTTTTATTGTTTTTATTTTTTAGCTTATGGCTTTTGGTGCCGTGAATGTCCGAGGACATGTTCGGCTCGCCACAGTTTGTAGCTGCTTCTATTCGGACACCCATGGGGTGAGCTACACGTACCGTCACGTGTCGAGTGTTGTCTGGGGAGGAAAGGGTAAATGTAAGGACGAGGAATTGGAAGATAGTGGTTGTGGCCTATAGTTAGGGACCAACCCCGGCATTTGATTGGAAGGAAGATGGGAAACCACAGAAGTCCATCTTCAAGAATGCCGGCGGGGGGATTCGAACCTCCTCGCCTCCCGGATGTGAGCGACTGCCTGCAGCCACGCCGTAACGACCACGACTAACTCACCCAGGAATAATAGACTATTTAGGCAGAAGAGGTTTTGTTATTGATAATGATTCATTTAGGGGATTTGTAACATCATGGTCGTGTATCCCGGTGTACTTGGGTGTTTGTGGAATATTCCTGATAACCTGAATCAATGTAATGGCTCTAGTAGTGTGTGCATTTTGTTCATTCACAAATGATATAGTGTAGCCTACCACACAAAATGAAAATAAATGTGATATAGGCTTAGGTACTTTAGGATAGGATAAACGTTTTATTCTCTTCATATTTTGTTGTATGAAAGTGCATTTGTGTAATTGATGTGTTTTCCCGTTTCAGGATTGCCTGTGTTTTCCCGCCTGCCACACTGGCCAGCGTACAAGGTGAGGAAATCAATCAATGCCACCTTGACGACCTGTAGAACAAGCATGGTTAGAACTCGCTTGCTATAGCTTCCTGCATCTTAATCCTTCTTCTTACGGTGAGGGACTTTATGATGGTTTATAAAGGGTCACTTCCATTCTTCTAATCAAAGAAGGCACCAATCTTAGCATTATCATACATCTTTACAGTTGCTTGTAAATAGTTAAAAAACGCTTGCTCGTAACTTAGAAGTAGAAATGCTTACGTGGTATTCCACTGTATTACCACGTAACTGATTTGTACATAGCAACGTGGCTAATTCGAACTTCTTTAATTCGAAATCTTCTATAATTTGAATTTTTCTCTTGGTCCCTAGCATTTTATATACAATCAATGCTAACAAATCGTGGTTAATTCGAATTATATTTTGGATAATTCGAAATTTTTACGTGTAAAAAGCCGATCAGAAGCCAATCAGTTGGGTCAGGAATTCCCGAAAAACGACAAAACACATCAGAGAACTTAGGCGTTTTTTTTAAGTAGAGATGTCGTATGTGAATCTGTTTTCCGTTCCTTAAATCGTTTGTGATGGCCGAGAGACTTAATTGTAGGATACAGGTAAAAATCTCAAACTTTTTTTAAAAACTGTAGAATCCTCTAGGACTTAACTAGATTGCTGGATTACTACTGTCGTTAAATAGGTTGGTTTTATTTTATCATTTAAACCTTTTGAGGTTATTCACGATACAATCTTTATAAAGTACCGTTGTCTGTTAATCTGCTTTGTTGATAAAGTAATGTATAAACGTAATACAATATATTTTCTCTACCCTTTTCAAAGAACTTTCAATTCGAATTTTTGGATAATTCGATTTTTTTTTACTGGTCCCTTGAGGTTCGAATTATCCAAGTTCCACTGTATTACCAACGTTCTCACAAGTCTTCACTTCAACCTGACTGTAAAAGTGGTGTGCAAGTACGATATGTTTTTCCAACTCTCAGGACTGCTGAGCCAGCGGCTAAGCAGTAGCTCGCGCTCAGATAAAGGCGCTAACCACTTAAAATAAATATATTAAAAGCATGAAACAAAATATGCACCTTGCCTTACTTCAACACTGCTAAGAATGCTGTGGTAATATGCTCTGAATGGGGTCTTCTATCAACAGTTTAAGAGAGTAACAATGTTCAACTCACAAAGAAAGTGAAGGAAGCACTCCCTCAGTATGTGATGACACTCAGGGGAGGAGTAGTTGAGGTAACATACATTAATGTTCAAGACCAGTTTGGTATTTTATCATTTTTAAACTGACTGTTATTTTTCATTTGTATCCACCGAATATTGAACTGTTCTTCATTATCTTTCGTCTAAATTTTAAATAGTTTTGTTGTTAGTTTGCCATCTGGGACTATTTCCCCATTTGCAAATAAATAAATAAATAAATAAATACAGAAAGAAGGAAAGAAAGAAAGAAAGAAAGAAATAATAAATAAATACAAATATTAACATATAAGTAAATAAATAAATAAATAAATAAATTAATTAATTAATTAATTAAAAATGTAAGTTATAATACGAAAGATGAGAAAATCCCGTTGCATGCCAGTAAAAGCGCAACTCCCAAGGGTAACAGGAAATGACACATGTTCACGGCTAAAATTGAAGTACGAAGATGAACAGGCCTACGTTCGCTAAATATATTCTTACATGTGTACTTCCGAAAACCAATGCTGCTCATTGGCCATACCAGAGTGTGCCTTGTATTCTACAAAAGAGTTTGAAAGCACAGTTCAATACTCCATTGGTTGATGGTTGTTATGGAACAGCGGCACACGTGCAATACATGAATTGCCAATTCCATGTGAAAAGTTACATGCCATTCTGCATACATAAGTGTGTGGCACCATACTGCATGTAGGCCTACCAATCTTGTGTGGCATTAAAGTGGCTGAGCAGACCAAATCAAGGTGATAGTTTGTATTTATTCCTTGATGCTAACTTTACATCACACTCACTGACATGCATGGCTTTTATTTCTTTGACGTTCCGTGTTATATAAAGAATGGCCTTCAATATTAAATTGGGTCAGTTCGGTTTTGAGCCCAGTAAAAGTTCAGAATGAGTGCTTTCTTAGTAACTCTTCTGGTTCAGTTCCAACAGCGGGATTATACAGGATCTTATAATACATAGAAATATCAGGGATTATTGAAATAAATAAGACATATCCAAGGAATTACAAATCACAAAACCCGCCATGTCCCTATAAATCTGGGGCCTACCACCATCCGGTAAAGGTAGCTCAACTGAACTCAGTGAGTGACCTAGTCCCAGAGAGTTTGATTCTCCTATAATGTTATATTCAAAGCTATTAACACATACCTTTTGACCTTATTCTAATCATCTTAACCCTAAAAGTTCTGACTGTTTATTTTAAGATAATAGATTATCTTTCATCCCTAGGTCAATTACTGTAAAGCTGGGAATGATTCTTTCCATTTATCTCTGTCTCCTGTTGTCCTTATCCTCTTAACACAAACCACATCCTTGGAAACTTATAACCATCTTTGCATTGGACGTCCTCTGTTTCCTTTCCTATCATAGTCCCATATCGCAATGGTGTAGGCCCTCCTATCTTGATGCACCCTGGCCACGTGCCCACTCCAAGGACATTCCAATTGAAGGAATAGCTGCCCTTAAATAATCAGTAGGTGAATGCAGGTTTTGCCAAAACCAGATGACTAAATATAAAGTTTCGTTCATTCTTTTATTCTTGTCTGGTAGATTCATTAGCAGATTTTCCTTATTTAATCAGCTTTATACATTAAGGTATTTTCAGAAATAGCAATTCTATTTTATATTCTGCTAATGGCACACATTTTCCTCTGCTTCTGTACCAATTTTCATGGGAATAGTTTCAGAAGTTTTTGAGATATTTGGGTTTTAGTGATAAGGTGTATGAAGTGAATGCGGAAGAGAAGACACAGGCGGGATAAGTATGTTGAGCTTTTAAAGTTCTCCTCCTGAGAGTTATAATTTTGATTGAAAATCTAACCATGTTATTCCATAATCTAATTGGATGATTCATTTAAAATTTGACGGAATTCTTTAGATGTATATTTTCCTGAGGTTCATATTTAATGAAGAACTGAAGGGGCTATAGTCGTAAAGCCACCCAAACAATTTCTATAAAAACATAAAATTGGAATTATTATAAACTCTTTGTAAATCCTCTAGAATAAAACATTTGCTTCACTATGGTTTACAAATAATCCCGTTCTTTTTGCGATACTCTTGAAGAGATTGATTTCTTGAAAAATAAGACATCAAATTTTGAAAATCCAATAAAAATCAAATCACAACATAAAAAATTATTTCTATTATTGTTTTATAAATCATCCAATAAATATGTACATATGGGCCTCAATTCAAGAACATCTCTCAAATAGTAGTAGAAATATTGGCTATTTGGTGAATTGTCTGCTCATTCGTTTTGACATCTACGGATTTTCTCTCTCTTTACGAAGTTACCTCCATTCATTATTTTGAGTTTTGACTCTGGAATAAATAAATAAATAAATAAATAAATAAACTAATTAATTAATTAATGCATAATTAAATAAATAAAACTTAATTATTTAATTAATTAATAAATAATTAAAGACAGAAAGAAAGAAAGAAAGAAAGAAAGAGAAATAACAAATATGCAGGTACCAAGAGTAAGCTTAGTCCATACTCATTCTTTGTTCGACCTACTGGACTTTATATCAGCTACCTTTCTCTTGAGTATCATGACGATTTTAGTGTGGTATCTCGAATACTTATATTGTCAGTGTAGTCGTTCTTTCTACTATAATAACGTCAATTTAGCATTTTTAATAAAATAGTACGCAAGGTTAATGAACTTAACCTAACCTAACATAACATAACCTAACCTCACATCACTTCACCTAACTTAAATTCACTTAATGTAACCTCACCTAACGTCACATATTCTAACCTGACCTTACTTCACCTAACCTCACATAATCCTAGTTAACCTCACTTAATCTATCTTTACCTAATCTAACCCAACCGAACCTCACCTAAACTAAGATAACATTCCTAACCTAACCTTCTTAATCTATTCTAATCCAACCTCACCTAACCGAATCTCACCTAATTTAACCAAATCTAACCTACTATAACGTAACCTTACTTATCTAATTTCACCTAACCTAACCTCACTAATCTAACCTAATCTAACCTAACCTCACCCAATCCAACCTAACCTCTCCTAACCGAAACTCACCTAATTTAACTCAATCTAACCTAATATAACCTAACCTTACAAATCTAGTTTCACCTAACCTAACCTCACCTATCATAGGATCGACGGTAATTGGCAGGGAAATGTTTTGATCGTGGGCCCAACTGAAACGTATCTGTGACTATTGGGGGCATTTCGATGGGACCAACTCAAACCTCCCTCCGAGCTGACAATGGGACCAACTCAACTGTCTCCTTTATGGGCATCACTGACTGTGGACACAATCAATCATACCCGTACAGTATGCCATCATTTGTTTTAAGTTGAAGAAATGGGAAAGACTTGGAATGGATCTAGTAGGAATGTAGGCGTTCGTACATCTCACGACTTAGAGCAACTGATAGGATATAACTTAATTCCATTCTTCGCGTGATTATGGGAGCACATGCATAATAGGCTTTAGATTTCAGCTGTAGCCTCGGTGAACCCTCGGAGAATCAGCGCGTATTTTAGCACAAACTCTGACGTCAACAGGGTTGTTATTGCCGGTTTACTAAGAATACATTCTGCGTCCTTTTCCTTTAGCCAACTACCAACGTATACGCAATGTGTTTCCAATATTGTCTTCTCTTATTCAGTTTCTCTCATTCATTTAATTCATATCTTCTATATTTTGATGCATAGTCCTTCTTTGTCCATCCTCACTAAGCCTACCACAAGTTCTTCATTATTTACTAAATAAAATGCACTGGTAGATTTGTGGCTGAAAGTACAAATTAATCATATGTGCCCATTCTTGAAAATTATATAATGGTTTGGAATTCCCCCAAATATCGGGTTATTGTTCAAAGAATTAGGTAACTGTAACAGTGGCATTACTGGTCACTTTGATTACACGGCGGTTTAGGGGAAAAGACAACCGTTCAGTAAGTCAGAGTTCGATCCCAACAATGCCACGGAGATTTTATATCAGCCATGCCAATATGACATATTATGGTGACACTATTGCTCATCTTTCTTCCGTCACAACAGTCCATAGTATTTCTATCTCAATACCTCTATAAACCAGTCAAAATACCTCACATCACTTGGGGAAACATTGCAAACCTTAATTATATCTTTAGAAATAGCTTCGCGATTGTTATGATGGAGGAGAAGAATCCAGCAAAATAGGAGCGGAAAAGCTCTGCGAATGAATTCGAGGACTCTTGACTGTTTCTCAGAAATCGTTTCTTTGTCGTGATGAGAGCGAGAGTCAACAACTACTAATTATTCTTTTGTTACAAACACTTTCCATGTTCCTTAATGAGAAGTTCCGTGAAATACCGCCATGTTTCGTCCTTCACGCTACAAGAAACAAGTTAATATGAACTTAAACGTATCGAAATCCAGCTGACGTAAAGTAGGTATCCGGTCGCTTTGATCGGACGATGCGATTTAGGGAAAAGTATGAAAGCTACCCATTCTGACGAATCTGAGTTCGATCCCACTCTGACACGGAGATTTTAGATCTTTCATATCTATGTGTACTCGCCGTGTGTGTTTGCTTGCTGCCTTGCTCGTCGTGTACACGGTTACTTCTTCCGTTCCATCTGCAGTTGTGGGGTAGGGGGGTAGAATTCCCTGTTCCAGATAACTTGACGCCCGATAAAACATTGAAATTGTAAACAGCCGTGAGAAGACACTTTGTTATTCGTCAGTTCATGGAAGTCACATGGTTACCACGTGAGAAGTATCAATCACTCCAGGCGAAACTGAGGCGTGGCCTGGCGCATTTGTTTGATCGGGCGTCAAGTTAAAAGGAACAAGGAATAGAAGGGGGGAAGTAAACTTGCACATGTGGCCGGGCAAGAACATGGAAGATGGCAGAAAAATGGAGGAATGCCTTGCCCATTAAATCGCTAATAACTAAATCCTTTATTATCAAATTATTTTTATATTATTTTTCAACTAGTCGCCTCCGTAGCGTAGCGGTCAGCATGGTTAGCTGCCGCCCCGGAGGTCCTGGGTTCGATTCCCGGCTCTGCCAAGAAATTTGAAAAGTGGTATGAGGACTGGAACGGGGTCTACTCAGCCTGGGGTGGTCCAAATTAGTAGAGGGGGTTCGATTCCCACCTCAGCCATCCTCGAAGTGGTTTTCCGTAGTTTCCCACTTCGTCTTCGCGCAAATGCCGGGATGGTACCTTCTGTAAAGCCACGGCCGCCTCCTTCCCTCTTCCTAGCCTATCCATCCCAGTCTTCCATCCCTTCCCATCCCTCATGAGGCCCCTGTTCGCTTTGCAGGTGAGGCCGCCTGGGCAAAGTGCTGATCACACCTCCCCAGTTGTATCCATCCGACCAGGTGTTCCAAGCTCCAGGACACTGCCCATAGAGGCGGTAGTGGTGAGTTCCCTCGCTGAGTCCGTGGGAACCACCAACCTAGAGGATAAATTGACTAAATAAAAAAAAAAATATTTTTCAACTAGATTTCCCCACAAAGAGCTTTCTGGGGCGTTCACAATTCGACTAGTGTAATAGTTTTGCTAGTTCACGCTGTTTTTCTGATAATTATGGTAAACGTCTTGTTAAAATTTAACAATAAAATAAATAAACCTGCATTTTAGAAATTATTTTCAAAAGTAGCCAGCAGAAAAATGAAACCGCGCAAGAATCATTACAATCGGCTAGAGACAATAATAATTGATATGGGAGTTGCACTATTTTCATTAGGGCAGGAGGGGGTGACTGCTTGATATCAGGAGTGATGGTATACACGTTCGAGGCAAAACTGATGTAGCTCATTTGTCACGGAAGATGCAGTCCTTGTGCTCCAGACAACATCACATTCACCAGCGGACTAAATGGAGTAGCCTAGGCCTATATGCTATTTGAAATATTTCTCGAGAACAAAACAGCATAACAATTCATTTTTTTTCGCTATCGGTTTACCCTCAACGGTTGGCTTTTTCCACGGACTAAGCGAGAGATCCCACTTCTACCGCCACTGAGGGCAGTGTCCTGGAGCTTGAAACTCTGAGTCAGGGATACAACTGGGGTGTGTGACCAGCACTACGCCCAGGCGGCCTCACCTTCAAAGCAAAAAGTGGCCTGATGAAGGGATGGGAAGAGTGAAACGGTTAGGCAAAGAAGTGGGAAGGAAGCGGCCGTAGCCTTACAGTAGGAACCATCCCGGCATTTGCCCGAAGACGAAGTGGGAAACCACAGAAAACCACTTCGAGGATGGCTGTGGTGGGAATCGAACACCCTCTACTCATTTGGGCCACCCGAGGCTGAGTTAAACCCGTTCCAGTCCTCATACCACTTCTCAAATTTCGTGGCAGAGCCGGGAATCGAACCCAGGACCTCCAAGGCGGCAGCTAACTAAGCTGACGCTACGCTACGGAGGCGACTAACAATACATTTATAGGACCATATTGCAGCCAATGGCCATAGCAGGGTATTTTAATGGAACGCCCGTCGGCTCCCAATAAGTTCAATTTCAAAGTCACTAACACCAAGTGGCGAAAGTTGGAACTTGATTGAGCATTTCTAACCAGCCAAATATAACCTACAAATTTTGCTACACACTACCAATTGTAGTGGTAGATTCTTTTACATGCCATAAATATATGACATGGAAGGAATGCATAGGCTACTGAAGGATTTTAACACTTATAAATCCGATGACTTCGGCCGGGTTTGAACCCGCGATTTTGGGCATGGCAGTTCAGCATGCTACCGACTACGCCACCGAAGCCGCTCATAACAATACATAAGGCCGAGAATGAACTGGAAATTTGCACTTACGCATAAGTTAAATTGTGAGACAATGGTATAGGCAGTGGTACACTTTCCATCACGTCGGGTTTCTTAAAGCCGCTTTGTTTTGAAAAGGCTATATGTGGATCTTTAAGCATCTATAGGCTCTTCATTGGTTATAGAGCTACACGGATTGGTGAAGTATTGGTGTTACATATCTACCATTTCAAGGAACTACTATTTGTCATGAACAGCTGATCACCGTCACCATCTGTTTCTCTTCATTTTATTCTATTCTTATACCCTAAATTTTATGGTGGACCATGTCAGGTTTTAAATACGTATCTTATTACTGTGCTACGCTTTGTTTTTTGTTTTTGAAACAGCAGATGAAGGGGATGAAATATAATTAATCCCCGAAACATGTTCTGTAAACAAGTTAAATAATTAATTTTATATGTAGGCCTATAGTATTGATTCAGGCAGATGTTCATTTCTTGTTAATAACTATTCATTTGATCATACATAAATTATTTTCTACAGAATCTTTCCTCGAGATATCCTTTACAGAATTGTGAAAACCGCATCAAAATTCATCCAGTGGTTCTCCAGATTACCCGTGGCATCCAAGAATCGGGGATTTTTGTCTTATGCTAACGAAGTAGAGATTGTCGGGGAACACATGCACCAAGCAGTACTATTACGTCACACACCTCAGTGCATCTGGGTACATTTCGTCCCGTCACCGTAACGTAACGCCAGACCCCAGCATAACGACGAAAATGATGAAAATCCACAAACATTAGAGGCACCTAGAATCAAATGTCCATCGGACATAAAATACGATGAAGTTGTCTTTATATGAACTTGCACGCGGGCAACTCAATGGTGTCATTTTCATTAAAAAGACGCCATTTCCCTATGAAAATGGCGGACAAAACTTAGGGCTAGTTTCAAAATCCTCTACATCCAATTGAACTTGCGCCTTTGTTAGTTTCGAAATCCACTAAGTTGTTTTCAGCCAATCAGCACATAAAATTGCATTACCCAGGATTCCTTCATACTGTCATAAGCTGTGTTGTGTTTTGTAATGTGTGGTTCAGTGTTTATTAAATTTTTAATATTTATGCATAATCATAATTCAGTTCTGGTTTTCATTTCATTCATAATTTGGATGATTCATTTTCACATGCTTTCCTTCTTCCCTTGTTTGTATTCTTAGAACTGCTTTTCTTGCCTTCAAAAACGTCCATATGTCCATTTCACTTTCAAAACAAGTTAACTCGTAATTAATTTTATGAATTATGTTACTTTCCATTAAGGGACAATCCTGTAATTTGTTGGAATGCATCGTTTGATGACAAAGTAATTAATAATCGAAATGTTCTTATTCCAACGATGTTTTTTCATATGTTAACAGTTTTCCTAATTTTCCCACAACTTTTGTTTTGTGTACTTGGCGGGTTTTGATTCTAGGCGCCTCAGTGATAGACTAACATAGCATCCCTGTCATCGAAATAAAGTAGGCTAAATAATATTAATATGCTTACGTTCTTTTGGAGTGTTCGGAAGTACTCTGGCATAAATTAGCGGATCAACTTTGTGAATGGTAGGCCTATGCCAAGTCTGTATTCTGTATTCTCAGGCTTGTAGCCCGGTACAACATGATCAAGTCAGCTCCGCATTGCGCAATGTTTTTCTGAGAATCGGCGAGTCTATTGTTGCCGGGTCACACGCAGGTGCGCGCATGCAAACACATACACACCCTGCAGACTGATGAGTCTACACTTTACGACCTTTTAATAACAGCATTAATTAGTTAAGTTTTGTCCCTCCCTTCTTGGGACTGACTTGTTTATCTGATGATGAAGAAAAGTGGCGAGCACAGGAGTATATAAAATATGGGGATCGTCTTGAGGACCTGAATCACAAAGTCACGTATGAGTCGTATAAATCTATCGTGCCTCACGAATGAGGGTGTTCGAGGGGTAGAGTGATAGTTTTCCAACCAAAAGGTCCAATTTGACTGCAATTGCAGCTTACACTCAACATCTCCCAATTACCACTAAGCCAGGCAGGATACCTGCTTTCCAAGGAATATTCGAAATTCACTTGAATTCGTGAAAAAGCTTAAAAAAGGAAGGGAAGAAAGAGGGAAGGAAGGAACGGAGAAAAGAAGGAGGGAATTAGGATGAACAGAAGAAGGCAGGAATGGAGGGAGTAAGGAAGGAAGGGAGGGAGGAAGGAAAGAAGGAAGTAAAGAAGGAGGGAACTAAGGGATGAATAGAGGGAGGAAGGAAGAAAAGAAGAAAGGAATAGAGGGAGGAAGGAAGAAATGAAGGAAGAAAGAAGGAGGGAATTAAGGGAGGGACGGAGGAAGGAAGGAATGGAGGGAGAAGGAAGAAAAGAGGAAAGAATAGAGGGAGAAAAGAAGGAAGGGAGGGAGGAAGGAAGGAAAGAAGGAAGAAAAGAAGGAGGGAATTGAGGGATGAACGGAGGAAGGAAGGATGGCACTTTTTCAAATACGTATGCCAGATACAATTAATTTAACTTCTTAGAATTTAAATAATAAATCTTTATTGCAGCCAAATAGCCAAAATTGTGATTGAAATTTTACATGTTTGCATAATCTCATAATTATTGACTTTGTCCTTTTTGTGCATAGTTCGATATGATAGCGATCACATGCCGTTTCACACAGCCTACATTCACAGTCTATATTTGGTTCGCGGAAGTTTGTGTTCTTGCATATCAGGTGGTGGAATTCTCAGAATTTAAAGTTACAGTGTTTTAAACACAATGGCATGCCCAGTAATTTATACAAATACATATTACATAATTCCTATAAATTCCTAAATTGATCAAATAAGGTCCTATAAAATCCTAATATACTGATATAATATAATTTTAGCTTTTCAGAACCTAAATATCCGGGGCTTGGTTATCAGTCAAATACTGAACACACCCAAGAATACAGGGCTCATTGACCAAAGCCCCTAAAATAACCAACAACAGCAACTATTTATGCATGCTATGGCCTCTTTCACAGAAGCGCATGTTGTTGGAGTTGCTTCACCTCGAGCAACTAGGACAGAATATTTATTGTTTGTAGGTTAATGGGCAGCATGCTTAACACAGGTGTAGCGGAGTAAGTGTGTTCTCGCACGCTCATAATTCTTCTTAGCCAATGGAGTCACTATACTGTGCATGTAGTAGATGAGGTCTGACGTCCTCTGAAAAGGTTCTTTCTTGTGATTTCCCACGTTCACTTCAATTCCAGATTTCAATTCTGCATTTTAAATCTTAATTCTTTCCCAGTCATTTTTTTTTTTTGCTGTTTCAAACACATACAGTACATACATATTAAGTTAGCTGTTTGACCAGGGGTAGACACTTGAGGTACGAATTGTCAGCGGTGTGTTGCATTCTGTTTCCCCGGATATTTAAGAGGGGCTTGTTTTCAAAACTGAATATCTCCACAATGATACATTTTACAGGAGAGAGGAAAAACATAATCTGACAGGATTATCAAAATGGAGTAATATACCGTATAGTTTGAAAGATAGCTAGAAAGAGCAACATGCTATCACCAAAAGTGCACCAAATTATATATAGTACAGTGCATAAAAAGTTATTGATAAAAGATTGATAATAAAAATAAATGGTTATATTTAGTATTGAAATAAATGGTTGTTGTATTTAGCTATGGAAAGCAGGATATTTCCCATAATCTCAAATATTTATCCTAATTCGTGATATTTATTTTGAACATAATATTAATAGGTACAATTAGAAATTAAATGCCATAATTTAAGAAAAACATATTCAATTAGTTCAATATATTATATGTGATGGATATATTCAGTTTTGACCGAAAAGCCTGTTTTCTAACAGCTTTATCAATGGGAAATATTAACATTTAATCAAAAAAATATGCAACTGAGGCAAATGTTACCGAATCAAACATAAACACCTTTTTTTAATTTAATTTTTGGAGATATTCAGTTTTGAAAACAATTTCCTCATATGTTGTAATATTGTTCTGTTGTTAATTCATTTTAGGGGTCGAAATATGATGTTTTTCAGTCAGTCAATGCACGATTGTACCAAATTGTTAAGTGTGGTTCCTAAAAAATACCCTGAGAATAATAAATACACTTCGATGACCAGTTTCGATCGTCAAGCGATCGTCATCAGATCCATTACACGTAGGCTATTAATTTCATTATGTCTACAAGTAAGAATGATAGTATTTACAATATGTACACTTATTTACTTGCAGTAGTGGTTAAACTACACAACTAGTCAATATTTGTTAGTTATATGTGATACTTTGTTAAGATTTTGAAAATGGTTTGTTTCTACCACTGCAACTAAATAAGTGTAGGCTACATATTGTAGATACTATCACTCATACTTGTAGACATAAATGTATACCCTAAGTGTAATGGATCTGATGATGATTGCTTGACGATCGAAATTGGTCATCCAAGTGTATTTATTAATCTCATGTAAATTATTTTCAGGATTAGGGAACCACCTATTACAATTGGGTACAATCATGTTGACCAACTGAAAAACATTAAATTTTGGATTACTAAGGCAACATTGAAAAATGGCTTCAAACACCATAATCATTTTAGGGGCTTAGAACATCTTGCTCATCAGTTCTGTGTAGATTAATTCATGAGAAAAATCCAATTTTAACATGAAAATTTTACGTGGTTCAAGATCAATTAATTCTTGAATTTGCTGCAGAGAATTGAAACTTTGATGTAATATTTGGAATTGGATACACTTAGCCATCGTGAGGACAATGAGAAGAGACGCCAGTCGAAACTAACTCCGAGACAACCTAGAAATGGGTTCTCTAGGTTTCCCACTTCAACTTCAGGTAAATCCTGGAATAGCTAGGCTTTAGCCACCTTCTATTCTACTCCTAGACAAGAATGGGATCAAATACACGTCATCGAAGGGAAACCATTTTTCTTGAGGTTTGTAATTCTTCAAGTGCTAGAAAACCTTCCTTCCTTCCTTCCTTCAGTAATAACGGATACAGTGAAACCTCTATTAAGAGACCAGTGACGGTTCCTTAGAAAACTGGTCTTTTAGAGGGGTGGTCTCTTAATAGGGGTAGCCATTAAAATAATGTTATACTTCATTATTAACAAAGTACAGTTGGAGCACCTGGACTTGATTACAATTTATCTGCATTGGTTCACATTTAGTACAAATTAATTACAATTAGTCTAGTTATTTTCTGAGCTCTGTCATTTATAAAAGTCACGAGTATTTCTGTTTCAGATTAGCACATCTTTTTTTTAACAATTTCACTTTCTAGAATATCTCTGAGTGAGTTCGTAAGTCCATTAATTTGTTCTGGGTTCGAACAATCTTCTAGGAGAGCCGTTTTTTGTATTTTTTATACGTTACATAACACTTTTTCTAATGACATTGTATGCTGATGCAGTTCTGTGCCAACAGAACCATTGTTTACATCACCCTCATCACCATCTCCAATGAGAAAGCCGACGATGGTCTTTGAAAGAGGTCAGACTGAGAAAATGCCTGGTCTTTGGTCGGGGAGAGGGGTGGTCCTTAAATAGAGGTAACAAATACATTGACCTTATGAGGTTTTAAATCGGTTCCAAGAAAAATCGGTCTTTAAGAGGAGTGGTCTTTTAATAGGGGTGGTCTTTTAGAGAGGTTTCACTGTATATGATCTCAATATTAAGGACCCTTAAATAAATAAATAAATAAATAAATACATAATTAAATAAATAACCAAATTTAGAAATAATAGAATTAATGGCATAACTATTCATTTTATCTATTAGTTAGCCACTGCTGTTCTAAGGGGCGAAGCAGTGTGGCCATCAACCCATAACATTTTATCTATCTATGATTTGTTCTTTCTTTCTTTCTTTCTTTCTTTCTTTCTTTCTTTTTTTCTTTCTTTCTTTCTTTCTTTCTTTCTTCCGTTCTTTCTTTCTTTCTTTCTTTCTTTCTTGGGTACGCCACCATAAATGTTCTCACGAAGAGAAATATGAATAGTTCTGTAACCGTTAGTTTATCTTTGTGACCGGGGAAATCGGTGATTACTTTCTAAATAGTTCTCTCGTTTTCCATTAGAACACAAGGACAACATTAATGAGGAGTAACGAAATTAAAACTTGAGAAGTTTTTTCAAAATATAGAGGTCTGATTAGGCAACTGGTTTGCATGTAGGCCTATACCATCTCGTTAACCCTGCAGAAGACATAGCCTATATCACATGGCTCTGAGAGCAGGTACAAAGCAACCGCAGAGAAATGAAATGGTAAGAGGCATAGCCTATAGCGATGTTTTCATATGATCTAGTATCTGTGTTTTAAATTCTTAGGTAAGGTTGCAGTTTATGCATTCTTCGTGTTCTATGCTGCTTGCTTTTTCTTGTGTGTTCTTACTAATGCATGTGTTTTTACCACTAGTGCAGCAAAATAACTTGCACGTGAATAATTACCCAATATTTGTGTAGTTTAGAAATTAGATATAAAGATAAAATGCTGATAAAGGCAATGTGTTCGTATTTAACTTATATAACTTTTACTTTAATGTACGATTATGTATTTTCATGAATAACATTTCTGTCAACTTTTGATTCTGGAAATCAAGTTTCATAACACATTGCTTTTACCAGAAGTGTTCTTAGTATTTGTTTGTTTAATATGGCTGCAAGTATACTGGAGATTTAAGCAGTTTACGTGCTCTATTGCTATGCAAATCCATTGACAAATTTCTTGTGATAATGTAACAATGTTGAAATTTTTACGAAGGTAGAAGTTAATGCCGCTTTCAAATCATGCATTAGTTATTGTATTATTATGTATGCAAAGGTCAATAAAGCTATTCAAATGGTCTTTGAGTATGTAATCAATTGCGCTGGTTGAGCGCGGAACTCGTGATAAGAGGCAAGGTAAACTTCTTCCTTCATAAAGCATTGGAAACCTCTAGTTGTGTAAGATGCATTCGTTCACAAGACTTGATGATCCAATACAAACATGTTCAAAGCTGAAATGTTTTATATTTGAACTGACAGATAAGAATAATAATAAACAATTGTTTCACATCTACGATGGTCATTCGATTTGTCATGGCAACTATGTTATATCTTACGAAATAGTCGGAATATGGTTAGTTCAATACGTTTAAACACGTGGTTTACGCAGTACGAGATGCCTCTGCCAGATTGCGTCTATATGAAATTGGTGGCTAGTTGATAGCACACTCAAAAGTTAGCATGCTTTTGCATGTTCCTAGGAACAGAATTGCTTTTCAGTCGGTCAACACTAATATGCCCAAAAAAAAACACAGTGGTGGGGATGGGGAGTGGGAGATCTTAGACATCCGCCCCTATGTGTGCGAAAGCCTTGAGGGATTATATTGAAGGGTGTAATCTGTGATGGCGATGACTGTTATTTTAATCCAGGAAATATGTTTCTTATGACACGGTGATAATGAAAAATGAATATGAGATGAAACCACTCCTACAACTACACTTACTAACTAGCCTACTGACTTAGGCCAATAGCAGGAGCACTGTGCGGATAAACTAAACGTTATCCGCATCCATCCCGCATCCGCACCGCATCCGCACGTCCTTTTTCCGCATTCGCACATTTGTTATCCGAATCTACTGGCAGTACAATAATATTCTTGAACAAAGCATAAATTACTAAGGCAACATATTTAGACATTTGATGAAAAAGTCGTTCCCTTAGGCTTTAGTATGTCATGTGCTAAGTTTAAAATGAATGTTACACCGCCAGAATTGCAACCCTTTCCTGTTAGGACTGTTAATTTTGCTTATTGGCATAATTTCAATGAGATTAGCATAAATCATCGTCTTACATTTGTCATGAAAATAAAAACATCCCGGAAAAAATATTAAACAAGTTCGGATTGTTTTCTAAAAAATATTATCCGCAATTTTTCTCCAAACATTATCCGCAGCTTATCCACTATCCCCACAGCCATGCAAACTATATCCGCATGGCGATACATCTGCGTAGGGCTTTACCTATAGCCTATTTAACTTTCAAGCTAGAAAGAGAAATTGTCCATAAAATAGTAGGCTAACAAGAGAAAGGAAATGCAGGGAAAAGACATTCCTTCAACACTCGAAATATTAGAATTGAGGGGCTTGGAGAGGAGTAGTGCCATGAAAGGCTAATAGGAAAGAGGAAGAGGAGAGTCACTGGAAAGAGAAAAGAAAAAAAATATGAATCTAGTTCAGGAATCCCTCGGGGTCGCTAACTGTCGAACTTACCCGCCACAAACCCTTGCGGGGGTAGCACTATCCAGGTTGAAGGTTACCATACGTGGTGAGACACTGCCATCTTCAGAACCTTGTTAGCTGCGAGTAATGTAATTTGGTTCATTGTGTGCACAATAAAACAATGATTTCTATTTTGGCATCTTTCAATGTCCCTTACCCATTGGCTCCTCTACCCGGACCCTATTTGGTACTACCATTCCGATAAATACTCCAGGGTGACCTTCAATCACATACAGTGAATTTGTATTCCTGCTATTTTATTGACTGATGAAATATAGCTGCCATGACTTATGAAATGACCCTCGTATAAATAATGTTTGTTTGTTGCCAAATTCTTTGCGATAAAACTTTCCTGAAGTACAAAATGTACCCCTCCAAACAAACCCTTGTGCCATCATTTGGGAGACCAGTGGTATTTAGTGCACTGTGAGTAATGTTTCTCGGGATAACACAATGTCACAAACATTTCAGTATTCGTGGCAACCAGAGAGACCAAGTGCAGATATTTATGGTGACTTGCACGCCGTGGAGAAGATTAAATGATGATGAAGGCGTCACGAATACCCAGTCCTCGAGCTAGGGTTCTTAACTGTAGGAGGTTGTAATTCTATGACCAGGCTGCGAATTGAGCCCCATACCTCTCAGGGTAACGCTCTACGTGATAACCACTTAATTACGGGGGTGAAACACGTGATACTTTGCTTCTTGGAACAAACAGAGTTTGTGATTTGCTCAGGACTATGCCTATTTCAATATTTAATACACTACTTCTCAATCAATGTTTGTCGGGACTACATCAAATCCCAGCTTGTTTTAAACACCCCTTTGCACAACAAAGAACCTTTATTTCCTAATTCATTATGTACGTTAAACATTGAATATATTCGAACCTTCACTCAAAATTCGGTCGCGGTGGCTGAGAGCCTCGCTGGCTTCGGGAGAGCGTTGGTTCGAATCGCACCTCAGCCGTCCTGAAAATGGTTTCCTTGGTTTCCCATTTTCACCATCAGGCAAATGCTGGGACGGTTCCTTTCAATAGGTCCACGGCCGATTTCCTTCCAATATCCCTTCCCTGACCCGTCCTGGAAAGAAAAGTAGGCCTACATGGCCATTGGCTGCATATTACGACCTGTGCCCTAGGTAGCTTTTGTGTCAACTATCGATATCAGAACGCTTCGTCGATATCCAGAGAGTCACTCTTTGGGGCACTCTTCTTCTTGTACGACTCTGAAATGAGTCGTGGTCTGACTGAGACTATGGCTAATGCGTTTATCTGGAATGCAGGAGATTCGAGTTCAAAACTCCTGTGCCGTTAGTAACACCCTTGAAGCATTTGATAAGACAGAAGGCATGACTGTAAGCACACATAGTTCACGGAGCTACATGACCACATTGTGGCAGCCCCTAAACTGAGGAACCAACCAATTTGTATTAGGGGATTGGGACAACTTTGATCACTAGCACCATGTACTTGGGTGTATGTTGAATTTGTCTGGTAACATGTGTTTCTGTGGTGACTGTAGTTGTGTGTGTAACTGTAACTATTGGGGTCGGTATTTACCCCAAGGTGCTATCCCGGTATTCCTCTGGAAGGAATGTGGAAATCCCCGGTGAAAAACCACACTCAGGATAGCCGCTATCAGCACTGGGATTCGAACCTCTGATCGTGCTGATCGATTTAATGCGCACGAATAGGCTATGCCGCGTGTTAATATGTGCTGATTCTGTAGCACACACGACCACAGTGTCTGAGAAAAGCAGCCCAATAGAATATTATACTGCAGTTAAGTTCCAAGAATGGCTCTAATTTCGCGTAAAAGGCTGTAATAAAGATGGGAGTGCAGGGGGATAGAATGGGACTTGCGCACGCATTGTATCCTGCGTTGTCCTTGCTGAGTGGCGGCTCGACAATGGTACCCACCTGTGGGTGTTGGCGAGGACAGCTCCCACGCCACCTCCTCCAAGGAGACCGGAAGAAGAGCGATTAGTTGTACGTGTGTCTATTGGTTGCTTGTTGGTCCGCAAAATGGAACAGGAAACGGACGTCACCTGTATGGGCGTCGGACTGAAAGGTCGCTTAGTCATAATAATCCAACGCTTTAAAACAGTATGACTTTCTAGTAGTTATTTCTAAAATGTAACTATAATAGCCTCGATAATAATGTTTACCTATTTGCCATGGTGGGTGAGTGGTTATCGTGTTGGTCTACCAACCCCAAGCTTGCAGGTTCGCTCCTGGCCAGGGTAAGTGATTTTTGACAGGCGGAAAAAATCACGACACGCATGTCATACGTTGTTGGTTTGTTATAGAACCCATTTGAATTCAGTAGGCCGTGTTTATAATGGCAAAATTAATCTCGGGATTTTCCGCCAACACAATAAGTTCCTCCTTTCTCTACTAGAAAGCGGTATAGTGTCAAGGAGCTTTGATATCTAACCTCCTTGACTTTCATAGTGCTCCAAGGAACAACAAAATTCAACATGCAAGCTGCCCTTTGGGCGTCAAATAACGAAGCTTGCACCCGGCACCCGAGGCCATACGATATTATTATTATACCTATTTGATTTTCAGAGTTTCATTTACAGATTTTTGATCTAGAGAGCATTACGCTTCCCTGCAGAAAGCCAGGTATTGGTGGTGATTATAAATGTAAGGAGTGAAATATCGAGGTTATCTGACTCTAGAGCCAGATAGTAAAGAGAAAATAAAAGGTCTTATGAGTTTAAATTCTTCAATTTAACTTCTGCGTAGTTTAAAACTCATAGTTTAAAACACACAATCATTCGCCTAAGTTATTCTAAAATATATTCCGACATGTAAAGGATTTTCTATCCTGACGAGAGAGACTTAAAATAGACTACGGAGTTTTTGTACAATCTCTAAAGTCGTAATGTTCTTCATATTGTGTTAGTAAACTGGATTTCAATTCACGTATTCACAAATGTTTAGGCCTACTGTACGTTTATATTTCATAGGTGTTGTTTCACTTAGTGCCTAGTGTGTTCCCGACATTTGTTTCAAAAACCATTTTTTTTCTCACGAACATGGAAACTTTTATTTTTCTAATTTTGGATCTCCGTAGCCAACCGAGCTAATTTTTGGATTATTTCCCTAGGTGTTTAAGACCCTGGTGCCACGTGATTATTCAGATGAAAATTCCACCCCGGCATCACCGGGATCCGAACCCCGATCGTCCATGTGAAAGTTAAGGCCATTGCATTATCACACCTCTATTTTTTTAACGTAACATATATTTTCAAACAATCGTTTTTTTCTCAAATTCACTTATTTGAAAGTCAGTTTTTGAAATTCAAATACAGCAGACTATCCCTGAAGCAATGATTATGGACAGTATATTTTTGTTACAAGTAGGCTACCGTATACTATATTTTCCATCTCTGGCAAACGTAATGCTACGAATACAGAGGGAATGACTATAGAAGGAATACAACAATACCTACAACCATCACCTCAAGATTGAACTTTACATGCAGGCCTAAGCTTTAGCCCTTATGTCATTGGAGAAGTCCAGGAAATATAGCTGTGATTATCAATATTGCAGATGCAATAGCACAACCGGCATTGGACATTCGATCTGAGGTGAGGAGAAGCAACAGCCTACTTTCTTCTGACTCGTTTAGGTAACGTCAGTGGTATTAGGGGCACTAACTGTGTTCATTATACATCAAAATTAGCATCCTATATTTGAGTAGGCTATATGAAATCATTTTCACTTAGGAATTAATGGGTCTCAGATACGCTACATCCGCAATTTGGAATTAAAACATTAAGGTTAACAGCCTTTCGAAAATACGGATACTCATAATAATGATTTCGGAAATAGTGCGGGAATCGTCTAGATGCCATTCATATTAATTCAGTTTTATTCCTAATATTTAAGATTTATCCAGGTTTATAAGATCCTACTTTCATTTCCTTGTTAAATATGTTTATTCTGCCAATGAATGACTTACGATGTTCCGTCCCAGTATTTCTAACTTACAGGACCGAATGAGGTTACGTTCTCGTCGCCGACTTGTAAACCATTGGGGGCAGCGAGATCACGTTTCTGATTCTCATCGGCGGACCTGGTTTGAACAGGAGAGTTAAATAAATGAGAACTGCTTTGCAAGGAGCTTCCAGTTTAGGAGAGGTCGCGCGAAGCACTTTGACGTCACAAACAGAAGAAAGGGTAATGACAGTAGGTTAGATGTCTTCAATTTCATGGTTCCTCGCGTTTTGACCTCCCTTCCCTCAGATTTATAGTGCGTCCAAGGACTTTGCGTTCACTGTCAAGGGACATAAACAGCAGTTTGTGGGCAAATAAACCGATGCCTGCTTTGTCGGAGCAGTTAGTTGTGAGGGTACATTGTCTCTTCCAGACAAATGCAGTAACGAATTCTACAAGGCTCCTTTTGTTGATAGTGCATTTCATGTTACCTATCTTTTCCATTGTCTTCAACTTCTCCACAATAGCAAACTATTTTATAGAAAGAAGAAGAACTCAGCACTTTTTCTAGGTTTGTGCCGTGTCTTGTGTGGGGTTTCGCCTAGGACACCAAGCTGGCTCATCAGTGGACTCTTAGTGTCCGCGCCTGGACCCCAACAGGAGTAGCAAACTGCGCGCTATCTCCCTTTTTTATGAAGCGCACCTGCGCCTCTTCACTGCGAGAGCTAAATGCTCAAGCAGTCCTGACCTCCCTATGAAGGCTTCCAAAAAGATGGTAGCCTATATTGGCTTTGTAATTCACTGGCCGTGGAAGCCAATATACCATAATTTTGGAAGCCTTCATAGGGAGGTCAGGACTGCTAGAGTTTTTTTAGCTCTCGCAGTGAAGAGGCGCAGGTGCGCTTCATAAAAAAGGGAGATAGCGCGCAGTTTGCTACTCCTTTTGGGGTCCAGGCGCGGACACTAAGAGCCCACTGATGAGCCAGCTTGGTGTCCTTGGCGAAACCCCACAGAAGACACGGCACAAACCTAGAAAAATTGCTGAGTTTAAATTCACTGGCCGTGAAAGCCAATATAGGCCTGCCATCTTTTTATTTTATAGAAAACTGATTAATAATTCGAACATCAAAAGATAGTGAAAATTCAATATGCAACAGTAACGAGTAGGTTACTCTAGTTCCATGAAGATCTAAATAGACTATTTTTAGGCTGTATAATCTGTTGGTCTTTTCTATTTACAAATTCTCCCGTCAATTAAATAGAGTTTCCACGTGATGGACTAAATAGTTTTTGTCGCATTACCTTCATGATGATATAGGCCTACTAGGCTATAGCTAGAGCCCTGCGTGGATAAACAAAACGTTATCTGCATCCGCCCCGCATCCGCATGACTGTCCGAATCCGCCCCGCATCCGCACGATTTGTATCCGAATCCGCTGACATTACAATAATATTTTTAGCCGATTTTCAATTTTGAAAAAAAAAAAAAAAAAAAAAGGCTTATGAGATCACCTTTTGTCCGTGTGTGTGTGCGTGTGTGTGTGTGTGTGAGGTGTGTGTGTGTCCCCCTAATACAATCTAAACAGCTGGAGCGATTTCAATGAAACTCGGTAAGTTCATAGCACTATTCCGGGGGACCCCGACCGTGCCCTTCAAAATTTGTTACGTCTCACCATTCCAACATGGCGGCTGTGCGAAATATTTCACCAGCATTCAATATCTCCGAAACTATTACCGATATCACCCTGGAATTTTGTATGGTGATAAAGTTCAGTTATGTGACATTTGAAAACCTGGAAACTACAAAACCAACATGGCGGCCACGCGAATTTGCAACTTTTAAATAGACGTTTCTCGCGATTTAACCAACCAAACGCAATACAACTTGGTACAGTATATGTTTATACATATGGTAATGCACCGACATCTAACTTCGTTCAATTGTTTACATAACCAAAAGATGGAGGATGTGCGAAATATTTCACCGGCATTCTATATCTCTGAAACTATTAGCGGTATCACCCTGAAATTTTGTACGGAGATAAAGGGCACTACTGGAAGTTCATCTATAAAACTTTCAAAAACCGGTTAACTACATAATGAACATGGCGGCCAAGCGAATTTGAAAAGTTTAAATAGACCTTTCTCGCGGTTTAATGTTCCAAACGCAATGAAATCTGGTACAGGAAATGTTTATACACATTGTAATGCACTGGTATCAAATTTAGTTCAATTGTTTACATAACCTCAAGATGGCGGCTGTGCGAATTTTAAAATTAAGTTTTTATTTCTTGAGTCGTAATCATGCGATCGAAGTGAAAGTTTGAATAATGAACCTACGCAATAATTTTCCTTTAATGGTACATGACTCTATGGTCTATACATTTAACAATCCAACATGGCGACCATCCGAAATATTTAGACGGCTCTGAATATCTACGAATCTATTATAGAAATCAAACTGATTCTTTTATGTTCATAGGGGCTATGAACTTAAGTTCACCTATAGGACTTCAAATAACCTGGTGATCATAAATCCAACATGGTGGCAACGCGAAGTATAAATATTCACATGGACGTTTCTCGCAATTTAACCATCCGAGAGCAGTGAAACTTGGTACAGTAAATCCTTATACGAATGTTAATCCACTGGCATCTAATTTATTTCAATTGTTTCCATAACCACAAGTTGGCAGCTGTGCGAAATTTTAAAATCTCCTTGTTACTTCTTGTGTCCTAATCATGCGATTGAAATTTGAATGCTACACGTACACAATAATCTCCATGTAACAGTAGGCCTACATAACTCTAGGACCTACATATATAAAATCCAACATGGCGACCATCCGAAATATTTAGTTGGTTCTCAATATCTACGAATCTATTACAGCAATCAAACTGACATTTTTTGTATGTTGATAAAGGCCATTAACATAAGTAGGATGTATGAAAATAGGCTGTATAGTTCTTCACGGAACTACTTGTTAATTTATTAGATAAAGCATATAGTGTTGAACCAACTCATTTAGACATTTAAGGCGAAATTCATACCCCTAGGCTATGTGCGAATCTCAAGACAATGTTGACTGAGTTTTGTCCCTCTGAGTAACGGCATGTCAATCAGCTTGTGGCTACTTACTTAGTCGTCAGATCTAGCCTACCCACGCAGGCAAGCAGAGGTAGGCCCTATAAAGGATTCTTTTTGGCATGAGGTATCAACACTAATTGAGGGTATTTCCACGACTGCCTTCTCTCACTTCTCTATTATTCTCATGAAATCCAAGCGAAAGCAAATAGAGAAATAACGAGAAACGTGAAAGATGCAGATCGTAGCAAAAACTAAAATTATTATTTTTAAATCCAGTTAAACATTGCATTCGAAAAGCTATCCGCAAATTTACTCGAAACATTATCCGCAGCTTATCCGCTATCCTCACAGCCATGAAACTATATCCGCATGGCGAATATTTTTGCGGATATCCGCGGGTTTATCAGAGGATATCCGCATCCACGAAGGGCTTTAGCTATAGCCTAGGGCAGGGGTCTCCAAACGTTATAACCTAAGGACCACACTCACTCCTCCAGTAAGTCCCAAGGGCCAAAATACCAACATACTATAGCCTGGTTTTGAACTACGTGCACATTTTGGGACTAACCGGCGAGTGAGACACACTGTATCTATGGCGCAGTGCGCGGGGTATGGACACCGCTCCATTTGCTCGTGACTTTCTTTCCGCTTTCGACACTACACTACTTATCCTATGTGTAAAAAAAAAGAACATTCTCCAAAATGAAAAATACAAAAACTATTTCCAGATCCAAATGAACCGATGAGCATTTGAAGTCACTGCTGAAAATGTCCACAGTAAACTTGATCCACAAGTGCAAACAATTGTGTAATGAAAGTTACGGCTACACAAATCTAATTAATCATTATTATAATGTTTAATTTCATTATGTGAATTACGTATGTAGGCCTATGCCATTTGCTGTAAGTATTGAGGATAAATCTAATACAATTAATAGCAGTTACGATGTCCAATGCCATTATGAAGAAGATGGTATATCGGCTTTCACGGCCAGTGAATTAAAACTCAGCAATATTTCTAGGTTTGTGCCGTGTCTTGTGTGGGGTCTCGCCTAGGACAACTAGCTGGCTCATCAGCCGGGACCCAACAGGAGTAGTGAACTTCGCGCTACCTCCCTTTTTATGAAGCGCACCTGTGCCTCTTTACTGCGAGAACTAAAGCCTCAAGCAGTCATAACCTCCCTATGAATGCGGGGACACCAAGAGGCCGCTGATGAGCCAACTTGGTGTCCTAGGCGAAACCCCACACAAGACACGGTCCTAGGTGAGCTATATGGGCCTGGCGGCTACAGCATGATACCCTCCCCAGATATGGCACGGGGAATTGTCGGCAACTCAACTGAGGATCTCCCTGTAAACTACACATAGTGGCTCCAGTCAGCCATTTAGTGAAGGACAAAGGAACTTTTTAATCCCTCATTGCCACACATTAGTATACTGTAATATCATGAATAGAAAAATATTAATTTAATTATAGCTACAGGTCCACCTATTTATAGTTTAGGTTTCTCTGTTAGATGGAAGCCCAAACGGGACATATAAAATTATTGAGTAGATCACGCAGATTGATCTGTCTCGGACGTTCTACACCATGTAAATGCGGTCATAGACTACAATTAGTGCCGTATTTTAATTTTTATTCACAACGTTATGCCCGTCTAAGTTGCGTGAGAGAACTCATTTAGCAAATGACGTTGATCTTTTCTTCTCCCAAAATCTCTTCATCTGGGCACTGAAGAGTTTCTTCCGTTCTTCAGTCCATGGTCTCCTGGTACTCAAACCTATTTTCTCCGCAAAATGATAGTTGTTGATAACTGTTATGAATTTGGATCTGTATTGTATGATTTCCTCTACGATGCAAACTTCCTAAGATCTTTCTCTATTTCCTTAAGCCAGTTGGTCTTGACTTTCATAGAGAGAGCAAGGTTGAGAAATCTCTTCGTCAGTCTGTCATCGGTCATGCGAAAAATGTGGCCATAGAACTTTAATCACTTTTTCCTGAATGTGTCGGTGATCCTTTCAGAGTGATGATATAGCTCCTGAGACTTCCGTTTAATCTAGATTCCTTCTACGCAGACTGAATCAAAGATTTTCCTCATTCTTCTTCTTCTTTCTTCGATTCAGCCAACTAGGGACCACGTCAGTTCAACTGTCTCTTCTTCCGAGCTCTAACTACCGCCCTGTGTTCCCGCATTCGTCTCCGGTGTTGTTCTTTTCTCTCTTGGGACCACGCCTTCCCTGTCTTCAGCTTTGGCTTTTCCTGGAAACCTTTGTGCGTACGTAGTTTTTCCTGAAGTGGAACACGCTCCTGGATATCATTAGGGGAAATTTCCATTTCACGTAGATCTTTCTCAACATCCATAAACCATGCCCCTTTGGTTTCTTATCTTGAAAGTACGTCAATATCCGTTTTGATATCCTGCCTGTATTCATTCGTGTCACGTGGCTATAAAAGGCAATCCTTCTTTTTCGAATCGTGTCACTGATCTTCTCCACGTGCTTGTACAATTCGTGGTTGTGACGCCTTCTGTACTCGCTGTTTTCTTTGATGGGACCCAGGATTTTCCTCAAAATCTTCCTTTCTTTAGCCTCTAGTTTTTCCATTAGACCTTTCTTGTTCATTATTAGAGTCTCAGCCGCATACAGAGCCTCTGGTCGAATAACAGAGCGGTAATGTTTAATTTTGGCGTTTAAGGATATCGATCTCTTATTGTAGATGTCTTTAGTCAGGTTTTATGCCATTTCCATTTTATTAATGCGTGACATGAAGGCTTCCTTCTCTGATAAGTTAGGCTCCATCCATTCACCGAGGTATTTAAACTTTTCTGCCTTCTGAACTTTTCCTAGTCCGACCTCCAATTCCCTGGGCGCTGATTTTATGTTTGCCCAGCCTTCAGTGCTTGATTTTTCAGCTGTTTATTATTATTATTATTATTATTATTATTGTTATTGTTATTTTACAACGTTATGCCCGATTAAGGAGTGCGATTGAACCTATTTCACAGGTAAATTTTAATTTACTTTCTACTCATAATCTCTTGATAGTATCACATTTCCACACTTAATAAATGTTCTTGGATGTTAGCCATGTCACCTAGTTATGCTACTAATGATCGTGACGTAATTTGTCCATGACATTGTTTGTTGGTATAATTTGTTGTAAACAATGAACAAGAAAACCTTCTTATAAGAGGATTAATTGAGCGACCCTGACAACTCAAGGGTATACTTATTCCTCATTAGTCTAGCAACTAGCGAAATGCCTACCGGTAACCTTGAAATTTTTTTCGTCTTCATGAGCAATAAATAGCATAGGGAACTGGCTATAATGTCATGTAACTTAACATTTTACTGAACATAAGCTGCAACAAATTAAAAACAGCCCTTTTGCTAGTGTGCCAAATGTTGACGTAGGATTACAGTCGAATATTAAGAACCAAATTATGATACTGTACTACTGTAGTTGTACCATGCAGGCTGTCCGACGGTTATATCCGACTGGTTGTGGTGTTATTATAGCCAGTTATTTATTTATTCATTTATTCAATCACGACATTTTATTGCTTTTCAGTTGGTCAACACGATTGTAGCCAAATGAGATGGGTTATTCCCTAATCCTTAAAAAATGTACATGAGATTAATAAATACACTTGGATGACTAGTTTCGAGCGTCAAGCGATCATCATCAGATCCATTACACTTAGGCTACAAATTTTTTATGTCGGATGTTATGGGTGAAAATATTTACAATATGTACACTTATTTAGTTGCGGTATTAGTTGAGATAATGCAACTCGTCAATATTTGTTAGTTATAGTCAATGTGATGTTCTGTTAAAATACTCAAAGTGGTGATAGACCTCCAAACTTGCTTGTTCAGAGTGAATATGTGATTCTAGTTAAATGGTCAATTCAGGTTGTAATGTACAGGCTACTTATCTGATTGACTCTTGCGTGTCCTGGTGAGAGCAGTTGTATTCGTCACTATCTAGCCTACACTCATTTTGGTACAATCGTGTTGACCGACTTAAAAGCATCAAACTTTCGTTTACTAAGGCAAAACTGAAAATGGCTTCAAACACCATAATGTTTATACATTCACACATTTTTTTAAAATTTTTAAATTATATAGGCCACGTGTATGTATGTATGTATGTACAGGGTCATCGAAAAAATAATGCCAACATTTCAAAAATTTATAGCACCGAAACCCTTTATGTTAAACGTGTAATTCTTTCACTGTACGCCAGCTGGTTAAAGTAAGTTTTGTTTCGGAGAGGACGTGACCGAGCTATGCGCACACTAGATGCGCAGTAGCCAAGGTCGGCCGGGGACGCGCGCGCCAATGAAGTCCTGACTTAACCCCTTTGGAATTTTCTTTTCTGGGGATACATTAAAAACATTGTGTATGCAGAAAAAAATTCGGGATTTGGAGCACCTGCGGGAGCGAATTTCTGCCGCCATCTTGACAGTTACTCCTGAAATGATTGCACGTACCAATCCAGCCATTAAGAAAACGTGCGTTCAATGCTGATGTTGGTGTTCGGCCTGGCCTAGATTTTTTCTCTACAGTCCCTGTTTCCTTAAACTGATTAAACCATCGAATGACAGCTTTGTAATCAGGTGCACTTTGACGGGCGGTGCAGTCATTGGCGCGCGCGCCCCCGGCCGACCTTGGCTACTGCGCATCTAGTGTGCGCATAGCAAGGTCACGTCCCCTCCAAAACAAAACTTACTTTAACCAGCTGGCGTTCAGTGAAAGAATTACACGTTTAAAATAAAGGGTTTCGGTGCTATAATTTTTTGAAATGTTGGCATAATTTTTCGATTATTTATTATTTATTAATTGGACAGAGCGCTCTTGTGGCAAGATCCACAAATAGTTAAATCAAGAAACAAACAAAAATGATAACTTCAATAAAGTACAGGCCCATTTTCGACAAATCGAAATATTGTTCTCAAAAGTAAAGTATTCATTTAATAGTAAACGAAAGTACCCCATGTGGTGTTAATACATTTTTAGGGTTTTTGTGATACCGTGGTCAAGTAGCCGTATACTGTGGGTGAGTGGGGAGTCTATCTGATAACCTACGTCATTATGGTACCTGAACTAGTCTGTGTATTTATACTTGGGAATAGGTTTTGGGCGGGAGGCTGCCGTGGTCTTAATTTAGTTACCATCCCGGCATATGATTGGAGTAAAAGGGAGAACCCACTCAAGCTCAGGATGGCTGAGATGAGATTCCAAGCCATCTCTTTACAGTTCTGCCTCACGAGGCTGAGTGTACCCCATTCCAGCCCTCAGACCAGAATTAAATTTCTTGGCAGAGCCGGGAATATATCCTAGACCTCTGTGGTGACAGCCAAGAATTCTAGACACGATGCTACTAAAATAATTTATCTACAGCAGTTTTTATAACTACCAATTTGAGTAACTTAAGTTGAAGCCTAAATCTTTCGGATCAAGAACCAAGACAGAAGCTAATCTTAAATGACCCAAAATTATATTTTTATGGTCAAGGTCAAGCAAAGATATTTAGAATGCTGCACACGAAGACTGAAGAATCAATAAAAAGACATCCAAAATATGTAAGGCTATTGATTAATATGTTCCGAGTCCATAAAAAACAACAACGATCAACCTTGAGGACATCAAGTACAATGTCTATCACCAGGATAAATCTGGTGACGAAACAAACGCATCTAAATACTTAGAGTAATTGTGTCTGTCTGAGCAGGACCTACTGTACCTCGTAACAGTTCATAGTTCTAAATCAGAGTCGTCAAAATTGGCCACTGCTGTATCAATGGTAATATTGAACCAGGTCACTGTCTGACACAAAGGAGTGAGTGTGAAAGTATAAATCCAGTTTAACATAATTATGGGTAGGCCTAATTAGTAATTACAGATAATGATGTGCAATAAATTTCCCATAACTAATGCGAGATAGGGATAGAACAGTTCGGAAGCAAATAGCAACAGCATTCCATACAGCTAGTTTTTATTTGCAAGAAGACGCAGAGAGAAACAAAATTAGAGGGGCCCTGGAATTGAGGTCCCAGGACCCAAGGCCGCTCTACACAGTTCTAAACAAAAGCAGCGACTTACAGCAGGCAGGAAACACCGAGACTTAGTTATAAGAAGAAAAAGAGAGGTCTGACCTCTTGAAAAAAAGAAAGGATGTCGTAGTGAAAACACTTGGGGCATAGGCCTACACCGTGATTGGTCCGGATTCTCCGCTGTGCAGATAGGTGGATGTCTTGAACGTAATCGTTTCACATGTAGATCAGCAATGTATCCTTGGATAGGTAGTTGTTTGTTGGTCTGGATCTTTATATATTCTCTTAATAAAATGTAGCATCGCCGCAAATGAGATGGTGGGATGTGGCTGAGAATAGGAAGCCATTGCGTAGGAGTTGACATAATTGTTCCTGTTATCATGCGCATGGTGTTATTCAATTGAACATCTATTAATCTTACATGCGAACCATTTGTGGAAGCAAAATGGAATTCAGCTGGGGTCCCGTGGTCGCCAATCTACGTCTCACTAGTTATGAGGCTCTAGGGGATGGACTACTGTAAGTTTACAGGTCTGTTGTTGGTGGACGTTCTGTACAGTAATGCGTAGGCCTATGCATTGTATGTTAAATAAATATAATTTTCGATATAGGTTATTAAATTTAAACCGTAAGCTTAATTCATATAAATAGGATTAAAACCCGTCGCCTCCGTAGTGTAGTGATCAGCGTGCTTGGTTGCCACCCCGGAGGTCTGAGGTTCGATTCCCGGCACTGCCACGAAATTTGAAAAGAGGTATGAGGACTGGAACGGTAGTCCAAATGAGTAGGAGGGGTTTGATTCTCACCTTAGCCATACTCGACGTGGTTTTCCGTGGTTTCCCACTTCGTCTTCGGGCAAATACCAGGATGGTATCTACCGTCTGGCCACGGCCGCCTCCTTCCCTCTTCCTTGTCCATCCCTCCCATTCTTCCCATCCCGTCCCATCTCTCCTGTGGTCCCCTGTTCGCTTTGCAGGTGAGGCCGCCTGGGCGAGACACTAGTCCCACCTCCCCAGTTGTATCCCCCCACTCGATGTCAAGCTCCAGGACACTGCCCGTAGAGGCGTTAAAGGTGGGATCCCTCGTTGAGTCCATGAGAAAAGCCTACCTGGAGGGTAAACTGACTACAAAAACGAAAAAAATGATTAAAATCCAAATTAGAATAAACAAAATTAATAAAACTACTAGCTCATCAAAAAGAATCCTACACGGGACTTGATCCACCAACAATGCAATAAGAGCGCTAATCATCCAGTACTACACCACACGAGCATGCTACGACTCATTTCTTATTTTACAGTACAAATACGCTACTCATCATGTCGGATTCAAACAGGCTCCAACGACAAACGTAGGTCAATACTTCGATAAGGGAACAGCACAGTTTAAAATCTAATCAGAGAGTTACCCTTGATCTTCTCTCGTTTAAGGTAGTTCAAAATGGAAAATCTATCAAGATCCATTTGTCTACTCTCGTGGAAATAAATAAGTTCGCAGATAGAAAACAATCGTCCTCCTCATGGCACAGTGGCAACATTCTTGGCTGTCACCCCGAAGGTCCGGGTTCTATTTCCAGCTCTGCCTGGAAATTTTGTACTAAGGCTGGAACGGGGTAACTTACGAGTACACTCAGCCTCGTGAGGAAAAACTGAGGAGAGGAGTTTGATTCCCACCTCAGCCATCCTAAAAGTGGTTTTCCATGGTTTCCCCACTTCAACCCCAGGCAGAGGCCAAGATGGTTCCTAACATACGGTCACGGTTGCCTTCCTCCCAAACCTCACCTGAATCATTTATTTATTTATTTTTATATATCGTATGGCCTCGGGTGCCGAGGTACAAGATTTGTTATTTGACACCCAGACTTGTCGAATTTTGTGTTCCTTGAAACAAGGAGGTTAGATATCTAAGCTCCTTGACACTACAGTGCTTTCTAGTAGAGAAATGAGGAACTTTGTGTTGGCAGAAAATCCCGAGATTAATTTTGCCATTATGAACACGGCCTACTGAATGCAAATGGGTTCTTTAAAATGCCAACATCGTATGACACGCGTATCGTGATTTTTTCCGCCTTTCAAAAATCACTTACCACAGCCAGGAGCGAACCTGGAAGCTTGGGGTTAGTAATCCGGCACGATAACCACTCACCCACCGTGGCAAGCCGAATCATATACACACACTACTACAGACACCACAATTACACAGATTATCATATACATTCTATATTTTGCTCATAGTTTCTTCTCAAATTATTATAACCTAGAAAGAAACAGTCAAGTATGTCAGAAGAACACAACTAAGTAGGTTTTGATCGTGATCTTTCATAATTTGAAATTTATAATGTTTGTGAAGAGAATGGGGGAAGGTGAGATTACGTAAGAGCTTAATGAACTTAGCTATAGAGAGTAAGAGAAGCATAGGTAGACGTAGGAGGCGATGGATATGGGCCTTAGGCTACTTGTTTAAAACACATAATTATCTTTAATCGCCAAAGTTTAAAAGAAGTTCCTTATGAAATTTCAAAGTGAGAGGTGTAAAAGTTGAGGAGGCTGCAGTGCTAACTGCTAATATGGGATCACGGAGGTGACTTGTTTGCAAACAGAGGCTTGCAGACTAAACTGTACGCTGTAAGGCAAAACAGTGTTAAATGAAAATGTATGTATGTACACTACTTCCAAAAGTGAAATAAGAATTATTGGACGGCCTACCGTTTTTAATGAAGTTAATGGGTGTTTGACTAAGCATTCTCAGATAACGTAAACCTATTAAGATATGCCTATATAGAATAGTTGACGTTGCAGGGATTCGATCTTGAAACCTTCTCTCGAAGATATCCCAGTTAGGAGCGGATATTACAGTTACTCGCGCAATAGATTCGATTCAATAGGGGGAAGAATAGTTTGCAGCGGAAAACAGTAGAATTTTCAACCTGTTCGAAGAACGTAGGTATAATGTATCTAGAACAAAGTATGTAAAGTTTAGTCTATCTTTTATGCTTTCCTCTTTCTTTTCTCTCTTTTTTTTATTATTTGATCCGCGGCCGTTTCTCCGCTGGTGCAGCAGATGTCGCGCGCGTCGTGCCGTCTCTTCCCCCCAGCGCTCATCTCCCCTCTCCCCTCACGGTCCCGCGCTCTGCAGCTTGTCGGAAAGTGCGAGTGTGAGTCTCTGTTGTTCGCCAGTGTACCGTCGGACGTGCTGCCCGCTGAGCGCCCAGCTAGCAAGTCACAAGCGCGCACAGTCCAGTACGTCAGCGAGTCTTCTTAGACAGCACATCACAAGTGATTTACATACGAGTTTATTACACACGAAACAAATCTGAACAAGTGATCACAAAAGGGAACTCGTCCTTTCTTCAAATCTATTGTGACTTTTGAACAACCCTTAAGAGAAAGAGAGAGAGAAAATATTTTACAACCTTCCCTTCTCTAGAAAGAATTCTAACCCTAAAATTTCACTCCTGTAGAAAGTTTTACCGTTACAAAAGGCTGTTTTTTTTATTGACACCTTCACATCTTCTACCTGAATTTCTCTCCTCTTTTGACACTGAAATAGAAGAATGCCTACCTGAAAAAAGTTAACTGATCACAAGTTTGTACTTCAAGAAGTGGTGCCTGTTAATTGACGCGATCATCAAGTCTTGTGCATTTGTGATTTGTGTTTGTTGATACTGCATTAGTGTTCCGATCAGTGAGAGTGCCCTGTGTTACGTAGTGTCTAATTGCTTGTCTAACACTAACAGATAGCTAGCAAGTTGTGGGAAAACTTGGCCAAGATATCTTATATATTGTGTGTTTTTCTTTTCTTTTTTTTTCTCTCTCCAATCGTCGCAACAAATCCATCCAACAACAACAACTACTACAACAACATCAACAACCTCCTGAATCGTCAACAATCGTTTCATTGCCATTAAAAAACAAACAAAAACGTTTTCAAAACTGGGACAACACACGTATTATTCCATTTTTATTGACCTATTTATGCGTGTGTGTGATTCGTTCTGTTCCATTTGCAACCCTCTTCACGACTGAATTCCCCTCCACCCCTACTCCACCTCCCTCTCCATTGCTACCAACTACTGGGTGGGGACCCCGACGCTACCAACATGACAACGCAAATCTCCCTGTCGGCGCGTCGGTGTTGCTACTGACTGGCTGACTATCTTCTACCGGCCCGCGTCTTCGCATCACCATCATCATCATCGCCGACACCGGTTTGGACGTGGCTACGGCCGCCGTCACCGCCTCCGCAATCTTGTACGACGTTCATAATGGCGGCGGCGCGACAGCCTCCGGAGCGGGGACTGCCGCCGGGGTGACGTGGTGGGCTATGATGAACGGCAGCCTGTATGAGGATAGTCCACCGCCCCCGCAGAGTGCTACCACCCCCATCACGTCTCCAACCGCCGCCGCGCCACCACCACCTCCTCCATCGTCAGTTGCTACCACTACCACCTCAACAGCATCGTCAACGTCTCCCTCATCCGTCACTAGCAACAACAATAACAACAATACTCCTTCAACGGGTCCTCTTCATATACCTGCCAAGAGGATAGCATCTTATGGCGAGTGTCCCTCAGTAGAACCGGGGGGTGGCGTGATTAGACACTCGCACCATGGGGGGCAGCCGTGGAATTATAGTCCGGTGGAAAACCACCATGGGGCGGCAGCTGCAGCTACTGCGTTCGAACCTGCGGCGGGACTTAATCACCATCAATACAGCAGTACACCTACCTATTACAACCTGGCAGCAGAACCAGCGTCGGCGACCGGGGGTAGTGGCAGAGACAGTCGAAGTAAAGCCACAACCGCCGCTCTTTCATTCTGGTCACCTGCCGCTACGGCAGCGGCAGCCGCTGTATCAGGTGGGGGTGGCACTCCTACCGACTACAAGTATACCTCGGGATCGATTTCGTCCGCAGGTCCCAGTACGGACCAGTCGTCTTCGTCCTTCTCCACGGCGGCCACTTGCTGGAACTACTCGCCCTATTCGAGCGCAGCCACCCGACACCATCACCACCACCCCCATCACGTGGACACGCACCACCCTCACGCACACCACGCCCAGCCCGTGCCTTACCTGCCTACCGATGACCGAGGGCGGGCGGCGGCGGCGGCGGCGATGGTTGCCGCGGAAAGCGCCGCTGGTTTTCCGCACGATGGTTATGGACTACGCAACTATGGGGCACCCGAACCTGTAACCTCGACACCGTACCCTCCACCAGGTAAGCACTAGCACTGATGTGACCGCCCCCAGTTGATCAGCGCCACTAGCAGCCATCTTAAGCTACCAGTCACATCACCCTAAACCCTCAAGAGCAATGAAGTTTAAGAAGCCACTTCACTAGTGTTGCATTGGTAATCGAACAAGACAATGGCTTTTCATTAGGTCAGCATATTAATGTGCTCAATTAAATTTAGTGGGAAATAACAATTATTTATCACACTAATTAACCAGGAATATATAACATGGATTAATTATACATTTTAACACTTAAATACATTTTTCTTATAATGGGATCACATGTTTCGTTCGACAAGCAAACATCGTCAGATCGAGTTCACTTAATGCTTTGTTTTGAGAACGTTAAGTGAACACCTTCTGATGATGGCAGCATGACAAACGAAACATGTCAACCAATTGAAACCCTTATTAGAAAAGCGTACCAAAGTGCAAAATTGTCTAATTAACCCATGTTAATTTTTCCAGGTGAATTAGTGTGATAAATAATTGTTATTTCCCACCCAGTTTAATTAGACGCTTGTGTGTTGACCTAATATAGAGCTATTTGTTTTTTACATCAAGAGCATTTTTTTTTCAAAAACCCACTAGAAATACAAACATTACCCCCAAACAAATCCTCTGGCATTCTTCCTCATTTGGCAGTTAACATTATCAGTGGTTCTCAACCATCACTGAAGTACAAGTATCATAAGCAGGCTTTAACAACCTGATGAATTTGTAAAAATATATTAAATTTCCACTTATAGGGAGTCATTTTATGATAATATAGAAAATTCACCTGTTCAGTTATGACGTCTGATGAAATCTATTCAAATAGTCCCTTTCGTAAGCTTGTACCTTATGCTGATGATGGCAGCATGACAAACGAAACATGTCAACCAATTGAAACCCTTATTAGAAAAGCGTACCAAAGTGCAAAATTGTCTAATTAACCCATGTTAATTTTTCCAGGTGAATTAGTGTGATAAATAATTGTTATTTCCCACCCAGTTTAATTAGACGCTTGTGTGTTGACCTAATATAGAGCTATTTGTTTTTTACATCAAGAGCATTTTTTTTTCAAAAACCCACTAGAAATACAAACATTACCCCCAAACAAATCCTCTGGCATTCTTCCTCATTTGGCAGTTAACATTATCAGTGGTTCTCAACCATCACTGAAGTACAAGTATCATAAGCAGGCTTTAACAACCTGATGAATTTGTAAAAATATATTAAATTTCCACTTATAGGGAGTCATTTTATGATAATATAGAAAATTCACCTGTTCAGTTATGACGTCTGATGAAATCTATTCAAATAGTCCCTTTCGTAAGCTTGTACCTTAGGATAGCTGTGTCTGGTGCTGGTCCATGGTAATTGTTCCTCCCTAGATTTACTGCAATAATGTAATTAGTTATATGTTTTTGTGTATCACTGATGGCATCTCAAATACAAAAGATGTTCTTACTTTTCTTAACATGAACAAAGTCATGACATTACCTCTTTGAATGATATAGATTTTTTGATCAGGAAACTTGAATTCCTTTCTTAAGGACCAGTCAAGGAGATTTTCTTTAATTTCCGACGGATGAACAGTAGTATTTTAACTTGAAAGACGGAAATACATTTGTAATAGTTGAGATTCGTATATAACATAGACTAAAAGCCACGAGGAAAAGAAAAGAATGCAAACAAATTCTCAATAATCCAATGTTCCAGCAACGTAAGGTGGGGTGATGAGGTTAACAGCATGTCTCATCCAGTGTTTAGTTCCTCAGAAAAGAGTCGAAACCTGACAGGTGAATTCAGTTCCACTGGGATCTGTATGGAGGGAATTTGAGACAGGAAACTTTCTTCTCTTATCTGGGCTCGAACTCGAACCCTCTTGTCCCGAAATTAGATTCCATACCATTTGAGTAATGGAATGCAAACATCTAATCTAACGTGCAAAGTTTGAAACAAATTCTTCTACTGGGTTACATATTGAACTACACAGAGTATAAAACACTTAAATGAATTATTTTTGATACTCTCATATAAATAATAATTGATACCATGATATCAGTGAGTGATATGTAAATTTTGATAAAGTTTGACATGACTAGTTCTTGTTCGAGAAAAAGGTGACATTCTCGGAATATTTGAGACATCAGGGATATTATGTGTGACATGCAGGGCTACCAACCTCCAAACAAGTCCTATGTGTGTGTCTAGACAATGGCGGTATTACTGTATCGATCTAGTGAGTCAGCATTGGTAGGTCATTCTTGAGATAGCTTCTCTTATCTGTGGGATAGAAAAGTATAATTGATTAATATACATAGCCTCGCAGCAAAACATGAATCCCAACAGCTGTTTGTGTCTAATACAGGCGCAATATTCTGCACGGTATTATTTTTTGTTTAACCTCGGTTTCAATAATGAGAGATGTTCTTCAACATTTATTTCATTTCACCATGCATTATTTATATGGGAATTGTATACAAATTAATGGTGGATTAACAAACTGTTTTTTTAAATTATCTTGATATTTATTGCAGGGTAGTTGATTCAATATATTATGTTTACTGTGTTATAGGCCTACATTATTTAAGTTAAGTGAAGTTAACATACGTTTGAGTTCATGGATTTTTTAAAGTAGCATATATACTGCATATTATTCCGCTTACCACAATTTGTAGCCTACTTTTCATAGAAACTTGAGATTTATGTCTGTTTCCTCCGCATATTTTATAAATGGTCTCTCAATTGTATTGTGTGTAGCCTATAAGTGGTGAGAGAATAACAGTACCTTGAAATGCAAAATTGCTGGACATGTTCGAGTTCACAGGAAGTATTCAGTTCCTTATAAATCTCTGTCAAAGAAGGATACGTGCAGTAATCATAATTTCAATACTACAAAGTAATTATTACATTGAAACATGAATAGGCAATTATTTTTATGGACTTAATGAGTAGGCTATTTGTAACTTTAGGACAACCAAATTTGCTGTCAAACAAAATTACCAAACTTTGTGCGGGGAAATATCTCAATGAAGTAAGCCTTCGGATTCATTATTTCACTTATGAGCTATAGGACTACACTTTTATTCACAGTCATCATTTGGAATTATATAGGCTACTGGTAGTCCAAAATTATTTACCTATGTACATCTTACTTGTAGTCAACTATAACTTATATATATTCATTTCTAATGTTGTCAAAAAATGAAGTAACATTTTAATATTTTCTTCTTGATTCAAAATTAAAATTGGGAATACCTATTTAAATTTACTCCATGTTTTTTTGTTTGTTTTGTCGACCGATAACTGTTGAGGTGTCAACAAATCACCAAGTTTACCCTCACGAGTTTATTTATTGTGCAGTGAATGTTGTATGTTGGTGGTTTTACTGCTGCTCTCGCAATGTGCATGCGGCAGAAAATTAGGCCTATAAATTTATATGTGGATGAGCACGGTGACTTAAGGTGAATTCCTGATAGTTGATCAGTAAAGTATTAAGTTTACTGTATGTACATGTGCCAGAGTTTCCTGGAATAACATGGTATGTATGATAATGAGCTTGTGGAACCTGAAGGCCACTGCCTTGATCAAAGTAGCAGCATTGGCAGCCCACTAACTAGACGAACTCACACGAATTGAATCTTACAAAGGATGGCCTATCTTTATTCGTTGCAAGGAATTGTAAATATTAACTGATATTTATTGATGGGTGTCTATATTATATTTACCTTTCTTAACAATTGGGTGTCGAGAAATAGCCGATATAGAATACAAAGGTTACGACACAGAATTTACTTTACTGAGTTCAGAAACTAATTTTTTCTCTTCCAACAACTTTTGTAGAATGAATCCTGATAATATGTGTTTACCTGGTATAAATGTGAGAAACTACATTTCAAAGGGGCATTTAATCAATAATACAACTGACATCTCTGAACTCAAAACCAGTAGCCTACGTATATCACTTTAATCTCTGCATCTGTCGACATCTTAACTCCAAACTACTTCATTTTTCAAAATTAATTATCACACAAAATAAACATCAGCTTGTGTAGGCCTACATGAAATCAATATCCTTGAGAGATGTCATTCTATCAGCAGTATATTCGCAAAGAGTTTCAAAATTTATCATCTCGGTATGGAATTATGATCACAGGAAAAACATAAACGGTTTTATAGTTTAAAACTCCATACACCATCAGCAGTTTTCTTAGTTTTCACCTATATCAATTCCATAAGCAGGCTTAGAGAGAGGACCTATATTTAAAAGACAAAAAACCTCACAAACAAGAAAATGAGAAATAACGATAATTGGGCATATAGGCTATTGTTTTTGGTTGTTTTCATATCAGGGCCAGGACTTTGTGTTCTTGGGTGTGTGAAGAATTTGGCTGTATTAGTATGCCTATATTTGTTGCTCTAGGGAACGGAGGATCGATGTTTTCCATATAAACTGAGATCAAGTTTAGGGGAAATGGAATCGGATTTTAGATTTTAAAAATCAATATGTTATTGCCTTAATTTGCTACCTGAAGTTCCCCCTATAAAATGATGTATTGCGCATTGTTCTATGGAGCAGATATGTTGTAAACTTTGAACTCAATTTCTTTTAAATTCACTTGTCTTTTCTTATCCAGGCAACATTTTCTAATTACCTGTAAAACCAAGAATGTGTAACTTTAAGAATCAGTTCAGTTGAATGCTTTGCAAACACTGAAATAATTTAATTATTATATTTGAATTGCAGCCAATGGCCATAGCAGGGCATTTTAATTGAACTGCCGTAGGCTCCCAACAAGTTCAATTTTAAGTAGTTCCAACTTTGGCTATCAGAGATGCCACTGTCACTGATACCTAGCGGCGAACGTTGGAACTTGATAAAGCGTTTCTAACCAAATAACCTCCGAATTTAGCTACACACGACCAATTGTAGTGGCAGGTTCATTTACATGCCATAAATCTATGACATGGGCCCGCCGGCTTTAGGCTAATTTCCTCCGAGGGAAGGCATACTGAAGGCATACTTAAAAATGCGACGGGGCGTGGTGGCGCAGCGGTCAAGCTGTATGCCTCTCACCAAGGAGGACCGGGTTTGATTCCCGGTCAATGCATGTGAGATTTTCGAAGTGAAATGCCATGTCCTGTGGTTCGGATTCCACGTAGAAAGGAGGTCCCGTGGCTCATGATTGCGAGATTAACGGTCACGTTAAACTACAAGCTTCCTTTTAAAAATGCGACGGCTTCGGCAGGGTTTGAATCCGAGATCTTGTGCTTAGCAGTTCAGCATACTACCGACTGTGCCACCGAAGCAGGCTCAATTTAATGTTGACTGGAAATTTTAAAAAATATTGTTGGTGATAATGTTACCGTATATTAAAAATGGTGAAAATAAATTCTGGGTAAAGAGAACTTCCCTTTCTATTCCATTGTACGAAATTGAACCATGTAGCTAACGTGCTTCCCCCCAAAAAATGTACATATAAATTAACAAAGTCAATATAGGCGATTCCACTTCCCTATAAAACTGCAGCGAAGTTATAGGATGTTAAACTGACGATGTTATACCAGCTGTAAATTTGTATCATCCATTTCCTAACCACTGAGCTCGCAAGATGGGCTTTGAAAGTTGAGGATGCCAGACCCATAAGCTCTAGGAAAGAACTGGAGAACGTGAGAGAGACACACAATGAGCGTCTTTCCCCTTCCTCCCACCAGAGCAGTTTCTTGGCGATATCTCAGCTGAGTTCAACCTGACGCAATCCCACCCGCAATCACTTGCACTTTGTGTTACGCCTCTACATCTGCTATCATTTTACTAGATGTAATTCAATAGGTAGTTTAATAAAAAGAATATGTGCCATTTATTTTCTCTCAGTGTGTGTAACAATTTTTATTTACATGACCTCCATGAATTTTATATAGTCCTTGAGGTGAGCGTAATGGCGTTGTCCCACATCGGTTTGCCGTTCTTCTGAACGGCCAAGCTTCGAATGTCGGTACCACTGAGGTGGCATTTTCACCTGTAAAATAACGTTAGGTTAGGAAGGATCTCAAATACTTGAAATACTGTAAATTACTGTAGTATTCTGAATAATAAATAATGTGTTGTAATATATGATGTAAATAGAAATTATAACTTACAACTTGGATGAGAAACCTGCATGGCAAGAAAGAACTAATAAAATTATAAAAGCTCAAAAATTAACATGATCTACAGATAAAAGAAAATGTCTATCAATCGCAACAAAATTAAAATATTACAAGACGGTGGTTCAACCAAAGGTGACATATGGAAGCGAAACTCTTTTTAAAGTTACTCAGTATAACTGAATCGACAAAATTTTAAAAGTAGAAAGAAGAATAGCTAGAACATGCATAAATAAAAATATCAGAAAGATGGACAATGGCGGATAGTACCAAATGAAGTGGTATACAGAGAACTGGAGCCCTTCACTGATACAATTCGGAAGAAACGGACTTCTATTTTTCACATTATGAGGACACCGGAAACCAGATTATCTAGAAAGATTGTAGAGAAACTTTGGAATATGAAACATCAAGTAGGATGGATGGAGGAAATTAGAGAAGGTATGAAAGATTTAGAAATAACCTTGGATGACTTTCAATACAAAACAAAAGAATGTAAAAAAACTGAAATATATGAAAATTAGATTTCAAGCAAAAATGGACAAACGTCATACAGTAAAAAGGTATTTACAGATGAGGAACGTCTGAGAAGATCAGAGCGAATGAAAAGCTACTGGGCAACTCAGAAAGAAAGCGTACTGAAGAAGAGGACCAAAAAATTATTGACTGAAGTGGTCCAATGAGGCCGTAAAAGCAAAAGAAGAAGATATGATGTAAATAACATTGAACTGTAACATGGATTTCAGCTTTCTAATAAAATAATTGTTTTCAGTCAGTCAGCACATTGATGTGCCGTATTTAATTGGGCGAGGAATAACACTTATCTACCCACACCTAGTAACCCAGAGAAAATTACATTGATTAATTATACACTTCACATGAATTAATTGTACACAAGAATTAAATACACATAAATGAACATTATTTTCCTGATGTCTGTATGACTGTTAACAGTCCTGAAATGCAATATGTTATATTTATGGTTTATTCTCACATTTGTTTACTTAAATAAGTTAATACATTCATTAATTAATAAATAAATATTATCTATTTAGGATTAATTTACCTGTTACATTTGAGAGGAAGATGAATCTGATATAAATTGTACTCCTGAATTGCATCAACGGACTGCTGGGGATTGGCATAAAGAAAAGAATGCCAGGAACAACATTCACAGGTGTGCGGTATTAAAATCGCAGTGATTATGTCACCTATATTAAAAGTTCACTGACTGAGAATTTTCAAAACCAGGGCAGTAGTATAAGTAATAATTCTTAGACCAGTATACGGCAAATTTCCTAGAAAATATTGATTATCTCTAGCCTATATGAAATAAACTCTTCCTTTCTTTCCACTGTGAGTTCAACGAAGGACCACCTCAATCCTTCTAGTAAAATATGAGATATTTTTATGCCCATGAAGGTAAATTACTGAGGACATATCATGTCAATGTAATATGCTGCAATTCTTCCATTTACTATTTCAGACATGCATTATATTATGTAGTCTTTCCATGACTGTATTTGCTTGGACTGAATTAATACAGTTATCTGACCATTCTGAAAGGGCAAGGCCACACCGGAGCAGGATGCACTGTAAGCTACATACCGCTTGCAGCTAGAGATCTGTGAGAATACATAATGTTCACTATGTGTGTTTCAGCAGGCACCGTATTTCTCATATAGCCTATGTGAAAACATAATCCTCACAAACCTGAGTTCAGCTCCACACTGAAACGACTTCTTTTGCAGTCCTGTGGCCATCCTGAATGAAAACATTCGTCTGGTTTGCACTTGGTCATCTGAGAAAATAAATAATTTTGTAATAATAATGTTTACGTCCCTTTTAACTACGCTGGCTGTTAGAGACGCCGGGGTGCCGGAATTTGGTCCGACGGAGATCATTAACGCGCCAGTAAATCTACTGACACGGCTCCTTCGCATTTGCACACCCTCAAATGCCAGCTGGCTGCGCCAGGATACGAACCTGCAACAAAAATAATTATGTGGTCTGCTCAGTTAAGTTCCAAAACAATTTTCCGTGTGAAAATATGAAGAAGAAAGTATTTAAAATGAATTTTAAATCAGTGAAAGATAAGTGAGATGTAGGCTAAATTTGCAGCACAACATTAATACAATACTTACATTTAGAGTATTGCACTAGGAGTCTGAATTTAAAATTTATCTCAAATATAAAAAAATATCGAAAATTACATTCACCACTCTGGAATGCCATGTGACAAAGCTATTCGAGTAGTGTACTACGGAATGGCTGTGAATGATTTAGTAAAGAATGTGCCTCCCTTGGGATGACCTGTTAATACCAAGCACTTAACATTTTATTGTCTCGTAAAGAAGACATTAAACATGGGTGTATGGCAAACGCATTTAACTACAGTTCTGCGAACACGTTAAAGAAACAAATTTCAGAGACATGTCAAAATTCAACCGGTATTGCACTCAAGGTCGATCTCTTTTTCGACGGTTTATGGATATTTGTTTATGGAATATGAAATCAGAGCAAGTGACTAGGTCCGGGAATCAAACCTCGACACTGCCACTTGCTGGCTGTTGACAGAAGCACTAGGCAACACCGAGGTTGTAAATTCCTCTTTTATGCTCCGATCGAGTGAGGCGTTTACAGTTTACAACCCTCGCCATTCACCGTGGGTTAGCTCACTTTTTAATCTTTTGAAACCCTCTCTTCTCGCTTCCTTCACCGTGGCCTAGGCTGGGCTTGCCTTGCCTTCACGCAACTTTCACCGCTCGCTTCTCATCCCACCTTGGATTTTACCCTCACCGCATCCCTCTCCATCCTCACCACGCCATCAATCTAGCTCCCTCTTTTTCTAGATTGCGCCGCTTCGCCGCTGCGATTGAAACGAGAGATTCGAAAGCAAGCTATTTGTTACCACAGGTAACATTCCTCTGCAATTATATTAATGATGATGAGCATGGAGAGAATAATAATAATAATAATAATAATAATAATAATAATAATAATAATAATAATAAATAAACACATTCTTAGAGAAACCCAAGGAGAAAACTGGTTTAAAAAAATGGTCAAACGAACGCAAGAAACAAATCAGCGAATTGAACAATAGATTTTGGAAGAACAGGAAGGCGAGAGTTATCAAGTCTGCAAGCCTATTGGCTAGTTCAAATGTGCTCGTTGTATAAATAGATAAATAAATACAAACAGGCTAAAGATAAATATATAACAATTTTCAGGACGGATATCCATTCATAAAAACCATTCGCCACTTAGAAACACATCTCACCTCATTCCCAACCTCTTAGATGAATAATACTAATAATGTTATTGGTCTTACGTCCATTTAACTACACTGGCTTTGAGAGACGCCGGAGTGCTGGAATTTTGCCCCGAAGGGGATCTTTAACGTGCTAGTAAATCTACGGACACGGCTCCCTCGCATTTGCGCACCCTCAAATGCCAGCTGACTGCGCCAGGATACGAACCTGCAACTTTGGGCCCAGCAAGCGAGAACGTTACCCCTGAGCCACGCAGCCAGCCCCTCTTAGATGAGCTGATGATAATAATAATATTAAGGGATAGAAGTACAATATTACTCTTCGGGGATAATAAAATAAATCGATAGACGAAATGGTATGGCCTATCTTAGTAACCCACCTAAAAATGCGAATATACTGTATTCTCGCAAACTAGGTTCAGGTGACTTGGTTAGATTTAAACTTATTTTATAAATTAATTTTTATGATAAATACTTCCAAAACATTGTATGGGCAGAATATTCTTCTTATAAAATCACTTTTGGATGACTGTGTATTAGGCTATACGAAACACTTCCTAATGTTGGCAAATGCTTTGCTTGTTCTATAACAAGCGAAGGGAGTGGCATCAGGAAGGCACGCTGAGATGGTGCTTACGTGAGGTAGAGTGGCAGCTTTCTCTCTGAAACCTAATTACTGCTCCCCAAAAATTCTAAAATATGTTGAGAATCATTGAAAACGCATTTTCTGGTATTGGTGACAGTTAATTATCCAAATCTCGCTATTTTAATTACCACACCTAGGATATTTGAGGGAGAGTGATGGTGCAGTGGCATTGCTTCTCGTCTATCATGGCGATGACTAAGGTTCGAATCCCGGTGACTGTGGAGTGGGATTTCCACCCGAATAAAAGTCTAATTTTAAATAGCAGGATCTTTGGTTGCTTCGTCACCAGAGTTATGGAAAACATTGAGATTTCAAATTTCAAATGCTCTAGCCTGATTTTCAATAAACGACAGTCAAAAATAGTCATTGACAAAAACTCAATGACCTTATCGAAAATTATCACGAGAATGAGAATAATATTATCGTGTTGGAATCCATTATTTCAGCGTCGTCTTAGTAAATGAAATTCAAATGCTTTTCTGTCGGACAATACGAACTAAAAAGCATTTGCATTTCATGAGAATAATATACAGTCGTGAAGTATTACAGAGGTGTGCAAATTATTAGAAAAGACGTCAGTTTTCCAAAATTGCCTTTATACTTTTGAAGGCTTAATGCACTAAATAGACCTATGTTAGCAAGGCGCTGAAATTACTTCCAATGTCTAACCAAGAGCCTTATTTATATTTTCTCTTAAGAAACTCAAAGTAAAATGCTTTTTTTTTTTAGAATTTCAATCAACGGAGGAGCTTTGCTAATGCAACATGCCACACGTTTTGTTTTCATTACTTGACTCTAATTTTCGTGTGGATTTAGAGCCGAGGGATTTTGAGTTATTTTACTGACTATCCTGTCTTGAATTAGGCCTATTCAAAGATTCGTGAATCATGTATTGAAATCAGAGGGTAGGCCTACTTTCCAAATTCAATGAATAAATAGAAAACGAACCTAGCACAAGTATCCCTCGGAATCACATATTCTGAAAGTTTCCAGACGGAATTCCTTATGGGGATAGGTTTAAGTCCACGGGGGAAGAAACATTACTAAGTAGTGTAATAAAATAAAATATGCCAGCAGATGGTCAATAAAATTATTCTGGTTGGTTGGTTCCTCAGTTTAGGGGCTGCGACAACGCGGTCATGTAGCCCCGTGTACTTTGGGTGTGTGTAGAATCTGTCTGATAAACGGTGTTAATTGTGATGACTGTATTAGTGTGTGTATCTGTTTTAAATCAAGTAAGGACTGCAGACGATCAATTTTCAAGTAGTTCCTACTTTGGCCGCCAAACGCCACCGTCAACGACCAACTAGTTCAGAAATTAGTTACCAGATGCCACCGCAGTCGGCTCTTGACGACGAACGTAGGAACCTAAGAACGTTAGTCAAATGTTAAACCTATATTAATTTAGCTTTACACAGGTGTAATTAGTGGAAGGTTCTTTTACATGCCATAAATCTATGAGATGGGACCGCCGGCTTTACTTCGCCTCCGAAGGAAGACATACTGAGGGATTTTTAACGTTCTTCAAAAATCCGACGACTTCGACCGGGTTTGAACCCGCGATCTTGGGCATAGAAGCTCAGCTTGCTACCAACTACGCCACCGAAGCCGCCTTAAAATGATTTTGAATAACAATTGTGACTGATTTAAATCCATTATTTGATTCTAATCATTTGCACACCTATGAAGATCACAATTTATTAATGCATAAGTATATCCAATTTATACATTTATAGCAGTACCCGGCATTCGTTGCAATGCCAACCAAGGACAAAAATAAATAAAGAAAGAAAGAACATAAGGAAGAAAGGAATAAATTGTTTTGAACTATGAAATGAGAGGGAATAATGGTGAACTGTATGAAAATCAAATAAACTCTTAGAGGAATAGATGGACAATTAAGTAAAGGAATTAAGTAAATTATGTTAAACACGAAATCAAATGTTGCTGTAGGCTAACCTATGTAGGCTATTTCTTTCAATTCAATGCTGTCATGTGTGTGCACTCATGCAAGCAAAACACATAAACTGTCACCAAACTGTATGAAATAAAGTCATTTGTTGAAACGATTTGCTCACCAACACTCATTTGTTAAAACCACTCACGTGCCATCTATTGTAAAATGCATTTATACATTCAGAAAATTTGCTGGCGGGCGCACAACTCATCACAGTTATTTTGTTGAAACAATTCCCGCACCAACACTCATTTGTTGAAACAACTCATGCGCCACCTATTGTAAAATGGATTTATTAATTCAGAACCTTCGTGGGAGTGTGCACAACTTATCGAACTTTTATCGCAATCGTATTAATGGTATATGAACGCACACGGGATAAACAGACAAACTGTCATGAAACATTCAATTTTACTTATATAAAGAGACAATATAATCAAAAGATATAAGCCAGAGTAGCCGAGGCCATACGATTATTATTACTATTATTATTATTATTTATTTTGTGCTTACACATTCGCAGTCTATTTGGTGGAAAGAAATCATTTACATTCCCAGATGTACATAAGGAGCAAATTGTCCAATATCTAGGTGACTTCATTCTGTGGTAGCATTAACACTAGCAATATCAACGGTGGGCGGGGGGGTATTTCATGCCCAACCAGTCCCATTTTTTACGGTTTATTCATGGTATTCCTTTTCTACGCTTACTGAGCAGAAAGTTATTGTCTAATTTGAATCCGTTTACCTAACCACAAGGGGCAGATGACCTCGTAGTTCCTCCCCTTAAAACAACAATAACTAACTAACTACCTAACCACACATTTACCTTTTTTTAAATTTTAATTCTTGTTTAAGATGTTAACAATTTCCTTTTGGTGGGCACGGAAAATCCTCCCGTTGGTAGTTCCTGTGCCTCGTCATACTGTGCACTGTGGTAAGGTCAAAAGTACAACAAAGTTAACAAAACCACCATAATTTGTTCTGGTTGCAAGAGGTAGCCTGCACATGCGGAAATCACAGTAAAGAACAGTCGTATGTTCCGCATGGGTTAAAGATGGCGAAGAGTATGATCAGTGAATAGGCCTAATTTACTTTCTGAACTCCTCTTTTCATGATTTTTTGATTTTGTTTGCAACTGTTGTTAATTAAGTCATCATTTAAGGTTCATTTAAGGTTCAAAATACAAGATATGTTGATTGAAGGATAATGCAAATCACACAAAAGGAATTAATTATGGTCACAAAATCCCCCCTCCCCGTTGGTAACCCGTGGATTGAAAAATAGCATGGGTACTGCTAGGGTTAAGTTATTCTTTACCCTCACTCCTTCCGGCCTGATTACCCAAGAACACGTAGAAAGTATTACTGTCTTCTGCATAAGCGTAAACAGGCCTAGGTCTAACTTCAAGTCTGTGAGATATTCCTTTAAGTTGGACGGAATCACGCCAGTGGTGGAGAAGTTTAAGATATTAACAATTTCCTTTTGATGGGCACGGAAAACCCTCCCGCTGATAGTTCCTGTGCCTCGTCATACCTTGTACCATGTACCATTGTGTCCTTATCAAATAGGGCCCGGATGTTGATGACATTTCATATTTTTACTGAGCTGTCTAAAACAATGCTGAAGTACATAGAAACTCCGGACGGGCCACCACTTCTTCAAATATGTCATTCTTATTTTGCATCTTTTAGCATTTTTTGCTATTTTTTCATTTTAAGAGTATTGTTTAAGTTTAGAAGATATTTTTAGTCTTATTTTTGAGAAATCGGCTTTTTGAGGTAATTTTTTCCCAATTTAGTATTGTCACAGCTTTACATGAGGGAGTTACGTCTCTCAGAAATAAGTAGAAGCTAGTAGCTGATACAAGATAATTTAAAATATTGAAATAGTGATTCCATTTCCTTAATCAACTGGGTGGAAACTAGTCTTAGCAACAATCGTGGCGAAATTCCTGCGGGTATTGTATCAAAACTGAAAAAATTGCCGGACAAAAGCACCGGGTTTAAAACATTATGCAAAATCTCAGATATTCTTTCTGGTGAAAACTACTGCACGGATGGGATTGAGGACGATTTTGCAGCAAACGACCTTCCTCACTTCAAGTACATTCCGATCTCATCAGTTGATGTTGAACGCAGCTTTTCAAGATATAAAAACTTGTTGGCTGATAATCGCAGATCATTTACATTTGACAACATCAGAATGACATACGTAGTGCAGTGCAACTCAGACAAAAGTGAACATAAACCTTTTGTTAAGTGCTAGAAATCGATTTTGATTAACTTTTCAGTTTGATCAAAATGTAATTTTTGTAATATTGGTGAGTTTATTATTATATGATCTTTTTCTCCATTTTATAGTGCATTTTTTAAATTTTTAGGACATTTATTACAATCATTTTTGAAAATTTTAAGTGCATTTTTTTAAACTTTTTTCTGGCATCAACATCCGGGCCCATACTTATCATCATTATTATTATTCAATACTTATTTTCGGTCTCTTATTTACTTACAGTTACAAGAAGTGTACACACGAAAATGAAATAAGAAGAGAGTTTACTAACATCTTTTGTGCCGTGACAATTTTGAAAATCTTTGCAGTAGACTGTTCTCCACTCGTTGATATGTCAACTTTGTGTTGGTTAATGGTGAAAGCCGTATTATGGGCAGCATGCTAAAATGAAAACAAAATAGATCTTTTAATAGCTACTAAATAAGTTTTATTGCGCTGTTAGCTGGAACATAAACTAACCTCCTCAATGAAACTTACACATACAGTAGTGTCATATAACTCAGAAATCACCACGTGGAGGCGGTAGTAGTAGCAGTCGTGGACTTAGTAGAAATTGCACAGATTTTTATTCTGATTCATTTTAGGGCTAGGACACCTTGGTCATTAGCTCCGTGTACTTGGGTATATGTTCATTTTGTCTGATAACTAAAGTAATTGTGGTGACTATAGCAAGTTACTTCTCGCCCAATCTAGGCTACCTCGTGGTGAAGTGCTAACATTCTTGGCTGTCACCCCGGAGGTCCGGGTTCAATTCCAAGCTCTGCCAAAACATTTTAATTCAGGTGTGAGGGCTGGAATGGGTAACACTCAACCTCGTGAGGCAAAACAGAGAAATGGAGGGTTCGGTTCCCATCTCAGCCATTCTGGAAGTAGTTTTCCGTGCAGGCAAATGCTGAGATGATTCCTAACTTAAGGCCTCGGCTACCTCCTGTATTATTATTATTATTATTATTATTATTACTATTATTTATTGTCTTTAGAGTGGTGAAGTTAGGGTCCCCTCTTACTCTTAACCACATATTGTGTTTGTGGTTATGAATTTAACACGGAGAAACATTAAAACATTTACAAGTAAATTACACAACTTTAGAGTTTGCACAAACAAAAACACAAATTTATATTGATAACTATTTCAATGTCGAAATACAGATACACACACATTCACACAAATCAGTCAGCAATACTCATTAGGTGATTGTGGCATTCTGGTTTGAATTTCTTTAGTTGGGTGATATTCCAGATATTGATTGGTAGAAGTAGCCTGTTTATTTGTAAATTGGGGATAGGATTGGGAAGGAGGTGGCCGTGGCCTTAAGCTATGAACCATCCCAGCATTTGACTGGAGTAGATGTGGGTAAACCATGGAAAACCACTTCCAAGATGGCTGCGGTAGGAATCAAACTCTCCTCTTTTCAGTTTTGCCTTACGAGGCTGAGTGCACCCCGTTCCAGCCTTCAGACCAGAATTTAAATTTCTTGGTAGAGCCAGAAATCAAATCTGAACCTCTGGAGCGACAGCCAAGAATGATAGCTGCTACACCACGAGCAGTTAAACATATACAGTGCTAGTCCCAGTGGCGTAATTAGGGTTTGCTTCTGGAAGGGGATTTTGAATTTGAATTTGAATTTATTCATAAAGAAATGCCACTGAGGCTAAAGAGCCCCTTTATGTAGCGTATACAATGTTCTGGCTTGAAATTGTGTAATAAGAAACTAAACCTAGCTTAACAACTAACAAAACAAAATATAGAATACACTTATTATTAAACAAACCACTTAGCAAACATTTTAAACAAGGTGAATAATGCAAATTAGAATATAATAATTACATAAATAACCTACCTGAGCTGAGTCAAGATTACTCTGGGTTTGAGGGCTCGAACGTAATGGGAGATTTGGTCCATGTTATGCATAAAGAAACCAAGCACGAGTTTTACTGACATTGTGTTATAACTACCATCTTGTGGAGGAAATATTGAACTATCTGACCACCAATATTATGGACTTCAGGCATGGAATAAATATTTTAAATTTTAATTGTGGAAATATTGCTTCTTCTGTATTGCAGATTGGAGAAAGCGCATAACAGAACATAGTGCCTTGCAACTGATGCTTTGTAGTGCTTCTTATTGATCTAGCTGTTCTTCAATTAATACGTTTTTTAACAGTCAAATAGTGTTTTATATATAAGAGGAAAAGATTGTAAAAGAACAAACAATTAAGTAGGCACACATTGATCAAAAGAATACCCTGGAAGATACAGATCCCATCATCCACGTGGTTAGACTGAATCTTATTATTTACTAACAGATCCCGCTCAGAAGAGCGTAGTATGTAGTTATAAAGTAAAAGATAGCCCCCTTTACATAAATATGGAATTTTCAGATTTCACACGTGTAGCCTAATAGGAATCAAATATCAAAGGTTAACTTTGAGCCTCAATATCTCAGTTCCATCTTGATGGTAGTTGGTTCCTTTACGCCTAACATCGTCCATTTAATAAATGAAAGCAAATATGCGATACTGAAGTTTCAAAACCTGTTTTCCTGTTTTATTTCATTACTAAAGTTGTCCACCTCTAAACTTTATTTTCCACTCCAAATTCGTATACTTTAATCTGTGTTAAGAGGAGCAGATTACCTCGTAGTTCCGCCCCTTAAAACAACAATAACATAATAGGCTATAACTTATTTCATTACCATTATTTGCACTCAATGTGAATATGCTCGAAAAATAACAATGTTGTTGATATTTAGTTATAAAGTCCATTTTATTTTCGCTAAATCATGTGACCCTTTCTTTTTCCGGACATTGTATGAATATTAACCCATTATGGGGTAGTGATCTTTATGCTAACCACCTGTCATAAGGACAGTTTATACTTTCAAATAAGCTGATAGTTGAATCTTTCAGCAAAGTTTCGGGAAATTTTCATGCCGAAAAATCAAAATCTAAAAGTCAAATATTATATAGGTATCTTAAAAATTAAAAAAATAAACTAAAACCATTAACAATTAAAGTGTAAAAATAAAATAAGTCGCCTCCGTAGCGTAGCGGTCAGCATGGTTAGCTGCCGCCCCGGAGGTCCTGGGTTCGATTCCCGGCTCTGCCACGAAATTTGAAAAGTGGTATGAGGACTGGAACGGGGTCTACTCAGCCTCAGGTGGCCCAAATGAGTAGAGAGGGTTCGATTCCCCCTCAGCCATCCTCGAAGTGGTTTTCCGTGGTTTCCCACTTCGTCTTCGGGCAAATGCCGGGATGGTCCCTTCTTCAAGGCCACGGCCGCCTCCTTCCCTCATCCTTGTCTATCCATCCTAACCATCCCTTACCTTCCCTCATGAGGCCCCTGTTCGCTTTGCAGGTGAGGCCGCCTGGGCGAGGTGCCAATCCCACCTCACCAGTTGTATCCCTTCCGATTCGATGTTCCCAGCTCTAGGACACTGCCCGTAGAGGCGGTAGTGGTGAGTTCCCTCGCTGCGTCCGTGGGTTCCACCTACCTGGAGGGTAAACGACTAAAAAATAAAAATAATATATATATTTAGAAAGAAAAATCATAAAAATAAAATTACAATAATAAAAAATATATAAATTAAAATACTAAACATAACTATAAAAGAATTATGATAATAATTGTTAAATATAATTCAAAATTAGTTAATTCAATAAAAATATCAAAATTAAATCTATAGGAACATAAATTGAAAATTAATAATGAAGATATAAACATTAAAATTAGAGAAACCAAAAATAACATTATTTATAATTATAATAATTGAAATAAATTAAAATGTAAAAACACATGAAAAATCCACAGCCTGCTTCCAGTCTCCGACCGGGTCAGGAATGGAATGAATTGAAGCCCCCATCTAGCGGCGAGGATATGAACTGTGCCGGCTGCCAAGGCCTGACGCACTCCTCCGGGGCAATGATTAAATGAATGACAGATGAAATGAAATGATAGTGGAGAGTGTTGCAGGAATGAAATTTTGACAGGGAAAACCGGAGTACCCGGAGAAAAACCTGTCTGCCTCCGTTTTGTCCAGCACAGATCTCACAGTAAAAACACATAAAAGTAAGAAATAGTTAAGGGTTAATAAACTACAGTTTACTACCAAATGCCAGCGGATCAGAAAACTTACTATGAACAGGAAAAGAGAAGAAATATGCCAGGACTTCTATGGCACAGGGGCCATGATTGATCGAACTTGGCCAAAAGGGAATTTCGAAATGAGACTTGTCTTCACGAGGCTGGCTGTTCAGGGTTTCCACCAATTTATCTGGGAAAATACATCCTTTCACGACCCAAGTGAGAAGTGTAAATGTAAGCTATGTAAGCAAACCTCTGATCGATATAACTTACAATTATGTTCCCAGATATCTCTATCATTAGGCTAAGTGAATATGCCAAGATGTGAGCGAGATCAGTAACGTAAATATTGGTGTTGTAATATTGTTACCCTATCTGACTGCACTAAATATTTTATTATAAACTACAGTTTACTGAACAGCAATACAACATTACACAATATTATCACTTTCCACAATGACAATCTCACTCGGATAGTAACAGAATGGCAACTGACAAATAAACGGCTTCGGTGGCGTAGACAGTAGCATGCTGAGATTCTATGTCCAAGATCGCGGGTTCAAACCCCGCCGAAGTCATCGGATTTTTAAGAGCGTTAAAATCCTTCAGTATGCCTTCCTTTGGAGGAGAAGTAAAACTGGCGGTCCCATGTCATAGATTTATGGCATGTAAAAGAACCTTCCACTAATTAAACTTGTATGAACCTAAATTTGCAGATTAGATTTCATTGAAACGCTCCATCAAAGTTCCAACGTTCACCACTAGGTGTCAGTGACATATGGTAGCGAAAGTTGGAACTACTTGAAATTGAACGGAACTTGTAGCTCATCACATGGGTGTCCGCATTGAGGCAGTTACAGCTTCTGGCGAGCCGAACATGTCCTCGGAGGCTCGGACACTCCCGGCACTAAAAGTCATACGCTAAATTAATAAATAAACTGACAAATGGTGTATTTTAGGAAATGGTTGAGGAAAGATAGTGCAACGCCCATCTCACTGCCACCCCTCTTGCTAACTGTACAGCTGGCCGTTTGGATCATTCAGTAAGCCTGAAGTTAGGGTCACACTAAATATTTCACACGAAAAAGAAAATGCTTTCAAATTAGTAAGTATAAACGTACATAATCCAATCATTTGTCATCAACCGAAGATTAGTGTTATTTAAAATTAAAAATTTCACCACATTTCATATGTCTATTATTTGGTTCTGATCACCCCCCGTAGATACGCCACTGACAAGTCACAATAATTATTCTGACGACGGAGATAACCCAAGCTCCTACATGAAGTACAGAGGTGTGCAAGTTATTAGACTCGACGCCAGGTTCCCAAAATTACATTTATAATTTTCACGGTTTAATGCTCTAATAGTACAATATGCAAGGAGCCTATGATGGCAATAATTAAGAGACGAGTATGTTTATAAAACGAATGAAGCGAGTTTTGTAATTTCCATACGAGTGTCTTCATTACCATTATAGGCGAGTTGCATACGACTGTTTATGTTCGACGATGATTATAACTATTTTATGTTCGAACATAAATATTCATAAATATCTGTCGAGGTTTCGCTAGTTTTATACACTGAACAGAGCGCATTGGACGCAGAGAATACCTTGTAATTGACCATGGCCTCCTCAAATACCCCATTATGACACTAGTCATGCAGTGAAATTTAAAATAGGAGGCCGTGGAAGTCAGCGCAGGTGCGATGCTATCTTTACCTAATTGGTCACACAACTGTTTCTTGAGCTCTGATTGGTGTTTGACAATGAAAAATGGTGTTATAATGACCGTCATTTTGATACAGTTTTCTGACATACAGTATAATATTTACACTTCGACATCGTCGAACATAAATATGTTTACAAGGCGGTGAAATTACTTCCAATGTTTGACCAAGAGTCATAATGATATTTTCTAAGAAACTGAAAGTAAAATGACTTTTAAAATTTCCACTAACAGAGGAGCTTTGCTACTGCAAAATTCCATACGTTTTGATTTGAACACTTCACTCTACTTTTCTTGTGAATTTAGAGCAGAGGGTTTTGGAGACATTTTACTGATGGTCCGCTCTTGAACTATTTAAAGATTCATGAACTATGAATTTAAAATCACCTAACTTAGAGGGTAGGCCTATATTCCAAAGTCAAAGAAGAAATAGAAAACCGACCAAGCGCAGCTATCCCTCGGAATACTCAATTCTGAAAGTTTCCATACAAAATTTCATATGGGAAAAGGCGTAAGTCGATAAAGGAGAAAACATTAATAAGTAGCGTAACAAAAATAAAATGGTAATAAAATGATTATGAATAAAGCATTGTGACTGTTTTAAATTCTTTATTTGATTCTAATAATTTGCACTCCTCTGTAATGACGGTCATATTGAGGAGGTGACATGCAAATACGAACTTGTCCACATATCAAGTGCTGGTCAAAACAATAAGGACACCACCCATAAAGTAACTTTTGCCACTTGCCTGTAATGTATTGGCAATGCGCTATTTTTGTAATTATTAATACAACCAACAGATAATAAGCAGGCGTTTAGTAAAAACACATGGATTTTGGTTAAAAAATACGAAAGTTATTGGCAATTTTTAAGTACCGTATGGTACAAAAATTAACACTCGTATGCACGGAAACCCCCACCCTAAGAGAAAACGGGGGCACGTACACATTTGAAATTTGGCATATCAATAAACCTCATGAATGCCTATCAAACGTGTAGGCCTAGTGTAAAATTATTGAGGAAAACTGTGAGGATGAGTGACGGCCCATTTTGTTTCAACCAATTCTTGAACTTATCCTCAAAAATATAACAAGCTGCTCAGAGAACAAACCAATCAGCTTTTCCCAAACATCATTTCCCGCTTAAACAGACGTGTATCAAGTAGGCTGTGATAACATTTGAGCGCTGGTGCCAAACATAAAATTTTAAAAAGACCATACAAAATTGGGACTTTTCCTGAAAATTTCAAATAATTCAAGAGAAATGTATCACTCTCTCACTCATGCATATCTCCTGCAAAGAAGAACTAGTCCATACGGCCAGTAGGAAGAGCTGATTTAAGTCACGTGATTTCCATTCCACCCAATCTCAGATGCCAAGAAGGAAGTTAGTTAGTTGTTTGATTTTAAGGGGCGGAATAGAGGGAGCATCTGCCTATGCCAAGAAGAAAGATGTTGACATGTTACTGAAATCTGGCAACATCAGGAGGACTTACGTTGGTATACACCCATCATTAATGATATTCCCTCACAGCGCAACACAGAGAAAGAGGATATTTCAGGTGATTGTTTATCCGTTTAAGTAACAGTCACCTCAAGAAACTATCAAATGATAGTTTATTGGTCATGATGATTTGAAATAATTTAAATGATTATGAAAAAATAAAATATCAGAACTTTGATTAATGACAATAAGCGCAAAGCCATGTTACAGTACGTAGTCAATTTATAATACTTTCTTCATAATTCTTCATGTGTTACAAATAAGTTATTCTGATATCATAGACTATGGCAAGCATAAATCAGTAACATGTAAGCGATTATGAAAAAAAACAAGATACATCCCTTTTGAAAATCATTCAAAACCAAACATGTCCAAACGTTTCATGCAAAAGAGAACATGTCTATAATTAAATGTGCTTTATAAACAATAAATTTCATTGTAGATTTATTCACAGACATGAATTGCCCTTTTCGTACAAATATGAAATTGTTTGCATTTCAATATGTTATTATCATTTAAATGTATGGTTGAAATACGTTTTCTGTTGATTGTGAAAAACTGTGTTTGGTGGACATGTTTGCTTTTGCATGTCACCTCCTATTCTGTTAAGTACTGTAAGTTAAAACTCGAACCAGAGTCTCTTGTTGTCGTTGTGTGAACAGCGATGGTGAAAATGTCTTAGTGCACCTGTCAGGACAGCGGGAGTTTCAAGTTCATATCCCGACTGTGGTCTTATTTTCAAATCTTAGTGAAGAGAAACTACACTACTGGTTGGTTATCTTGATGGTGTGTTGCCGAAGCAGCTAGTGAAGATCTGTCTTACAAGCGCTTTATACAGACATTGCTCGTCATATTGTTTGTGCATCATTCGTAGAATTGTCGGCAGACATCATGCATGTCATTTGCATACTCGACCCAGTTTCCCGGGAAGTCACAATCACATTCTGATTGCGTTTAAATACCGCCAGACTTTTATCCTCCATGTACAAACTTGACAGCTGGTAGCATAATGGAGTATTTATATCCGTCGTCAAATACTAGGAAGTACTTGGTAGATAAACGATCTTCTCTGGACCTTTGATCTCATCGCTGTCAAGGTCTTTATTCTCCAATGCCGCTATCATGCCGCATGTCTTCATTAGACGCTGGTGACATCGAGTCACAAGGAGGAGAGTTGCGTCTAGAACCGTCGTTGACAGATCTAGCATACCGTAATTTGAATGTCGTCAGCATCTAGCATCTCGGTTTTAGTAAGCTATAATATAATATAATGTTGTTCTCGTTGTTGTTGTTTGATTTGAGGGTCTTGGACATCGTGGTCATTAGGCCAATGTACTCAGGTGAGTGTGAATTTTGTCTGATAACCTCTGTTATTGTGATGGCTGTACCAGTGTAGGCTATTTGTAATTCAGGGGACGATTGGAAGGGAGGCGGCTATTGCCTTATGTTAGGAACAATTCCAGCATTTGCCTGGAGTAGAAGTGGGAAACCACGGAAATCCATTTCTAGAATGACTGAGGTGGGAACGAACCCATTTCTTCTCAGTTTTATCTCACAAGGCTAAGTGGATCATTTTGCAACCCTCGTCTCTCGCCAAGGTGGACCGGGTTCGATTCCCGGTCAATGCATGTGAGATTTTCGAAGTGAAATGCCATGTCCTGTGGTTCGGATTCCACGTAAAAAGGAGGTCCCGTGGCTCATGATCGCATGATGAAAACTAAAAGCTTCCTTCCTTTAATTTTCAACCGTCAAATTACAATTATAATTCTTGGCAGAGCCGGAATCGAACCGGGAATTCTGGGGCGACAACCAAGAATGCTATCCCAGCACGAGGTGGACGGAGTTAGTGTAATCCCGGTATCTAACATAATTGAGAAAATCTCCTTTGGGTCGCTATTTTAAATTTTAAGGAAATGATGGTGATAAGGACTAAGGGAAATTAAAGACAGGGAAAGGAATCTGTCAGGGCCGCCAACTCCCGACATCACCAGTCTTAAGCCCTCAAGGATGTAGCTCTGTCCAGGATGCACCTTGTATGGTGGGCTACACACACCCTGCCTCCTTTAGAGCCTCTTTACAGAAGACAGGATTATTTATTTATTTATTTATTTATTTATTTATTTATTTATTTATTTATTTATTTATTTATCGTATGGCTTTTAGTGCCGGGAGTGTCCGAGGACATGTTCGGCTCGCCTGAGTCTGTAGCTGCTTCAAGCGGACACCTTTAGGATGAGTTACAAGTTCCGTTCAATTTCAAATAGTTCCAACATTCGCCACTAGATATCAATGATGAATGTTGTAACTTTGATAGAGCGTTCTGACGAAATCTAACCTAACAAATTTAGCTTCACACAAGTTTAGTCTGTGGAAGGATCTTTTACATGCCATAAATCTATGACATGGGACCGCCGGCTTTACTTCCCCTCTGAAGGAAGGCATACTGAAGGATTTTTAACAGGAGATAGCCTACCTTGCAAAATAAGATGAGGTCTGCCCCCTGGAAGAATGAGGATAAACAAGGGTCCATTGAGGTGGGAGGGGGCAGGGTAGCACAGCAGCCAAGCTGTCTGCCTCTCACCACGGTACATGTGAGATTTTCGAAGTGAAAAGTCATGACCCGTGGTTCAGATTCCACGTAAAAAGGAGGTCCACGGTTCATGATCGCGAGATTAACGGTCACGTAAAACTATAAGCTTCCTTCCCTCCCATTTCCTATTTCAACTGCAGGCGAATGACGGGACACAGACTTATAATAGACCACGGTTGCTTCCTACCATCTCCTTGTCCTCATTCATTTCGTCTCTCATTAGTAGGGACCGGACATTTATGCACTGAAATCGATCAAAATATTGATGCAACTAAGCACTAAATATGTAGAAAATATTCATTAAAAATTGAAAAAAAAAAAACACTTAACATTTTTTTAGCTTAAGTTAGCCTATAGCTTTTAGTGCCGGGAATGTCCGAGGACATGTTCGGCTCGCCAGAGTTTATAGCTTCTTCTAAGCGGACACCCATGGCGTGAGCTACAAGTACCGTCGTGTGTGGAGTGTTGTCTGGGGAGGAAAGTTTGAATGTAAGGACGAGGAGTTGGAAGGTAGCGGCTGTGGCCTATAGTTAGGGACCAACCCCGGCATTTGCCTGGAAGGAAGATGGGAAACCACAGAACACCATCTTTATGGTTGTCGGCGGGGGGATTCGAACCTCCTCACCTCCCGGATGTGAGCGACTGCCTGCAGCAACGCCGTAACGACCACGGCTAACTCACCCGGTCACTTAACAATAAGCCAATCTTATTCACTCACTTTATACATGTATCATTCACTGCAGAAAGAAGCATCACAATAGATAATTACAAGTTTTTCAATGTTTTCAGGAGACAAATTACGTCTATTTTAATCGTTTTCAGTGCATACATGTCCAGTCCCTATCGATCAGTTGAATTATCACTGTTACCTAACACCCACTGTTTTAATAAATACTTTCAGCTGCTCTGCTCTTTTGGCATTTTGAGTTAAGGATATGCAGATTAGGAATAAAGTAACACATTCACTGAAGAAACTCCTCACAAAACTAACCCCGCGCTACTGGCAGCCGAGATGGTGAAAGGAATGTCCCACCCCATTCCCTTCTTCAGATAGCCAGGCAGAATTGCGTAAAATATTAGTTATTAATCTGTTGGTCAGAAAGTTGCTCACAATTGATGTCCAACACGCAGGTGAAACCTATCTTGTTCAAGATGTTTTAAATTATAGCCTACTTAATTTCAACTGTAGGGCTATATGCTAAAATATGCTGTTATGTTCAGAATATGCAAAAATCCAATAAACCCTCAAAATATTCATTTGCATTAGCTCCTCTCATCAGGTTGGCGTAAAGAAGGGCATCCGGTCGCAAAAACCACATACCACGTAGAAACGCATCGCATTTCATTCCCGTTGTAACGAGAATAAGGAGACAACCTCGTGCTGTAGCAGCTAGCATTCTTGGCTGTCGCACCAGAGTCTGGAGATCCGATCCCCGGCTCTGCCAAGAAATTTTATTTCTGGTCTGAGGGCTGGAAGTGGGGTATATACACTCGCTTCGTGAGGCAAAATTGAGAAGAGGTGGGCTCGATTCCAATCTCAGCCATCTGGGAAGTGGCTTTTCCGTGGTTTCCCACTACTACTCCAGCCAATTGCCGGAATGGTTCCTAACCTAAGGCCACGGCTGCCTCCTTCCCAATCATCATCTGAATGTTTGCCACGATGGGTGAGTGGTTATCGTGTCGGTCTACCAACCCCAAGATAACAGGTTCGCTCCTGGTCATGGTAAGTAATTTTTGAAAGGCGACAAAAATCACGACACGCATGCCATACGTTCTTGGCATGTTAAAGAACCCATTTGAATTCAGTATGCCGTGTTCATAATGGCAAAATTAATCTCGGGATTTTCCGCCAACTCAAAAGGTTCCTCCTTTCTCCACTAGAAAGCGCTATAGTGTCAAGGAGCTTAAATTTCTAACCTCCTTGACTTTCATAGCGCTGCAAGGAACAACAAAAAATTTCGACATGCAAGCTGCCCTCTGGGTGTTAAATAACAAAGCATTCACCCGGAACCCGAGGCCATACGATATTATTATTATTATCATCATCTGAATTACAAATACACACACTAATACACCTGTCACAATAACACAGGTTACCAGACAAATTCCACTCACACAGTCAAGTACACGGGGCTACATGACTATGATGTCGCAAAGCCCCAAAATCAGTAACACAATTGCAGTAATTGATAATTTGTGATAATCTTATAGGCTTGCCCTGAGTTGGCATATCGAGTCAGGGAACGCCGCGTCGGTCTACAAGCCTCCACGTCTCTACAAAACGTTTAAAAAGGAAAGTAGGATTGTAAAACCTTTCAGATTTCCCGCGGCTGTTCGTGGAGGTGTGTCAAGGAACCGGTGATCGGAACATTAGCCCTTTACGGTGTAATTCGACAGGTAGTTGTCCCTTTTTAGGGTCTTGCGGCATCTTGGTCATCACGGTGTGCGCTAACAGGGAGTTACTGTACATTCCCTTCTACCAACTTCCCAAACTTAAAACGGCATTTTACGCCGAGTCTTTCTAAACCTAGAGCACTCTATTACCCAAGCAGAACAACAGAGCAACTTGTATCCAGGTTCAATACCCACCAGAGGCAAATAATAAAAATATAAAATTTGTTGATTTTTTTTATTTTGAAAAAGAAAAAAAGAAAAACTTCGGCTTGATGACGAATGATTGGATCATGTAAGTTTATAAATTTATATGAATCCTATTCTAATAATTTCTTTTCACTCAAGTAAAATGTTTAGTGTTTTTCTAACTTAACACTAAATGAGCAAAATGGTTAACTGTTATGTTAGCAAGAGGGGTTGTAGTAAGTTGAATGTGGTATTATCTTTACTTGGAGCGTGGTGAGGCAGCGTTCCAGCTCTTTGCCTCTCACCAAGATGGACCGTGTTCGATTCCCGGTCCATGCATGTGAGATTATCGAAGTGAAATGCCATGTCCTGTGTCTCGGATTCCACGTAAAAACGTAGGTCCCGCGGCTCATGATCGCGAATAAACGGTCTTGTAAAACTACAATCTTCTTTTATTGTCTTTTCTCATCCCTTTCCAAAAATACACCACTTGTCAGTTGCCATTCGGTTAGTATCCGAGTGGGGATGTCATTTTGGACATTTTATTTTTCATTCGTTTTCCCCAACTACGGAGCGCGTTTGAACTTATTTGCACTTTTTCTTCTTCCCTTCCCAATATCTCTTCATCCTCTCGCCGTGTTCCCGTTTACGCTGTTCTGTCCATTCTGTACTTTGTGTCGGGTGGTCTTCTCAGAAAGTTTGTGTTTGTGAATTAAAGTTCTGAATTTTGTTCTGTCTTGAATGGTTTCTTCATGACAGCCAATTTCATTTGTCTTTTAGCCAGTTGTTTTGATTTGTCATTGATAAGGGTGGGTTGAAATGTTGTTTGTGAGCTTGTTATTATCCATTCTATACAGATGTCCGTATAACTGTAACCGCCGTTTCCTTAAGGTATCTGTAATGTATTTTGTAACTATGATAAATTTCATGTGATTTCTTTTTCATCCAAATTCCATTTTCACACTTTGGTCCTAAGATTTTCCTGAGAATTTTCCTTTCCCTTTTTTCGAGCATTTTTATTCGAGATTTGCCACCAATTATAATAGATTTAGACGCAAAAGCCTATATAGCTTCTGTATTAACGACTGTGTTACAGTCTAATGTCTTAATTTTGCCTTTTTTGATATAGTTCTTTCATTGTATCTGTTCCAAGTAAGTACAGTGTATGTTCTTTGTAGTTTTGTAGGACATATTGTGTAAAGTTGTATTTAACATGAATTGGAAACTATAGTTATTATTATTATTATTATTTAGCGTTTGGCTATCATCACATCATGGAACAATAAAGAAGTATAACAAGAAACAAGATTACAATATTTACAATATACTATACAGAAATAGGTCATAATGAAACCAGCAATGCCCGTAGATAGTCAACCACTCGATCAGTCGCCAACATGGACTCAGAAGGGTCTCCGGGGAAGGCTGACATTGGACAGTAATAAGATCTTCGAACACATACCTATTGAGCAGGCGGGTGAAAATATAGTTTAATTGTATTTATGTTCGACGATGTCGAAATGTAAACATTATATGTCAGAAAACTGTATCATAATGAGGCTCATTATAGCACTATTTTTCATTATGAAACAGTTTCTCCCACCAATCAGAGCTCAAGAAATAGTTGTGTGACCAATTAGATAAGGATACCTTGCGCATGCGCTCAAAATCCAACATGTCTATATAAATTACCGACATGGACCGTCCATATGTTCGCGTAAATAAACTGGCGAATATGAGACAAGAAATAGACTGTACCTTAATATTCCCAACTCCAATTTCTACACAGCGCATTGCTTTCAAACGACTTCGGTGACAATATTCGTGAATGCTATAGAGCTGGACGGCAGGCTGTAAACAATAGGTGTTCTGTGTTGTCAAGCAAAGTGAATGGTCTCTGCTTTCGGAGTGCCTTGACCCACGCATGCGCTCTGTTCAGTCAGCAAAGCCAGCGTGCCCTGTTTACTAACTGAAGTAGGCCTAACTGAATCCCACAGATATTATTATGACTATTTATGTTAAAACATATAATAAATTTATAATTATCGTCGAACATAAACAGTCGTATGCAACTCGCCTATAATGGTAATTCAGACACTCGTATGGAAATTATAAAACTCTCTTACGCTCGTTTTATAAACATACTCGTGTCTTAATTATTGCCATTATAGGCTCGTTGCATAATGTACTGGAAAACTGGACTTACCTAATAATTTAATATCAACAAAACTGTTAATTTATTGTTGAGCGTATAAGTGTAAATACAACTTATTTAATGCTAATGAAATCAAATACGAAAGAAATATAGATAGGCTAGACGTTTTTGAAACTTTGGTACCGTATAGCCTATTATTGCTTTCATTGATTATGTCCGAACCCTGCCCCCTCCCCCAATGTGATTTTGACTTAGCTCATCGCCCTCCAAGGCAAACCCTAGTTACACCAGTGGTTATATATAAGAGGTTTCTGAGCATAGCAGATATAATTTTATAGCTAATGATTACTGTGCTTAAACTTCCATATCTCAAACAATTATTGACAAATATCCATCATTCCTTCACTGTAGTGACCCGAATGATGTTGTTCATTGATGGTATTAGCTTAATTAAGAAAATACATTAGATTATGCATTTAAAAAGAAAGATGATTTTTGCCAGTCAAGTACTTCTATTCTCCACGCCAGAAGATAGACTGATGCTGAAACATTATTAACTTGTCGCTTTAAGTTTTGAGCTTAAAGTTCATAGATAGTGTTGTTGTTTCAATTAGGGGATTAGACATCGTCATCATTCTAACTCCGTGTACTTGGGTGTGTGTAGAATTTGTCTGATGACACTACTAGTGTTGTATTAGGGACAGGGATGTGGTAGGCGCCCTGGGACTTGAAATAAGGTAATCTATTATACGGTATATACCTGGAGAGAGTGTGGAAAAAAGTGGGTGGAAATCACTCTCAGGATAGTCGATGTCAGCAATTGCAGCTGGCCTCGTTGCCATAGTGCACGATTTAACGAGCACGGCTACGACGCGACGTGGGGCACACGTATCCAAGGTATCCAAGGATGTCTGCAACCCTATTCACAACCTACGGATTATAGGGATTGTTTAACCAGTAACACGGACGCCCTCAGCCAGATAACCTTGGATTTACTCCTTTGGGGCGCTATTTCTCATGTCAAACCGTTATCCAATTGTCCTCACAAGGCTGAGTGCACATTTGTCCAGCTGCCATATCAGATCTCAAATTTTTTGCGAAACTGGAAATGAAACCCGGTGCCTCCCAGGTAACAGGCAAGCGTGCTAACCCTGCACTACGGGGCCATTCGAGCAATATACAGTAGATACTTACATTGGAAATTGAAGATCATCATAGTCCTTGACCTTAAACTGCAACCTCTGCTACCAAATAGATTCGAACATAGGTATCTCGAAGTGATTTCGGGGGTATAACAATAACAATATCGTATGGCCTCGGTTGCTGGGTGCAAGATTTGTTATTTGACGCCCAGAGGGCAGCTTGCGTGTCAAATTTTGTTGTTCCTTGGAGTGCTATGAACGTCAAGGAGAGGGGCAGATGACCTTGTAGTTACGGCCCTTAAAACAACAATAACTAACTAACTAAAGTCAAGGAGGTTAGATATCTAAGCTCCGTGGCACTATAGGCTAGTGCTTACTATGTAGTAGAGAAAGGAGGAACTTTGTGTTGGCGGAAAATCCCAAGATTAAGTTTGCCAATATGAACACGGCCTACTGAATTCAAATAGGTTCCAAGAGGGCTGATACACCTGGAATGCATACATTTTGTAAATTACTCTATATCAATGGAACCATTACAGGGCTTTGAATTAAACTTTGTACACTTGTAGTACAAATGCTGGGCTTTCATTTGATGTATAAAGTTTTAAAATTCAGTATGTACAAGTGTAATAAAATTTGCATATTAAAATATTAAACAATTATTTTTTGAATGATACAAAAAACATAATTTCTTGAAAACTATCAATGTGATTGGCATGAACATTTTTTCCCTTAAAGACAACACTAAATTACCCAGGATAGACCTCTATGAACTTAGTGGAAGAATAAGTTACCCTTTTATAGGTATTTCATTTGAATATTGAAAAAAAATAAATCACATTGTGTTTTAGATGCACTGAGCATATTTCTCAAAGGAATTCAATAATTGAGGTTCATCCTCTATAACTTAGTTCCAACAAGGGGCATTCCAAATTTCATGCATTTTGGTCCATTAATTATTGAGTTATTATTGGAGCCTCCGTGGCTTAGGCGGCAGCACGCCGGCCTCTCACCGCTGAGTCCGTGGTTCAAATCCCGGTCACTCCATGTGAGATCTGTGCTGGACAGAACGGAGGCAGACAGGTTTTTCTCCGGGTACTCCGGTTTTCCCTGTCAAAATTTCATTCCAGCAACACTCTCCACTATCATTTCATTTCATCTGTCATTCATTTAATCATTGCCCCAGAGGAGTGCGTCAGGCCTCGGCAGCCGGCACAGTTCATATCCTCGCCGCTAGATGGGGGCTTCATTCATTCCATTCCTGACCCGGTCGGAGACTGGAAGCAGGCTGTGGATTTTCAATTATTGAGTTATTGTGTTTTTTTGTGTGAAAAAATTAAACTTTTGGGAAAATGGCTCTAAACATTGTATATACATTTCCACTTACACATAACACTCAGCTGACAGTTCAGTACATGCATGGATTTAAATAGTAATATCTCGGTCAAATTTGGAAATTTCGCTATAAAACTCAGATTTACATAAAGAAATGGTTATTCTTTCATTCGAGATCAAAAACAAACAAGATGTTCAGTAAAGAACATATAGCCTACTTTCTCCTAAATGTATGAGTATAGTTATAACTCGTTGTTATTATCAAAGAGTATAATAGAACTATTCTTTGTTGAAGACCTTAGAAACGATTTACCTCTACCAAACGCCACAACCTAGATAAAAACTGCTACCATCATTGAAGAAAGAAAGATAAGAAGTATATCAAGAATGTTATGGATCTGGAGACATAATCGACCGGACTGGCTGCGTGGCTCAGCGGTAACGTTCTCGCTTGCTGGGCCCTAGGTTGCAGGTTCGTATCCTGGCGCAGTCAGCTGGCATTTGAGGGTGCACAAATGCGAGGGAGCCGTGTCAGTACATTTACTGGCACGTTAAAGATCCCCTTCGGGACAAAATTCCGGCACCCCGGTGTCTCTAAAAGCAGCAGTAGTTAAAAGGGATGTAAAACCAATAACATTATTATTATTATTATTATTATTATTATTATTATTATTATTATTATTATTATTATTATTATTATTATTACATATACGACCTGTCGTGGGCAACATCCAACTTTGAGTTGAGGCATGTCTTTACACGTCTGGTTGTGCATGGCTTTCACAACCCTAATTGAATTAACAAATCTTTCCATGACCCTACAGAGACGTGTGTATACAAACTATGTGGATATTTTCGATTGCTATTTGCCTGAAATAAAAGTAGTAATTAATAACCTGAACTAACACCAACGGCTTGAATTCAGTTACTATGTGAAATCGTTTTGTTCTTTACTTCAAATAACATTTTCAAGTAACGCAAAATAGGCTGTTACAAACCCTTTAAAATAAAAAGTAAAAATGTATCGTAGTATCATCTTGTCATTCTTCAAATTCGATGCGCATAGAATGCCAATGGTATAGTAATCAATGGAGCCCCACGTAGACTAGTCGTGACATCTAGTGGTGAAATATCGAACAATATACTGTAATCCTAACAGAGCGGGTGCATTCTAGCGGCCAGAAGAAGAAACTTTTCAATAAAATCTGGAAGTTAATAAGTAGGTCGGCGTGCAGTTACCTTTTTGGCAGCTAGATGTCTCGAGTAAATCTGCTGGCGAATTATGTTTCAATTAAATATATATTTTACACCATAATATGCACAATATAACGCTTAATTTTAAAACGTCTGAGTCATTACAAAACAATAAACATATAACATTTCAAGCAAAAAACCTAACTCTGACCGGGTTTGAACCATAGGCATTTGACCGATAGGCTAACGCTCTACCACTGAGCTAATAGTGTCAACGAATATCGTTCTATATAAAATGACTTACATAGAACTTTTTAGCAAATAATGATTTATACTAAACGATTTTATCACTGGAGTATATTATTTATATATAAAGCATATCATACAAAGTTTATTTATTTTGTATCAGTACGCTATATTGCATGCAATACTCAAATTAGTGAAATATAAGTCAGGCACAAGATATCCGCTGCCATCTTGTCTTATTACTGAATCGGCTCAGCTTTTTAAAATCACGTCTGCACTATAGTATTACGAAATAAACTTTTAATTTCGAACGTGACTCTTCCTTTAGAACAGTTAAAACGATTCTCTGCTCGATAATCGGAACTGGTGGGTCCCATGATATGGATTATAAAGTTTGCATAATTCGCACGGCCTCCATCCTGAAATGGTATGGCGGACGACCATGTAGTTTGGTCACAAGACGCATCCTATACGAAGGTATGTTGTTACCAAATTTGGTAGAGATCGGATGATTTGGTTAGTCGTTATTTGATTTTACGTTTTGAACGTTTGAGTGGCCGCCATTCAGTTTTAGTAAAGATGGCGGCGATATAAAACATGACACTGAGGTGTCCTTTGCTAGTGCTACCTTTGTACCAAATTTCGTTCAATTCGCATTCACCGTGTTCGAATTGATAGGGGGGACAGACATTCAGAGTACACACACTCACACACACAGACACACACACAGACTCACACACACACATACACACACACACACAGACTCACACACACACATACACACACACAGACAGACACACTTTTTTCGCCCTGTGTTGATCTCATAAGTCTACTTTAATTTTTTGCAAAAATCGAAAGTAGGCTAAAAATGAAAAAAATCATATTTCCAGGTGTATCAGCCCCCTCATGCAAATAGCGTATGACCTGCGTGCTGAAATTTTTGTCGTCTTTTGAAGGTAGAGATTACATCAAGCTATCGCAAATTCCAGATACAGAAATACACGAAAAATGGGGTTCCATTTTCATAAGTACAGTAAATAAATATTCAACTGTTGCTACCGTTGTTAGCTGGCTTTACCCGCTTAGTTTCACTGCCTGAGGTGCACAATGACCTCAACCCGTCTTCCAGCCGTAAATAGCATAATAAACTACTAACAGAAATGCACAGTCCAGGTGCAATACATAGTAAAGTACAGCTGGAATGGTTTTGTTCCAAAAACTGTGTTATGGTTGGCATTTTGTTAATCGTTAGAAAAGCACAAAAAAAAGCTTAACTCTGAATTTTAGAATAATTTGCACGATCATTTTATCGGAAAACTCAAAAGAACATTGAAAAGCGTTTTTCTCTAAATATCGTATTTTAATGAAAAGTTTTTTAAACAAAAAATGCCACATTGAGGTCATGTCATACGTTTTGAAATGCAGAAGCTAGGTGGCGCCAAAATTTCCAAAAAAGCGTTTTTCACTTTTTGTCCTAGAATTTTTTTTTTTTCCACAAAAGAGTGAATCAGAAATTTGTTCCTCTCAAAATTGTCTGCAACATTTATTTAAATGTTTGTTTCCTCCGACTTACCATTCCAAAGTTATAGCGCAGCAAATGCAACGCTGCGTAGTCAAGGCTACTATTGTTACTGCGGAGAGAGCGGTGGGCATAATTTAGACAGGGACTGGTGTCGGACAGCTGCCTAAGGCTCGGTCAAACAGGACGCGGGCTGTGTTTGTTAATTAGCTCAAACAATCATATCTATTTCAATCGCAACGTATCAATCATAACTGAACACATATTAACCTTTGTGCTATCTGAATAGTACAATTTTCATATTTCGGCAGACTATAAATTTGGAACGGTAAGGCGGAGGAAAAAATGTTTCAATGAATGTTGTAGACAATTTTGAGAGGAACAAATTTTTGATTCGCTCTTTTGTGAACAAAACATTTTTTCTAGGACAAAAAGTGAAAAAACACTTTTTTGGAAACTTTGGCGCCACCTAGCTTCTGCATTTCAAAACGTATGACATGACCTCAATGAGACGAATTGTAGGTGACAATGTCCTCTACATTTTTTTGTTAAAAAAAACTTTTATTTAAAATACGTCGATTCAGAGAAAAACGCTTTTCAATGTTTTTTTGAGTTTTCCGACAAAATAATCGTGCAAATTATTCTAAAATTTAGAGTTAAGCTTTTTTTGTGCTTTTCTAACGATTTACAAAAAGCCAACCACAGCACAGTTTTTGGAACAAAAGTTTTTTTTTTCTGTGCAGCTGTCCTGTACTAACAGTACACAACTGAATCCATATTGTAATTCCCAGGTCACACCTAATGAACGTAATTCAAGTGCATTTTCACCCCAACTTCGGAATAAAGAAACTTATTTTATGTCTGGGGAACAAAATAAAATTCGAGCTATCGAAATAATAATAGGCTAATAATAATAATAATAACCCCTGGCACTACAGCCCATGCAGGGCCTACAGTAGATCTACCAAGCGACCACTGCCCAGCCATTTGGCCTGCAGATATTGGGGTGTATAATAATAATAATAATATCGTATGGCCTCGGGTGCCGGGTGCTGGGTGCAAGCTTTGTTATTTGATAACCAGAGGGCAGCTTGCATGTCGAATTTTGTTGTTCCTTGAAGCACTAGGTTAGTCAAGAAGGTTAGATATCTAAGCTCCTTGACACTAGAGCGATTTCTAGTAGAGAAATGAGGAACTTTGTGTTGGCGGAAAATCCCGAGATTAATTTTGCCACTATGAACACGGCCTACTGAATTCAAATGGGTTCTTTAACATGCCAACATCGTATGACATGCGTGTCATGATTTTTGCCGCCTTTCAAAAATTACTTACCATGGCCAGGAGTGAACCTGCAAGCTTAAGGTTATTAATCCCACCGTGGCAAGCGATATTGGGGTGACGCGTGGTCAGCGCATTGGGTTCCCTCAGCTGCCTCACCCTCAGACAGCTACTAAATTGTCTTATCGAGGCTGATTGCACCCCGTTCCAGCCCTCATGTCAGTTTCTAAAATCCCTGACGGAGCTGGGAATGGAACCTGGAGTCTCTGGGCGATAGGCAAGCTACCCCAACACCACGGGGCCATCATTCGAATAAATGAACTTCGAATTACAGAAAAAAAACATGCCATATAAATTGAGTAGAACTTCACCGGGAAATTAAAATTACTTTGAGATATCAAAAATTCGAGGTGTAGAAGTTTGACTTACCGACGTTCCACTGTATAATCGGGTAAAAATTGAAATGATACCAAGAGAGTTCTGGTAGGAAAGAATCTTGATTCAAGTAAGTGGAAGTTGAGAAACTGTGAGCTTTAATGTAGAACTTTAGAAAACTGCTGTATTTTCCAACACTACCATTAACCTATTAAGGCAATCCACAAAGCCTTTCAATGCAATCAAGGCGCTACCAATGTGCTTGTAAGAAGTAACGAGTTTAAATGTTCTTTGCTCGGACACTTGTAGGAAGTTCCTTGCTTCATTTTCTTCTCTCTGTCTAGGGGACAGCAAAAACTGCGTGCTGGACGCTGTTGTTGCTTCGTTAAGGGCGGAACTCATCAACCTTTTCTTTCCCATGGTTCACATTTGAACTGTACGTTCCTAGCACGTGGCGCCTACGTATATTCTAGGGTCTGCTGTTAGCTCTCAAAGGTTAACTCATTATTTACAACAACAAAATATTAATATAACCCAAACCTAACTCTATACAATCATATTATACAGAGTGACGTTGCTTCATAGAAATAATTAGTCTGCATGCAATAAATTTTGAATTTGAAGGACTATATTTTGGCCAAAAAAAAACTGCCCATAAATTGAATTGTAATTTATAAATGCCCATTTGTATTTATTTATTATTCCCAACGGCAAAGCCAATATATAGACTACATGAAAAATACAACAAGAATGATAACATTAAATAATTAATACATAAAGCTAAGATAGATAAACTAATTAACAACTGAATTAACAATAATAACAAGAAGAAAACAAAGCTATTATAGGTAACGAAAAACAAGAGCAAACGTAAAATAACAACAAATAAGGGTAACAATAATAACAGTAAATGAAAAACAGAAAAAGCTAATAAATAAGAATTGAATTTAACAATAAACTAGTGCTAGTAATGGAAGCAAAGGTTAAAGTCGGCGAAAAGTGACAAGATGAGCCCATGCTTTATCTATGACAAATCTTTGGCTGACAAGAAGAAAAGATAAAACAAATTAGGTAACAAAAAATAAGAGCGAACTTAAAATTACGACAAAAATTAACAACAAATAAGGGAACAATAATAACAGTAAATGAAAAACAGAAAAAGCTAATAAATAAGAATTAAATTTAACAATAAATTAGTTTTAGAAATGGAAGCGAAGGTTAAAGTCGGCGAAAAGTGACAAGATGAGCCAATACTTTATCTTTGAAAACTCTTTGGCTGTCAAAAAAGAAGTCAACCTCAGCCGGTAAAGCATTGCCCAGACGGTGAAATCTAGCAACTGGACCATAAATAGCCTCACAATAGCCGCCGAAAGTCACCGTGGCACAAGATCAACTCTGCAACTAACCTGGGGGCTTCGAGACATAGAATGTTGATTAAGCTAAAGGAAGCTTGTAATCCTATGTTGCTCTCATCCTTGCTATCATAAGGCTCGAGTTTCCCCCCGAACTTACTTTTTGTGTTGAATCCGAACCACTGACGTGACTAATCATATCAAAAAACCTACCTGAATTAACCGGGAATCAAACACAGTCCGTCTTGATGTGAGACAAATAGCTAGATAGATTCACCTTGATGCTCCTTGGTTTGATGATTAACACTTATTTTGCCGGGGACTGATAGGCCTATATTATCCCAGGGAGCTTTTCCTAAGAAATACCACGAACCGATCTATTGGCCATGTCTTACATACATTTTTTATTTATTATTCCCAGCCGCATAGTACTATCAGTGTTGTAACCATAACACCGCGGATATCATATATCACATCTGGATATACCGATGATCCGTGAATAATTGGATTCATAATAACTTTTCTTTGATCATGTTGCAATCAGCTGACATCTCGCGCTTGTTAGACCTATCTTTTGAAGTCCTGTTTGTTTACGTTGTTGCTAATTAAGAAAGGTCCTATTTGAAGTACGGTTTCAAGAAGGATAATATTTAAGTTGGTATGCTGTCAAAATTAAAGGCCTATTAATATTTCCAATTAACATTTAAAACATATTGTGTGTTTAATTCAACAAATGGATCATAATATTAATTAATTTGAATACAACGTATAATAAACCTCCGACGAGAAAAGTATCAAGGCTGCTTCGGTGGCGTAGTTGGTAGCATGCTGAGCTTCTATGCCCAAGACAGCGGGTTCAAACCCGGCCGAAGCCGTCGGATTTTTTAAGAGCGTTAAAAATCCCTCAGCATGCCTTCCTTCGGAGGGGAAGTAAAGCCGGCGGTCCCATGTCATAGATTTATGGCATGTTAAAGAACCTTCCACTAATTGCACCTGTGTGAAGCTAAATTGGATAGGTTAAGATTGTAAACAACGCTCTTAGGTTTCTGCGTTCGTTGCCAAGAGACGACTGTGGTGGCGTCTAGTCGCTAAGTTCTTAACTTGGCCTAGTAGTCGTTGACGGTGGTGCTTGGCGGCAAATGTAGGAACTAGTTGAAAATTCTAAGTTCCAGTCTGTACTTAAATATAAAAAAACAACAGATAACATACACTAATACAGTCATCTCAATTAACACCGGTTATCAGATTCTACACACACCCAAAGTACACGGGGCTACATGACTGTGTTGTCGCAGCCCCAAAACTTAAGATCCAACCAACCAGAAAAGTATCAACATTCTTGAAGATAATGTTTATCAAACATTTGTAATTACACTAAACTTTACTTGGGATTATTAACATAAACTCTCATAACAGGTTGGCTTCGAAATGGTTAATGATCTGTAATAATGGTTGCGTGTCTTTTAAAGCTGAAAAATGTAGATTTGTGGTGGACAAGAATTTTGACTGTATTGCTTGTCTTTGATTGTTGTGGTCCTGGTGAGACTCGGAAATCCACTCTGACTTACAAAGAAGTCAGTATACTGCACCTGGGCGCCCTTAATGAGCTTAACTACAGACAGGGGCCGGACAATAACTGTTTAAATTAGAGAGACATTAGTGACTGTCCACTGGGATTAAAACACGTGCCGCCTCAGAACCCGTTTGTCCCATTATCCAGGAGTTCCATAAATGAGGCTACTCATTTTATGTGTTCAATTTGTTTCATTTCACTATACATTTCCGACCACCAGAATTGTTTAGAATATGACAGAAGTTGGTGGAGAATTAAAATATGTTTCTTCCGTGATTTGGTACCAAATAAAATTAGGCTACTTAATGGAAGGATCGAGGATAAGAACTGTAGGGGTAAACCAACGTTAGAACATGTTAAACAGATTGCCACGGATGTAGGGTGAGGTAGGTATGTAGAGATGAAACTATTAGCTCAGGACAGGGAAGCACAGAGAGCTGCTTCAAACCAGTCGAAAGACTGAAGACTCAAACAACAACAACAACAACAACTCAATGTTATTTTAGATTTGTGATTATTCATGTACTTCCGTCGAGTGTTGTTGTACTAAATTCGGATAGCCAATTGGCTACTTTGTTGTTGTTGTTTTTTATTTATTGGAGGGGCTTGGACATCGCGGCCATTTAGCCCCGAGTAGTTGGGTGTGTGAGGCATTTTGTCCATTATTGTAAAGGCTGTAGTAGTGTGTGTATTTGTAATTCAGGTGAGGATTGGGAAGGAGGCGGCAGTGGCCTTAAGTTAGCAACCATCAAGGCATTTGCCTGGTGTAAAAGGGTGAAACCACCGGAAAACCACTTCCAAGGTGGTTCAGTTGGGAAACGAACACACCTCTTCTCAGTTTTGCCTCACGAGGCTGAGCATAACTTACCCCCTTCCAGCCCTCAGATCAGAATTAAAATTTATTGGCAGAGCCAGGAATCAATCACGGACCTCCGAGGTTCATTTTAAATGCTTGGACTTCGTGGTAATTTTTCCCCCATAAGTCTGATAACTTGAATTATTATGGTGTCCTGCAGTGTGTGGGAATTTGTAATTAAGGTGAGGATTTGGAAGGAGGCGTCCGTGGTTTTCAGTTAGAAACCATCCTGGCATTTGCTTGGGATAGAAGTAGGAGACCACGAAAAACTACCGGATGACTGAGGTGGGAATCGAATCTTACACGTGGATTCCCGTGTTTTCCTACTTCTACTCCAGGTTCGCTTGCTGTGCCCAAGGTTGCAGGATCGAATCCTAGCACAGCCAGCTGGCATTTGAGGCTGCTCAAATGCGGGGGAGCCGTGTCAGTAGATTTACTGGCACGTTAAAGATCCCCTTCGGGGCACAATTCCGGCACCCCGGCGTCTCAAAAAGCCGCAGATGTTAAAAGGGACGTAACACAAATAACATTATTATTATCTACTCAAGGCAAATTCTGGGATGGTTCCTATCTTAAGGCCACGGTCAACTCCTTCCTAATCCCCGTCCCAATTAGCCTACAAGTCCCTTCTACAGACACAACAAAACACAGATTATAATTGGTCTATGTGACAAATTATACACACAACCAGAATGCACGTGGCTAAAATAAACACGACGTCAAAACCCTAATTCAAGCAACAACAAAGTATTTGTATACAGCTGTTCAACACTCCATTAATTTTCAAATACTTTTAGGGAAGTCAAGCAGTCAGAATTTCGTCCAAATTAGTTCTCTAATGACCAATAAAGCTACTGATACAATGCTGTCATATTTAACCTCCCTTTTGATCAAATCGGCTTGAGCGGGGATTGAACCGACAATCTTGAATTTTGAAGAGCGTTGCCACAAAGGTCAACAAAACCCTTATAATGGAACGGTAAATGTGAAATCACTGCCAATCTTAATGTACTTCACCAACGGTGGCTTCTAGTTGCGAATGCTACATTGTTTTGTACTAAAAGACATCAGCGATTGTATGGTTTTGTCGGTGATAAGATTTTGAGTTGAAATCAAAGAACACCGCCGTTATTAAACAAACTATTTTAGAATTTGGTTTAAAAAAATAATGGGGAGGGGGAAATTACTACACTAAGAGTTGATAACGAATGATTGATATTCCAGCAGTACCGTAGTTGAAAATTATTCTGATTAAAAGTATGTCTCTTAATAAATAGGTTGGTTGGTTGATTCTTAAGTTTAGGGGCTGCGACAACGCGGTCATGTAGCCCCGTGTACTTTGGGTGTGTGTAGAATCTGTCTGATAACCGGTGTTAATTGTGATGACTGTATTAGTGTGTGTTATCTGTTTTTTTAATTTAATTACAGACTGCAACTTGGAATTTTCAAATAGTTCCTACTTTTGCCGCCAAGCGCCACCGTCAACGACTACTAGGCCAAGTTAAGAACTTAGCTACTAGACGTCACCGCAGTCGGTTCTTGGCAACGATCGTAGAAACCTATGAGCCTTGTTTACGTTCTTAACCTATCCAATTTAGCTTCACACAGGTGTAATTAGTGGAAGGTTCTTTAACATGACATAAATCTATGACATGGGACCGCCGGCTTTACTTCCCCTCCGAAGGAAGGCATATTGAGGGATTTTTAACGCTTAATAAATAATTAATTAGATAATTAATTAATTAATTAATTAATTAATAGGACTTTAATAAATTCATTTATTTTCGGTAGAGACTGTTTTGCCGTATTTATTTCAGTGCAAGTTCCATTTTTCAGAGTTGGCGTTTGCCTGTTATTTTCTCTCTGACCCATTCATCGACATCCATGCACTCCAGATGGCCACCGAAATTGTCATTGGATTACGATTCTGTTCTTGATAGGCCTATTGGTGTATGAGTTTACTCACGTGACTACGGAAGTCGATTCCATTTGCTTCCCATTTAACTTGTATATCTACGATCGTGACATTCGCATGATGACAAAGAAACTTTATTTATTTGAACTTGAGCGATAAGTAGCCGTGACTTCAGTGAACCGAAGGAGCTCACTCGATGTGAAGAGAGACCGCAATTGCGCTTACTCTGTAGGCTATCTACTACAGCCATTGTGTTATCGCGGAAGCTACTGAAGATTTCCCGCCATCATTATTTATCGCGCATCCAAGCGGTATTTCAGGGTTTTCCAAATCCATCCCGCAGTTCAGTCTGAGAGAAGACAGGGAGCGATAAGTTCAGAAGAGTGATTCTCAAACGATTGGACCGTGCCTCCCTGTGGCCGCAATCACAGGGCCCCCTACAGCAATAGGAAGGAAGGAAGGAAGGAAGGAAGGAAGGAAGGAAGGTAGAAACTACCACTTGAAGAAAGAGAGAGAGAGAGAGATCGTTTTAACAATGATATATTTTAGGGCAGGTCGTCTATATGTAGGTTGGTTGGTTGGTTCCTCAGTTTAGGGGCTGCGACAACGCGGTCATATAGCCCCGTCTACTTTGGGTGTGTGTAGAATTTGTGTGATAACCGGTGTTAATTGTGATGACTGTATTAGTGTGTGTTATCTGTAATTCAGGTAAGAACTGCAGACGATCAATTTCAAGTAGTTCCTACTTTTGCTACCAAATGTTACCGTCAACGACACCTAGATGTGAACTTGACTACTAGATGCCACTGCAATCCTGACCCGACGAACGTTGGAAACTCATAGAGCGTCAATCAAATCTAACCTACAAATTTAGCTTCACACAATTGTAGTTAGTGGAAGGTTCTTTTACATCCCATTAATCTATTACTAGGGCCCGCCGGCTTTACATCCCTTCTGTAAGAAGGCGTACTGAGGGGTTTTAACGATATTAAAAATCCGACGACTTTGGCTGGGTTTGAACCCGCAAATTTGGGTATAGAAGCTCACCATGTTACCAACTACGCCACCGAAGCCACCGTCTATATGTATAATAATAATAATAATAATAATAATAATAATAATAATAATAATAATAATAATATAAAATCGTATGGCCTCGGGTGCCGGGTGCAAGCTTTGTTATTTGACACCCAGAGGGTACCTTGCATGTCGAATTTCGTTGTTCCTTGACTATGAAAATCAAGAAGGTAAGATGCCAGATATCTAAGCTCCTTGAGCACTATAGCGCTTTCTAGTAGAGAAATGAGGAACTTTGTGTTGGCGGAAACTCCCGTGGTTAATTTTGCCATTATGAACTCGGCCTACTGAATTCAAATGGGTTCTTTGACATGCCAACATCGTATGACATGCGTATCGTATTTTTGCCGCCTTTCAAAAAAAAAAAACACTTACCACGGCCAGGAGCGAACCTGCAATTTTGGGGTTAGTAGACCGACACGATATCCACTCACCCACCGTGGCAAGCTACCGTCTATATGTAATTAGCGTGAACAAAATACCGACATTTTGGTTACCATAGCAACAAGTGTTCATCATCTAGGCCTATAGGCTATATTCTAGTTCAGTAGAGGCTTAGATTGCTCTCTTTGAAGCATGTTCATTGAAGGAAGCTTATAGTTTTATGTGACCGTTCATCTTGCGATCATGAGCCACGGGACCCCCATATTTACGTCACAACGAAAAGCTCGCATGTATTGACGTGAAATTGAACCTTGCCCGCCTTGGTAAGAGGCAAGCAGGTTGACCACTGCACCATCACAATCCACAGTATTAGAATGCTGTGCAATTAGTTCTGTTGATCATCCGACTGCTCCGTGTGAGGGGATTGGAACATCTTTGGTCAGTCCACCTCGTGACGTAGTAACTAGCATTCTTGGCTCTCACCGAGGAAGTTCGGGTTTCGATTTTTCTGTTATAAAAGTTAATTCCAGTCTGAGGGCTTGGTCGGGATAAACTCTGCCGCATGTGGCGGAATTGAGAAAGGGTGCAACGTTATTTTCCACGTCTACTCCTGGCAAATGCTGAGATAGTTATTAAATTAATACCGCGGCCTTCTCCTACCTAAGTTCAAATCCCCAATACAAAAACACACGCACTAATATAGACTACCCATCATAATAACACAGGTTTTCAGTTAAATTCTACACACATTCAAATACAGTACTGTACACGGGGCTACACGACCACGATGTTGCTTTGCCCCTATATGAATCAACAAAAATAACATCTATGGCCAGCACCCCCGTGTAAAAATCGTACTCAAAATGTCAATAAATAAACAAATAAATAGATATAAATAAATAAATAAATAAATAAAGTATAAAACAGTCGCCTCCGTAGCGTAGCGGTCAGCATGGTTAGCTGCCACCCCGGAGGTCCTGGGTTCGATTCCCGGCTCTGCCACGAAATTTGAAAAGTGGTACGAGGACTGGAACGGGGTCTACTCAGCCTCGGGTGGCCCAAATGAGTAGAGGGCGTTCGATTCCCCCCTCAGCCATCCTCGAAGTGGTTTTCCGTGGTTTCCCACTTCGTCTTCGGGCAAATGCCGTGATGGTACCTTCTTCAAGGCCACGGCCGCCTCCTTCCCTCTTCCTTGCCTATCCATCCTCACCATCCCTTACCTTCCCTCATGAGGCCCCTGTTCGCTTTGCAGGTGAGGCAGCCTGGGCGAGGTGCCAATCCTACCTCACCAGTTGTATCCACTCTGATTCGATGCTCCCAGCTCTAGGACACTGCCCGTAGAGGCGGTAGTGGTTAGTTCCCTCGCTGAGTCCGTGGGTTCACCAACCTGGAGGGTAAACGACTAAAAGAAATAAAAGTATAAAACATACATTCATAAATAAATACTTAAATAAATAAATAAATAATCAAATGAAATTAATTACAAAATAAATGAATAAATAAATAGACAAACAAATAATGACAGGGATAAGCAAATAATTTAATTAATTAAGTAAGTAAGTAAATAAACAAACAAACAAACATTAAATTAAATTAAATTAAAGAAAGAAACAAATAAGTTAAATACAGAGAGAACGATATAAAAAAAATATTTTGGAAGAAAGCATCGTTTTCTGCATTTGTTTGTATCGAACGAAATATAGGCTGATATTTACTGGATATGTTGCAAAAATAGTCTATACTAATTTTTCAAAAAAAAAAAAAAAGACGAAGAACATTGAACCCGGGATTCCTTTCGCAGTTTGGATGGAGCTGTTTAGAAACAAAAGGTTGAAGATTATCGCCTTAGACTCCCCTTGCCTTCTTGTCAGCCTCATGAACAAATAGTTTGGCGAGTCCTGAGGTAGCCTACGCTGATGTCGCACATCTGTGGAGGAAGGCGATGTGGTGTGTGGTTGCTCTATCAACATGAATGTTTCCTTATTTCTACTTCTCTTCCTCCTCATTCAATTCTTTCTTCCGTAGGGGGACTTGAGTTGTCGATTTGAGCTAAAGACGTGCGTGGCGTGCAGTTACTTACTGAACTTCCCGCGGCTCGTCTTGTGTTGCCTACTTCCCCCAATAGATGGCACTCGCATTATCTTTGTCGCTCGTGATGAGGACCTTGATAGTAAGAAGAGGGAAGCCAAAAGACAAGTACTCTCCGTCCTGAAAATATTTACTCGCTCTGATCAATAATTGAACAGGAATGAAGCAACCGTCATGGGTAACTATAGAACAGTGTGTCTGCTCCTCATGATTTACCGCAATATCCAGAGAAATAGCTATTGTGGAAGCGTTCATTGTCTCGTCTATTACTGTTCACTAATTTTAAAAACTGTTTTAACATATCACAAATTAAAATAACACCGATCTCGCTGAAATTTTTCAAGGATAAAATCTGTAAAGGTATTCCATACCGAAATATATTTTGGCTATCTCGAGAGAGAACGAATACGGACGCGAGATTTGGACCAGCACAGGTGGATGTGCGCACCAAGTTCACATCTTCTCGGTGACCAATCGTACTACTGCAACTATTTCCTCCTCAAGCATGTACCGTAAGCCTGTTATCATTGAATGTCTGCCAGAGGGTTAAGAGGATACAGAATCACCTATCTTACCAATGTTAAGGAGGTGCAGGTGTGCTTCATAAAATGGGAGGTAGCGCGCAGTTTGCTACTCCTGTGGGAGCCAAGGCACGCACACCAAGAGCCCGCTGATGAGCCAGCTTGGTGTTCCTAGGCGAAACCCCACAGAAGACATGGCATAAACCTGGAAAAATTGTTGAGTTTTATTTAATTAATTTTTTTATTCAAGTCCCACTTTCTTAGAATCTAATAAGGATATGATAATGATATTCATGTCACATTTCAATCAAACCTTTCCTGACATATTAATGGAGCGTCTTTTATATTGGACTTCAGGGGAGTCAGAATTTCTTTTTAACTGTAAAAATATATAATTACTTTTTCAAAAAAAAAAAAAACCAGTTTTACCTTAAACAAGGACACTTCTGCATTAGAATATTAAGTACTATGAGACAAATTTATGCTGAAAATTTCACAGCTCTGAGATAAACAGTCGTCTAGATTAAGGAACATACATTTTAGAAAGATGGAACTGAGAAATCTGCAGTAAAAACTTACCACACATGATGAATTGTTAGCGCAAGTGTAAATTAAAATTATGACAGTTTCTAAAGGTTAAACCATAATGTATTACACATCATTTTAAAGGTCAGGCTTCAGAGATTCATAAAATATAATAATAAAAATAAAATGTTGAATTTGGCAATGTTAACCGTTTCGTATCCCCATAAGGGGTTGTGGCTTTATTACTGCGATTGGTCGGAGAGGATATGAGAATTCAGAGTGCACACCCGCCTGATTCAGACACTAGAGTTAACACATCTAATTCCATGACTTATTAAATTCCATGATAGGCCTACTTCTTACTTTCCTGCACACGTACTAAACTGAAGTTTAGATATGTCTAGAGTTGTCCGATCTAAGTGCAAGTAATTTATACGAAGCATCAATTAGCCCGCCTCCCCTCGTTTTTGCATCACGAGACTGAGTGTACCCCATTTCAGGCCTTAGACCAGAATTAAATTTCTTGGCAGAGCCGGGATTCGAACCTGGGCATCCGTGGTGACAACCATGAATGATAGCCTCGGATTTCGGAGAAAAGTAGTTGTTTTTAAAAATTGTGTTCCAACCCAATTTTACTGTGGTTTATTGACATGCGAGGACTCAATGAACATACAATAAATAGGGTAGTAGGTAACCGGTTAGTGTTTTGTATTATCTATCACTAAAAATGACCACCTCGTGGCGCAGTGGCTAGCATTGTTGGCTGTAACCCCCGAGGTACCGGGGTCAATCGCTGGTTCGGCCAAGAATTTAAAAGTCTTGGTATGGTCTGGTACGGGATCTCCCAGCCTTGTGATGCAAAACGGGAACCTGCCGGATGCTATGGCAGGAGGAGAAGTGGAAAGGAACTGGCCACCCTACCACACGCAAACTCCGGCTTGGGTTGCCTTGTTAGTGATCCCTTAACGAAGTCAATGGCTCTAATTCAGGTCGCCTACGTCCCTGGAGGGGATATGGCACTCTAATTTAAATTTTAAACACTAAAATTAACTAGAGGGCTTGATACCACGAACTGAAATGAGTTATTGTATGTTTTGCTGGTCTAAGGATTTGCTCCTGACTCAAGATTCTCTATTACGAAGTTTTGAAAACCCTTTTCTCCTCTTTCCAAGGCGATGGAAAGAGGTAGGGATTTATTAGGCCTACACTGAAGGATGTCATTGAATTAACGTATTCTAAGGGTGCATTATGCAACTATAATGATGTTGAAAAATGATTCGTTTTTTTTTTTTTTGTTCTTGTGTGACTGAGAGAGATTAACTAACTGGTACGGGCTCATGCTCATCATGGCATGTAGGGACCGTAGGTCTCCCACGAGAATCACTTCGGAAGACATTCACCAATCCTATTTGCTGGCCACTTGCCATTATTATTATAATTATTATTATCATCTCGCAATGAAGAGATAAAGGTCAAGTAAGAAATGAACACGCTAGATGAAGCTGTTCATGTGAGTAGGCCGAGATGGTGGGGTCATGTGAAGAGAATGGGGAGGATAGATTACATAAGAGGTTAATGAGTTCGAATGTAGAAGGTAAGAGAAATAGAGGTAGACCTAAGAGGCGATGCTTAAGTTCAGTGTTTAACAATTTCAAAGTAAGAGGTGTAGAAGAACAGGAGGCCGCAGTGCTAACTGCTAATAGGGCTTCATGGAGATGACTTTTTCGCAAACAGGGGCTTGCAGATTAGACTGGATGCTAAAAGACAAAACAGTCTCAAATGAAAATGTATGTTATTATTATTTTTATTATTATTAGGCTAACTAATTGGACATGAGCTATGCAACTACAGGGGCTGATGACAAGACTTCTCCAAGCCCATTGAATGAGGCTTGTTGTTGTTGTTAACTCGTATTAGGAGCTTAGGACCTCTTTGGTCATCATCCCCGTGTACTTGAGTGTGTGTGTTGAAAATGTCTGATAACCTGTGTTTATGTGCTGACTGTAGTAGTACGCTTATGTGTAGCTGTATTACAGAGAGGATGTGGTAGGTACACCTCAAATAAAAGGTGTACAGAAACAATCCACGTACTCTGGAGGCTATTGAGAATGAAATGACTACACTGATACGAAATATCAGTGAGAAAGAATTACAGTGAGTGTACCAAAACTTCCTACGTGGGTGCAATGTTTGTTTAGAAAATGAAGGACAGCATTTTCAGCGACTACTCTGAAATTCATGTAGGCCTAAATAATGATGATTATTAAATAGGCTACGGTGCTAGTGTTTTGCTCGACAGGTGGCTAGCCACAGTGCACCAACCATCACACGACGTCTGCGAGGTTCCGTTCTGTAGAGAATGTTCTCACTGTAGCCTACATACAGTATAAATTTATCAGAACTTGCAGCTATTCAATGAGTCGTGAAGTGTGCTTTGCACCGTTTGGCTACGGTGATGCGTAACAGCGGAATAAAAGATCAGTTTTGCAGGAACTTCAAATATAGCAGTCTTCTTAAGACTAATAAAAACTACAGTGTTGTTGGCAAGGTGTCTTGCAGCATGTTGAGAACGATCTGTCTCGGATATTTAACTCGCAAGAGCAACCAGCGTGTTTCCGTCGCTCAGGCTTACAATGTTGCTAGTCTCAGCTGAGCAGAGGAAGACGATGAACTGATGAGAACAGGAAAAGTAAGAACATGTTTTAATGAGGTAGTTGGACAATCATAAAACATGAGCTCCCCAGCTCTTTTGTAATACCTTAAGGATGAGTTACCGTGCAGGTGCAAGAAGGACTACCAAGTATCCGATGATTGAATGTTTCCTCCTTAGAAGACTTTCAAGGTGTAAGGTTTTCATAAGTTAAACATCTAGGACATCAGACGCAAGATATTTCCAGCACCGAATTTACTAAAACTAAAACATGTCTCCCCTTTTCCTGCCCGAAAATATGGTCGATTCTACTTGGTTTTCATTGGTATTGTTTTTTATATTTGTGCCTCATGCAAAGACCCGACGGCGCAGGTGTGTACCGTAAAAGCGTGCACTACGGCCGTGAGGGCAGCTGCAACAGTTCTGTGATCAGAGGTTCGTATCCCGGCGCTAACAACGGCTGTCCTGAATGTAGTTTTTCCACGCTCTCTACAGGCAAATGCCTCAAAGTTTACTGTAATATTGTGCTCAGTTGCAAGGTGAATTCTACAAGGTGTCCTTAATTTCTTTACTAGATCGTGAATGTCATAAAACGCCTATATTTGGTCTGAAGGAGGAGAGGGGTATCTGGAATCTTAAACTGAAAGGTCAAGTTTGGATTCTCAATCATTTTATTTCGTTTCTGTATTGAAACAAGTAAACATAAAAGTTGAAAGAGTAGTTTGGGAGGGAATGCAAATTGATGTTCTTAGAAAAGAGGGGACTAATAAAATATCTCGTGTACGAGCAACATACAATATTGATTAACGATGACAAGAGGCGAAGAAATAGAGGGGAGACTGCCAGATTTAGAAACAATTAGGTGTTGCTTTCTGATAGAGATTTAAAGAGAAAAATCACACCGAGGTGTTCCCTCCGGTCCTTGAACGAAGAGGAGGGGAAATGGCTGGTGATAACCTACGCCAACAGACTGGATGATGCTCGACGTCCAGGCGCTGTTGGAAGTGTACTAAGATAAGGCGCCAAGGCTGCTGCCATTGGCCTGCAAGTGGGCCTCAAGTGATGGCGTTATCAAGCCTCCCTGTCGCACACAATGGCCCTCAGTTCGACCACAAATCGTAACCAACCACGCACTTAACATATCATTATAAAACACGATATGATACAACATGCACTGCCCTAGCTAATGTAACATGCAGGTAATGTAATAAAATAAAAATATATAAAAGAAAATATAATGAAATAAAGTAAAGTGAAGTCTAGCGAAACAAAATTTTAAAAAATGACAGTATCTTTAAAAAGTAGCATTGAGGTGGGAGACATTGCAAACAGAGCAGTTTTCAGAAGGAAAATTCTGGAGGTTACGGATTTGTTCGTAGAGAAACCCAGGAGAACAAGAAGGGTGTTCTCGGATGAGGAACGAGCAAGAGCGAGCCTGAGAATGAAGGAGTATTGGCGTATAAAGAAGAAACATCAACAGTTATGGAAGTTGTGTAATCGTAACCCATAGGAGGTTGAAACGATCCTAAAATAAAATAAAATAGAATGAAGTAAAATAAAATAAAAATAAAATAAATAGCCTAATATAAAATAAAATAAAATAAAATTTGTGGAGTAGGCTACTTTATTTATTTACGAAAGTATAGTCTGCTATGTTATTATTATTATTATTAAAAAAACAGGAAGAACACCAGTTGCAGGTTTTTGAAAATAATGTGTAGTCTATAGGAAGATTTTTGGACCAAATTTTGACTCCGCATCTCAAAGTTGGGAAAAAATATCAAATAAAGTCATACACTCACTATCACAGCAAGCACCAATACTCAACATCATTAACTACAGAAGACTTCAATGGGCAGGTCATTTACTAAGGATGGGAGATGATAGGATGATATTAAACTTTCTTTAAAGAGGAACCCAGAGGGAAAAGGCCAGTAGAAAGACCATGAAGGTCCTGGAAAAATGAAATCTCCAAACTTAGTAGACATCCATTTGAATGTAGACAACTGGCAAGAACTCGCCCAAAACAGAGTTCAGTGGAGGCATTTTATGAGGTCGGCGACGTATTTTCGTGTCCTATAGAAGCCATCTGAGGGAGTGAGTGAGTGAGTATTATTATTATAATTATTATAGGCTACACATAACTCATTGCTGGTACATACAACATAACTATACGGGCTTCATGAAACCAAAGTATAGTTACTGAAACTGCCTGTCCTACGTTGAAAAGCCTAAATCACTACCCTTGAACTTGTAGACGATACGGGTTGTTGAGATAACATGTGCCTTCAGCATTAGATTGTGCAGATGAGCATCCAGATCCAGTTCTTTAAATCCAGGAACAAGGCACTTTGGATCACTCCCGTACTCGAGACAACGAAAGGCAGCCTGGCAGCCGTTCTATGTGGCATTGCCACTTGCTAGTGCTGACCAACTCACTACAATAATTAATAATAAGTTAATAATAATATGTTATTTTTGACATATTATTATTAACTTAGACTAATCTAAATATTGTAGGCGTTTATAAATAAGCAAGTTTTACCCTTTTCATTAGTATAAACTTATATTCCAAGGGAAATATTAACATTACATTATTAAATAATTATTTTAAATAGTGATGTCTTTTTATTTATTTCAGGTAGCCAATCCTTTTTCGAACTTCGGGTATTTACATTAACAGCCCTAGATAATTGAGCTTCCTTACACGTGTGGACCGACTGAAGAAAATTAACATGGAACCTAAAATCAGACCTTTTGAGAATAGTTGACAAATTTGCCTGAATACAATAATTGTTCTCCAAAATATTGACTATTTGGTTCGAGCTCTGCATTCACAAATAGGCCTACCACATTTTTACTATATTGTAAAATTATGGTGTTACATCGCCAAACAAGTTTTACGGCTTTTTCTTTGTGGTGGAGAATATTCTTAGTCCCAACCTGAGGTTTGCAAGCTGTGTAGTAGATAAGCCAAAATCCCATAACTCGTGAGGCTAAGGAAGGGAGCATTCAAATCGATTCCGTCCCCTCTTGCCATTGTCGTGCTTAGGCTCCCTCCCTACCGTCTGACCGTCCTGTGAAGATCGTTATTATCAATAAGGAGTCCAATCCTGACATAAATACTGTATTTGAAACAGGAGGCAGCTTGACACCACATCAGCTGAAAGAGGCGATGCTGGGGAAGCCCAGCTGGGTAACGATCTTAGACCAGCGCGCGCTGAGGCTTTCTCTTACATCAAGTTAGCATCCTGTCAGAATACAGACTAAACTTGATGATGTAAAACAAGGTAGATAGACTTGCAAGAGGATAACAATGAATTTACTATTTACTGATCTGTGTTTAGTACAGAAAATTTCAAATAACTACACAAAATTTCACATGCTACTTCCCGCTCCCCGTTAGCGGCCTCCGTGGCGTAGTGGGTAGCAGGCTGAGCTTCTATGCCCAAGATCGCGGGTTCTAACCTGGCCGATGTCGTCGGATTTTTTAAGAGCCTTAAAAATCTCTCAGTATGCCTTCCTTCGGAGGGGAAGTAAAGACGGCGATCCCATGTCATAGATTTATGGCATGATATAGAACCTTCCACTAATTACACTTGTGTGAAGCTAAATTATAGGTTAGATTTGACTTACGCTCTTAGGTTCCAACGTTCGTCGCCAGGAGCCGACTGCGGTGGCATCTAGTGACCAAGTTCAGAACTATTTGGTCGTTGACGGTGGCGTTTGTTAGAAAAATTTGAAACTACTTGAAAATCGAATGTCTGCAGTCTTTACTTGAATTAAAAACAGATATCACACACTAATACAGCCATCACATTTAACACCGGTTATCAGACAGATTTTACACACACCCAAAGTACACGGGGCTATATGGCCGCGTTGTCGCAGCCCCTAAACTGAGGAACCAACCAACCAACCAATAGCTCCCTGTTCCCTCCCGATCAACACGTCAGCACGATGTAGGCTACACCAAGTAGGCTACCTCGCCCACGTCTTGAGCTACCGAAGCGCTCTATTCTCCACCATCTACCTACCTTTAGCAACTCACTTCCAAACATTGACAATGCCTATTCCCTCCTTAATCAAATTTCAAACAAAATATTACAAGATCCTTCACATCCGCAATTCTAAAACCCTCCACATCCTGAACACGCACTATCTCAATCTGTCCCTGCGGCTTTCTCGAGGTTTGTCCCTTGCTATCATCACTGCCATCTGTTACTTGTTATTTACATTAGCCTATTTAAGTCCTGTAATACTCTTTGTGTGAAAAAATCCACAGTCTGCTTCCAGTCTCCGACCAGGTCAGGAATGGAATGAATGAAGCCCCCTTCTAGCGGCGTGGATATGAACTGTGCCGGCTGCCGAGGCCTGACGCATTCCTCTGGGGAAATGATTAAATTAATGACAAATGAAATGAAATGATAGTGGAGAGTGTTGCTGGAATGAAATTTTGACAGGGAAAACCGGAGTACCCGGAGAAAAACCTGTCTGCCTCCGTTCTGCCCAGCACTGATCTCACATGCAGTGCCCGGGATTTGAACCACGGACCCAGCGGTGAGAGGCCGGCGTGCTGACGCCTAAGCTACGGAGGCTTTGTGTAAAATAAATAAATAAATAAATAAATAAATAAATAAATAGCCTACTTTAATTAATTAATTAAAAAATTAACAGCCTGATAACCTGTATTATTGTGGTATCAGTAGTAGAGAGCCCTATGTTTATTCGTAATTGAAGCTAGGGTTGGGAAGAAAACGACTGTGGCTTTAAGTTAGCAACTATGCCAGCATTTGTCTGGAGTAGAAGTGGGAAATCACGGAAAATAACTTCCAGGATGGCTGAGTTGGATATCCACCTTTTCTCTCACAAGGCTCAGTGTACGCCGTGCCCTAAGAATTAAATTTCTTGGTAGAGCCGAGAATCGAACCCAGACCTCTGGGTTGACAATTTGATATTTACTACCGTCGTGTGTGAATCCTTCTCCGACATGGCATTCTGCTGCTGCGGGCTTTTACGATCTTCAATGAATGCAATGATGAATATTAAGTCCATCTGTTGTCATTCGAAGCTCGAAAGACATTGCAATGTATCCGGTTTGTTCTGCTTACCTCCATCATTTCGAACTGCTTTATCTTTCCGCTTTTCTCCTTTCATCTGTCCGCCTCACTTTGGAGATGCCTGTAGCCGCACGTTCACTCCTCTCCCCATCCCCCGACCCGAGGTCGCCTTCCTTTGTGCCGTATTGCTTACGGTACATCTTTCTTCCGTAGTCAGCACAGCGTCTAGAATTCGTTCCAGGAACTTATGGTAACTTATTACTTTGTTTTTGTTAATGCATTAAGAGACTTTGCAACATTGCGGTCATATAGTCCTGTGTCTAGTTTTTGAGTGTGTGTAGCAGGGGCGTATATACATTTTTTTTTGTGTGTGGGGGGGGGGGGGTTGGGGGGGGGCTGACTATCCTGAAAAAATTTAAGTATTCTGAGGGGATTGTCACCGCAAAATACTCAGAAATATCAACCAATATCTTAGAGCATATAACTTTGTGTAATTATTTTAGATAAGATTCAAAGTTTATATAGCCTACAATTACTGGCAATACAAAAAAATAATAATTTAAAAAATGTAAAATACAACACAACACACAAATAACATTTTATGAATTAATGAATTTTTTATTATGTCCTATGGAGTATGAATGGCAAATATCTAAATATTTGTCAATTTACTAAGCAGAAAGGTAAACAGTTTTTTTTACAAGTCGATAATTTATTTCTCAAAAGTACCGTACTGTGGAATTAACAGTTTTGCCTCACAAGGCTGAGTGTACCCCGTTCCAGCCCTCAGACCAGAATTAAAATTTATTGGCAGAGCCGGTAATAGAATTCGGACCTCCCGCCCCGGCAGCCAAGAATGCTAGCCACTACACCACGAGTTAGTCTAATTTCAATTTTAATATTGTTTATAACTTAGCCAATAAGTTAAGATTAGGGTAAAACCAAATTTAAAATTATTTTATGCTCTTACCAAACCAAAACTTGCTTAATTTTTATTGTATATTTCGGGGGGAGGAGTTGGAGCCTGTATTATTATTAACTAGCAACCCGACTCGGCTTCGCCCGGGAACGGTAATGAGTGCATTACGTGATAAGCGCTTTCTCTTTTCCAATGTCAATGAACAACGAACAATATCCGTTTTACGTCTCGGCATGATGGGTTAAAAACACTGACTGGACTATTAATTATATTATCATGGAGATCCATGTGCAACAAATTCTTGTCAGACGTAATTTAAGAATGGCGAGGTGCATGGAACACAAATCCCCCTTCCGTCCAATCTTAACTTGACTGTGAATTTTGCGGAACGAAAATTTCACAGGCGAAATGAAGAAAAGCCGAGTTGTACTTCCAGGGAAACGCCAAACACAACCACTCTTCTCTAAAGTTTTTAACTCAAAACGACTCGACAGTTTGCTGCTGGCTGTATCTGGGGCAATAAGCTCGTCCGCTAGCTAAGCTGTAACTGGGATGATAGACTCGCCCCTAGCTAGCTCGTAAACTGTCGCCTCAGTAACTGAATGGAGATTGTTGGAAGAAATGGAAACGTAAAAACACTTATAGTAGGCGATGTATTGAAGATAGAGATATGCTCTCCCGCACTTTTTTGTAGAACGTTTCATGCTGAACAATTCTTACACTCATAGAATATAGATATTTTTAACGGTTTGCACAGCGTAAGCTTGAAAAGCGCATGGACGCCAGTTTTCTTTTCGACCTTTTCACTGAAATCGTTAGTGCTTGACTTCCTTTGGCCATAAATAAATTATTTTCTACAGAAACCTTCCTCGAGATATCCTTTACAGAATGGTGAAAACCGCATCAAAATCTGGTTCTCGGGATTACCCGTGACATCCAAGAATCGGGGACTTCGTTTCATACTAAGTAGATATTATACGCCAATCAGTATAATTTAATAGCCTATAATATAATCCCCCTTCCGCCCAATCTTAAATTGACTGTGAATTTTGTGGAACGAAAAGTTCACAGGCGAAATGAGAGTTGCACTTCCAGGGAATGGCGAGGTGAATGAAACTCAAATCCCCCATCCGTCGAATCTTAATTTGACTGTGTTTCACAGGCGAAATTAAGAAAACCCGAGTTGCACTTCCAGGGAACTTCCAAACACAACCACCCTTCTCAGAAGTCTTAACACGACTCAACGGTTTGCTGCTGGCTGTATCTGGAGCAATAGGTTCGCCCGCTAGCTAGGCTGTAACAGGGCTGATAGACTCGCCCTTAGCTAGCTCGTAAACTGTCGCCTCAGTAGTTGAATGGACATGGTTGGAAGAAATTGAAACGTAAAAACACTTATAGTGGGCGATGTATTGAAGAAAGACATATGCTCTCGCGGACTTTTTTTGTAGAACTTTTCATGCTGAACAATTCTTACACTCATAGTATTTAGATATTTTTAACGGTTTGCCCAGCGTAAGCTTACAAAGCGCTCGGACGCCAGGTTTTTTCGACTTTTCCACTAAAATCGTTACTGCTCGGCTTCCTTTGATCATAAATAAATTATTTTCTACTGAAATCATCCTCGAGATATCCTTTACAGAATGGCAAAAACCGCATCAATATCCATCCAGTGGTTCTCGAGATTACCCGTAACATCCAAGAATCGGGGACTTTGTTTTATACTAAGTAGAGATAATCGTATGGTATGGTAGCCTACACACTCACATCATATTACAGCTTAATGAAATATTGATAAGAAAGAAAAAAGAAGAAAAAGAACGGAGTGTCTCATAATTTAACAACTAAATTCAAATTATAGTCCACTGATACAGGGGTCACAGAGATAAAATCCATTATGTTACCACCATAGAGGACAGTCCTGAATGATGTGCTTCACCGTTTGTCTAACGGCTCCACTGTCACACGTTGGAGACGGTAATCTGTTCCAATTGAACAAAGAGTCCGCACAAACACCTGAATTGGTCCTGATCCGGTTTAATTTCGACCATGTCCGACGAGGAAGATCAAAGCCAGAAGTGGCAGATGGCATGTCTCGGCACTCCTGTGGAGCAAAAATCTTCCAATTATGAGACCACTGCTGGACTATGTCAAAGTTCTCATTGATAAGTCTCGTAGCTGTCTTCACAGGGGGCTGGCTACCTTGAGCGAAGTCTGGGTAGAAAGCAGCAGGTAGGCCTATATTATCATGAATAGCCTGTAGGATTTGTCTGATAACTTGTGTTATTGTGGTGTTTGTAGTAGTGAGTGCATTTGTACTTGAGGTTAGGATTGGGATGGAGACGGCCGTGGCCTTAAGTTAGGAACAATCTCGGTATTTCCAAGGAGTAGAAATGGGAAACCACTCGGTGAAACACTTCTGAGAAGCCGAGGTAGGAATCGAACCCGCCTCTTCTCAGTTTTTCCTCTCGAAGCTGAGCGTATCATATTCCAGCCCTCAGACCAGAATTACATTTCTTGGCAGATCCAGGAATCGAACCAAGAATGTTAGCCACTATACTACGAGGTAGTCGGATTAATTTGTAGCTCAGTTGGAGTAAGTAGTAGCCTATGTGTAGATTTTTCCGCCGAGATTTGAACTCTTAATTTCCAATTCCTTTCTAACGAGGGAAAGACCATAAATAAACGGACTTTCATAATACTTACGGTGACATGATAATAATAATAATAATAATAATAATAATAATAATAATAATAATAAAATGGGGAATATAGGAGACGGCACAACCACGAACTTTACACCCACGTGGAAAAAATAACTGATGCCATGAGGAAACGGAGAATTGCCTTTTACTGTCATATAACAAGAATGAACCCAACACGATTGACAAATAGAATGTTCACCTACTTCCTCAAAAAGAAAACCAAGGGAGCTTGGTTCACTGAGGTGGACAAAGATTTACAAGAAGTGGGAATTACAGGCAACGATATTTGGGAACGTGCCACACTTAAACAAAAACTAACAGCAAACCGATGTTTTCAAGAAAAGCCAAAGCTTCCAACTGGCAAGAAGTGGACTGCAGAAAGGAAACAACAGCATCGAGAACTAATGCGAAAGTACTGGGAGGATGTTAAAGCTCGATGCAGCAAGAAGCAGTTAAAATGACGTGGTCCTTAATGGCCGAATCGAAAGAAGAAGAAGAATAATAATCGGGAAGGATAGGCTACATCTGACAAATGTCGTCTGTGCAACAGATTTACTGAATCCATCCAGCACATAACGGGAGGATGCCAAACACTTGATCTAAAAGAAAACTTGGAACGACATAACAACGTAGTGAAGGTAGTCCATCAATCATTTGCACGGCGATAACGTTTTGTTGAGTAGGAAGTCCCATATTATAAATGCAGACCAGATAAGGTTCTGAACAATGACAAAGCCAAGATCTTAGTTAGTTATTGTTGTTTTAAGGGGCGGAACCACGAGGTCATCTGCCCCTCTTAACACAGATTAAAGAATTCAAATTTGGAATTGAATTTAAAATTTTGAGGTGAACACCTAAATTTAAAAATACAAAAAATTAATAAAACAAACACAAAAAAATAAATAAAAATAAAAATAATAAAATTAAACAAAAATTACGGAAAAACAAAAAAAAAATATCATTCAAAAACGAAAAAGTCGTTGAGTCAATTTACACTGGAAAATTTAGATTGCTGGCCCTAACCCACTCTCACTTATAAAGCGGATAACGCGATCAGCAGCCCCCGCGTCATCGGCGAATATAAGTTTGAGTGTCATCTGCAAACCAAGGTTTCTTCGTAAGTCAGCAAGATCTACACACTCGGTTAAAATGTGGGCCACGGTAAAAACGGCTCCTCAGGTACAAAGTGGGGGGTCTTCCCTTCTCATTAGGTACGAGTGGGTGGATCTTGTATGACCTATCCTTAGCCTACACAAAATGACGGACTCTCTCCGTGACCGGAAAGAGCTCCGCCACACGCGAGTAGTTCCCTTGATCGCTCTCAGTTTACTGGGCAGTGGGTCAGCTAGCCACTGACTCTCCCAAAATGCCAGAACTTCTAGGCGTAACTGAGAGCGAATATCTCTAGCGGGTACCTCCATTGGTCGAGGTGGTAGTGATACCGCCTCTTTTGCAGCTTGATCCGCTAACTCATTTCCCGCAATTCTCATGTGGCTTGGAAACCACACAAAGGTGATTTATGGGATTCTACTATAGTAAATTACTTTGTAGAAGTCAATAATAAGTCAGGCCTTGTAATCTATACCTATAAAGCTAGATGTCCTGACTCACTGACTGACTGATAATCCACGCACAGCAAACACTAGGCTACTGGAGATAATGGCATGAAACTTTGAAGATAGGTTCCTACCGTAGTGTATATGCGCACTAGGAAAGGATTTAAAAAAAAATCCGATTTCAAAGGGGAGAAAAAGGGTTGAAAAGTGATTTTACTTTTTTTTTTCAATATATCCGTTTTTGTGAAAAATATTGTAGATATTCAATCAAACATTTTCTTTCTTATCACATAAATACTATTTTAAAACAATTTCTGATAATTGGTTGGTTGTTTTTTTCCTCAGTTTATGGGCTGCGACAACGCGGTCATGTAGCCCCGTGTACTTTGGGTGTGTGTAGAATCTGTCTGATAACCGGTGTTAATTGTGATGACTGTATTAGTGTGTGTATCTGTTTTAAATTCAAGTAAGGACTGCATACTTTTAATTTTTTCAAGTAGTTCCTACTTTTGCCACCAAACGCCACCGTCAGCGACCACTAGTTCAGAACGTGGTTACCAGACGCCACTGCAGTCGGCTCCCGGCGACGAACATCGGAACCTAAGAGCGTTAGTCAAATGTTTAACCTAACCTAATTTAGCTTCACACAGGTGTAATTAGTGAAAGGTTCTTTAACATGCCATAAATCTATGACATGGGACCGCCGGCTTTACTTCCCCTCTTCCCGTGGCTCATAATCACAAGATTTACGGTCACGTAAAACTTCAATCCCCCTTTTTTTACTTCCCCTCCGAGGGAAGGCATACTGAGAGATTTTTAACGCTCTTAAAAATCCGACGAAATCGTCCGGGTTTGAACCCGCGATCTTGGGTATAGAAGCTCAGCATGCTACCAACTACGCCACTGAAGCCGCCAAAAGGGGTGAAATGTGATTTTACATTTCGAAATATCGAATTTGTCGCATAAAGACCGGACACAGGTCATTTTACGCCCCTCGATCCGGTAAACAATACTCGGTGTCTCGGGACACCGAAAACCACATTTTAAGGCTCTAAAACCAACAGTTTCAAAGATATTCCCAGAAAACTATCTTCGCTCTGATAAACTGATGAACTAATCGTAAATCCGTATCCATGGCAACAGTACGCTCCGATGAACTGATGAACTAATCGCAAGTCCGTATCCATGGCAACAGTAGCACAAGACATGCAACCAATTTTCCATCTATCCCTGTAAGAGGCAATGCCACTCCATTTATTATCTAAATAATAATAATAATAATAATGTTATTGAAATATAGAGCGACCCGAAGCTCTCCGATCATTTGTAGTTTCGTCGACTTTAAGAAGGCGTACGATTCGGTCGATCGACAGTCTCTCTTTAACATCTTAGAAGAACTAGGACTTGACCCAAAGACATTAAGACTCATCAAGGAAACACTCACGGACCCGAAGTCAAAAGTAAAATTTCTGGGTGAATTATCAGAGCCCTTTGCGATTAAGACCGGCGTGCGACAGGGTGATGGATTGTCACCACTGCTCTTCAACCTTGTTCTAGATAAAGTCATTCGAGAATGGGAGAAGGACTTGAATGCCCAGAAGCTCTGGAAACCCATTCAACATGGACGAAAGAATGATGACATCAAGGTCGATTGTTTAGCTTTCGCAGACGACCTAGCGATACTAGCAGACAGCGATATTTTAGCGATCAAACAGATTGAAGTCCTCAAGGAATGCGCTGAGAAAACTGGGTTGCAAATCTCATTCGAGAAGACCAAGTTTATTTGCACTAGGTTCGACATCCAGGAACTACAAACAAAATACGGGCACATCAAACGGGTTCCACACTTTAAATATCTCGGTGAGATCCTAGAACCAACAGGATTGGAAAAGGAAGCTCAGAAAGTTCGATTACAAAAACTCAAAAGAGCGTATTGGAGAACCCGTGATATCTATAACAAGAAATGCATGTCCATACATACAAAAATCAAACACTATAATACGGTGATTAGACCTGAAGTGCTGTATGCAAGTGAAACCTTGGTACTTAATAAGAAAGGTGATCTGGAAAATATCTTGAAGGAGGAAAGAAAGATCTTGAGGAAAATTCTGGGCCCAGATAAAAGTGAAGAAGGGTATAGACTCAAATCACGCAAAGCCACGGGAAATCTATCCAACCTCGCCGCAGACATCAGGAAACGAAGACTGAAATTCTATGGACACGTTCACAGACTCTCATCTTCAAGGTTAACTCACAAGATTTTGACATACTCTGTAAAACTGAAGAACGTATCTTGGATACAAGATGTTAAAAATGACCTGGAAAAGGCCCGGATAGAAACGTCAGAAATACTAGACAGAAATGTCTACCGTCAGAAGATAAATAAATGGGTGGTACAGCCAGAGAATGAAGTCCCCAGAAGATCGGGGACTAAGTGGTCAGAACAAAGGAAACAAGCGCACAGTGAAAGAATGAAAGCAATATGGTCTGTTAGAAAGGCGAATCATAAATGTAATGCGTGATCCAGTTGGGTCCATACGCACATAATAATAATAATAATAATAATAATGTTATTGGTTTTACGTCCCTTTTAACTACTCTGGTTTTTAGAGATGCCGGGGCACCGGAATTTTGCCCCGAAGGGGATCTTTAACGAGTCATTAAATCTAGTGACACGGCTCCCTCGTATTTGCGCACCCTCAAATCATTTTTATTATCTAAAACACGATAGACTGGCTGCGTGGCTCAGCGGTAACGTTCTCGCATGCTGCGTCCAAGGTTGCAGGTTCGTATCCTGGTGCAGTCAGCTGGCATTTGAGGGTGTATATTATAATTGTGAAAGTTTGTGTGCGTGTGAGTGAGTGTGTTTGTTACCTCTTCACACTAAAACAGCTGGATAGATTTAGATGAAATTTGAAATTGAGATAGCTTATACCCTGGATTAACATATAGGCTAGTCTACCTTTCATCCATATATATATTTAGCTCAATGTACGTAGTTAGGTCTTTTGGCACAAATCTACATCGTTTCACCGATCTTAACCAAATATTACGTACATACCCAGTGGATTCCTTCGAGTAACATTGCTCACTTGAAATTTCGGACAGCCCTCTCCATTCCATACATTTAGGCCATTTGGGACAAATGTACACCGTTTCACCAATCTAAGCCAAATTTTACGTACTTAGCCTTTGGATTCCTGCAGGTAGCACTGTTCACTTGAAATTTCGGACAGCGCTCTCCATTCCCTACATTTAAGCCCTTTGGCACAAATCTACGCCGTTTAACCAAACAGAACCAAATTTTACGTACTTATCGTTTGGAACACTGCGGATTACACTGATAGCTTATACCCAGGATTAACACATAGTCTGCCAATTTTACGTAGGCCTACTTACCCTGTAGAGATATTACACATGGAACGATACAATAAAATATTGGCAATCAGAGTTCAAGGAACTGTTGTTCTGATTTGGCCCGGTGTTAAATCTACAGAAGCTTTCGGTACAGGTTACACGGTCCATGATCGTAACATGGAATGTTTTCCTTTGACAATGCATCTACACTATGTGTGAGGGCAACTTCTTTCAAAGATCTCTAAAAGCACAATAATCAGGAATTTCCAATATTTAGAGAGGCATGTGAGGCAACAGTGTTGTTGGAGATTTTCAATCACTGGGATGTAACGCTGGAAAAGACTGCATAATGTACATCAGTTGCTAAGGTGAGAGATATTTTACTATACAGTAGGTCTATTAATAGCGACATGTTGACGTTCAAATCATCATTAATTTTGGGAAAATTACGCCCTGAATAGCTTAAGGAAAAATACTTTTAATTCCCCATATTCAGTTAGATTTGCCATTCCAGTGTGCAAGAGTGCAGTTCCCTCTTCAAACAATATTCGCAATCACTATTAACACACACTTAACAGCAGCAGGTGTACATTTAGACAAAACTATTTTTTCCCATGGGCATCTGTAGGCAATGTGGCGTGCTCACGGTTATCCAGACAACAAAATCGTTATGTCTCAGCAAAACATGCCAAAACCAAAAACGTAATTTTAAAATGTGTTCACATAAGGTAACATCGTACTCAGTAGACTTCATCAACTCTATGGAATTCCCATTTTGCGGCTCATACTAATATACTGTAGGCATCAGCATTTTCCGAATTGAAATAGACCCACACAGCCGAGATTGCTGGAATAGAATACACCAATTATCAGCAATAATGCATCATCCCCATCGTCTTCATCGCATGCGAAGCCGCGGGTATCTGCTAGTATTCGATAAGCGAACACACAAGGCTACCACCGTCGATGTTCCAGTTCCGCTCGATGAAGACCTACAGGACACGATGGCCGAGAAAAGGTGTAAATACCAGCCACTTGCCACTGAGCTCACGAAGTCATTATTAGCTTACAGCTTAACACTCTAAGTGCCAAGCCATTTTCAATGGTCATGCAGACTATTACAAAAAAAAAAAAAACATTTTCAACGATAAAATCATTATTTTTGCTTTGCATTATAACCATTACCTCATTCTTTCAAACATTACGTTCATAAAAGTAAATACGGCATTTAAACCTTTTTAATGGAAGTTATTCTGATAATTGTTCAATTTTTCATTTTGTTGTTGTAAAAAATCAGTTTTGAGCCTATATTAAGGACACCTAAGAGTCATATTCGAAGAAGCACTAAGTTTCCAGCTGTAGAAAGTTCTTAGGTACATCTGTGGGCAGAAAACTTCAACAAGAAGAAAACAACTGCACCGCAATTTTGGCGGGAACGCGCGTGATTGGGGGAGCGCAAAGGGAGGGCGTGAATACAAACTCAAACCTATCGCGTAACGGACTTCGAAGGAAAAAAGTAAACACTGCTCAGGCAAGCTTGAAACCTCAGCTTTCCAACAGTATGAAATAATCACGGACATATGCCTACAGAAATCTACAAATATAAGATAAACAGCACGCCGATTGAATCGGCTTTGGCACTTTTGGCTCGAGCAGCGAGAGCCGATCTGATCGGCGCGTGGTACTGAGAGGGTTAAAATAAGTATTCGTCATCCTAGCTGTTGTCTCTGTGAATAGTTTAGCCACAAATAACTGGGAAAATGCAAAGGAGAAACTTGGCTTGAAGAAACTGCAAATATAGTACGCAAGGTTTTGTGACTTGCTCTGAACATCTTGAGATTCAATGGGAACAACACCTATTACAATTTGAATATAATTGTGCTGACCGATTAAAAATAATTTAAATTTCACTTAAATACCAATTTCAGGTATGTCTTTTCAAAAATGTAGCGTATTACTAATTTGACAATTTTAGTGCATGATTTTCTAATTCATTAAATTCATTTTATAATATAGTAATGCATTTGTTTCGTATATGTTGTAAAATGTTAGATATTTTAATGGCTTTGTAAAAGCATTTTTGCTAAGGCAACACTGAAATGTGGCTCCCAGCACGATAATGTTTAGGTCACAAAAATATGTCTCAAGAAGAGGGGGTTTCCTTCCATATGTAAAAATTAAAAAAAATGATTTTGTGTATTTTTTAATTTCCCTCGTCAATATTGATTTATCACCGATCATCGTACTACAATTACTACTAATTACGATATATTGACATAATTTCCTTAGAATGCGCGTCTCATATAGACTTATTCACGACAAAAGAACAGCAAAAATAGAAACAAAATGTAAAATTATGCAAAATAAAAATGGAAATCCATTTTTTTCGGTGGAATTAAAAGAAATTTCAATTCAACAACACCCGCCTTCTGGTAATCAGCAACAATTTGATGGGTGCGGTAGACGCCAAAATGGACGAAGACAGACGATTCACAATTAGCACAAGTTTTAAGGTCAGTTGTACACAACAGTGCATGAAAACGGTAGTTTGGGGAATTACTCTCCTCGCTGACGACAGTCTTATATGAGGAGAGTATGCAAAATCTCATCATACACTACGACGGTTAACGCAAAAAGATACGCAAAAGATAAAAGGTAGTAAATAAGTTAAGTGTATATTATAAAAAATGGCCTTACTTTAACAAAAAGTACCCCTCGTACCGTAGCACTATTTAACAGCTAGAGGAGTGACGAAAGAAGCCAGCCTTGGCAGCGGTTTGGAACCAGACTCAGAGGGAGAAATAGGCTCGTTAGCAAGCGTGGGTGGTCTTGTGTAAGAGCTTTCTGAGCTAAGCATGTCTCTGACAGATTCCAGACCAGCGCTTAGATACAGAAATTGCGGTCTTGTTGTGAATCTGATTTAGTATAGTCCTGTAAACAGGGAGGCACGTGGTAAACTGCTAATAGGTCTGCACTGGAGGGATTACCGACAGTAACACTAACCTCAATGGCACATGAATTACGATGAATTAGGCACACCAAGAAAACGGAACTTTAGGGAAATCATTTAATTGATTCGTTTCAAATACACTTCTATCCACATTCTTACAGTCCATATCGATGGTATAGTTTAAATACAATGTAAGCCTCTTTGATTGCGACAGCAAAGAAAGTTCCTGTCCCAACAACAAAATGAAGTAAAATCTGATGGAATTGAGTAACCACTTCCTCACACGTAGTAATTAATGAGAGCTATATTTTCTAAGATGCGATTCTCAGTGTTCGGCAGCACGCATTATCTTACTATACTGTATGGAGTGAATTTTAACCAAGTTTCACAGGTAATGGGTGGGACATCGTGATTACGTGGCTCTCTCCACAATATTTCATTGGACACTTGTGCTCATTGGATATAACGTTCACCGACTAGTACCTACAGACATAAGGCTTGCTTTTCTCTGTCTCAATGCTATCATCAGTGTCTTTTGCTCCCAAAGGGTTCGACGGAGAGGCTTTTTATTTTTATGTAAATTTCATATATTTGAATTTTGAATTTGAATTTATTTATTAATTATTATTGATAATACATTGGTGATATGTCTCACGAATCTGACGGAAAAACCAGTACAGATTATCTGTGAGACATACGAGTTTTAATAATTTTCTTTTACAACACCTAGGCCTATACAGATTGTATTTCAATACATGAGTACAAATTAATGTTTATTTAGGTAATCATTTTTAATACGACGTATAGCTAGTTGTTAGCTATTCATGTTGGACACTCCAGAAGGTAGTTCATTAAGTAGTGATGGTACAATGTAATTTAGTCTTTTCCAACCATAGCTATTTACACATAAATGTTTTTCATATTTAATTATTTGTTATGGCTCTTGTGTGTATGTTGTGAGAGGTCTTATGCCTGAATATAATAATAATATTGATCATATTTATAATTATAATAATAATAATAATAATAATAATAAAGTAATAATATTAATAACAGCCTCAGCCACCTGGTGTAGATCATTTAATTTGGAGCAATTTAGGCATTCTACTATCAGTATTGACGGATTTGTAAAATTATCAGTAGACCTAATAATTTGATTAGTGAATAAGAAGAGGTTGATGTTGTGCTGGCATTAAAAGCCATCCGAAGATATGACTTTAAATAAGTTTAAGGTTTGAAATTTGACATTGATTTTTCCATTCCCATGTCATAGATTCATTCACGTTTATTGAAAATGTATTTCTATAAATAAGAAGCAATTTATTTTAGTTTTAATATATTTCTTCTCCTGAATACAAGGAATACACAAGACAATAAATACTGGTTTGAAAATTAACACTTGTAATATATCTCAGAATCTGAAAATAGTTTGTGCTATTTAACCGAAATATAATTTAATAATTCTAAAATCAATTTGTTAAATCAATGTCTACACTCTTAAAATAATGTTCTAAAAATACCATTTACAACCTAAGCATGATTCTTAAACAAACAAAAAACGAAAAGAACAAGAATAAAAGGTACTGAGAGTTTCACAAAATAGACTTCAGGCTAGTTGATTTACTCCGTTGAGTATTGATGGTGTCTCAAGGTTAGAATAGAGTATCTAAGAGCTTTGCAACCCCAGTTTATGAGCTCGTAAGTTTTCATCCCGAACACCCTCATGGTTTCCATCACCTTTTTTTGGAATTGGCCCCCTGGCACCGAGCACAGTACCCTTCACCTGAATACCCTCTATCTAGTGAATCATCATCATCATCATCATCATCATCATCATCATCATCATCATCATCATCATCATCATCATTTCCCCTTATCCAGCTCCTGCCGGGTCGGGGTATTTATGGCACTTCTCCACTTTCCTCTTTCCTTCCACAATTCTTCTTCCACGATCTTGTCCCAGTCCAGATTCCTTTTTCTCACGCTGTTCTTCACTGAATCGATCCACCTTGTTCTAGGTCTTCCCCTTGCTCTCTTACCCTTGCACTTCGCCTCCAGCATCTGTCTTGGTATTCTATTTTCCTCCATCCTCTTTACATGTCCAAACCACCTTAGTTTATTTTTCTCAATTCTCTCATTTAGTTTTCCCATCCCAACTTCCTTCCTAACATCTTCATTCCTCACTCTGTCTTTCCTTGTCTTTCCTATCATACTTCGTAGGAATTTCATTTCACTGGCTTGGATTCTACTCTCTTGCCTGCTCGTCAGGGTCCAAGTCTCAGCTGCATAAGTTAATATGGGTACATAGTACATTTTATACATTACCTCCTTGCTTTTCCTTGGTACTTCCTTATCCCAAACAAGTTTTCTTACACTTTGATAGAATGCATTGCTCTGCTGTACCCTCCTGCCAATCTCCATGTCCAACCTACCAGTTTGCATCAATTCACTTCCTAGGTATTTGAACGTGTCCACAATTTCCAAACTCTGACTTCCAATTTTCACAGTGCCCTTTCCTTGTCTTTCCCCTCTTGTCATCACCATGGTCTTGCTTTTCTCTATACTGATTTTCAGGCCATACTTCTGAATATTTTCGTTTAGTGCATCTAGTTGTTTTTGCACTTCTTCGGTGTTCCTTCCCCAGACCACAATATCATCTGCAAATAATAGTAACTTCATTTCTTTATGTCCATATGCTTCCTTTGTTTCCTTTACAATTTCATCCATTACCATTATGAATAAAAGAGGTGACAGCACACTCCCCTGTCTTAGTCCAGTCATGTTCCTAAACCAGTCTGTCTTTCCAACTGGGGTCAGTACCCTGCTAACACAGTTGTTGTACATTGCTTGCACCATTTCCAACATTTCTCTTCCCAGTCTCTTCTTAACCATGGTTTCCCATACCTTCTCTCTGGGGACACTATCATATGCCTTTTCCAGATCTATGAAAGTCATGATCAAATCCTCTCCATATTCCCACTTCTTTTCCATCACCTGCCTCAAGCTAAAGATTGGGTCCACTGTGGATCTTCCACTCCTGAAGCCATACTGTTCCTCTTGCAACTCTCCTTCCACCTTTCTTCTCATTCTTCTTTCTAATATCCTTTCCAGTATTTTTACTATCTGTGATATGAGGGTGATCCCTCTATAGTTATCACACACTTTCTTGTCCCCTTTCTTAAACACTGGTATTATTAGCCCTTTCTCCCAGTCTTCTGGTACACATTTCCGTTTCCTCACACACTTTAGCAGTCGATACAGCCATTGCATACCAACAGGTCCAGCAGCCTTTATCATTTCTACACTGATTTCATCCACCCCTGTTGCTTTTCCCATCTTCATTTTCTGTACTGCTAATTCCACCTCCAGCATTGTTATATCATCTTCTGTTATAGAGTCGTCAGGCTGTGTCACTTCGATCTCACCAGTACAATTGCTCACATTCAATAGCTTATCGAAATACTCCTTCCATCGTCCCTTTATCTCTTCTGGGTGTGTTAACAACTCTCCATCTTCCTTTTTCACCAGCTTTGTAGTAACTCTTTCTTTCCTCTTACTTCTTAGAAGCCCATACAGCATCCTTTTACTGCCACTTACATCTGTTTCCATTCTTTGTGTAAATTCTTCCCAACTTTTCTTCTTTTCTTCTCCTACCACTTTCTTACACCTCCGTTTGCTGTCGTGATACTTCCTTTTGCTTTCTTCTGTTTGATCTCGGTTCCATTCTTTCCATGCAGACTTCTTTTCTTTCACTGCTTTCCTCACTTCCTCATTCCACCACGGTGTATCCTTCTCTTTCACTCTTGTTGACGTCCTACCACAAGCACTCTCTGCTGCACCAGCAAATGCCTTTTTAAAGTGGGTCCATTCCTTTTCTACATTTTCCACTTCAGTAACTGGGATTTGTTGCTTCAATCTCTCCTGAAAATCTTCCTGTACAGCTTTGTCTTTCAATTTCCATACTTTTATTTTACTTTCTCTGATCTCCTTTAGGTTTTCCAATTTTCCCCATCTAAATTTTGCCACCACAGCTCTATGGTCCCCATCAAATGCTTCTCCTGGTAAAGCTGTCACATCCATCAGCTTTCTGCGATTTGTCCTTTCCACCAGGAAGTAGTCAATTACTGATTTTGTTCTTCTATCACCCCACCCATATCTCGTAATTTTCCTGCTGTTTTTCTTCCGAAACCATGAATTACCCACTATCAGTCCATTCCTTTCACAAAAGTTTACAAGTTCCTCTCCTTCCCGGTTCTTTTTCCCATATCCATATGGTCCAACGACTTCTTCCTTTCCTTGTCTCTCAATTCCGACTTGTGCATTCATGTCTCCCATGATCACCACTTCTACATCTGAGATTACTCTTTCTACGTCCTCCAGGAATACTGCAATATCTTCTTCTCTGTTTCCAGTCTGTGGTGCATACACTTGTATGAAGTCCATCACGTCATTCTTCATCTTCATTCTAATTTTCATTATTCTGTCACTCACACACTCTACCACTTCAACATACTCCTCCAGTTGTTTCGAGGTTATCAGTCCCACGCCATTTTTTGCCTCTTGGCCACCACTCCAGTATAATGTATATCCTTTCCTCAATTTCTTCCTTCCTTTACCTTTCCATTTCACTTCACTCAGCCCCATCATTCCAACCTTCTCCCTCTCCATGAAGTCTATCTAGTGAATAGAACAGAAAATTGATATTTTAAACAGAGCCACCGTAAACCCACCACTCGAGTTAAGTTTGGTCGAATACTTTAATTTTTTTTTGTTCGTTTTAGGGCTTTTTACCAACAAATTTAAGACCATTTCATCAATAATTTTAGGTGATTTTCCAGGTTTAACTGGTTACAGATGGACAACTCATCTTGCTTATATTCCTGGCAGTCCTTGGACTATCTCATCCATTTACGCACTTTGTTATCACTCAGTGCTTTCAGACCACGCCTTAACAAATCTGACAATGAAAGTCTGCCACTGTAACATTTATTGCTGACAAGGAACCGTATATCACAATCGGCAGCTGCTCGATATCATCTCAATAAATAAATAAATAAATAAATAAATAAATAAATAAATAAATAAATAAATAAATAAATAAATAAATAAATGATTGTTCAAGTGATTAAACTAACTATCCAACTACGAAAGCTGATAACGAAAAAAACAAGAAGAAAAAAAGAAGAAAAGTAGTCTACTGGTTAATTCCAAAACAGTCTAGAACGCAAACACTTCATAAGCTCGCTACGATTCTACGATTCTAAGGGTTTTTCGCAATTAACTTATACACATAAAAAGTACTAACAAAAATGCAACACTTATAGAAGTGTAGTACGGTAAATTCACAGAATAAAATATATAGTTGGTTAAGAATCCGACTCGCTACAAAGTTTGGTTGGTTGGTTCCTCAGTTTAGGGGCTGCGACAACGCGGTCATGTAGTCCCGTGTACTTTGGGTGTGTGTAGAATCTGTCTGATAACCAGTGTTAATTGTTATGGCTGTATTAGTGTGTGAATCTGTTTTTAAATTCAAGTAAGGACTGCAACTTGGAATTTTTTAAATAGTTCCTACTTTTTCCCCCAAACGCCACCGTCAACGACTACTAGGCCTAGTCAGAACTTAGCTACTAGACGCCACCACAGTCGGCTCTTGGCAACGAACGTAGGAACCTAAGAGCGTTGTTTACATTCCTAGCCTATACAATTTAGCTTCACACGGGTGTAATTAGTGGAAGGTTCTTTAACATGCCATAAATCTATGACATGGGACCGCCGGCTTTACTACCCCCCCCCCCCGAAGGAAGGCATACTGAGGGATTTTAACGCTCTTAAAAAATCCGACGGCTTCGGCCGGGTTTGAACCCGCTATCTTGGGCATAGAAGCTCAGCATGCTACCGACTACGCCACCGAAGCCGCCACTACAAAGTTTAATTAAAAACTTCTGTAGCTTAATAATTGTAAATATGTTGTACATAAGTGATATATGCAATAGCCTACATATCCGCTGAACCTAAATTAAGCATGAGCAAGATCTGATGATGTTTGCATGACGAACGAAACTAGACATCCAAGTAAGCGCCCAGTTGCGTTAGATGTATTTTACTAAGTGTATAAATAAATCGTGTGGTTAATTTCAGGCACTAGAAAATTAATTGTAAATCTCCACCCAACCTAATTGGGCAGACTCGTGTTGACCGATTAGAAAGTTTCTACAAACAGAATATAAATTTAATTGAATAGAACAATATTCTCATATTAAATAGTACGTGGTTTTTCATGTGGTATCCAGTCACTGAAGACAGAATAATTCTGTGTTGTACGTGAAAATTCAGATACTTTCTTATTTACAATCGAAGCCAGAGAAACTGTGTGACAGATAACCACGACTTTGTGACTGCTGAGCGCGTTTGTCTAACTGGCCGTAGTCAGACGTGGCCATGCAGGTTGCATAGAGAACACTCGACAAGGATGTAGGATGCCTGACATGAATATAATACATCTAAAACAGTATTGATGTGCGACGGCTTTTACTCGCAGCATTATAACAATAAATAAATACATAAACTAACGATTAGTAAAAAATATCGGATTCAACAGAAGTGCTTTACTGCGTGTTTAGCGTATATATTGATATCAACCTGGAAGATTTCCCTTATGATGTATAAAATCTTTGAGTTTTTTCTTTTGATTGGGGTTTTAAATTAAATATTTAATGTCTGAAAAATTAACTAGGCCTAGTTCAAAATAGTTTTATTATGAAGTTAAATAACTTTCAAGGAATTGTGTTTTGTTTTGGAAATGACTTTTGTAAATGAGTTTCTTCGTGAAAATAATGACCAAAATAAATTATAGAACAGGCCAGGTGAGTAGCAAGTAGGAATTAAAAAAATAAAAATGTGCCTTAAAAAACAATTTAGATTCGCGAAACGCTTGGGGCGTTCTTTGTCAGGTACCATAGCAGTTACCTCTGTTGACCTACATGTTACGGTGCTATAGTGGCATTAAAACCGGCCTGGCGTCCTTGCTGACTCAAGTTTCTGGACTCACGGGAAATGGAGTATGAAATTCAATACATCAAACGTGAGGGAAATAATAAAAATAAAGGAAACATTTTATATAACTCGAGAACGGTTGCATGCTTGTTAGGAATAATAAACCGTGACACGGTTTATAAAGTCGTCGTTCTGAAAACTGGAATGTTCTCAAAGGCTTTGCGCTCACGCAGCATAAAACCTAGTTTACTGTGTTGTTTATCAGAAAATACAATGCTAAAATGAACTTAGGAAGAGATCACTTACCTTTCTGAAGTATAATTGTTGGAGTTGTTGTTGTTGCTGTTGTCGTTGTTTGAATCTTCAGTCTTTTGACTGGTTTAATGCAGCCCTCCATAAATAAATAAATAAATAAATAAATAAATAAATAAATAAATAAATAAATAAATAAATAAATAAATAAATAAATAAATAAATAAATAAATTCAATTGTATTTCCTCATTTTATTATTATTATTATTATTATTATTATATCAATTTTGCCCTTATGGACAGTGTTTGAACTTAAATATGTCACGATGACACAATTTTCACTTCTCTCCCTTCTTCCTCTTCTCTTCCCAAAATCTCTTCATCCTTTGACTGTGTTCCTGTTTCCGTTGTTCTGTCCACAATGTTCCCGTCTTCTTCTTTTCATTTACTTTAAATTTTGTATTATTAATGTTGTTTCTGAATTCTCCTCTGTCTCCAATCATTTGCCTGTCGATCCCCACCTGCCTTAAGTCTTCTCTATATCGTGATACCAATTAGTTTTCCTGTTTGAGTTGTTTACTACTTCAAAGATCTTCTTTATAAGTCTGTTTTTGTTCATCCTCTGTATTTGCCCGTAAAATGTTAGCCTGCGTTTTTTGATCATATCGATGAGTCTGTCTGCGTACTCGTATAGCTCTTTGGTAGGTCTTGTCAACCATATGCCATCTCTGTGTATTGCTCCAAATATTTTTCTGAGAATTTTGCGTTCTATTTTTTCAGTTTCTATGATGCCTGATGCTCCAATTGTTGTCGTTTCTGACGCATATAATGCTTCTGGTAGTACGATTGTTTTGTATTGTCTAAGTTTGGCCTGTCTTGATACGTATTTCTTATTTTAATGTGACCATATGAGTTTGTATGCTTTCTGAAGTTTTACCATTCGTTCTATTTATTTATTTATGTATTTATTTAACGAATAACTGCAATTGAATAGAGGCGTTCTTATCTTCTAAGTTGAAGAAATTTGACTGTTACTTATTTCTAATTATTCTTGAATAGTTACTAAGAAGTGTTACTAGACAGGCTGTACACATTGGCTGTCTCGTGAAGCAGACATCCATCGCTTGGTATGTGGACAATGCCAGAACCTGCAATGTGCGCGGAATTAAATTACCTCACCTGATTCAATGAGTTGCTTGTAACGTGAGCTCAATCATTCAACCCTCGTCTTCAATGAATAAATACGTTTGTTTTCAGTGTGTGGATGTGGCACAGTTTCTCCGAAATCATTCAGCCAGACAGACAGACGGTTGGACGGAGAGGCAGAATGCGTTATTACTTTAATGATCACCACAGTGGTCATAAAATATCCCGCGTAATTTACGACCAAATGATGTATTTAGATTCTATTTTCTACCAAGCAAAGCAGGGAAGAGAGCGATTGTGCATTTAACCACTTCAGACTCAAGACAAAATTTGTAGCTCAGCTCATTTTGGTTCTGTCTTTCATAGCAGTTCATCATGCTACCGACTACGCCACCGAAGCCACTTGGGGCATAGAGGATAAAATATCCTCCCTAAAAGTGTGGTTGTCATCCCAAGCGATAGGCTGCTTAGACAGCCTTTACCTACAGTACATCCATATCCACTATCCCCCCCCTCCCTCCATCGCCCAAAATTGTTTTCCTGGTGTGCCCCCAAAGGAAACTTATTTGAGTAGGCTACATGTGTGTAAAATGTAACCCAATGTAATATAGGCTATGGAGTCTAGGAGAAGGGGGAATATGTTAAATTAATTTAGGGCCTTGATGTAGAATGGGGATAAAATGTCTAACAATAACTCAGCACATGGGTATTCATTCACCTGGAAATACATAGCAGTTAAAAGGTTAATTATGGCACGAATAGCACATACTAAGGACATATTTTTAATAAAATATTAAAGTTACACACCACAATTTATTGCCAACGGGTGTCAAGTCGTGCCCACAGGGCCTGACTATCTCTGGGATGGAAAAACGAATGGGTTCGTATCCCTCAGTCAGACTTTCTTGAAATGGTTTTCCATGGTTTCAGGTTTTCAAATTCTGAGGAAACTGAGACGGTACCTTCTAGCGGGCCACGGCTTCTTCCTTCCAGCTTCTTGCCCAGTTTAATTCATCTCTATTTATTCTTATCTTTCAATAACATTTATGACGAGCTACTGTAGGTATCGGGAAGGGCATACGGAATATACCATCCAGGAAAATAAGACCCATCTTTCTTCATCAATCAACTCCATAGAAATGGGAATATTACATGGTAGAATCAGTTCGGAATTCATGTAATACCAATTGCTGTGAAATAATATTAAAAAGTGAAGGTCCACATATGTGTACCCTGGGTCTGAAGGGAACAAAGACGTAGAGAGGACGTGATGTCCAATAAAAGACAGATTACGTAAAAAATAAAATAATAGTATTTCGCACAATGTGCGTTAATTGTTTAGTTTTCACAGAACTTCCTTATAATAATAATAATAATAATAATAATAATAATAATAATATTAATAATAATAATAATAATGTGAAAATGGAATTCGGGCTGGAGAAATATAAAATGCTGAACGTTAGGAAAGGCAAGCTGCAGGAAGGTGTATATGAAACAGCTCAGGGCCAGAAGATTGCAACAATGATCACTAACGAGACCTACAATTTTCTGGGAATGAAGCAAGCCAGACACATAGAACACTCAGTAGTGAAACAAGATCTGACGAAGGAATTTGTCAGAAGAATTAATCTTGTTTCTAACACCGGCTTCAACAGTAAAAACTTGGTTAAGGCAATCAACGCTTATGCTCTCCATATCCTTAGTTACTCGTTTGGGGTCATAAAGTGGAGTAAAACTGACATTGCAAGTTTAGAACAGGAAATTAGGACATCACTGACCAAATCACGAGAACACCATCCCAGGACATCTGTGGAACGAGTCATGTTACCAAGACATATGAGAGGGAGAGGAATTGTTGATATAAACAACCAAGTAGCTCGACAGATCTATGAGCTAAGAAAATACTTCTGTTCTGTATCGAACCATTCGATGCTGCATATGGCTGTCAAGAAGCTGATGATCAACTCCACTACTCGTAAGTCATCAAGAGACTCAAAATCAGGTGCGCAGTGATTTGGATAGATTCAATGCCTGGTTGTCCAAGCCACTACACGGAAGACATCCCAATGGAGTCATCCTAACTCACGTCGACAAGCTAGCGTCGAACATTTGGTTGATTTCTGGGCAGATGTTTCCTGAAACAGAAGGCTTTATGATGGCTATTCAGGACCAGGTTGTCCCCACGAGGAACTACCTAAAGTTCATTATCAAGGGTGCATCTGTGCAAGATGACCATTGCAGATATGGTTGCCCAACATCTGAGACTGTTCAGCATATTATATCAGGTTGTCGCCATTTTGCAGGGACAGAATATAGGAAGAGACATGATTTTATAGCCAAGATAGTACATCAAGAACTGGCTATATACCTTCAACTGCTGAGCCAAGAGAGTGTGCCGTACTATAAATATGCTCCTGAAAGTGTACTGGAAAATGACAGCTTTACGTTGTACTCAGATCGTACTGTATTGACAGACCAGTCAGCTGTGCACAACTGACCTGATTTGGTTCTTGTTGACAAACGCATGAAGCACACCACCTACATAGATGTGGCGCTCCCAAATAGTGGCAACATGCTAACAAAGCACGTTGAAAAGCTGTCAAAATACACAGAGCTATCAGAACTGATAAGGAAGCAATGGCACATTGCACAAGTCAGGGCAATTCCTATTATCATCTCCAGCACTGGCGTGATTCCCAACAACTTAAAGGAATCACTCACAGAATTGAAATTAGACCCAGGCCTTTTCAAACTGATGCAGAAAACAGTCATACTTTCTACGTGTCGCGTAGTAAGACTGTTCTTGGGCAATCAGGCCTGAAGGAGTGAGGGAAAAGTGTAAAGCTACTACTCAATGCAGTCACCAAGAATTTGCTCCTTATGATATATACGGTATCTGGGATTGTAAATGATTTCTTTCCAGCAAATGCTGAGAATGTGTAAGCGCATGCGCAAAATAATAATATTATTAATAATAATAATAATAATAATAATAATAATAATAATAATATCGAATGGCCTCGGGTGCCGGGTTCAAGCTTTGTTGTTTTACGCCAAGAGGACAGCTTGCATGTCGATTTTTGTCGTCCATTGGAGCGCTATGAAAGTCAAGGAGGTTTGATATCTAAGCTCCTTGACACTATAGCGCTTTCTAGTAGAGAAATGAGGAACCTTCTGTTGGCGGAAAATCCCGAGATTAATTTTGCCATTATGACACGGCCTACTGAATTCAAATGGGTTCTTTAACATGCCAACAACGTATGACATGCGTATCGAGATTTTTGTCGTCTTTCAAAAATCACTTACCACGGCCAGGAGCGAACCGGCATTCATTCATTCATTCGTTTATTTGCAATTGGGGGTGTGTCCCCCGGTGGCAAATTAGATATACATAACAAATAAATAATTGTACATAAAAATTCACTAACGATTAAACTGGAGTATTTACACAGTCAGTCTTTTCTTAAACACACCTATATGTTTGGAAAATGGCTCTAAGACTGCGGCAGGTAGAGAGTTCCAATTATCAATGGCACGGTTTACGAAAGAATATTTACCATAATTTGTTCGCTGTGGTCGGCCCTTAACTTTGAAAGGATGATCGCTCCTACCCATGTAAGTAGGCTTTTCCATACGTTTGCTAAGCTCACCCCATGCTGGTTGATTTGTATACGTGTTGTACATAGCGCAGAGTCTAGATTTCATCCTCCTAGCCTCCAGTGATTCCCACCCAAGTTTCTTTAACATACGGCTCACACTGCTCCTGGGATTAAAGTCACTGAGCACAAATATAGCGGCCTTTCTTGGTACCATTTCCAACTCATTTATCAGCCCTACTTGATATGGATCCCAAACCGCTGTGGCGTATTCCAGAATTCCTGGGGTTGGTAGTCCGTCACGATAACCACTCACCCACCGCTCCTTAGAGACGAGCCACGTGATAGCTCTCACCACATCGCGCACATTTTAAATCTGGTAAGTGGAACTTCTTCACCTTACCCCCTTCATGAAGAAACCCGTGAACCGCGAAACGTAGCTCACAGTTGGAGTCCATTCAATCAGTTGACGGTCGTATAAAAGTCGATCCATATTTCTTTTCCTTCTCCCTTGCATCTCGTGCAATAATTGCTGGCGGACCTCGGTAGATGGCAGGAGCAACGGAGTTCTTCTATATTATAATAATAATGTTATTGTTTTTACGTCCCCTTCTTTTTAGGGGCAGATGACCTCGTAGTTTCGCCCCTTAAAACAACAATAACTAACTAACTAACTACGTCCCCTTTAACGACTGAGGCTTTTAGAGACGTCGGGGTGCCGAAGTTTTGCCCCAAAGGGGTTCTCTAACGTGCCAGTAAATCTACTGACACGGCTCCCTCGCATTTACGCACTCTCAAATGCTAGCTGACTACGCCAGGATTCAATCCTTCAACCTTGGGATCAGCAAGCGAGAACGTACCGCTGAGCCACGCAGCCACTTCTTCTTCAATGCAGTATTCCTAACTGGGCCAGGCGTGAAGGGGTGTATTTTGAGAGATTCATTAAGAAGAAGAAAAAAAACAAGCGATCGCTGCCCAGCCATTTGCCCTGCAGATCATGGGCTGACACGTGGTTAGCACGTCAGGTCCCCTCGGTCGTTAATCTTGGTCTCCGTGATCGGACCACTGCCTTACTATCAGACAGCTACTCGTTTGTTGTCACGAGGCTGAGTGCACCTCGTTCCAGCCCTCACGTCAGCTTCTAAAATCCCTGATCGAGCCGGGAATCGAACCTTGTGCCTCCGAACACGAGGCAGGTGCGCTACCACAACAGCGAGGCCGACTCCGAGAGATTCATAGCCTTTGTCAAATGCCTTCTAATAGTTTCAAATCCTTCTTCTTCATGTTTACCCATATGCGTTTCAAAGCATATGCCATGATTGGTGTTAGACTACTTCCAATTTGATATGTTCACAGCTGATTTAATAATAGTTTAATGCACCCAATGCCCATAAGAACAACTTAATTTCTATAGATAACAATCGCACGATTACTATTAAAAACATTGCAAATTAGTCTTGATCTCTGCTGTACTCCAACCGTGATTTCGTTCTTTTGGAACATTCACCAAAATGGTATCGTGAGCACAATTTATTACACAATTCGCATACTCATTCTGGTAAAGGGTCGTGCAAGTCCGTTTTGTAGCAAAGTTTATGGTGATATCCATGTATCGCCAGTCTCATCACTGCGCTGCGTATCGTGGCGTTTGGTCCAGTTTGTTTTGAGTAACAGTTTATAGTAGATTACGTAAAAACACTCCTTCTAGTTATCAGTCTGAGTAAAATATTCACATTCTATTATATTAGCACTGTCAAAGGAAGTTCATTATTACTAAATCACTTAACCTATCTCTTAATTAATTAAACACATTTTATATAAACCGTGAATACGACTCCACAGATACAAAAATGGGAAGGGGGTGTATTTCCTTCTCATGAACCCCTTGATGTAGCCATTAGTGTTTAATCGATGGAAAGCTGCAGCAAGTCTGGAGATCAGAGGTTTGAATTTTGGTGCTAAAGTGACTATCCTCAGTGAGATTTTTCCACACTCTCACTCCAGGGAAATGATGGGCCTAAGAATTACAGCTACACAATCTACTACAGTCAACACAGAATCACAGGTTCTTGGACAAATTCAACACACAACCAATATCACGGGGCTGATGACCAATCTACCCAAAGCCCGAATACGAATTAACAATAACAGCAATATTAGTTTCCTTTTTTTTGTTCAGTCGGTTTACCTAAAGGTTGGCTTTTCCCTCGGACTCAGCGAGGGATCCTACTAATACCGTCGCCAGGGCAGTGTCCTGGAGCTTGAAATATTAGGTCGAGGGATACAACTGGAGAGGTGGGACAAGCACCTCGCCCAGGCGGCCTCACCTGCAAAGCAAACAGGGGCCTTATGAGGGATGGGAAGGGAGGGGAAGATTGGGAGGGATAGGCAAGGAAGAGGGAAGGAGGGTGCCGTGGTCTTACGTTAGGGACCATCCCGGCATTTTCCCGGAGATGAAGTGGGAAACCACGGAAAACCACGTCGAGGATGGCTGAGGTGGAAATCGAATCCCCTTGGACCACCCGCGGCTGAGTAGACCCCGTTCCAGTCCTCATACCACTTCGCAAATTTCGTAGCAGAGCCGGGAATCGAACCTAGGATCTCCGGGGTGGCAGCTAAGCACGCTGATCATTACACCACGGAGGCGACAATATTAGTACAGTATTAACTGGACAAAATTCACGTCAGTGTCTGAATTCCAAACTATTTAACATCAACTTGTGATTTCTACCTTGGAAACTCCCTCTACAAAGGACAGCGAAATGTCGATAAATCAAACAAACGACCTACGGAGGAGGCAAGAATTCTCAAATATAAACTTCAGTATAAATATTAGCTAATTTATGTTCATAACAATGTCGGTTAATGTGACGTGTATTCTTGCTACCCCAATTTTCAAAAATCCAATTCTTACACATAAGAAATGGAAAATTCGTTTGTGGTCAGTCTTGGCAATCTTTCTAGTGCATCTGTTATGAGATGTCTTCATCCCGAGAACCTTACTAGAATTTTTTGCTAGTTTCATGACGCAATTGGTAAGGCTCTCAACTCCAGTGCCCAAGATTGCAGGGTCAAATCCTGTCACCGGTAGTCGGTAATATGAGCTGCTTAAATGTATCAGAAGGTGTTTAGGCTCTGTTAAGATTCGCTCTAGGGCAAAATATCGGCATCCCGGTATGTCCGGAATAACAGCAGTTAAATGAAATGTTATACTCAGAACATTATTATCATTATTATTATCGAGTGGCCTCGGTGGCGTAGTCAGTAGCATAACGAACTGCTATGCCCAAGATCGCGGGTTCAAACCCGGTCGAAGTCGTCGGATATTTAAGAGCGTTAAAATCCTTCAGTATGCCATCCTTCGGTGGGGAAGTAAAGCCGGCGGGCCCATGAAAAATAACCTACCAGTACAATTGGTAGTGTGCAGCTAAATTTGTGGGTTATTTGGCTAGAAACGCTCTATCAAGTTCCAACGTTTGTCACTGGGTGTCAGTGACACCAAAGCTGGAACTACTTGAAATTGAACTTGCCCAGTTTCATTCACCTTCATTCAATTCATCTCATCCACACGCGACGGTACTGGTAGCTCACCCCTTGGGTGTCCGCATAGAAGCAGTTACAAATTCTGGCGAGCCCAACAAGTCCTTGGACTAGCACTAAAAGTAATACGCTAAATTAAATAAATTATTATTATTAATATAATTATTGTCTTCATCATCATCATCATCATCATCGTCATCATTCACTGTAGTTGGGCGAAACACATGTTCTCCCACTCCTCACCCACCGCAGCGTTCAAGGGAATTATCTAGAGGCAGATTAAGAATTTAGGAAGAATTCGGTCTTGACCTATTGGCATTATGTTAGGCAGGCTACCGTGCTTGGAATAAAATTGAGAAAGGAGGGAAAAAGGCCACTTATGAATAGCTGATAGACCTAGTTGTTCTGTTCAATTAATTGCAACCAGAATCTATAACCTCCAAAGTTGAAGCAGTGAAGCGAAATCTATTACTACTGCACTATGATGATGAAGGCTGAATTCGCTTGCAGTTGTACGGACTGATACTGGATACTTGGCCATTGTTAATAATTCCACATGGTTACGTGTAGGTGTTTTATAATGCTATGGTAAATCTTCAGCCAGACAAAGCGCATTATCTCGTTTAAAAAGTCGTTGCGAACCGAATCAGAATTCAAAAAGTAGAAAAGAATAGCCAATAAAAGTTAAGTATCAAACAAACCTTTTGATGGGTATCACGTGGTGCAGTGGTTCGCCTATTGTCTTGCAGGTATGTTGCTAGTTGGGTTACAATGGAAGCTGGAAGAATGATAAGATACTAGATTCAAATCTGGACCAGCTGTATGCAGGACATGGTAAAACGTCCACCTCCTGAGGTTGTATTTTTTGGATCAAAACCTAGTAGGTCCGCTTGGCATTTAAGATTGCTTGAATGTGGATATCAGTAGAATTAATGGCACCTTAAAGAAAAAAGGTTCTGACACCTGGGTGTCTCTTACAGGGTAGATAGATAAATAGATTTATTTTGTCTGGCAAGATTAGGGCCATTGGGCCCTCTCTTCCATTTAACCAGATGATTCAATTGATACATAATGAACAATACAAATACTACTTAAATCCAACAATAATACACTGTTGTTACAATATAAAATACATATAAAACAGATTAGCTTGGTGTAGGCAGGAAACTGTAGTATTGCTAATTTATTGCTAGGGTGAATACGTGAGATACTTAGAAGTAAGTTTAAAATTAGAGTAAGGAGGAAATACTGATAAAATGTAGACTGATAAAGGTGATGATAATGATTATGATGATGATTAGTCATTACTGACTTATGAGCAAGATTAGTTATGCATCTTGCTCATAAGTCAGTAATGCAGTGTATCTTGAATGGAAGAAGAAGGTTACTAAGATATCGAAATAGAGAGTAAATACGAGAGGGAAAATTGGAAAGATTGAATAGACCTACAATACGACCTAAGCATGTACAAATAAGTGTTGAGTTCAATCACATTACTGTAAACCCATTATATTTTTATTATTCAAATCCACAGGCCTATTCAATCTAAGGACACTGGGTGGTGACAATGGCTTATTTTACACAGTTAAATGTGCAAATTTTAAAAACAAATTTCTGTTATTTCCGTTTGGTCAATGGTTGTTAATTTGACACTAAACAAAGATGTAACCTCTCTAACCCACCTGCCAACAATAATATTAAATATTATTGTCTGATTTTGTACAGGCTGTTCGAAAACAAGGTCACAGGAAACAATCTAGTATTATATTTCCTTAGGTTCGGTACACTTTTCTTGAAACTTTCTAGTCAATGATACTTATTTTTTTATTGGAACGTAAAGAATATGTGGTTTGACAAAATGAACGGATTGTATTTTCTAGAATAATTATTTTGAGCCGTTTAAAAATTAACAAACTCAAAAAATATCTTTGCCTTTTAAAATGTATGATTTTTTAATTTATAAATTGAAAATATAAAGATTATTTTAAATATATTTTGGTTCATTCTATAAAACTACATGGTTACCAACACATTACAACATATCAGTCCTGTAACTTGAGTAGTTCCTGAGAAAAGTGTACCAGAATCTCTAAACTCTTAACTTGCGGGTTTGTTTTCTGTGACCTTGTTTTTGAACACCCTGTGCAATATCAGACAATAATATTTCATATTTATTGTTATTAGGAGGGTTAGAGAGGTTAGATCTCTGTTTAGTGTAAAACTAACAACCATTGAACAAACGAAATTAACAAAAAACAAGAAGTTCCGTGAAGAACTATACAGCCTACTTTTCATGCCAATGATTATTCTACAGAATATGAACCTATCTAGAATAATGACGAAATTAAGTTGCTAATATCGAAATTTCCAATTACTTCGAAATACTGTATACCTGGCATAATGTATCCTAATAGAGCACTACAGTTGGCAGCCCTGATGACTGAATATATTCTTAGTTCCGTCTCTTACGGTACTAAATACAAAATTTGGTTGAAGTCCACTGGATAGCATGGACGTTACATGCAGTTAAACATTGGATCTAACAGCGTGCGTAAAATCATGTTGTCAACAATGTCATGTATGTATTGGTCAGAAATAATCTGAAATAATATGATCTATTGTTGTGCCAATTTTGAATGAAATCCATTAGTTAGTATAGAAGTTACATGCATTTTAAAATTGGACCTATCAGCAGGCTTAGAATCATGTTGGCAGCACTGACGTATATTAGTTACTCCAAATTCGTCTAGAATGCCAGGTACTATACGTGTGCAAAATTTAGAGCTATTGGCTTGCATACTTTCTGATATATTGATATTAGGGTAACAAAAATAGGGACAGCACATATTAACAGTTGGCAGCCCTGGTTGCTCCTTAGAATACGCATAGTCATATCTGTTGTGGTACACATAGCAAATACGAAATTTGGTTGAAATCCAAATGATAGTATGGAAGTTACATGTATTTAAAGTTCGACCTGTCAGCAGGCTTAGAATAATGTTGGTAGCACTGACGTATATAAGTTACTCCAAATTAATATAGAATGTCAGGTACTATACGTGTGCATAGTTTAAAGCTGTCGGCTTGCATACTTTCTGATATATTGGTATTTGGATAAAATAAATTAGGAGCATTTATTAACAGTTGGCAGCCCTGGTAGGTCTTAAAAATACGCTCAGTCATATCGGGTTATGTACACATACAACATACGAAATTTGGTTGAATTCCGCTTGATAGTGTAGAAGTTATATGCATTTAAAAATTGGACCTATCAGGAGGCTTATAATCATTTTGGCAACACTGCCATGTTTGGCCTCCTGGAAATTAAACTGAAATATTATGATCTGTAGGCTACGTGTGCCAATTTTGAAATAGCTCCCATTCATACTTTCCAAGATATCCAACATGGAGCTCAAATTTCAATTGTGTTTTTTTTAGCAGTTGGTAGCACTGACGTCATTTTCAAATATGGCCGTGAGATATTCAGGTATAGATCTTTACTCCTACCAAATTTTGTTTCGATTGGTGCAGCCGTTTAGGAGTTGATAGGGGGGGACACACACACAGCCAGACAGACAGACAGAAGGACAGACAGACAGACAGACAGACACACACACATTTGCCCGATCTCATAAGTCTACTTTTTCCTCATTTTTGCAAAATGTGAAAAGTAGGCTAAAAATGGTCATTTAATTATGTAAAATAAGCCATTGTCACAACCCAATGTCCTTCGGAGTTCTGTTCAAGGTTTTGTAGACCGCGCAATAGGTTCGCTCTACCGTTTTCTGCCGGTGAGTTCTGTGTGCGAAGTGGGATAGCTCACACTATGTGAGCCTCAAATTCTCGGACATGCGCATTGATACGAATATTGTCATTCACGCAGAGAACTTCGCCTTGTTATTACAATCGTGCTGTGTGCTCTGCTAAGAGAGAGCAGCACGTGATCCCAGTGGGTTGCTACTGGACTCGTACTGTAGATTCGTTTCCGAGCTGTCAAAGATAGCGGCAGAAATCGGTGGAGTACACTCTATCTCCGTTGCTGAGGGCCTAAGTCACTCTCCTCGTTGAGGATTAGGTAGCTGGACGTTCGAAGATTTAAGGTTTGAGTCTACTGAAAACAACCATTCTGAATAGCCTATGTTTTCCCGTAGGTTCTTTTCAGAAAAATTCCAAACAAGTATCTTATAACAAGTACCGAGGTACCTCTATCAACAGAATATTCTAACAACTGACTAGCCTATTCCAGACTCCACAATATCAGTGGCCATAAGATAAATTGTAAGTAGCAAAGAAAGGAAACACGAACCGATTTTCGAGGCTCATTCACTTGAAATATTCATGTGAATTTTGGTTTAGTGATTAACTTACTGTACTCGTTGTTGATTCAATCAGGAGCTTCGCGACATCGTTCTCATGTAGTCCTGTGTACTTGGGTGTGAGTAGAGTCGGTATGATAACCTGTGCAATCATTGTGATCACTGTGGTAGTGAGTGTAGTCTATAATTGTGGCTAGGATTTGGAAGGAGGTGCACGTGGCCTTACGTTAGGAACCATCAAGGCAATTTCCTGGAGTAGAAATGAGAAACCACTTTTATGACAGCTAAGATGGGAATAGAATCCAGCTCTTCCCAGTTTTGCCTCACGAAGGCTGAGCGTCTCTATTCCTCAGAACAGAATTATATTTCTTGGCCGAGGTGGGAATTAAACCCAGGAACTTTGGTTCCAGAGTCATAATATGTTAGTAATTAACACGACGACTACCAATCGGTTAAATTTGATACGAATACCAAGAATGTGGACTATTTTCAGCTTTTTTTTTGGGGGGGGGGGGGGGGGGGGTTAAATATGTGTATTAAGAATTCACTTGCAAGAGAACATTTCAATGGAAAATGTTTTAAGAAGAGTTCCTCAAAATATAAACAAATAATTTACGTTGATATAAGTTTCCGTATGGGAGAAAAATGAACTTAAAAAACTTTCTTGTCTGACACATATGTCGTGGTGGGAAAAATTACCTGTAGCTTAGCTTGTACGTTCTAAAATGATGGAGAATTTCTAGGTTATTTGGCTAGAAACGCTCTATCAAGTTCCAACGTAGTGTTTGCTATTCCTTTCGGGCACGCTATTTTGGAGAAGTTACAGACCCTAAATTATTGCTTCTACCAATGAATTGTTGTCCAGCAAGTGACAGACTTTAACTACTGGAAGTTGGCATAGTTCACATTAAGTTCCACGTCATTCGTTGATGAAAAGCTGTTGTTATTGTTATTAATTTCCTTTTGGGGCTTTCGGCATCTTGGTCATCAGCATCTTGTACTTGGGTATTCTTTGAGCTTGTCTGATAACCTGTATTCCTGTGTTGACTGAAGTAGTGTGCGTAACATTATCAACCGTCCGTCGGGATTAACATAAATAATATCACCTTCCGATCTGTCAGATTAACCATTGAAATATAGGCAATGTATAGTTACATTATATCACCTTGAAACAGGACTAGAATTTGGCAGCTTATTTTACTGTTGTATTTTTAATATGAAGAAACGAAAATATCCAACGTAAATTATAAAATGATAAATGTTTACTAAAATCAAAAAACTAAACACAGAACATGAACAGACACAAATTCTGCAATCACATTACACTGAGATTTTAACAAGCAACAGTTTGTATTATAAATCAAAGGAATTATTTTTATCAATAGGCAATTTTTATCGTGTTGGAAGGCATATTTCAGTGTTGCCTTAGTAATAGAAATGAATGCTTTTCAGTCGGTCAAGAAGATTGTACCCAATTGTAATTGGTGTTTCCTAAACCCAAATAATATTACATGAGATTAATCTCACGTAAATTACAATTATACCTACTTTAATATTCAAGTTAATATTGGCGAAATATCAAAGTGGTTGTAGAAGGTCGAGATAGAAAACTTTTTGAGCATCTCAATGTGAGCAGCTCGGGACCATGTTTTAAGATCCTAGAATCAACCGTTTACAAGATATTTGCACAGTAGCAACCCAGCTATGGGACACAATGAAAAAGAGCTGAGTAGGCCTATAACCTTGCCAATGCTCAAGAGATTCATTCAACCTAGCGTATGAGAGATTTGTTATTAGTAAGTGCAAATATCCGTTCGAAGAACGGGTACTTCTGCTAGTAACAACATAAACGCGTCTTTAAAAAGTGCGTGAAAAAAAAGTACTCGAGGTAATTTTTGGATTGGTACCTAACTAGAACTCGCGACCAACCCCTTCCCAATCACAAGAACACACAAAATGGTACAGACACCATATTAGCAATGGCCTATGTTATTAGCCTATATTCAATTTTGAAAAAAAAAATAGGCTTATGAGATCACCTTTTGTCCCTGTGTGTGTGTGCGTGTGTGTGTGTGTGTGAGGTGTGTGTGTGTGTCCCCCTAATAAAATCTAAACGGCTGGAGCGATTTCAATGAAACTCGGTAAGTTCATAGCGCTATTCCCGGCGACCTCGACCGTACCCTTAAAATTTTGTTACGTCTCACCAATCCAACATGGCGGCTGTGCGAAATATTTCACTAGCATTCAATATCTCCGAAACTATTACCGATATCGCCCTGAAAATGTGTACGGTGATAAAGGGCACTACTAGAAGTTCACCTATGAGACGTTCAAAAACCTGGTGACTACAAAACCAACATGGCGGCCAAGCGAAGTTGAGACTTTTAAATAGACTTTTCTCGCGATTTAACTATCGAAACGTAATGAAACTTGGTACAGGAATTGTTTATATACATTGTAATGCACAGGAGTCTAATTTAGTTCAATTGTTTACATAACCTCAAAATGGCGGCTGTGCGAAATATTTCACTGACATTCTATATCTCCGAAACTATTACAGATACCACCCTGCAATTTTGTACGGTGATAAAGAGTACTGATACAAGTTTACCTATGTATATTTCATAAACCTGTAAAGTACAAAACGAACATGGCGACCAAGCGAATTTGAAATATTTTAATAGACTTTTCTCGTGATTTAACTCTCTGAGCGCAGTGAAATGTGGTACAGTAAATGATTTTGCAGATTGTAATGCACTGCCATCTAATTTAATTCAATTGTTTACATAACCTCAAGATGGCGGCTGTGCGAAATTTTAAAATTAAGTTTTTATTCTTGTTTCGTAATCATGCGATCGAAGTGAAAGTTTGAATAATGAACCTAGGCAATAATTGTCCTTGAATGGTACATAACTCTATGGCCTATACATATAACAATCCTAAATGGCGAGCTTCCGAAATATTTAGACGGTTCTCAATATCTATGAATCTTTTACAGCAACCAAACTGAATTTTTTTATGTTCATAGAGACTATGAACATATGTTCACCTATAGGACTTTCAGTAACCTGGTGAGCACAAATCCAACATGGCGGCGACGAGAAGTATAAATATTTAAATGGACGTTTCTCGCGAATTAACTATCCGAGTGCCGTGAAACGTTGCATTTTAAATGCTTATACAAATATTGATCCACTGGCATCTAATTTATTTCAATTTTTGCATAATCACAAGATGGCTGCTGTGCGTAATTTTAACATCTCGTTTTTACTTCTTGTGTTCTAATCATGCGATTGAAGTTTGAATACCACACGTACACAATGATCTTAATGTAATTGTACAAAAATAAAAATCCAACCTGGCGACCATCTGAAATATTTAGGCGGTTCTCAATATCTACGAATCTGTTACAGCAATTAAACTGAAATTTTGTATGTTGATAGATGCAATTAACATGAGCAGGATATATGAAAATAGGCTGTATAGTTCTTCAGGGAACTACTTGTTTTTTATATCAGGCAGATACCACACACACACATAATCATACAATTACACGATGCTGATGATCAAGAACTCCCAATATCCTAAAAGGAAATAACAACTATGAGTTAAAAACAAGCGAAGGAGGCATAGACCTGTCGATACTAACAGTTTGTTGGTGTATCGTCAGTATTAAATAAAAGTAAAAATGAGTTTGCGGAATGTTGTTTAACAATTGAGAAGAGGTCAAATGTAATACACGGAGACTGTTGCTTACTTCAGCGCTATCCGTGCTTGCGTGTTTGAGTGTCAATATATCGACCCAATGGCATAGTTCAGAAGGCTAGACAGCCTCTACAATGGTTCAATATTACTAGGCTAGTAGTGGTGTACTTCCTCAAGTGGCCTCGATATTATTGCACACATCCAACCCGTTGTAGAATGAAGACCAATAACCAACCTGGACCATCCTTGAGATGCTCGAGTCCCACTTGTCAAGATTGCTAAAATATAACCTGAACTAATGCTTTTCGTCAGACATGCAATTCATTTTAAGATGTTGAAATATCTCGGGTGGATAATACTAGCGGGAAAGCTAGCTAGCATATTATGACCACTCCAATGGGAGCAATATCATAGTCATTTCTTTGACTGAAAAATTCTAAGCGAGGTTCTGACGTTGGAAACTAGGTAGATCTGGTAGGGATAGTTCCTCATTGTGACCAGATAGCATTTAACTGTCGAGAGACACACTTCTTTGCGTTAGACTACGTTGTCGGCTCAAGTAGGTGAATCTCGATGTAACTATATATCGACCTTGTAACTTTGACATACTTGAAATTGTACTTTTCGGGGGTAACAGGGTTTGGAGCGTTCGTAATTTCACATTTCTCTCTGTGCTCTCAGCTGATTAATCCTCACTCGCTTCCGTTCTGATGGTTGGGTAATTAATTTAAAAACAAGATGTTCAGTAAAGAACATATAGCCTACTTTCTCCTAAATGCATGGGTATTGTTATAACTCTTTGTCCTTTTCAAGGAGTATGATTGAATGTTGGTTGTAGGAGCTTGTTGAAATACAACGTGCTATAGGGATATTAAACATGAATATGAGGTGCCCTTTGCTAGTGCTACCTCTGTACCAAATTTCGTTCAATTCGGTTTCACCGTGTTTGAATTGATAGGGGGAATCGATTTGCACACATACTTGGCCACCATCTGCAAACTATTGGGCTGATGTTCTTGCAGTTTGGTCAGAATATGTTTCCCACATAAAGATATGGTGTTGCAAAATTAGGTAGAGACTAGATTATTAGGTTGGTCGTAATTACATTTTAGCTTTTAACATTTGGGTGGCCGCGATTACGTTTCCATCAAGATAGCGGTGATATAAAACATGACACTGAGGTGCCCTTTGCTAGTGCTACCTCTATACCAAATTTCGTTCCATTTGGTTTCAGCGTGTTTGAATTAATAGGGAGAATCGATTCTGACACAAAGATGGCCGCCATCCGCAAACTATTAGGCGAATGACCTATTAGATTGGTCAAAGGATGCTCCCTCCATAAAGGTATGTAGTTGCAAAATTTGGTAGAGATCGGATGATTAGGTTAATCGTAATTTGATTTAAGCTTTGAACATTCGTGTGGCCGCCATTACGTTTCAGTCAAGATGGCGGCGATATAAAATATGACACTGAGGTGCCCTTTGCTAGTACTACCTCTGTACCAAATTTCGTTCCATTCGGTTCCACCGTGTTCGAATTAATAGGGGGAATCAATTTTGACATAAAGATGGCCTCCATCCGCAAACTATTAGGTGAATGACCTATTCGATTGGTCAAAGGATGCTCCCTCCATAAAGGTATGTAGTTGCAAAATTTGGTAGAGATCGGATGATTAGGTTAATCGTAATTTGATTTAAGCTTTGAACATTCGTGTGGCCGCCATTACGTTTCAGTCAAGATGGCGACGATATAAAACATGACACTGAGGTGCCCTTTGCTAGTGCTACCTCTGTACCAAATTTCGTTCCATTCGGTCCCACCGTGTTCGAATTAATAGGGGGAATCAATTTTGACATAAAGATGGCCGCCATCCGCAAACTATCAGGTGAATGACCTATTAGATTGGTCAAAGGATGCTCCCTCCATAAAGGTATGTAGTTGCAAAATTTGGTAGAGATCGGATGATTAGGTTAATCGTAATTTCATTTAAGCTTTGAACATTCGTGTGGCCGCCATTACGTTTCAGTCAAGATGGCGACGATATAAAACATGACACTGAGGTGCCCTTTGCTAGTGCTACCTCTGTACCAAATTTCGTTCCATTCGGTTCCACCGTGTTCGAATTAATAGGGGGAATCGATTTTCACACAAAGATGGCCGCCATCCGCAAACTATTACGCTGATGACCTATTGGTTTGGTCAAAGGATGCTCCCCCCATAAAGGTATGTTGTTGCAAAATTTGGTAGAGATCGGATGATTAGGTTAATCGTAATTTGATTTAAGCTTTGAACATTTGTGTGGCCGCCATTACGTTTCCGTCAAGATGGCGGCGATATAAAACATGACACTAAGGTGCCGTTTGTTAGTACTACCTCTGTACCAAATTTCGTTCCATTCGGTTGCACCGTGTTCGAATTAATAGGGGGAATCGATTTTCACACAAAGATGGCCGCCATCCGCAAACTATTACGCTGATGACCTATTGGTTTGGTCAAAGGATGCTCCCCCCATAAAGGTATGTAGTTGCAAAATTTGGTAGAGATCGGATGATTAGGTTAGTCGTAATTTGATTTAAGCTTTGAACATTTGTGTGGCCGCCATTACGTTTCCGTCAAGATGGCGGCGATATAAAACATGACACTGAAGTGTCCTTTGCTAGTGCTACCTTTGTACCAAATTTCGTTCAATTCGCATTCACCGTGTTCGAATTGATAGGGGGGGACAGACATTCAGAGTACACACACTCACACACACACAGACACACACACACACAGACTCACACACACACATACACACACACAGACAGACACACTTTTTTCGCCCTGTGTTGATCTCATAAGTCTACTTTCATTTTTTGCAAAAATCGAAAGTAGGCAAAAAATCTGAGCCATCTGGGATGAGGATTATGTCAATGCGTCTTGATGACGCGTTCAATGCCGAACCGTGGATCACTGCTCTGGCACTTGATTGAACAATAATATTGAGATAAGCCCTCTCCTTGTCAGACGCCTGCTTTAATAGAAAAATCATCAGAAATGTCTCCAAAGAAAACTTAGGAGGTGGTGACAGTCTGATCAAATTTCCAACCGTCAGTTTGTCCCTCAAAGTACTGAGAGTATTTTCCAAATTACTATGAGTTAAAAAGAGGGCCAAATTTCAAAATGTTAAGTGTTAGAACGTTTTGGATTATCACGTACACGTTGTACTAGTAGTTGCTAGAAATACATAATTGAATTATTATTAATAATAATATTTGTTGTGGATTGCTCTGCCTGCAGTGGACTTTATTGGCACTTAATTCATACGAAAGGAAAATTGTTCAGTGTATGTATTTATATTAATAAGAGGAAAAACAAAAACACTAAACGACACGATGGATGCACATTGTTCACGAGGAACAAGGAATATAAAAAAGAAAGTGAAAGATAAAAACTAGTTCACAAATGAATACATACCATCTAGTGGTGAACTATGGAACTAATATTAAAGAGTGACTGATGACAGCTGAACATTCTCCCGCCTATTGATTGGATATCATTCAAATAATTGAAACTGAAACCAGCTAGGAACGCACGGATTCAATTCCAGGATTCACCAGGGATTTTAGAGCTAACGTGCGAGTTAGAACTGTGTGCACTCATCCTCGTGAGGACAATTGCTTAGTTGTCTGATCTGAGAGGCACATCTTCTGAATTGAGAAGAGGTCGGTTCGATTCCTAACTCAGCGATTATACAGCAGAAGTGTTAATCCATTGTTCCCACCTTTTCTCCAAGCAAATGCCAGGATGGTACCTAAATAAAGGCCATGGTCACCCCCTAAACAAATCCTAGCCCCATTTACAAATACACACCCAAGTACTCGGGGCTATATGATTAGAATGTTGCAAGGCCTCTAAATAAATCAGCAACGCAACAGCTACAGAGAATTAATATCCCTTATCTGTGGAATAAGAAATGACTCTTAAATTGAACCTTGAGGCGTGATGGTGCAGTGGTCAAGCTGCTTGCCTGTCACTAAGGCGGACCGGGTTCGATTCCGGGTAATGCATGTGAGATCTTCGAAGTGAAATATCACGTCCTGTGGTTTGGATTCCACTTAAATATGGTGGTCTCGTGGCTCAGGAACGCAAGATTAACGGTCACGTAAAACTACAAAATTCCTTCCGTAACATGAATCTTCTGCATTCCAGGCAGGTGTGATTTCCATCTTCGCTACAACGGTCCATACCCAAAGCTAGCTCTTTTCCAAGTCTTTTAGATTATTATTTATTTATTTAGCGTATGGCTGTTAGTGGCGGGAGTGTCCGAGGACATATTCGGCTCGCTGGAAGCTGTAGCTGCATCAATGCGGACACCCATGGGGTGAGCTGCAAGTTCCCTTCAATTCCAAGTAGTTCAAACTTTCGCCACCAGATGTCACTTACACCTAGTGATGAACGTTGGAACTTTGATGGAGCGTATCAACGAAATCTAACCTGCAAATTTAGCTTCACACAGGTTTAATTAGTGGAAGGTTCTTGTACATACCATAAATCTGTGACATGGGACCGCCACGCCGGCTTTACTTCCCCTCCGAAGGAAGGCATACTGAAGGCTTTTAACGCTCTTAAATAATCCGATGACTTCGGCCGGGTTTGAACCCGCGATCTTGGGCATAGAAGCTCAGCATGCTACCGACTACGCCACCGAAGCCGCATAGTCTTTTAGATGAGAACAAACTACCGGAGATCATTTCCAGAGTGTAAACATTCAACTATCGGCTTCGGTGGCGTAGTTGGTAGCATGCTGAGCTTCTATGCCCAAGATCGCGGGTTCAAACCCGGCCGAAGTCGTCGGATTTTTCAAGAGCGTTAAAAATCCCTCAGTATGCCTTCCTTCGGAGGAGAAGTAAAGCCGGCGGTGCCATGCCATAGATTTATGGCATGTTAAAGAACCTACCACTACTTACACCTGTGTGAAGCTAAATTATAGGTCAAACATTTGACAAACGCTCTTAGGTACCGACGTCGTCGCCAGGAGCCGACTGCAGTGGCATCTGATAATCAAGTTCTGAACTAGTAGTCGTTGACGGTGGCGTTTGGCTGCAAATGCAGGAACTACTTGAAAAAAAAATCAATGTCTGCAGTCCTTACTTGAATTGAAAACAGATAACACACTAATACAGTCATCACGATTAACACCGGTTATCAGACAGAGTCTACACACAACCAAAGTACACGGGGCTACATGACCGCGTTGTCGCAGCCCCTAAAGTTAGGAACCAACCACCCAAAAAATTCAGCTGTTTAACAACACAGCCGGTATAAAAAAATAAAAACATAAATAGCGGGTCATTTAAGAAAATGTTAACTGTCAAAAAGTGCTCCATAATCACATTCAGTATAATGGTTATCATTGAAGTCTCGCAGCAAAGGAACATGTTTTGTACATTTGGGAACTAGATTGCGAAAATGTACGGTTTATAAAGGAATTTTGTCGCTTAGGGTTGGATTCGCAATTTTGTGGCGGTATCTGCATTAACATTGATAGCTTCGCGCTTCTGCTATTATTGGAATGTGAGAATGACGGTCTCTTGTGGCATTGTTAGACTCTCACCTAATCATATACATGTATATTATTTCAGTTGTTTAGATCCCTCCTGCGGCGTTCACAAGCGACCGATCGTGACAAATGAGTATTCAAATGAAAGAGAATAGACATTTGCAGTGACTCATTGCACATAATTTCTTTAAAAAAGTCACTTTAAAAAAAATGTACGAAGTGTGCGATTTGCAGACGCCGTTGATGTAGGAAAATACGCTCCATAAATGCTGTCCACGGGCCACTGTGACGCCTGTTTCATGTCATATTAACATTCTGAGGTTTTTCCTTTATCCTGAAATGTAAATAGTGTTCTATAATCATTTGGATGAAATAAAAACATAACAACCTTTCTCCTTAAGTCTCTCATTGTAAACCTATTGGGGAAAGTGTGGTTTATGAACACGCGAGATTTCTCGCACGGGTACGCTAGTGACTTATAATTCAATATCTTCTAGCTATAACATCAATACCGTAGGTCAGTTTGCAGTAAGGATGAGTGAAAACTGATTGTACAATTATGTGTTGTGACGTTTTAGTGGAAGGGATTTTGGTTTAAGCACAAAATATAGGAAGTAAAGCAGCGACATCTGTTCATGAAAATTTGCCAAAAGTGAAAGAACTTTATTCATACTCATCTGACAGTAAACTTTTAAATTCAAAATAATATTTCCCTTACACAAAATGTTTATCTTTCATGAATTTCCAAATACATATCATCTTCAGTTTCTAAAGGCTAAACGCCTGGTTTTTGCAGCTCTTTCGGTCTTCAGCAGTTCTCTTCATATTGGCATACGAGTCACATTCCATCTCCTTGACAATGTTCTTGAGATATTATTGTCTTGGTCGTCCCCTTGTTTTTTTTCCCCAAACTTTTTCCTTCAAAAATTACCTGGAGGAGAGTGTCATGTCTGAGTATGTGTCCCATGAATTTGCTTTCCTCTTCTTGATGGTGTTCAACAGGCATCCATTCTCCTGAATTTGGTTCATAACAAGCTCATTTGTCTTTCTTTCCATACAGCTTGTTCGGGTCATTCGTCTCCAAAACCACATTTCAGCTGCCTCAAGTTTTGTTTCTTCTCTTTTCCCAAGTGTCCATGTTTCACAACCATAGGTCAACACACTTCAAACAAAGGTCTTGAGAAAATACTTCCTTATCTTCAAGTTGAGGTGCTCCATATTTTGAAAGGCTTTCTTCGGCAACACTATTCTTTTCTTTATTTCTGAGATGCATTTGTTTTCATAATTAATCAAATTTCCCAAATAACAAAATTCCGTTACTTGTTCAATGGTACAATCTTTTAACATTATATTAGCTAAAATTGGTTGTTTCATTTTATCAAATTTCAAATTAATGGAAGTAAAAATAATTTTGTGTTCATTAGTTTATTTGAAAATATCCAAATGTTACGCTTTCTTTTATTGGCCGGCAGTATATTTAAGGTCAAGTCTAAACATATCAAGTTACCATTCTCAAAATTGTTTTGTGTGAAGTGAATAAACCTGAGGAGAAACCTCACTCAGGACGATCAAGTGTCACTCAAAATGGTTTCCGGGCTCCAGAGTAATATACATGGCTTTGGAGGTCTCATGACTTTCCTCGTAGAATGAGTACTTTAGACGATATTTTTGTTCGAAAGCTAGCTTAATACGAATTTCTAACTTTTTGAAAAAAAAAAATGGCCATTTTTGAAGTGTCGTATCTCTATATCTCTAAGACATACAGAGCTTGGGTTCCGCTCAAAGTGTCGCTAATTTTGTCTTCTTTAAATGTGTCACGGATGACTTTGCCTTAGAATGAATTGTTTAGAAGTTGTACTCCCAAGAACTGAAAAATGTCTGAATATTTCGATTTTTTTCGAGCACCACAAAGTTAGCATAGGTCTTTCGAAGTTGCAAACTTGGTTTTACACTATTGGTATCTATCCTAACAACATCCCAAAAAATCAGAATGTTGCTATTTTTTTGCGATCTAGAATGTTTTAGATGACTGGCCTAATAGGCTATGTTGTATGCCTAAGGTCATGTGGCCTAACAATGAAAACGATCAGAACTGCAGCCACATGCATTTATACTCACGAACCGTGATACCGCTTCCAGTAGGAAGTTCATCATATATATTATTTCAGTAGTATGCATCCCTCCTGCGGCGCTCACAAGCGACTGATCGTGGCAAATGAGTATTCAAATGAAAGAGAATAGACATTAGCAGTGACTTATTGCACTATAATTTCATAAGTATCTATAATTTCTTAAAAGAATGACTTAAAATGTACGAAGTGTGCGATTTGCAAACATCGTTGATGTAGGAAAATACGCTCCATAATTGCTGTCCATGGGCCGCTGTGACGCCTGTTTCATGGCATATTAACATTCTGAGGTCTTTCCTTTATCCTGAAATTGAAATAGTGTTCTATAATCATTTGGTTGAAATAAAAACATAACCTTTCTCCTTAAGTCTCTCATTATAAACCTATTGGGGAAAGTGTGGTTTATGAACACGCGAGATTTCTCGCACGGATCCGCTAGTTACACTATATTATAGGTAAAACCCTGCGCGGATATCCGCAAATATATTCGCCATGCGGATGTAGTTTGATGGCTGTGCGGATAGCGGATAAGCTGCGGATAATGTTTGGAGCGAATTTGCGGATAGTTTTTAGAATACAATCCGGATACTTGTTGACCCAAATGTTTATGACATATATTTTTCCGTTTTTTTTTTTCATGACAAATGTAAGATGATGATTTACGCTAATCACATTCAAAATTTTGTCATTAAGCATAATTAACACTCCGAACTGAAGTGTAGCGGCTTCGGTGGCGTAGTTAGTAGCATGCTGAGCTTCTATGCCCAAGATCGCGAGTTCAAACCCGGCCGAAGTCGTCGGATTTTTTAAGAACGTTAAAAATCCCTCAGTGTGCCTTCCTTCGGAGGGGAAGTAAAGCCGACGGTCCCATGTACATAGATTTATGGCATGTTAAAGAACCTTCCACTAATTAAACCTGTGTGAAGTTAACTTATATATAGGTTAAACATTTGACTAACGTTCTTAGGTTCCTAAGTTCGTCGTCAAGAGCCGACTGCGGTGGCATCTGGTAACTAAGTTCCAAACTAGTTGGTCGTTGACGGTGGCGTTTGGCGGCAAAAGTAGCAACTACTTGGGAAAATTGAATGTCTGCAGTCCTTACTTGAATTAAAACAGAAACACACACTAATACAGTCATCACAATTAACACCGGTTATCAGACAGATTCTACACACACCCAAAGTATACGGGGCTACATGACCACGTTGTCGCAGCCTCTAAACTAAGGAACCAACCAACCGAACTGAAGTGAGTTGCAATTCTGATTGTATAACATTCATTTTAAACAAAGCACATGGCATACATAGCCTAAGGGATGACTTTCTCCTTAAATGCCTTAATGTGTTGTTTAATACTTGATCTGTACGGTAGTAAAGCCATCATTACTTCCGACTTGACGTTTCAGTACTAAGCTGTAGTTTCGTTCGCTAAATCGCGACATCGCGAACGAAACTCGATTTGTCGTGATATATCGATTTGAATGGCTGCCTGTGATTGGCTAGTTAAAGTCATTTTCCTTCTGACCGCTAGATAACTTAGGGTAACACTGAATCGTCATGTCGGAAGTAATGATGGCTTTACTATAATTAAAATATTATTGTAATGCCAGTAGATTCAGATAAGTAACGTGCGGATGCGGTTAACTGTCGTGCGGATGCGGGTCGGATGCGGATAACGTTTTGTTTATCCGCGCAGGGCTCTAATTATAGGCTACAACATTATTCGAATTCTGAAACACCTCGTTACTTCAGTGGTTCTGAAGTTCTTCACTCTGACGTAACGGTTGTGCTCGCTTTTGAGCATCACGGGGCCCCCCTCTCTATTTTTTTTCACTTCCCTTCACTACACCTGACCAAACACACCCCTCTTACCCTTTGCTTTCAGACTCTATTTTTGGTCGCTCTACTCTATATCACTTAAGCTATGTCACAATCCTTACTCACCAATCATGTAGAGTTTATCTAGTTTTATTTCATACTAAAATCATTGCCCATATATTGTGACTTTCAACCCAGTGGCGTATCTACGGGAGCTGATCAGACAGATCAATCCACCCCCACCCACAGTCAAATAATGAAAATGTGAGATTTGTTGAAATCTTTAATTTTGAATAAAACCAATCTCCGGATTGATGAAAATAGACTGGATTATGTTTGAAAGAATTTCTTTTCACTAGTGTAGGTTATATTTTTAGTGTTACCCTAAGTTAACACTTAGGCTACTGAGTGGGCAAAATAGTCACCCGTTCATTTAGCCAGATGGGTGGAAGTGGTTAGTTGGTTCTTCAGTTTAAGGGCTGCAACAACGCGGACATGTAGCCCCGTGTACTTTGGGTGTGGGTAGAATCTGTCTGATAACCGGTGTTAATTGTGATGGCTGTATTAGTGTGTGTTATCTGTTTTCAATTCAATACATTCGATTTTCAAGTAGTTCCAACTTTTGCTACCAAATGCCACCGTCAACGACCAACAAGTTCTGAACTTGGTTACTAGATGCAACCGCAGTCGTCTCCTGGCGACGAACGTTGGAACCTAAGAGCGTTAGTCAAATATAACCTATAATTTAGCTTCACACTAGTATAATTAGTGGAAGGTTCTTTATCATGTCATAAATCTATGACATGGGACCGCTGGCTTTACTTCCCCTCCAAAGGAAGGCATACTGAGGGATTTTTAACGCTCTTAAAAAACCGATGACTTCGGCGAGGGTTGAACCCGCAACCTTGGGCATAGAAGCTCAGAATGCTACCAACTACGCCACCGAAGCCGCAGGAGTGAAAGTGAGATTGGTGAGGCACTATCTTTCCTCTTCCATTTCCAAAAATACACCACTTGTTAGTTACCATTCTGTTGGTATCCGAGTGTGAGTGTCATTGTGTTAAATTTTGTTAAGCTTATTTAAGTTAAACTGCCAGCCCCGTGGTGTTGGGGTTAGCGCGCCTGCCTCTCACCCGGAGGCTCCGGGTTCCATTCCCGGCTCCGTCAGGGATTTTAGAAACTGACGTGGGGGCTGGAACGGAGTGCAATCAGCCTTGTGAGGACCGGGTGAGTTAGCCGTGGTCGTTGCATGACTGCTGGCAGTCGCTCACATCCGGGAGGCGAGGAGGTTCGAATCCCCCCGCCGGCAACCTTGAAGATGGTCTTCTGTGGTTTCCCATCTTTCTTCCAGGCAAATGCCGGGGTTGGTCCCTAACTATAGGCCACAGCCGCTACCTTCCAACTCCTCGTCCTTACATTCAAAACTTTCCTCCCCAGACAACACTCCACACGCAACGGTACGTGTAGTTCTCCCAATGGGTGTCCGCTTAGAAGTAGCTACAAATTGGCGAGCCGAACATGTCCTCAGACACTCCCGGCACTAAAAGCCATACGCTAAAAATATAAAAAATAAAAAATAAAATAAAAAAAGCCTTGTGAGGACAATTGAGTAGCTGTCTGACAGTGAGGCAGCGTGCCGATCACGAAAACCAAGAATAACGGCCGAGGGGACCCGATGCGCTGATCACTCGTCACCCCAATGGCCAAATGGCTGGGCAGCGGTCGCTTGTTAGGCGTAGACCCTTCATGGGCTGCAGTGCCAAGGGTTATTCTTTTTATTTTATTATATTTATAAGTTAAACTTCAGTTGGAAGCTGTACCCTTAGTTAATTAATATTTAGGCTATAGCCTATAATATCGGGGAATAAAAAGGCCTGATGATTTCGCGAAGAAAACTGGACTTTACAACTTAATATCAACAAAATAGTTAATATTTGAGAATTTGCACATTGATAAGTGCAAATACAAGGTATCAAATGCTAATGAAATCAACACGGAAAATATATAAATAGGAGCTTTTGAAAGTTTGGAACCGTATATTACTGTGGTTTTCAGTCCGAGTTCTCACCCACCAGTGTAATTTTCACTCAGCTCATCCCCCTCCAGAAACAAACCCAGGTTACGCAACCAGGCGTGGACCTAGAGTTTGGCTTGGGGGAGGGGGTGTCAGAGAATCGAAATTGTCAAGAGAAATGGTATCACTAAAAACGCAATCACAAAATAACCAAACGTACAAAACCAGACCAATTTTTTTTGCAAGCTACATGTATAGAAATTTAATGCGTTTAGCGCACCAAAAATATTCGTACACATTGCAAAGGCGTGTTTTGCGACTTTTACATCCAGCTTCGAGAAAAGTATCAAGGTACGTTACAGTTTCCGCAAGTCGAGTTGGTACCGACAAAGGGAGAAAGTCACAGCAATTTTTTTTTTTTTTTTGGTGCGAAAAAAGCCCCAAATTCCTATCCGTGCATTGCTGCACATTCATAGTGACATCACTATAAACATCGATTCGGTAATCACAAGGTTTGCTAAACAAAATAGTCGAGTTGATTTTGTTATATAAATAATCGTTTTTATATAACAGGTATGAATTTGTAAATATGTACAGTTGTAACAGAACATAATTGCAATAAAGATATTTTCAGTAATTAATAAAATGAAAAAAAAACACCTGTTTTTCAGTTAAAATTCGTTAAGTTTTATTTGTCTGGTTATTGTGTTTTCGTTTTTTGAGTTTGCAAAAAAAATTGGTCTTAGTTTGGTGGGGGGGGGGGGGGGGGGGGGTGTCATGACCCCCATGACCCCCCCCCCCCTGAATCCGCGCCTGTACGCAACTGATACAGCCTGTTAGAAATTGCGGTTTTTAAGATTCTAGAGAAGAAACCTTCGATTAATACAATCTATTCTTTGAATATACAGGCAAAACATTCATAGGCAAATTAAAGTGAAATATATTTGAAGTAATACATACATGGAGTGCCTGATAAGTGGCTCGGGTGTACTCTTTGCTCATGGTAGTCATGTCCGTACAGTGCTGCTGTCATAAAGCTGCGGTGGAGGAGGGAAATATACTCATGCCAGCCGTGAGTTGCTGGCGGCTCGCTACTCTACCGTTTGAAGCAGTATTGTTAATACTTTTTATAGCTTTCAATTAAGAATATGTACTATTTTCTTAACTCATTAGCTAAATTTATCAACAAATACTCCTAGTATAAGCTAACTCATCAGTAAACAAACCTAGCAGCTCCATCATGTGGTCTGAACCAAGAACGATGAAATGCGCGGGAACCGTGTGCGAATGTATTAGGTTGTACAGAATATTTAGTTATTATTATTATTATTATTATTATTATTATTATTTTTATTATTCTCCAGTAATTGGAGTTTTATTCCATTAAGGCAATACATAATTTGTATTATTATTATTGCACTAGCAGAAGTACCCATTCTTCGAACGGTCTTCGGTTTTAATAACCAGACGTTATCAATTGAGCTACTGTTACAATGGTTAGCGGCTTGGAACCTGTTTGTTGACAAAGAAAAATGATTAGTTAAAATGTGCTCTCAAACTAAATTTACCTAACGTGTTCTTCCTGACGTGAAAATAAAATTGAAAACCTCGTAGACGAATAGCAATACACGTCACATACAAACTTACCCTACCCGTTGTATCAAGTGCCCAACCACAGGTAGACCCCTATTATAAATTATAAAGGCTTGTGGTGCATGAAAATTTAGGTTTTAGCCTCCAATGGCCCAAATTCCTAAAATCAGCAAAAAATAATCTACTATTTCAAATCAGGATCTTTTGAAAATAATGTTGCTGTTTGGAGATATAATAGACCTTCTGTACGACATATCGCACGTGTAAGTCGTGTGAAAAAAATCTAGGTTCCTCCTTGAACCCCCTAAGCGTGTTGATGAATTTTACAGTTTTAGTTGGTTCCGTGATAACCTTATAGCCAATTGCAAACTTTCACAGAAATGTAATAAATGGAGTGGCATTACTTCTTCCAGAAATAGATGGAAAGTTGGATGGCACCTCTTGAGATACTGTTGTCATGGTTACTGGCTTGCATTCCTTCATCTATATCTATCTATATATATAAAAATCAATGTAACGTGATAGTTTGTCTGTGGGTGGGTATGTATGTCTCCTATGCGTTCATATACCATTCGTCGATTGCGATGAAACTTGAGTGAGATGTTGAGTACACTCCAAGGAAGGTTTCTGACTGAGTAAATCCATTTTACAATAGGTAGCGCACGCGTAGATTCAACAAATGAGCGACGATGCGCGAAGCATTTCAACAAAGTCCCGTATGTGTTCATATACCATTCGTCCGATAGCTATGAAACTTGCGTAAAATGTTGTGTACACTGCAGGGAAATTTTCTGGCTTAGTACATCCACTTTACAATAGGCAGCGCACGATTAGATTCAACAAATGAGCTACGACGCGCGAAGCATTTCAACAAAGTCACGTTTGCGTTCATATACCATTCGTCCGATAGCGATGAAACTAGGCTGAGATTTTGTGTGCACTCCAGGGAAGGTTTCTAGCTTAGTAAATCCCGTTAAAAATAGGTAGAGCACGAGTAGAATCAACAAATGAGCAACGGCGCGCGAAGCGTTTCAACAAAGTCCCATTTAATTTCATATACCATTCATCCGATAGCGATGAAACTTGGGTGAGATGCTGTGTACACTCCAGGGAAGGTTTCTGGCTTAGTACATACATTTTACAATAGGTATCGCACCAGTAGATTCAACAAATGAGCGATGACACGCGAAGCGTTTCAACAAAGTCCCGTATAAAGTCATATACCATTCGTCTGATAGTGATAAATGTTTGGTGAATTGTTGTGTACACTCCAGGAAAGGTTTCTGGCTAAGTAAATCCATTTTACAATACGAAGCGCACGTTTATGTTCAACAAATGAGTGACTACGCGCGAAGCGTTTCGACAACGTCCCGTATACGTTCACATACCATTCATCCGATTGCGATGAAACTTGGGTGAGATGTTGTGTACACTCCAGGGAAGGTTTCTGGCTGAGTACATCCATATTACAATATGTAGCGCAAGAGTAGAATCAACAAATGAGCGACGACACGCGAAGCGTTTCAAACAAGTCCCGTATGCATACATGTACCATTCGTCCGTACCTATGAAACTTGGGTGAGATGTTGTGTACACGTCATGGAAAATTTCTGGCTTAGTAAATCCCCTATACAATATGCAGCGCACAAGTTGATTCAACAAGTGAGGGACGACGCGCGAAGCGTTTCAACAAAGTCCCGTATAAGGTCTTATACCATTCTGCCGTTAGCGGTGAAACTTGCGTGAAATATGGTTGACACTCCAAGGAAGGTTTCTGGCTTAGTAAATACATTTCACAGTAGGTAGCACACGAGTAGATTCGACAAATGAACGACGATAGCGATGAAACTTGGGTGAGATGTTGTGGACACTTACGTGACGGTTTCTAACTTAGTAAATACATTTTACAGTAGGTAGCGCACGAGTAGATTCAACAAATGAGTGACGGAGTGCGAATCGTTTAAACAAAATCAGGTATGCGTTCATATACTATTCATCCGATTGCGATGAAACATTGATCAGTTATTTTGTACCCGCCAGGGAAGGGGACTTAGTAAATCCATTTCACAATAAGTAGCGCAAGAGTAGATGCAACAAATGGGTGACGACGCGCGAAGCGTTTCAACAAAATTCCCTATTGCGTTCATATAACATTCTTCGATTGCGATGAAACGATGATTAGTTATTGTGTACACGCCAGGGAAGGGCTTCGACTTAGTAATACATTTCTCAATAGGTAGCGCACGAGTAGATTCAACAAATGAGTGACAGCGCACGAATCGTTTAAACAAAAACCCCTATACGTGCATATACCATTCATCCGATTGCGATGAATCATTGATGAGTCATTGTGTACACGCCAGGGAGGGGTTTCGACTTAGTAAATCCATTTCACAATAGGTAGCGTACGATTAGATTCAACAAATGAGTGACAGCGATGAAACTTTTTGAAAGTTGTTGTGCACGCTCCCACGAATGGTTCTAAATTAGAAAATCCATTTTATGATAGCTTAGAGGCAGTTAACATGTTGTGTATCCAAAAGCACTTCAAGAAACAGAATTTCAACGCCAACACTTTCTTTGATTGGCATTGCAACGCATGCCGGGTACAGCTTGTTAGTTTAATAAATGAAATTAGTTTTCTGGGAATATCTAAGAAACTGTTCGTTTTAGAGCCTTAAAATATAGATTTCAGGAATCGTTTACTGCTCTTTAGGGGCCCCGAGTTTTGTTTCTGACACCAAAGGGTTGAAAATGAGCTTTGTCTCGTCATTGTTTGCCATAATAATGATAATAATTAAAAGAAGAATAATATTAATAATATAACAATAATGGGATAGGAATATAATAGACCTTCTGTACCATACCCGCACGTGTAAATCGCGTTAAAAAATTCTAGAGTACCCCTTGACCCCTTAAGCGCATTATATGTATTGATGAATATTTCAGCTTAATTTGGATCCGTTATAACCTTATAGCCGTTTGCAAACCTTCCAAGTAATGTAATAAATGGAATTGCATTGCGTCTTACAGAAATAGATGGACCTCTGAGATTCTGTTGCCATTGTTACCGGCAAGCATTCTTTCATTAATTTATTAAGTGAAATTAGTTTTCTGGGAAAATCTCAAAAACTGTTTGTTTTAGGGCCTTAAAATGTGGTTTTCGGGATATTTTTAGGGCCCCCGAGTTTCGTTTATCAAATTGAGGGGCTGAAAATGAGCTTTGTCTCACCCTTCTACGTTTATTTCAGCATGTATTTTAAGGGGGTAGGCCCCCTGTTTTGAGATGTACGGAGAAGAGTTACATCAATGATTAGTGTCGTGCCTCTGATGGATATCTGTATCATATTTTACGTTAATCCACATAGCCGTTCTCGAGTTATAAAGACACGAAAAATTGTCCACAGGCAAACAGACAGAGAGACAAAATATTTATTTTTGCGTGCATCCGTCACTAAACAGTCTGAAACGGGCAAATATCGCAAATTTCCGTGGAAATTCAGAAAAAACAGACAAACTTTCATTTCTATATTATATAGAAGGGATATAATAGACCTTCCGTATCATACCCGCACGTGTAAATCGCGTGAAAATATTCTGGAGTACCCCTTGACCCCTTAAGCGCATTGTATGTATTGATGAATATTTCAGCTTAATTTGGATCCGTTATAACGTTATAGCCGTTTGCAAACCTTCACAGTAATATAATAAATGGAATTGCCTTGCGTCTTACAGAAATATATGGACCTCTGAGATTCAGTTGCCATGGTTACCGGCATGCATTCTTTCATTAATTTATTAGGTGAAATTAGTTTTCTGGGAATATCTCAAAAACTGTTGGTTTTAGGGCCTTAAGCCGAGTTTCGTTTCTCATATTGAGGGTCTGAAAATGAGCTTTGTCTCACCCTTCTACGCCTATTTCAGCATGTATTTTAAGGGGGTTGGGCCCCTTTTATGAGAGGTACGGAGAAGAGTTACATCAATGATTGGTGTCGTGCCTCAGATGGATATTTGTATCAAATTTTACGTTGATCCACCCAGCCGTTCTCAAGTTATAAGGACTCATAATTGTCCACAGACCGACAGACAGACAAACAAACAGACAGACAGACAGACAGACAGAAATTTTTTTTATGATTGCGCGCATCCGTCATAAAACAGTCTGAAACGCGCAAATAACGCACATTTCCGTGGAAATTCAGAAAAAAACAGACAAACTTTCATTTTTTTAATATATATAGAGATAACGATGTGAAAAAAATAATCATAATAATTATTGTTTTAATTAAAGACTAGGGATATGATTGGTTATCAGCCCAGTTTACTGGTGTGTGTGATATTTGATGATAACCTGTGTTATTGCGTTGTATTGCAGTAATAATGTTTACTGAGGGGAAGGCTAGAAGGATGTGAACGTGAGCGTAAATAATAGTCTAATAATAATAATAATAATAATATTATCATATGTCCTCGGGTGCCGGGTGAAAGCTTTGTTATTTGACACCCAGAGGGCAGCTTGCATGTCGAATTTCGTCGTTCCTTGGAACGCTATGAAAGTTAAGGAAGTTAGATATCTAAGCTCCTTGACACTATAGCGCATCCTAGTAGAGAATGGAGGAACTTTGTGTTGGCGGAAAATCCCTAGTTTTTTTTTTTCATTATGAACACGGGTTCTTTAAAATGCCAACAACGTGTGACATGCATGTCGCGATTTTTTCTGCCTTTCAAAAAAAATCTCTTACCACGGCCAGGAGCGAACCTGCAAGTTTGGGGTTGGTAGTCTGACACGATAACCACTCACCCACCGTGGTAAGCAATGTGAGTGTGAATGTGTGTGTAAAATTGTGATGGCAGTATTATGAGTGTATTTGTAATTGCTAGGATTTGGGTAGGAAGCAGCTGTGGCCGTAATTTAGATAACCACCCCGGCATTCGCCTGGAGGATAGGTGGGGGGAAACCATGGAAAAGCACTATTAGGATGGCTGAGGTTAGAAATCGAACCTACCTCTTCTCAGTTCTGCCTCGCAAGGCTGAGTAAATCCCGTTTTAGCCCTCAGACCAGAAATACAGAGCCGGGAATCGATCTCAGACCTCCGCGGATTCAGTCAAGAATGCTGTATGGGGGTTGTGAAAATCTGTCTCAGAACATGGAGATCTGGTCGAGGTACATGTTGTCGTAGAGCGGGAAGTGGCACCCACGTGACATGTGCTGCATTCCTTATAGCTTCTTGAAGCCATAAAGATTCATTCATGGCATAGCACGAGGAACAAGTGTGTGTTACTCTGGCCCCGTAAATCTTAACAGGCGGGGGAGGGTTTAACTGCCACTAACCCGCGCGCGCGCTCTCTCTCCGGCTTCATAATTATTGCTTACCGATAGTGCAGCTGCTTGCTTCCTTGCGACACAAGGTCGCCACCTTTATTGCTTTATAGGGTCACCGTGACGGTACTTAAACTAGGTCGTTAACCCCCAGACCTTAACATCAACATTTACACTCATTATGTGGCCATTCTTAGTTCACTGTCTTCAAATATGGCACTGAAATCTTAATATGACTTCTGATTTTTTCTAAACTTGAGGATGTTATAGAAAGAAATGTTTTTCAGTCGGTCGACACGATTGCACCCAATTGTATTGGGTATTTCCTAATCCTCAAAAAAGAGATAAGTTCAATAAATTAATAATAAAATATTTAAAAATGAATATCATGTAGGATTTTTCATGATTAGGGAAACAATCAATAAAATTGGGTACAATCTTGTTAACCGACTGAATAACATTAATTTCGATTACTAAGGTAACCCTGAAAAATGGCATCAAACACCATAATGTTAGGGTTGTTATTAGGCTAATTCATTTTAGGAGATTGGGACATCTTGGTTATCAGCCCCGTGTTCTTGGGTGTGTGTTTCTGTTATGACTGTAATAGTATTACTATACACTAAACTCACCCTAATCTGACCTCTCAGTAATACGGCCCACTTCCGGACTCTAATCGCCCCAGCATGAATTACGTTCACAAAAAGGCGCGCAACAACATTGTAAACAATGCTATACAAACAGTACAATATGCCTATTTGAAATTGTGGCTTTCTTTACAGTTCAGTATCATGGCTTCTAAAGGGAAGGGACCGATAATCTAGATGTTAGGCCCATTAAAAAAACATTATCGTCTAAAAGGAAACACCTTACGCTAGACCTCAAGCAGAAACTCGAAATTTTAGATAAGTTGAACTCAATTTCAGACACTCTTAATAATCCGACACTTCTACTAATCCGGCAAGCCATGTGTAAGGAATGACCGGATTATCGAGCGTTTATTGTATTCGATTTCCAAACAGAGAAATTGATTCAGACGCAGTCTGATAACGATTCAATTTCATACTAAAGTAAATGCAGTCCTGAGTTTTATGTTTAACTTACTGTATGTAAGGTAGGCCTGCATTTCAGTCACAAATGTTGGCAATAAATCAAAGCAATTAAATTAGGAGGTGAGGTGGCCTCGTCACTAAATCGCTCAAATTTATTGAAACTGGTACTGAATTTGAAATGTTAATTTGTATCCAGCATTGCTTAGTTATTAATATATCTCATACAATTGCTTGTTTACGTACAATGATTCATAGGCTACTTCAGTGTTTTCTTAATAAATTACCACCTCGTGGTGTAGTGGCTAGCATTTTTGGCCGTCGCCCTAGAGGCCCGGATTCGATTCCAGGCTCTGCCAAGAAAATGTAATTCTTTTTCGAGGGCTAGAACGGGGTACACTCAGCCAAAATTGAGAAGAGGAAGGTTTGGTTCTCCACCTCAGCCATCCTAGAAGTGGTTTTCTGTGGTTTCCCACTTCTACTCCAGGCGAATATTAGGATGGGTAGGACACGGCCGCTTCCTTCACAATCCTATTCCCAATTTACAAATACACACACTAGTAAAGCCAACACAATAGGCCTAACACAGGTAGTCACACAAATTACACACACACACACACACACACACACACACACACACACAGTCACACAAACCCAAATACACGGAGCTATATTTTATCCACGATACTTGGCCAACATGTAGAGTCTACAATGTATTTTAGAAGAAAAATTTCATTCATTCATTCATTTATTTGCAATTGGGGGTGAGTTCCCCTGAGGAAAATTGGGTATACATTACAAAAAAACAATTATACGTAATAATTCAATAGCAATTAAACTGGAGTACTTACACAAATCGTCAGTCTTTCCTTAAATACACCTATTTGTTTGAGGAAAGGTTCTAATACTGCGGCAGGTATTGAGTTCCAGTTGTCAGTGGGACGGTTTACGAAAGAATTTGTACGCTGTGGTCGTCCCTTAAATTTTGAATAAATGATCACTCATACTCATGTACTGTAAGTGGGTTTTCCCATACGTTTGCTAAGCTCACTCCATGGTGATTGATTTGTACTACGTGTTGTAGCCCACATAGCGCAGAGTGTAAATTTCATCCTCCTAGCCTCAAGTAATTCCCATACAAGTTTCTACGGGTCACACTGGTCCTGGGATTAAAGTCACTGAGCACAAATCATGTCCTGTGGTTCGGATTCCACTTAGAAATGGATGTCCCGTGGCTCATAATCGCGAGATTTAAGGTCACAAGCTTCCTTCTTTTCCTCCCATTCTTCTCCAAATCGCACTGTTGGAGCCAGGGTGGTCGGTGCTGGTTCAGTGTTCCACACCGAGTAGTTCCCACCTCTTACATAGCCAGTAATGTTTCTTTCTTCGCATCTTTAAAGGGCTTCCTTATTTATGCTTATGGCTAAGCACACAACATATAACAAACAATTCACATCTTAAAAATAAATCACTGGGCCCCTGATGAATTTATTTCAAAAAATCTAACTTGTCCAGCCACTTTATTGCGCAGTTGTAGAGTAATTTGCTCAATTTCTGGTTCTGGATTTGCAGTTGTCCTTGCAACTTCAGTGCCACAATTCCTAACTTTATTTACAACGGTAATAGCTATATAAAATCTAAGGTACAATCCTTTTCCGAAATATCTTGGAGTCACTTTAGATAGATCCCTGAGCTACAAAGAACACATCACTAAGCTTTCCCACAAAGTCGCCGCAAGAAACAACATATTGCATAAGCTCAGTGGTACATCCTGGGGAGCTTCTGCTGACTGTTTACGCTTATCTGCCATCAGTCTTGTCTACTCGGCCGCTGAGTCTGGTTGGAAAGCGTACATGTGAAGAAGGTGGACACAAAATTGAATGATACAATGCGTTGCATTACTGGTTCCATCAAATTAACTCCATGTCACTGGTTACCCATGCTGAGTCACATCCCTCCACCTCACTTAAGGAGGAAGCAAGCTCTACTAAGGGAGGCTAAGAAAATCTTTGCATCACCCTCTTTGCCATTGCTCCAAGAATTCTGCCATCCATCACAGCAACGACTGAAATCTAGAAGACCAGTAAGTGTCACTGCGGGGCAACTCATTACTGCAGGATTTGACCTAAATGAAAGCTGGAAGCATGAGTGGCCAACTGAAACATTGGGAACAAGTGCCCACCATCTTGATCCCACAAAGAAACCAAACGGCTTTGACTTACCGAGGAACTTCTGGTGCCGCATCAACAGGCTGAGGACTGGATATGGTTGCTGCAATTATTTCAGGTACAAGTGAGTCTGGATCAGCTCACCAATGTGTGAGTGTAACCTGGAAGAACAGACGATCGAACATCTGGTCCAACGCTGTTCGCTCTCACACCCGGTTTAACCGAATGGTTGAAAAGGATGGACTTAAAAGTTTGAATATTACCTTGTTATGTATGATTGCATATTGTATAAATTACCATACGATTAAATAAATAAATAAAGCACCAACTGGTGGTTTGAGAAAAGAATCATATCTCTCGTAATACGATCAATATCAACATTGTTTAAAATGGTCGATAGCCCTCTAAACATTACCTAAAACGTTTGTCTGAAATAATTTTTGGTATGACCCATCCTTAGGCCAAGGGATGAGCAATACGTTTTCGTAATTATGAGAAGATTCTTCTCGTATGTTAAACATGTGGAATTTTTGTAGGTATAAAACAATTGACAGATTTAGTGAATTCGACATATAGGCTATTTCATATCCCGGTGAAATCTACCTCTGCCTTCCGGTGTCCTGAGAGAGAGAATTACAAGTGCTCAATATGTTTACACTCACACATTTTGCAGCAATCAGGCCTGTAATCTACAGTAGTTCTTCTCGCACTCGATGAACAGGGTGGTGAAAGGCATTATTGATGCGATCTCGCAGTTTTGCTAGGTTTGCTGGTAAAAGAAGCATAACCACTGAATCTTTCACATAATATTATAGAAAAAATTCCCATGGGGCTGAGCCAGGGGAGCGTCATGATAGGACTTTCTAATCATCATCATCTCTACCACGATCGATACATCGATTTCCCCGTACAGAGGCATCCTGCAGTAGCCTAGTGAACTTCGCACACCATTGTCAAATGGTGTTGGCACTCTGTTCATTTTTATCAAACTTCGCTCTAAAGTGTTCCTGGCTGATGCGAATGAATTCAAGCACTGTGTAGGCTAAGCTTCTCAGGGTTTGTCTTCATCTTTATTCATTCCTCTCAAAACAGAAAGTTGCAATACGACTGCAAGAGAACAAAGCTCAATGAGTTTCACAATATGGTAGTAAATTATTGTATGTAATCTTTATTGTCACATGTGATAATATAACAATTAATCATAAAATTTTAAATTACTATGTGAACTAAACAAAAATCACAGACATACATGTGGAAGATAATATGTTATTAACTAACAACAACCACAACCATACAGACACTCCCTCAAACATACTGGAAAGAAAATTGTCTCTAGTTTTCATTCATTCCTAACATTCTTGGCTGTCACCACAGAGGCCCGGTATCAATTCCCTGCTCTGCTAAAAGAAAGAAAAAATCTGGTCGAAGTACTGGAACGGGTTTCACTCAGCCTCGTGAAGCAAAACTGATAAGAGGTGGGTTCGATTCCTACCTCATTCATCCTGGATGTGGTTTACCGTGGTTTCCAACTTTTACTCGAGCAAATGCTGGGATGGTTCCTAACTTAATGTCACGGCCGCTTCCTACCCAAATCATTCCTGAATTACAAATACACACTCTAGTACAAACATCACAGTGACGCAGGTTATCAGACAAATTCTACACACACCCAAATACACGGGGCTACATGACCACGATGTCACAAAGCCCCGAAAAGAATATTCATTCATTTGAGTAGTGGCTAGTATTCTTGGCTGTCTTGTCTTGGCTTGGAGATCAGGGTTCGATTCCCGGCTCTGCCAAGAAATTTAATTCAGGTCAGAGGTTTGGAGCGGGATACACTCAGCCTCCACACACGGGAGTTGGCAACTTGTTCCATTTATACAGCATGTCTCAGCATCTGCCGTGGCCTGTTCTTATTCTATTCAGGGCTGTCATTGTTTTACGTGGTAGTAGGAATCCACTTGAAAGTTCAGCACCTAAGAACATACAGTGCTTGTTACATCTCCGTTACTGCTTCCCACCGGCTTTTACACTCCGTAGTTGCGTTCATGGCATTTGTAGACTTAGAAAAGGCTTTTGATAACGTTGATTGGACTAAATTGTTTGGCATTTTGAAAACGATTGGAATAAAGTACAGGGATAGGAGGGTGATATACAATCTATACAGAAACCAGACAGCAGTCATTAGAGCTGAAGGACATGAGAGAGAAGCTGGTATTCAGAAAGGTGTAAGGCAAGGCTGCAACTTATCACCCATACTTTTCAATCTTTACATTGAGCAAACAATGAAGGAAATTGGAGAAAAGTTTTAAAGTGGGAGTGAAGATTCAAGGAGAAATAATTTCAACTCTGAGATTTGCCGATGACATAGTCATCGAGGCCGACACGCCTGAGAATTTGAATGAGTTTTTGAATGGTATGGGCTCCGTCTTGAGGAAAGAATTCATGATGAAAATTAACAAATGTAAAACAAAAATACTGGAATGCCGCCGAAATAAATCAGAAACCTCTATGGACATCAAATTGGCAGGTGAAAAACTAAAGGATGTAGGAGACTTCTGTTACTTAGGAAGCGAAATAACCAGTGATCGACGAAGCCAAGAGGATATAAAAAGTAGGTTAGCTCAGGGAAGGAAAGCATTTCTACAGAAAAGGAATCTGTTGACATGGAATATAGATTTAGGTATTAGGAAGTCATTTTTGAAGGCCTTTGTCTGGAGCGTGGCACTCTATGGAAGTGAAACTTGGAGTATTGGTGCAGCAGAAAAGAGGAGAATTGAAGCATTTGAAATGTGGTGTTACAGGAGAATAATGAAGATCATATGGGTAGATAGGGTTACAAACGAAGAGGTATTAAGACGGGTGGGAGAGGAGAGATGTTTCTGGCGACTGCTAGCCTAATGAAGAGAAGAGATAGGTTGGTAGGACACATACTAAGACACCCAGGAATCGCAAGCTTAGTTATGGAAGGAAGGGTCGAGGGCAAGAACTGTAGGGGTAGACCAAGGTTAGAATATGTTAAACAGATTACCTCAGATTTAGGATGTGGTAGCTACAGTATGTAGAGATGAAACGCTTAGCTCAGAACAGGGAGGCATGGAGAACTGGAAAGCATTACATTGGGCGGGAAACAAGTATTTATACACCCTAACCTAAAAATTAAAAAAACGGCTTCGGTGGCGTAGTTGGTAGCATGCTGAACTGTTGTGCCCAAGATAGTGGGTTCAAACCTGGCCGAAGTCATCGGATTTTTTAAGAGCGTCAAAATCCTTCAGTATGCCTTCCTTCGGAGGGGAAGTAAAGCCGGCGGTCCCATGTCATAGATTTATGGCATGTAAAAGATCCTTATACAGACAAAACTATATTGTTAGGTTAGATTTCGTCGGAACGCTCTATCAAAGTTTCAACTTTCACCACTAGGCATCATTGATATCTGGCAGCGAAAGTTGGAAATACTTGTAGAGGGGCGTGGTGGCTCAGCGGTCTAGCTGTATGCCTCTCACCAAGGCGGTCCGGGTTCGATTCCCGGTCAATGCATGTGAGATTTTCGAGGTGAAATGCCATGTCCTGTGGTTCGGATTCCACGTAAAAAGGAGGTCACGTGGCTCATGATCTCTAGATTAACGGTCACGTTAAACTACAAGCTTCCTTTTCCTTTTGGAAATACTTGAAGTTGATCGGAACTTGTAGCTCACCCTAAGGGAAGCAGCTACATACTATGGCGAGCCGAACATGTCCTCGGACACTCCCGGCACTAAAAGCCTTACGATAGATATATTGATAGAGAGACCTAAAATAACACAGATATTATTACAAACTAACACGCTTTTACGTACAGAATACGGTAGGCTACTTAATTGGATGACACGTTTCGAACGTCAAACGTTCATCCTCAGATCCTATTCACTAAGACTTCACGTTCACATCTCGTTTATATCAGGTTAGGGTATGTAAATACTTGTTTCCCGCCTAATGTAATTGGGCACAATTTATGTTGACCGACTGAAAAGCTTTCTTTAATTCAATAACTAACTTTGATATTCTTGGGTGTCTTGGTACGTGTCCTACCAACCTATCTCTTCTCTTCATTAGCAGTCACTAGAAACATCTCTCCTCTCCCACTTGTCTTAATACCTCTTCATTTGTTACTCTGTCTACCCATCTGATCTTCATCATTCTCCTGTAACACCACATTTCAAACGCTTCTGTTCTCCTCTTTTCTGCTGCGCTAACAGACCAAGTTTTACTTCCATAATGTGCCACGCTCCAGACAAAGACTTTAAAAAATGACTTTCTATGTTTCCATCACATGTCTTTGCTGTAAAAATGCTTTCCTTGCCTGAGTCTACCTACATTTTATATCCTCTTTGCTTCGCTAGTAGCGGAGGTCTCCTACTTCCCTTTGCTTTTCACCTGCCCTTTGACGTCCATAGGGGTTTCTGATTTCTTTCAACTGCATTCAATTATTTGTTGTTAATAATTGTAGGCTAATAATAACAATACATTATCTGTTATATTGTGTTTTTTCTCTGTGCAATTTCAAATAAAATCGGCCAGACACAACTTTAAAATTCCTTCTATTGTTGACAATCAGCCGCGTTCTCTTCTGACGATCAGGGCAGGTGACCTTGTTGCTCTTCCCGTAAAAATATTACTGTTATTATCACCACCACCGCTCTTCTGATAAAATCTTAGATTTCAATATGCCTATTTTTGTTGTGTCTTGACACTGTGTGGAAAACAATCAGACTTTAGTTCCACAGCACATTAAATAAATGATCCTAGAGCTATTTTGAGAGAAATTTGTGTATTAACTTTTTCAAATGGTAAAGAACAAGGCTCGTAATATTCCTCAGAGCGTACTACGCTGAACGAAGCGCATATAGCACGCTAGAACAGCCTCAGTCTAAACATCCTGTGATATCGGAGACTGGTGCTGGTACCTCATGTTGTAAACAGACAATATGTCATGGAAGACTGCTCCGCACAGCGCTACCAACCCTACTAAAATGCTGTACAAACCCTGCTATATTGCCCAAAATACCTTATCTACGGTATAATACGCTAAGGTGTATGATTCACAAAGCTCATGCTCCTAATCCAGAGGGAGTTAGGAGGTATGGTTTGTAACAAAATCTTCCAAATCGTCTCAATGGTACAGGAAAAATCTTGCATTTCTTGAAAAGTCAACGGAAATATATTTATTTGTTTAAAAAGTGCTTTTGAACAAATAAACAAGAGGATATTCCCTGGAAGAACTGTGTCGCGTAGAGTCCGCATAGCACTAGCACCGGGCGGGTAGTCTGTTCACATGGGGCGCACTCAACCCATTATGCAAGTTCTCTCACGGGTCCGCTAGTAATACTAATACTACTACTAATAATAATAATATTAATAATAATAATAATAACATGGAAGGTATGCTGCTCATCTGCATTCTGAATCTACCGGTAGGCCTACCACGAATTGAACAGAGTGGCTTCGGTCGGCTGGCTTATTCGGAGAAACAGAAGGACCAAGTTGTGTTCACTAAGAATTAAGAGCGCCACATTCTTGGGAAGGATACATCGGACAAATGCCGTTTGTGCAATAGATCTACTGAATCGATCCAGCACATCACGGGGGGAGGATGCCGAGCGCTTGCTCCAAAAGCATATTTGGAGGGCATAGCAACGTAGTGAAAGTAGTAAGCTGCGTGGCGATACGGCTTTGTTGAGATGGAAGTCCTATATTATAAATGCAGGCCTGATCAGTTTCTGAACAATGATAAAGCCAAGATGTTATGGGATTCCACTATAATAACTGATCGTTCTGTAGAAGCCAACAGGCCAGACCTTGTGATATTCGATAAGGAATCACACAAGGCTACCATCGTCGATGTAGGTGTTCCACTAGATGAAAACGTACAGAATACGGTGACTGAGAAAAGGCGCTAATACCAGCCACTTGCCGCTGAGGTCAGCCACATACACGACCTAAAGGCTCGTTCTGACGATGGCACTGATGTCAAGACATTGCTGTCATGAAATGTTACGGCATTCGCTGCCATGGCAGTTACCTGTTCACACGATAGGTACAGAAGTTTGGGCTTTCGTGGCATTTTCGCGCAACATGGTGGACGTTGTTTGTGCCGTAGCCACTGTTGTCGGAGAATTGATAGCTCTGGAGGAGAGAACATGTAAGAAGAAGGAGAAAGAAGTGTGGGTGAGAAAATGGATACTACGCAGAGGAAAACTAGGTGTATCTGAAACGTTACTGAGAGAATTGGCATTGGAAGATTCTCGGTCATTGACCAATTTTCTAGGAATCGACGAGAATATGTTTGAGGAACTCTTAAGAAAGGGATATTGCTGATAGTGTTCCAGAAACTGAAGAATATCAAACGCAGCCATAATATAATTACACACAATACACGTGGTCGAGTAATGCAATGTCACGACACGACTGGCACAAACCTGTTCTCATGACGACATAGCGTGAGGAAGTTCACGTTAGTGTCACGACAGCGCTGATGCCGCGGTGTCGCATATCAAAACTTTTGAATACGCGACACCACTGCCACGGCACTGTGACGGTGGCATCAAAAACTGTTCCGACAATGACACTGCTGCGACATTTCAGGTCATGACAGCAATGTCGTGACATCAGTGCCATCGTGAGAACGAGCCTTTTATGCCATCGCAACCAGCGCCCGGTGACGAAAATTTTGCTTCACTCAAGTTTAGTTAGTGGAAGGTTCTTTTACATGCCTTAAATCTATGACATGGGACTGCTGGATTTACTTCACCTCCGAAGGAAGGTATACTGAGGGATTTTAACGCTCTTAAAAAATCTGACGTCTTTGACCGGGCATGAACCCATGACCTTGGGCGTAGAAGCTCAGTATGCTAACAATGCTAACAACTACGCCACTGAAGCCCCCAGCCAGAACTCTACTGGGCAATTTAAGGCTGACATTTAATAGATTTACTTTTGTTATTATCATGTGAGATGTTTATAGCTAGAGCCCTGCGCGGATAAACAAAACGTTATCGGCATCCGCCCCACATCCGCACGACTGTTATCCGCATCCGCCCCGCAACCGCACGACTGTTATCCGCATCCGCCCCGCAACCGCACGATTGTTATCCGCATCCGCACGTTTATTATCTGAATCTACTGGGATTACAATAGTATTTTTAACTAGATAAAGCATAAAGTATTGAAGCAACTCATTTAGATATTTGGGGAGAAATTCGTACCCCTATATTGCTATGTGTGTCATGTGTTATGTTTAAAATGAATGCTATACTGCTAGAATTGTCCCTTTTCAGTTCAGAGTGTTAATTATGCTTAATAACATACATTGAATGAGATTAGCTTAAATCATCATCTTACATTTGTCATGAAAAGAACATAACAGAAAAATATGATATGTCATAGCCTAATATCTGGGTCCTAGTAATGATATTCAACAAGTTCAACAAGTTCGGATTGTATTCTAAAAACTATCCGCAAATTACTCCAAACATTATCCGCAGCTTATCCGCTATCCGCATGGCAAAAATTTCTGCGGAAATCTGGGGATATCCGCATCCGCGCAGGGCTTTTGTTATAGCCGACATCGCACGACTCAGAATGCCATGGATTTTTGCTGCAATTTGTGATTTTGAGGCAGACGCTCTTCCCCTGACCCACCAAGAAACGTATGTCTGTGGTAAGAACACACGACCATAGATCTATGTAGTGTCAGTCTAACTTAACAGATGTCCGCTCCCCTACACTTCATGCCATCATTATCTGCTCGACTGTACATTACATCCTTCCCACTTCCTGTGTTGTCTCACTCTACCCATTGGCTGGAGACCGGCTACGTGATACCGTTGTTGCTGTTGTAATAATAATAATAATAATAATAATAATAATAATAATAATATGTTATTTATTTATTTATTTATTTATTTATTTATTTATTTAGCGTATGGATGTTAGTGCCGGGAGTGTCCGAGGACATGTTCTGCTCGCCAGAGGCTGTAGCTGCTTCAATGCAGACACCCATGGGGTGAGCTACAAGTTCCGTTCAATTTGAAGTAGTCCCAACTTTCGCTACCAGATGTCACTGACACCTAGTGGTGAACGTTGGAACTTTGATAGAGCATTTCAACGAAATCTAACCTGCAAATTTAGCTTCACACACGTTTAATTAGTGGAAGGTTCTTTTACATGCCATAAATCTATGACAGCTGGCTTTACTTCCCCGCCGAAGGAAGGCATACTGAAGGATTTTAACAATATTAATAAAATATGCAGTTAATACAAAAAGCTGCCCTCCTTGGTACTGCAAGTAGCATATAGTACTAAGGGTTTTAGCCTATCTCTACAGTGACTCCGAACATCTTGAGATCCAGTGCTACAATCAATGCCTTTGGCTCGTAAGGAGTCCGACGGTGATGGTTTTGTATATTTATGTAAATTTCAAATAAATATATACTTATAATAATAATAATAATTATAATACATGATCACTTGTAACGGGTATAATAAGGTATCAATATCTCGGAAAGCAGAACTTTGTCACTATAATACAGTAATAAAACCTGAAGCGTTGTATGCATCAGAAACTTTAATCATTGGCGGTGATCTTTAACCAAAGACATAGAGAAACATGAAAGGAAAATTTTAAGAAAAACTTTTGGCCTAGTTTGTAAATGGAAGCAATGTGGTGGAAGATATCATCCCAGGAAATATATTGTCATTCTCAAAACATCTCTCACACTTTCTGGAAAAGTCGATTGAAAGGACTATCTAAAAGAATTCTCAACCTGAACCTTTCATTAATAACCAAGACATTGAAATTGAAACAGATTTCCAGGAAATCAACATCTCAGAAGACATTGTACGGGACAGATGTAAATTCAGAACCAAAATCGACAATCACCAATTTGGAGACAAACCCAACACCAGAGCCACTATAACTTGGACAGAAGAACGAAGGAAGAAGCTTAGCGAGAGGATGAAGAGATTTTTGGAGGAAAAGAAGGCCAACACATCAGCTAAGCAGGTTCAACCGTGCTCCTGAGTAGGGCATAACGATGTAAAGAAAATGAAAAAATAATAATAAAAATTATCTCAAGATCTTCATCAGAGATCTATCAGTTAGTGACGATAAGTGGATGAAACGTATCTGAAAGCATTCAACATTTTATCATCCGTGGATGCACGCAGCTGTCAGGAACTAAATATAAGCGCAGGCATGATGCTGTATCAAAAATCTTGCACCAAGATCTAAGTGGGAAATTTCAACTTTTAAAACAGATCAAGATTCCGTACTACCAGTATGTTCCAGAGAACGTAGCTGAAAATGAACATTTTAGACCGTATTAGGATCGGACTGTGCTCACCGATAGGACAGTGAAACTTAATAGACCTGACATAGTGATCATCAACAAATGATTGAAGGAAGTCACGCTGATTGATGTTGCCATTCCGAATACGCACAACCTGCAAGCTAAACATTCTGAAAATTGTCCAAATATTTGTAGCTGGTGGAGCCTATCAGGGAGCAATGGCAGTTCAAGAGGTTTCGAATTGTACCAACAATCATCTCAAGCACTGGTGTGGTTCCCAAATATATTCTGCAAAGTATAAAAGGTCTTGATCTGAACAATAACGTGTATTAATTAATACAAGAAGCAATGATATTGGCTACAGTTTGTAAACTCTTTAGCAGTGATCTTTATAAACCTTGAGAACTGGTGTGAAACAAGAAGTTCCGTTAAGAACTATACAGCCTACTTTTCATGCCAATGATTATTCTACAGAATATGAACCTATCTAGAATAATGACGAAATTAAGTTGCTAATATCGAAATTTCCAATTAGTTCGAAATACTGTATACCTGGCATAATGTATCCTAATAGAGCACTACAGTTGGCATCCCTGATGACTGAATATATTCTTAGTTCCGTCTCTTACGGTACTAAATACAAAATTTGGTTGAAGTCCACTGGATAGCATGGACGTTACATGCAGTTAAACATTGGATCTAACAGCGCGCGTAAAATCATGTTGGCAACAATGTCATGCATGTATTGGTCAGAAATAATCTGAAATAATATGATCTATTGTTGTGCCAATTTTGAATGAAATTCATTAGTTAGTATAGAAGTTACATGCATTTTAAAATTGGACCTATCAGCAGGCTTAGAATCATGTTGGCAGCACTGATGTATATTAGTTACTCCAAATTCGTCTAGAATGCCAGGTACTATACGTGTGCAAAGTTTAGAGCTATTGGCTTGCATACTTTCTGATATATTGATATTAGGGTAACAAAAATAGGGACAGCACATATTAACAGTTGGCAGCCCTGGTTGCTCCTTAGAATACGCATAGTCATATCTGTTATGGTACACATAGCACATACGAAAGTTGGTTGAAATCCAAATGATAGTATGTAAGTTACATGTATTTAAAGTTGGACCTGTCAGCAGGCTTAGAATCATGTTGGTAGCACTGACGTATGTAAGTTACTCCAAATTAATATAGAATGTCAGGTACTATACGTGTGCATAGTTTAAAGCTGTCGGCTTGCATACTTTCTGATATATTGGTATTTGGATAAAATAAATTAGGAGCATTTATTAACAGTTGGCAGCCCTGGTAGGTCTTAAGAATACGCTCAGTCATATCTGGTTATGTACACATACAACAAACGAAATTTGGTTGAATTCCGCTTGATAGTGTAGAAGTTATATGCATTTAAAAATTGGACCTATCAGGAGGCTTATAATCATTTTGGCAACACTGCCATGTTTGGCCTCCTGGAAATTAAACTGAAATATTATGATCTGTACGTGTGCCAATTTTGAAATAGCTCCCATTCATACTTTCCAAGATATCCAACATGGAGCTCAAATTTCAATTGCGATTTTTTAGCAGTTGGTAGCACTGACATCATTTTCAAATATGGCCGTGAGATATTCAGGTATATATCTTTACTCCTACCAAATTTTGTTTCGATTGCTGCAGCCGTTTAGGAGTTGATAGGGGGGGACACACACACAGCCAGACAGACAGACAGAAGGACAGACAGACAGACAGACAGACAGACAGACAGACAGACACACATTTGCCCGATCTCATAAGTCTACTTTTTCCTCATTTTTGCAAAATGTGAAAAGTAGGCTAAAAATATAACACGAGGACTGGCGCCAGGTCATTTTGACACGCCCTTTTTTTCTAGTCGTACGGATATTATTTATGTAATTTACACCGGGTGCCTTCCGATAGACCAATCCCAAAGAGGTTTAGTTGCATTGTTCGAAATTAACATGCAGGAAAATGACAATATCTTGTGCAACAGATAATAGGCCTGGAAATTGGCAGCAAAACAATTATTTTCAATTTTAGTCACTAAGGTACCCCTAGCCCCTAAAATTGGATCAAGAAGAACGTGAGCCTTGTGGTCTGTTCTGGAGCTGCACAAAATAGGTGGATTTGCCCCCATATTTTTTACATATCGATCCGACTAATTTATGCCGAGAATTGTCACGCGAGGACCGGCACCATGGGTAAATCTGACCCGACGGTAAATAACATAGTAATAACTTGGTTGTTCACAAAACTATGAACATGTTACCTTTGTAGGGTGAAGCTGAAAGCTTGGAAGAATGGTACAGTATATTGTAGTAGGCGACAGGAAATAAGGGCCGAACAAAACGAAAATATAGAGCATTATTTAAGTTTCGGGTCTAAAATACCCTTGCGCCAGTCCTCACGGGTTTAGGTGAAGATGATGCTTTGATTGAATGTAATCTGCAGACTTGATTTGTATTTTACCATGCAAAAGTCAGAGAATAACGGTGATATTAATAATAACCAAACAGATAATTTGCTACTTCTGGAGAAAAAAGACCACTACAGCGTGGATTAAGGAAACAAAGAAGGATATTCTCATAGTTGTAATTGTAAAACAGAAATAAATTTAGGAACATAGTGAAAAATTTGGAAGGTGTTCCAGCTGCAGAAAAACCTAGAAGACCTGAAGAGCTTGGACAGAAGAACAGCAGAAGCAAGCAAGCGAACGTATGAAGGAGTAAGCTACTGGGCACAAAGAAAACTCCGCACGAGGAAAACGATCTCTTTTCAAAGGCATGCTCACTGACAGCTTCAGGAAAAGGCGATTGAAGTTCTACGGCCACATTCTCAGAATGAACAATAACAGGCTGACCAAAAGGATTGTCAACCATGTTCTCTCAATGAATTTCAGAAACAACTGGCTTTAGTGAAGTAGAAAAGGACCTTCAAGAAATTTGCATTTATAGAGGGAATTTTACAAGATCGACTCCAGTTAAGAACACTAATCAACAATCATCGTTTCTCTGAGAAAATTATTACCTGGACCAAGAAATCATGGATGGATGAACGGAGGAAAATTTTCAGAGCCCATATGAAGAGATTTGGGAGAAGAACAAGTAGTTCCGTGAAGAACTATACAGACTATTTTCATATATCCTACTTATGTTAATTGCCACTATCAACACACAAAATTTCAGTTAGATTGCTGTAATAGATTCGTAGATATTGAGAACCGACTAAATATTTCGGATGGTCACCATGTTGGATTTTATATATGTAGGTCCTAGAGTAATGTAATGTTACATGAAGATTATTGTGTACGTGTAGCATTCAAACTTCAATCGCATGATTAGGACACAAGAAGTAACAAGGAGATTTTAAAATTTCGCACAGCTGCCATCTTGTGGTTATAGAAACAATTGAAATAAATTAGATGCCAGTGGATTAACATTCGTATAAGGATTTACTGCACCAAGTTTCACTGCACTCGGATGGTTAAATTGCGAGAAACGTCCATGTGAATATTTATATTTCGCGTCGCCGCCATGTTGGATTTGTGATCACCAGGATATTTAAAGTTCTATAGGTGAGCTTATGTTCATAGCCCCTATGAACATTAACAAATTAGTTTGATTGTTATAATAGATTTGTAGATATTCAGAGCCGTCTAAATATTTCGGATGGTCACCATGTTGGATTGTTAAATGTATAGTCCATAGAGTCATGTACCATTAAAGGAAAATTATTGCGTAGGTTCATTATTCAAACTTTCACTTCGATCGCATGTCTACATCACAATAAATAAAATCTTAATTTTAAAATTCGCACAACCGCCATCTTGAAGTTAGGTAAACAATTGAACTAAATTAGATACCAGTGCATTACAATGTATATAAACATTTCCTGTACCAGATTTCATTGCGTTTGGAACATTAATTCGCGAGAAAGGTCTATTTAAAATTTTCAAATTCGCTTGGCCGCCATGTTCGGTTTGTAGTTAACCGGTTTTTGAAAGTCTTATAGATGAACTTTCAGTAGTGACCTTTATCTTCGTACAAAATTTCAGGGTAATAACGCTAATAGTTTCAGAGATATAGAATGCCGGTGAAATATTTCGCACATCCGCCATCTTTTGTTTATGTAAACAATTGAACAATGTTAGATGTCGGTGCATTACAATGTGTATAAACATACACTGTACCACGTTGTATTGCGTTTGGTTGGTTAAATCGCGAGAAACGTCTATTTAAAAGTCGCAAATTCGCGTAGCCGCCATGTTGGTTTTGTAGTTATTAGTTTTTCAAAAGTTACATAGGTGTACTTCTAGTAGTTCCCTTTATTACCGTGAAAAATTCCAGGGAGATATCGGGAATAGTTTCGGAGATATTGAATGCTGGTGAAATATTTCGCACAGCCGCCATGTTGGATTGGTGAGACGTAACAGAATTTGAAGGGCACGGTCGAGGTCGCCCGGAATAGTGCTATGAACTTACCGAGTTTCATTGAAATCTCTCCAGCCGTTTAGATTTCATTAGGGGGGGGGGCACACACACACACACCTCTCTCTCACACACACACACACACAGACACGCACACGCACACACACTCACGGACAAAAGGTGATCTCATAAGCCTATTTTTTCAAAATTGAAAATAGGCTAAAAATACATCAATAGCAAAATAAGTTCTATCGCATTCCACATATGGGCGTAATAACGTAAATAATGATAATAACAATAATAATAATAATCGAGAAACACGAGAGGAAAATTCTCAGAAAAATCCTAGGATCAAAGTTTGAAAATGGAATTTGGACGAAAAAGTAACCACATGAAATTTTTCAATCCGCAGAAAAAATCACAGATACTATCAGAAAACGACGATTAAAATTCTACGGACCTGCACAGAATGGAAAACGACTGGCTGACAAAGAGAATTCTAAATCTAGCCCTAACCCTGGAAATCCGCAACAATTGGTTAGCAGAAATACATGAAGATCTACGAGAAATGGGTATTGCTGAGAAAATAATTCCAGATAGAGTAAAATTTAGAAACAAACATAAATTTACAGAGAAACCTAAAAGGAAAAATACAGGCCGGAAAGCAGAAAGGAACACAGTGAACGAATGAAGAGATATTGGGAAGAAAAGAAGAAGGAACATTGTGCAAAATAAGTTCAAGCGCGCTCCGTAGTTGGGCATAACGATTAAAAAAAAAAAAGATATATAAGAAAGGATATGAAGGAAGTTGGGGTCAGTCCAAATGAGATCTGGAATAGAGAGGTGTTTCGAGGTACGATTGATGCATTCAAGGGGTTCCAGGAAAAGCAAAGGAGAAGAGCCAAGAACATCTGGTCGGAAGAAATTAAGAGAATCCACAGTGAAAGGATGAAGAGTTTCTGAGAGTAGAAAATAGGACTAACCAGCAAGTCAATTGTTTCCCGTGGTCCAAAGTAGGCCAAAAACGAACAAAGAATAGTAATAATAATAATAATAATAATAATAATAATAATAATAATAATAATAATAATAATAATAATAATAATAAAGTGTCGCATAATAATGCTGTTCTTGGGCAATCAGGCCTGAAGGAGTGAGGGAAAAGTGTAACGCTACTACTGAATGCCGTCAAAATAAAATAAAAGTAATAATTATAGTATAGGTTTAAAGCAGGGCGCCGGGCCACAATGAAGTGAACTAGCATACGCAGTCGGTTATTGTGTTAACACCATGCTATTAGATAAAACTCCGTATCTATCATAAATGCCCCATTGTTACGTCAGAGGAAATGCAATATGTAAGTTTTCTTCGCTGGCCTGTATTATCAGCCACTTATCGCGACTTATCGCGACTTATCGCGAACTGCAGTTTATTTGAACTGGCTGAGTTTCCCAACACAACGTGGACGTTCCAAACAATCTTAAATGACATTTATACAGGGTGTCTTTTATGTACCTTTGGAGAATGATAGGTCGTATAGGGGACGGGTATAGAAGTAATTTGAGATATGGAACTTGGGGTCGGAGCGGCCTCCTTAACCCCTAAAATAAGGGTCGATTCAGACCCTCCACCCCGTAAGTTAGGCAATCGACCCAAGCCTCTATTGATCAGGGGCCGATAACCTAGATGTTAGGCCCCTTAAAACAACAATTATCATCATCATCATCATCCAAGCCTCTATTACCTCTCTCAATCCTTTAACTCTTGGCAAGATTCTTGTTACCATGTGGCGCTGGCGTATTGGATAGCGTTGCTGTGCAAAATGCCGGTAGTCCCGGGTTCGATTCCGGGTTTGGTAACTTTTTTTAAAATGTTATTTGTCGTATTGTAGTCACATGATTTAATTTACCGAAGGTATCAGGCTTACAAAACTTACACCTAAAATAACATTTAAAAAATTGCTCAAGCCCGGAATCGAACCCGGGACTATCGGCCTTTCGCACAGCAACGCTATCCGTTACGCCAGCACCACATGGTGAAATGTATCTTGCCAAGAGTTAAAAGATTGAGAGAGGTAATAGAGGCTTGGGTCGGTTGCCTAACTTACAGGGTGGAATGCCTTAATCAACCCTTATTTTAGGGGTTAAGGAGGCCGCTCCGACCCCAAGTTCCCCATCTCAAATTACTTCTATACCCTTCCCCTACACGACCTATCATTCTCCAAAGGTACATAAAAGACACCCTGTATATAAAATCGGAATTTAAAGTACTATATTAAGGGTTTGTTTTTGTTGTTAATTCGTTTTAGAGGCCGAAATTTTATGCTTTTCAGTCGGTCAACATGATTGCCGTGTACTTGGTGTAGCCCACTTGTCTGAAAACGTTTGTTACTATAGTGGCTATCTCTGGAGGTGTAACGCTCATGGCTACGCCACGTGGCGTACTGAATTATTGTGACAATCTCACTTCTTCTTCTTCTTTATGTGCCGTCTCCGCGTTGAAGATTGGCGATCATCATTGCAATCCTTTCTCTCGACGTTGCCGTTCGGAACAGAGCTGCTGAGTCAAGTTCAAACCACTCCCGCAAATTCTTAAGCCAGGAGATCCTCCTCCTCCCCGGTCTGCGCAGTCCTTCAATGTTGCCTTCCATGATTAGCTGCTGAGTCGGTACCTGTTATTTTGAATCACGTGACCAAAATATTGTAGCTTCTGTCGCTTGATGTTGTAGAGCACCCCCATCTCCTTACCCATCCGATCCAGCACCTCGGTGTTTCTCACCTTGTCGGTCCACGATATACGAAGCATGCGACGATACAGCCACATTTCAAATGCTTCCAACGTCTTCTCCAAGGTTTTAGTCGGTCGATACAAGAGTGCTCAAGTGCGACTATTTTATTTCCCTATTATCTGAAGAACTGTTGCATGAATGATTTATACATTAACACACTTCTCTAACAAACTGTTCAGTCAGCAAAGCCAGCGCGCCCTGTTCACTAACTGAAGTAACTGAATCCCACATATATTTATGAATATTTATGTTAAAACATATAATAAAGTAAACGATGTAAACGAAATTAAAGGTATTATCAACTCACTTAAAAATAATAAAGTCTCAGGCGAAAATGGAATAATTGCAGAAATGTGGAAGCTTGTAGATGATGAATTTTTAATAGCGACGACAAATCTATTTCAGAAAATTTGGATTGAGGAAGCAATTCTAGAAGACTGGTTAATCACCTTAATTCATCCACTACATAAAAAAGGCTCAAAAATTGATGTCAATAGTTATAGGGGGATCTCATTGTTGTCTGTCACATATAACATATTTGCCAAATTACATCTAAACAGACTTGAACCACAGATCGAACCACAGCTTGGCGAGTTCCAAGGTGGTTTCAGAAGGAATAGATCGTGTGCAGAACAAATTCTTATTTTAAAATTGATATTAAAATATTACAACAACAGGCCAAAGAATATCTTTATCTCATTCGTTGATTTTCAGAAAGCGTATGATTCAGTGGATAGGGATACTGTTTTTGACACATTGAAGGAATACGAAGTTGATCAAAAAACCATAAATTTAATAAAACTTACATTAACTAATACGATTTCCAGAGTCAAATTTTTAAATGAAGTTAGAGAGCCCTTTGAGGTAAAAACTGGGCTAAGACAAGGGGACAGTCTATCACCACTGCTTTTCAATTTGGTCTTGGATAAAGTCATGAGGACGTTTTGGGAGAAGAACGATTCAAGTGCTAAAATTGGTACAAAGAATCAGAACCTCAAAGTCAAAGGTTTAGCATTTGCTGACGACGTAGCGTTGTTTGCTGAATCAGAACAAGAAGCTATTAACCAAATTGATCAGTTAAAAGAAACGGCGGAAAGAGCGGGCTTACAGATTTCGTTGGTAAAAGCAGAGATGATGACAAGTGATCAGAAATACACAAAGAAAATGATAAAAACAAATTATGGGAGCATCAGGGTCGCTGACCGATTTAAATATCTTGGAGAAATAATTAGTAGCAATGGGACGGATAAATTGGCAATGGAGAGCAAAAAAGGGAAATTGGAAAGATTAAATTTTTGTACAAAAAATATATACAATAAAAAGAACCAGTCTATCAATGCAAAATTACGACATTTTAATACAGTTATTAGACCAGTCACCTTGTACGGCATGTAAACTACAAATATAACCGGAATGGAGAATTTTCTTAAGATAGAAAGAAGAATTTTAAGAAGGATTTATGGTCCTAGGAAAACACAGGAAGGTTATAGACTGAGATCCAATGCAGAAATTTATAGTAAAATCGATAACCTTGAAGTGATGATCAGAAAACGGCGACTTCAGTTCTACGGAGATATGGTCCACATGGATTGCTCAAGGTTAAACAAACAAATTTTTGATAAAATCTGGAACTATAAAGGGCAAGGAAATGAAAGAAGAACTTCAAAAATTCAAAATTACTAAACAAGATTGTCTAAATCGAATAGAGTACAGAAAAAAATATGTTTGGCCTCAAAATTCTTGTCGGGGAGAAGAAGAATATCAACAGAGGAGAATGGACTGCTGAAAGAAGAGCTGCGCAGTCGACCAGGATGAAAGACTTCTGGAAGAGAAAGAAGGAAACTAGACCTATAAAGAAGTGATATTTGCGTGGTCCTTGTTGGCCTGTCCGCGGTATATATATATAAAGTTATAATTATCGTCGAACATAAACAGTCGTATGCAACTCGCCTATAACTTAATGGTAATTAAGACACTCGTATGCAAATTATAAAACTCGCTACGATCGTTTTATAAACATACTCGTGTCTTAATTATTGCCATTATAGGCTCGTTGCATAATGTACTATTATATACGACTCAGAGGGATCATTTGTGTTATTCACTAATACCTTTATGAGGATTGCAAAATATTTGCTAGGTAACAACAAAACACAACTCTTATACACTCCCTCCGGTGTGGCACATTCATAAAAGTTAATCTTGACTCCAGGCGTGCTTTCAATCAAAAATATTGTTGAAAATAATATCTGAATATTTCGGACATTTTGTTCGTCAGGTTTTGTGCACATTCATTAGGTTGGTTGGTTCATCAGTTTAGGGGCTTTGACAACGCGGTCATGTAGCCCCGTGTACTTTGGGTGTGTGTAAAATCTGTCTGATAACCGGTGTTAATTTGTGATGGCTGTATTAGTGTGTGTTATCTGTTTTTAATTCAAGTAAGGACTGCAGACATTCAATTTTCAAGTAGTTCCTACTTATACTACCAAACGCCACCGTCAATGACAACTAGTTCTGAACTTGGTTAATAGATGCCACCGCAGTCGGATCCTGGCGAAGAACGTTGGAACCTAAGAGCGTTAGTCAAATATAACTTATAATTTAGCTTCACACAAGTGTAATTAGTGGAAGGTCTTTTACATGCCATACATAATAAACAAAGTTTTTATGGTTCCGCCTAGTCAATACTAGTAGCAAGTCAAAAATGCCATACATCTTTGACATGGGACCGCCGGCTTTACTTCACCTCCGAAAGAAGGTATACTGAAGGATTTTAACGCTCTTAAAAAATCCGACGACTTCGGCCGGGTTTGAACCCGCGACCTTGGGAATAGAAGCTCAGCATAATACCAACTACGCCACCGAAGCCGGCACTCACATTCATTAGGGAAAAGAATTTTGTTTGATTCGTACCTTTTCATATGTGTGTGAAAGTTACCAACATTATGCTCATTATAGCTGAAAGATGCCAGTGCCATTTTACAATACTATTCCAGTCCACAGAGGTCCAACGCATAACACAAGAAAACTTACCCTTCACTTAAGCTATTTGACTGACAGTCGTGATTGTACTTCATTGCGAACGTATTTTTGAGCACGAAGTATAAAATGGTTTTTATGCGCATTCGTCGCAATGAAAAGCTTTTTCTGTTATTTTTCTTGCTCATTTTAGGAGCGACGTCGTAGTCATATAGCCCCGTGTACTTGAGTGTGTTAGGAATTTGTGAAAATCTGTGTTATTATGATGACTGTTCTAGTGTGTGCAAATTGGGGAAATGATTAGGAAGGAGGAGGTCTTGACCTAAGGAGGTTACTATTCAAGATTTTGCCTGGATTAGAAGTGGGAAACCACGGAAAACCACTACCAGGATGGCTGAGGTGGGAATCAAACCCTCCTCTTCTCAATTTTGCCTCACGAGGCTGAGTGTACCCCGTTCCAGCCATCACGCCAGAATTAAAATTCATAGGAGCGAGAAGCGCCAGCCAAGAATGCTAGCCGCTTCACCACGAGGTGGTGCCCAATCGGAAAACATTTTCATACCTATATAACAAGTTCTTGTTCTTCAAATCCTTCTCTACAAAGTGGTCTAAGCATACAATATGAGTTCAGATGTACATTTCCAACTCCGACCACTAGGAGATGCTGGGGAGCGCTGTCGTTTTGGCGGGAAGTTTCCGCTATTATTTTTATATGCTAATTGCTAAAGATTCCTCTCCGCACAAATGCACTCTCTACCATTCCATTTCAGTACGTCATCAAGCCAGCTCTTCGTCTGCGAATAGCCAAATGCGTGTATGTATAAATAAATAAAGAATAAAATTTGCTAAATTGTAATGTAGGCTATAAGCATTCCGTTTTAAAGGAAAACTCAAATATCAGTGTAAAGGTAGGATACTTGATTACAACGAATTCCTTCTTAGATTTCCTCATTTCTTGGGAATTTGAATTACGATTTCGGTTCACTTTGTTGTTTGTTATTACAGACGTATATGGCACAAATTATCCCAATAGCATCCATTACAATTGGATAATTAAATCATCTACAGGTCGATATGTCTGACGATGTTTGGTTGTAAATCAGCTGATCCTTTCAGATGTACTTTTCCAACTCCGACCACTAGGAGGTGCTGGGGAGCGCTGTCGTTTTGGCGGGAAGTTTCCGCTATTATTTTTATATGCTAATTGCTAAAGATTCCTCTCCGCACAAATGCACTCTCAAAATAAAGTTCTCACTGCAACCGAATGGTTGGGAAATTAATTAAAAATTGAATTATAGTAGGCTTATAATGGTGAACAATAAACATGGTATTAAATGATTCCCGTAGAAGTTAAAGAAAATATTAATTAACACAATTTAATGTGAAACAAAATCCTGTGCCACGACTAACTAAGGGTTAAAATTTAATCGACAACGTTTAATCGAGACATCACAAAAACATCCTTGATCGTGATCCCTAGTAATTATCGTACACGATCCATAACGGACACAGTCAGGCAGTTAATATTGTTGTTGCTTTGGCTCTTTAGGGTGGTGTCAACTGAAGAGTTGAGGAAAGCAGTTCCATGTCTTAATATGTTCCTACAACACAAACTAGGGTACCTTGCCAGTTCCGTATCTAATAAATGCGATTCCAGCATTCGGAACTTTCCGTCCTGCTCTTGTGTTATCGCTAAATGCTAGTCAAGTGGCGGTGATCGATCACTCTCCGCCCGCCCCACGGGCAAGCAAAGGCCCTCACTGTATATTGCGCGTAAATTATTTTCACAAAAAGGCAACACTGAAAATTGGCTTCAAAGTTCTCTATACTACTTATTTCGGCCATTTTAGGCAACCTCTGCAACTCTAGTGATAATTAGCTTATATTATCTGCTAATCTTTGTTATAGAACACACGTCTAGAACATACATTGTGACAGAAATGACCCAGTAGTCATGAGATGTCTGAACCTGATATCAAACACATTGAAATCATTTTTCTAGGAAGGAACGTCTCATAATCAAGTGTGTGCTACCTATTTTTTATGACTCCATGGCGTATCTCCGTGTCTAATCTGAACAGCATTATGACTCCCCCGCTTTGCTATTAAATGCGGTGAGTCAGTGATAAGCTGATCATAAGAATTTCTTCTTTTATTGCGTTCTACCATCCTACTTACGTACACGCGTAGGCTACTGTAGAGAGATTCAACTCAATGAAAGGTAAAAGACTGGGCTATTAAGAGGAAATTTCCAAACTTGGCCTTACTAACAAATGAACGCCGTTACTTCCTGTTCTGAGCTACATTCCTCCACTCCATCTCCGCAGGTGTAATATCCTGGTCAAAACATACAAAAAGATACTTCAAAATCAGGATCTCCCTATTCATGCTGATATACCTGCTGTTTGTCTACCCAGACTTCGCTCAAGACAGCTACGAGGCTTATCATTGAGAACATTGACATAGTTCATCACTGGTCTCATGATTGGATGATTTTTGCTCCACAGGAGTGCCAAGATATGCCATCTGTCACTTCTAAAGTACCTGGCTTTGATCTTCCTCGTCGGATGTGGTCGAAATTCAACCGGATCAGGACCAATTCTGGTGTTTGTGCGGACTCTTTGTTCAAGTGGAACAGTTTACCCTCTCCAAAGTGTGACTGTGGAGCCGATAGACAAACGGTGAAGCACATCAATCAGGACTGTCCTCTAAGATCCTATGGTGGCAACATATTGGATTTTCCCTCAGCGACTCCTGCATCTGTGGACTACATTTTGAATTTAGATATAAAATTATGAGACTATCTGTTCTCTTTTTTCTTTTTTTTCCTTTAATATTTCAATAAGATGTATTATGATGCACTGTAAGTGTGTACAATACCATGCGATAATTAAATAAATAAGTCGTGGACATCAATTTCCCACGCTCGGTGAAGTATTGCGTAACTGACATGTTGACCAGGTCAATAAAAATGAAAATCCACAACCTGCTTCCAGTCGACCGATCGGGTCAGGGAATGGAATGAATGAAGCCCCCATCTAGCCCTAGCGGCGAGGATATGAACTGTGCGGGCTTCCGAAGCCTGTCGCACTCCCCCGAGGCAATTATTAAATGAATGACAGATGAAATGAAATGACAGTGGAGAGTGTTGCTGGAATGAAATTTATGACAGGGAAAACCGGAGTACCCGGAGGAAAACCTCTCTGCCTCCACTTTGTCCATCACAAATCTCACATGGATTGACCGGGACTTGAACCACGGACCCAGCGGTGAGAGGCCGACGTGCTGCCGCCTAAGCCACGGAGGCTCGGACCAGGTCAATCTGTGTTGTTAATTCATTCTATTTTTTATTATCTACTGGCTATTGTACCCGGCGTTGCCCGGGAGGTGTCTTTGTATGTTACATGCCAATATATTTCGCAGTGTGTATTCATTTTTCCACTAAGTGAGTTTAGAACATAGTTCTCCTCGACTCTGATGTTACTCATGTGCAATATTAACTCACTGTAAACCTAGTCGAAAAGTACTGTGGAGTACACTAACGTAGCGGAGTAAAACGGGATGTATATAGCCAATTCCTCGAGAACTCAGTCTCACAATTACTTTCCTTATAGTGTTTATTTTTATTGAATGGGGTAATTAAGACGTATTATAGCAGTGTTCACATTGTTGTCTCTATTATTTTTCAAATGTAGCAATTACCTTCTTGATAGGAAATAATATTTAAATTGTTTAATGATTGAAAGATAATGTTATCATTGTAGAGTGAAATATACTTAGGCTACTGTATGGTTTCTAATCCCGCACAAATTACGTGAATAATGAGAAGTGACTTATTCCTGTACATAGGTCAGTGTGTAGCCTACTATAGCAGCATATTAAGGAACAGTATTGCTGTTGAAATAATTTACATGCATATTATCTCATCCACATCAAGTTAAATTAAGCAACGTATAGTGTCAAATATGATGCTTAGATTCTGAACACATTGAACTTCCTTAGCCTCTAAAGTATTTCATAAGATAAGAAATAAATTCCCCAAACTCAATCCTTAATAATCTCTAAAATGCTAAAGCGGAATCCAGAGTTATTAGAACATTAGGCTATTCAATAACTTTTGTCAGTAAGCACTAAAATGTCTAATATAGATACATAAACATAGGGGGAAAAAATTGTGAACAAATAGAATCAAACTATACAATGTCCAGTATTCTTATGGCAAAGAATCATTACTTAGTGTTTGGTTCTTATCAGTCAAAAAATATCGCATAATAATATATATTCGTAGTTTAATTACCGTAGGTTATTAACATATTATCAATTAAATTGATAATTTAACAACCGGTTCCATTACAAATTAGCATAGTCATAGAGCAGGATAAATACCAATTACAATATAACCCAAATAACAAAGGCAAATACTATTCATAGAACAATCTGCAATATCACGCAAAAGTTACCGTGTTTCTGATTTGTAATAAAAATTACAGCCTGTAGAAGTAAGCACTGTCAACCATAATGCAGCATAAAGACATTATGATTAATAATACATAAACGTCAACATATCAGTAGTAGAACACACCTTAACGGAGAGTATACAAAATCAATTCTAGTAGATATTACATACGATATATTGCACGTAATAGGCTACCTTTCGTCATAAGGTAAAGATTCAAAATCTTCCGTAACAGCAGCGGCATCACGAGTATAAAATTAGACCCAAAATGTCACATAGGTTTCGCTGCCCTAATAGGCTAAATATTTTTGTATTTCTTTCTTTCTTTCTTTCTTTCTTTCTTTCTTTCTTCCTTCGGCTTATCCCAATTAATTGGGGTCGCCGGAGTCAACCAGGCTCATTTGATTTTGGCTGGGGATTTAAGACCGGATGCCCTTCCTGACGCCACGTGATTTTTAGGATGAAAAATCCATCCAGCTGTCACCGGGTTCGATCTCCGGCTGCCCGGGTGAAAGACGAACAGCTAAGCCACTACGCCATCACGCTATTCCCCCGCCGTAAGAACTAAACATTAAATAAAATTATACATAAAATGCAAAAATCATTTAGACGACCACGTGTATTAGAGGATAACATTCTCAGCTTTCGCCTTGGAGGTCCAAGTTTGAATCCCGGCTGTGTCTAGAAATTTTTAATTCTGGTCTGAGAGCCGGAATGGGCTTCAGTGCGCCTCCCGAGACAAAACTTGGATTTTGTTTTCCGTGGTTTCCCACTTCTACTCGAAGCAAATACCGGGATATTTCCTAACTGAAGGCCGGAGCAAACTCCATTCCAATCCTCATTTAAATTACAAATACACACACTACTACAGCCATCATAGTAACACATGTTTTGAGAAAACTTCCATACACACTGAAGTTAACGGGGCTATATGATCATGATGTCGCAAAGCCTCTAAATTAATCAACAACAACAGAACACAGAACAACACACCCCCCATTGCAAATAAATGAATGAATGAATGAATGAATGAATGAATGAATGAATGAATCATTTAAACTCATTTAATCTTAATACTAAGTTTCGTGATGATATCTCCAGCTGTTGTAGACGTCATGCCGCATGCAGGGGTAGCCCATGCATTTCTTTCTTAATTTCAATTCCCTACAAAGACCCCCGTTAATAATATTTAAAAAAATGCGTAATTCGATTTTTATGGCGTTCAGATTCTTAATGTTTCTATCGTGGTTTGGATAGAAAATGGATTGCCATGGCCTCTTACAGAGATAGATGGAAACCTGGTGGTCATAGCTTGAGCTACTGATGCCGTGGAGAAAATGGAATGGCATGGCCTGTTACAGAGATACAGTAGATGGAAACATGGTGGTATCGTCTTCAGCTACTGTTGCCATTGAAACGACCAGAAGGAAGGAAGCTTTTAGTTTTACGTGACCGTTAATCATGCGATCATGAGTTACGGGACCTCGTTTTTACGTGGAATCCTAACCACAGGACATGGCATTTCACTTCGAAAATCTCATATGCATTGACCGGCCTTGCCATTCCTTCATAAGTTTAATTTCTGACTTTATTATTAGCCTTTGCTTGGTTGACAAAAGGCCGAAATCAGAAGAATGAGAGAGACTATCGAAAATTCAAGCAGCCAGCGGTTTCTTCTGGGTCCTGAACTATGTGTATACAAAATTGGGTAGAGATTGGTGGAACGGTGTGGATTTGTATAGAGAACAAATCCACATAACCACATACATTCATACATACATACATACAGACTTTCACGTTTATATATAAGATTTAGCGTATGACTTTTAGTGGCGGGAGTGTCCGAGGACATGTTCGGCTCGCCAGATTTTGTAGCTGCTTCTAAGCAGACACCCATGGGGTGAGCTACAAGTACCGTCGCATGTGGATGGGATGAAATGAATGAAGATGAATGAGACTGGGCAAGTTCAATTTCAAGTAGTTTCAAATTTGGCTACCAGATGCCACTGACACCACGCGACAAACGTTGGAACTCGACAGAGCGTTTCTAACGAAATACAACCTAGACATTTGTCTACACACTACCAATTGTAGTGGTTGGTTCCTTTTGATGCCAGAAATCTATGCCAGGGTCCGCTGGCTTTACTTCCCCTCCGAAGGAAGGCTTTTTACCCCTGGCACTACAGCCCATGCAGGGCCTAGGCCACTGCCCAGCCATTTGACCTACAGATATTGGGGCGACTCGTGGTCAGCGCATCGGGTCCCCTTGGTCATTATTCTTGGTTTTCGTGACCGGGGCGCTGCCTCACTGTCAGACAGCTACTCAATTGTCCTTACGAGGCTGAGTGCACCCCGTTCCAGTCCTCAAGTCAGTTTCTACACACTATAAAATGGATAAGTAGGACAGGTATCGCGCAGTTCGATACTCCTGTGGGGGTCCGGGCGGGGACACCAAGAACCCGCCGATGAGCCAGCTTGGTGTCCTAGGCGAAACCCCACACAAGACACGGCACAAACCTAGAAGAATTGCTGAGTTTTAATTCACCGGCCGTGAAAGCCAATATACCATCTTTTAGGACAGGATATATTTTAGATGCTAACTTCGTATAATCAATCCAGTCACTTCATCGGCTCAATGAATACTAGATCCGATATGGAACAAACCGGAATCGACTGAAAATACATTCTTAGGTGGGGTTTCTTTTCTTAGTGAAATACTAAGGGAAGAGAATTCTAAGCAGAAGCTTTATTTCATTGTTCACCAGCAAGAACGAAATATAGCATAATAAAGCAACACAGTTTCATGTAAGGGCCAATTAAGGATAATCATCTCATATCTCTTCAACAATGAGCTAGTGTAAGTGCATTGCCTCATGATCAATGAAGATAGTGCTCGGAATTAGATTTACGACGCTCACTTGTCTTGACTTGTCCAGGGTTCCTACTCTGGCTTTTCTGCAAGAACAGAGCAGCTATAAAGACTTATCTGATTTTTGAATCGGTCAATGAGCGAGTAGCCGACAGCTAGGAAAGCCTGATGCAGTGTAGTGATAGTATGTGTCTAGATGGTATCAAACCTTGACTGTTACTGTCCTATAATTACTTTCTTTCATCTTCTTGTACTTGTATTAGAGTGCGGATTAGGCCGAGGATTTTGCACACGACCACTTTAATCTATAATTATTGTAGCTTACTTTCAGTGACGCCATTAATTAGCTTGTTGTATCGCATAGATACGAAATTATTCTAATCAATAAAAGGAGAACAAAAAAGGGAAATTGGAAAGATTAAATTTTTGTACAAAAATATATACAATACAAAGAACCTGTCTATCAATGCAAAATTACGACATTTTAATACAGTTTTTAGACCAGTCATCTTGTACGGCATGGAAACTACAAATATAACCGGAATGGAGAATGTGCTCAAGATAGGAAGAATAATTTTAAGAAGGATTTATGGTCCTAGGAAAACACAGGAAGGTTATAGACTGAGATCCAATGCAGAAATTATAGTAAAATCGACAACCTTGAAGTGATGATCAGAAAACGGCGACTTCAGTTCTACGGACATATGGTCCACATGGATTGCTCAAGGTTAAACAAACAAATTTTTGATAAAATCTGGAACTATAAAGGGCAAGGAGGCTATGTAAAACAAATGAAAGAAGAACTTCAAACATTCAAAATTACTGAAGAAGATTGTCTAAATCGAATAGAGTACAGAAAAAAAAATGGCCTCAAAATTCTTGTCGGGGAGAAGAAGAATCTCAACAGAGGAGAATGGACTGCTGAAAGAAGAGCTGCGCAGTCGACCAGGATGAAAGACTTCTGGAAGAGAAAGAAGGAAACTAGACCTATAAAGAAGTGATATTTGCGTGGTCCTTGTTGGCCTGTCCGCGATGTCTATATATAAAAGGAACCTTATTGACTATCTAAAGTTCGCCGGCCTCTCACCGCTGGGTCCGTGGTTCAAATCCCGGTCACTCCATGTGAGATCTGTGCTGGACAAAACGGAGGCAGAGAGGTTTTTCTCCGGGTATTCCGGTTTTCCCTGTTAACATTTCATTCCAGCAACTCTCTCCACTATCATTTCATTTCATCTGTCATTCATCTAATCATTGCCCCAGAGGAGTGCGTCAGGCCTCGGCAGCCGGCACAGTTCATGTCCTCGCCGCTAGATGGGGGCTTCATTCATTCCATTCCTGACCCGGTCGGAGACTGGAACCAGGCTGTGGATTTTCATTTTCATTGACTATCTAAAGTTGTCATTTGTAGCTCTTCATTCGGTGAAGACGATTGTGCCCAATTAATGGGCGGGGTACAAGGTATAAATACGTAAATACACTTCTGGAAATAATTACATGTATTAGTTAATTTGTCACTATTAAATAGGGTAATTTAGGATAACGCGTTTCGACCCTCATGTGACCATCATCAGGCCCTCATCACTGTGTTAAAGTTTAAATTTTCACTAATGTAGATGCACTACTATCGTTCAGTAGTCAGTCGTTAGGTGATTATAATACGATTGTTTTGTCTTCAAGGTTTTGTGAATTACGTGAATTACATTCGAGAAAATTTAAACTTTAACACAGTGATCAGGATCGGATGATGGCCACACGGTCGAAACGCGTAATCCTAAATTACCCCATTTAATAGTGGCAATTAACTAATACATGTATTTTTTTCCAGGAGTGTATGATTATATTTATATCTTGTTAAAGAACCCATTTGAATTCAGTAGGCCGTGTTCATAATGGCAAAATTAATCTCGGGATTTTCCACCAACACAAAGTTCCTCCTTTCTCTATTAGAAAGCGCTGTAGTGTCAAGGAGCTTAAATATCCAACCTCCTTGACTTTCATAGTGCTTCAAGGAAAAACACAATATTCGACATGCAAGCTGCTCTCTGGGTGCAAACAACAAAGCTTGCACCCGGCAACCGAAGCAATTCGATATTATTATTATCCCGCACGTTCATTGGCCATAATCATGTTGACCGACTGGAGAGCTACACAAGACATTTTTGTACAGGCAACACTTAAAGAATGACTTCAAATCTCCACATTTATGAATCTCAGCACTTTAAAAAGGCATGAAAAATTATATATTTGTCCACGTCAGTCAGTAACTAGAAACTAGAACAAAATACCAGTACATGTTTCTGCTACAATGTACAGCTGGGTTTACTAATTATAATGTTGAAAATTAGTGCAAGTTGCGAACATATTAGCACATTACTTGCTTAAAAAGCGCACGGAAGTTAGGTCCCAGATGCAAATCAGAAAAGCCGAAGTGAACAGCGAAACTTCAAACACATATACTTTTCTCTCAAGTCTTAACTCTACACGATTCGATAGTTCGATGCTGGCAGAAGCTGGGGTGATAGGCTCGCTCAATTGCTCGCAAACTCGCTCCAAAGCTTGTAATTTAAATCTCCATTGACTGGAGGGTGTTGGAAGTATGAAAACGTAAAACCACTTATAGTGGGCGATGAATTAAGGATAGAGATACGCTGTCACGGACTCCTTTGTAGAACTTTCAATGCTGAACATTTCTTACACTCATAGTAGATAGATTGTTTTAACGGTTTACCCTGCGCAAGATTAAATGGTGCACGGACGGCAGGTTTTGTTTGACTCGATTCACTGAAATCGTTACTGCTCGGCTTTCTTTTGTCATAAATGAATGCTATTCGATAGATACCTTCATCGGGGAATCCTTTACAGAATGGTGAAAACCACATCAAAATCCATCCAGTGGTTCTCGAGATTACCCGTTACATCCAAGAATCATGGACTTTGCTTTACTCTATGCAGAGATCTACCTTTTCTAAATCGAAAGCTAAGTTGGAAAATAAAGAGAAAAGAAGAAACGGTTTCCTCTAGTGCTATTATGTTGAAGTGATGGAAGCCATTTTTAGAGCTGGCTAGTTCTATTATATAAAGCTTTTCAGTGGGTCAACACAAATTTTGCACAGTTACATTGGTCGGGAAAGCAAATATTGACACAACTTAATCTGAAAGAAATATTAGATAAGATATTTATCTCAAAAACTCGCTCTTATGTACCTAAAAGGAAGTGGGTGGTTGTACTTAATTGATAATTACACTAGGCGGAAAAATATGTATTTGGACACCCTAACTTGAAAATATAACCTAAACTTATTAAAAGAGTTTCTACCTTTAGTTGCTTTGATAAGAGATTTAGAACACTTCGATCGTCAGCTCCATATAGTTGCATGTCTTTGGTAATTAGTTTACTAAATAACGTCAAAAACTTCTCAATTCCATGGCGTTGGCTTACGCGCTAAATCGTGCACTACAACCGCAATAAGGAGTTGCGGATGCGGATTTCCCAAAATCAGAACTTCGAATTCCAGCGCTGACGGGGTCTATACTGAGTGTGGTTTTTCCGCACTTCCTCCAGGCAAATGCCGTGATAGTATCAATTTTAAGTCTCGGGGCATTTGAGAGATGACTTCACTGTTCCGCCCTTAAAACAACAATAACCAACCTCTCCGTAATATACAGCTACATACACACAGCTACAGTTATTTGTTGTAAATGCCTCGAAAATCTTGTTATACTGTATAATACGCTAAGGTACATGTTAGAAGGTGTGGTTTGTACCAAAATCTTCCCAATCGTCTCAGTAGTACAGGAAAATCTTGCATTTCTTGAAATGTCAACGGAAATATATTTATTTGTTTATAAAGTGCTTTCAAAACCGGCGTTAAAAATCCCTCAGTATGCCTTCCTTCGGAGGGGAAGTAAAGCCGGCGGTCCCATGTCATAGATTTATGGCATGTTAAAGAACCTTCCACTAATTACACCTGTGTGAAGCTAAATTGTTTAGGTTAAGAATGTAGGTCCCTACGTTCGTTGCCAAGAGCCGACTGCGGTGGCGTCTAGTAGCTAAGTTCTGAACTAGGCCTAGTATTCGTTGACGGTGGCGTTTGGCGGCAAAAGTAGGAACTATTTGATAAATTCAAAGTTGCAGTCCTTCCTTGATTTCAAGAACAGATACACACACTAATACAGCCATCATTAACACCGACCGGTTATCAGACAGATTTTACACACTCCCAAAGTACACGGGGCTACATGATCGCGTTGTCGCAGCCCCTAAACTAAGGATCCAACCAACCAAACAAATAAACAAGACGATAGCTCCTGGCAGAACTGTGTCGCGTACAGCCCGCCTAGCACTAGCACCGGGCGGGTTGTCTGTACACATGGGGTGCACACTACCCGATATGTTCTCGCACTGTCCGCTAGTATACAATAATTTCATACTGGGCGAAGTACGGCAGAGGAATGACAGGACTCAAAATCCTACATTCACTCAGAATAGGCTATCTGTGTAAATATCAAACCATGTTTCCATGATAAAATTACAGCATAGTAAGTTATATTTCTTAATAATTAAGTAGGTTAAAACAGTTTTGTAGACTATATAATTCTTCGTTAGTTTTTAGACTAATTAACTTAATGTCTGTTTATAAATTAAACTTGTACGTAGTGGCAGTACTGACAGCATTTCTAAAAAAAACATTTCATTTTGTAAAAGTCAAAATATTTACATAGAATTTTCTTTCAATTGGGGTTTAATGTCACCTTAGGCTATGATTTAATTTGATAGTTTTAGAGAGAGACTATCTCCTTCTTTCCCATTCTTCGAGGATCTGACACTAGGACTGGAGTGTAGTCACAGTCAGTTTCAGTCAGCAGTGAGTCTTTATTGAGACATGACATCATTTGTATAGACACTCGTATTAAGGCACTACCAGGTTACTGATCAGGCCGTGTGCGGTAGACCTCCCCGCAGTGCATACAAAGTGGAGACGTACGTACTGTGCTATCATCGGCATTGAACATTTGAGGTGTTCAGTTACGTAACTCATTAAAGCCGTTAAAAGGGGCTTTGAGATAACGACGGCTTTGATTTCCAAGCAGGTTAGGGCTTAGCATTTGTTGTTGTTGTTATTATTATATAGAATAGCTTTAGGCCACTAGTGTGTGTGTTTGTAATTTGGACTAGGATTTAGGTAGCAGGCAGTCATGGCCTTAATATGCACTATTCAGGCATTCGCCTGGAGTACAAGTGACAAACCACTGAAAAATCATCCCAACATGGCTGCGGAAACCATCTCTTCTCAATTTTGCGTCAAGAGGCTGACTGTACTCCATTCCAGCCCTGCAACCAAAATTACATTTTTTGGTAGAGCCACAAATCGAACCCGGACTCAAGGATGAAATCGAAGAATGCTAGCCACTGCACCAGGAAGTAGACATCATCATCACTACATCCGAATCAACAACAAAAATTACGAAAAATTCAACAACAATGGCAATGACAATAACAAAGAGGTTAGCGTACTACACCGTACATATCCGAGATTATTAAAGTCATTCATTACCTTTATGAATTTTAAAATTTATCTTTACAATAAATAAATAAATATATAATAAATTAATACATATTTCTCCAATTTCAAATAAATGATTCCATGTCCCGGTGGTTGAGAAACGTCGCTTATCAGAAGCTGAATATTCGGTACTCCATAAATTAATTTTATACACTTTTTTCTCTAGTTAGATTTAATAATGAACATTTTATATGATGTTTCGAATATAAATGTTAAATTTGCATTCGTATTACAACAAATTGCCTATAGGATAAGTAATGTAAGCCTAATACAAAGTACAATCGAAAATAGACATCTAGAATTTTTGATAACTCGAAGTAATTATTTCCCGAAAAAACTTCCTATATATTTACGTGTACTTTATTTTTCTTTAAGTCGAATTTCAATAACTGAAATTTGTGATATCTTGAAGCTTAGATTATATCTATGGTACTTAAGCTTGATCGCTATCTCGAATATTTAGTTATTTTTGTATTGCTACTTGTTTCATTGTTATAACTAGATTTAAAGGGTTGCTGGGAGGGATACCACCCATTCCAGCGTTTCCGTGGACGGTACGGGAGTAAAGAAATTCGTGTCCTAAGTCCAGAGCAATTCGGACTAACTCCGATTCTAATTCGAATTTTCCACCGATGACTGTAGTTGAGTCAACCATCTGCAACTTCTATAGCCTATGTTACTTCTTTAGATTGGCAAGCTACTTAGATAATGTAATAAATCTGCCATCATTACGAACATCCATTTTCATTACATACATTTAGACAATATACGTTGTATACCTTCATACAGTATTTTTGCGACCAGTATACCAGAAATATAGTAACATTTTTCATACGTATCTCTGTAACTCGAATTTTTGATAAGTCGATTTTATTTTGACATCCCATAATATATGGAGGTCCGACTGTAGTTTAATTCATCAAGGACGAACTTAAAATTATTACTGCACAGGAAGTATATTTAAATTATGGTTCTACGGTTCTGTGATGTAAAAAGATCCAAAATGAACTCACAATACTCGCTCGGAGGGTTGTGTAAGTTATAGATTAACACTGTGTTCCAAAAGTTGGCCGGCTCTCGATCACCAAGTGCTCGCCTGTGGAGTGTCTGTTGGCGAGAGCCCGTGAGTTCCAGGAAGTGCGGATAAACACAGCTATTCCTGGACGCAGTTACCCTATATGGGGAACACAGTTCGACACGGTTTATTTTTATTTACACATAACCCAGTGCGGGATGCTGTATTGTAGCGGCATATTTCTATATAAATTGTGAGGGCACGGCTTTAGACCCCCCAAGATCAACAGACATCTGCAGCTATATCCAAGACGTTCTTCCTGGAAGTGCAATACTTAACAAGTGATCAATTACAAGAAAACAGTTCTTAGCTGACAGACACTTTATACGGCTTTGTATGGTGACACCAAGGCTGAAAATGGTTTTTCTACGAAGTTCATTGGCCGTTGCTGCTTCTGACTGCTCATTTGCATTTGAGCAGATCACATGTTCTATATTCGATCGTGGGAATACTATACACCAGGATTCGTTTTCATATTTCTCAATTTATATCATGTCATGCACTGAGCTGGCTGAAAGTCTCGAGGAAACAGCAAAGGCCAGGAAATTGCTAGAGGAAGTACAGTACTTATAGTGAGATAAATTATCAGCACATTAGAATGGAAACTAAAATAGCCTGTAGGTAGAGGTGGTGATTTATAGCATTTTGAAATCAGAAATTTAGCTTATTGAGTTAAACATTTAGTATTTTGTAGCATTTATACATTTGCAATTTGGATTTTAGCGTATTTTGAAAAAAAAAAAAAATTGGGTTAAATTTGATAAACGAGTAATGTATTTTGAAATGCCATTCATGTGAAATTGAAATCACATTTGTAAAAGTGAGATAAAATACATGAAGTAAATTGTGTACATAATTTCAATTAATTAGGTTAAAGTAACACAGACGAAAATTGTTACAGCTAAAGCATTACACAGAAAAAAGATTACATTTATAATGATGCAAAATCAGAATAATACACAGATTATAAATCACACAAAATCAACTCAAGTCTTGTTTCAATATCTACCACAGCGGGCAAGTGCATGCACATTCATGAATCAATAACATTGTAGAAAGAGCTGCTTTTTTTTTTGCCAACGGCCTAGCCGTGTTGAAACACCGGTTCCCATGAGAACTCCGCAGTTAAGCAACATTAGGCGTAGTCGGAACTTGGTTGGTATGCTGGTTCTAGGCACTGCGCGCTGTTGGCCAACATAAGGAGGAGCGGAAAGGCCCTGGCCACCCTACCGCACGTAAACTCCGGCTGGGGGAAGCCTCTTCGGAGGCTCGGACCTGCTTTCGGGCAGAATAGCGTTTTTTTAAGAGCTGTTTTATAGACAATTTTGGTCTCACCATCTGAGCACTTGTTGACTTGATCTAGGCGAAGGACATGAAAGCGACGGGTGGGCAACGAGGAGAAGGAGGGATTACTTTCGTCATTCCAGACCGATGGTCAAGTCTTCATAAACATTTCAAGGGTATAAAAACTCTTCACAAAGTTTTCATAAGAACATAAAGAATAAAAAACTTTAAGTTAGAAGAATCGCGGATTTCGCATTTATGTAGCATTATGGTATAATTTTCGCATTCTAAGTCGATTTCGCATGTTTTCGCTTTCTCAAAACACATTAAAAGGTGGTTTATATGTCATGAAAAGTGAAAATATAAGAGTGCAAGCCTTTATGCCTTTGTCTCTTTTGTGAAAAAACACCATCCCTACCTATAGGTTATACATAAGTTATTCACCTTTCGAATCTGCTTTGTATTATATTGTTATTGTTTAAAGGGGCGGAACTGCTTTGCATTAACCTTCAAAGGAATCAGAATAATCTCATTTTTGATAAGTTATGGTTAACAATTAATAACTATAAATAGCTTTGAAGCCATTTTTAATGTTGCCTTATTGACAATTAATAGTGTAGTATTAAGTCGGTCAACACAAAAATTACTGGAATATGTGAAAAATAACCTGAAATAAATTACATGTGGTTGGTGCAGATTATTGAAGAGGAAGAAGAAGAAGAAGAAGAAGAAGAAGAAGAAGAAAACAGTCCGCAACAATATAACAGTAACCTATAACAATAACGGACTGAAGAAAAAGAAAATAGTCCACAACAATTTATAGACTGTAAATCTTAATCACATGTAATTTATTTCAGGTTATTTTTCACATATTCCAGTAATTGGCATGATTTTTGTGTTGACCGACTGAAAACCATAATATTAACTTTCAGTCTGCCAACAAAATGCGGTCAATTACAAGAAAATACCTCTCATCTCATATATAAGTTTCTTTATATGGCTTCGTATGGTGACACTAAGTCTCAGGCTGGCTTTCATGGCTTTCCTTCGAAAAACATTGACCGTTACTGCCTATAACTGCGCATTTGCTTCTGAACAGATCATAACACGTTCTACATGAGATCCATATAGTAGAAGTGTGTTGTGACATACCCACGTCAGGAAGGCACCCACCTTCATTTTAATGTGCTGATAATTTCAATTGTCAGTCAATTGTTAATTACACAACACTGAAAAACGTCTTGAGAGCTTTCTAGCTACTATACGTTTAACGTGGACAATTGTACGACAGTTAGTTACCATGGCAATAAGTGTTCGTCATCAAAGCCTCCAATATGGTTACCATGTCAACAAGTGTTCGACATCTAAGCCTCCTATATGGTTACCATGGCAACAAGTGTTCGTCATCTAAGCCTTCAATATGGTTACCATGGCAACTAGTGTTCGTCACCTAAGCCTACTATATGGGTACCATGGCAAAAAGTGTTCGTCACCTAAGCTTCCTATATGCGTACCATGGCAACACGTGTTCGTCATCTAAGCCTCCTATATGGGTACCATGGCAACTAGTGTTCGTCACCTAAGTCTCCTATATGGGTACCATGGCAATAAGTGTTCGTCATCTAAGCCTCCAATATGGTTACCATGGCAATAAGTGTTCGTCATCAAAACCTCCAATATGGTTATCATGGTAACAAGTGTTCGTCATCAAAACCTCCAATATGGTTATCATGGTAACAAGTGTCCGTCATCTCAGCCTCCTATATGGTTACCATGGCAACAAGTGTTCGTCATCTCAGCCTCCTATATGGTTACCATGGCAACAAGTGCTCGTCATCTAAGCCTCCAATATGGTTACCAACTCAACTCATATTCATCGTCTAAACATCCCTTATGGTTACCAAGGAAACTCTTATTCATCATCTAAGCATCCCATATGGTTACCAAAGCAACAAGTATTCATCATCTAGGCTTAAAAGACATATGTATGATTCCATGTTTCTCAGTTTGGTGGAGGAACTTCAATGATTGTCCGGGGGGAGGGGCTTCACTCTGGTAACAATCCGGGGTTTCACTTAGGCCTATCAAATAGCGTCACATTTTAATTGAAGGCTATAGAGGTCACGTACAAAATAAGTTAGTGGGTAATTATCTTTGCTGAAGAGATGCGAGTCCTTACACGAGGGAGCATTTTAGTAATGAGGGTAGCGCAGCAACAGTCATACATCGCTTCAAATATTCAACACCCTTCATTATTCTAGCGCCAGGGCGCAGTCTGTAGAGATGAGGAGAGAGACTCTTACGTACATTTTCGTCTCATATGACCGTTTACTAGGCCACTCAGCCATTGCCTATGGATCACTAACAATGACAATACACTTAGCTGTACAGGGCCACTGAAGGAAAGGTAGGACTATAAAATAATAACAATAATAATAATAATAATAATAATAATAATAATAATAATAATAATAACCTACATTTTTTACTTGACACTGTCTTGCCTTTCATGGTCCAGTGTAGTCTGCAAGCCACTAATTGCGAACAAGCCAGCTCCGTGATCCCCTATTAGCAGTTAGCACTGCGGCCTCCTCTGCTTCTACAACTCTCACTTTGAAATCGTTCAACACTGAATCTAACCATCGCCTCCTAAGTCTACCTCTGTTTCTCGTGCCCTCTATAGCCGAACTCATTAATCTCTTAGGTAATATCTCCTTGTCCATTCTCTTCACATGGCAGCATTATCTGAGTCGGCTCACACGAGCAGCTTCATTTAGTGTGTCATTTCTAACTTAGCCTTTATCTTTCCATTACGTATACCTTCCTGCCATTGCTCCATTTGTCCCATGAATCACTTGTGCTATTGATAATAATAATAATAATAATAATAATAATAATAATAATAATAATAATAATAATAATAATAATAATAATTATAATAATAGTAATAATAATAATAATGAAAATGAAAATCCACAGCCTGCTTCCAGTCGACCGACCGGGTCAGGGATTGGAATGAATGAAGCCCCATCTAGCGGAACGGATATGAACTGTGCCGGCTGCCGAAGCCTGTCGCACTCCCCTGGGGCAATGATTACATGAATGACAGATGAATGAAATGATAGTGGAGAGTGTTGCTGGAATGACATTGTTGACAGGGAAAACCAGAGTACCTGGAGAAAAGCCTGTCTGTCTCCGTTTTGTCCAGCACAAATCTGACCACGGACCCAGCGGTGAGAGGCCGGCGTGCTGCCGCCTAAGCCACGGAGGCTTAAAATAATAATAATAATAATGTTATTAAAAATAACAATGAAAATTGGTCTCTGTAGATCTTTGAATCTGACACCCGTAAACGACCTGCACGTCGTTCCCGAGCCAAGAGAATTAATCATCCGTAGTTAAAATCTCGCGAACAGGCCAGGAATCAAACCCTGGGTCCTAAGCTGTAGGCTGACTGACTGAGAACATGGGTTGAAATGCGTCATCGGATATCTAGGTATAGCTTAATCGGTGCCAGGAGAAAACACGAGTTGGACTTGAAAAGTGGATATGAATGATGAAAGATAGGGACCCGTCAGGATTTGTAGGGCACATATTGGAATCACGCGTTCTCGTTTCATGTCCCACAAGTATTGAAAGTCTGGAGGAAAATGTGTAGCCATGTAACGCACATACAGTTTGGATACAATCTCAGTCAGCCGATACAATGTGACTAAGAATTAGGTCTATTTTACGTGAGAATCTTAGAAATGACAGAGCTCATGGGAATTGAACTTGAGAAACGTTGCCAAAAACGTGATTCTGTAAGATGTGGTCAGATGTAGCAGGGGGTTCACCTATGAATTAATAATGTAGGCTACTGTAGGATGTCCCTAGCTGCTGGAGACTCAAGGGAGAGAGTGAGATTCTGGGCCTGTAGACGAAAGAAATCTTCCATTCGGGAAAAGTAAAGACAACTTTGAAGCCATTTTTAAGTATTGCCTTATTTACAATTAATGTTTTAACTTTCAGTCGGTCGACACAATATAATTCCAATTACTGGAATATGTGAAAACGAAAACTGAAATAAATTAGATGTGATGACAATATAGCCTACCAGTAAAGCCCTGCGCGGATGCAGATACCCACGGATATCCGCAACATTTTTCGCCGTGCGGATATAGTTTGCATGGCGGTGCGGATAGCGGGTAAGTTGCCGATAATATTAAGAGTAAATTTGCGGATAGATTTTAGAATACAATAGGCCTATTGAACAGGATTTTTTTCTTAATAATTTTAGTTTTTGCTAAGATCTGCGTCTTTCACGTTTCTTGTTATTTCCCTATTTGTTTTCGCTTGGATCGTATAAGAATAGTAGAGAAGTGAGAGAAGCCAAATCATGAGAATACCCTCAATTAGTGTTGACTTGTGCCGAAAAAATAGTCCTTGATACCTGCGTGAGTATATCCGACGACTAAGTAGCCACCCGGTGTTTCACATAGCGTTACTTAGAGGGACAAAACTCAGCCATCATTGTCTTGCGATTCACACATAGCCTAGGGGGACAAATTTCTCCTCAAATGTCTAAATGTTCTGCTTTAATAATTTATTTAATAAAAGAAAAATATTATTGTAATGTCAGCGAATTTTAATAACAAACGTGCGGATACGGATAAAAGTTATGCGGATGCGGGGCGGATGCGGATAACATTCGTGCAGATGCGGGACGGATGCGGATAACGTTTCGTTTATCCGCGCAGGGCTCTATCTACCAGGTGAATCAGCTGCCCCAAATAATATTGTTTTATGCAGCCCAACTAGCGCGTGTTCTCAGGTAGGTCAATATTTCTCTGCTTGCATCCCGTATGGTACTATTAATTTTCCCTCAATGTCACTACAGACTAATAGGAGGGGAAAATAATAGTGTTCAGTATCGTTTGCGGGATATGCATGCAGTGCAATACGGGATGCAAGCAGAGAAATATCGACCTTCCTGACAACAAGCGCTAGTTGGCCTGCATAAAACAATATTATTAGGGGCCGCTGATTCACCTGCTATATTGTTTAGGGCTATTGGAAAAGGTGAAAACTAAGGGTTGACATGTTTTGTTCGTCAAGCGAGCATCCTCAAATCCTAATTAACAAACCAAATGGCTCTACAAAACATTACCAAACCTGCAGTGACAGTCTCTGCCCTCCAAAATAATAAAATAAGAACTTTTCGGAAACTGAGTAAGAGAAGTAATTATTACTAATAAATATTAATATTATAATATAATATTAATAAATATTATTATATATGTTAACTAGCAAACCAGTATCTTTATCGGTTTACACTACCTAAGTTTAAAAGGTGCATGGACGGCAGGTCCCAGACGCAATTCAGAAAAGCTTATGTGAACAGCAAACCTCCAAACACACACACTCTTCTCTGAGGTCTTAACACGACACGAATAAACAGTTTGATGCTAGCCGAAGCTGGGGTGATAGGCTCGCTCGCTAGTCGAAAACTCGTTCCGAAGCTAGAAATTTATTTTTCCACCGAATGGAGATTGTTGGAAGATATGAAAACATAAAACCACTTCTGGTGAGCGATTTATTAAACATAGAGATATTCTATCGCGGACTCGTTTTGTAGAACTTTTCATGCTGAATAATTATTACACTCATAGTGCAGTAGCCTATGTAGTTATTTTTAACGGTTTACCCAGCATAAGCTTAAAAGACGCACGGACGGCAGGTTTTTCATCGACTCAATTCAATTGTTACTGCTTGACTTCCATTGGATAAATAAATGAATGATTCTCTACAGAAACCTTCCTCGAGAAATCCTTTACAGAATGGCAAAATCCGCATCAAAATCCATCCAGTGGTTCTCTAGATTACCCGTTTCATCCGTGAATCGGGGACTTTGTTTTATACTACGTAGATATTTAGTTGCAGTAGTGGTTAAACTACCACAACCTAGTCAAGGTATGTGATCTGATGATGATCGCTTGACGTTCGAAACTGGTCATCCAAGTGTATTTATTATTCTCATGTATGTTTTTTCAATATTAGGGTACCACCCATTACAAATGGGTACAATCATGTTGACTGACTGAAAAACATTAAATTCTATAATTTAAGGCAACACTGAAAAATGGCTTCCAACACGATAATTTGATTAGAGTTAAAAGTGGGAAGCAACGGAAGGGCGACTGAGATGTTGAGTTCAAACTCAATGCAGTAGTTCTCCGAGTTTTGCCACGTGACTTTGCACATTAGTGCTCGTAGCTACCTCGGTCGGTACGTAACTATTTGATGGAAAATAAGCCTCTGAGGACTGATTGTTAAGATCATGCACCACTGTTAGCGAACAGTACAACCTCACTTACCAAGATCAGACTATGTGACACAACAAAGAAACATTTATGTCCCTCATCCGGTGATAGAGACATAACTGTTACGCTTGCAGGCACACTCATTATCCTAGCCTTGAACATAAAACTATTTCTGCAAGATATTGTGCATACGATGCGGCAATCGAGCGGAAGAAAATGTTCTGGCTACTTAGTGATGTCATCTTTGAGCATTGTTTACGATGGTACTACAGTCTATGCTAGATTGAGTAGCAGATACTGATAATTAGGGCTCGGATCGATATGCTCGATAAAATCTCCAGTTATGCTCGAAAACCATGCGTTTTATGCTTGATAGATATGCTCGAAAAAAACCGTTATATGCTCGATAGATATGCTCGAAAAACCCATTATATGCGGTTAAATATGCAGAATATGCTCGAAAAACACCGTTAAAAACTATAGAAAGGGAAGTTAAACGAAAAAAAAAAACAATAACATACCTTTTAGGTTATACGAGCTTTATTTTCAAATTGTATGTATGATACACTGCAATATACTCGCATTCAAGTTTTTCAAGTATATATAAGAGAAGTTTTCTTATGAAAGTTACAGTTTAAACGTTCATTTACAAAATGTTCAGAATTAGGCGATTCAATGAAGTAGATCTGCATTGATCTGAAAAACAAGATTTTTTTCTATGTTTTCAGTTTTGAATGATTTTCTTAACTCAGTCAATAAAAGTTTCAATGACGAGAACGACCTCACTAAAGGTTAAAAACCTGCGGTTCTATTATTCGCACCAGATAGGCTTTTCAATAATTATTTCTATTTTCAAACCTTAATAATGGTCAGGGCCCGAATTCGGGGGAGGGAATTCGAAGATTAACAAACTATTTAGACGAAAACCACAAGAATATGCATTTATATGCTTCTATTCTGAAATCCACGTTTTTATGCATTTATATGCTCGATAAATTTCAATTCTCTTGGTCCCAGAGAGGTGAAAATACCACTGAAAGGCTTATTTCAATGTGTACTATTCAGGAAAAAAATATGCAAATATGCTCGAATCCGAGCCCTACTGATAATTAATATAATATTAATAACCCTTATCACTACAGCCCTTGAAGGGTCTAGGCCCACCAAGCGACCACTTCCCATCCATTTGACCTGCAGTTATTGGGGTGACGCGTGGTCAGCGCATCGGGTCCCCTCGGTCGTTAATCTTGGTTTTCGTGACCGGGGCGCTGCCTCACTGTCAGACAGCTACTCAATTGTCCTCACGAGGCTGAGTGCACCCCGTTCCAGCCCTCACGTCAGTTTCTAGAATCCCTGACGGAGCCGGGAATCGAACCCGGGGACTCCAGGTGAGAGGCAGGAGCGCTACCCCAACACCACGGGGCCGACTACTGATGATTCCAGTAAGACAATTTATGTGTCTGGATCGACACCGTATTTTGTAAAGCGATTCACACCGCGTAAACCGACCGGATTACAAGATGTATGGTACAGAGGTGTGCAAATTATTAGACTCGGAGCCAGTTTTCCAAAATTGCATTTATCTTTTCATGCCTTAATGCACTAAATATGTTTGCAAGGCGGAGAAATTACTTCCAAAGTTTAACCAAGAGTCTTAATTATATTTATGTTCGACCCTGACTATTATAAGTCAGAAAACTGTATCATAATGATGGTCATTATAACACTATTTTTCATTATGAAACAGTTTTTCCCACCAATCACAGCTCAAGAAACAGTTGTTTGACCAATTAGGCCTAGATAACGAGTTCCACGGCCTTCTAATTTACATTTCACTGCCTGGCCTAGTGTCATAGTAGGGTAATCGAGGAGGCCATGGTCAAATACAAGGCATTCTCTGCGTCTCATTCGCTCTGTTCAGTACATAAAACAAGCGAAATCTCGGAGATTTTTATGAATATTTATGTTCGAACATAAAATAGTTATCGTCGAACATAAACAGTCGTAGGCAACTCGCCTATAATGGAAATTAAGACACTCGTATGGAAATTATAAAACTCGCATACGCTCGTTTTATAAACATACTCGTGTCTTAATTAAGGCCATTATAGGCTCGTTGCATAATGTACTATTAATTGGATTTCTTAAAAGAAATAGTACATTATGCAACGAGCCTATAATGGCAATAATTAAGACACGAGTATGTTTATAAAACGAGCGTACGCGAGTTTTATAATTTCCATACGAGTGCCTTAATTACCATTATAGGCGAGTTGCATACGACTGTTTATGTTCGACGATAATATTATTATAACTATTTTATGTTCGAACATAAATATTCATAAATATCTGTCGAGATTTCGCCAGTTTTATGTACTGAACAGAGCGCATGGGACGCAAACAATGCCTGTATTTGACGATGCTTCTTCGATTACCCCACTATGACACTAGGCAACGCAGTGAAATTTAAATTAGAAGGCCTTGGAACTCAGTGCAGGTGCGATGCTATCCTCATCTAATTGGTCAAACAACTTTTTCTTGAGCTGTGATTGGTGGGGGAAACTGTTTCATAATGAAAATAGTGTTATAATGACCATCATTATGATACAGTTTTCTGACATATAATGGCCAGGGTAGAACATAAAATGATTTTATAAAATTTCCACTAACAGAGGAGCCTTGCTACTGCAAACTGCCACATGGGTTGTTTTGATTACTTTACTCTATTTTCGTGTAAATTTATAGTAGAGGAATTTGGAGTATTTTTACTGATGATATGGCCTTGAACATTTCAAAGATTCGTGAACCATGGATTGAAATCACCTGGCTTAGAGGGTACATTCCAAAGTCAATGTAAAAATGGAAAACGGACCCAGCTCAGGTATCCCTCGGAATCCCCAATTCTGAAAGTTTCCAGACGCAATTCCTTATGGGAAAAGGTGAAGTCCACGGGGGAAAGACATTATTAAGTAGGGTAATAAGATATGCCAGCAGTTGGTCAATACAATGATTTTGATTAATAATCTGTGACAGATTCTTTATTTTATTTGTGCTTACTTTTTACTCTTTATTCTAAATTCTTTTCTTGTATGGCCATTGGTTGCGATCAATAAATATTAATAATTCTCAATGATGGAAAACTGAATCAAACCGATATAATTCATTAATCTGTTAATTTTTCTGGTGAAATTCCATTAGTTCAAAGGGTAATTCTCCAAACAAAGAACTCAAAAATAGGATGGACGTTAATGGCAGTTGTAACGTTTCAGAAGTCCTTCAGCTATTTCTGGCTCCTAATTGGCAGTATTAATCTGTAAATTATGGCTTACATTAAATTATGTTTACAATCAAGGCTATATCTGTTAATACCTACCGCATATTTTCAAGTGTATCATCAGTATTTTGGAAATATAGTTCATACTAATAGGCAATGAAACTCAAATTAGCGTAGTAAGTCATTAAAATAAAGTGATAAACTTCCATTGCTGACTCACCGAATTAGTTTTATGTTCCCGAGTGGTGTATTATACAGTGCTGAGGTCATAAGACCTCAGTTATTATTGAGCCATTGTCTACCCATATTGTTCATGTTTTGTGTTTCAATTCTGTGTGCATAGCATAATGAGAAGACGTCATAAGAAGCATAATGGAAACAACTAATTACTCATAAGAATGTACTTTGAACTTAAATTTAGTCATACAAAGCAATTTGTGATTTTAACAATGTTGTAATCAAAATATTGTGAATTCTTTAAGATAATCAATTTTGCAATCTCTATTTATGTCATTACTTCTCTACGAATATAGCTTTGTTTACAGTTATGCGTAAATTTGTTGCAAGGTACGTTCTTACAGCTTATCTCTAATTCTGAGAATTTATTGTGGTTTGCATACAGAGTAGCTAATATGTTCTTGATCACGATGTTCCTTGTTGGATGTATTCCGGTTTGATTATGTCGTAACAGAAAATTCATTGTGATACTTACTACCAAAATATACCTTTCTGCAAATGTAACATCAATAGGTAGTAAAAGAGGGATAAGAATACAATTACCGTCAGAATTATAGAAGTGTGTCAAAGCTAGTTCAAATCGGACAGTGAATTGTGACAGAAGCTGAACGAGAACAAATACCACACTGCGCAAATAACCAGCTAAGTTCTTTAATCCAGATCCAAGTTAGAAACACCAACCTGACCATTTACGAACCTTCGCATATTATCACACTACTGTACAGTAAACAAGTTAGCTAACATTATATATATATATTTTTTAGCGTATGGCTTTTAGTGCCGGGAGTGTCCGAGGACATGTTCGGCTCGCCAGTTTTGTAGCTGCTTCGAGACGGACACCCAATGGGTGAGCTACAAGTACCGTTGGGGAGGGAAGGAGGGAAGTTGGAATGTAAGGACGAGGAGTTGGAAGGTAGCGGCTGTGGCCTATAGTTAGGGTCCAACCCCTGCATTTGCCTGGAAGGAAGATGGGAAACCACAGAAGACCATCTTCAAGGTTGCCAGCGGGGGGATTCGAACCTCCTCGCCTCCCGGATGTGAGCGACTGCCATCAGTCATGCCGTAACCACCACGGCTAACTCACCCGGTAACATTATAATAACATAAAGTCACACAACACGAACAAACCTGACAAGTTAAGGATGTTTACAATATCCTTTTATAACTAAAGTAGTGTATATATCTTCTTCTTCTTCTTTTCTCCGTGTCAGTACATTTACTGGCACGTTAAAGATCCCCTTCGGGGCAAAATTCCGGCACCCCGGCGTCTCTAAAAGCCAGTGTAGTTAAAAGGGACGTTAAACCAATAACATTATTATTATATTATCTTCTTTTCTTTCGTCTTTTCCCACTCAAGTGGGGTCGACGTTCCTGGAAAGTTTTCTCCATTTTCCTCGGTCCCATACGTCCTCTTCCCTTAGATGTTTCTCCCTCAAGTCATCTCGTATACAGTCCCTCCTTCTTCCCTTCCTCTGTCACCTTCCACTACCATTACTGTCATTCTCTTGCCAACATAAGTATCGTCCCTTCTCATGACATGTCCATACCACTGTAGTGTTCTCTCTTGAACCTTCTTTGATATCTCCGTCACTTTAACACTGCCGCTTAGTCTCTCATTTCTAATCCTATCGGCACTGCACAGTGGGTCAAAATCGAAATCTAGGGGGACAAATTATTTTTACGTTTAAATCATTAATTTAGAGTGAAAGCAACGTACATATTTTGTTTACTTCATAATAAATATCAGTTAAGACCTAAGCTACTTCTACACATGTAAGAAATTGTCTATGACTAGGAGTTGGATAGAGCATTCAGTTATCTCTTCAGAACAATTTTCTACCCCTAATTTACTTTTAACAAAGTCACAAAGTTCCACTTTTGACATAATCGTCGAACCCAGGGCTTCAAACAGTTTAAACATGTGAGAACTGGTTGTACGACATCTTCTAAAACGTAAAATAACTAATTAAGGTGCAAAAATATGCAAAAATCTTATAACAGGCACAAACTAAAAGACTTTATCTACATTTTAACATTAAGTAGAAAGTGACGTAGATGACGCTACATACTAAAAATCTAAGTGAATATATAATTTTAAAAATAATAGTTAAATATTATATAATACAAATATAGCTAAAATTACGTAACAATTACGCCCATTAATAACTGAAACATGTTACAAAGATCATCCTTCAGCTGCATGTTCCATCTTAAAGCATCACACTAACCACAAAGAAAACCAAACCACAGCCACTTACATTCACCCTCCAATTCAGACTGATCGAACAGTGGTGACAGATTTACACTAAGATGCGTTTATATCCCAGAATAGCGAGTGGCAATTATATGAGATTGCTGTAGAAGTAATAAATTTTGATTTTTTAATTATGAAAATAAATAATTTTGTCTTCCTAGAATTCGATTTTGACCAACTGTGCACTGGTGACGCCACAAATTCTTCTTAAAAGTAGTGTAGGCCTATATATCTTAACCCGCATATTCGTAGACATGGATTATTAGCCTGAGTGTGAAGGATCCGATGTCGTGAAAGGAGAAATGTGTATTGAATAGAGATGAAAGGTAGTGTGGTTTTGATACTGGGATGAAATATGAAGATCTGTGATGTATTCAAATTAGTTTCTCTGTATGCAAACCTAGTGGATATTTACTAACTTTTCTTATTGTTGTTTGCAGTTGTACAATGTGTTCCTTAATTCGCACATATGGAACCGTACGAGTTGTTTGAAAGTTAGTAATGTGAACGTGAATCTTCCGTTCTCTCATGTTTGCATACACGTTGCTCAGATCACAAGGAAAACATCCTCTGCATGGTGGGATTTCATCCCCAAACATGATTGGGCCATCCCTAGAGAAACGAACGTGAAACTTGAAGCAGCGAAGGTGGGTGGGTTTACCAAGTACTCATATCCTCTCTAGCTAATTGCACTACTTAGAACCGTTTCCTCAGTATTGTGTTTTTGGATTCTATGTAAAATACTCTTTATGTAAAATACTCTTCAATCGGTCAACTCTTAATAGGGAAGAATAATTATTTATATTATGTTAATACATTCTACACAAATACCTGAAGTAAAATACAATCATATTGTAGACATCACTACTTAACATAATTTGGGGGATGACTGGAACTGAAGATTTTCGCGTGACGAACGAAACATATCAATTGACTACTTAAAATAATTTGGGAGTTGAATGGACCTGAAGATGTTCGCATGACGAAAGAAACATGTCATTTCACTACTTAGCATAATTTGGTGGTGACAGGACCTGACGATTTTCGCCTGACGAACGAAACATGTCACTTCACTACTTAAAATGATGTGGGGGATGACTGGACCTGAAGATGTTCATGTGACGAACGAAAGATAACACTTCACTATTTAAAATAATTTGGGGGATGACTGGACCTGAAGATGTAGGCCTACGCGTGATGAACGAAACGTTTCACTTCACTACTTAAAATAATTTGGGGGATGAATTGACCAGAAGATGTTCGCGTGACGAACGAAACATGCCACTTCACTACTTAAAATAATTTGGGGGATGAATTGACCTGAAGATGTTCGCTTGACAAACGAAACATGTCACTTAACTACCGTACTTAAAATAATTTGGGGGATGACGAGACTTGAAGATGTTCGCGTGACGAACGAAACATGCCACTTCACTACTTAAAATAGTTTTGGGGCATGACTAGACCTGATGATGTTCGCGTGTCGAATTAAACATACAATTCCCCTAATTATTTCAAGCAGAGAAGTGTACAATTTGTATGTATTTTATTTTAGGTATTTTTGAGGCATGCAGTAAAGGTTATTGGTTTTCCCTAGGCCTATAGGCCTACCTGTTCAACGACTGAGAAGAGTTATTTTACATCGAATTTAATCAGCATTCTATGTTTGTGAGAGAGCCTACACGCTGAGGAAAAGTACTTGTAGCAATGCGATTGGCGAGGATTGGAGACGATATGAGTACTCGGTAGGCCTATCCCGCTAGACTGCTTTATGTCGTACGCACTCATGTATGTTTCCAGAATTTTATCCGCTCTAGGGACTGACTGATTGAGTGTGGGAACAGAATACCATGATAGATGTTTTGTTGTGACCTAATCAATATGAATGGCAAGTTTCACTTACAGTAGTTGTGAGGTTCAAGTTTACGAAAATCCACTGTGATATAATTTACAGCTGCATTTATACATACTCTTAGTTCTTATATCCTGAATTCTGCCGCTAGCATCAACACTTACACTTAAGGTGGTCCCCGCAATTCTTTTTATTGCATCACTTAGAACAGTATTTTGGAAATGTTACTATCCCTCCCATGGTAGTCTTGAGAATTATGTAACTGATCAGTCCGACGGCACTTAAAATGAGTAGTTTTCAGAAGGCCGAGACACCGCGATCAATGTGCGCTATTTGACCTACTTTCGAGCAGTCAAATACATTCCCAATACTTATTATGAGCCGTTGAGGGTCAAAGTGGTATAGGCTAACTAATCTCGGAATCGCAGGGAAGTGTAACCCCTATGGCAACCTGCCGTAGCTCGGGGCCAGTGTGTTTGAAGCATTGGAAGTGAGGATTGCGTTAGTCAACCACAAAATTCAGACTAGCGGCTTCGGTGGCGTAGTTGGTAACATGCTGAGCTTCTAGGTCCAAGATCGCGGGTTCAAACCCGGCCGAAGTCGTCGAATCTTTAAGAGCGTTAAAATCCCTCAGTATGCCTTCCTTCGGAGGGGAAGTAATGTCGGCGGGCCCCTGTCGTGTAAAGAAACCTTCCACTAACTAAAATTGTGTGAAGATAAATTTGTAGGTTAGAATTGATTAACGGTCTATTACTTCCAACGTTCGCCACCAGGTGGCATCTAGTAGCCAAGTTCACAGCCAGGTGTCCTTGATGGTAGGATTGGGTAGCAACAGTAAGAACTACTTGAAATTGATCGTCTGCAGTCCTTACCTGAACAACAGTCCGGCTCCGTGGCCAAATGGTTAGCGCGCTAGGCTTTGGCCCGAAGTACCCCGGGTTCGATTCCCGGCCGGGCCAACAGGGATTTTAATATCCTGGGGTTAATTCACGTGGCTCGGGGACTGTGTGTGTGTGCCATCTTCATTATCACTACATCCTCATTACGACGCGCAGGTCGCCCACGGGCGTCAACTAGAAAGACCTGCACTCGGCCTCTCCGGAGGCCACACGATCATTCATTCACCTGAATAACAGATAACACACACTAATACAGCTATCACAATATTAATACCGGTTATCAGACAGATTCTACACACACCCAAAGTACTCGGGGCTACATGACCGCGTTGTCGCAGCCCCTAAACTGAGGAACCAACCAACCAAAGGTTAGACTTGCTTGTTAGTATTTCGAGAGAAGTTATACCACTTGGGCTCTTAACGGCTCATTTTATAATATTTGGTGGACTGACATAGACTATTAAAGATATAGCACGATTCCCAGGAAGCTGCTAAAGCCTGGTAATTGTCAATTAACATGCTCGATTGATTAAGACAAATTCAACTTTCTTTAAATCGTGATAATAAAATGACAATGGTCGAATTAATGTTTTGGAAATATATGATTGTGGACAGTTTTATTGCGTATTAAAAATACAGTATTTGTCCCTTCAGACGTTTGACCAGGAGGCTTTTCAGCTCTTTATTGTTATTATTATTATTTATTATTATTATTAAAGAGAATACAAGTTTCCTAGGAAGCTGTTAATTCCTGGTAATTATTGACATGCTCGATGAACCAAGACAAATTAAACGTTCCTTAATAGTACTGTAATGATAAAAAGATAATTAGCAAATTAATGTTTTGGAAATATATGCTTGTGGAAAGTTTTCATTACGTAGGACCAACTTTTAAAATACAGTATTTGACCGTTCTGACTTTCGGCCAAGGAATCTTCTCTGGTCATTATTATTATCATTATTATTATTGTTATTATTGGTAAACAACAGTAACTGAACCGTACTTACTTTTACGAGGTAGCCTAATGTGTCCAATCCTGCTCATTATAATTGAAAATGAATGTGTATTCAGCAACGCGTATGACTTCATGCTTGCGAATTAAGAAACACCCCATGTTTTGTGCCATGTTCCTAATGAGTGTGTAGCCCCAATTGTCTGCCCTGCTCTGTCTAATGGTGTCAAGTGATGTGGGGTACCTCCCCATCTTCTCTCTTCCCGGCAGGATCCCTGGCGGGAGTCGGGATGGGCGTAGGTGTTGGCGTGGGCTGCGGTGCCAGCGCCAATCCTCTGGAGTGGACGGGACAGGTGACGGTGCGCAAGAAACGCAAACCCTACTCCAAGTTCCAGACCCTAGAACTGGAGAAGGAGTTCTTGTACAACGCGTACGTGTCCAAACAGAAGCGGTGGGAATTGGCGCGGAACCTTAATCTGACAGAACGCCAGGTGAAGATCTGGTTCCAAAATCGACGTATGAAGAACAAGAAGAACAACCAGCGACAAGCGGCTCAACAGCAGAATAACAACAATACCAACGCCAACAATCACCACACAAGCAGTCAACACCATCATAGTAGTCATCATAATACGGCCCAACACCACGTGGTAGCTCAGAACCACCATGGCACGGCGGCAGCCACTAATGGGGCGGTTCCAGTCAAACATCATCAGTGACCAATGGCTTTCTCTGGGGTTGTGTTCGGCCACCATCATCAGTTCCACCATGGAGTGGCTACGTAGACATTACCTCTTCAGAGTTCAGTGGCGGGAACCGTCTGCACTCCAGGTAAAATAGAAACCAGCTCATTCCAAAAAAACATTGATGATGTGCTATTTAAAGTTATCGACGAGTTTATAGGCTAGTTTTCAATTGCACGTAGTTCCTTACTGCCTTTAATGAGATCTAGAAGTGTTCAATTGAAAAATTTGCTCATTTTAGGGCGTTAAGTAAAAGACAAATGGTAGATATTATTGCAAAAACACAGAATTAAACAGCCTATGTAGGGCCAATACACTTCTAAAATTCGGCATGAACTTTTAATATGTAGGCCTATATCAACCTTATATGTACAAGTGGCTTTTTTATTCGGAAATTTATTTACACTGATGTTAGGAATGCACTCTTAGGCATACACTTCTTTAGGGAGATATCTTTACGCTCCTTCCCTTCATTTCAAATAAAACCACAACTCAAGAATCTTTTCAAAGTAAAAAGGGGAAACGTTAATTCTGGCGTTAGGTTCCGACGTTCGTCGCCAGGAGCCGACTGCGATGGCATCTGGCAACCAGTTCTGAACTAGTAGTCGTTGACGGTGGCGTTTGGCGGCAAAAGTAAGAACTACTTGAACAAATTCAATGTATGCAGTCCTTACTTGAATTGAAAACAGATAACACACACTAATACAGTCATCACAATTAACACCGGTTATCAGATTCTACACACACCCGAAGTACACGGGGCTACATGACCGCGTTGTTGCAGCCCCTAAACTGAGGAACCAACCAACCAACCAAAGTAGTCTACAGTATACACCAAAAAGTAGATTTTTAAAGTTGAACACATTATTTAAATGACGCTAAGATTACTCAGACTATTGGGGTCCAGTTTAGTAAAAAAGTAAAGTTAAGCTATTTTGAGAATTGTGCCAAACGGTGAAAAGCTATGTGAACCGGAAAAGTATTACAATACGTGTTTTGAAAGGCTCTATAATATTTTGAAAATTACTTCCAGCTTAAATGATATGTTTAAACAACATGCTAAAAAGTGCTCTTTTTTTTTCAAATGGAACATTAAATTAAATTTTGAATGCTTTAATGTATTCTTTTGATTCTTTATCTTTTATTTGTGGGAAGCAGATTTTTGAATTAGTTATTTCAAATCTGATTTATCCCTGTATGGGTCGACACTAGTGCTCGTAGTGATAGATTTAGTGAACTACATACGACAAAGGATGTGGTCTAACGCTTGGTGCTCATGCCTTGTCAGCTTAGAGTGTGTCGGCATTCCGCCAAAACTTAAGAGGCGTACACAACATATTCAAATGTGGAATAATACAAATAAAAAGCAGAACCTGGAACTAGTCGGCAACAAGATAAATACATTGTAATCACGGAAACATCAACAACTACAAATGAAATTGCTTCATAGAAACGCAAACCTCGCCACCAGAAGACCAAGACAATACATGGACACCAAGCGTTAGACCACATCATTTGTCGTAGCCAATGTAGTTCACTAAATTAATGTAAAGTTTATTATTCAATTTTTATGTTATCCTAAAAACATAATTCCCAAGAGAAGTTTTCAACATTAAGTTCGCAGCCTTAATGGCTAGAACAGTGATTTTCTTTTGAAATATTACAAAATGAAGACTTGTTGCATGGTGTATTTTATTCACGGTTGAAATTAAGTTGAATTAAAGGCACAGCGTCCCAATGCGTTAGCTTCTCAACTAGACTGGCAGAGTTTCGAAATCTGAGAGTGGTAGTGATAAGGAACTGTCCACTCCCCTTTTCCAAGTGGACTCGGGTCAATTCAAACAGCTGCTTAAGTGAATACGGGTGGGGTTTCATCATAGATGGATAGGCTATCTCCCGGCGACAAAGACCTATTGAAGCGCATTGCTGAAATAATGCCTTCATCTTGCCAACCAGGTGAGAAAGAATATAGAAAGTCGTTCAATAGGTAAAGAGTCAGAATAATATAGGCTATTTCCCCATTACTTTATACGTAAGTTATTTTTTGTGATTTAATTTTGAAGTAGATGCGAGCAGCAACGTAACTATCGAAGTTACTCAACTATCTTCTTTTAGACATTACGCGATGAGACTATGAGTAACTGATAGTTGGCCTATACTTAAAAAGCTCATTTCCTTTGTTGAGTAGGCTCAATTCCTCAATCGCGTCGTTTTGTTATTAATAGGAGTCAATGAGTGTGCACTTCAATTAATAAATCAATAAATTACGTAATTAATTAATTCAATAATCAATTTATATATCTATCTATTGCTTTCTATTCAATATATTCAATTGTTTATTTATTTGCTAATTTGGACATACGAGAAGTTTCTGGAGACACATTAATATCAAACGAATATTAAACATTAATGCACCCAATAATAAAGAAAGCTTTACATTTCAAGTAATAGGCTAATAATAATAATAATAATAATAATAATAATAATAATAATAATAGTAATAATAATAATAATAATAATAATAATAATAATAATTATAAACATTTTGTAATAGACAACCAAACATTCAATAAATGTATTATTTATGTAATTCAAAGTATCAGCAAATGTAATTAATATTTATACATAGAAACAAAAAATGAAGTTGCAAGTTGTGTGATAATGTGATAAAGGTAAAACAATAACTTTCAAAGTGTTTCTAACAACTTTTAACCAGTACAAATTAAATTTATTAAAAAGTTAGGTTCAAAAATATTTCTAAAATGTTAACTATCTAAATTATTAAAAAAAAGACTAACAGCTAATAAAACCAGATCTGTTAGAAATTTTTATTAATATGGAAAATAATATTTCTTCAAAAGCTGCTTGACGTGGGAAATGCCAATGTTGTTGACACGATGTAGAGGTACAGTGTAAAATTTTGACTTTTGTGGTTGGATAACGTACATTATTGTCATACGCTCACGTGAAAATATCACTTTAAAATCACGTTGCTGTGAAATTGGTAATACAATATTATGTTGTTAATATTAATCCACTACATTGTGATGTTCACAATTCTCACAATCAGTCAATCTAGAGGTGATTTTCCATAAGCCTCTCACTACTACTACTTCAAATGGATGGATGGTTCCTAATTTTAGACAGCGGCCGCATCTTTCCCAAATCATAGCCTCACTTAACAAATTCTAGCCAGAATTACAAATACATACATACTACTACCATTACAGACACTACAATAACACAAGGTATCAGACAGTTTACACACTCACCCAAATCCACGGAGATACATGACTATGATGTCCCAAAACTACTAAATGAATCAACAATTACACATTTTCATAATATACTTTGGATTACATCGTTTTGTAATTTTTGTGCCAGAGTGAAAATTACGTAGATTACCGTAAACAATTTCGTACACAATCCATGCAATTTAAAGTTTGAAAATGAATGGCATAGGCAAGTGAGTAACGAGTCTCGTGATTTCACCTGGTGACGTTAAAATTATATTTACCGATGCTCGACACTTACAGACGTGTGCAAATTATTAGACTTGAAGGCAGTTTTCAAAAATCCTTTTAAACTTTCCACGGCCTAATGCACTAAAATAAGTTTGCAAGGCGTTGAATTTACTTCAAATGTACAACTAAGAGTCTTAAGTGTATTTTCTTTTAAGAAACTCAAATTAAATTAGTTTTTAGAATTTCTGCTAACAGAGGAACTTTGCTACTGCAAAATGCCACACGTTTTGTCGTGAATACTTCGTTCCACTTTTTGTGTGAATTTAGAGTAGAGAGATTTGGGCTCTATTTTTACTGATGATCCGTTCTTGAACTATTCAAAGATTCATGAACCATGGATTGCAATCACCTGACTTAGAGGGTACATTCCAAAGTCAATGAAAAATAGATAGCGGACCCAGCTCAGATATCTCTCGGAATACTCTATTCTAAAAGTTTTCAGACGCAATAACTTATCGGAAAAGATGTGTGTTCACGGGCGAGGAATCATTATTAATTAGGGTAATAAAAAATGCCAGCAATGATTTTGAATAAAAATTGTGACTGGTTTAATTTTTTTAATTCTAATAATTTGCATTCCTCTGTAAGTAACATAAATCCCCTAATATTCTTTGCACATCGAAATTATAATGCCATGGATGTGCTCTGTTTTAACAGATCAGTAACATGTAAGGTGGCCAAATGTAGTTTGTGGCTTTTAGCATTTCAAAATCCAAAATTTTGCATTTCGTATTCAAAATTTAGTGTTTTATTGCATCTAGGATTTTCAGATTTGTCATTTAGAAGCATCTTTATTACAAATGGGGATTTTGTGCAATATTATATGTAGCAATTAGAACTTAAATTTGATTATCATGTTGGAAGCCATTTCTCAAAGTTGCCTTAGTAAAACGAAATTTGGAATGCTTTTCAGTCCGTCTACACGACTGAACCCAATTGTAATGGGCGTTATTCGCTATACCGGAAAACAATTACATTATATTAATAAATTCACTATGAACCCTCAGATTACTGGTTTCAATCGTCAAGCGATCATTATCACATCCTTATCACTTAGGCTTTTAAATCGATATCTAAGGGTTTGCTGATTGACTGTAAACATTATTGTGTTGTAACTCATATTTTAGTGTAGACTTAAATATTAATTTAAAAGACTGAGTGTAAAGGATCTGACGATGATCGCTTGAAGATCGAAACAAGTAGGCTAATCAAAGGGTTCATATTGAATTTATATATCTCATGTATTTTTTTCAGGTATGGGGAATAACATCCATTACAAAAGGGTACAATCATGTTGACCGACTGAAAAGTAATTCAAATTATGCTGACTAAATTAAGATGTAAAATGGCTATTATAAAACTTTCAAAATATTACAGAAAACTAATCTAACATATAAATTTAATTAAATAGGCTACTAAATGGTAATAATATTAGTCCACCATTAGTCTCTGAAATAAATTAACGGAAGTTAGTTAACTTTTCCTGACCCGGTCGGGGACTGGAAGCAGGCTGTGGATTTTCATTTTCAAGTTAGTTAACTTATGTTAACTTATTTCCTTGACTATTGGTGGACTATATCCGAATTAGCAAATAAATAAATACACAAATACTTAATTAAATAAATTAATAAGTTGATTGATTAATACCATTAATAGTCTACCATTTGTTTGGCCTATATAGACTAACGTATTATTTGTCAATAAGGATCCAATTTGCATTCGGTACGATTAATTTCGTTTTAATGCATATAAATTGACATAGCAAAAATATACAAATCCACGCTGTTACTGTAGTTACAAACATTATGTTTAGTACAAATTTTGCATTCTGGTCGTTCACTGTGATAGAAATCCCTTCCGTTAAATTATTCCAAGCACAGTCTGCCGATAAGGAAACTAAGTTTAGCTGATTAATAAATGTTTCGAGAATGTGTGTTGTTCTTGTGAAGACCACTATTTTATATTTAAAAAAATATTTTTGTGTTAAATCAAGAATATCGCATTCATTTTGCGGAAAGCGATCCGTTTTGAATTATATCGCTAGTAAAATACTGCTAAAATCTACTCGTAGAGCTCATGGAACATGAGTATACATAACGTAACGGTTTTAACACAAATTTCGCATCAACCGCAATTAGCATTACTAATATTATTGTTTATTAGCTTGCCACGGTGGGTGAGTTGTCAACGAGTCGGTCTGCTAACCCCAAACTTGCAGGTTCGCTAATGGCCGTGGTAAGTGATTTTTTAAAGGCGGCAAAAATTGCGACACCATGTCATACGGTGTTGGCATGTCAAAGAACCCATTTGAATTCAGTAGGCCGGGTTCATAATGGCAAAATTAATCTCGAGAGTTTCCGCCAACACAAAGTTCCTCATTTCTCTACTAGAAAGCGCTATAGTGTTCACGGAGCTTGGATATCTAACCTCCTTGATTTCCATAGTGCTTCACGGAACAACGAAATTCGACATGCAAGCTACCCTTTGGGTGTCAAATAACAAAGCTTGCACCCGGCACCCGAGGCCATACGATATTATTATTAATTTTGTTTATTTATTTATTTATTTGCATTTTATTGTCATCATTTGACCACTTTAGTCGATTCTGTACAATGAAATTTTGGTTATTTTATTAGCCCAGTATTTCTTCATTCGGTCGGTTCACAGTCTTCTTTCTTCATCTGAAATCACCCTTCCCATTGCTCGTCACGCTAGTACAGCCATCGCAATAACACAGAGCACAGCAGTCATCAAGCTGCTTGCCTCTCACCAAGGTGGGCTGGGTTCAATTCCCGGTCAATGCATGTGAGATTTTTGAAGTGAAATGTCATGTCCTATGGTTCGGATTCCACGTAATAGGAGGTCTCGTGGCTCTGATCACGAGATTAACGGTCACGTAATACTACAAACTACAAGATTCTTCTACAATAACACAGATTATTACACAAATTCCACACACATCCAAATACACGTGGATATCGGAGCACGATGTTGCATTCCCTAAAATAAGCAACAACAACAACGACCTTAGTTTGTAGTGTGCTTTGTTTATCTTGGAGTTTATTAACTTTGACTCTTTTACTTTTAATTCCTCAATATTAATTTGTAATTCTCACATATCTTCCTTAATATCCATAATAAATCCAACATTACTCTCACTGTTCCATAATTTTTCTATTATTCACCTACCGGTACTGAGTCTGCTGTTTGGTGACCTAATTGAATGTCCAAGAATGATACACTACACATTTTGTCCTAATTGTGTTCATAACCGGTTCCATCCCCTTGTGAATTGTTTGATTAGAAGCTAGTCTCCATTGTCCTTAATAATAATGATAATAATATATATTTTTTTAACCGTCGACTTTAGCCACTATGGACTGCGTGTTAACAACCACTCTCATTTCAGTGTCTGCGTCTTGTTCGTTTGTCGGCTTTGACATCTTGCCAGTATCTCTTGAGCCCGTCTATCAGTTTCTTCTTCCGCTCCTCTGTTAAAGGGCCTCTCCGTCTTCTGGGTTCTGCCTCCACCATAAAACCCTGATAGCTTTTCACCATCCTTTTGAAACTATTCCTGTCTTTGATTTTATCCTCCGTAATATATTTTTTTTTTTTTTTTAGTTTTTCGAGGGAAACCGTGGGGAAATCTTCAAAAGACAGATTGCAAGCTTCCGGACCTACAACTGTGCAGGATTCTTACCTACTAAAAACCCACAAACCCTATACCTGGCTTAAGGCCACCCCGGAACTGCCTGTTTAGCCTTACTTCAGGGTGGAGCCACTGTTACGACCAGAGGTCTCAGTCAATTTCATTTAACATGATGATAATGAAATTACTCATCATCATCTTCTTCACTGTCTTCGGCAACCAATCTTCTCGGTTCCTCCCCTTTTTTTGTTTTCAGCAGCTCAGAGATGTAGACAGCAATCTGTGCCCAACTTTCTCTGCTGCTGAGCATTTTATCCACCACATTGTCTGGTGTAATGACTCCAACTTTTGTCTCCAGAAGCCTTCGAAGATTTCTCCACCTCAAGCATGCAAAGAATGTGTGCTGAACATCGTCCCATTGATCATCACAATAACGACACCGTGAACTCGGTGAAATTCCCATTCGATGGAGGTATGCATCATAATAACCATGGCCAGAGAGAAACATGGTAATGTAATAATTAACCTCACCATGTTCCCTCGACAACCATGGCTTCAGTTGCTTGATGAGCCTAGCCCCCGCTGTTACCTTGCGACACTTGACTCATTCATCTGTGTCATACTGTATCCAACGATCACAAAGATAATTCCTCAGAACAGACGCCAAGTAGCGAGGAATGTTGAATGTTGCCACGATGTTCACGTTCCCATTCTTCTTGCCATTCCAGAAGAGATCTGTCTCTTTCCTCCATCTTCACGCGTATCTTAGAATGCTCGTCTTTGCGCAAGTATATACGGCGCCTTTCCTTGGCCAGGATGTAAATGGGTATCGCCCCAGCTATTACTAACACTGCCGGTCCAGACACTGTACGATAGGCAGAAGTTATTCCGAGGGCAGCTCTTCTGTGAACAGAGGTTATCCGCTTCCTATACATCTCAGAGCCAAGAGCTACTGACCAAATCTCTGCACCATAAACAATAACTGATTCCGCCACTCTCATTAGCAGTTTCCTCTTCAATGGTGAAGGGCCGCCAATATTAGCCATGAGCCGCGACAAGTTGTTAACAATCCTTGCAGCCCTATCAGCAATCTTGCTGATATGATTCCAGAATGTTAAATTGCTGTCAATCATAACACCTAAGTAACGAACAGCAGGAGCTGTTTCTATCACTTGATTATCTACTAGCATTGGTACAACTCGTGGAACTCTCTTCTTAGAAGCAAGGACTAGTTCTGTTTTATGAACTGCTAGTTGGAGACCATGTTCATTCATCCAGATGGAAACTCTCCGCATTACCTGATTAAGTTTAAGTTGCAGACCCTCCATGGAGCGCTTCATAATGAGCACAACAAGATCATCAGCATATCCCACCAAAGATGTGTCTTCTGGCATCTCCATCCGTAAAATGCTGTCATAATTTACGTTCCATAAATCAGGACCTAACACCGAGCCTTGAGCCGCCCCCGCTGTTACCTTGCGACACTTGACTCCTTCATCTGTGTCATGCTGTATCCAACGATCACAAAGATAATTCCTCAGAACAGGCGCCAAGTAGCGAGGAATGTTGAATGTTGTTTCAAGTGCAGCTATTATGTCAATCCACCGGGCAGAATTGAAGGCATTTTTCACATCCAGAGTAACCAGTAAGCACATTTTCCTAGAGAAATGGTTGCCCTGCTCAATGGATCTGACAGCCATCACCACTTCTTCAATGGCGCTGATGGTGGACTTACCCTTCACAAAACCGTATTGTTTGGGGGACAGACCTCCTGCAGCAACAATAGCTGCCTGAAGCCTTCCTTTAATCACCTTCTCAAACAGTTTGCCAGCCATGTCCAACATGCATAGAGGTCTCTGACCTGAAGCAGTAGTGGGATCTCCTTTGCCTTTAGGCATGAGCACAAGCCTGGCCACTTTCCACGGGGTCGCAAAGACTCCCTGTAGTAAACAACAATTATACATGTTCAGTAAAACATCTGATTCCTCTTCGGATATCATCTTTAACACTTCAGCAGGAATTCCATCCGGCCCTGGTGCCTTCTTATTCTGAAAAGATCGTGCTGTAGTTTGTAATTCCTCTCTAGTGAATAGCGGAATATCATCAAGCATCACCGGAATGTGATCGGGAAATCTCTCTGGATGATTATGAAATAGCTTATCTATAATAGCTTCCTTCTGTGATGCCGTCATAGCAGCAGTAGACACCATAATGCCGCCGTGCTTCTTATTGACAATTTTGTAGCCCAGACCCCATGGGTCCTGATCCAGATCATTAATGAGCTCGTCCCATTTATGTGCCTTACTTTGAGCTATGGCCCGTTTGAGAGCCCTCCTCGCTACTCTACACTCTTCTATCGCATTTGCAAACTCTAGAGAATCTCTGCAGAGCCTTTGTGCCCTTCTCCTTAATCGAAAACACAATCGTCGAGCCTCTGCTATTTCAACATTCCACCAATAGGCTGGCCGTTTGTTCGGAAAAATCTTCTTTTTGGGCATGGGTGCTCCGCAAGCCTTAACAATGAAATCAATGGTCGACCTAACCAGGGTTTCTGCAGAATTCGCGGGGCTATGTTGATACAAATCCTCCAGCACTTGTTTCCCTTGTGCTATTACTGCAAGAAGAATTTCGCCATCCATGTGATCAACGTTCTATCTAAACGGTATTGGAATTTCATGGACTAGGCCTCCTCGAGGCCTAGTATTAAAAAGGATGTATCTATGATCACTGTTGTTATAATCTAGCATTACATGCCAGTCTGCAATGCAAGTAGCAAGATCTGCAGAGACAAACGTTAGGTCTGGTGTGGTTCCGTTTTGCACAGGCCGACAAAATGTTGGAACATCACCGCTATTTAGCAGCACCAAGTCCAACCTAGCAGCCATTTCCAAAATTCTATGGCCTCTCCCGTTTGTATGAGCCAAGCTCGACCATTAAAATCACGGGCCACCAGAATACCCCCAGTTACTGTACCTAGGAAATCCTCAAGGTCAGATAGTCGGGTCTCAAACTGCCGAATTGATTCATTGGGTGTTAAGTAACAGCTTACATAAGAAATATTTTTGCTCTTGACCCAGACAAAGCCATTTCCAGCACCAATCTTTTCAATAAAAACTCTGCTTGGATCCGCTACCCATATAGCAGCCGTCCCACTTTCATCAGAGTACCAAGATTGAATATCCCTGTTCTTATATTGTTCGCTAATAAGCACAACATCAATATTCTTTTCCGCGGCAAACTGAACTAGGAGATCGTTAGCCACCCTGCTACGATGAATGTTGCCTTGTAGAAATCTTAGCATTTTGACTGTTGAGCACTCTCCAATGCACGTCGAAAGACAGCACACATACCTGACCCGATCACATGGTCGTCATTCTTGCCTTCACACGCGCAGATCGAGCATTTTGGGGCAGTCGTGCAGTGAGCAGCTTTATGCTCCTTTCCCCCGCATCTGTAGCACAACTTCGACCTGTCAGGACCCGTACATTGTCTTGCCATGTGACCATAGCCCAAACATCGAAAGCATTTCAGCACATTGGTCCTTTTCCGAATACGGCAGCTAACCATGCCTATCTTAATGTGCTGATCAAGGAGCAACTCATTTGCCGCATTGGAGTTTACCACAACTATGGCCATACGCTGTTCTCTGGAATTGGGCTTGGTAATAGTAACTTTTATTTCACCCATGTTATCCTTAAGCCGGTCCTCTAATATTGCCTGGACTTCCTCTTTTGTTGTAAGACAGTCCAAATCCCTAATTTCCAAGGTTATGGTAGGAGCCAACATTTTGACTTCACCCAAACCCTCAGCGGCTTTGTAAATCATCTCCCTGAACTTAGATTTATCTCCATTTTTCCCTCTCATTTCAAGGAGCACCGCACCAGTCGACGTTCTGCGAATCGATTTAAGGTTTACGCCACTGCAGTCAGATGTTGCTTGCTGACGCAATGATTGAAGAACTTCTGAATATTTCTTCCCCTCAGTAGGCTTGATAACCATTGCCTCGTTGCGTCTCCTATCCTTCGTTTTATTTCCCTTCTGATGTAGAGAATGATTACTTCTAAGTTCTCCCTTTTCGTCCTCCAGAATAACTTTACCGCTGTGACCCCTGTGTTTCCTTGTTCGAACTGTTTGCCAGGCATCTTCTGCTAACTTCTCCACGGGAGGTTCAATGACCACAATTTCATTTGCAGATATGTTTTCGGAATTGACACTGCTCTCAATAACAGTAATCATTGTTTCTCCTTGAGTGCGTCAGGCCTCGGCAGCCGGCACAGTCCATATCCTCGCCGCTAGATGGCGGCTTCATTCATTCCATTCCTGACCCGGTCGGAGACTGGAAGCAGGCTGTGGATTTTCATTTTTTATTGTTTCTCCTTGACTTGCAGCCTTCTCGCATATGGGAGTTCTAGGTCGAGTGATAGTAGTGACCTCTGTTGCCAATCTAGTTTTGCGGCAGTGATCGAGGACATCAAAAACCTCTACTAACTGAGCTAGGCTATTCTTGATATTATTACTCACATTTCTTTGAGTTTTGGTAGCTGCCATCATGATCTTCAGTAATCCTATTCCTTTCAGAATCTCTGACTCTTCTTTTATGTCTATTTCATTTCGACATTTACCTTTGTCCGCAGTGAATCTCAATTCATCTGAACCTCCATTCTCACCCGAGAGTATTGTACTCTGCCCCGCCATGACATTAGATACAACGTCCAGCTCCCTAGATGAAGTAGTTCTTGTAGACGCCACACATCGCGCGCCATTAGAATCTCCCACTTGGGCCTGAGCGCTGGTATCTGAGCCGCTTACAATCTCGGTGGATTCCACACACAATCTCTCCATGACACCAATCTCTTCTCTACTGTTGGACATAACCTTACTTTCCACAAGCGACGGGGACACAATTCCTGAACAGATGGAAGAATTACTCAGCCAGTCACCCCCAGGTAGAGAAATCACTTCGTCGTGCGGAAGAGGCACTGCCACACAAAACCCAACCCTTTCAACTAATATAGTCTCTGAAATATACCGTCAAACTCACTTAAACCACGAAAGCCAAGACGCACCAACCGCTCAGTACGAAAACAATCAATAATCAATCTCCGTAATAATAATAATAATAATAATAATACCTACCCAGGGTAAAGAAAAACAAACAAGTACGCACCGTTGGCTGAAGAAATACGGAAACTATGGGAACTAAAATGCGTGAGAATTTTGCCAGTGGTGATCTCTTCCACGGGAGTTGTTCCAAAGACATTGGTAATGGCTGTAGAGGAACTGCAAATGAAACACCTGATTGCCAGATTACAGAAGACAGTGCTGCTGGATACGTGCCATTTTGTTAGGCTATTCATATCTCAGTAAGGTTAACAGGGTACTTGATTGTGAAATCCGTATCTTGTAGTCTAAAGTGTACCATGTTTATGAGAAATTATGGATAATAATAATAATAATAATAATAAAAATCATCATCATCATCATTTACAAATATAATAATAATAATTCATAATAATTATTAATAATATTATCCAACACACGCGGCATGCGTTATGGGGAATAGGCAGACCCACTTAGAATCGTACAAGTCCACGTAGGCATACCATACATTTTATCAGTATTCCTTCATGGATAAATCGCTAAGTTGATTGAAAATCATTTACTCCGATGCGCAATTGACTGTCGAAATGTAATTAAACAAAAACAAAGGCTACAAATAATATGCATAACAGGCAAGAAAATGTAGCGAGTTGTCGTGGGAAGTAGGCTATTACTTTCTTTGAATTACGACAATCAAAACTTAACACGAAAATGTCAAGAATCGTGGAATAGCCTACATTTTGTGAAATGATGGCCACGTGGAATACATTTTGTGAAATGATGTTCACCTCCTACCGAACGGGACAGTTGACCTTGTAGTTCCCCCCCCCCCCCTTAAAACATCTATAACTATCTAACTTCTACCAAGCAATGTAGAAAACATTGGTGGGCAATAATACTCCTTGGTTACAAACAAACATGGCTGATTAGGAAAAGAGGAAGAATAGCCGGGGACTGAATTTTTCTCTGGTAGAAAGCAACGTACAATTCGTTGAAAATAAGAGGACTGATGCTATTAAATTAACTACATGTGCTATACCGTAATGATGCTACTTGTCAGATGGGAATTCCAGGTTAGGTTCTATCATCTGTAAAATATTCAACACAGAAGGTTTTGACAACTGAACCGAAATCTCATAATTAATTATGTGTCGTCGCATTCATTAAAGTAACTCCTCCATTCTTTATAAATTCGGGGTCGACGAATATCTAGCATGTCTTCAAGAACATCATCAGTGTTGAGAATCGAGTTTAACGCACGCTACATTTTGGATTGGAATGCCTCGTAAAATTGAACGTTATCCGTTAATTGTATGTAGACACAGTAATTAGTTTTAATGGCTCGTTTAGGAATGCTAATTGCTTGTTATAGTTTGGTGAACCACGAAATTTCAGTAATAGTCCGTTAACGGTTTGTTATAATTTCGACGAACTATGGTGAACCCGGTCCTTATAATAATAATAATAATAATAATAATAATAATAATAATAATAATAATAATAATAATAATAATAATAATAATAATAATAACATCGTATGGCCTTGGGTGCCAGGTGCAAGCTTTGTTATTTGCGCCCAGAGGACAGCTTGTACGTCGAATTTTATTGCTCCTTGGAGCGCTATGAAAATCAAAGAGTTTAGATATCTACCGTAAACTCTTTGACACTATAGCGCTATCTGGTGGAGAAAGGAGGAACTTTTTGCGTTGGCGAAAAATCCCGAGATAAATTTTGCCATTATGAACACGGCCTACTGAATTCAAATGGGTTCTTTAACATGACTACAACGTATGACATGCGTACCGTGATTTTTGTTGCCTAAAAAAAAAACACTTACCACGGCAAGGAGCGAACCTGCAAGATTGGGGTTGGTTGTCCGACACGATAACCACTCACCCACCGTGGCAAGCAACCCGGCCCTTAATCTGTTGTTATATTGTTCTAAACAGCAAGACGGAGATGAAACACGTGGGTGGTACATTGTTGTTATTAAAAAGGAATATACTCTAATTAACGAATAACAAATTTATCCATAATGTCGAATTTTGGGCTTATGCCGTGTTTTATTATATCAAATTCGATGCGTTTCGTAAGAAACCATGTCTTTCTTCGTCAGGAATAAACAGAAATACAGTACGACAAATGATTGCTAAGAGAAATCAACGAAGAACCTATAAAAGGTGCCCAAAGATGGAAGTCATTATAGCCCCATATTAGGGACAACGAAAAGCAGCACATCGCAAAGCGCGTCATTAGGTTTCGCAGCTCGTACTCTTCTTTCATCCAATCTTTGTTGATCATTCCATCTGTTGTATAGAAGATTTCTTCGATCGAGTCCCCTTTTCCTCGTAGCTCTTGTAATTGTTCCTTGTATGCTGGAGTGTGCTGCAGATGCATTTGAAATCTTAGGGCTTCTATCAAAAAGGTTTCCCGGGCTAAGACATACACGTATCGGGATCGAGCAAATTTTGATACCACTAAAACCCTTTTGAGGTATCTTGGTTTCATGCTTTCCACTCTAATAAATATCCACAAGTTTTACTAAATATAAATTGCATTTACGTTTTCTTTCTGAACATCTTGAAGTGACAATTTTAGAATACATTGCACTCTAAACCAGGGATGCTCAACCTGTAAATAGTTGGGGGACCTTGCGGGCCAATATCACTCCGGGGGGTTTGAGTGATCTGGCGTTTTCTTTTAAATATAGGTGCAATATGGTGAGATTTGTGGCAGTCTGAGCTCTGTTTTCTTAGTATTGTTGCCACTTTCTATATTTATTTGTAGTGGATAATAAAATAAAACACTAAAAATAAATTGAAATATTTGTAATAAATCCCTTTAAAATAGAAGTACGATGATATTCAATACACATACAGCATGAATGACAGAGAGTGCGTATTTATGTTCATTTGACAAAATTAATAATCAAATTATGAAATAAAGTTCATGATAATTTACTTTAGTGCGACGACTGGAACTTGTTTCAAAGGTTTGACGACACGGTACGGGCCGGACAAAATAGTCTCGCGGGCCGTAGGTTGGGCAGTCCTGCTCTAAATCATTAACGGCAGTCATAAAATATTTAAAAAAATACTTCGAAAAAAAAATCACTCTCAATGTCTCGTCGATATCTTTATAGCCATTAACGACATGTGTTCTCTTGTTTGACAGCTTTAAGTCAAGACCGGAGAGGGAGTTCCACAATCGCATCGCCACTGAATGTTAAGGAGGTTCATGGCCGCAACAATCGATGATGTTCCAACCCCAGAGGAATTGCTGTCGCTCACTTTCATTTTCGCACGTCTTTGTGTAAATGTTTTATTTATATAAAAATAGTATTTTTATTTTTATCGTGTATTTGTTGGTTGTAGAAAGTGATAAATGATGTGTCAAACGGATTAGACTCACTGTGCGAAGAAAGGTACAAAAGTTGAAATATTCCTTGAATCATAGTATTAAATAGTCATAGCTGAACGTTCTCCTGGATAAGGCAAGGAAAGAAGATTCATACAACAGTATAAGTGAATAAACTACAGAAAAAGAATAGAAATTTCTCTGTTGTGTTTTGAGATTTTGAATGAAGAACACAATATCGTCCAGTGTGCTAATTCAGAAATAATTAACGAACGTTTAAGTGAAACTCAATGGCCAGGAAGTGGTGATGATGAAGACTAGCCTATTAAGAAGCGCTTTTTCCCCTCTGTTTGGTACAAAAAACTTTTATTTTATCTGCCTGTGTCTTCGGGTCAAGAAGTTCTTTTCATTATCATCGAGTCGATGTCACCTCTTTGTATAATGAAGCCAACGTGCTACAACTAATAATATGTGCATTTTTTTCTCATTTATAGAATCCTATGATTCAAAATGAAGAATTTAATAAACTTAATTAGAGATCATTCTGTAGATCTCAGAAAAATGAAATATACTAATTTAATAAAATGTGTTCTGCAAGAATAGATAACAGGTCAATGAAATTACACTTAGTGTATGAACTCTCTTACGTCTATTATAACATGTAAATACATTTCTCACTATTTTAATCCTTTTTGTGTATAATGGACTAGTGTAAAACGTACAATGTGAGTGCGAGTTGATTACGGTATGTGTATCATAGTACTTGCATTACAAAATACTATTCCTTTCTTGTCCAGACATGATGACGTGTATAGATTACTCTTCACGAAGTCTGAACTACTAAAAATTCAGAATGTAATAGAATACGCATCCTAAGAGTTAGCTCTCAGAAACAAGGTTTATGTAAAGGGCTAGTCTAATCCGAATTATAATGGCATTTATGGATGCTTCTGTTCAAGAATATTAGAAGCAAAAGTTCTTTATAGTAGAAATTAATTAGCACTACAATGAAGTAATCCCAAAGAATTGTTTTGAAGATAATTTTTTATTGGCATTGAAAAAAATGTGTAAATGATATTTAGAATAATAATATATAATGCAGGCTATGTTAAAGGAACACACATAATAAGATTATCTTTCTCTCTTTCCTTGGAATTCTCCTTGTACGGACAGTCCCGCCATCATGGATAAAGGGAGTTGATGAGAAGGAGCTCTAGTTGTATATTCTTGTGCGTACTTGTGAATGTTAACCTGGTGTTTTCCCTTCTTGATGTCCCTTCGTAGATAAAGTCACACTTTTGTCATCCTTCTTGGTATAAAGTCACATATACCTGGAATGGTGTCCAGTCAAACCAGAGCTCAACAATGATATTGTGCTTATTTTTAGCCCATAAACAATTATTTTGTTACGTTTGAAAATGCAGTTTATAATTAAGAAATCATGATTTACCTCCCTGAAAGTATCACCTCGCTGTGTTTGATATGATGGATGTGTTGTTTCATGTGCTCTGAATGTCCACTCAGCTCTATATGGAACCAGAACTTGAACAATGTAACAGTGTAAAGAGATACCAACCAAAATTTCCTTTGTTTTATCTTTTGTATACACTATTGACTAACCTTACTAATCACCAGTGTTATCAAGAAGAGATTGATCATCATCCTCAAGGATCTATCATTTTTTAAAACACAATTCTAGTGGATATTCATTATATTTATTTTAAAATTTTAAAATTGACGCTTTGAAGAATAAAAATTGTTAATAATAACAATTACGTATTTTTACAGTTCTGGGTACATACAAGATGGGTGGTTGTCAGTAATACAATGAAGTAAATCACCCAATTATTTACTTGTTTCTTTACTTGAATCATGCATGTCTTTTCACTCTCTGGAAACAAAAATTTGTTAGAATAAATTTTGTATTTCAACAATTCCCTCCAATACAATAATGTAAAATAAATATAGTGAATTTTATTGGCAATTCAACAATGAAAACCGATCTCTAGAAAACGAATTTTTAAAAAGAAATGGAATTCAGACAATTATTATTGAAAACTGTCTGAATTTAGAGTACACATCATTTTAGAGTCCCAAATAATTTCTATAATGATGGAATGAATGATGATATATCAGTCTTGTTTCAAGTTTTATTGATTCTTTATCAGTTCTGGTGCAATTCAAATAACTTTATGTTGGTAGGTTTTGATCTCTAGACCTTATCATGTTAAATATTATGAAACTCTCTTGTTATTTTATTTTTCGTCATTTTACAAACAATTGAAGTTATAAAACTACTGGCATTTGTTACGATTTAATTGCATTTGAAGATAAGTATTTGTAACATCCTGTTTTTGTTATTAAGAGACGACGTTTTGTAAGTTACCGTAGTTAATATGAATTTCTCTATGAATTGTAAAATTCAAGCAAAGTTTTTCCTTGACTGCAAATCCTTACAAAGCTATTATATTTGTTCAAATCTACGTATTATTTGCAGTTAATTTTGTCTTAGTATTATGAGAAGTTAAGTTATGAGATTCACTACAATTTGAAACAAAACATTATTAATAATTTAGCTTCTTTGAAACATTTAAAATCGTGTTCAAAATTGTATTTGTTAATTTTAGCTCGTAGAATGCAGTATAAAAATTTAATGTTTAGTTTACTGTTGATCTTACCTCTTTGTCATTTTAGAGATTTCTATCTTGTTTTCTTGTTATTTCATAAATGTACGTCTACTTTGAAGCTTTAAATATCTATGCGCACATGTTCATATTGTTGAAGGTAGAGCTTTAGTTATGATTGAGGCAACAGTGTTTAAATAAAGAAACAACTGCTATTATAAGCAGAAGTGCAATATGTTGCTATTTAATTTTTTGTTTGGCTCATTATCTTTAAAGGAGCAATTTTTTAAAGTGAACTTCTGTATGGAAGCATGAATGAGGTGACCCGTATTTTAGTGTATAAAACATTAGATTTACAATTCTTTCATCCTGTTGTTCTCGCAGTTTGTTACGTGTTCTTTTTTTTTGCATATGTCGTAATCCTGTCAGTTTATTATTATTATTATTATTATTATTATTATTATTATTATTATTATTATTATTATTATTATGTGTTTTATAAAAACATTGTTTTCATTGTATGTAAAATAAAACATAATAAATTAAAAATAAATAAATTAATTGAAGTTCTTATAATAATATTAATTAATTAATAAATACGACAGCGGTGATATTTTATATGTTCTAGTGCGCTACAGGACAACATACTATTTTATTGTTATGCTCTTCCTTTCGTGTGTATATCTTTATGCACAACGTTGTTTCGTCTCTGTACATTGTACATAAAATAAACCTTATTTACGAAAACATTAGTAAATGTCTTTTATTTTTAATTGTAAAAAGAAGCTATTAAACATTGTCACTGTTATAATATTTGAAGAATATGAGAACAATGTAGGAAATGATCGTTTTGCTTCCAACTGCTTTCACTGTCAAATGTTAATATGCCGTTAAGATTAATAACGAAATGATTTATACAAATATGTAATAAATATCCTTAAGTTCTGTGTTCAGTATATATGTAATGATATCCTATCCTACATCCCAAAAGTATACTAAGACTTTATTTCAGATGTCCTGTGTACATTACGACAGGTAAGTGTGTTGGGTTTCAATATCTGTTTAAACATCCATTCACAAAGATAATTTTTTTAATATAATTAAATTTGGTCTACTTTAGCATTCTAATCCTGGTGAATTTGTGAAAAATAGTATTAAAAGAAATTGTCCTACACCTTAGAACTGAAGACATGAACTGAAAAACATCCATGGTCAATAATCTTTCAATTTTATCTTCCCTTATTTAATATTTGGTTGAAATCCATTTCTTGTATGGAAGTTACATGCATTTAAACATTGAACTTATCAGTATATTGGCTACACCGTCCTCTATGAGTTGCACCAAACGAACCAACAATTACGGTGTATACATGCGCAAGTTTAGATCTGTTAACCTGAATCCTTTCTGAAATTTGAGGCTAGGGTTCAAAATTATCGAGAACATTTATCAACAGTAGGCAGTCTGGTGACTAAAAATTATGCATTAAGGTATACATTAACTCCTCGCCTCCAGCAAGTGCATGAAACACTGAACGTACTACATAGTGATGGACTTGTAAATTCTCTTGTTTATAGTGTGTTTTGATCTTAGATTTTAGCTGGTTGAATGTCCACAAGGACCAAAAGCCATTTTGTTAAATAAAAAAATAGAAAAGTATACATACAAAATTTTGTTTGAATACATTTGTTAGTATGGAAGTTACATGTAGTTAAACATTCAACCTATCAGCCCTCGTAGAATCCAGCACTGTCATGAATGAGTTTCTTAAATCAAATCTACAATGTTATGGTCTATTACACATATGTTACGCCAATTTTGGAACAGTTTCCATCTACGCTGTGGGATACCCAACATTGGAATCAAAATTTAATTGAATATTATCAGCAATTGGCCGCTTTTTTCAAACATAGCCTTGAGATGTCCTGGCTTAGATATTCACTCCTAAAATATTTGGCTTCGTTAGCTGCAGTCGTTTAGAAGTTGATAGGGATAGACACACATACGTATTACAAAAGGAAAGACACACATATCGGCTCTGATAAACACGTGCATACTTTCGTCACATTTTGTAAAGAGTGAAGAATAAGCCAAAATGCCACCGTCTGTGGTCTCGGGGTGCGTATTAAGACTCCGGATCCAAAATTACTGGGTTCGATATCAGGTTCTGCCAAGAAATTTTAATTCTGGTTGAGGGTTAAAACGAGGTACAATCAGGGTCAGGAGGCAAAATTGAGAAGAGATTGGTTCCATTCCCACCTCAGATATTCTAGAATTGTTTTTCAAATGGTATCCTGCTTTTATTCCAAGCAAATACCGAACAGTTCCTAACGGAAGACCACGGCCACCTCCTTCCGAACCCTTGCCTTAATTAAAAATACACTACTACAGCCATCACAATGACACAGTTTGTCAGGTACATTTCATAGACACCCAAGGACACGGACCTATATGATCGAGATGTCGCAAAGCCTTTAAGTATATCAACAAAAACAAAGAAATGAGGAATGCAATGATTGGACCAAGAGGACGACGCGAATCCAAGGACGACTGCCACCCAACTCATAGCCTGCGGATTATGGGTGATGAATGGCCAGTAATACTACACCCACAGTTACTGCGCAAAAAATCTGAGTGCATTTTCCCTACGACTGCCATCTTAAAATAAGACGCGACTTGTACTCTATATTAAACTCTTCCATCCATTTAAAATCACGAATAAATGCTGATTTTTTATTTACTTAAAGTTCAATTTGTTTTGTAATCAAAATCATGTAGGCCTATTTAGTCACTTGTTCTTGTTGTTGCTAATTTTAGGGGCTACGACATCGTGTTCATATAGCCCCGTGTATTTTATGTATTTTTGTGATGACCTGCGTTATTGTGATGGCTGTACTGGTGTATTTGTTAATTGGGGGATATGATTGGGAAGGAGGCGGCCGTGTTCTTAAGTCAAGAACGATCCCAGCATTTTCCTGGAGTAGAAGTGGGTAATCCTCGGAAAACCACTCCTTAGTTTTATCTCACGGAGTTGAGTATACCCCATTTACAGTCCCCAGATCAGAATTAAATTCCTTGGTAGAGCCGGGAATCAAACCCGGACCGCAAGGTTGACAGACAAGAATACTAGCCACTGCGCCGGACTGTTTATTTTCTGTTAGTTAACATATTACAGACTATGTATTTCTAAAATAATTATCATTACTCAAGGTACCGACAGCGGTGGCTACGATCGCTAAAGCGCAGCGTTAGGTCATGGGGCCAAGCTCTCTGCTGACTCGGTAGACGCGTGGGTTCGATCCCCACCGTCAGCCATCCTTGAAATGGTTTTCCGTGGTTTCCCATTTTCAACACCAGGCAAATGCTGGGACGGTACCTTCTGACAGGCCACGGCCGCTTCCTTCCACATCCTTGTCCAGTTTCATTCATCTTCATCCATTCCATCTCTCATCCCGGCTCGCAGGTCATCCACGGGTGTCGACTAGAAAGACCTGCACTCGGCCTCTCAGGAGGCCACATGACGAAAAAGAAAATACTCAAGGTAAGGTTTCTTATCAAAATTTACCACTGGACACTGTGGTGAGAGCACTATCGTGCTAGCTCGTGTCTCGGTAGCATAGGGAGAGCATGGGTTTGGGTCCCACCTAGAAAATGGTTTTGGTAGTCTCACACCATTTCGACCATCAGGCGAATGCTGGGGCGGTTCCTTTCAACAGATCCACGGCCGACTTCTTCCAAATTCCCTTCTCTGATCCTTCTTAAATTAGACCCAAATTAGCGGTCGCCTGTCACCATCCCCAGTTGTTTCTGCTGACAAAGTGCGTTCAGCTCCCAGACACTGTCCTTGTGACGGTAGAGGAATGATCCCTCGCAGAGGATAAAGAAAGCCAAGCTGGAAAGACAAGCGATTAAAAAAGAAAGAAAATCAATATTTCTTTTTTGAAGTTAGTGATAAAGTAACCCTTAGTTACACATTGATACTCATTGCTCTATGACACATATGCTCTATGGAAGTGAGACTTGGACTGTTGGCGCAGTAGAAAAAAGGAGATAAGAAGCATTTGAAATGTGGTGTTAAGGGAGAATGTTGAAGTTTTTGATTTGATTTGATTTATTTATTTCCACGGTTATATTTAGACCTTGAGAGCTCCTTGACAGTAGCGCCCTAGGTACAATAATATTAGGCCTTATAAATATAAAACATTTTGCTAACATTCACGGTATTAATAATAATAGTCCAACAATGATAGTAACAATAAGACAGTAGTCTACCTTAATAATAATAATAATAATAATAATAATAATAATAATAATAATAATAATAATAATAATGGAAAAATATATACAAAGGAGTGCATACAGACACAGTATCAGCCTGAAAAAGAAACACCATACACAAAAAAGATATTAAGGTAGGTACGTGTCGGCTATTGTCTTGATGTTATAATTGAACTAGAGAAAATAACATTCTAACGTAATGCAGTAATCAGTTGTGAGAGGTATACTGCTCCAAGAAGCAGAATGAAAGACGACATTACAGAGCTCCAGTGCTTGCAATGTTGAAAATCGAAGATGTTGAAGAGGCGTAGATGCGTGTGGTGGTGAAACAAATGATCTATTGAACTTCATGGTTCGGTGGATAGGAATTGATGATGCATTGATATAAAGGCATTGTAGAGATATAACAGTATCAGAAGGAGGCGGCCGTGGACTTCATTTAGATAACATCCTGGCAATCAAGGAGAGCTGAAGATAGTTCTGAAGCCAACATTATCATTTCGTGGTATTTATTTAATTATCGAATGGCGTATACATGAGTTACAGATTAATATTTACACTATTTACATAGTTAATCGCTTGTGGCGTCCCCAGGAAAAATTCACTTCTATCTCCGTTTAAACGACTCAGTGGGTATTCTTGGGTGATGTGTTTCACAGTTTGCCTCTCGGCACCGCAGTCGCAACAAGATGATGACTTTTTCTTCCATTTGTAAAGCAGATCTGCACACACACCATGGTTAGTTGAAATAAATAATATCGTGTTGGAACCCAATTAAATATATTAAAGAATTCAGACTCCCAGCTTCAATTCGAGCCTTATTTCATAAATGAACTCCGTTTCTAAGATTAGATCGGTAGTTATATTAACAAGTTTTTTCCTTTTTTTTTTCATTGAGTGGCCTCCGAAGAGGCCGAGTGCAGGTCTTTCTAGTCGACGCCCGTGGGCGACCTGCGCACCGGGATGAGAGATGGAATGAGGAAGATGAATGAAACTGGACAAGGACGTTGAAGGAAGCGGCCGTGGCCTGTCAGAACGTACCGTCCCAGCATTTGTCTGGTGTTGAAAATGGGAGACCACGGAAAACCATTTCAAGGACAGCCAACTGTAGGACTCGAACCCACGTGTCTATCGAGTCAGCAGAGAGCTTGGCCCCATAACCTAACGCTGCGCTTTAGCGAGCGTAGCCACTGTTGTCATGATTAACAAGTGAAGAGGTACGTATTAAGACGAGTGGGGAGGTGAGATAGTAGGAGACGTTTTCCACTTACGCAGCAAAATAACCAGTAATGGGCGAGGAAAAGAGGATATAAAAAGAAGGTTGGCACAGGCAAGGGAGGCAATGTTGTGTATCAAAAATCTGATCAGTTATAAGAGAATGACAATGGGCCTTAATCGTGCAAGACTAAATAAAAACTGTAATCAATCATGGAATGCAGCTAATAGAAACCACAAACCTCTATTGACATAAAATTGGCACTTGAAAAGCTAAAGGAAGTAGGGGATTTCTGCCACTTATGAAGCAAAAGAACCAGTGATGGATAAATAGAAAGTAGTTTGGCACACGCAAGGAAAGCATTTAATACATAAAAGAAATCTGTTGACATCATATAGCCTATAGATTTTGATAGGCTACTAGAAAATCCTTTGTCTGGAGCGACGCACTGTATGGAAGTGAAACTTAGGCTGTGCACGTTGCAGAAAAAGAAAGAAAAGAAAAAGGAGAATAGAAGCATTTGAAATCTGAAAAGTGAAGAGGTATTAAGAAGAGTGGAGAGGATATCTATTTCTGGCGACTGCGAATGAAGAGAAGTGACAGGTTGGTAGGGCACTTACTAAGACATCCATGAATAGCAAACGTAGTTATGGAAAGAAGGGTCAAGGACAAGAACTGTAGGGGTAGACCACGGTTAGAATATGTTAAATAGATTGACTCGGATGTAAGCGTGGTAGCTATGTAGGATTAAATGATTAGCTCAAGACAGGGAGGCATGGAGAGCGCCATCAAACCAGTCACAAGATTGAAGACTCAAACAACTACAACAGCAACAATCAATTATAACAATAGCTTAAGCCACGGGGTGCTTAGTTGTCCTCACGAAGCTGAATGCACCCCGTTCCATCTCTCACATCAGATTTGTTCAAATTTTTGGCACGGATCGAATCCATGTACTAGTGGGTATAGGCGCCGGGGTTGGTCCCTAACTATAGGCCACAGCCGCTACCTTCCAACTCCTCGACCTTTCATTCCCACTTTCCTCCCCAACGGTACTTGTAGCTCACCCATTGGGTGTCCGTCTCGAAGCAGCTCCAAAACTGGCGAGCCGAACATGTCCTCGGACACTCCCGGCACTAAAAGCCATACGCTAAAAAAAAAGTGGGTAGAGGCAATTGTGCTACCTTTACACAACGGAACCAGCCAGCTATGCCAATGTCTAGAGCCTTGTGTTTGTTAGCTGATTGTGGCAGTGAGCTCTGTATAACGTGTATTTACATTCCCGCCGACCCCACGTTATATCGTGCATCAGACTGTCACTACTATTGTCCGGGATCGATTTGCGGCTCTGCCAAGAAACTCATTTCTGGTCTGAGGACTGGAGCGAAGAAGAGTTAGCCTCGTGAAGCAGAACTAGGAAGAGGTGTGAAACTCAGCAATATTTCTAGGATTGTGCCGTGCCTTGTGTGTGGTTGTGTGGAAACCTTTATAGGGAGGTTATAGCTGCTTGAACTTTTAGTAGAGAGGCGCAGGTGCTCTTCATAAAAAGAGAGGTAGTGCGCAGTTCGCTACTCCTGTGGGGGGTCCGGGTGGGGCCACAAAGAGCCCGCTGATGAGCTAGTTTGGTGTCCTAGACGAAACCCCACACAAGACACGGCACAAACCTAGAGAAATTGCTGAGTTTTAATTCACTGGCCGTGAAAGCCGATGCACCATCTTTCTAGGAAGAGGTGTGTTAGATTCCCGCCTCTGCTATCCTAGAAGTGGGTTTCTGAGGCTTCTCACTTCTACTCCCGGCAAATGCAAGGATGTTGTCTGAATGAAGGCCTCGGCCGCCTCCTTCTCTAATCCCATTCTCAAAAATTCCAAGCACACACACCCTCATACATAAACACGTTGTCACAAAGCTTGAACAAGAATGAACATCATCAACAAATCACGCATGACGATTCCAGCAGCAAGTATGGAGATTGGAGGTTCGAATAGCTGTAACAACAGCTATCCTAAATGTAGGTTTCCCCAGACGTTTTCTACACTTCCTTCAGGCAAATGTCACAGAAAATCAAATTGATCACATCGCGGTGAGCAGGAGGTTCAGAAGAAGCTTGGAAGATGTTAGGAACAAGAGAGGAGCGGACGTTGGTAGTGACCATCATCTTGTGGTTGCCAACTTCCGCATGAAGATCGTCGCAGTCCGCCGAAAGTTTAACACTCGGCACAACAAGTTTGATGTGGGCAAGCTTAAGAACCAGCAGAGATTGGACCAATTTAAACTGGAGCTCAGAAATAAATTCCAGGTGTAGGACTCCGAGACAGAGAAGGACGTGGAGACTGTGTGGAGCGAGGTAAAGAATATCTTCGTGGAAACCAGTGAGATGCAGCTCGGGTACAAGAACTACCTGTGGAAAGAATGGATATCCGATCAGACCTGGGACAAGATAAATTATAGGAAGGAGGTTAAGGCCAAGCTCAACACCTGCAAGACTAGGCAGCAGAAGGCTCTCACACAAGCAAAGTATTCAACAGCAAACAGGGAGGTAAAGAGGAGTGTACGGAAGGATCATAGGAGGTGGATTGATGAGCAGGCGGAGAAAGCAGAAGAAGCGGCAAGAAGGGGGGGGACGTTAAGGAGCTCTATGGCATCACAAAGATGCTTTCGAAGAAAGGTTTTAATAAAACTAGGCCTGTGAAGAGCAAGACGGGCGAGATCCTCACGACGTGTGAACAGCAGCTGACAAGATGGAGAGAACACTTTTCGGAGGTTCTTAATAGAGGTAGAGGACCAGAAAGTAAGCAGCGAGGAGAAGATGAAGAGGAAGCAGAATGTGACCCAAGCATCAGCCTCGACTCCCCAACTCGGGGCGAAATACAGACAGCGTTGAAGCAGATGTAATGCGGGAAGGCACCAGGTCTGGATAATATCCCAGCGGAAGTACTGAAAGCAGACCTGGATATTACGATCGATCTGCTGCATCCGCTGTTGGAGAAGATCTGGAAGGAGGAGAAAATACCAACCGACTGGAAGAAGGGGTTGATAGTCAAGTTGCCGAAGAAAGGGGACACCACAAACTGTAACAACTGGAGGGGTATCACCTTGCTGTCCATTCCAATCAAAGTGTTGGCGAGAGTCATCCTGAATCGTATAAAAGACTGCGTAGAAAAAAGACTTCGGAAGAAACAGGCTGGATTTCGACAACATCGCAGCTGTGTGGATCTCATCAACACCCTCCGAATCATCCTGGAGCAGAGTGTGGAGTGGCGGAGTACCCTTTACCTCACATTTGTTGACTTCGAGAAAGCCTTCGACTCCGTAAGTCAAAGACTCATGTGGAAGACCCTCGAGGAATATAAAATTCCAACAAAGATCATCAGAATCATGGAAGAGATGTACGAAGGGTATCCTGTTGGTCCTGGATAGTGTGATGAAGAAGGTAATGGGAGGACGGAAGAGGGGTATTCAATGGGGTATAAATGTCAGGCTTGAAGATCTGGATTTCGCAGACGACATTTGTCTTATGGCACAACGGTACCGAGACATAGAAGATAAGCTGGGGAGGTTGCAGTGAGAAGCAGAACGTGCAGGACTGATGATCAACACCAACAAGACCAAAGAGATGAGGATAAATTCTGACATCACGACTAGTTTGACAGTCAACGGAAAGGACATTGAGGGAGTTGAGTCCTTCCTCTACCTTGGAAGTATAGTCACAAATGATGGGGGAGCAGAGGAAGATGTTCGAAGCCGTATCAGGAAGGCAAATGTCCAGCTCTACCCCATCTGGAGAAATAGAAACATTTCCAGGAAGACCAAGCTCCACCTTTTCAATAGCAACGTAAAGTCGATTCTTCTCTACGGCTGTGCAACATGGAAAGTCACAAAACCGATCTACAACCAGCTACAGGAGTTCATTAACAGATGTCTGCGTCACATCATGAATGTGAGGTGGCCGGACATAATCTCAAAAGAAGATCTTTGGACCATCACCAATCAACAACCGATTAGCATCCAGATCAAGGAGAGGAAATGGCGCTGGATTGGTCACACACTAAGGAAGCCGGACGGAGCTATTGAGAGGGCGGCGCTAGACTGGAATCCTAAAGGCGCCAGGAAGCGAGGTCGACCTAAGAAGACCTGGAAGAGGACGATCGAAAATGAAATTGCAGAGGTGGACAAGAACTGGAGTCAAGTGAAGAGAATGGCCAGGAACCGTACTGCGTGGAGAAATTTCGCCAAGGCCCTATGCTCCGGGAGGAGCGGCAGGAATTAAGTAAGTAAGTTCAGCAGGAAAATGCCGGGATAGTACCTTATTTCAAGTCCCGTGGGACCTTCCCCATCTCTGCCCCTAATATATATTCACCCACTGCTAAAGTCATCACAGAAAAACAGGTAATCTGACAAGTTCAATACACACCCAAGTACAAGGAAATGATGACTAAAATGCCACAAGCCTACAAAATTATATTTAAGTGTTGGAAGACATTTTTAGTGTTGCCTTAGTAAGCCAGATTTAAATACTCTTCAGTCAGTCAACACGATCTTACCCAATTGTAATGGGTATCATATTATTATGCTCAGGGTATTATTCGTTTTCCCCATGAAATAAATTAGCAACAACAACAACATACCCGCCACGTGAGGTAGACTTAACAAGAGAGGAAGGGAGTTCTGAAGTCAAAATTATCATTTCGTGTTTTAAGTCGAATTGAATATTATCGTGTTGGAAACCAATTAAATATATTAAGGGGACACATAAGTCACGGCTTATGGAGCTAAAACAATTACTATTTTAATATAATAACTATGCCTGTCATAGATCTTATACAACAATTATATACGTTTCCAAGGAAACACACACAGCTTGCTATTATAACTTAAGCAAAGGTTAAATTTTTTAAAATTCGAATTGTAACAATTTCTATCCATTTTTCAAAATGTGGTCCTTGTTTTGTGCTGATGTTAATCGTTTCCCTCATATCTCCCTTGTTTATAAAAAAATGTGGGCTTTTCTTTTTTTTAAAGCAGGTGTGAAATCTTCAGCTACAAAATGAATCTCACACATTTCCACATTCATCATCATCAGTGTTCTGTCCTAGGGCAGGTCCTCACATGGCAGCTCTCCAAGCCAACCTTTCTCCAGCTAGTCTCTTTGTAGGTTCATACTTTGCGTCGATCCTTATACTGTCAACCATTTGGAATCTTCTCCGTCCTAATCGTCTTCTACCATTCACCGTTCCTCCCATTTCATCCATAAGTAAGCAATTTCTTCTCATCCAATGACCAAGCCATTTTTTCCCCTTATCCTGAATACCTTTAATATATTTTTCTACCACCCAACTCTTTTCAGCACATCTTCATTTTGCACTTCCTCTGCCCATTTTATCCCTTCCATTCTCCTCCATATCCACATATCAAACGCCTCCAATCTTTTGTCTTCCTCTTTTCACAATGTCCACGTCTCAGCTTCATGTAGTGCTGCACTCCAAATAAAGCATTTCGCCATTCTCTTCTTCAGGTCTTTGTCCATACCCCTACAAAGCAGCCTCCGTTTCTTATTAAATGCCTCCTTGGCGATTTCAATGCGTGTTTACACCTCCTGTTTGCATCTCATGTCTTCAGTTATTATGCATCCCAAGTATTTGAACGCACTTATTTGTTCTATTTCGTCCTGTCCTAACTTTAAAGATAATTATTAATTAACTAAGCATTTTATTCCATTTATATTCTGAGCAAACTCAAAAATATATTTTTAACGTTTTCTAGAAAGGCTAATTAAATCCAAAAAGGTTTGAGTATCATTTTGCAGATGAAGGTTTAACACGCACTTTAAAGAAAGAGAAATCCAAACATTCCTATAAACATAGGATAAATGACGGAGACGGTTAAGGTCAGCACAAATCAAGGAACAACATTTTAAAAAGGGATAAAAAAGTTATGATTTCAATTTTCAAAATTTATAGCTTTGCTTCTAATAGCAAGATGTACGTGTTTCCTTGAAAAAGTAGCCTATATTATTTATTGTAAAAGACAGGCACAGTTATAATAGTAATATCGTTATTGTTTTGGCTCCGCTGTATGTCCCCCCTTAAACAATTCAGACTCTGAGCTTCAATTCAATGCCATATTTCATAAATGAACTCCACTTCTAAGTATGGGGTGTATCAAAATTTGTATACAATATCTTAGGTTCAAAGGTTGACGTGGCATTATTCGGTCTACGTGTGTTATGACATGCCTTATTTTCATATATCATTCCCTTATCTTACGTTGGTGTACCTTGTTGTTGCTGTTAATCCATTTTCTGGGATTGGGATATTATAGTCATTAGCCTCGTGTACTTAGGTGTGTATTAATGTAATTTCGAGCTCGTTTTCTATAAGTTAAAATCGTCTATATAAAAGGAACATTTTCTCAGGATATACCTAGGTACAAATATAAAATTTTCAAGAGTTATAGAATTGATTTTATTCTATGTTTTAACACGGCAGTTTGAAGAAAAGTTGACTTGTTATGTTAAGCGACAAAATGTGTCAAGTTTTTCGAACCAAAAATATAATATTTTTTTTAAACTTCATATAATACAAAACATGAATATGAAAATTAACTCTGTGAAGTTGTGTAGAAATATCCCGCAAATAATCTTTAAACATTTCAACATGTGAACATTAATAGCTTGAGAGAAAATGGTCCTTAAATTTGACCAAAATTAACATTGGGGAGATATCCCCTTTCGGGTCCACTTAAAGGGATGAATCACACACCATCACTGGGCTGCACAGGCAAGTAACTGTACTTGGTGCAACAGTACGTTCAAGAATGAATTGAGGTCATGATGATTATGATGTGATGGTAATATTGTGGTTTTAAGGGGCATAACATATCTAGGTTATCGACACCTAATGATATGGATGAGTCTGAAATGTGTTCTTTAAATAGCTTATCCTCCCGGTGCAGCATTACCCACAGACTGCGAGGGATCATTCCTCTACCGTGTCTGTGAGCTGGACACGCTTTGTCAGCAGATACAAATGGTGATGGTGACAGGCCGATGACTCAGGCGACCGCTAACTTGGGTCTAGTAAAGAATGGGTCAGGGCAGGGATTTTGTAAGTTAGTCGGTCATGAACCAGTTGGAAGGAACCGCCCCGACATTTGGCTGGTGGTGAAAATGAGGAACCACGGAAACCATTTTAAGGACGGCCCAGATGGGATTCAAACCAACACTCCACCGATGCCAGTGAGGCATGAGCTAGCCACCGTGGTCGGTCTATAAATTAATATGACAATGAACAAGAAGTTCCGTGACGAGCGAAAGAGCCTACTTTTCTTAAATTTTAAGGTTCATGCCAATGAATAATCTATATGATCTAAAAGAATGACGAAATTAAGTTCGTAATATCGAAATTTCTAATTAGTTCGAAATACAGTATACCTGGCATAATGTATCCTACAGTTGGCAGCCCTGTTGAGTGAATATATTCTTAGTTCCATCTCTTAAGGTACAGAATACAACATTTCGTTGAAGTCCAATGGATAGCATGGACGTTACATGCAGTTAGACATTGGATCTAACAGCGAGCGTAAAATCATGTTGACAACAATGTCATGCATGTGTTGGTCAGAAATTATCTTAAATAATATGATCTATTGTTGTGCCAATACACAATCAATTGGAATTCAACCAAATTTCGTATGTACTATGTGTACATAAACATATATGACTGAACGTATTGTTAAGAACCAGCAGGGCTGCCAACTTTTAATGAATGCTCTCAATTTATTTTATCCAAATACTTATATATCAGAAAGTATGCAAGCCGACAGCTTTAAACTATGCACACGTATAGCACCTGACATTCTGTATTAATTTGGAGTAACTAATATACGTCAGTGCTACCAACATGATTCTAAGCCTGCTGATATCATTTTCAATGCACGTAACTTCTATACTGTCATTTGAATTTCAACCAAATTTCGTATGTGCTATGTGTACCATAACAGATATGACTATGCGCATTCTTAAGAGCAACCAGGACTGCCAACTGTTAATAAATGCTGTCTCTAATTTTGTTACCTAATATCAACACATCTGAAAGTTTGCAAGCCAATAGCTCTAAACTTTGCACACGTATAGTACCTGGCATTCTAGATTAATTTGGAGTAACTTATATACGTCAGTGCTGCCTACATATTTCTAAGCCTGCTGATAGGTCCAATTTTAAAATGAATGTACCTTCTATACTAACTAATGGACTTCATTAAAATTGGCACAATAATAGATCCTATTATTTCAGATTATTTCTGACCAACACATGCATGACAATGTTTCAACATGATTTTACGCGCGCTGTTAGATCCAATGTCTAACTGCATGTAACGTCCATGCTATCCATTGGACTTCAACCAAATTTTGTATTCTGTACCTTAAGAGATGGAACTAAGAATGTATTCGGTCACCAGGTCTGTCAACTGTAGTGCTCTATTAGGCTACATTGTGCCAGGTATGTATTTCGAACAAATTAAAAATTTCGACATGACCAACTTAATTTCGTCATTATCCTAGATAGATCCATACAGATTAATCATTGGCATGAATCTTAAATTTTAAGAAAAGTAGGCTCTTTAGTTCGTCACGAAACTTCTTGTTATCTCTTTCTCCTTTCACCGACGGCGTTAGATACACTCGCTAAGGCGCAGCTCCAGGCCTTGTAGCCAAGCTATCCAAAGGTTGAAATTCAAACATCAGCCGTCCTCGAAATGATTTTCCGTGGCTTCCCAGTTTCAATTCAAGGTAAATGCTGAGATAGCCCCTTCTAACTCCTTGCGCAATTTCATTCACCTGTCATAAGATTGCTATCATGAAGGGCAAAACTCAAAACAGCCAACTCCGTACGGAGAGACAGACAGACGCCCATTTGCCCGGATCGATGTCATTAGTCTACTTTTTCCTCATTTTTAGCCTATTTTCATTTTATGAAAAAAGTAGGCTTGTGAGATCACCATTTGTCCGTGTGTGTGTCCCTAATAACTTCTAAACGGCTGGAGCGATTACTATGAAACTCGGTAAGGTCATAGGACCATTTTGGCCGACACCGATCATACCCTTCAAATTTTACTACGTCTCACCAATCCAACATGGCGACTGTGCGAAATATTTAACCAGCATTCATTATCTCCGAAACTATTACCGATATCACCCTGAAATTTTGTACGGTGATATAGAGCACTACTAGAAGTTCACCTATGAAAATCCACAGCCTGCTTCCAGTCTCCGACCGGGTCAGGAATGGAATGAATGAAGCCCCCAATTAGCGGCGAGGATATGAACTGTGCCGGCTGCCGAGGCCTGACGCACTCCTCTGGGGCAATGATTAAATGAATGATAGATGAAATGAAATGATAGTGGAGAGTGTTGCTGGAATGAAATTTTGACAGGGAAAACCGGAGTACCCGGAGAAAAACCTGTCTGCCTCCGTTTTGTCCAGCACAGATCTCACATGGAGTGACCGGGATTTGAACCACGGACCCAGCGGTGAGAGGCCGGCGTGCTGCCGCCTGAGCCACGGAGGCTTTAGAAGTTCACCTATGGAACTTTCAAAAATCTGGTAACTACTAAACCAACATGGCGGCTAAGCGAATTTGCGACTTTTAAATAGACTTTTCTCGTGATTTAACCATTCAAACGCAATGATGCTTGGTACAGAAATTGTTTCTACACATTGTAATGCAATGGCATTTAATTTAGTTCAACTGTTTACATAACCTCCAGAGAGTGGCTGTGCGAATTTTAAAATTAATGGTGAGGATGTATTGTAAACTATAACTAAAACCACACTGACAACTAAAACTAACTACACACTTACAAGAAATAGAAACTTAGGAGAAATAGAAACCAACGGAGAATAAGGCAAATGAAGGACAGGAGGAAAAGAAATGCCCTTAACCCTCGATGAATGAGGATTGAGGGACTTGGAAGGAATGAGAGCCATGAAAGGCAGATAGGAAAGGGAAAGAGGAGAGAGTCCGCCACAGAGGTAATGGAAAAAGAGGGAGAAAACTGGACCCAATTCAGGAATCCCTCGGGGTCGCCTACTCCCAAATTCACCAGCCGCGAACCCTTGAGGGTATAGCACAATCAATAGTGCACCAGAAGTAGTGGGGCTACACACACCCTGCCTCCTTAAGGGCCTTGAGCAGAAGGCAGGAGATATGAAGAGAACAGGAGAGGTTCGACCCCTCGAAGAATGAGGGTTCAGAAAATATGACACACGGGCCCATTAAGGCGGTAAAGTGAAAGCCTCCCTAGGCCTCGGATACCCTAATACCGTCGGGGTCGGAAAAGAACAAGAGTTGACCAAGGAAGGTCGATAGGAAAGTTGACTGAGAGGAGCCCGGCACAAGTAATTTAAGTGGAAGTAATAGCCGAACTCATCTGGGGCCCCGTGGTTGCCAACCCACGTCCCACTAGTCGTGGCCCCCTGGGCAAAAAATATATAACTTAATGATATAGATTTGACCAGAACATATACACATAGGCTAGAGATATTAAAATCAACAATAACTCCAAGAATATTTCATACAACGGTATTTGATTATACAGTTAACAGCTCAGCATTAAGATTGTGATCTCCAAAACTGCCCTGAAATACGTCCCTCCATCAAGCAAATCTCGCCGAAAGTGTTAGATAATGTGCGGTTTTGTTCTTCTGGCAATGTTTAACAAACCATTAGAAAAGACAATACAAACAAGATAACCCCATCGCACCATAAACCACAAACAAGTACATTTGGGACACATGGAGTGGGCAAATCAATAAGTTCATATTCTGCAACAATTTCAAATAGAAAGCGCTATAGTGTCAAGGAGCTTAATATTTAACCTCATTGACTTTCATAGCGCTCCAAGGAACGACAAAAATTCGACATGCAAGCTGCCCTCTGAGCCTCAAGTAACAAAGCTTGCATCCAGTACCCGAGGCCATACGATATTATTAATATTATTACCCGACAAAATAATATCGCTCACCTTACACCACCGCCTTACGTTCGCGAACTCCTCCACAGGGATCACGAAGATTACCTAGCCTCGAATACACGCCAAAGAAATCTTCTACATAATAATATTATTGTAAGAAAACAACTTTTTTTTTATAAAATCTTAAATCTTTAAGTTCAACCAGCGTGGTTTACACAGACATTAAAGGATCTTAAGGTAGCCACATTGACATTACAGATACATATAATAGGAATTCATTTCGGGACAAAAATCAAAAATTGATCTTCCGGGAGGAACAAGAAAGACAACGAAAGCAGCTACGTAACATTGAGCAGCTCCGGAAGCAGAGATCAGAGAGGATGAAGCGAATGTGGGCAGAGAGAAAAATGACATTTGGCAAGATTTGAAGTATTGATTTTACGTGCTCTGTAATAGTGCCATTCGATTAAATAAATAAATAAATAAATAAATAATAATAAATTATAATAATATTGATGAAATATATCGAAATATAGAAAACATATCAGAAACAAGACGGAAGAGGAGATTGCCATTTTTTGGACATTTGTACAGGATAGATGACAGTAGGTTAACCAAGCAGATCTTCATAATCCTGTGGAACAAGCAGTAAATAACAACCTGGGTACAAGAAGTCGAGGATTTGGAAAGAAACAATATCTGAGAAGAAGATACACCACAGAGAGATATTTTTAGGCAAAAAGAGTTAAAAATGGAAGGATTCCAAGAGAGTAAGGGAAAGAAAACTGGCTCGAAATGGTTCGAGGAATAGAAGGGGAAACTTAGTGAGATAATGAAGGAATAACTTACTGGAGAATGAAGAAGGAACAGCAATGTACAAAGCATTGAAATTGGCTCGTGGTCCCTAGACGATCAATTTCAAGTAGTTCCTACTTTTTCTACCAAATGCTACCGTCAACGACACCTAGCCGCGAACTTGGTTACTAGATGCCACCGCAACCGGCACCTGTCGACGAACGGTGGAATTTTTAGCGTTATTCAAATCTAACCTACAAATTTACCTTCACACAATTGTAGTTAGTGTAAGGTTCTTTTACATGCCATTAAACTACGACATGGGTCCACCGGCTTTACTTCCGCTCCGAAGGAAGGCATACTGGGTGATTTTTAACGCTCTTAAACTATCCGACGACTTCGGACGGGTTTGAACCCGCGATCTTGGGCATAGAAGATCAGCATGCAACCAACTACGCGACCAAAGGTGCTTCAACCTTATTCGTAACCTCTCTCTGCCTGCTGGGGCTGACGTTCCGGTTTCCATGACAACTGACGCTTGGTAGGCGGCCCTGCTTCACACTGGCCTCCTCCTATTGCCTTCAGAATTTACCCCTCTTCATAACCTCTCTCAGCATGTTGGGGCTGACGTCACGGTTACCATGACAACTGACGCTTGGCATGTGGCTCTGCATCAACCTGGCCTCCAAATAGAACTATTTGAGTGGCAAATAAGAGCGATTCAAACAAATCTCGAATCACGGAATATGTATAATGATCGGACCTGCGTTTTTGTGACTGGAAGGAAACTTGTAATTTTACGTGACCATTAATCGCGTGATCAAGAGCCACGGGACCTCCTTTTTACGTGGAATCTGAACCACAGGACATGGCACTTCACTTCGATAGTCTCACATATATTGACCGGGAGTCGATCCCAGCCCCACCTTGGTGAGAGGCAATTAGCCTAGACCACTGTGCCTCCACGCCCTGATTTGTGACAATAGCAGTGGCATCAGAGAGCATAAAATTACTACTATAATAACCTAAGTAGTAGAAGTATTGATGGTTGCATTAGCAAAAACGATAACTATAATAAGCCCAGTAAAAATAATGTTAGGCTATAGCCTACAGGAAATTGAAAGAGACCAGGACACTCTTGTATCCTATCAAAAGCCGCCAGTGCGATGTTGAAATGCCTCAAAATGAATAAATAACAATTCATTTGTCACGCTGAAATTTCCTTGCATGAGGATAACTAGGTTACTAGAAAGAGCATACAATTTTAAAAATTCGCAAGGCCGCCATATCGGATCGTGGCTTATGATGATTTTGAATTGCATATCAGGAGCTTGTCTTCTATTCATCTTTTACGACACAAATTTCAGACTTACTAGTGTTAAAAATACCGAGAAATGACAATTAAATTAAACAAAATTTACATTGCCATAATATTGGTTTTAGGCATATCCCCGGTTTCAGGTGTCACTTGTGTAAATTTGTCTTATCGTCTTCTATCACGGTTTATATTTTCAAGCTAATAATAATAATAATAATGTATGGCCTCGGGTGCCTGATGCAAGCTTTGTTAATTGACACCCAGAGGGTAGCTTGCATGTCGAATTTCGTCGTTCCTTTGAACGCTATGAAAGTCAAGGAGGTTAGATATCTAAACTCCTTGACACTACAGTGCTTTCAAGTAGAGAATGGAGGAACTTTGTGTTGGCGGAAAATCCCGAGATTAATTTTGCCATTGAACACGGCCTACTGAATTCAAATGGGTTCTTTAACATGCCAACAACGTATGACATGAGTATTGTGATTTTTGTCGCCTTCAAAAATCACTTACCACGGCCTGCTAATACAGCAGCTGTACTGTAATAGGTTGACGGAAAACAAAATCACATCTCTAAAATTCATATGGCTCCCATCTTTGTTTGGTGCGTGTTCTAATTTTCAAAATCATATCTTGAACTTTATTTATACTCCTCAGTCGTTTCATGAAATTTCAGGCTCATATCTATAATAGGTCACAAGAAAAGGGAATATAATTTTGAAAATTCGCGCGGTCGTCATCTTGGTTTCGTGCTTATCGAAGCTTCAGAAATAATATCCATGAATTTGTCATTTAGTCTTCTACCAGGGTTGAAGATGTTGAAAAGGTCTACGAAGAAATAGATGAGGCGTATCAAGGGTGATGAAAATGTTATAGTAATGGGAGATTGGAATGCTGTGGTAGAAAAAGGGAGAGAAAGGAAGATATTAGGAGATTTCGGATTAGGTGAAAGGAATGGTCGAGGAAGCAGGCTGATGGAATTCTGCACTGAGCATGAGTTGGTCATAGCTTACACCTCATTCAATAACCACAATAGAAGAATATGCACATAGATGAGATCAGGAGATACAGAGCGTTACCAAATCGACTTCATTATGGTCAAGCAGAGGTTTCGAAACCAGATTTTGGATTATAAAACATATCCTGGTGCTGACATAAACTCTGACCACAATCTGGTTGTTATGAAATGCAGACTAAAGTTGAAGAAACTGAAGAAGAGTCAAAAATCAAAAAGGTGGGCAATAGACAGGCTGAAAGTGAAGGATGTAAACGAAAGATTCAAGAAGAGTATAAAGGAAGGACTAATGAAAAACCCTAAACAAACTTCAATTGCAGACGAATGGGCACTTTTGAAGAATGAAATAACAAAATCTGCAGAAGAAAACATTGGTAGGAAATAAATAATAGGTAAACAAGAAGTTCCGTGACGAACTAAAGAGCCTACTTTTCATGCCAATGATTAATTTACAGTATATGAACCTATCTAGAATAATGACGAAATTAGGTTGGTAATATCGAAATGGCTAATTACTTCGAAATATTCCTGGTATAATGTAGCTTAATAGAGCGCTACAGTTGGCAGCCCTGGTGACTGAATATATTCTTAGTTCCATCTCTTAAGGTACAGAATACAAAATTTGGTTGAAGTCCAATGGACGTTACATGCAGTTAGACATTTGATCTATCAGCACGCGTAAAAGCATGTCGGCAACAATGTCATGCGTGTGCTGGTTCGAAATAATCGGAAATATTATGATATCTTGTTGTGCCAATTTTGGATGAAATCCATTTGTTAGTATAGATCTAACATGTATTTTAAAATTGGACCTATTGGCAAGCATAGAATCATGTTGGCAGCACTGACTTATATTAATTGCTCCAAATAAATCTACGATATCAGGTGCTATACGTGTGCAAAGTATAGAGCTGTTGGCTTGCCTACTTTCTGATATATTGATATTAGGGTAAACAAAATAGACAGCATTCATTAACAGTTGGCCGCCCTGATTGCTGTTATGAATACTTATAGTCATGTCTGTTCTGTTACATAGCACATACGAAATTTGGATGAAATCCAACTGAGTGTAAAGACGTTACGTGTATTTAACAAGTAGTTCCGTTAAGAACTATACAGCCTATTTTCATATATCCTACTTTAGTTAACTGCTACTATGAACATACAAAATTTCAGTTTGATTGCTGTAATAGATTCGTCGATATTGAGAACCGACTAAATATTTCGGAAGGTCGCCATGTTGGATTTTATATATGTAGGTCCCAGAGTTATGTACTGTTACATGAAGATTATTGTGTACGTGTAGCATTCAAATTTCAATCGCATGATTAGGACACAAGAAGTAACAAGTAGATTTTAAAATTTCGCACAGCTTCCATCTTGTGGTTATGGAAAAAAATGAAATAAATTAGATGCCAGTGGATTAACATTCGTATAAGGATTTACTGTACCAAGTTTCACTGCACTAGGATGGATAAATTGCGAGATACGCCCATGTGAATATTTATACTTCGCGTCGCCGCCATGTTGGATTTGTGATCATCAGGTTATTTAAAGTCCTATAGGTGAACTTATGATCATAGCCCCTATGAACATAAATAAATTAAGTTTGATTGCTAAAATAGATTCGTAGATATTCAGAGCCGTCTAAATAATTCGGATGGTCGCCATGTAGGATTGTTAAATGCATAGGCCATAGAGTCATGTACCATTAAAGGAAAATTATTGCGTAGGTTCATTATTCAAACTTTCACTTCGATCGCATGTTTACGACACAAGAAATAAAAACTTCATTTTAAAATTCGCACAGCTGCCATTTTGAGGTTATGTAAAGAATTGAACTAAATTGGATACCAGTGCATTACAATGTGTATAAACATGTCCTGTACCAGATTTCATTGCGTTTGGATTATTAAATCGCGAGAAAAGTCTGTTAAAATTTTTAATTCGCATGGCCGCCATGTTCGTATTGTAGTTAACTGGTATTTGAAAGTCCTATAGATGAACTTCCAATAGTGTCCTTTATCTCCGTACAAAATTTCAGGGTGATACCACTAATAGTTTCAGAGATATAGAATGCCGGTGAAATATTTCGCACATCCGCCATCTTGTGGTTATGTAAACAATTGAACGAAGTTTGATGTCGGTGCATTACAATGTGTATAACCGGGTGAGTTAGCCGTGGTGGTTACGGCATGACTGATGGCAGTCGCTCACATCCGGGAGGCGAGGAGGTTCGAATCCCCCCGCCGGCAACCTTGAAGATGGTCTTTTGTGGTTTCCCATCTTCCTTCCAGGCAAATGCCGGGGTTGGTCCCTAACTATAGGCCACAGCCGCTACCTTCCAACTCCTCGTCCTTACATTCCAACTTCCCTCCTTCCCTCCCCAACGGTACTTGTAGCTCACCCATTGGGTGTCCGTCTCGAAGCAGCAACAAAACTGGCGAGCCGAACATGTCCTCGGACACTCCCGGCACTAAAAGCCATACGCTAAAAAAAACCAATGTGTATAAACATATACTGTACCAAGTTTTATTGCGTTTGGTTGGTTAAATCGCGAGAAAAATCTATTTAAAAGTCGCAAATTCGCGTGGCCTCCATGTTGGTTTTGTAGTTACCAGTTTTTCAATAGTCACATAGGTGAACTTCTAGTAGTTCCCTTTATCACCGTAAAAATTCCAGGGTGATATCGGGAATAATTTCGGAGATATTAAATGCTGGTGAAATATTTCGCACAGCCGCCATGTTAGATTGGTGAGACGTAACAAAATTTGAAGGGCACGGTCGGGGTCGCCCGAAGTAGGGCTATGAACTTACCGCGTTTCATTGAAATCGCTCCAGCCGTATAGAAGTTATTAGGGGGGGGGGGACACACACCCCTCACACACACACTCGCACACACAGACACACGGACAAAAGGTGATCTCATAAGCCTATTTTTCAAAATTGAAAATAGGCAAAAAATTGGTCCTGTCAGCAGGCTTAGAATCATGTTGGTAGAACTGAAGTATATAAGTTACTCCAAATTAATCTAAAATGTCAGGTACTATACGTGTGCATAGTTTAAAAAGTTCGGCTTTCCTACTTTCAGATATATTGGTATTTGGATAAATATAATAGAGAGAGAAATTATTAACAGTTGGCAGCCCTTGTGGCTCTTAAGAATACACTCAGTCATATCTGTTTATGTACACATATTACATACAAAGTTTGGTTGAAATCCAATTCATAATGTAGAAGTTATATGCATTTAAAGATTGGACCTATCAGAAGGCTTAAAATTATTTTGGCAACACTGTCATGTATGGCCTCCTGGAAATTATACTGAAATAGTAGTAGCTATATGTGTGTCAATTTTGGAATAGCTCCCATGCATACCTTTCAAGATATCCAACATGGAGCTCAAATTTCTAGTGCGTTTTTTCAGCAGTTGGTAGCACTGACATAATTTTCAAATATGGGCTTGAGATATTCCTGTATACGTCTTTACTCATACTAATTTTAGTTTCGATTGCTGCAGCCTTTTAGGAGTTGATAGGGGGGAGGGGGACACACACACAGCCAGACAGACAGACAGAAGGACAGACAGACAGACAGACACACATTTTCCCGGATCGATCTCATAAGTCTACTTTTTCCTCATTTTTGCAAAATGAGAAAAGTAGGCTAAAAACCGTGGATCACTCAGGATATACTAGAATTGATGGATGAAAGGAGGAAACACAAGAATGTAAGAGATGAAGAGAGGAAAGCAGAATACAGACGTCTGAGAAATGAGGTTAACAAGAAGTGCAAGGTAGCGAAAGACGAATGGTTGAAAGAGAAATGTGCAGGTATAGAAAATTGTCTGAAATTAGGAAAAGTAGACGCAGCTTATCGAAGGATTAAGAATACATTTGGGGAAAAGAAGACTAAGTGCTGTAATATTAAGTACACAAATGGAAAGCCTCTAACACATAGGGAAGAAAAGGTTGAGAGATGGAAAGCTTACATAGAGTGTTTGTATACGGGAAAGGAGATTGAGAAGCATGTAATGGAAAAGGAGGATGAAATTGATGGGGATGCTAAAGGAGATTTAGTATTGAGATCAGAATTTGACAGCTTTGGAGTACTTAAGCAGGGACAAAGCACCAGGCATAGATGATATACCGATTGAGTTGCTACGCTGCATAGGAGATGAAGGTCTGATCAGGTTATTTCACTTGGTGTGTAGGATTTATGAGACAGGTGAGGTTCCCCCTGATTTCAAGAAGAATGTTATCATCCCTATACCAAAGAAAGTGGGAGCTGACAGATGGGAAGATTACCGTACAATCAGCTTGATTACTCATGCTTCAGAGATCCTTTCTAGAATAATTTACAAGAGGATGGAAAGCCAGATAGAAACGGAGTTGGGTGAAGACCAGTTTGGTTTCAGGAGAAATGTAGGAACAAGGGAATCTGTACTAAGTCTTAGGCTGATTTTGGAAGGTAGAATAAGGAAAGATAAGAGAACGTTCATAGCATTTGTAGACTTAGAAAAGGCTTTTGATAACGTTGATGGGACTAAATTGTTTGACATTTTGAAATCTATTGGAATAAAGTACAGGGATAGAAGGGTGATCTACAATCTATACAGAAACCAGACAGCCATCATTCGAGCTGAAGGACATGAGATAGAAGCTGGTATTCACAAAGGTGTAAGGCAAGGCTGCAACTTATCACCCATACTTTTCAATCTTTACATTGAACAAGCAATGAAGGAAATTGGAGAAAAAATTAAAGTGGGAGTGGAGATTCAAGGAGAAATAATATCAACTCTGAGATTTGCTGATGGCATCGTCATCTTGGCTGACACGCCTGAGGATTTAAATGAGATTTTGAATGATATGGACTCGGTCTTACGGAAAGAATACATGATGAAAATTAATAAATATAAAACAAAAATACTGGAATGCAGCCAAAATAAATCAGAAACCTCTATGGACATCAAATTGGCAGGGGAAGAGCTGAAAGAAGTAGGAGACTTCTGTTACTTAGGAAGCAAAATAACCAGTGATGGATGAAGCAAAGAGGACATAAAATGTAGGTTGGCTCAGGCATGGAAATCATTTCTATAAGAAAGGAATCTGTTGACTTCGAATATAGATTTAGGTATTAGGAAGTCGTTTTTAAAGCCTTTGTCTGGAGCGTGGCATTCTATGGAAGTGAAACTTGGACTATTGGTGCAGCAGAAAAGAGGAGAATTGAAGCATTTGAAATGGGGTGTTAGAGGAGAAGGATGAAGATCAGATGGGTAGAGGTATTAAGACGAGTGGGAGAGGAGAGATGTTTCTGGCGACTGCTAATGAAGAGAAGAGATAGTTTAGTAGGACACATACTAAGACACCCAGGAATAGCAAGTTTAGTTATGGAAGGAAGGGTTGAGGACAAGAACTGTAGGGGTAGACCAAGGTTAGAATATGTTATACAGATTGCCTCGGATGTATGGTGTGGTAGCTATGTAGAGATGAAACGATTAGCTCAGGACAGGGAGGCATGGAAAGCTGCATCAAACCAGTCAAAAGACTGAAGACTCAAACAACAAACAATCAGGGTTGAAGATTACAACCTGACCGTTTTCTAACAGGACATGAAATCACTACGAAGTCTTGCATTACTTGGAGCCGCAGCCTGTTCTGGCCAAGTAAAAGGACAGCTCGCGGGGAAGGTTAGCGAGTTACAACTGAATATGTCGCCAGTGTAGTAAATGTCAGCATAACGTATACTTTGTATGCAAAGTAATCCTACCTATAAGATTAGCATACGTCCTGAAGCCTCTTTGGCATTTCATAGACTAGAAACATCTGACATCATTGTCAACTGCTACCTGTGCTAAGAAAAAAAAGTTATTCTTTTAACATGGTGTAATGGCATTTATATTTCTCATGATAAGTGAAGCTCCAAGCTACCAAGGATAATGATGATATTTCATAATTAATTAATTTTGTATTGGGTAGCCTTGTTGCGCCCGTTAAAATAAAAACAATCATCATCTTCATCATAATCATTATCATCAGCAGCAACAACAACAACAACAACAACAACAACAACAACAACAACAACAACAAACGTTTACTAAGTTATATGCAAGGAAATAATTTCTATGTATATCAATTTTGGAAGCTAAATTTCATTAATTTTTGTATAATTTTACCAATCATGACGTGTGGAGTTGAGAAATGAAGTATTAATTTTCCATATGTTTCTATATTTTGGAGTTTAGCACATTTCCATATCCTATAGCCTATATTTCGGCTAGAAAGTATTAAATTATATTAAATTGGGCAGTCCTGTCAATAACTGAGAAACAAATTAAAAATATATATTTAAAAATTTAATAATTTGGCTTTTGTGCAGCTCATCATCACGCCTGTCTACGTCTGAGTTGATAAAGCAAGGTGCTAAGCGGTGTGGAGAGAAAGGGGGCTAGCCACGGAAGAGGTGAGATCACAAAAACACTCAAAAGACTTCAAAACTCACATCTCTCACTTCCTGAAAGTTTCGAGAATGTGAACAAAACAGATAAATCGTACAGGTAAAGTTGCAGATGTAACAAAAAATAATTTGGACACTGTACTTTCAAAGAATCCTGGATATGAAGGAAAGGGAAAGGTTGCTGCAATTTTGTGAGGAGATTTAAGTGTAAAGTTAACGTTGGATTTCACCTTAGAAAACATTGTGAAGTCCAAATATGTCCCCGTTACCTAATCTGATGTTGAACCCAGTTTCAGTCAACATAAATCTGTCCTTAGAGATACGTTGGGAAGATTTACTTACCATCACTTCAAAATACATATTGTAATCCTTTCATTTCATTTCATTTCATATTTATTCATCAGTGCCTTACACTATATTTACATTACACTGAAGGGAGTCTCTGAAAAGAGCAAAGCCCCACAACTGCGTACTTGTCAAAGATCATATTGATATTACCATGGGAAGTGCAACGTTATATTTCATGCAGATCTACTTTGTTAAGCTTCTTTGAACTTGGTAATTAAATATAAATTGTATTTTTTTATAATTTGAAGTGCATATTTATTTCCATATTTCAAAGAAAATTACTACATACATACATGAATATATGTAGGCCTACATATTTCATTAATTATTAGTACATATAAATCCGTTCACTGGATATAGGTAGCCCTGCGCGGATTAACAAAACGTTTAACCCATAAGCCCCGCATACGCACGGCTGTTATCCGCATCCGCCCCGCATCCGCATGACTTTTACCCGCATCCACACGTATGTTATCCGAATCTACTGGCATTACAATAATATGTTCAATTCCTCGTATATAACATATTGGTTGGTGGTTGGTTCTTAAGTTTAGGGGCTGCGACAACGCGGTCTTGTATCCCCGTGTAATTGGGTCTCTGTAGAATCTGTCTGATAACCGGTATTAATTGTGATGACTGTATTAGTGTGTGTTATCTGTTATTTAATTCAAGTAAGGACTGCAGACTTTTGAATTTTTGAAATAGTTCATACTTTTGCCGCCAAACGTCACCGTCAACGACTACTAGTTCAGAACTTAGATACCAGACGCCACCGCAGTCGGCTCTTGGCAACGAACGTAGGAACCTAAGAGCGTTGTTTACATTCTTAACCTATACAATTTAGCTTCACACAGGTGTAATTACTGGAAGGTTCATTAACGTCTTAAATCTATGACATGGGACCGCCGGCTTTACTTCCCCTCCGAAGGAAGGCATACAGAGGGATTTTTAACCTTCTTAAAAAATCCGACGACTTCGGCCGGATTTGAACCCGCGATCTTGGGCATAGAAGTTCAGCATGCTACCGACTACGCCACCGAAGCCAATTTGATAACATATTAAAGCAACACATTTAGTTTTGAGAAGAAAGTCGATTCCTTAGGCTATGTATGTCAAGTTTTATATTTAAAATGAATGTTATATAGCCATAATTGCAACCCTTTTGAGTTCGGAGTGTTAATTGTGCTCAATGGCATAATTTAAATGAGATTAGCGTAAATCATCATCTTACATTTGTCATGAAAAAAATAACCGGAAAAATATGATATGTCATAAACATCCGGGTCTTAGTAATGATATTCAACAAGTTATCCGCAGCTTATCCGTTATCTGCACAGCCATGCAAAATATATCCGCATGGCAAAGAATTTTGCGGATATCCACGGGTTTATCCGTGGGTAACCGCATCCGCGCAGGGCTTTAGCTATAGGTATATCACGTCTTTCAATATTTCGTGATCTGGGAATCATATGTTTCCTGCTGCCAAGCCATATCCCACAGATCATGTATTGTGTTATCTAAATGTATGTATGTGTGTATGTATGTATGGCTACCCCTTATTATTCCCGTTTTCCAACGGGGTCGGGGATGAGATGCGATGAAAGTCTTTGTGGCGATGGTTTTTACGGCCGGATGCCCTTCCTGACGCCAACCTCATGAGAGGAGTTAATGAGAGATGAAATGAATGATGGTGAATGAGATTGGACAAGGATGTGGAAGGAAGCGGCCGTGGCCTGTCAGAAGGTACCGTCCCAGCATTTGCCTGGTGTTGAAAATAGGAAACCACGGAAAACCATTCCAAGGACGGCCGACGGTGGGGCTCGAACCCACGCGTCTACCGAGTCAGCAGAGAGCTTGGCCCCATGACCTAATGCTGAGCTTTAGCCAGCGTAGCCACTACTGTCGGTTTATTGTGTTATCTAAAAAAATTAAAAAATCCCCACTATTCTAGCCCTTCAAGGAAGATAACTCAATGTTGAAAACATAATGTCACAGACTAAACTTGCGATTCTTCTCAAACATTTATAACTTTCTTCTGATTACAAACTTTACGTTGTCGTTTCTTGGGAGATTCCTATTTATTTAGTGTATGACTTTTAGTGCCGGGAGTGTCCGAGGACATGTTCGGCTCGCCAGAGGCTGTATCTGTTTCAAGCGGACGCCCATGGGGTGAGCTACAAGTTCCGTTCAATTTCAAGTAGTTAAAACATTCGCTACCAGATGTCACTGACACCTAGTGGTGAACGTTGGATCTTTGATAGAGTGTTTCAACGAAATCTAATATAGAAATTTAGCTTCAAACAAGTTTAGTTTGTGGGAGGATATTTTTCATGCCATAAATCTATGACATGGGATCGTTGGCTTTACTTCCCCTCCGAAGGAAGGCATGCTGAAGGATTTAAACGCTCTTAAAAAATCCGACGACTTCGGCTGGGTTTGAACCCGCGATCTAGGGCACAGCAGTTCAGCATGCTACCAACTATGCCACCGAAGTTCGTGACACTAACTTCTCATTGTATGTCACTGTTAGATTTTCGTCCGATTGTTGACTCGAACCCGGTCCATGACTGATTTTTATTGTTGGTGCATAGAGGGGCTCTGCGATATCATGCTGATGTAGCCCCGTGTACTTGTGTTGTGTAGAATATGTGTGTTAACCTATGTTATTGTGATGGATGTATTAATTATGGCGGAAGTGTTGCCGCAGATCACCTGTTGTACAGTACTCAACAGGAGTAACTACGGCACTGATTTGAAACGCAATAACAATGGATAGTTCTCGTCTTACCTGGAAACAGAAAAGGGCCTTTGATAATCTCAACGCGAACTTAATGCGCCGTGGTTCTTGAAATGACGCATGTTTCATCGCGTTCTATCGCAGTTCAACCCATATTATTTTCCTGGTTCTTGTTGTTTCTTGAGTCTTCAGTCTTTTGACCGGTTTCTTGCAGACCTTCATTCCTCCCTAACCTGAGCTAATCGTTTTATCTATACATAGCTACCACACCCTACATACGAGGGGATGATGGTGAAAATGCAGCAAAGTTAATTTAATTTAAAACAAATACCAAATATCAACATATTTAAATGTGACTTGGCACACCTATTTGAACAAAGTCAGTCTACAGTTTTTGATCAGAAAATAAGTTATGCAATGAATGTTAACATTATCAATTGTTAATAACAATTTAGTGACATTAAACAATTTAGGAATACACAATTTCTCAACCAATTGACACACAATCATGAAACTTAACTAAAACAGTCTTAATGGTTCAATATGTAACTTGAACAAAAATTAATACTACAATCCTTATATAAGGTGCATTCAAAAAGTAACGAGCCGGAGGCATAATTACAGAAACCAGTACCTGTATGTTAGAAGTATTGGCCCTGGCTGTTGAGGCACTTGTCCTACTGTGACACGAGGCGGTGAATGGCTGTCTCATAAAATTCCCTGGGCTGCGATGTGAACCAGTTCCGCACGTACAGTGGGACGTCAACGTTCGAGGTGAATCGTTGGCCCCGCAGAGCCCTTTTCAGGGGACCAAAAATGGCGTAATCACAGTGAGAGAGGTCTGGACTGTATGGAGGATGGCCGAGAACCTCCCATTTGAATTTCTGTAGGAGTGCCGCGACTGTGTTGGCCGTATGATGTCGTGCATTGGCGTGGAGCGACCACGGCAGCTATGGCGTTCACTGTCACTAGGCGGTCCTGGGTAATGAGTGCATCAACCAGCTGGACGTTGTCATCGGTAATGCAGGTGGGTGCCCCAGACCGGGCATCATCGGCTAACGACACCCGTCCTTTCCTGAAGCGCTTGTGCCACGCCTTGACCCTTGCAAGGGACATGCAGTGTTCGCCGTACACTTGTGACATTCGGCAATGAATGTCCGTTCCCCCTACTTCTTCCGCTGTCAGAAACGGAACAACACCTATTTGCTCTTCGGTTGACGCCTCCATGTCACTGTTTTCAATGCGACTGGCAGCGTTGGACGAGTGATGCATGCTGCTGCTCGCTTTGTATCGTCACGTGACGTGCACGCGTGCCCTCTAGCGACGGGCTCTGACCTTCCACGCTCTGGTCGGAACCACACCTCGTTACACACGCCACGATTAGCTGATATAGTCTCCGGTTTGCGCACTCCAGCTTCCGGCTCGTTACTTTTTGAACGCACCGTATAATTAAAGTTTTATGAATTTTTAGCCTACTTTCGATTTTTGCAAAAAATGAAAGTAGACTTATGAGATCAACACAGGGCGAAAAAAGTGTGTCTGTCTGTGTGTGTGTATGTGTGTGTGTGAGTCTGTGTGTGTGTGTGTGTGTGTATGTGTGTGTGTGAGTCAGTGTGTGTGTGTCTGTGTGTGTGAGTGTGTGTACTCTGAATGTCTGCCCCCCCCCTATCAATTCGAACACGGTGAATGCGAATTGAACGAAATTTGGTACAAAGGTAGCACTAGCAAAGGACACCTCAGTGTCATGTTTTATATCGCCGCCATCTTTACTAAAACTGAATGGCGGCCACTCAGACGTTCAAAACGTAAAATCAAATAACGACTATCCAAATCATCCGATCTCTACCAAATTTGGTAACAACATACCTTCGTATAGGATGCGTCTAGTGACCAAACTACAAGGTCGTCCGCCATACCATTTCAGGATGGCGGCCGTGCGAATTATGCAAACTTTATAATCCATATCATGGGACCCACCAGTTCCGATTATCGAGCCGAGAATCGTTTTAACTGTTCTAAAGGAAGAGGCACGTTCGAAATTAAAAGTTTATTTTGTAATACTGTGCCCAACTCTATGAATGGGTATTCCAAGATTCAGACAACTAGATATCAAGGGAAAGGCTACAGCCGCTTTTGAAAGTTGAGATATTTGAATATCGCACTACATTGCTTCGAGAAGGAATTGGAAAGAATATACCGATACTAGCATGTCAAGTGACGTAGCGAGTAATAGCAGAGGTCGAGGCTATTTATTGATTAAATAGTTAACCATGGAGTAGAGACTTGAAAATTGGATCAGATTACTGGCACGGCCAAATGAAAGAGAATGCAATTAGTATCAAGTAAATCGGACCAGGGATACCAGAGATATGAGGATTTCCAGATTTCAGCGTGATGACGCGTGACCCTGGCTGTTTTGAATAAAAGCCGGCCGGCCGAGGCATCGATAGCTCATTCCAACACAAGCACTTGCCGAGCAAGTTGCTGCTACGCTGAGCCAAGGCACATGGTTGCCGGATCTACGCAGAAGTAATTTTCAAAGTTGTGATAGTCACAAAAGTGCGGCGCTACGAAGTGGAACTTAGTAAGTTTCCGGCGAGGAGAATCACTGAGGTGATTGTTTTTTTTTTTCTACAGACATTAGTGGAAATATTTATGTTTCTACATGGACATATGCTAGACTTTGTCTAGAATTAGTACTTTGTCACAGTCCAGTAATAACCTAATACTTGGATGGTTAAGTCCATTTCAGTCAGTTTTCATATTGGTAACTTGTTAACCACTTCGATCTATCAGTACATTGAAGACCAGTCTATCACGGTGGTGTTCGTTAGTCTACGCAAGGGAAACTACAGGTTGCTTAGCGCATGGTAGATGGTGTGAAGCCATGCCCAGGGAACGATCTTCAGAACAGCCGTTGATTGGTTAGACTGTCAGTGTCTTCTTGTATTGATAAGATTACCGTGAGTTATGTTACAACTGACATATCTAAGAATAGATCACTTAGATCTGACCCCATTTAAACAAACTGTTATGGCTTTGATAGAAGCCCATATTAAAATGGAACAACAGTTAATTCAAACGTCAAGAGATACTACCACTATGTCTGACTAGACGGATTGTGGGTATATAATGGCGGCCGATACAAGGATTATGCATGCTTGTCCGATAGGGCATGTCTATGGATAAATCTGGTACAGACCAGGTTCACTACGCTTCAAGACCATCAAGAAATGTAAGCCACATTTGAATTATATTATGCCTAGCTAATTGGAACAAACTATTTTTCTGCAGATGACCAACACATTTATTTTTCTTCGTATTTAAATCTTGCAATGATTTACGCAAGACTTGTTAGAGTTATTCTGAGTATTTTCAACACTCAGAACAGTTTAGGATCGATGACCGAGCATTTCGAGCATTTATTTGAATATTTCATATTTTAGGGATATCACGGAAAACCGTCGATGTAATGGTTGAGTTAAATTATTTTTGTTGAGGAATGGATATTTTTTCCATATTCGAAGATTCGAACATGTGGATTCTCACATAATGAGATGATAATTAAACATATTTAAAATAATATAACTAATAATAATAATAATAATAATCCACTAATAATAATAATAATAATTTTTATAACTTTTCTAAATAATTCTTGGATATTATATTTTCTAATAATCATATGTATTGAGAGAGAGCCTATGAAGTAGTTTAATCATTTCTAGTTTGGAACAGGAGATTTTCCGAAGGAGAGTGGTTAGCGCAAGCCCGCATTCAACCAACATTTCAGTTCTGGTTGAACAGTTGATATTTGCAATGAGCAAAGTATATTTTTCAGATAACACGGAGAGGCATGAAACGGGAAGCAAATGATATTTGTATCAATTAGGATATTTTTGTATTTATATAAAATCATGACGTAAATACACTCGAAAGTGAAATAAAGATTTTCATAAGTATGGTAAATTCACGGCTTGAACTGAATGGTAAAATAAAATAAACTTGTAAGTTTATTAATCTTCCAGTGTTGATAACAAGCAGAGGCTTGATTTATTGTATAAATTTTGGGAAGAAAATTTATATGTGTGGAGTAGTTGAAATGCCATTCCCAGGTGCGCATGTTTAAGTCGCTGGAATGAGGAGTTTTTTCGAGCATCAATCAAATAGCAGGTTCGATGGCTCAGGTTTATAGTAGGAGTATCGGAACTACACATTTCGTCGTATGAATGACCCGAAGGTTATTTCTTGAAACCATCAGTTCTTATTTCAACCTTGTTTACGGATTCCATTTAGACTTTGATTTTGCTAGAACCCGGATTTGTCATGATAGTAGTTTATTCTTCTTCAGAGGAAGACCTTTGCCGTTGTTGTTGGAATATTGTGTTCTTACACAAATAATAGAATGGGCCACTGCCAATTAAAAATAATTCTTTAACCACGAATAATTTGAAGGATAATTTCAATCCTAGTGCCATGAACTAAATGAATTTATTATGAAACTATAATTCTTATTTCCGCATTCTGTCGAAGAATTGCAAGTTGTGAAAGTTGCTAAAAATGGCCATGAATATAAATATTTTTTATAATAATGATTCCAAGTGGAGAATTGAATAGTTGAATGGTTCAACAATTTATTGATCAAGTTGATGATTCAGAAATCATATATTTTGTTAGGAACTTGGAAGTTCATAATCGAGTCACTTCTCGAATGTTTAATGTCAGAAGAACGATTAATTTTTGTTGTGCTTCGCACAGTTCTTCGATGCTATGCTCAAGGTCAAATACTTTTCAGATGTTATTAATATGTGTAAATAATTTGTGTTGATTCAATGATAATAATATTTTTCAACAATATATATTTTTGAAACTGGAAAAATAGGTGAAAGTTAAAATTCTATGAACATTTATTCTACGAGTGTTAATATTATGTAAAAATTCAAACAGTGAACTACAGTACTTCCAGTAAAGACAATTAAACTTGAACTGGATTTAATCATTAATTATAAATAATTTTGGAACACAGTCTACAGGACTAACAATCAGACTTGTGTTTCCAAAAAAATAATTGTCAAATGTGTTTGGAAAATTTCTGTATATTGTGTAAATAGGAGTGTGGGTCGCCACACGTGAGTGATGCTGCTTTGAGCATTTTTGCAGTCAATTTTAAATTCAAAATAAAATGAGATTATTTTACTTGATGTGTTCCGCCCAATTGAATCTCCTTCTATCCTTATTGTTGCATTGAGCCAAAAATCAGTAAAGTATTTTTTTCATTTGATGTCGTTTTTGCGATTTGCTTTAACCCATCTGGCGCTCCGGGATATTTTGACTCTCGTGCTGACTGATTATTGGTAAAATGCATATGTGGTCGTGCGGACTCCGGTCTAAACGGGCACATAAAATAAGATAGAGAGAGAAATGGCTTCGAACGTGGGTCTCGATTTAGACATGGTCAATCGCATGCCGATTTAAATTGTGATAATTTTTATAGAAATATTTTGGGAGTTGAGAGATGTCTGGTTTGGATGAATAAATTAGTAGGAAACCCAATTAGTGGGAAAAATTAAAAATTTAACTTGGTTAATAATTAGAATGTGTTTGATTATTTTTGATAATGGCTTAACGATTAGGGCGTCAAGTAAATTCAGTAGTAAACGTTCGATGACTGGACATACGCATTATTAGAATCCAGGTGGAGGATATTTGAGAACTTGTATATTTTTTCTTGTGATATTGTGGTAAATGTAATTCGTAAAAGTAGAGAATTTTGTTTTTCCATCACGTCGACATTAGGACAAATCTCATTTTATTAGAGTGTTCCAATTAGCTATTCATATTTCTTGTTCTAGTTATAAGCTTGTGTTTGCCAATAGTGTATACCCCTAAGTTTTGAATAATAATTGAAAATTATGGAAGAAATGATGAGGATGATGAGGAGTTTGGAGGAGAGTTCAAAAGAAGCTAGACTGCGTGTAGCAGCCATTATGAAAGAAAATACAGAGGCTTCAGAAAAGAAACTTAAGGAAAATTCTGATTCTTTAGAAAATAAACTTAGAGAAAATTTGGATGATAAACTTAAAGAAAATTCCGATTTGTTAGAAAGCAGGTTAAAAGATAACTTGAAAGAAAGTTTAGATGAAAAACTTAAGGAAAATTCTGATTCTTTAGAAAATAAACTTAAAGAAAATTCTGATTCTTTGGAAAATAAACTTAAAGAAAGTTCTGATTCTTTAAAAGGTAACTTGAAAGAAAATTTAAATAGTGAATTTAATTCTATAGAGAGTAAATTTAAAGAGAATTCCGAAATTTTGAAAATGACACTTGAGAGTAAAATGAATAAATTATGCGAAAAAACACATGAGCTCGAAACTTCATTAGCTACTAACGCAAGTTTAATGGACGATAAATTTCGCGATGCCGATCTTAGATCTCAAAGCTTAGCTGATAGGATATAACATGTTCTTAGGAAAGTTGGTGAAGACATGATCAACCTAGAAGTCAGAGTGAAGAAGGAGAGTAATGAGATGGGAATTCTAGTTGTTCAACGGTTGACCGAACAATTCAAAGAACTTGTAATGGGAGAAATAAGAGAAGGTGTGATTAGTGAGTTGCAAACTGAAATTAAAACCACAGTTGTCAATGAAATTAAAGACACACTCAAGCTGGAGAATCAAGAGGGAATCAAGGAGATTAGGGAATCTTTGTCATCCCATATTCAAGTAATTTCCAAAGATATCCAAGCAACTCAGAAGGACATATCAGATATGACAGGGTCATTGAAAAGTCATGAGGCTGTTATGAACCAGATATCCACTGATGTTAAGGAGAATTGTAAAGAAACTGAAGCAATTAAGAAAATGGCAGAAGAAAACCAGAAGGAACTTGAGGCTATGAAAACCCAAATCAAGGACGAGAAACAGTCTGACCATTTGTTGAAAATGCCAATTGTAAGGGGAAATGAACAGTTACAGATAAATCTAGGAGGAGCTAGAGAAACTGATAGTCAAGGACAGGATGAGGTCAGGACAGTATTTCAATCCAACCCCATAACTGTATTCAAGAATGTAGAGGATAAGCCTTCTAAATTTTCAGGGCGAGATTCTTTGACACCCGTAGAATTTTTGAGAGAAGCAGGGGATTACCTCAAAGATTCCAAGATCCCTAAAGAAAGACAGATCCGAGTGATAGGGAAGTTTTTGGAAGGTCCTGCACTTCTTTGGTTTAGAGCTTTTAGATCCACTCTAACCACTTTTGAGGAGTTTTCCCGTGGGTTATTGAAAAAGTTTTCGTCCCCGGAAACCCAACAGCAAGTCAGAGCAGAATTATATTCTAAGAGATTCTCGACGTCACAACCTACTCGATACTGTTCGTACTTTTCTGGACAGCTTTCTAAACTTCAACATTTAGATCCGCCGATGCCAGATAACGAATTAATTACTGCATTGATACGTCAGTTTCCAGCAGACGTCCAGAGGACTTTGATCGCTGCTGACATCTATAATATGGAGCAATTTGACGAGGTATTACAGAAGCTGGATCATACGAATGCTCAATTCTTCCATCAGAAGGGAGGAAAGAATAACAACGTTGTGTATGCTGTTATGGCTGATAGTTATTCTCAAACACCTCGAGAGGGGCGAGAAGAGAAAACGCCGAGGGAAGATCCCAATAAGAGAGGATGGAATCAGTACAGTAACAGATACAGTTACAAGCCTTATGCGAGACCGGATGGTGGAAATCGATATAATACTCGATGGAGAAGGCCCAGGGAAAATCAAGGAAGGTACCAGGAAAGAAGATACTATGGTAGAAACAACTACAATAACAGAGGGAATGTGGATACTCGTCAGTCCAATGAAGAGTTCAACAAGGAGACGAGGAAGAACTTGGAAGCAAGACACCAAGATAACTTGCAGTTCTTGGAACAGAAGCACAATGAACCAGGTCCATCGGGAACACAACAATCCCGGGGGAATGGAAACGAAAAGAAAAAACTTCGAATTCAGAGTAGAAGATAGAATTTTGAACACTTTCACTTCCAGAATTATTAAATGGCAAGCAGAGGATGATGACTTAATTCAACAGAATGACGAACGGAAAGAAATGGGTACAAGAATTAGAATGCCAATCATATCATGCGAAGTATTCGGTATGCCTGTCGATACTTTGATTGATACTGGGGCTATGCTTTGTCTGGTGAGTGAGAAGCTTTATATTCTGTGGAAGCTCAAAGAGAATTTAGAGGAGATTCCAGTATCAGGAATTAAGATCCAAGGAATAATACCCAATAAAATATATCTGTGTAAAACCCAATTATACTTATATATTACGATTGGAGGACATGATTTCCGACATGTGTTTGTAGTAATGAAGGACATGGCTTTTGACATGATATTGGGAGTGAATTTCATTCAGAAATATCAAGCAGTGATAGACATGAAGACAGAGACGATCAGATTCAAGAATACCGAAGAGATTAACTTCGAGGGAAAAGAAGAGGAAGACATCGAGGGAGATGCTCAATGGTCTCTGATTTTTCATGAAGCTGAAGGAAGAGAAGTCTACACTGAGAAGGAGTCCCCAGAGCTAGGGAAAATTTTGGAAGAGTATCACGACATTTTTGATATTAAACCTGGTGAAATTAAGGATTTTGAATATTGTGGAAGTAAACAACAATGGAAGCTATGAAGTCGCCAATACACGAACTGGTAACATCGTGGGAACTTATAATGCATCGAATTTGAAGATTTATTATTCAGGAACCAGATGATTTAATGTGTAGATAGGAAAAATAAAAAATTTTCAATTTTTATTTTTTGCTAGTTGTGAGGTGGATGTGCCCAACTCTAGGAATGGGTATTCCAAGATTCAGACAACTAGATATCAAGGGAAAGGCTACAGCCGCTTTTGAATGTTGAGATATTTGAATATCGCCTTACATTGCTTCGAGAAGGAATTGGAAAGAATATACCGATACTAGCATGTCAAGTGACGTAGCGAGTAATAGCAGAGGTCGAGGCTATTTATTGATTAAATAGTTAACCATGGAGTAGAGACTTGAGACTTGGATCAGATTACTGGCACGGCCAAATGAAAGAGAATGCAATTAGTATCAAGTAAATCGGACCAGGGATACCAGAGATATGAGGATTTCCAGATTTCAGCGTGATGACGCGTGACCCTGGCTGTTTTGAATAAAAGCCGGCCGGCCGAGGCATCGATAGCTCATTCCAACACAAGCACTTGCCGAGCAAGTTGCTGCTACGCTGAGCCAAGGCACATGGTTGCCGGATCTACGCAGAAGTAATTTTCAAAGTTGTGATAGTCACAAAAGTGCGGCGCTACGAAGTGGAACTTAGTAAGTTTCCGGCGAGGAGAATCACTGAGGTGATTGATTTTTTTTTCTACAGACATTAGTGGAAATATTTATGTTTCTACATGGACATATGCTAGACTTTGTCTAGAATTAGTACTTTGTCACAGTCCAGTAATAACCTAATACTTGGATGGTTAAGTCCATTTCAGTCAGTTTTCATATTGGTAACTTGTTAACCACTTCGATCTATCAGTACATTGAAGACCAGTCTATTACGGTGGTGTTCGTTAGTCTACGCAAGGGAAACTACAGGTTGCTTAGCGCATGGTAGATGGCGTGAAGCCATGCCCAGGGAACGATCTTCAGAACAGCCGTTGATTGGTTAGACTGTCAGTGTCTTCTTGTATTGATAAGATTACCGTGAGTTATGTTACAACTGACATATCTAAGAATAGATCACTTAGATCTGACCCCATTTAAACAAACTGTTATGGCTTTGATAGAAGCCCATATTAAAATGGAACAACAGTTAATTCAAACGTCAAGAGATACTACCACTATGTCTGACTAGACGGATTGTGGGTATATAATGGCGGCCGATACAAGGATTATGCATGCTTGTCCGATAGGGCATGTCTATGGATAAATCTGGTACAGACCAGGTTCACTACGCTTCAAGACCATCAAGAAATGTAAGCCACATTTGAATTATATTATGCCTAGCTAATTGGAACAAACTATTTTTCTGCAGATGACCAACACATTTATTTTTCTTCGTATTTAAATCTTGCAATGATTTACGCAAGACTTGTTAGAGTTATTCTGAGTATTTTCAACACTCAGAACAGTTTAGGATCGATGACCGAGCATTTCGAGCATTTATTTGAATATTTCATATTTTAGGGATATCACGGAAAACCGTCGATGTAATGGTTGAGTTAAATTATTTTTGTTGAGGAATGGATATTTTTTCCATATTCGAAGATTCGAACATGTGGATTCTCACATAATGAGATGATAATTAAACATATTTAAAATAATATAACTAATAATAATAATAATAATAATCCACTAATAATAATAATAATAATTTTTATAACTTTTCTAAATAATTCTTGGATATTATATTTTCTAATAATCATATGTATTGAGAGAGAGCCTATGAAGTAGTTTAATCATTTCTAGTTTGGAACAGGAGATTTTCCGAAGGAGAGTGGTTAGCGCAAGCCCGCATTCAACCAACATTTCAGTTCTGGTTGAACAGTTGATATTTGCAATGAGCAAAGTATATTTTTCAGATAACACGGAGAGGCATGAAACGGGAAGCAAATGATATTTGTATCAATTAGGATATTTTTGTATTTATATAAAATCATGACGTAAATACACTCGAAAGTGAAATAAAGATTTTCATAAGTATGGTAAATTCACGGGTTGAACTGAATGGTAAAATAAAATAAACTTGTACGTTTATTAATCTTCCAGTGTTGATAACAAGCAGAGGCTTGATTTATTGTATAAATTTTGGGAAGAAAATTTATATGTGTGGAGTAGTTGAAATGCCATTCCCATGTGCACATGTTTAAGTCGCAGGAATGAGGAGGTTTTTTCGAGCATCAATCAAATAGCAGGTTCGATGGCTCAGGTTTATAGTAGGAGTATTGGAACTACACATTTCATCGTATGAATGACCCGAAGGTTATTTCTTGAAACCATCAGTTCTTATTTCAACCTTGTTTACGGATTCCATTTAGACTTTGATTTTGCTAGAACCCGGATTTGTCATGATAGTAGTTTATTCTTCTTCAGAGGAAGACCTTTGCCGTTGTTGTTGGAATATTGTGTTCTTACACAAATAATAGAATGGGCCACTGCCAATTAAAAATAATTCTTTAACCACGAATAATTTGAAGGATAATTTCAATCCTAGTGCCATGAACTAAATGAATTTATTATGAAACTATAATTCTTATTTCCGCATTCTGTCGAAGAATTGCAAGTTGTGAAAGTTGCTAATAATGGCCATGAATATAAATATTTTTTATAATAATGATTCCAAGTGGAAAATTGAATAGTTGAATGGTTCAACAATTTATTGATCAAGTTGATGATTCAGAAATCATATATTTTGTTAGGAACTTGGAAGTTCATAATCGAGTCACTTCTCGAATGTTTAATGTCAGAAGAACGATTAATTTTTGTTGTGCTTCGCACAGTTCTTCGATGCTATGCTCAAGGTCAAATACTTTTCAGATGTTATTAATATGTGTAAATAATTTGTGTTGATTCAATGATAATAATATTTTTCGACAATATATATTTTTGAAACTGGAAAAATAAGTGAAAGTTAAAATTCTATGAACATTTATTCTACGAGTGTTAATATTATGTAAAAATTCAAACAGTGAACTACAGTACTTCCCGTAAAGACAATTTTAATTTGAACTGGATTTAATCATTAATTATAAATAATTTTGGAACACAGTCTACAGGACTAACAATCAGACTTGTGTTTCCAAAAAAATAATTGTCAAATGTGTTTGGAAAATTTCTGTATATTGTGTAAATAGGAGTGTGGGTCGCCACACGTGAGTGATGCTGCTTTGAGCATTTTTGCAGTCAATTTTAAATTCAAAATAAAATGAGATAATTTTACTTGATGTGTTACGCCCAATTGAATCTCCTTCTATCCTTATTGTTGCATTGAGCCAAAAATCAGTAAAGCATTTTTTTCATTTGATGTCGTTTTAGCGATTTGCTTTAACCCATCTGGCGCTCCGGGATATTTTGACTCTCGTGCTGACTGAATATTGGTAAAATGCATATGTGGTCGTGCGGACTCCGGTCTAAACGGGCAGACGTGATTTTAAAAAACTGAGCTGATTCAGTAATAAGACAAGATGGCAGAGGATATCTTGTGCCTGACTTATATTTCACTAATTTGAGTATTGCATGCAATATAGCGTACTGATACAAAATAAATAAACTTTGTATGAAATGCTTTATATATAAATAATATACTCCAGTGATGAAATCGTTTAGTATAAATCATTATTTGCTAACAAGTTCTATGTAAGTCATTTTATATAGAACGATATTCGTTGACACAATTAGCTCAGTGGTGTAGTTGGTCACTAGTCGTGGCCGAGTGCGATACGTGTGTGCGCGCTGTGTGACCGCATTGGAAGAGTTTACGGTTCCTAATACCGGTGCTTCCTTAGTTCCACGTGTGTACTGACCTTCCGTGTGTCATTCGGACAATACTTTTTTAAGTAGTGTTCCAGATAGGACAACAAAACCAGGAACCCAGAAAACCCCGCTGAAAATCATGTCCGGATACCAGAGAAAAAACACCGTACGCTGCCAATGGGACAGGCAGAGTTCTCGCCCCTCACCAGGAGAAATTCACCGCTGGATTGGCGATACCCTCCGGTTGACTGTCGACCAAGTAGAAGCCATCCAGTTAAATGCGCACGAAAAAACCATGTACATCAAGGTAATCAGCATATCTATTTATCAGAAATTGTTAAATACTTTTGCAGATCCTATTAAATTTCAGTATGACTCAGGCGAAATGACAAATGTTAAGCTCTCCACAGCGGATTCCAATTTTACCACAGTGCGTATATTTAATGTCCCACTCGAGGTACCCCCTGAAATTTTCAAATCCGTCCTGTCGAAATATGGCACTGTGAGTGACGTCAGGAAAGAACAATGGTCTTCTGCTTATCAGTTCCCGGTGTATAATGGAATACGTGCCGTCACTATGGAAATCAAGCAAGATATCCCCTCCACTGAGACTTTTGGTGGCCATTCTGGCTATATAACGTATAATGGACAGAAACAGACCTGTTTAATTTGCAATGCTACCACACATCTACGTATTAACTGCCCAAAGAAAATGATTCCCCTCGGTATAACTCCTACACAACAACGACGTGTACAATACTCGGAAGTTGTGACGCAGCAAACGTCATATGAAAACATGCTTATTGATCAGTCAGCTAGGACAACACCAGGAGTGACCTCGGATACATCTGACGCAGAACTGGTACCTTGCCCTGACCAGAGCTGCGAGACACAGAGTGCCCCTGTGCTATCGGCAACCTGTATCGCAGCCTTAGAACCAACTCTGCCGTCACTACAGGCTGCCACAGAAATTTTGTCTTCACTGCCCCCGCCTTCGCTGGTCCCTACCGACTCATTTAAGAATGTTGATCGGGGATCCGAGAACGTCTCTAAGAAGATTAAAACAAATGCCTCGATTGCCGTACCAGCCCCGAAGAATCAAACTGGCTCTACAAATGTTCCCGCAGCTGTGAAAAAGAAACAAAATCTTCATTCTACGTCATCTAGGGACCCACGAACGCTCTCAACCGCTGACAGCCGGCCTATGAATGGCAGTCAAAAGGAACTATCTCAACCTAATTTGACATAGTGCACCAGTATATTTCTCACCTGTGTCTTTTTTTCTTTTTTCTTTTTTCTCGAGTCCAACTTCCAGTATGTCTAGCACAACTTTTATACTTCTCTTAATGGCGCAATTTCTCACTGTGGCCACTGTGAATATCAATGTAATAGAATGCCCTCTGAAATTTCAACTGTTGGAGAGATTCCTTCGAGATGCAGACATTGACATTGCCTTCATTCAAGTAGTTGCTCTAACCTGTTTGCCCATATCTGCCTTCTACAAACAATACATCAATACCGGTAATACGAATAGAGGGACCGGATTCCTCATAAGACATGATATCCCACTCGAAGGTGTGCTATGTCATCCATCAGGACGCATAATATCTGGACACATAAACAATACCACCCTGATAAATGTATATGCCCCATCCGGGTCGAATAAACGTGTGGAACGGAAAATGTTCTTTCAACAGAGTATACTGCCTCATCTGCACGAAGTTAAGGAAAAACTTATTCTTGCAGGGGATTTCAATGGTATTCAACGCCCAGAAGATTCCACTAGCTCATACCAAGGTGTCAACCCGGCTCTCAGGACCCTTCTTACCTCCCTACACCTCATTGATGCTGTGGATAGTTTAAGGGTGCCCCTGCCCCATTACACCTGTATAAGTCACAACTCCTCATCACGACTTGACCGCATCTACTTTTCACAGGAACTTATCCAGCCTAGACGATATGAAGTGATACCTGCCAGTTTCACTAACCATCATGCTGTGGTATGTACAATCTCTTACCCCCATCCCATATTTCACATAGGAAGAGGTTATTGGAAGCTGAATTGCTCGCTGTTACTGGAGGAGGAATGCCAAGATATTTTCAGACAACACTGGACTCGATGGGTCCAACAAAAATGCAAATTTCGCGACTGCACAGACTGGTGGGATATTTTAGTTAAACCAGGGATCCGCCGCGTCTTTAAGAACATATCTTACCAACGAGGTCGGGAAAGACGGGATACAGTTGAATTTTACTATCGAGTTCTTCGCCAGCTCCAGCAAAGATCTGATGCTGGCGAGCGTATATATGACCAGATCCGGGAAGTTAAAACCAAGCTCCTGTCTCTACAGCAACGAACGCTCGCTCATATCAACGTGGCTTTAAAAGATCGTACAGTGCTCCCGGACGAAAGTGCAAGTGTATACCTTATCGCCAAAGGACAACGTGAGCGGCAACGTAAATATATCCACCGCCTCCCCACCAGTACTGGAAGTGTCGTCACCTCCCCTGACGCTATACGTAGTGAAATATCATTATTTTATCAACGGTTCTACGCTAAGGCTCCCATTGATCCACAGCAGGTGACCCTATTGCTGTCATCTTGCAGTACCAAACTATCTCCGGACAACAAAACTCTGCTCAGCGCGGATAGTACGGATGAAGAGATTCACTCTGTGGTTAAACAACTCCCAAACAACCGCTCACCTGGCATTGATGGACTGCCATATGAAATGTATAAACACTTCTGGCCTCTCATTGGCAAAGAATTTTGTCATGTCCTGCGTACCATTCTCCAACGTCGTGCTCTTTGTCAATCACATCACGAGGCTACCATAGTCCTCATACCAAAAACATCCTCTCCCATGGCAGTTGGTGACTTCCGACCAGTTACTCTGCTCTGCAGTGACTATAAAGTCCTTACCAAAGTACTTGCATGCCGATTGAAGACTGTTCTACCTGATATCAGTGGTGATGAACAATGTTGCAGTATTCCTGGAAGAACTCTGTTAACAAACTTAGCGATACTACGGGACCTACACCTAAAAGCCGAAATGCTCCCCACTGAGCCAATGAGTTTTCTCACCTTAGATCTTGATAAAGCTTTCGACCGCATCAGTCATGAATACTTGTACATGGTCTTGCAACACTTCGAATTTCCTGAAATCCTTATTGACTACATTCGTATGATAAATTGTAATGCTACGTCTAGAGTGCTCGTCAACGGTTTTCTTTCCCCTCTGATTCCAATACAACGATCAGTTAGGCAAGGATGTCCCCTTTCTATGCTACTTTTTGTCATTGGCCTTGAACCGTTCATTCGGACTACCCAGGTGAAGCTACAGGGTTACAAACTGTCCACACATGTTTTTGGAATGTGCGCCTATGCTGATGACGTATCAATATTGATCCGCAATAAAGAAGACATCTCCCACATCGATAGCGTCCTTCAGCTCTACCATATCGCCTCTGGAGCACAATCGAACCCCCAGAAAACTGCTTTGCTTCCGCTCAATACTAACTCAGTGATTACCCAACAGCCCTGGTTCCGGATAGTAAATGAGGTGAAAATTCTTGGCATTACCTGGAAGCAATCGCTTCTGGACACAGTGCAAGTAAACTGGACTAAGGTCATTGCCAAAGTTAGGGGAGTCCTGATCCAATTTGGTCAAAGAAACCTCAATATAGTGCAACGGGTCATGGTCCTCAACGTGTTTGCGCTCTCTAAAATATGGTATGTCGCACAACTTTTCCCACTTCCCAAAATGTTTGAGAGCCAATTGGCAAAATATACAGGTTGGTTTATATGGCAAGGATTTTTGTTCCGAGTACAACGGGAACAGTTGTATCTCCCATCCCGGCAAGGCGGGCTAGGGCTAACAGCTCATGGCATGAAATGCCGTGCACTCCTCTGCAAGAACGATATCACCATTCTTTCCCACCATGACACTTTTACGAAAGCGCTATACAAAGATATTCGAAACACAGCCCGTGGTTGTGATAGAGCTTTGCCGAAGATATTTAGGGACCATCAACAGCACCTTCTGGAAACTGTTCGCCAAATGCCTTCAGGGATTGTTCCAACGACGAAAAGTATCTATAACATGTTGCGGCAAGTGGTACACTCCAAACCGCGAATAGAGGCCACCACCCTCTACGTCCATTGGCCCACTGTTTGGAAAAATTTTGGGGCTATGACCATTTCTTCTGCTGTACACTCCCAAGTTTTTATCTTCCTCAACGATCTCATCCCAACTGCTCTACGGCGATATACCATCCATCTTGAAGCTTACCCATGGTGTACTATATGTGGTCAAACTGATACGGCGATACACCGCTTCACATCATGCACGCGAGTTACCTCCACGTGGCTGTGGTGTAAGGGAAAAGTATGTCAACTATTAAATGTGCCCTCGGATGACCTTGATGACAGGAAGTTGGTTCGTTTGTCGGTGACCGCCTTCCCCCAAATTAAACAGACTGCCATTGTGTGGATAATGGGCCAATATGTACACTTCGTGATGGAAAATGATCAACATTTCTCTTTCCTGGATCTCAGGTATCACCTGCAAAAAGAGCGTTGGAAGCTTAGTGAAAGTGGACAATTGTACGATAAATATGGACACTATCTGGATTTCTTGTGATGTATTAGTATGGTATTTATCATATCTGAAAATTCTGTAATTCTGTAAAGAGCTAATAATAATAAAAAAAGTGGTAACGTGAAAAAAAAAAGTGGTAGAGCGTTAGCCTATCGCTCAAATGCCTGTGGTTCAAACCCGATCAGAGCTAGATTTTTTGCTTGAAATGTTATATGTTTATTGTTTTGTAATGACTCAGATGTTTTAATATTAAGCGTTATATTGTGCATATTATGGTGTAAAATATATATTTAATTAAAACATATTTCGCCAGCAGATTTACTCGAGACATCTAGCTGCCAAAAAGGTAACTGCACGTCGACCTACTTATTAACTTCCAGATTTTATTGAAAAGTTTCTTCTTCTGGCCGCTAGAATGCACTCGCTCTGTTAGGATTATATTGTTCGATATTTCACCACTAGATGTCACGACTAGTCTACGTGGGGCTCCATTGATTACTATACCATTGGCATTCTATGCGCATCGAATTTGAAGAATGACAAGATGATACTACGATACATTTTTACTTTTTATTTTAAAGGATTTGTAACAGCCTATTTTGCGTTACTTGAAAATGTTATTTGAAGTAAAGAACAAAACGATTTCACATAGTAGTTTGTATACACACGTCTCTGTAGGGACATGGAATGATTTGTTAATTCAATTAGGGTTTTCGATTCCCGGTCAATGCATGTGAGATTTTCGAAGTGAAATGCCATGTCCTGTGGTTCGGATTCCACGTAAATAGGAGGTCCCGTGGCTCATAATCACAAGATTCACGGTCACGTAAAACTACAATCTTCCTTCCTTTTTTTTCAATTAGGGTTGTGAAAGCCATTCACAACCAGACGTGTAAACACATGCCTCAACTCAAAGTTGGATGTTGCCCACGGCAGGTCGTATATGTAATAATAATAATAATAATAATAATAATAATAATAATAATAATAATAATAATGTTATTGGTTTTACATCCCTTTTAACTACTGCTGCTTTTAGAGACACCGGGGTGCCGGAATTTTGGCCCGAAGGGGATCTTTAACGTGCCAGTAAATGTACTGACACGGCTCCCTCGCATTTGTGCACCCTCAAATGCCAGCTGACTGCGCCAGGATACGAACCTGAAACCTAGGGCCTAGCAAGCGAGAACGTTACCGCTGAGCCACGCAGCCAGTCCGGTCGATTATGTCTCCAGATCCATAACATTCTTGATATACTTCTTATCTTTCTTTCTTCAATGATGGTAGCAGTTTTTATCTAGGTTGTGGCGTTTGGTAGAGGTAAATCGTTTCTAAGGTCTTCAACAAAGAATAGTTCTATTATACTCTTTGATAATAACAATGAGTTATAACTATACTCATACATTTAGGAGAAAGTAGGCTATATGTTCTTTACTGAACATCTTGTTTATAATACGGACAGTTTGTTATTGACATTTTTCATGTGTTTCGTGACATATCACTTGTATTACACCCCCACCTACTTCATTGAAGTTCATCTTAAGCAGGTTACCTACATACACAAGCTGAGAAAATTTCAGGGTTCTAGCTCTAACCATCTTGGAGTTAGGTGTTCCTAAATACTAAAAAGTAACATTTGTAGAAAAACAGGTTTAAAGTTTACTTTGATAAATTTTGTAACTTTCCATGGAAATATATGGAATTTATGGATTTTTAAAAATTTCCTGTGCCATAATCAGGGTCTTACTCATCTTCTCTTCCTCTTGTCTGTGATCTTGTCAACAGCCTGTGAATTTTGGATGCTTTTATCAATGCTGCATCAGCCCGATCGACCCGCTCCTCGCCCAGGATTCTCAATGTTTTTAATGTCTGCATCCCTGGATACATTCCTATAAGTACTAATACCTTCACTTTTCCTTCACTGCCATCATAATAGCATACAACAGCATCATATGTTGTTACCTGAACAGTTTTAGCATCACAATATGTAGTTTTGGGGCATCGCAGCCAAATTTGATTGTTCAAACTTTCATTGCTGTTTTGTGTACCGCTACCTCCATGTAAACATTTTTCTAAGCGCCTTGGATGTGCTAGATCTTTTATACAGGCTTCATTTAATTTAATGCTGCAGAAAGTAAGCTATTATTCTGGTCTTATGCTTCACCAGCCTCTTTACATTTCCGATATCTGCACCAGGTATCACTGCCATTGGGACACAACATAATATGTTGTTGACTCTCATTGGTAGATATAGATATGTGGCCCTAACAGCTCTTGTCGTAGAATCTACACTTGTGTTTTCTCTGATTGCTTTTTCATAATAAACATGCATAGTGTCTATTTCCTTGCCTGATAGCCTATCTTTCCCACCCAACACCTTTCCATTTCCACCTTACCTCTAAGACTTTTATACATTGCTTTATTCATAGAATAAGTGCCGATAGTGCCATCTGTGGATGACACCTAGAACTACAATCAAGATAATTGCAAGACTGGAGCGTTCTAATGTCAAAGATAGAACAATATTGAAGTATACAAGCCATGGATTGAAAGGAAGTTGAACAGTAGGCAATTTGAGGCGTCATTCAACCAAGACCAACTACAATACTCAGACCTTAATGCAGGTCTCGAAAGCGTGAAAATGGCGTATGCTGAAGCCCCGGCATATTGTTTGTTTACATTCGTTGCTGGGATACACTATTTAGCTTTGATTAGCTTCGTTTGATGAAAGTTGCGATAAACTGTCACTCGTCTGTAATTTTTAGTGTCTTCTGTATGTCTGTAAAGTCCAGTTCGCGTTAATGTACTGCAATCGTATGTAAATATGTGATAATACGCTTAATAAGGACTGGTTCGTTTGTGTGATGATTGTCTAGTCAACCGATGGCATTGTGTCATTTACTTCGGATGTTGAAGTACCTGAGACTAAAGCATAATAGAAGTGACTCAAGAATATACACCGCAATGATTTGCTAGTTAGTGGCAATATAATAATAGCTTAGTACACTTCATTAGTACTGAACTTAAGTACGTAAAGGGAAAACGCAATGAGCATCTACGGCTAGACCAAACCATTGACGTTATCATGAACGCTCAGCAATATGTGCCTCCGTAAATCCTTACCAGTCTGACAGATGTTCTACACTGCCTTGTATGCACGCCAAATAATACAGTGAACTTTTTTATTGGTTAAGGAAGATGTTCCCCCTGTGCCAAACAGTGAACTCATTGTGTTCCGTCATTATTCATACTTTTGTGATTCTTACAGCTTGCAAGTTATTTTTATTATGATGTGTGTAATAAAGTGTTGTGAGTATCTTGCCAATTATTTTCTTATATTGCGAGATGGTGTGCCGCGATAATTCCGTAAGAGGGAGATGGTGCTTTTCAACCTATAGTACTGTACTAAATCAACTATCTCCAACGTACAACTATTACAAACGGTAACAGCGAATGTTTAATAGGTTAGATGGTAACATATTATCGTGTCCCTTGTGTGTAGTATTCTCCATAATTATGTACTGATATCCACACGACGACTTCTTTGCATATTTCAATCAACTAATTCGGTGTGATGTTTTACCCGAGATTTTAGACAATTCCACGAGAGGTCTTAATTGAATTGTATCTCTATGGTGTTGGTTCGATTATTTCAGGCAACTATTCTCATTCCGATTGTGTACACAAATACTCGGCATGTGCTGGGACAGCACTTCAGTAACCGGGTACTTTCTTCTCTCTTACTTCAGAATCTATTTGATTTTTTGCTAATAATATTAATCTATAATTACTGAACTTAAATACAAATCGTGATAACTCGCCAAAAAGCGTCTTATTCAACCACAGAAACAGTGAGACTATTGTAGCTGCCCCTTGGGTGAAGACGAAGAAACCTATAATTCGAGGCCAGCACTATATAGATAAATTAATTCAGGTAAGTCTAAATTATTGATGCATATTTCTTCGGAACCTAGTCTCGTCTTGTGATATCTTTTATGATATTAGGTGAGTAAAAATAATAATTTACACGAACTGTGACAAGCCCGATGACATGATCTTAGCTATTGGTAGGGCAACCGTCGCCGCCATGTTTTTTCTACATTAAGGTCTGAGTATTGTAGTTGGTCTTGATTCATCTGTGCAGGCGCTGATATATTATTTTATTGTTGCAAAAATAATGGTCATGGAGTCCTAGAAACTTGGTAAGATATTGCCAATAATTGATAAATCAATACATTTAAAAAATTTGAAACATTTTTTTCCTTCTTAAAAGCACCCTCCCCCCCCCCCCCCCTTTAACATATTCTAATCTTGATCTACCCCTACAGTTCTCGTCTTTGACCCTTCCTTTCATAACAACTTTGCTATTCCAGGGTGTTTTAGTATGTGTCCTTACAACCTGTCTCTTCTCTTCATTAGCAGTCGATAGACACATCTCTCCTCTCCTACTCGTCTTAATACCTCTTCATCTGTAACCTTATCTACCCATCTGATCTTCATCACTCTCCTGTAACACCAGATTTCATTGACCTCTTTTCTTTTGCACCAACAGTCAACGTTTCACTTTCATAGAGTGCCAAGCTCCAGACAAAGGTTTTCAAAAATGACTTTCTAATATCTAAATTTATATTCGATGTCAACAGATTCCTTTTCCGTAGAAATGCTTCTCTTGCCTGAGCCAACCTTCTTATTATATCCTCTTTGCTTCGTCCATCACTAAATATGTTGCTTCCTGAATGACGGAAGTCTCCTACTTCCTTTACTTCCTATCTGCCAATTCGATGACCATAGGGGTTTCTAATTTATTTCGGCTGCATTCCAATATTTTTGTTTTCTTCTTCTCTTCTTCTACGCGATCAGGCCCAGCGGACCGCGTGCTGCTACAAGTTTCCTTCTCCATCGTCTCCTATCCATAGCTGCCATCCGCCATCTGTCCACATGTATCGCTACCTGATGCAAATCTTCATGGAGTCCATCACTCCACCGCTTCCTTGGCTTCCCTGGTGGTCTCTTTCCTGTAGGGATGAATTCCAGTTGCTTCCGTGGCCATCTGTGATCTCCCAACCAGGCTACATGTCCAGCCCACTGCAGTCTTCTGCTTTTGATGGTTCCAGCTATGTTGGCATCAAGGTACTGGTCTTCTACTTCGTGACTGTGTCTAATCCTCCATTCACCCGTGGACACATCCCTCACGGTCCGAAGATCTTCCGAAGAACTTTTTCTCTCAAATACGAGTAGTTGATGAAGGTCCTGGTTTCGAATACTCCATGTCTCACAGCCATATAGTACAGCGGGTTGGATCAGAGTTTTATACAGACGAATTTTGAACTGTCTGGAGAACATCTTGACCGAAGAAGCTGTGTTAGGCTGTTGAGAGTTCTGTTTCCTGCTTGGATACTGGCGTTGATCTCTGCCTCACTTGATGAGTGCTCCGTGAAAAACGCTTCTAGCTATTTAAATTCATGTATCCTCTTGTAGACTGTTCCCCATCCGCAGTGACTGTAGTTGTCCAAAATTTTGGCCTTGCCCGCGAGCCATAGTGAGGTACTCCGTCTTGGTCATTTACGATTAGCCCAAATTTGTTGGCAGCTGCCTTGAGTGCTCTGGTCATTTGCCTCAACTCTTCCTGAGAGCAAGAGTAAACCGATATCATCTGCGTGGACTAGGTATGCTAAGTTCTTCCCTTTGACTTGGATTCCTTTAAAATTCTCTCGAAAGTTCTCACGTATGATCTTCTCCAAGGCAAAATAAACAGTATAGGAGATAAACCGTATCCTTGCCTGAGACCCGTCAAAATTTCAAAATCCTCCGTTACTCGATTCCCCATCTTTACCTTACCGCGTGTTTCGCTCAGGCAGATCGCTACCAAGTTGATGAGTTTCTCGGCCAATTCAAACTCTCTTAGGCAACTGAGTAGGCTTTTGCGGTGTATGCAATCATAGGCCTTCTTGAAATCTACGAATAAAACGTGGAGTTCATTGCCATATTCACCCAAACTTTTGTGAGCTGTCAGAAAACGCAGATATTATCTACTGCGGAAAATATTTTTGTTTTATATTTATTAATTTTCATCATGAATTCCTTTCGCAATACAGAGTCCATAACATTTAAAAAGTCATACAAATCCTCTTGTGTCGGCTAAGATGACAATGTCATCAACAAATCTCAGAGTTGAAATTATTTCTCCTTGAAATTTTACTCCTACTTTGAATTTCTTTCATTGCTTGTTCAATGTATTGATTTAAAAGCGTGGGTGTTAAGTTGCAGCCTTGACTTACACACTTCTGAGTACCAGCTTCTCTCTCATGGCCTTCAGCTCGAATAACTGCTGTGTGGTTCCTGTATAGGTCGTAGATCACCCTCCTATCCCTTTATTCCAATCGTTTTCAAAATGTTAAACTACTTAATCCAATCAACGTTATCAAAAGTATTTTCTAAGTCAACAAATGCCACGAAAGTTATCTTATCCTTCCTTATTCTAGCTTCCAAAATCAGCCAACGACTTTGTACATCTTCCCTTGTTTCTACATTTCTCCTGAAACCAATTGGTCGTGACCCAACTCTGTCTCTACCTGTCATTCCATCCTCTTGTAATTTATTCTAGTCAGGATCTTTGAAGCATGAGTGATTAAGCTGATTGTACGGTAATCTTCACACGGTCATCGTCTGCTTTCTTTGGTATAGGGATGATAACATTCTTCTTGAATCCAGAGGGTACCTCACCTGTCTCATAAATCCTACACACCAAGTGAAATAACCTGATCAGACCTTCATCACCTATGCAGCGGAGAAACTCAATCGGTATATCATCTATGCCTGGTGCTTTGTTCCCGCTTAAGTCTTCCAATACTCTGTCAAATTCAGATCTCAATATTAAATCTCCTTTCTCATCCTCATCAATTTCCTCTTCCCGTTCCATTACATGATTCTCAATCTCCTTTCCCTTATACAAACACTCTATGTATGCTTTCCATCTCTCAACCTTTACTTCCCTACGTGTTGGATACACGACAAGAGCCTTCCCGAAGATTGTGTCTACATTATAATTCAAAGAGTATGATTTACAATCGAGCGTATCTTGGGCAACGTCAGTCAACTAATGAAACACTGACGGCTGATCCTTTCACATCAGAAATATCAACAGTTGAACCCTTTTCAGGGCCGCAGTTAACACTTATCTCTGTTAACATAGAAGGCATATCACCAGACAAAGAGGAGCTACTACAAAATCTATGCAGCTGACACAAATGCCATATCCTGTGCATACAGGAAACACACCGATGTATTGATATGCGCTGACCAAAGGTGAATGGAATATTGCATGCTATTGAGAGACCCCGCGGTATGTATGGAAGTGCTATATTTGTCCTGAAAGATGACCAGATACCTTCGACTGCTTTTAGAGATGAAGGCGATATTGAAATTGAGTTGAATAATTACACAATCTCCTCTGAGTATAAACCACCCAACATTGACTTCAAAGCAAACGTTCCGTTCCACTTTGGGAATAGCTTACACAGATAGTTATTGGCGACTTTAATTGGCACAGTACTTTATGGGGCTATGCATCCGGTGATAATAGTGGCATCGCATTACAGGAATGGGAAGAAGTAAGTCACCTTACTCTTATACAGGACACTATGCTCCCAGCATATTTCAACAGTGGGAGATGGAGATGGGGCTACAACCCTGATCTCATATTTAGCAGCAGTGGATCAAGACAGTAGAAGGACTAGATCTGACCAGAGACAGCCACAAGGCATGGAGATTATTGACCAACTCAACAACGACCCAACGAAAATGACTGGCCATTCTAACTCCACTGCAAACCAGCTTGCACATCAGCTACTTCTGAATGGAAAAGCTATCATGAAAGGAAAATTGCGTAGAGCACGCAAAAAACAACAGGAAGAAAGAGACGACTTCACTATCCCCTTCGGTATGCTGGAATTGGACAAGGTCATTAAAGAAAGCAAAACTGGCAAGGCAGCGGGCCTAGATGATATCCGGTCCGAACAAATTAAGCATTTTGGACGCAAAAGAAAAGAATGGGTTCTGCAGCTTAACAATAAATGCATGAGCAAATACCAGATACCGAAGATATGGCGTAGGTCTAGAGTAATTGCCTTACTGAAACCCGGAAAGGAGGGCACTGATTCAAATGTCTATATCACCTCTACAAATTGTTCGAAAGATTGATTTTAAATCGTATTTTACTTGCCATTGACACACTATTAATACCACAACAGTGTGGGTTTCGTCCTGGCAAGAGCTGTACCGGACAATTACAGAACCTAACACAATTTATAGAGGATGGATATGAAACTCGTAAGATCACGGTGTAGTCTTTGTGGATCTATCATCAGCATATGATACTGTTAACCATCAAATCCTACTAGACAATGTCTACAACATTAAACGTTGTTTGGAGTGTTGGTTGATGCGATATAGCACTCGAGGTATCGAGTGCTTACATAAAATAAGAATACAGCAAAAGTATGAAGATTTAATAATTCGTAATTGTTTTCAGCAAATATATGATATAATGCATATTTTCACACCAAAGAACGACAACTTGAAGATGATTTATTGTAGGAATTTCTTTAATGGGGCCTCCAAACCTTGAGGTAAACTGTATGCGATTTACATTCCACATAGTCACATGGCTTACAGTACGTCGTTGTACCGATCTCCGCCACCGCGCGCGCTCATTTTTTCCGTCCCATGCACTTCCGTCCCATCCACTTCCGTCTCTTTTCCAAAATCACTCCCACAAAAATGTCCAGCTACCGAGTGCCACAGATATATCCAATGCCGAGTGGAAAGATGTTACACATCAAAAAGCTTCCTACGAACGTCTGAGGAACTAACTGGATCACCTACTACAGCGAGAGTACGGCTTTGGTCCCCGTCATCCCAAGAGAAATGGCAGTTGTAGAACGTTTGCCACCTGGCTGTCATGAAGACTGGTCTGTGTGGAAGTCCTTGAACAGATTGAGGACACGAGTAGGCAGATCAAAATCAACCTAGCAAGATGGGGCTATATCGATGCCAGAAACATCCGTGGCCTACGTTATATACAAGGCCTGGAAATGAGGCGTCAGATAACATTGCGAGCGATCGTTCGAACTTGTTCTGCATTTTGCCGCTAGGTTCGCTGTCTGGCGCCCTTAATCGTACCGTTTGCATCCGTACAATGTGATTAGTGTGTCTGTATTTGGAAGTAAATAAGGTGTCCTAATGAGTGAGAAAGCTAAGGTGAGTTTAAAATTGACTGGCGAAGCGTGTCGTATTATAGTTGTGCTTTCGTTAAGAGCAGTAGACTGCTGTTTGAGTGAAATTGAGATGGGTGCTAAGTGGTCTTTATGAACAAGACGTAGTGAAAAGCAAGTTTTAATCCAGTGTACTAGCGTAAATGTGACATGTATGTGTGATAGATACTTTAGATATAAATCACTGAATGATTTTAATAGAGTAACTTATGTGTAAATATTAGTGTTATTATTGTTTTCGTCAAAAATGGTGTACTGTAGCGTGCCGTATTGTAAATCTCGTCAGGCAATGGACTTTCGTTTCATAAATTTCTATTGAACAATGGCATACTGAAACAATGGGTTCTAGCTGTTTCACGTGAGGGGGTAAAGCCAGTAGGCTACATATCAACAATAAAAGGAAATGTTCAGGTAATTTAAATTTTACGGAAGACTATTGTGATGAACGAATTGAAGAAAACCATGATCAACCACGTGTTAGTGTAGGAACGCAATGTTCTACAATCAAGCGAACTCATTGCAAGTCAACAAAATTAAAATTAAGGAGGGCACTAAGAAAAAATACGATACCGTATACAGAACTACAATTAAGTCATTGAATCAGAAGATAATTTCATTAAAACAATAATTACATTCCGTGCAACGTCAGGACAAACTCGATGTTCAAATATCGAAGCTCAAGAGTGAAGCGGATCGTAGGGACTTGAAGGCTAATTTATTACTTGAACAAGTTCGAGCTTTCACGAAACGAAAGTGTAAATACAATGAAACATCAATACAAATATGTGTATTGCTCGCTAATAAATCACCGTCGGCTTACCGCTTACTGAGAGATATAAATATTTTACAACTTCCTCATCCACGAACACTGAAAACGTACATTGGGTATACGAACAGAGAGACAGGTCTCCCGTTACTTGTAAAAGCTAGGTTGACAGCCGAAGAAACGTCACTGACTCACGATAATGAGAAGGTTGGTTCATTAATCATTGATGAAATGGCCATAAAGTCTAGACTATTGTATGACAAGAATTTAGACATGTTTCTCGGCATTAGTGATATTGAGAAAGATGCAATTGGAATCGAACATAAATTGGCTAATAAATCATTATGCATACTGTTCAAGGGCCTGTCATCCTTCTACAGGAAACCTGTTTTGCTCTACATTACATGTGGACTCACAGGACAACAGTTATCTAGGATAACACTGGACGCATTGACTGCGGTTGAGGAATGCGGCTTCAAGGTTATCCGAATAGTGACGGACAACTGTCAGGAGAATGTGTCAATGTTTGAGGCGCTGTGTGGCGGATGTGTCACTCATGAAATTCGTCACCCGAAAGACGAGCAGAGGCCACTTTTTCTTAGTTTCGATCCGTCACATCATTAAGAATGTACGATCACAATATCTGAGTAGGTACTTCAATGTAGATGACAATTTAATAACCTAGTGATCATCTCAAGAATCTGTACCGCTTACAGAAAAAGCTAGTAGTAAAGCCAGTTAGAAAATTAAGCAGGAAGGTTGTATATCCAAGCAATTTAGAAAAAATGAATGTGGCAAGAGCCAAATTGGTGTTTAGGCCTACTCCAGATACAATAGCTGGGCTTAAGAGCATGGAAGTCGTGTGCCCAGAGAAAGTTGAAGATAAGGACAGCCTACACGAAACAACAAAAATCTTGGAAATTTTGAGAAAGTGGTTTGATATACATGATATCTGCCATACCACACACGGACTTCATTCCAGAAACACGGACAAGCTTATTTTCAGTGAAGTTAATGATGAGAGACTTTCATGGCTGACCAACGAATTTCTGCCCTACCTGTCACAGATTCAAAGTTATCCCGATAAAAACACGGATAGTCAGTCTGAAAGACTAGACTTTATATCATTTTAAATGCTACAAATGCTGCGTGAACTCTAAGTCCGTTAGCAAAAAAAAAGGTCAAAGGAGGTAGCTGGCTGGACGACGTCACGCTCACAGGAGCGCGCGGGAAAAGGAGGAAGCTCAAGCTCAAGCAGTACTATGACGCCGTACACACCAGTGCATTCTAGGTACATTTCGTCCCGTCACCGTAACGCAACGCCAGATCCCAGCGAAGTCGACATAATCATTTAAAATGATAAAAGATGAGACTTACAGAGGAAACTTATCAAGCTTTGGTGCTAACAACTTCATCAATCGTGTCCTGCATACGATTTCTAATCAGTATCGGCTTCCATTATGTGTTTACGCGGAATCTCTCAAGTGACGATGTAGAACTGCTCTTCAGTCACCTGAGAAATAAGGGAGGTAACAATGATATGATGGACGTGAGATCATGCTTTCATGCCATCGAGTAAACACCTAGCACAGGAATTATCGCATCTTCTAGAAGTGGGAATGTGGAGCTGAGGGAAGATGCAGTCGTAACAGGCGCCTTGACCAAGTTTCTGAAGCCTAAAAAAGCGGAAGGTGCAAAACCCAGCCAATGCTAAATAAACACTCCAGCTTCCGGCACATGTCTTGGAGATTCTTAAAAGCCCTGTTCAAGGTAAGAATATGGGGCATATGGCCTATATTAAGTTCATTGAAATAAAACATTATGATTGACATTTTAGCATTAAAATCTCTATTTTTGTTTTCAGAAAAGCCAGCGTCTTTATCTTCCATTTCAATTGCAATGGTAGCGGGATTTCTTGTAAGAGTGGCAGAAGAGAGAACAGACTGTGAAGTTTGCTTAGAGAAAATATCAGCTCCAGCAAATTCAAGCCTGCCATTTAGTTTACTACATTTTCAAGACAGAGGGGGATTAAGATACCCCAAAGCTTCTTTTATTTATCTGCTGGAAACAATTTCTCACTTTGTCACAACAGCCGTAAATTTCATGTCTCGAAAATATTTAGTGTCACATTTCACAAATATTTTAACTGACACGTTTTCCGAGCACACAAAATGTGAAGTGTGTATTGACAATTCTCCCTCCGTAGTTCTTCTGCAAAAGTTCTTAAGGCCACTTTTAAAGAATTTTGGTGTGAACCACAGGGGCAGTAGTGCAACGTTTCTGAATTTAAGAAGTAAGCCACTTGACAGAAAAATTCTTAAAGTGAAGTGAAATACAGTCAAGAGTGAGCCGTATTCAAAATTTGGGGGAAACTGGAGGAAAACAGGTAAGAAGTGCTAAAAAAACATGTATTAAATGTACTTGAGTTGCATGTAACGCATTGTCAAAAGCAGACAACTAGGGCGCCGAACCGCGATCCTAGTGGCGTAAAGTGGAACTACTAGTTTGGCGCACCAAGTCTCAGCTCTATTTCCAGGCCTTGAGTATAACGTAGGCCACGGAAACATCACAAGTGACTGTGGTGAAGAACAAACTATGCAGCATATGCTCCAGTGTCTATTGTGCCCTTCTTCCTGCACCGAAGAAGATCTTTTATATGCACTACCTAATGCACTTGATGTTGCTAGGCTCTGGTTGAGATTGGTGTGAAGTGGTTTTTTCAATTTATTTGTGTTAAGTAGTTTACTATGCATAATTGAACTGTGCAAATGGTATTTCTGATACGATAAAAATAATAATCTGTTAGATGTTTTCCTTCTGAGTCCTTAATATTATAGCACATAGTCCTCCTTTCTCCAAAAGTACTCTTAATCCTTCGATAAGCTGAATCTACTTTTCCTAATTTCAGACAATTTTCTATACCTGCACATTTCTCTTTCAACCATTCCTCTTTTGCTTACATTCACTTCTTGTTAACCTCATCTCTCAGACGTCTGTATTCTGCTTTCTCCCTTTCATCTCTAGCATTCTTGTAATTCCACCTTTCGTCCTATAATTCTAGTGTACCCTGAGTTTTGTAGCATTTGGTAGCAAAAGTAGGAACTACTCGCAATTATCGTCTGCAGTCCTTACTTCAATTGCAGATAACACACACTAATACAGCCATCACAATTAACACTGGTTCAGACAGACTCTACACACACCCAAAGTTCACGGGGATACCTGACCGCGTTGTCGCAGCCCCTAAACTAAGGAACCGACCAACCGACCTCGCATTTGAGAAATAAATTTAGTTCTTAAAATTTCATCTGCCACGGGTTGCTTAAATCTTTCAACAGCATTTTTGTTACAAAGAAGGTGAATGGTGTTATGGATTATTCGTGCTGAATTCGAAAGTGAAATCTGTTATCGTCCATCGGGCGCAGTTTTCGTAAGTTGGAACCCTCTATCTTTAAACACCTTGAAAATGCTGCAATTTTGGTTAGGTTGGTATTCCTTAATAAATTTGCTTTCAGTTTTCTTTTGTGGATGTAGTCTAATTTTTGGCCACTAGATGCCACCGCAACTTGCACCTGACGGCGAACGTTGGGACTAATAAAGCATTAATCAAAACTAACCTACACATTTTAGCTTCACACAAGTGTAGATAGTGAAAGTTTCATTTACATGCCATAAATCTATGACATGGGCCCACTGGTTTTACTTCCCCCTCCGAAGGAAGGCATACTGAGGGATTTTAACGCTCTAAAAAGTCCGACGACTTCGGTCGGGTTTGAACCCGCGATCTTGGGTATAGAAGCTCAGCGTGCTACCAACTACGCTATCAAAGTCGCACCCACAAACACGAGTACGAGTATGCAGTAATTTAATTTTTACAGTAGGTGATGTAACACCCAAAGTTCACGGGGATACATGCCCACGTTGTCGCAGCCCCTAAACTAAGGAACCAACCAACCAACCTCGCATTTGAGACGTAAATTTAGTTCATAAAATGTTAGCCCCTCTACTATTAATGTTAAATTTGCATAATTTGGTACCCGTTTTCTCTGGAACCATTATCCCCACGTATACCAAATTTGGTATGCACTTATGGTGATACTTTGTATGCACACTGAGTTTATTTAAAGACGTTCTAAGTAAATATTAAATTCTAAGGGATATTTTTTTCGAAGTACACATTTTTAGTACATTTTTCATCGAAATTTAATCTGTAATATCCATACAACTGCAAGATGGGAGTTAGGAGTTCATCATTTTCGTGATGTTATACGTGTTCTTTTTCTCCCTTATTTAGTTGGCTCATTGGCTGGTCAAATGCTTTAAGTATTCTGAGACCACCGAAAAAATAATATTTATTTAATTGCTATAGTGTTTATATTATATCGTTAATTGTGCGTAATTTATAACCTTCACCACAAATTTCTAAAGACTCTTACCTTAGGCGTGTTTTAGGATGAGCACTTGTCAAGCTTCGAGAACACACTAGTGGCATGTGAAGCTTCTTCCTTGCTGTTCAGTTGACGTAGTGACGTCATATCTTCTGCTTCAGCCAATCATACGCCTGCCTGCGTGTGGAGCTTTCCAGAACATCGCTGGCACTATTTAAATGGAAGCTTTATCCAGCCCGATGTACACTACACTCCACTTCGCTTCACTCCACTGGATGCCACATTTATAATAAATCGCTTTCGGCAGTTCATCAGCATGTCACACTGCTTGGCATCTCCAAATATGCTCACGGCAAGTTGAGTTGCTGTCAACTCAAACCATATCTTCGCTTCGCTCAACAAGATGGGTGCTTGCTCCGATATTTCTAAGTGACATGTTAACAAAAACAAGCATCTGCTTTACAAAAGAAGAACATTTCTCTACGAAGCGTCATTATTTCTGGATGCAGAACATGCTCACCACATCATCAAGAAACTTGGAACGAGAAAATATTCTCGTTTCCGCCGTCCGGCCAGCCATCTCTAGCCACGGCCGACCCGCTGACCAAACTATCAATTCATCTCTACGCTTATGTTGGTAACATTGTTTATGCCACTTCCACATCGCCGCAGAAGATAAGTGCTCTCTTTTAATTATTATTTTAAATAATTCTCCCCTCTTTTAAGTGTTTTAATATGTATAATAATTGTAATCTATTTACAAGCAAGTGAAAATATTCTTGGAGCATTTTAAATTGAATAATAAAGAACTCTTGTGAATCACACAATGCTGTGCCAACGTAAATATAACTTCAAATCTAGTGTTGCTTTATGTAAAATTAGCATGTTTAATAATTTAATAGAAGCCTCCGTGGCTTAGGCGGCAGCACGCCGGCCTCTCACCTCTGGTTCCGTGGTTCAAATCCCGGTCACTCCAAGTGAGATCTGTGCTGGACAAAACGGAGGCAGGCAGGTTTTTCTCCGGGTACTCCGGTTTTCCCTGTCAAAATTTCATTCCAGCAACACTCTCCACTATCATTTCATTTCATCTGTCATTCATTTAATCATTGCCCCAGAGGAGTGCGTCAGGCCTCGGCAGCCGGCACAGTTCATATCCTCGCCGCTAGATAGGGGCTCCATTCATTCCATTCCTGACCCGGTCGGAGACTGGAAGCAGGCTGTGGATTTTCATTTTCAATAATTTAATAAAATATAAACTCTGTGCACGCTTATTATGTTCATGTGTGAAGTTCAAAGAACCAGGCTGAAATTCCTTTGCCCATTTATTCAGTCTAATCGCTTATCTCACAATAGTTTTTTTGTCCAGGCACTTTTCTTGATGCTGTTCTCCCATTATGAGGAATAGCTCGAGCTGTTCTCCACATATGTTGACAAAACACCGGGATGCCTTTTGTAAACATTCTGTTGAAGCTAACCTTAAAACTTAAGTTTTTTTTTCAGATTATTAAACAATTAATCTTTGAGCTAATTCAAAATTCGAATTTCGCACTGAACGTTAAGTGTATGGATGTTTTGCAATTTGTGATTTCTAATCCATTTGAAAGTTTCAGCTCGGCGTATGCATGGTCAGCGCTGAAAGAGAACAAATAACATCTGCTCGACATTTTTCCATTGGAAAGGCCGCTCTCTCTCTCTCTCTCTCTCTTCTGGCAGACTGTCAAATCCTATTGAGTCCAGGCGTACAAGGTTACGGTGTAATCGTTAGTACACAACAGTTTCAAAATGCCAATTGACGAGAAACTCAATAATGCAAGAGCTTCGGTCAAAGGCAAGCTTACTCGTTTTCGTACTTTTTTATATGAGCTCACGGAACAAGAACGTAACATTGACATAATTTCTTAAAGGCTGAAAAATTATTAACAGGCTGTTGAGAAATATGATAAAATTCAAAATAACTTAGAGACCCATTATCCCGACCAGCAGGGTGATCGTAGTGAAGTTGAAAATTTATATTATAAAATTTTGCAGATGCAGAACAGCTGCTCAGAAGTTTAACATTGCAGGAGAAAAAGGAGCAAACTCCTTCAGAATCTGCTTCTTTTTCTTCCCATGTTATACTCCCGAAACTAGAATTACCCAAATTTTCAGGGGATGAAACCGCATGGGAGCCATTTCTTGAATTGTTTAATTCATTGGTGCACGAGAATGATTCACTTCCTTCAATACAGACGTTTCATTATTTACGTTTGTCCGTTCAAGGTAACGCACTTAAACTTATCCAAGCACTTGCCTTGACAAATGAAAATTATAAAATAGCCTTGGAACTTCTTAACGATCGTTTTGGAAATATTCGTTTGAAAACTCAGCGTCACATACAGGGCATATTCAATTTACCAATTGTTCAAGCGGATAATGTCGTATCACTTCGTAATCTAATCGATACTGCAGAACACCATGCTCGAGCTCTTGCTAATTTGGATCAACCAGTAGATTACTGGGATTTATTTCTGATTCACCTTATCTCTGCTAAGTTTAAATGCTTGGGAAGTAGAACTTTCCCAACATTCGCTATGTACCTATGAAGCTATCATTACATTCCTAAAGGCGAAATGCCAAGTCCTTTCTGCTGTAGCTAGTCAGAAAAGTAGTTCCACCTCTAAACCTCTTTCTAATAGCAAGACCATCAGCCCTAATAAGAGAGTATCAAGGTCCCATGCCTTCTCCACTAATATTCGATCTTCTAACCAAGTACAAGCTTGTATAATAATAATAATAATAATAATAATAATAATAATAATAATAATAATAATAATAATAATAATAATATCGTATGGCCTCAGTGCCGGGTCAAGCTTTGTTATTTGACATCCAAAGGGTAGCTTGCATATAGAATTTCGTTGTTCCTTGAAGCACTATGAAAGTCAAGGAGGTTAGACATCTAAGCTTTCTAGTAGAGAAATGAGGAACTTTGTGTTGGCGGAAACTCCCGAGATGAATGTTGCCATTATTAACACGGCCTACTGAATTCAAATTGGTTCTTTGACATGCCAACTTCGTATGACATGATGTCGTAATTTTTGCCGCCTTTCAAAAATCACTTACCATGGCCAGCAGCTAACCTGCAAGCTTGGGGTTAGTAGACCGTCACTTTGACCACTCACCCACCCTGGCAAAGTACAAGCTTGTGTTTCGTGTCAACAGCCTCATAGCTTTTAGTAATGCGCTCAGTTTAAATCATTGTCTGTGGATGAAAGAAGTAAGTTAATTACCACCCTAAAACATTGCTTTAATTGTCTTTCAGGAACACATATGATAAGGAATTGTCGGTCTGAACAGTTATGTCTTCACGGTAAAGCTCAACATCACACTCTTCTGCATAGACATGAGAGGCCGCGGTCATCATTGCCTAGTAGTTCTTCCGCTAAATCTAATTCTGAGACTTCACCGAATAATGCCCAGTCCTTTACCCAAAGCTCTGTCTCTTTCAGTGAAACTCAAGTTGTATTGTCCACTGTTCAAAGCCCTAGTGAGGAATGTTCACGGAAAATGGATTTCTGTTCGAGGATTGTTGGATAATGCTGCGACTAATAACTTTATCAGTGCATCATACTTTTCAATCTTTACATTGAACAAGCAATGAAGGAAATTAGAGAAAAATGTAAAGTGGGAGTGAAGATTCAAGGAGAAATAATTTCAACTCTGAGATTTTCTGATGACATCGTCATCTTGGCCGACAAGCCTGAGGATTTGAATGAGTTTTTGAATGGTATGGACTTCGTCTTACGGAAAGAATTCATGATGAAAATTTATAAATGTAAAACAAAAATACTGGAATGCAGCCGAAATAAATCAGAAACCTCTATGGAGATCAAATTGGCAGGTGAAAAGCTGAAGGAAGTAGGAGACTTCTGTTACTTAGGAAGCAGAATAACCAGTGATGGACGAAGCAAAGAGGATATAAAAATTAGGTTGGCTCAGGCAAAGAAAGCATTTCTCCAAAAAAAAAGGAATCTACTGACATCGAATATAGATTTAGGTATTAGGAAGTCATTTATGAAAGCCTTTGCCTGGAGCGTGGCGCTCTATGGAAGTGAAACTTGGACTATTGGTGCAGCAGAAAAGAGGAGAATTGAAGCATTTGAAATGTGGTGTTACAGGAGAATGATGAAGATCAGATGGGTAGATAGGGTTACAAACAAAGAGGTATTAAGACGAGTGGGAGAGAAGAGATGTTTCTTGCGACTGCTAATGAAGAGAAGAGATAGGTTGGTAGGACACTCACTAAGACACCCAGGAATAGCAAGCTTAGTTATGGAAGGAAGGGTCGAGGACAAGAACTGTAGGGATAGACCAAGGTTAGAATATGTTAAACAGATTGCCTCGGGTGTAGGGTGTGTTAGCTATGTAGAGATGAAACGATTAGCTCAGGACAGGGAGGCATTGAGCGCTGCATCAAACCAGTCAAAGGACTGAAGACTCAAACAACAACATTAGTTCGCAATTTAGGTCTACAAATATGCCCTACTTCTATAGAAGTTACGGGAATTAATGGTTCTAAATCACAGTCTTCAAGTTTTGCTAAGGTTGATGTGAAAGATTCTAATTATCTCGGTATTCATTTAAATTTGGATTTCTTAACTATCAATTCTATAGGTAATGAAACCCCTAGTACTTCTTTCCCAGTTCATAGTTGGAATATTCCGCATTTTTTTTTTTTTTTTTTTTTTGCAATTTGCCGATCCAAATTTCAACAGAGCTTTATCTGTAGAAATTCTTTAAGTGCTAGCATATTTTGGCAATGTTTACATTCGGAAAGGTTTAAAGTTGCTCCTGATGTTGTCTTTCGTAAAACTGATTAGGGTTGGATAGCCACTGGGCAAATATACCGCAACCCCGTTCAACATAAGGTTCATTGTTATTTTGTTGGTACTGATTTAAATCAAGAATTAACTAAGTTCTGGGACATTGAGGATATTCAAGCCACTTCACCTCCTCTTTTCAATAATGAAATCTGTGAAAAATTGTAGAAATAAACCACTGTTCGCACTGATGAAGGCAGACTTGTAGTAACTATTCCTCGTATTACTAATCCCTCTGTCATTACAGATTCACATTCCAGGGCTCTCAAAGCTTTACTTGCAATTGAAAATCGTTTTAAGAAAGATGCCACCCTAAAGGCTCAGTATACTTCCTTCATGGAAGAGTATGAATCAGCGAATCACATGGAAGTAGTTTCTAAATCTGAAGAAATTAATAATCCTCGTAAAGAAATTGTTTATCTTAATCATCATCCGGTTTGGAAAAATTCTTCCACCCGAGAACAGATAAGAATGTTTTTTAATGGTTCATCTCCAGATTCTAATGGTGTCTCCCTCAATGACACTCTGCTCTGGACCTGCTATTCAGACAGATCTTACGTCAGTTCTACATAATTTTCGTCGTTTTCTCATTGTTGTCATCGATGACATTAAACAAATGCATAGGCAAATTCTAATAAATTTGCAAAGAATTTTGTGGTGAGACGACAATTCTAAACCTATAAAAATATTTCGTTTATGAACTGTCACATATGGTCTTAAACCTTTCGCTTTTCTCGCAATCCGATCTCTTCACATGTTGGCCGAACAAGATGGTCATCTGTTTCATCCTCTTGCCTCCGAGGTATTGAAAACCGCATTCAATGTAGATGATTTTCTTTATTCTTTTCCTAATATGTCTGATGCACTTCTTGTTTGTGAAGATTTAAAATCTCTTCTTTCTGGTGGTGCTTTTACACTTCATAAGTGGAACTCAAATTCAACCGAATTGTTATCAAAGTTTTCACGAGAAACTCCGGTTGACGAATATGTTGCATTTCCTATTGAGGAATCAGCTATTAAAGCTTTGGGTGTTTTTTGGTCTCCTTTTTCTGATACTTTTTCATATCAGGTATACTTATCTGAGTTTCCCCCTAAACGAGGAAGCAAGTATTATCGTAAATGGCAAAGGTTATGGACCCCTTGCAGTACATTGCTCCTGTAGTTATTACTGAAAAAAATTCCTTGCAGAAACTTTGGTTACTGAGAATTGATTGGGATGAAAAGGTACCCTCCCCCCTTTTGGATGAGTGGTTAAAACACCGTAATAGTTTGTTGGATCTTTCTCAAATTTCTATTCCCCGCCTTTTAATTTCCGATACTTCATGCCAGTATTTCGATTTGCACATCTTTGCCGATAGTTCTGAAAAGGCATATGGTTGTTGCGCTTACATAGTAGGACGCCCTTCGAATACTTCACCTGGATTTTCCAGTTTATTTAATTCGTGCAAAATCAAGGGTAGCTCCGCTTAAATCCACATCATTGCCTAGATTGGAATTGTAGTCCACTGTGATGGCTGTGGAATTAGCCAGTAAATTAAATATCAGTTTAAATTTGAAATTTTCGAGCTCATGGTTTTGGAGTGATTCTTCCATTGTCTTAGCTTGGCTTTCAAAACCTTCTTCGCATTGGACCACTTTTGTTGCTAATCGCATTTCTAAAATACATGAGGTATCTCATTTTGAACAATGGAATCATGTTCCAGGAAAGAAAAACCCCGCTGATATAAATTCACGTGGCTGCCCCAGAAATTAATTTCTCTAGAGCTGTATTGGCATGGTCTATCGTGGCTTAGGATGTTTCTTGTTGGCCTCGAATCAGCATGTAGAAGAAGTACCAGATGCTCGCATTGTTACCGCTTCCTTTTTACTAACTTCTATTGCCACTAGTCTTTTTCAGCGTCACTCTTCATTTACCAAATTAATTCGTGTTGTAGCGTATTTATTTCGATGGAAATTTCTTGTTCTTGATCAGCCTGTGAAACCGCAACCCTTCCTTACTAAGATAGAGTTGGAATTTGCTACTCGTAAGATCATAAGCTCCAACGTTCACTACTAGGTATCATTGATATCTGGTGGCGAAAGTTGGAACTTCTTGAAATTGAACGGAACTTGTAGCTCATCCTTTATATAGGGTATCCGCTGGAAGCAGCTACAGACTCAGGCGAGCCGAACATGTCCTCGGACACTCCCGGCACTAAAAGCCATGCGATAAATAAAAAAAAATTTCTTATGCAACAGGAAATATGTTCTCTTGAGTACCAAACGCTTCTAAGCAAAATGGCCCTACCTATGTCTAGTAGGCTGTTACCTCTGACCCCTTTTTTGGACCAAGATGGGTTAATAAGAGTGGGAGGCATGTTAGCACATCTAGTTACCCAGATGAGAATATTCATCCCATTATTCTCCCTTCTAAACATCCTATTACTACTCTCATTATTAAGAAATTTCATTACCAGCACTTGCATGCAGGCACTCACACCTTGCTTTGCTTAATTGGCGAGGAATATTGGCTCATTAATGTTGTCCATGAAGTTTCTTCAGTCTTTCGGAAGTGTATACCTTGTTTTAAGTCCAAACCCCGTCTAGTCACGCAAATTATGGGATATTCACCATCTTTTTGTTCCGAGCCTAGTAAGCCGGTCGCCCTTACTGGTATCGGTTACGCTGGTTCTTATGCCTATGAAATCAATTCCTCTTTATCTAAGCGCAAGTTGTTAGGTAAACTTTATATCTCCTTATTTGTGTGTATGGTGACAGTAGCCATTCACCTTGAGTGGGTAACAAGTGCTTCTACTCCTTATTTTTTATCAGCCTTTTCTAGATTTGCTGCCAGAAGGGATGTTTCTTCTGATGTTTTTTCAGCTAACGCTAACTTTTTGTTAGTACCTGTGATCCTTGGAAAAAAGCGTTTACCTCTCCTTCTGCTAAGGAACAGTTTTCAAATTTATTTTATGTTAAGGGATTTAAATGGCACTTCGCTCCCCCCCCCCCCCCTATGCCCCCACCATGGTGACCGTTGGGAATCTTGCATTACGATCACAATGAGACAGCTGAAGGACACTCTTGGTTCAGATATACTTCCCTATGAGGAATTCAATTCCCACGTTATTCAGATTGAGGGTATTAAGAATTCTAGGCCACTTACGGTACACCTTTGTCCAATGATCCTAAGGATCTTCTTCCTTTGACACCTAACCATTTTTTGATTGGCTGTTCTTTAGCTTCCACGCCTCCTTTGCTGGTTCGACGCTGTGATCTCGCTTACCAGAAGGGAGAAGTGGCGGCTTTTCCAGCTAGATGTACGAGTGGGAGACATGGTTCTTTTACGGGATCCACGCCCTCCTCTCGTCTGGAATATTGGTAGGGTAACACACTGTCATTTAGGCCGTGATAAGCATGTGAGAATTGTAGATGTTCACACTAGTAAATGTCTCTATACTAGACCTATTTATTTATATGATTTCAATTTTGCCTGTTGAGTCTGTGTAATCCTCTGGTATTGCTAATTATGCTTTTTCCGACTGATTCTTTGTTTGTTTTCCGTCGGGGGTCTCGGAGCATGATCACTTTCGTTATGTTATACGTGTTATGTTTTCTCCCTTAATTTAGTTGGCTCATTGGCTGGTCAAATGCTTTAAGTATACCGAGACCACCGAACGAATAATATTTATTTAATTTCAGCAGTGTTTATATTATATCGTTAATTGCGAGTAATTTATAACCTTCACCTCAAATTTCTAAAGACTCTTACCTTAGGCGTGTTTTAGGATGAGCACTTGTCAAGCTTCGAGTACACATTAGCGGCATGTGAAGCCTCTTCCTTGCTGTTCAGTTAACGTTGTGACGTCATATCTTCTGCTTCAGCCAATCATACGCCTGCCTGCGAGTAGAGCTATCCAGTACATCGCTGGCACTATTTTAATGGACGATTTTTCCTGCCCGATGTGGGCTACGGAAAGAAAGTAGTGTGTTGCAACGCTTGCGACAGAGGTGGCGTTGGTAGCTATTCCTGGGGACGACCTGGTAAGCCGAGTTCAAGGACAAAGTAAGGGTGAACGCGCATACAATTTGGCGTCATTATGGGCGTGCCAGAAGTGAATTTACAACCGATACTCGATTGAATCGTCGAATCAGGAGAGAGGACGCCTGACCCACGCGATTATGTGCATGCCATAAAAAAGATGCTGAAAACACGTGTCAGAAGAACCGCTGATCCGATGGGATTACACATGAGTGCATTGAGACGTTCCCATAAAAAGAAGATGTTTGATACTAGTCCCAAGTCTGTGAGTTGAAAACTGCAGATTATTTTCTCAAATTGCCCCCACCCCACTCCATTCTGCCAGTTTCCAATAAATTGATCGTTGGGGAGTAGTTTGACACACAATTTGATCAGGCGCCGAGAGGCATAGTTCACGCCGGTTTGAGACATAATTTATCAGGTGCTGATGAGCATAGTTCACGTCTGTTTGTAGAAACATTTTAATTGTGCTCTAGGGAGCAGAGTTCACGCCAAGTGGAGTGGAGATCTCTAGTTTAGATAAGCGCTACTCGGCATAAGTAATTTGAGAGACTTTTAATGCCAGCTGCGTGGCTGACTAGACTGTAATATTTTGTGTAATTTTTGTAATTTATATGTGCGTGTGAACCAAGCGAATGCTTAGATAGGGCCAGTTCTACGTGGAGTAATCGCTTCACTCCACTGGCTGCCTCATTTATAATACATCGCTTTCGTCAGTTCACCAGCATGTCACACTGCTTGGCATCTCCAAATATGGTCACTGCAAGTTGAATTGCTGTCAACTCAAACCATATCTTCGCTTCGCTCAACAAGATGGGTGCTTCCTCCGATACTTCTAAGTGACATGTTAACAAAACCAAGCATCTGCTTTACAAAAGAAGACATTTTCTCTGCGAAGCATCATTATTTCTGGATGCAGGATATCCTCACCGCATCTTCAAGAAACTTGGAACGGCGAAAATATTCTCGTTTCGCCATCCGGCCAGCCATCTCTTGCCACGGCCGACCTGCTGACCAAACTATCTAGTCATCTCTGCGCTTATGTTGGTAACATTGTTTATGCCACTTCCACATCGCCGCAGAAGATACGTGCTCTCTTTTAATTATTATTTTTAATAATTAATAATTTGTAATCTATTTACAAGGAAGTGAAAACATTATTGGAACATTTTAAATTGAAGAATAATGGACTCTTGTGAATCGCACCATGCTGTGCCAACGTAAACATAACTTCAAATCTAGTGTTTCATTATGTAAAATTAGCATGTTTAATAATTTAATAAAATTTAAACTCTGTGCACGCTTATATATTCATGTATGAAGTTCAAAGAACCATGTCGATATTCCTTAGCCCGATTATTCAGTCTAATCGCCTATCTCACAGTAGTTATCTTGTCCAGGCACTTTGCCTAATGCTGTTCTCCCATTATGAGGATGAGCTAGGGCTGTTCTCCACATAATTAGGAGTAACTCAATAGATTTATCACAAGTATCATTATGTATCAACAAACCGACAGTAGTGGCTGCGCTCTCTAAAGCGCTGCTTAGGCCATGGGGCCAAGCTCTCTGCTGACTCGGTAGACGCGTGGGTTCAAGCCCCACCGTCGGCTGTCCTTGAAATGGTTTTCCGTGGTTTCCCATTTTCAACTCCAGGAAAATGCTGGGACGGTACCTTCTGACAGGCCACGGCCGCTTCCTTCCACATCCTTGCCCAGTTTCATTCACCATCATTCATTTCATCTCTCATTAACTCCTCTCATGAGGTTGGTGGCAGGAAGGGCATCCGGCCGTAAAAATCATCCGCCACAAAGACTTCCATCGCATCTCATCCCCGACCCCGTTGGAAAACGGGAATAATAAGGGGTAGACATACATACATCATTATGTATCAACAAAATAATATTTTTCTATGATTAGAAGTTTCTGAAAAAATGGGTCATTTATTAAAAAAAAGTGTTCAAAAATATGAACTTGAAGTTTCAACATGTATCAGTGCATCCCTGCAGCATACTCCTGGTTGCCATCATCAGCATCCTCATCCTCAGTCTTTCTACTATGCCTCGTGTGATTTCTAGCTTAGTTAGTTATTGTTGTTTTAAGGATTGAACTACCAGGTATGCTGCCCCGCTTCCTAGCTTCCTTAATAAAGTCTTCGATAACCTAATCAGTTCTTTTAACTCTAAAACTATCAATTTTTAGCCTATTTTTATTTTTTGAAAAGTAGGCCTATGAGATCACCTTTTGTCGGTGTGTGTGTGTGTGTGTGTGTGTGTGTGTGCGTATGTGTGTGTCTGTCTGCGTGTCTGTGTGTGTTTCCCCCTCTAATAACTTCTAAAAGGCTGGCGTGATTTCAATGAAAATCGGTAAGGTCATAGCACCATGATGGCCGACCCCGATCGTGGCTTTAAATTTTATTACGGCTGTGCGAAATATTTCACCAGCATTCAATATCTCCGAAACTATTAACCTTGAAATTGTGTACGGTGATAAAGGGCACCCAAAAGTTTACCTATGACACTTTCAAAAACCTGGTAACTACAAAACCAACATGGCGGACAGACGAAGTTGACACTTTCAAATAGACTTTTCTCGCAATTTATCCATCCAAACACAATGAAACTTGGTACAGCAAACGTTTACGCACATTGTAATGCACTGACATTTACTCTAGTTCAATTGTTTACATAACTTCAAGATGGCGGCTGTGCGAAATATTTTACCGGCATTCTAGGCCTATATCTCCGAAACTATTTCTGATATCACCCTGAAATTTTGTACGGTGATACAGGGCACTACTACAAGTTTATAGTTGTAAGTTTTAAAAACATATAGAGTACAAAACGAACAAGGCGGCCAAGCGAAGTTGAAACATTTCAATAGACTTTTCTCGCCTTTCAACCATGTGAGTGGAGTGAAATATGGTACATGAAATGTTTATACATATTGTAATGTACTGGCATCTAATTCAGTTCAATTGTTTAAATATCCTTAAGATGGCGGCTGTGCGAAATTTTAAAATTACGTTTTTAAATCTTGTGTCGTAATCATGCGATGTAAGTGAAAATGTGAATAATGAACCTACTCAATAATTTTTCTTCAATGGTACTGTCCCCGTTTACCCGGATAGTAGGCTGTCAGATATCCGCCCCCTCAATCGGATTGCCAATAATCCACCGCGCCGGCTCAGCTACACCAATGAAAATGGCACTGACAGATACTACCGAGATTTGAGCACAGAAGTTAACAAGGAATTATTGTGGAACACACCAAAATAGACGGGGGTTCATACTTACCTCTACTTACCTCTTAAAAATAACTCGGGGATTGGGTTGACAACAGGATCTCTAAAGTATGCTCCCACAATAATCTTCACTATGACATTTAAAAATGAACCAGAACGACGGCAAGAACTTTGAACTGTACAAAAGCTTTATTTCAAATAAAGGGTATGACTTTAACAAACTCAACAAAATAAATGTGGCTATCAGTAGCCCATGTCAATCTGACTACGTCCTCCTATAGGACTTGCAAAGTTAGCATACAACATGTTAGCTCCCCCGAGCTCAAAATAACGTAACATTTAGAACACATTTGGACTGGAAAAAGGAAGTCAGGACGAGACACATGTATAGAGCATTTGGTTTCTTTTAATAAACATGACACTTGTATTTATAGGCGCAAGGCCACAATGCAGACGACCTCGTCCGCTGATAACCAGTTGTCTGGCCAGCTGCCATCTACCCTTCAAACCTGACGCACACCTGTCAAATGGGCCCACTTGTCAAGCCACGTTGCGTAAGAATCCAGCACTCTCTCAAAAGTTTCAAATGTCCGCAAGACATCACAAAATATTGTTACGCAAATCTTTCAAATGCTTTACTCACATACCACTGGATTATTCTGACAATCCTTAAACTTGTTAAATTATCATCCAAATGTTTAATAAGCATTGTTTAGAGTATAAAACAAACTCTTATATGTTTATAACATAAACTTATAAATGTTTATAACAATTAGAAATTGTTTATAATATAGTTAAAGACAAAAAGAATTTTAAACACGCCTTTAACATTACTTTCGTTCCACATTATTGTCAAAGATATTTACATCATTATTTACAATATTAACATTTAAATTATTCAAATTATTAATTTGAGAAATACATTAACCACATGTTCATCCGGTTGGTAATTTCATAATCGTGTCAATATAATCGACCAATGAAGGTTAGTTATACATATTAATGTCACATTCTGGTTTAATAAATGTTTAATAATTATAATTATTTGTGACGGTAATCTTCATTCAAAATCTTATCTCAAATTCTTTCAATGCTCTTGTTAATTATAACAGTAAATTCACTTGATTAATTTTCAAAGGACAAATACAATACACTCCAGCGGTAAATACGTCGCTTATAAAAAAAATGCACAACACTGCATTAAAAATAGGCCCAAAATTCATCATATATTAATATATACGGCATCAAAATCTTCCACAGAATTTACAAAAACCTCCACTAACAAATTCTTTAACATCATTAATTACTGTGGGAACCTCCTTCATTTACTTCAAGGGCATTATACATCAGCGACTTTCAACACGTCCGCTGCACTAGTGATTATACATTCATAGTTCCACTTCAAAAATTCTTATAATCATTAATTGTTTCAAAACTGTTGTCATTTAACCTTCGTGGATTTCATTCATGAATCGAAATGAAGTAAAAATTTGCCAATCACAAACAAATTTAATAGTGAATACGCTTATATACGCCTCTCTGGTCTATCAAAATTTAAGATTATCATCTTTAAAGTACTGTAGTATAAAAATACTATCATCAAACAAAGTGCGACTAAACTGCGAAATAGTCGAATAGAATCCAATTAGACTGTGGAATGCAAACATTATTATTCAAATCTCTAATTGAGAAAAAAACTCCTAACAAAAGTTCACGTCTTTAATGCATTCAATAATTCATAATTAAAGTTCATCTTTCACAAAATTGTCTATGATGCAATGGTCGTTCGTAACTGACGATAAATGTCTGTGTTGCAATCAATTTCAAATAACGACTAGTATTTCCAAGATCGTCGACAACGCAAGAGATTTTAACGCTCTAAAATCATTTAAATGTTCTTCCTTCTTGATGATGACAGAAAATTGGTCAAAGTAATTAAACTGGGGTAGAAATTACTTTAATAAAGAGACATGCTGTCTGAAGTTAAATCTGTCATGAAAATCATTAACTTATAGTCAAATCGTGACTACAAAATAAGCAAATTATTGAAATATCTAAATATCAGTCTCAACTGATCCAAAATCATTTAACTATGCCCATGGAATAACCATGTCTTAATAAATCGTCGAAAAAGGCATAACTCATCAAGGTGTACTGAGAATAGGAATCTCAAACAAGAATATAGGGCAAAATATATGAGGACAGAAAATATGGGAAAATGGTTGCTCAGATATTGCTACAAACTCAAATACAATAAACGTTCACGACTACCTTATCTGCCGATTGAAGTTCCAGAGGAAAATTCCCCAAAGAAGACTGCTGAGGGATCCATTTCACCAGGTTAAAGCTGAGCTCCATCCTCAAAACAGGAAACAGCACCCTCAGAGAATCGAACTGCTTCCTCCTCCGGTAATTGCACTGCTCCATGAAGACGTAAGACATCCTTCCGGCAAAATTCTTCTTTGTGAGTCGGGACTACCCTGACCTCTCTTGAAAAATCCCTGAAGATCTTGTAGAAAATCGCCATGAAGTTTTTGTAGTAATTTCCATAGAAATATTCATATTCAGTGAGTATGAAATCGTTTTCATTGCTGTTTGATAGTATTCAGCGTTGAGCCACGAAACATGGGTGTGGATGGTTGTTCACCACATGTTCGCTTGTATGGAATGGCAATTAGCGAAGTTCCATGTTGCTATCTTACTCCAACGATGTATGTCCCAATTGCATTAAAGTCCTTTAGCCTTCCATCTTCTCCTCGGTTATGGTAATAGAAGAACAAACTGCCTTATTAAACTGCTCCATAATACTGTAGCGTTGTGTCACAAAAGCAATCAGAAGTCTCCCTGTTATACTAGCAGTGTCAGCCGTAGCGTAGAATCTGGCGATACAGAGTGCTTCTCAGGTAGCGAGAAAATCACTTTTGTCAGTCGTCTAAAAGTGCTAATATCTTCTAAAATAACTCCTCGAAATTGTTCAAATTTACTACACTGCTTAATGTAGCACTGCACAATAGAATTAGCTTATAGGCAACCGCTAACTGTTCATAGCCACTCTTGTAGACGCGTTATAATGTGCGTTTTAACTTCGCCTAGTTTTCACTCACAGTAAACTTGCACTGCTTGTCTGCTCGAATCACGTTTAATGCGGTGGCTTCACCACGCGTTATAAAGACGACTCTCTCTACTAATGTCACTCGACGTTTCACCAAAACGACTATATAATCACTGAAGATCTGACGATTTGAGATATGCGATATCAGATCTGACGATTGAGACTCCTCTCTTCTGCGCAAGGCCTTTTATAAACTTCATAAGGGGCGTATCCATCCCTTCCATAGCGTGTTACTGCGTCATCGCCCGAAGTTCCAACTTCGTCAATACATGACGGATTTTCAAAATTCAAAAACTGGAAATAAATTTCACCAAAATTCCAAATCAATGCCACTACTGCAAATGGATTTCCACAATCCTTCATTCCAAAAAGTATTAAAAATACCATAGTTTCAGCAATCTCCGTCTTCCTTCAAACAATCGTTGATTGGTTTGAGCCTCCCCTCCAATAGCATAATTTCTTCTTCAGCACAATTCCACGTTTCCTGCGACTGCGTCGTAAATCTCGGATCTTTCTCGAATAAATGCTGACGTCATAAAGAATCTCAGCTCAAGCAGCTTGCTGGCATAACGTCTGCGTCATCCGTGCTTACGTCATGACCATCCACGTCATAACTATGACAGCCTTAACTTTCTTTATAATTTTCCAATATAGCCACCGTGGTCTCACTATAATTCAATTACGGGGGCATTCTCCCCTCACCACGTTTTAAAAACAGTTGCAAATTGTTTTTAAACTCAGTGTTACAAGTATCTCAACTCTCTTGAACACGAAATTGAATTATTACTGGCTTACTCTAGGATAGTATCTTTTCAAATTTCCAGCATTGAACTTGCCATAAATGACATTATTCTCATCATCGTAGAGTTCATAACAGTTGTTTCCATAAGCGTTTGTAATTCTAAACGGCCCCATAAATACAATTCCAAATTTGGGATAGATCTTCTTGCTCATATCAGCCTTGACAGGTCTGCGTAGTAATACAAGATTTCCAACTTGTAAGGGTGCACCAAAACGTTTTCCAGCTACTCTTTTCAATCGTTTCTCTGCTGCTTTCTAGAGTTGTTCCTTCGCCTTGTCAATCCTTTGCTGCCTTCCTAGGTCGGGATCTCTAGGAACGTGGTTGAAAAGATTATCCCACGGCCTTTCTGGGTTTCTTCCTAGATGAAGTCGCATTGGCACTTCTCCTGTGCTCTCCTGCACTGTAGAATTCAGACATTTCTCAATAAGGGGTACAAATCTCACCCAACCAGAATGATCATTTGGACAGAAAATTCGACAGAATTTCGAAAATTCAGCCATATATCTCGCTGAGGAATTCGATTCTGGGTAACGCACGCTTGAAAATAAGTGCTTAATGCCAAGCCTTTCCATATCCGCTGCAAATTCCACTGACGTAAACTGCGTTCCATGATCTGACAGTAGGTATTCTGGTTTACCAGCTTTAGGAAAAACAGCATTTTCCAGTCTGCTTACAACGTTCCTCGTGTTAGCTTTCTGCATGGGACTCATTGTTACAAATTTTGAGAAAACATCCACGGTCACCAACAGGTACTGGTTACCCTGATATCCCTTCGGACAGGGGCCAAATATGTCCGTCGCCATAAGTTCATTTGGCTTAGAAGGAATCATAGCCTTCGGTTTTCCCTTTAGTAAAGCAGAGGCATACTTTGCTCTCTGACATTTGTCACATGATCGAATGACCTTGGCAATGCTGGAACGCATGTTAGTCCAAATAAATCTCTCTTTAAGAGTATCAAGAGTTTTATCTAAACCGGCATGTCCAGTTGCGTGATGAGCTACCCACACTAAATTGACAACAAGTTTAGGTGGCACGACTATTCGGAGTTTTGTATGCGCAGAGTCAGCATACTTGCATACGATGTCTCCACTCAAGACAAAGTGTCGTGAATTTCTCCGTGTAGCTGCATAGTCAACATCAGTATTGTCCATGTAACCCTTGAGGAACCTGTACATTTTCCTTATTGGAGCGTGTCTCTTCTGTGACACACCGATTCGGGCTAACCTCCTAACGGTTTCTTGATCTTCTTGCTCCAATTGTACATGGTGTATCTGCACATTTTTAATAGGGTTACGTGATAACGCATCAGCCAGTAAGTTATCTTTCCCAGGCTGGTGGACAATAGTGGCGTTAAACTGTTGGGTGAACAAAGCCCAACGTGTCAGTCTATCACTTGACATGTCAGTTTGCAGCATAAACTGTAGTGCTTTATGGTCAGTAATAATGATGACCTTATGTCCCAGCAGGATTTTCTTCCACGCTTGCAAAGCTGTCACAAAAGCTAACGCTTCAAGTTCAGTCGTGAAGTAGTTTTCCTCGTGTTTCTTCAACTTCCGACTAGTGAATGCAATGTAGTGCTTGTTGCCTGCCTCGTCTTTCTGGTATAAGACTGCACTAATGCCTATTCTTGATGGATCAGACTCAATATAAAACACCTTCTCAAAATCTGGGTACTCCAGTTTCACGTTATTTCTGAGCATCTCTTTTGCTTTCTCAAAAGCCTCATCTGCTGCGGTACTCCATTTCCATCTATTATTCTTTTTGAGTAAGTCATACAGAGGAGCCATAATTTCAGAGTATCTTGGACAGTGGCTGCTAATAAATTGGCATGCGCCTACAAATTCTCTGACTTGTTTCACCTTAGTTGGCTTTGGAAATCTCGTGATTGCCTCTACTTTTTGCATGTTTGGATGATATCCATCTTTATCAATTGTATGCCCCAAGTAATTTATCTCCTTCTTCAAGAATTGACATTTTCCAAAATTGACTTTGATATTGGCTTCCCTTAAATTCTCGAACAACTTTCTCAGGTGCACTAAATGTTCTGCGGCGCTGGGTGAAGATACGATTAAATCATCGATGTAGCAGATTACATTTTCTTTCACTTCATCAGTGAGCTTACTATCAAGTGCTCGAATAAGTGCTGGTCCACTGTTAACCATACCAAAAGGCATTCTGACAAAGACCCATGACGTCTGGTCAAATAGGAATCCAGTGTACTGCATACTATCTTCTTCTAGTTGAACTTGATAAAATGAAGACGTCAAGTCAAGAACGCTGAAACATGCTCTTCCTTTGAATTTTCGAAGCAGATCTCTAATCTTGGGTGGTCGGTCATTTTCTGGAAGAATCTTCAAGTTGATGGTCCTGGCATCGAGACAAAGACGTATCTGACCATTACTTTTCTTCACTACTGTGATGGGGTTTATATAAGACGACGCCTGTTTTTAGCCTACTTTCTATTTTTGCAAAAAATGAAAGTAGACTTATGAGATCAACACAGGGCGAAAAAAGTGTGTCTGTCTGTGTGTGTGTATGTGTGTGTGTGAGTCTGTGTGTGTGTGTGTCTGTGTGTCTGTGTGTGTGTGAGTGTGTGTACTCTGAATGTCTGTCCCCCCCTGTCAATTCGAACACGGTGAATGCGAATTGAACGAAAGTTGGTACAAAGATAGCACTAGCAAAGGACACCTCAGTGTCATGTTTTATATCGCCGCCATCTTGACGGAAACGTAATGGCGGCCACACAAATGTTCAAAGCTTAAATCAAATTACGACTAACCTAATCATCCGATCTCTACCAAATTTTGCAACAACATACCTTTATGGGGGGAGCATCCTTTGACCAAACTAATAAGTCATCAGCGTAATAGTTTGCGGATGGCGGCCATCTTTGTGTGAAAATCGATTCCCCCTATTAATTCGAACACGGTGCAACCGAATGGAACGAATTTTGGTACAGAGGTAGTACTAACAAAAGGCACCTCAGTGTCATGTTTTATATCGCCGCCATCTTCACGGAAACGTAATGGCGGCCACACAAATGTTCAAAGCTTAAATCAAATTACGATTAACCTAATCATCTGATCTCTACCAAATTTTGCAACAACATACCTTTATAGAGGAAGCATCCTTTGACCAAATAACTAGGTCATTAGCCTAATAGTTTGCGGATGGCGGCCATCTTTGTGTGAAAATCAATTCCCCCTATTAATTCAAACACGGTGAAACCAAATGGAACGAAATTTGGTACAGAGGTAGCACTAGCAAAGGGCACCTCAGTGTCATGTTTATATCGCCGCCATCTTGACAGAAACGTAATGGCGGCCACACGAATGTTCAAAGCATAAATCAAATTACGATTAACCTAATCATCCGATCTCTACCAAATTTTGCAACTACATACCTTCATGGAGGGAGCATCCTTTGACCAATCTAATAGGTTATTAGCCTAATAGTTTGCGGTTGGCGGCCATCTTTATGTCAAAATTGATTCCCCCTATTAATTCGAACACGGTGGAACCGAATGGAACGAAATTTGGTACAGATGTAGCACTAGCAAAGGGCACCTCAGTGTCATGTTTTATGTCGCCACCATCTTGACTGAAACGTAATGGCGGCCACACGAATGTTCAAAGCTTAAATCAAATTACGATTAACCTAATCATCCGATCTCTACCAAATTTTGCAACTACATACCTTTATGGAGGGAGCATCCTTTGACCAATCTAATAGGTCATTCGCCTAATAGTTTGCGGATGGTGGCCATCTTTGTGTCAAAATAGATTCTCCCTATTAATTCAAACACGGTGAAACCGAATGGAACGAAATTTGGTACAGAGATAGCACTAGCAAAGGGCATCTCAGTGTCATGATTTATATCGCCGCCATATTGACAGAAACGCAATGGCGGCCACACAAATATTCAAAGCTTAAATCAAATTACGATTAGCCTAATCATCCGATCTCTAGCAAATTTAGCAACAACATACCTTTATGGAGGGAGCATCCTTTGACCAAACTAATAGGTCATCAGCCTAATATTTTGCGGATGGCGGCCATCTTTGTGTGAAAATCGATTCCCCTTATCAATTCGAACACGGTGAAACCGAATGGAACGAAATTTGGTACAGAGGTAGCACTAGCAAAGGGCACCTCTGTGTCATGTTTTATATCACCGCTATCTTGACGGAAACGTAATCGCGGCCACCCAAATGTTAAAAGCTAAAATGTAATTACGACCAACCTAATAATCTAGTCTCTACCAAATTTTGCAACACCATATCTTTATGTGGGAAACATATTCAGACCAAACTGCAAGAACATCAGCCCAATAGTTTGCAGATGGTGGCCAAGTATGTGTGCAAATCGATTCCCCCTATCAATTCAAACACGGTGAAACCGAATTGAACGAAATTTGGTACAGAGGTAGCACTAGCAAAGGGCACCTCATATTCATGTTTAATATCCCTATAGCACGTTGTATTTCAACATGCTACTACAACCAACATTCAATCATATTCCTTGAAAAGGACAAAGAGTTATAACAATACCCATGCATTTAGGAGAAAGTAGGCTATATGTTCTTTACTGAACATCTTGTTTAATAATCCCGTCTACCTCCATTTTTCTGATTAACCCTCGTACTTCTTGATAGTATTTCTCAGGAATGGGGTATATTCTCTTCTGGTAAGGGGTTTCATCTGTCAGCCTTATCTTGTACTTATAATCCTTAATCAATCCAGGCTTTTCATCAAAAATATCTTGGAATTCCTTTATCAGATCCTCAAATTCCCCCTGAATTTCTTCAAATCCTTCAGTTTTTCTACTGGGTATTTCTGCTAAATTTTCCACTTCATTAATTATGGTATTCAAAATTTCTTCCCTAAGGTCTATTTCCAGACTGTTTTTCACGTCCTGTTTTTCTATCTCTTCTGTGATCATGTACCCATCATTAAAGCTAATACTTCTGTTCTTCATGTCAATAATAGCTCCGACCTTCGATATAAAATCGATTCCAAGCACCATATCAAAATTGATCTTGCTCACCACAATGAAGATTTGTTCATAATTCCTTCCATTGATCTCAAAGTTCAATAACACTTGAATCTTGCACTTCACTGCCTTATCTTGAAAAATCCCTCTCACTTTGACGGTAGAAACAGGTAGAACTGTCATATTCTTTCCTCTTAGCAGACTTTGATAACAATCTTCTGAAATGATGGAAATAATTGCACCAGTATCCATCAGGGCTTTGTATTGTTGGCCATCTATCAGTACAGAAATAATAGGTAAGGCACATGGTCTTTCCTCTCTGACGATTCCCCTCTCTTCTAGTAAATCTTCATCAGTAACTTCATATATCTCATTAATTGTAATTAGGTGTGGTGTGGCAATGTATTTACAAGTTCTCATTGTCGTTGAGAAATCGGCGTTTTTTTTTGTGTTACCCACCTCAAAATTGTGCTGGCTCGTAGAAGGCCCAGGATCAATTACAACATCCTGCCTTTTCTTTTGATTTTCGGCTTCTTTTTCCCGTAACTCCTTCAGGTATTGCTGGCTTTCCCTCTCTCTTTCCTGATACTGATCGGGTGTCATAACCTGACCTTGAGGATTCTGGTTTCTATTTTGGTTCTGGTTATTTCTATTATAATTTCTGTTATAACCATTATTGTTGTAATATCTGCCTCTTCCGTTGTTGTAATTGCCTCGATTATAGTTCCAGCCTCTTCTCTGTTGATACGGACGGTAACCTTGTGATCTGTTATTCCTAAACTGATTATTCCTGTGAGGACCTACATTGTCAGTTTTCTCTTCATCTGGCTTGTCAGTTTGTTGGACTTGGTCCATATATACCGTATTTATTTCTTTAAAGTCATGCCTCTGACCTTTCTGTACCACGTTAGGCATTGGACTTGTGTAGTATAACCTCCTCAGTAATTCATCCATGCCGGTCAAATCCCTTATGTTTGACGAAATGATTAGTCTCCTCACCTCCACAGGCAGCATACGAGAAATCGCATCAATTAATTGCTCCGTTGACAAAGGGGGTTGCAAAAATCTCAAGCGGGACAATTGACTCGTAAAGAAATCAGCGTACCGCGTTGGAAGAGTACCTGAGTATTTTCTTGAATAAACCTCCGCTCTTAACGAATTCTGCGCTTCGATGGACCAAAATCGTTTGATTAGCGCCTCTGCAAACTCGTCAAAGTTACTGAACGTGTATCTAAATGCGCTAAAACCATTCGAGGGGTCCTCCAATCAAAAATCTCTCCACTATCTTCATCTCTCTCTCTCTGGGAATGTGAGCTTCGATGAAATAATCTTTGAGGTTCCTAATATATTCTATAGGCGTCAAACTGTCAGTGTTGCTGAACTTTTGTGGTTTGTCTTCAAAATTCCTGATGACCGTGGCATTCCTCGGATATGAATCCGGGTAGTTTTTCCCACTATCTCGATAGTTCCACTCAGGTTCCATATTCCTCTCGTCATCTTCCTCCCTGAATCTGGATATACGTTCTTCAGGAGTCACGTCTCTCTCTTCTGGATCTAGGTTATATCTTCTGGCATAATTCTTATTGGTTTCGCAAGCCAAGCCTACTGTATCCTTGTCAGTGATTTCCGTTAATACTTTCTTGATTAACTCTTCTTTGTAGGTCTCCATCAAACTAGCTTCTCCTAGCTTCAAATTTTGCAGTTTACTCGTCGTTTCATTCACATCAGAGACAACTTTATGAATCTGTTCCTCTAATGCAGATTTTAATGCTTGCACATCCTGACCTAATTGTGTTCTATCTTCTACTTGTCTCTCGGATAGCGAATCCATCCTGACGCTTAAATCTTTCCTAATCTGTACTACTTCATTGTTAATATCTATTTGAGTACTGGCAAGTTTTCTTTCAATACGTTCTTGAATTTGGGTTACATGTTCCCCACTTGACCTATTCCACTCGTCTTTCCATACTGCTACATTTGCCGTTAAAATTTCTGCTATGTCTACTTCTATATCTTCTTTAAGTAATCTATTATGGTCTAATACCTGGGTTCTCATGACCTCTACATCAAACTTTAAACCTGCTAAAGATGCTGTCGTTCTAACTGACTCATCAACTAGCCTAGTCGTTAATGCACTTATATTACGTGTACAAAGTGTTTTCGAATTTTCTATTTCTTCCCTGACTTTATTTACATCAGTTTGGACTTTAGCAATATCTACGAAAACTGTGTTGACTTCTACTTGAATTTTATTTATGTCACTTTGCATCTCGTTTACATCCGAATGAATGTTATTAATATCAACCTGAACATTGGACACATCAGTTCTAACATTTTGGATTCCTCTTTGGACTTCCTCAACCTTGTCTTGGACAGTCGCAACATCATTTTTAACAACAACTACCTCAGCCCTAGCACAAGAAATATCACTTCGGACATTAGCAACATCTAAATTCAACATTGTAAGATCTTTATGCACATTAGACACATCTATTTTAACATTGGACACGTCTGAGCGCATGTCAGTTACAGCATTCTCGAAACCTTGGGTATTAATCTGTAAACGCGACATATTATCCTCTAAGTTAGCAGAACTGGTCTGGAGAACTTTCATATTCTCCTCCATTCGACTAGTACTCTCCTTCATACTTTCATTCATGCTAGCTTTCAAATTACTAGCATTCTCCTCCATTCGACTAGTATTCCTAGCTTCCATCTCCTTCATGCTTTCATTCATCTGCTTCATACTGCTATTCATGCTAACAGACATCTCCTCTAACATCCTCCTAAGACTTTCATCTGCCATTACAATATTATTCAAAAATAGACTGCTGTAGGGACATACATCAAAAGAGCAAAATAACAACATCTGAGCAACACTTTTCACCATATATAAATTTGATCAATTTTCTGTATTAAATCTAACTTATAACTACCTTATAATTAACCTTCGAAGACACTTCATGTTGAAACAAACTCAAGCACAATTTCAAATTTCCCTGGCTCATTTTAAAATATCCTAACACAAATAATTTACATTTACAATCCAAATAATTTAATTTTATCTTTAATATGACTAAAATGTCATAAGCCGGTCAAATAAAATAAGATTCCAGATCATAGGCGATTTTTCTAAGTTTCCAGCCCATTTAACCTTTCTCAAGTTGTATAAGATCTGATCTTTTCTGAGTGTAATTTTCCTACTACAATACAACATTTATTCCTATATAATCACACTCTTAAATTCTACAATTGGCCAAGACATCTAACAAAGAATCAACCTCTTTATTTGAGTCTATCGATCCACACGTTTTAGGTTTGCCAATCCTACTGGCGTTCAACCTGGTGATCCACTTATGTTGAATCAGCCCCATACGTTGACTGCGCCAATCCTTCTGTCCCCGTTTACCCGGATAGTAGGCTGTCAGATATCCGCCCCCTCAATCGGATTGCCAATAATCCACCGCGCCGGCTCAGCTACACCAATGAAGATGGCACTGACAGATACTACCGAGATTTGAGCACAGAAGTTAACAAGGAATTATTGTGGAACACACCAAAATAGACGGGGGTTCATACTTACCTCTACTTACCTCTTAAAAATAACTCGGGGATTGGGTTGACAACAGGATCTCTAAAGTATGCTCCCACAATAATCTTCACTATGACATTTAAAAATGAACCAGAACGACGGCAAGAACTTTGAACTGTACAAAAGCTTTATTTCAAATAAAGGGTATGACTTTAACAAACTCAACAAAATAAATGTGGCTATCAGTAGCCCATGTCAATCTGACTACGTCCTCCTATAGGACTTGCAAAGTTAGCATACAACATGTTAGCTCCCCCGAGCTCAAAATAACGTAACATTTAGAACACATTTGGACTGGAAAAAGGAAGTCAGGACGAGACACATGTATAGAGCATTTGGTTTCTTTTAATAAACATGACACTTGTATTTATAGGCGCAAGGCCACAATGCAGACGACCTCGTCCGCTGATAACCAGTTGTCTGGCCAGCTGCCATCTACCCTTCAAACCTGACGCACACCTGTCAAATGGGCTCACTTGTCAAGCCACGTTGCGTAAGAATCCAGCACTCTCTCAAAAGTTTTAAATGTCCGCAAGACATCACAAAATATTGTTACGCAAATCTTTCAAATGCTTTACTCACATACCACTGGATTATTCTGACAATCCTTGAAAAATGAAAATCCACAGCCTGCTTCCAGTCTCCGACCGGGTCAGGAATGGAATGAATGAAGCCCCCATCTAGCGGCGAGGATATGAACTGTGCCGGCTGCCGAGGCCTGACGCACTCCTCTGGGGCAATGATTAAATGAATGACAGATGAAATGAAATGATAGTGGAGAGTGTTGCTGGAATGAAATTTGGACAGGGAAAACCGGAGTACCCGGAGAAAAACCTGTCTGCCTCCGTTTTGTCCAGCACAGATCTCACATGGAGTGACCGGGATTTGAACCACGGACCCAGCGGTGAGAGGCCGGCGTGCTGCCGCCTAAGCCACGGAGGCTTATTCTGACAATCCTTAAACTTGTTAAATTATCATCCAAATGTTTAATAAGCATTGTTTAGAGTATAAAACAAACTCTTATATGTTTATAACAAAAACTTATAAATGTTTATAACAATTAGAAATTGTTTATAATATAGTTAAAGACAAAAAGAATTTTAAACACGCCTTTAACATTACTTTCGTTCCACATTATTGTCAAAGATATTTACATCATTATTTACAATATTAACATTTAAATTATTCAAATTATTAATTTGAGAAATACATTAACCACATGTTCATCCGGTTGGTAATTTCATAATCGTGTCAATATAATCGACCAATGAAGGTTAGTTATACATATTAATGTCACATTCTGGTTTAATAAATGTTTAATAATTATAATTATTTGTGACGGTAATCTTCATTCAAAATCTTATCTCAAATTCTTTCAATACTCTTGTTAATTATAACAGTAAATTCACTTGATTAATTTTCAAAGGACAAATACAATACACTCCAGCGGTAAATACGTCGCTTATAAAAAAAATGCACAACACTGCATTAAAAATAGGCCCAAAATTCATCATATATTAATATATACGGCATCAAAATCTTCCACAGAATTTACAAAAACCTCCACTAACAAATTCTTTAACATCATTAATTACTGTGGGAACCTCCTTCATTTACTTCAAGGGCATTATACATCAGCGACTTTCAACACGTCCGCTGCACTAGTGATTATACATTCATAGTTCCACTTCAAAAATTCTTATAATCATTAATTGTTTCAAAACTGTTGTCATTTAACCTTCGTGGATTTCATTCATGAATCGAAATGAAGTAAAAATTTGCCAATCACAAACAAATTTAATAGTGAATACGCTTATATACGCCTCTCTGGTCTATCAAAATTTAAGATTATCATCTTTAAAGTACTGTAGTATAAAAATACTATCATCAAACAAAGTGCGACTAAACTGCGAAATAGTCGAATAGAATCCAATTAGACTGTGGAATGCAAACATTATTATTCAAATCTCTAATTGAGAAAAAAACTCCTAACAAAAGTTCACGACTTTAATGCATTCAATAATTCATAATTAAAGTTCATATTTCACAAAATTGTCTATGATGCAATGGTCGTTCATAACTGACGATAAATGTCTGTGTTGCAATCAATTTCAAATAACGACTAGTATTTCCAAGATCGTCGACAACGCAAGAGATTTTAACGCTCTAAAATCATTTAAATGTTCTTCCTTCTTGATGATGACAGAAAATTGGTCAAAGTAATTAAACTGGGGTAGAAATTACTTTAATAAAGAGACATGCTGTCTGAAGTTAAATCTGTCATGAAAATCATTAACTTATAGTCAAATCGTGACTACAAAATAAGCAAATTATTGAAATATCTAAATATCAGTCTCAACTGATCCAAAATCATTTAACTATGCCCATGGAATAACCATGTCTTAATAAATCGTCGAAAAAGGCATAACTCATCAAGGTGTACTGAGAATAGGAATCTCAAACAAGAATATAGGGCAAAATATATGAGGACAGAAAATATGGGAAAATGGTTGCTCAGATATTGCTACAAACTCAAATACAATAAACGTTCACGACTACCTTATCTGCCGATTGAAATTCCAGAGGAAAATTCCCCAAAGAAGACTGCTGAGGGATCCATTTCACCAGGTTAAAGCTGAGCTCCATCCTCAAAACAGGAAACAGCACCCTCAGAGAATCGAACTGCTTCCTCCTCCGGTAATTGCACTGCTCCATGAAGACGTAAGACATCCTTCCGGCAAAATTCTTCTTTGTGAGTCGGGACTACCCTGACCTCTCTTGAAAAATCCCTGAAGATCTTGTAGAAAATCGCCATGAAGTTTTTGTAGTAATTTCCATAGAAATATTCATATTCAGTGAGTATGAAATCGTTTTCATTGCTGTTTGATAGTATTCAGCGTTGAGCCACGAAACATGGGTGTGGATGGTTGTTCACCACATGTTCGCTTGTATGGAATGGCAATTAGCGAAGTTCCATGTTGCTATCTTACTCCAACGATGTATGTCCCAATTGCATTAAAGTCCTTTAGCCTTCCATCTTCTCCTCGGTTATGGTAATAGAAGAACAAACTGCCTTATTAAACTGCTCCATAATACTGTAGCGTTGTGTCACAAAAGCAATCAGAAGTCTCCCTGTTATACTAGCAGTGTCAGCCGTAGCGTAGAATCTGGCGATACAGAGTGCTTCTCAGGTAGCGAGAAAATCACTTTTGTCAGTCGTCTAAAAGTGCTAATATCTTCTAAAATAACTCCTCGAAATTGTTCAAATTTACTACACTGCTTAATGTAGCACTGCACAATAGAATTAGCTTATAGGCAACCGCTAACTGTTCATAGCCACTCTTGTAGACGCGTTATAATGTGCGTTTTAACTTCGCCTAGTTTTCACTCACAGTAAACTTGCACTGCTTGTCTGCTCGAATCACGTTTAATGCGGTGGCTTCACCACGCGTTATAAAGACGACTCTCTCTACTAATGTCACTCGACGTTTCACCAAAACGACTATATAATCACTGAAGATCTGACGATTTGAGATATGCGATATCAGATCTGACGATTGAGACTCCTCTCTTCTGCGCAAGGCCTTTTATAAACTTCATAAGGGCGTATCCATCCCTTCCATAGCGTGTTACTGCGTCATCGCCCGAAGTTCCAACTTCGTCAATACATGACGGATTTTCAAAATTCAAAAACTGGAAATAAATTTCACCAAAATTCCAAATCAATGCCACTACTGCAAATGGATTTCCACAATCCTCCATTCCAAAAAGTATTAAAAATACCATAGTTTCAGCAATCTCCGTCTTCCTTCAAACAATCGTTGATTGGTTTGAGCCTCCCCTCCAATAGCATAATTTCTTCCTCAGCACAATTCCACGTTTCCTGCGACTGCGTCGTAAATCTCGGATCTTTCTCGAATAAATGCTGACGTCGTAAAGAATCTCAGCTCAAGCAGCCTGCTGGCATAACGTCTGCGTCATCCGTGCTTACGTCATGACCATCCACGTCATAACTATGACAGCCTTAACTTTCTTTATAATTTTCCAATATAGCCACCGTGGTCTCACTATAATTCAATTACGGGGGCAGTACATAACTCTATGGCCTATACATATAACAATCCAACATGGTGACCATCCTTAATATTTAGACGTTTCTTAATATCTACGAATCTTTTACAGCAATCATACTGAAATTCTTTATGTTCTTAGAGGCTAAGAACATAAGTTCACCTATAGGACTTTCAATAACCTGGTGAGCACTAATCCAACATGGCGGCGACATGAATTATAAATATTTAAATGGACATTTCTCGCGATTTAACCATCCGAGTGCAGTGAAACTCGGTGCGGTAAATTTTTACGCTATACGAATGTTAATCCACTGTCATATAATTTATTTCCATTATTTTCATAACCAGAAGATGACAGCTGTTCGAAATAAAAATCCCTTTTTTTACCTTGTGTACTAATCATGCGATTGAAGTCTGAATACTACACCTACACAATAATCTGCAATTTTGAATGCCGAGGAATCTCATTTCCTGAGTTACCATCGGACAATTCACTTGACTTATAAATACACACACTAATACGCCTTCACAATAAGACGGGTTATCAGACAAATTCAACACACACCCAAGTACACGGGGCTACATGAGCATGATGTTGCAAAGCCCCTAAATTAATCAACAACCCATTCTTCGGCGACTAGAGGCATTCCTTTTCCCTGTCTTTTATTGCCCTTATTCTATTCATTTCATCTCGTCTACTATGTAAGTTAGATTTAAATTAGTTGGAAGTAGTTGTATTTTATTAGGCCTATCGTTCGTACCGTATAATTACGGGCCAATGAGCTAGACATTTCGCCCCTTGAAAACTATCACCTCCACCACCATGTATGTTTCGCTTTCCTATAAATTCATAAATTTGCCTGTAAGTACGTGTCTGAATTAATATCATATTCTTTATGCTGATTGAATATCAAAAGAACTAACTTAGTGCCATGTTTTCGCGTTCTTTCAATCTCGATATTAAGCCTCCTAACTTAAAAACCGATCGTTTCAGGTATCGTCCCCTTAAAAAGCCGCGGTAGGTTGGCACTGCAACCTAACTGTGAATTAATATACAGTATATACTGTACGCGTCTGAGTGTTGAATGGGCAGGCAGTTTAAAGCAGCCAGGAGGGATGCGATCCAGCTGGCAGTGAAAATACTGCGGCGATCACAGTGGATTGGTGCTGCAACCTATCTTGTGTTGAATGGACAGGCAGTTTAAAGCAGCTTGGAGGAATGCGATCTAGCTGGCAGTGGGTGTAGCATGGCCTCTTACCGAGATAGATGGAAACTTGGTGGTCACGTCATGAGCTACTGTTGTCATGGAGATGGCTGGCCTTGCCATTACTTCATCAGTTTATTTTCTGACTTTATTAGCCTTTGCTCGAGTGCAAACAGTCCAAATTCAGAAGAATGAGAAGGACTATCGATAATTCATGTAGCCAGCGGTTTATTCTGGGTCCTGAACTATGTGTATGCAAAATTTGGTTGAGATTGGCGGAACGGTGTAGATTTGTATACTGAACAAATATACCCACATACCCACATACATACATACCCACATACAGACTTTAACTTTTATACAGGGTGTTACAGAAATACTTTTACAAACTTTGGGGATTGGTTCCTTACACCAAAACAAGAATGTAAGTTCATATACACATATGTCCCAAAATACTTCGTTTTCGCTTTATTAATGAAAGAACATTGTACAGTGACACATTAATTGACAGCCTGTTTGGAAGTGTTTAACACATTAACTCATATCAAGAAAGGCACCTTACACCACAGATAAAAGTCTAACGGACCGTGCAAGCCTCTGCCCAGCCATCTGTCCTGGAAGGTCTCCGTCAGTGCAGTGCGAACAAGGTGACTAAAGTGTGCAGGAGCCCCATCATGCACCCACCACATACGATGTCGTATTTGCAGGGGCAAATTGTTATGCAGTAAGTCTGAAAGGGTGTTCTGGATAAAGTCTCTGGAGACAGCACCTGTAAGACGTGCTAAACTGGTGCTGATGGCGAGCCTGTCTGGAACACCTGTGCATTTGACAGTTTTTCCATCTGTCGGTGTCAGGAACCTTTTTTGATATGAGTTCAAAATCTAAACGTCTGGAGCGATTTAAATGACATTCGGTGCAGTCGTAGCACCATTTTGGCCCGCCCAGACCGTGCCCTTCAAATGTTATTATGTCTCACAAATCCAACATGGTGGCTGTGCGTAATATTTCACCGGTATTCTATATCTCCAAAACTATTACCGATATCACCTTGAAACTTTGTACGGTATTAAAGGGCACTACTAGAAGTTCACTTACGAGACTTTCAAAAGCCTATTAACTATAAAACGGACATGGTGGCCATGCAATCTTAAAACATTTAAATTGAATTTTCTCGCGATTCAACCATCCAAAAACAATGAAACATGGTACAGAAAATGTTTATACACATTGTTATGCACTAGGATCTAATTTCGTTCAATTGTTTACATAACCTCAAGATGGCGGCTGTGCAAAGTACTTCACCGGCATTCTATATCCCCTAAACTGTTGCTGATATCACCTTGAATACCTTGAATCACCTTTGTACGGTAATAGAAAGCACTACTAAAAGATCACCTATGAGATTTTCAAAAACCTGTTAACTACAAAACGAACATGGTGGCCAAGCGAATTTGAAGCATTTAAATAGACTTGTCTCGTGATTTTACCATTCAAACGCAGTGATACTTGGTACAGTGAATGTTTATACACATTGCAATGCATTCGTATCTAATTTAGGTCAATTGTTTACATAAACTCATGATGTGCGAAATTTTAAAATTAAGTTTTTATTTCTTGTGTATTAATCATGCGATCGGAGTGAATGTTTGGATAATGAACCTACGCAATAATCGTCATCCAATAGTACCTACATAACTCTATGGCCCACATATATAAAACTCCAACATGGCGACCATCCGAAAAATTTAGACGGAACTCAATATCTACAGTATTAATCTGACAGCAATCAAACTGAAATTGGGTATGTTGATTGAAGCTATGAACATAAGTTCACCTATGGGACTTTCAATAACCTGATGATCACAAATCCAACATGACGGCGACGCGAAATATAAATATTTAAATGGACATTTCTCGCGATTTAACCATCCGAGCGCAGTGAAACTTGGTAAGTTAAATGCTTGTACAAATTGTAACCCACTGGCATCTAATTTATTTTAAGTGTTTTTATAACCACAAGATGACAGCTGTGCGAAATTTAAAATCTCGATTTTATTTTTTGTGTCCTAATCATGCGATTGAAGTTTGAATACTACACCAATACAATAATCTTCATGTAATAGTACATAACTCTAGGACCTACATATATAAAAATCCAACCTGGTGACCATCCGAAATATTTAGACGGTTCTCAACATCAACGAATCTATTACAGCAATCAAACTGAAAATTTGTATGTTGATAGACGCAATTAACATAAGCGGGATATATGTAGATAGGCTGTATAGTTCTTCACGGAACTACTTGACTAAATGATTAGTTTATGTGCCGAGTATCACATCCCCAAATACCGACAGTAGTGGCTATATTGGCTAAAGCGCAGTGTTAGGTCATGGGGCCAAGCTCTCTGCTGACTCGGGTTCGAGCCCCACCGTCGGCCGTCCTTGAAATGGTTTTCCGTGGTTTCCCATTTTCAACACCAGGCAAATGCTGGGACGGTTCCTTCTTACAGGCCACGGCCGCTTCCTTCCACATCCTTCTCCAATTTCATTCACCTTAATCAATTCCATCTCTCATCCCGAAGCGCAGGTCGCCCACGGGCGTCGAATAGAAAGACCTGCACTAGGTCTTTGAGGAGACCACACGAAAAAAAACATCCCCAAATGAGTCCACTCGTGAGATATACCCCTTTAGATCCTGAATATCCAGAAATCATTCCTTAGTGGACGATTTCTTCAGAATTTCACACCTCCCTATGGGCTTCTTAATTTGGATTTATAAAAGAACGGTCGGACACCTATTTATTTATTTTTTAAGCTGATTTCTTCCCCTGAGTTTCAATTTTCTCGCCTATGTCTTTAAAGAGATACACGCTCCGTTAAGAATCCTTCAACCCCCACTTTTCATCTCTTTCACCTCAAAATATACACCACATCGAAACACACAGACACGTGTCTGCTTATTTTCAATGATTAGTTTATATGCCGAGTATCACATCCCCAATTGAAACCATTCGTGAGATATTGTTATTCAATGAAATGCAGGTTGAACCTCCTTAATACCCCTTTAGAACCTGAATATCCAAAGATTCTCCCTTAGTGGACGTTTTCAACACACAACGACCATATCCTCAAAATTTCATGTTTTTAACTTCAATAGTTTTGGCTGGGCGATGATGAGTCAGTCAGTGTGTCAGGACACTCTCTTTATATAAGAGGCAAGCTGTACCCGGCATGCGTTGCAATGCCAATCAAAGGAAGTGTTGGGGTTGTAATTTTGTTTCTTGAAGTGTTTTTGGATACGCAATATTATTTTTTTCCGTTAACTGCCTCTAAACTAACGTGAAATGGATTTAGTAATTTAGAAACAATCGTGGGAGCATGCACAACAACTCACCAACGTTTCATCGCAATCGGATGAATGGCATGTGACGCATACGGGATTCTGTTTAAATGATTCGTGCGCTGTCACTCATTTGTCGAATCTACTCGTGCGCCACCTACTGTGAATGGATTTACTAAGTTAGAAACCTTCACGCAAGTGTGCACAACAACTCATCAAAGTTCATCGCAATCGATGAATGGTATATGAACGCATACGGGATTTTGTTGAAACGCTTCGCGCGTCGTCACTCATTTGTTACATCTACTCGTGTGCTACTAATATTGTAAAATGGATTTACCAAGTCGAAGACCTTCCCTAGCGTATACACAACAACTCATCAAAGTTTCATCGCAATCGGATGAGTGGCATCTGAATGAACGCATATGGGAATTTGTTTCAAGGATTCGCGCGCCGTAACTCATTTGTTGAGTCTGCTCATGCGCTACCTATTCTAAAATTTATTTACTAAGCCTGAAACCTTCCCAGGGATGTACTCAACAATTGATCCATGTTTCATCGCAATCATTTGAATGGTATATGAACGCATATGGGACTTTGTTGAAACGATTCGCGCAGCATCGCTCATTTGTTGAATCTACTCGTGCGCTACCTATTAAAATGGATTTACTAAGCCAGAAACCTTTCTCGGAGTGTACACAACAATTCTTCGTAATCGGATAAATAGTATCTTAGGAACGCATACAGGACTTTGTTGAAACGATTCGCGCGTCATCTTTCATTTGTTGAATCTATTCGTGCGCTACCTATAGTAATATGAATTTACTAAGCCAGACTGATTTCCTAGAGTGTGCACAACAATTCACCAAAGATTCTTCGCAATCGGATGAATGGTAGGCTATATGAACGCATACAGTACTTTGTTGAAACGATTCGCGTGCCATCGCTCATTTGTTGTATATACTCGTGCGCTACCTATTGTAAAATGGATTTATTAAGCCAGAAACCTTCCGTGGAGTGTACACAACATCTCACCCAATTTTCATAGCTATCGGACGAATGGTATATGGTCGCATATGGTACTTTGTTGAAACGCTTCGCGCGACGTCGCTCATTTGTTGAATCTGCTCATGCGCTACCTGTTGTAAAATGGATTTACTAAGCCAGAAACCCTCCCTAGAATGGACACAACATCTCACCCAAGTTTCATTGCTATTGGACGGATGGTATATGAACGCATATGGGACTTTGTTGAAACGTTTCGCGCGTTGAATCTACTCATGCGCTACCTGTTGTAAAATGGATTTACTCAGCCAGAAACCTTCCCTGGAGTGGTCACAACATCTCACCCAAGTTTCCTTGTTATCGGACGAATGGTATATGAATGCATACGGGACTTTTTTGAAACGCTTCACGCGTCGTCGCTCATTTGTCGAATCTACTCGTGCGCTGCCTTTTGGGTCCAATTGGGAATCTAAACAATTGATACAGGACCCAATCAAACAAACTTACACGTTGATTAATTTCTATGATCCGTTATTGAAATGTCCAAACAATGCCAAATTTTTCCATGCAAGTGATTTGTGCATGTTTTGAAGCCCACACCAAATACCGAGAATTCGACACCACTGCCACTATGAATTAATCTCGGAAAGTCAATTGTTCAAGAACCTGTCAGAAGTAACCACTGCCAAGAGGAGGAGCTTGGGAGAATTAGTGGGGAAAGAAGACCCTGTAGAGGTGGGACTTTAGTTTTCACAAAGGCTAGCGGTTTCCAAGACGACAGTTTTCGTTTTGTTGACTGTACCTTGATGTTCTAAAACTGTGTTCATCGTATATTTTGGTCGCTATGCCACCTACCGGGTCCAATTCTGAATCTAAAACATACATGGACTCACTCTAATAAGCATAAAATTTTCATCAAAATCGGTCCAGTCGTTTAGGAGGAGTTCAGTGACATACACACGTGTCGAAGAATTATAGACTACTAGCAGGTACCCGCGGCTTCGCTCGCGTCATAGTCGTGTCATATTGTTATTCAATGAAATGCAGGTTTAACCCCGTTAACACCGCTTTAGATCCTGAATATCCAAAAATCCCTCCTTAGTAGACGTTTTCGAAAAAATATCATTCTTCTAACTTAAATAGATTTGGTTGGTCGATGAGAGTGAATATCCAAAAATCCTTCCTTAGTGGACGTTTTGCCTCCAGAATTTCACCCCTCCCCATGGGCAACTTAAATTGGATTTATGAAAAAACGGTCGAACACCTATTTATTTATTTATTTATTATTAAGCTGATGGTTTTCCTCTGATTTTCAAACTACTCGCCTATGTCGTTCAAGAGATGCACGCTCCGTTAGGAATCCTTCAACCCCCACTTTTCACCCCTTTCACTCATAATATACCACTTCGAAAAAACATTAGACATGTGTCAGCTTATTTTTAATAATTAGTATATATGAAAAGTATCACATCCCCAAAGGAAACCACTCGTGAGATATTGTTATTCAATGAAATGCAAGTTTACCCCCTTAACACCCCTTTAGAACCTGAATATCCAAAAATCTTTCCTTAGTGGACGTTTCCGACATACAACGAACATATTCCCAATATTTCATGTTTCTAACTTCAATAACTTTGGCTGGGCGATGATTAGTGAGTGAGTCAGTCAGGACATTTTCTTTCATTCATGTCTGATAATTTCACCCCTCCCCATGAATCCCTTAAATGGGATTTATGAAAAAAAAAACGGTCGAATACCTATTTACTTATTTTTAAGCTGATTTTTTTATCCGCTGAATTTCAAACTTCTTGCTCATGTCGTTTAAGAGATACACGCTCCGTTAAGAATCCTTCAACCCCCAATTTTCACCCCTTTCACCTCATAATATACACCATATCGATAAACCCTTAGATATATGTCTGCTTATTTTTATTGATTAATTTAATGCCGAATATCACATCCCCAAATGAAACAACTCGTGAGATATTGTTAATCAATGAAATGCAAGTTTAACCCCCTTCAGAACATGAATATCCAAAAATCCATCCTTAGAAGACGTTTTCGACATACAACGAACATATCCCCAAAATTTCAAGTTTCTAACTGCAATAGGTTTGGCTGGGGGATGATGAGTGAATATCCAAAAATCCTTCCTCAGTGGACTTCTTTCCCCAGAATTTCACCCCTCCCCATGGGTCCGTTAAATTGGATTTATAAAAAAACGGTCGACCACCTATTTACTTATTTTTCAAGCTGATTCCCCCCCCCCCCCCTCTGAGTTTCATACTTTATGCCTCTGTCTTTTAAGAGATGCTTGCTTCGTTAGGAATCCTTCAACCCCACTTTTCACACATACACCTCATAATATACCCTAAATTGAAAAACCCTGACATGTGTCTTCTTATCCTTAATGATGAGTTTACATGCCGAGTATCGCATCCCCCAAGGAAACCAATCGTGAGATATTGTTATTCAATTAAATGCAGGTCTACCCTCTTAACACCCATTTAGAACCTGAATATACAAAAATCCTTCCTCAGTGGACGTTTTCGACACACAACGAACATAAACCCAAACATTCATGTTTCTAACTTCAATAATTTTGGCTGGGCGATGATGAGTGAGTGAGTAAGTCAGGACATTTTCTTTCATTTATTTTTCAGAATTTCACCCCTCTCATGAATCCCTTAAATTGGATTTAAGAAAATAAACCGGTCGAACACCTATTTACTTATTTTAAAGCTGTTCTTCCCCCCTGAGTTTGATGAGTGAGTGAGTTAATCAGTTAGAACACTTTCTTTCCTGTTTTTTTTTCCAGAATTTCACCCTTCCCCAAGGCCCCTTAAATTGGATTTATGAAAAAACGGTCGAACACCTATTTACTTGTATTTTAAGCTGTTTTTTCCCGCCGAATTTCAAACTTCTCGCCTATGTCGTTTAAGAGATACACGCTCCGTTAAAAATCCTTCAACCCCCAGTTTTCACCCCTTTCGCCTCATAATATACACCACATCGATAAACCCTTAGACATATGTCTGTTTATTTTTAATGATTTGTTTATATGCCGAATATCACATCCCCAAAGAAACAACTCATGAGATATCGTTATTCAATGAAATGCACGTTTACCCCCTTAACACCTCTCTAGAACCCGAATAAACAAAAATCCTTCCTTAGTTGACGTTTTCGACATACAGCGAACATATTCCCAAATTTTAATGTTTCCAACTTCAATAGTTTTCGCTGGAAGTGATGAGTGAGTGAGTCAATCAGGTCATTTTCTTTCAATTATTTTGTCCAGAATTTTACCCCTCCCCATGGGCCCCTTAAATTGAATTTATGAAGAAACGCTCGAACACATATTAACTTATTTTTAAGCTGTCTTTTTCCCTTGAGTTTGATGAGTGAGTGAGTTAGTCAGTCAGTTAGTACACTTTCTCTCCTTTTTCCCACAGAATGTCACCCCACCCTATTGGCCCCTTAAGTTGAATTTATGAAAAAAAAACGTTCGAACACCGATTTACGAATTTTTTAAGCTGATTTTTTCCGCTGAGTTTCAAACTTCTCGCCTATGTCGTTTAAGAGATACACGTTCCGTTAGGAATCCTTCAACCCCCATTTTTCACCCCTTTCACCTTATAATATACACCACATCGAAAAACCCTTAGACACATGTCTGCTTATTTTTAATGATTAGTTTATATGCCGAGTATCACATCCACAAATGAAACCACTCGTGAGATATTGTTATTCAATAAAATGCAGGTTTAACTCCCTTAAGACCCCTTTAGAACCTGAATATCCGAAAATCCTCCCTTAGTGAACGGTTTTGACATACAACGAACATATCCCCAAAATGTCATGCTTCTAACTTCAATAATTTTGGCTGGGCGATGAGGAGTGAGTGAGTGAGTGAGTCAGGACATTTTCTTTCATTTTTTTTTCAGAATCTTTCCCCTCCCCATGAACCCCTTAAATTTGATTGATGAAAAAAAAAACTGTCGGACACTTATTTTTAAGCAGTTTTCACTCCCTGAGATTGAAGAGTGAGTGAGTGAGTCAGTCAATCAGATAGGACACTTTTTCCTGTCCCCCCCCCCAGAATTTCACCCCTTCCCATGGGCCCCTTAAATTGGATCTATGAAAAAAATAACGGTCAACACCTATTAACTTATTTTTTAAACTGATGTTTTTCCGCTGAGTTCAAACTCCTCGCCTATGTCGTTTAAGAGATACACGCTCCGTTAGGAATCCTTCAACCCCCACTTTTCACCCTTTTCACCTCATAATATACACCACATCGAAAAACCCTCAGACATGTGTCTTCTTATTTTTAATGATCAGTTTATATGTCGAGTATCACATCCCCCAATGAAACCAATCCGGAGTTATTGTTATTCAATGATATGCAGGTTTTACCCCCTTAACACCCCCTTTAGAACCTGAATATCCAAAAATCCTCCCTTAGTGGACGGTTTTGACATACAATGATCATATCCCCAAAATGTCTTGTTTGTAACTTCAATAATTTAGGCTGGGCGATGGTGAGTGAGTCAGGACTTTATTTTTCAATTTTCTTTTTTCAGAATTTCACCCCTCCCCAAGAACCCCTTAAATTGGGTTTATGAAAAAACTGTGGAACACCTATTTACTTATTTTTTAAGCAGTTTATCCCCCTGAGTTTGATGAGTGAGTCTGTCAGTCAGTCAGTTAGGACACTTTCTTTCCTGTCTTTCGCCCCCAGAATTGCACCCCTCCCCATGGGCCCCTTATATTGGATTTATGAAAAAACGGTCAAACACCTATTTACTTATTTTTTAAGCTGATTTTTTTCCGCTGTGTTTCAAACTCAACGCCTATGTCGTTTAAGAGATACACGCTCCGTTAAGAATCCCTCCACCCCCACTTTTCACCCCTTTCACCTCATAATATACACCATATCGAGAAACCCTCAGACACGTGTCTTCTTATTTTTAATGATAAGTTTATATGCCGAGTATCACATCCCTCAATGAAACCAATCCGGAGATATTGCTATTTAATGAAATGCGGGTGTACCCCCTTAAGACCCCTTTAGAACCTGAATATCCAAAAATCCTTTCTTAGTGGGCGGTTTTGACTTACAACGAACATATCCCCAAAATTTCATGTTTCTAACTTTAATAGTTTTGGCTGGGCGATGATGAGTCAATCAGTCAGTCAGTCAGTCAGTCAGGACACTTAGTTTTATATAATAGATATATAAAGACTAGCTATTGTACCCGGCGGTGCCCGGAAGGTGTCTCTATATGTTATGGATAGATACATGCATATATATTTCGCAGTGTGTATTCATTTTTCCCTTAAAAGTGTTTAGAACATGCTTCTCCTCGTTTCTGATGTTACTCAAGTTCAATATTAACTCAGTGTAAATAGTCGAAAGGGACAGTACTGTGGAGTACAATAACATAGAGGAGCATGCAACAATAGTAAAAAAGGATGTAGCCTATGTACACAATTCCTAGAGAACTAAATCTCACAATTACTTTCTTGATCTTATATATTAAAATAGTTTTCAAAAAATTTCACCCTTTACTAAAACTGAAATATCTCGGGAAGTATTTGCGCTACGACGACGTTTGTTGTCTTAAAATGTAATGCCCGTCAAGCACCGTCGATTGATATCCACCTTACTTGATTATATCATTCGAGTATTAAAATAATTGCAAATATTACTTCCTTCAAGCTCTCACGAAAATAGAATCGAATGACTTGACGGACATATTGTCGCTAGGCGACAACGACTAACACCGTATAATGATATTCAACGCCGCCCCAATAATAAATCTAACTTCATATTAACAGAGAGTTCCCTAATTACGTCATGATATCGTTAAATTCTACCTGCTCCACTCGGGCGCAAATGTCGCATGTATCCATACAATAAGCAGAAGGGGATTCTGTGCACATAATTTAATTAAAACTTCTCAAAGAATGGATTACTTTGCGACTGAAATGCTCATGCACAATCAGCAGTCATTTTGCTAATAACACTGTCATGTCAACGTCTCTTTGAATGACAACAAATACTGTATACGAAAGACAGCTAATTTCACGAAGATGCCACTACAGTCGAATGTTGGAACCGCCATTTTGTATTGTGTATCCGATCTTTCTGTTATATAGTCTTTGGTCTCACCAGCTACAAACTGTCTTCTTTTCGTTTCATCATAGGTTGTGTGCTCAATCAATACAATGAATCATATTATGATGAATGAGAGGCGACACTCAATAACAAATATTATAAAGATTAAAGGTGACGGTAATTGTTTGTTCAGGTCATTGGCATATTGTGAGTACAACAATCAGAGTTTATTTACACAGGTAAGAAAGCAAATTGTAAAACATGTTACAGACAAGTGGAATAATTATTCTTCCTTTATTGTTGGCAACAGCGATATGTACGAAACTGCTATCAATACGAGCGATTATTACAAAATGTATATGTCTATGAATGGTGTTCATGGAGGTCATGTTGAGTTAGCTGTCGTTGCTCAAGTTTGCAAAATGGATATTTATTCGTGGATTACTACTGCCGTATGGAAGGTGACCGGTTAAAATATATACGTCATCAACAAACGAAGTTACGAGTTGATACATATGCCGGTTTAGCAGACGCCTTTCATGTACGAGCAGAAAATGAAAATCTCAGAGTCGGTCGTATTGTAGTTTTGCCATCTTCTTTTACAGGTAGCCCAAGGAAAATATTGCAAAATTATCAGGATGCGATAGCGATAGTGAGGAAGTTTGGAAAGACAGATTTATTCATTACGTTCACCTGTAATGCTGGCTGGCCAGAAATACTTAACAGCATTCATTCTGAGAATCGGCTAATAATAGGCCTGATATTGAAGTGAGAGTTTTTCATTGCAAAGTAAAAGAATTGCTAAGATTGATTAATGTTAAGGACATTTTCGGTAAAAGCATATCTATATACAGTGGAATTCCAAAAACGAGGTCTCCCGCACATCCATTTACTCTTAACATTAACGGAAGATTGTAAGTTACGAGAAATTTCTGACATTGACAATGTGGTGTCAGCCGAAATACCAGATCTCGAGGATGAAGCGCTATGCGAGTTGGTAAGGCGTCATATGCTACATGGTCCTCACAGATCTTTGAATCCTTCCTCAGTCTGTATGAAAGAAGGCGTATGTAAGAAAGATTTCCCTAAACAGTTTCAGGAAGAGACCAAACATAATGCCAATGGTTATCCTTCGTATAGGAGAAGAAATAATGGACGGATTATTATAAAAACAATTCGAGGCATAGATATTGAAATCGATAGTCGATTCATTGTTCCCTACAATCCATTTCTTTTACTTTACTTGCAAGCTCATATTAATGTTGAAATATGATCAATTGTTCGGAGTGTTAAATACATCCACAAGTATCTTATATATTAAAATCCACATCTATGTGTATAAAGGTCATGACTACTGCATTGTTAAAATATGTACTGAAGGCGAAACGGTGAACTACGATGAAATTACTTCTTTCCTAAATGCTAGATATTGAACCCTTATTGATCTGCGATAAATAAGTATTCATGATTTATTATTATTATTACTGCGGCCCAGGTAGTACTTATGGATGGTGACAAAGAGGAAGGCAAGTTAGCGTGTTGCAATGATTGCCACAGAAACGGAGCTTGGAAGCTATTCTTTAAAACGGCCGGGTAAGCTGAGTTCAAGGCCAAATTGTGTAACAACATGCACCAGAATTGGAGTCATAAAGGGATGGTCACGAGTTTCTTGCAACCGACCTACGATTGAATCTCCCAATCAGGAGAGACCTAGCCGAAACCACGCGATGGGTGGCGTCACTGGTAAAAAAAGCGCGCGGAATTGATTATCTAAAGAACCGGCGATCCGAATTATCTCCGCATGAGTGCGCTGAGACGTTTGAATTAAATGATGAAGATTGACACTAGTCCCGTGTGTGTGAGATGAAAACTCTAGAATTTTTTTTTTAATTCACCCCACTCCACCTCACTCTGTCAGTTTCCAATAAATTGATCGACGAGACGCTGTTTCGATGTATATCTGTTTGGAGCTCTGGTGAGCTAACTTCACGCCAGTTTGCGTAGTGATTTTAAAGCTTTAATATTGTTTCGAAGCAATACTTTGTGAGCTCTGGTGAGCTAACTTCACGCCAGTTTGCGTAGTGATTTTTAAAGCTCTAATATTATTTGAAGTCTAACGTTTTGAGCTCTGGTGAGCTAACTTCACGCCAGTTTGTGTAGTGATTTTAAGTACTTGAATATTATCTTGGAGACAACTATTTTCGGCTCTTAGGGGCAAGACTTGAGTAACATTCCAATTAGCGCTCAACCCGACCGAAGGTCCATGCAGAGCAGTAGAGATTACCGAGCGAGATAACGACTGCGAGACAGGCAGATTTAAAACTTGTATTGTCAAGCCAGTGACGATGGGTTTGAAGTGTACATTTCATGTAAATTTTTACTGTATTTTTTCAAGTGTTGTATTGTGCGTGTGTAAGCGAGAGCTAGGGAATGTCTTCGTTGATTAATCGCATAGGACTATTGTGGGCGAAATTAGTAACTCACAAGCGATTATAGCCAGGTCAAATTATAATAACATTGAACTTTTCTTCCAAAGAGACTACACCAAGATGTCCGACGTGTGGTCAGGAGCCGGAGTGATGTCCAACGCTTCTACGAAGACAACGATGGAAGGCTAATTTTCCCGGAGGGAAATGGGCCGAGATGCAAGTCATATGTTCTGCAAGCTGATACGGTGATGTACAAAAATTGATTATTCAATGTGTAGTTAGATTGGCGGGGGAACTTTGTAAATAGTTCATTTTAGTCTTTTTCTTGTTTTAGATTGTTTTTCTTGTACCGACACTAAATGTTTTAAATGTACGTTGGCAGGTGGCCAAAGTTGTTTGTTGTGTATTATTTTCTTTGGAGTCATATTTAAGGTACACTGCGCGTGTACGAGGTTTCTATCCATGCGAATGCGAAACCCGTTACATTCGATAAGTGGTGCTTTATTAAAGTTCATATTTTTGATAGGAAAGGGAGGTAATTACTGTAAAATGTTTGCTGAACAGGTTATTATTCATATTAGGGTTGCCGAGCGCAACAAACTAAGATGTAATTGTAGAACACCTTAGTTCTAATTTTTTTTTAGATTTTTTTTGAGTCCTTTTCAGGTTTATTAGTCACGGCATAGAACGGAGGTGCCAGCAGGTGGAATATATTTATGTCATTTTATTTCAGGGTCTGTCAAACCCATACGTGTGATTCTGTGTGTGTTATCGTGTCAGGTGTGTGTTTTGATTCTACGTGAAGAGGGGTAGAGGTCCTACCGCCCTCATATTTTTTTGTTGTTGTTGTATTTGATGGAAAGGCAGGGTGCTCTGAGGAGACCACTGTTCCTTGTCCATATGCTGATTCTTGGATTTCCTAGGGGAAATGCTGAGATATATTTTGTTCTGACACACCCACACGTATTATTGTGCTTTGGGGCATGCTTCTTCGAGACTGGATCCCATGCCTTGGGAGGTCGAGGTTATTTTGACACGTGGGTTGACAGATATGCAGATTTCCACGAATCGCCCGTCTAGCCTGGTGACTTATTTTGATAGGCAGTCCTTTTGTCCGACTGGCCCCTTTAAGCTTTCATTTAGCAAACCTGTTCTTTTGTGATGGTTATTTTGAACCATAATTAATTGGGGAGTTCTCCATGTTTGTGACGGATTATTGCATGTCGTATGGATGGAATGTTGTGTTAATAATGTAAATGTTGGCTTTGAGCCTAGTGATTTGTTTATGTCTCAGTTCATGTAATTTAGTATGTGACGCCCGAGTGGTGTAGTGGTTGTATACTTGTAAATGTGACGGCGGTCATATGTGTATTTGTTTTGTTGGTCACGTGTTAACTTACTTGTGTTGATTTGTGTGAGAAGTCCTAATTTTAGGCAGTAATGTTTTGCTACGGCAGTTTTGATTCCAATTTCATGCGGAAATTATTGTGTTGTTTATTTTAAGTATAGGAAGTGTCGGTTTAGTTTTAAGTATTGTATAGTTGTTCCCCGCGTCTGTCTAGCTCTAAGTAATGCGGATTCGCCTTCTGAAAGTTTATTCCGGATGATGACGAATCATGCATTCAATTGTACTCATCGTGAAGCATGTAGAACAGCACTCGCGCATACATTGTCATTATTGTTGATTTTCTTTGGGACACTTGGTCCGTGTAATAATCTCTCCTGAAATTTGGCCTAGTTTTGGCAAATTTAATTTATTCAGTGGGAGTCATTATGGGAGTTTTGTTTGTTAATTCTCTTTGTAAATAGCTGATCTGTTATTAAATTCATTTGTTATAACCCTGGCTTCACTTTTTCCTGCATGTTATTTTGTTATATGTTACCCTGCATGTTAATGAAGCGCTTTAACAACAACTTACGATATGGACTGTTACACCCCCCGAAACTGAGTCTCATAAGCTTCTTTGCAAGGGTTCAATATGTTGGTCCAACATAAGCCGCATTCAGGAAATTTTCATGTCACATGCATGAACAGTCACATTCTATCGTGCGATTACCAGTTCACTTGCCAAACTTGCAAAATATCTATTTTAAAAATGATAACGCTCGTGATATTTTACTTCAAGCACAGATGCGCAACACATAATTACAAGCGTGGTTCAAGTTAAATCAAGATTCGCAAGCCAGAAGTTCGTATATATATCCTGAAACACCAGTACATTACGTCTGGAATTTGAGCAACTGCCAGTGGCAAAAAAGAAACAATGTTTCAAAAACTATAAGCAGAATGTATAATGTTACGTTTACAGAAACAGAAAGGTATTATTTACGCCTGTTATTGCTCCACGTCATAGGTGCTACCAGCTTCCCGGATCTACGAACATACAAAGCAGTTGTCTATTCTACTTTTAAAGAAACAGCTAAGGACCGAGGTTTGCTGATTGACGATTCTGAAACGCAGCGTTGATTGGCAGAAGCGTCACAATTTCAGATGCCTTCTCAGTTACGACAACTGTTTTCTTACATACGGTATGTATCTTTCTGACCCCTTCAAATGTAAGATAGTTATGGGACATTTTCAAGAATTCATTATCAGAAGATTATCTGCAGTTTCACGAACCTAACATTGCACATCAGTTCACTCTTATACATATTTCTAATACATTAAAGCTCCATGGTCTTCCCATTACTTCTCTCGAATTGCCACCTATTATTGATAATTTCCCCCAGACAAATTTACCAATGAATTATCCAAAACTTATTGAGGATCAATTAAGTCGGATGATAAACCAAGCAAATGGAAACCAAACGGCTATAATTACAGAAATGTTGGGGTTAGTACAAAACAGCAATGAAAGGATGAGTAATGCATGTTTCATTGACGGTCCAGGGGGCACCGGAAAAACATTTCTTTAACAATGCTTGATTCACAGTTGCACAAATTTGGGGTTAATGTAGTTTCTGTTGCATGGACTGGTATTGCAGCAATGTTACTACCTCAGGGGCGCACTGTACACAGCCAGTTCAAGTTACCTCTACATTTACATGAAAGTTCTGTATCAGGAATAAAAGTTAACAGCAAAGAAGCTTTTTATATTTTTCAGCAAAACTTATCATCTGGGATGAAGCCCCTATGGCTAATAAGCACGCGTTGATGTGTGTTTCTCAAGGACATCATGAATAACGACGTGCCTTTCGGAGGAAAAATTATCATCTTAGGTGGAGATTTTAGGAAGGTATTGCCTGTTGTGCCTCACGCATCTAAAGCAGCATCAGTCCAAATGTCAGTAAGGTTCTCTCCTCTGTGGCCATTATTCAAAATTTTTAAACTCAACAAAATTATGCGAGCGGATACAGATCAACGTGACTTTGCAAACTTCTCGATACAAATTGGTATCGGTGAATACCCTCACGTCGATGGAGACAATTCAGAATTAGTCCCACGTTGAAAAATATTGCACGCTTTTCAAAAATAGCGATTTTAGCACCTAAAAATGAACATTGTAAAGACATCAATGACAAAGTTTTAGAACTAATCCCAGGATCATCGAGAACTTACATCAGTGTGAATAATTTGATTACTGAAGATGAGAGTGAACTTCTACAAATTGCCAATAGCATTTTTCGACATCATAGGCATAAGTGGATTGCCACCTCATATCCTTCGAATAAAAGAAGGCTTAATTGTGATTTTGTTGAGAAATATTAATGTTACCCAAGGTTTGTTGAACGGTACTAGACTGTTGGTTTGGAAGATGCATGACAATTGCTTACACCTGGAAATTATTACTGGCGTAAATGTTGGAAACAATGTCCTACTCCCTCGCCTTGACCTTACGCCATCAGATATTTCTATGCCATTTTCCTTCAAAAGGAGGCAGTTTCCAGTACGTTTGGCTTTTTTTATAATTATCAATAAAGCTCAAGGTCAAACACTAGATCAAGTAGGCATTTATTTACCTCAACCGGTGTTTAGCCACGGACATCTTTACTGTATGCCACACTATCGCGAGCAAAATCCTTTCATGACGTCAAAGTTCAAATAGAACCAAAAGGCAAGCGAACAGCAAATGTCGAATGTAAGGAAGTACTATTAGAATTTTGAAACGAACGTTGCGGAGGAGCACATACCTCGGCAAACGGGGTACATATTAAATAACAATTATACAAGGACGTCCGCATCCCTAATACGATAACTGTGCTGTGGTAATGGTAAAAAATATTACTATTGTCCTACATCGGTGATTACTATCCCACATCCTGTTATTTTATTCCCTCAGTTCTATAACAAAGATATACTCAATCAAATGTACAGCTTAATAAATATTCATTCCTTCTGTGTGGGTTATCTTTTCATTTCTCATCAATCGCCTTTACTTACTATTCTATCTGTAGGGGTTGAGGCGATAGCAGTCGTTACAGAGATGTGGAAATTATTAGATTCGATGTCAGTTTTCAAAATTGCATTTTTACTTTTCACGGTTTAATGCACTAAGTATGTTTACAAGGCGATGAAATTACTTCAAATGTTTAACCAAGAGTCCTAATTATATTTTAATTTAAGAAACACAAATGAAAATTATTTTTTAGAATTTCCACTAACAGAGGAGCCTTGAAAATGCAAAATGCCACACGTTTCGTTCTTATTACTTCACTCTACTTTACGTGTGAATTTAGAGCGGAGGGATTTGGGGTCTTTTAACTGATGAACGCTATTGAACTATTCAAAGATTCATGAACTATGCATTGAAATCACCTGACTTGGATTCCAAAGTCACAAATTATTAGATTCGATGTCAGTTTTCCAAAATTGCATTTTTACTTTTCACGGTTTAATGCACTAAGTATGTTTACAAGGCGATGAATTTACTTCAAATATTTAACCAAGACTCCTAATTATATTTTAATTTAAGAAACTCAAATTAAAATGATTTTTAAGAATTTCCACTTACAGACGAGCCTTGCAAATGCAAAATGCCACACGTTTCGTTTTTATTACTTCACTCTACTTTACGTGTGAATTTAGAGCGGAGGGATTTGGGGTCGTTTAACTGATGAACGCTATTGAACTATTCAAAGTTTCATGAACTATGCATTGAAATCACCTGACTTGAATTCTAAAGTCAATTAAAAATTGAAAATGGACCCAGCTCAGATATCCCTCGGAATCCAATAATCTGAAAGTTTCCAGACGCAATTTTTATGGGAAAGGTGTAATTCCACGGGAGAGGAAACACTACTAAGTAGGACAACACAAGAAGTTGGTCAATAAAATGATTTTGAATAAAAGTAATTATGACTAATTAAAATTATTTATTAAATTCTATTAATTTGCACACCTCTATATGTTAACCAAGAGTTACATCTCTAAATTCAAATATAAGAGACCCATCTTTTATTTTAAATTGATACCATTGTTCATAAGTAGACAAAACACCAAATTGTACCGCTGTAACCTTAAATTGTGTGGATATCTCTATCTACTTAGTATAAAACAAAGTTCCCAATTCTTGGATGTAACGGGTAATCTCGAGAGCAACTTGATGGATTTTGATGCGGTTTTCACCATTCTGTAAAGGATTTCTCGATGAAGGATTTGGTAGAAAACATTTATTTATGACCAAAAGAAGCCGAGCATTGACGATTTCAGTGAATTGAGTTGAAGAAAAACCTAACGTCCATGTGTCTTTTAAGCTTACACTGGGTAAACCTTTAAAAATATTGATATTCTCTGAGAATTCTTCAGCATGAAAAGTTCGGCAAGAAAGTCCTCGACAGCTCCCACATCGACCACTGTAAGTGTTTTTACGTTTTCATTTCTTCCAGCAATCTCCATTCAGTGGGAATTTAAATTACTAGCTTCAGAGTGAGTTTACGAGCTTGCGAGCGACCTATCACCCTAGCTTCAGCCAGCATCAAACTGCCGAGTCGTGTCGAGTTAATTCTTCAGAGAAGAGTATAGCTCATGTGTTTGGAGTTAGCTGTTCACCTCGGCTTTTCAGAATTGCGTCTGGAACCTGACGTCCGTGCGCCTTTTAAGCTTACGCAGGGTAAATATTGGGACATACACACAGAGGACAGGCAGACACCCTCACATTTGATCTCATAAGTCTACTTCATCATTTACCCAAAAGCGACGGTACCGTAAATGTCTGTTCAGGTCACTAGCATGAAGACAGGCAAATGTCATATGGACAGAAGTGCTGTAGGATTGTTGGAGTGAATGCTGCGGAGCAGCATGGGTCTTCTAGTATTGTTTATTTTTGATTTAATAGGGTCCGCTATTCTTATGGCAAAGTATCATTACTTACTGTTTGGTTCTTGTAGAACATTATCGCATAATAATATATATTCGTAGTTTAATTACCGTATGTTATTGACATGCTATCAACTAAATTCATAATTTAACATCCGGTTCCATTACAAATTAGCAGGGTCATAGAGCAGGATAATTACCTATTACAATATAACCCGAATAACAGAAGGAAATATTATTCAAAGAACAATCTGCATGATCACGCAAAAGTTACTGTATTTCTGATTTGTAATACAAAAGACAGCTGGTAGGCGTGGACACTGTCAACATTAAAAAAGGGTTATAAGGACATCATGATTAATAAAACTTAAACATCATCATATTAGAAGTAGAACACACCTTAACGGAGAGTATAAAACTTCGATTCTAGTAGACATTACATACAATATATTGCGCGTTATACCTTTTGTCATAAGGTAAAAAATTGAGTGCCATGGTGTCTTACAGAGATAGATGGAAACCTGGTTGCCATAGTTTGAACTACTGTTGCCGTGGAGAAAATGGAGTGGCATGCCCTCTTACAGAGATAGATGGAAACTTGGTGGTCTCTTCCACGGTCGACTGGATACGAGCTTCGCTCCATACCGACCTTGCCATTCCGTCCCAGTTAGAACCCATGCATAACGTGTAATTGAAAAATTTCCTCTAGTTGCCGATAGAACGCACTCCCACCCAAGTATAGGCGCGATTAGTAAACAGCTGTTCAATTGTTTCATTAAATGTGTTTCTCACAGTGTTACGTTTAGAACAAGGAAGTTTTGTTTCAGTATCAATTATTGGAAGTAGTCGGTATTAACATACTGAATTCCTACGTTGTTTGGAATGTTTGCTGATGAAATTGTAAAATACGGGGGTATATTATAAACTATGGTTTGAAAGCCGCTGATCAAATCCTGTATGTCATACTGTTCTTAGTCATTTTGCACTTTAAATGGAGAGAACATAGGTGGTGTACATTCATATCCTGAGTTTACATGAGACAGAGTTAGGTGTGATGATTTTCTTACGTGATTTCCGACGATAACTTCGTTCCGCACACAAACACTCCTTCGTCTGTTGTGTGTAGTCGTCATTTTGAGAGTCCCGCGCCGTAGTTGTGATCGTTTAATCGTGCACCATGGCTGCGAGGGCAGCAGTAGTAAGTCCAGACATCGTAGGTTCGAAACTATCCTGAGTGTTGTTTTTCTACACTCTGTCCAGGCAAATGCCGGGATAGTACTTGACCACTGCTAGTAACGCACATGATAGGGACTTCTTTACCTCTTAGACCTACGATGATATCCAATTAACTACGGAATCAACCGTCCAGTGCATATCCATAAGTTATCTTTGCAAAAAGGGGTATCATAATGTTTTCTTGCGATTCTGTTGAATCATTCTTCAGTACATCCCCCAGTGGCTCACGACTAATGGGATGTGGGTTTGGTGACCACGGGACCCCAGCTGAGTGCGGTATTGCTTTCACTTACTTGTGCCGGGCTCCCTTCTGTCATCTTTCCTGTTGACCACCCTTGGTCACCTCTCGTTCACTTACGACATTACGACACTCCCCCTCCTTCAGTGGCTTACAACTTGTGGGATGCTGGTTAGCGATCAGGGGACTCCAGCTGAGTTCGCGATTGCTTCCACTTAATTGTGCCGGGGTCCTCTATGGCACATTTAATGTCGACCTCCCTTGGTCAACTCTTGTTCTCTTCCGACCCTGACGGTATTAGGATATCCGTGTATTAAGGAGTCTTTAAAATTTCCGCCTTAATTGGACCTTGTTTCATCTTTCCTGATACCCTCATTCTTCAAAGGGTCAGATCTCTTGTTTTTATTTTCATCATATCTCCTTCCTTCCGCACGAGGTCATAAAGGAGGCAGGGTGTGTGTAGCCCCACCACTGTAGGTGCTTCACCCTCAAAGGCTCAAGGTTTTTGAGTATGGGAGGATACCTGAGCTTGATCTGTTTTTTCCCTTTTTCCAGTGATTCTGGGGCGGTCCCTTTCCTATTTCCCTTCCTATCTGCCTTTCATGGCACACTTTACCAAATCCGTCAATTCTAATTTTTTGAGGGTTGAGAGCATTTCATTTACCTGCATTTTATTTCCCTTATTCCTTCGTTTTTGTCCTTTTCTTCTCCCAATCCGTAAGTTGGTTGTAAGTTGTAGTTATTTCTAGTTCTGGTGTTCATGTGATAATCATTCTTCATTTTCATCCCAGAGAATTAAGAGGCCTATAGCCTCCATGTTAGGCCCTTTAACATCAACTATCATAATCAAATTACAATTTCAGAAATATCTTTTCCGGAAATGAATACTGAAAGTCTGGTTTAAGTTGTATTAACAGTGGAAAGAATTTATTGTATGAAATGTTTGGATTGCATTTCTCAGAACTCTAATCCTCTCCACTCATTAACCTGACCGCAGCGGTCTTGCCAGCGTCATTGCAGAGAAATTGGTTTCACTGATTGCGAATATTATTTCGGTAGCCGAAATACTGTGTACCCGTTCGTCCTGGGAATGCGATGACCCATCTGCTATAACATCGCATTCCTGGAGTTCCGGGACAGAGCGGGGTTAAATGAACCTCTAGTCAAATAAGGAATGTGTCGGAAATTCAGCTGAGTTATCGAAAAAGCAGTGGGTATCACGAGACAAAGTATCTCTAGGGTCGTTACGGGCTTAAGTTAATAAAAATAATGCAAATATAAATGGGCGCCATCAACTGAATTCCTAGCAAACCACTTCCTTTCCGGATAAGCCTTACTCAAGACAAGGAAAGAAAAAGGAACATCACACCATCATCAGATCACAACTAAGATAAAAACAAATTTATTTTACTTTGATAGTCCGACAGACATTTTAAATACAACTCCTACCTAAGAGTATGGTCGAATGCCAAAGTTAAATTGTCATTGTCCAATAATCGAACCATCTCCTTTCTAATGCAAAATTATCTTTATCCACATAACAAGAAAAATGTATAAAGTTCTCTTGGATTCTCAGGATCACTGTAGCACTATGTCTTTCGTCACTGACATTTGTGAAACCTGAGACCTAATTCTCTTTAATTTAACATCAATGTGGATTTAATTAAGTAATTAATCTGCCTAAACATACACATATAATAATCACTCATATTAAATATCACATAAATTATGGTTTGCATGGTATAATTTGAATGTTGAACATGTTAATCAAATGTTCCTAAACATCGAATAATCAATTTACACTATTTACATCGTCATTCACAATCAATCACTTATCTGTGAATTACAGAAAATTCAAATTCTCGTTGGTCATCATTCTTGTCATCATCAAAATCAAACATTTCTCACATTAATTCTCACTTCAAAATCCTACTTCGTCCTGTCAAAATCGTTAATTCATCACCATTACGTCATTTAAATTCTCAACTCAAGTTGCAATTCCTTCAAATTATCTCTCAAATAAATTTATTTAATTCCATGTAAATTCATTAATCATCAGCTTCTTTAATCAATTATCACCTTCTAATTCAGTTATTCATCATCATTACAATCGTCTATTAATTTATTTCAATCAGTTTATTTATCCAATCTTTAATTCATCCATCTATTTAATTCATCGATTTATTTCAAAATTTAATTTATCAACTTATTTAAATTTCAATCATCTGGTTATTTAAGTTTTCATTATTTCATCTAGTCATTCTGATTTTTATTTCATTAGGTCAGATCGTTAATATGCTTAAATCTCGGATTATTATTTCATTAATTATTATTTTCAGAAAATCTTGTATTATCAACTTCATTTATTTGTCTAATTTCCTAACAAATTGTTTAATAAGGTTTATAGAACGTTGTCTTACAGTTTTATCACTTCCAAGTTATATCTCGTATTTAATTATCATGCCAAAAAATATTATTGTCTCCACGACATCACGTTGGATCTAACTATCCACAACGACATTATATTTCTTCAATATTTCAAATATCACATTTGAATATAAGAATTACTCCAAAAACTCCATAAATATTCAGCACATACAGCATGAATCTCAACAAATACGCTAGACTGGGTACGACGACCTCATGTCTGCTTCAAAATACATTATCAACGTTGCAACTATCACATGGCAACTTCCACAAAATGCCTATCATAAACTCCACTTAACCATGTTGCATGATCTACAAAAAAATATATAACTGGCTTCAAATTATCAACGCACATAATCTCCAATGACTGTAATTACTCTGATCACATCTAGACAACTTCTTAAACAATTGGAAAAAATATTACTTCAGTAATTTAATATCTGCTTTCAAATAGCATAAATTCTCTTACAATTCTTATAATTCACATCGCAGAAAAACACCAATGTGCTATAATCTCTCATATCAAAATCTGCAATACTGATCTGCCTTAAAATAATTCTTGACCATTAATGATTAATCTTACAAGATTCAATTACTTTAAATCCTTCTCAAAGGTATCAAACACAATTATAAAAATCATCAAAAGCATCAGCTGTAATAGCTGTTAAACTGAAATTACTCTCAAAAGAGTATAGCAACAAAATATTGGATTGGCAAACAAGAATTACTAAATGCAATCCTGTTGACATTTATCGTTACTTTATTTAACAAAATTTCGACTGATATGTGACTAGTAGTTCCTTGTTTGATTCACTTACATCTCGTGTACATTCGGATGATAAAAATGAGTCCCTCAATGGCGAGTAAGATGTGTAACCACCGTACAGTCGTATAAATACGAAAGACCTCGCCCCGTTGGCTTGGATGATAGTTCCCTGAACGATGGGTAAGGTGAGTAGCCACCATACAATCGTATAAATACGAAGGACCCCATCTCGTAGGCTGTATGAATGAATGTACCAGAAAGGAATCAACAAGTTTCTAGTTGTCATATAAAAGCGATGTTCATTCACTAAAGTGAATAACTTCTTAATATCTCCAAACAATCCAATGGAAAAAAATCCCTACTGATGAATAATACACACTCGCTAGTATGCAATGAACTGACGAAGTAATTCTGATAATCAATTGCAGATCACGAGTTCGAAATACTCGTTACACAAAAAAACTATTCATGAAAAATATCCTAGCTGGAAAAATGTCTAAAAGACCAAACATTTGCTTAATAAAGCCAAACAACGGTGAGAATTTCGTATAATGATGCCTGCCATATCATATGGTCACTCCATATTCTAGCAAATTCGAAGTATATAAATTCAAACCATGTCTTAATAATCAAATCACTCCTATTAGAAAAAATATACATATGTGCCCAGTATTCATGAAAATAATCGTATCAGGTAGTTAGAACTCTTACAATACCTTTCATTATCAGTTGTAATATAATTTCCAAGATCGTCGATTTTCCCTACATAAGAATTTCTCGTAAGATCGGCGTGAATATCATTTCATCCATGAAATGACGATTTCCTTCGAAATCCCAAGCGAATCAGCTGTTGGACTCCTCTCGTCAGGAATCGAATCCATCGCTCTGTGGTGCCATCTTGTCTCTATTCACGTTTACTCGGTCATGTTGAACCTCGGATTACCCATAGCGGATATTGTCCAACTCCTTCTCGAAAAGTTCATGAAAACAGTGGACCCCCTTACTCCTCTTCTAATATACGCCACTGTTCCTTTAAATGTTGAGTTTGAGTATTGCAAGTCCAATCTCAACTTACTGCAAAGTCCCACTTGAGTAAAATAAAATTTTACTTGAGAGTGTTCAAGATTACGAAACACCCTGTATCTGTTCGTAATAGGTAACTCATGAAAATTGTATAAGATATAAATCTTATAAATGCACGATATAATGTTCATCAGAGCCTATGCTAAACATTCAGTTTACTTGGAATAGTAAAAGTCGCTTTGAATGTGTTATATAACAGCATGGTTATAAGGTTATTCGTAAAAGCCTGTGTTTGAACAGCGTCGAAATGAAGCTTGAAATAAAGTCTTCAAATACGAGCAGTGTGGTTTTGAAATACCCCGGCTGTCTACAATTGTCTCCTCGGCCAGCCCGCCTGGATCAACGACCCGCTCGGCCTTGGCTGCTCGGCGATGCGAGAAATGTCGCCTACACTTATGCCGTGACGGTTTCCGTACGTTGCGTGACCTTCAATGTCCGTCTCGCTGTGCTATAGAGCTGCTCTGAACTGCCCGTCTCCCTGGGCTCAACTGGACTTGCTAGCGCTGTGTTTCGGCTTATGTGCTCCGCGCGGCACGTGGCTTGTTCCCCCACCACAGTGCTCCCACGTCATGAACATAGTCTCGAACCCGAATCCTCTCGGCTGTTCTGTTATAAAATAACTTATTTCCATTAAATCATTTCCACATATAATGCATGTTATAGATCCTCTTCTAAGTTTTTTTAATTGTTATAATTCCATATATGTTTCATTAAAGCTTCACATCTCCATTCATAATTCTATCTTCTCACAGATTTCAATGCCTCCTTGATTCTAGACCTCCTACGTCATCTTGGCTTTCTTCTTGACGCGATCGGTGCGCTATCTTTTCCTATTGCTTTCCAAAACCTCAACTACAGCTTAATGTCTGCTGGCGTAGCCGATAGCCTAAACTAGATATCGGGTACATCTCTCCCGTACATCTCCTTTTTTTATCAGGATTGAAAAAAAAATACACTCTCAGGCATTCTATATATAATACATGTACACGATAGCTCTATAATTCCCTTACTCAGCATGATGGTATTTCCTGATGCTAGCTGCATTAAAAGTTCCTACAACTTCATCATTATCCATTTTAACAATCTTATAGCTATTATTCTGGTATGTCTGTTCAATACGGAACGGTCCAGCGTACAATGGAGCGAATTTATGGTAGATCTTCAGCTGAAGGTTCGAAGTGACTGGCTTCCTAATCAGCACCTCATCATTTTCTTGAAATGGCTCGTGGAACCTCCTTCCTGCCTGTCTCCTGGCTCTCTTCTCCGCCTGTCTTCTGAGCCTCTCTCCTGCCATCTCGACTCTTCTTTCTTGTGTGGGTTGAGGATCTACTGGTGCCCTCACGACTCTGTCCCATGGTCTATCCGGTTTCAATCCATGATGAAGCATGGACGGAATCTGTCCTGTGCTTTCATGTACTGTGGAATTCAAGCATTGGCTAATGATGGGTATCACCTCCATCCATCTATGGTGTTGCCTTGACACATATAAGCGACACAGCTTACTTATCTCCGGCATAATTCTTTCGGCGGGATTTCCCTCTGGATACCGTACAGAATTAAACACATGCCTGATTCCTAAACGTTCCATAGCAGTAGAAAATTCCATGCTAGTAAACTGTGATCCATGGTCACTCAACAAAACTTCAGGTTTCCCCATGCTTGGAATAACTGTTTTCTCAAGTCTGTTTATCACGTACTTGGATGTAGCTTTCTGTATAGGGCATAGAGATATGTATTTCGAAAATACATCAACCGTGACCAAAACGAACTGATTGCCTTTCGTCGAACGAGGAATCGGACCAAAAATGTCCGTCGCGAAAAGTTCTCTTGGCTTACTGGGTAATATTGATCTGGGAACTTCTTTCATTAACTTAGATGAGTATTTACTTCGCTGACAACTGTCACAGGTCTTTATGACGTCGCGAATCGTTTGTCCCATTTGTCTCCAAACAAAAGTTTCTTGAGCGAGAGCCAAAGTCTTGTCTACACCTACATGAGCTGCAGTTCGGTGTATCATCCAAATAACTGGTTTGACAAGCTTGGGTGGGATCACTACTCTAAGTTTAGTATGATCCTGGTCGATATATTGGCATATAACACCTCCCATAATATGATATTTTCTAGCCTCTATCTCAGTTCTCTGAAAATCCGGATCAGTGTTGTCCATCCTGCGTGTCAGAAAACGGTAAATTCTTCGCAAAGGTGCATATCTCTTCTGAGTTTGCGCTAACAACTTCAACTTTTCTAGAGTACCGTTATCCTCTTGAATCAAATTTATATGGTTGACAAATACTTCCTCACAAGGGTTTCTGCTCAGCACATCTGCTAACAGATTTAACTTCCCCGGTCTATGTACAACAGTTGGGTTAAATTGCTGTAAGAACAGAGCCCATCTGGTGATGCGGTCACTCGCCAAGTCTGTCTTCATAATAAATTGGAGGGCTTTATGATCTGTGATCACTGTTATGTCATGTCCAAACAACACCTTCTTCCACGTTTTGAGAGCATGAACCACTGCTAATGCCTCTAACTCAGTTGCATAGTAATTCTTCTCACAATTCCTAAGCTTGCGACTGGTAAAAGCTAAATATCTATGTTTCTTGTCATCATCCAACTGATATAGGATTCCACTAATACCTATTTTGGATGCGTCTGTCTCTACAAAAAATCTTCTTGTAAAATCAGGATACTCAAGCTTGATATTTTGGATCAGCATTTTCTTGGCCGCTAAAAACGCTTGATTGCATCTATCGTCCCATTTCCATCGATTTCCCTTCCTCAATAAATCCTGCAGAGGTGCCATCGTCTCAGTATATTCAGGACAATGTGTTGAAAAGAACTGACACATGCCTAAAAACTGCCGTACCTCTTTAATCTTTCGTGGTGTTGGAAACTCTGAAATTGCCATGATTTTCTTTGGATTGGGCCTATAACCATCTCCATCGATTCTATGTCCAAGAAACTCAATTTCTTCATGAAAGAACTGACATTTATTGAAGTTCACCTTGAAGTTCGTTCTCCTAAGATCTTCAAAAAGCATTTGAAGGTGCCTGATATGTTCTTCCGCTGTCTCAGACGCTATAATCAGGTCATCAATATAGCTTACCACGTGCTCCTTAACTGCATCTGACAAATTTTCATCTAGTGCTCGGATCATCACCGGACCACTATTTTTCACACCAAAAGGTAACCTATTGAATACATATGTTTTATGGTCAAACAAGAACCCTGTGTATTGTTTGCAGTCTTCTGCTAGCTCAACATGATAATATGAACTAGTCAGATCGATTGTCGAGAAGAAACTCTTTCCTCTGAATCGGCGTAACAATTCACGTATAACAGGTGGTCTGTCATGTTCAGGAAGAACTCTTTCGTTAAGGGCTCTGGCATCTAAACATATCCTCAGCTTACCGTTAGGTTTCTTGACAACAGCTAAAGGATTCAAATAAGCAGTTGGCATTTTCTTAATTATTCCATCTGTCTCCATGTCGCTTATCATTATGCTAACTTCCTCCTTCCATTTATCCGGAATGGGATATAAATTTTTATGGTATGGTTTGTCATCCATCAACTTGATGCTGTATGTAAAATTTTCTATGAGACCTGGTTTGTCATTGAATATATCCTCATATTCTGAAATTACTTGATCAAACTGCCCCTTAATTTCTGGATTTATTTTACTTGTCATACCCATTTTATCTTCTATAGACCTTTCAACGCTGCATACAATTTCATCCAATATATCCTCTCTAAAGAATGTCATCTCTGATTCTTGATTTTCCATGACCCCTTCTTGAAAGTACATGCGCCTACTCTGCATATCTATGATCAGGCCACTCTCACTTAGGAAATCCACTCCTAGGATCATGTCAAAATGTAGTTGACCCACTACTAGGAACATCTGTTCAAAACTTCTGGTTCCAATCCCAACATCTAAAAGTACCTGACTTTTACATTTCATACTCCTGTCTGGGATCACCCCTTGAATTTTGCTAACAACAGTTGGCAACATTGTAATTCCTCCTAATAATTTCAATTCATCCAGGCAACCTATGGATATCAAGCTCACCATAGCCCCTGTGTCTACAAGTGTCTTTATTTCTTTTCCCATGACTTCCACACTAATAACTGGCAATTCATGTCTATTTTCCCGGTGTACTATGTCTTCTTCCTCGATTAAATCCTCGTCCTTGACCTGATATGTTTCCACGATGACGATTGATTCCCAATGATTTTCATTTTTCTCTGGAGTTAATTTGACTTTTTTTTTCCTTCGCCACTCGTGCTGGCTCGATTGACATCTCTCACTGTCTCCTCGAGTGGTGCACTAGGCTGTCTATCCTCTTGTCTCGACCTCTCATGTCCACGATTGTCCCGTCTGTCGTTAGGATCGTTTCTTCGGCCATCCTGTCGGTCGTTTCCATTATATTGTTGACCTTGGTTCCAGTTATTCCTTCCCCGATATCTGTTATTATACCGATTCCTGTCCTGATATCTGGAATTCTGGTTATAATTCCTATACCGGCAATCTCTCGCTTCTTGATCGTATGGCCTTTCATATGGTCCTCTATATCGATCATTTCCTCTTGCGTTACGGATGTTTCCTCGATTCCCTTCGTTCCGTCGGTTTTCCCAGGAATCCCTTCTGTCCGTTTGAGCTGCATTGTCCACGACTACCGCATTTACTTCTTGCGTGTTTCTGTTGTCGTTTCTATTACTTCTAGGCGTGACCTGTGCGCTTGTATAATCCAATCGCCGCAAAATATCGTCATAATGTTCCAGCGTATTGGCTCCCGATGCTATCAGTGATCGCTGTACCTCTATCGTTAACTGTCGCGCTATAGCTTGCAAAAGCTCTTCTTCTGGCAATGGAGGAATAAGGAACTGTAATTTAGCCAGCTGTGACGTGAAATAGTTGGCGTAATGCGTCGGATGTGACGTAGAATAGCGTTTGGAGTACATCTCCGCTCTTACGTTAAGTTGATCCTCGGCACTCCAGAATCTCCTCAAGAAAGCCATGGCAAATTGCTCCATGTTCGCAAAATTGCTTCTGAACGCTCTAAACCACGTAAGTGCAGATCCATCTAAGGCGCGTTCGACTATCCTTAGCTCTCTTTCTTTGGCTACCCTATGTTCCGCCATGTAGTCTCGAATATCTCGCAGAAATTCGACTGGTGTAACTCCTGTATTTCCCGAAAACTTTCTCGGTTTGTCATCCAGATTCCTTATAATAGTGACTGGACCTGAGTATCGTTCGCTTGGACCCAACGTACTCCTATTCGAACTTGGATTATCCTGAGGGGTTGAACTAGCCCTTTCGAATGTCACATTCGGTTGCATTTGACGGTCTTCTACCATGCTCGGTTCTTGATTCGTCATACTGCGGTCTATCGCTGTTTGATTTATCAATGTTTCCCCTGATGTTACATTCTGACTGGTGAAATTGTTAAACATGGATTCTAATTTAGTTATCCTGTCTTCTGCTAATTTCTTGACCTGAGTCTTCAATTCATCTAACGATGTAACATCCTGCGTTTTGTTACTCTCGTCTAAGTCGATTCTTAACTTGTCGATTTTTTCTTCGCACGTGTTCTTTACTAACGCGACTTGTTCTTTCAACAGATCAACATCTGTTCTAAATAAAGTTGAATCTATTTTCATCGCTTCCTTGCTTTCCGTAAACCTAGCTTCTAAGTTTGCCATACCTGCGATTAATTTTTCATCTAACCCTTCACGTTTCTCTTTTGCTTCGGCATCGACCTCACTATACCGTTCTTCCACAATTGCTCCGACTCTATTTTTAAATAAAGCTAAGTTTTCGTTAACCTTTTGCTCTATATCGTCGTCTATCTTCCTAATATCCTTCTGCAATTGATTTTCTAACGACTTTAAATTAGAATTGACCTCTCCCAAGACTTCCTCTTTAATGGTCCCAATTACTGTCTTTAAATCTTTTATTTCGTTACCTAGATTCGTTTCTAGACCCTTAATCTTAGTCTCGAAAGATACTTCGGTAGACCAATCTTGAATTTTTCCTACATCTGCCACTAAACCATCGATGTTGAATCTCAACTTCGATACATCTGACTTAATGTCTTTCTGTATGGTCATAACGTCTGTTCTTAAAGTAAAAATATTTTCTTCCCCTCTACTTTCCAATTCAATAATATTTTTCCTTAATATTTGAACATTTTCCTCTCCTTTCATGTTTACTGCAATTATGTCTAATTGTAAAGTTTTCAGCATCTCATTATTCTTTAAAGTTAAACTATTCTCTAATCTGGTTAACTTATTTTCTAATTCAGTGTTAGTTTCTTCACTACGAGACTGTAATTTCTCTTCCAATGATTTGAAGTTATCTTTCAAGTTAGCTTCACTAGCTTTTAAATGAATTTCAGTACTAGTCTTTAATCTAGTTTCTAATGACTTCAACTCATCTTTACTATTCGACTGTAATCTTTCTTCTAATGACTTAAAATTGTCTTCACTGTTTGACTGTAACCTAGTCTCTAATAACATCAACTCATCTTTGCTATTTGACTGTAACCTAGTCTCTAATGATTTTAAATTATCTTCACTAGTTGACTGCAATAATTTTAAATTTTCTTCAGTACTAGTCTGTAGCCTTTCCTCTAATGACTTTAAACTGTCGTTCAGATTGCCTTCGCTATTAGCCTGTAATGCTTGTACATTCTCTTTACATTTAGCTTCTAATCTAGCTTCTGAATTATTAATTTGTTCTTTAACTTCCGTTTCCATCTTAGAAATAGTTTCTGCAATACCAGACATACCCGTCTGTAACTCTCCTAACACCTTCGCTAAATCCTCCGGCAACATAATTATATTTTCAATATAGAATTATATAGAGACGTTAGACAACAACACATCACAATGTCTCAATTCCTGCATTCACTTGGGTATAGGGAAAAATATCTTATAACTAACATGATATTACTAATACGATTAACATGAACACTGGATTGGGCACACAAGTACATTGTCTGACTAAGTTTAATAAATTTTGTAACACACTTAAATGAACTTGAGATCAATCTCTCAGTAATCTAAATCTGATGTGATTCCATAGAATAAACAAAATCGAAAAGCCCCACTAGTTGGATAAAGCCAATTCTCCCTCTCTCTCTGTACCCGTTCGTCCTGGGAATGCGATGACCCATCTGCTATAACATCGCATTCCTGGAGTTCCGGGACAGAGCGGAGTTAAATGAACCTCTAGTCAAATAAGGAATGTGTCGGAAATTCAGCTGAGTTATCGAAAAAGCAGTGGGTATCACGAGACAAAGTATCTCTAGGGTCGTTACGGGCTTAAGTTAATAAAAATAATGCAAATATAAATGGGCGCCATCAACAGAATTCCTAGCAAACCACTTCCTTTCCGGATAAGCCTTACTCAAGACAAGGAAAGAAAAAGGAACATCACACCATCATCAGATCACAACTAAGATAAAAACAAATTTATTTTACTTTGATAGTCCGACAGACATTTTAAATACAACTCCTACCTAAGAGTATGGTCGAATGCCAAAGTTAAATTGTCATTGTCCAATAATCGAACCATCTCCTTTCTAATGCAAAATTATCTTTATCCACATAACAAGAAAAATGTATAAAGTTCTCTTGGATTCTCAGGATCACTGTAGCACTATGTCTTTCGTCACTGACATTTGTGAAACCTGAGACCTAATTCTCTTTAATTTAACATCAATGTGGATTTAATTAAGTAATTAATCTGCCTAAACATACACATATAATAATCACTCATATTAAATATCACATAAATTATGGTTTGCATGGTATAATTTGAATGTTGAACATGTTAATCAAATGTTCCTAAACATCGAATAATCAATTTACACTATTTACATCGTCATTCACAATCAATCACTTATCTGTGAATTACAGAAAATTCAAATTCTCGTTGGTCATCATTCTTGTCATCATCAAAATCAAACATTTCTCACATTAATTCTCACTTCAAAATCCTACTTCTTCCTGTCAAAATCGTTAATTCATCACCATTACGTCATTTAAATTCTCAACTCAAGTTGCAATTCCTTCAAATTATCTCTCAAATAAATTTATTTAATTCCATGTAAATTCATTAATCATCAGCTTCTTTAATCAATTATCACCTTCTAATTCAGTTATTCATCATCATTACAATCGTCTATTAATTTATTTCAATCAGTTTATTTATCCAATCTTTAATTCATCCATCTATTTAATTCATCGATTTATTTCAAAATTTAATTTATCAACTTATTTAAATTTCAATCATCTGGTTATTTAAGTTTTCATTATTTCATCTAGTCATTCTGATTTTTATTTCATTAGGTCAGATCGTTAATATGCTTAAATCTCGGATTATTATTTCATTAATTATTATTTTCAGAAAATCTTGTATTATCAACTTCATTTATTTGTCTAATTTCCTAACAAATTGTTTAATAAGGTTTATAGAACGTTGTCTTACAGTTTTATCACTTCCAAGTTATATCTCGTATTTAATTATCATGCCAAAAAATATTATTGTCTCCACGACATCACGTTGGATCTAACTATCCACAACGACATTATATTTCTTCAATATTTCAAATATCACATTTGAATATAAGAATTACTCCAAAAACTCCATAAATATTCAGCACATACAGCATGAATCTCAACAAATACGCTAGACTGGGTACGACGACCTCATGTCTGCTTCAAAATACATTATCAACGTTGCAACTATCACATGGCAACTTCCACAAAATGCCTATCATAAACTCCACTTAACCATGTTGCATGATCTACAAAAAAATATATAACTGGCTTCAAATTATCAACGCACATAATCTCCAATGACTGTAATTACTCTGATCACATCTAGACAACTTCTTAAACAATTGGAAAAAATATTACTTCAGTAATTTAATATCTGCTTTCAAATAGCATAAATTCTCTTACAATTCTTATAATTCACATCGCAGAAAAACACCAATGTGCTATAATCTCTCATATCAAAATCTGCAATACTGATCTGCCTTAAAATAATTCTTGACCATTAATGATTAATCTTACAAGATTCAATTACTTTAAATCCTTCTCAAAGGTATCAAACACAATTATAAAAATCATCAAAAGCATCAGCTGTAATAGCTGTTAAACTGAAATTACTCTCAAAAGAGTATAGCAACAAAATATTGGATTGGCAAACAAGAATTACTAAATGCAATCCTGTTGACATTTATCGTTACTTTATTTAACAAAATTTCGACTGATATGTGACTAGTAGTTCCTTGTTTGATTCACTTACATCTCGTGTACATTCGGATGATAAAAATGAGTCCCTCAATGGCGAGTAAGATGTGTAACCACCGTACAGTCGTATAAATACGAAAGACCTCGCCCCGTTGGCTTGGATGATAGTTCCCTGAACGATGGGTAAGGTGAGTAGCCACCATACAATCGTATAAATACGAAGGACCCCATCTCGTAGGCTGTATGAATGAATGTACCAGAAAGGAATCAACAAGTTTCTAGTTGTCATATAAAAGCGATGTTCATTCACTAAAGTGAATAACTTCTTAATATCTCCAAACAATCCAATGGAAAAAAATCCCTACTGATGAATAATACACACTCGCTAGTATGCAATGAACTGACGAAGTAATTCTGATAATCAATTGCAGATCACGAGTTCGAAATACTCGTTACACAAAAAAACTATTCATGAAAAATATCCTAGCTGGAAAAATGTCTAAAAGACCAAACATTTGCTTAATAAAGCCAAACAACGGTGAGAATTTCGTATAATGATGCCTGCCATATCATATGGTCACTCCATATTCTAGCAAATTCGAAGTATATAAATTCAAACCATGTCTTAATAATCAAATCACTCCTATTAGAAAAAATATACATATGTGCCCAGTATTCATGAAAATAATCGTATCAGGTAGTTAGAACTCTTACAATACCTTTCATTATCAGTTGTAATATAATTTCCAAGATCGTCGATTTTCCCTACATAAGAATTTCTCGTAAGATCGGCGTGAATATCATTTCATCCATGAAATGACGATTTCCTTCGAAATCCCAAGCGAATCAGCTGTTGGACTCCTCTCGTCAGGAATCGAATCCATCGCTCTGTGGTGCCATCTTGTCTCTATTCACGTTTACTCGGTCATGTTGAACCTCGGATTACCCATAGCGGATATTGTCCAACTCCTTCTCGAAAAGTTCATGAAAACAGTGGACCCCCTTACTCCTCTTCTAATATACGCCACTGTTCCTTTAAATGTTGAGTTTGAGTATTGCAAGTCCAATCTCAACTTACTGCAAAGTCCCACTTGAGTAAAATAAAATTTTACTTGAGAGTGTTCAAGATTACGAAACACCCTGTATCTGTTCGTAATAGGTAACTCATGAAAATTGTATAAGATATAAATCTTATAAATGCACGATATAATGTTCATCAGAGCCTATGCTAAACATTCAGTTTACTTGGAATAGTAAAAGTCGCTTTGAATGTGTTATATAACAGCATGGTTATAAGGTTATTCGTAATAGCCTGTGTTTGAACAGCGTCGAAATGAAGCTTGAAATAAAGTCTTCAAATACGAGCAGTGTGGTTTTGAAATACCCCGGCTGTCTACAATTGTCTCCTCGGCCAGCCCGCCTGGATCAACGACCCGCTCGGTCTTGGCTGCTCGGCGATGCGAGAAATGTCGCCTACACTTATGCCGTGACGGTTTCCGTACGTTGCGTGACCTTCAATGTCCGTCTCGCTGTGCTATAGAGCTGCTCTGAACTGCCCGTCTCCCTGGGCTCAACTGGACTTGCTAGCGCTGTGTTTCGGCTTATGTGCTCCGCGCGGCACGTGGCTTGTTCCCCCACCACAGTGCTCCCACGTCATGAACATAGTCTCGAACCCGAATCCTCTCGGCTGTTCTGTTATAAAATAACTTATTTCCATAAAATCATTTCCACATATAATGCATGTTATATATCCTCTTCTAAGTTGTTTTAATTGTTATAATTCCATATATATTTCAATAAAGCTTCACATCTCCATTCATAATTCTATCTTCTCACAGATTTCAATGCCTCCTTGATTCTAGACCTCCTACGTCATCTTGGCTTTCTTCTTGACGCGATCGGTGCGCTATCTTTTCCTATTGCTTTCCAAAACCTCAACTACAGCTTAATGTCTGCTGGCGTAGCCGATAGCCTAAACAAGGTATCGGGTACAACTGGTTGCTTCCAAATAACTCATGTACTAAACACTCAGCAAAGTTCATGAAGTTTTATAAAAATCGAGTGTACCTAATGAAATTCTCGTTTAATAAGGTGCAAAGTTATGTTTAGTTTCTCTCATTTAATATCACGCTATTGTATTTTGTGATATAATTTGCTTTTTGATATTGCGGAAATTATATTGACAAAGAGTGTCAAGTCTTTGTTATGCTACACTGGGTTGACAGTGCTGTGTGATCAGTTGAGTAACTAATGGGATTTCATGTAAAGAGCCTCATTTTCTATGCCGGTAGTGGAGAGCGCAACACGCATCCAGTCGGCCGTGTCTCGACTTGAGCTACTGTTGCCATGGAGATGGCACCTTGCCATTACTTCAGCAATTTATTTCCTGAGCTTCTATGCCCAAGATAGCGGGTTCAAACCCGGCCGAAGCCGTCAGATTTTTAAGAGCGTTAAACATACCTCAGTATGCCCCTCTTCGGAGGGGAAGTAAAGCCGGCGGTCCCATGTCATAGATTTATGGCATGTTAAAGAACCTTCCACTAATTACACCTGTGTGAAGCTAAATTGGATAGAATTTAAACAACGCTCTTAGGTCTCTACGTTCGTAGCCAAGAGCCGACTGCGGTGGCGTCTAGTAGCTAAGTACTGAACTTGGCCTAGTAGTCGTTGACGGTGGCGCTTGGCGGCAAAAGTAGGAACTATTTGAAAAATTGTAAGTTGCAGTTTGTACTTAAATTTAAAAAACAGTTACACACACTAATACAGTCATCACAATTAACACCGGTTTTCAGCCAGATTCTTCACACACCCAAAGTACACAGGGCTACATTGCGGCGTTGTCGCAGCCCCTAAACTGAGGAACCAACCTTATTTTCTGACTTAAATAGCCTTTGCTTGTGTGCAAAAGGGCCAAAATCAGAAGAATGAGAAAGACTATCGAAAATGCATGTAGCGATTTATTCTGGTTCCTGAACTATCTGTATGCAAAATTTGGTTGAGATTGGTGGAACGGTGTAGATTTGTATACGGAACAAATATACCCACATACATCACTTTTATATAAAAGAAGATATTTTGTGTCTGACACGTGACATTTTAATATTCCCTTTGATAAGTTAATTGAATTAAATAATTCAGCACTGAGGATGAAAACAGCTAGCTCAGCACCTTCTCGAAATGTGGTTATTAGCCTAATGAAATGTTAAAACTTTATAAAATTAAATGGTCAATAATCAGCTCTAGTAGTAAGTATGGGACGCAGTGTAAGATGGGCTACCCCAGTGGTGGTCCGAACATAGTGTTTTAAGAGCCCACCGATGAGCTTGACTAGATGCACCTTGTCGAAATCCCACCGCAGGCACGGCAAAATATTTAAAGATTTTCTGGAGTATATTCATAGCCTTTAAAGTCAATTTGTTATATTTTTGTAGAAATACAGTATACACTATTCTTTCAACAAAACTACGGACCGTTTAATATGTATTTTTCACGTTTTGGGATGCTTTCTGGCCTCGTGAAACATACTGTTTGTTTCTACTCCTCCCATCTGTATAAACTTCCTACTAGATTAATAGGGTCTATTGACCGATCCTCTATCACCATATTGTAAAATCGTATTTTAAACTGGGTGATTCGTTCTCGTTTGGCTCTAATATATTCACAGAATTAATAGTTAAGCATGAAATCAACGAAGATTCCAATTCACTCACATGACCTACTATGCCCGGTTTTTGCAATGCAATTGTATGCGTCTTATTTCATTGCCTCAAGCAGAAATGTGAGAACGTAGCTATTACCTATGTTAATTCACAACGGTCGCTGTAACGGGTCATCGAACCCAGGTAAGTAGGACTTCTTGCGACTTTCTTTCTGTTCCCGCCGACTGCTCTTGTTCAGGTAAGAGAGATCTTGTAAAATTGCATTACACGAGTTCTTATAATATGATTGGGATTAGTGTATTCCCCAGCGTAGTCGCGCTCCACGAGGGCAAAGGGGAGATGGAGGCTCGGGAAATGAATATTTGAACAACGGAGCTGTGACAATATAAAAATTTACAATGAAATTGACAGTACAAGTACAGACATGGCCATATTATTGAAATAATGTTCTATATTAGTTTTCCAGATAGATACATGAATTTTGAAAGGATCTGTTAACGATTCATTTTCTTATAACTTAATAGTAAATAAATAACCCCTGGCACTACAGCCCGTGAGGGGCCTAGGCATACCAAGAGACCACTGCCCAGCCATTTGGCCTGCAGATATTGGGGTGACGCGTGATCAGCGCATCGGGTCCCCTCGGTCGTTAATTTTGGTTTTCGTGATCGCTCGATGCCTCACTGTCAGACAGCTACTCAATTGTCCTCACGAGGCTGAGTTCACCCCGTACCAGCCCACACGTCATTTTCTAAAATCCCTGACAGAGCCGAGAATCGAACCCGGGGCTTCCGGGTGAGAGGCAGGTGCGGTACCCCCAACACCACGGGGCCGGCTGATTCATTTTCATACCAATATATTTTGAAGAAAATTGTAAATTTCGGGTCCATTTGAATAGGAAACGTGGGAAATAAATCAAAACAAATAAATTAGGAAGTCCTGCCACATCGTTACTCATAATTATTAATGTTCTTCTTCTTGCTTCCCGATTTGGCCAACTGTGGACCGCGTGTAACTTAAAGCCTTCTGTTCAGTCTTCTTTTCTTTTCCCAGAACTTCTTCATTCGTTCACTCCTCAGATATTACGGGTTTGGGCCTGTTCTTCAGTTTCTCTTCGTGAAATTTGTAATTATTTATTTTACTTCTGTACTTCTTTCTGTTGAGGATCAATTTGAATGTAATTTTATTTTTTTCTGTGTCCAACTCAACCTCCTCCAACCATTTCGTCGTTCTCCTCAATCCAATAAATATATTTAAAGATTCCTTTAGTCAATCATTTATCGTCCATTGGGGAGCGTGATGACGCAGTGGCTTTGCTGCTCGTCTTTCAGCCGTACGGCCGGGGTTCGAATCCCGGTGACAGCGAGGTGGAATTTTCACTTGAAATACACGTGGCGTCCAGAAGGGCATCTGACCTTAAATCCCCGCCTAATCCAAAATGAGGCTGGTTGGCTCCGGCGACCCCAATTAATTGGAAAAAGCCAAAGAATATTAGTAACTAGATATTTTACCCGGCATTTCCCGGGAGGTGTATTTACATGTTATAGAAAGATACATGCCAATATATTACGCAAAGTATATTCGCGTTGCCCCTAAGTGAGTTTAAAACATAGTTCTCCTGGGCTCTGAAGTTAATCAAGTGCAATATTAGTTCACTGTAAATCTAGGCGAAAGGTACTGTGGAGTACAAAGGGCTGTAAATGCACATATCTCAAGGACCTAGTCTCAAAATTACAGTACTTTCCTGATAGTCCTTATTTTTGTTGTAAAGGGTGCAATTTAGACGTCTTGTTCACATAGTTTTCTTTCATTTTAAAATCGTCGCATCTACCTTTTTGAAAGGAAACAATATTTAAATTATGTCATCATTCTGGAGTCAAATATACTTACGACTTTTCACCCCGCAAAAATGGTGTGATTAATGAGAAATGGCCTATTCATGTACATAAGTCAGTGTGTAGGCTACTATAGCTGTATATTTGGGAATAGTATTGCTGTATTTGCATGCATATTATCTCATATTGGGCGGCCTTGGTGGCGTATTTGGTAGCACGATGAGCTTCTATGCCCAAGGTCGCGTGTTCAAACCCGGCCGAATTCATCGGATTTTTGAAGTGCGTTAAAAATCCCTCAGTATGCCTTCCTTCGGAGGGGAAGTAAATCCGGTGGGTCCATGTCATAGGACATAGATTTATGTGATGTAAAAGAGCCTTCCCTTATAATAATAATATCATATGGCCTCGGTTGCAGGGTGCAAGCTTTGTTATTTGACACCCAGAGAGTAGCTTGCATGTCGAATTTCTTTGTTCCTTGACTATGAAAATCAAGGGGGTTAGATGTTAGATATCTAAGCTCCTTGAACACTATAGCACTTTCTAGTAGAGAAATGAGGAACTTTGTGTTGGCGGAAACTCCCGAGATTAATTTTGCCATTATGAACTCGGCCTACTGAATTCAAATGGGTTCTTTGACATGCCAACATCGTATGATATGCGTATCGTATTTTTGCCGCCTTTCAAAGAAAAAAAAATCACTTACCACGGCCAGGAGCGAACCTGCAATCTTGGGGTTAGTAGACCGACACGATATCCACTCACCCACCGTGGCAAGCTACCTTCCACTAACTACACTCGTGTGAAGGCAAAATCTGTAGGTTAAATTTGATTAATGCTGATATGTTCCAACGTTCACCGTCAGGTTCTGGATGTGGTGGTACCTGTTAGCCAAGCTTGCAGCTAGTTTTCGTTGATGGTAGCATTTGGTAGCTCAAGTAGGAACTACCTAAAACTGACTGCCTGCAGTCCTTACCTGAATTACATATAACACACAATAATACAGCCATCACAATTCACACCGGTTATCACGCAGATTTTACACACATCCAAAGTACACGGGGCTGCATGACCGCGTTGTCGCAGCCCCTAAACAGAGGGACCAACCAACCTATCTCACCTAGTTTAAGTAAATGCAGCAACGTATAATCCCAGTATAATGTCAAATAAGATGCATTGATTGAGAACACATTGGGCTTCTACTGCCCCTAAAGTATTTCGTAAGATAAGAAATATATTCTCTAAACCCATACCGTGATGATCTCTAAAATGCTATAGCGGAGTTCAAGGTGTTTAGAATTCGTGATAACTACACCATTATACAATATCATTCGTCAGTAAGCACTAAAATGGCTAATACATAGGAAAAATACGTGAGAACGAACAGAAACTGTAACCTGACAAGGGGTTTGTTGTGGTTATGGGGGCCGCTTTCAGTGTTAACACACACAGGAATAGTAATTCAAATTAATCTTGTATCTAACTTGTCACATTTACCATAATCCTACCTCCTTGCACTACCGCATATGTGAAACATTTTTAGCCTTCACTTTATATAACTTATTTATTTAATTACCACATTCATTTAATATAACCATCATTTCATTTTTATATATATTTTTCAACAACCCAATCATGAAAACAATACGCCATCGTAAAAGGAACATAAATCACCTTGCCATTTGCAAAGCCACCTCCTGCCGGATCACAGAAAGAACCAAATAGGCAAAATGCACACACTCCCTGCAAGCGCCATAGCACGAGGTGACCATGCTACAAACTAAAAGTAACCTTAAACTATAAATTAAACAGTGACAATACAAACTATATAATGTATCGTATTCTTATGAAAACGTATTGTGGGATGAACACAATTTACTTTGAGAGCCAAGATCAGATACATGTACAAAGATCAGAACTCGTTTGTCAACCAACAAACTGTACTCATGGCAAACGCTGGCCTTAGTCAACACTAATGTATTTGGATGGTCTCTGCCCATGGCGGTTCCTGGTGTCAAATTGTGCTACTACTGCCACACCTGGCCTGGTGGCAAACTGTGTTACTACTGCCACGCCAAACCCCCTTGGAGTTGAGTTTGTCTACTGTTGAAAACAGTTCGGAAATCTCATAGGTCCGTTGTAATTCGTTGTTGCTGGCCTGATTGAGTCCATTAGCGTAAGTGGAGCGTTTTTCGTGTTTGGTTGATTGGCTGGTTGGTTGCTTGGTTTGTGGGTTGGTTGTTTTATTGGTATGCAGCATTGCAGCGTTCGTGGTAATTTCACTGCAACTACGCTTACACAGGTATCCTGGCTGCTTTAAATGCCTGCCCATTAAACGATTACAGTATTGGTTTTTGCGTTCAACTTCGCTTCCAAATATAGACGCTAAGAGCAGCACCAACCCACTGTGATCGCCACTTTTTGAAGTCACTGTTACAGACATTTGTTTTGTATTGATGTTAATGGTGAAGTTGTGATTTTTATTTTATGATGGCGTACTGCTGTGTGTGCTTTTGTAAATCAGAACAGGGCAAGTTTGAATGCCGAGGAATCTCATTTCATGAGTTACCATCGGACAATTCACTTACTTATTATTACACACACTAATACAGCAATCACAATAAGACGGGTTATCAGACAAATTCAACACACAGGCAAGTACACGGGGCTATATGAGCACGATGTTCCAAAGACCCTAAATTAATCAACATCCCCTTCTTCGGCGGCCGGAGGCATTTCTTTTCCCTGTCTTTTATTGCCCTTATTCTTTTCTTTTCATCTCGTCTTGTATGTAAGTTAGATTTTAATTAGTTGGAAGTAGTTGTATTTTAATTATCATCCGTACCGTATAATTGCGAGCAAGTGAGGTAGACATTTCGCCCCTTGAAAACAATCACCTCCACGACCATGTGTGTTTCGCTTTCCTATAAATTGTAAATTTGCCCGTAAGTATGTGTCTGAATTAATATCATATTCTTTATGTTGATTGAATAACAAAAGAACTAACTTAGTGCCATGTTTTCGCATTTTTTTCAATCTGGATATTAAGCCTCCCTTCGCTTCAGGTATCGTCCCCTTAAAACGCAGCGGTAGCTTGGCTCTGCAACCTAACGGTGAATTAATATACAGTATATCCTGTACGCGTCTGAGTGTTGAATGGGCAGGCAGTTTAAAGCAGCCAGGAGCGATGCGATCCAGCTGGCAGTGAAAATGCCGCGCCGATCACAGTCGGTTGGTGCTGCAACCTATCTTGTGCTAAATCAGAGATCGTCAACCGCGGCCCGTGGGTCGCTTGCGGCCCACAACGTATATTTCAGAGGCCCGCAAAACGATTTAGTTTCAATAATTCATATTTGATGGTATTTCGATAGCCACAACAGTGTTATGTTCATGTACCGATGATAAAAAGAACAAAGAGTTCAGGAGATTGCATGATTTTGTTGATATTAAATGTTATCATACTTCGTAGGCCGTAGTAGGGAACTTTGTAACCGGCGAAGGAAGCGTGGCAACCCTGTGACAAACGGAAAATTGCTATTTTGTGCTCCATTTGGTGAGAATGTGGGAGACTATCCCGGAAACATACAAATGGATGTTATTGAGTTTCATGGTAATAGCGATTTACAGGAGTGACTTTAAAATTTTGAACTTTTGGAGTTTTACTCATTGTATGTTGAAAAAGATCAATTTCCAGCAATCAGATCTCATGCTCTGTCGACAGCACCCCTTTTTGGCGGCACTTACATCTGTGAACAGCTATTTTCCAAAATGGAGAATATGAAGTCAAAATTGAGGAATCGTGTTTATGACACTTATTTAGAGAACACTCTTCGATTTGCTTCATCCAACATTGACAGATTAGGGAAAGAGAAACAGTGTCAGATTTCTCATTGAACTAAAAAAATTACAATTTTGAAATTTTTAATTTAGTTTTGTATTTTGTAACATATTTTAATATTGATTTCACTGTAATTTTAAAACAAAATAGAAACTTATTTAAAAGATGATGTTTTTTCTTCTAAGTTGAAAGACAATATATAATAAGATTAATGCGGCCCTCAAGGCCTTTCATAACAAAAATGTGGCCCTTCTATAAAATATGGTTGAAGACCACTGTACTAAATGGACAGGCAGTTTAATGCAGCTTGGAAGGATGTGATCTAACTGGCAGTGGGTGTAGCATGGCCTCTAACCGTGATAGATGGACACTTGGTGGTCCCGTCTTGAGCTATTGTTGCCACGGAGATGCCGACCTTGCCTTACTTTATCAGTTTATTTTCTGACTTAATTAGCCTTTGCTCGAGTGCAAATAGGCCGAAATCAGAGGAATGAGAAAGACTATCGAAAATTCATGTAGCCAGCCGTTCCTTCTGGGTCCTAAACTATGTGTATGCAAAATTTGGTTGAGCTTGGTGGGACGGTGTACTTTATTGTATACGGAACAAATCCACCCACATTCATACCCACTTACAGAATTTCACTTTTATATATTAGAAGATCGTTTATCGTCCATTCCTAATTGATGTCCGTAAAATTTCAGTCTTAATTTTCGCATTGTGTCCGTGGTCTTTTCGGACTACTTTTAGAGATCCTCATTTCTCCTTTTCTTCATATCCCGTCTGTGGTATTCTGCTGTCCAAGTATTTTCCTCAAGATTTTCCTTTCCTTCTTTTTCATTTCTTGCAGTTCCTCTTTTTTTATTTAGGATAAGGCATACGCTGTTATTATTAATATGTTATTGCATTATAAATATTTGTATGTAGTCAATGTTGCATATGATTGCCTAGTTATTAACACATAGGCTATTATTTATTTCCTTCATGGTGTGATAAATATGTTTATTTTCTAAATGAAGATATTTTTCGATTAAGGAAGAAAAAGTGCGATAAATGTTCACAGAACAATGCGGTAGAAAGAACCTCATCGGTTCAATGACTGTAATTGCATAAAAGATTATATTTCGCAAAATATAGGAATTCCAGTCCCATCAATGACTAAAACAGACTGTAGAATCAATAACATTTACCATGCTAGGAATTGTTTGATATATGCCGTATTGATTCATAATAGATAACTTTAAAAATATAACGCCTATCAATACAAAATTAAGAAAATCTATTCAAATTTTTTAATATCCATTCAATTTTGGTACATATTTCAACCTTTCATTGAGATCTTCATCAGACAAATTGCTTATATATAATTCTTAAAACTTGTGTAACAATTATTCATAAAACAAAATGGATATCCTTAACATTTTCATTTACATTAACTTTCCTTAGGCCTATTATAATATTTACGCTAAACCAGCACTCGCCATTTTGGGCCCTTTTATACAACTCATCAACATCCCAATTTGGCTGATGAAAGTAAGACAATTACCCTCATCAGTGTCGAATTGCCCTCTGATTTCATAAATACCGACAATTTGTTTAAAGTGTGTTTAAACAAATAATCAAGAAGTCTGCATAACAGTAAATCCGGTGGGTGGTTTATGCACAAACGAGGTCCCCTAGGACAGTTTTCAATAAATTTCACGTTAAATATCACATGTTAACATGCATTATTAAGACATTCAGTGTCTATCTTCATGTTGTTACAGCACAGGGCATATAAGGCGGTGAAAATTCATTTTTTGGGGCAGATACCTCGCTATTCCACCCCTTAAAATAATATTTAACTATAAATGCATTTCTCGATCTGTAATATTTTGTAATTCCTCGCTGGAAATTCAGACCACCTCGTGGTGTAGTGGCTTGTATTATTGACTGTCACCCTCGTAGGTCAGGGTTCGAATCCCATCCCTGTCAAAAATTGTATTCTTGTCCAAAGGCAGGAACTGTGAACAGATGAACTTTATTCCCACCTTAGTCATCCTGGATGTGGTTTTCCGTGGTTTACCAACTTAAGTCCTGTTGAATGTCGGGATGGTTCCTAATTTAAGGCCACGGCCTTATCTGAATTACAAATACACATTCATTACTACAGGTACCCCAATAACACAGACTATCAGACAAATTAAACATATATTTCTCCCAGTACACGGGGAAAAGACCACGATTTCCAAGCCCTGAAATGAAATAACAACTAATTATTCATACAATAATATATAAGTTGCTTCAAGCTATTTTGAACTCTTACGCTTCAAAGTACTGTTGGCCTTGGGGCGTAGTGACTAATATTCTTAGCTATTCTTAGTTCTATTTCCGTCAAGTAAAAGTCAGAAAAACTGTGAAGAGGTGGGGTGATTCCCATCTCAGCAATCTTCGAAGTGGTATTCCGTGGTTTCCCAATTATACTCCAGTCGAATGTCGGGATGGTTGCTAACTTAGGACCGCGGCCGTCTCCTTCCCAATCCTCACCTGAATTACAAATACACACACTGCAAAAGACACCAAATTAAGAGAGGTCATCAGACAAATTGCTATTTATGTATTGTGCCCGCTGGCCGAAGGTTTCGGTTTCAAATTACCCTTCCGAGACCCTCTTCCAGTTAACACACAAGTATAGGGGACGACACATTCATAGGCTGGTGTTGCACAAAAGTCTGCACTCGGGGGTATCGGAAATTGGTGAGGTTCAATTCTTAACCAGCTCAGAGGAATGCATCGATAACAAAACTAAACAAGAAAAGAGAGGTCAGTCTTATGTTAAAATCACGAATAAATTTTATTCAGAATAGATCCCTAACCTAGCATGAGAGTTGCAAAAGGCTAGTCCGATACTATACTGCCCTGAAAGAAAATATGTAAAGGAAGTCCTAATCAAGATCTAAAAAAGTCCTCTCGGCACGCCGGAAGGCGGAGGTAGATTTTACCGGACAAACTTGGGGATAGGCGAAAATAGGCAGAATATGCAGGTTTTCGTAGAAGGATCAGACTTAATTTATTGCGAAAAAGTATTTTATAATTGGAGATTAATTAGCTTTGTTTGTCGTCATTTTATGCATATTTTAAACATTTTATTGTCTTATGATGACGGTAACCTTCTTGTCATTTGGAGTCCATTTTTATACTTGTGGTCACACTGTCCTTATGCAAGGTTTCGACACTGATGTGTAACTATGTAACGGTCTGTTACTTCTTCAAGCAAAATTATATCTCCCGCAGAGATTTTGGTTGGTTCCTCAGTTTAGGGGCTGCGACAACGCGGTCATGTAATCCCGTGTACTTTGGGTGAGTGTAGAATCAGTCTGATAAACGGTGTGAATTGTGATGGCTGTATTAGTCTGTAATTCAGGTAAGGACTGCAGACGGTCAATTTCAAGCAGTAGTTCCTAATGTTGCTACCAGATACTACCGTCAACGACACCTAGCTGTGAACTTGGCTACTAGATGCCACCGCAACCAGCAACTCGCAACGAACGTTGGAACTTCCCCTCCAAAGGAAAGCATACTGAGGGATTTTTAGCGCTCTTGGAAAATCCGACGACTTTGGCCGGCTTTGAACCCGCGACCTTGGGCATAGAAGTTCAGCATGCTACCAGTTATGTCACTGAAGCCGCTTCACACTTAGTCAGATGGAAATCTGAATCTGATCTCGTGCAAGTGCGTTGTCATGGCAAAGTCTGATGGCTCATCCCTCATCAATTTAGTAGTGTTGCCATGGCAACCACTGATAGCTCTTGGCATTTTCTTATAATTCCGAAATCATTTTTCTCATCCCCTGGCGTAATGGTGGGTTATATCAAAAATTCTTTCAGACAAAAGTTTTAGGTAATAATTAGGGGAATATTGTCCATTTTGTACTGTTTTGATATTGTGCCTATTAAGAAAGATACGATTATTGTTTCCCGAAAACCCCACTTTTTCCCACCCCTTTGGTCAATGGTTGGTGCTATAAAAAACTCTTCAAACATAATTTTTTGGGCTTTATCCGACACATAGTATGAACTTTGAACGGATTCGATATTTCACATATTAAGAGAGTTATAGCAATATTTCACTTTTTCGAAAAAGCCCCCCATTTTCACCCCCTTCGACCGATTTAGCCCAGTAACGAACTCGACCGAGATTTTATAGGTATACATATTCGGTAACAAATTCAAAGTGATTGGTGCAAAATTACGGCAGTTATCGTGTCCACAAGAAACTGATATACATACATATATATATATATATATATATATATATATATATATATATATATATAAAAATTATATATAAACTTTTGAACTGACGGTGGTTTTGTGGTCTGGGGGATGTGAAGCGCGAAGATATGTCGAAATTTTCCGGAAGTCGAAACATGGTACATATTGCAATAGTTAGCTTTCTAATGAAATCTACCTTATTACTCTATGGTCCTAGTACAAAATTCGACTAACAACGAACAAGCTAAGAGTATGACACGTAAGATCAGCCATAGGCAATTACATAGAAAATGGCTACGGGAGGATCAAACATCAAAATTATCTACTGCAAAGCAAGACATTTACTTGTTTACAAATACTAGAAACATTTACATTTAATAGCAAGGGGAAAATTTGTCCTATGCTATGATGGTTCCATCTCTAACATTTATCTTTAAAATTTACGAGTTTACCTAGTCCTAAATATCATTAATTAATAAACGAGACGCGTTTATTACAAAGAAAATCAAGCTATGTGCACAACGTTGCTGAATAAAAAAAAAGAGCTATGCTAATACAACTCAAATGCATACAATAATTCAGCACTCCTATAGTTGTGCAATTGTCACTGCCTGCGTACTCGATTTGTTACTGTTTGTAACAAATGGCCATAGTTTCAAAGTGTTAAGAAAGTAGAAATATTAGGAAAGCCTGCAAATGCGATGGTAAGTAAACAATTACATCGACTCATATTGCTACCAATCTGATGTGTGTGCTACAGTTATCACATCACCAATTGGTTGTCGACTTTTCATGTAAAAATGTATCAAAATGTATCTAAAATAACTTAAGAATAACTAAGTGTCGAACATTTGGTCCAGAAAATATTTTATTTTTAGTATTTATTATCTTTATTTAGGCTCAAGGGGAATTATGCGATTTGTTCAGTTTCACAAAATCCTACCTTTGATTATTAAAGCTTCACACATTTATTTATTCCTCACAGTATTGTTGTTCAGTTTATGGACCTTTAAATAGCGTTCAGTGTACTCAGGTAACGTGTGTATCCAACTAATGCATAATAACTTAATAATTTAATAGACACCCTGTGTCTCCACCAATACTTCATTATTATTAGACACCCTGTGTCTCACTCTTACAATTACGGATTCGTCAATCCTGGCAACATCGGTTTGGTACGACTGCAGTAGTTCGTTACCATCGGAATAACCACAATAACATGACGGAGGTATTAATCCACCATCACGACTCACTTCACTAATACAATAATAATGTTAATTACAATAAGTGTGGATCCCTGAATTATACACGTTTTAAATACTGGTCATAAAGGTATGGTGCGTAGAAAACACATTATAACAACGCTTTGAATTAACATGAAGGCTTCTGATACAAACTAAAGTGTGAGATTGTGCGTTTATTAAATTGCCTTTTCCATGAATGAGGTCAAACCTATGTCCTCTGGTTACAAAATACTGTTGCTTTCATTGCCTGTCTGGCTTCTCGTAAAGAAATAACCCTGTTTTCAAGTATTGATCTGGTCAAACAAATGTGAATAACGGAACTCTGCATTCATATTATAATACTAGGAATTTCTCAGCCTTCTAAATAAATAATGCACTGCCTAAGATCTAGTGTGCTGTGTAGTGGTTTGGCTTGTGCACATTACCTTGGCCTTGTTTTAACATCTGCCAAAACTAGTTTCTTTGTCATCAGCTTGACAAAATAAAAGTAAATAATAACTCTTCTGAAATGATACGAAATGGACATTAAAAAATACTTCCTTCCTGGCGTTTATAAATTTATAACGAAACTGTAACTTTCCACAAGTGGTCTTATAACAGCTACCTGAGTTGTGCACTAAAAATGAAACCATACTAAAATTAATCTAATGTTTCCAACTCATTACAATTACGCCACTGATACATGATCTGACTTACAGATTGCAGCGACCCTCGTTCGAGACCCGCCATGAGGTGTTATAAGCTGTCTCCTCTATGGTCTTAAACCATCTCATCATCGTATCCGGCATCTTCCGTCATCAATTCCCCACGCATGACCTAGTATTCCATCTCCATTGCGTGGTTGGGGTTATATTCCAAAGATAGATGATTTAGTAGTTCCATAATGTAGCCGTTGGCTATACATTACACATTTTTTAAGTAAACTTGCACTCACAGACTCTTTAATTTAATCCTGTCAGAAACATACATTATAACTTACAAGATATAACTTCAAACCTGGTACTATAAGCATTAATCATTTTTGATGGCAGGTAGCAATGCGATTAAGCTCTACACAAGTACAAATTTAATCAAATGTGGCTTGACCAATATGCAGCTAGTTCACACTCTTCTTTAGTAGCGTCAATCAGGTTCTGGGGAGAGCATGTAGTTGGACACAAGTTGCATACAAGGAGATGGTTCATTGTCTGTTCTTCACCGCATTCGCATAGTGTAGATTCGCAGACAAATCCCCACTTTCTCATGTTGGTCTTCGTTCTTCCAACTCCTGAGCGCAACCTGTTGAGTGTCTTCCATGTTGACCAACTTTCCTCGAGGCCTGAAGGAAGGCTTTCGGAAGGCATCATCCATCCTGCAAGGTGGCTGGATCTTGAGCGCCATGAATTAATTCTAAAGTTCGATGGTGGTTCAGTGAGGCTTTCTGTTGCATGAAGAAAGCTTCTTCTTGACTTTAGCCTTTGGGTTGCTGGTTGATACCCATATAAAGTATGGGTCCTCAGGTTCAGTGCTTTAGATTTCTCCAGTCTGGATGCACACTCACGGCGAATATCTGGGGGTGGGATACCTGCTAGACAATAAACTTTATCAAGTGGTGTAGATCTCAAACATCCTGTAATGAGTCTGCAGGTCTCATTTGAGGCAACATCCACTTGATTAGCATGACTAGATCTACTCCAGACAGGGCAGGCGTATTCTGCAGCTGAATAACAAAGGGCAATTGCCGAAGTTCTCAAGAGGGAAGGATGCGTCCCCCAGGTTGAACCCGATAATTTCCGGAGAATATTGTTCCGTGCAGATACTTTTCTTTTGGTGTTCAGACAGTGTGTTCTATAGGTTAGTGATCGGTCAAGAGTTACTCCTAGATATTTGGGAGTGAAGCAGTGTTCTAATTGTTTACCTTCCCAAATTACTTGCAATTTTCTAGCTGCCTGTCGATTTTTGAGGTGGAAGGCACAGACTTGTGTTTTTGATGGATTTGGCTGTAGTTGGTTCTCTTGGTAATAACCACTTAGAATCTGTAAAGCATGGGAGAGCTTCTCTTCAGCAAGTTGAAACGTTTCCTCTTGAGCTGCTAGAGCGACTCTAAGGTGCGGTAATAAATTGCCCATTTTTTCACTCCGCCACAGGCGTTAAATTATTGCTTGTGTGATGCTCACTCGCAACTTTCACTAAATATTTACACAAAATTATAAATCAAAATCTCTGCCCATCCGGCAAAACATAAAATATACTTGTAGATTTTCACAGTTTATCAATTTCACAGTTTATGCTGCACTTAGGTTTGACCATGCAGTCGTAAAGTTTGCGTAACACGCTTCCATCGTTTTAACTCGTGGATAAAAAATATTTCACGGTTTAAATATGTATAAATGTCTTCAATCACTTAATTATTAGATTATGCCCTGATGGCTGTCCATTCAATTAATACACTCGGATTTTCCAAATCGCATGGATTCCGTTCACGGAACGTGTCCTTACTCGTGCTTCAACATGCACATAGGAGTTGCTTCAACAAACGACAAGTAGCTACTGTCTTCACGAAGCATGGCGTTCGCTCAGGACATGAGTTAGCCGCATAAATTGACGGTTTCGCTGATCTGCGAAGTATGCCGTATTTTAAATAAGCAGAATTACGTTGATTAAATTATTGTTGATTTATAGAGTGACTAAAGTGCATAAAATGTTATTATAAGCGATATTGCTTCAGCTTCTTCCCACCGCTCGCAGGGTATGTTCAGTTACTTTTCAGCATGGATCTTGGTCCTTATTAGCTGTGCAAAAATGCGTCAACGGGTGCAGTATTGTAGGCCTACTATATACCAGGCGAATCAGCTGCCCTAATAATATTGTTTTATGCAGCCCAACTATCGTTCTTATATGGAAGTTCGATCTTTCTCTTCTGCATCCCGTATGGTACTAATGCACTGCAAGCATAACCCGCAAACGATACTGAACACTATTAGTTTTCCATCGATGTAACTAGACTAACACGGGGGAAAAACAATAGTGTTGAGTATCGCTTGCGGGGTATGCTTGCAGAGCATTAGTAATATAAGGCATGCATCAGAGAAATATCGACCTTCCTAATAACACGCGTTCGTTAGATCGCTTAAAACAATATTATTATAATTCACCTGGTATATACACACACCCAAGTACTCCGTGTCCACGAAGTCCTAACCTCTGAAGTAAAACAACAAAACGTTTATAGAAATGGCGGTAACCTTCACAGACATACATAGTCACTAGAATATTGTATTAAGCCATTAAAACCACATTGGTTTACTAAATCAACGTTCCGTATTTATTCACAAAATACTCGTTGTTAAAAAATTCAGTGATGTAGTTTCCACCTAATCAATTACGATCAAACGTAACAAAACCTAGAAAAAAGAATACGAGCCTTACAGTAGTCGCATATGATGTGTAACATCTGACATGTTATCCTACTATGAAATTGAGATGAAATACATGTTAAGTCAATTTTTTTCGGCTGTACTCCTCCAGTTTTTAATTTCTTCTTACGTTCCTTTTGTCGCTAATTTCGCATATATTCAGCTCTGGATTTATCCATTTCTGCAAATCACAAAATCATGAAAGAAAAGGACGTCACCCCGAGTCCTACAACACCTCGTACAGCATTATTGTTTGGCGAAAAATAAAAAAGCCGATGACCCGTTAGTTTTGGGTCCTTTGGTAAATTAAGAGGGGGATAGAAAAACGGGGGGCGTCACCCCGACACCTAGGACACCTCATACAAGTCCCTTGCAATATTGGGTCACGATATATTAAAAAGCCGATGACCTATTCGTTTTGGGTTCTTCTTAAATTAAGAGAGGGAATAGTAAAACGAGGAGGTGTCACCCCGACTCTTAGGACACCTCATACAACTCCGTAGCGTTATTGGTTCGTGAGATATCAAAAAGTGTCCTATTAGTTTTGGGTCCTTTGGTTAAATTAAGGGGGCTATAGCAAAACGAGGGGTGTCACCCCGAGTCCTTGGACACCTCATACAAGTCCCTAGCATTATTAGTTCGCGAAATATTAAAAAGCCAATACCTATTAATTTTGCCGGGAGCGAAAACCCCTTTTTAACAGTGAACTCTGTTTAAACACATAAACACACAAACACACAAACTCTACAGCTTTATTATATTAGTATAGATTACCTGAAGATTATTGTGTAGGTGTTTTATTCTAACTTCAATTGCATGATTAGGCCACAAGAAATAACAAGTAGTTCCGTGAAGAACTATACAGCCTATTTTTATAAATCCTACTCAAGTTAACTACCACTATCAACATACAAAATGTAAGTTTGATTAGTGTAATAGATACGTAGATATTGAGAACCGACTAAATATTTCGGATGGTCGCCATGTTGGATTTTATATATGTAGGTCCTAGAGTTATGTACATGCAGATTATTGTATAAGTGTAGCATTCAAACTTCAATCGCATGATTAGGACAAAAGAAGTAACAAGGAGATTTTAAAATTTCGCACAGCTGCCATTTGTGGTTATGGAAACAATTGAAATAAATTAGATGCCAGTGGATTAACATTCATATAAGGATTTACTGTACCAAGTTTCACTGCACTCGGATGGTTAAATTGCGAGAAACGTCCTTGTAAATATTTATACTTCGCGTCGCCACCATGTTGGATTGGTGAACATCAGCTTATTCAAAGTCCTATAGGTGAACTTAAGTTCATAGCCCCTATGAACAAAAAAAAAATTCAGTTTGATTGCTATAATAGATTCGTAGATATCCAGAGCCGTCTAAATATTTCGGATTTTCGCCATGTTGGATTGTTAAATGTATAGGCCATAGAGTCATGTACCATTAAAGGAAAATTATTGCGTATGTTCATTATTCAAACTTTCACATCGATCGCATGATTACGACACAAGAAATAAAAACTTGATGTAAAAATTCGCAAATCCGCCATCTTGAGGTTATGTAAACAATTGAACTAAATTAGATACCAGTGTATTACAATGTGTATAAACATTTCCTGTACCAGACTTCATTGCGGTTGGAACATTGTATCGCGAGAAAGGTCTATTTAAAATTTTCTAATTCGCTTGGCCGCCATGTTCGTTTTGTAGTTAAGCGGTTTTTAAAAGTCTTATAGATGAACTTCCAGTAGTGCCTTTTATCTCCGTACAAAATTTCAGGGTGATACTGCTAATAGTTTCAGAGATATAGAATGCCGGTGAAATATTTCGCACATCCGCCATCTTGTGGTTATGTAAACAATTGAACCAAGTTAGATGTCGGTGCATTACAATGTGTATAAACTTATACTGTACCAAGATTGATTGCGTTTGGTTGGTTATATCGCGAGAAACGTCTATTTAAAAGTCGCAGATTCGCGTGGCCGCCATGTTGGTTTTGTAGTTACCAGTTTCTCAAAAGTCACATAGGTGAACTTCTAGTAGTTCCTTTTATCACCGTAAAAAATCCAGGGTGATATCGGGAATAGTTTCGGAGATATTGAATGCTGGTGAAATATTTCGCACAGCCGCCATGTTGCATTGGTGAGAGGTAACAAAATTTGAAGGGCACCGTCGGGGTCGTCCGGAATAGGGCTATGAACTTACCGAGTTTCATTGAAATCGCTACAGCCATTTAGAAGTTATTAGGGGGGGGCGCGCGCGCGCGCGCGCGCACACACACACACACACACACGGACAAAAAGTGATCTCATAAGCTTATTTTTTCAAAATTGAAAATAGGCTAAAAACGGGAATTCAAAATTTCTCTCAGCCGCCATCTCGTGGTTATGAAAATAATTTAAATGAATTACATGCCAGTCGATTAAAATTTGTATAAGCATATACCATAACAAGTTTCACTGCGCTCGGGTGGTTAATACGCGGGAAACGTCCATTTGAATATTAAGATTTTGCGTCGCCGTCCTGTTGGATTTGTGCTCGCCAGGTTATTGAACGTCCCATATGTGAACTTATGCTTATAGCCTCTATAGCCTACACTTACAAAATTTCAGTTCGATTGCTGTAGTAGATTAATAGATATTGAGAACCGTCTAAATATTTGGGATGGTCGCCATGTTGGATTTTAATATATGTAGTCCATAGAGTTATGTACTGCTCGGTTCCAAGCTCTGTGAACTTGCTGGATAAAGAGCAGAGGCAGGGTAGGAGCAGGCGAGAATTGAGAAGCCTGCTGACAGCCCGCCGTGTTACCTGACATTCTCGTCTATTCCAATACTGCTAACATGGGTCTTTTCTGAAACCAGTGTGGCGTTGGGAACGAGTGACTGAGTCACCGACTAATGTATTTGCTTCTGTTACTACGCAAGGACCGAGAAACCGCATCACTCGTCACCACCACTACTTATAGTCTGCGATGCACATTCCTCTCAGGTCCACGCAGCTTAGACTCGAGCAGTACTATTATATGATGATTATAGTGTACGTTCATTATTCATATGTTGATTTCGATCGCATGATAAGAACACAAAAAAAAACGTAATTTTCGAAATTTGCACAGCCACCATCTTGAGGTTACGTAATTAATTTAACTAAATTAGATACCAGTGCATTACAATGCGTATAAACATTCCCTGTACCAAGTTTCATTGCGTTTGGATCATTAAATCGCGACAAAAATCTATTTAAAACATTCAACTTCGCATGGCCGCCATGTACGTTTTGCAGTTAACCGGTTTTTGAAAGTCTCATAGATGAACTTCCAGTAGTGCCCTTTATCCCCGTACAAAATTGCAGGGTGATATTGGTAATTGTTTCAGAGATATAGAATGCCGGTGAAATATATCGCACAGCCGCCATCTTGAGGTTATGTTAACAATTGAACGAAGTTAGATGTTGGTGCATTACAATGTGTATGGACATATACTGTACCAAGTTTCATTGCGTTTGGTTAGTTAAATCGCGAGAAACATCTATTTAAACGTCGCAAGTTCGCTTGGCCGCCATGTTGGTTTTGTAGTTACCAGGTTTTTAATCGTCACATAAGTGAACTTCTAGTTGTTTCTTTTATCTCCGTAGAAAATTCCAGGGTGATATCGGTAATAGTTTCGGAGATATTGAATGCTAGTGAAATATTTCGCACAGCCGCCATTTTGGATTAGTAAAACGCAACAAAATTTGAAGGGCACGGTCGGGGTCACCCGGATTAGTGCTATGAATTTACCGAGTCCCATTGAAATCGCTCCAGCCGTTCAGACAGACACACGGACAAAAGTGATCTCATAAGCCTATTTTTTCATAAATGAAAATAGGAAAAAAAACGGGGGCGTCACCCCGAGTCCTAGGACACCTCATACAAGTCAAACGGGGGGGGGGGGAGGCGGTGTCACCCCGAGTCCTAGGACACCTCATACAAATCCCTAGCATTATTGGTTTGCAAGATATTAAAAAGCCGATGACTTATTAGTTTTGGGTCCTTTGATTAAATTAAGGGGGCTATCGGATAGGAAACCGGGGGCGTCACCCCGAGTCTTAGGACACCTCATTCAAGTCCCTAGCATAATTGGTTCGCAGGATATTAAATCGCCAATGACCTATTAGTTTTGGGTCCTTTGGTTAAATTAAGAGGGGAAAGAGAAAAACAGGGGGCGTCATCCCGACTCCTAGGACACCTCATACAGTACAAATCCCAAGCATTGTTGGTTCACGAGATATTAAAATTCAATGACCTATTAATTTTGCCGGGAGCGAAAATCCCTTGTTAAATGTGAACTCTGTTGGTCATTAAAATAACTATTTATAAAACTCCAGTGCCAAATTCTGATCGATATGCATGAGCAAAGGACGTCGTGGTACTGTACCCGTATATTCGAGAGGCGGTCTGTCAGATATCCGAAGCACCGCTGGATTTGTAGACCCTGACTGCTTTGGCTTAAATACTAGTCAATAATCCACACCAACATGACCCTCAAGAATATACGTAGCAGGAAATACGATGAAACTGTGAATTACATATATGCACTTAGCTCAAAGTAGAGCACCTACCTTGCGTTCTTGGGGATCTCGTGGTCAGCTTCTGGACCTAAAATGGGTTTCACAGTTGCATCTCCTTATATCTAAAATAAATCGAAACGATGCGGCTAAAACTAAAACTAAAACTAAACAATTTAATAACAAAAGGTAAACTATATCTAAACATTCATACCCTTAATAAAACATACCCCATTCTCACCTCTTCACATCTACGTCACTGACAATCTTGGGGCGGCCTAAGCCTATTACAACAAGCTGAAACAATTAAGAACCCCTGCGTGTTTCACATTCCTGTGGCACGCTCCGCTGGACACCTGGGTCCTTGCAGCGCGCGACTCAATCCACGTGACAGATTATATAATACAGCACGTCACAATCTCCAATACCGGCTGATTCATTCATTGACCCTGTTGGCAAGCAACATGTCGACTCATTTATGTGCCGGTGCCCTGGCCTTGGTTGGAAAAACGAGTTCTGAAGAAGACCCTCGCTTGCCTCCCTTGACCGAGAATGCACACTTCTGCCACCAACAAGCAACGTTATAAAAATCTGATTTACGCCAGACAAAAGCGCAAATCCTCCATACATCCTACATGTTAACAAAATGAAACTTCTACTCACTATTCCTTTCACTCTCTCGCGTTGTGATACCCCAACGGAGTTGTCTTCATACACACTGAACAATAAACAAACCGCATTCAACCACATCGACTTTCATACGCTATCCACTATGCTAAAACATCAAATAACTTCCTAAACCTAACACGTTATGCCCTCGATTGAAAAGTAATGAAAGTTAACAACAAATGAATTTAAAACACATTCAATAGCATGAGCTATTATCAAGATAAAAATGTAATGTCTATTTACACTCGAGCATAAGCTCCGATCTCGCATTAATGCCAATTGCAATTTAATGGGATCCTCACAATTCTCCATAACCTCAGAAATAATACCACTTATACTCAATTCTGGTCTGTCGTCAAAAGAAGTCAAATATATTCGACCAGCAAAGGTTAAACATACGTATTTACATCGTCGGGTTTAATAAAAGTTAATAAGAGTAAAACGTAACAGACTTCAATATCCAAATTCCCGTCTAAATTTCAGCTGTGACCCTAGTATCTTCACTTATCCAAAGTCGTGTATGAAATAAAAGGAGTTCTACTCACTCCCACCTTATGCCTTGCCAAAAAATGCCTTGCCCAAGCAATGACTGTATTATAATGCGGAAACTCCTTCGCTAAAAGCCTCTCGTATGCCAACTGCACACGGAATTACAAACATCTTAACCAATATCAAAAGGTTATCATCTTCACTTCCTTCAAACTGGCATTCCTTCAAAAGGGCATAATTCCTCAGCGTTGCCAAACCAACCGCTGGTATAACAAACAATAACATCAGTTGTTAATCCATTAATCTATACATGTCAACGACCTTTGGACTAAGCGTGAAAGACCTCCTCACAATTACTTTAAAAACGTTACCAGGATATATCTAAACTGTTGCGTATACATTTAATAAAAAATACTGTACTGTTGCTCCATACTTCTGGTTTCACTTTCACAGATGAAGGAATATCATGTCTACAAGGTGACATTATATTACCCATCGTGAATACGTAATCACAAAATTATTTGTGTTTGTTCGATAAGGATCAATCTCGACGAGGTAATCAAACTAGAACTTCCCTAACGTCGGATGATAAAGATCTTCCAAGAAGATGCTATTCTCAAATTATTTTCACTGACTGAAAGATCATAGCTTTCTTCAATAAAACATACAGTTAGTCATATTCGTATTAACTCCATTCTGAACGAATGTCTATGAGTTCTAACGATAATCATCGTTTCCACGTCAAATGTGTCTCTCCAATACGATGCTAAGATCGTTACGATGCTGTGATACTTCATAATATATCACAATTTCTTTCTTCTCTCTTGATGTTACTTCTCGACGCATAAGAAGCCCAAATTAAACTAATAAATTAATTTAATTGGTAACATAGACGAAAACATCTATCACCTGAATTCAAAATGAATTCATAAACGTCGAAAATAAATTACTGTTCCTTAAAGGAAATGACAAAAAATACTCGTTCCTCAAACAAGTTAAAATCTCAGTTCAGAAACTGAATTGCAAACAAACAATGCTAAAAACGTCAAAAGACGATCACTACAAATGATCTCGAAGAATAAAATGTCTATACATGGAATATATAAATGTTGTGTCGAAATATGGATAGAGGAATTGCTCTAGAATGCCACTAATAATGCTCTAACTACAAGTTTAATGAACACAGCTACCTTGTCTGGGAGTCTAGAAGTTCAAATAGAGTATTGTAACATACTCTGTTGTTACGTCCTTCAAGGATCCGGGATGGATCCTAGTTTGTCTCCAAGAACTCACGACCTCAGGAAAGGAACGAATTCCCCTATTGGAAAACAGCAAGCTCCGACCGGGATCGAACTGCGGACCGCCAACCATCATCTTCTTTGTGACCGGGTATACCCTGGACCTCTTGATAATCTTCATGTCTCTTCTCACTCCGTCATGGTACAGTTTCATCAAAACAACGAGAAGTATCGAAAGTTCAGCTTCACGTTCCGAAATAAATTCGAAAAGGAAGTCGTGGACCTCACTCGTATACTGAATATTCATGGAGATGGAGTATAAATATCGTTCTGTAGTCGCTGGTGTTAATATCAAGCTCATGTTTGACGATAATGCACTAGAATGTGGTTAGTACATAACGTCTCATTTTTGCTGGTAAAATAGACAGTCATGAACAAACTCCTCTAACGAAGCTCCATCGTTGACTATATTGCTTCTATCTGCTTGTATTCCTGGCGCACATACTAATTTAGTCCATAATCGTAATCATATTATAAGACTTAATCATGTTCTTCCGTTGAGAATACACCGTCATCATACTGGTGTTACCATAAAGTTCCTCACTAGCAATGCTAACAATCCCTGTTACTCGCGTGAATCTGTGCATTCGCAGTAGTCTTCTCGAACAAAAGAGTTTTATAGCGCTGGATTCAGACACTTTTCTAACGCTTCTCAAAATGTTTATATCTCCCAAAATATTCTTCCGAATTCAATAAAAGTTCGTAATATACTTCACAAGGTTGTATGCTATAATCTGCAGTAGAAATAATGTGTCTGAAGTTGATCAGTTCGAAGTTATTGCGGCATTTATATTCCTCACAACTTCACTCACTTTACTGGCGCGGCAATCTCCTACTCCTAGCCTCGCGATACCGCGTCTCCACGAGTCAACCTTTCACGGACTCGGTGATGCACGCAGGACTCCTATCTCTCCCGACAAAACACGTCTGATCAGTTCAAACTTCAGATGAACAAGAGCATCGATGCTTGGCGTCTCCCCTCCAAGTCACCGATTCTGACCGCCTTTTTCGTTCCCTCGAAAATTAGAGCGGGCTCTAGCAAATTGCTTATTCCTTCGAATTGCGACCTGCTGTCGGCTTATAAAATATCTCCAATATTTTATTATAATTTTCTTCACTTTGCCATTACATAAATTCATTCTCATGGGGCTAAAATGTGATAAACATTCATAAAATTTAGTTGCTGGAACTCCCGTCTCCTCTAAAACTTCTTCTTATTGGCTGTAGGCTCATATGCAATCGGATAATTTATAACAATGTTTAAACAATTCCTGGGATGGTTTGCTGTTGCTAGGCCGATTCTAAGCTTCTCGAAACTTCCATTGCGCAATATAATCACGTGACGGAAATTCCCTCCTCCTCGACGTCGCCACGAGACTGGTTTCTGCCAACTTCCAGCCTCGATATTGCTCGGTTAAATTTTATCATGGGCTTCGAAAAATATTCCCATTTTCATCCCAAATAATTCATTTTACGGGGGCAGTATCAATGATTTATTGTAGGAATATTTTTAATTGGAACTGTAAACCTTGAAGTAAACCGTATGCGTATACATTCCACAGCAAAAGTATGAAGATTTAATTAATAAATCATAATTGTTTTCAGCAAATAGGCTATGATATAATGAATATTTTCACACCAAAGAACGACAACTTGGAGATGATTTATTGTAGGAATATCATTCATGGGACTTCCAAACCTTGAAGTAAACCGTATGCGATGTTTCCTCTTACACATTTCCGTCCCATTTTCGTCCCATGACAGTCGCTGAGAGTACCATAAATCGTATTTGTTTTCAGCAAATATAATATAATGAATATTTTCACATCGAAGAACGACAACTTGAAGATGATTTATTGTTGGAATATCTTTAATTGGGCCTCCAAATCTTGAAGTAAACCTTATGCGATGTTTCCTCTTACACATTTCCGTCCCATTTCCGCCCCTTTTCCAAAATCACTCCCACAAAAGGTATCCAGCAACCGAGTGGAAAGATGTTACACATCAAAAATTATGTACATTTTTTCAGGCTACAGTAAATGAACCCATCAGCAGCACATAAAAAGGGGTCCCGTAAAAGAACTAAATAGCCTATTTTCATATATTCGAATGGTCTTACTTAGGTCAAGAGAAATGAAAACGAGCTTCAAAATAAAATTCCATTAAATTAGACGTCAGTATATTAAGGCTTTATGGGGTTTGAATCCATTTTTCAGTGTTGTCTTAGTAAACAGAAGTGTGGTGCTTTTCAGTCGGTCAACACCAGCACCAAACTTTTGATATTAAGGCTTGTATGAAGATATACCGTGCCAAGATTCACAGCGTTCGGATGAAAAGTCGCGAGAAAAATCAACCTAAATATTTAAGTTTCGCGTCGCCGCCATGTTAATTTTGTGCTCACATGGTTATTGAATGATCCATAGGTGAACAGCTGTCAATAGCCTCTATCCACACATACAATTTCAGTTTGATTGCTGTAATAGATTCGTAGATATTGAGAACCATCTGAATATTTCGGATTGTCGCCATGTTGGATTTTTATATATATGTAGACCATAGAGTTATGCACCATTATATGAAGATTATTGCATGGGTTCATCATTCAAACTTTCACTTCGATCGCATGATTGAACACGAGAAATTAAAACTCAATTATAAAATTATGCACAGCGGCCATCTTGAGATTATGTAAGCAATTGAGCTATATTAAAAGTCAGTGCATTGAAATGTGCATAGACATTTGCTGTACCAAGTTTCACTGCGCTTGGATGGTTAAATCGCATGAAAAGTCGCCTTAAATATTTCAACTTCGCTTGGCCACCATGTACGTCTTGTAGCTAACAGGTCAATGAAAGTCACACAGATGAACTTACAATAATACCCTCTATCATCGGACAAAAGTTGAGGGTGATATATGTTACTGTTACGTAGATAAAGAATGCCAGTTAAATATTTTGCACGGCCGCCATGTTGGATTGCAGAAACGTTTAAAATTTTGAAAGGCGCAGTTGAGCTCGGACGAGGAATTAGTATACTGAGTTTCATTGAATCCCTTCGGCTGTTTATATTTTATTAAGGACGCATACACGGACAAAAGTGATCGCGTAATTTGATTTTTTTAGCCTAATTTCATTATATGAAAAATAGGCTTATGAGATCACCTTTTTTCCGTGTGTGTGCGTATGTGCGTCTGTGTGATGTGTGTGTCCCCCTAATAACTTCTAAACGGCTGGAGCGATTTCAATTAGTCTCGATAAGGTCATAGCACCATTTTAGTTAACCCCGACCGTGCCCTTCAAATTTTACTACTTGTCACCAATCCAACATGGTGGCTGTGCGAAATATTTAACCAGCATTCAATATCTCCGAACCTATTACCAATATCACCCTAAAATTTTGTACGGTGATATAGAGTACTAGTAGAAGTACACATATGGAACTTTCAAAAATCTGGTAACTACTAAACTAACATGGCGGTGAAAGAAGTTGCGTCTTTTAAATAGACTTTTCTCCTGATTTAACCATCCAAACGCAATGAAACTTGGTACAGCTAATTTTTCTACACATTTAATGCACTTGCATTTAATTTAGTTCAATTGTTTATATAACCTGAAGCTGGCGGCTGCGAGAAGTATTTCACTGGCATTCTATATTTCCGAAAATATAACTGATATCACCCTGAAATTTCGCACGATGATAAAGGGAACTACTGCACGTTTATCTATGAAATTTTCAGAAACATCTAAACACAAAACAAACATGGCGGCCAAACGTATTCGAAACTTTTTATTAGATTTTTCTGGCGATTTAACCGTCTGAGTGCAGTGAAGTATGGCCCAGTATATGATTATACATATTGTGATGCACTGGCATCTAATTTAGTTCAATTGTTTACATAACCTCAAGATGGCGGCTGTGCGAAATTTTAAAATTAAGTTTTCATTTCTTATGTCGTAATCATGCGATCGAAGTGAAAGTTTGAATAATGAACCTAGGCAATAATTGTCCTTGAATGCTACATAACTCTATGGCCTATACATATAACAATCCAAAATGACGACCATCCGAAATATTTAGACGATTCTCAATATCTACGAATATTTTACAGCAATCATACTGAAAGTTTTTATGTTCATAGAGGCTATGAACATACGTTCATCTATAGGACATTCAATAACCTGGTGGGCACAAATCCAACATGGCAGTGACGCGAATTACATATATTTAAATGGACATTTATCGCGATTTAACCATCCGAGTACAGTCAAACTTGGTACGGTAAATGCTTATACAAATGTTAATCCACTGGCGTCTAATTTATTTCAATTGTTTTCATAACCACAAGATGGCAACTGTGTGAAATTTTAAAATCTCGTTTTTACGTCTTGTGTCCTAATCATTCGATTGAAGTTTGAATACAGTACTACACGTACACAATAATCTTCATGTAATAACACTTAACTCTAAGGCCTAGTATATAAAAACCCAACATGGCGACCATGCGTAATATTAGGCGGTTCTCAATATCTACGAATCTATTACAGTAATCAAAATGAAATTTTGGGTGTTGATAGAGGCAATTATCATAAGTAGGATATATGAAAATAGACTTTAGTTCTTCAAGGAACTACTTGTTTCTTAAATGAAAATAGGATAAAGAGAAACAAGGCAAAAACATCTGGTTAACTAAAAAATATTATTACTTTATTCTTCTTCTTATTATTATTTCGTTTCGGCCAACTAAGGACTACGTCATTTCAACTGTTTCCGATTAGCTATAAGATTAGCCCTGTATTCCTTCATTCGTAGACAGTGTTGCTATTTTCTCTCGTTGGTCATGTAATAACACTTAACTCTAAGACCTCCGTATATAAAAACCCAACGCCTTTCGACTTTTCAGCATCTGCTTTGTTGGAAACCGCGATGTTCGAAGAGTTTTTTTTCTAAAGCTGGTCACGTTCCTGGACGAGATCCGAATCTCTTGTTTATCTTTTTGTATCTCAGTGAACCAGGCTCCCTTTACCTTTTTCTCTTGGAGAAAAGTGAAAATGCGATAAGTTAATCTTATTATTATTATTCTCCTTGCTTTACGCCCTGCTGAGGACCACGTTACAATTTCAATTCGTCCTCCTTAGTTGTTCTTTCCTTTTCTTGCACTATTCCTTCATTGTTGCACTATGCTTCTATTTCCTGTTTTCAGTCCACTTTGTGCCTGTTTTCTTTTCCTTCCTCCCTTGTAATCCTTCCAGTTGCAAGACTTTCATCCTAAAAACTCTCTTTTCAATAATTCTTTTTCAATTAAATTCTTTTCAGATCTTTCTTGACTTATTAAATCAAGGTGGTGGTTGATTTCTTTTCCAAAGGATATTTGGAAATTCGTTTAGTTAGTCTATTTTCATCCATTCTGTAAATATGCCCAAGAAGCATCAATCTTCTTTTCCTTATTAATTCTGATTACGTTTGTATATTCTGATACATTTCATTGTTTTCTCTTAATTTCCAATTATTATTATTATTATTATTATTAGTAGTAGTAGTAGTAGTAGTAGTAGTAGCAGTAGTAGTAGCAGTAGTAGTAGCTTTAAATTACATATTATAAACCTGCGCAAAGCTCACTTCCACGCGCATTCACTTCGCGTGGATGTGCGACCTCACAGAGGAGCGGCGGAGGGGGTCACATGCTGTCTGGCCACCGTACCGAGCACACTGCGAAGACGCTGACAGGAGCTTGGATGCCAATCCATTTTCGCGCTCTTATTTTTTGTCAGTTTTATATACGTTTTCTTTATTGTAGTCTTATAATCCCTTGTCGTGTAACGTGTAATTTATTGGTAAATGTGTTTATGTATATAGTGTTGTGTACCATACTAGTCTAGTAATAGTATCATTTTAGTTTCGTTATGGCTTCTACTTCGTAGTCCGGTAGCAAATCTGGACGACCATTAAGGGGACAAGCTAGAGAAATAGTCAATATCGTAACTGCTCACCTGTGTTGTTTGAGTCTTCAGTCTTTTGACTGGTTTGATGCAGCTCTCTATGCCTCCCTGTCCTGTGCTAATCGTTTCATCTCTACATAGCTACCACACCCTACATCCGAGACAATCTGTTTAAAATATTCTAATCTTGGTCTACCCCTACAATTCTTGTCTTCAACCCTTCCTTCCATCACTAAGCTTGCTATTCCTGGGTGTCTTAGTAGCCTATGTGTCCTAGCAACCTATCTCTTCTCTTCATTAGCAGTCGCCAGAAATATCTCTCCTCTTCCACTCGTCTTAATACCTCTTCGTTTGTAACCCTATCTACCCATCTGATCTTCATCATTCTCCTGTAACACCACATTTCAAATGCTTCAATTCTCCTCTTTTCTGCTGACCCAATACTCCAAGTTTCACTTCCATAGAGCGCCACGCTCCAGACAAAGGCTTTCAAAAATGACTTCCTAATACCTAAATCTATGGTCGATGTCAACAGATTCCTTTTCTGTAGAAATGCTTTCCTTGCCTGAGCCAACCTACTTCTTATATCCTCTTTGCTTCGTCCATCACTGGTTATTTTACTTCCTAAGTAAGAGAAGTCTCCTACTTCCTTCAGCTTTTCACCTGCCAATTTGATGTTCATAGAGGTTTCTGATTTATTTCGGCTGCATTCCAGTATTTTTGTTTTACATTTATTAATTTTCATCATGTATTCTTTTAAAACGGAGTCCATAGGCCTACCATTCAAAAACTCATTCACATCCTCAGGCGTGTCGGCCAAGATAACGATGTCATCAGCAAATCTCAGAGTTGAAATTATTTCTCCTTGAATCTTCACTCCCACTTTAATTTTTTCTACAATTTCCTTCAATGCTTGATCAATCTAAAGATTGAAAAGTATGGGTGATAAGTTGCAGCCTTGCCTTACACCTTTCTGAATACCAGCTTCTCGCTCCTGTCCTTCAGCTCGAATGACTGCTGTCTGGTTTCTGTATAGATTGTATATCACCCTCCTATCCCTGTACTTTATCCAATCGTTTTCAAAATGTCAAACAATTTAGTCCAATCAACGTTATCAAAAGCCTTTTCTAAGTCTACAAATGCCATAAACGTTCTCTTATCTTTCCTTATACTACCTTCCAAAATCAGCCTACTTACTACAGCATCCCTTGTTCCTACATTTCTCCTAAAACCAAACTGATCTTCACCCAACTCCGTTTCTATCTGGCTTTCCATCCTCTTGTAAATTATTCTAGACAGGATCTTTGAAGCATGAGTAATCAAGCTGATTGTACGGTAATCTTCACATCTGTCAGCTCCCAATTTCTTTGGTATAGGGATAATAACATTCTTCTTGAAATCAGGGGGTACCTCACCTGTCTCATAAATCCTATACACCAAGTGAAATAACCTGATCAGACCTTCATCACCTATGCAGCGTAGCAACTCAATCGGTATATCATCTATGCCTGGTGCTTTGTTCCTGCTTAAGTCCTCCAATGCTCTGTCAAATTCTGATCTCAATATTAAATCTCCTTTTGCATTCTCATCAATTTCCTCCTTTCTTTCCATTACATGATATCAATCTCCCTTCCCTTATACAAACTATGTAAGCTTTCCCTCTCTCAACCTTTTCTTCCCTATCTGTTAGGGCTTTCCATTTGAGTCCTTAATATTACAGCACTTAGTCTTCTTTTCCCCAAAAGTATTCTTAATCCTTCGATAAGCTGTGTCTACTTTTCCTAATTTCAGACAATTTTCTATAACTGCACATTTCTCTTTCAACCATTCTTCTTTCGCTTCCTTGTACTTCTTGTTAATCTCATTTCTCTGACGTCTGTATTCTGCTTTCCCCTTTTCATCTCTTACATTCTTGTGTTTCTGCCTTTCATCCATTATTTCTAGTAAGTTATATCCTGAGTGATCCACGGGTTTTTACCTATTCTTTCTTTCCTACCAATGTTTTCTTTTGCGGATTTTATTATTTCATTCTTCAAAAGTGCCCATTCGTCTGCAATTGAAGTTTGTTTAGGGTTTTTCATTAGTCCTTCCTTTATACTCTTCTTGAATCTTTCGTGTACTCCTTCACTTTCAGTCTGTCTAACGCCCACCTTTTTGGCTTTTGACTTTTCTTCAGTTTCTTCAACTTTAATCTGCATTTCATAACAACCGGATTGTGGGCAGAGTTTATGTCAGCACCAGGATATGTTTTACAATCCAAAATCTGGTTTCGAAACCTCTGCTTGACCATAATGAAGTCGATTTGGAAACGCCCTGTATCTCCCGGTCTCATCCATGCGTATATTCTTCTATTGTGGTTATTGAATAAGGTGTTAGCTATGACCAATTCATGCTCGGTGCAGAATTCCATCAGCCTACTTCCTCGATCATTCCTTTCACCTAATCCGAAATCTCCTACTATCTTCCCTTTTCTCCCTTTTCCTACTACAGCATTCCAATCTCCCATTACTATAACACTTTCATCACCCTTGATATACCTCAGAATTTCATCTATTTCTTCGTAGACCTTTTCAACATCTTCATCATTTGCTTGACTGGTGGGCATATAGACTTGTACCACCGTGGTGCACGTAGGTTTAGTATTGATTTTTGCTACAATAATCCGTTCACTATATTGCTCATAATATTCCACCCGCTGTCCAAGTTTCCTACTCAATATGAGACCAACGCCTGCTTGGCCATTGTTTGATTTAGAGCTAATGACCCTATAGTCGCCTGACGAAACGTCCTGTTCTTCCTGCCAGCGCATTTCACTAATCCCAACCAAATCAAACCTCAACCTATTCTTTTTCCTTTCTAAGTTTTCTAACCTTCCACTTCCTAGCAGACTTCTAACATTCTACGCTCCGATCCGTAGAATGTCAGATTTCCTCTTTGTCACTTCTGTGATATTAACCCCCTCTCGAGTAGTCCCCACCCGGAGATCCGAACTGGGGACTAGTTTACCTCCGGATTGAAATTTTACAAGGGAGGAGACCATCATCATAAATAATTATGCATAGAGAGGTGCATATCCTCGGGAATAGGATACGGCTGTAGTTTCCCGTTGCTTTCAGCCGTGCAGCAGAACGCAGTGTAGCCATTAGTTGGCTTATATTATCAATACCTTAACCGTCTGTAAGACAAGTAAAGAATTGATTTATTCTGAAAGGTTGCTACTCCCTTCAGAATAAGTAAAGAGCAAACTTAAATTAAACTGCTCACTTCGGCTCGTCCCGATCTTCCCCGACAACACGGGATCAAGGAATGCGCGGCTTCTTTGTTCGGAGGATATTTCCCACCAAACTTGCAACCAGATTGCAATTTTCTTCATTTTGTAGCTTCACTTCAAGTCTTCAACAATATTGACAGGATATAACTCTATCCCAAAGTGCCCTTGAGAGACTCTCTATTTTGGACCCACTGTCCACAAGAGTAGAAGGTGTGATTAGCATTATCTAGTTCATTAATACAGTAGACGCAATCTGGTGAATCCACCTTCCCCATCTTCTTAATATAGGAACAGAAGTTTCCATGCCCAGTCAAGAACAGAGTGAGATAATAACAACCTCACCATGTTTCCTTCATGTCCAAATCTGCACCTGAGGGATCATTCTCTTCGTCCACTGGCTTCGATCTCCTTGCTCCCGTTTGATCTGCCAATTATGAAAGGTTTCTACTCTTGCTGTTCGTAATAATAATCTGGATTATTATAATTACTATTATTCATTCAATTTCGCTAATTGGCCAACTAGGGACCACGATAAGCCTCATTTTACATTCTGGCATTTGTTCATTTTTCGCTTGATCCACATTGTCTTCATGAGCTCACTGTGTCTAGCACGACGTTCTTCTGTCCATTTCGCACCAGTTGTCCGTTTTTCGTCGCGGAAGTCCCAAACGTCCTGATGGCTGCTCTATAAAGATTTCGGTCTTGTGCATCTTCTGCTCATATCCCCATTTCTTTCAGATCTTTCTGGACGTTAACATACCACGGCATTGTAGTTTTGGGTTTGGAGTCGAATATTCTGAAGATACGTTTCGTCCATCGGGAGTCGATCATCCGTCGTATATGACCGTAGAAGCAAATTCTGCGTTTTCGCATTGTGTCTGTGATCTTCTCTATCCTCGAGTATATTTATTGCCTGGATTTTCTGATGTAGATGCCATTTTTGTAGTCTGGGCCAAGTATGATGTGTAGGATCTTTCTTTCTTTCTTTCTTTCTTTCTTTCTTTCTTTCTTTCTTTTCTCTCTAACTTCGCGAGCAAACATTTCTGGGATAGGATAAGGCATCCAGATGCATATAGCGGTACTGGTTTGATGACAGTGTTGTGACGAATTTTTGTGTTCATAGAAAAGCGCTTTTTGTTATATATGTTCTTTCTTTCTTTCTTTCTTTCTTTCTTTCTTTCTTTCTTTCTTCCTTTCTTTCTTTCTTTCTTTCTTTCTTTCTTTCTTTCTTTCTTTCTTTCTTTCTTTTCTCTCTAACTTCGCGAGCAAACATTTCTGGGATAGGATAAGGCATCCAGATGCCTTGACAGTGTTGTGACGAATTTTTGTGTTCATAGAAAAGCGCTTTTTGTTATATATGTTGCGGGTGGTTTGGAAAGCGACTTCAATTTTCTTGATTCTTGCTTCTATGGCTTCCTAGTGAATGCCATTTTGCTGGATCCATTCCCCAAGATATTTATATTTATTAACACGGTTTATCGTTCCATATTTGGTGTTTAGTTGTGCTGTATCTTCCTTGATGTTCGACATCACTTCTGTCGTTTGAAAGGAAATTTGTAATCCTGTTAATTACTATTATTATTATTTATTCGTTAATTCCCCATAAGGAGAGCGTTACAACACAATCAATTTTCATGTTTCATTCTGGACCTTTCTTCTTTTTTCCCAAAAACCTCACATATGCACACTATGTTTCCTCTTTCTCTCTTCTGTCCACCTCTTTGCTGGTTGTCTCTCATTGGGAGTTTGCTCAAACTTCTGTAGTCTAAGTTTTTCTCTGTATTTGCTCCTGTCTCCGATGTCTTCTGTAGAGATGTTTAGTTTCTTGAGGTCTTCCACGGTTTCCTTTACCCAATTGGTTTTTAGTGTGCTATTCGTAACTATATTAAAAATTTTCTTGGTCAGTCTGTCTTCGGTCATCCTATGTATATGTCCATAAAATTTTGCCCTTCTTTTCCTTATGTTGTTTGTAATCGTCTCGGTCTGTTTGTACAGTTCGATTGTCGTTCTCTTCATCCATATTCCCTCTTTCTGAACTGGCCCGTAGATCTTTCTCAGAATTTTTCTCTCTTGACTATTATTATTATTATTATTATTATTATTATTATTATTATCTTCTTTATTTACTCAACTTACAGTCGGTAACATGACTCATATCGGTACATTACGTACAAGAAAATGAGTTAAGTAACACTTAAGCCTATAGCATACATTTTCGAACTATACGGTATAAAATAGACGTTTGACAGTTAATTTTCTTTTCTCTTCTTATCTTCCACGTCTCTTTTTCACAAGAGGGCCCAAAGAAAAATCCTAATGTATATTCAAAAACCCTCTAACGATGCTGCAGGTTTTCAGAATTGCAGCCTTTGTGCAATAGTGAGGGTGTATATGGTAAGATTTAGTGTGGCTAGATTTACTGTGAAGGATTTAGGTGTCAGGCCAGTGGGAGAAAGGAGGAAAGGAAGAATCGTCCCATTTTTTTGTCTCCAGATTTTAGCAACCTCCATAGCTAGAGGAGTATATTTATCAATTTTAACTCTGTATTTATGGTGGATATTGTAGAGCCTTCGTGGCTTAGGCGGCAGCACGCCGGCCTCTCACCGCTGGGTCCGTGGTTCAAATCCCGGTCACTCCATGTGAGATCTGTGCTGGACAAAACGGAGGCAGACAGGTTTTTCTCCGGGTACTCCGGTTTTCCCTGTCAAAATTTCATTCCAGCATCACTCTCCACTATCATTTCATTTCATATGTCATTCATTTAATCATTGACCCAGAGGAGTGCGTCAGGCCTCGGCAGCCGGCACAATCATATCCTCGCCGCTAGATGGGGGCTTCATTCATTCCATTCCTGACCCGGTCGGAGACTGGAAGCAGGCTGTGGATTTTTCATTTATGGTGGATATTATGGTCATTCGGAACAGATATGTCAATCAAGTACGTGCGATGGTTCTGCTTATCAGTTAAAGTTATGTCCGGTCTATTATGAGTTGTTTTGTCTGTTTGAATAGTGCAATCCCAATACAGCTTGTAATCTTCGTTTTCCAGCACACTTTCTGGAGAGTATTTGTAATAAGGCGTCCTATCGTGTATGAGAGATCGGGTTAGGGCGAGTTCTTGATGAATGACTTTGGCAACATCGTTATGCCTCTCAGTGTAAGATGTTGGCGCTAGAATTCTGCAGCTGCTGGTAATATGCTCTATGGTTTCTGGGCCGGTATTGCACTTCCTGCATTCGTCATCTATAACAGTCTGATCTTTCAGGATGTGTTTCCTAAAACTTCTTGTGGTGATAACTTTGTCTTGTATCGCCTGGTTAAATACCTCAGTTTCTGGAAACAGCTCTCCCCTTGACAACCATGTGTTCGAAAGCTGTTTGTCAATATTCTTGCCATTGCACTGATTGTAGAATCTGCCATGAAGTTCTTTTCCAGCCCATCTCTGCACCTTCTCTCTGTTCAGTGTGTTCTTGTCTTTCATGACGAAATTTCCTTCATGGACATTCAAAGGAGTGTGGTTGAAGTCAGCTTGTGCTACCGCTCGATGTAAAACACTGGTATCTTTCCGAGAATGAAAGTAATTCCTTAGATGTATAACTTGTTGATTGTGCAGAGCTATAGCATCAAGAATACCTCTGCCTCCTTCATTTCTGGGTGTTGTTACTCTCTCTATACAAACATTGGGATGAAACATTCTGTGTTTCGTAAGCATAGTTCTTATTGTGCGATTAATATTCTCTAGGTCTGTTTGAGACCATTTTAAAACACCAAACGAATACATCGGCACAGATATCGCATATGAATTGATAGCTTTAGTTAGGTTATGAGCACTAAGCTTGGTTTTCAGGAGAAGTCGAAGTCTATGATTAAATTTCCGGTAGAGGTTCTCCTTTTCAGATTTACTGTCGATTCCAACTATTTGCTCAAATACTAGATATATTATGTTTCATCTTTCCCCGTGCTGTCTATTCGCTCATCAGCTGTTATGCTTATTCCCTCTGTTCTACACCACTGTCCTTTGTTGATGCTGTCGATTTTGCATTTGCCAGTGCCAAACTCCAAGCAAATGTCCTTCGAAATGTTATCTGTTATATTGATGAGTGATGTCAGTTGGTTCCTATTTGCTGCATACAATTTTATGTCATCCATATAAAAGAGGTGATTTACTTTGAGGAGATTTTGTTTATTTTATTTTATTGGTATCCGTAGTTGTTCATCTTTAGAATCTCTGATAAAGGGTTGAGACATAAACAAAATCACAGTGCACTTAAGGCATCACCTTGAAATATACCACTTTCGATGGGTATGACTTCTGTTTCAGTGGTAGTGATGTCAGATTTCAAGATGATTTTGGTACGCCAAAATTACATAATGATAGCAAGGAAGTTGATGAGTGTCTTGTTTACTCGGTATATCTCAAGGGTATGGATGAGCCAGCTGTGGGGCACCGTATCGAATGCTTTTCTATAGTCGATATAAGCCAAGAAGAGGTTACGTTGTTGCTTCTGCGCTTGGTGTATAATCACACTGTCAATGGTGAGCTGTTCCTTGCCGCCTTGGCCGCCTCTGTTACAACCCTTTTGCTCCTCTGTCAAGATGCTATGCTGGTACATGTGACCATAAATGACATTAGTGATGACCGATGTGATGATCTTGTAGAGCGTCGGCAAACAGGTTATTGGTCTGTAGTTTGATCATAGCGTATAGAAGAGAAAGTGACATGACTTGTGGAGTTTGTATGGTCCAGCCGCTAGGCAGCTATAGCGTCGGCTAGCGCTGAGTGAGAACGGTATCAATACATGCAGTTGAATGTTATTTTTCAGTAACTGAATGTTATCAGCTTACACTACGTTGTATTAGACAAGATGATCCAAATACAAAATTATCCGCACTGAGTATATAAAACGCGTACGTCCGTTGTGTTAATTATGAAACACCACATTGCGTCATAGGTTCATATAATAAGGAAATAAAACATTCGGACGGGGGTCAAAATGTAACTGAATGTGTAAAAATCGTAAAGCTACAGACCATTCACCACTGCACAATAAAGTAAATATAATATAGTATAATATAATACAAATTCACCCATATAACTTATAGCTCTCAGTTGTCCGAAATTTTGGACAGGTTACGCGACGATTTTCCAGACTTAGAAGATGACTGCTCTTTCCTAATTTCTTTCGTACAAAAGAAAAAGCGGCACTTCAAGAAATGAAAAACGAGTTTTCCAATAAGATCCAGTTTATGTTCCATACAACATACTAAATCACGCGGCCCTAAAACAATCTTATCAATGCCTTTGAAACACTCATAATATATATCACCCCACAAATTTGAAAGGCAAGGTAGTTTCTTTTCAACGACTACTTCGACATGTAAAAGAATGTTGAAGACACTGTCGGACGGGTGAGTTAGGTATGTAAGGGCATTTATTATGCCAAAGTCCATTATATTAGTGAAAGTTGCAGCTGGTGTGTCCGACGGCCTTTCACTTTGAAGGGTTGTTGCTCACTTCACACAGCTGATTCCTTTCCTTAGTTGCTTGACTATGTACCCTGCTAGATAGTGTGGGACTGCACAGGCTTCACACTCCATCTCATTTTCGCCATTTCGACTGTCTATCCTTCTATAATGAAAGTGTCCGTTTTAATAAGGAAATTATCGGAGCAATGTTTGTCACACACATATGACTTACTTGACAATTTAATGTCTTTCCTCGGAATGGCCTTGGCCCATTTAAATAAATCATCTTCGGCTTTTGGAGGTCTAAAAAAGTGCCTACCTGTTGGTTGGTTCCTTAGTTTAGGGGCTGTGACAAAGCGGTCATGTAGCCCCGTGTACTTTGGGTGTGTGTAGAATCTGTCTGATAACCGTTGTTAAATGTGATGGCTGTATTGGTATGTGAATCTGTTTTTTAATTCAAGTAAGGACTGCAACTTTGAATTTTTCAAATAGTTCCTACTTTTGCCGCCAAACGCCACCGTCAACGACTACTAGGCCTAGTTCAGAACTAGACTTTTAAACGCCACGGCAGTCGGCTCTTGGCAACGAACGTAGAAACCTAAGAGCGTTGTTTACATTCCTAACCTATACAATTTAGCTTCACACAGGTGTAATTAGTGGAAGGTTCTTTAACATGCCATAAATCTATGATATGGGACCGACGGCTTTACTTCCCCTCCGAAGGAAGGCATACTGAGGGATTTTAACGCTCTTAAAAAATCCGACGGCTTCGGCCGGGTTTGAACCCGCTATCTTGGGTATAGAAGCTCAGCATGCTACCGACCTGTCGCAGATGACTTTTCGTATCCAGATCGGCACCCGGGAACAAAACAACACGGCATATTCACTTACACAGTTTTGTTTGACGAATCTTACCAGGTTACAATTCACTCGACAGCACAAATGTAAAGAAGTAAGTGTAAAGGCTCACAAATACTAAACACACCAGTGTCATAACCTATGTATTATTTCACTATCGCTTCTTGATCGCATACACTTTTCAACACCAAGAAATAAGGACTAAACACGGCAGCATTTCTGTGTTTTCAAACTCTCGAACGCTTAGAAAGTGACTCCATTCAGCAACAATCAACCGCTGCGCAGTCTACCGGCGGGCGTAGCAACTACCCATACTAAAGATACGGCAAATTCGGGAGTCGGCACACTTTCTCTTCTAAACGCTATGGTTTGATGATAATGATGATGATGATGATAATTGTTGTTTTAAGGGGCCCAACATCTAGGTTATCGGCCCCTAATGGTTTGGATGATCGTGAAGATTATAATGAAACGTAAACTATAGCTAAACTAACTACCATCTTATATACTAGAATAAGAAAATGAAAACAAAAGGAGAATAAGGCAAATAAAGGACAGGAGAAAAATGAAATGCCCTCAACTCTCGAAGAATGCGGATTGAGGGACTTGGAAAGAAGGAGGGCCATGAAAGGCAGATAGAAGAGGGGTCCACCCCACTGACTGACCCCACAGGTAAGGGACAAAAGGGGGAACACCACACCCAGCTCAGGAATCCCTCGGGGTCGTTAACTCCCGAACTCACCAGCCGTGAGCCCCTGAGGGTGTAGCATTATCTAGGGTGCACCAGAAGTGGTGAGGTCTGTAGTTTGCTGGATTAGCTGTATCATCACTCTTAGGCAATATGTAGGTTCGTCCCTCTGTGAGAAAGTGTGGGAACTCTTCGGGATCATAGATTATCTGAGTTACAAGATCAGCTAATTTTCTGTGTGTGTTGGTAAAGATTTTGTACCAATAGTTCTGAATTTTGTCTGGTCCCGGAGTTTTCTAGCTGTGTGTTTCTCTGATGGTTATTTGGATGTCCTGTTCATTAATGACTAACTCTTGTGTTTGATTAATGTGTGAGTGCTTCTCGTTGATTTTATGGATCCATTCTGCATCTTCTTTATGCTGCACCGGGTTTGACCACACATTACGCCAAAAGTTGCTTATTTCCTCCTAATTCGGTGTTTTAGAGATTGTTGGTTCACGGCTGCCATCAAGATTGGGGTAGAAAGTTTTCTCATTAGCTCTGAGGAGATAATTTTGTGTTCTTCTCTGATAACTTTTCTTGTATATCTTGAGTTTTGCTGCTTGTACTGCCAGTTTTTGCTTGTAGTCGTCCATGATATTCAGGATTTCTTGCTTCCCTTTGTTTTTTATGTTCGGAATTATCCTCACGATTTTGAAGTGATCTTTCGAGTTCTATTATCTGAAGCATATTGTGTGAGCAGACCTATTACATTACGCAACGACATTATTTTATTATTGATTCGTCGTTCCCATGGAGGTATTCTTTCTGTACGAGGACTGAAGTTTTGGTTGCTGGGCACCTGGTTATGGAGTGATAACACAGTAACAGCAGCGCAGTATATGAGCAAATGGAAGTCCGTAAGATTATCTACTGTTTCTAAGAAAGCAGCCAAGCAATTCTTTACATCCTCAATTATTTGTCTGCTATTATTTTTAAATCTTAGCTTAGGAATAATACTCCTTGAATTTGGATCACTATCTTCCCATTTCATTAATTCTGTCTGTAAAATATTCAACACATTTCTACGATCCTCCAGTGTGTTACTATTGCCTTCAATTTCGACTACGGAAGATTGATTACTTTCTGCAGTACCTTGACGTGGTGTGGTGTCTAGGTTAACGGCAGGATGATCTTCATTGTTGGTCTACTGCATGGATTGTATTTCTGAGAGAACCCCATCTTTAATCTGTTGAATTTCAAATTCGCTTAGGAGACTGTTCCTTATTATGGTTCTACGCTGATCACTTATTCGATGTTCTGTGATATTCAAATGGGAGTATTTACTTATAAACTTAGAATGCAGAGAAGTTCTATATCCAGTCAGATTTCTTTCCATGTCTGTAGCTAGGAAGTAGAAACGCATGACGTCTGTATTCATTTCACGTGATCATTTCATGCGTTGTCTACTGCGGCCAGCCTTGGTGGTTGCAAATGAATTCTGCAAAGCACTTTCGGCGGGGCTGATCGGTTGATGTTGGGTATCAGCAAAATTTTCGTTGGCAGCGGGGGTTTCTTCAGATGAAATGGCAGTTGTCCGCTGCATCCACAACCTGCCAATACTGGTGGCTTGTAAACTATCACGTCCTGCGCCAGAACTAGAGGTGCCCGGACGATCCTCCGGTAGCGGGCGTTTAATAAATTCAGAATTCACCATTGTCGTAAGACACTTGCCTTTTATACCTATGGCAAGGTTTACAACATTCTTGTGAATGCCAGTGTGTTAGTTTGACTGATCGAAGGAGGTTCTTTGTACATATGTGATCCAACTGATATCAGTTCACTCGACCCTAACCTCCGTTTCTAATGAATTAAACGACATTACACAATGAATATCTGTTATAGAGGCCCAATTGGACTACTTGAGTAAACGGAGTGATAAACACACAATACAGGGCATATATTAAACTTTTTTAAACGAAGTATTTGTGGTAATGTTAACCTAACCTGTACCAGCAATCCCTAGGCAACCACGTACAAGTTTCATGTACATTTTATGAAGTCGAAATATCACTATAAAAACCTCGCACGATCACTATTAAACACTGTGTACTGTCAGTAAGTCACTAATAAACATCTTCCAAACCATGAAACATTCAAGTAGACATGAAATAACTAAACAAACTATATAAATAGGAGGAGCCTCGATCCGATCAGCCTTCTATTATTATTATTATTACTATTATTATCGTTTTAAAATCCTTATGCCCATCTGTAGAGCGTGATAGAACTTATTTAGTTTTTACTTCTTCTCCCTAAATCTCTTCTTCTGAAAAATTTCCTCTGTTCTTCAGTCCATGATTTCTTGGTCCTGGTACACGTTTTCTCAGAGAAACGATGGTTGCTGATTGCTGTTCTGAACTGGAGTTGAACTTCTAAAATTTCTCCTGTAGTACCAATTTCTTGAAGGTCTATTTCTATTCCACTAAACCAGTTGTTCTTGACTTCCATTGAGAGAGCAATGTAGAGATTCAAAAAGGCACCTTGTTATTAGTACATTGAATCGTATTCGCCCATTTTCAATTACGCCCCTTTACTTTTCTTCCTCTCGTGCCAATTATGTGAATTGTTCTCTCTTCTTCTCGGTTATCGCTGGCCAGAATAACTGAGCAGATCAGTGGACATTTCTGTAATTACCGTAACTCGTTACTATACCAAGTCTTGATTAGAGGCCCCTCTCTTTACCTTTTCTATGCTACTCCGTTACCAGGGACAACTCCTTGTTTTTCTCTGCACTGTTTTTTCTGTTTCTTCCAATATAAGGTTAACGTGTCTTTTTAGAGCTATCGCTCCCATTTTCGGGGTGCCTTGCTCCCTCTTTCCTTTTTATTAATATTTATCATTTCTCTTTGAGAAATGCTCGTACCTGACGTGATTTAATTGAATCGTTGTTCCTTTTATTTTTATTATTGTGTGATTTTTGCTTCACATCGATGTCATCAAGGTGAGGTCTCGAAATATTTCTTTGTTTTGTATGTGTGTGTGTATCTTTCCTGTGGAATACTATGGTGCTTTGCCATGTATGTCCACCGTGTGTATGTTTGTTTAATTTGTGTGCAGTCATTCTTTACCTTTACCTCCCTCCCCCCCCCCCCCCCGTTTTATGTAGGAGCTTGGTGGCGCAGTGGTCAAGCTGTTGGCCTCTCACCACGGCAGACTGGGTTCGATTCCCAGTCAATGCATGTGAGATTTTCAAAGTGAAATGCCATGTCCTGTGGTTCGTATTCCACGTAAAAAGGAGGTCCCGTAGCTTATGATCTCGTGATTAACGGTCACGTAAAACTACAATCTTCCTTTCCTTTTCCTTTTTATGTTCTGTATGTATTATTGTGTGTGTTACGGCTTTAAGGATTTCTGTGAGGTTTTCTTCTTCCCGGGGTCAATTGGTCCCGTGTTCGTGCAACCCGTTTGTTCGTAAGCCTGTTCGCCCAGTGACGCAATTATGACCCGTACCTTTACCGGTCTCTACCAATCAGGCAATGGACCTGCGGGCATAGGGTTTGGTTATGAACTCCCTATTGCACCCTGGTCCACTTGTGATATCTGTATCTGGTGGTCACAACTTCGATCTTCGTGGATTTATTTTGCCCCAAGTGTGGCCTATGTCGTACACCACATTATAATTACATTAAAGTACCTTCGTACCTTGTACCTATGATTACGTTTTACTCACGTAAGTCATTGTGTTTATCTAATTGTCCCTTTTGTCGAACGTATCTCCCTTCGCTACACTCGCCTTTATTTCTATTTCCTCACCGTAACTTACCTTGATGGATTTTTCTTTTACTGTACGTTACCCTTCAGGTATTCATTTTAATTGTCGATTGTTCTGTCCTCACATATTTAGTTCAGTCACGTCAATCCTACAAGTATTTACTCATTTAATTTTTGTCCCTTCTAAACACCCACTTTCTCTGTATCCTTTAGGCTATTCGGAATACCATACATTTCTTTGTCGGTATGTCTCTTTTCCTGACTCCCCTGTCTAGCCTCTTAATCTTTTATTTCCGAACGTAATTTTGCACTGTGTGTGCATGCTAATACACTAACGTACCTCTCTCTTATGTCTATGACATAATCTTCACGCACATTCATGCATTTTACTTACTGTAACTACATGTCTTATTATTTTCACACAACCTAACAATTTATAATGTATCGCTTCTTCGTCAGTGTTTTTTTTAAAATCTTTCTTGATGAATACACTACTGTGAGCCCTATTACATTTGCGTGGTCTCTGAGTTCATTCATTCCTTAGATATTCTGGATCTTTATATTTCTTCTACTCTTCGGTTCTAGGCTAGGCCCATGGTCCATCGTATGTTCGCTATCATATTGAACTTACATCCACTACCACGTGGATGTACTGTACCCGTTCGGCCGAGGTATGCGATGACCCATCTGCTATTACATCGCATCCCTGGATTTCCAGGACAGAGTGGAGTTAAATGAACATGAAGTCAAATAAGGAATGTGTCAGAAATTCAGTTGAAAATTCACAAAAGCAGAGGGTAACACGAGATAAAGTATCTCCAGGGTCGTTACGGGCTTAAATTTAATTTTAAAAAATATAAATAGAAACGGGCGCCATCAACTGAATCCCTAGCAAACCACATCCTTCCTGGTTAAGCCTTAATTAAGACAAGGAAAGGATTAGGAAAACCACATCAACATCAGATCACAACTAAGATAAAAAACAAATTTATTCAAACTTTGAGAGTCAGACATAGAAATATTAAACACACATCCTACCTAAGAGTATGGTCGAATGCAAACGTTAGATTGTCATTGTCCTGAAAATCGAACCATCTCTTTGCTATTCAAAGTGTACTTCATCCACAAAAAAATATGAAAATTTTCTAAAGTTCGCTTGGGTTCTCAGGTTCACCGTAGCACTATGTCTATGCGTCACTGACATTTGTGATTCCTGAGACCTAACTTCTCTTTAAGTTAACATCATGAATGTGGATGTCAATAAACATGAATCTGTCTAACAAATTATTCTAATAACACATATTAAAATATCAACTTATTTTTATGGCTTGAATGGCATTATTCACATGCTGAAAATCTCAATAAATGCTCCTAGAAATCTAACATTTAATTTACATTATATTTACACTGTCACTGATTATTGCTTGTTTGTGAATCAAAGAAACTTCACTAATCATTGGTTATCATCATCATCATATCAAAATTAAATATCTCTCACATTAGTTCTCATCTCAATATTCATTATATTCATGTCAGAATAATTAATTTATTACCATCAAATCATTTGAATGAATATTATAATCATCAATCATTATATTCTTCAATTTTCCACACACACTCTCATCTCAATATCTCATTCAGATTAAATCATCTCAATTCATCCATTTAAATTCATTAATTCATTAATTCAAGTTGCAATTCATCATATTATTTAAATCATATTTCTTATTTAAATTTATTTAAATTCATTTAAATTTATTAATCATCAGCTTCTTTAATTAATTATCACCTTTTAATTCAGTTATTCATCAGCTGTTTAATCACCTATTGATTTATTCAATTCAGTTAATTTATTCAAAATTTAATTTATCAATTTATTTAATTCATCGATTTATTCAAAATTTAATTTATCAATTTATTTAAATTTTAATTCATTTGGTTATTTAGAATTTTATTTCATCGAGTCATTTAGATTTTTATTTCATTGGGTCAGATCATTAATATACTTAAACTTCAGATTATTATTTTATAAATTATTATTATCAGAAAATCTTGTATTATCAAAATTATTTATTTATTTAATTCCCTAAAAAATTGTTTAATATAGGTTATAGAACGTTGTCTTACAGTTTTATCACTTCCAAGTTATATCTCGTATTTAATTATCATGCCAAAAATTATTATTGCCTTCACAAAATCAAGTTGGATCTCACTATCCAAAACTTCATCATATACTCTCAGTTTATCAAATACCATATTTGAATACCATAATTATTCCACATACCACCAAAATTATTCCACATAACACCATAACTATTCCACATAACACCATAACTATTCAGCGCACAGCATGAATCTCAATAATATGCTAGACTGGGTTCAACAACCTCATGTCTGCCTCAAAATACTCATTGGCAATATTGCAAAACTTCCACTTGGCAACTTCCAAAAATACCTATCACAAACTTCACTTAAACACGTTGCATGATCTACAAAAATATATAACTGGCTTCAAATTATTCTGATCATATCTATACAACTTCTTAAACAATAAGGAAAAATTACCCTAGTAATCCAATTCAAGATCTGCTTTCAAATGGAGTATAAATTCTCTTAAAATTCTCAAAATTCACTTCAAAGAAAAATACCAATGTGTTATAATCTCTCACATCAAAAATATGTAATACTGATCTGCCTCAAAATAAATCTGACCATAAATGATTCATCTTACAAGATTCAATTACTTGAAATCCTTCTCAAAGGTATCAAACTACTCACAAAAGAGTATCAAAAGTATCAGCTGTTAAATGAATGTACTCTCAAAAGAGTATAGCAACAAAATATCGGATTGGCAAAACAAGAATTACAAAATGTAACCCTGATGACATTTATTTTTAATTTATTTGACAAAATTCGACTAATGTGTGACTAGTAGTTTCTTGTTTAATCCTCTTACGATCTTAAGTACACTCGGATGATAAAAATGAGGCCCTCGACTGGCAGGTTAGGTGTGTGCCACCGCGCAATCGCCTAAAGCGAAAGGCCCTGCCCCATAGACTACCATGATAATGCCCTGAACGATGGGTCAGGTGAGTGCCACCACGCAATCGCATAAAGCGACAGGCCCCATCTCGTAGACCGATGAGTGAGTGTACCAGATTGGAATCAACAAGTCTCTAGTTGTCACATAAAAGCGATATTCATTCACTTGAGTGAATAAAATCTTAATATCACCAAACAATCCAATAAAAAATCCCTACTGATGAATTATACGTACTCGCTGGTATGCAATGAACTGACGAAATAATTTATCCAATTGCAGATCACGAGTTAGAAACACTCGCCACAAAAAAAATATCTATCCAAGAAATACTATACTTACTGAAAAATATCAAAAAGATCTAACTTCTGCTTAATAAAGCCAACCAATGGTGAGAACGTCGTATAACGGTGCCTGCCATATCATATGGTAACACCATATTCAAGCAAATGGAGCAAAAAATATATCTAAGCCATGTCAAAAATAATCGTAGAACTCCTACCAGAAATATATACAAGTATGCCCAGTGTTCATGAAAAAATCATATCAGGAAAGTCATAACTCTTGCAATACCTTCTTATTTCAGCTGTTAATATAATTCAAAGATCGCCGATAATCCTCGTGTGTGTCACAAATTTCTCGATAGATCTACGAAAACATAGTATCACCCACTGAACTAACGATTGACTTCATATTCCAAGTGAATCTGATGTTGGATATCCTCTTCTTCAGGAACCGAATCCATCGCTCTGTGGTGCCATCATGTCTCCGTATTCGCCTAGCCAGACATGATGAATTCAATATTATCCATCACGGATATTGTCCAAACTCTTCCATAAACGTTCAAAAATGTAGAGTACCCCATACTCTTCAAATATGTCACGCCACTGTCCCATACAATGTTCGGTTTGCATATGACAAAAAGTTAATCTCCACAGCGGCTGAATTTCACTAGTAGAAAATAAATTATTTAGAAATGTGTATTGATTTCTTAAACACCCTGTATCTGTGTTCGTAACTGATATTTCATAATTGTTCATGAAATCAACTAAAATGCTGCACGTGCCACTGTTCTCTAAGTGCATATTCTTGTAACTGTTCACTTGCCAAAAAAAAACACAATAATGTTGGACTGACTCCATGGTCGCCTTAAATATTCCGGTCTAAAATGCATTATAAGATATGCCGTAATACCGTCGAAATATGTCTAAGTCCATTTAAAAGGTTCATAATAGCAGTGTATAATTGCTATCTGCTTGCACAATTGGACTGTCTAAACACAAGTCCCAACTTATTAAGTTTGACAGAATGTCGAAGTAATGTTCAGCTGATTGCCTATCGCCTGCTTGAAATATGTCGGCCACAGCACGACCTGTTCCGCCTCACTGTTCTCGTATAATGCGACGCTGAAAACTGGCCTCATTATATCACTTCGCTGTGCTGTTCTGTATTAAGAATGTAGCTCGAAATAATGTTCTCAATTCTATCACAAAGCTGCGTATTATTTTAATGAACTGTAACATTGGAAAAGCATTGCTGTTTCACATAACTATAGCCACGATGTTGAAAAGACATCTGCCCGAACACCGGCTCTCTTTCACTTCCACGGCTTGTGTAACCTGCCTTGCTAACTGATTCTCGCACTGCACACCGTGCTCCGCTCACCTTGACTGACTGACCTACTTTCGTTCCCCTGGGGCACGTTGCTATCAGCTTCACTGGCTGGACTAATACTGCTGTCGTTTTCCTAGCGCACCATGTGCTCCACTCAGCTTGACTGGCTGGACTCGTACTGCTGTCGTTCTCAGACGGTGCGATGAGCTCCGCTCGGCTCTATCACGTGACCTTCCCCTTCCTTCTGCGGTCATACGTCACAACTATAATCTCGACCACAATTATATCGGCAAATAAGTTATAACATAACTTAAGGAGTTATCTGCCTTTCTTCAAGTTATCACCATAGATTTCTTGATATTTCCTTCTCTTCTGAGATTATATAATGATCCATTCCATATTGATCTTTATAATAATCCAATATTCCTCCCATAGTTCCATCTGCTTGACTGGTACAGTAGTGCCTCCTTCATCCTTGGCCTCCTACGTCATTTCCTACCATTCTTCTCGACTCGATCTGAGCGCTATCTTTTCTTCTTTTCCCATAAATCTCAACTATGGCTCGATCACAACTGGCGTAGCCGATAGCCTCTACTAGGTATCGGGTACAGTACGTTCAGACCACGCCTCTGATAGATTTCTCTCCCTTTCGATCTCTCATTATTCTGGTCTTATATATATTCATCTCACCCTGGTCCTGTTACGTGGGCCCAGCGCAGGATTAAGGTACTCTTTTACACTGCTGCTAGAACATCGGGCAAGGTAAGACTGTTTCAACGTTCACCTCGTTGAGTAGTGGGTAGCAGTCTTGGCTGTTACAGCAGAGGCCCGGGTTTGATTCCCGACTCTACCAGGAAATATAAATCTGGTCAGAGGGCTGGAACGGGGTAAAACTGAGAAGAGGTGGGTTCAATCCCTACCTCAGTCATTCTGGATATGGTTTTCTATGATTTCCCACTTCTACTCCAGGCAAATGCCGGGCTGTTACCTATAGCTCGGCAAATTCAATTAAAGCCCTGAGTGAGGGCGCTGCCGGCGAGGGCGAGCGAGGGAGTGGGGGAGGGAAGACACGTGATGGGTGTGGGGATAGAGTGACACCATTGGTAAATCATTCTCACGTGCGCGCTACCCAGCGCCAGTTGGCTTCTGTGCAAGTTACGCCTTTCGTAGCAGCAAATAGCAGTAGATCCAGCAACATGAAGGAAGACTAGAGGGGCAAGGGGAGGCCTAATACCGGTAGTTCGCATGTTTTCCGGAGCTTCAGATAAACTTGTCGCACTGTAACGTTAAACCACGGCCACTTCCTACCCAAATTGGCCCCTAAAATAAAAACCTTTGAAGGAATGTTGAAAGCTTATCTGCAGTGCCATTGTTTTTACTCTGTAATTGAATATCGTAGCGTATAGGAGCGATGAAATCTATACTTTTTTATATCTTAATTGTAATGCCTAGCTGTAAGGTGTTGTGTTTATAGAATTAAGTTTTCATATTGTGATAATAGAGTATGGTGTAAATAGTTGTCCAATAAGATTGTATCACTTAAGATCTATTATTACAATATGTTAGAAATAGTTATTGTATTTGTAATGTATACCTGTAAGTTCTTTTATTTTTATACATGTAATTTCTGACGTGTCCTATATCAAAAATTTATTGTATACATGTCATTGATCAAATGGATAAATACAAATCTAATCTAATCTAATCTAAATCCTACATCAAATGCAAATACACACACTGGTACAGACATCTTAGTGGCGCAAGTTATCAGACAGCTTCTACACACACCCAAGTATACGGGACTACATGACCACGATGACCCTAAAGAATCAGCAAACAAAACTATTGTTAGTACATGGAGAATACTGTAAAGCCAATATCACACGACACTTTTTAGCATTGAAGCATCTACCAGTACGGGTAGACAAGTCATTTATTGTTGTGGTTTATGCCTTATATACACTCACGGAATTGAAGAGTTGCCATTTTCCTCGTCGGTTTGCATTAAATGTGGAGTACAAATGACAATTCGAATACTTTTCTCGTTCTAGTAAAGATCATGGAAGCAACAATTGCGAGCTGCTATACGCTAAAGAGTTAATGATCAATGCGGGGATTGTGGGTCTCTGATGTCCAGCTACTTCCACGCCATGCTCTCTGTTAATTGGAGATTGTTTTCGTGTTTAAGTTTTGACTCGAGGGTACAATTAGCGACGAGCAGACAGTTAATTCTATTACAGGGCAGCACGAAACATAATTGCATTTGCCGTTATCCCAGGGGAATAACTCTTGAACACTTAACGTGCTAAAATTAGGTTATAAAATTTCAATCAGAACTCCTCGTGGTGTAGTGGGTTACGTTATTGGTTCCCACCCCTGAGATCCTGGTTTGAATGCCAGATCCGCCATGTTTTGGTATTAGGGCAGTGTTTGACACATTAATATTCAAACTTTGTGCTTTCATACCAACTTTCTGCCAGCTAACCACATAGGCCTAACGTACTTTACTTAAAATACACTCAATAACCATTTCAGAAAGGCGTAAAGCAAGGCTGCAAATTATGACCCACACTTTTCAATTTTTACATTGAACAAGCAATGAAGGAAATTGGAGAAAAAGTTAAAGTGGGAGTGAAGTTTCAAAGAGAAATAATTTCAACTCTGAGATTTGCTGATGACATCGCCATCTTGGCCGACACGACAGAGGATTTGAATGAGTTTTTGAATAGTATGGACTCCATCTTGAGGAAAGGATTCATGATGAAAATCAATAAATGTAAGACAAAAATATTGGAATGCAGCCGAAATAAATCAGAAACCTCGATGGACATCAAATTGACAGGTGAAAAGCTAATGGAAGTAGGAGACTTCTGTTACTTAGGAAGCAAAATAACCAGTGGTGGACGAAGCAAAGAGGATATAAAAACTAGGTTGACTCAGGCAAGGAAAGCATTTCTACAAGTTATGGAAGGAAGGGTCGAGGGCAAGAACTGTAGGGGTAGACCAAGGTTATAATATGTTAAGAAAAACACTGATAGTCAGTCTGAAAGACTAGACTTTATATCATTTTAAATGCTACAAATGCTGCGTGAACTCAAAGTCCGTTAGAAAAAAATAAAAATAAAAAAATAAAAGAGAAAAAGCAATTGCAAACCAAGGTCAAAGGAGGTAGATGGCTGGATGACGTCACGCGCACCGGAGCGCGCGGGGAAAGGAGGAAGCTCAAGCAGTACTATGACGTCACACACCTCAATGCATTCTCGGTACATTTCGTCCCGTCACCGTAACGTAACGCCAGACCCCAGCGAAGTCGACATAATCATTTAAAATGATAAAAGATTGCCTCGGATGTTGCGTTTGGTAGCTATGTAGAGATGAAACGATCAGCTCAGGACAGGGAGACATGGAGATCTGCATCAAAACAGTCAAAAGACTGAAGACTCAAACAACAACAACAACAACAACAACAACAACCATTTTGGGGGTTCATTTCCTAGACCAATTACTTCCCCCACCCTCCTTCTACGGTAACAGTATAAAGTAGAGCTGATGGTAATAAAATATGTTCGGATAATCGATGAATCGAATAATTGGATTTTAATCAAAATCGATTAAGAGAATAACTGACTTATCGTCCAATCGATTAATCGGCAAAACGAAGAACGGATTAATTAATTAGTAGATCCGAGATAAGATGAGAAGTTTAAATGAGAGGTCAATACTTAAGTTGAGTTACGTTTATTTTCGGAATGATGTATAAAATTCTATAAAAGTTACTTTTTGCCTTAATACACAAAGTGTTCTTCCGTGTTTATGTTAACAATAACCAAATAAGGGTCAGTGACAATGGAAAGAAAAACATCAATCAATCAAATTGGGAAGAGTTTCGATAAAATAACATGAAAAGTTTTCTGCAAAGCAAATAACAGCGAAATGATGAAGAAGTTCTGGGAAAAGATAAAAGGACTAACCAGCAAGTCAATTGTTTCCCGTGGTCCAAAGTAGACCAAAATGGAAGAAAGAAGAAAAAGAAAAAGTGAATAAATAAATCAATAAATAAATAGTTTTAATTTTGCGTCAGAAACGACAACAATTGGAGCATCAGGCATCATCGAAACTGAAACAATAGAACGAACAAGAAGTTCCGTGAAGAACTATACAGCCTACATTTCATGCCAATGATTATTCTACAGTATATGAACCTATCTAGAATAATGACGAAATTAAGTTGGTAATATCGAAATATCTAATTAGTTCAAAATATACCTGGTATAATGTAGCCTAATAGAGCACTACAGTTGGCAGCCCTGGTGACTGAATATATTCTTAGTTCCACCTCTTAAGGTACAGAATACAAAATTTGCTTGAAGTCCAATGGACGTTACATGCAGTTAGACACTGGATCTATCAGCACGCGTAAAAGCATGTTGCCAACAATACCATGCGTGTGCTGGTCAGAAATAATCTGAATTATTATATCTTGTTGTGCCAATTTTGGATGAAATCCATTTGTTAGTATAGAAGTTACATGTATTTTAAAATTGGACATATCGGCAGGCATAGAATCATGTTGGCAGCACTGCCTTGTATTAATTACTCCAAATTAATCTAGAATGTCAGGTGCTATAAGTGTGCAAAGTATAGAGCTGTTGGCTTGCATACTTTCTGATATATTGATATTAGGGTAAAAAGAATATAGACAGCATTTATTAACAGTTGGCAGCCCTGATTGCTCTTAACAATACTTAATAGTCATATCTGTTATGGTACACATAGCACATACGAAATTTGGTTGAAATCCAACTGATAGTATAGAAATTACATGTATTTAAAAATTGGTAGTATCAGCAGGCTTAGAATCAAGTTGGTAGAACTGACGTATATAAGTTACTCCAAACTAATCTAAAATGTCAGAATATACGTGTGCATAGTTTAAAGCTGTTGGCTTGCATACTTTCTGATATATTGATATTTGGATAAAAAAGAGAGAGAGCAATTATTAACAGTTGGCAGCCCTGGTGGCTCTTAAGAATACGCTCAGTCATATCTGTTTATGTACAGATATTACATACAAAATTTGGTTGAAATCCAATTGATAGTGTAGATGTTATATGCATTTAAACATTGGACTTATCAGAAGGCTTAAAATTATTTTGGCAACACTGTCATGGTTGGCCTCCTGGAAATTAAACTGAAATCATATTATCTACATGTGTGCCAAATTTGGAATAGCACCCAAGTATACCTTGAAAGATATCCAACATGGAGCTCAAATTTATAGTGCGTTTTTTCAGCAGTTGGTAGCACTGACATCATTTTCAAATATGGACGTGAGCTATTCCGGTGCACATCTTTACTCATACTAAATTTGGTTATGATTGCTGCAGCCGTTTAGGAGTTGATAGGGGGGGGACACACACAGCCAGACAGACAGACAGACACACATTTTCCCGGATCGATCTCATAAGTCTACTATTTCCTCATTTTTGCAAAATGTGAAACGTAGGCTAAAAATGCTCAGACAAAAATTAATATTTGGAGCAATACACAGAGATAGCATATGGATGAAAATACCTACCAAAGAGCTATACGAGTACACAGACAGAATCACCGATATGATCAGAACATGCAGACTAACTTTTTACGGGCACATACAGAGGATGAACAACAACAGACTTACAAAGATGATCTTTGAAGTAATAAACAGCACAAACAGGAAAACTAATTTTTGGCGGCTTCGGTGGCGTAGTCGGTAGCATGCTGAGCTTCTATGCCCAAGATCGCGGATTCAAATCCGGCCGAAGTCATCGGATTTTTAAGAGCGTTAAAAATCCCTCAGTATGCCTTCCTTCGGAAGGGAAGTAAAGCCGGCCAGCTGTCCCATGTCATAGATTTATGGAATTATAGAACCTTCCACTAATTACACCTGTGTGAAGCTAAATTATATAGATTGAGAATGTAAACAACGCTCTTAGGTTCCTGCGTTCGTTGCAAGAGCTGGCTGCGGTGGCGTCTAGTAGCTAAGTTCTGAACTAGTAGTCGTTGACGGTGGCGTTTGGCGGCAAAAGTAGGAACTATTTGAAAAATTCAAAAGTCTGCAGTCCTTACTTGAATTTAAAAAAACAGATAACACACATTAATACAGTCATCACAATTAACACAGGTTATCAGACAGATTCTACACACACCCAAAGTACACGGGGCTACATGACCGCGTTGTTGCACCCCCTAAACTTAAGAACCAACCAACCGAAAACTAGTAATGGTATCATGCATTAGAGGAATACTTAAAGCAGTAGGGGATCGACAGGCGAATGATTGAAGACAGTGGAGAATTCAGAAACAACATTAAGAATACAAAATTTCAAGTAAATGAAAAGAAGACGGGAACATTGTGAACAAAACAACGGAAACAGGAACACAGTTAAAGGATGAAGAGATTTTGGGAAGAGAAGGAAGCTTTTAGTTTTCCAATCGTGCGATCATGAGCCACAGGACCTCCTTTTTACGTGGAATCTGGACATGGCATTTCACATCGAAAATATCACATGCATTGACCGAGAATCGAGCCCGGTCCACCTTGGTGAGAGGCTAACAGCTTGACCGATGCGCCACCACGCCCCCGACTTTTGGAAGAGAAGAGGAAGAAGGGAGAGAAGTTAAAATTGGGTCATCATGAGATATTAGTTCAAACACTGTCTAGGCTATAAGGGCAAATGTTATATAATAATAAATAGTTTAATTATGACCAAGGTCATCTCAGAGCCGAGAAACTGTGTCTGTAGTGCGAGCTAACACTCCATCTCCACTTTCTCCAGATGTTTAAAATGAGGGAGTCGTAGAGTTTGTGAGAGCCCCCGAGAAACCACCTGTAATATGATTTTCAGAAGTTGGTAAAGTTATTTGGAAAGTATGTCGGGTGGATTTACATTATTGCTCAGTATTATTAATGACTCAGACGTCTGGATTTAAGATTAAAGGATATTGTTGAGTGGCAATCGATTGAACAGGACAGAAGGCTTCAAAAAGAGTTGATAGTATAGCTGAACTGACTGTATTTCATCTGCCGTGGCATAATGCTGTAAATCATTGGTAAAAACAAATTAATTTCACTCATAAATCCTTCTTCACCTGTTGTTCTCATGGACATGGAGTTGCTGGGAAATTTCCACTGGATCATGATGGAATTCAAGGTAACATTGCTAAGGTAATTGCGAAATAATTATCTGGAGAGTTATTCTGCTGGGATATCTATCTGAGACAAGCTATATTACCCGGCGTTGCCCGGGAGATGTATTTACATGTTATAGAAAGATACACGCCAATATATTACGCAAGGTATATTCACTTTGCCCCTAAGTGAGTTTAAAACATAGTTCTCCAGGGCTCTGAAGTTGATCAAGTGCAATATTAACTCACTGTAAATCTAGGCGAAAGGTACTGTGGAGTACAATAACGTAGTAGAGAATGCATCAATAACAAAAAAGGGCTGTATATGCACATTTCTCAAGGACCTAGTCTCACAATACAGTAATTTCCTGATACACTTTATTTTTGTTGTAATGGGTGTAATTTAGACGTTCTGTTGACATAGTCCTGTTTCATTTTTAAATTGTTGCATCTACCTTTTTGAAAGGAAACAATATTTAAATTATATTTGGAATATAAAGTCATCATTCTGGAGTCATATATACATACGATTTTTAACCCCGCGCAAATGGTGTGATTAATGAGAAATGGCTTATACATGTACATAAGGCAGTGTGTAGGCTACTATAGCTGCATATTAGGGAATAGTATTGCTGTATTTACATGCCTATTATCTCATATTGGGTGGCTTTGGTGGCGTATTTGGTAGCATGCTGAGCTTCTATGCCCAAGGTCGCTGGTTCAAACCCGGCCGAAGTCATAGGAGTTTTGAAGAGCGTTAAAAATCCCTCAGTATGCCTTCCTTCGGAGGGGAAGTAAAGCCGGTGGTCCCATGTCATAGGACATCGATTTATGTGATGTAAAAGAACCTTCCACTAACTACACTCGTGTTAAAGTAAAATTTGTAGGTTAAATTTGATTAACGCTGTTAAGTTTCAACGATCACTGTCAGGTTCTGGTTGCGGTAGTATCTAATAGCCAAGTTTGTAGCTAGGTGTCGTCGACGGTAGCATTTGGTAGCAAAGGTACGAACTACTTAAAACTGACCGTCTGCAGTCCTTACCTGAATTACATATAACACACAATAATAGAGCCATCACAATTAACACCGGTTATCAGGCAGATTCTACACACATCCAAAGTACACGGGGCTGCATGACCGCGTTGTCGTAGCCCCTAAACAGAGGAACCAACTAACCTATCTCACCTAGTTAAAGTAAATGCAGCAACGTATAATCCCAGTATAATGTCACATAAGATGCATTGATTGAGAACACATTGGGCTTCTTTAGCCCCTAAATTATTTCGTAAGATATGTCAAAAGCTTGAAATGGCAGACTTGGAATAGCAATACTTCACCAGTCCGTGTATAATTAATGAAGCGCCTGTATGCTTAAAGATCCATAAGCCTTTTCTAATCAAAGCGGCTTCAAGTAACGCGACGTGGTGGAAAGTACAACTCTTGGTAAAGAGGTTAGCTCAAAGTATATGGTGTCTAAAAAGAAACCAATGGAAAAAACAAATACAATTATAAAAGTGACTGAGATGAAAAATATATTAAAATCATTATGCAATTCTAATTTAAATGACATTGAATGAATATAAATTTAATAAATACGATAACTTACTAAAGGTTAAGACAACGTTTCATTTAGAAAATGATTTGTCCATTGTTTAAAATTGTGTGGGTGCAGCAAAGTCCAAAAACTCAAATAGACGGAAGTAAGAAGTGAAATAACGTCAGTGCTAGTTCTGGAAAAAGACGTAAATACGTTTGGAGCGCTACTGTGAAAAGATCCTGTACGCGTCTGAGTGTGAATGGGCAGGCATTTTAAAGCAACCAGGATGGATGCGATCCAGCTGGCAGTGAAAATGCTTCGGCGATCACAGTCGGTTGTTGCTGCAACCTATCTTGTCTTGTGTTATTAAATGGACAGGCAGTTTAAAGCAGCTTGGAGGGATGTGATCTAACTGGCAGTGGGTGTAGCATGGCCTCTTACCGAGATAGATGGATTCTTGGTGGTCCCGTCTTGAGCTATTGTTGCCATGGAGATGCCGGCCTTGCCATTACTTTATCAGTTTACTAGCAGTAGTGCCCGGCTTCGCCCGGTGGATCCATTTGTTTGTGTTGTGTTTGAGTCTTCAGTCTTTTGACTGGTTTGATGCAGCTCTCCATGCCTCCCTGTCCTGAGCTAATCGTTTCATCTCTACATAGCTCCGACACCCTACATCCGAGGCAATCTGTTTAACATATTCTAACCTTGGTCTACCCCTACAGTTTTTGTCCTCGACACTTCCTTCCATAACTAAGCTTGCTATTCCTGGGTGTCTTAGTATGTGTCCTACCTACCTATCTCTTCTCATCATTAACAGTCGCCAGAAACATCTCTTCTCTCCCACTCGTCTTAATACCTCTTTGTTTGTAACCCTATCTACCCATCTGATCTTCATCATTCTCCTGTAACACCACATTTCAAACGCTTCAATTCTCCTCTTTTCTGCTGCACCAATAGTCCAAGTTTCACTTCCATAGAGCGCCACGCACCAGACAAAGGCTTTCAAAAATGACTTCCTAATACCTAAATCTATATTCGATGTCAGCAGATTCCCTTTTTGTAGAAATGCTTTCTTTGCCTGAGCCAACCTACTTTTTATATCCTCTTTGCTTCGTCCATCACTGGTTATTCTGCTTCCTAAGTAACAGAAGTCTCCTACTTCCTTCAGCTTTTCACCTGCCAATTTGATCTCCATAGAGGTTTCTGATTTATTTCGGCTGCATTCCAGTATTTTTGTTTTACATTTATTAATTTTCATCATGAATTCTTTCCGTAAGACGGAGTCCATACCATTCAAAAACTCATTCAAATCCTCAGGCTTGTTGGCCAAGATGACGATCTCATCAGCAAATCTCAGAGTTGAAATTATTTCTCCTTGAATCTTCACTCCCACTTTAAATTTTTCTCTAATTTCCTTCATTGCTTGTTCAATGTAAAGATTGAAAAGTATGGGTGATAAGTTGCAGCCTTGCCTTACACCTTTCTGAATACCAGCTTCTCTCTCATGTCCTTCAACTCGAATGATTGCTGTCTGGTTTCTGTACAGATTGTATATCACTCTCCTATCCCTGTACTTTATTCCAATCGATTTCAAAATGTCAAAAAATTTAGTCCAATCAACATTATCAAAAGCCTTTTCTAAGTCTACAAAAGCCATTAACGTTCTCTTATCTTTCCTTATTCTACCTTCCAAAATCAGCCTAAGACTTAGTACAGCTTCCCTTGTTCCTACATTTCTCCTGAAACCAAACTGGTCTTCACCCAACTCCGTTTCTATCTGGCTTTCAATCCTCTTGTAAATTATTCTAGACAGGATCATTGAAGCATGAGTAATCAAACTGATTGTACGGTAATCTTCACATCTGTCAGCTCCCACTTTCTTTGGTATAGGGATGATTACATTCTTCTTGAAATCAGGGGGTACCTCACCTGTCTCATAAATCCTACACACCAAGTGAAATAACCTGATCAGACCTTCATCTCCTATGCAGCGTAGCAACTCAATCGGTATATCATCTATGCCTGGTGCTTTGTTCCTGCTTATGTCTTCCAAAGCTCTATCAAATTCTGATGAAAATGAAAATCCACAGCCTGCTTCCAGTCTCCGACCGGGTCAGGAATGGAATGAATGAAGCCCCCATCTAGCGGCGAGGATATGGACTGTGCCGGCTGCCGAGGCCTGACGCACTCCTCTCGGGCAATGATTAAATGAATGACAGATGAAATGAAATGATAGTGGAGAGTGTTGCTGGAATGAAATTTTGACAGGGAAAACCGGAGTACCCGGAGAAAAACCTGTCTGCCTCCGTTTTGTCCAGCACAGATCTCACATGGAGTGACCGGGATTTGAACCACGGACCCAGCGGTGAGAGGCCGGCGTGCTGCCGCCTAAGCCACGGAGGCTTTATCAAATTCTGATCTCAATATTAAATCTCCTTTCGCATCCTCATCAATTTCCTCCTCCCTCTCCATTACATGATTCTCAATCTCCATTCCCTTATACAAACTCTCAATGTAATCTTTCCATCTCTCAACCTTTTCTTCCCTATCTGTTAGAGGCTTTCCATTTGTGTCCTTAATATTACAGCACTTAGTCTTCTTTTCCCCAAAAGTATTCTTAATCCTTCGATAAGCTGTGTCTACTTTTCCTAATTGCAGACAATTTTCTATAACTGCACATTTCTCTTTCAACCATTCTTCTTTCGCTTCCTTGTACTTCTTGTTAATCTCATTTCTCTGACGTCTGTATTCTGCTTTCCCCTTTTCATCTCTTACATTCTTGTGTTTCTGCCTTTCATCCATTATTTCTAGTATATCCTGAGTGATCCACGGGTTTTTACCTATTCTTTCTTTCCTACCAATGTTTTCTTTTGCGGATTTTATTATTTCATTCTTCAAAAGTGCCCATTCGTCTGCAATTGAAGTTTGTTTAGGGTTTTTCATTAGTCCTTCCTTTATACTCTTCTTGAATCTTTCGTGTACTCCTTCACTTTCAGTCTGTCTAACGCCCACCTTTTTGGCTTTTGACTTTTCTTCAGTTTCTTCAACTTTAATCTGCATTTCATAACAACCGGATTGTGGGCAGAGTTTATGTCAGCACCAGGATATGTTTTACAATCCAAAATCTGGTTTCGAAACCTCTGCTTGACCATAAGGAAGTCGATTTGGTAACGCCCTGTATCTCCTGGTCTCATCCATGTGTATATTTTTCTATTGTGGTTATTGAATAATGTGTTAGCTATGACCAATTCATGCTCGGTGCAGAATTCTACCAGCCTGCTTCCTCGATCATTCCTTTCACCTAATCCGAAATCTCCTACTATCTTCCCTTCTCTCCCTTTTCCTACCACAGCATTCTAATCTCCCATTACTATAACATTTTCATCACCCTTGAATACCGGTACTACTACACAACTAGCAAATGATATTTAAACTAACAGAAAGAAAAAATATAGCTTTTTGTGATGGTCGTGGTAGTGGGGGTGATAAGTAGAACAGTATAATGGACGTAACATTCAGTACATTTTTCCGTAATGATACTGATAATAATGAATAGGGAAACTGCTATTTACTAAGTACTGTACTGACATATGTAATTTACAAACGAATTGAAAAATATGATTAGAAAGAGGAGTAAATGAAATAAGAGAATCGGTCTAGGGCCTATATCTAATTGGCTGTTAGGAATATAGAGACCAATAGTTTCGTCTTTTGTCGCATAGCGCCGTAGGAAAATAATCAGAGCACTTTGCTGTCCCAAGCCCCTAAGGCAGCAATAGTGTCATTTATCGGCACATAGCGCTCAAGGATAAGGATCGGAATAAACGAAAGTAAATTTGAAAGCACCATCGCTTATTGCAGCTGATAACCTCAATGTACTGCAACAACACCATCGCACTTATACAGAGGCATAATATTCATAATGACAACTGTTTTAAAGAGCCTAAGAAATCTTTTTGCACTAATTATTCCTCGTAACTACAATTTATAAGCAGCGCAATTCTGCACCAGAACACTGGTAGGGGCGACGTGATGCAGCCCGAATTACCAGCCAACTTATTAAAATATTCTTAGAGGTACACTACTACGAACTTTTCTAGGGCCTAAGAACGTGGTTTTCAAGTTCATTTTGTCTATTTTCTAAATATAGGGAATGGAGAGGGTTTTACAAACTATCAAGTGGACAGTGGTACTAGCAGGATTTCAAAGGGTAAGTATGTACAATTTGGTGAAATTAAGTGAAACGGTGTAGATTTGTGCAGGGAATGGATTGGTCTGTCCAAAAATTAAAGTGGACATTGTTACCCGCGCTGTTCCAAAGGGTAAGTATACACATTTTGGTTCAAATCGGTGAAACGGTGTAGATTTGTGCCAAAGGGCATAAATGCAGGTAATGGAGTGGTGTGTCCGAAATTTCATGTAGTGTTACTCGCAGGGTTTCAAAGGGTAATTATACAAATTTTGGTTCAGATCGGTGAAATGGTGTAGATTTGTGCCAAAGGGCCTAAATGCAGAGAATGGAGTGGTACTGTATGTCCGAAATTTCATGAGGACAGTGTTAGTCTACTCTCAGGGTCCCAAAGTGCAGATATACAAATGTTGCTTGATATCGGTGAAACGGTATAGTTTTGTGCCAAAGGGCCTAAATGCAAGGATTGGAGTGGTCTGTCCGAATTTTAAAGTAGGCAATGTTACCTGTTGGGTTCCAAACGGTAAGTATACAAATTTTGGTTCAGATCGGTGGAACTGTGTAGATTTGCGCCAAAGGGCCAAAATGCAGGGAATGGAGTGGTCTGTCCGAAATTTCATGTAGACAGTGTTACTCGCAATGTTCCAAAGGGTAAGTATGTAAAATTTGGTTCAGTTCGGTGAAACGGTGTAGATTTGTGCCAAAGGGCCTAAATGCATGGAATGGAGGGTTCCGTCCGAAATTGCATGTAGACAGTGTTACTCGCATGGTTCCAAAGGGTAATTATACAAATTTTGGTTCAGATCGGTGAAACGGTGTACATTTGTGCCAAAGGGCCTACATGCAGAGAATGGAGTGGTCTGTCCGAAATTTCATGTAGACCGTGTTACTTTCAGGGTCCCAAAGGGTAGGTATACAAATGTTAGTTGATATCGGTGAAACGGTGTAGATTTGAGACAAAGGACCTAAATGCATGGAATGGAGGGTTCCGTCCGAAATTGCATGTAGACAGTGTTACTCGCATGGTTCCAAAGGGTAATTATACAAATTTTGGTTCAGATCGGTGAAACGGTGTACATTTGTGCCAAAGGGCCTACATGCAGAGAATGGAGTGGTCTGTCCGAAATTTCATGTAGACCGTGTTACTTTCAGGGTCCCAAGGGTAGGTATACAAACGTTAGTTGATATCGGTGAAACGGTGTAGATTTGAGACAAAGGGCCTAAATGCAGGGAATGGAGTGGTCTGTCCGAAATTTAAAGTAGTCAGTGTTACCCGCAGGGTATACGAATGCATAGAGAATATTACAGATCAATAAATCCTTGAGCTACACTGAGAAATGGCTTCAAATACCATATCCTATCTCCAATCTACACATGCTAGTGCAACAAACACAATAGCGCAGGTTATCACAAAAATTCTACACACATCCATGTACACGGGGCAACATGACCACGATGTAAAGTCCGGCAAATGAAATAACAACTGTCTACACATGAATACTGCAAAATGGAGATAGGAGAATGTAGGAATGTTTGCCACTATTTCTCTGACAGGATAGCATTACATCGGTCAGTTTTCCCGTGTCATTGAGCAAATTTTACCGGACTATCATGATACATTCATTTATTTGCAATGGGGGGGGGGGGGTGTCCCCCGGTGGCAAATTGTATATACATAACAAATAAATAATTATACATAACAATTCAATAACAATTATACAGCAATTAAACTGGAGTATTTACACAAATAGTCAGTCTTTTCTTAAACACACCTATATGTTTGGGAAAAGGCTCTAAGACTGCGGCAGGTAGAGAGTTCCAGAGTAAATCGTTGTTGCCTAGTGAAAACCTGTCCATCAATGGTGCGGCGTTGACTATCATGATATAGTGCTAGTCGTTGTCGCCTAGCGACAATATGTCCGTCAAGTTATTAAATCGGTGAAACGGTGTAAATTTGTGCAAAAGGGCCTAAATGCACGGAATGGAGTGGTCTTTCCGAAATTTAATGTGGACAGTGTTACCCGCTGGGTTCCAAAGGGTAAGTATACAAAATTTGGTTTAGATCGGTGAAACGGTGTAGATTTGTATAAATAACAGAAAAACAAACCAACATTGAGTTATATATATAGATTTTCTGACTTAATTAGTCTTTGCTCGAGTGCAAAAAGGCCGAAATCAGAAGAAAGAGAAAGAATATCGAAAATTCATGTAGCCAGCCGTTCCTTCTTGGTCCTAAACTATGTGAATGCAAAATTAGGTTGAGATTGGTGGAACGGTGTAGATTTGTATACGGAACAAATATACTGTACCCTTGCGTCATCATATGGAACATGTGTTCGTATCGCAGCTAGTCCACGGTCTTTCGAGACCTGGGGCGTTCAACCCACTATACGACCACATGTTCAGGATTTGAGTCTGTCAGGTAACTACTCTACTTGAAAGAAACAACAAATTCCAAAATATATTATTTAATGGTATTAATTCACGGCAAAAACACAACACAAAACACAAAAAATTTACAATTACTTCCCACAACAAAGATCAAAATTATATGTGAGTCTCTTCTCCTATCGTTTGGTGCTCCACCGCACCCATATCTACCCTAGATATCCTAACGTTGATACGCTTCGACCTTTACGAGTGTTCATAGTGACTTTCACTTGGCACAATTTAACATGAATTTGCATATCACAACACAACAAACACAAATTACAATTATATAATATTTATGTGCAATTATTAAATATTTATCCGTTTTGAAACGGAACATTTACCTTGAATAACATTGATTTCATTAGCGTATGCCTTGCTTAACACGTGTTGCTTTTCCGCGCACATCGTCTTCTTTTCCCTTAAATTTCAAACGCTGAATTTCAAACTTTTCCCTCCAAAATACACATAGTTATTGTATTTTTAGCTTCACCATACAACAATCTTCTGGTTCTGGTCATATCATCATTATCATTACAAACGTGTCATATCATTAAATTGCGCTACCCGTCTGAAGAAATTAGCATAAACTGGGTAATTACTCTTTACAAAAATGCATCTGTTTATTTGGTGCAGTTAAGTTGTCCTCAGACAATAACTTGGCCAAATCTTATCCGATTACTCCAATCCAACATTCTATATGCATGGAAACAGTGCATATAATTCATTTGATACCATAATATCAAGAATATTTCAATTACCTTTCGAGATATCGAGGTTCTTCAGTGTACCACTACAATCTTTTAAAAAAAAAGGGATCTGGTCAAATTGACTCTCCTCGGTGTGAACAAAAGATTTGTCACGGACCGCCCTCTTCAAGATGACTACCGGGTCTGTGGTCTCCACATGCCATCCTGACCGACACCCTGAAAATAAACTTGGCCATGTGCTCACTCAATGGTGCAGCTCTGCCAGAGGTACCTGATTGGATTGTGTAATTACGAATTGAGTCGATCTAAGTATTTAATACCTACACTTAGGGTATTTAATGGGCTCATTTCGGCTCCTAATTAGTATTCACAGCGAGGGATGGATCACGAATAGTTTCGCCGTTCTGTGGACGTAGTCAGTGGCTCTGTGCGCGTCCCAGCTGAGTTTCAAACTGTTATCTCACTGTACGGGTACGAATATATCTAGAGGAAATCAACTGTTTCCTGCTCGAAGAACCTTGTCTTACCTCTATGGGTAGATCAATTATTATACTGGCGTACCTAGGGTGTCTAATCGTTTTCCCTGGCAGCGAAGACTCTGCTAACAGTGGGATACAGACAGCCTCTGCCCCAACTCTTTTGCGAATACATATGTAAGCTCTGAGGCGATACCACTTCGTAAATTCGAAGATTGGCCTACTGGATTCGTCAACGTGCGAACTATTCTTGGATGGTCCCTGCAATTATTGACGCAAATCTCTTGATTCTACGTTACTTGCTCGCTGGTAGCGGCTAAAACAACATTTCTTTCAGATGACTCAATTCATAAAGCACTCCTGTCCTCCATACATTTTCTTATAAGCCAAGGTTTTACGTAGCTCCAAAACAAGTATTAATTTACTGGCACTTACATTGACTACCTTAATGGCTCTCAAATATAACCATGTAGCATTTAACATTATATAACATTTATCTAACATTTCAATGACACTGAAACACTCTCTTTATCTCGCTATTTTATCTGTCTTTCTCACATTTCACAATAACACAGTACTCTTTCAATGGATATGACAAACTTTGCACGTTCTATAGGCATCAATATGCCGATTTATATATTTATTATTGACACTGACCTCAGATTATTATTATTATTATTATTATTAGTTAACGTTACCGTTACTTTCATCAACGTCTTACGCCTAAATGGTCGTAAGCTTATCATCCTCAAAGCCATATATTTATAACAAGATGTTCAGGAAAGAACATATAGCCTACTTTCTCCTAAATGCATGGGTATTGTTATAACTCTTTGTCCTTTTCAAGGAGTATGATTGAATGTTGGTTGTAGTAGCTTGTTGAAATACAACGTGCTATAGGGATATTAAACATGAATATGAGGTGCCCTTTGCTAGTGCTACCTCTGTACCAAATTTCGTTCAATTCGGTTTCACCGTGTTTGAATTGATAGGGGGAATCGATTTGCACACATACTTGGCCACCATCTGCAAACTATTGGGCTGATGTTCTTGCAGTTTGGTCAGAATATGTTTCCCACTTAAAGATATGGTGTTGCAAAATTTGGTAGAGACTAGATTATTAGGTTGGTCGTAATTACATTTTAGCTTTTAACATTTTTGTGGCCGCGATTACGTTTCCGTCAACATAGCGGTGATATAAAACATGACACTGAGGTGCCCTTTGCTAGTGCTACCTCTGTACAAAATTTCGTACCATTCGGTTTCACCGTGTTCGAATTGATAAGGGGAATCGATTTTCACACAAAGATGGCCGCCATCCGCAAAATATTAGGCTAATGACCTATTAGTTTGGTCAAAGGATGCTCCCTCCATAAAGGTATGGTGTTGCTAAATTTGCTAGAGATCGGATGATTAGGCTAATCGTAATTTGATTTAAGCTTTGAACATTTGTGTGGCCGCCATTACGTTTCCGTCAAGATGGCAGCGATATAAAACATGACACTGAGGTGCCCTTTCCTAGTGCTACCTCTGCACCAAATTTCGTTCATTCGGTTCCACCGTGTTCGAATTAATAGGGGGAATCAATTTTGACATAAAGATGGCCGCCATCCGCAAACTATTAGGCTAATGACCTATTAGATTGGTCAAAGGATGCTCCCTCCACAAAGGTATGTTGTTGCAAAATTTGGTAGAGATCGGATGATGAGGTTAATCGTAATTTGATTTAAGCTTTGAACATTCGTGTGGCCGCCATTACGTTTCAGTCAAGATGGTGGCGATATAAAACATGACACTGAGTTGCCCTTTGCTAGTGCTACCTCTGTACCAAATTTCGTTCATTCGGTTCCACCGTGTTCGAATTAATAGGGGGAATCAATTTTGACATAAAGATGGCCGCCATCCGCAATCTATTAGGCTAATGACCTATTAGATTGGTCAAAGGATGCTCCCTCCACAAAGGTATGTTGTTGCAAAATTTGGTAGAGATCGGATGATGAGGTTAATCGTAATTTGATTTAAGCTTTGAACATTCGTGTGGCCGCCATTACGTTTCAGTCAAGATGGCGGCGATATAAAACATGACACTGATTTGCCCTTTGCTAGTACTACCTCTGTACCAAATTTCGTTCCATTCGGTTCCACCGTGTTCGAATGAATAGGGGGAATACATTTTGACATAAAGATGGCCGCCATCCGCAAACTATTAGGCTAATAACCTATTAGATTGGTCAAAGGATGCTCCCTCCATAAAGGTATGTTGTTGCAAAGTATGGTAGAGATCGGATGGTTATGTTAGTCGTAATTTAACTTAAGCTTTGAACATTTGTGTGGCCGCCATTACGTTTCTGTCAATATGGCGGCGATATAAAACATGACACTGAGATGCCCTTTGCTAGTGCTACCTCTGTACCAAATTTCGTTCCATTCGGTTTCACCGTGTTTGAATTAATAGGGGGAATTGATTTTCACACAAAGATGGCCGCCATCCGCAAACTATTTGGTTAATTACCTATTCGTTTGGTCAAAGGATGCTTCCTCTATAAAGGTATGTTGTTGCAAAATTTGGTAGAGATCGGATGATTAGGTTAATCGTAATTTGATTTAAGCTTTGAACATTTGTGTGGCCGCCATTACGTTTCCGTCAAGATGGCGGCGATATAAAACATGACACTGAGGTGCCTTTTGTTAGTACTACCTCTGTACCAAATTTCGTTCCATTCGGTTGCACCGTGTTCGAATTAATAGGGGGAATCGGTTTTCACACAAAGATGGCCGCTATCCACAAACTATTACGCTGATGACCTATTAGTTTGGTCAAAGGATGCTACCCCCATAAAGGTATGTTGTTGCAAAATTTGGTAGAGATCGGATGATTAGGTTAGTCGTAATTTGATTTAGGCTTTGAACATTTGTGTGGCCGCCATTACGTTTCCGTCAAGATGGCGGCGATATAAAACATGACACTGAGGTGTCCTTTGCTAGTGCTACCTTTGTACCAAATTTCGATCAATTCGCATTCACCGTGTTCGAATTGATAGGGGGACACACACATTCAGAGTACACACTCACACACACACACACACACACACACAGAGACTCACACACACACATACACACACACAGACAGACACACTTTTTTCGCCCTGTTTTGATCTCATAAGTCTACTTTCATTTTTTGCAAAAATCGAAAGTAGGCTAAAAATATGAGGGATGTGAGCTCATATACAAATGACTGCTAATTCTTAATATTTGAGGAAATGATTTGCTGTATGGTGAGCTATTAAATCATATTAACATATTTGGATGGTACTCACTTTCATTTTTGCTGGGTTTGTCCAACATGACAGCAACTCCCCCACCATTTTTGCTTACTTCTAAGCCATCATGACACTTTTCATACGAAACATTGAATATGGTTTGCACATCTTAATTATATCTTGCAATACCGGCATTTTACACTTTTTAACACCACACATTCTTTTAACATACAAATATAAACACTTTTAATGATCACTTTTAAAAGAACTTTGCACATAATTTACACAGGGAGCCTTGCTTGGCTTTCCACTATTGCCTGACATCAGAGATGCGACGCAGCCAATGTCTGACAACCGCCTGTCTCCTCCGAAAGTCTATCTCGCGTATGTGTGCTCATCTCTCGTCTCCTACAGCTTCTATCTTCTATCTTGCAATATTGCTCAATCATAAATCACAAATACTTGTGATGCCTTCCAGGTTCCCGTAATCTGTAGTATGCGTTACAATTATATGTGTTATTTTAAATATCGTAACACTCCCTGTGGATAAGTTCCTTGTCTATAAAAATCAAACTGAAATATCTTTACGCTGTACTGATTATTAGTCGCGTAACTGCCTGCTTACACGTCTGCTGTAGACTGGTTCTAATATTAATGCAGAATTACTTGTATTATCCTGCAAGATGCGCCTTTCATTGTTCGTCACAAAGATACTGAACGTAGCTACTTATAAATTTCGCGCACTTTTCCCGCGTGGTCGAGCAGCATGTCATTCCTCGAGTTGAGTCAAGACGAACTGACTGCCTCCTCCTTCATCTCCCATATGAAGGTTTCTGACGAGAAGTAGTCCACTTGAATTTCAGGAGCGGCTCTCTTCTTAAATAACGCGTTTTATGACAAGGTGAAGCGTGATTCTTGCTCGTCTATTCATGGAGGTTCCATATTCACTTGCGTGCTGACAATTCCTTCGTTCAATTAATTAAAATTAATTGCTTTCCTCCATGGCGTTATGACGCTACCTCGAGGGAATCCCCTCCTGCTTCGAGACTTATCCGTGACCCCGCGCAATACGTGTGTGAATATACACATAAACACATACAGGCTTTAATTTAGGTGTGCAAATACTCCTAAATTACTGCTCTTCGAATAGAAGTCTCTGGATGTAAGTCTCATCCCATTTGAATGCTTCATTTGGCAGGAATTAATTAATTTGTCGTGATGACTCTCCCCTCTCTACTGTTCTGTGTTGTCCAGTGGGGATTTTCTTCGTCGTTAATCACGGCCTCCTCACCCCACTGTCGCCGAGAAATAGCGCCCTGGCGTCACGTCTGCACCGCCCACTTTCAACTCCGCTTTGTCAAATGTCAAGTTGGCTCTTTCCTGTAGCTTTCGCTAACATATTCGTATTCTGCCTTGCATTTTTACACAATATTCCAACTTGTATTGCTTAAAATTCCCGTTCTGGACGTGGAAATAAGCTATTATTATATATACTGTCATTATCTCATTGTTCATCGGGTTCACTGTGGCTGTTCCCCTTCAGAGATCAATGGTTCGATTCTTAGAAAAATCATAGACCTGATCTTTCCTTTATAAAGACCCCGGTTCGATGCCAGTCAGCCGTGTTCAATTGGGCACAATACATATATACATAAATACATACATGCATACAAACATACATACATACATACATACATACATACATACATACATACATACATACATGCAGACTTTCTCTTTTATATATTAGATAATAATATTAACAAAACAGGTTTAAGACTTTCTGTAGAAAAAAAATGACATATATCAAAAATGCTCCAGAAATCCTAGTAACAGAAATTGGTCAAATAAAGAGGGTGAGGAGGTTCAAATATTTGGGGGAAATTATTCAAGCAAATGGTTTGGAAAAATCTGCTGTAGAAGAAAGAATACGAAAGATGGAAAGGGCGTATGACATAACTAGGAATACCTATAACAAAAAGTGTTTGTCTACAGATCTTAAAATACAGCACTGCGACTCCGTAGTAAAACCGGAATGACTTTATGCGAGTGAATGTCTCGTACTGTAACTACACATTGGATAAATCAGAAGAAGTAGAAACAAGAATTACACGCAAAATACTCGGTCCTTTAAAAACTGAAGAATTTCGGAAATTAAGAAGTAACGATGAAATACTGTAGCCTATATCTAACAAGAAGTTCCGTTAAGAACTATACAGCCTACTTTTCATGCCAATGATTATTCTACAGAATATGAACCTATCTAGAATAATGACGAAATTAAGTTGCTAATATCGAAATTTCCAATTAGTTCGAAATACTGTATACCTGGCATAATGTATCCTAATAGAGCACTACAGTTGGCAGCCCTGATGACTGAATATATTCTTAGTTCCATCTCTTAAGGTACAAAATACAAAATTTGGTTGAAGTCCAATGAATCGCATGGTCGTTACATGCAGTTAAACATTGGATCTAACAGCGCGCGTAAAATCATGTTGGCAACAATGTCATGCATGTATTGGTCAGAAATAATCTGAAATAATATGATCTATTGTTGTGCCAATTTTGAATGAAATCCATTAGTTAGTATAGAAGTTACATGCATTTTAAAATTGGACCTATCAGCAGGCTTAGAATCATGTTGGCAGCACTGACGTATATTAGTTACTCCAAATTCGTCTAGAATGCCAGGTACTATACGTGTGCAAATTTTAGAGCTATTGGCTTGCATACTTTCTGATATATTGATATTAGGGTAACAAAAATAGGGACATCACATATTAACAGTTGGCAGCCCTGGTTGCTCCTTAGAATACGCATAGTTATATCTGTTATGGTACACATAACACATACGAAATTTGGTTGAAATCCAAATGATAGTATGGAAGTTGCATGTATTTAAAGTTGGACCTGTCAGCAGGCTTAGAATCATGTTGGTAGCACTGACGTATATAAGTTACTCCAAATTAATATAGAATGTCAGGTACTATACGTGTGCATAGTTTAAAGCTGTCGGCTTGCATACTTTCTGATATATTGGTATTTGGATAAAATAAATTAGGAGCATTTATTAACAGTTGGCAGCCCTGGTAGGTCTTAAGAATACGCTCAGTCATATCTGGTTATGTACACATACAACATACGAAATTTGGTTGAATTCCAATTGATAGTGTAGAAGTTATATGCATTTAAAAATTGGACTTATCAGGAGGCTTATAATCATTTTGGCAACACTGCCATGTTTGGTCTCCTGGAAATTAAACTGAAATATTATGATCTGTACGTGTGCCAATTTTGAAATAGCACCCATTCATACTTTCCAAGATATCCAACATGGAGCTCAAATTTCAATTGCGATTTTTCAGCAGTTGGTAGCACTGACATCATTTTCAAATATGGCCGTGAGATACTCAGGTGTAGATCTTTACTCCTACCAAATTTTGTTTCGATTGCTGCAGCCGTTTAGGAGTTGATAGGGGGGGACACACACACAGCCAGACAGACAGACAGAAGGACAGACAGACAGACAGACAGACAGACAGACAGACAGACAGACAGACACACATTTGCCCGATCTCATAAGTCTACTTTTTCCTCATTTTTGCAAAATGTGAAAAGTAGGCTAAAAATAGAAAACATATCAGAAATAATACAGAAGAGGAGATAGCTATTTTTTTGGACATTTGTACAGGATGGATGACAGTGGGTTAACCAAGCAGATCTTTACATTCCTGTGGAACAAGAAGTCAACAACTACCTGAGTACAAGAAGTCAAAAAAGGTTTTGTAAAGAAACAATATCAGAGAAGAAGATACACCGCAGAAAGATATTTTAGGCAAAAAGTGCTAAAAATGGAAGGATTCCAAGGGAGGAAGGGAAAGAACCGGCTCTAAATGGTAGGAGACAAGGAAGAGGAAACATAGTGAGATGATGAAGGAATATTGGAGGAAGAAGAAGGAACAGCAGAGTACAAAGCATTGAAATTGGGTCGTGCTCACTAGACGACCGAAACGAAATTAATAATAATAATAACAATAACTTAGTGAAATAAAAATAGACCTTATTGGCATTGCAGAGGAAATTATACAAGATCGACTCCAGTGCGTATTATTAATCAACAAACATCATTTTTAGCCTATTTTCAATTTTGAAAAAATAGGCTTATGAGATCACCTTTTGTCCGTGTGTGTGTGCGTGTGTGTGTGTGTGTGTGTGTGATTCGTGTGTATGTCCCCCCCTAATAAAATCTAAACGGCAGGAGCGATTTCAATGAAACTCGGAAAGTTTATAGCACTATTCCCGGCGACCTCGACCGTGCCCTTCAAATTTTGTTACGACTCACCAATCCAACATGGCGGCTGTGCGAAATATTTCACCAGCATTCAATATCTCCGAATCTATTACCGATATTACCCTGACATTTCCTATGGTGATAGAGAGAACTACTCTAAGTTCACTTATGTGACTTTTGAAAACCTGGTAACTACAAAACGAACATGGTGGCCATGCGAATTTGCGACTTTTAAATAGACGTTTCTCGCGATTTGACCAACCAAACGCAATGAAACTTGGTACAGTATATGTTTATATACATTGTAATGCACCGACATCTAACTTCGTTCAATTGTTTACATAATCACAAGATGGCGGATGTGCGAAGTATTTCACCGGCATTCTATATCTCTGAAACTATTAGCGATATCTCCCTAAAATTTTGTACTGAGATAAAGGGCACTACTGGAAGTCCATCTATAAGATTTTCAAAAACCGGTTAACTACAAAACGAACATGGCGGCCAAGCGAATTTGAACATTTTAAATAGACCTTTCTCGCGATTTAATGTTCCAAGCGCACTGAAACCTGGTACAGGAAATATTTATACACATTGTAATCCACTGGTATCTAATTTAGTTCAATTGTTTACATAACCTCAAGATGGCGGCAGTGCGAATTTTAAAATTAAGTTTTTATTTCTTGTGATGTAGTCATGCGATCGAAGTGAAAGTTTGAATAATGAACCTACGCAATAATTTTCCTTTAAAGGTACATGACTCTATGGCCTATACATTTAACAATCCAACATGGCGACCATCCGAAATATTTAGACGATACTGAATATCTACGAATCTATTTTAGCAATCAAACTGCATTTTTTAATGTTCATAGGGGCTATGAACTTAAGTTCACCTATAGGACTTTAAATAACCTGGTGATCACATATCCAACATGGCGGAGACGCGAATTATAAATATTCACATGGACGTTTCTCGCAATTTAACCATCCGCGTGCAGTGAAACTTGGTACAGTAAATCTTTATCCGAATGTTAATCCACTGGCATCTAATTTATTTCAATTGTTTCCATAACCTCAAGATGGCAGCTGTGAAAAATTTTTAAATCTCCTTGTTTTTTCTTGTGTCCTAATTATGCGATTGAAGTTTGAATACTACACGTTCACAATAATCTGCATGTAACAGTACATAACTCTAGGACCTACATATATAAAATCCAACATGGCGACCATCCGAAATATTTAGTCGGTTCTCAATATCTACGAATCTATTACAGCAATCAAACTGAAATTGTGTATGTTAAATAGTGGCAATTAACATAAGTAGGATATATGAAAATAGGCTGTATAGTTCTTCACGGAACTACTTGTTTTCTCTGAGATACAGTAATGACTAGGAAGCAAAATAATCAGTGATGCATGAAGCAAGGAGGATATAAAAATTAGGTAGGCTCAGGCAAGGAAAGCATTTCTACAGAAAAGGAATCTGTTGACATCGAATATAGATTTAGGTATTAGGAATTCAATTTTGAAAACCTTTGTCTGGAGCGTGGCACTCTATGGAAGTGAAACTTGGACTATTGGTGCAGCAGAAAAGAAGAAAATTGAGGCGTTTGAAATGTGGTGTTACTGGAGAATGATGAAGATCAGATGGGTAGACAGGGTGACAAACGAAGAGGTATTAAGACGAGTGGGAGAGGAGAGATGTTTCTGGTGACTGCTAATGAAGAGAAGAGATAGGTTGGTGGGACACATACTAAGACACCCAGGAATAGCAAACTTAGTTATGGAAGGAAGTGTCGAGGACAAGAACTGAAGGGGTAAACCAAGGTTAGAATATGTTAAACAGATTGCCTCGTATGTAGGGTGTGGTAACTATGTAGAGATGAAACGATTAGCTCAGCACAGGGAGGAATGGAAAGCTGCATCAAACCAGTCAAAAGACTGAAGACTCAAATAACAACTATGGCGAACTAAGCACTGGCTAAAATTCAAGTGGGGCCCCTTTGAGGCGTCGCAAACTCTAATTGAAACAAACCATGATTGCGACTGACATTAATTAACCTAGAATAATGGGTGGCACATGCAGAAAATTGTTGTCTGTGACGCTACCTCACCCAAGATGTTGTAGCGCATTTCAAAGAACAGCGCCGTGGACATGAAGAAACCAAGCGCCAATTACGCAAGCCGTCAAACCCAACCACGCCCACTCCCATCCATTCAATGCAACGTCTGTGAACGCATGTTTCATGCAAGAATCGTCCAGTAGAGTTACCTGAAACACATCCTCAAATTGAGATAAGATTGCAAAGGGCCATGAGGATCAAGTTACAGGCAACGACGAGAATTGTTTTAATGTTACTTCTATCTGCTGTGGTTTGAATGAAACAGTCGAACCTCTAATCTGTATTATTCGAGTTTTCCATATCTCGTAGGAATTAACTTCTTATTTCCCAAACAGACCTCCTATAATTTACATGTATACTTTTCTTTTTTTAGTTTGCTAAATATCTATAAATCAAATTTGTTGATATCACAAAGCTCAAAATACTGTTTATCCTTCACACTTAATTTTGTTCTTCATCTCGAACATTTTCGTAGGTTAACAGTGCTACTTGTCTCATTCGAAGATTCGAATTCTAATTTTCCGCCGATTACTGAATTTGAGTCAGCCGTCTGCAAGCTTTATACTCAACTCGATAGAATCTCATTTCGGCCTAAACCACGACGAGAATTGTTTTAATGTTACTTCTATCTGCTGTGGTTTGAATGAAACAGTCGAACCTCTAATCTGTATTATTCGAGTTTTCCATATATCGTAGGAATTAACTTCTTATTTCCCAAACAGACCTCCTCGCGTTAAACTTACCGGTTTTCGTAAATGTCAAAAGTACTATAAGTCGAATTTTTGTTGTTTTCACTGTATTTTTTTAATGTACTGGAGTATGTCCTTTTCTTCTTTCGTATGGCAGAAATTTAGGTTATGTCCCCCTATATACAGCGCGTAGCATCAGCCATTTTTGACTGAAACATTATCGGTAGCACTTTAAAACGGGAAGTTGCATATGGTTGAGTTGAGTTCAGAGCACGTTCTTTCAATTATTGTCGCTTTCCGCTCTAACCGCCAGTTTCATGACAGAGCACATTGTTGCGTTTAAATATCACGTCAGCTTACTTACACACAGTACATTTTCGCGTTAGTTTAGTTACACACAGCACATTGTCACGTTTAAACGTCTCGTTAGTTTAGTTTCACAAAGCACATTGTTGCGTTTAAAGGTCTTGTCAGTTTAGTTACAGACAGCACATTTTCGCGTTTAAACGTCGCGTTAGTTTAGTTTCACAAAGCACATTGTCGCGTTTAAACGTCTTGTCAGTTTAGTTACAGACAGAACATTGTCGCGTTTAAAAGTCACGTTAGTATAGTTACAGACAGCACATTGTCGCGTTTAAACGACGCGTCAGTTAAGTTACATAGCCTACAGCACATTTTGCGACCAGTATATCACAAACTTAATTCTTTTCCTATTGATCCCCCCATAACTTGAATTTTTGACAAGTCGAATTTGTATTGACATCCTCTAACGATTCGAGGTATCGTCGATTGACTTCGTGCTCGCTTGGGCTTCCACCGTGCTTTTAAATTTACTGAGACGAAGTTGTCGCATTTAAACGTTTTTAAATATCATCTGATTAATCCGATTAACTTTCTATCTAGGCAATTGAAGGCCAAAGATAAACCAGCTGTGCCACTTAGCCCGACATCTGAGACAGATGGAGTTGTTGTTGATTTATTTAGGAGCTTTACCATGTAGCCCCGTGTACTTGGATATGTGTGGAATGCTTAATACTCAATTAAATGTATAGCTTTAACTTTGCCTCGTGTTTTCTCAGATGTATAAGAAGTGGACTTGGTCCACTTTTGTTCTGAATCACTCAATTATTAGGGGGTGGAATGGAGTACGTGCCCCGGAATTTGAAATAAAGAATTATCCCAGCATTTTCCTGGAGGGAGCGTGGAAAATCCTAGGAAATGACCACTATCAGCACTGAGTTTCTAAGCCCTGTTTTCAGGACTTGCTGCAGCTCAATTACGGTCGTAGTTAGCGATTTGACGCGCATGGCTATGCCGGAAAGCATGTGTTTTGTACATCAAGTACATGCTATTTAGATGGTAAGTAGATTTACTATCGTTTTGGAAGCCATTTTTCACTGTTGTCTTAGTAATCGAAATGTAATGCTATTTAGTCGATCAACACGAATTGTTTTAAAGAAGCCCATGAAGGGCATAGGCCTGTCAACACAATCGTACCCAATTTTTTCTTGGTCCTTCCCAAACCTGAAAAAAATGTGAGATTAATAAATTCATTTAGATGTCCAGCTCCGACAGTCAGGTGATCATCATCAGATCCTTCTTCCGTTCGATCTGGGCTACAATGGACCACGGAGTTACAACTACGGTTTATTGGATCATCTTTTCCCTCCACTGACTTTGATCTTCTGCTAATACAGCTTCATTTGGTGGCTCATGAAAATGAAAATCCACAGCCTGCTTCCAGTCTCCGACCGGGTCAGGAATGGAATGAATGAAGCCCCCATCTAGCGGCGAGGATATGGACTGTGCCGGCTGCCGAGGCCTGACGCACTCCTCTGGGGCAATGATTAAATGAATGACAGATGGAATGAAATGATAGTGGAGAGTGTTGCTGGAATGAAATTTTGACAGGGAAAACCGGAGTACCCGGAGAAAAACCTGTCTGCCTCCGTTTTGGCCAGCACAGATCTCACATGGAGTGACCGGGATTTGAACCACGGACCCAGTGGTGAGAGGCCGGCGTGCTGCCGCCTAAGCCACGGAGGCTTATATTTGGTGGCTCATATTCTACCTTATTTCCTCTGAAATGAAATGAAGATTTGAAGATACTCCCTCTACTGGGAAACCTCTGAAGTATGAAACTAATTGTCGAAAGTGGGTCCTGTCTTGAATGTCTTTCTCACAGATGCCAATTCTCTGCAATTTAGTATGTTTTTCCATAAACCATGTGGGAATAATATCTTCTCCTTCACAATACGCAAGAAGTTTTCAAGTCAGTCTTCACTGACACTATCCCTAATTCCATCAGTTTCTTTATATAACTCTCTGTAAGGTCTCAATCTCCATTGTTCATCCGCATATCTAGGTCTCAGAAACTTCCTAAGATTCCAGTGGATCTTTCTTTCTTTCTTTCTTTCTTTCTTTCTTTCTTTCTTTCATTTCTAGTTGTTTTAGCAATTCAGCAATCCTCTGCTTGTTAAATCCAAGGTCTCGTCCGCGTCAAGTTCGTCTGGCTTGATTACAGTGTTATATTGTCTTAGTTTTGTTCTCATACTTATTGACTTCTTGTTGTACACATTTTTCGTTAATTGGTATGTTAATTCCATCTTCCTGAGTCTTGCCTTGATCGCCTCCTTTCCTAAGCCATCGAAACTGAATCATCTCACCGAGATGCTTAAAGCCCTTCATTTTGTCATTTTTAGCCTACCTTTCACATTTTGCAAAAATGAGGAAAAAGTAGACTTATGAGATCGATCTGGTCAAATTTCTGTCTGTCTGTCTGTCTGGCTGTGTGTGTGTCACCCCCTCCAATCCCCTCCACCCCACCCCCTATCAACTCCGAAACGGCTGCAGCAATCGAATCCAAATTTGGTATGAGTAAAGATATATACCTGAATATCTCAAGCCCATATTTGAAAATTACGTCAGTGGTACCAACTGCTCAAAAATCGCAATTGAAATTTGAGCTCCATGTTGGATATCTTGGAAGGTATGCATGGGAGCTATTTCAAAACTGGCACCCGTATAGTTAATAACATTTCAGTTTAATTTCCTGGAGGCAATGCATGGCAGTGTTGCCAAAATGATTCTATGCCTGCTGATAAGTCCAATTTTTAAATGCATAGAACGTCTATACTATGAATTGGATTACAACCAAATTTTGTATGTAATATGTGTACATAAACAGATATGAGTGAGCGTATTCTTAAGAAACACCAGGGCTGCCAACTGTCAATAAATGTTCTCTCTATTCTTTTAACCAAATACCAATATATCAGAAAGTATGCAAGTCGACAGCTTCAAACTATGCACACTTATAGTACCTGGCATTCTAGATTAATTTGGAGTAACTTATGTACGTCAGTGCTACCAACATGATTCTAAGCCTACTGATAGGACCAATTTTTAAATACATGTAACTTCTATACTATCAATTGGATTTCAACCAAATTTCGTATGTGCTATGTGTACCATAACAGTTATGACTATGCTTATTCTTAAGAGAAACCAGGGCTGCCAACTGTTAATAAATGCTGTCTCTATTTTTTACCCAAATATTAATATATCAGAAAGTATGTAAGCCAACTGCTTTAAAATTTGCACACGTATAGTACCTAACATTCTAGATTAATTAGGAGAAACTAATATATGTCAATGCTGCCAACATGACTCTAAGCCTGCTGACAAAAGGATTTCATCCAAAATTGGCACAACAAGAGATCATAATATTTCAGATTATTTCCGACCAACGCATGCATGACATTGTTGCCAACATGATTTTACGCGCGCTGAGCGATCCAATGTCTAACTGCATGTAACGTCCATGCTATCCATTGGGCTTCAACCAAATATTGTATTCTGCATCTTAAGAGATGGAACTAACAATATATTCAGTCACCAGGGCTGCCAACTGTAGGGCTCAATTAGGCTACAGGTATATTTCGAACTTATTAGAAATGTCGATATTACAACTATAGCCAATTGATTGGCATGAATCTTAAATTTTAAGAAAAGTAGGCTCCTTAGTTCGTCAGGGAACTTCTTGTTCCTCCTGTTGTGTTCAGGATTTTGGGAACTGATTTGATATTTGTCATAAATTTTGTTTCTTCGAAATAGATCTTCATAGCTATTACTATTAATAAAATGCTGCGTGTTCATCCTAAGTAATAGCTTAATATTGTCTATATGCCACGTGTGTACCTGAAAATCTTCTGTAAGCGTTATGAGTGAGCTAAGAGGTTCGTGACAGTGATTACTTTGCATGATGAAGACTTCCCAAGTTATTGTATCGTGTCCAGAACACATGTATCACTCACACGACTGTGTATCGCATGCAACGCGAAGCCCCTTGAACTACTCGTGCGGCCACCCTTCCTACAGAGCAAGCACGTGCACTGTTTAGAAGTGTGTGTAACAATAATAATAATAATAATAATAATAATAATAATAATAATAATAATAATAATAATATTTTCTTTTTACGAGGGAAGTGGAAAAATCTTGCATAAGACCTTGAGAAGGGTCCGCACTCCTCAAGAGTGTAGGATTCTTACCCACTAAAAAACCACACCCTGTCCTCTTGACGAAACCCATCCCGGGACCACTTTCGTATTACTTCAGGATGGAGTCATTTTCTTTGCTTCACAAGCACCATCTTACTTCTCCATTCATAGCCCGCGGAACGCAGACTCAATCGACTAAATCGAGCAAGTCCCCATCCGACTTCTTCTGACGAAGGACCACCTCAACAAAGAAAGCGACCGTATCCCAGCTGAGCTCGTTTCTCAGCATAATGCCAACTATATTGTCCGGCGTTATTGGACCAACCTCAGCTTCAAGTTGTTGTTTTTCCGCTGCCCAACGATCGCAGACGAAAAACGTATGATAATCGTCATCTCGTTCGTTCTCGCAGTAAATACAAACTGGACTCCTTACTTTGGCCATACGATGAAGGTAACACCGAAAGTAGCCATGACCTGTCAACATCTGTGTCAGAAAGTAATTTATTTCTCCGTGTTTCCTACTCGTCCACTCGACCAGACTCGGTATCAGCCGAACTGTCCATCTTCCTCTGTGATCGTCATTCCACCTCTGCTGCCAAAGTTCCATCTTGCGTGCTACGGCTTCCTTCCGGGCTTGAGCCTTGCCCAGTTCTACTCGTCGGAAGTATACGTCTTTACGTTCTTGCGCGAGTAAGTCTATTGGCGCAACACCTGAGACAACCAGAACTGCAGGTTCCGAAACTGTACGGTAAGCACACGCCACCCTCAGAGCTCCTCTCCTCTGAATTGCAGCTAGGCGTTTCCAATACTTCTCTATCCTCAGCGAATCAGACCAAATCTCAGCTCCATACAGGAGAATAGACTGCGCTGTGGACAACAGTAGTCGACGTTAGCTTTCTCTAGGACCATGCACATTAGCCATGAGTCTACTAATGGCAGCTGTCACTACTTCCGCCTTGTCTGCTGCCTTCCGTATATGAGACCACTATGTCAGTTTCGTGTCAAGAGTAAACCCTAAGTACTTCGCAGTGGCTCCAGTTTGAACGACCACCTCTCCAACTTTCATGGGAATTATAGTGTCCATTCTCCTCCTAGTTAACATGACTATTTCAGTTTTCGCCATAGCTAAATCCAGACCATGAGCGTTCATCCAACTACTCACCCGTCGCATTACCTGATTGAGTTTCCACTGAGCCAGAACCGCATCTCGGGCTACAATCACCGCTGCAATATCATCAGCGTACCCAACAAGGAATGTATCTTCGGGCATCTCCATGCGCAGTAAGCCGTCGTACAACATGTTCCACAAATCCGGGCCCAGGATAGATCCTTGCGCTGCTCCTGCCGTGACTTTTCTCCTCCTCTGGCCGTCTGCAGTGTCATATAACAGGGTACGGTCCTTCAAATAATCTTTCATTATACGCAGGAGATATGCAGGCAACTGGAAGGTGAATTGAAGAGCTTCAACCATATCTATCCACCTAGCTGAGTTGAAGGCGTTCTTCACATCCAAGGTTACCAGAAGTGTTATTTTCCTAGAAGAGTGGTTACCTTCCTGAGCTTGATTCGCAGCTTCAACTACTAGTCGTACTGCATCTATTGTACATAGCCCACGGCGGAAGCCAAATTGCCTGTCAGACAGATTTCCCGCGGCTTGAATAGACGACAGTATGCGAGGTTTTAATAGCTTCTCCAGCACTTTTCCCGCAATGTCTAAAATACATAGTGGTCTGAAGGACGATGGCGCGTTCCCGACAAATAATAATAATAATAATAATAATAATAATAATAATAATAATAATAATAATAATAATAATAATAGGCCTAGTTTGTATGATTTGTTAGGATTTAAACGAAAATATAATGCTTTGAGTAGTCTATTGTATAGGCTATTTTATCAGGGAATAATACCTTCTTAAGTTTCTTGTCCTAATGATCTTGTGTTTGATTCCATCTCTGGTAGGAAATTGAATTTTAATCGGATGGCAGGAAACGGCAACACTCTACTGAAATATGGTAAATGTGGTCTCAGATGCCACCTTGATCATCCTAGAGGAGGATTTTTGAGATTTCCCTCTTCTACTCTAGGGAAGTGCCCTGGAATGCCAAGGTTCCTGTTGTTAATTCTTTTAGGACAGCCGCCTTCACCTGCCGTGTTTGTGACGTAGGAGAAGCTTTCCGCGTTCAGTGCGTTCGTTGTGAGGAGCACGCTTGCTGTGCAGTGCAGTGGTGCCTGTTCGAGTATACAGAGTTGCACACCACCTCATTTATGTTAATATTATTTCTAACGAAAACGTCAACAGAAGGGGCATCTGACAACCAAAGGTTGTCCACTTCTAACATTTTCTTGTCTGTGTGGGAAGAACTATTCTTGTTTGTCGAGTATGAAGGACACCTAATATTGGAAAACTAGTAAGGAGTAAAACGATGAAGAAGTCCCGGAAGAACAGTGTTGGTGATCAACCAACATAAAATATTTATTTGTCACATCTTTGACTGAATTAATATTGTGTGTAATATCGGACAATTCAGGTACTGTTGGGGTAACTCCAATATATGCCTTACAAAAACGATAACGACACGTATAAAGCAACATGTAAAAACTGTATTTCACCGTGCAGTATTATTATTTTTATTTTTATTATCTTTATTTACTCAACTTATGGTTGGAAACATGATTCATATCGGTACATTACGTACAAGAAAATGAGTAAAGTCACACTTTGAAGAGCCTATAGCATACATTTTCAAACTATATAACAGAGACGTTTGAAGGTTTTTTCCAGTAATGTTATCTTCCACGTCTCCTTTTCACAAGAGGGTCCAAGAAAACCCTAGTGTGTTTTCAAAAATCCTCTAACGATGCTGCAGGTCTTCAGAAGTGCTGCCTTTTGTGCAATAGTTTGGGTGTATATGGGATAATTTAGTGTGGCTAGATTTACTGAAAAGGACTTAGGTGTCACGGCAGTGGGAGAAAGGAGGAAAGGAAGGATGGACACATTTGTATCACCAGATTCTAGCCACCACCATAACTAGAGCAGTATATTTATCAATCTTCTCTCCGTATTTATGATGGATATTATGGTCATTCGGAACAGATATGTCAATCAGTACTTGTGATGGTTCTTCTTATCAGTTAAAGTTATGTCTGGTCTATTATGAGGAGTTGTTTTGTCAGTAATAATAATATGATTCTGTATGTGTGTTTAGGAGGTGTCTTTTCAACGAATGTTTACTTGTATATTATTATTTGTCATCAAACCAATGGGCATCGCACATATGTTCAACCTGTATTTAATAGTATAACAACATTCATTATTCAATTAATACACATTTTATTTATTAGTGATTTAAGCCTGCAAAGGAGCGCTTATGACGCTTTCTTTGTTTTCCAATAACTTGTCCTTCCTCTCCTGAGTGAGGAGTGGTCGGGTCTTAATCACTTTGGGTTGTGGGGAACAAGAGTTAACACTATCACAAAATTTTGAACGGTAAAGAATATCACAGTCTAAAATCCCGCGGTATTCAAGTCTTGGTTACATAGGCTTTTAATGTTTATAGTGCCAAGGTGTGTAATAGTTTTCGGTTACAATAAGTTGGTGATTTGGGGGAACTCCGACTTTCTTCCTACGATGGGCTCCCCAGACTCCAAAGGCCCGAATGGGCCACCACTGGTGACGGGAGGTTGGATACTCTCTGGGTTAGTTACATATTTGTTGTTGTTATTTTCCATCGTATACGAACTAGTAAAGATATTTACTAGGGGTATGGACTCAGGATCTTCAAGGTTGGCCACTCCGAATCGTATCCAGGAGTGCTGTAAGTTCTTACAGAGTGATTGCCCGTCACCCAAGCCCTCCTCCTTTACGCGGGCTTGGGACCGACAACAGAATTGCTTGGCTACTCAATCCACCAAGCAACACTGCAGGAGGAGTTAAACACACTTAATGTAACCTACACAAGTCGTGATTTGGGCACTATCACAAGTCGTGATTTGGGCACTATCTTATATATATAAACAAGATGTTCAGTAAAGAACATATAGCCTACTTTCTACTAAATGTATGAGTATAGTTATAACTGGTTGTTTTTATCAAAGAGTATAATAGAATCATTTCTTGGTTGAAGACCTTAAAAACTATTTACCTCTATCAAACACCACAACCTCGAAAACAACTGCTACCATCATTGAAGAAAGAAAGATAAGAAGTATCTAAATAATGTTATGGATCTGGAGACATAATCGACCGGACTGGCTGCGTGGCTCAGCGGTAACGTTCTCGCTTGCTGGGCCCTATGTTGAAGGTTCGTATCCTGGCGCAGTCAGCTGGCATTTGAGGGTGCAAAAATGCGAGGGAGCCGTGTTAGTAGATTTACTGGCACGTTGAAGATCCCCTTCGGGGCAAAATTTCGTCACCCCGGCGTCTCTAAATGCAACAGCAGTTAAAAGGAACGTAAAACCAATAACATTATTATTATTATTATTATTATTATTATTATTATTACATAATCGGCCTGACGCGGGCAACATCCAACTTTGCGTTGAGGCATGTCTTTACACGTCTGGCTGTGTATTGCTTTCACAACCCTAATTGAATTAACAAATCTTTCCACGATCCAACAGAGACGTGTGTATACCAACTATGTGGATATTTTCGATTGCTATTTGGCTGCAATAAAAGTATTCATTAATATCCTGAACTAGCACCAACGGCTACAGTTCAGATACTATGTGAAATCGTTTTGTTCTTTACTTCAATTAACATTTTCAAATATCGCACAATAGGCTGTCACAAACCCTTTAAAATGAAAAGTAAACAAGATGTTCAGTAAAGAACATATAGCCTACTTTCTCCTAAATGTATGAGTATAGTTATAACTCGTTGTTATTATCAAAGAGTATAATAGAACTATTCTTTGTTGAAGACCTTAGAAACGATTTACCTCTACCAAACGCCACGACCTAGATAAAAACTGCTACCATCATTGAAGAAAGAAAGAAAGATAAGAAGTATATCAAGAATGTTATGGATCTGGAGACATAATCGACCGGACTGGCGGCGTGGCTCAGCGGTAACGTTCTCGCTTGCTGGGCCCTAGGTTGCAGGTTCGTATCCTGGCGCAGTCAGCTGGCATTTGAGGGTGCACAAATGCGAGGGAGCCGTGTCAGTACATTTACTGGCACGTTAAAGATCCCCTTCGGGCCAAAATTCCGGCACCCCGGTGTCTCTAAAAGCAGCAGTAGTTAAAAGCAGGGGCGGTTCGAGTGGGGGGGTTGGGGGGGTGTCTCACCCCCCTCAGGTATTTTCTCAGTCGGCAAATACGACATCAGACGGCAGTCGGCAAATCCTGAAGAAGTCGTAACATTTCCCAAAACAGCATTTAAAAAAAGCAAAACGAGACATGGCCATATACGATTTGGTCCGTTTTTTTTTTTAAATATTTAGTATACTGACAGTCGGCATTTTTACCGACAGTCGGCACAAACGGACGCTGCAATAATTTCGTACAGTCAGGCAATAGTCCAGTGCGGCAAGGCGAACAGTCGGCAAAATAAGCATTTTAAAAGTTTCACTTCCAGTCCTCGGTGCACCGGCTGCCACTTGCCATTTCGTTTATTTGTATGAAAACTGAAGAAAGAAAGAAAGAAAGAAAGAAAGAAAGAAAGAAAGACAGTTGAGCAATATGAGACCAGGGACAAGGTTTGAACTCATCGGCACGTTCCTAGGTGGGTGTAACATCCCGCGTTGATTATGCAGAGCAACTCAGCTTCACAGCGAAGCGAGCCCAGCATCCGTGCCATGTGGCTAGACAAAAGGTGTTGGTGAGCGCATTGATAACTTCAGGTCAAGCAAACTCATTGAGATGTTGTCTGGGCGCGTCCTCAGATATCCGCGCTATTGTGACATATTTGACAGGTTTATGGTTCCAAGGTTCATCAAGGGGTGGGGTGTTCACTAGGGTCAGTGCAGTGATCGCCGAGAATGACAGAAAGCAGTCGTTCCTGAACCAGAAGCTTTTACAGTGATAACTAGGTGCAAATACAGTGGCAGTGGGACGTGAGTTTTCGCCGGCTCGGAACATTTTCACGGAGCATCGAGTACCCATCAAACGTAAGTAATAATAATACAATAAATACATGCGTATTTTCAGCCATGTTTATGTTCAATGGTGTTAACAAGAAAAAAGTGAAGAATGATCGCACGCTGGAGTACGTTTAGGCACAAATTGAAAAGTCGCGGAATGAAGAAAAAGGGCAAATTACAAGAACACTTCACTTCAGAAGCTCATCAAGCAGCGATGGCAGATTTGTGCCACATTGTCAATGGAAAAGGCCACGAAGACGTTTCCCTTGATAAACTTTTACGGACGATCAGAATTGAGGAAGAACAAGAAAAGGAGTTCCACAAAAACGTTATCCAGATACTTATTGACACAGCAAGAACTCTTGGTTTGGCTTTCCGAGGTCACGAGGATGGAATCACTCAAGATAATGGAAACTTCACGCAAATTGTGATTTCCGGTCATAAATAGGTGGTTGGAAGAAGTGAATACGCGGAAGCACAACGTTACGTATGTGAGCAAGGACTCCGAAAATGAATTCATCCATCTAATTGTAGAGAAAACTCGTGAAATAATTGCAGAAGAAATCAAGAATGCTGGTATGTTCTCCGTTATAGCAGATACTACTCCCGATATGTCACATAAAGACCGTCTCGCGTTAAATATCCGATACGTCGTCGAAAAAGATGAAGAGCTCGTTCCTGTAGAGCGTCTTTTGAAAAGAGACGCTGTTTTAACAACAAAAAAGACCGGAGAGGAGTCGGCTGAAAAAATATTTTTAATTTTAAATTCAGAAGAACTTTTACTTCCACTCGATAAACTAGCGTTTCAATCGTACGACTTTGCTAGTAACATGTCTGGCATATACAACGGCACTCAAGAAAGCTATCAGAGAAGAGTATTCCGTGCGTTCCATGCCAAGCTCACAGGTTAAACATTTTCGTAGAGACAGCTTGTAATGCTAGCGCGCTTATCCGAGAGTTTTTTTGACACTCTTGAAGCATTGTACGTTTTCTTTCGGGTAGCACAAAACTACATTTAAGCTTGCAGGAAGAGCTGGATAAAATTGAAAATTCACTTCAACTTAAGAATTTATCAAAAACAAGGAGGAATGCGCGCGCCGAATCGGTGAGAGCTGTTTCTACGTCTTTTGAAGAGATTATTTATTTACGTATGGTACAAATGATCTACATATATGTACGAATATGTACATAACAATCAAAAATTAACATCAAGGCTCTTTAACCAGGAAAGCGCTGGAGCTGATGCTTTCATGAACTCTTCCCATTCGCCTGCAAAGCTACGCTGTGGGCACTCCCGAATGATGTGGTTCATCGTGTATTCTTGAGCTCCGCAGTCACAAGCTGGTGACTGATTCCAGTCAACCCCATTTGTGTAGCATTGCCTTGCACCTTCCATGACCAGTTCGAGCACGCTTTAGTTGGCACCATGTAGCTCTTGGTAGATCAATTCCTGGGATATGCTGGGAAGGATCATCTAAATGGATTTGGTAAGGTGAAGAAATATCTCTCCACCTTTCCTTCCAGATTTTGTTGTTGTTGTAAGGCCCTGGCTGCTTAATAATGCCATCACCCCAAATAGGATTCCTGGATTTCAGGCGCATGGGTGGAGGATTACTCAGTACTGAGTGAACCGGAATGTGCTTGAAGTCAGAACAGATGTAAGTTTTCCAAGCGTGGGCAGCTGCTTGTTGTCGTTTCAGTTGAGGAGGAGGAATACCTGCCAGGACGTTCAACCTTGGCACAGGGGTTGATCTTAATGTGTCCGTTATAATCCTTAAGGACTCATTGAGCTGAGTATCCACTCTGTGGACATGAGCATTTGTATACCATACCAGTGCACAATACTCGGCAACAGAGTAGACTAGCGCAAGGCTTGCCATACGAAGAGTACTTTCATGGGCACCCCATGTTGTGCCAGCCAGTTTGTGGATGATATTGTTCCTGGTCTGGGGCGTGGTGGCTCAGTGGTCTAGCTGTATGCCTCTCACCAAGGCGGTCCGGGTTCGATTCCCGGTCAATGCATGTGAGATTTTCGAAGTGAAATGCCATGTCCTGTGGTTCGGATTCCACGTAAAAAGGAGGTCCCGTGGCTCATGATCTAGGGATTAACGGTCACGTTAAACTACAAGCTTCCTTGTTCCTGGTCTTAAGTTTTCCTGCAGTATTCTTAAGGTGTTTACTGTAGGTCAGAGAACGGTCCAGAGTTACTCCTAGGTATTTGGGGTTGGGATTGTTTCTCAGCCTCCTTCCGCAGAATGTGATGTTCAGCTCTTGTTTGGAGATTTTACTATCAAAGTGAAAACCTGTGACCTTAGTTTTTGATGGGTTTGGGCAAAGCCTCCGCTGTTTGAAATAGTTTTCTAGTTTTTGCAGGTCCTGTGTCAGGATTTTTTCCCCGTCGTCCAGATATTTGGTTTGGATTGCTATGGCAGAGTCATGAGCATAGCAAAACTTATGGGACACTGTTTCTGGTACATCGCTTGTATATAGGTTGAACAATAATGGGCCTGCGGGAGGCCGTTATGATGGTGTACGACTTACTCATCTTGTCGCCTGAGCACACTCTGAAATAACGATTCCTTAACATGGTGGATAACAGGGCAGTGAATCATCTGCACGGTAGTGCTTGTTTTAACTTCAGCATTAACCCATCAATCCACACTGTATCATACCCAGCAGTTAAGTCGAGCAAAGCCACAGGTGTTTTTAGTCCTCCTTGGAATCCTGCTTCTATAAAGGATGTTAGAGCTAAGAATCGCTCACAACAGCTTCGTTTTCCCCTGAATCCAGCCTGTTCTGGTGGTATTCTCCTGTCTAATGTGCAGTAAATTCTATTGTAAATTAGGCGTTCCAGAAGTTTATAGCAAACACTGAGGAGTGAAATCGGACGATAACTTGCCGGGTCATCTGCTGGTTTCCCAGGCTTAAGGATTGCAATGATTTTTGCTATTTTGAATTCTGGGGGTATTTGTCCTTTGGCTAGGATATCTGAGAAAAATTCCTGAGCTACTTCCTGACATTTCTTCCTAGGCGAGTTATAAATTCCGGAACTATACCATCCTGACCAGCTGCTTTTCCAGTTTTCAGAGATCTAATTGCTTGATTAATTTAAGCACTCGTAAAAGGGGAAGAATAGAACGGGTTATCATTCAACTGATCGCTGATTGCTTTAAGACTTTCTTGCACATTTTTGTTTTGGCAGGCATCTATTGGAACATCTTCTGACCTATTTTTAATGTGTTGTGTGGGGTACGACGTGTAGACAACCTCCAAGATGGTGAACCCTGGGCAACGGACTGCAAGGGCAGGACGGCAGAAAGTCTACACAAGCGGCAACCGAACTAGATCTCGTATCTCTCCCGGTTCCAAAAGGTTCTTTTAAGAGCCAAAGCACACATAACTCAAAATGCATTGGGCCTTGTGCTCGTGTCCTATAACTGAACATTGAAGGTATAACCAAAGATAAATGTGAGTATCTAAGTAAATTATCCAAAGAACATCAAATTGATCTCATTGCTCTTAAAGAAACCCACCTACTAGATGAAGAGATAGTCACAGCATTGAAAACAATGAAAACCTCATTCAATTCTGAATTTGACAGTAAAACCCGAACTTTTGCGTCAGGCTTGCACAAAAAGCTTCTATACTTTGATTTTATCTGCGGCATGTACTTTACCAAAAAATTCGTGTTTAAAATTAAGAACGTAACCTACCTTTTAGAAGCAGACGAGCTGAATGTAGTAGACGCGATGCAGCTAATTCAGAGCGCTTTGAAGTCTTTTGAAGATATCAACGACGACGGCAAGATGAACGCTTTAATAAAGAGTACATCGTCATTTGCGAAAAGTATGCAAGTAAATGAGGTGGTGGACTTTTTAAAGCACCACAGGACCCGGCGACTTGCAAAGAAGTATGACGCGCACGCTGACACGACAGTAGAAATGTCTTTCCTTACATTCTACAGAAAGGAGTTCCGAATACGTGTGGATGTTAGTTAGTTAGTTAGTTAGTTAGTTATTGTTGTTTTAAGGGGCGGAACCACGAGGTCAATTGCCCCTACTTGTGGATGTATTTACTACAAGCGTGCAAGACAATTTCGTAAAACTAATATCTTTGCTAGAGCCATTCCTCATAATTTTCAATATACCCGCTGACAGAAGAAAAAAAACTACACCATCGAGCGCGTCCGATCTATAAAGCAATCACACCCGAGAATCATCCTTCAAGATGAGCTTGAAATCTTGCTTGATGCCAGTAAACAGTGCTCATATTTTAAAGAAATCGCAAAAGTTGCTGTTAAATGAAAGAGGATTATCCCGTGTGATTATCAAGTAGTTCAACTGATTTTAACATCCCCAGTGTTCTGCTTCTTCCGAACGGTCCTTCAGCAAGTTGAAGCTCATTTTCAATCATTTGCGGATATCGATGGGTGACGACCGCTTAGACTCCCTCATGATGTTGTTTTCAACGAAAGATAAGGTCGACGACATTGAAATTACGGAGATAGTGGAGAAGTGGTCCTTGTTAAAACATCGTAGAGTAGGGATTTTGAAAGAATAACTAGATTCTTTTTATTCTAATAATATTTAAACATTTATTTTGTTCATTTATCAAATTTTCCCGCGATTCGAAATTCTGGAACTAATAAAATACATTTTAATAATGAAAGCCGTTAATTAAGTATGTTTGTCTTGTGTATCCTTTGCCGCCTCTGTCATCCCCCACCCCTCCCCTTTCCCTCCCGTTGCTGAGTTTTTAAGCGTATAGTCGGCAATGTTAAACAGCCAGTCGGCATTTTTTAAATTCTCACCCCGCCTAGATGTACAAGGTCGAACCGCCCCTGGTTAAAAGGGATGTAAAACCAATAACATTATTATTATTATTATTACGACCTGCCGTGGGCAACATCCAACTTTGAGTTGAGGCATGTCTTTACACGTCTGGTTGTGCATGGCTTTCACAACCCTAATTGAATTAACAAATCTTTCCATGACCCTACAGAGACGTGTGTATACAAACTATGTGGATATTTTCGATAATATAATCCTAACAGAGCGAGTGCATTCTAGCGGCCAGAATAAGAAACTTTTCAATAAAATCTGGAAGTTACCTTTTTGGCAGCTAGATGTCTCGAGTAAATCTGCTGGCGAATTATGTTTTAATTAAATATATATTTTACACCATAATGTGGACAATATAACGCTTAATAACATTTTCAAGTAACGCAAAATAGGCTGTTACAAACCCTTTAAAATAAAAAGTTAAAATGTATCGTAGTATCAACTTGTCATTCTTCAAATTCGATGCGCATAGAATGATAATGGTATAGTAATCAATGGATCCCCACGTAGACTAGTCGGGACATCTAGTGGTGAAATATCGAACAATATAATCCTAACAGAGCGAGTGCATTCTAGCGGCCAGAAGAAGAAACTTTTCAATAAAATCTGGAAGTTACCTTTTTGGCAGCTAGATGTCTCGAGTAAATCTGCTGGCGAATTATGTTTTAATTAAATATATATTTTACACCATAATTTGCACAATATAACGCTTAATTTTAAAACATCTGAGTCATTACAAAACAATAAACATATAACATTTCAAGCAAAAAAACTAGCTCTGATCGGGTTTGAACCATAGGAATCTGAGCGACAGGCTATCGCTCTACCACTGAGCTAATTGTGTCAACGAATATCGTTCTATTTAAAATGACTTACATAGAACTTGTTAGCAAATAATGATTTATACTAAACGATTTCATCACTGGAGTATATTATTTATATATAAAGCATTTCATACAAAGTTTATTTATTTTTTATCAGTACGCTATATTGCATTCAATACTCAAATTAGTGAAATATAAGTCAGGCACAAGATATCCGCTGCCATCTTGTCTTATTAATGAATCAGCTGAGCTTTTTAAAATCACGTCTGCACTATAGTATTACAAAATAAACTTTTAATTTCGTACGTGCCTCTTCCTTTAGAACAGTTAAAACGATTCTCGGCTCGATAATCGGAACTGGTGGGTCCCATGATATGGATTATAAAGTTTGCATAATTCGCACGGCCGCCATCCTGAAATGGTATGGCGGACGACCTTGTAGTTTGGTCACAAGACGCATCCTATACGAAGGTATGTTGTTACCAAATTTGGTAGAGATTGGATGATTTGGTTAGTCGTTATTTGATTTTACGTTTTGAACGTTTGAGTGGCCGCCATTCAGTTTTAGTAAAGATGGCGGCGATATAAAACATGACACTGAGGTGTCCTTTGCTAGTGCTACCTTTGTACCAAATTTCGTTCAATTCGCATTCACCGTGTTCGAATTGATAGGGGGGGACAGACATTCAGAGTACACACACTCACACACACACACACAGACTCACACACACACATACACACACACAGACTCACACACACACATACACACACACAGACAGACACACTTTTTTCGCCCTGTGTTGATCTCATAAGTCTACTTTCATTTTTTGCAAAAATCGAAAGTAGGCTAAAATGTATCGTAGTAACATCTTGTCATTCTTCAAATTCGATGCGCATAGAATGCCGATGGTATACTAATAAATGGAGTCCCATGTAGGCCAGTCGTGACATCTAATGGGGAAGTATCGAACAAGATAATCCTAACAGGGGGAGTGCATTCTAGCGGCCATAAACATAAACTTTTCAATAAAATCTGTAAGTTAATCTGTTGGCCGGCGTGCAGTTCGCCATGATAATTCACTTTTTTGTTCCTAGATGTTTCGTGCAAATCTGCTGACAAATTTTGTTTTAATTATATATTTTCCATCGTACTATGTACAATATAACGATTATTTTTAAAACGTCTGAGTCATCACAAAACAATAAATATAAAGAAATTCAAGCCAAAAATCTAACTCTGATAGGGTTTGAACCATAGCCATAAGATTGATAGACTAACGCTTTCCCACGGAGCCAATTGTGCCAACGATCATAGTTCTATATAAAATGACTTAGATAGAACTTGTTAGGAAATAATGATTTACACTAAACGATTTCATCAGTGGAGTACATTATTTATGTATAAAACATTTCATACAAAGTTTATTTATTTTGTGTCAGTATGCTATATTGCATGCAATACTCAAATTAGTGAAATATAAGTCAGGCACAAGATATCCGCAGCCATCTTGTCTTGTTACTGAGACGGCTCAGGTTTTTAAAATCACTTCAGCACTATAGTATTACAAAATAAACTTTTAATTTCGAACGTGCCTCTTCCTTTAGAACAGTTAAAACGATTCTCGGCTCGATAATCGGAACTGGTGGGTCCCATGATATGGATTATAATGTTTGCAAAATTCGCACTGCCGCCATCCGTAAATGGCACGGCGGATGACCTTGTAGTTTGGTCACATGACGCGTTCTATATGGAGGTATGTTGTTACCAAATTTGGTAGAGATCGGAAGATTTGGTTTGTCGTTATTTGATTTTACGTTTTGAACGTTTGAGTGGCCACCATTCAGTTTTGGTAAAGATGGCGGCGATATAAAACATGATACTGAGGTGCCCTTTGCTAGTTCTACCTATGTACCAAATTTTGTTCAATTCGGTTTCACCGTGTTAGAATTGATAGGGGGAGACAGACATTCAGAGTACACACACTCACACACACACAGACTCACACACACATACACACACACAGACAGACACACAATTTTTCGCCCTGTGTAGATCTCATAAGTCTACTTTCATTTTTTGCAAAAATCGAAAGTAGGATAAAATGAAAGTTTGTCTGTTTTTTCTGAATTTCCACGGAAATTTGCGATATTTGCGCGTTTCAGACTGTTTTATGATGGATGCGCGCAAAAATATGTTTTTTCTGTCTGTTTGTTTGTTTGTTTGTTTGTTTGTTTGTCTGTGGACAATATTTTGTGTCTTTATAACTCGAGAACGGCTGAGTGGATCAACGTAAAATTTGATACAGATATCCTTCTGAGGCACGACACTAATCATTGATGTAACTCTTCTCCGTACCTCTCATAAAAGGGGCCCTACCCCCTTAAAATAAATGCTGAAATAGGCGTAGAAGGGTGAAACAAAGCTCATTTTCAGCCCCTCAATGTGAGAAACGAAACTCGGGGGCCCTAAAGGGACCCCAAAAAACACATTTTAAGGCTCTAAAACCAACAGTTTTTGAGATACTCCCAGAAAACTAATTTCACTTAATAAATAAATTAATGAAAGAATGCATGCCGGTAACCATGGCAACTTAATCTCAGAGGTCCATCTATTTCTGTAAGACGCAATGCAATTCCATTTATTACATTACTGTGAAGGTTTGCAAACGGCTATAAGGTTATAACGGATCCAAATTAAGCTGAAATATTCATCAATACATATAAGGGGTCAAGGGGTACTCTAGAATTTTTTAACGCGATTTACACGTGCGGGTATGGTACAGAAGGTCTATTATATCCCTATCCCTATATTGTTATATTATTATTATTATTATTCTTTTAATTATTATCATTATTATGGGGTACAACGACGAGACGAAGCTCATTTTCAAACCCTTGGTGTTAGAAACAAAACTCGGGCCCCTCAAGAGCCGTAAAGGGTCCCCGAAAACTATATTTTAAGGCTCTAAACCCAATAGTTTCTTAGATATTCCCAGAAAACTAATTTCATTAAATAAACTAAAGAAGGAATGCAAGCCACTAAACATTACAACAGTATCTCAAACGTGGCATCCAACTTTCCTTCTATTTCTGGAATAAGTAATGACACTCCATTTATTACAATTCTGTGAAAGGTTTCAAATGGCTATAAGGTTATCACGGAAACAACTAAAACTGTAAAATTCATCAATGCGCTTAAGGTGTGCAAGGGTTCAAGGAGTACCCTAGATTTTTTTCACACGACTTACACGTGCGATATGTCGTACAGAAGGTCTATTATATCTCCAACCAGCAACATTACTTTCAAAAATTCCTGATTTGAAATAGTGGACTGGTTTTTGCTGATTTTAGGAATCTGGGCCATTTGAGGCTAAAAAAACTGAATTTTCATGCACCACAAGCCTTTATAATTTATAAAAGGGGTCTTCCTGTAGTTGGGCACTTGACACAACGGTTAGGGTCAGTTCGTATGTGACGTGTATTGCGATTCGTCTACGAAGTTTTCAATTTTATTTTCACGCCAGGAAGAACACGTTAGGGAAATGTAGTTTGAGAGCACATTTTAACTAATCATTTTTCTTTGCCAACAAACAGGTTCCAAGCCCCTAAACATTGCAACAGTAGCTCAATTGATAACATCTGGTTATTAATACCGAAGACCGTTCGATGAATGGGTACTTCTGCTAGTAGTAAATACATGGTAGTATTTACACAAAATTTCAGTCTTCTCTTAAACACATCGGCCGGCCCCGTGGTGTAGGGGTAGCACGCCTGCCGCTCACCCGGAGGCCCTGGGTTCGATTCCCGGCTCCGTCAGGGATTTTAAAACTGACGCGAGGGTTGGAACGGGGTGCACTCAACCTCGTGAGGACAATTGAGTGGCTGTCTGACAGTGAGGCAGCGCCCCGATCACGAAAACCAAGATAACGGCCGAGGGGACCCGATGCTCTGATCACGCGTCACCTCAATATCTGCAGGCCAAATGGCTAGGCTTTGGTCGCTTGGTCGGCTTAGGCCTTTCATGGGCTGTATACTGCCAGTGGTTGACTTAAACACATCAATATATTTGGGAGAAGGCTCGAAGACTGAGGCAGCTAATGATTTCCAATTATCAATACCACGATTAATGAAAGAATATTTCCCATTATGTATACTCTGCGGTCAGCCCTTAACTTTATGCGGTGGACTTAGCAGACGTTTGCTTAGTTCTCTTCGTGAATGCCGATTACTGTAAGTGTTAGCCTAAACATAGCTTATAGTCTGGATTTTTACCTACAATCTTCCAGAGATCCCCACCCTAGGTTTTCTATCATTCGAGTTATAATAATTTTAGTATAAAAATCATTGAGCACAAACCTAGCAGCCTTCCATTCTACTATCTCCTACTTGATATGGGTCTCAAACCGCTGAGCCGTAAGTTATTCCAAGATTGGCCTCATCAGGGTCAAATATCCTAATTGTTTTGCCTTTTAATACCCTCATTTCAAAATGAAGTGATTTGTACGCTTTGGAGATGACACAACCCACACATTACTAATAATAATGTTATTGGTTTTACGTCCCTTTTAACTACACTGGCTTTTAGAGACGCCGGGGTGCCGGAATTTTGCCCCGAAGGGGATCTTTAACGTGCCAGTAAATCTACTGACACGGCTCCCTCGCATTTGCGCACCCTCAAATGCCAGCTGACTGCGCCAGGTTTCGAACCTGCAACCTTGGGCTCAGTAAGCGAGAACGTTACCCCTGAGCCACGCAGCCAGCCTAACAACAACCCACACAGGTCCTCCATTCCATACACAGTAATTCCTTACATAGATGCCCAGCCACCTCTCTTACGTTTTGCCTCAGGAAGCTAAATGTACCCCGTTCTAGCCCTCAGACCAGAATTAAATTTCTTGACAGGGACGATAATCGAACCCGGACCTCTTGAGTAAGAGCCAAGAATTCTAGCCGCTACACAACGAGGTGGCCACAGTATTTAGACCAACCTTGCTGTAAGGAAGTGATAACGGGGTAGATTCACGATATCTGATACATAAGCTAAAGGTAACTGAAATGAGGCTAGGACGATGGATTGCTGGGTCAAATATATGGGAGTAATGCAGGAGATAAAGGCTAAATTAGATATAGATCATGCGAATGTGATGAGCATCGGGGAGGAGAGATTATCTAAGAGGTTGAAGAGTTCGGCTGTAGAAGTTAAGAGAAGCTGGGTTCGACCAAGGAGGCACATCGTTCACAAACAGAGGCTTGCAGACTAGACTGGTCCTCTTAGAGGCAAAACATTCTCAAACAATCCCTACGGACCTTTAAGTTTACTTGTTTGGTGTGATAATTAATCTGTAAGATCATTAAATGGTCAGGTAGGTGATAGTAACTTGGGATTGGATTACAGAACTCATGTGGTTATTTGGGTAATAGTAATGTATGGCCTCGGGTTCACGGTTCAAGCTTTGTTATTTGCACCCAGAGGGCTGCTTGCATGGCGAATATTTTGTTGTTGTTCTTTGGAACGCTATGAAAGTCAAGGAGGTTAGATATTTAAGCTCCTTGACACTATAGCGCTTTCTACGGTAGTAGAGAAACGAGGAACTTTTGTGTTGGCGAAAAATCCCGAGATTAATTTTGCCATTATGGTCACGGCCAACAGAATTTAACATGCCAACATCGTATGACATGGCGTGTCGTGATTTTTGTCGCCTTTCAAAAATCACTTACCATGGTCAGGAGCGAACCTGCAAGCTTGCGGGTTGGTAGACCAACACGATATCTACTGGTATCCAACGGGCAGCTGCAGGAAGTTCAGGGATTGGGGGTTCGATCCCAGCGCTGGTAGTGGGTATCCTGGGTGTGGTTTTCCTGCCAATATTTCGACACTGTCTTAATTAAAATACTGGAATAGTACCCTAATTCATGTTCAGGGTCACCTTTCCCCCTCACGATCCTAATAGTTAAGCTACAGCTACACACAATAATACTACAGCTGGCTGCGTGGCTCAGCAGTAACGTTATTGCCTGCTGTGTCCAAGGTTGCAGGATCGAATCTTGGCGCAGTCAGATACACTTTTCAGGGTGTGCATACGGGATAGAGAATGTCGTTATATTTACTGGTACGTTTAAAATCCCCTTCTGGGCAAAATTCCAGCACATTGGCGTATCTAAAAGCCGCAGTAGATAAAAGGGACGTAAAAAGACATTAATGAAATGAAAATCCACAGCCTGCTTCCAGTCTCCGACCGGGTCAGGAATGGAATGAATGAAGCCCCCATCTAGCGGCGAGGATATGGACTGTGCCGGCTGCCGAGGCCTGACGCACTCCTCTGGGGCAATGATTAAATGAATGACAGATGAAATGAAATGATAGTGGAGAGTGTTGCTGGAATGAAATTTTGACAGGGGAAACCGGAGTACCCGGAGAAAAACCTGTCTGCCTCCGTTCTGTCCAGCACAGATCTCACATGGAGTGACCGGGATTTGAACCACGGACTCAGCGGTGAGAGGCCGGCGTGCTGCCGCGTAAGCCACGGAGGCTCCACGTAAAAAGACATTAATATTATTTATAACTTACTATTACTACCAACAGTGGCAGCTACACTCGCTAAAGCACAACGCTAGGCCATATCGCCACGCTGAGCTCGATCCCCACCGTCGGCCGTCCTTGAAATGGTTTTCCGTTATTTCCCATTTTCAACTCCAGGCATATACTGGCACGGTACCTTATAACAGGCCACGGCCACTTCCTTCAACATCCTTGCCCAGCTTCATTCATCTCCATTCATTTCATTTCTCATGAACTCCTCTCAAGAGGTTGGCGTCAGGAAGAGCATCCGGCGGTAAAAGTCATCCGCCACGTAGACTTTCATCGCATCTCATCCCCGATCCAATTGGTAACGGGATTAATAAGGGGCAGACGTACAGTATTTATACTACTACTACTTACATCACTACAATAAACACATGTTAACAGAAAAATGCAATACACATCCAAGAAGACGGGGCTGATTATCAAATATGTCCCAAGCCCCTATCACAATATTAACAACAACAACAACTTTCTTAAAGACCTACTGGAGTTCAATTTTGTGATCGTAAATGCAATATTCTTCCGGAGGGGAGAATAGCGTTTACATAACTGTTCTGCAGATTATAACAGTGGTGAACACGATTTTTAGACGATTTTCATCATCTATACTAATATAATAAAGCTGAAGAGTTTGTGTGTTTGTGAGTGTGTTTTTGTGTTTAAACGCGCTAATCTCTGGAACTACCAGTCGGAATCGAAAAAAAAAATGTTTTTATATGATAGCCAGATTCAAGAGGAATAGTTTAGGCTATGTTACATTTCGGACAGACCACTCCATTCCCTGCATTTAGGCCCTTTGGCACAAATCTACACCGTTTCACCGATCAGAACCAAAATTTATATAGGCCTACCGTACGTACACTTTGGAACCCAGTGAGTAACTCTGTCTGCATGAAATTTATGACAGTCCGGTCCATCCCCTGCATTTAGGCCCTTTGGCACAAATCTTCACCGTTTCACCGATCTGAACTAAAATTTTACTTACCCTTTGGAACCCTGCGAGTAACACAGTCTACATGAAATTTCGAAGAGACCACTCCATTCCCTGCATTTAGGACCTTTGGCACAAATCTACACCGTTTCATCGATCTGAACTAAAATTTGTATACACACCCTTTGGAACACTGCGGGTAACACTGTCCACTTTAAATTTCGGACAGACCACTCAATTCCCCGCATTTAGGCCCTTTGACACAAATCTACACCGTTTCACTGATCTGAACCAAAATTTGTATACTTACCCTTTGGAACCCTACGAGGAACACTGTCTGCATGAAATTTCGTACAGACCACTCCATTCCCTGCATTTAGGTCCTTTGGCACAAATCTACACCGTTTCACCGATCTGGACCAAAATTTGTGTAACTTACTTATCCTTTGGAACCCTGCGAGTAAGACTGTCAGCATGACATTTCGGACAGACCATTCCATTCCCTGCATTTAGGCAATTTGTTACAAATCTACACCGTTTCACCGATCTGAACCAAATTTCACATAGGCTACTTACACTTTGGAACCCGACGAGTAACACTGTCTGCTTGAAATTTCGGACAGACCACTCCATTCCCTGCATTTAGGTCCATTGACACAAATCTACGCCGTTTCACCGATCTGAATCACATTTTGTACACTTACCCTTTGGAACCCTGCGGGTGACACTGTCCACTTGATATTTTGGACAACGCTCTCCATTCCCTACATTTAGAATAAAAAACAAACTGAACTTGAAAACCATGTATTAAGGCCCTAGAATCATTCAAGTCCGTAGTGTAACTGTAAGAGTATTTTAATAAGTCTATTGTTCACTGTCAATTTGGGCTGCATCATGTCGCCCCTACCAGTGTTCTGGTGCAGAATTGCGAAAATAGTAAAATCTTGCGTTGCTTATAAATTGCAGTCACGGGGAGTAATTAGTGCAAAATGATTTATTTTGCCCCTTAAAACTGTTATCATCATTAACATATTATGCATCTGTATAAGTGCAATGGTGTTGGTGCAAAACATTGAGGTTATCAGTTGCAATAAGCGTTGGTGCTTTCAAATTTTCCGTAATTTATTCCGAAACTTATCGTTGAGCGCTATGTGGCAATGCTATGCTAGGCTACCTCAGCAGCTCGGTACAGCCGAAGTTTTCCAAAGTGTTCTGATTATTTTCCTACGGCGCTATGCGACAAAAGACGACACTATTGGTCTCTACATTTCCAACAGCCAATGAGATATAGGCCCTAGGCAGTGTCTTTTATTCCACTTACTCCTCTTTCTAATCATTTTTAGAAATGTGTTTGTAAATTACATGTGTCAGTGCTGTAGTTAGTAAATAGCCGTTTCCCTATTCATTATTATCTTTATTATCATTAGGGGAAAATGACCTAAATGTTACGTCCATTATACTGTATTGCTTATCACCCTCACTAGATCCACCACCACCACCACCACAAAAAGTTATATATATTTTTTTTTTCTGGTAGTTCAAGTATCATGTGCCAGTTCTGTAGTAGTATTCATTGTCATCTAAAAAACAAAGAAATCCACCGGGCGAAGCCGAGCATTACTGCTAGTAACTTATGTTATATAGGCTTATGAGATCACCTTTTGTCCGTGTGTTTTTGTCCCTTATAAAATCTAAACGGCTGGAGAGATTTCAATTAAACTTAGTAAAGGCATATTATGTCCTTGTCCGAACTCGGCCGTGTCATTCAAACTTTAATACGTTTGAACAATCCAACATGTCGGACGCGCGAAATACTTCACCGGCTTTCTATATCTCGGAAATTGTTACTGGTATCACCCTGAAATTTCTGATAGAGAGCGATTGTTGTTGTTGTTGTTGATTCTATTTAGGTCTTTGTGACATAATGGTCATATGGCCACGTGTACTTGGGCGTGCGTAGAAATTAGCTGATAACCTGCGGAACTGTGATGTCTGTACAATTGTGTGTACTGTATTTGTAATTGGGTAGGAAGTGGCCGTGGCCTTAAGTTAGGTACCACTGTGTCTGTATGCACTCTTTTGTATATATTTTTCAATTATTATTTTTATAATTTTATTATTACTGCCCTATTCTTACTCTCATTGTCAGATTATTATTAATGCACTAAATACATTTTATCATCCGTCATCTCAGTGTCATTTTCACCACCATATTTTTATGTATTTTAATGTGTGTGACGTTCATCAAATTGGTGACTATACTGGCCTGAGACTTTGATGAATCGGGTCCGAAACATGTACCTGAAGAACAGATAGTGCCTCAAACAAAATATGTTGTGTTGCAAAGTGGAAATAATATTTAGTGCATTAGTGATATTCAACACGGAAAAAAGGGGCAGATAACATCGTAGTTTCGTCCCTTAAAAGAACAATAACTAACTAACTAACAACTCAGAAAATATTCATAAAAGATATTCAGATTATTATTATTAATTAATCAAATCAATCCCGGCATTTGCCTGGAGTGGAAGTGGGAAGCCACGGAAAACCACTTCCAAAATGGGTGAGGAGGAAATTGAATCCGCCTCTTTCTCAGTTTTTCCTCACGAGGCTCACACATGCTGGGATGGTTCCTAACTTGAGGTTAGGTTACCAAGGCCTCCTACCCAATCCTCGCATGAATTACAAACACACACACTAAGATAGCCGTCACAACTACATAGGTTATCAATCAAAATTCCACACATAACCAAATTCACTTGGCTGAATGACCACGATGTCCAAGCCCCTAAAATGAAACAACAACCAGAAATAAATACTGAGAGATGTAGATCGAGAGAGTTTCGCCGATATGCTACTTTCTTGCGAAGCACGGTAATCTCAATTGAGAACTCACTGCATTAGCTTTTCTACAACTTGACTCAATCTCTTCCTCTGAGAGAATACATAGCCCAAGTAGTCCTAGTCTTTTTAAAACGGTCTAAACCAAACCAAACCCTGTGGCACTACATGAAGGGGCCAGGGCGCTGTCTCACTGTCAGAAAACTACTCAATTGTCCTCACGAGTCTGAAGGCACCTCGTTCCAGCCCTCACGTCAGTTTCTAAAATCCCTGACGGAGCCCGGAATCGAATCTGGGGTCTCTGGGTGCGAGGCAGGCGCGCTACTCCAACACCATGCGGCGACATTTCAAATAGTCCACTTGCTCCAATTTAGTTCCATCTCCCTAGTAGGCTATCCTATCTTCCTAGGAAAACCACACCACTCATGATGGTCGCATCCAGCTCTGGGATTCGATCTCCTAATTTCCAGCTCCACCAAGCAGTCGTGTTGCGTAACTTAACTAGCAAGGCTACACTGTGTAGGATCGGATATATCTGAAGTACTGCCAGTTACTGCTATAGATTATTGCGGAGGCTGGCACTTAGTCCTTTATCTTGTAGAATATACTGTTGCGCATTGTAGTAATTTATTGTGACTGCTTGCTGTCCTTACTGGCTTGTAGTGTAACGTGCCATGTAAGTGGGAGAGGCTGCACCTGTCTCCGCCCATAGACATATGCGATCTACAGTACAATTAGTAATACAATGTAACTGCTACTTATACTGCATAAATCATCATGACGTCACGTCAGGTCAGCGGAAAATGGCACTGCTACTTTGTATTCTGCTTTCAAGCTGTCGGGAATTATTAAATACCAACGCAACGTTAGCTTACAAGATTACGTGATCATTTAAAGTTATTATTATTATTATTATTATTATTATTATTATTATTATTATCTTCTATCTATTTATAAATCAATGTTACGTGATAGTTTGTCTGGCTGTCTATAATGTCCCCTATGCGTTCGTATGCCAACGGCCTAGCCGTGTTGAAACACCGGATCCCATGAGAACTCCGCAGTTAAGCAACATTGGGCGCAGTCAGAACTTGGATGGTATGCCGGTTCTAGGCACTGCGCGCTGTTGGCCAACATAAGGAGGAGCGGAAAGGCCCTGGCTACCCTACCGCAAGTAAACTCCGGCTGGGGGTAGCCTCTTCGGAGGTTCGGACCTGCCTTCGGGCACAATACCAATTAATTTTAATTTTAATGCGTTCATATACCATTCATCCGATTGCGATGAAATTTGGGTGTGTTGTTGTGTGCACTCCAGGGAAGGTTTCTGGGTACAAATTGTTTATGTAACACAAAAGGGTGAGGGACTTAACAGGTAGCCTTAAATCGCACAGTGACCCAATTGCACATTTTGTATACTTATGACACGGAAATGCAAGGTGTGAGAAAGGCCTGCTGATTCATCGCGAGGTGGTATGTCCTGACATGAATGTTTCAGTACAGCCTAATGCATAACGACAGAAAATTGTTTATCCAAAGGCACTTCAGTTTCTAACTTACTTTGGCTGGCTGCGTGGATCAGCGGTTACGTTCTCACATGCAGTGACCAATATTGCAGGATCGAATCCTGGTGCAGCAAATTGACATTTGAGGGTGCCGTATCAGTAGATTTACTGGCACGTTAACGAACCCCTTCGGACCAAAATTCTGTCACCCCGGCGTCTCCAAAAGCCGCAGTTGTTAAAAGGGAAGTAAAACCAATAACATTATTATTATCTTCCATTATTTCTATCTGCCTTTGATTGGCATTGCAACGCATGCCGGGTATAGCTAGTTATTATTATTATTAATAGAGTTTACACAATGGTGAACGTACATTCGCCAATCAATCAGGCAAAAAGAAGGACCCGGAAGGAACAGACGCATTCTGGGAGGAGCTAGAATATATCCTCTCAAAGGTACCTGACAAACATACCATCATTCTGCTAGGGGATTTCAATGCCCAGCTTGGCAAAGAACGAAAATATCAGAAGATTATTGGAAACAACCCAGCTCACAGGAGAACTAATCGTAATGGAGAGAGGCTTGTGGAGTTATGCAGAGCATTCAATCTGGTCCTAAAGTCAACGGCGTTCAAACACCTACCCAGAAAACAGAAGACCTGGATATCTCCAAACTCCAACCTTGGTGAATTCCAAATTGATCATGTCGCCATTGCACGGAAAGCGCAACGAGAGATCCAGAACGTAAAGGTTCTGAGAAGTGGCAACTTAGACTCGGATCACTACCTATCGCAGATCAAAGTTAGACTAATTCCAAGAAATAACAAGAAGATTACTCCAAGAAAAACTGATAAGTTTGACAGAGACAAGCTAAGGAGCATCCAAGAATTTACCCGCAAGTTGGAAACTTTAAATCCAGAGAATTGGGAACAATTATAAGAGGCTATAGTCAGATCAGCAAGGGAGACTGTCCCACTCACAAAATCAAGAAAGCATCTTTGGTGGGATCATGAATGTGATACAGCAGTTCAGCTAAGACAGGTTGCGTGGCAGAAATGGAATTGTCACAAAAATGAAGAGAACAGGGTCAACTTCCTAAACGCGAGAAAATCTGCATCAAAAATCATCCGTGGCGTGAAACGAATGTTTAATAAGGAACAGTTCATACAGATTGAGTAAGACTTCCAGAAAAATAACACACGTAACTTCTATAAAACCTTCAAGCACAGTCTGAACAAATACAAGCCCCCAAGTCTACAGTTTAAAGATTCCAACGGGAAATTGGCTCACAATGATAAAGATAATTGTCAGATTCTAGCAAGTTATTTTGAAAACCTCCTCAACTGTGAGGCTCCTGAGACCCCTTTCGTTTATGAAATAAATCCAAACATCCACGCTGATTCGTCCCCTCCAACGAAGGCTGAAATCACGAAGATCATCCAAGAGCTGGAGGACAACAAGGCACCGGGCGAAGATTTGATAATTGCTGAACTGTGGAAACATGCAGGGGAAAAAGCAGTCGACAAGCTTTTTGCAATTATTCAAGAGATCTGGGAGAGCGATAAACTCCCAAGTGGATGGACCACTGCCGTAATTCATCCACTACATTAAAAAGGGGAGAAAACCGATGTGAACAATTACCGTGGCATCTCTCTTCTATCAATAACTTTCAAGATCCTCTCAAAATCTCTGCAGAATAGGGCGGAACAACAAATCGATCCACAACTGGGGGAATACCAAGGGGGTTTCAGAAAGGGACGATCATGTGCTGAGCAGATTATGAATCTGAAGTCCATCCTTTCATATCTGAAACTCAGGAACAGGGAATTCGTGATGACCTTTGTTGATTTTAGGAAAGCGTACGACTCAATTGATCGAACCACCCTATTGCAAATCCTTGAAGAGTTAGGTTTAGATAACAAGACACAATCAATTATTCAGCAAACCCCGACCAACACCACCTCCAAAGTGAAGTTCAGAGGAGAGATGGCTGATGCCTTTGAAATCAGGACAGGAGTGAGGCAAGGAGACGGGCTATCACCGCTTCTCTTCAATTGTGCTTTGGAAAAGGTCATCCGAGAATGGCGGAAGGAAATGAAAAATTCAAGGGTAGAAAATGGCGTAAGGCTAGGGTACAAGTATATGAATCTTACAATCGACTGTTTAGCCTTTGCAAATGATCTAGTGATCTTCTCAAATTCCATTGATATGGCAGAAGAACAACTTAACCAGCTGAAAAATCAAGCACTGAAGGCTGGGCTTCAAATCTCCTTTGAGAAGGCACAATTCATGACAAATATAAAGTCAGCACCCAGGGAACTGGAGGTCGGACTAGGAAAAGTTCAGAAGGCAGAAAAGTTTAAATACCTCGGTGAATGGATAGAGCCTAACCTATCAGAGAAGGAAGCCTTCATGTCACGCATTAATTAAATGGAAATGGCATACAACCTGACTAAAGATATCTACAATAAGAGATCGATATCCTTAAACGCCAAAATTAGACATTACTGCACTGTTATTCGACCAGAGGCTCTGTATGCGGCTGAGACTCTAATAATGAACAAGAAAGGTCTGATGGAAAAACTAGAGGCTAACGAAAGGAAGATTTTGAGGAAAATCCTGGGTCCCATCAAAGAAAACAGCGAGTACAGAAGGCGTCACAACCACGAATTGTACAACCACGTGGAGAAGATCAGTGACACGATTCGAAAAAGAAGGATTGCCTTTTGTACCCACGTGACACAAATGAGCCCAGGCAGGATATCAAAACGGATATTGACGTACTTCCAAGATAAGAAAACCAAAGGGACATGGTTTACGGAAGTTGGGAAAGATCTACGTGAAATGGAAATTTCCCCTAATGATATCCAGGAGCGTGTTCCACTTCAGGAAAAACTACGTACGCACAAAGGTTTCCAGGAAAAGCCGAAGCTGAAGACAGGGAAGGCTTGGTCCCAAGAGAGAAAAGAACAACACCGATGACGAATGCGGGAACACTGGGCGGTAGTTAGAGCTCGGAAGAAGAGACAGTTGAACTGACGTGGTCCCTAGTTGGCCGAATCGAAGAATGAAGAATAGGATAATAATGTCTCGGTGAGGTAATCCAACAAACTGGAGTGGAACATAAAGCCATCAATGACAGGATCTGAAAAAGAGACCAGGCATTCCATCTGATCCTAAACATCTATAACACGAAGGCGTTGAGCATAGGTGGCACGGTACTTCAACTGGAACCCTAGGGCCGATTGTATAAACATCGCTTGACTGGGGATCAAGTTAACTGGAGTTCAAAATGTGAACCAAGTTCAGTCGCCGTCCATGTTGTATAAAACTATTCGCGGGTTCCGTGATCCCAGTTCAATTTGATCTCAAGTTCAAAGATTTCAATATGGCAACAGCGCAAAATAGTAAGAATATTCACGTATAGAGTGCACTAAACTAATCTCGCCGAGTGATCTTCAACTTTTTGTTTGTTTATTTTTGTATATGTTAACCTCAAAAGAAAGTGTTTGACATGCGTTGGGAAAACTTATCTAGAGCATAAGCTAAGTGCACACCAGGTTCGTCTGAGCGGGGACGTTAAAGACAAAAAATTAACATGAAATACTATTTCAGTAACCGGAAAAGAATATTCCATGGACTTCAAATTCGCGGCTTGTAACCGAATCCATAAAGGTAGGTGAAGTCAATTGATATAATTATTTACAGCTTTTAAATGCAGATGCTAAAAGATATATAACACGGTTTTAAACCATTTCTTATTTTATTTTTTCAGGTTAAGATTTGATTTGACTATAGCTAACTGATCCAAACTGGTCCTGCCTGTGCTGAAAGTGGGTTCACATGTGAATTGTGGTCTCAAACAACTTGTGATTTTCATACAAATCACTGTGCTTCCTCCTGGATGAAATCCATGAAGGTAGGCTAAGTTCCTTGCACATCATTTACTTACCGGTATGTTGTATAGTAGGGCATTTCTCTGCCCCACCTATCTACCTAACCTGAAAATAATCTACTAGGCCTATATCTGAATTTGGTCCATGTGTCATAGATTTATGCATTAATGAAGTGAGTTTCAAAATGTAGATAGGGAAAGATCATGTTTATTCCTGATATTAGGACCTGAAAGTCTCCATAAGTATAATTTTACATCAATTACACTGTTAGGCCTATATAATACATGTTAACACAAGTAGGCTAGCTCATTCCTCAAGGTAAGTAGGCTATTGGTAGTGAACACTGAATCAGTAGCCTAGATATTGTAAACTATTGATTGCTTAGTTTATTTGTGTAGCATCGCTTGAAACTCTTGTCATTGTATCACAATGAACAACAGGCTATCCTTTTTATTGGCAACCAAGGCCCCTAAATCTTAAAATAATCCATCAAAAAATAATATAGGCCTAGGCCTACTAGCATGCATTGCTAGGTAATGGTATAGGTTCGGAACAGTATGGTATCCAAAGGTTTATTTTAATCAAAACTTAAATTTAATTTTGTGAATTAATGCCATATTAGTATTATTAGGCCTACCCCAATGGCAACATCATACCATACATCATGTTTGGAAACTCATTGCTTTTCTTTCTCATAAGCTGCAATTGATTAGGCCTACTATAACATTTGCAACATTGTTGGTATGGAAAATCTTAAAAATAAGTGGGTAGAAAAATATGCAGTAGCCTATATTAAGTTACTTAGATAAAATTAGTACTGGTACTGTATGTAAATAAATATACTGTATTATACTCAAGGAGGCTTCCAGTTATTAGGTCATGGTGTAGTGCAGGTAAATAAAGTGGAAGGTCTTACACTCCAACTATGTTTACAACAAATGACCCAACAGCTGAAAGCCTCCTTGGTCATATATGCAGCCATGAAAATCCATTTCCTGAAATATACTGTAGCCTACCTCTTACAATTCTTTCTTCACCCTTTGCATTGATCTGTTATGCCTATTTCTTAACTCAGCTTAACGTAAAAATAAATGATACATTGTCTAGTATAAAAATAGATTTCTTCCTCTAGTCATACTCCATTCATAGGGGGCAGTAAATTACAGTGAATTCATTATCATGTATGCCAGGGCTGAACTCTTGCTCACAATTCAGTGTGACCAGGCATTTCTGTTCAGTTACACTGTAGCTACTGCCCAGCTCTCCACTTCATTGTTATGGAGCCAAATCCTGAGTAACCAAGAGCCTGAACATTTTAGCAGCCTTCGCTGGCAATGGCTACAATAGCTTATTGATGAACAGGTCATGTTAAAGCAACTTGATACCAATCTCTGATAGGTTTTAAGCAGCCTTTTTTTGTTTCTGCTTCACTTTGGGGATTAGGACATGGTCATCAGCTCCTTGCACTGGGGTGTATGTGGAAGTTTTGACTTCATTTGAGATACAAACTATTTGGCCATACAAACTGAAAAGTTTCAATAATTTAAATCTCTATAATGTATACAGTGTACTGTATTGATTAGATAGGTCATGTTATCGTAATCTAAATTTAAGAAAACCTTGACCGGTACAGTACTGTCCAACGCTAGGTCTCCTTAGCATGCAGCAGTAGAGAGGCAAACTTATCTGTTTACAGGAACTATGCTGAGTTTGCTATTTATGGACAACATAAGCACAATGGTTCAGTAGCATGGTTTACCACAGTCTCAACTTAATTTATGGCAACATTTTGATATAAAGCCTCTGTGGAATTTGTTACACCGGACTACATTTAATTGAAAGGGGGAGGAATGAAATCTTCTGATGGTATCTGCTTTAGTATGTCAGCATCAAACATAGCAAGAAGGTACTAATTCCCAACCAATAGACAAATAAACTTAAAACGTGACCTACCGTATTAAATAAAACAAATTATTTAGCGTGACTTTTTCCTAGACTGTTACTTATTATTTATTTATACTGTAAATTAGTGCACTTTATGCCCTAAGGCTAAATGAATGCTTAACCATGGTGAGAATTCAGTTAAGTACACTCCACACATCACTTGTTATTTTCTAACATGTTGCAGGTAGCTTTGGAGGAACCTTTAACACAGAGCAAGCAGAAGCCACTGTGTGGAGAGGACAATGGATAAAATGAAATAATAATTAGAATATGAAATGTTGAGCAGGCAGAAACTGAAGGAAATGAAATGTACTAATGCATTATTTAATAAAAATAAAATAAAAGTATGTAATGTTATTCTGAACTAGTTAATTCTTCAGGCCCTGTTAGTTCCGGAAATTGTTGCCACAATATTGTCCTCCATTGACTTAACAAGGTTACTTTTACACAGTGATTGGAGTACCAAGTCTATAACACTCATTTATGCTCTCTCTACAACTGAGCATCGATGAGTTATATTTATAAAATCTTGTTATGTGTATATAAAAAAAATGTTTGTGTTAAATGTGCAACATAAGACTGGTGATCACTGCAGATATGCTGCAAAATTGGTCGAGGGGCATTCAGCGTTATTGATCAAAGTTAATGTCCAGTACAACAGTTATCATTTGTAATGCACTAACAACTTTAATCAGAAATCTGTTGTTTGCCATTTAATTACAGTTGTCATGTATGGGACAGTCGAAGCCAAGCTGTTAATTGCTCGCATATTGAATTTCTTGAAATTTGCTTAACATAATAACATTCGAATTGGGTAGGTTTTGGAGAACTTACTATGAAGCAGACCACTGTTTTATTGGAGGTTCCAGGTTCACTTTTCTTTCAAAAAGTAGTTTTTAAATATGGGGTTTTATCACTTTAAAAAATTTTTACGTTAGAATATGTTATCAAATGGTCGTTGGAACATCTTGGTCAACAGCCCTGTGTACTTGGGTGTGTGTTGATTTTGTCTGATAACTTGAGGTGGCTGTAATAGTGTACCAGTATGTAACTCTGTAATAAAAACAGTGGATTTAGTAAGTTTTCTATGGATGATATTTTAAGGAAAATCTGGAACAAGTTTGGGTTAAGTGACCCAGGACTTGAAGGTACCTGTAAGTAGCATTCTAGCATTTGCCTTGGTATAGTGTGGGTACCCCTGAAGAGCCACTCAGGATGATCAATGTCAGCACAGATTAAAATCTCTGGACATGTCGCATTTCCTCTTGGACCATGGCCCGATATACTCAGCTAAGCTGCTGGGTTGACATATGATTACACGCAGATAGTTTGCTTGGGTCAATAAATGAAATGTTGAGCAGGTAGAAACTGAAGGTAATGAAATGTGCTAAAGCAATTACAGGCCCTGAGAGTTCCTGAAGTTGTTGCCACAATATTGTGCTCCATTGACTCATGTAGGGTGTGAGTTATTGAACGGGGTATTCCTTCTCTGGGGGATTTGTACTCTCTCCACCCCTTAAAACATTACACCTCAATCAAACACATTTTATATCCCTGCTTGAGATAACATCTATCCCCAATCAAAAAAAAACCTTCCACAAAGAAAAGAAAGGAATTTGTGAATATACACCCTACATGCTACAGCTGATGATCTATTACAGTATTGTTTTAGCATTTTCTTGTTAATGTGATGCAGTTGAACAACATGGGCCTCTCCTCAAGTACTCGGGGACACAGTTCAGGGGATGGTTGGATGACCTAGGTCCAATGACACTACTGGTATTTGGAAATAAAGCACATGAGCACAGTAAAAGGTGGGGAATAGAGATGAATGGAAGCAAAATAGGATAGATGGAAATGTTAAAAAACATTTTCTCAGTACAAATTAACTCATATACCTAGCAAAGATTTCTTGATCAAACATTTTGTATAAATGTAAGCCATTGAAATGTGCATGTAGGCCTATCTAAATTTACACGAGGGTCTATTTACCGTAGCTTATGGCACCGAGCTATGGGCTTAATTGTGGTGCATGTTTACTGGCATAGGCTATGGGCTAAATAATGTGAAGTGTGTGTCACATGAATACTAGGCCTATGATAGTTCTTCTACAGGATATCTAATAGGCTACCCTATTAGCAAAGGTAAGATTAAGTACCAGTGGCCTACCACTTTCAAAAAAAAAAGTACTGTGGATAAAATAATCATTTGATACTACTATTACCGTACCGTATGTGTGTGGTACCGGTATTAATACTATATTCACTGGTGGTATGAAGCACCTCTCGCAATGCTTTTAACCTCAAAATTGTACATCGCATTCGTAAGCTTAATTACGGTACGGTATTGGTGCACATGTCAACGATATAAAGAAAGGTTACAATACCATCACTGATTAAAAACACAGTTTGGAGTGCAAAAATAAATATTTATCAAATGTGAACACGTTTTACGTCCGTATAGCCTTTAGGCCTAGTAACCCTCGAATTGTACAGGCAAGAACAACATGGTTTATAGGTGACCTAATACAATAAAATACTAAAAAACAGGCCGTGTTTTGAAATTTATTTAAAACGGAAGGAATATATCGTTCATCTGTCTCAGTAAGACACGATTTTTAGGAGAACGGCATTCTTCCTCCTCAAAATCCAAAATCACTCTGACTAAAATCCATCGTAGAAAGCGAGCACGCACAAATTAGTCCTAGTCCAGAAAGAAATAATACCTTCGTATAACCTACTAATGTACAAGCTTTCTAACATATTTCTCTTTTTAATACAGCCTAGAACGGGAATCTAAGCGCTAAAGTGTTTCACGGACAACAGCTGTGAACTAAGATCAACATGGCTGAACCGAGAACTGTCGCCGGTTAAATATGAACTCAGATCAAGACGCGGTGATCTTAGATTAACGTTTATACAACAGAAATTCTGAGTTCAGCACGCGCTAAGATCAGCTGAACTCGGTGAACTGAGATCAAATGCTTTATACAATCGGCCCTAAGTGAACAGGATCTGAAGATGAACGCTTGACGTTCGAAACATGTCATCCAATTAAGTAAGTACCCCATTGTGTACATTAAAGCGTGGGGCGTGGTGGCGCAGCGGTCAAGCTGTTGGACTATCACCAAGGTGAACCGGGTTTGATTCACGGTCAATGCATGTGAGATTTTCGAAGTGAAATGCCATGTCCTATGGTTCTGATTCCACGTAAAAAGGAGGTCCCGTGGCTCATGATCGCATGATTACCGGTCACGTAAAACTAAAAGCTTCCTTCCTTCCTTCCTTCCTTCCTTACATAAAATAATGTAGGCTAACTTGTTTCCCGCCCAATGTAATAAATAAGGCACACTTTGTGTTGACCGACTGGAAAGCTTTCTTTAATAACTGGAAGGACTGTATGCTCGGAGACTTTGACTTTGTGTAGACAAGGACCAGTCGCCTCGGTAGTGTAGCGGTCAGCATGGTTAGCTGCCACCACGAATGTCCTGGGTTCGATTCCTGGCTCTGCCACGAAATTTGAAGTGTGTTATGCGGACTGGAACGGGGTCTACGCAGCCTAGGGTGATCCAAATGAGTAGAGAGGGTTCGATTCCCACCTCAGCCATCCTCGAAGTGGTTTTCCGTGGTTTCCCACTTCATCTTCGGGAAAATGCCATGATGTTACCTACTGTGAGGCCACGGCCGCTTCCTTCCCTCTTCCTTGCCGATCCATCCTAATCTTCCCCTCCCTTCCCTCATGAGGCCCCTGTTCACTTTGCAGGTGAGGCCACCTGGGCGAGGAGCTGATCACACCTCACCAGTTGTATCCACTCCGACCAGATGTTCCCAGCTCTAGGACACTGCCTGTAATGGTGGTAGAGGTGAGTTCCCTCGCTGAGTCCGTGGGAACCACCAACCTGTAGGTTAAAATAAAATACATAAAATAAAATAAAGTAGACAAGGACCAGTTGACAAATTATTAAAACGAGAACGAAGAATATTGGCCTGGTATGATTGTTATCCAATGAAGAACTATACACCAAGATAGAACCAATAATCTTGTTAATCAGAAAGAAAAGATTCTGTTCTACGGGCACATCTTCCGTATGACTGGTGACCAACTAACTAAGCATATCTGGGATTTCACAATGCCAAAGGCAACCAAATTGAGATGGATCCAAGAATGTAAGAAAGACCTGGTGCAAATTGGTATTCCAGAAACGAAAATTCACGACATATTTGAATTTCGGCAAATGGTTACAAACTGTCAGAATTTTGAAGTAGAATCTGAGCTCAGGAGACGGAGAGAGGTTAATTCCCGTGATTCTGGGACTGAATGAATGTGACGTCTTCATCATCACTTCATCCTCATTACGACGCGCAGGTCGCCCACGGGCGTCAACTAGAAAGACCTGCACTCGGCCTCTCTGGAGGCTCCACGATCAGTCATTCATTCAGCTCATTTGTTCATAAAAATTGAGGTGACTGCTTTACCACCGCTATCAAGGTCAATTATGCTGTTATGAAAATTAATGTCATTTTTCTGCATTTTAAATCTGAAAAATATAAATAAACCTCATTTTATATTGGGATAGTTCATAGGAAGACACCAGGTGTAAAATGACTTCATTAAAATCCGTACGACTACGACAAAAAGGGAGTGACACACTATGGGTAAAAACGACTTGGAGCCAGTCCTCGTGTTATATTTCTTCACGCCAGTTTTCAAGGGTTCATATTATGTAGTACATAGAGGCGCAATTCAAATGTAAAATAATCATCATAATAATAATCGAAAACCCTGTTCATTGGACGGAGATCACTAACTAAAAATTTAGAATAACGGGAAAGGATAATCCTCAGGAAAATCTTTGACCCAGTGTGCATAGAGGGAGTGTTGATAAAAAGGAGGTATCACGAGAAAATATCTGACTATTAGAAAAAGACGATTAAAACTTTATGGACATATTCAAAGAATGGACAGGAAATGGATATTTAATAATGCCTCCTCATTAAAAGCCAATAAACAGCTGGAAAATTGAAATAGGACATGACCCCCAAGAAATCGACGTAACACGTCAACAAGCTAGCGTCGAACTTTTGGCTTATTTCTGAGCGGATGTTTCCTGAAACTGCAGGCTTTATGTTGGAATAACCTAAAGTTCATTATCAAGGATGCGTCTGGGCAAGATGACTGTTGCAGATACGGTTGCTAAACACCTGAGTCTCTTCAACATACTATTTCAGGTCGTCGCCATTTCCCAGGGACAGAATATAGGAAGATACATTATTCTGATGCCAAGATCGTACATCAAGAACTAAGCTATACGCCTTCAACTGGTCAGCCAAGAGAAAGTGCAGTTGGGGAGAGGGGGGCATGTTGTTAACAGGGGCACGTTGTTACATGTTAGTTTTAAAATCACCCGTGTGGCTGAAGCGCGTAACGATCAGCTACTAAAGCGTGGGGTGCCTGTCTGCAGATGCTGTGAAAACAAGGAAACCATTGCGTGTATTTTAAGAGTGTTATGAAGGTTTAAGTGTTTTTTGAAGTGAAACGTAAAAATAAATATTCGATTTTGAAGTCATCTGTCTTCTTCTTTGTTGAAGGTAAGTACTTGCATGTCTCTGAGAATATAGTTTGATATCTTACGAAAGAAATGCTTGTGAGAGTAGTTAGCTAGGCTACTCCCCGCCGAAGTATTGACCTTGAATACATAATGTCGGCCGGTGGGGCAAGTTGTTACAGTACGCTGGGGGCTTGTTGTTACACTGTAACAACATGCCCCATGGTATCATATTATTATTTAATTGCTAATTATTAAGGCCCGGATTGTTGTGTGCTTAAATATTTTTAATTAACTAAATATTTTCTATTTATTTACATATTTTTGCCGTTTTTATAAATAAATACATATTCTGGTGTATTTATTCTTAAGTACATATTTCCTATATTTGGTGGTATGTTGTACTCCTTAGATGATTGCTGCCCACTTTTTCGACGCTTGGCAATTCCAGTAATTGGCTTATCTATTTCTAGAATGCACCCTTGTCTCTGTATTGTATTTCAAACAGGAATTCCCAGGTCATTAAGTATAGCAGGGGGACTGGAGTCAACAGTCTCATTAAGCCTCCAATAGTCCTTACCTTGAAAGGAAATTTTACTTGAAATTACAGTGGTCAGCAAAACTTGTGAATATTGACAGATTGCTATGAAAGTTTCTGATGTGACCTTTTTTTCTGCTCTTTAGAATGAAATTCGAAAACAGCACATACATGATTTCGTATCGCGCATCTGCAGTACAGTAAGACGGACTCGGAAACTGAGGCGAGCCCCGGCCTGTTAAGCGGGAACATTTTTTGTACTGTAGACAGGATTATGGATTATTCAAGCAGCTGGACGTTTCAACTATATTTCGAGGAACTGGGGGACACAAATTTGATACAAATTTATGAACATTTTTTGGAAATTTAATCACATATTTTTCACTTTTAAGCGCGTAAATAAATACATATTTCTGAAAAGTTAAGCACATAACTATCCGGCCCTACTGTAAACGTATTAACGTATTTGCTAGTTGATTATTATTACCGGTATCATTATTATTTCTCTATACCGACAGTGATAGCTATGCTTGATAACGCGCAGCGCTAGGCCAAGCTCTCTGCTAATTTGGTAGACGTGGGTTCGAGCCCCACTCTCTGCCGACCTTGAAATGGTTTTCCGTGGTTTCCCATTTTCAACTCCAGGAAAATGCTGGGACGGTACTTTCTGACAGGTCACGGCCGCTTCCTTCCACATCCTTGCCCAGTTTCATTTATCTTCATTCATTTCATATTTCATTTACTCGTCTCATGAGGTTGGCGTCAGGAAGGGCATTTGGCCGTAAAAACCAGAATTGCGAAATGTGGTAAATGTATTTCAAGGTTGACTGTTATATTATTTCGAGTTAAATATACAAGATTGTAGTTACAACTATGTCGCATTTATTATTAAGTTGAGTGTAACAACTTACCCATGGCATATAACAACTAGCCCCATTGTGGGGCATGTTGTTACAATTTACCACATTAACAAGAAAAATTATTTATACCGAAAATATTTTTACGCCAGTCTTCACATTTTTCATATATAAAGCCAAATACTGATACTTCATTATCACTGCCATAACAGGCTAACAGCTTCCAGGAGAACAGTTTTAAAAAATAAAATTTGAAAATTGTAAAAACATGCCCCCCTCTCCCCCTACTATAAAGTGAAGGAAAATAGTAATGCTACTACTGAATGCAGTCCCCGAGAGATTGAAGCATTAGTTCCTTATAAAATACTTAATATCTGGAATTGTAAGTGTCTTCTTTCCATGAAATATGGTGAGAACGTGTATGTGCATGCACCAAATAAATAATAATAATAATAATACTAATAATAAGATAATAATGTGTAATATCATTACTTCATGCCTGGCTAACAGGATATATGCACACTGTGAAAGAAACAACATAATTGCCGTGCAACAGAAAGGTTGTTAATAGGGTTCAAAAGAGTGCACAGAACAACTAATAATTGACTCAGTTGTGTGTGGCCAGGCACACTTAAATCACCGAAACCTTCTTATGGCGTACATCGATTATAAGAAGGCCTTTGATTCTGTGCCCCATGACTGGCTACTAGCAGTGCTGCGATTGTATAGGATCAATGAGGTATTTGTCAGCTTCTTGGAAAGGGTTATGTCAGCATGGCATACTACACTATGTCTCAGTACGCCACGTGGAGACATACGAACAGATGAGATATCGATTCGGGGGGGGGGGCATCTTTCAAGGAGACTCCCTTAGCCCCTTATGGTTTGTCCTGGCAATGCATCCTTTATCTACCCAGCTTAACTCTACTCACTACGGCCTTTCTATCAAGATTGGAAAGAGAGTTGGTACTCGGCTAAATCATCTGCTATACATGGACGACCTTTAACTCTATGCCGAAACAGAGTCACATCTGGAAAACTTGCTGAGAATAGTTGAATCATTCTCACGAGACATAGTCTACAAATGGAGTTTGGTTTGGACAAGTGTCGGACACTAAAGGCGGTGAGAGGAAAAGTACTGAAGTCCGGGTATGAGCTGGAAGATGGACAGCATTTTAAGGCTATGTAGGCAGAAGACACCTACAAATACTTAGGAGTAAACCACGCTAAGCATATTGACCATGTGTCAATAAAGAAAGATCTGTCCCGTGAATTTGTCAAAAGATTAAAACAAATCATAAAAACGCACTTGAACAGCAAAAACCTAGTGAAAGCTGTTAACACGTATGCTGTAGGGCCTACCTGTGCTGAGATACTCCTTTGGCATAATCAAATGGTGTAAAACGGACATCGAAGGTCTTGAGCGAAAAATGAGAACGATGCTCACAAAAGGAAGGAAACACCACTCACGATCTTCAATAGAGCGATTGACTCTACCCAGAAGCCTAGGTGGACGTGGATTCGGTTGACATTGATAACCAGATGAAACGACAGATAGGCAGCCTTAGGGAGTACTTCTACACAGAAGCGAGGTCATCTGTACTTCACAGAGCCATCAGTGAGGCGGACAGATCAACGCCACTGGTCTTGTGTCAACAAGCGATTCAACACCACCTACATACTGACCTTCAGAAGATGGAAGCATGGAAGTGAGGTTGATATAACTGCGTCAAACTACTGGCTCACTTCAGGACAGATCTTTCCAGAAACTGAAGGTTTTATGCTTGCAATTGAAGACCAAGTCATCCCTACAACGAACTACCTCAAGTTCGTTGTAAAATATCCCGCTGTACCAGATGATAAGTGCGGCTACGGATGTCAACAGTCAGAAACTAGACAGCATATTACATCTGCATGTAGATATTTCTTGGCGACGGAGCACAAACAAAGGCTTGATGAAGTTGCTAAAATCTTGCATCAGGAATTGGCTGATAAGTTTCAGCTTCTAAAAGGAAAGAAAGTTCTGTACCACCAATATCAGCCAGAGTATGTTCTTGAAAACAATGAATACAAGCTGTATTGGGACCGAACTATTTTGACTGATCAATCGGTATCACACAACAGGCCGGATCTGGCGGTTGTCAACAAGAAAACCAAGCAAACTACCTTGATTGATGTTGCGATTCCTAACAAGAATCTCCAGTCAAAACACATTGAAAAGATCAGCAAATACAGCGAGTTGGTCGACCCTATCAAAAGACAATGGCATGTAGAATGGGTAAAGACCATACCTCTCATTGTCTCAAGTACGGGTGTGATCCCACGTACCTTGCTCCAAGGCCTTAAAGAACTGGATTTGGATACTCGGCTGTACAAACTAATGCAGAAGACAGTAGTCCTATCAACAACCAGAATCGTTCGGAAGTTCATGGGTAGCGAAATTCCAGCTTAGAAGTTGCTGTTTCAGTAACTATACTTTGGTTCACTGAAGCCCGTATAGTTACGTTGTAATTTAATGTAATGTACTGTATAAAACAATAATATTATTATTAATAATAATAATAACAATAATGGCCACATAACACGCATGAACTCTCAGAGACTGACGAACCGCATCTGTTGCTACTTAATAAACAAGAACTCGAAGAAACCCTGGTTCACCGCGATTGAAAGAGATCTTCTAGAATTAGGGATCTCGTTTGAAGACATCTCGTGCTCCTCTTCAGAGAAAGCTTGGAACACACCAGTGATTCTCGGAAAAGCCAAAGCTGAAAACAAGAAAAACAAGTAGTTCCGTGAAGAACTATACAGCCTATTTTCATATATCCTGCTCATGTTAATTGCCTCTATCAACATACAACATTTCAGTTTAATTGCTGTAACAGATTCGTAGATATTGAGAACCGTCTAAATATTTCAGATGGTCGCCAGGTTGGATTTTTATTTTTGTACTATTATATTAAGATTATTGTGTACGTGTGGTATTCAAACTTCAATCGCATGATTAGAACACAAGAAGTAAAAACGAGATTTTAAAATTACGCACAGCAGCCATCTTGTGATTATGCAAGCAATTGAAATAAATTAGATACCAGTGGATAAACATTTGTGTAAGCATTTAACGTGCAACGTTTCACGGCACTTGGATTGTTAATTCGCGAGAAACGTCCATTTAAATATTTATATTTCGCGTCGCCGCCATGTTGGATTCGTGCTCACCAGGTTACTGAAAGTCCTATAGGTGAACATATGTTCATAGTCTCTATGAACATAAAAATTTCAGTTTGGTTGCTGTAAAAGATTCATAGATGTTGAGAACCGTCTAAATATTTCGGAAGCTCGCCATTTAGGATTGTTATATGTATAGGCCATAGAGTTATGTACCATTCAAGGACACTTATTGCCTAGCTTCATTATTCAAACTTTCACTTCGATCGCATGATTACGACACAAGAAATAAAAACTTAATTTTAAAATTTCGCACAGCCGCCATCTTGAGGTTATGTAAACAATTGAATTAAATTAGATGGCAGTTCATTACAATCTGCAAAATCATTTACTGCACCACATTTCACTACGCTCAGAGAGTTAACTCACGAGAAAAGTCTATTAAAATATTTCAAATTCGCTTGGTCGCCATGTTCGTTTTGTACTTTACAGGTTTATGAATTATACATAGATAAACTTGTATTAGTACCCTTTATCACCGTACAAAATTGCAGGGTGATATCTGTAATAGTTTCGGAGATATAGAACGTCAGTGAAATATTTCGCACAGCCGCCATTTTGAGGTTATGCAAACAATTGAACTAAATTAGACTCCAGTGCATTGCAATGTGTATGGACATTTGCTGTACCAAGTTTCATTACGTTTGGATAGTTAAATCGCGAGAAAAGTCTATTTAAAAGTCTCAAATTCGCTTGGCCGCCATGTTGGTTTTGTAGTCACCAGGTTTTTGAAAGTCTCACAGGTGAACGTTTAGTAGTACCCTTTAATACCGTACACAATTTGAGGGCGATATCGGTAATAGTTTCGGAGATATTGAATGCTAGTGAAATATTTCGCACAGGCGCCATGTTGGATTGGTGAGACGTAACAAAATTCGAAGGGCACGGTCGAGGTCGTCGGGAATAGTGCTATGAACTTACCGAGTTTCACTGAAATCGCTCCAGCCGTTTAGATTTTATTAGGGGGGACACACACACACCTCACACACACACACACACACACGCACACACACACGGACAAAAGGTGATCTCATAAGCCTATTTTTTCAAAATTGAAAATAGGCTAAAAAGTGGACTGGTGAAAGAAAGGAGGCTCACAGAAAATTCATGCGGGAATACTGGGATAGAACTAAAGCTCAGAGACGGATATGGTTGAAATAACGTGGTCCATAGTTGGCCAAATCGAATAATAATAATAATAATAATAATAATAATAATAACAATAGGCTACCATCGTCGATGTTTAGTAAGTTATTGAAGTTATAAGGGGCGGAACAGCGAGGTCATCTGCCCCTATCGTCGATGTTGCTGTTCTACTTAATGCGAACCTACACGACACAGTGGAGAAAAAAAAGACGCAAACACCAGCCACTTGCCACTGAGCTCAGTCATATACAGTATAGGCCTATGGTTTATCAGAGGGTATCGTCATCCCAGTTATTGTCCCAGTGAATGGCTTAGTTACAAAGGACTGGGAAATTGCAAAAGAGAAACTTGGCTTAAAGAAAGACCATATGCACATAATGCGAAAGAGGACCCTCCTAGGTACTGCAAGTAAGTATAATAATAATATCGTATGGCCTCGGGTGCCTGTTGCAAGCTTTGTTAATTGACACCCAGACGGTAGCTTGCATGTCGAATTTCGTCGTTCCTTTGAGCGCTATGAAAGTCAAGGAGGTTAGGTATCTAAACTCCTTGACACTACTACAGCGCTTTCAAGTAGAGAATGGAGGAACTTTGTGTTGGCGGAAAATCCCGAGATTAATTTTGCCATTGAACACGGCCTACTGAATTCAAATGGGTTCTTTAACATGCCAACAACGTATGACATGAGTATCGTGATTTTTGTCGCCTTCAAAAATCACTTACCATGGCCAGGGGCGAACCTGCAATCTTGGGGTTGGTAGTCCGACACTATAACCACTCACCCACCGTGGCAAACTGCAAGTAAGTTATACTGTAGTAGCCTACGTAAGGTTTGGTCTCTCCAGTGACTTGCTCTGATCATCTCGCGATACAGTGCTATCATCAATGTCTTTGGATCGCTAGGAGTCCGAAGGTATGTTTTTGTATTTTTATGTAAATTTTATATAATAATAATAATAATAATGAGTATATGGGTCCCAGGAATCAACCTGGGAGGAGTCCTTACGGCTCTGGGCTAATGGGAGTGAAATGCGTTGTTGCATGTCAGCTGCGACTTAAACATATTGGATTCAGCAAGAGAATCCAACTTAGCCTCTTTCACTCCAACTCCAGCATGTAACCTACAAGAGGTGCCCCCTGTTAAGCCGAGCAACCCAGTGGAAGGTTGGGTAACCAATCTCAGCGGGAAGCTGGGTCGGCGAGCCGATCAGTGCTGGGGACTCCAAGGCTCACAACCTTGGCAGTACATTGGTCAGTGTGCAATATCACTGGCCCCCTATCTACAGTTTTTTCAACTGTGAAAAGCATGGAGGAAACGTCGGCTGAAGCAACTACCCCAGGTGGTAACCAATCCACCGTCGTCTTGCACGACGCATGCAGGCCTTCGGACTCTGGGGAGCCTGCAACGACATGCTTGGAGGTATCGGAGACTCCTACAAACAAGATCAGACACAAACGACGCAACTTCTTCGCAACATTCAACGTGAACTCCCTTATGAAGGTCGGTAAATTGAAACCACTGATTGACACCCTACAACATCATCAAATCCTGATCGCAGCAATTCAGGAAACAAGGTTTGTTGATGCAGAAGCTTTTGACTCCCAGGGGTATAGAATCTTCAAAGGTAAAGTCGGAAAACGTGTAGTAAAATCCATCCCCCACCTTGGCACAGGATTTGTGGTCAGTAAGAAGATTTTAGAGTCCATCACCAACTTCACGTCCCCCAACAGTCGAGTCTCGATCCTTTCGTTTCGGAGCACAAATAAAATCTACACCATGGTGAACGTCCATGCCCCAATTAATCAAGCTAACAGAATTGATCCACAAGGGACGGAAATATTCTGGGAAGAGCTTGAAGATATTCTATCCAAGATTCCCAAGGAACACATCATCGTCCTTCTTGGGGACTTCAATGCTCAGCTCGGTAAGGAAAAGAAATTCAAGAATATTATCGGAGAATACCCGGCCCACAGAAGAACAAACCGCAATGGTGAAAGGTTAGTGGAGTTGTGCAAGGCGTTCAACCTAGTGATGAAGTCAACCGCTTTCAAACGACTTCCTGCAAAACAGAAAACATGGACATCCCCAAATCCCCATCTCGGCGAATTCCAAATTGACCACGTTGCTATTTCTCGTAAATCTCGTAGAGAAATCCAGAATGTAAAAGTCTTAAGAAGCGCGAATCTTGACTCTGATCACTATCTTTCAAAGATAAAATTAAAACTTCTTCCAAGATCCACCAAGAGATTTCAGGGAAGAAAGATCAACAGGTTTGATGTGGAAAAACTGAAAACACAAAGCGAATTCAGTCAGAAACTTGAAACACTTGAGCCACAGAATTGGGAACAACTCAAAGAAGCAATTCTTGAAACGGCACAGGAAACCATCCCACTGACAAAGTTGAGGTGGCATCCTTGGTGGACTAATGAATGTGACGATGCCATTCACCAAAGGCGGCTTGCCTGGTTGCGATGGAACAAACAGAAGAATGAAGAAAACAGAGAGAGATTCCTGGTCGTGAGAAAGCAGGCTGTTAAACCATACGCGGGATAAAACGAGCATTCCAAAAAAATCAGTTGGCACAGATAGACCAAGATTTCAAAAAGAACAACACCCGTGATTTCTATAAATCCTTCAAGCAAAATCTCAGTAAATACACACCACCCAGTCTTCACTTTAGGAATCCCGATGGGAAAGTTGCTTACAATGACAAAGACAACTGCCAGATCCTGGCGAAATACTTTGAGTCCCTTCTCAATTGTGAGGCTCCAACATCGACATTTTCCTTTCACAGTAATGTGCTCGTCAATCCAGACTCAAGTCCACCAACTAGGGAAGAAATCAAGCAGATCATTCACTCACTTAAGAACAATAAAGCACCAGGTGAGGATTCAATAGTTGCCGAACTCTGGAAATACGCAGGTGAAAAACCAGTCGACAAGCTAACGGATATCATCCGGGAGATTTGGGAAACAGAGAAACTGCCCAGTGATTGGACATCGGCCCTAATTCATCCCCTGCACAAGAAAGGTGATAAAGCGGACGTAAACAACTATCGTGGCATATCACTCCTCTCGATAACATACAAGATTCTCGCGAAAGCGCTTCAAACGAGAGCGGAAGCACAGCTCGATCAACACCTGGGCGAATACCAAGGTGGATTTCGAAAGGGGCGCTCTTGTGTTGAGCAAATCATGAATCTAAAATCAATTATATCGTACATGAATCTGAGAAGTAAGAAATTTGTTGTGACTTTTGTTGATTTCAAGAAGGCTTACGACTCGCTGGATCGAAGTACCCTGATCCAGGTTTTAAGAGAATTTAATAATGTTATTGGTTTTACGTCCCTTTTAACTACACTGGCTTTTAGAGACGCCGGGGTGCCGGAATTTTGCCCCGAAGGGGATCTTTAACGTGCCAGTAAATCTACTGACACGGCTCCCTCGCATTTGCGCACCCTCAAATGCCAGCTGACTGCGCCAGGTTTCGAACCTGCAACCTTGGGCTCAGCAAGCGAGAACGTTACCCCTGAGCCACGCAGCCAGACAATTAAGAGAATTTGGTTTAGATAATAAGACAAGAGCAATCATTCACCAATCCCTATTGGATACGGCTTCCAAAGTGAAATTCAGGGGAGAGATTTCTGAATCCTTCGCAATACGGACAGGGGTGAGACAGGGAGATGGGCTCTCGACTCTTTTATTCAACTGTGTTCTTGAGAAAGTTATTCGAGAATGGCGTAAAGAATTGTGTAAGGATGGTATAGAGAATGGGGTCAGACAAGGTTGTAAGAACAAAAACCTGACAATCGACTGTTTAGCTTTCGCAGATGATGTTGCAATTTTCTCTAATTCTCTTGACACAGCCACACAACAAATCAATCAATTACAGGTGCAAGCAGCAAAGGCAGGTCTTCAGATTTCGTTTGAGAAAACGCAGTTTATAACGAACATCAAGTCGGAACTCAGAGAACTTACGGTGAATGGAGGACAAATAAAACAGGTAGAGAAATTCAAATACCTGGGTGAATGGATTGAGCCCAACATTCGTGAAAAGGAAGCCTTCGTGGCACGGATTAACAAAATGGAAATGGCTTACCATTTAACCAAAGACATTTACAAATCACGATCAATGTCCTTCAAGGCCAAACTGAGGCACTACGTTACCGTTATTCACCCGGAGGCGTTATATGCATCAGAATGCCTGGCGATGAATAAGAAAGGCCTGGCAGAACAACTCGAAGCCAAAGAGAGGAAGATTCTGAGAAAGATCTTGGGCCCGGTCAAGGAACGAGGAGAGTATAGAAGACGACACAACGATGAACTCTATCTACATGTGGAGAAAATAACGGACACCATTCGCAAAAGAAGACTCTCCTTTTATGGCCATTTAACACGAATGAACTCCGGAAGATTGTCCAATCGAATCTGTGCCTACTTTGTGGGAAAGAAAACCAAAGGGATCTGGTTTACAGAGGTGGAAAGAGACCTGCGAGAACTGGGGATATCACATGAGGACATCTTGGAACGTGACTCTTTGAAGAAGAAACTTGGGGAGATACTGAGTTTTCAGCCAAAACCTATATTGAAAACTGGCAAGAAGTGGACCGAAGAACGAAGGGAAGCTCACCGAAGAAGAATGCGCGAATACTGGGCCATTGTGAAAGAACGAGGGAAAAGGCAGTTGAAATAACGAGGTCCATAGACGACCGAAACGATAAAAAAAAAAAAATGAGTATATCATGACACACATCAAAAAACGCAGAGTTAAGTTCGCTAGAATGAACGACACCGGACTGACTAAAAAAATATTCAACATAATTTTTACGTCGAAATTGGGTACTTCTTGGTAAAAAGAAACTATGGAAGATTTACAACAATTAGGCTACATATCACCATAGAAGACATTCTCCACCGCAGCATTTGTACAGAAAAAATCAAAAACCAGAAATTTGAATTTAGATCACAACCCAAAAGAAATAGGCGTAAATGGACAGACTAAGAGAAGAAGGCGCAAAGTGAACGGATGAAAGGATTTTGGGAAGATAGAAAGAGGAAATGAGCCACCACCAAAAGCTCGATTTTTGTGTTTTTAGCGATCTCCTTAAAGGGGAATGTACGCGAATAATAATAATAATAATAATAATAATAATAATAATAATAATAATAATAATAATAATAATAATAATAATGAAAATAATAAGCTAATAATTATTAATCAACAGATTGTAAAGTATTGAAATACTAGGATGATGCATGCAGATTATATCACCGTACTTCGGAGACAATGCAACACATAACATCAAACTGTGACGTCGTAGCAAACTCAAAAGAAACAGAGATAGACCTAGGAGGCGATAGTTGGATTCAGCATTCGAGGAGGGGTATAGAAGCAATGTTGGCTGCTGTGCAAACTGCTAATAAGGGTTCAATGCTGTGAATCGTTCACACACTGAGGCTTCCAGACAAGACTGGACGCTAAGAAGCAAAACAGAATGATTCCTCCAGAGAGGTTTAGTGCAAATCTTTGTACTTGACGCCCGTTGGTGACCTGCACGTCGTAATGAAGATGAAATGTTCATGAAGACGTCACTAACGCCTATTTCCCTAGCTAGAGATATCAACTTAGGACATTAATAACCTACCCTTATGGCTGGCTGGGAATCAAATCCTGAACTCTTAGGACCAAAGTCTGGAATAGTAACCGATTAGCCACGAAGCCGTAGGCTACATTTGTGCACAAAATTATGATAGGCCTAATATATTACCCCCGGCACTATAGCCCATTAAGGGCCTAGGCCTAGCAAGTAACCGCTGCCCAGCCATTTGGCCTGCAGATATTGGGATGACGCGTGGTCAGCGCATCAGGTCCCCTCAGCCGTTAATCTTGGTTTTCGAGTCCGGGGCTCTGCCTCACTGTCAGACAGCTACTCAATTGTCCTCGCGAGGCTGAGTGCACCCCGTTCCAGCCTTTACGTCAGTTTCTAAAATCTCTGACGGAGTCGGGATGAAGATGTTGGTGGTGATGATGATGATGATGATGATGATGATGAAGATAACTGTTGTTTTGAGGTGCGTAACGTCTAGATCATCAGCCCCTAATGATGAGGAAAATAATAAAAATGAGAGGTCCGTTCGCATCAAAGGACGACTGCCCCCCAACTCATAGTCTGCGAATTATGATGAACCCCGCATCCACATTAGCTTGGTTTAAAGTCACGGGGGCCACTTCTCAGAACAAACAGCTACGCTATTTTCTTCTCAGCGGTTAGTGCACGACGCTCTAGTCCTCACTCCAGATCATGGACTTTTGATGGAGCCGAGAATGGAATCAGGTGCCTTATAGGTAAGATAAAAGCGTTCTAGCATAGGAACCTAAATAACAACCTACGTCAGCATTTCCTCTCATGTCCATAGCCTTACGGAACAGGTGTAGGCGTGAGCGGCCGATGGGGTCGTATTTTGTAGCCAACCGGTATTAGATTTTCCTGGAAGACGCTATCTGCTGTGATCTCATCTCCTCGGGGTCTGTCAACAACTCGGCGCCGACTGATTGCAATGTCGCTTGCTTAGAGGATCAACAAATCCGGAGAAGTTAACTAAATGATATTGATTCACGTCATGCTCCAAGAGCGGCCAATACAGAAAGCCGACAAACACAATGTCACTTTAGTACAAAATTGTTTAAATCTTCTGTCAATTTGTACCTCCCTTTTAAGTAGATTACGACCTTCACTGCCTTTTCTGGTATCTGTCATTTTTTATTGCTTCAATGCAAATACTTTATATCTATATTTCGGGCGTCAACTAGAATGATTTACACTAGATCTCTCTGGGGGAATCATTCTGTTTTGCTTTTAGCGTCCAGTCTAGTCTGGAAGCCTCAGTGTGCGAACGATTCACTGCAATGATCACTTATTAGCAATTAGCACTGCAGACTCCTTTGCCTCTATACCCCTCCTTGAATGTTGAATCCAACTGAAATTAAATTAAAATAATTTAAAGTAAATCGTGCAAACCGGAAGATGCATCTGAAACATTTACTCAGGGAAAACAGAATTAAAATTGAAAGTAGCCTATACAGTAATAAGTTGAGCCTACAACTTTATACAATCGCAAACACATTTTCCTTCTTATTCATTATTCTTAGTACGGTACATAAAATATATAGACTACACAAGAACATCGTTTATCAGGACTAGGTGGGACTGGAGGTAATCCGGATTATTGAAAATACGGATAATCCGGAAACAAACTCATAACAGTACATTATGCAACGAGCCTATAATGGCAATAATTAAAACACGAGTATGTTTATAATTTCAATACGAGTGTCTTAATTACCATTAGCCTATAGGCGAGTTGCATTCGATTCTTTATGTTCGACGATAATTATAATTTTATTATTTGTTCTAACATAAATATTCATAAATAGGCCTATCTATCGAGATTCTGTCGGTTGAATTCTTTTTCTTGGGAATTGTGTGGGTTCAGCATTTGATCTCTACCCAATAATGATTCCCGAAGCTTTGAAATCCATTTACTCAACAGAGAGCTGGATTATAATTTCCGTGGAACTAATGTCATAGTCTACGCCTGCTTCCTCCATGACGTGGGGAAGGGGTTAAAATTAGGAGGAATGGGAGGAAAACGAGAAGGGGGAGGATGAATTTTCGAAGGAGGTGAGGGGGAGGGGGTAGAATAAGGAGGGGAAGAGGAAGAGATCTGGAAATGCAGTTCCAAGAGATAGCTGTGCACGTGCCTTACTCTTATGAATGGCTAAGTGTACAGTACTAATCGTTAGAAAGAATCGGTTCTGCCCCAATGTGATGTGTGTTTGGTAAAACTTTGAGCGAGTGATTCACTGGGAGTTTGTTCCAAATGGGCGTGCAGTCAATGCAGATCATTATTCTCAACAACTGGAACGAGTTCATAAAATTTTGAGACGGAGATACCCAGCATTAGTTAACCGAAATAGAGTTGTCTTGCAGCAGGACAACGCGAGACCTCATACTGCACACATCCCTGATCTTGCGCTTTCAGATCACAATCTTTTTCGATCTATGGCCCATTTCTTGCGTGATTGAAATTTTGAAAACCCTGAAGCTGTGACAGTGGGTCTCGCCGAATTCTTCACATCAAAACTCAGAGACTGGTATCGTTGCGGGTTGAGAAAACTCGCTGAAAGATGGCTCAAGACTATAGAATCTGTTGGCCCCTACTTTGTAGACTAGTTTAATTTCTTGTCAGAAAACTATCCAAAATAAATTTTCTTTAACAAGCGACATTATACTATTTATGATAACTTATATCCCCTATATTTTTCTCTGTTATTTATCGAGATTACACGACAATAGACTAATAAAACTACTAGTTAACTACTTTTGAAAAAGTAAAACAAAAAGAATTGGTTCAAAGAAGTTCAAAGAATGATATAATGAGTTGAATATTACAAGAAAACAAATTGCAAAAATTGAAGAAAAAAGGATTAAGAAGAATAAACATTTAAGACTTAATGCACACTGATAACTAAGCAACGAAAACCATATGTCATGCATGTCTGATGAATAAATGGCAGCCTGGTCAGCCAGAATGAAGAGGTTTTTGGAGAGGAGGATGATGATGACAATTAAATTCCCCATCAATTCTTAGATTACTTAACTGTGTTTGGTTGGTTAAAGTACTCCAATGTGAGTACAAACTATATATGAAATATAAAATACTATTTATTTATTTATTTATTTTTTATTTTATTTTTTATTTTATTTATTTATTTATTTATTCATTTGTTTTTAAGGAGGAAATGAGACGAGAAAGAAAAGATGAACTGCATGTTGGTAGAAAGAGGTAATAGGAAAGGGATAGCCTAATTTATAGCCTATTTTTAATTATTAATTCTGTACTGAAAGAGAAAATACAAAAGAAAGAAAGAAAGAAAGAAAGAGAAAACTGATAAGCAGCGTGCTGTTGAAGATATTAAATGATGACGATAAGACAGGTAAAATGTGAAGGCGATCAGTGATAATAAAACAAGATGTTCAGTAAAGAACATATAGCCTACTTTCTCCTAAATGTATGAGTATAGTTATAACTCGTTGTTATTATCAAAGAGTATAATAGAACTATTCTTTGTTGAAGACCTTAGAAACGATTTACCTCTACCAAATGCCACAATCTAGATAAAAACTGCTACCATCATTGAAGAAAGAAAGATAAGAAGTATATCAAGAATGTTATGGATCTGGAGACATAATCGACCGGACTGGCTGCGTGGCTCAGCGGTAACGTTCTCGCTTGCTGGGCCCTAGGTTGCAGGTTCGTATCCTGGCGCAGTCAGCTGGCATTTGAGGGTGCACAAATGCGAGGGAGCCGTGTCAGTACATTTACTGGCACGTTAAAGATCCCCTTCGGGCCAAAATTCCGGCACCCCGGTGTCTCTAAAAGCAGCCGTAGTTAAAAGGGATGTAAAACCAATAACATTATTATTATTATTATTATTGTTTTAATGTGCTAAACGGTTCCAGGCTAGTGTTCAGAAGTAAAGGGGGAGTTTTAGTCGGTAGTCTGCTACTCAGTAGCAGGAGCCCGACACTCGGTGCGTAAATGCATTTCTTCCCCTAAAAAAAAATTAAAAAATAAAATAAAAAAATATATATTATTATTATTATTATTATTATTACATATACGACCTGCCGTGGGCAACATCCAACTTTGAGTTGAGGCATGTCTTAACACGTCTGGTTGTGCAGGGCTTTCACAGCCCTAATTGAAAAAAAAAGGAAGGAAGATTGTAGTTTTACGTGGCCGTGAATCTTGTGATTATGAGCCACGGGACCTCCTTTTTACGTGGAATCCGAACCACAGGACATGGCATTTCACTTCGAAAATCTCACATGCATTGACCGGGAATCGAAAACCCTAATTGAATTAACAAATATTTCCATGACCCTACAGAGACGTGTGTATACAAACTATGTGGATATTTTCGATTGCTATTTGCCTGAAATAAAAGTAGTAATTAATACCTGAACTAACACCAACGGCTTGAACTCAGTTACTATGTGAAATCGTTTTGTTCTTTACTTCAAATAACATTTTCAAGTAACGCAAAATAGGCTGTTACAAACCCTTTAAAATAAAAAGTAAAAATGTATCGTAGTATCATCTTGTCATTCTTCAAATTCGATGCGCATAGAATGCCAATGGCATAGTAATCAATGGAGCCCCACGTAAACTAGTCGTGACATCTAGTGGTGAAATATCGAACAATATAATCCTAACAGAGCGAGTGCATTCTAGCGGTCAGAAGAAGAAACTTTTCAATAAAATCTGGAAGTTAATAAGTATGTCGGCGTGCAGTTACCTTTTTGGCAGCTAGATGTCTCGAGTAAATCTGCTGGCGAATTATGTTTTAATTAAATATATATTTTACACCATAATATGCACAATATAACGCTTAATTTTAAAACATCTGAGTCATTACAAAACAATAAACATATAACATTTCAAGCAAAAAATCTAGCTATGATCGGGTTTGAACCATAGGCATTTGAGCGATAGGCTAACGCTCTACCACTGAGCTAATTGTGTCAACGAATATCGTTCTATATAAAATGACTTACATAGAACTTGTTAGCAAATAATGATTTATACTAAACGATTTCATCACTGGAGTATATTATTTATATATAAAGCATTTCATACAAAGTTTATTTATTTTGTATCAGTACGCTATATTGCATGCAATACTCAAATTGGTGAAATATAAGTCAGGCACAAGATATCCGCTGCCATCTTGTCTTATTACTGAATCAGCTCAGCTTTTTAAAATCACGTCTGCACTATAGTATTACAAAATAAACTTTTAATTTCGAACGTGCCTCTTCCTTTAGAACAGTTAAAACGATTCTCGGCTCGATAATCGGAACTGGTGGGTCCCATGATATGGATTATAAAGTTTGCATAATTCGCACGTCCGCCATCCTGAAATGGTATGGCGGACGACCTTGTAGTTTGGTCACAAGACGCATCCTATACGAAGGTATGTTGTTACCAAATTTGGTAGAGATCGGATGATTTGGTTAGTCATTTGATTTTACGTTTTGAACGTTTGAGTGGCCGCCATTCAGTTTTAGTAAAGATGGCGGCGATATAAAACATGACACTGAGGTGTCCTTTGCTAGTGCTACCTTTGTACCAAATTTCGTTCAATTCGCATTCACCGTGTTCGAATTGATTGGGGGGGACAGACATTCAGAGTACACACACTCACACACACACAGACACACACACACACAGACTCACACACACACATACACATACACACACACAGACTCTCACACACACATACACACACACAGACAGACACACTTTTTTCGCCCTGTGTTGATCTCATAAGTCTACTTTCATTTTTTGCAAAAATCGAAAGTAGGCTAATGAGAAGGAAAATAATGAATATTTTTCTTAAACAAACGTTGAAAAAAGAGAGAGAAAGGAGCAATACGAAATATAGAGTGATGACATGATGCTGGTGATAGAAAGATGGCGATGTGGATGATAAGGAGGGGGGTTAGAAATAGACAAATAGACGACACAAAGATTATCGTTAGGGAGGTTCGTGAATGATGCGCTGGATGCCCAACGAAGAGCGGTGAAGAGACAGGGAACAATAGAGATGAAACTGGGTTAGGAGTTGGAAATAGAAGTTACTGTCGCGGCATTTGCCTGGAGATGTAAATAGGAAGCCAAGGAAAATCGTAGAGAACATTGTGTTATTCTAATATGTATACACGTGCATAGGCCTATAGCCTATTCGTACACCGTAAGTCACGTATTTCATATTTAGGCTACCTTTAAGACAAAAATGAAGCATAACGTAGGCTATAACGAGATTCAAACTTCAAATCGTAATTAAATAACACCAAACTCTAACTATATTAGTAGGTCAATGAATGAAAATCCATAGCCTGCTTCCAGTCGACCAACTGGGTCAGTGAATGGAATGAATGAAGCCCCCATCTAGCGGGGAGGATATGAACTGTGCCGGCTGCCGAAGTCTGTCGCACTCCTCTGAGGCAATGATTAAATTAATGACAAATGAAATGATAGTGGAGAATGTTGCTGGAATGAAATTTGTGACAGGGAAAACCCGGAGAAGAACCTGTCTGCCTCCGTTTTGTCCAGCACAGATCTCACATGGAGTGACCGGGATTTGAACCACGGACCCAGCGGTGAGAGACCGGCGTGCTGCCTCCTCAGCCACGGAGGCTCGTAGGTCTATATTATTAGTGAATATTTAATCCTCGACACAGTGATCATGATCTGAAGATGGCCATTTGAGGGTCGACGCGTAGTCCTAAATTGCCCCCATTTAATAGTCTAGTGATAATATTAGTCCTGCCTAATACATATAATTGTTTTCAGGAGTTTATTTACATAATTATTAATATTTTGTACCCCGCCCATTCATCGGGCATATTCATGTTGACCGACTGAAGAGCTACAAATGACAAGGAAACCCCTTCCAAGGCTTGCTGACGACGGGGTACAAACCCACTCGTCTCCTTGAGTCCGGTTTAGGGGCGTGGTGGCGCAGAGGTCAAGCTGTTGGCCTCTCACCACGGAGGCCCGGTTTCAATTCCCGGTCAATGAATGTGAGATATATTATCCTGTGGTTCGGATTCCACGTAAAAAGGAGGTCCCGTGACTCATGATCACGAGATTAACGGTCACGTTTTAAACCACAAACTTCCTTCCTCCCTTCCTTTCTTGAGTTCGGATTTATTTCGGTCAACAAGCTTTGCCCGTTAATACACACAGCTACACCTATCGGTTCCCTGACACACTATGTGATTGATTTTAAACGTGTGTAGGATAATCATTAAACCTTGTTATCTTATATGAACACAGAGATAGACATAAGTTACTTCATTGATGTGAATACGCAGGCACGCACGGTCCTACTTTTGTGCAGCTGGGTGTTAAGTAGATAATCCGAAGCTTTAGAATCGTTAAAATGTAGCAGAATTGTAACACAAAGTTGGGTCCTCAGTTAGTCTCCCATACATTGTGTCCGATATGAGCGTAATAATAATTGATACGGTTAGAACGAAAAGAAAAAGTTATCAGCAATTTAAATACTGTTCATTCGCTTGTTAGTTTATGTATGCTCTCTCCTTTATTTTATTTTTTTCTGAGGTATACATCCCTGTGTTAGAGGGAGAGAGGGGGTGTGGGGTGCTGAAGGGGGAGGTACATAGAGTGAGAAGGGAGGTGGGAGAGGGGCGGGAGTGCGAGTGAGAGAGCGGCGGAAGAGGGGGGAGGGCTTCGCGAAGTGTCCCTTAAAAGTTTTACATCGCTATGCTTGATGGCAGGTCTTCCAATGTGGCTGCCCCATAACACTGCAAGACTTACGGCACGGCTGCGCCCTATTCTCTGTCTCTGTCTGTCAGTGTACCCTCTACTACTATACATCCCTCGGTCCTATAGCGAAAGAGAGAGATAGTGAGACAGCCTATTTCTTATAGAGGTCTGAAGCCCGAGCAAGATTCGCCCGTCGCTCACACGCTCAGCGAGTGTCATTTGTTTCGTTCGACCTGTGCACACAACATGGCGGCTTCGGTTCTTCTTCTTCTCCTGCGGACTCCCATCCATAGCCTAAACTACACGCGGCGCGTTCTGTCGGGGTAAGTGAGATAAGACCATAGGCATGTGGAGTCGGCATTCCTGCCCCTCCCGACACTGAAAATAGATCCGCTCTTTCTAGCGTAGTTACAAAAAAATCCGTAGAATTCCTGTCTTAATTACACTTTTAATTACCTACTCGAAATAATTAACATTTGGTATTCATTCTTTATTATTGGTTACATTTCATTGCTATGGAACATGCGATTAAACTGAGATATCATTTTCAAGAAGCACCACATGACCTCGCATTTATGTGTTTATTTTAATTGCTATTTCAACGTAGCGGAAAATCAATTAGATCATCTATAATAATATAAATTGACTAATATTTTTAAACGAAAATATTTAACTTAAGTCGTCCATAAATTGATTGACCGTACAAAGAACAAATTTTCATGAAGGGACGCACAAGGTTAAGCGTATTAAATAATGTAATGTAAGCCCTCATTGAAAAACAGACCGATACAGTTTCCCTCCAGTTTATGAAGCAAATCATGGATTACATCACATCCTCAAATTAAAGATTTATATAACTCAAACATTGCAATATTTTCAACGCTTAATTTTTTCATTTGTTATGAGAGTGATTAGGTCAATGGAAGAATTTAATTTATTGTCTATTAATGAATAAAGTTTACCTCATACCAATACGGGTAACTCATAATTCTAAAGTGTTATTTGCTGAATTACGTAATCTAAGCATTGGAATGAGATATTATCGGAATACACTTTTTAATCCCATTGTCAAAATGGTTAGGATTCCTCCGACGATAGGTTAAGTGCCAGTCTAATCATGACAGCTAACAGGTGAGCACTCGGTCAGCCCCCGGCTAGCCAGCTGGTATTAGCATATAAATTAACATGCACCGCCAGACACTCCTGTCTCGCTCGAACCTAGGCTACTTATTTTCTCAACAATTATCAGCAGACCATCTGAACAAGACTACAGTAATTGAAAAAACAAGCTGATGTCAGAAACATTCATTTTCAAATTACAGTCATAATTTAAGTGAAATTATATTCAGTTGTGGACCTTCTCATGCTTGTTAGCCTACTTACAGCATGATAATAATATGCCTATTATTATCTTATTATTATCTATTATTATTATCTATTATTAGCCTATCTTGAAAATATCAGTATGAATGTAGGAGATGTAGGCATTTTTGCAATCTAAAACGCAAAAATAACTGAATCTGTTTTACTTTAATTGCAGAATGCAGTTAATATTTTTATTATACTGAATTATATTCTGTGTACAGTTATACAGTTATGCATTTTCAGGAAAATGACCTCGGCCAATACAAAATGGGTGACCTCAGGGGCCCTGAAACAAAACAAGCTTTTATTTTATTTCAAAAGAAGGATCAATCGATTGCTTTAACCCAGAACTATACTGGAATTACCAAAAATTGATATGAATAGGGGAATTTTATTCTTTTTGAAAGCTTTGATTTATGACTTAATAAACCATACAAAAAATATGCATTGGTCTTTTTACGTTAGCTGTTAGAAGCACTTAAATAATTGAAGTAGATGTAGAACATTGTTGGCTTATTTAATTATTCCCATGTTTAAGGAGTATTGTGTAATCTCAATATCCTATAGCCTAGGGGTTCCCATTTGAATTTGGTGAAGGCTCCCCTGTTTCCGCACAGCAAACCCACTAGGCCTACTGTGTATTTTTGTCTTGACGTAGCCTATAGAATACATATAAAAATGCAACAAAATTTTAGTACGGAGAGGAATATAAACTGAAATGCTATTAACTAATCCTCTTATCATTTTAGGCTACAATTTCTTTCTTTTCGACTTTTTGCCCAACTATTTTAAAGCAAATTTGGTTTAATGTGGTCTTACTGAAGCATATTACGTTAAAATATCCCCATTCAAAATATTGTGAACACGCTGCTTCCTTACTGTATCCTTAATCTGCAGAGTGAAATTCAAACAATCCTTTTTTAACAAAACGTAAGTTAGGTTATGTTAATGTTAAAAGACCAAACGAAATATTCTTCATATCAGTGGCGTAACTAAGGTTTGCTTCTGGGTGTGGATTGGCTGATCCGAAATTACATTGCGGATAGGTTGCGCTTATCAATGTGTAAATGGTCAAAAATGAACAATTTTGTTGATAGTAAATTATTAAGTCCAGTTTTCTTAGCGAAATAATCTGGCTCTTTCTCTTTCCCCGACATTGTATAAATATTAATAGGCCTAAACTAACGTTTACTACAAAAGTTTAACTTAAAACAGCAACACAAGAAAACACAGCCTAATATTCATTTTCCAAAATGACACACTCGGATACTAACAGAATGGCAACTGACATCTGGAAAGAGAAGAGGCCAATCTCCCGCCATCCCTCTTGCTAACTGAACAGCTGACCATTTTGGTTATTCAGTACTGGTAAGTGTTAAGTTAGAGTAACACTAAAAATGTATTCAAAATTAAAGACTTCATCAAATGCCATATTTTGATTATTTGGAGCCACTATTGCATAGTCTATTTATTATAAGTTAGGCTTTGCTTTGAAATACGGTAGGCTTACATAGGCTAAGCCTAAATGTAAACCTAGTCTATGGCCTTTTTCGCAAAACTCTTCCCTCCCTCGAGTTATTAATTTAAACTACTGTTTAGCGTCTCTTGTAAGTGTTATTTTTTAATTATTAATATTATTATCATTATTATTAACTCTGTGAATATCATCCAGGCATAGCAGATTTTGCACTGAAGTACTGTGGCTTATAAACTACATCTCTTCTCTATAACGAATCTGAATTATTATTTGTAAAAACTTTAAAAAACTCAAAAATAAACAAAAATAGAAAGTCTACTCGAAAATTAAAAATATATGTCAGGAATTTTAAATCTTCAATACTTTTATTCTGGAGGAACTGATTTAATGGCTGTTCATATTAATTTCTTATTTGGGGTGGTCATAAAATGGGTTATAGGCTATCTTTCATTATTATACAGTACTTCAAATTAAATTATACAACTAATAACCTAAAAAATAGGCCTAATACTACTGATGGATATCAAATATTAATTAATTTTCTTATGCATAATTTAATACAATTCATGGATCAAGTACCAGTGTCTACATGATCAGTAAGAGATAAGAATAGTCTATATTTTCATCCAAGTGTATTTCTTCGCTGTGTTAGCACGCATGGGCCGTAAAATGGTACTGCGTCTTGCTTGTACTGCAGTGCATTGCAGCATAAGTTATAGGATTGTTTGTCAGAGTTTTGCCAGCCAATGAGCATAACGAATAGCTTATTGTGCTCACAAAAGGACTGCTATTAATTTGAAGCGATAAGCAGCTACTGATAAGACGACACAAATAACAGGAAATACTCCATTGTACTTCATACTTTTCTAAACTGGAAAGATTGAGGACTATGGAATCAAACGCCATTTTCCATAAGATATTGAAATAGCGTAGTTTAGCAGTGTATTTTGATAGTTAAAATTATATATCAATGAAATTAGAAATGTTCAACCCAAAATCAATGGACAAAGACTTTACCTATCGCCATGAATGCTTTATAGCATAATGTTTATTATACGTACGAGTTAAATTATTAATCTTCGCTCAATGTAAAATTAATCTAAAGTTTCTGAATTTGCTGTGTCACAAAAGATTGTATATTTTTTATAGACAATAATAAATTATTAATTTACTACTAGTAATATTATTATCCCTTTAAATTTAATATTTCTTGCAGAAATATATTTTTATTTGAAGAATCATGGTCATCCATACCGTGTACTACCAGTGTAACTCAAATATGTCTGACAGCTTGTGTAATTGTAGTGTTCCCAATGGAATTTGTAGGCCTACTTCAAAAATGAAATGCGAATTTTAAGAATGTGTGCCATCCCATCATTCTCATGGCGTTGAAATCAGAAGTCACAGAAAATCATTTCCAACATGCCGATATGACATGATTCAATTCAACTCTTCTGCTGACGTATCTATGCTATAGGCTATTCATTATTTTACAACGTAATTTGAGATGTCTTCAACTGCTATTACTTAAGCTAAGTATTAAATTAAAAATGTGCCCAGCTATATTAATTTTTCGAGAATCTATTCTTAAGTTTAATGATGTTATCCAATCTCCTGCGAAAAATTATTATCCTACATATTTTTCATATTCTTACCATGATGAATGGAAGCATTGTAGGCCTAATAATTTCGACATATGGTTTAATAAACATAGGCCTATAAGAACTATAAATTACGTGGATATCATTGTTATATCAAATTCAAAGCTTTGCTTGTATAACTCAAATTAAGTTGGTTTTTAAGGATCTTAAATACAACTTTTTTTTTTCACAACTTAATGTAAATAGCCTCGAGTAGTTGTTGTTTGAGTCTCCAGTACTTTGACAGGCTTAGAGCAGCTTTACATGCTTCCCTGTCCTGAGCTAAATGTTTCATCTCTACATAGCTACCACACCTTACATCCGAGGCAGTCTGTTTAACATATTCTAACCTTTGTCTACACCTACAGTTCTTACCCTCGACCCTTCCTTCCATGACTAACTTTGCTATTCCTGGGTGTCTTAACATTTGACCTACCAACCTATATCTTCCTTACATTAGCACTCGCCATTAACATCTCTCTTCTCCCAATCGTCTTTATATCTCTTCATTTGTAACCCTATCTACCCATCTGATCTCACCATTCTCCTGTATCACCTCATTTCAAATGCTTCAATTCACCCCTTTTCTGCTGCTCCATCAGTCCAAGTTTCATTTCCATGGAGTGCCACGTTCCAGGCAAAAGCTTTCTTAAATGACTTCTTAACACCTAAATCCAATTTCGATGTTAATAGATTCCTTTTCTGTATAAATGCTTTCCTTGCGTGTGCAAATCTACCTATTAGCTCATATCCTAATTTTGCTTCGTCCATCACTGGTTATTTTGTTTCCTAAGAATACTTCTACTTCCTTTAGCTTTTCACCTGCCAATTCGACATCCATTGAGGTTTCTAATTTATTTTGGCAGCATTATAATATTTTTGTTTTACAATGATTAATCTTCATCATGAATTCTTTCCTCAAGACAGAATCCATACCATTTAAAGTTCATTCAATTCCTCTGGTATGTCGGCTAACATGACGATGTCATCAGCAAATCTCACAGTTGAAATTATTTCTCCTTGAATCAATTCCCCCACTTTGAATTTTTCTCCAATTTCCTTCATTGCATGTTCAATGTAGCCTATAGATTGAAATTTATGGGTGAAAAGTTGCACCCTTGCCATACAGCTTTCTGTATTCCAGCTTCTCTCGCATGTCCTTCGGCTCGAATAACTACTGTCTGGTTTCTGTATTGATTGTAGAGCACCCTCCTATCCCTGTACTTTATTCTAATCGTTTTCAAAATGGCAAAGAATAAGTTGTTACTCCTGGAGTAAAGTTTGTTGTCAATGGACACATAACTGGATGTTGAACAAGCGGTTCCGTGAACAATTAATACCATATATATGTTCGTATGTTCTATTATCTTTTCATACCAAAATAGCCTACTCCTTTCAATTGAGCTGATTTACAAAGTGATTAAATACATAGCGTTGGTTTATGGCATAGGTCTAGGTTTTTATAAAATACAAGCTGTACCCGGCATGCGTTGCAATGCCAATCAAAGAAAGTGTTGGCGTTGAAATTCTGTTTCATGAAGTGATTTTGGATACACAACATGTTAACTGACTCTAAGCTATCATAAAATGGATTTTCTAATTTAGAACCATTCGTGGGAGCGTGCACAACAACTTTCAAAAAGTTTCATCGCTGTCACTCATTTGTTGAATCTAATCGTACGCTACCTATTGTGAAATGGATTTACTAAGTCGAAACCCTTCCCTGGCGTGTACACAATGACTCATCAATGATTCATCGCAATCGGATGAATGGTATATGCACGTACAGGGGTTTTTGTTTAAACGATTCGTGCGCTGTCACTCATTTGTTGAATCTACTCGTGCGCTACCTATTGAGAAATGTATTACTAAGTCGAAGCCCTTCCCTGGCGTGTACACAATAACTCATCAAGGTTTCATCGCAATCGAAGAATGTTATATGAACGCAATAGGGAATTTTGTTGAAACGCTTCGCGCGTCGTCACCCATTTGTTGCATCTACTCTTGCGCTACTTATTGTGAAATGGATTTACTAAGTCCCCTTCCCTGGCGGGTACAACATAACTGATCAATGTTTCATCGCAATCGGATGAATAGTATAAGAACGCATACCCGATTTTGTTTAAACGATTCGCACTCCGTCACTCATTTGTTGAATCTACTCGTGCGCTACCTACTGTAAAATGTATTTACTAAGTTAGAAACCGTCACGTAAGTGTCCACAACATCTCACCCAAGTTTCATCGCTATCGTCGTTCATTTGTCGAATCTACTCGTATGCTACCTACTGTGAAATGTATTTACTAAGCCAGAAACCTTCCTTGGAGTGTCAACCATATTTCATCCAAGTTTCACCGCTAACGGCAGAATGGTATATGACCTTATACGGGACTTTGTTGAAACGCTTCGCGCGTCGTCCCTCATTTGTTGAATCAACTTGTGCGCTGCATATTGTATAGGGGATTTACTAAGCCAGAAATTTTCCATGACGTGTACACAACATCTCACCCAAGTTTCATAGGTACGGACGAATGGTACATGTATGCATACGGGACTTGGTTGAAACGCTTCGCGTGTCGTCGCTCATTTGCTGATTCTACTCTTGCGCTACATATTGTAATATGGATGTACTCAGCCAGAAACCTTCCCTGGAGTGTACACAACATCTCACCCAAGTTTCATCGCAATCGGATGAATGGTATGTGAACGTATACGGGACGTTGTCGAAACGCTTCGCGCGTAGTCACTCATTTGTTGAACATAAACGTGCGCTTCGTATTGTAAAATGGATTTACTTAGCCAGAAACCTTTCCTGGAGTGTACACAACAATTCACCAAACATTTATCACTATGAGACGAATGGTATATGACTTTATACGGGACTTTGTTGAAACGCTTCGCGTGTCATCGCTCATTTGTTGAATCTACTGGTGCGCTACCTATTGTAAAATGTATGTACTAAGCCAGAAACCTTCCCTGGAGTGTACACAGCATCTCACCCAAGTTTCATCGCTATCGGATGAATGGTATATGAAATTAAATGGGACTTTGTTGAAACGCTTCGCGCGCCGTTGCTCATTTGTTGATTCTACTCGTGCTCTACCTATTTTTAAAGGGATTTACTAAGCTAGAAACCTTCCCTGGAGTGCACACAAAATCTCAGCCTAGTTTCATCGCTATCGGACGAATGGTATATGAACGCAAACGTGACTTTGTTGAAATGCTTCGCGCGTCGTAGCTCATTTGTTGAATCTAATCGTGCGCTGCCTATTGTAAAGTGGATGTACTAAGCCAGAAAATTTCCCTGCAGTGTACACAACATTTTACGCAAGTTTCATAGCTATCGGACGAATGGTATATGAATGCATTCGGGACTTAGTTGAAATGCTTCGCGCATCGTCGCTCATTTGTTGAATCTACGCGTGCACTACCTATTGTAAAATGGATTTACTAAGTCAGAAACCTTCCTTGGAGTGTACTGAACATCTCACCCAAGTTTCATCGCTATCGGACGAATGGTATATGAATGCATACGGGACCTTGTTGAAATGCTTCGCGCATCGTCGCTCATTTGTTGAATCTACGCGTGCGCTACCTATTGTAAAATGGATTTACTAAGTCAGAAACCTTCCTTGGAGTGTACTCAACATCTCACCCAAGTTTGATCGCAATCGGACGAATGGTATATGAACACATACGGGACTTTGTTGAAATGCTTCGCGCATCGTCGCTCATTTGTTGAATCTACGCGTGCGCTACCTATTGTAAAATGGATTTACTAAGTCAGAAACCATCCTTGGAGTGTACTCAACATCTCACCCAAGTTTCATCGCAATCGGACGAATGGTATATGAACACATACGGGACTTTGTTGAAATGCTTCGCGCATCGTCGCTCATTTGTTGAATCTACGCGTGCGCTACCTATTGTGAAATGGATTTACTAAATAAGAAACCTTCCTTGGAGTGTACTCAACATCTCACCCAAGTTTCATCGCTATCGGACGAATGGTATATGAACACATACGGGACTTTGTTGAAATGCTTCGCGCATCGTCGCTCATTTGTTGAATCTACGCGTGCGCTACCTATTGTAAAATGGATTTACTAAGTCAGAAACCTTCCTTGGATTGTACTCAACATCTCACCCAAGTTTCATCGCAATCGGACGAATGGTATATGAACACATACGGGACTTTGTTGAAATGCTTCGCGCATCGTCGCTCATTTGTTGAATCTACGCGTGCGCTACCTATTGTAAAATGGATTTACTAAGTCAGAAACCTTCCTTGGAGTGTACTCAACATCTCACCCAAGTTTCATCGCTATCGGACGAATGGTATATGAACACATACGGGACTTTGTTGAAATGCTTCGCGCATCGTCGCTCATTTGTTGAATCTACGCGTGCGCTACCTATTGTAAAATGGATTTACTAAGTCAGAAACCTTCCTTGGAGTGTACTCAACATCTCACCCAAGTTTCATCGCAATCGGACGAATGGTATATGAACGCATAGGAGACATACACACCCACAGACAAACTATCACGTTACATTGATTTTTATACATATAGATAGGATACGTCTATCAATTGCAAATTCGTACCGCCATAATCGAATACTGTAGACAACAAGCATTGCATTTAAAAACCAAAGTTGCCATAAAAACAGCTTTGAAGCCATTTTTCAGTGTTGCCATATTGACAATAATTGATATTGTAACTTTCAGTCGGTCATCACAACCTGAAATGCATTACATGAGTGATTATGATAAAATTCTTTAAAGTCTCTAAAGTCTATTATTTAATGCCAAAATAATACCAATTCTTGCTTAAGGAATAAAGCTTACTTGGGCTAAACTAACTAAAAGTGAACCCGTCATTTTGGAAAAAGTGAAGGACAGAGTTTTAACGGTCACCACTGGCGTATCTCGATATAGGCTACACGATCACGGCTTGCCTATAAGCTTGCTGGGGAACACTTCCTCATAGAAGATTTGAGTTTAAAGTTTGCTACCCCTTCTAAGGATGGCTGGAAGAAATTATTGGAAGAAAGGGAAATGAAACGAAAGGACATCTGGATTCAGTTGTACTCGACTGAAGCCATGATGAACAGGACATGGTCAGATGCGAACAAGGACCTTCGACACTTCGTTAACTCCATGGCCATGCATGGGTATCATCATAGAGTTTGCAAGTTCAAGTCCTATCATGAACCTTCAGCCGATTGTGTTTGTCAACTGTGATCAGCATTATGAACGGTAAACTACCATGTTCTATTAACTACTAGCAAACCGCCCCCGCTTCGCCCGATATCTTAAACAGTTTACCCATCGTAAGCTTAAAAGGTGCATGGACGGCAGGTCCCAAACGCAATTCAGAAAATCCGAGGTGAACAGCGGAACTTCAAACACCTTTGCTCTTCTCTAAAGTCTTAACTCGACACGACTCGACAATTTGATACTGACCGAAGCTGGGTTGATAGGCTCACCCTGAAACTAGTAATTTAAATTTCCACTGAATGGAGTTTGTTTGAAGAAAACGCAAAAACACTATAAGTGCGCGATGTATTAAAAATAGAGATATGCTGTCGCGGGCATTTTTATAGAACTTTGCATGCTGAACAATTCTTATCTCATAGTATAGACCTATGGACATTTTCAACGGTTTACCCAGCGTAAGCTTAAAAGGCGCACGGACGACTAGTTTTTCTTCGACATGGTTCACTGAAATCGTTACTGCTCGGCTTCCTTTGGACATAAATGAATGTTTTTCTACAAAAACATTACTCGAGAAGTCCTTTACATAATGTTGAAATCCGCATCAAAATCCATCCAGTGGTTCTCGAGATTAGGTACCCGTTACATCCAAGAATCGGGGACTTTGTTTTATACTATGTAGAGATTGCACACATCCTCATTTGTTTAAGCGCACAATTTGTGTTTAATAAAGTTATTATTAGCCTATGATAGCCTATATTGTTATGGACCATTTATCATTCACGAATGCAACATTTAAAATAGGCTAATTAAAGCATCTTATTTCGTTCATTGAACTAGTTTATTTTCACTGTGATAACTTATGATCAATAGACATAAACGTAAAGCGTATAGGCCTATTTTTTAGGATAATATGAACGCCAGCTGTCATTGAGTAGGCCTACTATACTAGAAACTGATAGGCCAGTATGTTTCACCCATTGCAATAGCCCATTATACCAAACTTCACTGAGATTAAATTATTTTCTGACGAAATAAAGCAATACTCCTCTGCGGAATTGAAACGCGAGCCATCTATAATTTTAGAAAACTAAGTTTTAGATATCTGAACTTTTAGTGTTAGTTAATAGGCAGTGAATGATTTGTGGGATGTTAAAGAAAGTGTAAGTTATAGGTATCTGCATACAAAAAAGATGATAAAACTCCACCGGTAATGGTTTGTAATGCATTTAAAAAAATCTATTTGAAACGGTTCTATGTAGATTTTACTGAAGAGTGAAGACTTGGCAGTTTCTGTCATTGTTCAAGTGCTTAGACAGGGTAAGCTGTGTGCTTAGTGGCAATGGGAAGCTCCCAGATATTGGTTGATGGCTATTATGAGTTTCATAATGCTAATGGATATTTGAGGCCTTGATATCGCCAGACTCAGAAATGAACGAATATGTTTCTATTTAACAGATTGTTGTAGCGAATGTTATACCAGCGTAATATAATTTACTTAATATTTAATCAGCTACACATCTATATAGAAGGCCCAATCAGAAAGAATGATACCGAATTCTCCTCCGGACTTGCTCACCTGATGAGTTAAAACTGAGCAATTCCCTGCAAAGCAGGAGGCCATAGCCCTTATGGGATTTGTAATGCTATTTATTATTATTATTATTATTATTATTATTATTATTATTATTATTATTATCATTATTATTATCATTGGCATTGGTTCACTATGCCCAGTCTCAGGGTCGTTACTTGATGAACTGAGGAATTCATTAATCTGGAAGAGATCCATCCAAGCACTATCACCAACCAAACCTGGTCAGAAGATCGCAAGAGAAGCCACAGCGAGAAGGTGAAGAGATTTTGGGAGATGAGAAAGGCAATGCCATCAGCTAGGCTAAATAAGTTCAATCGCGCTCTTTAGTCGGGCATGACGAAGAAAGAAAGAAAGAAAGAAAGAAAGAAAGAAAGAAAGTAAGAAAGAAAGAAAGAAAGAAAGAAAGAAAGAAAGAAAGAAAGAAAGAAAGTAATAATAATAATAATAATAATAATAATAATAATAATAATAATAATAATAATAATAATAATAATATGCCACAGAAACAACGCTAATTCATGGTTACTCAAAATTTAAAGAAATAGAAAAACAAGAACGTAAAATCCTATGAATTTTTTTTTGACCAGTGAATAAAGAGGGAGTAGGGATTAAGAGACCATCATCATAAATTTATAAAACCATAGAACCTATCACCGACACTTTCAGAAAGAGACGAGCTACATTTTTGGTCACATGTTCAGAATGAACCAGCACAGAATTACAATACAAATTTTCAACATCACCTTCAAAAGTAAAAACAAGTCCAAATGGATACAGGAAACTGAAGAAGACCTCAGCTAAACATCACGACGCACGACATGAATGATCGGGTTAAATTTAGAATAACCAGAATGAAACATAGACTAGTCTACATTTGATAAAGAAGTGCTACCAAAGAAACCAGGAAAAAGTGGATGGACGAACGGAAGAAAGAAAGAAAGAAAGAAAGAAAGAAAGAAAGAAAAGGATTTGGGAAGAACGTCGCCGCAAGACTAGGATGTCATGAAAATTGTTCAAGTGCACACGCTCTCTTAAAAGGGAATCTACGATAGTTATAGAAATAATATTAATAATGTTATTGGTTTTACGTACAAGCCTCTGTGGCTTAGGCGGCAGCACGCCGGCCTCTCACCGCTGGGTCCGTGGTTCAAATCCCGGTCACTCCATGTGAGATCTGTGCTAGACAAAACGGAGGCAGACAGTTTTTTCTCCGGGTACTCCGGTTTTCCCTGTCAAAATATCATTCCAGCAACACTCTCCACTATCATTTCATTTCATATGTCATTCATTTAATCATTGCCCCAGAGGAGTGCGACAGGCTTCGGCAGCCGGCATATTTCATATCCTCGCCGCTGGATGGGGGCTTCATTCATTCCATTCCTGACCCGGTCGGAGACTGGACGCAGGCTGTGGATTTTCATTGGTTTTAAGTCCCTTTTAACAACTGCGGCTTTTAGAGAAGCCAGGGTGCCGGAATTTTGCCCCGATGAGGATCTTTATCGTGCCATTGAATCTACTGAAACGGCTCCCTCGCATTTTCGCACCCTCAAATGCCAACTGACTGCGCCAGGATTCGATCCTGCAGCCTTGGGCACAGTGAGCGAGAACGTTACCGCTGAGCCACGTAGCCAGCCATATTGAACGATACTCGACACACTAAGGTACGGAGGGGAGTTGAAATAGGATGATAATATTGCCGACACGGCCAACTCTTGGACCACGATGTCATAGTAGCCCTACACGCATGCACCAAGATGGCCGCTTCAGTTCCGAAAGATTTAATTCTCAGAACTGACAACAGGATTAAATAATAATGTTGTCACCTCTACGTGATACTACCTTTCGAAAAACGCACATTGGTGAGAGGCAAGCAGTTTCACCACTGCATCATCACCCCCGCCCCCTCATTTGAGTAGCTTATATTAATATTAACCACACAAGAGAAATGGACACCCATGAACGTATTGAACATCTGAAGAACCAATAGATTAATTATTATCTAGAATCCTTGCAGACTGCTCTGAAAACATTGTTTCTGAATTTTCTATTGAATTTGTTTTGTCTTTCCTTCCATCAGATTAATAATAATAATGCTAATAATAATAATAATAATAATAATAATAAACATCGATCACACACTAACAACATGCCAAGTAGTCTACTTGGGCAAAGAGTCTACGTACGCTGACATGACAATGTAGCTAAGAACTATGTAAGTGTGTCAACTACCAATAGACCCAGAGCCATATTTCAGACTTCAACCACAACCCAAAGTAGAAAATGACACATAATACATTGCAATTCCTCTATCATCACCAACAAGACAATAGCTGTCAATAAACCTGACCTCATTGTCACAGACAGAGTGCACAAGAACACATGGCTCATAGACATTGCAGTACCAAACTCCCACAACAACAAAACTAAGACCCACGACAAGATTAGCAAATAATTATATAGACTTGGCAACATAAATTAAATGCCATTGGAAACAACATACAGTCACTGTCATCTCAGTTATAATCGGAGTCACGGATAAATACTGAAAGAACTCAAAATTGATCTAAACCAACTGAATCTACCATTCAACATCCATCAGAAAATGCAGATGGCAGCAATGGTGGACAGCTGAATATTGTCAAGAAATTATTGAATAGTGATTGAGAACCAGCAAAGCTTATTTTGTACGCCCACCGAAGTTTTGCCGAAGAGCAGAAGAACTGTGTGTTTAATGAACAATTTGTGATATTATATTAATAATAATAATAATAATAATAATGGATAGACCCTACATTGTCCGAAAATGAGGCTTTTGCGTCATCCTTGAATAAAATTGAAATGAAACTCAACAATTCTTCTAGGTTTGTGCCGTGTCTTGTGTGGCCGTGAAACCAATATACCATCTTTTTGGAAGCCTTCATAGGGAGGTTGAGGCTGCTTGGGATTTTAGTTCTCGCAGTCAAGAGGTGCAGTTGCACCTTATATAAATGGAGGTGGCGTGCAGTTCGCTACTCCAGTGGGGGTCCGGGCGGGGACACCAAGAGCCCGCCGATGAGCCAGCTTGGTGTCCTAGGCGAAACCCCACACAAGACACGGCACAAACCTAGAAGAATTGCTGAGTTTTAATTCACTGGCCGTGAAAGCCAATATACCATCAAAATTGAAATGGTTTACCATCAAACTAAGAATGTGTACAACAAAAGATCTATATCCCTGAATGCAAAACTCAAGCACGGTCATCCGGCCAGAAGCATTGCATGCAGCGGAATGTCTCTCCGTGATTAAAAAAGGCATAATGGAAAAACTGGAGACCAAGGAAAGGAAGATTTAGAGGGAAATCCTGGGTCCAGTTAAAGAACACGGCGATTTCCGAAGACCTCACAACCAAGAGTCGTACACACACGTAGAGAAAATAACTGACTTGATGAGGGAAAGGAGGATTTCTTTCTATGGACATATAACCCGAATTAAATCAACACGGCTACACAATCGAGTTATTGCATTTCTCCGTGAGAGAAGGACAAAGAGGGCCTGGTTTACTGAAGTAGAGAAAGATCTGTTGGAGATTGGGATAAAATGTGAAGATATCCAGGAGCGTGGCCCTCTTAGGGAAAACTTCAAGAACATCGGAGTTTTCAACCTAAGCCGAAACTAAAATCCGGGAAGGCGTGGACGACGGAGAGAAACGTGCAACATCGATTGCAAATGAAAGAGTACTGGGCCAACATTAAAATGCAGAAGAAACAGTTGTTTTGACGTGGCCCTTGGTTGGTCGTAACGAAGCAATAATAATAATAATAATAATAATAATAATAATAATAATAATAATAATAATAATAATAAAGGATTCTCAACCTTGCTCTCTCAATGAAACTCAAAAACAACTAGCTTAGTGAAATAGAAAAAGACCTTCAAGAATTTGGCATCACAGAGGAATTCATAGACTACTGTAGAAGTTCGACTCCAATTCAAAACAGTAATCAACCACCATCATTTTGCTGTGAAAATGAATACCAGGACCCAGACCTGGACCAAGAAATCATAGCCTGAAGAACGAAGAAGGAGTTTTACTGCCCAGATGAAGAGCTAAATACTGTAAGTTCCTTCGCGTTCCACAGATGAGTATAACGACGTAAAAATAAAATATTAATAATAGTAATAATTATAAAATAATAATATTAATGTTAATAATAAAACGGTCAACATCAGTTGGTTGGAAGAAATCAAACAGGTCTTAAAAGAAATAAACATCACAGGAGATATCATCACGAATCGCTAGGCTTTTGGAACTCTACTTACAAATCACTCTTTTACAAAAAAAAAAAAAGCTAAAAAGACCACTGGAAAAGATGGACGGAAGGACGTAAGAAGGGGCATAGCGAGTTCATGAGGAGATTTTGGGAGGAGAAGAAGAGGAAAACACCATCAACCCGAGTCAACAAGTTCAAATACGCACCCTAAGGGGCAAACCTAAGAAAGAAAGAATGAAAGAACGAAGAATAAAAAATAAATAGACTACAATCGTATGGCCTTAGCTACCATAGTATAGATCTTTTGATTTGAAGCCATTGAGGCAAACTTATCATCAACTCCTAAGTATTTTAACGCTGCCGTCTAGCATTTAAGACAGGAATAATTTAATTAGATTAAATTGAGATTTAATTAGATTAAATTGAGATTTAATTATGTGTGCTTTGTAATCACTAAAAGTGATATGAGTGATCTTTTACGAATCAACATTTTGCGACTTGTATCGGTGTTGATTTTTGCCTCCCTTCTAAAATCCGACTTCTTCAGGCGGGAATTGAACCGGGATCTTGAGGCGGACACTACCAGATGTGGCTTGGTGTACTGATAGGCTATTACTTGAGGTCTCGTGGAGAGCCAAGCTCTGTTAATTCCCCGTCCTCTTGACAAGCCTACAAATTGCCTGAGCAGTACATGCTGTATGACGCACGGTGATACGAAGCGAGACATAAGACGCTTGTCGACAACACATGACAACGGTCTTGGACGTGACGCGATGTGGAGGCAATTGTTTCCACTCGCCAGATGGGACCCTGTCATTTGGTTGTGGCCAGCCCGAGAATTTCTGTAAATCAGTAATGATGCGGAAAACAGTGTTGGTTGGTTGGTTGGTTCCTCAGTTTAGGGGCTGTGACAACGCGGTCATGAAGCCCCGTGTACTTTGGGTGTATGTAGAGTCTGTCTGATAACCGGTGTTATTTGTGTGGATGTATTAGTGTGTGTTTTCTGTTTTTTAATTCAAGTAAGGATTGCAGACATTCAATTATCAAGTAGTTCCAACTTTTGCTACCAAACGCCACCGTCAACGACAACTAGTTCAGAGCTTGGTTACTAGAAGCCACCGCAGTCAGCTTCTGGCGACGAACGTTGGAACCTAAGGGCGTTAGTCAATTCTAACCTATAATTTAGCTTCACACAAGTGTAATTAGTGTAAGGTTCTTTATCATGCCATAAATCTATGACATGGGACCGCCGACTTTGAGAGATTTTTAACGCTCTTAAAAAATTCGACGACTTCGGCCGGGTTTGAACCCGTTACCTTCGGCATAGAAGCTCTGCATGCTACCTACTATTCCACCGAAGCCGCCTTGAATGAACGTCATTACCAGATAACATTCTCCAACCTTATTTCAAAATCAATCTCCACCCCACAGCTGTTGCTGTTGTTGATTCTTTTAGGGGCTCTGCGACATTGTGGTCACATAATCCCATGTACTTGGGTGTGTGCAGAATTTGTCTGGTAACCTGTGTCTCTTTGGTATCTGTACTAGTGTGTGTAAGTTATTTGTAATTGAGGTAGGAATTCGATTGTATGCGAACGTAGCCATCCCTGCATTTGCCTGGAGTGGAAGTGGAAATACACAAAAAACACTTCCAGGACGGCTGAAGTAGCAATCGAACCCGTCTCTTCTCAGTTTTGCCTCACGAGGCTGAGTGTACCCCGTTCCAGCCCTCCGACCAGAATTAAACTTCTCGGCAGAGCCGGGAATCGATCCCAGGCCTCTACTGTGACAGCCAAGAATTCTAGGCACTATGCAACGAGGTGAACCCTCCCCACAGCATAGCCGTAGTTATACTATTATTCAGTTATAGTCTAGGTAGAAGTATGGGCCTATTATAGCCTAAAAACAACATGGTGGCTAAGCGAATCTCTACTTACAGTAGTACGTATAAAACCAAGTCCCCAATTCTTGGACGTAACAGCTAACATCGAGAACCAATGGATGGATTTTGCTGCAGTTTTCACCATTCTGTAGAGGATTTCTCGAGGAAGGTTTCTGTAGAAGAACATTCAGTTTTGGCCAAAGGAAGCCGAGCAGTAACGAATTCAGTGAATCGAGTCGAAGAAAAACCTGCCGTCTTTGCGCCTTAAGCTTACCTTGGGTAAATCGTTAAAGATACCGGTCGAAGCTGGGGCGGGTTGCTAGTTACAAATATGTAAATGATTTTAATTGACGACCTAAAATATGAGTGCATTGAAACTTGGCACAGTGAATCACTATTCAAAGCTTAATAGCCTATATCGGCATTTAATATTGTTTATTTATAATCAAAAAATTCGAGATGGTGACCGAGCGAAATTTAAAAAAGATAATTTCAGCCTAATTTTCACATTTTGTAAAAATGAGGAAAAAGTAGACTTATGAGATCGATCCGGACAAATGTGTGTCTGTCTGTCTTTCTGCCCTTCTGTCTGTCTGTCTGTGTGTGTGTGTGTGTGTCCCCTCTATCATTTTCTAAACGGTTGCAGCCATCAAAATCAAATTTGGTAACAGTAAAGACCTATGCATGTACAGTAGTCTATATCTCACGGCCATATTTGAAAGCGAAGTCAGTGCAACCAACTATTGAAAAATCACAATTGAAAATTGAGGTCTGTGTTGGATATCTCGGAAGATATGCATGCGAATCATTCCAAAACTGACACACATATTGATAATATTTCGTCAGACTATTTTACAGGAGACCATACATGAGTGCGTCACCAACACGATTATATGTATACTGATAGGTCCTATCATTATATGCATGTAACTTCCATACTATCTCTTGGATTTCAATCAAATTTGGTATGTGATTTGCGCACCGGAGCAGATATGAACATGCATTTTTTAGTGTCGACAGGGCTGCCAATTGTAATGCCAATGCAATGAAAAATGCACTCTATACATTCTTATCCTAACCTCAATACATCAGAAAGTGTGCAGGGCAACAGTTCTAAACTTATAATACATATAGTACTTGCAAATGTAGGTTAATTTTCAGTAACCGATATACGACAGTGCTGTCAACATAGTTCTACCCGTGCTGATAGTTTTATTGTTGAATCACATGTAACTTCCATACTAATAAATGAAGTTCTTTAAAAATTGGCACATACAGCCTATAGATCATAATGTTTCAATTTATGTTTGAGCGTCCCGTTTATGGCAGTGTAGCCAACCTGATTTTTCGCATGCTGATAATTTCAATATTTAAATCTATGTAACGTGTATTGCCACTATCTATTGAACCTTAACCGAATTTTGCATGCGCATCGTGTACCTTAAGAGATGGAACTAAGAATATATTTAGAGTCGCCAGGTCTGCCAACTGTTGATATATGGTCTCTATAATTTTAAGAAAAGTAAGCTCTTTAGTCCGTCACTAACTACTTGTCATTACTCGCACTCTATCTTAATCCAGCGATATTATTGAAAGTGTGTGTTAACACAATACTAATATTTATATAGGCCTATTGGTGCATAACTCTGTGGTTTAGGCTATATTTCACCAATCCAACATGGCAGTCATGCGAAATATTTCAACAGTAGCCTACTCAATATCTCAGAAAATGTAACAGCAATCAAACAAAAAAGTTGTACGGTTGTAGGCCTATTTTTGTTGTTTGAATCTTCAGTCTTTTGACTGGTTTGATGCAGCTCTCCATGCCCTGTCCTGAGCTAATCGTTTCATATCTACATAGCTACCCCATTCTACATCCGAGGCAAACTGTTGAACATATTATAACCTTGGTCTGTTTGTTGTTGTTGTTTGAGTCTTCAGTTCGGTGGTTATTAAAACAAGAAAGTAGGAAAGGAAGAAGCGGTCCTTCGTAAACTCCTTGCTATCTCGAATCTCGTGGAAAGAAGATAAACTCTATTAAATATTCATTAAAATACCAGGAGGCTAATTTGCCCTGTACAATCTAGGCTACCTGCAAGATTTCCGCATACACTACTGCTGTATGGTATATCTAATTACTGATTCCCACATGAGTCACAGTGCACGCTGGAAGATTACGTCCAAATACGAGGGGATAACAACCGGACGGCCGCTCGCTACATGTTCTACAGCGCTAGCCGTCTAATGTGCCCCATTGCGTTATGAAACCTCGCATTTGAGAGTTCAATAGGCTCATATGTTGTACAACAGCACGACAGTTGCTGGGAACATATTGACAATGGCTGGTGTATTCAGCAACAAGTATACGGACATCATACTAATCTATGGAGAAGCTGGTTGTAATGCCGTCGAAGCTTGAGGTTTCATAGCGCGTTTGACGAGTGCACTGAGGAACATGTAGCAAGCGGCCGTCTGGTTGTTATCTCTAAAAAACACTCTGTTGGCATTCTGACGTAACCTGCTTGCATTAAAGGATTAAAGGAAACCCCTTAGGAATTCAGTTATTACAGTAGACCTCCCGGTCATCATTAGTACATGCGAGACACATAGAAGTAGATTCTACGGAGTATATGAGCCACCTGGTACTTCTATTCTTATCTGGAGTTGATAGAAGTATTCGGTACCTCATTTCAAATCCATAAACTGAGTTCTCTGGCTATAGAAACTGCTAAGTGGTCGTAGCTATCAAGCCTTGTCTGGCATTTTCCGACCTGTTTATCATTCAGAGCACACAGTTACAACCCTCCGGACAGTCTGAAGCAGAATGCAATACTGTTCCTTAAGACAACGCCCATACACATCTGCTGCATCTCAAGCGAATTGCCTGATTGAGACGTATTTGCAGCCATAAAGTACACAGTAGTGTTTGCCGTAACCAAGTTCCTTACAGCCACCCAAACCAATCTTCAACATGCAACCTATCGTGTTTCCACAAAGACTTGGGTCCCACCCACTGTTAAATAATTATTGTTATTAGTTTTACAATGTTATCTCCAACTAAGGAGCACAATTGAACTTATTTAAATGAATAATTTGCTCCTTTTCTTCTCAAAGTCACATTCTCTCGCTATGATTTTTCGTCTGTCTCATCAGGGAGTTTGCAGCAAAATGAAGTTTGATCACCAATGTTCTGAAGCTAAGTCTGTCCTACTTATTTTCGTCTATCATTTTGATTTCTAATAGATCATTTTCAATTTAGATTATCCAATTATTCTTGACTTTTAGTCAGGAGGCATGGTCATTATAATTAACATCAATCTCTCCCTATCTTCACCTTAAGCTTCTAGCATTATGGAATCAATTATTATCATTATTATTGTTATTGTTGTTATTATTTTCTTTTTCTTATTTTCTTACTGTACTTTCTCTCCAATTTGCCTTCATCCTTTCACTTTGTTCTTTATTTTTCTTCTTTCTTTATCTCTTTCATTCTTTCTTTCGTTCATCTTTTCCTTTCTTTTTTAAAATCTCGGCCAGTTGTGGATTTAATTTTCGTAATTTCTTTACTATTCCTTCTCTCCAACATTTCTTTATCCCTACACTATGGACTTTCTTTCTTTCTTTCTTTCTTCCTTTCTTTCTTTCTTTCTTCCTTTCTTTCTTTCTTTCTTTCTTTCTTATATCTCCTTCTTCTTGCTGTCGCTGCAGCATGTCTGGATATTGCAGGTTCGAATCCCGGTTTAAACAGCGGCTATCCTGAGTGTCAATTTTATTTATGCGTTTATACGCACTCCGCCCAGCCCCCCCCCCGTTAGGTAAATGTCGGGAACATACCTCATCCCCGTCCCTAATAGCCTACACACACTCCTACAGTCATTACATAAATACAGGTTATCAGACAAGTTCAACACACACCGAATTACACGGGGCTTATGACCAAGTTGACCCAAGCGCCTAAAATTAATTTTTAACAACAACAAGAACGCACAGCTTATAGCCTGCTGTTCAAGAGATAGTCTATCATATGATCCTGACCTCTATGTTTGTGATAACAAGATTCTTGCCGTATAGGTGTAGCCTATAATCAGAAGGAAAAAAATCATAGCTTCGACTTTCTGGATAGGTCTATATGGTTTTACAGTGCGTACAGATCGTGTGGTTGGTGATCCAGCTTTCTGTGCACCACTCCAGGAGCGGAGGTTATACAGTTGCATAGGCCACTGTTTATCCATGCTCTGCAACTTTCGGGCTTCATCTATCAAGTCAGTGTATTTATAGGTCTTTTGAGAATAGGTCTGATGCGCAGTGTGCTCAGGTCACATCCAACTGCTCATTATTTATCCATCTGGACAATGTCATCTATTTTACCTAACTTACATTGATTGATTCCAATATAATTCATGTCTGAACAATTTACCCTCATGATATAGTCTACATTATTAGACTAGTATTCTACTGTATTAATAATGATAAAATTATTCATTTTCATTTGAGACTTTGTGGTCTTTCAGCGTTCAGTCTGGTCTGCGCTTATAGATTTAGGTATTTTAAAGTAATTTTGAAACCCTTTGTCTGGAACGTGGTACTCTCTCTATGGAAATGGACTGTCGGCGCAACACAAAAGAGGAGATCAGATGGATAGATAGGGTTACAAATGAAGAGGTATTAAGACGAGATGAGAGATTGTTTCTGGCGACTGCTAAAGAAGAGAAGAGATAGGTTGGTGAAACACATAACTTACTAAGACACCCAGGAATAGCAAACTCAGTTACGGAAGGAAGAGTCCATGACAAGAACTGTAGGGGTAGACCAAGGTTAGAATATGTTAAACAGTTTGTCTCGGATATAGGGTGTGGTAGCTATGTAGAGGTGAAACGATTAGGACAGGGAGGCATGGAGAACTGCATCAAACCACTCAATAGACTGAAGACTCAAACTACAACATTAATTATGAGGTAATGGGGTATTTATAATAGTGATCATAACTAATACATTTATATTTCCAGGAGTGTTTACTTAGGCCTACTCATTAAGGTATAATATACAGTACTGTATGAATTATATTTCCACCCAGTCATTGGGCAAATTCACGTTGGCCGAACTAAGAATTACAACTAATAGTTGTATTGGCAACTATGGAAACTATGGCTTCAAAACTTCAGCATAAATTAATGATTATGATTAATGATATATGAATTGCAGCCAATTGCCATAGCAGGGTAATCCAATTGAACGCCTTAGGCTCTCAGCAAGTTCAATTTCAAGTAGTTTCAACTTTGGCTATCAGATACTAGACTACTGCCACTGACTCCTGGCGGCGAGCGTTGGAACTTGATAGAGCGCTTATAACCAACCAAATATAATTCATTCACCTACACATTTCGGTACACACCACACTACCATTTGTAGTGGGAGGCTCTTTTACGTGCCTTAAATCTATAGCATGGGCCCCCCGGCTTTACAGTACTTCCCCTCTGAAGGAAGGCATACTGAAGGATTTTAACGCTCTTAAAAATCCAACGACTTCGACCAGATTTGAACCCACGATCTTGGGAACAGCAGTTCAGCATGCTACCAACTACGCCACCGAAATACAATACAGGTAAGTGATATTTCATAACATAGGTTGGTACTTCTGTGACCTAGAAAACTAAAATGTGTAACTTATGTGTCTAATGTGTGTGACTCAAATTTCATGACGATATGTTTAATAGATTCAGAAAAACAAACAGTTTGATATCCTATAAGCTATCTAAAGTAGGCTAATGCCCCCTTAAGGGGAGCCTAGGCTGCCCATGTTTATTTTCAACTTCTTATTTTCTCAGAAAATATCAACCGTAACTCATTTCCTTTTATCAGGGATTTTCCTTGATGCTCCACCCTAAGTGTCACACGAGAAATGGCTATTATCAGCCAGGCTCAAGAGATATTGGGAACGAAAGAGAGCATCGAAGAAGAACTAGTTATAAGCGCTCCTTAGTGGGGTTAAATCAATAGCAATGTCAGCAACATAAATATAGCATCGATCAGTAAATTGGTTGTACAATTTCATTCAAATTTACAGGTCATTTCTGTAAGTTGTGTTTGGTCAATTTTATTAGATTTCCTTGAGTCATTTATATAAATAACTAGCATCTCTCCCCGGTTTCGTCCGGTATCTTTAACGCTTTACCCAGCGTAAGCTTAAAAGGCACAGCGACGACAGGTCCCAGATGCAATTCAGAAAAGCCGAGGTGAACAGTGAAACTCCAAACACATAGGCTATAGCCTACTCTTCTCTGAAGTCTTAACTCGACACGACTCGACAGTTTGATGCTGGCCTAAGAAGCTAGTAATTTAAATCTCCACTGATTTGAGATTGTTGGAAGAAATGAAAACGTAGGAACACTTATTATTAATATTATTATTATTATGTATTATTATTGTGTATTGAACATAGAGATATGCTGTTTTAATGCTGAACAATTCCTACACTCATAGTATATAGATATTATTAACGGTTTACCGGGTGAGTTAGCCGTGGTCGTTACGGCATGACTGATGGCAGTCGCTCACATCCGGGAGGCGAGGAGGTTCGAATCCCCCCGCCAGCAACCTTGAAGATGGTCTTCTGTGGTTTCCCATCTTCCTTCCAGGCAAATGCCGGGGTTGGTCCCTAACTATAGGCCACAGTCGCTACCTTCCAACTCCTCGTCCTTACCTTCCCACTCTCCTCCCCAACGGTACTTGTAGCTCACCCATTGGGTGTCCGTCTCGAAGCAGCTACAAAACTGGCGAGCCGAACATGTCCTTGGACACTCCCGGCACTAAACGCCATACGCTAAAAAAAAAAACGGTTTACCCAGCGTTAGCTTAAAGTGTGCATGGACGGCAGATTTTTCTTCGACTGGATTCACTGAAATCGTTACTGCTCGGCTTCCTTTGGTCATAAATAAATGTTCTTTTACAAAAACCTTCTTCGAGAAATCATTTACAGAATGGTGAAAATCGCATAAAATTCCATCTAGTAGGCTAGTTCTCGAGATTACACCTGTTACATTCAAGAATCGGGGACTTTGTTTTATACTAACTTACGTAGAGATTTTTAGGTAATCAAAATTCTGTCCAGGTTTTCATAGTAAAAAACTCGCCACCATCAGTGCCTACTATTGTGACTTACTTAAGAAGGAGCCTGTCCAGACACAAGAGACCTGTCTCGTTAGAGCACGATACCGCCCATCATCGCAGCGCCTGCGTGTCACTGGGAACACTCAACGACCTGCTATGCTGCTTCTCTCTTACTCTCTCCATCTGTTTAACAACCTTTGTACGCCATTAATGGGGATGCTTACATCTGACCTCGATATCAGGCACGTATCTAGGATGTCTTTCCGGAAGGGGTTGAATCACAAGAACAAACAAACTGTGTGGTACCACAGCCAATGAAGGGCCTTAGACTTCCAAGCGACCGCTGCCCAGCCACTTGTCCTGCAGATTTCGGGATGACGCGTGGTCAGCGCGTTGGGTGCCTTCAGTCGTTAATCTTGGTTTTCCTGACCGGTGCGCTGCCTCACTGTCAGAGAGCTAATCAATAACTGTCCTGACTAGTCTGAGTGCACACCGTTCCAGCAATCACGTCAGTTTCTAAGATCCATGACGGAAACGGGAATCGAACCCGGGTGCGAGGCAGACGTGCTACCTCAACAAGGGGATAATAATAATAATATCGTATGGCCTCGGGTGCCTGGTGCAAGCTTTGCTATTTGACACCCAGAGGGTAGCTTGCATGTCGAATTTCGTAGTTCCTTGACTATGAAAGTCAAGGAGGTTAGATGTTAGATATCTAATCTCCTTGAACACAATAGCGCTTTCTAGTAGAGAAATGAGGAACTTTGTGCTGGCGGAAACTCCCGAGATTAATTTTGCCATTATGAACTCGGCCTACTGAATTCAAATGGGTTCTTTGACATGCTCACATCGTATGACATGCGTATCGTATTTTTGCCGCTTTTCAAAAACCACTTACCACGGTCAGGGGAGAACCTGCAATCTTGGGGTTAGTAGACCGACACGCTATCCACTCACCCACCGTGGCAAGCTAACAAGGGGATGAATACATATAAATCAGGAGCATTTGGCCAAGTTACAGAATCATGACCAAGATGAATAGAATTGAATAACTTGAAAACCGCCTGATAAATACGTTACTAGGAGAATATTCAAATCCCAAAATAAAATGATAATTATTGATAATTTTCCACACTGTAGCATTGAAAGTAGTAAGTTGAGTTGAAATCTAAAATAACCGACGTATTTCGGGTCAACAGCTTGTCCAGGTCTCAAACAAAGAAGGAACGAGCCAACAATGGCTTATAGCTTCCGTAGATAAAACTGTATAAGATAGGAAGATATTCTCAAAAGACACCAGTGCTTAAATTCTTACATTTTAGGTGCCTGAACGTATACCCACACATTTTTTCCCTCACCCCCGTCTTAAAGGTCAAAACGTCCGAACTTTGAAAACTTCTGATAAAACTTACAGTACAATGAGAAATCATTTCTTTCAAAATAATTCTCTAAAATGCAGGTTTTAAAACATAATTTCTTATAATAATCAATACAATAAAACCACAAGTTTGAATAATATAAACAACGGGTGGTATGAAGCTTCTGTCGTAACTTTCGTAATGGTGAGTGGAAAAAAGTCACAAGTATAGGCTACTGGCTATCAATAAATAAGTAGACTATATAAATAAAACACATTTGTGTTGACCGACTGAAAAGCACCAAACTTTTGTTTACTAAGGCAACACTGAAAATGGCTTCAAACACCATAAAATAAGTATAAATAAGTATAAATAAGTATAAATATATAACCAATGAAATAACAATTAACCATAACATTTTAAAACCTTGTTAGTGGTGGTGATTTTTTAATTTATATTTTCTTAACTGTAATTATTTCTAAAGGTCACCAGACGATTGTTTGGTAATGAGAGAATGTTTGCAATAATAAAGATTGAAATCTTATAATTTTGTATTTTCTCCTTCTAGAAAATGAATCCATTACTCGGCGAAGTATTGTAGACAAAATATAATTTGTATATTAAGTCTTTCACGGCCCGGATTATATAAATAATTCATGTTTTTTTTTGGATAATGCCGTGTCCAAAAAACATGAATTATTTATTAAAAATAATTTATTTGGCGATTAGGATTTTTCATGCGTCCAAAAATCGTCTGATTTAGTTCCTAAAATGATTTATTTCTTCTAACTATTATAATTAAACAATCTTAACCTAGTAACTTTTTACTTCTCAAAGTAAATCCTTGTGAGCTGTTGGAACTCCGTTCCGGCTCAAATAGAGCACTAGGAGACACACTGTCAATAGACTACCATACTGAATACAAGCCTCATGTCACCATAGGCAAATCTTTGCAATCGGTGAAATATTCAGTTAGTTTTAACTGTGCTGCAATATAAAAGATTCCATGTCCCTATGGTTGCATAAACTACACATAGCCTATTATATTGGAGAGACATGCGGGAGAATCACACCATTAGTAGCCTATGTCTTCAGCGAGTTTCATTGAAATCGCTCCAGCTGTTTAGATGTTATTAGGGTCTCACACAGATCACACACGCACATACCCACACACACACACGGACAAAAGGTGATCTCTTAAGCCTAATTTTTCATATGGAATGGACTAAAATCACGTGCACAATAACTTATGCCTATTAATTTCACGTATTAGTATTGAGAAATGAATCAAACCACCTCGTGGTGTAGTGGCTAGCATTGATCACTGTAAATCAAGAAATGTAATCCTGGTTTGAAGGTTGGAACGGGATACACTCAGCCTAGGTAGACAAACCTGAGAGAAGACAGATTCAATCCCCACCTCTGTCATCCTAGAAGTGGTTTTCCGTGGTTTTCTATCGCTACTCCAGCCAACCAACTGCCGGGATGGTTCCTAACTTATGCCCACAGTTACCTCCTTCCCAAATTCAAGTCTTAATTACAAATACACAAATATGATCAGCCAACACAATGACATGGGTTACCAGACATATTCAACACACACCCAACTACACGGGGCTACAGTACATGACCACGATGTCACAAAGCCATTCAATTATCCAACAGCATACATTATTAGTTTTTTATCTTTCCCTAAAATCATTTTACTGTTTGATTTCGAAATACTGAACATCCCAGGAGATGATTTTGTAAATTTATGGATTCAGTCCCCCCCCCCCTCCTCCCCGCCCCCCCCCAAAAAAAATAATCTTAGGTACGCCACTGCTCCTGGCCGTCTTGTAGCAAGACAACGTTGATTCTATTGCCAGCCTACCACATTCGACAAATGAAAGTCTTTGTCATTGTTGTTGTTGTTGATTCATTTAGAGTCCCGCGGCGTAGTCATACCCGTTAAATCGTGCACCATGACCATGCGGGCAGCTGCAGCAAGTCCGGAGATCGTAATTTCGAATCCCTGCGCTGACAGCGGCTATTTTGAGTATGGTTTTTCCAACTCTCCGCCCAGGAAAATGCCGGGATAGTATCTTTTTCCAGTCTCGGGGCACCTACCCTATCCCTGTCCCCAATGCAGCTACACACATTAATACAGTCAACAACAAAAAGTCAACCCCTGGCACTATACAGCCCATGAAGGGCCTAGGCCGACCAAGCGACCGCTGCCCAGCCATCTGGCCTGCAAATATTGGGGTGACGCGTGATAAGCGCATCGTGTCCCCTCGGCGCTTAATCTTGGTTTTCGTGATCGGGGTGCTGCCTCACTGTCAGACAGCTACTCAATTGTCCTCACGAGGCTGAGTGCACCCCATTCCATCCCTCATGTCAGTTTTAAAATCCCTGACGGAGCCGGGAATCGAACCCGGGGCCTCCGGGTGAGAGGCAGGCGCGCTACCATAACACCACGGGGCCGTCTCACAGTAATACAGACTTTTACATATATTTTTTTTTCGTGTGGTCTCCTCAGATACCTAGTGCAGGTCTTTCTATTCGACGCCCGTGGGCGACCTGCGCGTCGGGATGAGAGATGGAATTGATTAAGGTGAATGAAATTGGAGAAGGATGTGGAAGGAAGCGGCCGTGGCCTGTCAGAAGGTACCGTCCCAGCATTTGCCTGGTGTTGAAAATGGGAAACCACGGAAAACCATTTCAAGGACGGCCGACGGTGGGGCTCGAACCCACGCGTCTACCGAGTCAGCAGAGAGCTTGGCCCCATGACCTAACACTGCGCTTTAGCCAGCGTAGCCACTACTGTCGGTAGTCTTTTACATAAATGCAGACACACCCAACTACACAGGGCTTATGACCACGATGTCCCAAGCCCCCCAAATGTATTAACAACATCAATGATTCATTTAAGAGCTTTGCGAAATCGTGGACATGTAGCTCAGTGTACTTGGATGTTTGTGGAAGGAGAATAGAATAGGCCCTACCCTATGTTCCAAATCTCGGATCGCCGGCGTGTGTGAAAGGAAGAGGTCGTAACCTACAAGGAGAAATCATCCAAGGCTTCACCAGAGTTCGTAGATAGCCTCACCCCATGACCTCGCACGTTAACGCGCTGAGCTAAACATGTCGGTGATGGCAAACTTACAAAGAAAGAAGTTAATAAATCAAGCCTGAAGAATAGCCTTTCAAAGTTCCAAATACTAAAATGTTGTAAGGAAGTAACCCATATTACCCGCCATAATAGTTTAGGACACGAAGTTAATATGGTGAAAGTTTAAGATGACTATCGAAGCGCGCTTAGAGGAGCCAATCTGTTGTTCGCCAGCTATGAATCTATTGAATACTGGCCTACTTTCACAGTCGCTACAAGATACAGACTGGATTTATGGAAGGGCCTGTCGGAATGAGGCCACAGAGGAAGAAGGGTTGTGACGGTGGTCAGCCGTGGCCCAAATATTTAGACTAATACAGCTTTCACCCAACATTATATTGTTATGTGAGCTTTCTTCTGCCGCCTGATGCAACACAAAGATCATGTACCGTTACCTGTAGCCCTCTTAGGTCTTCCACTAATACACCCGTTGAGTCATATGACAGTCAGGCACGTATCCGGGATTTATTTTGTTGGGGGTGGATGAAATTAAAGCCAAAATATAACCTAAAACAGTATACATTAATTTTTCCCGTGGTGGAGCCAAGCGAGTTAAATCACTGAACAAGCCCACGAACTGACGGGGCGCTGCATCCCGGCGCTGTCAGCAGCTACCATCAGCCTAGTTTCTCCCCGGGGTTTTCCACACTTACACCAGGCAAATGTCGGGAAAGGTCACATGCCAAGATTACCTGTTGAATACTGCTGACACTATCTCATGTATATGGAGATGGATGGTGACACGTACTGTAAGACTGCGCTAGGATAATATTTTAGATATTATAGAAAGGTTTGTAACATTATTATAGGCTATTATTATTATTATATTGTATTATTATTATCATCATTATTGTAATTAGGAGATAGGAGATGTCAAAATAATCGTAGAATTTGTGTACTGAATCCTATAATGAAAACATTCTCCAGAATAGTTAATATGCGATTAGAAAATCAATATTTTGATACAGAAGAACAATGCGGTTTTTCCGTAGGTAGATCGTGTATTTATCACATTTTTACATTAAGACTGCTCTTGGAAAAATGTAGAGAAAGATCAAAAGATATCGGAATGGTGTTTGTTGACCTGGATAAAGCATAGACTATGTCATTGTGTCCAGGGAGCTATTATGGCAAGCTCTAAGAGAAGCATCAATAAGTGAACACGTCATTAACATACTACGATCAATGTACTCAGAAAATAAGTGCCGGATTAAAGTTGGAAGTAGCGTATCCAGGGAAATATAAACAACCAAGGGTCTATTACAAGGTTGCTGTTTATCACCGTTGCTCTTCAAGATTTATTTAGACGTCTGTTTAAAAAAATGGTCCAGGAAATGTGGTACAATGAGATTACAGATAAACCAGGAGTATTACATCATCTTCCTTTTGCTGAAGACCAGGTTATATTGACTCACGATATACACTAGACGATGCCTCTTGAATGATGAGGAAATTAATTGAGTAATATCAAATATGTGGACTAAATATATCAATCATAACAAAACGGAATACCTTACATTACAGAATAATCGTGGTGAGAAACTACCGATCAGAAATGCAGAAATTCAAACAGTCACTAAATTTAAATATTTGGGTTCAAAAATAGAACAAGTTCATCCGAAATTGAGAAAAGAGTAAGTGAGGCTATGAGAACAATTGGAGCATTAAATTCCGTTTTATGGAGCAGAAATATTTTAAACAAAACTAAGAAATGTGTTTACAGTTCATTACTACAAAGTATAATGTTATATGGATCAGACACTTGGACGTTAAACAGACAGAAAGCTTACAAATAATATTAGTAAAAGAGATGGATTATTGGAGGAGGGCGTCAAGGAAATCAAGATTGGATAAGATTAGAAATAAGAGAATCAGAGAACTTATGCAGGTAAAAAAATGTACTATAAGTGGTTGAAGAAAGAATATTACAATGGTTTGGACATGTAAAAAGGATGCAGATTAGTAGAATTCCAAATTTAAAGTTAGCCTACATTGGCAAGCTGACGGCAAATGGAAACGGCTTAAACCAAGTGGACAATGGATGGATGGTGTAAAGAGAAGGATGGCTACCAGAATCTTAACCGAGGAAGATGCTGAAGGCTGAAATTTGTGGAGGAGTAGAATATATTTGGAATGAAGGAAAACTTCTGTATTGTAGAATATTCCTAAAAAAGAAAGAAGATGGTATTTTGCTTATTAGTAGCAGCCTATAAATATTGTTAACTTGTATTATTATTATTAATTATTATAATTATTTTTATAATTATTATTATCATTATTATAATATAGCATTCATCGTAATGGCGCATTTTGAGTGCCTTGTTACCTTGGTAAGTGCATAAGCACTAAATACTTTCGAAAATAAAACTACAGTGGTAACTTTTAAGGAATTTATTGACACAAGAATTTCATGTTGGTAGCATTAATTTTCAAATTTAAATGTCACTCGGAGACGCTAGAAAAAGGAAAAAACAAAAATCAAAATTTTGAGCAATTTAAATAACTTTAGGGACATTTATTCCAGTACTAAGAATTCGGTTGGTTGGTTCCTCAGTTTACAGGCCGTGACAACGCGGTCATGTAGCCGCGTGTACTTCGGGTGTGTGTAGAGTCTGTAGCCCCAGGACCCAGTCTTGCTGAAGGACCCGGGAATGTGGAACAGCTCAGGGTAGACAAATTTGAAATGGTCTAATAGTTCTGTATTGAATGGATCTGAATCTAGAAAATACCGTATATAAAAAAATATTATAAAGAGAGCATAGCCTAAGTAATGTATTTTGAAAATAACAATTATGTTTATTATTGGCTGGCTACGTGGCCCAGCGGTAACGTTCCTGCCTGCTGTTCCCAAGGTTGCAGGATCGAATCCTGGCACAGCCAGTTGGCATTTGAGGGTGCGCAAATGCGAGGGAGCCCCTTTGAGACAAAATTCCGGTACTTCGGCGTCTCTACAAGCAGCAGTTGTTAAAAGGGATGTAAAACCAGTAACATTATAATAATGATTATTATGTTTATATTGTCCCAGTCAGAGAAATAGCAATTTTTCCACCCCTTATATGGTAGACACTATGTAAATAATCTTTGCGAAGTCTGAATTCTAGTTCATGAGGTTGTGAATTGTTCTTGTTATGAGAAGGGGTAAAATTCTCCGTCAAATAAAACCAGAATGAAATTAAAAATTCACATTGAACAACATAACGTTCCATTGAAAGTAAAATAACATTTTAAAATGTCCACGGAGTATCTTAGGGAGCTTTGAAAACAGAAAGAATACTTGTAATTGAAGCTAGGATTGGGAAGGCCTTAGGTTAGATACTATTCCAGCATTTGCTTGGAGGAGCGGAAAACCACGGACGGGCCCGTCAGTCCTAGTCCTAGGGCCCTTACTTGCTCTCCACGGTCCTGATGACTATTAACACAGGGCCCTATTCTTAGAATACATGCCCAAAAACATAAGGATGTTTGTAAGGGACCAGACCCAGTTATAGCACATGTTTTATACAGTCTTGCCGTCATTTCTATTTGTGTACAAATTTGACTTGCTAACAATTCATACTTGTGTTTAATTGAGGGAGTAGACAGCTGAATGACTCAACTTGCCACTTGTAGTAAACAATGTTCTAAGTTATAAATAGGCTGACAGGAAGTTCAACGGGCCGCGTATTTTCTTGTTCTGGTCAAATTACATGCCTGGCGGTAAGGAAGGAGTCCCGCGTTGGCCTCTTAGAGACAAGGGCACCAACCACTGGCCAGCCACTGCATTCCTCGTGTGCTGCGGTAATTAACAAAGAGTCGTCTCACACTGGAGCTAGGATTAGATGCCCTTGATGTTCTGCCCCATAAAACAGACCCTATAAACCCACTGCTCTTCAATAGAATGACAACAGATATTGGGAAGAATTTGAAGGGGGCTACGCTCATAATGTATGCAGATGATATGGCCCTCGGGTCATCAAATAAAGAGATATTGCAGCAAGACATGAACGTTATACATCAATGGGCTACAGATAATGATTTCCACATAAACAAAAATAAAACAGAGGAGAACGAATTTTGAGGACTGATATCATGAAGATAGGAAACGAGCGATTAAATGTAGTCAACAAATTTAAATACCTCGGCATAACAATGCAGCCTTCTGCTCCAACATTCGGCATTCACATACATTGGAGATCAGCAGCAGCTATAACAGCAATGTGCAGTATCGAAAATATCACATCCCTGAAACTAGCAACGTCGATGAGACTCTTCGAAACGACAATCGCCCCCATCGCTACATATGGGATTAAACTCGTACGGGATAAATTGAAAACCAGTGATTTAGAAAAGCTAGAAAACGTGAAAGCACGCTTCATCAAACGGGCCATAGATGCAAGCAAATATGCGCCAAATAGAATGGCGTGCATTCTAGCAAAAGAAACGTTTTTCCTCGAGGATATAAGGCTCAAGGAATTCCTACCAAGTAGGCTACACGCGCTTATACAGAAGTAATAGAAAGAAGAAAACAGAAGGAGAAATAGATAGTTAATGGATTTTTTGGAACAGATGCCATTTAAATATGCAATGGATCAACACCAATCAAACGCAAAGGTACTCAATCGTAGGGCTCGCGATTCCTGGTTTTGACCATAAAATGAGTGTAATTACTAAATGTCACCAAGCAAGTGACCAATGCAAGTGTAAAATATGTGGCGAAAGGTGTGAACTTGATCACATCAAGCAATGCAAAAGCAGGACAGGGTGTCTTAATGACCTTATAAGTGCAAGCAAATGAACAGTGCAACTGTGATCTAATGTAAACCTGTAACCTGATATTGTAAACCTTTCCTGCAATTAATGTATTATTATTAAAACAACATTATTACCACCGTTGGACTTGAGCTACTTGGGTTCTTGGCCTATAGCCTTATTATTGTTTTATTCGTTCAGCCCCCTGATGAGCACGTGAACCATTAAATTGAACTGGAATTCATCTGTTTGAACTTATTATTCGCCCAAAATTTCTCCATTCTTTCACTCTGGACCTGCCGTCTTTCTTGTGTCCATGAGTTTTGGAGTTTCAAGCTTTTATCGGATGGATTCTTGGGCGCAGATTTGTGGGTGTTGATCTTTTGTCTGTAGCCTATGTAGTCTTTGACGTAGTCATTGGATCAATGTCGACTTCAGTAAGGTCCATTTGTGTGTCTACTAGCCAGCGAATTTTGTTTTGTCGGTTCTCATTGATGATAAGAAATATTTTCTTAGTCAGACGTGAATCATCCATTCGTTTCAAATGTCCATAAAATTTCATACGTCGTTTGCGTGCGACTGAAGAGAACCGTTCAGTTATTGCATATAGTTCTTCCGTGCTTTTTCGGATCCATATACCCTCTTGAAACTTGGGCCCGAATATCATTCTTAGTATCTGTCGTTCAATTTTCTCGATGTCCTTGATGTGAACTGTGAGTGACGATGTCTCAGTTGCGTAGAGTGCGTCTGGTAGGACAACAGTGTGGTAGTGTCGGAGTTTGGTTTTTATGGATAGGGATTTCTTATTGTAGAAGTTCCAGGTGATTGTGCACGCTCTTATAATAGTGTTTCTTCTACCTTTTTAGGGGAAGAAATTTATTTATGCACATATTGTTTGACTCCTGAGTGGCATACTACCGACTAAACTCTCCCCCCCCCCCTGCCGTTACTTATGAACACTAGCCTGGAACCGTTTATCACATTACTTCAGGCTAGAGCCATTTTATATTTGCCTGTAGTGAATTATCTTCAATGGCGATCCAGATCCATCTTCTTTGTTCCGAGATATTTTCTACAAAACTTGCTACCAGCTTCCAATTTTCTTCAGTTTGTAGCACCACCACCGCAATATTATCAGGAGATATCTCCACCTCAATGTGTCTATTTTGGACCCACCGTCCACAAGAGAAGAAGGCGTGATTAGCATTATCTAGTTCATTAATACAATAGATTCAATCTGGTGAATCCACCTACCCATCTTCTTAAGATATGAACAGAAGTACCCATGGCTAGTCAAAAATTTAGTGAGATAATAACCAACCTCACCATGTTTCCTCTCTGTCCAAGCCTGCGCCTGAGGCATCATTCTCTTAATCCACTGGCTTCGATCTCCTTGCTCCCATTTGATCTGCCAATTATGAAATGTATGTACTCTGGCTGTTCGTCTTGCATTTTGTAAACTTACCTCAGATTTCCTCCAGTAAATGTAATAATAATAATAATACATCATTAAGGCAGACATGCCAGATGACAAATGTAGGAGATCATCCAGCATATCACAGGGGATTATACAACATTTCCATCTACGCACTACTTGCAGAGGCAGAGGCATGGCCAAGTAGCCAAGATAATCCCCCTGAACCGGAAAATAGCACTCTTAAGTAATAATGTTCTGCCTTACTATTAATATATTCCTGATGCTGTTCTGGAGAACGATACACACAAGCTACTCTGGGACAGTTCAGTGACCACAGATAGACCTATAACAGCAAACAAGCCAGACATTATTCTTATTGATAAAGTGCAAAAGAAAAATTTTCTAATAGACATCGCCGTCCCTAACTCGCATAATATCCAACACATAGGCTACAACGAAATACATGCCTCTGGTTGAAGAGTTCCAACAGATGTGGTTACAGGAATTTGTCACTGTATTGCCATCATAATCTCTTCCACATGGATCAAACCGAAGTCGCTGAAGGTCAACCTCGATAAACTCGGGCTCCACCATAATATATTATACCAATATGCAGAAAGTAGTTATTTTAGAGACGTGCTCCATAGTTCGTTCGTTCCTCAACTTACCTGTATAGAGAACTCCACTCCATCTTGCAACAAATGCCGATGAAATGGTGAATTGTACCCAATGAAATGGTGAACATATGATTAATAATAATAATATCCGAGTGCTGTCACGTAAAGCAAAATTGAAGCATTACGAAACCGCTGTCCACCCAGAAGCTCTATGTGCATCAGAAATCATAACCATTCAAAAATTGCAGTCATTGAAAAGCAAGAACGCAAATTTCTTTAAAAAAATATATCTGGCCCGACACAAGAAAATGGAATTTGGATCAAGAGACGAACTACAGATCTCTATAGTATCAGACAGTTTCACAAACACTGTACGCAGGAGATTGTTGAAATTTATGGGTATATATTTAGGATGGACAAAAATAGACTAACAAAAGATTATCCAATATAAATAATACAACAAAATCGAAGATAAATTGGCTGGAGGAAACAAGGTGGACCTCAATGAGATGAACATAAAAGAGAACATAATGAAAAACTGAGAAATCCTCAGAACCTCTTGAAATAGGCCTAAGCACACATTAGAGGTGAAATCTAGCAACAAGACTGTTTTTTTAATTATTATTTTCGTGTGGCCTCCTGAGAGGCCGGGTGCAGCACCTTCTAGTCGACGCCCGTGGGCGACCTGCACGTAGGAATGAGGGATGACATGAATGGATGAAAGTGGACAAGGACGTGGAAGGAAGCGGCCGTATTCTGTCAGAAGGTATCGTCCTAGCATTTGCTTGGTGTTGAAAATGGGGAAACCACGGAAAACCATTTCATGGACAGCTGACGGTGGGGCTCGAACCCACGCGTCTACCGGATCAGCAGAGAAATTGGCCGCATGACCTAACGCTGTGCATTAGCGAGCGTAGCCTTCGCTGTCGGTTACAAGATGGACAGAAAACGCAAGAAGCAACACAGTGAGTTCATGAAGAGATTTTGGGGGGAAAAGAGGGCAACAATTAACCAACGCGCTCTATGAATTTGCATCAAGAAAGAAAGAAAGAAAGAAAGAAAGAAAGAAAGAATGAATGAATGAAAGAAAGAAAGAAAGAAAGAAAGAATAATAACATCATAAGAACTATGACCCACAAAAATGCTGCAATTATATGGACTTAGCAACAGAAATAAAACGCATTTGGAAGCAACAAACAGACACTGTCATCCCAGTTATAATTGGCTTAGTAGGCATATCATCCGCAGGCGTAATACAAAAAATAGATCAAAAAATCTCTACACCAACTGCATCTACCATTCAACATGTAGGCTATCAGAAAATACAGAAGGCAGCAGTACTAGACAGCTGTCATATAGTCTACTGTAGTCAGAAAATTCTTGATTTGTGATTGAACACCAGCAGAACAAAACATCTCAAAAACTTAGAACTCGGGCACTACTGGTAAGATAGGCTACTAAACCATTAGGCTAAGCAATTGTAGGCCTACATAGTTTTAAAAAAAGTCCCCAATTCTAGGATGAAACGGATAGCCTAATCTCGAGAACTACTGGGTGGATTTTGATGCGGTTTTCGCCATTTTTTAAGGATTTCTCGAGGGAGATTTCTGTAGAAAAACATTAGTTTATGGCCAAAGAAGGACGATCAGTAACGATTTCAATGAATCGAGTCGAAGAAAAACCTGCCATCAGTGCACCTTTTAAGCTAAAGCTGGGTAAACCGTTAAATATATCTACTTAGTGTAGACTACTTGTATGTCTACCCCTTATTATTCCCGTTTTCCAACGGGGTCGGGGATGAGATGTGATGAAGTCTTTGTGGCGATGGTTTTTACGGCCGGATGCCCTTCCTGACGCAACCTCATGAGAGGAGTTAATGAGAGATGAAATGAATGATGGTGAATGAAACTGGGCAAGGATGTGGAAGGAAGCGGCCGTGGCCTGTCAGAAGGTACCGTCCCAGCATTTGCCTGGGGTTGAAAATGGGGAAACCACGGAAAACCATTTCAAGGACGGCCGACGGTGGGGCTCGAACCCACGCGTCTACCGAGTCAGCAGAGACCTTGGCCCCATGACCTAATGCTGCGCTTTAGCCAGCGTAGCCACTACTGTCGGTATCTACTTAGTGTACTATGAGTGTGAAAAGTTCTAAGTTACACTAAAATCCGCGATTGCATATCTCTATCTATAATACATCGCCCACAATAAGTGTTAGGCCTATTGCGTTTTCATTACTTCCAACCATCTCCATTCAGAGTAAATTTAAATTACTAGCTTCGGAGAGTGAGTTTACGAGATAGCGAGCGAGTCTATCACCCCAGCTTTGGCCAGCATCAAACTGTCGAGTCGTGTCAAGTTAAGACTTCAGAGAAGAGTAGCGTATATGTGTTTGGAGTTTCACTGTTCACCTCGGTTTTTCTGAATTGCGTCTGGGACCTGCCGTCCGTACGCCTTACGCTGCGTAAACCGTTAAAGATACCGGGTGAAGCCGGGGTGGGTAGCTAGTTATTTATATAACTTACGGCACCTACTATTGCGTCAGGCCTCGGCAGCCGGCACAGTTCATATCCTCGCCGCTAGATGGGGGCTTCATTCATTTCATTCCTGACCCAGTCGGAGACTGGCAGCAGGCTGTGGATTTTCACGGCACCTACTATGTTGCAAGACAGAAATGACAATCCCATCAACAAACAGTCTCCTTTCTCCAACTATGAAGGTGTAGCTACTATTGACTTGATATAGGCCCTACTTGAGCAATAGACTAATATTCCTAAATAACAGAAGAATTGTAAATTAATAGGCTATTTCCCACACTTTCTAAGTTTATGACGGATTTTTGTATTTGTTTTTGGAGGGCAGTGATTGTTCGTGGGTTTCATGTTAGGTGTAGTAGTGTTTTGCAGAGATATTTTGTCTTGTAACTTATAGATTTGGATCCGAAGATGCAAGAACACGGGATTGCAGACCAGATCTTTACCAAGCACTTACAGAGGTGTGCTAATTATTAGAATCAAATAAAGAATTTAAATTAGTCATAACTTTTTATTAAAAATCATTTTAATGACCATCTGCTGACATCTTTTATTACCCTACTTAGTAACTTAATGTTTTATCCCCTATGGACTTATATTCTTTTCCATACGGAATTGCGCCTGGAAACTTTCAGGATTGGGGAATCTGAGGGATACCTGGTCTGGGTCCGTTTCCTATTTATGCATTGACTTTGGAATGTACCCTCTAAGTCAGGTGATTTCAATCCATGGTTCACGAATCTTTGAAGAGTTCATGAGCGGATCATCAGTAAAATGACTCCAAATCCCTGTGCTCTAAATCCTCATGAAAAGTAGACTGAAGTACGGTAATCAAAACAATGCGTGTGGCATTTGCCAATAGCAAGGCTCCTCTGTTAGTGGAAATTACAAATCATCATTATACCTTGAGTTTTCTTAAAGTAAATATAATTAAGACTCTTGATTAAACATTTAAAGTAATCTCAGCGCCTTGAAAACATATTTAGGGCATTAAGCTGTGAAAAGAATAAAGGCAATTTTGGAAAACTGGCGTTGTTTCTAATAATTTGCACACCTCTGTAAGCCAATCAACAAAAATATAAACAACTGGGAAATAAATATGTATTAAAGCTGATTTTTACGGGCAGTAAGAAGTAACAAATTCACGGAGAAAATGTTGGGTTCATTCCTCCCTCCGTCTTATAGCTGCCACTGAAAGACCGTGTTCTCGGGATCTGGACCTACACACTGACTTCCGAACTCTGTCAAGGCCATGATTTAACACTCACTGGTAAAGGAATTGGCTCCTTCAAAGAAAAACAAAGTAACTTCTTTGTCCGCCAAGCCAAATCTCGATGTCTGCATATTGGATGCCGGCCAATGTCCTGCGGCGGGCCCGAGAACCTCCTTCAAGCCGTGACGTCACGCGCGAGCGCAGGCGCACTAGCGCACCTGTTGATTGAGGCGATGCCATAGGCTATACATCTCAGCCCCCCCAGCATCCGGACCTGAAGGCATGCTGATCGCGAGGTGACAAACCTGAAGCGACATGGAGGAATGTTCTTCTCAGTGGGACACAACCATAGCTGGCGTTTTATTACCCAGCAGCTCGGCCAACGTTGCCAATATAGGCCTACGTCACTGTGCCAGGGACTTTCAAAAATGTACCCAGGCTTGTGTGAAGATATACCGTGCCATGTTTCACAGCGCTTGGATGAAAAGTCGCGAAACAAATCCATTTAAATATTTAAATTTCGCGTCGCCACCATGTTGTTTTTGTGTTTACTAGGTTATTTAATGATGCATATGTGAACTCAAGTTAATATCCGGTATCAACGTATAAAATTTCAGTTTGATTGCTGTAATAGATTCGTAGATAACGGTCTAAATATTTCGGAAGGTTGCCATGTTGGATCCTTATATGTGTAGGCCATAGAGTCATCTACCATTAGATGAAGATTATTGCGTAGGTTCATTATTCAAACGTTCACTTTGGTCACATTATTAGGACACAAGAAATAAAGGCTTAGTCTAATTTAACACAGCCGCCATCTTGAGGTTATGTAAACAATTGAATTATATTAGATGCCAGTAGATTAACATTTGGAGAAACATATAGGCCAACCGTACCAAGTTTCACTGCGTTTAGATGGTTAATTCGCGTTGTTGTTTGAGTCTTCAGTCTTTTGACTGGTTCGATGCCGCACTCCATGCCTCCCTGTTCTGAGCTAGTCGTTTCATATCTACATAGCTACCACACCCTTCATCCAAGGCAATCTGTTTAACATATTCTAACCTTGGTCTACCCCTACAGTTCTTGTCCTCGACCCTTCCTTCCATAACTAAGCTTGCTATTCCTCGGTGTCTCAGTAGGCCTATGTGTCCTATCAATCTATCTCTTCTCTTCATTAGCAGTCGCCAGAAACATCTCTCCCCTCCCACTCGCTTTAATACCTCTTCGTTTGTAGCCCTATCTACCCATCTGATCTTCATCATTCTCCTGTAACACCACATTTCAAACGCTTCAATTCTCCTCTTTTCTGCAGCACCAATAAATAGTCCAAGTTTCACTTCCATAGAGTGCCACGCTCCTGACAAAGGCTTTCAAAAACGACTTCCTAATAGTCTACCTAAATCTATATTCGATGTCAACAGACTACTTTTTTGTAGAAATGCTTTCCTTGCCTGAGCCAGCCTACTTTTTATATTCTCTTTGCTTCGTCCATCACTGGTTATTTTGCTTCCTAAGTAACAGAGGTATAATGTCCTGAAGATTAAAAACCTTAATTCATTAATTATTTGTAGGCTACTATTTATTGTACCGGTTTCGGCGACATTGTGGCCATCCTCAGCGCGAATAATATGAATAGAGAAGCAAGACTGACAGTAGCCTACATGAAACATTTTACCATAAAAGAAGGTTGTTTTCAAAACTATTTCTAATAAATTATTAGTCTAAAAGCTAAAAAACTAAAGAAACATAGACCTACACTAAAAAAAAGCGGCTTCGGTGGCGTAGATGGTAGCATGCTGAGCTTCTATGCCCAAGATAGCGGGTTCAAACCCGGCCGAAGCCGTCGGATTTTTTAAGAGCGTTAAAAATCCCTCAGTATGCCTTCCTTCGGAGGGGAAGTAAAGCCGGCGGTCCCATGTCATACATTTATGGCATGTTAAAGAACTTTCCACTAATTACACCTGTGTGAAAGTAAATTGTATAGGTTAAGAATGTAAACAACGCTCCTAGGTTGCTACGTTCGTTGCCAAGAGCCGACTGCGGTGGCGTCTAGTAGCTAAGTTCTGAATTAGTCATAGTAGTCGTTGACGGTGGCGTTTGGCGGCAAAAGTAGGAACTACTTGAAATTAGATGTCTGCAGTCCTCACTTGAATTGAAAACAGATAACACACACTAATACAGTCATCCCATTTAACACCGGTTATCAGACAGATTCTACACACACCCAAAGTACACGGGGCTACATGACCGCGTTGTCGCAGCCCCTAAACTAAGGAACCAACCAACCAAAATTTAAAAAAAAAACTGTTACTAAAAGTTGCTAATTCGAAAGAAATAGCCTACATCTTGATATGAAACCGGCTTGAAGAAGGAAACAGTGATGTGGATGTTATGTAAACAAAAATTTTGAGGTTACGATGGAATTTGTCGGAATGGTTATAATGAAGTACAAATTTGATGAAGCTGTGGAAAGATAGCCTATCCTTGAATAAATATTCCTATCTCATTGGAATTTCCTTCATTACTTGTTCAATGTATGAAGCCTCCGTGGCTTAGGCGGCAGCACGCTGGCCTCTCACCGCTGGGTCCGTGGTTCAAATCCCGGTCACTCCATGTGAGATCTGTGCTGGACAGAACGGAGGCAGACAGGTTTTTCTCCGGGTACTCCGGTTTTCCCTGTCAAATTTCATTCCAGCAACACTCTCCACTATCATTTCATTTCATCTGTCATTCATTTAATCATTGCCCCAGAGGAGTGCGTCAGGCCTCGGCAGCCGGCACAATTCATATCCTCGCCGCTAGATGGGGGCTTCATTCATTCCATTCCTGACCCGGTCGGAGACTGGAAGCAGGCTGTGGATTTTCACTTGTTCAATGTATAGGCCTAGATTGAAAAGTATGGGTGATAAGTTGCAGCCTTGCTTTACACTTTTCGGAATACCAGCTTGTCTCTTATGTCCTTCGTCTCGAGTAGTCTAACTGTTGTCTGGTTCCTGTAACTTATATATTGCAGAGCACCCTCCTATAGGTTTTACGTCCCATTTAACTACTCGGGCTTTTGGGTCCTAGAATGTTGCCTCGAAGAGGATCGTTAACGTAGCCTACAAGTAAATCTGCTGACACGGCTCCCTCGAATTCCGCCACCCTAAAATACCAACTAACTGCGCCAGGATTCGATCCTGCAACCTTAGGCACAGCAGATGAGAACGTTACCACTGCGCCATCAAGCCTAAGTATAGACTAGTCTACTGTGGAAATGCCTCCGATTAACGGTCGAACCTGTGTTCACCTTTAGATCTAGGCTATAGTAGGAGTAGGCCTACTGTAGATTTAACAGAATTTCCGGACATGGGACTTGCAACGAAGGCACCTCGCTAAGAGGTGGGCTGAAACACAGATAGGATAGTATCTGGGCTGCAGTGGAGTAAAATGTGGTAATCCATATGAAACAAGGAACTTTACAATCAAGCAGAGGACGTTAACATCGTACTTTAGTGTTCACGCATCGTTGATATACTGTATTGATAAGCCCACAGTACATTATGCAGTTGGACGATCAATAACTTCCAATGTCCATAACAATATATATTCTCCCAAGGGTATTATGCAATGAGTTCAGTTCCTTCCACTAAGCCTATATTATAGCTTGCCACGGTGGGCGAGTGGTTATCGTGTCGGACTACCAACCACGAGCTTGCAGGTTCACTCCTGGCCATGATAAGTGAAATTTGAAAGGCGACGAAAATCACGACACGCAGGTAATAGGCTACGTTGTTGGCATATTAAAGAACCCATTTGAATTCAATAAGTTACGCCGTGTTCATAATGGTAAAAATAATCTCAGGATTTTCCGCCAACACAAATCTGTACTAGAGAGCGCTATATTGACAAGAAGCTTAGATATCTAGATATCGACATGCAAGCTGCCCTATGGGCCTCAAATAACAAAGCTTTCACCCGGCACCCGTGGCCATACGATGTTATTATTATTATTATTATTGTTACGTGCCACCCCCTAGTGGCACCTTTGTTAACTGGATTACGGTGGGTATAAAGCACAACACCAATTACTGCTTAAAGAAATAATTAATTTTATTGCAGCCAGAAAAATACACTACTCAACAGCAATTATTACCTTACTCCAGTTTCCTCACGTCGAGAATACTTTCTCTTTCACTTGTCAACAGACCACAGTTAATCCTCTTCGCTAATGAGTCCGGTCCCGTACGCTAGCTGGAAATAGCTGCACTAGGTCTGTCACTGTACTATAAACTGTTTCACAAGCACCACAATCACTTCCTCGGTGTCAAGAGAATCAGCTTCACTAGGGATTTCGCAAGTCACCACACTTCTGTCGCCCAGGATAAACACTCGCACTAGCTCATAAAACACAACAACAACAACTGCTTGACAGGTCGCACTTATATAGCAGGCCGGTGACTCAATAAATGCTTCTAGATCCATCCAGGGTTCACGGCTTCTCGAGGTTTCCATCGCTGGTCCAGTCACGAATATTCTGGACTATTCCTTTGTCCTAGTAGCCCTGTTGCATAAGGCGCACGCAATACAGGAGGCAGGGCACAGCCCAGCCCTGGGGCAGTTGTGACTCATGCGGCGAGTGATGATACAAACTCACAGCCGTAACATTAGTATTATACTCTGTGAGCTGCCTGAAGAGGATTGACATTTGGCCGGAAGTTCCACGTCAGTCATCACCTCTCTGCCTCTTGACCAATCCATGTCCGCATAGTTGATGCTATAATACTCTGCGTTGCAATATTGAAGCCCACGTGCGTCAGTGCCTGGTCAGCTGTATCTCTAGCTTGTACAGTGTGATCGCTTGTTGTTCTACCTGTTTGGCAACCTTGTTTCCTAACCACATGGCGAAGCGAGAACTGTCAATCCTCTTCTGGCAGCTCACAGAGTATAGCCTATAGTATCATGCGATCAAATCTTAACAGTCCTCAGTTGTTCACTTTCATTCTCTCGTAGGCCTACGCCTCACATTGTTCCTTGTCATCTCTTTCCTGCTTTACCAAAAGTCAACAAATCCCCATTGTCCACTTGGTTTATTTACTGTCACATTTGTAGGCTAAGTTATGTTTAAACTTCAGACTTCTTTTATGTCTAGGGGGCGTGGTGGCGCAGCAGTCAAGCTGTTGGCCTCTCACCTTGGTGGACCTTGTTCGTTTCCCGGTCAATGAGATTTTCAAAGTGAAATGCCATGTCCAGCGGTTCGGATTCCACGTAAAAAGGAGGTCCCGTGGCTCATGATCGCGAGATTAACGGTCACGTAAAACTACAATCTTCCATTCTTCCTTCTTTTATCTACTGTATGTCTGTATTCCCTTTTAATTGATATCGAAACCCGTCCATAACCATTTACTAATGTAGTAGCCTATCTTTATTACAAGTTACTAGTCTATACTCGGATTTACGAAAGGTGAACGGTGAAGGCTGTCATCCACTTGAAGGGTGAGGTGAGGAGTGGAGACGAGAGGGGTAATGGTCTCCATGGCAACAGCGAGCAATGTTGCAATGTATGCAGACACGGCAGTGAGCACATGGTTTGACGTAGTGTTCTACTGTGCCTTGACTCGTCACTGTCATTAGACCGCCAAGCAGGGGGGCTAACTTCCCAAGTATAGTCCCTTCACTTTCCTGGTTATAATAGCCTCACTTTCCTGGTTAACGACCGGCGACTCAAACGTTAAGCATTAGCACGAGCCGACAATAGCCATTATTTATGGCTGACAAATACGTGATGGTTCTTGACCAATAAGATGCTTCCCCCAACTGTCCACGAGGAGTGCAGACAAGGTGTTGACGCCAGTCCTGTCTACCTGCTTACCGGCCTTAAGCGGTGAATGCTTCGGCATCCCGCAGCTATGGAGTGTAAACATCCGTCCAGCTAGGTTTCAAAGACGAGCCGGTCGTTAACCAGGAAAGTGAGGCTACTATAACAAGCGGCGACTCAAACGTTAGGCAGTAGGACGCGCTGACAATAACCATTGTTCGTTACTGACCAATAGCTGACAGTTGTTGACCAATAGAATGCTTCCTCTATCACTCCACGTGGACTACTAAGTCACGCCCTGGTGGCTAGCTTGTGTCTCCGACAGGTAACAGTGTCCAATGTTGCACAACTGCACATAGTTCTGTCCAGTCTCGCTGCTTGCCCTCAGTGGCTACGGTGAAAATGAGACAACGCTGTGCCTCACGCTGGGAAAGCCTTGGCCCCAGGTGCCATGGAATGTAGGCTGAACATAAGTTATCCGCCCAGCTAGATTCCAAAGGCGTGCCGCACGTTAACCAGGAAAGTGAGGCAACTATATTCTTCCTGCAAGCCTCTTGGAATGCTATGCTACCTGTCTCAGTGGCAACGCAGCATTTCCTCACGTACCAGCTTTGACAGACGTCATCGTTCATTATTGGTAATACAGAGTGTGGCCTTGCGCACCCTTTGGTGACCGGTTCATATTGTAGGGGTAAGAAAATAGGCTATGTAAGGGGTGATCAAAATGTTCCGTTTGACGGTCGTACAGTTCAAAATAGGTTGGCCTATGCCAATCAGGCAAAATCACCGTGAGTATTGAGGCATTTATCTCATCGACGCACCAGGTTGAAGACTCTCGTGTGGTAAACCACAATGTACTGCTGCATGATAAAGTCCGATACCACCTGCTGCACGTCCTTATCTGACAGGAATCGCCGACGCAACAAGGTCTTTTTTAAGAGACCGAAGGCGTGATAAACGCATGGGGAGAGATCAGGAATATAGGACGGATACTGGAGTGTCCCCCTGTGCCCTCGTGGCTTAGGCGGCAGCACGCCGGCCTCTCACCGCTGGGTCCGTGGTTCAAATCCCGGTCACTCCATGTCAGATTTGTGCTGGACAAAGCGGGTACTCCAGTTTTCCCTGTCACAAATTTAATTCTAACAACCTACTCCACTGTCATTTCACTTCATCTGTCATTCATTTAATTATTGCCCCAGGAGATTGCGACAAGCTTCGACAGCCGGGACAGTTCATATCCTAGCCGCTAGATGGGGGCTTCATTCATTCCATTCCCTGACCCGGTCGATCGACTGGAAGCAGGCTGTGGATTTTCACTCGAATGTCCCCCTCTTGAGTTGGGATACCTTATGCGTTACGACCTTTGCGGTATGGGGACGTGCGTTATTATGAAGCAGCAGCACCCATTGTAGCAGTTTTTCCGAACGTTTCGCCTTAACTGCACGCCGTGATTTCTCCAATGTTTTGCAGTAGGCAACAGTTCCAGTGATGGAGAAACCAGGTGCCTTGAACTCAATAAGCAATGGGCCCCGATAGTGCAGGATGTGCATCACCTTTCCAGTGGATGGTTGGCTCTTGAAAATGACTGGCCTGTGCTACACGGGCTTCCACACCTTGTTTAATCCATAAACCAATTAACAACACTAAAATCAGACCCATTTAACAATAATTAATCATAATTCAGCAATATCTTTTACCTACAAGCACATTTAAACTTCATGCAGGCAACAGCCAATCAGAGCACATCTCCAGCCAATCAGCGCACAGCACTACTAAATTCAAACTCCCCGCTCCAACGACAGACTTTACACCGCAATTACACTATCCGCAAATACTTTACACAAATTTTAACCATAACCTTTTAAAAGCAATATATTGTTTCAAAACAAAGCCAAACCTACTACAGGCCTTTATTTTTCATCTCTCCTAAAGCACTACTAAATTTCAACCTACGCAAGGTCTTCTAATTTTCACCTTAAATTATGAAGCTGCTGCATAACTTAAAACCATTACACACACTGCAACTTCGCACACAGCTAAACCATAGCGACCGCAGCGCTTATAATAACATCTACAGCATCGGCAGATTTGTGACTGATCAACAATGGCCAATGTTCACTTCCTGACCCGAACATAAGCTGAGACGTTTTGCTACTCTTATTTTTTAACTCGCACTGCCCCCAGTTAATTAATTAATGATTTCAATAATTAATTAGTTACACAAATTATCTATTATCCTTGCAAACTAAAAACTATTGCACTGCAAATACTCTGGCTATCAGTTATCTGATATACTATAGCCAGAAGTATTTCACTCAATTCATTACTATTATTATTATTACCCTCTAAACTTTCTTCCCTCAAACTAGAGTAAAAAGAGCCCGGGTTACGGGCACCAGACTCTTTATTTTCTTCCTGCATTCACCTTCCCCAAGGTGTTATGTTTGTCACTGCATAGGAGTAGTGACTCTTGAACTTCTTGGAACGAGGGAACGATGTATGATACCACTGCATTGTTGACGTTTTCGATTTCGGTTCCCAGTGGTGGGACCAGCTTTCGTCGCCTGTAATAGTGCACTCCAGGAAATTGTTGCCTTTAACATTGATACGCATCAGGTTCTGCAGGCAAACAGCCATCTGGTGTGTTTTTTGTTCGGCATTCAACGCCCGGGGAATCACCGCACCGATTGAAGATCCCCGTGTCCTGCTGCATGAAAAAAACGGGAACTGCCTGTTGCACATTCTCGTCTGACAGGAATCGCCGATCCTACAAAGCCTTTTTTAAGGGACCGAAGGCATGATAAACGCTTGGGGAGGGATCAGGACTATAGGGCGGTAACTCGAGTGTCCCCCACTTGAGTTGGGCTACCTTCCATTACGACCTTTGCGGTATGGGGACGTGCGTTATTATAAAGCAGCAGCACCCATTGTCACAGTTTTTCCGAACGTTTCGCATTAATTGCACGCCGTGATTTCTCCAATGTTGTGCAGTAGGCAACAGTTCCCCAGTGAGGGAGAAACAGGTGCCTTGAACTTAATGAGCAATGCGCCCCGGTAGTCAAAGAACAGGGTGAGGATCACCTTTCCAGTGGATGGTTGACTCTTGAACTTCTTGGGACAAGGGGACGATGTATAACACCACTGCATCGGTGACGTTATATTTATTATTTTCATTTTATCATTTTAAATGATTTTGTCGACTTCGTCGTTACGCTGGGGTCTGGCGTTACGTTACGGTGACGGGACAAAATGTACCGAGAATGCACTGAGGTGTGTGACGTCATAGTACTGCTTGAGCTTCCTCCTTTACCCGTGCGCTCTGGTGATCGTGACGTCATCCGGACTTTGAGTTCACGCAGCATTTGTAGCATTTAAAATGATATAGCCTAAAGTATAGTCTTTCAGACTGACTATCAGTCTTTTTATATTTATTTTATTATTGTCATTATATTTTATGATTTTTATTTCTATATTTATCTTTTCTACACTTTAATTGTTAATGTTCTTAGTTTTTTTAAATTTTATCGAGCACATTATGTTAAGTAGAAACGTATAGGTATAATATTTGATTTTTAGAAATATTCGTACTTCGGCATGAAAATCCTCTGAAATTTGGCTGAAAGATTTAACCATCAGCATCTCTGAAAGCATAAACTGTCCTTATACAGTATAAAGATTTCCTTTATTGAAACAAAAAACTGTACATCCTAACTGAAAATACAATATAGGAAAAAGGATCGCCCGAAAGGGCATTAATTTTTACTATAATCACTTAATTATTGTAATCTTTTGCGGCACGTCGTATTATGAATATGGTATCTGGTACACCTTTCGTTGCATAAAATGCAAACACGATTGTCATTCGGACTATGGAAGGATCTGTATCTTATGATAGAATCCTTGAATGGCGAGTCTCGTTATCATGTGTCTTTGATCTTGATTCTCGTTGGACCACGTTCTGTCCATCATGGCATCAGTATTATAAAAGTCTGGATCTATCTCTTGTCTCTTTGCTCTTCTAGCCACCAAAAAGTCAGTAGAGGATCTTGTAGCCGTCAAAGGTACTTTCAGTCTGAGGTCTTCGATGAAGAAGGTTTCCTTTGCTAACTCATAGACTAATCTTGTGGGAGCCATTTTTCCAACTCTTAGTAGGCCTATATATTTTAAAAATCTCGACTTAACATTCTCTATTTTTTCTAGATCGCTAAACGTAAGAAAATCCCATATTATTTCAAGACAATACGTAACAACTGGTGAGTTGGTCGTATGGAAAAGGGTCAGAGCTGTAATTAGAGATAACGCTGGTAGATTCTTAATCTTGTAAATGGCTCTGATAGCTGTCCTTATGACAGGTGGTTAATATAGAAACCACTATCCCATAAAGGGCTAAAAGGGACGTAAGCCCAATAACATTATTATAGTCTATTATTACATTTTACACACATACGTTTCGTTCAGGATCGCACCCGGATAATAATTTCGGGGAGGATAGTGGACCTGGATGTGCTGTAGATAAAGGCTGCCTTATAAGTTATAGTGATTTGCTAAATGCCCTTTCACTAGGGATGACATATCAGACTTTCAGTGGGGATATATCCCCTATTCCTGCGTACGGTAGAAGTTATCGCTACTACTCCAATTATTACATGGTCTGTTGGTCAGCCATTACTGCGCACAGAAGTCAAACATAAGTCATACTTTGGCATCTCTTTGAACAAATGAATAAATGAATTCGCATCACCATAGTGATTAAAAAATCAAAGTAAATGGTTCTATGGACTATCACAGAAGAGAAAGTATAAGTCTGCTTTCAAACTAAGTATGTAGGATTGTTTGTAGTATGAAATGTTGTATATTTGCGTTGGAGCGTTGGTGACAGAACGAGAAAAGGCCGCAACTAATTTATAAACAAGTAAACGTTAACCCGCGAGGACTGGCGCAGGATATTTTTTGACCCGAGGCTTAAATAAGGCTCTATATTTTAGTTTTGGTCAGCCCGTATTTCCTATTGGCTACATTACCTTCCTTCCTTCACCCCCACAGACAGCACAGACACAGCAGCAGAGGGTTCCTGCCGCTATCGCTTACTGCTGACCAACTGATGATCTGACAGCCACTTAGCCTAGCCTACCTCAGCCAATAATCCCTCTCCACTCCCTAGTTCAATTCAACAATACCCAATCCAGCCGTTACCCATTGTTAAGAACCGAGCCCACCTTCTTACTGTCCAACTCAAGTAAATCCTTTCGCCCTCGAGTTATACTTCAAGACTAACTCATCCCTCTCCCCGCAGCAACTAATAATTAATTATTTTATTTTAATTTAAATTCATATCGGCGCGCTCAATGTCACAGCACCATCTGTTTAAATCTGGTTAACCCTGAGCGACCGAGACTGAATTTATTTCCTCTCTTTCACGATCTGCCAAGTGCATTTGATCTCCCTTTCCTCCCACTCAGCTTCACAACTCATTCGCACAAACATGAACCCAACATCGCCCCAGCGTTCCTTTCTGGATGCTAATTTCGAGGTGCCGCTATGTTACTTGTCTACCCTCCACAGGGGCCTCAAGTGCACGATGATCCTCATCCGGCCACCGAAAAATTATACTGACATAAGCTCTGTTAGAGGAGCATTGCATAGCGCGCTCTCTCCCATTATTAGACACAATTCAATAATCCAGGAACTAGGCAATTATCACATTGCCATCACTCCCATCGCGAATGACTACATCTATCACATTGCGAATGCACTTCGGAGATACCCGGCTATCCCCTCCTATTGTAACAGTCCGAATACTTCCCCTTAATTTATATGTTTTATAAGCAGCAAAATTAATTTATTATTAGTATTATTATTATTATTATTATTATGTATATTTTAATTATCATATCGATTCTAGATTTATTCCATAATTTCTTTATATATATATTCTATGTATAAGGGGTTTAATTATTGTTTGGCGGAAGTTATAAAATGGAGATTTTAGTTAGATTCGTTATAGGTTATATTTTATACAAGACTTGATTGGGAAATATTTCGTTCAAAGTGTCGTCAGTTTCGCCACGGGTAGTCCGCCAAAAATAGACTTGACTTTCGAGATATATGTACAAACATTCCGGGGACGCGAGGCTTCAAGACAAAGCAAGTTGGTCAGTTAGCGCTGACGTCACGAATTCTCGGAAGAACATCGCATCAGGACGCTGATGAACTTAGGGATCTGGAGTGGGGAGCTACGTCATCAGGATACCTAATTGATTGGTCGAGAAATACTGCAGAGTGGGGAAGTTCATCTTCCATAAAAACCAATGGTCATCTACTCTCAACCCCCAATCTTCTGAGATTTTCTGAATCTTCACGTCTATCAGACATCTTCGCTGCGAGATCGCAACTTATCAGTTCAAGAAGTTTTAAAATTAATACTACTGACGTGAATATGATCGTGTCCTTGATCATATTCACAAAAGTGAATTTTGGAGCAAAGCCATTCACATATGTCAGTCGGGAGACGGGACAAATTGGTTCCCTGCCCGTATCAAGATAAGGATCTATACCATATTGAGGCAGAACCAAACAACATCCGCCAGCAAGATCAGAGGGAAAACCAGACTACCACTATGAAGAAGACGGCCGTGAGTTCCTTTACTAAATCCAATCAAGTCTCTGTAATTCTGTTTATGGCAAATTAGAATCAAGCTTTTGTTTAAATTTAATTCATATTCCATTTTGTAACTCTCGCCAATTTAATATAACTTCCAGATTTTTTTAAAATTCATTTGTTTCTCTTTTTACGTCTTTTGCTGCTTTAAATTTTGATCAATTAAATTTTGTTCTTAAGTAATGGTAGGACTTTCATTTCCAGTAGCTAGCTTTAGACATAATGCATACCTTCTCCCAGTAGCGATAAGACAATTGGTTAATGGCTCAGCTATACCACGGCTTGAGAGAAAGACGTTTCGAGTGCTCTATCACTATTTTAATTAAATACTTTGGCACATCTAAAGTAAGTGTTAGGTGTCCTGGCGCCCACACGAGCTGATTATAATCATTGCTAATGAACAGGTAAGAGGTAAGTATGCTATTGGTGGTGTGAGTAAAGCGGTGCTTGTTCTTGTTGCGATTCTTCTACTGTACTCCAGGAGAACGCAATATTGGAGCCCCGCCAAGAACGTAACCTTTGGTCACTTAGAAGGACCGGGAACGTTACACTATGTAACTGTCATCTTCAAAGAACATACACCTGACACTGTACTCACTTTTCCTACACCTGAAACACATGACGAATCACCACAAACAGATGATGAAACTCAGCCCACTTGGGATGAATTCACACAAACAGAGGACATGGACGAAATCCCTACTCTTGTAGGCTTTGAATCCACACAAACAGATCCTGACATTGGCGAACACTGGACCCAAACTAAGCAAGCTGCTATTAGGCCGAGAAGAAAGCACAAAGGCACTCAAGCAGATGTCCAGCAAGAAGCCAATTCTACAGACTTAGTTCCCTCAAAGGTTGACGGTAACCCTCACGCCCCTGACACTCCAGCAGTTGCTACTCCTTCAGATAACACTGCTACAGTTGCAACACCAGCGTCCCTCTCTTTCACTTCTCCAAATACACCGGTGTCGCGGCGCCCACCGCCTAGACAACGCTCTATACTAGTCATCCAGTGTTTTAACTGCCAGCGTCTATATCACAATGCATTTGAATGCAAATACGAGGCCAAGTTTAATAGTTGTGGCGGTTCACATCATCGCAAGGATTGTACAGTACCGAGAGACACTCCCACGTGTACAAACTGTGGAGAGCGGCACATAGCCTCGTAAACAGCCCTAAAACAGCTACACAAGCAGTTCCAGCGTTCACACAAGTGCCAACACATCCCATCCCTTCTCTCTTTGCCCATTTCTCCTCCAAGCACTTCTCAATTCGATAACACAGCCCTTACAAGCATTCTACACATCCTACAAAAGCTAATTACCCTAATTAGCTCTCCCACACACCAAGTACTCTCACATAATCCCCTACTAGCCCCGCAGCCCTGCTGTGCGCCTGCTTGGGTGGTCGGCCACGGCCGGCCCACTCCGGATGGTGCCCAGTGGTCCGCGGGCCCTCTGCACACTGCATCTGGCATGTTGTTAGATGCCCTTACTCTCTCTTCTTGTCTCCCGCTATAATTATAATATCTACGAGTCACCTGGCTCTATACTAGTCATCCAGTGTTTTAACTGCCAGCGTCTATATCACAATGCATTTGAATGCAAATACGAGGCCAAGTGTAATCGTTGTGGCGGTTCACATCGTCGCAAGGATTGTACAGTGCCATGCTACATTCTACAACTCCCCAACCCTACTCAATTCTTAAATTCCTACTCGTACCCCTTACCCACAAACCTCAGGTCATATTCTGGCTAATTTGATTCAGTGTACCAACCCTAAACATCCTAATTCCGTTAGGTTAAAAATTAAACAATTCCCTACCCTTGATATAGCACTAATGGCCCCTAGATGGGCTGAGAGGCTAAAATTACACGCAACGAAGCCGGCGACTTTCAACAGTTTTGTGAACACTCAAGCCAATATACCATCTATTTCTATATCACTTAGGCCTACTGTCGGGTCAGATTTACCCATGGCGCCAGTACTCGCGTGACAAATTTCGTCTTACGTTTGTAAGAACAATCTGTGAAAAGTAAGGGGGAATATCCACCTATTTTGGTGCAGCACCATCACATAGCTCACGTCCTTGTTGATCCATGTTTAGGGTCTAGGGACACCTTGGTCATCAGCTCCTTTGTTCAAATAAAATGAGAAGACTGCTTCGCCGTCACTCTCAAGGCCAATTATGCTGTTACCAAAATTATTGTCATTATTATGCAAGTTAAATTTGAAAAATATAAATAAACCTCATTTAATATTGGGATAGTTCATAGGAAGACACCAAGTGTGAAATTACTTCATTAAAATCCGTACGACTACGACAAAAAGATGATGTCACACTATCGCTCATAATTTATTGATTTATCGTATGTCTTTTAGTACCGGGAGTGTCCGAGGACATGTTCGGCTCGCCAGACGCTGTAGCTGCTTCAAGCGGACACCCATAGGGTGAGCTACAAGTTACGTTCAATTTCAAGTAGTTACAACTTTCGCTACCAGATGTCATTGATACCTAGTGGTGAACGTTGGAACTATGATTGAGCGTTCTAATGAAATATAACCTAGAAATTTAGCTTCACACAAGTTTAGACTGGGGACGTATCTTTTACATGCCATAAATCTATGACATGGGACCGCGGGCTTTACTTCTCCTCCGAAGGAAGGCATACTGAAAGATTTTAACGCTCTTAAAAAATCCGACGACTTTGGCCGGGTTTGAACACGCTATCTTGGGCACAGCAGTTTAGCATGCTACCAACTACGACAGCGAAGCCGCTATGGCTCAAAATGGTATATTTTTTGACACCAGTTCTGAAGAGTTAAGGATACGTGATTATTTGCGAGGTTTATTTCGATAAGTAGACCCTCCTTGGCTTAGGCGGCAGCACGCCGGCTTCTCACCGCTGGGTCCATGGTTCAAATCCCGGTCACTCTATGTGAGATTTGTGCTGGACAAAGCGGAGGCAGACAGGTTTTTCTCCGGGTACTCCGGTTTTCCCTGTCACCATTTCATTCCAGCAACACTCTCCACTATCATTTCATTTCATCTGTCATTCGTTTATTAATTGCCCCAGGGGAGTGCGACGGGCTTCGGCAGCCGGCACAGTTCATATCCTGGCCGCTAGATGGGGGCTTCATTCATTCCATTCCCTGGCCCGGTCAGTCGACTGGAAGCAGGCTGTGGATTTTCATTTTCATTTCGATAAGTGTAGAAAGTCGTTTGAAGAACAGATACACTTGCTAGTAGCTTATGACCGCTAGTCGTTGTGGTGGACACCGAACCAGAACACGTGTGCATTTGATACTTGACCTTGACTGTGTACTTCATAGTGCCATTAAATTTGATGGAAGGATCAAATAGCACTCAGATGTTTAGTGGTCCAGTCCGAGCTCAGAAGCGAGACAAGAATGTTGGGGAAGGTTAACGAGGATAATGGGTGACTGAACTGGCCCAACAGCGGGTCTCGGCTAGCAAAGACGAGGAACAGATGTGGCGGCACATTACCGCTAAACAAGGGAATTGCGAGTATGATGATATCCCTGTTACGAACTCGGCCATTTTTAGCCTACTTTTCACATTTTGCAAAAATGAGGAAAAAGTAGACGAATGAGATCGATCCGGGCAAATGTGTGTGTGTGTGTGTGTGTGTCTGTCTGTCCGTCTGCCCTTATGTCTGTCTGTCTGTCTGTCTATGTGTGACCCCCCCCCCCCCGTTCCACCCGTACTCCCCCCCCCCCCCATTATCAACTCCTAAACGGCTACAGCTATCGAAACCGAATTTGGTATGAATAATAAAGACCTATGGCTGAATATCTCACGGCCATATTTTAAAATGACGTCAGTGCTACGAGATGCTGAAAACTCACAATTGAAAATTGAGATCTATGTTGGATTTCTCGGAAGATATGCACGGGAATTGTTCCAAAATTGACACACATATAGATAATATTACCTCAGACTAATTTACTGGAGCCCATACATGAAAGTGTTGCCAACATGATTCTATGCCTGCTGATAGATCCAATCTTTAAATGCACGTAGGCAACAGTAACCTCCTTCCTATCTATTGGATTTCAATCAAATTTGGTATGTGATTTTCGCACCGGAGCAGATAAGAATATGCATTCTTTTAGTGTCAACAGGGCTGCCAACTGTTGGAAAATGTTCTACCTTTTAAAAACCTAAAAGAAAACTATTTTATATTTTTAAAACCCTACAATGACAATTTTAAACACCTAAATATCCTGTCCCTAGTTATCACTCACCGTGTAGATAGCGAAATGAACGAATTGTTGCAATGAATCAGGAAGAGGCGTAATGAGGAATTATCATTAAATTCCTTGTGCTTGAAATAAACAGTTAACGCCACGGCTTTTGACCGGTGAGCCCCGATTGTGCTGTCGTACAGAGGACAGATGGCGAACCTCAGACACGTGCAATTGATGCGTGAGTTTCTTTCCGAGCAACTGAAAACTCACGTATCAAGTACACATGTCTGAGGTTCGCCACCTGTCCTCTGTACGACTGTGAAATCAGGACTGACCGGCCAAAGACCGTGACGTGAACTGTAGGCCTATCACATGAATTATTTATACACTTAATAAGACATTTATCACTTCAGGCCCCCGTTGTGAAGACTGTGGGGAGCAGCCGGGCCACACGACAATGTTTTTCTGACCGTGTTCCTTCCGTGATATCCTAAAATTTATGTTTTCAAATTTATGCGAGTGAATGTCTCGTGATGAGCTACAAATTGGATAAATTAGAAATAGTAAAAATAAGAATTATAGGCAAAATACTCGGACCTTTAAAAACTGCAGAATTCTGGAAACTAAAAAGTAATGGTGAAATATATCGAAAAATAGAAAACATATCAGAAACAACACGGAAGAGGAGATTGAGATTTTTTGGATATTTGTACAGGATGGATGACAGTAGGTTAACCAAGCAGATCTTCACATTCCTGTGGAACAAGAAGTCAACAACAACCTGGCTACAAGAAGTCAATAAGGATTTGGAAAGAAACAATATCAGAGAAGAAGATACACCTTAGAGAGATATTTTTAGGCAATAAGTGCTAAAATTGGAAGGATTCCAAAAGAGGAAGGGAAAGAACCGGCTCGAAATGGTCCGAGGAAAGGAACATGAAACTTAGTGAGATGATGAAGGAATACTGGAGGAAGAAGAAGGAACAGCAAAGGACAAATTGGCTCGTGGTCCATAGACGACCGAAACGAAATTAGCCTAATAATACTGTAATTAAACAAAAACAAGAAAAGTCTCATAATTTGGTTGTGAATATTACGAAGGTACGATATAGGCTATTCAATTTATTGATTTTCCATCAAGTCATGTTTACTGCTCACCATCTCTTAGACTACTTTTAGGTTCCGTGACTTGGCTACATTTTCCAAGTTGCTTTTGTCTTTGTAAAGTTTGAAAGTTATCCTAATGTGGTACTTACCATTATGTAAATAAATAACACTTTCTTTTTAGAAATGCCTAAAAATAGACGCAATTAAGTTTCTATTAGACTCTTTCCGTTCTACAATCGCCAATATATAAGTTAGCCTACACATTATTTGGAACTTTACTGACTTTGCCTGATTAAGATTTTCCTGGGTGAAAATTAAAAAGGATGCTTATTTCCAACATTCAGTTGAAATCGTATTTCAATATTATGCAAAATTTTATTTATATTCATAGAAATACTTTGGCTGGGAGCACTAAGTGCTCTCTCATGCCTCGCTGACATTGGGAGAATATAGGTTCAAATCTCACGTCAGCCGTCCTGAAAATGATCTTGGTGGATTCCCATTTTCACCACCAGGCAAACTCCGAGACGGTTCCTTTCAACAGGATCATGGCCGACTTCCTTCCAAAATCCCTTCCATAATTAGACCCAAGTTAGTGGTCCCCATGGCGATCAGTCTGCCACCACCCCCAGTTGTATCTGCTATCAAAGTGTGTTCCGCTCCCAGATATCATTCTTGCAACCGTAGAGGAATGATCCTTCTTTGGGTTCGGAGTTGAAGCTGATCTGGGAGGATAAGCTTTTAAAGTATAAGGTGCGTTTAAAAAGTAACGAGCCGGAGGCTGGAATGCGCAAACCGGTGACGACATCGGCTAATCGTGGTGTGTGTAACGAGGTGCGGTTCCGACCAAAGCGTGGGAGGTCACAGCCCGTCGCTAGAGGGCACGCTTGCACGTCACATGACGATACAAAGCGAGCAGCAGCAATGCATCAATCGCCCAACGCTGCCAGTCGCATTGCAAACAGTGACATGCAGGCGTCAAACGAATAGCAAAGAGGTGTTGTTCGGTTTCTGACAGCCAAAGGAGCAGGGGGAACGGACATTCAACGCCGAATGTCACAAGTGTACGGCGAACACTGCATGTCCCTTGCAAGGGTCAAGGCGTGGCACAAGCGCTTCAGGGAAGGACGGGTGTCGTTAGCTGATGATGCCCGGTCTGGGGCACCCCCTGCATTACCGATGACAACGTCCAGCTGGTTGAAGCACTCATTACCCAGGACTGCCGAGTGACAGTGAACGCCATAGCCGCCGTGGTCGGATTGAGCGTCGGAAGTGTGCACACCATCATGAAGGAATGACTGCACTTGCGGAAAGTGTGTGCCCAATGGGTGCCCCACAGTCTTCAACCACACCAGGAAGCATGTCGAATGGTCTACTGTCTTGGTCTTGGTTGGACGATTGATGCACGCTGCTGCTCGCTTTGTATCATCACGTGACGTTTACGCGTGCCCTATTGACGTCCGAAACGGGGGAGGAGCTTACGGTCAGCTGTTTGCAATATGGCGGCGATATAGTGACGTGAAGTAATTGGGTGTGCGTTTGTTATGGCTTCAAATTTATGATGGCAAAATACTACATATTTCCTTTCATTGATAGAAATATTTTTATAATCAATTTAAATGCAGTGCCTAATTACTACCAGTTAAAAATATTACCCACATGTAGATAGTTAATTTACTGTCTGCTGTTACATATATGAAGCCTGTACTTGGGAGCTTAGCGGTATCGATGTTTTTATTAATTTCACAATATATATACCTCACATAACACAAAGGACGACTCCCTGATAATAAGTTGAATCAAGTAATCCTGAATTTGCATGAATGTTTTAGGTTAAAAGAAGCGTTACTTGGGATGCTCAAATCATACTTCAATATTGCAAATATTGACCTACATACTTGCTGTTCATAGGCAAGAATGTTAAAGTATTAATCTCTTGCCACAGGCAAGTTAAAATGGAGACATCCTCTTTATCAATATATTTAATTAAATATTTAAAATACAGATATTTAACAAAGCTGGAGTCTCCATTTGAACTTGTCATAAGCAAACGGAACAGATCAAAAACAACACTTTAAGCCAAACCAAATTCACTCCTCAGCTCGACATAAACCATAATACCAATTAAAACCTATACAAAACATACTCTCCTTACTGTTGTACAACTTTCAAACCAACTATTCGCACTCAAAACTATAAAACCCTGAAATGGGAACTAATTAAAGTTAGAATAGCCTAGGCCGAACCGGTCTCCTGCTACATTACCACATATGTGTACTTAACATCACTATAACATGAAAATTACGGCTAAGTGACCTATCTGCCTGAGTAGTATAGGTGTTGCCGGCATGCCTGGGATGATGGGTCACCAAACCGGTACTTAAAACTAAGATTTTACATTTTAATTAACTAAATTCAACAGTGGGGAGATCATAGCCAAAAACCACAATTTAAGACAAATCGTACTTCAATGACCTACATACTTGCTGTTCAAAGGCAAGAATATAAATTCTCTGGCAAATGAAGGCTAGGAACAGCATTTTTCGTAAGTTTTCTAACCATTCGGCTATTGTCAATCGGAAGAACCCCTAAAATAAGTTTACGAAGAGCGGATTACATTCTTTGTACGGCACAGAAGTAATAGGCTATAAGTTTATCAGTATTTTTGATGTAGCTAAATCCATGTGAATACAAATTAGAGACAATAACTATCAATAATCAACAGTACCGGTGGAAGGAAGTCGTCTTCACAAAAATGCAGACTGCACACCGTCATGTAACATGTAATATAACACGTTTTCCAATTGACAGCGCTTTCTCTCTGAATTTTTTGTACAGGATAGTAGTGAAGATATTTCGTAGTCATTTTATACGATTTTCAACCGTATACAGAGCAGTACCAAATTTCTTTCTGTTTCCATCACGACGTCAATGCTTCACCATCTAAATATATCTCACCAGTCACAATGTTACAGCTTCAACATTCTGCCGCGTGGCGGCGCCATCCAACTTTTCTGACGTCAATAGCGATGGGCTGGGACCTTCCACGCTCTGGTCGGAACCACATCTCGTTACCGATGTCGTCCCCGGTTTGCGCATTCCAGCCTCCGGCTCGTTACTTTTTGAACGCACCTTATAGTTTGTTGTTTTTGTTGTTGTATGCGACATCGCGGTCATGTAGTCCCATGCACTTGGTTGTGCGCAGCATTTGCACCTGATAAAGTGTGTAACTGTGATGTCTATACTAGTGTGTATATTTGGAATTTAGGTACGATTTGGGTAGGAAACGACCGTGAGCCTAAGTTAGGTGCCACCCCTGGAGTGTAAGTGGGCAACTACTGAAAACCACTTCCAGGATAGTTGAATTATAAATCGAATCCGCCTCTTCTCAGTTTCGCCACACGAAGCTGGGTGTAGGCCTACCCCGTTTCAGCACTCAGAGCAGAGTTACATTTCTTATCAGAGCTGGGAATGGAATCCGGGCCACTACGCAACAAGGCGCACACACACAAGAGAAAAAAATCATGGAAATACTGATACAGGGATTAAATAAAGTGGAGTTACCATTCGGGGCCCTTCAGCACTGCCGCCTCGTTCGTCCCTCCCTTTCGTCGGGCCTGTGTACAGCTCGGGTCCAAGCTCTGTGAACTTGCGGGGTGAGGTGACGCGGGAGGCAGAAAGAGAAGGGCTTGTCAACAGCCCGCCGTGTTATCTGGAATTCATGTATAAGGTGCGTTCAAAAAGTAACGAGCCGGAGGCATGATTACAGAAACCAGTACCTGTATGTTAGAAGTATTGGCCCTGGCTGTTGAGGCACTTGTCCTACTGTGACACGAGGCGGTGAATGGCTGTCTCATAAAATTCCCTGGGCTGCGATGTGAACCAGTTCCGCACGTAAAGCTGGACGTCGGCGCCCGAGGTGAATCGTTTGCCCCGCAGAGCCCTTTTCAGGGGACCAAACATGGCGTAATCACAGGGAGAGAGGTCTGGGCTATATGGAGGGTAGCCGAGAACCTCCCATTTGAATTTCTGCAGGAGTGCCGCGACTGTGTTGGCCGTATGAGGTCGTGCATTGTCGTGGAGCGACCACGGCAGCTATGGCGTTCACTGTCACTCGGCGGTCCTGGGTAATGAGTGCATCAACCAGCTGGACGTTGTCATCGGTAATGCAGGGGGTGCCCCAGACCGGGCATCATCAGCTAACGACACCCGTCCTTCCCTGAAGCGCTTGTGCCACGCCTTGACCCTTGCAAGGGACATGCAGTGTTCGCCGTACACTTGTGACATTCGGCGATGAATGTCCGTTCCCCCTACTCCTTCCGCTGTCAGAAACCGAACAACATCTCTTTGCTCTTCGGTTGACGCCTCCATATCACTGTTTGCAATGCGACTGGCAGCGTTGGACGATTGATTCATGCTGCTGCTTGCTTTGTATCGTCACGTGACGGGCACGCGTGCCCTCTAGCGACGGGCTGTGACCTTCCACGCTCTGGTCGGAACCACACCTCGTTACACACGCCACGATTAGCCGATATAGTCTCCGGTTTGCGCATTCCAGCCTCCGGCTCGTAACTTTTTGAACGCACCTTATATATTCCAATACAGCTAGCATAGAGCCGTTGCTCAAACCACTGTGGTGTTGCGAATGAACGAGTGAGTCAGTGACTGCTGGCGGATAATTGTTCCGTGTGTTGCACTATTTTCATTAAGGGGCGGAGGTAGTTGGTAGGGTAAAAGACTGGTTGATATCAGAGAAAACTGCTTTCTATTGCGCGGTAAAACGGATGAACCACATTCATCACGAATGCCGCAATTCATAGAACATCACACTGTCATCGGATTAAATGTAAGTTATTAGGCCTAGCCTATAAGTTAGTCTAATGAAAACCGTCACGAGAACAAAACAACGTTAGTTATAAACGAGGGCGAGAAAGAACCGCGAGGGTCACAAGTACGCGCAAGGCTGCTCGGATGTCTCCGTCCACGCCTCGGCTCCTTTGTTGCAATCAGCGGGCAACGACCAACCGAAATAACTTTTGGGATAGGACTTACTCGCTCTAGTATCTCTGCCATACCCTTCACTATTGAGATCTGGTCGGTTCTTGGGACTGGCAACGACCAAACGGACGTACGCTCCTAGACAGTTGGCGGGCTTCGCTTTCTCATACATTTGTTCACAGTAACTTAGTACAGTATAAGATTTCCTGAATTATTAAAGAACAAAATTATGAATTTCTAAACATATAAAAGGAAACGTGCAGCTTTTATTACTAAAAAAAGTTACGATCAGTCTGAAAGACTAGACTTTAGACTGTATCATTTCAAATGACGCATGCTACAAATCCTACACATGTTAGAAAGGCAGGAGGGCTTCTCGCTTCGCTCGAAGCCCCAGGACTCTTTCAACAGACTCCATTACCCATTAACTTAGGCTTCCCGAGCGAGGAACGAAGAAGCACTCAGCTGCATGACGTCACGCCCTCTCCGTCTCGGTATCTCATAACACCATAGCCCAGGAGTAAACTCAGACTCGGTGCATATGCACTGAACAACATGATGACGTCATACGCTCTCCGTCTCCGTATCGCATAACGCCATAGCCCAGTAGTACACTCAGACTCGGTGCATATGCACTGAACAACATGATGACGTCATACGCTCAAGTGCAACCTTAGCACATTTCCTCTCCGTAACCGTAACGCACAATGGTAGACCAAAGCATAACGATGAAGTCGACAAGTTCATTTGAAATGATAAAAATTATTAGGCTGTTAATTGTTTTTCTTGAATTAATCTGATCGATGTGCAACACTGCAACCTTATTACCGGCCGCCAATGGAGTGAGTCTGTTACAGGAAAACTTCGTTTAACCGTCACTCTTTAAACCGTCAGTTTCTGTTAACCGTCATTGCTCAAATAGCATAATAATACTGCAATAACAAAGTGATTTAAATTGCAGTTCGCTTTGTTTACTTACTCTATTTTGGCTGGTTGGTTCTTAAGTTTAGGGGCTGCGACCACGCGGTCATGTAGCCCCGTGTACTTTGGGTGTGTGTAGAATCTGTCTGATAACCAGTGTTAATTGTGATGACTGTAATAGTGTGTGTTATCTGTTTTTTAATTTGAGTACTGCAACTTAGAATTTTTCAAGTAGTTCCTACTTTTGCCACCAAGCGCCACCGTCAACGACTACTAGGTCAAGTTCAGAACTTAGCTACTAGACGCCACCGCAGTCGGCTCTTGGTAACGAACGTAGAAACCTAAGAGCGTTGTTTACATTTTTAACCTATCCAATTTAGCTTCACACAGGTGCAATTAGTGGAAGGTTCTTTAACATGCCATAAATCTATGACATGGGACCGCCGGATTTACTTCCGCTCCGAAGGATGGCATACTGAGGGATTTTTAACGCTTTTAAAAAATCCTAGAATGGACGAGTGTTCAAACCATGACGAAAGACAAACTATTAGCCACTCAGAGGCTGAAACAATGCTGTCCAACTGTATAGAATGGTTTGAAAGTCAAGAAGAGGCCACTGCAACGCAGACACTACTGCTCCGAAAAACACGAAATATTGCCGCGGTGAAAGCTCGAGCATCAAAGAGGCAGAAGAAAATGACAGACTATTTTCAGGCTACATGAACTATTTCACCTGTATGTTTATATTTCTGTACTGTACATTATTTTACCACATTTGTAGCTACTGTACGGATGTTTTATCATGTAGTAAATAGTTGTATTTGCTATTACAATCGTGTTTAATTTCTTTTCGCTCTGAAATATATTACATTACTGTGAGAGTGATATCTGTCTATAATATAAATGATTGAGGTCATATTTTGGAAGAATAATACAGTGTTTTCTGTTATCCGTCTATTCGCTCAACCGTCACGACCACGATGACGGATAATCGAGTTTTTACTGTACTACGCTCGGACCGGAAATCCTCATCACTTGTCACCGTCACTCCTCATAGTTCGCGATCCACATTCCTCTCGGGTTCACGGTGCTTGGATCCGAGCAGTATTGTCTAACAGTCAACTGAAGGAGCTGTAAATCAGAAAAGTACCTAGGCGTATATATTGCCAGCTAAACTCAAATCAACGTGATTATACTGGGCGGAGAATTTGAATGCAAGTTCGTGCTTACGATACTCATCAGAACGTGTGTGAAATGGACACAGTGTCAGATACTAATAAGCAGGGACAGGATGTTTATGCACTGAAATCGATTAAAATATGCAAGCAATTATGCAGTAAGATGTAGAAAATATGCAAAAAAAAGAGACAGTCTGAAAGACTGGACTTTATATCATTTTAAACGCTACAAATGCTGAAAAATGCTAGAAAGGCTGGAGGCTTCTCGCTTCGCTTGAAGCCAAAAACTCTTGACATGTTAGATGATCAAGAAACAATCAGAACGCTAGAAAGTTACAAGTCATGAGGGAGCTGGAGCGCGCGGTGATAGGAGGGAGCTGGCAGGATGACGTCACGCTCGCCGTGTCGTTGCCGTCTCGTAACGCCAGAGCTCACCAGTGAACTCAGTACACATGCACCAAGCGGTACTATGACGTCACACACCTCAGTGCGTTCTCGGTACATTTCGTGACGTCGCCGTAACGTAACGATAAAGTCGACTATATCATTTAAAATTATAAAATTGGAAAATATGCGCTTCACTCACTTTTATACATGCACTAGCTGACCTGGCAGACGTTGTCCTGCCAATCAAAGAAAGTGTTGTAACTTTGTTTCTTAAGGTGATTTTGGATACACATTTTTTTTTCCAATTTTTGTTAACTGCCTCTAAACTATCGTAAAATGAATTAACTAATCTAGAAACATTCGTGAGAGCGTGCACAACAACTCTCCAAAGTTTCATCGCAATCGGATAAATGGCATATAGGCTAACGCATACGGGATTTTGTTTAAATGATTCGTGCGCAGTCACTCATTTGTTGAATCTACTCGTGCTCTACCAACTGTGAAATGGATTTACTAAGTTAGAGAGCTTCACGTAAGTGTACACAACAACTCATCAAACTTTCATCGCAATCGATGAATAGTAGTCTATATGAACACATACAGGATTTTGTTGGAACGCTTCGCGCGTCGTCACTCATTTGTTACATCTACTCGTGCGCTACCAATATCGTAAAATGGATTTACCAAGTTGAACACCTTCCCTGGCGTGTACACAACAACTCATCAATGTTTCATCGGAATCGGATGAATGACATGTACGCATACGGGATTTTCTTTAAACGATTCGCATGCCATCACTCATTTGTTGAATCTACTCATGCGCTACTTATTAAAAACTGGATTTACTAAGCCAGAAACCTTTTCTGGAGTGTACACAACAATTCATCAAAGTTTCATCGCAATCGGATAAATGGTATATGAACACCTACCGGACTTTGTTGAAATGATTCTCGCGCCATCGCACATATGTTGAATCTATTCGTGCGCTACCTTTTGTAAAATGAATTTACTAAGCCAGAAACCTTTACTGAAGTGTACACAACAATTCACCAAAGTTTCATCGCAATCGGATAAATGGTATATGGACGCATACGGTACTTTGTTGAAACGATTCGCGTGCCGTCACTCATTTGTTGAATCTACTCTTGCGCTACCTATAGTAAAATTGATTTATTAAGCCAGAAACCTTCCGTAGGGTGTACTCAACATCTCACCCAAGTTTCATCGTAATCGGACGAATGGTATTTGCACGCATACGGGACCTTATTGAAACGCTTCGCGCGTCGTCGCTCATTTGTTGAATGTACTCGTGCGAAACCTCCTGTGAAATTGATTTACTAAGTTAGAAACCCACACGTAAGTGTACACAATATCTCACCATAGTTTCATTGCAATCGGATGAATGGTATATGAACGCATACGGGACTTAGTTTAAACGTTCGCGCGTCGTCGCTCATTTGTTGAATCTATTCGTGCGCTACCTATGGTAAAATGGATTTACTAATCCAGAAGCCTCCCCCTGGAGTGTACACAACATCTCACCCAAGTTTCATCGCGATCGGACGAATGGTATTTGAACGCATACGGGACCTTGTTGAAACGCTTCGCACGTCGTCGCTCATTTGTTGAATCTACTCGTGCGCAACCTCCTGTGAAATGGATTTAATAAATTAGAAACCTTCAGGTAAGTGTACACAACAACTCATCAAAGTTTCATCTCAATCGATGAATGGTATATAAACTTATACGGGATTTTGTTGAAACGCTTCGCGCGTCGTCGATCATTTGTTGAATCAATTCGTGCGCTACCTATTGTAAAATGAATTTACTAAGCCAGAAGCCTTCCCTGGAGTGTACACAACATCTCACCCAAGTTTCATCCCTATCGGACAATTGGCATTTGAACTCATACGGGACCATCTTGAAACGCTTCGAGCGTCGTCACTCATTTGTTGAATCTAGTCGTGCGCTATCTATTGTAAAATAATTTACTAAGCCAAACACCTTCCCTGGAGTACACTCAACATCTCACCCACGTTTCATCGCAATGGGACGAACGGTATATGAACGCATGCGTGACTTTGAAACGCTCCAACGTGCAGAGACAAACAGTAGAATTCGACATCACTGCCATCTTTGGTATAAAACACAACTTTACGCCACGGGCGGAGTGTATGTTATGGCGGTAGTTGCACAGGTTGCGACCAGGTGGCTCTAACGTGCAGAGACAAACCGTCCAAAGATATCAGCTTTCACCAAGGCCAAGGCTAGTGGTTTCCATGACGACTGTTTTTGACGGTATATTGTGGTTCTAAAATTGTGTGTAAATTGTGGTTCTAAAATTGTGTTCATTCCACCTACCGGGTCAGATTGTGAATCTAAACCATACATGGACCCACCCTAATGTACATACCAAATTTCATCAAAATCGGTCCAGTCGTTTAGGAGTAGTTCAGTGACATACACATGTGTCGAAGAATTATATAGCCTACAAGCTGACCCGGCAGACGTTGTCCTGCCAATCAAAGAAAGTGTTGTAACTTTCTTTCTTGAAGTGCTTTTGGATACACAATATATTTTTTTTTTCAATTTCTTTTAACTGCCTCTTAACTATCGTGAATTGAATTAACTAATTTAGAAACAATCGTTGGAGCGTGCACAACAACTCTCCAAAGTTTCATCGCAAACGGATAAATGGCATTTAACGCATACTCGATTTGGTTTAAATGATTCGTGCGCTGTTACTCATTTGTTGAATCTACTCGCGCTCTTCCAACTGCGAAATGGATTTACTAAGTTAGAAAGTTTCACGTAAGTGTACACAACTCATCAATGTTTCATCGCAATCGATGAATAGTATATGAACGCATACAGGATTTTGTTGGAATGCTTCGAGCGTCGTCACTCATTTGTTACATCTTCTCGTGCGCTTCCAATATTGTAAAATGGATTTACCAAGTTGAACACCTTCCCTGGCGTGTACAAAACAACTCATCAAAGTTTCATCGGAATCGGATGAATGACATATGAACGCATAAGTGATTTTCTTTAAATGATTCGCGTGCCGTCATTCATTTGTTGAATCTACTCATGCGCTACCTATTGTAAAATAGATTTACTAAGCCTGAAACCTTCTCAGGCGTGTACTCAATGATTCACCAAGGTTTGATCGCAATCGGTTGAATGATATATGACCGCATACGGGGCATTATGGAAACGATTCGCGCGCCGTCGCTCATTTGTTGAATCTACTCGTGCGCTACTTATTAAAAACTGGATTTACTAAGACAGAAACATTTCCTGGAGTGTACACAACAATTCACCAAAGTTTCATCGCAATCGGATAAATGGTATATGGACGCATACGGTACTTTGTTGAAATGATTCGCGTGCCGTCACACATTTGTTGAATCTACTCGTGGGCTACCTATTGTAAAAGGGACTTATTAAGCCAGAAACCTTCCGTAGGGTGTACACAACATCTCACCCAAGTTTCATCGTAATCGGACGAATGGTATTTGAACGCATATGGGACCTTATTGAAACGCTTCGCGCGTCGTCGCTTATTTGTTGAATCTACTCGTGCGAAACCTCCTGTGAAATGGATTTACTAAGTTAGAAACCCTCACGTAAGTGCACACAACATCTCACCCAAGTTTCATTGCCATCGGATGAATGGTATATGAACGCATACGGGACTTTGATGAAAAGTTCGCGCGTCGTTGCTCATTTGTTGAATCTACTCGTGAGCTACCTATTGTAAAATGGATTTACTAAGTTAGAAACCCTCACGTAAGTGTACACAACATCTCACCCAAGTTTCATCGCTATCGGACGATTTGTATTTGAACGCATACGGGACTTTGTTGAAACGCTTCGCACGTCGCCGCTCATTTGTTGAATCTACTCGTGCGCAACCTCCTGTGAAATGGATTACTAAGTTAGAAGCCTTCACTTAAGTGTACACAACAACTCATCAAAATTTCATCTCAATCTATGAATGGAATATAAACTTATACGGGATTTTGTTGAAACGCTTCGCGCGTCGTCACTCATTTGTTGAATCTAGTCGTGCGCTCCCTAATGTGAAATTGATTTACTAAGCCAGAAGCCTTCCCCGGAGTGTACACAACATCTCACCCAAGTTTCATCGCTATCGGACGAATGGTATTTGAACGCATACGGGACCTTTTAGAAACGCTTCGCGCGTCGTCGCTCATTTGTTGAATCTATTAGTGCGCTATCTATTGTAAAATGGATTTACTAAGCCAAACACCTTCCCTGGAGCTCACTCATCATATCACCCAAGTTTCATGGCAATCGGATGAATGGTATATGAACGCATACGGGACTTTGAAACGCTCTAACCTGCAGAGACAAACAGTAGAATTCGACATCACTGCCACCTTCGGTATAAAACGCAACTTTCCGCCACGGGCGGAGTGTAAGTAATGGCAGTAGTTGCACAGATTGCGACCAGGTGGCTCTAACGTGCAGAGACAAACCGTCCAAAGACATCAGCTTTCACGAAGGCCAAGGCTAGTGGTTTCCATGGCGACTGTTTTTGACTGTAAATTTTGGTTCTAAAATTGTGTGTAAATTGTTGTTCTAAAATTGTGTTCATTCCACCTACCGGGTCGGATTGTGAATCTAAACCATACATAGACCCACACTAATATACATACCAAATTTCATCAAAATCGGTTCAGTCGTTTAGGAGGAGTTCAATCACATACACACGTGTCGAAGAATTATATATATATCCCTATATCTAATATATAAAAGTGAAAGTCTGTATGTATGTATGTATGTATGTATGTATGTATGTATGTATATATGTTGGTTCCGTATACAAATCTACACCGTTCCACCAATCTCAACCATATTTTGCATACACATAGTTTAGGACCCAGAAGGAACCGCTGGCTACATGAATTTTCGATAGTCTTTCTCATTCTTCTGATTTCGGCCCTTTTTCACTCAAAAACAGGCTAATCAAATCATAAAATATACTCATGAAGGAATGGCAAGGCAGATAGTTTCCATGGCAACATAGCTCAAGTCGAGACACGGCCGTCTGGATGCCAATTGCGCTCTGCACTACCGGTATAGAAAATGAGGATCTTTACTTGAAATCCCGTTAGTTACTCAACTGCTCACACAGCACTGTCAACCGAGTATAGCATAACAAAGACTTGACACTATCTACTAGATATTTGTCAAATACCATTCACTCACTCACTCACTCACACATTCATCACGAAATCTCAGAACCCACCCAACGGATTGGAATGAAATTTGGTATGCAGCTTACTCAAGGGCCGCAAACGCCCACTAAGAAAGGATTTTTGGATATTCAGGTTCTAAAGGGGTGTTAAGGGGGTAGACCTGCATTTCATCGAATAGCAATATCTCCCGATTGGTTTCACTGGGGGATGTGATACTCGGCATATAAACTCATCATTAAAAATAAGAAGACATGCGTCTGAGGGTTTTTCGATGTGGTGTATATTATGAGGTGAAAGGGGTGAAAAGTGGGGGGTTGAAAGATTCCTAACGGAGCCTGTATCTCATAAACGACATAGGCGAGGAGTTTGAAACTCAGCGGGAAAAAATCAGCATAAAAAATAAGTAAATAGGTGTTTGACCGTTTTTTTTTCATAAATCCAATTTAAGGGGCCTATGGCGAGGGGTGAAATTCTGTGTAAAAAAAAAAAACAGGAAAGAAAGTGTCCCAACCGATTGACTCACTCGCTCTTCAAACTCAGGGGGAAAAACTGCTTAAAAATAAGTATAACTTATATGTGTTCGACAGTTTTTTTGATAAACCAAATTAAGGGGTTCATCGGGAGGGGTGAAATTCTGAAGAAAAAAATTGAAAGAAAATGTCCTGACTCACTCACCCACTCATCATCGCCCAGCCAAAAATATTGAAGTTGGAAACATGTCATTTTCGGGATATGTTCGTTGTATGTCAAAACCATACACTAAGGGAGGATTTTTGAATATTCAGGCTCTAAAGGGGTCTTAAGGGGGTTAAACCTGCGTTTTATTGAATAACAATATCTCACGAGTGGTTTCATTTGTGGATGTGATACTCGGCATATAAACTAATCATTAAAAATAAGCAGACATATGTCTAAGGGTTTTTCGATGTGGTGTATTATTATGAGGTGAAAGGGGTGAAAATTGGGGGTTGAAGGATTCCTAACGAAGCGTGTAGGCCTATCTCCTAAACGACATAGGCGAGAAATTTGAAACTCGGCGAAAAAAAATCAGCTTAAAAAATAAGTAAGTCGGTGTTCCACATTTTTTTCATAAATTAATTTAAGGAGCCAATGGGGTGGGGTGAAATTATGGGGGGAAAAAGGAGAGAAAGTGTCCTAACTGACTGACTAACTCACTCAATTATCAAACTCAGGGGAAAAAGACAGCTTAAAAAATAAGTTAATAGGTGTTCAAGCGTTTTTTCATCAATCCAATTTAAGGGGCCCATGGGGAGGGGTGATATTCTGGTAAAAATAATTGAAAGAAAATGTCCTGTCTGACTCACTCACTCGTCACGCCCAGCGAAAACTATTAAAGTTAGAAACATGAAATTTTGGGAATATGTTCGCTGTATATCGAAAACGTCAACTAATGAATGATTTTTGTTATTCGGGTTTTAAAGAGGTGTTAAGGGGGTAACGTGCATTTCATTGAATAACGATATCTCATGAGTTGTTTCTTTGGGGATGTGATATTCGGTATATAAGCTAATCATTAAAAGAATCAGACATATGTCTAAGGGTTTATCGATGAGGTGTATATTACGAGGTGAAAGGGGTGAAAATTGGGGGTTGAGGGATTCATAACGGAGCGTATATCTCTTAAACGACATAGGCGAGAAGTTTGAAATTCGGCGGGAAAAAACAGCTTAAAATATAAGTAAATAGGTGTTCGACCGTTTTTTCATAAATCCAATTTAAGGGGCCCTTGGAGAGAGGTGAAATTCTGGGGGGAAAACAGGAAAGAAAGTGTCCTAACTCACTCACTCATCAAACTCAGGGGGGAAGAAGAGCTCAAAAATAAGTAAATAGGTGTTCGACCGTTTTTTTTTTTTTTTTTTTTTTTCATAAATCCAATTTAAGGGGTTCATGAGAGGGGTGAAATTCTGAAAAATAATTGAAAGAAAATGTCCTGACTTACTCACTCATCATCCCCCAGCGACAATTATTGAAGTTAGAAACATGACATTAAGGGGCTATGTTCGTTGTATGTTGAAAACGTCCACTAAGGAAGGAATTTTGGATATTTAGGTTCTAAAGGGGTGTTAAGGGGGTAGACTTGCATTTAATTGAATAACAATATCTCCCGAATGATTTCCTTTGGGATGGGATACTAGGCATATAAACTCATCATTAAGAATAAGAAGACACATGTCTGAGGGTTTTTCGATGTGGTGTATATTATGAGGTGTATGTGTGAAAAGTGAGTGTTGAAGGATTCTTAACGGAGCAAGTATCTCTTAAAAGACAGAGGCAAAAAGTAAGAATCTCAGGGAGAAAAATCAGATTGAAAGAGTAGTAGATAGGTGTTCGATCGTTTTTTCATAATCCAATTTACGGGGCTCATGGAGAGGGATGAAATTCTGGGGAAAGAAGTCCACTAAGGAAGGATTTTGGGATATTCACTCATCATCCCCCAGCAAACCTATTGCAGTTAGAAACTTGAAATTTTCGGGATATGTTCGTTGTTTGTCGAAAAAGTCCACTAAGGATGGATTTTTGGATATTCATGTTCTGAAGGGGTGTTAAGGGGGTTAAACTTGCATTTCATTGAATAACAATATCTCACGAGTTGTTTCATTTGGGGATGTGATATTCGGCATACAAACTAATCATTTAAAATAAGCAGACATATGTCTAAGGGTTTATCGATATGGTGTATATTATGAGGTGAAAGGGGAGAAAATTGGGGGTTGAAGGATTCTTAACGGAGCGTGTACTGTATCTCTTATTCAACATAGGCGATAAGTTTGAAATTCAGCGGAAAAAGCAGCTTAAAAATAAGTAAATAGGTGTTCGACCATTTCTTCATAAATCCAATTTAAGGGGCCATGGGGAGGAGTGAAATTCGGGGGGGGGGGGGGGACAGGAAATAAGGTGTCCTAACTGATTGACTTACTTACTCACTTATCAAACTCAGGGGGAAAACAGCTTTAAATAAGTAAATAGGTGTTCGACCGTTTTTTTTCATAAATCCAATTTAAGGGGTTCTTGGGGAGGGGTGAAATTCTCAAATATTAATGAAAGAAAATGTCCTGACTGACTCACCCACTCATCATCGCCCAGCAAAAATTATTGAAGTTAGAAACATGAAATTTTGGGGATAAGATCGTGGTATGTCGAAAACGTCCACTAAGGAAAGAGTTTTGGATATTCAGGTTCTAATGAGGTCTTAAGGGGGTAAACGTGCATTTCATTGAATAACAATATCTCATGAGTGGTTTCATTTGGGGATGTGATACTTGGCATATATACTAATCATTTAAAATAAGCTGACACATGTCTAATGGTTTTTCGATGTGGTGTATATTATGAGGTGAAAGGGATGAAAAGTGGGGGTTGAAAGATTCCGAACGGAGCGTGTATCTCTTAAACAACATAGACGAGGAGTTTGATTTTCTCCGAGTTCCAATCACCTTAAAAATTAATAAATGAATAAATAATTAAAATAAGTAGATGTTCGACCGTTTTTTTTCATAAATCCAATTTAAGGGGCATATGGGGAGGGGTGAAATTCTGGAATAAAAACGTCCACTAAGGAAGGATTTTTGGATGTTCACTCTCATCGACCAATCAAAACTATTGAAGTTAGAAGAAGGGGATATGTTTGTTGTGTGTCGAAAATGTCTACTAAGGAGGGATTTTTGGATATTCAGGTTCTAAAGGGGTGTTAACGGGGTTAAACCTGCATGTCATTGAATAACAATATGACACGACTATGACGCGAGCGAAGCGAGGCTAAAAATGAGATGGTGTGTGTCTGTGTATTACTCAATCACGCAAGAACCACTGGTCCGACTTACATGAATTTTACATGAAAGTAGCTGATTTAACTGGTTAACATATAGGCTACTTTTGATTTCAATACTTTGCACTATGGCGACCATTTTAGTGACGTCACTACACCCTTTGGTTTCAAACTTTCATATTTCCATTTCAAATAAAAAGTGAACGCTAAGAAATAGCAAATTTTTGATGGCATATACGAGGTTTAAAATTACATTTTCTATCCGAAAGGTATCTCCAACGGTTAGCGAGTAAAACCTAAATTTGTGCTATAAAACACGGTCAACGCCGAACGGTGTAGTTGGACAAAATGTTCCATCCTTAATCTCCCTCTGCGCAGCGCCTCGCCTATCCCCTGTTTTAACTGTCACTTTCACATTTTAATTTATTTATGACGCGTAGCGAAGCACGGGTACTTCAGCTAGTATATTATAATTGTGAAAATATGTGTGTCCGTGTGTGTGTTAGTTTGTTACCTCTTGACACTAAAACGGCTAGACGGATTTGGGTGAAATTTGATATGGAGACAGCTTATACCCTGGGATAACATATAGGCTGCCTTTCATCCGGAAATAAATCATTGTTCTCGTGGAACGGGCAACATAACTGAAAAGTCACCAAAAATACTCAACTGGGACAAAATATCGAAGTTGTCGCATAAAGACCGGACAAAGCTCATTTTACGCCTCTCGATGCGAGAAATAATACTCGTGTTAAGGCCCTAAAACCAACAGTTTCAAAGATATTCGCAGAAAACTATATTCACTCTGATAAACTGATGAACTAATGGCAAGTCCGTTTCCATGGCAACTGAATCTGAAGGTATGACATCCGATTTTCTATATATCCCCGTAGGAGGCAATGCCAATCCATTTATTATCTTTTTCAAGATTTGTATAAACACAATAAGAACAGGGTAGCGCGCCTGCCTCCCAACCGGAGGCCCCGGGTTCGATTCCCGGCTCCGTCAGAAATTTTAGACACTGACGTGAGGACTGCAACGGAGTTCACTCAGCTTCTTGAGGACAATTGAGTAGCTGTCTGATAGAGAGGCAGCGCGCCGGTCACGAAAAACAAGATTAACGGCCGAGGGGACACGATGCACTGACCACGCGTCACCACAATATCTGCAGGCCAAATGGCTGGGAAGCGGTCGCATGATAGGCCTAGGCCCTTCATGGTCTGTAAAGCCAGGGGTAAAATAATTAGGTGTAGCGCCTTCCAATACCACTTTTAATTTTTAATCACTACAGTAGCGGCTACTAAATAAAGGTAGCGATATAGCTACGTTCAATTTAATAAACACTGGGCCTTCAAATCCCGTATAGTTAAGTAGAAATATCAGTCTGGTCGTTATTTCAGTAGCAACGAAGCTTTGTGGCGGATATTGCCATTTCCGTAACACTTAAGGAATCCCGCCATCACATACCTCAATGTGCACTTACAAAATTGTGAACCAGTCTATTTTACTGAAAAGAATTTCTACGAGCGAGTATCCACTCCGGCAAAAACCACACTCACCACCTTTTCCAAAATTTACACAAGACATGATTTTTAAAGCACTCTTCTGTATGTTTAGGTACAGACATATACCACATGGAAACATACAATAAAATGTTGGCAAATCTGAGTTCAAGGAACTGCTGTCCAGAATAGGCTTAGGGCAGGTTATGCGGCCCATGTTCGTAACATGGAATGTTTTCCTTTGACAATGCATCTACACCATGTGCGAGGGCAACGCATTTCAAAGATCTATAAAAACACAATAATCAGGAAATTGGAGACAAATTTAAAGTGGGAGTGAAGATTCAAGGAGAAATAATTTCATGTCTGAGATTTGCTGATGACATCGTCATCTTGGCCGATACGCCAGAGGATTTGAACGTGTTTTTGAATGGTAAGGACTCCGTCTTGAGGAAAGAATTCATGATGAAAATCAATAAATGTAAAACAAAATTTTTGGAATTCAGCCGAAATAAATCAGAAAACTCTATGGACCTCAAATTGGTAGGTGAAACGCTACGGGAAGTAGGAGACTTCTGTTACTTAGGAAGCAAGATAACCAGTGATGGACGAAGCAAAGAGGATATAAAAAGCAGGTTGGCTCAGGCAAGGAAGCATTTATACAGAAAAGGTATCTGTTGACATCGAATATACATTTAGGTATTAGGAAGTCATTTTTTAAAGCTTTTGTCTGGAGCGTGACACTATAACGAAGTGAAACTTGGACTAATGGTGCAGCAGAAAAGAGGACAATTGAGGCATTTGAAATGTGGTTTTAAAGGAGAATGATGAAGATCAGATGGATAGATAGGGTAACAAATGAAGAGCTATTAAGATGAGTGGGAGAGGAGAGATGATTCTGGCGACTGCTAATGAAGAGAAGAGATAAGATGGTACAACACATATTAACACACCCAGGAATAGCAAGCTTAGTTATGGATGGGAGGGTCGAGGACAAGAACTGTACGGGTTGACCAGGAAAGGGAGGCATGGAGGGCTGCATCAAACCTGTCAAAAAACTGAAGACTCAAACAACAACAATCTGGAATTTTAATTAATTAGAGAGGCATGTGAGGCAAAAGGGTTGTTGGAGAATTTCAATCCCTGGGATGTAACACTAGAAGAGACTGCATAATGTACATCAGCGTCCAAGGTGAGAGATATTTTACTATCCTAGGTCTATTAATAGTGACATGTTGACGTTCAAATCATCAATAAGTCTGGCAAAATTACACCCAGAATAACTTAAGGAAATATACGCCTACTTTTAATTCTCCATATTCCGATAGATTTGCCATTCCAGTGTGCAAGAGTGCAGTTCCCTCTTCAAACAATATTCGCAATTTCTATTAACAAAGCGCAATGACACACACTTAACAGCAGCAGGTGTACATTTAGACAAAACCATTTTTTCCCATAGGCAACTGTATGTGGCGTTCTCGCGAGTATCCAGACAAAAAAATGGTCAGCAGAAGATGGCAAAACCAAAATCGTAATTCTAAAATGTGTTCACATAATGTAACATCGTACCCTGCAGACTTTCACAACTCTATAAAATTCCCACTTTGCTGCTCATATCAATATACTGTACTGTATGTATCAACATTTTCAGAATTACAATGGACCCACCTGTAACCGCGATTGCTGTAATAGAATAGACCAATTATCAGCAATGCTTGCCAGGTAGATGAGTGTATAGCGTGTCGGTGTACTAACCCCAAGATTGCAGGTTCGCTCCTGGTCGTGGTAAGTGATTTTTGAAAGGCGGCAAAAATACGACACGCATGTCAATCGATGTTGGCATGTCAAAGAACCCATTTGAATTCAGTAGGCCGTGTTCATAATGGCAAAATTAATCTCGGGATTTTCCGCCAACACAAAGTTCCTCATTTCTCTACTAGAAAGCGCTATAGTGTTCAAGGAGCTTAGATAACTAACCTCCTTGATGTTTCATAGTGATTCAAGAAACAAAGAAATTCGACGCAAGCTACCCTCTGGGTGTCAAATTACAAAGCTTGCATCCGGCACCCGAGGCCATATGATATTATTATTATTATTATTATTATTATTATATTATCAGCAATAATGCATCGTCCTCATTGTCTTGATCGCGAGCGAAGCCGCGGGTACCTGCTAGTAAAGATATAAAGATATGTACTGCAGAAAGAAGCATCACAATAGATAATGACAAGTTTTGGAGACAAATTACGTCTATTTTAATCGTTTTCAGTGCATAAATGTCCAGTCCCTATCCATCAGTTGAATAATCACTATTACCTGACACCCACTGTTTTAATAAATACTTTCTGTTGCTATTCTCTTTTGGCATTTTGCATTAAGGATATGCTGACTAAAAATAAAGTAACCCATTAACTGAAGAAACTCCTCACAAAACTAACCCCGTGCTACTGGCTGCCGAGATTCTTCAAATAGCCAGGCAGCATTGCGTAATAAAGTACGAGTACTGTCATCACGTTATCTGTTTCTCATAAAGTTGCTTTCAAGGGATACTGCCCAGATGGTGAAAGGAATGTCCCACCCCATTCCCTTCTTCAAATAGCCAGGCAGCATTGCGTAAAGTACGAGTATTGTCATCTCGTCATCTGTTTCTCATAAAGTTGCTTACAAGGATACTGCCCAGATGGTGAAGGAATGTCCCACTCCATTCCCTTCTTGAAATAATCAGGCAACATGCATGCGTAAAATTTTAGGTCTATTGCTCAGAAAGTTGCTTACAAGGGATGTCCAAAACGCAGGCGAAACCTATTTTGTTCAAGATGTTTTAAATTATAGGCTACTTAATTTCAACTGTAGGCCTATATGCTAAAATATGCTGTTACATTCAGAATATGCAAAAAATCAATAATCCCTCAAAATATGCATTTGCATATGCACAGATGCATTTTCAAAACATCCTGTCCGTGTTAATAAGCTACTCCACGTAATGATTGCATGAGAAATTGTGCTTGAGATACGCCACGTTCTAAGCAGCGCAGCGTGACAACTGCTAAGCGGCTCTGTGCAGGAAATACTCATTAGTCTACAGCATACAGTATTGTCTGAACGGATCACAATGCAAGGTCAGTTTTCTTCAGGTTTCATTCAGACCCTTGAAACCAGCGGTAGGTTTCCGTTCAAAGAATAATGGCCGTTGAGTAAATTAACTTACTGCTTTAAAGTAAGTACGCTACTACTGTAGTGTGGCATCAAAATATTTACATCGCTGAAACTGTTGTACCAAGGATAGAAATAATAATAATAATAATAATAATAATAATAATAATAATAATAATAATATCGTATGACCTCGGGTGCCGGGTGCAAGCTTTGTTATTTGGCACCCAAAGGGTAGCTTGCATGCCGAATTTCGTTGTTCCTTGAAGCAATATGAAAGTCAAGGAGATTAGATACCTAAGCTCCTTGAACACTATAGCGCTTTCTAGTAGAGAAATGAGGAACTTTGTGTTGGCGGAAACTTCCGAGATTAATTTTGCCATTATGAACACGGCCTACTGAATTCAAATGGGTTCTTTAACATGCCATGGTGTCATAATTTTTGCTGCCTTTCAAAAATCACTTACCACGGCCAGGAGCGAACCTGTAAGCTTGGGTTTAGTGGACCTACACGTTGACCAATCTCCCACCGTGGCAAGCAGATAGAAATTATTATAGAGTAATTCAGTTTAACGTTGTGTCAAGCTCGGTATTGTGCATGACGAGATTGGGCGTTGTGTATCAAAACCATCACACAACATATTCGCTTCACTTAAATGTTTGAAGACTGGAAGCAGGCTGTGGATTTCATTTCAATTCAGCAGTTGCGTGTATAATAGATTTATGTAACATAAAAAAATCAGATATTTGCTCTTTGATCTCAGAATATCTCATACTGAGGGTTTTTATATCACAAAAATATATCGAATGTCACTGACAGAAAGAGTACATCAATTTGATATTTGAATACAAAAGATCGACCCCAAAAGAAAACAAATAGTTCCGTGAAGACCTAAAGCCTATTTTCATACATCCTACTTATGTTAATCAGATTTCAGGTTGAATGCTGTATTACATTCGTAGATAGTAAGAACCGTTTAAATATTTCGGATGGTCACCATGTTGGATTCTTATATGTATAGGCCATAGAGTTATATACCCTTAGACTAAATGAAAACTGTTGCGTAGGTTCATTATTCAAACTTTCACTTCGATCGCATGATTACGACACAAAAAATAAAAACTTAATTTTAAACTTTCGCACAGCCGCCATCTTGAAATTATGTAAACAATTGAACTAAATTAGACGTCAGTGCATTACATTGTGTATAAACATTTACTGTACCATATTTCACTGCGCTCAGATGGTTAAATCCCGAGAAAAGTCAATTAAAATGTCTCAACTTTGCTTGGCCGCCACGTTCGTTTTGCACTTAACAGGTTTCTAAAAGTTACATAGATGGACTTGTTGTAGTGCCCTTTATTAACGTACAAAATTTCAGGGTGATATCCATAATAGCTTCGTAGATATAAAATGCTGATTAAATATTACGCACGGCCGCCATCTTGAGGTTATGTAAAGAATTGAACTAAATTAGATGCCACTGCATTACAATGTGTATAAACATTTGCTGTACCTGGTTTCATTGTGTTTGGATAGTTAAATCGCGAGAAAAGGTATATTTAAAAGTTTCAAATTCACTTGGCGTCCATGTTGATTTTTTAGTTACCAGGTATTTGAGAGACTCATAGGTAAACTTAGAGTAGTGCCCCTTATCACCGTACACAATTTCAGCGTGATATCGGTAAAAGTTTCGGAGATATGGAATGCCGGTGAAATATTTCGCACAGCCGCCATGTTGGATTAGTCAGACGTAATAAAATTTGAAGGGCACGGTCGGGGTCGACTGATATGGTGCTATGGCCTTACCGAGTTTCATTGAAATCGGTCCAGTCGTTTAGAAGTCATTAGGGGCGGGCCCACACATACAGACACACATATGCACACACACACACACACACGCGCGCGCGTACAAAAGGTGATCTCATAAGCCTTTCTTTTCATAAATGAAAATAGGCTAGTATATACATTCTACATTCTAAAGTTGATAAACCGTATGAGCTGATGAAACGTGCTGCTGAAGACCGGATAAGGTGGAGAGACCAACCATGAGGAAACCTGCCATCAGGCAAATAAACTGATGATGATGATGATGATGACATTCTAAAGTAGTGTTGTAAGTTATTACTAGGGACCGGATTCATAGGTTTTTACCTATTTCTTTCGTTACTTCTAAATACAAATTTATTTCAATACTTATCTGAATCATACTCAATAGAGCCATATTCATGAATTCTGTAGTAGCCTACCTAAAAAGACCTAGTCTAAATGATATTCGAGTAGGCCTACCTAAAAATACCTAATGCAGTTTTGTTCCTTTTATAGTGGTATATTTGAATCTTTATTTCCATATTTTTATTAAAGAGTTACTTGGTTATTATTATTATTGATTTAAGCCCACTACGGAGCGCTTATGACTAGTTCTTCTTCGATGCTCTTTTCCGTTCCCAATATCTCTTGAGCCCTGCTGATAATTTCTCCTTTCTCTCCTGGGAAAGGGGCTTCCGACATTTAGGGACTCGAGGTGGTGGGGTCCAAGATTCTACCATAGCACAAAATTTAGAACGATCTTCTACATCAAGGTCAGCAATTCCAGCCGAATCCTTAGTACTTCATTAAGCCGCAGGCTTCCAGTCTTGTAGCTTTTAGCCAAGGAGAAGATCTTCTTGGTAAGCCTGTTGCTGTTCATTCGTTGTAGGTGCCCGTAGAACTTTAGCCTCCTACGTCGCATACTGGTATTGGCTGATTCTAACTGTCGATACAGGTCAGAATTAGATTTCAAACGGTAGGTTCCATCTCGGGCCATGGATTTTCCTGAGGTTACGTCTTTCGGCTTTCTCCAGGTCATCCATGGTACCTTTTCTGTTCATCAAGAGGTTCTCTGCGGCATACAGAAACTGTGGTCAGACAGCAGTTCTATAGTGACAGATCTTAGCATTCCTCGAAATGCTTTTCTTGTTGAACAAATTGTGGGATAGTTGGTATGCTGCGTTGAGTTTGGTACGCCTTGCTAAGATGGAGGTGCCATCTCTAACATTGAGGTGGACCCATTCACCAAGATAACGAAAGCGATTGACTCTTCCAATCGTTCCATGTATGGTCGTCAAATGGGTGTTTCCGGAGTGCCAATTCTTAAAGTAGGCCTGCTTGGTCTTATCGTAAGATATCTGTAATCCAGAATCATCACCAGGTGTCCAAAAAGAAAGTACAGTGGCAGCGTCACTGATTTCGCTCATGGATCACCAGAGACAATTACCTACGTAAATAATCTGGATATAAATGTATAGCTTGTAAACTAATTGAGTAATTATCATCTGTGTACATATTGTATCTCTTAAGCCATACGCTAAATAAATAAAATGTAATCCAGACTTGGTTATTTACTTTAACCAACAAAATATATTATCATTTTCTTACTGTCAGGAAAGTGGGGATAAATATCTTAATGTTTCCAAGTTCCCTATATTCTAAATAAAGGAAGTTAATTTAACGGGCTAGAGTTTACAAATCACCTCTGACATCCTTGGTTTTATTGAATTTCTGCTAATTAACATATTTACGGGGAGCAATTAATATTGCCTAAAAGTATGAAGTTCTCGGTGATAATTTGATAAAAGGCGTAGTCTATCATTATGTTTAATATAGACACTCATAGATTGTAATGAGATTCTCTACTAACAATCTATGAAAATGGGTAAATGCTTCAATGTTATGAAAAATGCAAGGTGCCAGGCAGGCTACTTAAGTTTGGTACTGTTCTTTCAGGTATCTGCTTCCACTCTCAATGGAGAGATAAGTTGAAGTCTAAGTTAGAAATGAACACGTTAGAAGAAGCTGGTAGTAAGAGCTGACTCAGATGGTGGGGCATGTGATGGAAATGGGGGAGGAGAGATTACCTATGAGGTTAATGATGTAGACTACAGAGGGTAAGAGAATAAGAGGTAGGCCTAGGAGGCGATGGTTAGGCTCATTGTTCTACGTTTTCAAGGTGAGAGGTGTAAAAGCAGAGAAGTCCTCAGTGCTAACTGCTAATAAAGGATAGAAAGAGTGAAAGAAAGGTTCCTAAAAGCCGCACTAGGAATTCCGAAATTTGCTCGATCTAAATTAGCATATGAGTTAGTGCACGAAACATTCCTCGTGGAAGACCTACGCACTAAACTCTTACTTCCAGCTACCCGACAAGAATCACAACTGAAGTACAATAGACAACAGAAGAGGAATGATATACCGACAGAATTTTAGACAACTGACGCGATGCGCTCAACCGGAATTGGACTGGAACAAACGTCACGATACGCAGCGCAGTGATGAGACTGGCAATACATGGACATCACCATAAACTTTGCAACAGGACAGACTCTCACGACCCTCTACCAGAATGCGTATGCAAGTTGTGTAACAATCCATGCTCACGATAGCATTTTGGTGAATATTCCTAAAGAACGAAATCACTGTTGGAGTATAGCAGGGATCAAGACTAATTTACAATCTTTTAATATTAATTGTGCGATTGTTTTCTATAGAAATTAAGTTATATGTTATGACAATTGGTTGCATTAAACTATTATTAATAAGGGATCGTAGAGGTGACTTGTCGCAAACAGGGGCTTGCTGTATAGGCTGGACGTTGAAAGGCAAAACAATCTCAAATGATAGGATATGCATTATTCCTCTTCTTTTCATTTTAGCCATCTGAGGACCACGTGGCTCGCTTTAACTCTTTACATGGGTCTTTTGTTTCTTCTTAGCCCAGAAGGCTTTCATTGTCCACTTCGGTCTGGTGGTTCCTGTGGTCTTCCTGCTGGTAACGGATAAGGGGAATACCCGTTGAAGAATGAGCTGACGGAATTTGGTCCGATCATGTGCGGTGTCATGAGAAGTTTGAAGCTGCTCAAAGTCTGATTTCACTGTGGTGATCCATTTTTTCATGGAGGCTTTGCCTCTACCTGTCATGGTGAAGATCCTGTTCGTGAGTCTGCAGGGATTCATGCGGGTTAGATGACCATAAAAGGTTTGTTGCCTTTTTCTCATCTATGTGATTATGTCTTCTTGGAGATGTTACAGCTCACTATTGTGTCTGATCTTATAACTGCCATCCAATTACCGTATTGGCCCTAGTATTCTCCTTAGGATATTTCGTTCTTTGAGCTCAAGTCTCCCTTCCTGTTCAGCAAGAGGCATTCAGAGGCATAGAGTATGGAGAGCCTTACTATTGAGTTATTAGGTATTATGATGTTTAAGCTTAAGATTCTTGGAAAGGTTCTTGGAGAACTAAATGCTCTGGAATGATTGATAGAACCTCTCCAACTTGACACATCTGGTATCTATAGCCAATTTCTCGCTTTCGTTTGTTGAAATCCACTCTTTACTGCAGGACCCTTACGAACGGTGGTGCCTTCTAGAAGAATTGTGGATGTGGCTTCCTTAAAAATAGTCATAAACCCTGGTTTTTGTATGCTGACCCTTAAACTTGCCTTGACTGCTATGTTGCAGAGACTCTGTAGTTGATAAATATCCTCCTGTATAATGTTAGATAATAAGACAAGGTCATCAGCAAAAGCTAAGCAGGATACAGGTTATCTTTCTTATAGCCAATCTGTATTCAAGGTGGTAGTGTTCGAGACCATTCCCTGAGAATCTTCTCCAGTACGCAGTTGAATAGTGTACAAGAGAGGCCAACGCCTCGTCGAACTCTGGTTTGAATGGGAAAGCTCTCAGAGAGCTCACCTTGAAACTTGACTTTGGAAGTCGTGTTGCTCAAAGTGACCTAGTATTCTCATCTAAGCCCAACTCTCGTGGGAATAGCATCAGGGTCTGCCAGTTTACCAAATCATAAGCCTTTTGAAAATTCTCTAGGATATCCGCCGCGACTCCTATATGAAAGGATGTTCTTGAAATTTTGTATTTGCTCCGTGCATGATCTACTAGCTCGAAAGCCAGCCTGATATTCACCTAGTTGGGAGTCAAGATGGGTGGTGACTCTAGTTAACAGAGCTCTAGATAAAATCTTAAGTGACAGATTATAGAGATAGACCTCTATGGTTATAGAGGTCGGTCTGATTACCCTTTTTGTGAAGAGGATGGAACACATCTGAGGTCCATCCTACTGGTAAGGTCTCCGTGGCCAATATGTCTTGTATACTCTGATGGATGCTCTGTACAAACTGTTCATACTAATGTTTCCACATCTCCGCTACTAAGCCATCTTCACCTGAGGCTTTGTTGTTCGTAAGGTTCTTGATAACCTCCTTTATTCTTCTTCAGTTGGTGGGAAAGAGTCTGAATTTCTTCCAGGGGGCTCATGGAAGGTAAGTCTCCCTTTAGGTTCTTCAACACTGAGAAGCATTTGGAAGTACATTGCGAGAGTACAAAATGCAGTCTTTATTATTTACAGAAGCTTCCCATCAGGTCCGCGAAGACGCAGAGTGGGGGCTGCATATGGCGTAATCTGCTTCTTGAGTCCCCTATAGAGGTCTCTCGATTTGTTCATCTGGAAGTCTTCCTATATCTGCTTTATTTGGGACCAGGCATAGTTTCTCTCGGTATTGCGGATAATGTTCGCAGTTCTTTTCCTTTGAGTTAAGGATATTGGAAAAAATTCAAAGTAGGAGTAAAGATTCAAGGGGAAATAATTTCAACTCTGAAATTTGACGATAACATCGTTATCTTAGCCAACACACCAGAGGATTTGAATGCGTTTTAAATGGCATGGATTCTGTCTTGAGGAAAGAATTTATGGTAAAAATTAATAAACGTAAAACAAAAATATTGGAATGCAGCCGATATAAATCAGAAACCCATATGGATCGAATTGTCAGGTGAAAATCTAAAGGAAGTAGGTGACGTCTGTTACTTTGGAAGCAAAATAACCAGTGATGGATGAAGCAAAGATAATATAAAAAGTAATTTACCACAGGCAAGGAAAGCATTCCTACAGAAAAGGAATCTGTTGAAATCGAATATAGATTTGGGTATTAGGAAGTCATTTTTGAAGGCCTTTTTCTGGAGCATGGCGTTCTATGGAAGTGAATCTTGGACTGTTTCAGCAGCAGACAGGAGGAGAATTGAAGCATTTGAAATGTGGTATTACAGAAGAATGATGAAGATCAAATGGGAAGATGGGGTTACGAATGAAGAGGTATTAAGACGAGTGGGAGACGTGAGATGTTTCTGGCGACTGCTAATGAAGAGAAGAGATAGGTTGGTAGGACACATACTAAGTCACTCAGGAAGAGCAAACTTCGTTTTGGAAGGAAGGGTCAAGGTTAAGAACTGTAGGGATAGACCAAGGTTAGAATGTGTTAAACAGACTCCCTTGGATGTAGGGTGTGGTAGCTATGTGGAGATGAAATGATTAGCTCATGAAAGGGAAGCATGGAGAGCTGCATCAAACCAGTCGAATGACTGAAGACTCAAACAACAACACTGATGTCCAGCCTAACCTTCACCTTGTCGGAGTCTCTGATATTTTAATGTTTCTATTTACCGTAAGTATATTTTTAATTGGGGCGGATGACCTCGCTGTTCCGCCCCTTAAAACCTCAATAACTAACTAATATTTTATTATTATTTTGGTTATTGTTAATTCAATTTTGACGACTTGGGATATCTTGACAACCAGCCACGTGTACTTGTGTTATTTATGTCTTCCTTAACTAATTAAATGTATTTTAGAGGCCAAGTTACATTTTGCTTATGAAGTTCATAACTGCCAATTAGTATTGTTTGCACGGTCATAATCACTCAGGCAGTTATTATGTACTTGATAGTTCCGTGTCGTTTATGTGAGGCTTGTTTCTACTCTGCAAACAGTCAAGGAAATACGGAATATAGCCGTGGTGAAAGAAAAAACGAGTTTATTTATTTGTATTTATTTATTTATTTATTTATTTACATAGGTCCCAAAGAGCCAGAGCTCGTGTTAGGGACAATCAAGTAACATACAGTAGTTACAGCATGGCATGTATATAATTGTTATTATTAATTTATTATTATATTTATTATTATATTATTATTATTATTTTCGGTTTATACAGTACATATAACACATTTCTGGTATATTACAACGTAACTATACGGGCTTCAGTGAACCAAAGTATAGCTACGGAAACAGGCAACTTCTAAGCTAGAATTTCGCTACCCATGAACTTCCGAACGATTCTGGTTGTTGATAGAACTACTGCCTTCTGCATTAGTTTGTACAGCCGAGTATCCAGATCCAGTTCTTTAAGGCCTTGGAGCAAGGTACTTGGGATCACGCCCGTACTCGAGACAATGATAGGTATGGTCTTCACTCGCTCTAAATGCCATTGTCTTTTGATAGGGTCGACCAACTCGCTGTATTTGCTGATCTTTTCAATGTGTTTTGACTGGAGATTCTTGTTAGGAATCGCAACATCAATCAAGGTAGTTTGCTTGGTTTTCTTGTTGACAACCACCAGATCCGGCCTGTTGTGTGATACCGCTGATCAGTCAAAATAGTTCGGTCCCAATACAGCTTGTATTCATTGTTTTCAAGAATACACTCTGGCTGATATTGGTAGTACGGAACTTTCTTTCCTTTCAAAAGCTGAAACTTATCAGCCAACTCCTGATGCAAGATTTTAGCAACTGAATCATGCCTTTGTTTGTGCTCTGTTGCCACGAAAAATCTACACGCAGATGTAATATGCTGTATTGTTTCTGACTGTTGACATCCGTAGCGGCACTTATCATCTGGTACAGCGGGATCTTTTACAATGAACTTGAGGTAGTTCCTTGTAGGGATGACTTGGTCTTGAATTGCTAGCATAAAACCTTCAGTTTCTGGAAAGATCTGTCCTGAAGTGAGCCAGTAGTTTGACGCAGTTATATCAACATTTGCTTGACTCACCTCATTTGGATGTCTTCCGTGCAAAGGTTTTGCTTTCCATGCTTCCATCTTCTGAAGGTCAGTATGTAGGAGGTGTTGAATCTCTTGCTGACACAAGACCTGTGGCGTTGATCTGTCCGCCTCACTGATGGCTCTGTGAAGTACAGATGACCTCGCTTCTGTGTAGAAGTACTCCCTAAGGCTGACTATCTGTCGTTTCATCTGATTATCAATGTCAACGAACCCACGTCCACCTAGGCTTCTGGGTAGTGTCAAGCGCTCTATTGAAGATCGTGGGTGGTGTTTCCTTCCTTTTGTGAGCATCGTTCTCATTTTTCGCTCAAGTCCTTCGATGTCCGTTTTACACCATTTGATTATGCCAAATGAGTAGCTCAGCACAGGTACAGCATACGTGTTAACAGCTTTCACTAGGTTTTTGCTGTTCAAGTGCGTTTTTATGATTTGTTTTAATCTTTTGACAAATTCACAGGACAGATCTTTCTTTATTGACACATGGTCAATATGCTTAGCTTGTTTTACTCCTAAGTATTTGTAGGTGTCTTCTGCCAACATAGCCCTAATAAGCTGTCCATCTTCCAGCTCATACTCGGACTTCTGTACTTTTCCTCTCACCACCTTTAGTGTCCGACACTTGTCCAAACCAAATCCCATTTGTATATCTCGTGAGAATGCTTCAACAATTCTCAACAAGTTTTCCAGATGCGACTCTGTTTCGGCATAGAGTTTAAGGTCGTCCATGTATAGCAGATGATTTAGCCGAGTACCAACTCTCTTTCCAATCTTGATAGAAAAGCCGTAGTGAGTAGAGTTAAGCTGGGTAGATAAACGATTCATTGCCAGGACAAACCATAAGGGGCTAAGGGAGTCTTCTTGAAAGATGCCTCTCCGAATCGATATCTCATCTGTTCGTATATATCCGCGTGGCGTACTGAGACACAGTCTAGATATATTATTATTATTATTATTATTATTATTATTATTATTATTATTATATGAGGAAGAAATGAATTATGAAAATCTATAAATGTAAAATGAAAATATTGGAATGCAGTCGAAATAAATCAGAAACCCCTATTGGCGTCAAATTTTCTGGTTTAAATCTATAGGAAGTAGGAGACTTCAGCTACTTAGGAAGCAAAATAACCAGTGATGGACGAAGCAAAGAGGATATAAAAAAATAGGTTGGCTCAGGCAAGGAAAGCATTTCTACAGAAAAGGAATCTGTTGACATCAAATTTAGAGTTAGGAATCAGAAAGTCATTTTTCAAAGCCTTTGTCTGGAGCATGGCGCTCTATGGAAGTGAAACTTAGACAGTTCGTGCAGAAGAAAAGAGGGGAATTGAAGAGTTTGAAATGTGGTGTTACAGGAGAATGATGAAGATCAGATTGGTAGACAGAGTAACAAATGAAAAGGTATTAAGACGAGTGGGAGAGGAGAGATGTTTCTGGCGACTGCTAATGAAGAGAAGAGGTAAGTTGAAAGGACACGTACTAAGGCATCCAGGAATAACAAACTTAGTTATGGAAGGAACGGTCGAGGAAAAGAACTGTAGGGGTAGACCAAGATTGGAATATGTTAAACTGATTGTTTTGGATGAAAGGTATGGTAGGTAGCCTATGTAGAGATGAAACGATTAGCTTAGGACAGGGGCTCATGCAGATCTGCATCAAACTAGTCAAAAGACCCTTCCTTCTATAACTAAGGTTGCTATTCCTCGGTGTCGTAGTATGTGTCTTATCAACCTATCTCTTCTCTCCATTAGCAGTCGCCAGAAACATCTCTGCTCTCCCACTCGTCTGCCTCTTCATTCGAAACCCTATCTACCCATATGATCTTCATCATTCTCCTCGTAACCTCTCGAAACTGTTCTATATTTCAGTAGTTTGAGTAAGTTGCAAGTGCTATAGCCTACTGATATAAATAATATAAACTTTGTATGAAATTGCTTTAAATATAAGGCCTACTGCACTGAAGATATCGTTTACTTCAAGTCATTATTTGCGAACACGTTGTATCTAAGTTGGTTGATAACACTTAGGTATTATGGACTTGTTTGGCTCTGTGGTAGAGCGTTGGTCTCACACAATGTCGGCTGGGGTTCGAAATCTACTAGAGTTGGCTTTTTTTTTAAACTTGAGATCGTTTATATATATTGTTTCATAACTACTCAGGCATCTGAGTGAACTTTGGCGGCTTCGGTTGCATAGTTGGTAACATGCTGAGTTTCTATGCCCAAGATCGCGGGTTCAAACCCGGCCGAAATTGTCGTATTTTTTAAGAGCGTTAAAACTCCCTCAGTATGCCTTCCTTTGGAGGGGAAGTAAAACCTGCGGGCCCATGTCATAGAAGTATGGCATGCAAAAGAACGTTCCACTAACTAAAAATGTGTGAAGCTAAATTTATCGGTTAGATTCGATTAATGCTCTATTAGTTCCAACGTTCTTTGCCAGGTGCCAGTGGCGGTGTTATTTAGTAGCCAAGTTCACAGCTAGGTGTCGTTGACGGTAGCATTTGGTAGCAAAAGTACGAACTACTTGAAATTGATTGTCTGTAGTCCTTACCTGAATTACAAAAACACACACTAATACAGCCATCACAATTAACACCGGATATCAGACAGATTCTTCACACACCCAAAGTACACGGGGCTACATGACCGCGTTGTTGCAACCCCTAAACAGAGAAACCAATCAACCTTGTGTGAACTTCTTAGCTTTAAGAATTGTATTTAGGTATTAATACTTAATAATGCAGAAATACCTGGAAATATGTTTTACTGTGTAGGTGCACTGTTATTGGGGTGCACACTGAGCCCTGTTGTGTACCATGAAAAATAAATGAATAAATAATTAAATGCAGGCAGGATATCAAAACAGATATTAACGTAATTTCAAGATAAGGAAACCAAAGGGGCATGGTTCACGGAAGTTGAGAAAGATCTACGTCAAATGGAAATTTCCCCTAAAGATATCCAGGAGCGTGTTCAACTTCAGGAAAAACTACGTACTCACAAAGGTTTCCAGGAAAAGCCGAAGCTGAAGACAGGGAAGTCGTGGTCCCAAGAGAGAAAAGAACAACGCCGGAGACGAATGCGGGAACACTGGGTGGTAATTAGAGCTCGGAAGAAGAGACAGTTGAATTGTCGTGGTCCCTAGTTGGCCGAATCGAAGAAGGAAGAAGAAAGAAGAAATGTAGCAGATACGGAAAATCCAACATCACATTCAACATTCATGAAAGTGGAGGGAGTTCTTGTTCACCTTCACGTCACCAGAGTCCTATATTCGATTCCTTGGCTTGGTTAGTTAAGTGCATCTACGGGAAAAATAAAAAATGCTCGAAAATGGACTTAGTTCCTTTCTCCACCGACCAATTCACTTTATGAGATAATTTCTGTGTAGCCTATGTTATTATTGACTCATCCTATATAATGGAGTTAATATTAACAAGGCTAAGATATAGTCGAACGAGAAAATCATAAAGATAACATTCGTATGATCGTAACTCCTGGACTCCTGTGCTAGTCAAGGTAAACCAGAAAGGAGTTCTGGAATGCTGTAGTCCTATGTCATATTCAGGACCACACTCCACGATGTCACGATAGCCACTACTGTGGAAATATCTGAACACAAAATATCACCTGTGGTAGAACATTGCAAACACACTAATTGTATTGCGGAAAATCCACGGAAGAAACAAAGGGACATAATAAGCAACTTAAATATTAACACCTAGTGGGCCCGGGCGAGTTTTCGCAACGTGAATGTAGGTTTATGGGGTAGTAGAAAAGAATATGGGAGATCGAAGTTTTAAATATTGAAGAAATGTATTTATTGTTGTTAAACGGCATACGTACATAGAAGAACACAAATAATTATGTATAGCAGTGTTTTGTACTTGTCACAGCACCTCTTTGTAGAGAATATTCGATGTTACAACGAATTCATCGGTTATTGCTTGCTCGGGAGTTTATTCTACTGTAATTTTTAGCCTACTTTTCACATTTTGCAAAAATGAGGAAAAAGTAGACCTATGAGATCGGGCAAATGTGTGTCTGTCTGTCTGTCTGTCTGTCCTTCTGTCTGTCTGGCTGGCTGTGTGTGTGTGTGTGTGTGTGTGTCCCATCAACTCCTAAACGGCTGGAGCAATCGAAACAAAATTTAGTAGGAGTAAAGATCTATACCTGAATATCTCACGGCCATATTTGAAAATGATGTCAGTGCTACCAACTGCTGAAAAATCGCAATTGAAATTTGAGCTGCATGTTGGATATCTTGGAAGGTATGAATGGGAGCTATTTCAAAATTGGCACACGTATAGATAATAATATTGCCGTTTAATTTCCAGGAGGCCATACATCGCAGTGTTGCCAAAATGATTCTAAGCCTGCTGATAGGTCCAATTTTTAAATACATATAACTTCTACACTATCAATTGGAATTCAACCAAATTTCGTATGTGCTATGTGTACATAAACATATATGACTGAGCGTATTCTTAAGAGCCTCCAAGGCTGCCAACTGTTAATAAATGCTCTCAATTTTTATATCCAAATACCCATATATCAGAAAGTATGCAAGCCGACAGCTTTAAACTATGCACACGTATAGTACCTGACATTCTATATTAATTTGGAGTAACATATAGGCTACGTCAGTGCTACCAACATGATTCTAAGCCTGCTGAGAGGTCCAACTTTAAATACATGTAACTTCTATACTATCATTTGGATTTCATCCAAATTTCGTGTGTGCTATGTGTACCATAACAGATATGACTATGCCGATTCTTAAGAGTAACCAGTGCTGCCAACTGTTAATAAATGCTGTCTCTATTTTTGTTACCCTAATATCAATATATCAGAAAGTATGCAAGCCAATAACTCTAAACATTGCACACTTATAGTCACTGGAATTCTAGATTAATTTGGAGTAACTAATATAGGCCTACGCCAGTGCTGCCAACATGATTCTAAGCCTGCTGATAGGTCCAATTTTAAAATGCATATAACTTCTATACTATCTAATGGATTTCATTCAAAATTGACACAACAATAGATCATATTATTACAGATTATTTATGACCAATACATGTATGTCATCGTTGCCAACATTATTTTACACGCGCTGTTAAATCCAATGTTTAACTGCATGTAACGTCCATGCTATCCATTGGACTTCAACCAAATTTTGTATTCTGTACCTTAAGAGATGGAACTAAGAATATATTCAGTCACCAGGGCTGCCAACTGTAGTTCTCCACTATTTATTATTTATTTATCGTATGATGTTAACACAACACAATCACCTACATAAATACAGATTCATATAACACAGCAATAATACTAACAAATTATATAAATTATAAAGCAGATAAAAAAAATTATAAATCAACGTCCAACTCGTTGATCCATTTGACAGCCTCAGTTGTAGCAGAAAGCAGGTCCTCCAGACTTCCTGGAAAAACTCGGAGTGGACATTCCAGTACTAAGTGCTCCATTGTCTGTGGAATGTCAGCGCAATCGCAATTCGGTGAGTCTTTCCACCCCCATTTGTGGAGAACAGAAGCACATCTTCCCAAGCCACATCTAATACGATTGAGTCTAGTCCAGGTATGTCTGGGCAGATTGAAGCCAGCAAGTTTTATGTGAGGATCCTCAACGTTCACGATGCCTGGTGGTGTAGATGTTGTCCACTCAACCCGCCAATTTTCATTAGGTTTAAAATTCCTGCTTGTTAAATCCAAGGCAGTTTTCCATGCAGGTTTACGGGATTTCAATCTAGATGGGCCAAGATGTTTCATGTCTTCATGTATTGGGAGGGCCTTGTTATTTTGCACTCTCGACCAAAGATGAACCAGATTTTTCTGTCTTCTGATATGAGGAGGTGCGATATTACTCAGCACTGGTAACCACTGGACTGGAGTAGGAAGTAGTGTTCCAGATACAATACGCATGCTCTGTCGGAGCTGAACATCCACCCGTTGAGTGTGGCAGCTATTAAGCCATACCCCAGAGCAAAACTCGGCTGAAGAATAGATTAGCGCAAGAGCAGTTGTTCTCAGACTGTTGGCATCCACTCCCCATGATGATCCAGCCAGGCGCTGAAGGAGGTTATTGCGGCTCTTCAATTTCGCAGCACATTTACACAGATGGGTTTTGTAGGTCAGAGATCTATCCAAAGTCATTCCCAGATATTTAGGGGTGCTATTATACTGTAATTCTTTACCTCTAAAATTGACTCTAGGATGGTAATTTGCATGCCTGTTGTCCAGATGGAAAGCAGTTATCTCACTTTTCTGAGGATTTGGTTGTAAGCGCCATTTTGTGAAAAAGTCATTCAGGACTTTGAGGTCTTGGGTGAGAACGGCCTCAGCTTCTGCGAAATTAGCATGTTGAACAGTGAGGTTGATATCGTCCGCATACATGAACTTGCGGGCTACTGTTTTCGGAAGATCATGGGTGTACAGATTAAAAAGAATGGGTGAGAGAACAGAACCTTGCGGCAGGCCATTATTCAGTTTACGGAATCGGCTTTTGTTCTGCTCAGAGTAGACTTGGAACAATCTGTTGCTTAGCATGTTGTCTAACAAGTTCATAATCTTTAAACAAGGAACAGCCTTGATCAATTTCAATAGCAATCCCTCCTTCCAAACAGTATCATATGCTGATGTGAGATCCAGAAAGGCTGATACGCTCTTCAGTTTCTTCTCAAACCCAGCTTCCACAAAGGTGGTCAGGGAAAGAACTTGGTCACTGCAATCACGGCCAGGTCGGAATTCTGCTTGTTCAATTGGGATCAGTGCCTCAATCGCTGGCGCTATTCTATTCAGGATCAATTTTTCCAGGAGCTTGAATGTCACAGATAGCAATGCTATTGGACGGTAACTTTGAGGTAAGTTCGGGTCTTTCCCTGGTTTTAAAAGGGCAATGATTTTGGTCTTCTTGAAGATTGCAGGTAACTTTCCTGATTCTAGTATACAGCTGAAAAACATAGCCAACCATCGTTTTGTAGCTGGACCACAGTTCTTTAATAATTCTGGATAAATCCCATCTAATCCTGCAGCTTTTCCATTTTGAAGAGAGATTAAACCTTCTTTCACTTCCTGTACAGAGAAGGGTCTCGAATATGTATCATGTGGCTGAGCTGAGCGTATGGCTTGCCTAAGCTTTGTTTTCACCAACCGGTTGAACTTCTTGTTCTTTGCTGTTCTAGAGGTTTGGACAATATGGTTAGCTATCGCATTTACATTAATAGATGTAGGTGTTTTCGATGGTATGGAAGCGGAAACTAGTTTCCGTATCAGAGACCACGCCTTCCTGCTGGAATGGGTGAAGTTTAAACCTTCAACAGTATTTATCCATCTCTCTCTTCTACCTCTGTCAAGTGATTGTAGAAGTTCAGTAGCTTTCTCCCTGCTGCTATTTTCATTATACTCTTCTTTCAGTCTGTTGGACTCCTCATTCCATCCTGGTATATACTCCTTCCTGAAGCCTCTCGGAATAGATCATTTGGCTGCTGCTTTTATTAGACCTATGAACCTTAAGTAGTTTTCAGGTACCGCTTGAATCCATCTAATGTTGGCATCTGAGTATTTTGCATAGGTTTCCCAATCTGCCTTCAGAAAGTTCCAGCGAGGACGAGGTGTGGAATGAATAACAGGAATCTGTACTCCAATTTTGTATATTACTGGCCTATGCTGACTATGGGGAAAGTCTTGAAACACTTGTCGCCGAATGCGAGGTACGGGAGTTGTAAGGCTATTGGAAACAAAGCATAAATCAGGTGAGTAATCTTGGTTCCATCGAGCTGAGTGAAATGTGCCTCTGTCTTTAGGGTCATACATCTGGGTAAGGTTATGTACTTCAGCCCATTCCGTCAGTTTAGTCCCATTTTCGTCATTCTGACAGTAGCCCCAAGATGTATGATGACTGTTGAAATCCCCTATGATAATATTTTCGTTAGTAGGGCCTATAGATATAGGGTCAGGCCAGGATGTGGATGGAGGTTTATATATATTTGTGACCACAGTTTCTCTATTTGTACTGATGTGGAGAAGAAAGTGTGACAATCACTGATTGGATGGACAGTGTACTGGTATATATCGCTCTTAATGTAAGTGGCGATACCATACTGAGCATGGTGTTGCTTTGCTATCGGTTTGTATCCAGGTATTCTTCCTCGAGCTAACAACTGTTCGTCATTTTCCGTGTGCGTTTCCTGCAATACTACAATGTCAACTGCGTTGTCCTCTAAGATCTTAGCAAGGTATTCACTCTTAGCTCTACTGATGCCTTCGATGTTTAATTGGCATATTGTTAGTTGTGAGCCAATTGTCTGTGTTTGAAACTATACGTCCTTAAAAGGACTATTAGGTGTTACGGAGTTGTGGCCGTGAGGCCCTGAAGGGCAGTACGGCGGCATCTGAATCACTGTTGCTTTCTTAGCACCACCCAGGGGACACGTGTAGGGTACTTTAAGGTTAAACCTACGGACGTGAAGCAACGCTAATCCCCCATTAGGCTACATTATGCCAGGTATACAGTATTTCGAACTAATTAGAAATTTCAATGTTACCAACTTAATTTCGTCATTATTCTAGATAGATCCATATAGATTAATCATTGGCATGAATCTTAAATTTTGAGGAAAGTAGGCTCTTTTGTTCGTCACGGAACTTCTTGTTACATTTGCAAAGGATTGAACCCTAGAGAAAGTCTTGGTGAGACCACACAAAACCGGAATGGGACCTTAGCAGAATAATATAGGGAGGATAGTGGTGCTGTGGTCTTCTAAAATGGCCGTGATGTGTTGGTCATGAATCATTCTGTGCCTTAAGCTGTATCTTACATGGCTTAACCAACGGAAGATGACATAACGCGCGCTTTTAAGAGTAACTGCTTTACAAGAAAATAGACATAGGCCGAATAATACAGGGCATACACAAACGAATATCGGGTTTTCTTAAATTTCTCTTAGTTACTGCGCTTTTCTTTTGATTTTTTAATCGCTTTAACTGCAAGCTTGGCTTCACCCACGGACTCTGCGAGGACGGTGTCTTGGAGCTGAACACATTTAATCAGTACATACAACTGGGGATGGTGACAGGCCGATCGCCCAGGCAACTGCTAACTTGGGCCTTATTAAGGAAGAGTCAGGGAAGGGGTTTTTGAAGGTAGTCGGCCGTGGACCTGCTGAAAGGAACAGTCCCAGCATTTGCCTGGGGGCGAAAAAGGGGAAACCACTGAAACCTATTTACAGGGCGGCTGAGGTGGAATTCGAACCCACGCTCTCTCGATACCAGCGAGGTACGAGGTAGCACGTTAGCGCTCTCAGCCATCGTGGCTGGTGTCTTACGTATTGCATATTGAATAATTTAGGCATGTGCTGATATAATTATAATAATAATATCGTATGCCGGGTTCCAGATGCAAGCTTTGTTATTTGACACCCAGAGGGCAGATTGCATGTCTAATTGTGTTGTTCCTTGAAGCACTATGAAAGTCAAGGAGGTTAAATATCTACGGTAAGCTCCTTGAACACTATAGCGCTTTCTAGTAGACAAATGAGGAACTTAGTGTTGGCGGAAAATCCCGAGATTAATTTTGCCATTATGAGCATGGCCTACTGAATTCAAATGACTTATTTAACATACTAACATCGTATGACATGCGTGTCGTGAATTTTGCCGCCTTTCAAAAATTACTTACCACGGCCAGGAGCGAACCTGCAAGCTTGGGGGTTAGTAATCCGACACGATAACCACTCACCCACCGTGGCGAGCTATGTGCTGAAATAGTAACTACTGTATACGAGTTTTCACAGCACACACTACAAGTGATCAATGTGACAATCGTTAGTCACACGACTCACGTCCAACTCTTCCCACTCTTCGGTCGGCATGTCTGGAGTAATGTAGCCTGCGCAACAACTACAGCAACAATACGTCTGAATACAGGTAGACTGACAAGCAGAAAACTCGTACAGTTACTCTTCCAGCCCCTGTAAGAAGTATTATTGTATAGACCTACAATATTGAAGAACGCTTTTCAGTCGGTCAACACGCAATATGCCCAATTTCATTAGGCGGGAAACAAGTATTTACATACCCTACAAACTAACACGCTTTTATGTTCAACACCTACTTAATTGAATGACATGTTTTGAACACGCCCGCTGGAAGTACGCAGTGGAACCGGACCACAAGGAGCAGCTCTGAAAACCAGATATGTTGACATAAGTCCATTACTTCCAGTGCATTTGTGTATTTTTGTAACATTGCCATACAATTAGGCCAATAGGAACCGTTGATATAGAACAATAATAACGAATAGGCAGACAATTTCAATACTGAAATGTTTCATTATAACAATTTAACACACAACAGGAAACATACTTAAGCCACATTATAAATATTAATTATCCAACAACCATAAACGTGTACTGTACTGTACTGTCCGTAATTAGTTGACACATGTGTTGCCAAGCTACATATCCCTAAAGTGTGGAGGAAATCTCGAGTCATTGCACTACTCAAGCCTGGTAAAGAACCAAACGACCCGAAAAGTTTTCGACCTATTTACCTGTTATACCATACCTTCAAGATACTGAAACGCCTGGCTGGTACTTAACCGAAGTTTGTTGCCTTTTTCTCATCGATGTGATTATGTCCTCTTGGAGATGTTACAGCTCACTATTGTGTCTGATCTTATAGCTGCCATCCATTTATCGTATTGGAACTAGTATTCTCCTTAGGATACTTCATTCTTTGAGCTCAAGTCTCCCTTCCTGTTCAGCAAGAGGCATTCAGAGGCATAGAGTATGCAGGGCCTTACTACTGAGTTATGATGTTTAAGCTTAAGACTCTTGGAAAGATTCGAGGAGATTTAAATGCTCTGGAATGATTGATAGAACCTCTCCAACTTGACACTCCTGATATCTATAGCCAAGTTCTCCCTTTCGTTTGTTGAAATCCACTCTCCTAAATACTTTACTGCAGGACCCTTACGAATGGTGGTACCTTCTAGAAGAATTGTGCATGAGGCTTCCTTAATAATAGTCATAAACTCTGGTTTTTGTATGTTGACCCTTGAACTAGCCTTGACTACTATGTTGCAGAGACTCTGTAGTTGATAAGTATCCTCCTCTATAATGTTAGATAACAAGACAAGGTCATCAGCAAAAGCTAAGCAGGATACATTGAGGTTGTCTTTCTTATAGCCAATCTGTATTCAAGGTGGTAGTGTTCGAGACCATTCCCTGATAATCTTCTCCAGTACGCAGTTGAATAGTATACAAGAGAGGCCATCGCCTCGTCAAACTCTGGTTTGAATGAGAAAGCTCTCCGAGAGCTCACCTTGAAACTTGACTTTGGAAGTCGTGTTGCTCAAAGTGACCTGAACTAGTCTGGTTGTCTTCTCATCTAAGCCCAACTCTCGTAGGAATACGAAGGATCAGGGTCTACCAGTTTACCGAATCATAAGCCTTTTGAAAATTCAGTAAGATGACTACCCTTTGATGTCCGCCGCGACACCTATCTGAAAGGATGTTCTTGAAATTTTGTATTTGCTCCGTGCATGATCTACTAGCTCGAAAGCCAGCCTGATATTCACTTAGTCGGGAGTCAAGTTGGGTGGTGACTCTAGTTAACAGAGCTCTAGAGAACATCTTATAGGTGACATATAATAGAGATAGGCCTCTGTAGTTATCGAGGTCGGTCTTATTACCCTTTTTGTGAAGAGGATGGAACACATCTGAGGTCCATACGTCTGGTAAGGTCTCAGTGGCCCATATGTCTTCTATAATCTGATGGATGCTCTGTACTAACTGTTCATACCAATGTTTACACATCTCCGCTACTAAGCCATCTTCACCTGAGGCGTTGTTGTTCTTAAGGTTCTTGATAACCTCCTTAATTCTTCCTCAGTTAGCGGGAAAATGTCTGAATTTCTTGAAGGGGGTTCATGGACGGTAAGTCTCCCTTTAGGTTATTCAACACTGAGAAGCATTTGGAAGTACATAGCGAGAGTACAAAATGCAGTCTTCATTGTTTACAGAAGCTTCCCATCAGGTCCGCGAAGATGAAGGGTGAGGGCTGCATATGGCGTGATCTGCTTCTTGAGTCCCCTATAGAAGTCTCTCGATTTTTTCTTCTGGAAGTCTTCCTCTATCTGCTTTATTAGGGACTAGGTGTAGTTTCTCTTGGTATTGCGGATAATATTCGCAGTTATTTTCCTTTGAGTTTAGGAAATTGGAGAAAAATTCAAAGTAGTAGTAAAGATTCTGGTGCTCCTCAGCTAGCAGTACACCGCGCTCCCGCCAGATGGTTGCCGTCTCCGCGCTGCCCTGGGCCCTGGCGGCAGGCTCGCCAGGTTATGGTGCTCCCATTGTAAATTGACATTTTTTAAGGTATTTATTTAATTGTGAGGCATTTAAAGACGAAGTGAGTGCGTTTCGGGCACACATGGGGTTATGCGGAACTTGTAGGTATCCCATATGTGTAGGTTGGTGTTAACAGGACCTTATTTTCGGTACAAAACCCGAATGGGACCTTAGCAGAATAATATAGGGAGGATAGTGGTACTGTGGTCGTCTAAAATGGCCGTGATGTGTAGGTCATGAATCATTCTGTACCTTAAGCTGTAACTTACATGGCTTAACCAACGGAAGATGACATAACGCGCGCTTTTAAGAGTAACAGCTTTACAAGAAAATAGACATAGGCCGAATAATACAGGGCATACACAAACGAATATCGGGTTTTCTTAAATTTCTCTTACGTACTGCGCTTTTCTTTTGATTTTTTAATCGCTTTAACTCCAAGCTTGGCTTCACCCACGGACTCTGCGAGGACGGTGTCTTGGAGCTGAACCCTCTTAGTCAGCAGATACAACTGGGGATGGTGACAGGCCGATCGCCCAGGCAACCGCTAACTTGGGTCTTATTAAGGAAGAGTCAGGAAAGGGTTTATGGAAGGATGTCGGCCGAGGACCTGTTGAAAGGAACAGTCCCAGCATTTGCCTGGGGGCGAGAAAGGGGAAACCACTGAAAACTATTTAGAGGGCGGCTGAGGTGGAATTCTAACCCACGCTCTCCCGATACCAGCGAGATACGAGGTAGCACGTTTGCGCTCTCAGCCATCGTGGCTGGTCTTTTACGTATTGCATATTGCATAATTTAGGCATGTGCTGATATAATTATAATAATAATATCGTATGCCGGGTTCCAGATGCAAGCTTTGTTATTTGACACCCAGAGGGCAGATTGCATGTCTAATTGTGTTGTTCCTTGAAGCACTATGAAAGTCAAGGAGGTTAAATATCTACGGTAAGCTCCTTGAACACTATAGTGCTTTCTAGTAGGCAAATGAGAAACTTAGTGTTGGCGGAAAATCCCGAGATTAATTTTGCCATTATGAGCATGGCCTACTGAATTCAAATGACTTCTTTAACATACTAACATCGTATGACATGCGTGTCGTGAATTTTGCCGCCTTTCAAAAATTACTTACCACGGCCAGGAGCGAACCTGCAAGCTTGGGGTTAGTAATCCGACACGATAACCACTCACCCACCGTGGCGAGCTATGTGCTGAAATAGTAACTACTGTATACGAGTTTTCACAGCACACACTACAAGTGATCAATGTGACAATCGTTAGTCACACGACTCACGTCCAACTCTTCCCACTCTTCGGTCGGCATGTCTGGAGTAATGTAGCCTGCGCAACAACTACAGCAACAATACGTCTGAATACAGGTAGACTGACAAGCAGAAAACTCGTACAGTTACTCTCTCAGGTGGCGGCTTCGTTGACGTAGTCGGTAGCGTGCTGATCTTCTATGCCCAAGGTCGCGAGTTCAAACTCGGCCGAAGTCGTCGGATTTTTTTAAGAGCGTTAACAATCCCTCAGTATGCCTTTCTTCGGAGGGGAAGTAAAGCCGACTGACCCTTGTCATATATTTATGGCATCATAAAGAACCTTTCACTAATTTCACTTGTGAGAAGCTAAATTATAGGTTATATTTGACTAAAGCTCTTAGGTTACAACGTTCGTCGTCAGGAGCCGACTGCGGTGCCATCTAGTAACAAAGTTAGAACTAGTTGTTCGTTGACGGTAGCGTTTGGAAGCAAAAGTTGGAACTAGGCTACTTGAACATCAAATGTCTGCAGTCCTTACTTGAATTAAAAACAGATAACACACACTAATACAGCCATCACAATTAACACCGGATATCAGACAGATTCTACACACACCCAAAGTACACGGGGCTACATGACCACGTTGTCGCAGCCCCTAAGCTGAGGAACCAACCAACCTACTCTTTCAGCCCCTGTATGAAGTATTATTGTATAGGCCTACAATATTGTTACGTGCCACCCCCTAGTGGCACTTTTGTTAACTGGATTACGGTGGGTAGAAAGCACAACACAGGATGTTCCTTTAAAGAAATAATCAATTTTATTGCGGCCAGAAAGATACACTACTCATCAGCAAATACAAGCAATTGGAACCTTACTCCAGTTTCCTCAAGTCTCTTGCTTATGGAGAGCTCTTGCTCCCTTTACACTTGTCAACAGTTAATCCTCTCGCTAATGAGTCTGGTGGCCTTGACAGAACTACATGCAACTCTTCCTTTTGTACACAAATTACAGTTACTTACGATAGCCTTCTACACGCTGCTTCGCTGCTCACGAGCTGGGAAACAATGTCACTGGATTTCGTAACTCGCACGGCACTTCACAATATCTCTGACGCTCAGTGAAATCACACTCACTCAAAACACAGGCAGTCCCCTGTATGCTTCTCACTTCCTCGCTGTCAAGAGAAACGGCTTCACTAGGGATTTCGCAAGTCACCACACTTCTGTCGCTCAGGATAAACGCTCGCACTAGCTCGTAAAACACACAACAACAACTGCTTGACAGGTCGCTCTTATATAGCAGGCCGGTGACTCAATAAATGCTTCTAGACCCATCCAGGGTTCACGGCTTCTGGAGGCTTCCTTCACTGGCTGAGTCACGAATATTCTGGACCATCCCTTTGTCCTAGTAGTCCTGTTGCATAAGGCGCAAACAATAAACTGAGGCAGAGCAGCCCAGCCCTGGGGCAGTTGTGACTCATGCGGCGAGCGATGAAACGAACTCACAGCCGTAACAATATTAAAGAAAGCTTTTCAGTCGGTCACACAAATTGTGCCCAATTCCATTTGGCGGGAAACAGGTATTCACTTACCCTACAAACTAACACGATTTATGTTCAACACCTACATGTTTCGAGCAAGTCCGCTGGAAGTACGCAGTGGAACCAGACCACAAGGAGCAGCTCTGAAAACCAGATATGTTGATATAGCTCCGTTACTTCCAGTGATTTTTTTTATTTTTGTAACATTGCCATACAATTAGGACAACAGTTAAATAGGAACGGTTGCTATAGAACAATAATAACAAATAGGCAGACAAATTTAATACTGAAAATTTTCATAATAACAATTTAATAGACAACAGGAAACATACTTAAGCCACATTATTAATAATAATAACCCAACATCCTTAGAAGTGTACTGTAGGCTACTGTCGGTAAATAGTTGGCACCTGTGTTGCCAAGCTACATATCCCTAAAATGTGGAATAAATCTCGAGTCATTGCACTACTCAAGCCTGGAAAAGAATTAAACGACCCGAAAAGTTTTCGACTTATTTACCTGTTATGCCATACTTTCAAGATACTAGAACGCCGAATCAGGAGCATACTCGAAGAGAAGTTCATTCCACAACAAGCAGACTTTCGTGCTGGCAAATCATGTTGTAGCCAGATCTAGAATCTCACCCAATACATCGTGGATGGTTTTGAGCGCGGTGAAATAACGGTAGTCGCCTTCGTTGACTTAACAGCTGCATACGACACTGTGAATCATAGGAAGCTGTCAAAGAAAGTACCACCAAGTACCACCAAGGACCACCAACTAACATCCCTAATCAGCATCTTCCTTCAGAACAGAAGATTCCAAGTCTCGCTACAGGGTAAAAGGAGTAGATGGCGATCCCAGAAGAACGGCCTCCCTCAGGGTAGCGTGCTGGCTCCAACGTTGTACTACATCTACACAAATGGTCAGTCAATTCCAGCAAGTACTAGGCTCTTCATCTATGCCGACGACACAGCAGTAGCTGCTCAGGGCTCATCCTTTGAAGAAGTGGAAGAAAAGCTGACTTCAGCTTCAAGTACTATGATGCCAACCATCTGAAGCCGAACCCTAATAAGACACAAGTGTGTGCGTTCCATGTACGAAACAGGGAAGCACGGCGACAGCTGGACATCACATGGCGAGGGGAGCGACTGAAACATTGCCCAACACCAGTTTACCTAGGTGTCACACTAGACCGTGCTCTAACGTACAGACAGCAATGCCTGAACACGAAGCAGAAGGTCAGTGCTCGCAATGGCATTCTGAAGAAGCTAATCGGCAGCACCTGGGGAGCCAGCCCGCACATCCTGAGGACTTCCGGACTTGCACTGTGAGTGTCAGCCACTGAGCATGCCGCTCCAGTGTGGAACGCTTAGGCACATGCTAAGCAGGTTGATACTGCTGTCAACGACACTGCAAGGATAATATCGGGATGCCTGAAACCAACACCAGTGCACAAACTATACCCTATTGTTGGAATAGCCCCACCCAACATCCGGAGGGACACTGATGCGGACGCCGAGAGAACAAATCTGGAGAATGACCATCGACATCCACTACATGGTCACCAGGCAGTAAGGTCTCGCCTCCGATTCAGCAAGTGTTTCCTTGCTAGGACTCTGTCGCTGGAGATAACACCAGAGACAACTCGTCTCAACAGTTGGAGGAGCTCACTGCCCACAGCCATGTCACCAAAGGAACTGGCTCCTGGCGCCGACCCCTCAACCGCTTAAGAGTGGGTATCCCTCGATGCAAGACCAACCTGCAACAAGATGTTCAGTAAAGAACATATAGCCTACCTTCTCCTAAATGCATGGGTATTGTTATAACTCTTTATCCTTTTCAAGGAGTATAATTGAATGTTGGTTGTAGTAGCTTGTTGAAATACAACGTGCTATAGGGATATTAAACATGAATATGAGGTGCCCTTTGCTAGTGCTACCTCTGTACCAAATTTCGTTCAATTCGGTTTCACCGTGTTTGAATTGATAGGGGGAATCGATTTGCACACATACTTGGCCACCATCTGCAAACTATTGGGCTGATGTTCTTGCAGTTTGGTCTGAATATGTTTCCCACATAAAGATATGGTGTTGCAAAATTTGGTAGAGACTAGATTATTAGGTTGGTCGTAATTACATTTTAGCTTTTAACATTTGGGTGGCCGCGATTACGTTTCCGTCAAGATATCGGTGATATAAAACATGACACTGAGGTGCCCTTTGCTAGTGCTACCTCTGTACCAAATTTCGTTCCATGCGGTTTCACCGTGTTGGAATTGATAAGGGGAATCGATTTTCACACAAAGATGGCCGCCATCCGCAAAATATTAGGCTGATGACCTATTAGTTTGGTCAAAGGATGCTCCCTCCATAAAGGTATGTTGTTGCTAAATTTGCTAGAGATCGGATGATTAGGCTAATCGTAATTTGATTTAAGCTTTGAACATTTGTGTGGCCGCCATTACGTTTCCGTCAAGATGGCGGCGATATAAAACATGACACTGAGGTGCCCTTTGCTAGTGCTACCTCTGTACCAAATTTCGTTCATTCGGTTCCACCGTGTTCGAATTAATAGGGGGAATCTATTTTGACACAAAGATGGCTGCCATCCGCAAACTATTAGGCGAATGACCTATTAGATTGGTCAAAGGATGCTCCCTCCATAAAGGTATGTTGTTGCAAAGTTTGGTAGAGAACGGATGGTTATGTTAGTCGTAATTTGATTTAAGCTTTAAACATTTGTTTGGCCGCCATTACGTTTCTGTCAATATGGCGGCGATATAAATCATGACACTGAGATGCCCTTTGCTATTGCTATCTCTGTACCAAATGTCGTTCCTTTCGGTTTCACCGTGTTTGAATTAATAGGGGGAATCTATTTTGACACAAAGATGGCTGCCATCCGCAAACTATTAGGCGAATGACCTATTAGATTGGTCAAAGGATGCTCCCTCCATAAAGGTATGTAGTTGCAAAATTTGGTAGAGATCGGATGATTAGGTTAATCGTAATTTGATTTAAGCTTTGAACATTCGAGTGGCCGCCATTACGTTTCAGTCAAGATGGCGGCGATATAAAACATGACACTGAGGTGCCCTTTGCTAGTGCTACCTCTGTACCAAATTTCGTTCCATTCGGTTCCACCGTGTTCGAATTAATAGGGGAATCAATTTTGACATAAAGATGGCCGCCACCCGCAAACTATTAGGCTAATAACCTATTAGATTGGTCAAAGGATGCTCCCTCCATAAAGAAATGTTGTTGCAAAGTTTGGTAGAGATCGGATGGTTATGTTAGTCGTAATTTAACTTAAGCTTTGAACATTTGTGTGGCCGCCATTACGTTTCTATCAAGATGGTGGCGATATAAAACATGACACTGAGGTGCCCTTTGCTAGTGCTACCTCTGTACCAAATTTCGTTCATTCGGTTCCACCGTGTTCGAATTAATAGGGGGAATCAATTTTGACATAAATATGGCCGCCATCCGCAAACTATTAGGCTAATAACCTATTAGATTGGTCAAAGGATGCTCCCTCCATAAAGGAATGTTGTTGCAAAGTTTGGTAGAGATCGGTTGGATATATTAGTCGTAATTTAACTTAAGCTTTGAACATTTTTGTGGCCGCCATTACGTTTCTGTCAATATGGCGGCGATATAAAACATGACACTGAGATGCCCTTTGCTACTGCTACCTCTGTACCAAATTTCGTTCCATTCGGTTTCACTGTGTTTGAATTAATAGGGGGAATTGATTTTCACACAAAGATGGCCGCCATCCGCAAACTATTAGGTTAATGACCTAGTCATTTGGTCAAAGGATGCTTCCTCCATAAAGGTATGTTGTTGCAAAATTTGGTAGAGATCGGATGATTAGGTTAATCGTAATTTGATTTAAGCTTTGAACATTTGTGTGGCCGCCATTACGTTTCCGTCAAGATGGCGGCGATATAAAACATGACACTGAGGTGCCTTTTGTTAGTACTACCTCTGTACCAAATTTCGTTCCATTCGGTTGCACCGTGTTCGAATTAATAGGGGGAATCGATTTTCACACAAAGATGGCCGCCATCGGCAAACTATTACGCTGATGACCTATTAGTTTGGTCAAAGGATGCTCCCCCCATAAAGGTATGTTGTTGCAAAATTTGGTAGAGATCGGTTGATTAGGTTAATCGTAATTTGATTTAAGCTTTGAACATTTGTGTGGCCGCCATTACGTTTCCGTCAAGATGGCGGCGATATAAAACATGACACTGAGGTGTCCTTTGCTAGTGCTACCTTTGTACCAAATTTCGTTCAATTCGCATTCACCGTGTTCGAATTGATAGGGGGGGACAGACATTCAGAGTACACACACTCACACACACACATTCACACACACACACACACACACACACACACACACAGACTCACACACACACATACACACACACAGTCAGACACACTTTTTTCGCCCTGTGTTGATTTCATAAGTCTACTTTCATTTTTGCAAAAATCGAAAGTAGGCTAAACATGGGGGATCCTTCCAGCAGACGCAGGCACCTCTTGTGATTGTGGAGCTGAACAAGACCCAAGCCACCTACTTATCTGTCCCCTCCTGGACAAGCCATGCACAATTGAGGATGTTTTTAGAGGAAGTAACACGGCCATAACAGTTTTTTTTTGGAAATGTTGACCGGACACGGAAATGAATGAATGACCAGATTTTACAAACTTATGGAAGGTAGAACAAGGAAAGATAAGAGATCGTTCATGGCATTTGTAGACTTAGAAAAGGCTTTTGATAACATTGATTGGACTAAATTGTTTGACATTTTGAAAATGATTGGAATCAGAAACCAGACAGCAGTCATTCGTACTGAAGGACATGGGAGAGAAGCTGGTATTCAGAAAGGTGCCAAGGCTGCAACTTATCACCCATAGTTTTCAATCCTTACATTGAACAAGCAATGAAGGAAATTCGATAAAAAATAAAGTGGGAGTGGAGATTCAAGGAAGATAGTTTCAACTCAGAGATTAGCCGATGACATCGACATCTTCGCCGACACGCCTAAGGATTTGAATGAATCTTTGAATGGTATGGACTCTGTCACGAGGAAAGAATTCGTGATGAAAGTTAATAAATGCAAAACAAAACAAGTAGTTCCGTGAAGAACTATACAGCCTATTTTCATATATCCTGCTCATGTTAATTGTCTCTATCAACATACAAAATTTCAGTTTAATTGCTGTAACAGATTCGTAGATATTGAGAACCGCCTAAATATTTCATATGGTCGCTACAATGGATTTTTATTTTTGTACTATTTCATTAAGATTATTGTGTACGTGTGGTATTCAAACTTCAATCGCATGATTAGAACACAAGAAGTGAAAACGAAATTTTAAAAGTACGCACACCAGCCATCTTGTGATTATGCAAACAATTGAAATAAATTACATGCCAGTGGATCAACATTTGTATAAGCATTTAACGTGCAACGTTTCACGGCACTGGGATAGTTGATTCGCGAGAAACGTCCATTTAAATACTTATACTTCGCGTCGCCGCCATGTTGGATAGTCTCTATGAACATTAAAAAATTCAGTTTGGTTGCTGTAAAAGATTCATAGATATTGAGAACCGTCTAAATATTTCGGAAGCTCGCCATTTAGGATTGTTATATGTATAGGCCATAGAATTATGTACCATTCAAGGACAATTATTGCCTAGCTTCATTATTCAAACTTTCACTTCGATCGCATGATTACGACACAAGAATAAAAACCTAATTTTAAAATTTCGCACAGCCGCCATCTTGAGATTAAGTAAACAATTGAATTAAATTAGATGCCAGTGCATTACAATCTGCAAAATCATTTACTGTACCACATTTCACTGCGCTCAGAGAGTTAAATCACGAGAAAAGTCTATTAAAATATTTCAAATTCGCGTGGTCGCCATGTTCGTTTTGTACTTTACAGGTTTATGAAATATACATAGGTAAACTTGTATCAGTACCCTTTATCACCGTACAAAATTGCATGATGATATCTGTAATAGTTTCGGAGATATAGAATGTCAGTGAAATATTTCGCACAGCCGCCATTTTGAGGTTATGTAAACAATTGAACTAAATTAGACTCCAGTGCATTACAATGTGTATAAACATTTGCTGTACCAAGTTTCATTACGTTTGGATAGTCAAATCGCGAGAAATGTCTATTTAAAAGTCTCAATTTCGCTTGACCGCCATGTTGGTTTTGCAGTCACCAGGTTTTTGAAAGTCTCATAGGTGAACTTCTAGTAGTGCCCTTTATCACCGTACACAATTTCAGGGCGATATCGGTAATAGTTTCGGAGATATTGAATGCTAGTGAAATATTTTGCACAGCCACCATGTTGGATTGGAGAGACGTAACAAAATTTGAAGGGCACGGTCGAGGTCGCCGGGAATAGTGCTATGAACTTACCGAGTTTCATTGAAATCGCTCCAGCCGTTTAGATTTTATTAGGGGGACACACACACACACCTCACACACACACACATACACACGCACACACACACGGACAAAAGGTGATCTCATAAGCCTATTTTTTCAAAATTGAAAATAGGCTAAAAACAAGATGTTCAGTAAAGAACATATAGCCTACTTTCTCCTAAATGTATGAGTATAGTTATAACTCGTTGTTATTATCAAAGAGTATAATAGAATCATTTCTTGGTTGAAGACCTTAGAAACTATTTACCTCTACCAAACGCCACAACCTAGAAAAAAAACTACTACCATCATTGAAGAAAGATAAATAAGAAGTATCTCAAGAATATTATGGATCTGGAGATATAATCGACCGGACTGGCTGCGTGGCTCTGCGGTAACGTTCTCGCTTGCTGGGCCCTAGGTTGCAGGTTCGTATCCTGGCGCAGTCAGCTTGCATTTGAGGATGCACAAATGCGAGGGAGCCGTGTCAGTAGATTTACTGGCACGTTAAAGATCCCCTTCGGGCCAAAATTCCGGCACCCCGGCGCATCTAAAAGCAGCAGTAGTTAAAAGGGTCGTAAAACAAATAACATTATTATTATTGTTATTATTACATAATCGACCTGCCGTGGGCAACATCCAACTTTGAGTTGTGGCATGTCTTTACACGTCTGGTTGTGCATGGCTTTCACAACCCTAATTGAATTAACAAATCTTTCCATGACCCTACAGAGACGTGTGTATACAAACTATGTGGATATTTTCGATTGCTATTCGCCTGAAATAAAAGTATTAATAACCTGAACTAGTACCAGCGGCTAGAATTCAGTTACTATGTGAAATCGTTTTGGTCTTTACTTCAAATAACATTTTCAAATAACGCACAATAGGCTGTAACAAACCATTTAAAATAAGAAGTAAAAATGTATCATAGTATCATCCTGTCATTCTTCAAATTCGATGCGCATAGAATGCCAATGGTATACTATCAATGGAGTCCCATGTAGACCAGTCGTGAAATCTAGTGGAGAAATATCGAACAATATAATCCTAACAGGGCGAGTGCATTCTAGCGGCCATAAGAAGAAACTTTTCAATAAAATCTGGAAGTTAATAAATAGGCCGGCGTGCAGTTACCTTTTTGGCTGCTAGATGTCTCGAGCAAATCTGCTGGCGAATTATGTTTTAATTAAATATATGTTTTTCACCGTAATATGCACAATATAAGGCTTAATTTTAAAATGTCTGAGTCATTACAAAGCAACAAATATGTAAAATTTCAAGCAAAAAAACAAACTCTGATGGGGTTTGAACCATAGGCATATGAATGCTAGACTAACGCTTTACCACGGAGCCATTTGTGCCAACGAACATTGATCTATATAAAATGACTTACATAGAACTTGTTAGCAAATAATGATTTAGACCTAACGATTTCATCAGTGGAGTATATTATTTATGTATAAAGCATTTCATACTAAGTTTATTTATTTTGTACCAGTACGCTATATTGCATGCAATACTCAAATTAGTGAAATATAAGTCAGGCACAAGATGTCCGCTGCCATCTTGTCTTCTTACCGAGACGGCTCAGCTTTTTAAAATCACTTCTGCACTATAGTATTACAAAATAAACTTTTAATTTCGAACGTGCCTCTTCCCTTAGAACAGTTAAATCGATTCTCGGCTCGATAATCGGAACTGGTGGGTCCCATGATATGGATTATAAAGTTTGCATAATTCGCACGGCCGCCATCCTGAAATGGTACAGCGGATGACCTTGTAGTTTGGTCACAAGACGCGTCCTATAAGAAGGTATGTTATTACCAAATTTGGTAGAGATCGGATAATTTGGTTAGTCGCTATTTGATTTTACGTTTTGAACGTTTGAGTGGCCACCATTCAGATTTGGTAAAGATGTCGGCGATATAAAACATGACACTGAGGTGCCCTTTGCTTGTTCTACCTCTGTACCAAATTTCGTTCAATTCGGTTTCACCGTGTTCGAATTGATAGGGGGGGGGGACAGACATTCAGAGTACACACACACTCTCTCTCTCTCTCTCTCTCACACACACACACACACACACACACACAGACTCACACACACACATACACACACACAGACAGACACACAATTTTTGGCCCTGTAGTGATCTCATAAGTCTGCTTTCATTTTTTGCAAAAATCGAAAGTAGGCTAATATTGGAATGCAGCCGAAATAAATCAGAAACCTCTATGGACATCAAATTGGCAGGTGAAGAGCTGAAGGAAGTAGGAGACTTCTGTTACGTAGGAAGCAAAATAACCAGTGATGGACGAAGCAAAGAGGACGTAAAATGTAGGTTGGCTCAGGCATGGAAAGCATTTTTATAAGAAAGGAATCTGTTGACTTCGAATATAGATTTAGGTATTAGGAAGTCATTTTTAAAGCCTTTGTCTGGAGCGTGGCATTCTATGGAAGTGAAACTTGGACTATTGGTGCAGCAGAAAAAAGGAGAATTGAAGCGTTTGAAATGTGGTGTTACAGGAAACTGATGAAGATCAGATGGGTAGACAGGGTTACAAACGAAGAGGTATTAAGACGAGTGGGAGAGGAGAGTGTTTCTGGCTACTGCTAATGAAGATAAGAGATAGGTTGGTAGGACACATACTAAGGTATAGCAAGCTTAGTTATGGAAGGAAGGGTCGAGGATAAGAACTGTTGGGGTAGACCAAGGTTAGAATATGTTTAACAGATTGCCTCGGATATAGGGTGTGGTAACTTTGTAGAGATAAAACGATTAACTCAGGACAGGGAGGCTTGGAGATCTGCATCAAACCAGTCAAAAGACTGAAGACTGAAACAACATATATTTATTTGTGTTTATGTGTGATTAATAAACATCGTAGGCTACACAAGTTAAGCATATGTGAACAGGATCTGAGGGTGAATGCGTGAAGATCGAAACATGTCATCCAATTAAGTAGGCATATATACATAAAAAGCACAATTTGTGTTGACCGACTGAAAAGCTTACTTTATTTCTTTATTAGAACTAGACAACACTGAAAAGTGCCTTCCATCACTACAAGGTCTAGAATTACGTGAGAAATTATAGTTACACCTAAAAGACTACGATATGTTTTAATAATTCCTCTGTATATGCCTAGGCCTATGTGTTATACTTTAATACAGCCGTTTAATAAAAAGAGATACGAGCCTTACAGTAGTCGCATATGATGTGTAACATCTGACATGTTATCCTACTCGTATACTACACAGCTTGGACATTCCTAAAATGTTAATTCATGCACCGTTTTCATACAGGACTTGCATAGATTGTATTTGAAATATACTACTGACACACTTGTTTGAACAAACAACACATATTATATTGTTAATTAATAGGATGAATGAAACCATAGTCTCTAGCCTATCTAGATAATGTTCAATACAATCAAATTTCCTGACTCCTGCTTGGTTCGAAGCCTTGTAATAAAAATTAGATAAATCGTAATTTCATGTAGATTCTGTTAAAATAGCCTGGCTATTCATCGGAAGGCTACATGAAAAGTCGAACACAGACAAGCTGAAGAGACACCTACATAAGCTACAAGTAACACATGTGCTAGAGTGCGAGGAATTACAAGTAAGAGGCACACTTAAAGCTTAAAAAGTAGGAATCCCAATATCGGACCTTCACAAAGTAACATCCCCAAATTACTGGCCGGAAGGAACCTTGGTCAAGAGATACAGATTTTTTCGACCCCAACAAGAGGGAGCTAACAGAATTTTTCGCCCCCAACAAGAGGGAACTAACCTCGACCAATTCGAGTTTGAGAATTAATGTCCTACTGAGGAACGTGGAAGGCCTAAATCAAGTACTGGGCCTTTCATCACAAGAACTACTAGAACAAGACATACTCATACTGAGACCCTGATATTGACCCCCACCAGAATCACAGGTTTCTATGCAGAACATATCCTATCAACCCAAGGACAAAGAGGAAGACCTATGAGAGAGATATCATGCTTCTCCAAACCCTCAGTTGGAAAAATCACAACAGTGCACAATAATGAAGACTCATTAGTGATCAACACAGATAATCTAAGCATCATAGGGATATACATAGAACCACTCACACCAATAGAGGCCATCGTCGGTATAATCATGACATCAATATCGAAGGCGACCCCAGGGAAAAACATAGTGTTAGCAGGAGATCTAAACTGCAGGCTTGACGCAAAAGATAATAGAAGCGAAGAACTGCTAGAAATGATGACCGAAGAGGGATTCACACTGGTCAACACGAAAGACAACCGAACGTACTACGCATACAACGGTAGTAGTACCATTGATCTTATCTTCTTCAAAGGTCCAGGGTTAAACCTAAAATCGCACAAGGTAGTATACACGGAAGCAGAAACACCACTCAGGAAACACTGCCCTGTCACAGCAGGCTTCGTACTGGAGAATAAAGAGCTAGTAATTAACTCGAAACCTCCCCAGCATATATCAGGAAGGCTAGACGCCAACAAACTAGCCCAGGCCACTGCACAATTAGTCGAGGGCAAAGACGTTTTAAATCAGCAGGACCTTGACTCGTATGCCCAAAGTATAGAAGGTGCCATAAAAAAACGCAGTCCTTCCGAAACGGCAAAGAAAGGCACAAATATGGTCCACGAAGGAATGCTTCAACAAAAGAAAGATAGTGCTGCAAGCCCTACGAACAGCAAGAAACAGCAACGATCAAAATGACATAAGAGCATACAGCAACCTAAGAAAGGATTACAAGGATCTCATAAAACAAAAGAAGAAGGACCACATAGAAAGCGAAGCACACAGGACGGTAGAGGAAGCCAAAAAAGACCCTTTTCTCGCACTCAAGCCCAGGAAAACGCAAACAGTAGGCAGAATAGACATGACCACATGGGAGGAACACTTCAGCGGGATACTAGACAAAGCGGGATCCTCAATGGCATACGACCCAAAAGCAACGGAAATAAACTGCACCTGCAACAATCATTTTTCCAAAGATGAAGTTCATAAGGCACTACAAGCATTAAAGGACAAAAAAGCACTAGGCCCAAAAGGACTGTATAATGAACACCTCAAAGCCGGTGCACAAGCATTAACATCAACTCTCACGAATCTTCTGAACCAATGCCTTAGGACTAGCAATATTCCTACCTCATGGAGAACGAGCAAAGTAAAGATCTTATACAAAGGAAGAGGGGACATGAAAGATCCTAATTGCTACAGAGGGATAGATCTCGAAAACTGTATACTCAAAATTCTGACAAAACTTGTGACGAAAAGATTGACGGAAATGACCAAAGAGTACATACCTGAAGAGCAATATGGCTTCAGAGCAGGGAGAAGCACGCTTCAAGCAATTAGAAACCTAATAGATGACATAGAGGAAAGTCTCCGAGAACCAAGAGGGAAGTTCCACACAGTTTTCGTAGACTACAGTAAAGCTTTCGACCAACTTGACAGAAAAACCATCCTCTCAAAACTAGAAAAAATGACAATAGAGTGCAAACACATAACAGAACTGATACGCAACCTACTCATCACAAACAACATCTTCATAGAGGACAACGTGGCCATCTCAAAAGAAATCATCCAAACCAACGGCGTCTTGCAGGGAGACCCCCTTAGCCCCCTCCTGTTTAATATAGCAACCTACGATGTCGTACAACATATAAGGCAAGAGGCAGAATGCTCTGACGCTGAAGACATGGCAATTGCATCAAGCAACAAGGCAGAGCTGCAAAAAGCTATCAACGTAATGGCGAAATGGGCAGAAGATAACAAGCTGACCATCAACATGGAGAAAACTGTGAAAATGACCTTCAGGAAAGGGGGAAAGGAGAGTCACGACGATAGAATCTCGCTCGGAAACACTCCGCTAAACACAGTTAACACCTTCAAGTATCTCGGTGTAACACTCCAGACGACAATCAAATCCTTCAGACTACATGTAAAATCGAGAGCTACGGCAGCCACAAAGGCAATGTACTGTATGACATCAGGACTCCTAAAAAACTCTCACTAGATACAGCGATGTCGCTGTTCAACACAAAGATAATTCCAATTCTAACTTATGGAATCGAAATAATATGGGGCAAACTTGGCATCGGAGACCTCAAAACCATAGAAGCAATAAAGGCACGCTACCTAAAGGTAATCCGGGGCGTGTCAAGATATACAAGGTTCAGTCTGGTGTATGAGCTGGCAAAGGAAACTTTCCTAATGCAAGATCTGAGGACTAAGCTTCAACTTCCATCCATGGAGAGCTGGGAAAAATGCCTACAAGAAAGGGAAAATAAGAGAGGAGAGATCCCGATTCTACGCTACCGAGGCTATGACAAATAGATCCTGGACTGAAACAAATCAAGACCTCCGGCATTTTGTCAACTCATTGGCTGTGCATGGATATCTTCATAAAGTGTGCAAAACAAAACACTACCATGAACCCAACGCCAACTGCGTGTGCGACAGATGTGACCAAGAATGCAGCCGATACCATGTCCTTTATTGTGAAAGACGTGGAAAGCCAATCATAGAGTTCTGTACAAAGTGAACCACAAACAAACCCTATAATTCTGCTCAACTGTATTATTTGTAATTTTGCACAATTTGTGTGCAATAAAACGTTAATTAAGTATGTTATGATATATATCGTTTAAATCGATAATCCGGTAGCAACAATATTTGCAGGGACTGGGGATCGAACCTGAGACTTCACGATTCGCAGTTCAAGATCTTATCCGCGCAGCCATTACAACCAGAGACAGTTGGAGTACAGCACAGGTACTCATTTTCACGTGCCGGTAATGATATGGAAGTATTTTTTAATGCTTCATTAATATTTTGCTTTTTTTTTCGATAATGTTCCTGCGTGGAATTGAGTTTAAATTAGTTATGAATACGTCTACTTGAGAGTAAAGAGAATTCCTCTAGTGGCGTATGTGAGGCTAGCGCAGTTCCCGTATAAAATCATCGATATTTATTACATTGACCACTGCATCACAGCAATGAGGGTTAATATCTCGATAGCCATTGTGCAGAAACATTTTACCGGCTTTGCCGACTAGTTACAATGATTCATATAAAAGCATTTCATCATTTAAATACTTATACGAAAACATGTGGTTTGTGTTTCAATGAGTTGACATAAGAGTTCGCATGAGCGTTTACTGTTCAGCACGAAAGGGCTGAGGAAATTTAGTCGGAGAGTGGATGCCCATCACTTTTATCCAGAGATTGAAAAACAGTAATAAATCATAATTTTTTTCAGGAAATATGATATAATGAATATTTTCATACCAAAGAACGACAACTTGAAGATGATTTATTGTAGACATATTTGTAATTGCGCCCCAAAACCTTGAAGTAATCCATATGTGATTTACATTCCCCAGCTGGCAGTGCGTGTTACACTTCTGTTCCATCCACCACTGCCAGCTGGATCGTTCCGATACACTTCTGTCCCATTTTTCAAAATCACTCCCACAAAAATATCCAGCAACCGAGTGGAAAGATGTTACACATCAAAAGAATTCTTTAGTATAATTTTGTCTAATTGATAATGTTCTTGAAAATACCGTTAAAAACGCATTTTTTTAAATAATTGAAAACTCTAAATTTTTCTTATTTTCAAAACGCCTTTGTAAGGCGAGAGCAAGGAGCATCGCTGAGAAATTGCAATTAATTCCTGTTTATAGTTCCAATGGTTGCCTACTCATTAGAATACCGACTCTTGAATTTTAAAGACATTGTAGACGTAAAATACAAGTTTGTTAAGTGCATCTTTTTGGAAGGAAACATTCCGCCCTCTCCCAGATATAACTCACTTTGTTCATTGCCAACAGAACCCAGTAGGTTGTATGCTAATCAAAGTGAGTGTTTATGTCCAGAGACCACTGTCGTCATTTAGTGATTATGTTTTGTGGAAACTGCTCACTTCCAGAACCATGCCTCTAATCAGTGGGAGACTACCTTCTTCTTCTTCTTAGTCGTTTACCCTCCAGGTTGGTGCAACCCACGGACTCAGCGAGGGAACTCACCACTACCGCCTCTACGGGCAGTGTCCTAGAGCTGGGAACATCTAATCGGAGTGGATACAACTGGTGAGGTGTGATTGGCACCTCGCCCAGGCGGCCTCATGAGGGAAGGTAATGGATGGTCAGGATGGATAGGCAAGGAAGAGGGAAGCAGGCGGCCGTGGCCTTGAAGAATGTACCATCCCGGCATTTGCCTGAAGACGAAGTGAGAAACCACGGAAAACCACTTCGAGGATGGCTGAGGTGGGAATCGGACCCCCTCTACTCATTTGGAACACCCGAGGCTGAGTAGACCCAGTTTCAGTCCTCATACCACTTTTCAAATTTCGTGGCAGAGCCGGGAATCGAACCCAGGACCTCCGGGGCGGCAGTTAACCATGCTGACCGCTACGCTACGGATGCGACTATGGGAGACTACCACGTTAAATAAAGCTTTCCAGTCGGTTAACACAAATAATTGAGTCCAATTACATTAGGCGGGAAAACAAGTACCCCATTTTTGTACATAAAAGCTTATTATTTTGTTACAATATCTTAAGGAAAGCCAAGAATATAACCACGGCAGTCCTTGTCCTTATTGACGAAGTTTAAATATTCAGTAAGTTGAAACCTTGAGTCAACCAATAGTCGTACTTTAATCACAGTACTGGTTTTGGCCGATTGTGACCTTCTTCAGCATTGTGCACAGGCCTGTGGTGATTACTTTTGAATAACGAATACATTGTTTCCACAGTATCGTTTCGTACCTTTTCATTTGAACATCCCTCATACTTAAAATGCTAAGAGTCTACGGGCTGAAAATAGTTCATTATGCAACGAGCCTAGAATGGCAATAATTAAGACACGAGCATGTTTATAAAACGAGGTATGCGAGTTTTATAATTTCCATACGAGTGTCTTAATTACCATTATAGGCGAGTTGCATACGACTGTTTATGTTCGACGATAATTATTATAACTATTTTATGTTCGAACATAAGTATTCATAAATATCAGTCGCAATTTTGCCAGTTTTATGTACTGAACAGAGTGCATGAGGCGCAGAGAATGCCTTGTATTTGACCATGGCCTCCTCGATTACCCTACTACGACACTAGGCCAGGAAGTGGAATTTAAATTAGAAGGCCGTGGAACTCAGCGCATCTAATTATCTAATTGGTCAAACAACTGTTTCTTGAGCTTTGATTGGTGGGAGTAACTGTTTCATAATGAAAAATTGTGTTATAATGAGCCTCATTATAGTACAGTTTTGTGACATATAATAGTCAGGGTCGAACATAAAACACTTAAAGATTTTTTTTTCAGTATTAAGTGTTTTTTCAGCCCTTAGACTATTAGCATTTTAAGTAATTATTTTGATAACAATATCTTATTTAATACTCAGCAATTTTTCTAGGTGAATGCCGTGTCTTGTACGTTTTATTTTGTCTAGGAACACCAAGATAGGCTCAGCATAAGCCTAGAAAAAATGCTGAGTTTCAATTCCTTGGCCATGAATGCCAATATAGGCTACCATCTTTTTGGAATCCTTTATAGGGAGGTAATCAGCAACTAAGACATCTGGTGATAAAGTTAGCAGTGCATGGGTACCACCATAAAATATGTAAATACATGTCCAACCACGTGCCAAATGAACTCTGCGTGAGCTCGTTATTTGACCAGTTCTGTGACATATCACATCACACGATGTAAAAACAATAAGTTCCGTGACGAACTAAAGAGCCTACTTTTCTTAAAATTTAAGATTCATGCCAATGACTAATCTATATGGACCTATCTAGAATAATGACGAAATTAAGTTGGTAATATCGAAATTTCTAATTAGTTCGAAATATACTTGGCATAATGTAGCCTATTAGAGCACTACAGTTGGCAGCCCTATTGTTAGTTCCATCTCTTAAACTACAGAATACAAAATTTGGTTGAAGTCCAATGGATAGCATGGACGTTACATGCAGTTAGGCATTGGATCTATCAGTGCACGTAAAATCATGTTGGCAACAATGTCATGCATGTGTTGGTCAGAAATAATCTGAAATATTATGATCTCTTGTCGTGCCAATTTTGGATGAAATCCATTTGCTAGTATAGAAGTTACTGGTATTTTAAAATTTGACCTATCAGCAGGTTTAGAATCATGTTGGCAGCACTGACATATATTAGTTACTCCAAATTAATCTAGATTGTCAGAAACTATACGTGCGCAAAGTTTAGAGCTGTTGGCTTGCATACATTCTGATATATTGATATTAGGGTAAAAAATATAAACAGTATTTATTAACAGTTAGCAGCCCTGATTGCTCTTAAGAATACGCATAGTCATATCTGTTATGGTACACATAGCACATACGAAATTTGGTTGAAATCCAATTGATAGTATAGAAGTAACATGTATTTAAAAATTGGTCCTATCAGCAGGCTTAGAATCATGTTGGTAGCACTGACATACATTCGTTGCTCCAAATTATTCTAGAATGTCAGGCGCTATATGTGTGCGAAACTTAAAGCTGTCGGCTCGCATACTTTCTGATATATTGGTATTTGGATGAAAAATAGAGAGAGCATTTATTGGCAGTTGGCAGCTCTGGTGGCTCTTAAAAATACGCTCAGTGATATCTGTTTCTGTGCACATAGCACACACGAAATTTGGTTGAAATCCAATTGATAGCGTAGGAGTTATATGCATTTAAAAATTGGACCTATCAGTAGGCTTAGAATCATTTTGGCAACACTGTCATGGCCTCCTGAAAATTAAACTGAAGTATTATTATCTATATGTGTGCCAATTTTGGAATAGTTTCCATGTATACTTTCCAAGATATCCAACATGGAGCTCAAATTTCAATTGCAATTTTTCAGCAGTTGGTAGCACTGACGCGATGTTCCGGTATAGGCCTTTACTCATACCAAATTTGGTTTCGATTGCTGCAGCCGTTTAGGAGTTGATAGGGACACACACACACACACACACGCACACACAGACAGACAGACAGATAGTAATAATAATAATGTTATTGGTTTTACGTCCCTTTTAACTACACTGGCTTTTAGAGACGCCGGGGTGCCGGAATTTTGCCCCGAAGGGGATCTTTAACGTGCCAGTAAATCTACGGACACGGCTCCCTCGCATTTGCGCTCCCTCAAATGCCAGCTGACAGACAGATAGACGGACAGACAGACATTTTCCCGGATCGATCTCATAAGTCTACTTTTTCCTCATTTGTGCAAAATGTGAAATGTAGGCTAAACATAACCAGAAATCACTGTGCGATTATGGCAAGGACTAAACTTGTATAAATCTATGTTATTGCACATTCGTGCGCTTTTCTGTTAATAATAATAATGGGCTGTTGTGCTTTTAGCTCTCGCAGTAAAGAAGTGCAGGTGCGCTTCATAAGAAGGGAGGTAGTGCACATTTTACTACTTCTGTGGGGGTACGGTCACGGACACCGTGATCCCGCTGATGAGCCTATCTTGGTGTTGCTAGACGACACCGCTCACAAGACACGGCATAAACCTAGAAAAATTGCTGAGTTTTAATTCCTTAGCCGTGAAAACCAATAGGCTATACCAATATACTATTTCTTTCAGGTTATGGTATATTGATACGTGCTACCCCTAGTAGCAAGTTCGTTAATTTAATCAAAGTAGGTAAAGCACAACACAAATGGTCCTTTAAACAAATATTAGCTTTATTGCAGGTCAGAAATATTCACCACACAATAGGCACATAAAAACCATTAGCTGTCTTACTCAAGTTTGCTCCCTTATGGAGAACACTCATCCTTTCACTTGCTCAGGCAGTTAATCACTCACTAATGATACCGGTGTCCTCGCTAGAAATAACAACTCTTCCTCAAGTTCACATGCCACAGTCTGACACTCACTGTTCTTGAATACTACACACTGTTTCGCAATTCACACGTCACCGCATTACCCCTTTCGCACAGGTATAAACACACTCACTGACACTGGCCAGGGTCGCTCTTTATATATCGGGGCTGACGACTCATATGTTTCTAGAGTGGACCAGGGTTCACAGCTACTCTCAGACCTTCTCGAGATTTCCAACACTAGTTGGGCCACGAACATTCTGGTCCATGCCTTTTGTTCTCGCTGCGCAAGCAGCCGGCCGACACAGAGCCCGGGGGTAGCCTCGGGTGGCTTGTGAGTCACCCGCGAGGGAATGAAGCAACCCCGCACCCGTAACACCATAAATACTTGTTTTCCCGCCAAATGTAATTAGGCCTATGCCCAATTTGTGCTGACCGACTGGAAAGCATTTTTAATAGAACTAGGCAACACTGAAACATGGCTTCTATCACTCAAGACGACCTCTTGGTGTAGTGACTAGCATTCTTGGCAGTCACCTTGGAAGTCCTGGTTCAATTTCCTGCTGTGCCAAGAAATTTTATTCTCGTATGAGGGCTACAACAGGGTACACTCAGCCTCGTCAGGCAAAACCGAGAAGAGGTGGATTTGATACCCACTCAGTCGTCCTTGAACGTGGTTTTCCGAGGTTTCCCACTCTACTCAAGGGAAATGCTGGGATCGTTTCTAATTTAAGACCACAGCCAACTCCTTCCAAATCCCCACCTGAAATTCAAATAAGTTAGACACTCACATTAATACAGTCATCACAATAACACAGGTTATAAGACAGAAAATTCACACACACTCAAGTACGCGATGTCCAAGCCACTCGAAGAAACAACAACAATTCTAAACACTGACAGCTGGTGATAAGCTTCAACTTGAGAATTTTTCTCACTGAAATGATAAAAAAAGAAAACAATGTTGTTGTTGTTGTTGTTTATTTCAGGAGCTGCGACATTGCGGTGTAGTTTGTGTGTGTGTGTGTGTAATTTGTGTTATAGCCTGTGAGTTTGTGGTGACTGTACTTGTGAATGTATTTGTAATTTGGGGGATAGGATTGGGAACTAGGCGGCCGTGGCCGTTAGTTAGGAACCTTCCCAGCATTTGCCTGAAGTAGATGTGGGAGAAACACGGAAAACCACTTCCAGGATGGTGAGGTGGGAATCAAACGCTCGTACTGTATTCTCACTTTTGCTACACGAGGCTGAGTGCAGCCCGTTCCCGCCCTCACACCAGATATTAAAATTTCTTGGCATAACTGGAAGGCGAACCGGGGCCTCCGGGATGACAGCCAAGATTTCAATATTCACATTTAATATACTGTATATTTGTCAGAATTGATGGTGTTGTCCTGCAATAATTCAATGAATTCAGCTGTAATTTTGTTCTACACTGGAACAGCGAATCACGCCAAGTAGTCGACGCACGTATCGAGCAACGAGCAGATTCTTACAGTGACTAATATGGCACTTCTGCTAGACGCAGCAACTCCTATCCCAGATGTCAACTCTCTTGGTCGTTGCACGCCTTGAGCAACGACCAGATTTCTACAGTGACTTATATGGCACACATGCTAGACCCAGACACTCCCATCCCAGCAGTCAACTCTGTTGGTCGGTGCTTAGCGGATGCAGCAAGGCTCGAGGTGCGCTGAGCGATAATATCCGAGCTGTTTCGGGTAGGCCTACTGTCGGTCCTCCACAGCCACGCAATACACTGTGCGATGCTGCTTGTTGCTGTACAACATCTAGGTTTATACAGGGTGTATTTTATGTACCTTTGGAGAATGATAGGTCGTGTAGAGGACGGGTATAGAAGTAATTTGTGATAGGGAACTTGGGGTCGGAGCGGCCTCCTTAACCCCTAAAATAAGGGTTGATTCAGGCCCTCCACCCTGTCAGTTGAGCAACCGACCCAAGCCTCTATTTTCTTTCTCAATCCGTTAACTCTTGGCAAGATTCATTTCACCTGTGGCGCTGGCGTAATGGATAGCGTTGCGGTGCAAAAGGCCGGTAGTCCCGGGTTCGATTACGGGCTTAGGCAAAGTCTTTTTTTTATATTTTTTGTCGTATTTGCACTCTCTTCTCTGACGTAGCACCAGACTGTATCATGTGACTACAATACGACAAATAACATTTAAAATATGCCCAAGCCCGGAATCGAACCCGGGACTATCGGCCTTTCGCGCCGCAACGCTATCCGTTACGCCAGCGCCACAAGCTGAAATGAATTTTGCCAAGAGTTAAAGGATTGAGAAAGGTAATAAAGGCTTGGGTCGGTTGCTCAACTGACAGGGTGGAGGGCCTGAATCAACCCTTATTTCAGGGGTTAAGGAGGCTGCTCCGACCCAAAGTTCCATATCTCAAATTGCTTCTATACCCGTCCTCTACATGACCTATCATTCTCCAAAGGTTCATAAAAGACACGCTGTATATTTGCAATTGTGAAAATAGTCGATTGCGGTGCATAGCAATAAAACTACGATTGAATATAGAATAAATTCACCCGAATATGGACACAGTTTTATACCACAGGGAGGTTAAAATAATAATAAAATAATTATAAAACAAATCAATATCACGGATCGCAACATTAAAACACTAGCAATTCAATCAAAGCCAGGATACTGGGTCTAACTAAGAATCTAGAAAAACAAGACAGGAAAATCCTTAGGCAAATCGTTGGTCCAGTGTGCTTTCGGGGAATGTAGATGGTTGGTTGGTCATGTAGCCCCGTGTACTTTGGGTGTGTGTAGAATTTGTCTGATAACCGGTGTTAATTGTGATGACTGTATTAGTGTGTGTTATCTATGATTCAGGTAAGGACTGCAGACGATCAATTTTCAAGCCTACTTTTGCTACTAAATGCTACCGTCGACGACACCTAGCTGCGAACTTGGCTACTAGATGCCATCGCAACCAGCACTTTGCGGCATACGTTGGAACTAATAGAGCGTTATCAAATCTTCACACAAGTGTAGTTAGTGGAAGGTTCGTTTACATGCCATAAATCTATGACATAGGCCCGCTGGCTTTACTTCCCCTCCGAAGGAAGGCATGCTGAGGGACTTTTAACGCTCTTACGAGTTATAGCAATATTCTGAAGAAAAAAAATTGGCACTATTAGAAAAAGACGATTGAAATTAAAAAATGACAATGAAAGAATTGACGAAAGGACATTATTGATCATTATCTGATATGGAGACTTATCTGAAATTGTGGAATGTCTACGAGATGGTCAGACAAACTCTTTTCTGATGTTAAGGAAAAACTGTAGGCTATGTGTAGCTAGTAGTGTTAGGAGCTTTTATAAAAGCATTTGGTATTGAAAACTTGTCTCTTTATCAGATCTATCAATATATTATTAGTCAACAAACACTGTTTTAAATGTCATTGTTCTAGCTTTTTACCGTCATCTCAGCAGTGTACTCATAGATCATCTGCATTAAGCAATTCTACAGTAGTTTTGGACTTATTGCTTAAGTGTAACACAGCAATTGTAGCCACACCTTCATACATCAGTTAGTGGAGTGAGACTGTTTGTTGATACGATTGTCACTACTCAGTCTGGTAACATACCGTAGTAGGTATATAAATAGTTCTTTTGTAGGATGCTTAATGCTTTAGTAATTTAACAGTAGACTAAGTTAATACACACATCAAAAATGTTTTGCATCACCTCGGTTCCCAGATCTCCGGCATATAGACGTTGACTGTGTATATTGTATCCAAGATACAGTCCCTTTGACTGTTCATAGATGTCACTAAAACTGCTCAAAGATGTAAACAACCATGCATGAGCAGGGCCTATTAGACGGAGGGGGTACGACAGCCGATCAGTTCCAGTCATTCCACCAGGACGAAGGTACGCTGCTCATGTTGTCTGTAGTTCTACCATGCCTAGAAGGTCAATACCGCAGTTCGATCGCGTCCGCATTGTTACTTTGTGTCAAGAAGGGCTCTCAACAAGGGAAGTTTCCAGGCGTCTCAGAGTGAACCAAAGCGATGTTGTTCGGACATGGAGGAGGTACAGAGATACAGGAACTGTCGATGACAGGTCTCGCTCAGGCCGCCCAAGGGCTACTACTGTAGTGGATGACCGCTACTTACGGAGTGCCGCTCGGAGGAACCCTGACAGCAATGCCACCATGTTGAATAATGCGTTTCGTTCAGCCACAGGACGTCGTGTTTCAACTCAAACTGTGCGCAATAGGCTGCATGATGCGCAACTTCACTCCCGACGTCCATGGCGAGGTCCAGCTTTGCGACCCCGACACCATGCAGCGCGGTACAGATGGGCCCAACAACATGCTGAATGGACCCCACGGAATTGGCATCACGTTCTCTTCACCGATGAGTGTCGCATATGCCTTCAACCAGACAATCGTCGGAGACGTGTTTGGAGGCAGCCTGGTCAGGCTGAACGTCTTAGACACACTGTCCAGCGAGTGCAGCAAGGTGGTGGTTCCCTGATGTTTTGGGGTGGCATTATGTGGGGCCGACGTACGCCACTGGTGGTCATGGAAGGCTCCGAAACGGCTTTACGATACCTGAATGACATCCTCCGACCCATAGTGCAACCATATCGGCAGAATATTGGAGAGGCATTTGTCTTCATGGACGACAATTCTCGACCTCATCGTGCACATCTTGTGAATGCGTTCCTTCAAGATAACGACATCGCTCGACTACAGTGGCCAGCATGTTCGCCAGACATGAACCCTATCGAACATGCCTGGGATATGTTGAAAAGGGCTGTTTATGGACGTCTTGACCCACCAACCACTCTGAGAGATTTACGCCGAATTGTCGTTGAGGAGTGGGACAATTTGGACCAACAGTGTCTTGATGAACTTGTGGATAGTATGCCACGGCGAATACAGGCATGCATCAATGCAAGAGGACGTGCTACTGGGTATTAGAGGTAGTGGTGTGTACTGCAATCTGGACCACAAATGCTGAAAGTCTAGCTGTATGATGGTACAACATGCAATGTGTGGGTCTCATGAGCAATAAAACGAGCTGAAATGTTGTTTGTGTTGATCTCTATTCCCTTTGTATTTAACGGTTCCGGAACTCTTGGAACCGAGGTGATGCAAAACTTTTTTTGATGTGTGTAGTTCTTGATGGTTCTTTGTTGTTTTTGGATTGCAGTCACCGTTAGTGGTTGTAATTGTAAGTTTGGTAGTTGAACTATTTTGTCTCGTTGGTCTATAGGCTATATTTGGATCTGATGATGCCCATTTGACGAACGAATCATGCCACCCTCCCTATATTATTCTGCTAAGGTCCCATTCCGGTTTTGTACCGAAAATAAGGTCCTTGTCGAATACATAGAATACGATGTGGTGGACTGTATAAAGAAATATATTTTACACTGTATGTACATGATTAAACACTGAACAAGTACAGTATATATTACATGCGTGCTATGACACCATGTCCGGTAGCCACTGCTACCTACTTGCAAGTGAATCCTGCTTGACGCAGGTAAGAAAACGACCCTTCCTCTTAATGGGTCAACAACCCTCCAGCAGGGGGACCAACTGTCATTAGAGTATGTACAGTGCCAGAGTTGCCAACATACTCCCCCCCTTGAAATAGCAAATATTTCAAACAACAATTAAATACTGTCACTTTGTTCTATTAACTGGAATGAGAGTTGAAATAAACACTATGTAGCCTACACAAACATTTAAACAATTCACTTCTCTTCACTCAACAATGGGCAAAGTCTTGACACTGCTCTTTTCAAAAGAGCTCCGCTGGGTGTTTTGATGGTAACAACCCTCGTAACTCCGTCGGTTCCTGGATGCACTGCTGCGACACGGCCCAGTTTCCAATGAAGTGGAGGCACGCCCTCTTCCTTCAGAACAACCAGAGTGTCGATTTGTGGGGATTGTCCGGGCGACCGCCATTTAGAACGCTGTTGGAGTTGTCCGAGATATTCCTTGGACCATCGACGCCAAAATTGCTGGAACATAGCCTGAAGCAGTTGCCAGCGCTTCAGTCTATTCAAGGGAGTCTGAGACACATCTTCTTCCACAGGAAGATGAAATGAGCCACCGATCAGGAAGTGGGAAGGGGTTAATACTTCCGGATCATTGGGATCAGAGGATAGTGGGCAGAGGGGGCGCGAATTCAAAACTGCCTCTATCTGTACAAGCACTGTAGTCATTTCTTCAAACGACAATGCAGCATTTCCTACTATTCTCTTAAGGTGATACTTAGCTGATTTAACTGCAGCCTCCCACAACCCTCCGAAGTGAGGTGAACCAGGAGGACTAAAATGCCACTGAATCCCCTTCTCAGTAGCAAAGCTTATGAGTGACTGCTTGGTATTCATATCATTAAAGAATTTCTTTAGCTCACGTGATGCACCTACGAAATTAGTTGCGTTGTCAGTGAATATGTGGGTGCAAGTTCCTCGTCTAGCCATGAATCTTTTCAGTGATGCTAAAAAAGCAGCTGTAGACAGATCGCTTACAAGTTCAATATGTACAGCCTTTGTGGCAAAACAAACAAACATAGCTATATATGCCTTAATCCGAGCGCCCTTCCTGGAGGAAGGCCGTAAATATACTGGGCCACAGAAGTCTATTCCTGAAGATGCAAATGGTCGACTGGGAACTACTCTCCTTTCAGGTAGCGATCCCATTATCGGTTGATACGGCCGAGACGAGAATTGAAAACACGTCTTACATCGATACACTGCCTTTCGAGCACCGTTCCTCCCACATAGAGGCCAGTATTGCTGTCGCATCATTGTCAATAAAGTCTGAGCTCCAGCATGAAGAAAAGCACAATGAAAATGATCAAATAACATTATTGTAATGCGATGATTGCCAGGTAATAAAATAGGATGTCTTCTGTTGACCGATAGTTTAGTATTTTGCAGACGGCCTCCTACCCGTAACAGACCCTGCTCATCCAAATACGGTGCTAATCCATGTAATTTGCTTCCCTTGGGTAGTGGCAAATTTTGTTTGAGAGCCTTTATGTCTTGTGAAAATTCAGAACCTTGCGCAATTTTACACCATAAATACTTAGCCTGCTCTAGTTCTACCGGATTAAGAGCACCTGTTTGTCTGTCTGTTTTAGTTTTAAGATTTTTGATAAATCTGAGCACGAGAGCTGTTATTCTAATCAGCTTGCTCCAGGAAGAGTATCTGTTAATCAGATTCGATCCAAGGGATTCTGTAGATGACACTAGAACGATTTTAGTTTTCCTAACTTCAGGTAATTCTTGAGAGCTATGCCTCTGCTGGGAAGGCCATTCGTCTTTATTATCTGAAAGCCAAGATGGTCCCGATAACCAAAATGATGAATTTAACAGCTTCTCCGCGGTAACTCCTCTCGAGATCATATCTGCTGGGTTATGATGAGTAGAGACGTGCTGCCAACAATCAATATTTGTCAACTGTTGAATCTGCGACACTCGATTAGCGACGTATGTTTTCCACTGGTGTGGATGGCCCGAAATCCATGCTAATGCTATTGTGGAGTCAGTCCAACAAAAACACTTGTCTTTAGTTACGTTTATGGATCTCATGACTCTTTCGACCAACTGAGCAAGTAATACAGCACTGCATAGTTCTAATCTTGGTAAAGTTACTGAGCCTAATGACGCAACGCGAGACTTGGAACACAATAAGTGAACTGTTATTTTACCATCTCCTGTCTGAGATCTTACATAAACACAAGCGCCGTAAGCAATCTGAGACGCGTCACAAAATCCATGAATTTCATACTCCACAAATTCTACTGCCCTAACATGACGAGGCACTTTGAACTCCTTCAATTTAGCAATATCCTGCATATAACGAATCCATTTAATTTGCAGTTCTATTGTGAGAACGTCGTCCCAATTTAAGTTCATTTGCCACAGTTGCTGGACAAAAATCTTACCCTTAATCAATACTGGGGCCAAAAGCCCTAAGGGGTCAAATATTTTAGCCAGGTCTGATAGAATTATTCTTTTGTTTATCTGTGTCGAACTGAAATCACTTCTCAACTCAAACTGAAAAGTGTCTGTGATGGGTTTCCAAGATAGCCCCAACAACTTCAAGTCTTCAGCTTCATCTAACTTAATAATGTACTTGGGATCTGTTTCGTGGTTAGAAATGCTCGATAGTACATTGGGCTCATTCGAACACCATTTTCTTAAGGTAAAACCCGCACTGGATAAAATATCTGAAACACACTTGTGAGTGGTTCTTAAGCCGTCAGTTGATTCACAACCTGTCATTAAATCGTCAACATAAAAATCCCGCCGTATTACATTCGAAGCTTCAGGAAATTCCTCCTTAGTGTCATTCGCCAATTGAGAGAGGCATCTTGTGGCCAGGAAGGGTGCACATGACGTGCCATATGTGACTGTTTTGAGACGATAATGTTTAAGCTCGTCCTTAGGGGACTCCCTCCACACGATGCGCTGAAAGTCAGTATGTGCAGGTTCTATGAGGACCTGTCGATACATTTTTTCTATGTCAGCGGTCAATACATAGCGATGCATGCGAAATCTAGCCAATATTGAAAATAAATCATCTTGAACGATCGGTCCTACTAATAACAAATCATTGAGGGATAATACAGAATCGCCCTTCGAGCTGCCATCAAATACCACGCGAGTGCGCGTTGTCAATGAATTACCCTTAAATACACAATGATGCGGAAGGTAGTACTGTAATGGTTTGTTTATCTCATTACTGGGAATTTCCTCCATATGATCCAGGTCAGTGTACTCTCTCATAAACTGTACGTACTCCGACTTGACTTGGGGCTGCCTTTCAAAACGCTTCTCTAGGCTGTGAAACCGTCTAATTGCCTCATTAACATTGCTACCTAGCTGACTCGGGTCCTCTTTAAGGAGTAGTGGGACTATGAACCTACCCTGTGAATTCCTTCTGTGACCGTCAGTAAATAGCCTCTCACTAATCTCTTGCTCAGAATGTCCTTGGCCAAGCAGTGCTTTCCCCGGCTCATTGAATATCTTACCAGACACAAAGAGGCAGGAAGAACTGTTATCTGCGTGCTTTTCAGACAAACCAACACTACCTGCTGCTACCCAGCCAAGAGCCGTGTTGCGAAACAACGGTAGTTTGTTTGAGAAACTGTCGAGCTGAAATTGTTCTGCGCCGATAAGATCATAAAAGAATTCTGCTCCAATGAGAATGTCTATGGATGATGACACATTAAATTGAGGATCCGCAAGGTTTTCTAATATAAACTCTGGAATACTCCAATCTGTGATGTTGATATTTTTAGTGGGTAAGCACTGACCAGTAATTGAAGGTATTACGTGAAATGTCATGATTCGTTCAAAGGAACCGAACCGCGAAGAAATCTTTGTTCTTACCACCGACCCCACCTTGATGGTAGTGTTATGCAACCCATGTATCGGAATATTAGTCATTGTCTTTAACAATCGTAATTGATGAGCTAATTCCCTGGTTATGAAGTTGAGTTGCGAGCCGCTGTCTAACACAACCCGAGCATGACGGGTTTTTCCCTCTGAATTGTTGACATTCACTACTGCTGTCGACAACAATACATGAGAGGAAACATCATTGTTGTGATTGTGCAATGAAACAGCATTACTACTATGTTGCTCATTAAGGGGAGACAATGAAGTATTATTGGACACAATACTCTTGTTTGAAGTTTGACTATTATTGTGGTTCGGTGACCCTTGGTCCCTGTGAAGCAAGGTGTTATGTTTATCCTTGCACAGCTTACAACATGAACGAGTGCACTCGTTAGCGAAGTGATTTCCAGACAGGCAATTAACACAGAGCTTATGCTTCTTGATCTCCCGCCATCTGTCATAAACACCCATAGAAGTGAAGGTCCTGCATCTAAAAATGGGATGTTCCTCCGTGCAAAGCGGGCATTTCTGATTTTTCTGTGAAAGGAAACAATTTTTTCCTGGGTTCGTGAATGGCCTCGGTTTGAAACCAGATGCATTCGGTTTAGATGAAACGCCTACCTGCTTCAGCTGTTTTGTGCGATCACAATTCTTAGTTTCGATCGATTCCAATGCATTACATGTTTCGAGTAGAAATTTGTCCAGTGTCTGATACGATGGAAGATCAAAGGTTGGTAACGAGGTCTCCCATTTTTTTAATGTTTCAGCGTCAAATCTGTTTGTTATTAAATGTATCAAAATGGCATCTAATTGTTCTTCACAAGACAGACCAAGCGCTGATAGCGACTGTATGTGCCTTCTGAAGCCGTCATACAAGTCTCTTAATGCCTTGGAAGATTCTACTTCTATTTTGTTAATCTGAAGGACCGAATTAATGTGGGAGGAAACAATTGCTCGCCGGTTATTGAACCTTTCATTTAACAGGTTCCACGCTATGTCGTAATTCGCTGCAGATATTTCTAGAGACTGTAACACGTCTGCCGCCCTGCCTGATACCACTGATTTTAGGTAATGAAATTTCTGTATTTTTGACAAATTTGCATCTTCATGAATGAGATTCTTAAAGGTATCGGCAAAATTGGGCCATTCTAAATAATCACCTGCGAATTTTGGTAAACTTATTTGAGGCAGTTTAACTGAACGTGTTTGCGAACTGGAAGTTGATTCACCAATAGAATCACTTAGCGAAGTTGCTGACTTGGAAATTGCACTGTTTATGGATCTTATAAGACCAGATGTTTTGAAGTATTGCTCCTCAAAGTCGGAGCGATAAGATTCTTGTTCTGCTTGAAATGATTCATCCTCTTTCAAATCCTCTATTTGTGATTGAACTGTTTCATATTCTTCCCAGATTTTTGATAAGTGAGCCCGTCGATCTTCCAACTGATCTACGTCCTTAGATTGAGAACCTAATTTCTCTACGAAGCCTTGTATGCGAGATAAGCTAGCCTTTAACCTACCCCTTTTGCTACACAGTGATTTTATCTTTTGTTCCATTTTCACTAGCAATTCCCAATAAACTGCTGAATGATATAAAATCACAATAGACCAAATGCCTATACGTAAAAGAATGACAAAACGAAAAGACAAATACCTAACATATTTACATAATACAAAGATGAACTCCTGGTTTTGTTTCAAAGAGTTGCGGGAAAACTGCGTACAAATAACGTACAGTTTTACGGGCGAAATCATGTGTGATCACTAGCAATACCAATACATTGCAAGTACAAACGAACAGTTTTGAATGGAGAAACAAAGGAATGCATATGAGTCACAAGGAATAATTAAGGATGATCGGTGACTTACCAGGATGATGAATTCTGTTGTCCAGTAGTCGCCATGCCGCCAACAACCCACGCCATTCGTGCGAAGCCATGCTGTCTTGGGATCACAGAGTTCAATTTTCACTGTTTTCCTTGCCATCTAATCGTGCCCGGAGGACCAAAACTTATGTCGAATACATAGAATACGATGTGGTGGACTGTATAAAGAAATATATTTTACACTGTATGTACATGATTAAACACTGAACAAGTACAGTATATATTACATGCGTGCTATGACACCATGTCCGGTAGCCACTGCTACCTACTTGCAAGTGAATCCTGCTTGACGCAGGTAAGAAAACGACCCTTCCTCTTAATGGGTCAACAACCCTCCAGCAGGGGGACCAACTGTCATTAGAGTATGTACAGTGCCAGAGTTGCCAACAGTCCTGTTAACACCAACCTACACATATGGGGTACCTACAGGTTCCGCATAACCCCATGTGTGCCCAAAACGCACTCACTTCCTCTTTAAATGCCTCACAATTAAATAAATACCTTAAAAAGTACATTTACAATGGGAGCAACGTTACCTGGCGAGCTTGCCGCTAGAGCACAAGGCAGCGCGGCGGCGGCAGCCATCTGGCGGGAGCGCTGCGTACTGCTAGCTGAGGAGTCTCTCAGCAGATGGCTCCGGTGTGGTCTCGCCAAGACATTCTCTAGGGTTCAATCCTTTGCAAATGTAAAAACTGCGGTAGAAGAAACTCCCGAGCAAACAATAACCGATGAATTCGTTGTAACATCGAATATTGTCTACAAAGAGATGCTGTGAAAAGTACATAACACTGTTCTACATAATTGTTTGTGTTCTCATGTAGTATGCCGTTTAACAACAATAAATACATTTCTTCAATATTCAAAACTTAGTTCTCCCACATTCTTCCCTACTATCCCATAAACCTACATTCACGTTGCGAAAGCTCGCACGGGCCCACTAGTCCCTTAATATTCTCCCTTTTCTGTATTCCAAAACAAATATATTATAGCGGACTTATCACATACAGTATGAGTTTTGTCAGGTTATTTTTCGCATGTCACAGAAATGGGGATTACATTGTGTTCACCGACTGAAGAGTAGTAATACTGTATCAATAATCAAAGTTAGCTTTTTATGAAGCACATTATTGAAAATGAATCTACTGTAAGGTAGGCCTATTCATTGAAGCCAAACTTCAGATGGCACTAATTATAATTTATTAAAAGCTTTTTGATTCGGATCAGAGGCCATCAAACATTAACATTAACATTAACTAACATGTCTTGCCACGGTGGGTGAGTGGTTATAGTGTCGGGCTACCAACCCCAAGAGTGCTGGTTCGCTCCTGGCCATGGTAAGTGATTTTTGAAAGGCAACAAAAATCACGATACTCATGTCATAAGTTGTTGGCATGTTAAAGAACCCATTTGAATTCAGTAGGCCGTGTCCATAATGGCAAAATTAATCTCGGGATTTTCCGCCAACACAAAGTTCCTCATTTATCAACTAGAAAGCGGTAGCCTATAGCGTCGTGGAGCTTAGATATCTAACCTCCTTGACTTTCATAGTACTCCAAGGAGCATTAAATTCAACACGCAAGCTGCCCTCTGGGTGTCAATCAACAAAGCTTGCACTCGGCACCGAGGCCATACGATATTATTATTATTATTATTATTATTATTATTACGAACATGTCTGAAATCCAGGAATCCTATTTGGGGTGATGACATTATTAAGCAGCCAGGGCCTTACAACTTCAACCAAATCTGTAAGGAAAGGTGGAGAGATTTTTCTTCACCTCACCAAATCCACTTAGATGATCCTTCGCAGCATATCCCAGGAAGTGACACCAAGAGCTACGTGGTGCCCACTAAATCGTACTTGAACTGGTCATGGAAGGTGCAAAGCAATGCTACACAAATGAGGGTGACTAGAATCACCAGCTTGTAACTGCGGGACTCAAGAACAGTCGATGAACCACATCATTCGGGAGTGCCCCCAGCGTTGCTTTGCAGGCGAATGGGAAGAGTTAATGAAAGCATCAGCTCCAGCGCTTACCTGGTTGAAGAGCCTTGATGTTAATTTTTGATTGTAATGTACATATTTGTATAATATGTAGGCCTACATCATTTGTACCATACGAAAATCAAATAATAATTAATAGGCCTACATGTCTTGTTGTACTATCTTTGCTTTACTTACTCTGTGACAGTAAGCTGTAATGAGGATAGTGTCAGGAAAGTGTCGTATCGTTATTATCACGCAATATTTCGTGCCAAACTAACGGGAATTCTGGAGAAATTGGAGGCTGAGCTCCGCAAGTCGTATACGGATATGAGGCCACCAACTACTGACCCCTGTTCTAAACTAAAGCCATTTCGTTAATTGCAACATTATTCTTAGAGTTGTATGCACATCAAAGGGGAATTATCGCTCGTCCTGGTATAGGCTACACATGGCTACCTCCGGAATGCTACAATAAAACTAGTTGGCGTGCTGTACGTCACCTCTTTCAAAGGGATTCGATAACATCGACCATGAACCTTATAAGTTAAAGGATGCTTCAATCTTCTGAAAATACCAATCGATGCCAGAGTTTAGGAATGTATATAGGCTAATTACAGTATATAGTATCAACTCAGCAGCGTAGCCGAATGCATTGAATCACACTTCATGGTTGCAATGATGAGCTCTAAGTTTGGGGATTTGAGACATGAATTCCTGAATTGACAACCGCTATCCTGAGTAGGATTTTCAGCCGACATTTCCGTACTCAATCCAGGAAAATACCGAAATCGTACCTAACTTTGAATCCCGAAGACCCACTTCAATCTTGAACCTTAAGAATTAAAGTTAAACATACTGTACTTCAACTACAGTCACCACAATAACACTTGTTAACAGTGTTTACGATGCCATGAATATTAGCTAATGGCACATATGTGTCAGGATATTAATCTAAACGAACTTTGTGTGAAGCATCTTCTGGCAAGTCATAATTCCATACTGACAAGTGAGTGTGACACGCGAGTACTTCGTAGAACGGTATGTTGAATAGGCCTATAACACAGAACTAGCTGGTGGGTGCTGTACCCTAGTCTAGTTATTTAGTTAGTTAGTTATTGTTGATTTAAGGGGCGGAACTACGACGTCATCTTCCCCTATGCAATCTAGTCGTTTCACAAAATGAAGATTAATTGGGTATAGAGGGTCACACTTTGGCATTATCCAATCACATTAATGTTATTTTAGAATCAAACTGCTTCCTAGGTGAGTGATTAATTATGGCATACAATGAGTGTTAGAGACGCTGTAGATAACCTCGCAGCCAAGGTGCGCGATTCATAGAGCACGACTACGCCGCGAAGGAACGTTTTAGTGTAGAGATAGGTCTACAAGGATTAGCTCAGTGCAGTGATGCATGGAAAGCTGTAGTAAATCAGTCTAAAGACTGAAGACACACACCATTATGCATAACTGCATCAAGGATCCGTTTAGTAACCATCCTTCCTACTACCGGGGCCCATTTTGCACACCCCTCATAACCTCGAAGTTGAACCCTATCACCATTTGGCTATTAGTCGCTCCTTTTGTTCAACAGACGAGCTGTGTAGCGCGATGCGTGTCGAGATGGATGTCCATAAAACAACAAGAAAGACTTAGCGTTCTTTATCTCAGTATAATAAAGTTCATAATCTTGATTTAGATATTTTCAGTTTGCAGTTTGCAGCGTCCTGTGATAAACTGCAAGATGTCTTGAAATATGTTGGACTGTATTTAAATTCAGCCCATTATTTTCTTCTCATACCTAACTCTTCTTTTCTTCTTAATTTTCACGTCTATTTCTATTTATATGTTAATGTAGGCATTATCTTATTCTAGTAGGCCTAGTGAGCATTGTAATTGGGGATTCCTATAATGTTCACAACAACATAAATACTTAGTATAAAACGAAGTCCCCGATTCTTAGATGTAACGGGTAATATCGAGAACTACTGGATGGATTTTGATGCGGTTTTCACCATTCTGTAAAGGATTTCTCGAGGAAGGTTTCGGTAGAAAAACATTAATTTATGACCAATTGAAGCCGAGCAATAACGATTTAAGCAAATCGAGTCGAAGAAAATCTGTCATCCGTGCGCTTTTTAAGCTTACACTGTGCAAATCGTTAAAAATATCTAGGCTATAAGTTAGCTTATGCTATGAGTGTAAGAATTGTTCAGCATGAAAAGTTCTACAAAAGAAGTCCGTGGCAGCATACCTCTATCTTGAATAGGCCTACGTCACTCACGTTTTCATTTCTTCCAACAATCTCCATTCAGTGGAAATTTAAATTACTACGGTACCTTCGGAGCAAGTTTATGAGCTATCGAGCGAGCCTATCACCCAAGCTCTGGCTGGCATCAAACTGTCGAATCGTGTCGAGTTAAGACTTCAGAGAAGAGTAGGCTATAAATGTGTTTGGAGTTGCGCTGTTCACCTCCGCTTTTCTGAATTGCGTCTTGGACCTGCCGTCCGTGCTCCTTTTGAGCTTACGCGGGGTAAGCTGTTAACGATATTGGGCGAAGTAAATAAATAAATTCCTCACATCCCACACTGCTCTTCATTTCCAATAGTTTCCTTATGATTGGCCACGCCTCCCACCCGTATGAGGATGCGACGTCCAATAGAACAATTAACGTTAGGTTTATTTTCCTGCGTATAAATCGAAAAAAAAAAAAAGAGTTTTGAACTCATTGTAGCCTATTGTAGAAATATATTACCCCTACAGTAGTCTATGTTTAAGATTCATTTTTATTTAAGGTCATATCCTGAAGAATAGGCTACATACTGTAGTCCACCGCGGTCGGAGTGGCTGTCAGTCTTGGCTGTCTGCGAAGGCCCGGGTTCGATTCCCGTCTCTGCCAAGAAATTTAATTCTGGCCTGAGGGCTGGGACACTCTACCTCTTGAGGCAAAGCTGAGGAGAGGTTGGTTCTATTCCACTCTCAGTCATCCTGGAAGTGATATTCCATGGTTCACAGGCGAATGCCGGGATGGTTCCTATTTTAAGGCCACGGCCTCCACCTTCCCAATTCTCATCTGAATTACAAAATCATACACTAATACAGCGATCACAATAACACACGTTATCAGATAGATTTCACACACTCACACCCACACACCAAAGTACACGGGGCTACATTACCACGATGTCACAAAGCCCCTCAATGAATCAACAACAATTGGAAAATGAACCTAACGTGAATTGTTCTGTTGGACGTCACATCCACACACTGCTGGGAGACGTGACCAATCATAAAGAAAATATTCAAAAAGAGAGCATTGTCTGATAGCCTATTGATGGGAGCCAGAGAGAAGTGTTACGCGAGGAATGTGGCCAAAACGCGCCTCTCACTCCACCCCGTTGATTCCGCCCACAAGCTTCTGTATATAGCCTAACTGCGTTCCTGAAAACGTTCCCCATCGCAGTCTCACGCTGACATATGAGAGAGAGAGAGAGAGAAAAAAACGACCCTTACAGTAGTCGCATATGATGTGTAACATGTGACATGTTATCCCTTGTTAACAGTGAACTCTGTTGGTCATTGAAATAACTACTTGTAAAACTGCAGTGCCATATCCTGACCGGTTTTCAGCAAATATGATATAATGAATATTTTCACACCAAACAACGACAACTTGAAGATGATTTATTGTAGGAAGAATATCTTTAATGGGGCCTCCAAACCTTGAAGTAATTTTGTATGCGATATAAATTCCACATAGCCACATGGCCGACAGTACCTCGAGTGCTTACATTAAATAAGAATACAGCAAAAGTATGAAGATTTAATAAATCATATTTGTTTTCAGCAAATATGATATAATGAATATTTTCACACCAAAGAACGACAATTTGAAGATGATTTATTGTAGGAATATCTTTAACGGGGCATCCAAACCTTGAGGTAAACCATATGCGATAAACATTCCACATAGCCACATGGCCGACAGAACGTCGTGGTATCAATCTCTGCCACCGCGCGCGCTCATTGTTTCCGTCCCATCCATTTCCGTTTCATTGTTTCCGTGCCATGCATTTCCGTTTCATTTTTCAAAATCACCCCCACAAAAAATATACAGACACCGAGTGGAAAGATGTTACACATCAAAAGAAAAATAATGTAGCCTATTCATCACTCGGCCAGATGGAGATCATCAGGTGACAGATGTACGAAATCATCCTGCCTCAAGCTCACTTTCTTTATCTTTTATCTTACTGCGTTTGAAATTTAAGAAGTAGGCTACTGTATTTATGTAATAATATTAATATCTACAGCTCTTTCCATAATAGCTATAACAAGACATGCAATGCAGTTGAAATAGGCTTCAAAGTTTTAATAATAGATTAATAATAATAATAATAATAATAATAATAATAATAATAATAATAATTGGATACGTCACGAATTATGTCGAATACTTTTACTAAAGACCATAGCTAATGACAGGCAAGGGAGAGATAGCTGCTTCCCCGTCAAACCTCCCGTCTCGCTAGTCAACTCTTCAGCTCACATCAATACGAGGCATTGCGCGTTAAGAGACAAAATAAATCCGTGATAGTAACTAAGGGCTAACTAGCAGATCCTTACATACAAAATATCATACAAAAGGATCGTCTAGACTTATTTGTGAATTTATTAGCATGATATATTTTTCAAGGAGGAACATTCAGCTCAAGGAGCCAAAAAATATCGATTTTGAATTTACAACTCTGCCTGTCATAAAACGTGTACAACAATCGAATCGGTCATTGCAAAAAGGTCACGAGTCAACGTTTTTATGAAAAGGAGTTATACATTGGAACTGAATGGGGAGGGATAACCGGATTAGTTTATGCAAGAAGTTCGGGTGCAAACAATTATTCGTTTATATCTCAATAATCATAGATATTTAAATGAGAACGGATAAGCAGATGGTTAAAACTGTGCGATATATTTTCCTTCCCCTGAAAAATTTTGCTTTTGTGACTCATGCATGACCTTTTTGAAATGGCCGATTCAATTAGGCTATATACCACTTTCGAGGAAACAAACAAATGTTGCTATTCCAAGTTAAGTTCTTCTTCTACTTCTTCTTCTACCTTAGCCATTACGGACGTTTGCTACCACCATGGCTAACACCTTCTTATCCTGTGCAATCCTGAAGAGTTCCGTGGAAGACACCCCAAACCACGTGCTTAAATTATTCATTCAAGTTATTCGTCTCCTTCCCGGTCCACGCTGACCTTCAATTTTACCCTGAAGTGTAACTTGGAGCAAACGGTATTTTGGATTCCTCATCATGTGTCCCAAGTATTTCAATTTCCTCTTCTTAATTGCGTTTAACAGCTCAGGTTGGCTGCTCACACGCTGAAGAACCTCGGCATTACTCACATGTTCTGTCCACGAGATTTTAAGAATCTGCCAGTATATCCCCTTCAAAAACTCGAATATTCTTTTCTGTAGCTACGGTCAAGGTCCAAGCTTCAACACCATAAAGAAGGGTGGAGACAACATAACACTTCACAATTCTTTTCTTAAGCGTCATACTGAGATCGCGACAGCATAGTAGCCTAGTTGTTTCATTGTCATAAAGATGGATCTAGCCTTCTCTATTCGGCATCTTATTTCAACCGAAAGATCCCAATTCTCATTAATATTCTGTCCTAAATAAACCAAACTCTTGACTCGCTCAATCTGATGTCCGTTGACTAAAAGGACTTGTGACAATGCTGGTCTTCGCGATATTATCATATATTTTGTCGTTGTTGTCTACATTTTAAAATTCCAAATCGTAACTATTTGATCCATTTTTCAAAAATTTGGGCCTGGCTTTGTGCTGATCTTCACCGTTTTCCTAATATTTCCCATATTTATATGAATATTTGAACTTTTATTTTTGTAGAGTGGATGTTAAACCTTCAGCTACAAAACGAATCTCACTCAAACATCTGTGGATTTAATTAGTCTTTCTATGAAACGTTAAAACTATTTGTTGAGTTTGCTAAAAAAAGGAATGAAAATATTAATTAATTAATTAATTAATTAATTAATTAATAATTTGGAAATGAGGGAGATTCAATTTGTAGCTGAATGTTTAACACCCACTTTGAAAAAAGAAAAGTTTACAAATTCCAATACACATGAGAGATATTAGGGGAACGATAAAGATCAGCAGAAAGCATGAACCAAATTTTGAAAAAGGATAAAATTAGTTACGATTTGAATTTTGAAAATTCAAAACTGTGTTTCTATTGAATAGCAAGATGTGTGTGTTTCCTTGGAAATGAATATAATTGTTGTACAAGATTTATGACAGGCACTGTTATAGGCTAATATTACAACCATTATTGTTTTGTCTTGAGCGTGGCGCTTTATGGAAGTGAAACGTGGACTGTAGGAGCGGCAGAAAAGAGGAGAATTGAAGCGTTTGAAGTGTGGTGTTACAGGAGAATGATGAAGATCAGATGGTAGATAGGGTTAGGAATGGAGAGGTATTAAGACGAGTGGGAGACGAGAGATGTTTCTGGCGACTGGTAATGAAGAGAAGAGATAGGTTGGTAGGACACTTACAAGACACCCAGTAGGCCCTAATAGCAAACTTAGTTAGAGAAGGAAGGGTCGAGGATAAGAACAGTAGGGGTAGACCAAGGTTAGATTATGTTAAACAGATTGCCTCGAATGTAGGGTGTGGTAGATATGTAGAGATGAAACGATTAGGCCTAGCTCAGGACAGGGAAGCATGGAGGGCTGCATAAATCCAGACGAAAGACTGAAGACTCAAACAACAACAACAACAACAACAACAATTGTTTTGACTCCTTAAGCTGCATGTTCCCCCTTAAGAGCCATCGTATTATCTTACCACCATTAACTTAGGCCAATATGGCTAGGGCATGGGCTTCGGCATGGTAGTCTGATGATTGACGTGATAAAGAGCATAATACCAGGAAAACGACCTCTAGAAGAACATTTGTAAACGTTTGTTATTTTAATATTGTATATTAGCCTATATTTGTGAACACCCGTTCCAAATAAGGCCCACTAATTGTTCCAAATAAGGCCCATATATAAATGAAAAGATATAAAGAAATGTAGCCTACTTTAAGCGGAATATAGGGTACAGTATATTAATCTACAATCACAATCTTTGACATTTTATAAACCAGGCTTACGCATGTTAAATTTCAAAAGTATGAAGAAGGTTTATTAAAATTCCTAGAAATAGTAACGAAGAGCTTCGGACGCCCTCAGACCAGAATTATATTTCTTAGCAGAGCCAGGAATCGATCCCGGGCCTCCACGGTGACAGCCAAGAGTGCTCGACTGAAGCAAACATCGCGGAATCGTTCGCTTCAACGGTTGTAGCTTCTAGTCTAGCCGTTAAAGGCTAGTAGCTATTAGAAACACTAAGAATCACGAAAAATTTCGAATATTCTGCTAATAAAATCACAGATGGGCCTTATTTGGAACAGGGCCTTTTTTGGCTCTAGTATCCGATATAAAAATCGCACATTAAGGGACACTAGGACTGAGTTTTTAGGCAAAAAATGACAAAATAACTGTTTTTTTTTGTTTTTCCCCTGTGGATCATTTCAGTAAAACAGTTTATATGCACCGCCATTTTTAAAGGCTCAGAGACATTTTAAAATCTCCTCTGCGTAAAAAGAAGATGGATGGCAAATCATAGAAAGTAGGCTATACTTTTAAAACTAAAAATCCTAGAAGTCGTAGGTTAACTCTTACGAAATGTCTCTATGCTCTTTATCTGTACAACAAAACATTGTATTTTTCATTTTTTTTTCTAAAAAAAGTGTCATTGGGTGAGCCAAATTGCGATTTTATAAAAATGCTTTTAGTTCCAAACAACATTATTAGGGAATCAAAATGCTCCATGTGCATGAGATATTCACCAATTTTACTTAAAAATATCTGGATATTCAGAAACACATGTGTTCTGAGATAACATTGCAATATCTCCAGCCACTTTGTAAATTACAGACCAAAAAAAATAAGAAACTATGAACAATTATCAAAATGCATAAAACATGACGGCACATCAAAAAGAGTTAATCTGACAGCATACATGTATCTTTTTCCTGAAATGTGTCAATGTTATAATATTTAGAATAGTTTTATGTATATGTATTTTAAAATATCAAGCATTTTACACAATTGCTAATGCGTGTGGAGCATTTTGATCACACGGTATATTTTAATAATATAATTAGTAAAAAATCAATTACATTTCATCCAATTGTTTTCAAATTTGGTATGTGACTTAGTGTTACTATTCAAAGTATGCAGTTTAAATTTTAACTCATTCTGATAAAGCATTTGGAAGTTGAAAAATTCAGTCCTAGTGTCCCTTAACTAAGCCTAAATGAGCAGGAGCTTATGATGATCGCTTGACGATCAAAACATGTCATCCAATTAAGTACACCCCTCCTCATATTTGTACAAAAAGCATGTTATTTTGTGATAAATATCTTATGTAATATTTATTTCCGGCCAGGGAGTATGAATACAGTAAAACCTGCCTTAACCGGTCCCTTTATATACCGGAAACTTGGACAAACGGAAAACAAAATTCGGAACGGATGTATTTCCTATGTAAAATTACACTGTAAACCGGAATAGGCCTACTGCGTAACGCGGAAACGGAAAGAAATTCCGGAACTGGAGGCGTAAATAACCTGACTAAGGCGGATTAACTTATCCATAATATAAAGCTATGTAGCCTACTAAATTTTGAGCGTGACTGCACTAGGAAACATTAACTCTATTTTTTTTTCAAGAATGCGGCAGGCATGCTTCATTTCACAACATCTGAACCATTACTGCCTCCAACCCTCTTGTAATACACACATTTTCCTTCTGACAAATGACAGTAGAAGTAGGCTGTCTGTCTGTTAGGTAGTCAGCCCGAAGGCTGGTTGGATCCTCAAAAAGTACCGCCGTTACGTTATGTGAGTAGATACCCACAAAAACCCAAGGCAGCGCTATTTTGAGGCGTTCTACGACTAGAAAAAAACAGTGAACTTGACTGATTCTTAAAGGTGTTATTATACTGTGTAGGCTACTGTAATTCAGTGACAATGACTTCTAAGCATAAGACACTTACACTGGAGGAGAAAATTAAAGTTATTGGAGAACACGAGAATAACTAACATCCGACTAAAGAATTAATTGTGTTGTTTTAAGTGGGAAAAACTCCAATTATTTCATAGTAATCCTTTGCGATAATACAGTCTTTTGCTGTAGTGTATTTCGTCTTATTAAAACTCAAGCCTTTGTGAAACGTTAACTTTCGAAAACGTAAAATAAATCCGAAACGTTTGCTTTTCACTTTAGACAGGTATTACTGTAGCCTACTTGTTTCCCGCCTAATGTAATTGGGAGGAATTTGTGTTGACCGACTGGAAAGCATTCTTTAATAGAACTAGGCAACACTAAAAATGACTTTAATAGCTTACTTATAATGCTGTGATGATAGCCTCAGGTGTACGGTAGTGGATAAAATTCTTGGCTACCGGTCGTGAGTTTCCGGTTTCGATATACAGTTCCGCCAAGAATTTGAAAGCCTGCATGTTAATGTGGCAGGAGATTGATGATGACGATGATAATTGTTGTTTTAAGGGGCCTAACATCTAGGTTATCGGCCCCTAATGGTTTGGGTGATCGTGAAGATGAAAATGATATGTAAACTATAACTAAAACTAACTTATATAGACTACTACAAGAAGAAATGGAATAACAAAAGGAGAATAAGGCAAATAAAGGACAGGAAGAAAAGAAATGCCCTCAACCCTCGAAGAATGGGGATTGAGGGACTTGCAAGGAAGGAGAGCCATGAAAGGCAGGTAGGAAAGTGAAAGAGGAGAGGGTCCTCCCCAGAGGTAATGGATAAAAGGGGGAAAACCGGACCCATCTCAGGAATCCCTCGGGGTCACCAACTCCCGAACTCACCAACCGTGAGCCCTTGAGAGTGTAGCACTATCGAGGGTGCACCAAAAGTGGTGGGGCTACACACACCCTGCCTCCTTGAGGGCGTTGAGCAGAAGGCAGGAGATAGCATGAAAAGAAAAAGAAGGCTGACCCCTCGAAGAATGAGGGTATCAGGAAAGATGAGACAAGGGCCATTTAAGCCGGGAAAGACTCCCTAGGCCTAGGATACCCTAATACCGTCGGGGTCGGAAAAAACAAGAGTTGACCAAGGGAGGTCGATAGGAAAGATGACAGAAAGGAGCCCGGCAGGAGAATGAGGGGAAAGGAACCGGACATTCATGCACGGTAAAAAATATGCATGCAATTATGCACTAAAAATGTAGAAAATATGCATTAAAAATTGAAAAATATGCACTTGACAATAAGCCAATCTTATTCACCCTTCTTTCCCTACTTTGCCGTATTGTGTGCCGTCGATTTTGAATGTTGTTCAAGTAGACATTTTTTTTTTCACATTTCACTTCCTTCGAGCATTGACAATAGACAACGCCATCAGTTGAATAATCACTATTACCTGACACCCGTAGCATGCTGAGCTTCTATGCCCAAGATAGCGGGTTCAAACCCGGCCGAAGCCGTCGGATTTTGTAAGAGCCTTAAAAATCCCTCAGTATGCCTTCCTTCAGAGGGGGAAGTAAAGCCGGTGGTCCCTTGTCATAGATTTATGGCATGTTAAAGAATCTGCCACTAATTACACCTGTGTGAAGCTAAATTGTAGACTATAGGTTAAGAATGTAAACAACACTCTGAGGTTCCTACGTTCGTTGCCAAGAGCCAACTGCGGTGGCGTCTAGTAGCTAAGTTCTGAACTAGGCCTAGTAGTCGTTGACGGTGGCGTTTGGCGGCAAAAGTAGGAACTATTTGATAAATTCAAAGTTGCAGTCCTTCCTTGATTTAAAAAACAGATTCACACACTAATACAGCCATCACAATTAACGCCGGTTATCAGACAGATTCTACACACACTCAAAGTACACGGGGCAACATGATCGCGTTGTCGCAGCCTCTAAACTGAGGAACCAACCAACCAACCAATACCTGACACCCACTGATTTAATAAATAGACTAAGTTACTTTCTGCTGCTCTTCTCTTTAGGCATTAATAGTAAACGATAGGCTATGCAGACTTAGTTAGTTATGTATTGTTGTTTTATTGGGCGGATCTATGAGGTCATTTGCCCACTATGCAGACTAAAGTAACACATTAACTGAAGAAACTCATCACAAAACTAACCCTGGATTACTGGCTGCCAAGATGGTGAAAGGAATGGCCCACCCTATTCCCTTCTTGAAGTAGTCAGGCAGCATGCTTGCGTAAAATGCTGTAATCTCGTTATCTATTGCTCAGAAAGTTGCATATAAGGGATGTCCAACACGCAGGTGAAACCAATTTTGTTCAAGATGTTTTAAATTATAGCCTCCTTAATTTCAAATGTATATGCTAAAATATGCTGTTATGCTCAGAATATGCAATACATCCAATAAACCCACTTTTGCATATGCGCATATGCATTTTCAAAAAATCTCGTCCCTACTTATTAGTGATACCTAGTCATAGCCGAGGACTCGAGTCGCCTATGTTGTGGTCATGGCCCTATGACGTCTAGTCTAATGAAACCCTTGGCACCCCTTTGTGGAATCCAGTTGAAGACTGCCGGGAACCACTTTGTGCATCCCTCATAACCTGGCGATTGAATCCTGTCTCCATTTAGCTAATGGTCGGTCCCCTTGTTCAGCAGACTAGCTGAGTAGCCTGATTGTATGTGCCGTGATGGATATCTGAAACAAGCAAGACGTACATGATAATCTGATCTCTTATCGGTCAACATTAATGTTATTCTATGTAAGCAGACGAAAAGACTATTCATGCACAAATCCGTGTTCCTTTTTGCCTTGTCCGTTCTTGCTAGCCAGGTAAAGCCGATGCTGGAAGAAACCCGGCATGCACCGCGGCTCCAAGTACCGTAAAACTTTTAACGCCAGGAGATCCAATGAACGGCCGCTCCATAACATGTTTGCCTTCACTCTGCCCTCCCCACTTCTCCCCGAGCCGTTAGCTCGCACACAAGAAGACAGAGATAGAAAAAGAATTCGAAACTCAGTGGGCGTGGCCACGCGCTCTACGATCTATAACAGTAATATGTGTGTTTTGGACTCGCTATTGGTCTGTTTCGGGTCACGTGATGCAACACTCTCCATCATGGAAGTCCTTTAGCTTGTTCTCAGATGAAGGAATGCCTGGAGACTATTGAGGTCGGTTATGGATGTAAGAATTACTTGAAATATGTGTGGTATCTGGTTAAGAATGAAAACAATAGACACGAAGAAGTACACAAAGCTTGGGAATGTCATGTGGATTCATCAAAATCACCGTAACAAGCTTTTGACATGTCTTTCTCAAACAGCTCGCGTTACATCAGAGTTCGCTACCCGAGACTACTTTTAACTGACCTACTTCCACAACAGTGCAGAGCAGCAAGTTACAACTAAATGGTTCGATTCTGGACCACGGCAATTTCCGGTGTCAGGCTGTAGTGTGCTTTCTCTCCATCCTAACGCCCGAACCTAATAATATTACTGACGCCTGAATCCAGGATAAAACTGGGATGACTCTTATGTCAAACCCTGGGTGACCTATCAAATCCAAATCATTATTCATTTTTGATGAGCCTGAAACGTCAAGTCGGAAGTAATGATGGCTTTACTATAACTAATTAACTAAGTCTGATTTTATAATAGTGTTGCCTTTCATCGCCCAGTCTAGTCTGCAAACCTCTGTTTGCGAAGAAGTCGCCTCCATGATCCCCTATTGGCAGTTAGCACCACGGTCTCCTCTGCTTCTATACCTCTAAATTTGAAATCGTTCAAAACTGAACCTAACCATCGCCTCCTAGATCTACCTCTGCTTCTCTTAAACTGTACAGCTGATGTATGTATGTCCATGAATTTAGTCATTTTGATTGTTTTTTTTCCCGTAGGCTAATGAGTTTTATATCTAGTACACATTTCCACTTTTCCATAGAAGTTATATTTTCTTCTCTCAGGTAGGCTACATGTTTCGGTAGCCTACGCGTACCTTCTTCAGCCTTTTATTTATAGACCTACCATTACATAACAAATACTAGTCTATTATTATCAATATCAGCCTTCTTACATTAAAAACGATAAAGCAATTCTCTTTTAAATGATATTAAAAAGTATTTTTCATTTGTAACCAAATCTACAGCATTAGATTTAAAATTCGTAAAATTGATGGTAGCTTGAGCTAAAGCTACCAAGCTCAAGCTACCAACCATTTTAAGAATTTTAAGTCCAATAGATTTGGTTAGAAATGAAAAAATATTTCTTAATATCATTTAAAAGAAAATTGTTTTATCGTAAGAAGGCTGATATTGATAAAAAAAAGAACAGTAGTTTATTTGTTAAGTAATGGTATATATAACAGGCTGAAGAACGCACGCTTGCCGAAACATGCAGCCTACATGTGAGGAGAAAATATAACTTGTGTTGAAGAGTGGATGTGTATAGGCTACTAGCTGTACAGTTGAACTCATTAATCTTTTAGGTAATCTCTCATCCTCCATTCTCAACACATGGCATGTCGGCACATACGATCAGCTTCATATAACGTGTTCATTTCTAACTTAGCCTTTATCTCTTCATTACGCGTAGGCTATGTTTATTCTCCTTCCATTTCAAGCACGTCTGTTTGTCCCAGCAATCATTGATGCTACCCTTACAACAGTTACCTTCAGTGTAACTTAGCCTATGTATCAGATGGGCCTATCCTGAATCTACCCAGATCTCACTTCCCTAAGATATGACTTTGATACTTTAAGTACTGCAGCCCTCTATTACTGCCTAAGTTCCTTAACCTAGAGATTTTCAATCCCAACCGCTCCCTTTCAATGTCCTACAATTCTTTTAACATCTACTCTTTTAAATTTCTTATCAATGATTTCCCCGTATTACTGTCTAAGTTCTTTAACCTAGAGATTTTCAACCCCAAACCATCTGCAAACAGACCTCACTTTCTGTACTTTGGGTTTAACTATGCTCATTTCACAGCAGATCAGTTTATGGTCTGTTTCTACTTCTTCTTTTCTTCTTTCGTTTCACCCTCTTTGGGGTACGTTGAATCAATCATTTCCATGTACGCTGTTCTTTCCGTAGAGCCCAGTAATTCTTCAGTCTTTCCGATCTTCTTTTCCTCTCTTCTTCCGAGATAATGGGTTTGGATTTTAGTGTAGCTCTGTCTTGGAACCTTATATGTTCGTCTTTAGTAGACTAATTAATTTGGCTGTTCGATCGAGTAATGGCGTTTCTCTCATTTTCAATTCCACTAGGTGTTTTTCAATTTCTTTAAACAAGTTGGGTTTTGTTTTACGATTACGGAAAAAGTCAAAGATTTGTTTCGCTAATCTATTAGAATCCATTCTCAGAAGATGACCGTAAAAATGTATCCTCCTTTTTCGCATGCTATTTGAGAGTTTTTCAATTTTCTGGTAGAGAGTTTAATTCCTAATGTATATAATCTTGTTATCCTGACATTTTGGTCCTATAATTTTCCTTAACATTTTCCTTCCCTTCAGCTCGAGTTTTTCCATTTGGCCCTTAAAATATACAGTTAGTGTTTCTGCTTCTGACTTAATCACTGTCTTGTTTAATAAAAATAAATAAAAAATAAGAATAAAAAAGCCTTGAAAATCCAACAAATCTGTGTCAATTTCCGGCATTAAAAGTCAGTAAAGTTAAAGTCAGTTTTTACATGGTTCCTCTATTCTTCCATATGAATCTTTGAATCCTTATCCTTAAAGAATGTGTTGGCAACAGATAACCCCAAGCTAGCACAGAAATCCAGTAAACATTTCCCAAATAGTGTTCACTTCCATATAGCCTACACACCCCTCTTGCACATTACCTTCTCATACTCACAGTCCCATTATCTATCCCAGCATTAAAATCCCCCATCTGCACTACCCTATCTTCATTGTTTACTTTCACAACCACTTACCGGGTGAGTTAGCAGCGGTCGTTACGGCGTGTCTGCAGGCAGTCACTCACATCCGGGAGGCGAGGAGGTTCGAATCCCCCCGCCGGCAACCTTGAAGATGGTCTTCTGAGGTTTCCCATCTTCCTTCCAAGGCAAATGCCGTGGTTGGTCCCTAACTATAGGCCACAGCCGCTACCTTCCAACTCCTCGTCGTTACATGCACACTTTCCTCCCCAGACAACACTCCACACGCGACGGTACATGTAGCTCACCCCAGGGGTGTCCGCATAGAAGCAGCTACAAACTGGCATGCCGAACATGTCCTCGGACACTCCCGGCACTAAAAGCCATACGCTAAAAAAACTAAAAAACAAGATGTTCAGCAAAGAACATATAGCCTACTTTCTCCTAAATGTATGGGTATCTTTATGACTCTTTGTCCTCATCCCTAAAACAATCACCCCAACCACAATGTATTGTTTGTTTTCTTTTATATTGATAATAAGCCAGTAAGTGTCAAGATCAATATTATATACTTTATGATGATTGAATAACAAAACTACTAACTTATTGTAATGCATTCACGTCCGTTAATCTCTATATTAAGCCAGCCTGCAAAATTAAGAATCTTCCGCCCCAATCATCTTCTGGCAGCTAAACTGAAAAGTCGTAACAACCTTCTGGGAAGACTAGCTGGAACATCATGGGGTGCAGATGCAAATTCACTGCGAACAACTGCTTTAGCACTAGTATATTCTTCAGCTGAATACTGTTCTGCTGTATGGCTGAATAGTTCCCATACTCGTCTGGTCGACGTCCAGCTACACCACACAATGAGAATCATATCTGGCACCCTGCACCCTACTCCTGTACAGTGGTTACCCGTACTGAGCCACATTCAACCTCCTCACATCAGACGACAAAATGCTCTTGTCAGATTATGGACTAAGGTGATGATGAACAGCTCTCTTCCCATCCACCAGGATGCAGATGAAAACGACGTAGCAAGACTGAAATCCCGGAAACCTGCCTGGAAGACGGCCAGGAATCTAGCTGACATACCATTTAGACCTGACGAAGCATGGAAGCAAGAATGGGCCAGATTACACCCACATGGTCTAATCAACATCGATGACCCAACAGCAAAACCTCCTGGGTTCAACCTCCCGCGCACCATCTGGACCAGACTAAACAGGATACGCTGCGGCGTTGGAAGAACTGCTTCTGCACTACACCAATGGGGGTGGTTGGAGTCTCCTTCCTGCAACTGTGGTGCTGAAATGCAAACCATCAGCCACATCGTGAAAGAATGTCCTCTGCGGGCATTCACTGGGCCTGTGGAGGAGCTACATCAAGTAACCCCTACGGCACTCACTTGGTTGGAAGGACTAGACATCAGCTTGTGATGAAATATCAGAATCTGCAGCAGTGTGTGTGTGTGTGTGTGTGTGTGTGTGTGTGTGTCTGTATGCGTGCATCCCAGTTATTATGTCTGTAATACTTTACATCCATGTATATAAATATGTATATATTAATTTTTATTTTGTAATAGCAATTATATGTAATACATTTCAACGATTGTCAAATGAAGCATCATACGCTAAATAAATAAATCTTCCGCCCCAATCACAGTAGGTGGTGCTGCGACCTATCAGTGAATTAATCTTTATCTTGTACGCCTATGCACTGCCATCGTAATGTACTACGATGGCAGTGTTCTATGGGTGTTGAATGAGTAGGCAGTTTAAAGTAGCCAAGAGGGAGGCGATCCAGCTGGCAGTGTTTAAAGGTATTCGGAGCGCGATCGTGGCTAATAGTTGAACTACCAGTATTACAAAATTGCCATACTTCAGGAGGCCAGCTCAGGCATTTACACAGCGTTATGTTTGGAACAATATTACCCACATAACCCACAAGAGGACAGCACCGTATGAGGCATTAAGAAGGCTGTGGTTAATGACAACGTGTATCTAGTTCTTCTATTCTCCTTTTTCTAATGTCTTCTGTTTATGTGCGATGCTGGGACTGTGATTTTATTAATATACGAGTGTATACTTTATCCTCTCCTTTGAGCTAAATGACATTTTATTCAGTATCTGTGGAAAAAGCTCGTGCACATCATTTGTAAAAGAATTCAAGAAAAAAAAAAACCTAACTGTAGCAGTATTCGATCCCCAGTCAACTGCGTGTCAGACTAACATGCTAGCCCAGAGCTAACCGTATCCATAACGTCAGGTGTTCTTAACTGACATATTAGATACAAACTGTTGGCAAATAATGACTTAAAATAAACGATTTCTTCACTGCAGTACATCTTCATTAAAGGTCATTTCATACAAAGTTTATATTATTGTATCAGTACGGTATATCACATACAACATACTAAAACTACTGAAATATAAGACAGGCACATGAGGACAGCTGCCATCTTGTCGTGTGACACAAACGGCTCAGCTCTTTTAAGCCACTCATACTGTATAATATTATAATATTAAATTATAATAAATAACGGATCACGACCTTCAGGATAGCTTAAACCCCCCGAGGCTCGATAATCGGAATTGGTGGGTCTTAAGCTATTTATTAAAATGGTTGCATAATTCACACGGCCGCCATCCTGAAATGGCATGGCCGATGACCTTGAATTTTGGGTGAAAGACGCGTCCTATATAAAGGTATGTTGTCACCAAATTTGGTAGAGATCGGATGATTAGTTTAGCCGTAATTTGATTTTACGTTTTGAACATTTGAGTGGCCGCCATTCTGTTTTGGTAAAGATGGCGGCGATATAAAGTATGACACTGAGGTGTCCTTTACTAGTGCTACCTCTGTACCAAATTTCGTTCAATTCGGTTTCACCGTGTTCGAATTGATAGGGGGGGACAGACATTCAGAGTACAAACACTCACACACACACACACACACACACACACACAGACTCACACACACACATACACACACAGACAGACACACTTTTTTCGCCCTGTGTTGATCTCATAAGTCTACTTTCATTTTTTGCAAAAATCGAAAGTAGGCTAAAAACCAACAAGCACTTCACTCAGTGCCTCATCAAATCATGCTGGTTTGTCCCTTCACGTGGAGCGTACATTGAATTAATCGTAACCTGAGTTCCTGAGGTTTCCAAATCTATCCGAATTAATCGTTATTTTGGCATCTGCAAGAAATATTGTTGCGTTCTAAAGTTATCTGGACATATAACCCTACTCCTACCTTTGTTCAGCCTCGATTTCCACCTGGTATGTACACAATGTAATGTCCTTCTTCCTCCTATCTATCTCCCTTTACCTAAACTTCACTAATCCCTAGAATATAAATCCCATCGTACTTGCTGACTCAGCTAGCTCTAATTTTCTCCTTCCATAATTTCGATTGGTTGGTTGGTTGGTTCCTCAGTTTAGTGGCTGCAACAACGCGGTCATGTAGCCCCGTATACTTTGGGTGTGTGTAGAATCTGTCTGATAACCGGTGTTAATTGTGATGGCTGTATTAGTATGTGTATCTGTTTTAATTCAAGTAAGGACTGCAGGCAATTAATTTTTTTCAAGTAGTTCCTACTTTTGCCGCCAAATGCCACCTTCAACGACCAATTAGTTCAGAAATGAGTTACCAGATGCCACCGCAGTCGGCTCTTGACGACGAACGTAGGAACCTAAGAACGTTAGTCAAATGTTTAACCTAACTTATATTAATTTAGCTACACACAGGTGTAATTAGTGGAAGGCTCTTTAACATGCCATAAATCTATGACATGGGACATCCGGCTTTAATTCCCCTCCGAAGGAAGGCATAGCCTACTGAGGGATTTTTAACATTCTTAAAATTTCCGACGACTTCGGCCGGATTTGAACCCGCGATCTTGGGCATAGAAGCTCAGAATGCTACCAACTAAGCCACCGAAGCCGCCTTTCCTTAATTTCCCACAATATTACAGGGGTGTGCAAATTATTAGACTTGATGGTAGGTTTCCAACATTTACTTTGTTCTTTTTACAACTTAATGCAGCAGAAATGTTTTGCAAGGCGCAGGAATTATTTCAAATGTTTAACAATTTAGTCTTAGTAACATTTTTTAAAATAATCTGACAGTAAACTAATTTGTTACAATTTTCACTTAAAAAGGAGCCTTGCTAATGAAAAATGCCACACGTTTTGTTTTAATTACCTTATTCTTGTTTTCGTGTGAATTTAGATCAGAGAAATTGGATGTCTTTTATTACTGATTGTCCACTCTTGAACTATTCAAAGATTCGTGCACAATTGATTGAAATAACCCAATTTAGGTGATACATTCCCAAATCAACGAAAGAAAATGAAAAACCCGGACCCAGCTCAGGTGTCCCTTAGAATCTCCAATTTCAAAAATGTCCAAGTTGCAATTCCCTATGGAAAACTTTGTAAGCCAACACGGGAGAACACATTACGAAGTAGGGTAAAACAAGTAGTTCCGTGAAGAACTATACAGCCTATTTTCATATATCCTGCTCATGTTAATTGTCTCTATCATCATACAAAATTTCAGTTTAATTGCTGTAACAGATTCTTAGATATTGAGAGCCGTCTTAATATTTCAAATGGTCGCTAGGATGGATTTTTATTTTTGTCCTATTACATTATGATTATTGTGTACGTGTGGTATTCGAACTTCAATCGCATGATTAGAACGCAAGAAGTAAATAAAAACGAGATTTTAAAAGTACGCACACCAGCCATCTTGTGATTATGCAAACAATTGAAATAAATTACATGCCAGTGGATCAACATTTGTATAAGCATATAACGTGCAACGTTTCACGGCACTCGGATAGTTAATTCGCGAGAAACATCCATTTAAATATTTATACTTCGCGTCGCCGCCATGTTGGATTTGTGCTCACCAGGTTACTGAAAGTCCTATAGGTGAACATATGTTCATAGTCTCTATGAACATTAAAAAATCAGTTTAGTTGCTGTAAAAGATCCATAGATATTGAGAAACGTCTAAACATTTCGGAAGCTCGCCATTTAGGATTGTTATATGTATAGGCCATAGAGTTATGTACCATTCAAGGACAATTATTGCCTAGCTTCATTATTCAAACTTTCACTTCGATCGCATGATTACGACACAAGAAATAAAAACTTAATTTGAAAATTTCGCACAGCCGCCATCTTGAGGTTATGTAAACAATTGAATTAAATTAGATGTCAGTGCATTACAATCTGCAAAATCATTTACTGTACCACATTTCACTGCGCTCAGAGAGTTAAATCACGAGAAAAGTCTATTAAAATATTCCAAATTCGCTTGGTCGCCATGTTCGTTTTGTACTTTACAGGTTTATGAAATATACATAAGTAAACTTGTATCAGTACCCTTTATCACCGTACAAAATTGCATGATGATATCTGTAATAGTTTCGGAGATATAGAATGTCAGTGAAATATTTCGCACAGCCGCCATTTTGAGGTTATGTAAGCAATTGAACTAAATTAGACTCCAGTGCATTAAAATGTGTATGAACATTTGCTGTACCAAGTTTCATTACGTTTGGATAGTTAAATCGCGAGAAATGTCTATTTAAAAGTCTCAACTTCGCTTGACCGCCATGTTGGTTTTGTTATCTCCAGGTTTTTGAAAGTCTCATAGCTGAACTTCTAGTAGTGCCCTTTATCACCGTACACAATTTCAGGGCGATATCGGTAATAGTTTCGGAGGTATTGAATGCTAGTGAAATATTTCGCACAGCCGCCATGTTGGATTGGTGAGACGTAACAAAATTTGAAGGGCACGGTCGAGGTCGCCGGGAATAGTGCTACGAACTTACTGAGTTTCATTGAAATCGCTCCAGCAGTTTAGATTTTATTAGGGGGGGACACACACACACCTCACACACACACACACACACACACACACACACACACACACACACACACACACACACACACACACGCACACACACACGGACAAAAGGTGATCTCATAAGCCTATTTTTTCAAAATTGAAAATAGGCTAAAAATAAGCTGATTCTTAATTGTGACTGGTTTAAATTATTTATTTGAGTCTAATAATTTGAACACCTCTGTAATTGAGTGGCTTCGGTGGCGTAGTTGGTAGCATGCTGAGCTTCTATGCCGAAGATCGTGGGTTCAAACCCGACTGAAGTCGTCGGATTTTTTAAGAACGTTAAAAATCCCTCAGTATGCCTTCCTTCGGAGGGGAAGTAAAGCCGGCGGTCCCATGTCATAGATTTATGGCATGTTAAAGAACCTTCCACTAATTACTCCTGTGTGAAGCTAAATTACATATGGGTTAAACATTTGACTAACATTCTTAGGTTCCTGCGTTCGTCGTCAGGAGCCGACTGTGGTGGTTTCTGGTAACTAAGTTCTGAACTAGTTGGTCGTTGGCGGTGGCGTTTGGCGGCAAAAGTAGGAACTACTTGGACAAATTGAATGTCAGCAATCCTTAGCCTACTTGAATTAGAACAGATATACACACTAATACTGTCGTCACAATTAACACCGGTTATCAGACAGATTCTACACACACCCAAAGTACACGGGGCTACATGACCGCGTTGTCTGAGCCCCTAAACTAAGGAACCATCCAACCTCTGTAATTGCACCCCATGTTCGATGGACTGTTCATTTCGAAGAGTTCCTGATATGTTAGTTGTATTTATTTAATTGTCTGTTGATGGTACACAACAGGGATTAGTGTGCACCCCAATAACACTGCACCTACACAGTAAAATACATTTCCAGGTATTTCTACAATATTAAGTAGTGATTTATTTATGGAATGGCTTTTAGTGCCGGGAGTGTCCGTGGACATGTTCGGCTCGCCAGCGGCTGTATCTGCTTCAAGCGAACACCCATGGGATGAGCTACAAGCTCCGTTCAATTTCAAGTAGTTCCAATTTTCGCTACCAAAGGGCACTGGGGAGTGGTGAACGTTGAAACTTAGATAGAGCTTTCCAACGAAATCTAACCTAGAAATTTAGCCCCACACAAGTTTAGTCTGTGGAAGGATCTTTTACAGGTCATAAATCTATGACATGGAACCGCCAACTTTACTTCCCCTCTGTAGGAAGGCATAACTTACTGAGGGATTTCAACGCTCTTATGGAATCCTCCGACTTCGGTCGGGTTTGAACCCGCGATCTTGGGAACAGCAGTTCAGAGGCTATCAACTACGCCACCAAAGTAGTAATACCTTAGGTCTATCACTAGGAAGTTTACACGCATGTTTAAATGCATCGTAGTAAAAATTATTGTCTCACACAAACGATGCCCTTCAAGACTCTTGCCACTGCTTTAGTCAAGTGATTCCTTTCAAGAGGATCTACATGGCAAGATCAAGACGTCGGGAATGAATCTTTCAAAACACGGTACAAAGCTTAGAAGTTAAATTAACACCGATAATTAATTATTTAATGCTGAAAAACATACAGTATCTTAGCAGACAATGTAGGAGTCCCCACTTAAACAACTAAAAGACCAAATTTCAAAAATCACTTCTGGCCTAAACGCAGTTTTTAAAAACAGCTTTAAACCGCTTGATTCGTTACTCGTTTTCTTTTTGATTAAAATCCTAGCCAAATTAACTGAATGAAAATCCACAGCCTGCTTCCAGTCGACCGACCGGGTCAGGGAATGGAATGAATGAAGCCCCCATCTAGGGCGAGGATATCAACTGTGCCGGCTGCCGAAGCCTGTCGCACTCCCCTGGGGCAATGATTAAATGCATGACAGATGAAATGAAATTATAGTAGAGAGTGTTGCTGGAATGAAATTGTGACAGGGAAAACCGGAGTACCCGGAGAAAACCCTGTCTGCCTCCGCTTTGTCCAGCACAAATCTCACATGGAGTGACCGGGATTTGAACCACGTACCCAGTGGTGAAAGCCTCCGTGGCTTAGGCGGCAGCACGCCAGCCTCTCACCGCTGGGTCCGTGGTTCAAATCCCGGTCACTCCATGTGAGATCTGTGCTGGACAGAACGGAGGCAGACAGGTTTTTCTCCGGGTACTCCGGTTTTCCCTGTCAAAATTTCATTCCAGCAACACTCTCCACTATCATTTCATTTCATCTGTCATTCATTTAATCATTGCCCCAGAGGAGTGCGTCAGGCCTCTGCAGCCGGCACAGTTCATATCCTCGCCGCTAGATGGGGGATTCATTCATTCCATTCCTGACCCGGTCGGAGACTGGAAGCAGGCTGTGGATTTTTTTTCACCCAGTGGTGAGAGGCCGGCGTGCTGCCGCCTAAGCCACGGAGGCTCATCGCCAAATTTACTAATTTACATAATTCTTTCTTTAATGTGTCCCTTCGTTCAATACCCTAAGGTGTGTTTTGATTTTTTGAAAAATCTTCACACTGGGAGTAGTTATAAGGGCTTAAGTGAAAATACACACTAGCGCTTCTAGTGGTAGAAAAGGCAAACTGATAATCTAATCGACTTGATTCAATATGCCTAAATGCACATTCGATGATTAAGAAAAAGATTGTAATTTTTAAGAATAATTGGGCTAAGGAATATATTCTCATACTTAATATTTTATTTACCTAAAATTCCTAGGTCATATTGAGAGAGGTTGATTGGTTGGTTGATTCCTCAGGGGCAACGACAACGCTGTCATGTATTTTGTCCTCCGACACTCGCGGCACTAAAAGCCATACGATAATTAAATAAATTAAATAAACACTGCACTCAATAGCGGCTAAAACCGGTCTTTTGATTAACATAGGAAAGACCGAGTTTGTTACTAACATCAAGGATGCCCCTAGATTGATGAGAGTCAGTGATAACATCTACAGTACATCAAGAGAGTCAAAAGTGTAAAATACCTTGGGGAATGGTTTTCAGAGGACCTCAGCGAAACAGTGGCTCTTGAACACAGGAGACTCAAACTAGATAAGGCTTACCATGCCTGTAGAAAACTATATGCTTCAAAAAATTGTCGATGAATGTCAAACTAAGACACTACAATGCAGTAGTCAGACCTTCAGTCCTCTATGCAGCAGAGTGCCTATGTCTAACTAAGAAGACCCCATTAAGAGCCCTCGAGGTACAAGAAGAAAGTTCCTGAGACGGATAGTAGGACCAAGAATTCTACCAGATGGAAGCCGATGGTATCAACCAAATCGTGAGCTATATAAACACCAAGAAAATCTCATAGATGCCATCAGAAGAAGGCGACTGGCTTTTTACGGACATCTATTCAGAATGGACTCAAACAGGTTATCCCAAAGGATCTTCAAGGCTGCTAACAAGGGCAAAGCTACTGGATTCTTGTGGAAGAAGCAAGTGGAGAAGGATCTTTCGGAACTCCATATAAATGAAAATGACATAGCCGACCGGAGTAACTATCATACAGCTCGTAAAATTAAATCCTTCGTAACATCCCTCACAGAAGTTACCCACAGACCAAAAGATGGGACTAGGAAATGGTCTGAGGAACGTAAGATTCAATTTAGCCGGAAAATGAAGGACTACTGGGCCATCAGAAAAGCTCGAGGTACCAACATGAAAGCAGCTGTCAAACCCACCACTAAGAACACCAATCGTGGCAAGCCTGACGATGACATCAAGAAACAGCTAAAACACAAGCACCGTGGTCCATAGATGGTCCTAACGAAATTTAAAAAAATAATAAATAAATAAATAAATAAATAAATAATGGGTGTGTGTAAAATCTGTCTGATAACAAGTGTTAATTGTTATGGTTGTATTTGTGTGTGGTTGGTTACTTAGTTTAGGGGCTGCGACAACGCGGTCATGTGGTCCCATGTACTTTGGATGTGTGTAAAATTCTGTCTGATAACCAGTGTAAATTGTGATGACTGTATTAGTGTGTGTTCCAACTTTCGCTACCAAATGCTACCGTCCACAACACCTAGCTATGAACTTGACTACTCCTAGATGCCATAGCAACTAGCACCTGGTGACGAACGTTGGAACTTAAGAGCATTAATCAAACATAACCTGCACATTTTGGTTCACTCAAGTGTAGTTAGTGGAACGTTCGTTTACATGCCATAAATCTATGACATGGGCCCACCGGCTTTACTTCCCCTTCGAAGGTAGATTACTGAGGGATTTTTAACGCTCTTAAAAATCCAACAACTTTGGCCGACTTTGAACCCGTGATCTTGGGCATCCAAGCTCAGCATTCTACCAACTAAACCACCGACGCCGCCTTTCCTAGAGATTAATGGTACGTAAATTACCATGTCTGTATCTCCTAAAGGTACATTGTACATTAATTCCTAACTCCATGTTCCCTAAAGCGGGGTCACAGGATGTGTCTAGGGGGATCGCGAGATACGGAGAAAAAGTAAAAAAAAGTTATTGCGGTGCTTTTTTAAATTAAAAGAAGCATACACTCACATTGCATTAAACTTTTACGTTTTGTATTCTTTAACTTGTTTGCAATTAACCAGTTTTTAGCCTACTTTTCACATTTTGCAAAAATGAGGAAAAAGTAGTCTTATGAGATCGGGCAAATGTGTGTCTGTCTGTCTGTCCTTATGTCTGTCTGTCTAGCTGTGTGTGTGTCCCCCCCCCCTATCAACTCCTAAACGGCTGCAGCAATCAAAACCAAATTTAGTATGAGTAAAGATGTGCACCGGAATAGCTCACGTCCATATTTGAGAATGATGTCAGTGCTACCAACTGCTGAAAAAACGCACTAGAAATTTGAGCTCCATGTTGGATATCCTGCAAGGTATGCATAGGAGCTATTCCAAAATTGGCACACATGTAGATAATACTATTTCAGTTTAATTTCCAGAAGGCCAACCATGACAGTGTTGCCAAAATAATTTTAAGCCTTCTGATAGGTCCAATGTTTAAATGCATATAACTTCTACACTATCAACTGGATTTCAACCAAATTTTGTATGTAATATCTGTACATAAACAGATATGACAGAGCGTATTCTTAGGAGCCACCAGGGCTGCCAACTGTTAATAATTGCTCTCTCTATTTTTTTTATCCAAATACCAATATATCAGAATGTGTGCAAGCCGACAGCTTTAAACTATGCACACGTATAGTACCTGACATGTTTGATTAATTTTGGAGTAACTTATATACGTCAGTTCTACCAACATGATTCTAAGCCTGCTGATAGGGCCAATTTTTAAATACATGTAACTTCTATACTATCAGTAGGATTCCATCCAAATTTCGCATGTGCTATGTGTAACATATCAGATATGACTATAAGTATTCTTCAGTACAATCAGGGCTGCCAACTGTTAATAAATGCTGTCTATATTTTTTACCCTAATATCAATATATCAGAAAGTATGCAAGCCAACAGCTCTATACTTTGCACACGTATAGCACCTGACATTCTAGATTAATTTGGAGTAATTAATACAAGGCAGTGCTGACAACATGATTCTATGCCTGCTGATATGTCCAATTTTAAAATACATGTAACTTCTATAGTAACAAATGGATTTCATCCAAAATTGGCACAACAAGATATCATAATATTTCAGATTATTTCTGACCAGCACACGCATGGTATTGTTGGCAACATGCTTTTACGCCTGCTGATAGATCCAGTGTCTAACTGCATGTAACGTCCATTGGACTTCAACCAAATTTTGTATTCTGTACCTTAAGAGATGGAACTATGAATATATTCAGTCACCAGGGCTGCCAACTGTAGTGCTCTATTAGGCTACATTATACCAGGTTTATTTTGAACTAATTAGATATTTCGATATTACCAACTTAATTTCGTCATTATTCTATATAGGTTCATATTCTGTAGAATAATCATTGGCATGAAAAGTAGGCTGTATAGTTCCTAACGGAACTTCTTGTTGACTTAATGTTTATTAATATTAGTTACAAGTGTTTTTTATGAATAAAACTTATCAATTATTATTGTATTTTTTAAATTATTATTTTAACGTTAAAACTTGGGGGGGGGGGGGGGTCGGAAAAATACTCATCCTAAAAAGGGGTTTGTAGTGTCTAAAAGGTTGAGAACCCTTGCCCTAAAGGAATAGTGTTAATAGAAGGTCTAGTCTATGGCAGTAAAGTGTTTTGCTTGCCCGAAGGGCTACCAACTGTGTGGTTTTTTTCCACACTAAATGTTGGATGTAATTTCACATAGGTGTGTTTCATTTCTTCGTTGACACCGTGTGGCCATCCCGGGAAAACTGCCACGCCGTAAGGCAAACAATAGCCTACATGTGTCATAACTCAAGATACATGTGCAGGTACGTAAGATTTATTACCATGCCCACGACACTTATTAAATAGACTATGAACATTACAGCACACATGGATGCTGCAGAACAAAAGAGGATAAGTTCCTTAAACTAATATTCTTGTAATTAATCATTACGAGGTGGTGGCAAAGCAAACGGCTAATCCATCTGTCCTCGCCAACCATACTGTTTCACTCAACTTCAGCAATACAATCCCAAGTCAAGCTATTCTTTTTAATTGTGCGAACCTTGAAATGATCTACGTAATGAGTGATTGAGTTAATAACTGTATCATTTAATCAGCTAATTATTCATTGTTCCAAATGAGGTAACTTGTCATTCATTATCTTGATTGATTTGCCACTGCCATGCATTTCTTTTAGTCCGTTCTCTATCATTGGCTCTGCAAAGGAAATTAGCAGAAACAAATCAGAAACCCCTATTGACATCAAATTGGTAGGTGGAAAGCTAAGGGAAGTAGGAGACTTCTGCTACTTAGGAAGCAAAATAACCAGTGATGGACGAAGCAAAGAGGATATACAAAGTAGGTTGTCTCAAGCAAGGAGAGTATTTCTACAGAATAGATATCTGTTGACATGAAATATAGGCTAGATTTAGGTAGGCCTATTGGAAAGTCATTTTTGAAGGACATTATCTGGATCGTGGTGCTCTATGGAAGTGAAACTTGGACTGTTGGCGCAGCAGAAAAGAGGAGAATAGAAGCGTTTGAAATGTGGTGTTACAGGAGAATTATGAAAATCAGATAGAGTAACAAATGAAGTAGTATTAAGACGAGTTGGCGAGGAGAGGGTTTTCTGATGACTGCTAATGAAGAGAAGAGAGGTTGGTAGGACACATACTAAGACACCCAGGAATAGCAAACTTAGTTAAGGAAGGGAGGGCTGAGCACAAGAACTGTAGGGATAGACCAAGGTTAGAATATGTTACACAGATTGCCTTGGATGCGAGGTGTGGTAGATATGTAGAGATGAAACGATTAGCTCAGGACAGGGAGACATGGCGAGCTTCTTCAAACCAGACAAAAGACTGAAGACTCAAACAACTACAACAAGGACACTAGGGAGAGGGCATGTATATGCCTAGTGAGACCTCACCTGGAATATGCTGCAGGTGTGTGGGCTTTATATTCTATAAGTCATACTTGATAAAGAGGCAGATGGCCTTGTAGTTTTGCCCATTAATACAACAATAACTAACCAACTATACTTGATAAATGAGGTCGAAGGGGTTCAAAGTAACGCCGCCAATTGTGTACAAGGAGACCACAGGTGTGTGTAAGTGGAATTATTCAAAATCTGGGTAGGGAAAATTTGGCTGATAGACGTTTTAGAGCAAGATGCATTTGGGAGGGGTTACGATTTTAGTTAGTAAGGGAGAGAATGTATGAAAATATATTCGTGGGAGATGGGAAATGTTGGGGAAATAAAGGGGCTAATTCGATCATTCTTGTAAATATTTGTGCAGAAGATGCAAAGAGAAAATAGGTTCGAAAACGTATGATTTTAAAGGCGGTTAGGAAATGTAATAATAATAATAATGTTATTGGTTCTACGTCCCATTTAACTACTCTGGCTTTTAGATACGCTATGGTGCCGGAAATTTGCCCCGAAGGGGATCTTTAACGTGCCAGTAAATCTACTGACACGGCTACCTGACATTTGCGCACCCTAAAAAATGCCAGCTGACTGTGCCAGGATATGAACCTGCAACCTTGGGCCCAGCAAGCGAGAACGTTACCGCTGAGCCACGCAGCCGGGCTGTTTAGGAAATGGATCAGGGGGACAACATCATCTGAACTTTGTTTTCATTTCCCCCAAAAATCCAATTTCACGAATTGAATTCCATTAATCTTCTGTAATATTGTGCCAAATGTAAACCTTATTTGTATGATTTTTCTACTGTGCTGTGACCAACATGTATGCAAAGTTTCAACGAGCTCGCCATATTCTCTTGTGAGAAATGTTGGTTGTTTCAATGTGGACACATCAATATTTGACCCGTCTTATACCCTTTGGATGCATCTCATGATATTGAACTTGTCATCATCATCATGTTTTTCAGTCAAGCGACTGGTCTGCCCCTACAATGAGTCTTCTCTACGTTGTTCGGTCTTGTGCTGTCCTTTTGACCATTTCATAATTTCGAAGGCCAGTGCTATGTAGGAAAGATCTCATGAAAGTGTTCCGTGGCCTCCCGCGAGGGCGTTTTCCAGGTATTTTGCCTTCTAGTATGTCGATCATCAGGCCACCATGCCTAACCTGTGGCCAAGCCAGGTGGATCTCCTTCTATATATCTGGCGGATCATTTGCCGTTTTTCCTTTATTCGATCCAGCACCGTTATGTTGGTCATTTTCTCTACCCAGCTGATCTTTTCCATTCGGCGCCAACACCACATCTCAAACGATTCTAGTCGTTTAATATCACCTCTATTCATTGACCAGGTCTCACTGCAGTACATTGCAACTGGCCATATGTAGGTCTTAACCAGATGTTTTCTAAGGCTGAGGGACATCGAGCGTTAGCAAATTAGAGAATGCTTTTCACGGAATGCCTGCTTGGCCATGGCTATACTGCTCCTGATTTCAACTTCACATCGTAGGTCTTCTGTGAAGATCTGACCAAGGTATTTAAAACGATTGACCTGTTGTACTGGTTCTTTATTTATGGTAATATTTAGTTCGTGTTGATGCTTACTTATCACCAGAATCTTGGTCTTCTTAAAATTGATTTTCATTCCATATTCTGTAGCTGTATCATTTAAACATTGCAACATGTTTGTTAATATATGCGGATTTACTGCAAGTAATGCCAGATCATCAGCAAATTTAATATTCTGGATAAGTCTTCCACCAACTTTCACTCCCATATTAGAACCTTTAAAAGCCCACTTAGTTATAGCTTCAGCGAAGGCATTGAACAGTCCAGGGGACAGCAAACAACCTTGTCGCACACCTTTGTGGATCTTAGCGGGTTCTGATACGTCATTTCCAAGCCGAACAACAGCAGTTTGATTTATATACAGAATTGAACTTGTAAGGGGTTCAAATAATTGTGTCAAATTATTTTGAAACTGAAATTAGAATGCTGGGTCATTTAAAGAAGAAGCAAAGAAGCGTAAAAATAATATTAACTGCATTCTTTCGATAGTTGTATTACTTCCCTGTTTTCCGACCTTGCTTGGTATCATGACCTGGCTCCGGGATCTTGGTACGTGTGCAATGGAAGCTGGGGGAGGAGCTAATTACGCTGCTGACAAGACTTGAAATGAAGAATGGACTGCATCAAAACCTGACCATCTGGGTTTAATATCTGATCCCTGCAGATGACCACCTGGTCTCAATTTACCGAGAAAAGTATGGACATCATCGAACAGGGTCCGCACAAATCATGGACGACATAATTTCTGGCTCACAAGTGGGGAAAAATTCAAAGTCCATTCAGTGCCTGTGCCAATGTACCACCGACCATTCAGCTTGTTGCCCCTGAGTGTCCAGGGAGGAACTATCCATGACCTACACAGTGCCACCGATGATGCTGTAAACTAGCTGAATACCCTGGACATTGCGCTGTAACTGCAAAAACCGTTACAGTACCTACAATCCACTCTGTAAATATTGTATATATTTTCTCATTTTGCAAAAACGAGGAAAAAGTAGACTTATGAGATCGATGCGGGAAAATGTGTGTCTGTCTGTCTGTCCGTCTCTCTGTCCTTCTGTCTGTGTGTCCCCCTATCAACTCCTAAACGGCTGCAGCTATCGAAACCAAATTTGGTATGTGTAAAGATCTATAATTGAATATCTCACAGGCATATTTGAAATTGTCGTCAGTGCTACCAACTGCTGAAAAATTGAAATGGAAAATTGAGCTCTTTGATGGATATCTCAGAAGTATGCTTGCGAACTATTCCAAAATTGGCACACATATAGATAATACCATTCCAGATACATTTTCAGAAGTTCATATACGCCAGTGTTGCCAAGATGATGCTAAGCCTACCGATTGGTCCTATTTCAAAATGCATGTAACTTCTATACTATCGATTGGATTTCAACCAAATTTCGTATGTACTATGTGTACTACAACAGATATGACTGTGCGTAATATAAAGACCCACCAGGGCTGCCAACTGTCCATAAATGCTCTCTCTATGTTTTTACCCTTATATCAATATAACATAAAATATGAAAGCCAACGGCTCTAAACTTCACATACGTATAGTACCTGACATTCTATCTTAGTTTGGTGTAACTTATATACATCAGTGCTGCCAACACGATGCTAAGCCTGCTGATAATTCCAGTTTTAAATGCATGTCACAACAATGAACGTGTTCCCCTACATTCTCCGCAAAGTAGGACGTTGGTTGGCGGTTAGACCACTCTTTCACAACATCAGGAACCGCATGATGAGTGGCGAAACAGTTACCCTTTAAGAACTTCTTCAATGGACCAAACACAAGGACAGAAAGCTGGCTTGAAGGGCGGGTAAGCCATTTGACCCCAGCGACTATCACATGCTCGGTCCATTGGAGAAGTTCCTGAAAGATAAGCGTTTCACCACTAATCACGTAGTTTGAGATTCTGAGGAAAAGGAAACTGACTGTAGATCCACAAGCAACCGGTGGCTTTCTTCGTGGATGGTGGATGTAAACTTATTGAGAGTTCGACAGTTGAATCATCACATCAGTGAAACGAGTAAACAGTAACCATTATGACAATGGTAATCATTAATATCCGTGTTGACTGATAGTATTATGTTATTCACTTTGCATACTCGTTACTGTCATAATTTATTACATTATTTTGCATATTTCAATTTGTTGCCCACTGTTTCATGATTGTTGGTTGTTTTATTCTCAAAGTATTCATACATTATATGAGGGCAGATCAAAACATAAGTTGCACTTCCCAGTTATGGCCATTTATTACACCACCTATACAACAGTAACACGCCTATAACGACATACAATCTAACGTCACTTTTCCACATAGTTCCCAGGAGACTCTAAACATTTCTGCGAAAGCACACTCAACTTGTCGATTCCGGATGCATAGAAAGTTCCTCCAGCGTTCTGCAACCACACGGAGACAGCGGCCTTCACCTCCTCATCGGTCTGGAAACGTCGACCACCTGTCTAATGATCGCATTCTAACTGCTGACATTGGCACGGGTCCTGGACGTTGCGGGCCTGCCCTCGCGATATCTGTGCGTCCGGCTTCGAATTGATGATACCACTTTAGGTTCCCTTGCCGGGAAATGGCACTAATTTCACGATGAATGTTCGTGCAATTCTTCCTTTTGGCCCATAGGAATCGGATTGTCGCACGCACCTCATATATGAAGTGAACGTCCAGTCGACGCGCCATTGCATTTGGCCGCTATTCACACTATACAAGACGAGACACCACAGCGACTTGCCTAACAGATGTGTGGGCAGTGTCTGTCCCTTTTTCCGCTAAGTCCACGTTTGCGACACACAACGCGCTGCTGCAGCACGTTTGTGCAACTAACTTTTTGATGCCCCTTCGTATTTTGGCTTGGCAATATCCATATTGTTTCATACGACTTACACATATAAAATACATGGTCAGTTTGGATTAAGATTATGTAGTCTACTGTATTACCAAATTGGACAGCTAATTTCAACAGAACGATCGAACTTGTAGGAATCTTCTGGTTTATTTCAAGCTTAGACCACATCAATGTGATGCAAACTGCCGTATCCATGAAGGTAGATTGACAGTCATAGTCTATTACGTCCGATAATATTAAACCACACTGAATGATTGTGATATAACTGGAAGATACATCCTATAGCAGCGACGTCCAATTCACTGTAATCGAACCACATTTATGAACAAGCAGTCCTTTCAGGTACATTTATATTCATTCAATTCTTATTTATTCATATGTTTCCTAATTCATTCTTTGAGTTTTCTTTTTATTAAATTTCTAATAGTGTTTTGTAAGGATATCCATTTTCTCTTTTATCTTTGAAAACTTACTTTTAAGATTATTTTAATTCAATCCTCACTGACGAGGGTGTCATTAAACACCGAAACATGTACGTATAAGCAGTAATTAATCTAGCCTAATTCTTTAGTGTTTGACAAGACGGTTTTGAATCACATAGCACATCAGTGTAGGTGAATACAATAGCTGAGATCTCTCTTGACCTGTCAACTGTGTGCTGTCGTTATGCTATACAGGGTGTCTCAAAAATGTACTAACACTTTAAATGACTATAAAATGATTTTTATGAACATAGAGACAAGTTTAAGGGCTTCTATTATAGAGGAGACATGTAATTAAAGACTCATGTTCGCAAATGTTCAAATTGATTACCGTCATTGTCCAGACAAGGCTGATAACGCAAAGCAATGGATTCGCAAACGTTACGACAAAGTTCATTTGGAATTTCGTGACATTGTGTGTCAATTTCCAATTTCGTGTTGGAATGTAGGATTTCCAGCGCAGACGCTTCAGGATGCGATGGACGCTATATTTTGAGATGTGTGTTTCTCGAGCCGTTGGTCGTAGTGATTTCGGTGGGGATCGAGTGAGGGCTTCCTGCACCTGTTCTTCTTTTCTAGGACTGGTGGATGACCGTAGTCCTCCAGAACGTTTCTTGTAGACGTTATGAACGGTTCCATCTGTTTCAAATTTATCTCTGTTGCGAACAACGGTCCGGTGCATTGGTGGTTGTTTGTCGAATTCCTGGACACTGACAGTGATCAATTTGAACATTTGCGAACATGAGTCTTTAATTACATGTCTCTTCTATAACTGAAGCCCTTAAACTTGTCTCTATGTTCATAAATAATCATGTTATAGTCATTCAAAGTGTTAGTACATTTTTGAGACACCCTGTAGTGTAATTCATCCGATGAATGCTTGTCTAACTTGTGTCGTACTGACCAATATTCTTGGCTGTTAACACGGAGGTCCGAGTTCAATTATTTGATCTGCCAATGGATTTAATTCTGGTCTGAGGGCTGGAACGAGATCTACTCAGCCTCGTATGGCAGACCTGAGAATAGGTGGGTTAACTATCTACCTCAGCCAATGGTTTTCCGTTGTTTCCTATTTCTATTCAACTGCATGCCGGGATGGTACTTAGATTAAGGCCATGGAAGCCTCCTACCCAAATCACAGCCTCAATTACAAATACACACACTAGTACAGACATCACACCCACACAGGTTATTAGACAGATTTCACACACACACACACCCAAGAACACAAGGCAAGGGGAGTGACTTTTGGCATTGTTGTGGAAGAGAAGTACTTGTATTGTGTTAGGTGTTAATTGAAAGTTGGAAAAACGTTTATTGAATTATGTTGGTAGATGCTTTATAACCTTTTGACGTGGAATATCAATTTATACAATCACGTTGCTGGACAATTAGGCCTACTCATTTAAATAACTACGAGTGGGAGAGGAGAGATGTTTTGGCAACTGCTAATGAAGCGATGAGATGGGTTGGTAAGACACCCATGAATTGAAAGCTTAGTTATGGGAGGAATGGTCGACGATGGTATTAATGATTATTAAAGATTATTAATATTATGAGCAGGGAACGGATTTTTAGGGTTTTAAAATTGTAATTTTAGGTTTCCGAAAACATAAAATAGTTTATGTTCGACACTCACTAATATGTGTCAGTAAACTGTATCATAATGATGGTCATTATAACACTGTTTTTCATTACGATACAGTTTCTCCAGCCAATCAGAGCTCGTTCATTGACCAATTAGGTAACGATACCTTTGCGCATGCGCTCAAAATCCAACATGTCGGACATAAAACACTACATCGAACTATAATAAATTACCGACATGGAATACGCACCGTCCATATGTTCGCGTAAATAAACTGGCGAATATGAGACAAGAAATAGCATTGTACCTTAATATCATCAACCCTAATTTCTACACAGCCTTCAAACGACTCCGGTGACAATATTACTGAGGGACGGCAGATGTAAACATATGGCCTGCATAATATGGCATTGCAAGCACACAGAGCGCATGCGTCGGTCGTTCAGAGATCTTGAAAGACAGAGAGATGTCTCGCGCTCGCTCTCCGATAACAAAATTCTTGTGGCTGACTCTCAACAGATATTTATGAATATTTATGTTAAAACATATAATAAAGTTATAATTATAGTCGAACATAAACAGTCGTATGCAACTCGCCTATAATGGTAATTAAGACACTCGTATGGAAATTATAAAACTCGCATACGCTCGTTTTATAAAAATACTCGTGTCTTAATTATAACCATTATAGGCTCGTTGCATAATGTACTATTTGTTTAGGGGTCTATGGGTAGAAGAGGTTTCTAAATAGGCTTATATGTTTAAAGTGTACCAAATGTTGACATAAATTCCGCAAAGCTGAAAATTAATGACTAATTGTTAGTAGAAAATTTGATTGCAACGATAGTTTAAATATTTTGCATAATGATACGTCATCAAATTATCATCAAGAACTTCACACTTTTAGGCAATATTTGCTCCCCTTAAATATGTTAATTATTCAAATTCAAAACAACCAAGATTGTCAGAGGTGATTTTCACACCCTAGCCCGTTTAATTAATTTTGTTTATTTGTTATAGTGATAAGAGTTAGTCCCAAATTTTTCAATGAACCACTACATCAGTTCCATATAACACATCCTTAAGCCTTTTATTTCTTCGTAAGCATAAGATCACAATTCATCGCAGCCTAAAAAAAAATCATTGATAGTCTTTCGAAGAATTTGTTCTTTCATCATTAACTTGAAGAAACAGAAATCCCGAAAAGATCAAGTTTAAACAAACCGTGAGAGAATCATATACACTTAAATATTTCAGGAGCTGTAGGAAAAAAAGACGTCCTCATCTTCAGAGACCGATCGAAAATGCAAAATCATGTCGGAGCAGGAATGGTAGTCGAGAAAAGCTCAAAAGAAATCTGTATTGGAATAAAAAGGTTTGATATTAATTGCTCCGTTTTCCAAGCGAAATTAATGGGCATCATCATGCCAGTTGAATGGATTGAACTACATAATAATTGTACTTCAAATTATGCTATTCTTGTGGACTAAAGAGCTGCAATTTTTGCTATAGCGAACAGGACAACTACCCATCCTCTCGCCACTCGAATAAGAGACAAAATTATTGCCCTCAATAAGTTGAACCAGATTAGTTTTCAATGGATTAAAGGACACACAGGACTCTAGGGGGATGAGAGAGCTGATTATCTCGCCAGGATTGCTGCCAGCCATAGAACTGCAATAGATTATAAATCACCACCCCTAAACCGGGCAAAAAAAGTACTAACTGAGCATTATACAAAAATCTGGAACTCCATTTATACCAATTCAAAAGACTCCTTATATACAAAATTATTCCTTTCTAATATACCACACAGACTTTCCTCATCTCTCTGGCCCAACTTCATAACCACCCAGTTTATTACTAATCGTAGTCGCTTCAAATCCTATCTACATAAAATGAACATTATTTATTCACCAATTTGCTGCTGCCAGGAAAAATCTCCACAGACGGCCGAATGCACTGCGTACTCGGGAGAACGGCCAGCTGTACTACGATCATTACCACAGAAACACCACTGGAATTCTGTCGAAATAACAGAATTTATTAAAACAATCTTCCACTCACTTCAATAATTCGTGATAATGGTTGTATTTAAAACTGTAAATATCCCGTGATATACCTGTAGGTGAAATACGGGTTGTAACTATAGGCTATTGAATAATAAAATAAAAATATAAAGTTGTAACAGATCTGATTTTTAATTTTTCGAGGGCTGTATCCTTAATCATTTTTAATAGTTAATGTTTTGAAAATATTCTTTTGAACACACTAGTTTTATAGGCTACCTTGTCATAGATTTATGGCAAGTAAAAGATCGTTCCACTAACTACAATTGTCTGAAGCTAAATTTCTAGGTTATATTTGATTAACGCTCTATAAGTTCCAACGTCACCGCAAAGTGCTGGTTGCGGTGGCATCCAGTAGCCAAGTTCGTGGCTAGGTGTCGTTGATGGTAGCATTTGGTAGCAAAAGTAGAAACTACTTGAAATTGATATTCTGCAGTCCTTACCTGAATTACAGATAACACACACTAATACAGCCATCATAATTAATACCGGTTATCAGACGGTTTCTACACACACCTAAAGTACATGGGGCTACATGACCGCGTTGTCCCAGCCCCTAAACTGAGGAACCAACCATATTTTTATAAAATTACAAGCTGTACCCGGCATGCGTTGCAATGCCAATCAAAGAAAGTGTTGGCGTTGAAATTCTGTTTCTTGAAGTGCTTTTGGATACACAACATGTTTTTCAATTTCCGTTAACTGCCTCTAAGCTATCGTAAAATGGATTTTCTAATTTAGAATCATTCGTGGCAGCGTGCACAACAACTTTCAAAAGTTTCATCGCAATCGGATGAATGGCATATGAACGTAAACGGGATTTTTTTTGAACGATTCGTGCGCTGTCACTCATTTGTTGATTCTACTCGTACGCTACCTATTGAGAAATGGATTTACTAAGTCGAAACCCTACCCTGGCGTGTACACAATAACTCATCAAGGTTTCATCACAATCGAAGAATGTTATATGAACGCATAGGGGATTTTGTTGAAACGCTTCGTGCGTTGTCACCCATATGTTGCATATACTCGTGCGCTACCTATTGTGAAATGGATTTACTATGTCGAAACCCTTCCCTGGCGTGTACACAATAACTCATCAATGTTTCATCGCAATCGGATGAATGGTATAAGCACGTATACGGGGTTTTGTTTAAACGATTCGTGCGCTGTTACTCATTTGTTGAATTTACTCGTGCGCTACCTATTGAGAAATGTATTACTAAGTCGAAGCCCTTCCCTGATATGTACACAATAACTCATCAAGGTTTCATCGCAATCGAAGAAGATTATATGAACGCAATAGGGGATTTTGTTGAAACGCTTCGCACGTCGTCACCCATTTGTTGCATCTACTCATGCGCTACTTATTATGAAATGGATTTACTAAGTCGAAACCCTTCCCTGGCGTATACAAAATAACTGTTCAATGTTTCATCGCAATCGGATGAATAGTATATGAACGCATACCGGATTTTTTTAAAAACGATTCGCGTCCCGTCACTCATTTGATGAATCTACTCGTGCGCTACCTACTGTAAAATGTATTTACTAAGTTAGAAACCGTCACGTACTGTAAGTGTCCACAACATCTCACCCAAGTTTCATCGCTATCGGACTAATGGGATATGAAGACATAGGGGACTGTATTGAAACGATCCGCGTGTCGTCGTTCATTTGTCGAATCTACTCGTGTGCTACCTACTGTGAAATGTATTTACTAAGCCAGAGACCTTCCTTGGAGTGTCCACCATATTTCACCCAAGTTTCACCGCTAACGGCAGAATGGTATATGACCTTATACGGAACTTTGTTGAAACGCTAATGGGATATGAAGACATAGGGGACGGTATTGAAACGCTCCACGTGTCGTCGTTCATTTGTCGAATCTACTCGTGTGCTACCTACTGTAAAATGTATTTACTAAGCCAGAAACCTTCCTTGGAGTGTCCACCATATTTCACCCAAGTTTCACCGCTAACGGCAGAATGGTAAATGACCTTATACGGGACTTTGTTGAAGCGCATCGCGCGTCGTCCCACATTTGTTGAATCTACTTGTGCGCTGCCTATTATATACTGGATTTACTAAGCCAGAAACCTTCCATGAAGTGTACACAACATCTCACCCAGGTTTCATAGCTATCGGACGAATGGTATATGAATGCATACAGGACTTGGTTGAAACGCTTCGCGTGTCGTCGCTCATTTGTTGATTCTACTCTTGCGCTACGTATAGTAATATGGATGTACTCAGCCAGAAACCTTCCCTGGAGTGTACACAACATCTCACCCAAGTTTCATCGCTATCGGATGAATGGTATGTGAACGTATACGGGACGTTGTCGAAACGCTTCGCGCGTAGTCACTCATTTGTTGAATCTAAACGTGCGCTTCGTATTGTAAAATGGATTTACTAAGCCAGAAACCTTTCCTGGAGTGTACGCAACAATTCACCAAACATTTATCACTATCCGACGAATGGTATATGACCTTATACGGGACTTTGTTGAAACGCTTCGCGTGTCATCGCTCATTTGTTGAATCTACTGGTGCGCTACCTATTGTAAAATGGATGTACTAAGCCAGAAACCTTCCCTGCAGTGTACACAACATCTCACCCAAGTTTCATCGCTATCGGATGAATGGTATATGACCTTATATGGGACTTTGTTGAAACGCTTCGCATGTCGTCGCTCATTTGTTGATTCTACTCGTGCTCCACCAATTTTTAAAGGGATTTACTAAGCCAGAAACCTTCCCTGGAGTGCACACAACATCTCAGCCTAGTCTCATCGCTATCGGACGAATGGTATATGAACGCATACGAGACTTGGTTGAAATGCTTCGCGCGCCGTAGCACATTTGTGGAATCTACTCATGCGCTGCCTGTTGTAAAGTGGATTTAGTAAGCCAGAAAATTTCCCTGAAGTGTACACAACATTATACGCAAGTTTCATAGCTATCGGACGAATGGTATATGAATGCATACGGGCCTTTTTTGAAACACTTTGCGTGTCGTCGCTCATTTGTTGAATCTACTCGTGTGCTATCTACTGTGAAATGTATTCACTAATTTTGAAACCTTCACGTAAGTGTATACAACAACTCACCCAAGTTTCATCGCTATCGGACGAATGGTATATGAACACATACGGGACTTGTTTGAAACGCTTCGCGCATCGTCGCTCATTTGTTGAATCTACGCGTGCGCTACCTATTGTAAAATGGATTTACTAAGTCAGAAACCTTCCTTGGAGTGTACTCAACATCTCACCCAAGTTTCATCGCAATCGGACGAATGGTATATGAACGCATAGGAGACATACATACCCACAGACAGACAAACTATCACGTTACATTGATTTTTAGCCTACTTTTCACATTTTGCAAAAATGAGGAAAAAGTAGTCTTATGAGATCGATCCGGGAAAATGTGTGTGTGTCTGTCTGTCTGTCTGTCTGTCTGTCCTTCTGTCTGTCTGGCTGGCTGTGTGTGTGTCCCCCCCTATCAACTCCTAAACGGCTGCAGCAATCAAAACCAAATTTAGTATGAGTAAAGATGTGCACCGGAATAGCTCACGTCCATATTTGAAAATGATGTCAGTGCTACCAACTGCTGAAAAAACGCACTAGAAATTTGAGCTCCATGTTGGATATCTTGCAAGGTATGCATGGGAGCTATTCCAAAATTGGCACACATGTAGATAATACTATTTCAGTTTAATTTCCAGGAGGCCAACCTTGACAGTGTTGCCAAAATAATTTTAAGCCTTCTGATAGGTCCAATGTTTAAATGCATATAACTTCTACACTATCAATTGGATTTCAACCAAATTTTGTATGTAATATCTGTACATAAACAGATATGACTGAGCGTATTCTTAAGAGCCACCAGGGCTGCCAACTGTTAATAATTGCTCTCTCTATTTTTTTTATCCAAATACCAATATATCAGAAAGTATGCAAGCCAACAGCTTTAAACTATGCACACGTATATTCTGACATTTTAGATTAATTTGGAGTAACTTATATACGTCAGTTCTACCAACATGATTATAAACCTGCTGATAGTACCAATTTTTAAATACATGTAACTTCTATACTATCAGTTGGATTTCAACCAAATTTCGTATGTGCATTGTGTACCATAACAGATATGATATAAGTATTGTTAAGAGCAATCAGGGCTGCCAACTGTTAATAAATACTGTCTATATTTTTTTACCCTAATATCAATATATCAGAAAGTATGCAAGCCAACAGCTCTATACTTTGCACACGTATAGCACCTGACATTCTAGATTAATTTGGAGTAATTAATACAAGGCGGTGCTGCCAACATGATTCTATGCCTGCTGATATGTCCAATTTTAAAATACATGTAACTTCTATACTAACAAATGCATTTCATCCAAAATTGGCACAACAAGATATCATAATAATTCAGATTATTTCTGACCAGCACACGCATGGTATTGTTGGCAACATGCTTTTACGCGTGCTGATAGATCCAGTGTCTAACTGCATGTAACGTCCATTGGACTTCAACCAAATTTTGTATTCTGTACCTTAAGAGGTGGAACTAAGAATATATTCAGTCACCAGGGCTGCCAACTGTAGTGCTCTATTAGGCTACATTATACCAGGTATATTTTGAACTAATTAGATATTTCGATATTACCAACTTAATTTCGTCATTATTCTAGATAGGTTCATATACTGTAGAATAATCATTGGCATGAAAAGTAGGCTGTATAGTTCTTCACGGAACTTCTTGTTATATATATAGATAGATATGCAATCTTGCAACTTTATTCTTATCATATAGGCTACTGTCTTGCTGAATAAGGTTATACTGTAATATAACCAAAACCAGTACAGTGAAACAGTGAACTAAAATATTAAATTTTATTGACTTAAGGTATCTTTTCCAAATTCAATAATATTTATATATAGAAACAAGTGTGAGGATGCAAGCTCGTGAAGGTCCATGATATTAACCACTAATACCAGAATTCTTTTAAATTATCAATTCCCCAGCTTCGTGAATATAGAGTGATTTTTCACAGCAAAAGCATATAGGCCTAGACCGTAAAATATACGTTCATCCAACCCTCAAATGATATAGGCTACATATATCCTACATCGCTTCACAACAATGCATTCCTGCATCGAGCTGCTTCTGGAGAAATATTTTTCATATTAATCAAAATTTGTAACAGATCTGTTTTTATTATTTTTCAATAATTTAGACAGAAAGTATTCTAGAAATATTACTTTTGAATTTCACCTGTTTCATTAATTTTATTTCTATTTGTTGAACTACATCTCTCGACAGCACTTCGAAAATTATTTTGTAACCTCATCATATTACGTATTTCACTAACCTCATACTTGTTTCTATTTATTAATTTTCAATGTACATTGCTGATGAACGCCATGATGTGACCGAAACCGGCATTTAGAACATTAATAATAATTTTACTGACTGAAAGTCGCTTATAGGTTCATTCTCTCTCATAAAATACCTTGATTTATCTGAAAAATATCTTTGTTTTCGACGATGTCGAAATGTCAATATTAGCCTATAGGGCCTATGTCAGGAAACTGCACTTTAATGGGGTTCATTAAAGTAGGCTACTAGTTTTCATTATGATGTAGTTTCTCCAACAAATCCAAGCTCAAGATTATCATTATGTATAGTTGTGTGACCAATTAGGTACTTGATAGCTTCGCACATGAACACAAACTCCAACATATCAGACATGAATTACATGATTCGAAAGTTCACAAAGTAAAGGATATCCGATCAACTATTTAACAGTAGTTACAATGCCAAACACAAAGACAAAATCAGCACGTACCTTTAAGGTAATAGGAAAATACTATGAAATATGCAAGAAATTTAAGAATCTTCGTCCAGAAGTTTGCATCACTATCCTTCTAGTCTATATAAGTTACATTACTGAAATGGAAGGTGTGTAGTCCCTAATGTTTTTCATAAACAAACTGCGCAATATTGCAAAAGAAATAGCACTGTACGTAAATAGCCGCAACTCCAATTTCTACACAGGACATTGCATTCGACGATTTCGCCGACAATTTTAGTGAATGCTGTTGTAGACATAAACACACCAGAACGTCATGGGGGAAGCAGGCAAATGACATTAGATCCATGGAAGTCAATAACCCAGCTCTATTCAGTAAAGGGATTTCTTATGCGAAACTTTCCGCCAGATGTCATGACTGTTCTATTTGGGACTCGTTGATTTGCCTTCCGTTAAAATCCTATACGCATCGAATTTGAAGAATAACTACTTGATAATACGATACATTTTCATTTTAAAGCGTTTGTAACAGACTATTGTGTGTTATTTGACCAAAATAACAAAATGATCCCACATAGGATAGTACAAGTGCGCTATCTGTTGGAGCTTGTTCAATGTTTCAAAGCTTTCGAATTTGTTATTGGGTAGAGAGCAAATGCTGAGTCCACATAATTCCAAAGAAAGAAGAACAAAGCTTTGGAAAGACTTTGATCCTTAGTGGGATTCCAGCGCATGCGCTCTTCACTTAAGTCAAGTGACAGAATTTTGATAGATATTTATGAATATTTATGTTAGAACATATAATAAAATTATAATTATACTATCGTCGAACATGAATAGTCGTATGCAACTCGCCTATAATGGTAATTAAGACAGTCGTATGGAAATTATAAACTCGCTTCTCTCGTTTTATAAACGTACTCGTATCTTAATTATTATAACCATTATAGGCTCGTTTTATTTTATAATGTACTATTATGTTCGACCATGCCGAAATATAAATAATTTATGCCGGAATCTGCTTCTTAAAGAGGCTCATTAGTTCAAGTTTCATTATGATACAGGTCCTCCACCAATCAGAGCTTAAGATTTTCATCACGATAGCCTAGGCCTACAGCTGTTTGATCAATTAGGTAAGAATAGCATCGCAGCAGCGTTGACTCCCACGGCCTCCTATTTTAAATTTCACTGCTTGGCTAGTGTCATAGTGGGAATATTCGAGGAGGCCTTGGTCAAATGCAAGGTATTCTCTGCGTCCCATGAGATCTGTTCAGTAAACGAAACTGGCTGAGTCTCGACAGATATTAATATGTAGGCTAATGTTAGAACTTAAGTTACAATTATCGTCGTACATAAACAGTCGTATGCAACTCGCGAATAATGGTAATTAAGAGACTCGTATGGAAACACTCGTTTTATAACATACTCGTGTCTTAATTATTGCACTATTACATTGCATTATTACACAATGCACTATTACAGCATTCCTTACAAGCTGTAGGCTATATAGTTTACATTTATGCATTTATATTAATCGTGCCTTTGGTGAGTGTATTCGAGCAAACGACCGTAAAGTAGGGAAACATATTATGCTATGGCACGGCTGTCTGCGAAGCTGTTGGCAATCTTCGAGCAGACCTTGAGAAAGTTGTCACATAGTAGGGGAATCTAAGTTATGAACCAGCACCTGCAGCTTTAACAAAGTACTTCTTTCAACATCAAAAGGCCTTTACATCAACTCTCTTAAACCTGTCTCCAATTTTTCTTACAGAAAATAAGTCAGCAGTAATTCACGGAATGTAAGCTTCTTTTCTAGTACAATATGCGACCGCTAATAATCACTGAAAGTAAGGAAGGGTGGGAAACTCCTCCTACCTCCGTTGACAACTCATTTGGTAGGGAAGGCAGACCACCATATATAACCAACCGTCTTACTTTGTTGGCGGTGTTCATTGGCAGTGGGGACGGTCCTGCATTCCTGTAGCCTTGCATGAAGCGCTCTCGTCTATATGACTCTGTCAAGTGGTTACAGAAATGGAAATGTAACCAGTCAGAGAACAGATCTGGCAATAGAGAGGACAATTTACATCTGTGAGTTAACCAGCAACTAGATTCCCCAGGCTAAAGTACCTTAACCCAAGTACAGTCTCCTTCCAAACAATAATTCACATTTAGCTGATCAGCAATGAGTGATTTTAGGAAATATATAATTGCACTTGTTTATTTATTTAGGCTATTTATTTATTTACGTTGCTAAGACGTCATGGCATTCTCTTACGAATAAACTAAATGCCCACAAATCATTTCTTTTGGCATAAAACTTAATCAGTACACTTAACTCTAGAATTAATTTGGTGCTAAATTAATTAATTATTACATTAATTAGTTAATAATAAGATAGTTGAAGCCACAGTTATGACATATTCATTTCACCACATCAGTGGGTACACATTTACATATCGTCGGCTTATTTGCATGACGGTATGACAACTTCTTTTAGGGTGACGCATTTAGAAACGAGCACACTATGGTTCAGATCTCCAGGACGACGGCCTCGTGCATGATGATAATTATGTAGACCAGGATGTATTCCCAATTTTTATAGGTTGCGAGCCTATGATTTAGGGATGATGGCGGTAGTAGAGATGACTGTGGGTAGAATCAGTACACTACCCTGTCTCCACATTTGTCGCATTTCCTCTGCAAGGGCTGATACATGATGATTTTCTCACAGCTGGTTTGTTGCAGATTATGGGAATTGGGCACTGCAATATCCATGAGGAAGGTTCTCTTTCACACTTTGTCCACAAGAACGATATCTGGCGGGTTCACCTGTATGGTTTTATCAGTAATAACTGATCCGTCCCATAACAACTTGTGACTAGGATTTTCCAAAACGGCCTCAGGAACATACTGATAGTAAGCCAATGTATTTTTATATAATAAATACTTTTGAGCAAGATGTACATGCTCTATTTTGACTATCCTACTGGGATGTACCTTTTCATGTAATCAGCACAGGAGATTGCTTGGCAGTCTCCTGTGATATGTTGGATTGTGTCCGGTTCTTGTTGGCATCTTCGGTAATATTGTCATCCTGTATAGTTGCCTTAATTATAAATAATTATATAAGATAGTTTTTGGTAGGCACAACCTGATCCTGGATTGCAACCATGAATCCTTCGGTCTCGGTGGAGAGGTTAGCATGGGTCAACGAGCTGTTCGACACAACAGTGTAGACATGCTTCTGGTTGAGATCATACGGATGACGACCGTGCAGTGCTTTCTGCGTCGACTGCTGAAGCTTGATGGCTGTACATTCCTCATCGGTGGCTAACTGTATAGGCTATCCCGTGAGTGAAGAAGATCCAACGGTGTGCACTTGTCATCTGCCTTGACAGCAGCTTGATGTATGGGAGAGTCATGTATCTCTGTATCACTGAAGATTTATTACATGCTTTGCATGTAACTGAATAATGTCCGTAAGTCCTCGTTCACCTCCCTGACGCGGGATTGTCAGTCTCTAAACAGCTGACTTAGTATGGAAACATCGTTGTTGTGGTTGTTTGAGTCTTCAGACTTTCGACTAGTTTGATGCAGACCTCCATGCTTCCCTGTCTAGAAGTAATCGTTTCATCTCTATATAGCTACCACACCCTACATCCGAGGCAATCAGTTCAACATATTCTAACCTTGGTCTACCCCTACAGTTCTTATCCTCGACTCTTCCTTCTATAAATAAGTCTGCTATCCCTGGGTGTCTTAGTATGTGTCCTACCAACCTATCTCTTCTATTCATTAGCAGTCGTCAGAAACATCTCTCCTCACCCTTATCTGTGCTTTGGTAAGATGGTTCGTGTTCTTCTAATTAGGATGTTCTCCAAATCTGCCTGCGTCCTTTGGATGATGCCGTTAGTATCTATCTACAGTATATATATAAAACGCTAAGTTCATCCGACAAAAAACTCAAGCTCCTGAACCAGAGGGAGTTTGAAGGTGCGTTTTGTGCCAAAATCTTCCAAATAGTCTCAATAGTACAGGAAATAGCTTGCATTTCTTGAAAAATCGACGGAAATATATTTATTTGTTTTAATAGTGTGTTTAAACAAATAAAGTTGAATCTAATAACTTGATGGACAGTTTGTCGCTAGGCGACAACGTCTGTAACTCTGTATCATGATAGTCAAAGCAGCACCATTACTGAATCTAACTTGAATGACAGAATGACCGTCTTAAAGATTGACGCTAGGCGACAACGACTAACTCTGTATCATGATAGTCAAAGCCGAACTAATACTGAATCTAACTTGATGGACTGATGACCATCTTAAAGATTGTCGCAATGCGACAACAACTTACTCTCTATCATGATAGTCCGGTAAAAATTGCTAAAGGACATTGCCCATCTTAAAGATGGTTGACATAGGCAACACCGTGAATATAAAGTAGAGTGGACATCTTCGTCGTAGATTTAGTGACCCTTTCTAATCCATTTCAAACACGTACGCTGTTGGCAATTATTTTATCTACGTGCTCACCTTCACAACCCTCAATATGCCTTCCTTTGGAGGGGAAGTAAAGGAGGCGGTCCCATGTCATAGATTTATGGCATGTTAAAGAACCTTCCACTAATTACACCTGTGTGAAGCTAAATTAGTCTATAATATACGTTAAACATTCGACAAACCCTCTTAGGTTCCGACGTTCGTCGTCAGGAGCCGACTGCGGTGGCATCTGGTAATCAAGTTCTGAACTAGTAGTCGTTGACGGTGGCGTTTGGCGGCAAAAGTAGGAATTACTTGAAAGAATTCAATGTCTGCAGTGCTCACTTGAATTGAAAACAGATAACACACACTAATACAGTCATCACAATTAACACCGGTTTTCAGACAGATTCTACACACACCCAAAGTACACGGGGCTACATGTCCGCGTTGTCGCAGCCCCTAAACTGAGGAACCAACCAACCAACCACCTTCAAAACCAGCACATTTGTGGGAGAAATACAAAGACTAATGGCCGAAGATATTCTGCGTGGAAGGCGTCATGAAACACAATGCCATGGCTTGGATTTTTCAGAGGAATACAATGAAGCTTTAATCCTCATTGAAGATCTTAGTCTTGCAATGTGCGGCAAGTTATTGGCACAATCGGGAATGACAGCGCCAAATCGGTCCATCAATGCAACATTCGACAAGGAACAATCATACAACATAAATGACTTACAGCTGTTCATCCAAGAAAATACACCGAAACTCCTAAATAAAATGCGTAAACAGTAATCATTATGACAATGGTAATAATTAACATCCATGTTGACTGATAGTACAGTGAGTCCGGGAATGTTCTCCGCAGCGCCTACAGCAGTTACATTGGTAGCACGGCTGCCGCTTGCATCATAACAAATAAACAGTAATCTTTGTACTCACCACAGTCATTCATAACAAATGCTGGAACCATTCAGAGTGCATCACTCTTTTTCCGTAATCAGTTTGTTTTAATTCATGTACCACGGTAACTGTATAAGGGAACAACTGAAGCTTGTCTCTTACAGCTTTATGTGCTGTCGACCTAGAGATTCCTGTTTGTTGAGCAAAGTTTCGTGTTGATTTACTTGGACTACGCAGCATTATATCGGAGATTTCATCAAGTTTTTCGTCTGTTAAAAGCGTAGGCCTGGCTGCTCCCGGTACATCGTGAACTGAGCCAGTCACACGAAATTTACTTACCAAATCCCGAACGGTATCACGGATTGGACTCTTCGAATTAGGAAACCGCGCCTGAAATCTCAATTTTACATTTTCTGTAAACCGATCGCCTTCGCGGAAAACGTATTCCACCAAAAAATAAAAAATCTCTCTTCAGTAGAAAACATTACCGCCTGTAAACTGTTGCACTCTTCCAATAATCTATCTGGACGCTCGCTTACTGTAATACACACTGAAGACATGCAGGCTCGCTTGATTATCGCAATACACACTGACAGCCCTCACGGGGAAGTCCCACATTGAAGGACACAGTGCAGTGCAGTCAACTAAACTCATGACTCAACCACTCACAGCTGCACTTACCCACTGTGGAGAACATTCTCGGGCGCCCTGTACTATCTTATTCAAAACCACCTTGTCAAACACTAAACAATGCATAAGCAGTAATTAAACTACATTCTTTAGTGTTTGACAACGCTGTTTTAAATAACATTGTACCGAAACTCCTTCCAGATACCATCATACAAGTTGTGGCCAATCAATCCGGTGGATTGTACTGTTTGGACGCTCCAGGTGGAACTGGAAAAACGTTTTTAATTTCTTTGATCCTGGCTACAATCCGTTCAAACGGCCATATTGCGTTAGCTCTTGCTTCTTCAGGCAATGCTGCCACGTTGATGGAAGGAGGGAGTACAGCGTATTCAGCTCTCAAACTGTCACTAAATATGCAATTCTCTGCAAACCCAACATGTAACATTCGAAAAGGACAATAAGTTATGACTACAACCATGCATTTAGGAGAAAGTAAGCTATATGTTCTTTATTGAACGTCTTGTTTTTGAATTTCTAAATTTGTATTCGGAGGTTCAGAAGAAAGTGAATTTGTTAATAACAAGTAGTTCCGTGACGAACTAAACAGCCTACTTTTCTTAAAACTTAAGATTCAAGCCAATCTAGATACTGTAGTAGACCTATCCAGAATAATGACAAAATCAAGTTGGTAATACTAACATTTCTACTTACTGCAGTTTGAAATACACCTGAAATGAAAAAAATCCACAGCCTGCTTCCATTCTCCGACCGGGTCAGGAATGGAATGAATGAAGCCCCCATCTAGCGGCGAGGATATGAACTGTGCCGGCTGCCGAGGCCTGACGCACTCCTCTGGAGCAATGAATAAATGAATGACAGATTAAATAAAATGATAGTGGAGAGTGTTGCTGGAATAAAATTTTGACAGGGAAAACCGGAGTATCCGGAGAAAAACCTGTCTGCCTCCGTTTTGTCCAGCACAGATCTCACATGGAGTGACCGGGATTTGAACCACGGACTCACCGGTGAGAAGCCGGCGTGCTGCCGCATAAGCCACGGAGGCTTACAAATACATCTGAAATACTGTAGCATAATAGAATAACTTACTACATTTGGCAGCCCTGGTGACTTTGAATATATTCTTAGTTCCATCTATTATGGTATAGAATGCACATACAAAGTTTTGGTTGAAGTGCAATGTTTGATATTGAATTTATCAGTGCGCGTAAAATCATGTTGGGAACAATGTCATGTGATGCTCGGAATTAATCTGAAATATTACTATCTATTTTGCTGTCAATTTTGAATAAAATCCATTTGTTAGTAGAGAAGTTACATGTAATTAAAAATTGAAACTATCAGAAAGCTTAGAATCATGTTGTCAGCACTGAGGTATGTTAGTTACTCCCAATTAATCCAGAATGTCAGGTACTATATGTGTGCAGAGTTTAGAGCTGTTGCTTGCATACTTTGTGATATATTGATATTAGGGTTAAATCATAGAGAGATAGCATTTATTAACAGTTGGCAGCCCTGGTGGCCCTTTAAAATACGCACAGCCATATCTGTTGTAGCACACATAGTACATACGAAATATCGGGCCGATAAGCTAGATGTTAGCCCCCTTAAAACAACAATTATCATCATCATCTTACATACGAAATTTGGTTGAAATCCAATCGATAGTATAGATGTTACATGCATTTAGAAATTGACATATCGGCAGGCTTGGAATCTTGTTGGCAACACTGGCATGTATGGACTTCTGAAAATCAATCTGTAATGTTGTTAGGCATAAGTGCGCCAATTTTGGAGTATTTCGCATGCATTACTTCTGAGATATCCAACATAGAGCTCAAATTTCAATTGCGATTTTTCGTCAGTTGGTAGCACTGACGTCAATTTCAAATATGGCCGTGAGATATTCAGGTATAGATCTTTACTCTTACAAAATATTTTTTCGATAGCTGCAGCCGTTTAGGAGTTGATAGAGGGGGGCGGACATTTTCCCGGATCGATCTCATAAGTCTACTTTACCCTCATTTTTAGCCTATTTTCATTTTATGAAAAAAAAAAATAGGCTTATGAGATCACCTTTTATCCGTGTGTCTGTGTGTGCGTGTGTGTGTGCGTTTCGTGTGTATGCCTCCCCCTGTAATAAATTCTAAACGGCTGGAGCGATTTCAATGAAACTCGGTAAGATCATAGCACCATTCCGGCCGACCCCGACTGTGCCCTTCAAATTTTATTGTGTCTCACCAATCCAACATGGCGGCTGTGCGAAATATTTCACCAGCATCCAGTATCTCCAAAATTATTGCAGATATCACCCTGAAATTCTGTACGGTGATAAAGGTCACTATTAGAAGTTCACCTATGAGACTTTCAAAAACGTGGTAACTACAAAACCAACATGGCTGCCAAGCAAATTTGAGACTGTTAAATAGACTTTTCTCGCGATTTAACCATCCAAACGTAATGAAACGTCGTACAGCAAATGTTTATTCACATTGTAATGCACTGGCGTCTGATTGAGTTCAATTGTTTACATAACCTCAAAATGGCGGCTGTGCGAAATATTTCACTGGTATTCTATATCTCCGAAACTATTATAGCCTAGATATCACCGTGAAATTTTGTTCGGTGATAAAGGGCACAGCTACAAGTTTATCTACAGTACTAGCAGTAGTGCCCGGCTTCGTCCGGTGGATTTATTTGTTTTATGGATGATAATGAATACTACTACAGAACTGGCACATGATTCTTAAACTAACAGAAAACAATATTTTAAAAATATATATTTTTTGTGGTGGTGGTGTAGGTGGTAAGTAGTACTGTATAATGGACGTCACATTCAGGTCATTTTCCCGTAATGATAATTATGAATAGGGAAACAGCTATTCATCAACTACAGCACTGACACATGTAATTTACAAACAAATTTACAAAAAAAAAAACATAGAAAGAGGAGTAAGTGAAATAAAAGACACGACCTAGGGCCTATATCTCACTGGTTGTTAGAAATGTAGAGACCAATAGTGTCGTCTTTTGTCGCATAGCGCCGTAGGAAAATAATCAGAACTCTTTGGAAATCTTCGGCTGTCCCGAGCTACTGAGGTAGCAATAGTATCATTTATCGCCACAAAGCGCTTAACGATAAGTTTCGGAATAAATGAAGGTAAATTTGAAAGCACCAACGCTTATTGAAGCTGATAACCTCAATGTACTGCACCAACACCATTGCACTTATACAGAGGCATAATATTGTCATGATGATAACAGTTTAAAGGGGCCTAAGAAATCTTTTTGCACTAATTACCCCCCGTGACTGCAATTTATAAACAGCGCAAGATGCAACTATTTTCGCAATTCTGCACCAGAACACTGGTAGGAGTGACGTGATGCAGCCTGAACTGCCCGTCAACAATAGACTTATTAAAATACTCTTACAGTTACACTACTACGGACATGAATGGTTCTAGGGCCTTAATACGTGGTTTTCAAGTTCATTTTGTCTGTTATTCTAAATGTAGGGAATGGGGAGCGTTGTCCAAAATATCAAGTGGACAGTGTTACCTGCAGGGTTTCAAAGTGTATGTAAAATTTGGTGCAATTAGGAGAAACAGTGTAGATTTGTGAAGATGGGCCTAAATGCAGGGAATGGAGTGGTCTGTCCAAAATTTAAAGTGGAGAGTGTCACCCGCAGGGTTCCAAAGGGTAAGTATGCAAAATGTGGTTCAGATCTGTGCCAAAGGACCTAAATGCAGGGAATGGAGTGGTCTGTCCGAAATTTCTAGCAGACAGTGTTACTCGTCGGGTTCCAAAGGGTAAGTATGTAACATTAGGTTCAGATCTGTGAAACGGTGTATATTTGTGCCAAAGGGCCTAAATACGGAGAATGGAGGGGTCTATCCAAAATTTCATGCAGACGGTGTTACTCGCAGGGTTCCAAATGGTAAGTATACAAATTGCCGTTCAGATCGGTGAAACGGTGTAGATTTGTGCCAAAGGGCCTAAATGCAAGGAATGGAGTGGTCCGTCATAAATTTCATGAAGACAGTGTTACTCGCAGAGTTCCAACGGGTAAGTATACACATTTTGGTTCAGATCGGTGAAACGGTGTAGATTTGTGCTAAAGGGCCTTAATGCAGGGAATAGAGTGGTCTGTCCGAAATTTCATGCAGATAGTGTTACTCGCAGGGTTCCAAAGGGTAAGTATACAAATTTTGGTTCAGATCGGTGAAACGGTGTAAATCTGTGCCAAAGGGCCTAAATGCAGGGAATGGAGTGCTATGTCCGAAATTTAATGCAGACTGTGTTACTCGCAGGGTTCTAAAGGGTAAGTATACAAATTTTGGTTCTGATCAGTGAAACAATGTAGATTTGTGCCAAAGGGCTTAAATGCAAGGATGGAGTGGTCTGTCCGAAATTTCATGTAAACAGTATTACTCGCCGGGTTCCAAAGGGTAAGGATACACATTTTGGTTCAGATCGGGGAAAAGGTGTAGATTTGAACCAAAGGGTCTAAATGCAGGGAATGGACTGGTCTGTCATAAATTTCACGCAGACAGTGTTACCATCAGGGTTCCAAAGGGTAAGTATACAAATTTTGGTTGAGATCGGTGAAACGGTGTACGTATCACTAACCATAACGCCAGCGCATGCGGATAGAGTTATTCGAGAGCCCTTGTTCTACCAACTTACTGAACTAAAATCAATCTTTAAGGTTACCTGAGAGGTGTAACCTAATGCTACATAGCCTAAACTATTCCTCTTGGATCTGGCTATCATATAAAAAAGAATTTTTCGAATCGGACTGGTATTCCAGAGATTAGCGCGTTTAAACACACAAACACAAAAACTCTTGAGCTTTATTATATTAGTATAGATGTAACTTTCATGCACCTGCAAAGTACAAAACGAACATGGCAGCCAAGCGAAGTTGACACATTTTAATAGACGTTTCTCGTCATTTAACCATCTGAGCGCAGTGAAATGTGGTACAGTAAATGATATACATATTGTAATACACTGGCATCTAATTTAGTTCAATTGTTTACATAATCTCAAGATGGAGGCTGTGGGAAATTTTAAAATTAAGTTTTTATTTCTTGTGTCGTAATGATGCGATCGAAGTGAAAGTTTGAATAATGAAGCTACGCGATAATTTTCCCTTAATGGTACATAACTCTATGGCATATACTGTACATATAACAATCCAAAATGGCGAGCATCCGATATATTTTGACGGTTCTCAATATCTACGAATCTTTTACAGCAATCAAACTGATATTTTTTATGTTCATAGAGGCTATGAACATAAGTTCACCTATAGGACTTTCAGTAACCTGGTGAGCACAAATCCAACATGGCGGCGACGCGAATTACAAATATTTAAATGGACGTTTCTCGCGATTTAACCATCCGAGTGCAGTGAAACTTTGCACGTTAAATGTTAATCCACTGGCATCTAATTATTTCAATTGTTTTCATAACCACAAGATGGCAGCTTTTCGAAATTTTAAAATCTAAGTTTTACTTCTTGTGTCCTAATCATGCGATTGAAGTTTGTATACCACACGTACACAATAATCCTCATGTAATAGTACGTAAATAAAAATCCAACCTGGCGACAATCTGAAATATTTAGACGGTTCTCAATATCTACGAATCTATCACAACAATCAAACTGAAATTTTGTATGTTGATAGAGGCAATTAACATGAGTAGGATATATGAAAATGGGCTGTATAGTTCTTCACGGAACTGCTTGTTGCAAAATGAGAAAAGTAGGCTAAACATTTCTCTTAATTCATTTTCATTTGTCGCACACTACCTAGGCCTACAGTAGGAAAAGTTAAAAACATATACGAAAATTACAGAAATCAACTTCATTCACAGAAGTCACTAACACACTTTTACTGTACTTGGAACACCAGACAATTGAAAATGTCGGCTATAAATATATTTTTGTCTAAAATCTCAACTTCAGCAAGCAGTGAACAATGGCTGTCCAATCTCCCGTAATCCAGTTTGACCTCCAAACAGAGACAGAAACAGGAAGTGAATTGGAGAGATCTTCTATTTTAATCCAACGCAACGTTATGGGCCAATTCTCTAGGCCCTTGCGGATAAATGAAAATCCTATCATAGCACAGAAGGGTTCCCGTGCAAAACACTACTATGTGCACCGTTTCTTCACCCGGCCCTTCACTCCATATAGTTTATATTGAAGGTTCTATAGAGCAGCCCTGTCTATGACAATACACCGTATGAGACTGTCAGGAAATAAAGTTAGGGATGAGTTATGTAGGCTATACTGAATTCTGTGTTTACATTCTAGAAGGGAAATCACTTATTTTAAGTAGAATATCTGCAATTTAAAGAAATATTTAAAAACATTAATTTAATAAATTTTGAGCAATATGGTCTAACGGTCCTGGGTTAGAGGGGTCCTTTCGGCCCTTAAATACGCACTGCATGCATGTTTTGAGATTTGATAGTGCATGGAAATTTGGGCTCTAATATTAGGCATGATTTGTCAATTCATTTTGTTTGCCATTTTACTGGAATCCACCATTCCGTTAAAATCTAGCCAATTATGGGAGCGGGGAGAGTAACAATGCGTTACGTTGCAATTGTAACACAATGTAACGGTATTGTATAAATGTATAAACATATTTATATGAAAACCAGCAACCCACCCCGTCTTCGCCCGGGAACAGTTATGAATGCAAGGTGATAGGCTACTTTTTACCGAGGTCTTATAAAATTTCCTTGTATAGGACATTAGTCGTTTTCCCACCATCAGTGAACACGAAAAGATTTCTGTTTGATGTAACACTCGATACAGCCACGTAAAGCAGTCCGTTAGAAAACATTCTCCACTGAGATCAACTCCAGTCACGCTAAGTGTTTGACCCTGTGCTTTGTTTACAGTCATGCCAAAGTAGACTCTTACTCGTTTGAAATGAAAAGGCAAATCTAAAGGTTTCATAGGGATTCTGGGTACTAAGACCGTTTCTCCTGTACCACAGAGAGTTAAGATAGTTGCTTCAATGAAACAGTTTTTCCAAATTCCACTACCAATCGCGTCCCATTGCATAACTTTGATGGGTGTAAATTACGTAGCAATATAATAGGCACACCCACTTTTAAAATAAGCTTGTGTGGTGGCAAGCCAGAAGGAAGTAAAGAATTTAGGAATTCTGTAGGGTAATGAACAGCTTCTTCACTATCGACTACTGCGTCTACTGAGTAATATACATGAGCCTGGGCAGTGAATTTGGAGAACACCAATCATTAATTTTCACAGCTTGTTCGTTTGTCGGCAATAATATTGCTCTTTCTTTAAACCATGAATGAGACTTGTTAGATAGGTCATGGATTTGAGGATAAACGCTATCAATCAATTCTTGAATGCTGCTTACTAAAACACAGAAATCGTGACTGAGGGTAATTTTGCCGTCAATGATTAGGCCATCTCCATTTCCGACTCTATGTAACAAATTAGCAAACAGACTATTATCTTAGGAAGATAAGAGTACTCTCATGTTAGTTTTGAGTGCCAATTTTATTATATCCGGCCAGATGTAAGATCTTTTTAATGAAGCGTTCACTTCGTCGGCTCTCGTTCCTCTGGTAACAACTGGTAAGATTTGACGAAAATCTCCGGCGAACAAAACTGTGCAGCCACCCATAGGTGTGTTCCGATTCCTTAGATCACGCAAGGTCCTGTCTAGAGCTTCAACGGAAATATTGTGCGACATTGTAGCCTCATCCCATACAACTAAAGAACAATTTTGGATGAAGCTGGCAGTGTTACTTTGTTTTGAAATATTACATACGCTTCCATCATTACTGCTGACTTTCAAAGTAAGTTAAAATGTTGCATGTGCTGTTTTTCCCCCTTCCAAAAGAGTGGCTGCAATTCCAGATGGTAGGACGGCAAGAGCAATATTACCACCAGACATCACTTTGGCGAACAACAAATAATCAAGAACGTTTTGCCTGTGCCTCCAGGGGCGTCGAGAAAAAATATCTTACCTTCCTTCTTAGTGATGCTAGATATGATGGTGTTATAAGCAAGTTTCTGATCGTGGTTCAGACGGTGTTCTTCTTGAGCAACGGTTTGAAGGAGCCGAGGACGAAGTCTTTCTTTCTGTTGTGACAATCGAGGAATTATTTGTTGCTCTGTTTCAGTGTTACGGGATAAGCGCTTTATTTCGATGACAATATCCGTTTAACATCTCGGCATGATGGCTTAAAATCACTGACTGGACTATTAATTAGACTATAACGAATTCTTGTCAGACGTAATTTAAGAATGGCGAGGTGCATGAAACACAAATCCCCTTCCGTCCAATCTTAACTTAACTGTGTATTTTGCGGAACGGAAAGTTCTTATGCGAAATGAAGAGTTGCACTTCCAGGGAATGGCGAGGTGCATGAAACACAAATCTCTCTTCAGTCCAATCTTAACTTGACTGTGTATTTTGCGGAACAAAATGTTCACAGGCGAAATGAAGAAAAGCCGAGTTGCACTTCCAGGGAAACTCCAAACACAACCACCCTTCTCTGAAGTCTTAACTCAACACGACTCGACGGTTTTCTGCTGGCTGTATCTGGGGTAATAGGTTCACCCGCTAGTTAGGCTGTGACAGGGGTGATAGACTCGTCCTTAGCTAGCTCGTAAACTGTCGCCTCAGTATTTGAATGGACATGGTTGGAAGAAATGAAAACGTAAAAACATTTATAGTGGGCGATGTATTGAAGATAGAGATATGCTCTCCGGGACTTTTTTGTAGAACTTTTCATGCTGAACAAATCTTACACACATAGTATTTAGATATTTTTTAACGGTATGCCCAGCGTAAGCTTACAAAGCGCTCGGACGCCAGGTTTATTTTCGACTTTTTCACTGAAATCGTTACTGCTCGGCTTCCTTTGATCATACATAAATTATTTTTGTATAGAAATCATCCTCGAGATATCCTTTACAAAATGGTGAAACCCGCATTAAAATCCATCCAGAGGTTCTCAAGATTACCCGTGACATCCAAGATAAATAATAATAATAATAATGTAATTGGTTTTACGTCCCTTTTAACTACTGTGGCTTTTAGAGACACCAGGGTGCCGGAATTTTGCCCCGAAGGGGATCTTTAACGTACCAGTAAATGTATTGACACGGCTCCCTCGCATTTGCGCACCCTCAAATGCCAGCTGACTGCGCCAGGATACGAACCTGCAACCTATGGCCCAGCAAGCGAGAACGTTACCGCTGAGCCACGCAGCCAGTCGACATTCAAGAATCGGGGACTTGGTTTTATACTAAGTAGAGATGTATACATATATTTTTGTTTAAAATCTCAACTTCAACAAGATGTGAAGAATGGCCAAGTACCTGTTGATGGGAGTGGGGTGGTCCCATCTTCCGTAATCCGGTTTGACCTTGAAACAGAGACAGAAGCATGAAGTGAATTGGAGAGATCTTCTATTTTATTCCAACGCAACATTATGGATTACCCTGCTATGCCCAGTGGCTGAAATTAATATATAACAATGTATTATGCGGCCTCGGTGGCATAACCCTAGCAGTACCAAGCCATTTTATCATTTGAAATGATCTAGTAGACTTCGTCGTTACGTTACGGCGACGTCACGAAATGCACTGAGGTGTGTGACGTCATAGTACCGCTTGGTGCATGTGTACTGAGTTCACTGGTGAGCTCTGGCGTTACGAGACGGCAACGACACGGCGAGCATGACGTCATCCAGCCAGCTCCCTCCTTTAACCGCGCGCTCGCTCGAAGTTTCCAGCCTTTCTAGCATTTTTGAGCATTTGTAGCATTTAAAATGATATAAAGTCCAGTCTTTCAGACTGACTGTCTTTTTTTAGGTAGATTTCATTAGAAAGCTAACTATTGCAATGGGTACCATGTTTCGACTTCCGGAAAATTTCGACATATCTTCGCGTTTCACATCCCCCAGACCCCAAAACCACCGTCAGTTCAAAGGTTTATATATAATTTATGTATATATGTATCTATCTATCTATCTTTCTATCTATATATATATATATATATATATATATATATATATATCAGTTTCTTGTGGACACGATAACTGCCGTAATTTTGCACCAATCACTTTGAATTTTTTACATAATATGTATCCCTATAAAATCTCGGTCGAGTTCGTTAATGGGCAAAATCGGTCGAAGGGGGTGAAAATGGGGGGCTTTTTTCGAAAAAGTGAAATTTCACTATAACTCTCTTAATACGTGAAATATCGAATTCATTCAAAGTTCATAATATGTGTCGGATAAGTGCCAAAAATTTATGTCAAATAAGTTTTTTGATAGCACCAACCATTGACCAAAGGGGTGGAAAAAAGTGGGTTTTTCGGGAAACATTAATCATATCTCTCTTAATAGGCACAATATCAAAACCGTACAAAATGGAAAATATTCCCCTAATAATTACCTAAAACGTTTGTCTGAAAGAATTTTTGATATGACCCACCATTACGCCAAGGGATGAGAAACATGATTTCGGAATTTTAAACAAGAAGTTCCGTGAAGAACTATACAGCCTATTTTCATATAGCCCACTTATTGCACTCTATCAACATACACAATTTCAGTTTGATTGCTGTAATAGATTCGTAGATATTGAGAACCAACTAAATAATTCGGATGGTCGCCATGTTGGATTTTATATATGTAGGTCCTAGAGTTATATACTGTTACATGCAGATTATTGTGTACGTGTAGTATTCAAACTTCAATCGCATAATTAGGACACTAGAAGTTACAAGGAGATTTTAAAATTTCGCACAGCTGCCATCTTTAGGTTATGAAAACAATTGAAATAAATTAGATGCTAGTGGAATACCACTCGTATAAGGATTTACTGTACCAAGTTTCACTGCTCTCGGATGGTTAAATTGCGATAAACGTCTATGTGATTATTTATACTGCGCGTCGCCGCCATGTTGGATTTGTGATCACGAGGTTATTTAAAGTCCTATAAGTGAACTTGAGTTCATAGCCCCTATGAACAATAAAAAATTCAGTTTGATTGCTACAATAGATTCGTAGATATTGAGAGCCGTCTAAATATTTCGGATGGTCGCCATGTTGGATTGTTAAATGTATAGGCCATAGAGTCATGTACCATTATAGGAAAATTATTGGGTAGGTTCATTATTCAAACTTTCACTTCGATCGCATGACTACATCACAAGAAATAAAAACTTAATTTTAAAATTCGCACAGCCGCCATCTTGAGGTTATGTAAACAATTGAACTAAATTAGATACCAGTGCATTACAATGTGTATAAATATTTCCTGTACCAGAATTCAGTGCGTTTGGAACATTAAATCGCGAGAAAGGTCTATTTCAAATTTTCTAATTCGCTTGGCCTCCATGTTTGTTTTGTATATAACCGGTTTTTTAAAGTCGTATAAATGGACTTCCAGTAGTGCCCTTTATCTCCGTACAAAACTTCAGGGAGATACCGCTAATAGTTTCAGAGATACAGAATGCCGGTGAAATATTTCGCACATCCGCCATCTTGTGGTTATGTAAACAAATGAACGAAGTTATGTGTCGGTGCATTACAATGTATATAAATATATACTGTACCAAGTTTCATTGCGTTTGGTTGGATAAATCGCGAGAAACGTCTATTTAAACGTCGCAACTTCGCTTGGCCGCCATGTTGGTTTTGTAGTTACCAGGTTTTCAAAGATCACATAAGTGAACTTATAGTAGTTCCCTTTATCACCATACATGATGTCAGGGTAATATCGGTAATCGTTTCGGAGATATTGATTGCTGGTGAAATATTTCGCATAGCCATGGCGGCTATGCGAAATATTTCACCAGCAATCAATTGGATTGGTGAGTCGTAACAAAATTTGAAGGGCACGGTCGAGGTCGCCCGGAATAGTGCTATGAACTTACCGAGTTTCATTGAAATCGCTCCAGCCGTTTAGATTTTATTAGGGGGGGGGGGGGACACACACACACACGCGCGCGCGCGCGCACACACACACGGACAAAAGGTGATCCTCATAAGCCTATTTTTTTAGCCTACTTTCGATTTTTGTAAAAAATGAAAGTAGACTTATGAGATCAACACAGGGCGAAAAAAGTGTGTCTGTCTGTGTGTGTGTATGTGTGTGTGTGTGTGAGTCTGTGTGTGTGTGTGTATGCGTGTGTGTGAGTCTGTGTGTGTGTGTGTGTGTGTGTCTGTGGGTGTGTGAGTTTGTGTACTCAGAATGTCTGTCCCCCCCTATCAATTCGAACACGGTGAATGCAAATTGAACGAAATTTGGTACAAAGGTGGCACTAGCAAAGGACACCTCAGTGTCATGTTTTATATCGCCGCCATCTTTACTAAAACTGAATAGCGGCCACTCAAACGTTCAAAACTTAAAATCAAATAACGACTAACCAAATCATCCGATCTCTACCAAATTTGGTAACAACATACCTTCGTATAGGATGCGTCTTGTGACCAAATTACAAGGTCGTCCGCCATACCATTTCAGGATGGCGGCCGTGCGAATTATGCAAACTTTATAATCCATATCATGGGACCCACCAGTTCCGATTATCGAGCCGAGAATCGTTTTAACTGTTCTAAAGGAAGAGGCACGTTCGAAATTAAAAGTTTATTTTGTAATACTATAGTGCAGAAGTGATTTTAAAAAGCTGAACTGATTCAGTAATAAGACAAGATGGCAGCGGATATCTTGTGCCGGACTTATATTTCACTAATTTGAGTATTGCATGCAATATAGCGTACTGATAAAAAATAAATAAACTTTGTATGAAATGCTTTATATATAAATAATATACTCCAGTGATGAAATCGTTTAGTATAAATCATTATTTGCTAACAAGTTCTATGTAAGTCATTTTAAATAGAACGATATTCGTTGACACAATTAGCTCAGTGGTAGAGCGTTAGCCTATCGCTCAAATGCCTATGGTTCAAACCCGATCAGAGCTAGGTTTTTTGCTTGAAATGTTATATGTTTATTGTTTTGCAATGACTCAGTTGTTTTAAAATTAAGCGTTATATTGTGCACATTATGGTGTAAAATATATATTTAATTAAAACATAATTCGCCAGCAGATTTACTCGGGACATCTAGCTGCCAAAAAGGTAACTTCCAGATTTTATTGAAAAGTTTCTTCTTCTGGCCGCTAGAATGCACTCGCTCTGTTAGGATTATATTGTTCGATATTTCACCAATAGATGTCACGACTAGTCTACGTGGGGATCCATTGATTACTATACCATTATCATTCTATGCGCATCGAATTTGAAGAATGACAAGATGATACTACGATACATTTTAAATTTTTATTTTAAAGGGTTTGTAACAGCCTATTTTGCGTTACTTGAAAATGCTATTAAGCGTTATATTGTGCACATTATGGTGTAAAATATATATTTAATTAAAACTTAATTCGCCAGCAGATTTACTCGAGACATCTAGCTGCCAAAAAGGTAACTTCCAGATTTCATTGAAAAGTTTCTTCTTCTGGCCGCTAGAATGCACTCGCTCTGTTAGGATTATATTATCGAAAATATCCACATAGTTTGTATACACACGTCTCTGTAGGGTCATGGAAAGATTTGTTAATTCAATTAGGGTTGTGAAAGCCATGCACAACCAGACGTGTAAAGACATGCCTCAACTCAAAGTTGGATGTTGCCCACGGCAGGTCGTAATAATAATAATAATAATAATAATGTTATTGGTTTTACATCCCTTTTAACTACTGCTGATTTTAGAGATACCGGGGTGCCGGAATTTTGGCCCGAAGGGGATCTTTAACGTGCCAGTAAATGTACTGACACGGCTCCCTCGCATTTGTGCACCCTCAAATGCCAGCTGACTTTGCCAGGATACGAACCTGCAACCTAGGGCCCAGCAAGCGAGAACGTTACCGCTGAGCCACGCCGCCAGTCCGGTCGATTATGTCTCCAGATCCATAACATTCTTGATATACTTCTTATCTTTCTTTCTTCAATGATGGTAGCAGTTTTTATCTAGGTTGTGGCGTTTGGTAGAGGTAAATCGTTTCTAAGGTCTTCAACAAAGAATAGTTCTATTATACTCTTTGATAATAACAACGAGTTATAACTATACTCATACATTTAGGAGAAAGTAGGCTATATGATCTTTACTGAACATCTTGTTTAAATTGAAAATAGGCTTAAAATGCCAAGTGCCATCAGAGGTTACCATAACAACGCTTTTAAATTGATAAGGGGTGATCTATCAGAGGTTGCCAAGACAACGCCATTGACGAGATCACATTCATTTTTAGCCTACTTTTCACACTTTTCAAAAATGAGGAAAAAGTTGACTTATAAGATATATCCGGGAAAATGTGTCTGTCCTTCTGTCTGTCTGTCCTTCTGTCTGTCTGGCTGTGTTCCCCCCCCCCTATCAACTCCTAAACGGCTGCAGCAATCGAAACCAAATTTAGTATGAGTAAAGATGTATACCGGAATATCTCAGGCCCATATTTGAAAAAGATGCCAGTGCTACCAACTGCTAAAAAAAACGCACTAGAAATTTGAGCTCCATGTTGGATATCTTGGAAGGTATACATGGGAGCTATTCTAAAATTGGCACACGTGTGGATAATACTATTTCAGTTTAATTTCCTGGTGGCCATACATGACAGCGTTGCCAAAATAATTTTAAGCCTTCTGATAAGTCCAATTTTTAAATGCATATAACTTCTACACTATCAATTGGATTTCAACCAAATTTTGTATGTAATATGTGTACATAAACATATATGACTGAGTGTATTCTTAAGACCCACCAGGGCAGCCAACTGTTAATAATTGCTCTCTATTTTGTATCCAAATATATCAGAAAGTATGCAAGCCGACAGCTTTAAACTATGCATACGTAAATTACCCGACATTTTACATTAATTTGGAGTAACTTACATACGTCAGTTCTATCAACATGATTCTAAGCCTGCTGATAGGACCAATTTTTAAATACATGTAACTTCTATACCAACAAATGGATTTCATCCAAAATTGGCACAAAAATATATAATATTTCAGATTATTTCTGACCAGCACTCGCATAACATTGTTGCCAACATGCTTTTACGTGTACTAATAGATCCAATGTCTAAATCCATGTAACGTCCTTTGGACTTCAACCACATTTTGTATTTTGTACCTTAGGAGATGGAAGTAAGAATATATTCAGTCACCAGAGCTGCCAACTCTATTGCCCTATTAGGCTACATTATGCCTAGTATACCTTATTTCGAACTAATTAAGACATTTCGATATTACCCACTTAATTTCGTCATTATTCTAGATAGGTTCATATACTGTAGATTAATCTATGGCATGAATCTTAATTTTAAGAAAAGTAGGCTCTTTAGTTCGTCACGGAACTTCTTGTTCCATCTGACTATGAGGGAAGCGGCTAACTGGTAGCATGCTGAACTTCTATGCCCAAGGTGCTGGTTCAAAGCCGGCCAAAGTCGCCGGATTTTCTAAGAGCGCTAAAAATCCGTCAGCATGCTTTCCTTCGGAGGGAAGTTACAACGTTCGTTGCAAGTTGCTGGTTGCGGTGGCATCTAGCAGCCAAGTTCACAGCTAGGTGTCGTTGACGTTAGTATTTGGTACAAAATTAGGTACTACTGATTAAAATTGACCATCTGCAGACCTTACCTGAATTACAGACTAATACAGTCATCACAAATATCACCGTTTATCAGACAGATTCTATACACACCCAATGTACACGGGGTTACATGACCACCTTGTCGCAGCCCCTAAACTGAGGAACCAACCAACATCTCTGCGGGAGATAAAATTTTGCGTGAAGAAGTAACTGACTGTTAGATAGTTACACATTAGTTCCAAACCTTGCATAAGGACAGAGTGATCACAAGTATAAAAATTAACCCCAAATGACAAGAAGGTTACCATCCCCATAAGACAGTAAAATGTTAAAAGTATGCATAGAAAGACGAAAAAATGTTAACTAACCTCCAATTGTAAAATACTTTCTCGCAATAAATGAGGTCTGATCCTCCTACGAAAACCTGCATATTTTGCCTATTATAGCCTATCTCCTAGTTTGCCCGGTGAAATCTACCTCCGCCTTCCGGCGTGCCGAGAGGATTTTTTTTTAAACGTGAACTACCGACGGGTGGGGTGGGGGTATTTAGTGACCACCGAACTAATTTCTTCTTTTTGACATTATAGCTCTTATTTTGAGTTAAGTTATCATATGGACCACAAACAACAACAAGAGTAATCTAGATTAAATCATATTCACACACAAATTTGTCTGCTTTGGTATAACTCATGGATTTTTTTTACATTAAGCAATAATGTTCAGTTCATGGATTTCTTCACTCATCACTTCCTTCTGAATCATCGGGTGAGTTAGCCGAGGTCGTTGCGGCATGACTGTTGGCAGTCGCTCACATCCGGGAGGTGAGGTGGTTCGAATCCCCCCGCCGGCAACCTTGAAGATGGCCTTCTGTGGTTTCCCATCTTCCTTCCAGGCAAATGCCGGGGTTGGTCCCTAACTATAGGCCACAGCCGCTACCTTCCAACTCCTCGACACTCCCTTCCAACATTCCTCCCCAACGGTACTTGTAGCTCACCCATTGGGTGTCCGTATCGAAGCAGCTACAAAACTGGCGAGCCGAACCTGTCCTCGGACACTCCCGGCACTAAAAGCCATACGCAAAAAAAAAATTGCGTTTTGCACAAACGATTGTCTTGTTGCTATGCTTTCCACACGTGTATCTCTTGCAAGAAGCACAGCCCATTGTTGTTTTATTCACTTTGTTGTATTTCTGTCCTTTGGGCGGGGGGTGGTACTCTTTGTCCACCAACAAAAAAAAAAGTGCTATTAGCTTTTACAGATGATAACAAGTTAACAAAGCAATTGAATGGTACAATGACTAAGTTAATTATGGACAGTTACTTCCCTTTCAGGATGCATAGGAAACATATATTAAGCTGAAAGTTTAAAAAATCGAAATGGTGGGCATGACATACCCCCCCCCCCTCTCCCCCGTTGTTACTGCTAGGGTTAATCAGTAGGATGCTGAACTGCTATGCCAAAGATCGCGGGTTCCAACCCGGTCTAAGTCATCGGATTTTTAACCGGGTTGAAATCCTTCAGTAAGCCTTCCTGCGGAGGGGAAGTAAAGCCCGGGTGGGGCATGTCATAGACTTATCAAGTAATGTGTAGCCGAATTTGTAGGTCAGAAGCGCTCTATGAAGTTCCAACGTTCACTGCCAAGTGTCAATGACAGTGGCATCTGGTAGCCACAGTTGGAACTACTTAAATCGAACATGTTCTGTTAAAGCACCCTGCTATGGCTGCAATTCATATCTCTTATATAAAAACAAGTGTCCTGACTGACTGACTGACTGACTGACTGACTCATCATCGCCCAGCCAAAACTATTAAAGTTAGAAACATGAAATTTTGGGGATATGTTCGTGGTAAGTCGAAAACGCGCACTAAGAAAGGATTTTCGGATATTCAGGTTCTAAAGGTGTCTTAAGGGGGTACACATGCATTTCATTGAATAGCAATATCTCCGGCTTGGTTTCATTGAGGGACGTGATACTCGGCATATAAACGTATCATTAAAAATAAGAAGACACGTGTCTGAGGGTTTTTCGATGTGGTGTATATTATGAGGTGAAGGGGGTGAAAAGTGGGGGTTGAAGGGTTCCTAACGGAGCGTGTATCTCTTAAACGACATAGGCGAGGAGTTTGAAACTCAGCGGAAAAAAATCAGCTTAAAAATAAGAAAATAGGTGTTTGACCGTTTTTCATAAATCGAATTTAAGGGGCCCATGGGGAGGGGTGAAATTCTGAAAAAAGAAAATTGAAAGATACAAAGTCCTGACTCACTCATCATCGCCCAGCCTAAATTATTGAAGTTAGAAACAAGACATTTTGGGGATATGATCATTATATGTCCAAACCGTCCACTAAGGAAGGTTTTTCGGATGTTCAGGTTCTAAAGGGGTGTTAAGGGGGGTAAAACCTGCATTTCATTGAATAAGAATAACTCCGGATTGGTTTCATTTGTGGATGTGATACTCGGCATATAAACTGATCATTAAAAATAAGAAGACACGTGTCTGAGGGTTTTTCGATGTGGTGTATATTATGAGGTGAAAGGGGTGAAAAGTGGGGGTTGAAGGATTCCTAACGGAGCGTGTATCCCCTAAACGACATAGGGGAGGAGTTTGAACTCAGCGGAAAAACATCAGCCTAAAAGATAAGTAAATAGATGTTGACCGTTATTTTTTTCATAAATCCAATTTTAGGGGCCCATGGGAAGGGGTGAAATTCTGGGGGGGGGGGGGGACAGGAAAGAAAGTGTCCTAACTGATTGACTGACTCACTCACTCTTCAATCTCAGGGAGTGAAAACTGCTTAAAAATAAGTAAATAAGTTTTCGACAGTTTCTTTTTCATAAATCAAATGTAAGGGGTTCATGGGGAGGGGTGAAATTCTGGAGAAAAAAATGAAAGAAAATGTCCTGACTCACTCACTCACTCACTCATTCATCATCGCCCAGCCAAAATTAATGAAGTTAGAAACATGACATTTTGGGGATATGTTCGTTGTATGTCAAAACCGTACACTAAGGGGGGATTTTCGGATATTCAGGTTCTAGAGGGGTCTTAAGGGGGTTGAACCTGCATGGGAAGGGGTGAAATTCTGAGGGGGGGACAGGAAAGAAAGTGTCCTAACTGATTGACTGACTCACTCACTCTTCAATCTCAGGGAGTGAAAGCTGCTTAAAAATAAGTAAGTAAGTGGTCGACAGTTTCTTTTTCATAAATCAAATCTAAGGGGTTCATGGGGAGGGGTGAAATTCTGGAGAAAAAGAAATGAAAGAAAATGTCCTGACTCACTCACTCACTCACTCATCATCGCCCAGCCAAAATTAATGAAGTTAGAAACATGACATTTTGGGGATATGTTCGTTGTATGTCAAAACCGTACACTAAGGGAGGATTTTCGGATATTCAGGTTCTAGAGGGGTCTTAAGGGGGTTGAACTTGCATTTTATTGAATAACAATATATCACGAGTGGTTTCATTTGTGGATGTGATACTCGGCACATAAACTAATCATTAAAAATAAGCAGACATGTGTCTAAGGGTTTTTCGATGTGGTCTATATTATAAGGTGAAAGGGGTGAAAAGTGGGGGTTGAAGGTTTCCTAACGGAGCGTGTATCTCTTAAGAGACATAGGTGAGAAGTTTGAAACTCAGCGGAAAAAATCAGCTTAAAAATTAAGTAAATCGGTGTTCGAACGTTTTTTCATAAATTCAACTTAAGGGGCCGATGGTGTGGGGTGAAATTCTGGGGGAAAAAGGAGAGAAAGTGTCCTAACTGACTGACTAACTCACTCACTCATCAAACTCAGGGGAAAAAGACAGCTTAAAAAATAAGTTAATAGGTGTTCGAGCGTTTCTTCATACATTCAATTTAAGGGGCCCATGGGGAGGGGTAAAATTCTGGTAAAAATAATTGAAAGAAAATGACCTGATTGACTCACTCACTCATCATCGCCCAGCCAAAATTATAGAAGTTAGAAACATGAAATTTTGGGGATATGTTCATTGTATGTCGAAAACGTCCACTAAGGAAAGATTTTTGTATATTCAGGTTCTAAATGGGTGTTAAGGGGGTAAACCTGCATTTCATTGAATAACAATATCTCACGAGTGGTTTCATTTCGGGATTTTAAACTTGGCATATAAACCAATCATTAAAAATAAGCTGACACATGTCTAATGATTTTTCGATGTAGTGTATATTAAGAGTAAAGGGGTGAAAAGTGGGGGTTGAAGGATTCCTAACGGAGCGTGCATCTCCTAAACGACATAGGCGAGGAGTTTGAAACTCAGAGGAAAACAATCAGCTTAATAATAATAAATAAATAAATAAATAAATAAATAAATAAATAAATAAATACATAAATAAATAATTTAATAAATAGGTGTTCGACCGTATTTTAATAAATCCAATTTAAGGGGCTCATGGGGAGAGGTGAAATTCTGGAAGAAAAACGTCCACTAAGGAAGGAATTTTGGATATTCACTCTCATCGACCAACCAAAACTATTAAAGTTAGAAGAATGATATTTTGGGATTATGTTTGTTGTGCGTTGAAATCGTCTACTAAGCTACTAAGGAGGGATTTTTGGATATTCAAGTTCTAAAGGGGTGTGAACGGGGTTAAACCTGCATTTCATTGAAGAACAATATGACACGACTATGACGCGAGCGAAGCCGCGGGTACCTGCTAGTATATATATAAAAATTTAAAGGTATCTTCGTTCTTATTTTTAGCATGGAACGATAACTATAATGTAGTGTGTGGATCTTGCTGACTTACGAAGAAACCTTGGTTTGCAGATGACACTCAAACTTACAGTAGACTGTATTAGCCGATGACGCGGTGGCTGCTGATCACGTTATCTGCTTTATAAGCGAGAGTGGGTTAGGGCCAGCAATCTAAATGTTTCAGTATAAATTGATTCAACGACTTGTTCGGTTTTGAATGATAATTTTTTGCTTTTCCGTAATTTTTGTTTATTTTTATAATTTTTATTTTTATTTAATTTTTTGTTTTTGTTTTATTAATTTTTTAATTCTTGGTCTTTTAAAATTTAGGTGTCCACCTCATAATTTTAAATTCAATTCCAAATTTGTATTCTTTAATCTGTGTTAAGACGGGCAGATGACCTCGTAGTTCCGCCTCTAAAAACAACAATAACTAACTACATGGTGCCTAGCCAACCTAAGCTCATAAAGAAATCAATAAAACGGAACATAAAGCATTGATAATAAAACCACTAATCTTATGTTGGTGTTCTTTGTAAACAAATGAGTAGCGATAAGCGTTACGATCGGTAAAAACGGAAGATGTGGTAAGAGCTCAGAGATAACAGGTATGCATGATGCCTTGTTACTGAAATAGGGCGATAGCCTACATTAGCTGGTTTCAGTAATATTATTGCACGTTATTATTATTATTATTATTATTATTATTGGTATTCTTCCCGAAGGCAGGTCCGTGCCTCCGAAGAGGCTATCCTCGGCCAGAGTTAACGTGTGCCACAGCACGTGGTCCTACTGAACCGGCAATCCATTCAAGGTCCAACTTCGCCCAATGCTGCTTAACTGCGGAGTTCTCATGGCAATCGGTGTTTCAACATGGCCAGGCCGTTGGCTCTTAAACGTTATTGGTCCAAATGTGAAAAGAATTAGCCTGTAATCTAAAACATACATCGAAAAACTCAGCAATTTTTCTAAATGTGCCGTGTCTTGTGTTGGGGTTCGCCTAGGACACCAAGCTGGCTCATTAGCGGGATCTTGGTGTCCCCGCCCAGACCCCCACAGGAGTAGCGAACTGCGCGCTACCTCCCTTTCTTATGAAGCACACCTGCGCCTCCTTACTGCGAGAACTAAAAGCTCAAGCAACCATAACTTCCCTATGAAGGCTGAGTTTTAATTCACTGGCCGTGAAAGTCGTACAATTTGTCACTCCCTTGTTGAGGAGATAATTTCACAATTCAGTTTGGGTAACAAAATTCATAAATATGAGAGTGATGGTAGTTAAAATATGTCTTTAACAGGGCTGAAAATACCAACCAGGGTAGCTACTGTACGAGCACTAAGACGAGGGGCCAGGCTCTCTGGACTCGAAACACACATAAGTCCGAACCCAACCGTCACGCCGACCATCTTTGAAATACGTTTCAATGATTTTCCAATTTCAATTCCATGCAAATGCCGGGTTGGTACCTTCTAATACGCATTGGACACTTTATTCCAACTCCTTCCAAATACTGTACTACCACCTCGCAGTGCCCGTGTTCGATTTCCGGGTCTGCCAAGAAATGTCAATTGTCTGATTTCTCGGCCACACGAAGTAGAACTAATAACAGATGAGTTCAATTCCCAGTCAGGCATTCTAGAAGTGGTTTTCGGTACTTTCCCACTTCTGCTCCAGCAAATGCCGGGATGGTACCTAAGGTAAGGCGACGGCCCTAATAATATTAATAATAATAGCCTCCATGACCCTAGAAGGGCAACGGCCTCCTACATAGAGGGTATTTCTTTCTTCGCTAATGCGTTTTTTTTAGCGTATGGCCTTTAGTGCCGGGAGTGTCCGAGGACATGTTCGGCTCGCCAGTTTTGTAGCTGCTTCGAGGCGGACACCCAATGGGTGAGCTACAAGTACCATCGCGTGTGGAGTGTTGTCTGGGGAGGAAAGTTTGAATGTAAGGACGAGGAGTTAGAAGGTAGCGGCTGTGGCCTATAGTTAGGGACCAACCCCGGCATTTGCCTGGAAGGAAGATGGGAAACCACAGAAGACCATCTTCAAGGGATTCGAACCTCCTCGCCTCCCGGATGTGAGCGACTGCCAGAAGTCATGCCGTAACGACCACGGTTAACTCACCCGGTGCTAATGCGGTGAGCTATTCGCATTAGGTTTGTACATCGTAACTTAGAGATTTCTTTCTTGAATTTAGTTTTGACTTTAATTACTGTAATAACTTTGACGCGTCTGTCTCCCATGGTCCTCCATGTGCTCCTGCTTCTTGCTGTTCTGCTTCTTTGTGGTGTTGCCTTCACTCACTCGATATTCTGTCTTCCATGGTCCTCCACGTGCTTCTGCTTCTTGATTCTCTGGTCCATTGTGGTGTTGCCATCACCTAACCTAAATTACAAATAGTATACATTTGTACAACCATTACAGTTACACATGTTATCAGACAGATTCTACAAACACCCAAATACACGTGACTAAGTCATCACAATGTTACAAGCCTCTAAATTAATCTTTAAGAACCATCTAACAATTATTTGCCCACTTTTATTTTTGTTGGCAATTCATTTTTGAGGCATGGGCCATCAGCCCTGTGTGGTTAGGTGTGTGTTGAATTGGTCTGATAACCTTGAAGTAACGTAGCCTACTATCCCGGCATTTTCCTAGAGGGAGTATGGAAAAACCTGGAGGAAAACCACTTTTAGGATAGCCGCTGTTAACGCCGGGATTCAAACCTGCGAATTATGGGCTTGCCGCAGCTACTCTCGCGGCCTTGGTGCATGCTTTAACAAGCACGGTTACGCCGCAGGATCGACTATTATTAGGTTTACTTCTCAACTCCCATGTGAGGTTAACGCCAGGAAGAGCATACAGTCATGAAAACGTTTCACTAGGAAGGAAACTTGTCTAACTTCATCTCCGACCCCATAGGAACGTTAATAAGTGGTAGAAATGCATGTGTGTTTGAGTGTTCAGTCGTTTGACTGGTTTGATGCAGATGTTGGGGTACCGCGCCTGCCTCTCACTCAGAGGCCCAGGGTTCGATTCCTGGCTCCATCAAGGATTTAAGGAACTGACGTGAGGGCTGGAATGGCGTGCACGCAGCCACGTGAGGACAATTGAGTTGCTGTCTAACAGTGGGGCAGCGCCCCGGTCACGAATACCAAGATTAACGACCGAGAGGAACCGATACGGTGACCAAGCATCGCCCCAATATCTGCTGGCCAAATGGTGGGCAGCGGTCGCTTGGTAGGTCTTGGCTCTTCATGGGCTGTAGTGCCACGGTCTTTTTTTATGCAGATCTCCATGTCTCCCTGTCCTCGAGCCTTAGTTCCATATCTAGGCTAAGTTTCCTATTCCTGGAAGTCTCAGTATGCGTCCTACCAACCTATCTTTGTCCTTCATTACCAGTCACCAGAAACATCTCTCCTCTCTCACCCGTTTTAATACCTCATTTGTTACTGTATCTACCCATCTTCTTTATTCTCTTGTACCACCACATTTCAAACACTTCAATTCTCCTCTTTTCTGTTGCACCAACCATCCAAGTTTCACTTCCATAGAGTGCCACGCTCCTGACAAACTGACAAAGGCTTTCAAGAATGAATTCTTATTACCTATATCTATATTCGATGTCAACATATTCCTTTTCTGTAGAAATGCTTTCCTTTCCTGTGCTAACCTAAATTTTTATCCTTTTTGCATCGTCCATCACTGGTTATTTTACTTCCTAGAAGTCTCCTACTTCCTTTAGGTTCTCACCTGCCAATTTGACGTCCATAGGGGTATCTGATTTCTTTCGGCTGTAGTCCATTTTTAGCCTACTTTTCACATATTGCAAAAATGAGGAAAAAGTAGACTTATGAGATCGATCCGAGCAAATGTGTGTGTGTCTGTCTGGCTGGCTGACTGTGTGTGTGTCCCCCCCCCCCCTTCAACTCCTGAACGGCTGCAGCAATCGAAACAAAATTTGGTAGGAGCAAAGATCTATACCTGAATATCTCAATGCCGTATTTGAAAATAATGTCAGTGCTACCAACTGCTGAAAAATTGCTATTAAAATTTGAGGTCCATGTTGGATATCTTGGAAGGTAGACTATGAACGGGACCTATTTCAAAATTAGCACACGTATAGATAATAATATTTCAGTTTAATTTCCAGGAGGCCATGCATGGCAGTGTTGCCAAAATGATTCTAAGCCTGCTGATTGGTCCAACTTTAAATGCATATAACTTCTACACTATCAATTGGATTTCAACCAGATTTCTCGTGTATTATGTGTACATAAACAAATATGACTGAGCGTATTCTTAAAAGCCTCTAGGGCTACCAACTGTTAATAAATGCTCTCTCTCTATTTCCTTATGCAAGCCGACAGCTTTAAATTATGCACACGTATAGTACCTGACATTTTAATTAATTTGGAGTAACGTATATATGTCAGTGCTACCTACATAACTCTAAGCCTGCTGATAGGTCCAATTTTAAAATACATGTAACTTCTATACTATCAACTGGATCTCAACCAAATTTCGTATGTGCTATGTGTACTAGAACAGATATGACTATGCTAATTTCTAAGAGCCACCAGGGCTGCCAACTATTAATAAATGCTGTCTCCATGTTTTACCCCAATATTAATATATCAGAAAGTATGTAAGCCAACAGTTTTAAAATGTGCACACGTATAGTACCTGCCATTCTAGATTAATTTGGAGAAGCTAATATACGCCAGTGCTGCCAACTTGACTCTAAGCCTGCTGATAGGTCCAATTTTAAAATGAATGTAACTTCTATACTAACAAATGGATTTCATCCAAAATTGGCACAACAAGAGATCATAATATTTCAGATTATTTCTGACCAACACATGCATGGCATTGTTGCCACCATAATTTTACGCGCTCTGATAGATCCAAAGCCCAACTGCATGTATCGTCGATGCTATCCATTGGACTTCAACCAAATTTTGTATTCTGTACCTTAAGAGATGGAACTAACAATATATTCAGTCACCAGGGCTGCCAACTGTAGTGCTCTATTAGCTACATTATACCAGGTATATTTCGAACTAATTGGAAATTTCGATATTACCAACTTCATTTTGTCATTATTCTAGATAGGTCTATATAGATTGGCATGAATCTTAAATTTTAAGAAAAGTAGGCTCTTCAGTTCATCACGGAACTTCTTGTTTTCTTTTTACATGTATTGATCTTCATCGTAAATTCTTTCCTCAGGACAGACACCATACCATTTTAAGACTCATTCAAAGCCTCTGGTGAATTGGCTAAGATGACAGATATAGTGGTCAATCCGAGGATTGGTTTGCAGCAAATCTCCATACTTCGTGTCTTTCTGCTTTCCTTTTCATTTCTCCGTAGTAGTCTAATGCATATGGAGCTGTAGGCCTAAATGTCCTCTTAGGTCAATTATCAGCTTTTACACTTTTCGTCGCTGAACTCGAGACTTGAAGGCTACAGAGTGAGAGATCAGGGACCACCAAAAGTGAGACATGGCATAGTGGACCCTCAATGTATTATAAGTCACTTCGAAAGATATGAATTGCTGTAACTCGTCACGGAATAGGCTACTCCGATATTTGTAAAAACTTCATATAACTTAATATTGGACCGCTATTTCGGTCTAAACCTACGGTTATAACATTTTAAGCCTACTTTCGATTTTTGCAAAAAATGAAAGTAGACTTATGAGATCAACACAGGGCGAAAAAAAGTGTGTCTGTCTGTGTGTGTGTGTATGTGTGTGTGTGAGTCTCTGTGTGTGTGAGTGTGTGTACTCTGAATGTCTGTCCTCCCTATCAATTCGAACACGGTGAACACGAATTGAACGAAATTTGGTACAAAGGTAGCATTAGCAAAGGATACCTCCGTGTCATGTTTTATATCGCCGCCATCTTGACGGAAACGTAATGGTGGCCACACAAATGTTCAAAGCTTAAATCAAATTACGACTAACCTAATCATCCGATCGCTACCAAATTTTACAACAACATACCTTAATGGGGGAGCATCCTTTGACCAAACTAATAGGTCATCAGCCTAATAGTTTGAGCATGGCGGCCATCTTTGTGTGAAAATAGATTCCCCCTATTAATACGAACACGGTGAAACCGAATGGAACGAAATTTGGTACAGAGGTAGTACTAGCAAAGGGCACCTCAGTGTCATGTTTTATATCGCCGCCATCTTGACGGAAACGTAATGGCGGCCCCACAAAAGTTCAAAGCTTAGATCAAATTACGACTAACGTAATCATCCGATCTCTACCAAATTTTGCATTAACATACCTTTATGGAGGGAGCATCCTTTGACCAATCTAATAGGTCAGTCGCCTAATAGTTTGCGGATGGCGGCCATCTTTGTGTCAAAATCGATTCCCCCTATTAATTCGAACACGGTGAAACCGAATGGAACGAAATTTGGTACAGAGGTAGCACTAGCAAAGGGCACCTCAGGGGCATGTTTTATATCGCCGCCATCTTGACGGAAACGTAATGGCGGCCACACAAATGTTCAAAGCTTAAATCAAATTACGACTAACGTAATCATCCGATCTGTACCAAATTTTGCAACAACATACCTCTATGGAGGGAGCATCCTTTGACCAACCTAATAGGTCATTAGCCTAATATTTTGTAGATGGTGGCCAAGTATGTGTGCAAGTCGATTCCCCCTATTAATTCGAACACGGTGAAACCGAATGGAACGAAATTTGGTACAGAGGTAGCACTAGCAAAGGGCACCTCAGTGTCATGTTTTATATCACCGCCATCCCGACGGAAACGTAATCGCGGCCACCCAAATGTTAAAAGATAAAATGTAATTACGACCAACCTAATAATCTAGTCTCTACCAAATTTTGTAACAACATATCTTTATGTGGGAAGCATATTCTGACCAAACTGCAAGATCATCAGCCCAATAGTTTGTAGATGGTGGCCAAGTATGTGTGCTAATCGATTCCCCCTATCAATTCAAACACGGTGAAACTGAATTGAACGAAATTTGGTACAGCAGAGGGCACCTCAGTGTCATGTTTTATATCGCCGCCATCTTGACGGAAACGGAATATCGGCCACCCAAATATTAAAAGCTTAAATCAAATTACGTCCATCCTAATAATTTGATCTCTACCAGATTTTGCAACAACATGCCTTTTGTGGAAAGCATCTTATGACTGACTACAAGGTCATCAGCCCAATAGTTTGCAAATAGCGGCCATGTATGTGTGCAAATCCATTCCCCATATCAATTCAAACACGGTGAAACCAAATTGAATGATTTTTTTTTACATAGGTAGCACTAGCAAAGGGCACCTCATATTCATGTTTAATATCCCTATAGCACGTTGTATTTCAACAAGCTACTACAACCAACATTCAATTATACTCCTTGAAAAGGACAAAGAGTTATAACAATACCCATGCATTTAGGAGAAAGTAGGCTATATGTTCTTTACTGAATATCTTGGTTATCTTATGTACACTGGGCCTGATGACCTGGCTGTTTCTTTCTTTAAAACAAAACACATCATCATAATAATGCATTACATAAATATTAGATGGCGTGCATGTGTATTATTCGTCAGTGAATGATCGTATCCCTATGAATTATGGTATAGACCTACTGGACCCGTACTTCAAACTTAACTTGGGGGCAGATAACATCGCTGTCTTACCCTTTAAAACAACAATCATAGTCCTCATCATCATCATTGAAGCTAAACTTCGAGGTACATGAATCTGTTGCTCTTTCCGCAAAATATAGACAGTGTGCATGTCAATTCCTAAGACACGGATCCCTCTAAGTCAGGAAGGAAAGGAAGATGGGAGGGAGGAGGGAAAGAAAGAAGGAAGGGAAGAAAGAAGAAAAGGAAGAGGGAACGATGGGTGGAAGAAAGGATGTAAGGTAGGAAGGTGGAAAGGGAGGAAGGGAGGAAGGAACGAAGAATGGAAGGGAGGAAGGAAGGATGTAAGGTAGGAAGGTGGAAAGGGAGGAAGGAAGGAAGGGAGGTAGGAAGGAAGAAATGTAGGAAGGAAGGACGGAAGGAAGGAAGGTAGGTGGAAAGGGAGGTAGGAAGGAAAAACAAGTTAGGAAGGTAGGAAGGAAGGAAGGAAATAAGGTGGAAAGGGAGGAAGGGAGGAAGGGAGGAAGGGAGGTAGGAAGGATGGAAGGATGGAAGGAAGGAAGGAAGGAAGGAAGGAAGGAAGGACGGAAGGAAGGAAGGATGGAAGGGAGGAAGGAAGAATGTAAGGAGGGAAGGAAGGTGGAAAGGGAGGTAGGAAGGAAAAAAGGTAGGAAGGAAGGAAGGAAGGAAGGAAGGAAGAATGGAAGGGAGGAAGGAAGGAAGGATGGAAGGATGTTAGGAGGGTAGGAAGGTGGAAAGGGAGGTAGGAAGGAAAAAAGGTAGGAAGGGAGGAAGGAAGGAAGGAAGGAAGGAAGAATGGAAGGGAGGAAGGAAGGAAGGAAGAATGGAAGGGAGGAAGGAAGGATGGATGGATGTAAGGAGGAAAGGAAGGTGGAAAGGGAGGTAGGAAGGAAAAAAGGTAGGAAGGAAGGAAGGAAGGATGGAAGGAAGAATGGAAGGGAGGAAGGAAGGATGTAAGGGGGGAAGGAAGGTGGAAAGGGAGGTAGGAAGGAAAAAAGGTAGGAAGGAAGGAAGGAAGAAAGGAAGAATGGAAGGGAGGAAGGAAGGATGTAAGGAAGGAAGGAAGGAAGGACGGAAGGATGGAAGGCAGGTGGAAAGGGAGATAGGGAGGAAGGAAAGAAGGAAGGAGAGCTTGTAGTACTATGAGTAGTTATGGACTTGATAAGCCTTAGGGCCTCCTTTTCACATGGAATTCAAACCATGAACCATCAGGCATGGACATTTCACCGCGAATACCTGACATGCATTAACCTGTAGTTTTGTCCAGTCCAACATAGAGCTTGATTCCTGTGTCATAAACCCCACTCCGGAAGGATGACATTAGTAATTTGATTCAGAATGATGGGTCACCAAGGAACAATAATAGGCTACATTGACTGGAAATTTAGGATGCTTAATAAACCATTACATGATCAGCTGTAAAATCTTAATGTCATAGATTAAGTATATGATCGTCTTTGCAATTCAGAGAATACAGCAGTTTGTATCACCCACCAGAGTAGCCGAGTGGTCTATGTCACTCTTCGCGTCTGAACTGTGTAGATACCAAACATGGGAAATCTTGAAATGACGTTAGCATGCTTACGGCATACCATTCCTTGAACAGTCATCAAGAGCGAGGATATATTTTTGGAAATATCACTGAAATGGTTGATGCTGGAGCCATATGAGATGGTGTTACCATGGTTGTTGTTGGTCATTACGAAGCGTGTGCTTTTATGTAAATACCCATCTTTCTTCCATATTGACGTTTGTTAGTGCGTATTAAAAATGCCTCTGACAATGAACGGTCCCGACGAATGCATAAGACGTGAAAGTGGTTGAAATTCATCGACAGATAGTGATTATTATCGAATATTATCAAAGGATTTGTAAAAATATGGTTTGAAGCATTTGACGAAGGCCATACTAATGACCAAGAAAAATAGCTTAGAGGGAGACTGTCTATGACTGAAGAATTGGTGCAGTTGATGAAAAGTTCGAGAAAGCAGACGTTTTCTGAAATTTCAATGAGTATTATTTATGAAATCGTGTTAGAATGCCTACAGAAGTTGAGCTTCCGCAGGAAAATGCTGACGAAGGTGGACACTACTAAGCTCGTATGTGATGCTGCGACTTTCCTTGAACGGTACAGTAATTAAGGTAATGAGTTCCTAAACCAAATTTTCACTGTCAACGAAATATTGGTGTCTTATATTACGCTGGTATCAAAACAGCAATCCATGGAATAGAGACCCTCGACAGCACTCAAGAAAGTGAAGTTCAAGGATAGGCGGTGTGTGTAGATTTGTTGTACCAGGATGACGCAGTAAGTGTTGAGACTCATAAAATCTTACGTAAACTCCATCGCGCAATCCAAAACAAACGGTGTGGCATTCTCAAACAGGGGATTCGTTTGCTTCATGACAATGCCCGCCCTCACAATGCAAATTGAACCCGAGGCCTCATTTGGTTTGGAACAATAGGTTATTGTTAATCCACGATGGTGGTGATGACCTAAATACGACCGTGCTGCAGTGGAAGATTTCTATGAGAACAAAATTCAGAGGCTGGTTATTATGTCGAGGAGTAAAAATAGAATTGTTAATAAAATTGCATCATATACGAGGCACGTCCAGAAAGTAAGTTCCGTTTGGTAATAAAATTAAATTGTGTACAGATACAGAAAAAATATTTATTCCACAACATTCTACACCTCTTAAACTACTTTTCAACATAACTGCCGAACTTTTTCAGGCATTTGCCATAGCGTGGCACAAGTTTTTGGATACCTTATTCATAGAAGTTTGCCGCCGACCGTAAACGAGAGTGAAGACTCCCCTGTAAGATATCCTACCGTTTGGCCAACAATGTTAGACAAATTGCGTGCTTACCAGGAGAACTGCGTATGTTTAGGAGTTCTCCTGACCAAATACGCAATTTGCCTAACAGTGTTGGCCAAACGGTAGGATATCATACAGGGGAGTCTTCACTCTCGTTTACGGTCGGCGGCAAACTTCTATGAAGAAGGTATCCAAAAACTTATGCCACGCTATGACAAATGCCTGCAAAAGTTCGGCAGTTATGTTGAAAAGTAGTTTAAGAGGTGTAGAATGTTGTGGAATAAATATTTTTTCTGTATCTGTACACAATTTAATTTTATTACCAAACGGAACTTACTTTCTGGACGTGCCTCGTATTATTTCAGTAGTATTGATCCCTCCTGCGGCGCTCACAAGCGACCGATCGTGATAAATGAGCATTCAAATGAAAGAGAATATACACTACCAGTGATTCATTGCAATCTAATTTCATAATTAGCAACAATTTCTTAAAAAAATGACTTTTAAAAAATTGTACGAATTGTGCGATTTGCAGATACTGTTACTGTAGGAAGATATGCTCCATAATTGCTGTCTACTTCATGACATTTTAACATTCTGAGGTCTTTCCTTTATCATTTTGCATGGATTTCAGAAACAGTAATTTAAAGCAATGTGTACCCAAATCGTATAACTTCATAAATATCGAATAGTGGTAAGGGTTAGGGCTAAGCTGTCAATCAATGGACTCAGCACACAAATGGCATTAGCAGTGACGAATTGCATTCTAATTTTATAAATATCAATTTTTGTAAGGAGTGTGCGATTTCCAAATACTGTTGGTGTAGGAAAATACGTGACATCATTGCTGTTCAGTTCCCTTTTTAACCGTAGGGACGCCTGAAACGTAACTAGTGTTCGATAATCATTTGGTTCAAATAAAACATAACAACCTTTCACCTTAAGTCTCTTATTATAAACCAATTGGGGAAAGAGTGGCTTATGAACATGCGAGATTTCTTGCACGGGTCCGCTAGTTAGTTAAGTTAAATTACATTAGATGGCAATATAGGGCTACTAAGCTTTAAATTAAGATGTTCAGTACTATGCCAAGTTTGGTGTTTGAAGCCATTTCCAGTGATGCCTTAAAAACCGAAAATTAGATGCTTTTCAGTCGGTCAACACGGTTGTACCCAAATTAGATGGGTTATTCCCTAATTCTGAATAGGCACATTTACATGAGATTAATACTTGGATCCTGAAATAAGAACTAAGTGTATTTATTAATCTCATGAATTTTTTTTTTTTCATGATTAGGGAATAACCCATCTCATTTGGGTACAACCGTGTTGACTGACTGAAAAGAATCAATTTTTTTACTATGTCAAGTATTACATCGTTCATTTGAATAACATTTCAATAGTTCCGATTGCCACAATATTGTTTGTGCTTATCAAGGTCTTGAAAAGTACATACGGTATATGGCCTTAGTTTTTCAGTCTTTTATCACCATAGAATATTGCAGGTTTATTGCTGTACTAGCAGGTACCCGCGGCTTCGTTCGCGACCAAGACAATGGGGAAGATGCATTATTGCTGATAATTGGTCAATTCTATTACAGCAATCGCGGCTACAGGTGGGTCCATTCTAATTCTGAAAATTCTGATACATACAGTATATTGATATTGTGCCCATTCAACAATGAAATATGCAAATCACAGTTTGCCAGCAATGCTCAATCGGGAGTATCGGGGTTCATGGTTTGTTCTCCCACTCTGTGACTTACACACTTTGGATTAAATAGAGGATACACTTCCAAAAATAACAAAATCTACTCCTACTATTAAAACATTTAATTATCCAAAATATATGGCGCTTCAAAAATTAAACAAATAAAATACTGACACTTCACTTCATACTTGTTCAAAGTTGAACAAGGAATTCATATTTAACAATTATAAAATCATAATGACTGGTTTTTCAAAAAACCAACAAACTTCTATTAAGTTTCATTTCCATATAGTGTCACTTCAAATTCTTAAAAATCAAGAGCTCCAAACGGCTCGGTAATGTTTATCTACACTGTGTTATCAATTTAATACACATCACTTACTATTTACATGAGTATATCTTTTAATTATAAATATCAAAATTACCAAAGTATTGTTAATCATCACTTAATTTTGGGCTTTCACAATGCTCATATGTTACCATCCCTCTCTCTCAAGTTAACAAATCACTACTCTGATCGGGAAAAATTTGCGTACTCCCGAGCTACAGAAGACTACTTGAACAAGTCAAAATTAAGATCACTCCCGGAATCTAATGTCTTCAATAGAACTCATGAAGCACTGAATCATATAATCATAAAGTTAGGGATTTATCATTTCTGTCTGAAAAGACCATTATATTATACGAAAGCCACGATCTGAACTCTGCAAGTGATAATCATTTATATAAAGGGACCTCGGTTCAAAGACCGGGTCGTCAAAACAAACTCTGAACACTTCTGTGTATTATAACTCAAACAGACCGTTCCCCGACCTACCGCGATACATCAAGGGTAAGGGTCTAGCCTTAACTACTTAGCGTGATTTATTGCAGGGAAACAGAAAGTTCTCAGTTTCGCTTCTACAAGAGACTGGCTACCATCAGCTTTGATACAGCTGTTTCAAATGTAATTCTTTGAATGACAAGGCTTATAATACTGATTCTTAAAACAACTTATTTAGGCTCAACAGACCTATTCTCTTGGCTTCGGTATATAATAATTATGAAGTGTCCTCATTGGCGGGTAAGAATAATTCAATAATACAACCACTATTTAGGGGCTTCAACACGGACGACTCTGGGTTCGATCCTTTCAAATGCCTCGGGAGCAATATCCCACTTTGGAGGACTTATAACATTTGCGACTTAGGGCAGGCCTTGCCTATTACCAGCGCTCATAATACAACATAATTAGCACCCTTTTTTTTACAATACAACACACACTGCCTCGTGATCACTATCACAACTTTTGAGGGCTTATCACAGTTCAATTACCACGACCAACTGTCCCTCATAATTAGTTTTACCGAGCATTTCAACGCATTCCTAGCGTGACAAATTACTTCAATGCGCTACATTGCGCTTATACTTTAATTAGCCAAGTTGCCTTCAAAGAACTAATAAATTCAAAATCAACGTTTGATCTACATCTCAAAATATATATTACTCTTCTCCCTTGACAATAATCATTTTTACCATAAGAACATGTATTCATAACATGTATTTATTCATTTAAAGGAGCTCGGAAGCTACTACTTTTCATATATAATTCATCATAATATTCATTCATTTATATAATTATTATTATTATTATTATTACGCTTGCTTTCTCATATTTATATCATTTATCAATTACACTGATATTTTACTGAATACATTCCCCAAAGGATTCATTTACATTTCACATATTTATTATATTTATCTCAAATTAATCGTTCAGATCGCGCTATTATTCTTTTACTTGTTATTCAACATCCCTACTTTCTCTCTCATGAGGATCATACGCAAATCTTCCCAAACACATATCATAATGAAATAGTTACTCACATGACTGTACGGTCAGCGACCGAATCTTCCAGCGATGGAACTTTTTTGCCCACTCACTGCTTTTTTAAGCCATTTCCATGGATACACTTACACTCAATGACACTTTTTAACAACACACAAAATATTTACCATGATCACTTGGAATATAATGAATACCATTTTGTATTCGTTTCACTTAACACAATACAAATTCACTAAAAATATTACACTCAAAAATTTTACTATATTTACATTACATAACTTTTTTTTATCACTTAGGCGTTACTTTATCGCCATACACACGTGATTTCTATTCTTTCCCGTTTCCAAGGGTGGCACTTATAGAACGTCAGCTTCCTGATCTGACGAGATGATGGAATGTCTCGATCGAGCTACACCTCACTGGAACGGCTGATCTCCAAATCCGGGGTTTGACTATCGGCTTCTATACGTTACTGCACGATGTCGTTTCTTGCTAGACGCTAACTGGTTCGTCTAGATAAAAGTCTGTCCTAAATGTATTACTATGACGGCCGTTCGAATAGTTTATCGGTGACCTAGTAAGTTCCTTGCATTACTTGCTATTACTTTAATTCGTAGCTTATTGGAGTCCTCCCCAATGTTTACTGTTCATTTGTCTACTTAGACAAAACCTGGAACTAAAATTCCTAATTCTTATCGTCCTGCGCTCTAGTCCCTACATTTCCGGAACACTAGGCGTTACTTATTTTGTTCTACCCTGATCGGGTTCCTTAACGTACTTCGAAACCTTATGATGCGTTGTTTCTTTCACTGAACTATTATTCGAGTACCTATCGCTTATTATTTCTTCGAGTTCACAGCCTGACTTTGACTGTACTGGTGAACTTTGACGATAATTGTTTCTGTGTGCAGCGTCTACGCGCTCACTAAAATAACTTGTTATACTTTGCGACACAGTATTATGCTCTCGGGCGTCTTTTATAACTGAATATACTTTGATGCAGCTCTCCTGTACTAGGAGTTTACTTGTAGCTTATCTTGTATTCGATGCTTCATCGTGCAGCGTCTCGGCGCTCACGGAACTGGATTGTTGACGATACAGCAACGCCCGTCGGGCTGTCGGAAGTCTGCATTTACGATGATAGTGACACAGTGTCACGCCCGCAGGCTGACAATAACTGCATGTACTTGATAGAGCCGGACGCCCCCTATCGGGCTCTCGGAATAACTGCATCCTCCTCCTGGCACGTCCAGGATTTTTATACAAATCAGCGGCAAAAGATAACATCCGCGTCTTCTTCAGCACTAACTTTTGAAGTAATAGTCGTATAATTTTGCAAAGTATATCTCTGGAAAGCTCTTGTTCTAAACGTCAACTGGTTTCTTTGATCATGAAAATTGATCGCACAATTCCAAGATATTCGACCCTTGAACCAATAGCATATGGATTCAATATGAGCACCAAAGTGAGAATTTTATAGAGTTGTGAAAGTCTGCAGAGTACGATGTTACATTATGTTAACACATTTTAGAATTACGTTTTGAGTTTTGCCATCTTCTGCTGAGACATGATGATTTTGTTGTACGGATGCTCGCGAGCACGCCACATACAGTTGCCCATGGGAAAAAAATGGTTTTGTCTAAATATACACCTGCTGCTGTTAAGTGTGTGTCATTGCGCTTTGTTAATAGATATTGCGAATATTGTTTGAAGAGGGAACTGCACTCTTGCACACAGGAATGGCAAATTTATCGGGATATGTGGAATTCAAAGTATTTTTCCTTAAGTTATTCTGGGTGTAATTTTGCCACACTTATTGATGATTTGAACTTCAACAAGTCAGTATTAATAGACCAATAGTAAAATAACTCTCACCTTGGCCGCTGATGTACATTATGCAGTCTCTTCCAGTGTTACGTCCCAGGGATTGAAATTCTTCAACAACCCTTTTGCCTCACATGCCTCTCAAATTAATTTAAATTCCCGATTGTTGTTGTTTGAGTCTTCAGTTTTTTGACTGGTTTGATGCAGCCTTCCATTCCTCCCTCTCCTGAGCTAATCATTTCATCTCTACATAGCCTACACACCCTACATCCGAGGCAATCTGTTTAACCCTGGTCTACCCCTACAGTTCTTGTCCTCGACCCTCCCATCCGTAACTAAGCTTGCTATTCCTGGGTGTCTAAATATGTGTCGTACCAACCTATCTCTTCTCTTTATTAGCAGTCGGCTGAAACATCTCTCCTCTCCCACTCGTCTTAATAGCTCTTCATTTGTTACCCTATCTACCCATTTGATCTTCATCATTCTCCTGTAACACCACATTTCAAACGCTTCAATTGTCCTCTTTTCTGCTGCACCATTAGTCCAAGTTTCACTTCCTTAAAATGTCACGCTCCAGACAAAAGCTTTCAAAAATGACTTCTAATACCTAAATGTATATTCGATGTCAACAGATTCCTTTTCTGTAGAAATGCTTTCCTTGCCTGAGCCAACCTGCTTTTTATATCCTCTTTGCTTCGTCCATCACTGGTTATTTTGCTTCCTAAGTAACAGAAGTCTCCTACTTCCCGTAGCGTTTCACCTGCCAATTTGAGGTTCATAGAGGTTTCTGATTTATTTCGGCTACATTACAATAACTTTGTTTTACACTTATTCATTTTCATCATGAATTCTTTCCTCAAGACGGAGTCCATACCATTTAAAAACAAGTCCTCTCGGCACGCCGGTAGGCGGAGGTAGATTTCACCGGACATACTTGGGGATAGGCGAAAATAGGCAGAATATGCAGGTTTTCGCAGAAGGATCAGACCTCATTTATTGCGAGAAGATATTTTATAATTGGAGCTTAATTAACTTGGTTTTTCGTCATTTTATGCTTATTTTAATCATTTTATTGTCTTATGGGAACGGTAACCTTCTTGTCATTTGGGGTCCATTTTTATACTTGTGGTCACACTGTCCTTATGCAAGGTTTCGACACTGATGTGTGACTTGTAATGGTCTGTTACTTCTTCACGCAAAATTATATCTCCCGCAGTGATTTTGGTTGGTTGCTCAGTTTAGGGGCTGCGACAACGCGGTCATGTAACCCCGTGTACTTAGGGATGGCTGTATTAGTCTGTAATTCAGGTAAGGACTGCAGACGGTCAATTTCAAGCAGTAGTTCCTAATGTTGGTACCAGGTACTACCGTCAACGACACCTAGCTGTGAACTTGGCTACTATATGCCACCGCAACCAGCAACTCGCAACGAACGTTGGAACTTCCCTTCCAAAGGAAAGCATACCGAGGGATTTTTAGCGCTCTTAGAAAATCCGACGACTTCGGCCGGCTTTGAACTCGCGACCTTGGGCATAGACATTCTGCGTGCTACCAGTTACGTCACCGAAGCCGCTTCACACTTAGTCAGATGAAAATCTGAATCTGATCTCGTGCAAGTGCGTTATCTTGGCAACGTCTGATGGCTCATCCCTCATCAATTTAGTAGTGTTGCCATGGCAACCACTGATAGCTCTTGGCATTTTCTTATAATTCCGAAATCATTTTTCTCATCCCTTGGCATAATGGTGGGTCATATCAAAAATTCTTTCAGACAAAATTTTAGGTAATTATTAGGGGAATATTGTCCATTTTGTACGGTTTTGATATTGTGCCTATTAAGAGAGATATGATTAATGTTTCCCGAAAAACCCACTTTTTCCCACCCGTTTGGTCAATGGTTGGTGCTATAAAAATCTCTTCAAACATACATTTTTGGGCTTTATCCGACACATAGTATGAACTGTGAACGGATTCGAATATTTCACATATTAAGAGAGTTATAGCAATATTTCACTTTTCGAAAATAGCCCCCCATCTTCACCCCCTTCGACCGATTTAGCCCAGTAACGAACTCGACCGAGATTTTATAGGTATACATATTCGGTAAAAAATTCAAAGTGATTGGTGCAAAATTGCGGTAGTTATCGTGTCCACAAGAAAGTGATATATATATATATATATATATATATATATATATATATATATATATTGAACCCAGTGTTTATATGCAAGAATCTTAATCAAGGGGTCGCGCTCAGTTCCTAGTGTGATGTTTACGTTCGCCAAACCACATGCTCTACTGAGGTAAGGGTCATAGGATTAAAACTAAAATTAAGAAAGAAAGGTGACAAGATGTAAAATAATAACATTATTTAATGACTAATAGTGCATAAGAAGAATATAAACAACAATAATAAAAAAATCCTCCCTGAATTTTCTCATGACAGGAATATCTATCAAAGTTGAGGAGTCAGACGGATCTCCCCCTGTATTAAAATGTGGATCCTAGTTCCACTAACTTGCATTTGGATTTTATGTACGCGTAATGACTAACTACGAGGAATGAGTACTTGAATGACTGTTCGTTTACAACGGGTTAACAGCCACGATGCTTACGAACAATCATCTCGTAAATCAACGTTTACGGATATGGAACATGACACTAATAAAAACCCTTAAAAAGTTTAATGCTGACACACACACAAAAATCTACTATTTACAGAAATCTCCCTCGAGACCCTCCATTAGCGCGATGACGCACTTGACAAAACGAGCTGCCAACTCCGGCCAATTGCTCAATACACAAACAAGGAAATACAGCATCGCACGTGACTTCACGGGTCACTGATATGGAATATAAACATGGAATAAACCAACAACAACAAAAGCCTGACCGGCTGAGATTACTTTATATGAACAAAACTGCATGTTAAGCTAACGCTTCGGAGATTATCGTGATTCGTAGGCAACTCCCATTTATTTAAACAATTTTTATCATTGATCAGTTCTTAATTCTGTATTTCAAGTAATTACGGAGCCAAACAAGCACTCCCCACTAATGACCTCGCTTGCAACCTTCAGTCCGTCTTGTGAAACAGCTCCCCCTTCCTCAATACTTGTCATTGTCCCAACTCCAGTGTGTAAAAATAACTGACCAGCTGTGCCGTTATCTCAAAGAATCAACAGCAACAAATCTCAACCACCTCAACATATGGTCAGACATTAATCAAAATAGCCACAATTGCCCTCGCAAGGTAACAATATGGACATGGCACCAAGCTGACAGAAATCAGTCTACGCTGAAATTCCCGCTTGTAATGACCACAAAATACACACACTCACACTGCCGGGAATGACATAACGTTTTTCACACAGGTCGGCTGAATAGATGCTCACAAACTATTAAAAAAATATATTTAAAACCTACGATAGAGCTGACTGCTCTTCGTCACAAAATCACATTGCTCCAAAGGCAATAATCTCACTGAATCTGATCAATAATAAACCTTAAAAAGATTAATTACCCACCAAACTACTGTATAATTATATTACTTCAGTCCTACTTCTGAAACACAACATATCTCCGAGAGACGTTTCTAACCGCATTGCGTAACATATGCAAACACGGTCGTCCACATAGCTACGTTAGTTAAAACAACAAACAAAAACAAGAACCTTCTACTAATAACATTTATGCGAGCTGTTTCCATGCAAAAGGTGTGTCAGACCAAAACTAAATATACCACGTTAATCACACTAGCAAAATATTTACAAAACAAAATATGTCCCATATACCATAAGTTAATTTATCAGATAATAAGAATATTATTTTGTACTCATCCTCGGCCAGTCACCCGTCATAGGACATCCGCTGCCATCTCACAACTGAATGCTTCTTATCTCATCTCAGCCATCTGGACGGAGTGTTGATAGTTCCAAACTTCTTCCAGGATAAGCGATGTCATCTCTCGTGCTGATTCAAAAAGTTAGATTATTATACACTCGATATCTGACTACTAAATTCGCCGTTTCAGGTACTACTTTCCCCGGAACAGTCTGTTGGCGAATTTTCGATGCTACTGTCCCTACAGAATATAGTACTGTGACTACCTATCACTGAATTTAACACATTTATTAATAATTTCTGTGTCCTCATGACAAGCAAAAGTATAAGTGTCTACGTCCTTAGACGCGCAAAATGTAAAGTAACCTGTGTCCTCGACACACAAAATGTAATGATAGCCTGTGTCCACGACACACCAAATATAATAGCTTCCGTCCTCAGACGAACAAAAGTAATAGCAATGTCTTGGCTCTTCACGCCACTTATAAATGAATCGGCCCTAGGTATTGATAGAGGGGGAAATTATATAAAAATTTCTCAAAATAATAGTGGTACAGGAATGAAATAAATATCACTAAACTCGAAAAATTGCGCAGGTCAAGAATATGCCCATTAATCCTAGAATCGATCGTAGAGATGTTGTCTAGGCGATCTCTCGCGTTAATGCTAGCCATCGCGTGCCCAAGCTAGACTTGCCGCGCTGGTAAGCATTCTTCTCCCATTGGTTCCACATTTTCAATAACTTCGGTGGCGTAGTCGGTAGCATGCTGAGCTTCTATGCCCAAGATAGCGGGTTCAAACCCGACCGAAGTCGTCGGATTTTTTAAGAGCGTTAAAAATCCTTCAGTATGCCTTCCTTCGGAGGGGAAGTAAAGCCGGCGGTCCCATGTCATAGATTTATGGCATGCAAAAGATCCTTTCACAGACTAAACTTGTGTAAAGCAAAATTTGTTAGGTTAGATTTCGTCAGAACGCTCTATCAAAGTTCCAACGTTCGCCACTAGGTATCATTGATATCTGGTGACGAAAGTTGGAACTACTTGAAATTGAACGGAACTTGTAGCTCACCCTTTACGGTGTCCGCTGGAAGCAGCTACAGACTCAGGCGAGCCGAACATGTCCTCGGACACTCCCGGCACTAAAAGCCATACGATAAATAAATAATAAATAATAACTTGGCGGTTTTTATCAGACCTTGGCCTCGTAGGAGTGTCTAGTATTTTCATCAGCCATTCACGTTACTGCATCATATTTTTTCTAGGCGCGAATATTACAATGAACATACCAGAAGCGTGTCTCACTGCGCGTCCATTCTATTTTGAGGTAGCCACCACCTGTCCTTCTGAAACATTGCTATGGTCTTTCTTTTCACAATCCTAAGTATTTAGCCTTTTGTCAAACTGCTGCAGGTATGTCCCCATTGTCTCCAACAAATGCTTGGAATTTCCTCATCTCCGTCTGGCTATCTTCATGATGCTGGTGGAAATATTTATTAATTGAAGAAATAAAACATCGAATCATTTATCCATCAGAGGGTAAAGGGTTCAATATATATATATATATTGTACCCAATTGTCATCATATGGATCATGTGTTCGTATTCCAGCTAACTCACGGTCTTTCGAGGTATGGGACGTTCCTGCCCACCATACGACCACATGCTCAGGATTTGAGTCTGTCAGGTAACTACTCTACATGAAAGAAACATCATATTCCTAAATAAAACATTTACTGATATAAAGTCATGTCTATACAACAAAATACAAACAAAGGATAATTTACATTTACTTCCCACAATGAAATTCACGGTTATTTGTGAGTCTCTTCTTAATTAGTGCTTCACTGCACTCAAATATATTTCTAGCATCCTGTCATTGATACTTCCAGACATCTACGAGCGTCCATACTGTTCTTTATGTGGCACAATTTAACAACTGGAGTATCACAACACAAAAGTCACAATATCACTTTTAAATGACATCAATTCTGTAATAATTAAACCTTAATCCGTTTTTCACGGGCATTTACTTTCATTAACATAAACTCATTATCGTATGCCTTAATTAACAAATTTTGTGTCGTGTGAATCGTCTTCCTTTTTCCCATCAATATGAAACGCTAAATTGGTACGTTTTCCCTTCCAAAATACACATGGATAGAAATGTTTATAGTTTCACCATACAACGATTTTCTGGGTCTGGTCGAAATTAGTATCGTTACAAACGTGTCATGTTATATAGGAAACACGTCTCGTCGGCATAACTTAGTGTGAACTGGGCAAAATGCACTTTAAAAAGATGCCTACATTTATTTGATTCAGCGTTCCTCCTCAGAGAATAACTGGGCCAAATATTATCCGATCACAATGATCCGACAGGGTATGTGTGTTGAAACACATCATTTAATTCAATTGGCATCATCACAACAATCATATCTTAATTACATTTCGAAATATCGAGGTTCTTCAGTGTACCACTATGCTTCTAAAATAAAGGGACCAGGTCAACAGACCTCCCTTCCAAGCAGGCAATAAAATTTGTTCCAGCTGGCCGAGCAAGATGGCCGCCGTCCTCATGGCATACCTACCACACCCCTCTGGCTGTTAGCATGGTCAACTTTGTTTACAATTGCACTACAATGGAGTTACGCTGAGTGTAGTCTCTAGTAATTGAGTCATTCTACTTATTTACCACCTATATTTATAGTGTAATGGGCTCAACTCGGCTCCTAATTAACATTCATGGCTGGGGATGGATCCTGTAATAGCCTAGCCGTTCTGTGGCGAATACTAGTGGCTTCGGGCGCGCATCATGATTGAGAATCCAAGATTTCTCATCAGCAGCTGCCTACAATAATAAGGAAATCTGTGTTTCCTATACGACGCACATGATTCTCCTCTCAGGGCAGATCAATTAATAAATGAGCTCACGGGGTCTCGAAGAGCATCCCTCGTGGCAATATTCCTGCAAGCGATGGATACAGACAGGCTCCGTTCCAATTCGCTGCGAATAATATACGTATGCTCCACGGCAATACTATCTCGTAGATTAGCCAAACTTTCACCTAACGTGCAAGCTATGTTAGAGTGGTCCCCGTAAATTTAACGACGTAAATCACTTGATTCTACGTTACTTTCCTCGCTATATGCGGCTCAAACAATACTTCTCATAGATGACTCAATTATTAAAGCACTCACGTCCTCTCTGCAATTACTCTTTAGCCAAAGCTTTTAATAGCTCCAAAAACAAGTATAAATTTACTGGCTTACATTACTTCAATGGTTCTCAAATACACTCCTAAGAATTGACCATATCAACTATTCATTCAACACTTCACTGACACTGAAAAACTCTCGTATCTCGATAGATTTTATGTTACTTTCTTACTGTTTACCAAATACAGTATCTTTATATTAGACATGACACACTTTGAACGTTCTTTAGGCCGAAATGCCTATTACTTTACTTATTACTGTTACCGACCCCAGATTATTATTATTATTATTATTATTATTATTATTTAACGTTACCGTTACATTCATCACTATCTTAGGCCTGAATGGCCCTTAACAAATCACCCTCCAAGCCATATTCTACCAAAATACGAGTGGTGAAAGCTCGTACATAAGTGACTGTTACATCTTAGTCTTAAAGTGATGCTTCGTTGTATGGTGAACTATCTAATTAGATTAACATTGTAAATTTGTACTCACTTTTCATTTTCGATGGATTATTCCAGCACACCAGCCACGAGCCTACCATGATGCTTGGTTTAAGCCATCATGCTATATCCCACACGACACATGCTATCACATACTTCACACATGACAATCATACTTTTATCAGTGGCTTTTCTCACTTTAACACAATACATATTATATCACAATACACATAAACACTTTTGAAATCACTATAATAAAATTTATATACACTTTTCGCACTATTTCACATGTGGATCCTTAATTGGACTCCTCCTAACGCCTGACCTCAGAGATGCGATGCAGCTAACTCCTGACAACCGCTGGTCTCCGTGAAAGTCTATCTGCGTGTGCGTGCGTTCGATTCTCGTCACCTTCAATACTGTTCATTTCACCGTCATGATTACTTGTGATGCCTTTCAGGCTCCCGTAATTGTAGTGATCCTGACGATACTGCGTCATTTATAACTATGACAATAACTCCTGGTATATTCACTGTCCAAAAACCTCCTAACTTGTTCCTACGCTGTAGTGGACTACACTTGCGTATAATAATGGATAAATATCTGCTGTAGATTAAATCTTACGCGATTCATGATTACTATTAAGAAGCTGTATGATGCGCTTCCATTGTTCTTCATATATACTCGAGCGTCAATACTATAACATTTCGCGCACTTTCTGGCAGCGTTTAAGTTTACGTGTTGAGTGCAGAGCAACTGAAGAAGAACTGAAGACGAACTAAAGACGAACTGGCTTGGTCTGCGCTGCTTCCCCTATATAAAGGTTTCTCGTAAAACGTAGTCCACAGATCTTACGGGTGCGACTCCTTTCTTGAAATAATGCATTTCCATTCAAAATGACGTACACACCTCGTTTATCTAGGTGTGGAAGTCCCATAATCACTCGCGTGCAAGCGATCGCTTCGGCCAATTAATTACAATTAATTGCCTTCTTCCATAGCGTCATGACCCCACCATGGTAATCCCCTCGTGTGGGTCTCCAAATCATTCCTCTCGTGCGTAGGCTCTGTGTTCACAGGCTTATTTAGAGATATAGGCTTTAATTTAGGTGTGAGACCACTCCTAAATTATCTCTCCTGGAATATATTCACCTGGGTGTACATTTCACTCCTTTTCGATGCTCCAATTGGCGGCAATCAATTAATTTCCGTGGACAATTACCCCCTCTCCATTCTCAAGCGTTGTCCATCGGTGAACCCCAGAGTCATTAATTTTGAGCTGTCACGGCGGTCCAGACGAAATGAGTTCCTTCGGCGTCACGAATCCACGCCCATCTGCTGGCTGCGATTAGTCAACCGTCAAGCTGGCTTGCCTTCATACTTCTATGCTTCCAAAATGTACATATGCTTTCATTTTCTAACAATTATTCCCTTAAACAGCTATGATATTCACATTCTAGCCGTGAAATCATGCAATATTATATGTCATTATATAACTCATTGCTCTTCGGGTTCCCTGTAGCTGTTCCCCCTCAGAGAACAATGGTTCGACTCTAGGCAGAATCATGGGCCTGGTCTTCTCTGATAAAACCCGAGTTCGATGCCAGTCTGCCGTGTCCGATTGGGCACAATATATACATACATAAATTATTTATAAACTTTTGAACTGACGGTGGTTTTGGGGTCTGGGGGATGTGAAACGCGAAGATATGTCGAAATTTTCCGGAAGTCGAAACATGGTACCCATTGCAATAGTTAGCTTTGTAATGAAATCTACCTCTGGTTGGTTCCTCAGTTTAGGGGCTGCGACAACGCGGTCATCTAACCCCGTGTACTTTGGGTGAGTGTAGAATCTGTCTGATAAACGGTGTGAATTGTAATGGCTGTATTTGTCTTAATTCAGGTAAGGACTGCAGACGGTCAATTTCAAGCAGTAGTTCCTAATGTTGCTACCAGGTACTACCGTCAACGACACCTAGCTGTGAACTTGGCTACTAGATGCCACCCCAATCAGCAACTCGCAACGAACGTTGGAACTTCCCCTCCAAAGGAAAGCATACTGAGGGATTTTAGCGCTCTTAGAAAATCCGACGACTTCGGCCGGCTTTGAAACCGCGACCTTGGGCATAGACATTCAGCATGCTACCAGTTACGTCACCGAAGCCGCTTCCCACTTAGTCAGATGGAAATACTGAATCTGATCTCGTGCAAGTGCGTTGTCATGGCAACAATGATGGCTCATCCCTCATCAATTTAGTAGTGTTGTCATGGCAACCTCTGATAGCTCTTGGCATTTTCTTATAATTCCGAAATCATTTTTCTCATCCCTTGGCGTAATGGTGGGTCATATCAAAAATTCTTTCAGACAAAAGTTTTAGGTAATTATTAGGGGAATATTGTCCATTTTGTACGGTTTTGATATTGTGCCTATTAAGAGAGATATGATTAATGTTTCCCGAAAAACCCACTTTTTCCCACCCCTTTGGTCAATGGTTGGTGCTATAAAAAACTCTTCAAACATAAATTTTTGGGCTTTATCCGACACATAGTATGTACGTTGAACGGATTCGATATGTCAAATATTAAGAGAGTTATAGCAATATTTCATTTCTTCGAAAAAAGCCCCCCATTTTCACCCCCTTCGACCGATTTAGCCCAGTAACGAACTCGACCGAGATTTTATAGGTATACATATTCGATAAAAAATTCAAAGTGATTGGTGCAAAATTACGGCAGTTATCGTGTCCACAAAAAACTGATATACACATATATATATATCATACTAATATATAAAAATGAGATGGTGTGTGTCTGTCTGTCTGTCTGTTACTCAATGACTCAAGAACCACTGGTCCAATTTAAACGAAAGTTTGCATGGATGTAGCTGATTTACCAGTTTTACACATAGGATACTTTTGATTTCGAAATTTTGCACTATTAAAAAATGGCGACCATTTTAGTGACGTCATTAGACCTTTTGGTTTCAAAATTTCATATTTCCATATCAAATAAAAAGAGAACGGTAGGAAATAGCAAACTTTTGATGGCACATACGAGCTTTGAAATGTAATTTCCTATCCGAAAGGCCCTTATCACTTTTCGTGTATCTCCAAAAGTTACCGAGTTAAACCGACATTTGTCACGTCACTACACCCTTTGGTTTCAAAATGTCATATTTCCTTTTCAAATAAAAAAAGAGAACGCTAAGAAATAGCAAACTTTTGATGCTATACATGAGCTTTAACATTTAATTTTCTATCCGAAAGGTCCTTATCACTTTTCGTATATCTCCAACGGTTAGCGAGTAAAACCAAAATCTGTGCAATAAAACACGGTCAACACCGAGCGGTGCAGTATATCTCTCTATATATAAAAAAAATCCTCTCGGCACGCCGGAAGGTGGAGGTAGATTTCACCGGGCAAACTAGGGGATTGGCTATAATAGGCAAAATATGCAGGTTTTCGTAGGAGGATCAGACCTCATTGATTGCAAGAAAGTATTTTACATTTGGAGGTTAAAAATCAACATTTTTTTCGTTTTTGTATGCATATTTTTATCATTTTATTGTCTATGGGGATGGTAACCTTCTTGTCATTCGGGGTTCATTTTTATACTTCTGATCACACTGTCCTTATGCAAGGTTTGGAACTGATGTGTAACTATCTGACAGTCTGTTACTTCTTCTCGCAAAATTTTATCTCCCGCAGAGATTTTTGTTGGTTCCTCAGTTTAGGGGCTGCGACAACGTGGTCATGTAACCCCGGGTGTGTAGAATCTGATAAACGGTGTTAATTTTGATGACTGTTTTAGTGTGTAATTCAGGTAAGGTCTGCAGACGGTCAATTTTAAGTAGTAGTTCCTAATTTTGTACCATATCCTAACGTGAACGACACCTAGCTGTGAACTTGGCTACTAGATGCCACCGCAACCAGCAACTTTCAACGAACGTTGGAACTTCTCCTCCAAAGGAAAGAATGCTGAGGGTTTTTTAGCGCTCTTAGAAAATCCGACGACTTTGGCCGGCTTTGAACCAGCGACCTTGGGCATATAAGTTCAGCATGCTACCAGTTCCGATACCGAAGTCGCTTCCCACAGACATATGAAAACAGAATGTGATCTCGTGCAATGGCGTTGTCTTGGCAACCTCTGATAGCTCATCCCTCATCAATTTAGAAGCGTTGTCACGGTAACCTCTGATGGCACTTGGCATGTTCTTTAATTCCGAAATCATTTTTCTCATCCCTTGGCGTAATGGTAGGTCAGATCAAAAATTCTTTCAGACAAAGTTTTAGGTAATTATTAGGGGAAAATTTTCCATTATGTACGGGTTTGATATTGTGCCTATTAAGAGAGATATGATTAATGTTTCCCGAAAAAAAAACCACTTTTTTCCACCCCTTTGGTCAATGGTTGGTGCTATCAAAAAACCTATTTGACATAAATTTTTGGCACTTATCCGACAAATATTATGAACTTTGAATTGATTCGATATTTCACGTATTAAGAGAGTTATAGCGACATTTCACTTTTTCGAAAAAAAAAAGCCCCCCCCCATTTTCACCCCCTTTAACCGATTTTGCCCATTAACGAACTCGACCGATTTTTTAAGGGGTTACATATTATGTAAAACATTAAAGTGATTGGTGCAAAATTACGGCAGTTATCGTGTCCACAACAAACTGATATATATGCATATATACACACACACATATATATAAACTTTTGAACTGACGGTGGTTTGGGGGATGTGAAACACGAAGATATGTCGAAATTTTCCGGAAGTCGAAACATGGCACCCATTGCAATAGTTAGCTTTCTGATGAAATCTACCTAAAATAGGCTACATAATTTAAAATACTACCATCAACGACACCTAGCTGTGAACTTGGCTACTAGATGCCACCGGAACCATCAACTCGCAACGAACGTTGGAACTTCCCCTCCGAAGGAAAGCATACTCAGGGTTTTTTGGCGCTCTTAGTAAATCCGACGACTTCAGCCGGGTTTGAACCCGCGACCTTGGGCATAGAAGTTCAGCATGCTACCAGTTCCGATACCGAAGACGCTTCCTACAGACATATGAAAACAGAATGTGATGTCGTGCAGTGGCGTTGTCATAGCAACTGCTGATGGCTCAACCCGTATCAATTAAAAGTAAAGTTGTCATGGCAACCACTCTTGGCACTTGGAATTTTCTTATAATTTAAATCATTTTGCTCACTCCGTGGCGTAATGGTGGGTCATATCGAAAATTCTTTCAGACAAAAGTTTTAGGTAATTATTGGAGGAATATTGTCCATTATGTACGGTTTTGATATTGTGCCTATTAAGAGAGATATGATTAATGTTTCCCGAAAAACCCACTTTTTTCCACCCCTTTGGTCAATGGTTGGTGCTATCAAAAAACTTATTTGACATAAATTTTTGGCACTTATACGACACATATTATGAACTTTGAATGGATTCGATATTTCATGTATTAAGAGAGTTATAGCGAAATTTCACTTTTTAGAAAAAAGCCCCCCATTTTCACCCCCTTCGACCGATTTTGCCCATTAACGAACTTGACCGAGATTTTATAGGGATACATGTTATGTAAAAAATTCAAAGTGATTGGTGCACAATTACGGCAGTTATCGTGTCCACAAGAAACTGATATATATATATATATATATATATATATATATATATATATATAGAGAGAGAGAGAGAGAGAGAGATAGATAGATAGATACATATATACATAAATTATATATAAACTTTTGAACTGACGGTGGTTTTGGGGTCTGGGGGATGTGAAACGCGAAGATATGTCGAAATTTTCCGGAAGTCGAAACATGGTACCCATTGCAATAGTTAGCTTTCTAATGAAATCTACCTAAAATGAAAGTTTGTATGTTTTTCTCTGAATTTCTACGGAAATTTGAGTTGTTTACGCGTTTCAGACTGTTTTATGATGGATGCGCGCGGAAATATTTTTTTATCTGTCTGTCTGTTTGTTTGTTTGTTTGTTTGTCTGTGGACAACTTTGTTCCCTTATAAATCGAGAACGGCTGGGTGTATCAACGTAAAATTAGGTACAGATATCCATCAGAGGCACGACACTAATCATTGATGTAAATCTTCTCCGTACCTCTCATAAAAGGGGGCCTACCCCCTTAAAATACATGCTGAAATAGGCGTAGAAGGACGAGACAAAACTCATTTTCAGCCCCTATATGGGAGAGACAAAACTCGGGTCCCCGAAAACCACATTTCAGGACCGAAGACCAACCGTTTTTGAGATATTCCCAGAAAACTAATTTAATTTAAAAAATAATGAACGAATGCAAGCCAGTAACCATGCCAACGGATTCTCAGAGGTCCATCTATTGCTGTAAGACGCAATGCAATTCCATTAATTACATTAGTGTGAAAGTTTGCAAACGGCTAGAAGGTTTTCACGGAACCAAATTAAGCCGTAAAATTCATCAATACGTATAATGCGCTTAAGGGGATCAAGGGGTACTCTAGAATATTTTCACGCGATTTACACCTGCGGGTGTGGTATGGCAGGTCTATTATATTCCTATCCCCATATTATTCATTCATTCATTCATTTCGTATAGGCCATCTATGGACCGCGTCATTCCAACCGTCTCCTACTGGCTTTGATGTTTGCCCTGTACGCCCGCATTCGTTCTCGGTGGACTTCCTTCCGTTCTTGGGTCCAAATCTTTCCCGTTTTCAGCTTCGGTTTTTCTTGGAAACCTTTCCAAGCTTGAAGTTTCCCTTTGAGTGGGACGCACTCCTGAATGTCTGTTGGTGTAATCTCCACTTCTTTCAGATCTTTATCCAGTTCAATGAACCAGGCCCATTTTGTTTTCCTCTCCTGAAAGTAAGTTATGTTGCGGTTGGTCAGTCTCGCTGGGCTCATTCGTTTCACATGCCCAACAAATGGTAACCTTCTCTTCCGGATGACGTTGCTTATCTTCTACACATGAGTATATAGGTCATGGTTATGCCGTCTTCTGTGTTCCCCATTGTCGTTGATGGAACCCAATTTCTTTCTTTCTTTCTTTGGCCTCCAGTTTCTCGACCAAGCCTTTTTTGTTCATCGTGAGGCATTCAGAAGCATGCAAGACCTCCGGACGGATGACACTGCAGTAATGTTTTAGTTTTGCGTTGAAGGATATTGACCTTTTCTTATAGATGTCCTTAGTTAAATGGTAGGCCATTTCCATTTTGCTCAAGCGCGATGTGAATGCTTCTTTCTCTGATAATATCCCTTCCCTGACCCGTCCTGAAAAGAAAAGTACATGGCCATTGGCTGAATAAAAAAAAAAATAGGTGTTATAATTTCTCCCTATATTATATTATTATTAGTATTATATTATGGCGTACAACGACGAGACAAAGCCCCTCGGTGGCAGCAACAAAACTCGGGGGCCCTAAAGGGTCCTCGAAAACTACATTATAAGGCTCTAAATCCAACAGTTTCTGAAATATTCCCAGAAAACTAATTTAATTTAATTTAACAAACTAATGAAGGAATGCAAATCGGTAACCATGAGAACATTATCTCAAGGGGTGGCATACAACTTTCCATCTATTTCTGTAAGAAGCAATGACACTCCATTTATTACATTTCTGTGAAAGTTTGCAAATGGCTATAAGGTTATCACGGAACTAACGTAGACCGTATAATTCATCAATGCAATTAAGTGGGTGAAGGGGTAACCTAGAATTTTTTCATGCAATTTTCACGTTCGACATATAGTACAGAAGGTCTATTATATCTCCAAACAGCAACATTATTTTCAAAAATTCCTGAATTGAACCAACATTTTTTGCGGCTTTTAGGAATTTGGGCAATTTGAGCCTAGAGAACCTGATTTTCATGCACCACAAGCCTTTATAATTTATGAAAGGTGTCTTCCTGTGTATGGGCACCTAGCACAACGTAGATGGTCAGTTTTTATGTGACGTGTATTGTGTTTCGTCTACAAGACTTTCAATTGTATTTCACGTCAGGAAGTACACGCTAGGTGAATTTAGTCTGAGAACACATTTTAACGAATTTATTTTTTTGTCGACATACGGGTTCATCGTATGGATGATTTTATTTGATACTGTGTGTTAGATATACCCATATTTGGATATCTGGGTAATATGTTGTAGACAATAGAATTGTCTGTCTGTCTTTCTGTGTATCTTTATGTACGCCTATACCTCGTGTTTAGATGCTTGGTGCATCTTAAAATTAGGTATGGTAACCATGAGAGACAATACACCAATCATTTATAAAACTCTTCACCGTACTTTTCATACAGTAGAAGGGTGGATATAGAGAAAAAATTCTCAATATATGCTAAAATATGTGAAATATAAAATTTATCCTACAAGGACGACCAAAGCATATGTTGCGCTTCTCCATGTGAGACAGAAAATTCGGGAATCTATAAAGGGTCTCCGAAAACTACATTTTAAGGGCCTTAAATTAACAGTGTGTGTGATATTCCCAGTAAACTAACTTCGTTCTGATAAACTTGATGGAATGACAAACCGCTAACCATTGCACAGTAGCTCAATTGATAATGTCTGGTGTTAACTACGAACACCGTTCGAAGAACGGGTACTTCTGCTAGTATATATATATATAAACTTTTGAACTGACGGTGGTTTTGGGGTCTGGGGGATGTGAAACGCGAAGATATGTTGAAATTTTCCGGAAGTCGAAACATGGGACCCATTGCATTAGTTAGCTTTCTAATGAAATCTACCTAACTCGTTCAAATCCTCTGGCGTATCGGCCAAGATGACTATGTCATCAACAAATCTCAAAGATGAAATTATTCCTCCTTGAATCTTCGCTCCCACTTTAAATTTTTCTCCAATTTCCTGATTATTGTGTTGTTAGAGATCTTTGAAATACGTTGTCCTCGCACATGGTGTAGATGCATTGTCAAAGGAAAACATTCCATGTTACGAACATGGGCCGCATAACCTGTACCGAAAGCCTTATTCTGGACAGCAGTTCCTTGAACTCAGATTTGCCAACATTTTATTGTATCTTTCCATGTGGTATATCTCTGTACCTCAACATGCAGAAGAGTGCTTTAAAAATCATGTCTTGTGTAAATTTTGGAAAAGGTGGTGAGTGTGGTTTTTGCCGGAGTGGGTACTCGCTCGTAGAAATTCTATTCAGTAAAATAGACAGGTTCACAATTTTGTAAGTGCACATTGAGGTATGTGACGGCGGGATGCCTTAAGTGTTACGGAAACGGCAATAGCCGCCACTGAGCTTCGTTGCTATTGAAATAACGACCAGACTGATATTTGTACTTAACTATACGGGATTTGTAAGCCCAGTGTTTATGAAATTGAACGTAGCTATATCGCTAACTTTATTTAGTAGCCGCTACTGTAGTGTTTAAAGATTAAAAGTGGTATTAGCAGGCGCTACACCTAATATTTTTACCCCTGGCACTACAGACCATGAAGGGCCTAGGCCTATCATGCGACCGCTTCCCAGCCATTTGGCTTGCAGATATTGTGATGACGCGTGGTCAGTGCATCGTGTCTGCTTGGCCGTTAATCTTGCTCTTCGTGACCGGCGCGCTGCCTGTCTATCAGACAGCTACTCAATTGTCCTCACGAAGCTGAGTGCAGTCCTCACGTCAGTGTCTAAAATTTCTGACGGAGCCGGGAATCGAACCCGGGGCCTCCGGATATGAGGCAGGCGCGCTACCCTGTTCTTATTGTGTTTTTATATATATATATATATATATATATATATATATATATATATTGAAAAATATAATATATGGATTGGCATTGCCTCCTACAGGGATATATAGAAAATCGGATGTCATACCTTGAAATTCAGTTGCCATGGAAACGGACTTGCCATTAGGTCATCAGTTTATCAGAGTGAAGATAGTTTTCTGCGAATATCTTTGAAACTGTTGGTTTCAGGGCCTTAAAATGTGGTATTGTTTCTTGAATCGAGGGGCGTAAAATGAGCTTTGTCCGGTCTTTATGCGACAACTTCGATATTTTGTCCCGGTTGAGTATTTTCGGTGACTTTTCAGTTATGTTGCCCGTTCCACGGGAACAATGATTTATTTCCGGATGAAAGGCAGCCTATATGTTATCCCAGGGTATAAGCTGTCTCCATTTCAAATTTCATCCAAATCTATCCAGCCATTTTAGTGTCAAGAGCTAACAAACCAACACACACGCAGACACACACACACACTCATTTTCACAATCTCTACTTTGTATAAAACAAAGTCCCCGATTCTTGGATGTTACGGGTAAACTCGAGAACCACTGGATGGATTTTGATGCGGTTTTCACCATTCTGTAAAGGATATATCGAGGACGATTTCTGTAGAAATTAATTTATTTATGATCAAAGGAAGCCGAGCAGTAACGATTTCAGTGGAAAAGTCGAAAAAAATCCTATACTATGAGTGTAAGAATTGTTCAGCATGAAAAGTTCTACAAAAAGTCAGCGAGAACATATGCCTATCTTCAATACTTCGCCCACTATAAGTGTTTTTACGTTTTAATTTCTTCCAACCATGTCCATTCAACTACTGAGGCGACAGTTTACGAGCTAGCCAAGGGCGAGTCTATCATCCCTGTCACAGCCTAGCTAGCGGGAGAACCTATTGCCCTAGATACAGCCAGCAGTAAACCCTTGAGTCGTGTTGAGTTAAGACTTCTGAGAAGGGTGGTTGGATTTATAGTTTCCCTGGCAGTGCAACTCAGGGTTTCTTCATTTCGTCTGTGAAACACAGTCAAGTTAAGATTGGACGGAAGGGGGATTTGAGTTTCATTCACCTCTCATGCAACTCTCATTTCGCCTGTGAACTTTTCGTCCCGCAAAATTCACAGTCAATTTAAGATTGGATGGAAGGGGGATTATATTATACTAAATTATACTGATTGGCGTATAATCTTGACTTAGTATAAAACAAAGTCCCCGATTCTTGGATGTCATGGGTAATCTCGAGAACCACTGAATGGATTTTGATGCGGTTTTCACCATTCTGAAAAGTATATATGGATATCTCGAGGAAGGTTTCTGTAGAAAATAATTTTTTTATGACCAAAGAAGACAAGCACTAACGATTTCAGTGAAAAGGTTGAAAAAAAAAACTGGTGTCCGTGCGTTTTTAAGCTTACGCTGGGCAAACCGTTAAAATTATCTATATACTATGAGTGTAAGAATTGTTCAGCATGAAAAGTTCTAAAAAAAGCCTGGGAGAGCATATCTCTATCTTCAATACATCGCCTACTATAAGTGTTTTTACGGTTTCATTTCTTCCAACAATTTCCATTCAGTTACTGAGGCGACAGTTTATGAGCTAGCTAGGGGCGAGTCCATAACCCGTCTCCGACGAGAAAGACAGGCCATGGCGCGGATCTGTGACGTCAGAGGAGTGGTGTCGCTCGTTCGCCTCGCCGCAATGATTGCACCGAGGTATTCTCATCTATTATAAACAAGCCTACCAAGAGCTGAGTAATTTTTTAGTGTTAATTTACGGATATTCTCAAATAAAGTTAAATGCTGTGGAAGAAATACACCCTTCTCACTAGCTCAAAACTTTAGAGCAGTAGAATATTAAGCAGTGTAATAAAAACATTGAATAGATGTTCCAGTTTATGCAGATATACAAAACTGTACATATTATCCTCTTATCTTTGTTCATCAATAAGTTGTTTCCATATACTGTATACCAGTTTACACGCAAGTTTAACTTTAAAAGCAGCTGGAATTAAAAAAAAGAAGAAACAACCAAGCATTGCATTAGGAGAAAGTAGCCAGTGCTTCATTTATCGCAAGGGAAGGGTCATTCATGCCCCAAAATAATAAAAAAGAATATAAGAAATTTGAGCCTAAACTTGTGGTTTTAAAAATTCTGCTTTTTTGAGTAGGCCTACCTCCTTTAGCAGAGAGCCATTTATTTGTCACCAATCCCCTACAGTGGCAGGTTTACTTATTGTGGCAACTACCTTCATGTTAGACATGTTTAATGGTTTTCTCCCTTTCCCAGTTAGGCTTAGGTCAAATTTATGGTTTTATGGGCTCAAGATTCTTATACCGAAGTATATTACTACAATTGAAGGACCTTGGAAACTTATTTATTGTGAGTTAATTTAGTGGATTGGAATGTCGTGGATATCAGCCCCATGCACTTATGTGTGTACTGTACTTGTAATAGAAAAGGATGTGGTAGAGGTTTTCAATTCGCTTTTATTATCAGTTGAATTGGGAAGACACTTCCAGGATGCAAGGAGTGAGATTCAAATCATTCTATCAAGAGCCTTCGTGCAAAGCTTTGAAGCCTATTTAAATACTATATCATGATTCAAATACTCCTTCGCAAAGCAGGTCACCTGGACAAGAAGCCACTTTACTTACCCCTACTCCATGTTGGTGGAACTGTTCCATTTGTTAAAATTATAGAATGACCATACTTGCCATTGTAATTTGGATCTATGCTGGCTACGTACACGGACATGGTATCTCCCTCCCAATAAGATGTCCAAGATCTCCACCAAATGTCAAACGAGACCCTTCAAATTATTCAAATGAAAGCATTCCTCAACTTTTAATTATTTTTCTTATACTTTGTTTCGGCATTCACTAAAAGAATATCATTACTATACACATGCACATATTTAACATCGAACAGAAGTATTTTGGTTTTGGTAGTACAGTAATGGCTATTTTGGATAAATGGTGGAACAAGGGTATACCAATTAAGGCTAAAGAAGTTATGTACAAAGCATATTATTTTCCTATAATGACATATGCAGCAGAAACTTGGACAATGACTAAGAGGGATGAGAGCAGAGTACAAGCAGCTGAGATGAGATTCCTGAGAAGTATGGTCCAGAAAACGAGGAGGGACAGAGTAAGAAATGAAGATATACGAAAAGAACTGGGAGGACAGAAACTAAACGACAAACTGGAGCAAAACAGATTGAGGTGGTTTGGACATGTCAAACGGATGAATGAAGTAAGGCTACCAAGACGAGCACTGGAACGACGGATGATAGGGAAGAGTGGACGAGGAAGACCAAGAATGCGTTGGATGGACTCGGTGGAGAATAGTATTAGAAAACGGAACCTGGATTGGAACACTGTGTCGGAAGAGGAATGGTGGAACGACAGAACAAAGTGGAGAGGAACCATATTTGCCCCCACCCAGTGTTAACTGGAAAAGAGGAAATGAAGATGATGATGATGATGGTGGAACCATGCGTCTTTGTTTATGTTGATGGTCAGTGGCTTTAGTAAATTTTATTCGCAATAATTATATTTTTATTGGTTTACTGTGAGTGGTGGAACTTGTGTAAGTTAATGGTATTTTAGAGATTTGTGTGCAGTTTATTAGATGTATTCTGTATCTAGTCGATGGCGTAAACCGAAAGTCTGTGAAACAAAGAAAAGGAATAGTGCTATTTTGAATGTTGACAAACAGTGGGGTGAGAGATCAAACCCAAGTGATATTACAAGTGAAGTTAAATCTCCTCCAGGACCTTGTTGTAGTAATGCATGTTAAATAGCTGCAACTACTTCTTCTACCAGTGTCAGAAAACTGGAATAGCCCTATTTTAGAGAGAAGAATACTGTTAGGCCTAGTGTTAATGATGAGCACATTCTCATGGGTGCCCTCCAAAATTTGTTTACAGACCTGTGTGGTGAATGTGGCAGTAAATCTTCGTGTAAACATCAAGGAGAAACATGGTGAAACGGTTTTCTTTGCTCCACGTTGAGCGTACAAGTGAAACGGTTTCTTTAGCCCTCACTTTTGCGTGACAAATGTAATGCTTCTACTGGCCCTGCCTTGCACTTTGAAATATTTACTCTGCCTAAGATATGTTGTTTTAATGGGCGCCAAGACCTCAACGCTATGTTGAAATCTAAATTTATATTTAACAACACCTAGCTCTGGTAGAACACCTTCAAGAATCTATTCATTCAGATCGTGGTATGATTTGATCATTAACCCAACAAACAATTGTATCAGGAGAAGGAATTTGGTCTATATCTAATGCTACCTACTGAAAGCAAAGATTGCATGGTTAAAAGAAATAAATTTATTATATAAAACAAGTATGGCAAAATTAATAGTAATAATAATATATTCTGAATTTAATTTGGAGCGTTGCGATTTGAATATTACCGCTAGAAAATTACGTGAAAACGGAGTCGGATAAATCACTGATTTTACTCTTATTCCCAAGCTATGAAGTGACTGAAATACTGAAAATAAAAAAAGACGAGAGATTACGTAGTTCTGAGTCATTCTCGCTTACCACTGGAAATTGCCGAAGCATTTCCCTCGTACTGGATGTTGAAGAGAGCTTCCCACAGCCTCCTGGACGTCGTCATCTTCTTCGTTAGTTGATGAGATACTTGTAGATATGATAACTTTATGGTCCGAACATCGGAGCCAATCACACGTACAACCACACTGGATAAGGTTTACAAAGATAGTCGCCTAGCCTCCACGGCGCGCAAACCATATATGCACTCGTCGCCTCCCCTCTCTGGACCCGGCTTCTTCTCGCCCGCTCTCCTCTGATTGGCTGAGCCACCACGCGCTATCCCCCTCCTCAGGGTCATTACACTCGGCGCGAGGATGATGTCGATTACCGTTCCAGACTATTTCGCCTTTTCTAGAAGCAGCAACCCAGGCTTGCGTCATGCTTCTTGACAAGAATAAGCCTGTAGCCGAATTCCCAGTGACTCACCTCTCTCATAATACCCTAACTGACAAAACTCCGTAAAATTCCGTAATCATATAATTTTCTATGATAATGTTGTTCGTAATAAATTGCTTGATAGTGTTTTCTATGACATAGAAAACCTATCTGTATGCTTATAATTTTATAAAAATGCTCCAAAAATACCTTAATAATAATAATAAGTTAATAATAATAATAAATTAACATGAAAACTTCTCTTGGCTGAACAATTTGCCGCGTAAATAAATATAGAATGGCTTCCTACTGACTTATGCCAGTGGCGTAAAATCCCCTCGAAAAACACGTTACAATGGGTTTAGAAAGAAGTTACCTCTGAAGTGTGGAAAAAGTGATTTTGCATCAGGGAAGTTTTGATGCAGGTAATTCCACTAAAATACTGTTTTTTTTATAAAGTTAGCTTTTTCTCAATACTATATTTTTCAGCATTTTAAATGTTCCAGCTGCACGAGTTTTGATCCCATTACCTTCAAACTTGGTTTGCACATACAACTTTGTGGTCGTAATAATATGTGGTATCCATTTTGAAAAATATTAATAAATTTCAGAAATATTATGTTCAAATTTGAAAAAATGACATATTTTAACAGAACAACAGGTCATTCTAAGAAAAAACAAGATGTTCAGCAAAGAACATATAGCCTACTTTCTCCTAAATGTATGGGTATCTTTATGACTCTTTGACCTCATCCCTAAAACAATCACCTCAACCACAATGTATTGTTTGTTTTCTTTTATATTGATAATAAGCCAGTAAGTGTCAAGATCAATATTATATACTTTATGATGATTGAATAACAAAACTACTAACTTATTGTAATGCATTCACGTCCGTTAATCTCTATATTAAGCCAGCCTGCAAAATTAAGAATCTTCCGCCCCAATCATCTTCCGCCCCAATCACAGTAGGTGGTGCTGCGACCTATCAGTGAATTAATCTTTATCTTGTACGCCTATGCACTGCCATCGTAATGTACTACGATGGCAGTGTTCTATGGGTGTTGAATGAGTAGGCAGTTTAAAGTAGCCAAGAGGGAGGCGATCCAGCTGGCAGTGTTTAAAGGTATTCGGAGCGCGATCGTGGCTAATAGTTGAACTACCAGTATTACAAAATTGCCATACTTCAGGAGGCCAGCTCAGGCATTTACACAGCGTTATGTTTGGAACAATATTACCCACATAACCCACAAGAGGACAGCACCGTACAGAGGCATTAAGAAGGCTGTGGTTAATGACAACGTGTATCTAGTTCTTCTATTCTCCTTTTTCTAATGTCTTCTGTTTATGTGCGATGCTGGGACTGTGATTTTATTAATATACGAGTGTATACTTTACCCTCTCCTTTGAGCTAAATTACATTTTATTCAGTATCTGTGGGAAAAGCTCGTGCACATCATTTGTAAAAGAATTCAAAAAAAAAAAAACCTAACTGTAGCAGTATTCGATCCCCAGTCAACTGCGTGCCAGACTAACATGCTAGCCCAGAGCTAACCGTATCCATGACGTCAGGTGTTCTTAACTGACATATTAGATACAAACTGTTGGCAAATAATGACTTTAAATAAACGATTTCTTCACTGCAGTACATCTTCATTAAAGATCATTTCATACAAAGTTTATATTATTGTATCAGTACGGTATATCACATACAACATACTAAAACTACTGAAATATAAGACAGGCACATGAGTACAGCTGCCATCTTGTCGTGTGACACAAACGGCTCAGCTCTTTTAAGCCACTCATACTGTATAATATTATAATATTAAATTATAATAAATAACGGATCACGACCTTCAGGATAGCTTAAACCCCCCTAGGCTCGATAATCGGAATTGGTGGGTCTTAAGCTATTTATTAAAATGGTTGCATAATTCACACGGCCGCCATCCTGAAATGGCATGGCCGATGACCTTGAAATTTGGCTGAAAGACGCGTCCTATATAAAGGTATGTTGTCACCAAATTTGGTAGAGATCGGATGATTAGTTTAGCCGTAATTTGATTTTACGTTTTGAACATTTGAGTGGCCGCCATTCTGTTTCGGTAAAGATGGCGGCGATATAAAGTATGACACTGAGGTGTCCTTTACTAGTGCTACCTCTGTACCAAATTTCGTTCAATTCGGTTTCACCGTGTTCGAATTGATAGGGGGGGACAGACATTCAGAGTACACACACTCACACACACACAGACACACACACACACACAGACTCACACACACACATACACACACACACACACACAGACTCACACACACACATACACACACACAGACAGACACACTTTTTTTCGCCCTGTGTTGATCTCATAAGTCTACTTTCATTTTTTGCAAAAATCGAAAGTAGGCTAAAAATTAATAATAAACCATTTGCACTGATTTTAAAAGTAATACCAATTTTTTTTGTATACCATTAATGGTCATTCCATATAAGTTTTAGATTGATAACTTTAAAGTTGATGTGCCTTGGACATTTTTAAAATTTGCATATTTATTACATAAAATATGTTATAATTTCTAAATGAGTGAACCAAATACTGTAGCTTCAAAGTTTAGAATTCCCTTAATTATGCTCACTTTAAAGAACCTACAAAAGTTGGTGAAAATTGGGTGAAAATACCGGAAAATTCAAAACTTAGTAGGGCAAAAATGTTATGGATATTGTGTGGTTAGATGAAACGTGGATTAATGCTGGCCACACAGCGTCTAGTAGTTGGAGAGACAACTCAGTTCAAGGGACAATGAAAGGATCGTCAGGCAGAGGGGGTCGATTTATTATTCTACACGCAGGGCTATCTCACGGCTTTGTTAATAATACACTTTTGCTCTTTAGGTCGAAAAGAACTGGTGATTACCATGAAGTCATGGACTACAACCAGTTTTTAAAATCGTTCCAGGAACAATTGTTACCCAACATCCCTGAACACAGTGTTATTGTAATGGACAATGCTTCGTACCACACAGTACAGATAGAATAAGCTCCAACAACTTCAAGTACGAAGCCACAAATGTTGGAATGGCTCGACCGCCATAGTGTAGCCTACCATGCGACAGCTCTCTGACAAAAGGAATCCTTCTCGGTAGCGCTGAATGAACATAGAACGAGCGATAACATTCTATATAATACATGAATTAGCCAAAATACCTTATGAAATTATGAGAAATAAATCAGGGAGCAATGTTTTAATAGATGTTTCCTCCTCGGCAATCTGTGACCCACCCAGCCGTCCCAAATATAGCGAAAATTACAGCTGTGAGCGCCATTGTTCAAATCAATCTTCAAAACAGTACCATAACAGTACTGCCCTTACGGTACTATGTGAAACAAAAAAGTCCTCTCGGCACGCCGGAAGGCGGAGGTAGATTTCACCGGACAAATAGGCAGAATATGCAGGTTTTCGTAGAAGGATCAGACCTCATTTATCGCGTGAAAGTATTTTATAATCGGAGATTAATTAACTTTGTTTTTCGTCATTTTATGCATATTTTAAACATTCTATTGTCTTATGATGACGGTAACCTTCTTGTCATTTGGAGTCCATTTTTATACTTGTGGTCACACTGTCCTTATGCAAGGTTTCGACACTGATGTGTAACTATGTAATGGTCTGTTACTTCTTCACGCAAAATTATATCTCCCGCAGAGATGTTGGTTGGTTCCTCAGTTTAGGGGCTGCGACAACGCGGTCATGTAACCCCGTGTACTTTAGGTGAGTGTAGAATCTGTCTGATAAACGGTGTGAATTGTGATGGCTGTATTAGTCTGTAATTCAGGTAAGGAATGCAGACGCTCAATTTCAAGCAGTAGTTCCTAATGTTGCTACCAGATACTACCGTCAACGCCACCTAGCTGTGAACTTGGCTACTAGATGCCACCTCAATCAGCAACTCGCAACGAACGTTGGAACTTCCCCTCCAAAGGAAAGCTTACTGAGGGATTTTTAGCGCTCTTAGAAAATCTGACGACTTTGGCCGGCTTTGAACCCGCGACCTTGGGCATAGAAGTTCAGCATGCTACCAGTTCCGATACCGAAGTTGCTTCCCATAGACAGATGGAAAACTGAATGTTATCTCGTGCAGTGGCGTTGTCATAGCAACTGCTGATGGCTCATCCCTTATCAATTAAAAGTAAAGTTGTCATGGCAACCTCTCTTGGCACTTGGCATTTTCTTATAATTTAAATCATTTTGTTCACCCCGTGGCGTAATGGTGGGTCATATCAAAAATTCTTCCAGACAAAAGTTTTAGGTAATTATTAGAGGAATATTGTCAATTTTGTGCGGTTTTGATATTGTGCCTATTAACAGAGATATGATTAATGTTTCCCGAAAAAAACCCACTTTTTCCCACCCCTTTGGTCAATGGTTGGTGCTATCAAAAAACTTTTCAAACATAAATTTTAGGGCCTTATCCGACACATTGTATGAACTTTGAATGGATTCAATATTTCAGATATTAAGAGAGTTATAGCGATATTTCACTTTTTCGAAAAAAGCCTCCCATTTTCACCCCCTTTGACCGATTTTGCCCATTAACGAACTCGACCGAGATTTTAAGGGGATACATATTATGTAAAAAATTCAAAGTGATTGATGCAAAATTCCGGCAGTTATCGTGTCCACAAGAAACTGACATACATATATATATATATACACACACATATATATATACTGTGCCCAATTAGTCACGGCAGTCTGGCATCGAACTCAGGTCTCATCAGAGAAGACCAGGCACATGGTTATGCCTAGGGTCGAACCATTGGTCTCTAAGGGGGAGCAATTATAGGGAACCCACAGAGCAATGAGAGGTATATTGACATATAATAGTCTAGCGTGATTTCACGATTTATACGTGAAAATCATAGCAATTTAAAGGAGGAATTGTAGCCAAATGCATAGGAAATATACGTTTTCAGTGCATACGAAAACGAGAGAGGGCGAGTTTGGCAGTTTACAAATGACCCTTAGCGAGTGGGCGGAGTAGCCTAGGCGCCGACCGCACTACTTACGTCTGGAGCGGAGAGACAGCTCAAAATTAATGACCCGGGTATCCACTACTTGACAACGGGGCAAGCTATGGCGGGACCGGGTGCACAAGGAAATCAATTAATTCCAGCAAAATGGAGCATTGTAATGCATTGAAATATACACACAGATGAATATATTCACGGAGAGGTAATTTAGGAGTGGTTTTTCACCTAAATTAATGCCTATATCTCCAAATGACCGCATTACAACCTAACTCACGCTCAAGAGCAGGGATACTGTAACCAGCCAGCGGGGAACCCCCACCGTGGCGTCATAACGCGCTGAACTAAGGCAATTAATTGAAATTAATTGGCCGAAGCGATCGCCGGCACGCGAATGTTTTTGAAACCTCCACACCTAAATAAACAAGATGCAGATGTCATTTCGGCTGAAGAGGGATTATTTCAAGAAGGGAGTCGCTCTCACATGTCCCGTGAACTATTTTGTGCAAGAAACCTTTATAAGGGGGAGCAGCCCACGCCAAGTCAGTTGATCTACAGTCGCTCGAGTTGAAAGTTGTTAGTTGACCTACAGAAGTTGGAAGTTAGTCCTTTGTCTACATTCGCTCTACAGTAAGCACGCCAAGTATTAAAATATCAACGCTCCGCCGTTGAAGACAATGGAAGCAAGTTATAAGCTTCATAAATAATCATGAAGTGCGTCGAAGGTAAATTAATGCAGATATTTATCTATTATCTGACGCAGATATAAATTCGCTACAGCGAAAAGAACTTATAATGTTTTCGAACAGTTCTTATACCGGGAGGTATTGTCAGAATTGTATGACATTATCATCAGGATCACTACAGTGATGGGAGCGTGGAAGTCATTGCCACCTAACCAGGATAGTGAGCTGAACGTGATTGCAGGGAACGAGGATCGAACATCCGTAAAACGCTACTAGATTTCACGTAGACCAGCGGTTGTCATAATTGCATCGCATCTCTGAGATCAAGCGTAGGAGAAGTCCGGATTAAGGATCAACATGTGAAGTCATGGATGAAGTGTACATAAATTGTGAAATAATGATTTAAAGTGTTCATGTGTCTAATGGTTAATAATCAGTGTATAGCAGTGGTAAAGGCCACTTATAAAAATATGTGTGTCATGTGGCAAGTGTGTGAATCTCAGTGTTGTGTTAAGGATATCATGATGGCTTAAACCAAACATCATGGTAGCGCTCAGTCTGAAGAGCTGGCATTTTCCAGCAAGAAGGAAAAAGTGAGTACACATGCAATTATATCCTTATAACTGAATAGTTCACCATGTAACGATTTATCACTTTGAGATTAAAAGATGTAATAGTCACTTACTGAACGAGTTTTCACCACTCGTCTTGAATAAAGTATGGCTTGGAAGGTGATTTGTTTAGGACCCTTTAGGTCAAAAATAGTGATGGATCTAACGGTAACGGTAAATGAATAATAATAATAAACTGGGGTCGGCAACAATAAAGTAATGGGCAAATTTGGCCTAAATAATGTTCAAATAGTGTCATGTCTAATTTAAAGATACTGTAATTTGGTAAACAGTAAAAATGTAACGTGGAATATAGTGAAATACGAGAGCTTTTTCAGTGTCAGTGAAAATTTGAATGAATATTTGATATGGTCAATCCTTAGGATTATGTTTGAGGACCATTAAGTTAAAGTAAGCCAGTAAATTTATACATTTGTGTTAGGAGCTATGTAAAGCTTTGGCTTAAGTAGTATAACAGAGAGAACGCAGGTGCCTTAATAATGGAGTCATCTATGTGAAAGATTGTTTGAGCCGCATGTATAGCGTGCAGATTAACGTAGAATCCAGTGATTTACGTAAGATAATCGCGGGGTTGGACTGGTATAGCTTGCGCGTCAGGTGAAGAGTTGGCTGAATCTTCGAGGAGTATCGCCTTTGTGCATACTGTATTATACGCAGCGATTTGGATAGATCCTGTCTATTTCCAACGCTTGCATGAATTATGGCCACTATTGACGTCCGTCGAGACGCAGTGAGCATTTGTACCAATGGTCTACCCTGATAGGTAGGATCATATTCGTCGTCTAGGAACGCAGATTTCCTGATATATTACTGACAGCTGCTGGTGAAAACCGTGGGGTTTCACTATGATGCGCGTCTTAAAGCCACATAATCACCATAGAACGGCAAGGCTATCACTAGAATTCCACCCCAGCCATGAATGTTTATTAAGGAGCCAGTTTGAGCCCAAATACACTATAAAGATAGGTGTTAATTAATTAAATGACTCAATTACTTAGGAATCACGCCTAGCGCATCTGTACTGTTATATAATTGTAAACAAGTTTGACCTTGACGATAGAGAGAGAGAGGTATTGTAGACCATTTCCGTGGCGGCCATCTTGGTTAGCCAGCTGGAACGAATTTTATGGCCTGCTGAGGGGGAGAAAGGTCCGTCGACCAATCCCTTGTCATTTACAGTCACAGTAGGACACTGAGGAATCTCGGTATTTAAATATGCAATTAAAATATGAGTGTTATAATGATGCCAATTGAATTGAATGGTGTGTGGCAAGTCACATACGTTGTTGGATCATGGAAATCAGATAATATTTGGCGAAGTTCTCCTCTGAGGAGGAAAGCTGAACCAAAATAATGTAGGCATCTTCTTTAAAATGCATTTTGCCAGTTCATGCTAATTTATGCATACGGGTATGTGTTTTTCCCAGAACATGACACAGTTGTAACTATGGTAAGCCCGACAAGACCCAGAAAATCGTTATATGGTGAAACTATAAAATATTCTATACATGTTTTTTTTTTAAGGAGCATGTACCACTGTCCTAGATCGTTCATAGGGATGGAAAGAAGGAAGATGATTCGCACGACACAACAAATATTTGTTAGTAAATTCAGAATATAATGAATTTTTGCCAGTTAAAGTAAATGCCATAAGAGACGGAATAATGTCTTAGTAATATCATTTTTATGTGACATGTGATTTTTGTGATAAGATACTCCCATTAACTAAGATTGTGTCACATGATGAACACTATGGAAACCTTGTAATCTGAACTATTATTGACAGGATGTTAGAATTAGGTTTGAGTGCAGTAGAGCACTATTTTTAAGAAGAACGCTCACAGAATAACCCTATTTTATTTGTGGGAATTAAATGTAATTTGTCCTTTGATTTGTATTTGTTGTTTAGCCATGATTTTAGACCAGTAAATGTTTTATTTTTTAGGAATGTTGTGTATTTCCTGTAGAAGTAGTTACCTGGTAGACTCAAATCCTGAGCATGTGGTCGTATTGTGGGCAGGAACGTCCCATACCTCGAAAGACCGTGAGCTAGTTGGGATACGAACACATGGTCCACATGGTGACAATCGGGTACAATACATAAATTATGTATAAACTTTTGAACTGACGGTGGTTTTGGGGTCTGGGGATGTGAAACGCGAAGATATGTCGAAATTTTCCGGAAGTCGAAACATGGGACCCATTGCAATAGTTAGCTTTCTAATGAAATCTACCTAAAAGTGCCCAGTTCAGTCTCTAGTGGGCATCATTCGTGCGCAGCACTTAGTTCACGACTCTAATTAGGCTAGTGTGTGCAATATTCTATAATCTGTAATGATTTTCTTTTTCCACGGCTGAAATGAGTGTTTTAGGTAGGCCTAGATTTCATTAGAAAGCTAACTATTGCAATGGGTCCCATGTTTCGACTTCCGGAAAATTTCGACATATCTTCGCGTTTCACATCCCCCAGACCCCAAAACCACCGTCAGTTCAAAAGTTTATATATAATTTATGTATATATGTATATGTATATCAGTGAACTATACTCTTTGTCACCAATCATGAACGCTGACGTCTGCCAAAGCTAGCACGTGGGGAAATGCTGCGTTGCCTCTGAGACAGGTCATGACTCATAACATTCCAAGAGACTTGCAGGAAGAGACAAATACTGGGGAAGTTAGCAACCCTGCCTGGCGGTCTAATGTCAGTGACGAGTCAAAGCACAGTAGAAGACTGTCTCAAACCATGTGCTCACTGCTGTGTCTGAATATATACATTGCGACACTGCTCGCTGTTGCCATGGATTCCGTTACTTCTCTCGTCTCCATTGCTCACCTCACCCTTCAAGCGGATGACAGCCTTCACCGTTCACCTTGAGTAAATCAGAGTATAATGGCTTAGCCAACATTTCAGGAGAGGTTGCCTACTCCCACTCTTTTTCCAAACCCATTAACGTAAGCTGACTGGACTCTCTGGGATTAACCCAATTAGCGCTTTCGACTATCATGGTCGTGACTAAAGGCAACTTACGGCTGGAGTTTTCACGGAAAGAGGAAGTCACGAATTGATGCAAGAACATATGCGCGGACACAGCTCTTGCTGACTATATCAGTAGTCTATTAGAAGTAGTAGTAGTGGTATTATTTGCATAATAATAGTATCGTATGGGCTCGGGTGCCGGGTGCAAGCTTTGTTAATTGGCGCGCAGCGGGCAGCTTGCATGATCATTGGCGATGATAACAGGAATCATCACCATCATCATCATCATCATCATCATCAGGATGTACCCTGTGATTTATGAAGTCATGTAGCCCCCTTGTGTGACAGTGGGCGTATTCTAACAAGAGACGAAAATGATGACAATAATACTGACGTATCAGTTAGAGATTGTAAGAATAATTTAAAACTTGATTTGGATATATGATTTTAATTAAAAACCCGTATTAAAATGGATTAGATAAGGAAAGGAATTAAGATTTATATGGTGTAGCAGTAGAAACATTCAATTAAATTTCACATAAAAGTTAATTGACGATAACGAGAGGTGAAGTTAAACGAAAAAAAAATTAGGAATGCCATATGATTGCATCCTTTGACCTTCATTTTATCTTCTTATTCCGTATCACGTGAGATGCGAGTGGGGCTCAGAGATAATACTGTATCTGTTCTCGTGTCTCACTAGATGGACCACTGTTTCACTTTGAAAATTTTGTTGTCTATCTATGTCTAACCCTTATTAGTCCTTTTTCCAATGGGGCCAGGAATGAGATGCGATGAAATTCCACGTGGCTGGTGGTTTCTACGGCCAGATGCCCTTCCTGATGCCAAGAGAGATGAAATGAATGAAGAGGAATTCAAGTTCAATTTCTAGAAGTTCCAACTTTGGTGACCAGACGCCACTGTCACCCAGCGGCGAACGTTGGAACTTGATAGATTATTTCTCACTACGTAACCTACACATTTAGCTAAACACTACCACTTGTAGTGGTACGTTCATTTTCATGCCAAGAATCTATGACATGGGCCCGCCGGCTTTACATACCCTTTGAAAAGGTTGTTATATACATAGTAATATTAATAATATTAATAATAATAATAATAATTTTGTCGTGTGGCCTCCTGAGAGGCCAAGTACAGGTCTTTCTAGTCGACGCCCGTGGGCGACCTGCGAGTCGGGATGAGAGATGGAATGGATGAAGATCAATGAAATTGGGCAAGGATGTGGAAGGAAGCGTCCGTGTTCTATCAGAAGGTACCGTCCCAGCTTTTGCCTGGTGTTGAAAATGGGGAAACCACGGAAAACCATTTCAAGGATGACCGACGGTGGGGCTCGAACCCACGCGTCTACCGAGTCAGCAAAGAGTTTGGCCCCATGACCTAACGCTGCGCTTTTTACAGCGTAGCGACTGCTGTCGGTATAATTATAATAATAATATCCTACCGGGAGCCCTGTATGCCATAGCGCAGACATGGGCAATCTTTTTAAGGACATGGCCATATTCAATACTAGGCGGGCCGAATATATAACAACACATGTTTACAAATAGATTATAAACTTGTTATTTCTGAACTTTAAATCAAACTAAATGTATAAGCTACAATGGTAGAAAACTTACGAAAAAAGAACACACCTTCTTCTTCTTGGTCCGTTGAGCCACCTTGACCACGTGGTTCCTAACTTTGGCGAGCTTTCTTCTTAACCCAGTATTCCTTCATCTTTGCACTATGAACACATCTTCATTATTTTTGTCAAAAGAGGAAGGAGTATGTGACAAGTGAAACTGTGACTGTGCTTCTAAATTTTTTCATAATCTGGTTGAAACTGGGATGACTTGATTCTTAGTAGCGCAGCTAAATGTTGGTTTGTTAATCAATTTCTGACGCTATTTTTGCGAAGCTTTGTTGTAGAGAACACCTGTTCACACTTATAGGAAGATGTGAACATACTAGTTATCTTCTGTGCATGAGATTTCAAGTTTGGGAAGCTTGATTTTGGTAGGGGGAAAACAGCTTTAAATAAGTAAATAGGTGTTCGACCGTTTGTTTCATAAATCCAATTTAAGGGGCTCATGGGGAGGGGTGAAATTATCAAAAATAAATGAAAAAAATGTCCTGACTGACTCACTCACTCATCATCGCCCAGCCAAAATTATTGAAATTAGAATCATGAAATGTTGGGGATATGTTCGTTGAATGTCGAAAACGTCCACTAAGGAAAGAGTTTTGGATATTCAGGTTCTAAAGAGGTGTTAAGGGGGTAAACGTGCATTTCATTGAATAACAATATCTGACGAGTGGTTTCATTTGGGGATGTGATACTTGGCATATATACACTGCCATAGAGTGTCTGTCAATGAATAGAGGAGGCTTGACTGATAAATTGGATATCAGAGAGAATTCTGAATACTGAATTTATTCTTAGATATCTGCCACTGAGGCTAAAGAGCCCCTTTATGTACCGTATACAATGTTCTGGCTTGAAGTTATGTAATAAAAAATAAAATAAAAACCTAGCTTAACAACTAAGAAAAACTAAATATAAAATATACCTATAACTAAACGAGCAAATTAGCAGATATTTCATACAAATGGATAATACAAATTAGAATATAATAATTAAATAAAGAACCTACCTAATGTACAGTATTATATCTATTAAAGGAAAACTAATTATAGTACGGTTACAAAGGGTACAATTTTTATGTAGGCTAAGTATAATATGATCTATTATTAAAACAATTACATGAGTGACATGATTACTAGAACTACTATCAATTCCACGGAAGTTGTATCTCGGATACTAAAAATATTATAGAAAGCTGTATGGCCCGGAGAGAGAGAAGAATTCTCAGAATGATTTTAGGACCAGTACTAGAAGATGGGGAATACCGGTGACAACACAACTTAAAGGTTGATTTTCAGTGCCCAAATAAAGAGATTTTGGGAGAAGACAAAAAAACATAATTAGTTTAATAATTTCTATCTCGCTCCACAGACGGGCATAAAGATTTACTGTATTGATGATAATAATAACAATAGTGATAATAATAATAATAATAATATTAATGAAAATGAAAATCCACAGCCTGCTTCCAGTCCACCGACCGAGTCAGGGAATGGAATGAATGAAGCCCCCATCTAACGACGAGGATATGAACTGTGCCGGCTGCCGAAGCCTGTCGCACTCCCCTGGGGCAATGATTAAATGAATGACAGATGCAATGAAATGATAGTGGAGAGTGTTGCTGGAATGAAATTTGTGACAGCGAAAACCGGAGTACCCGGAGAAAAACTCGTTTTCCTCTGCTTTGTCCAGCACAAATCTCACATGGAGTGACCGGGATTTGAACCACGGACCCAGCAGTGAGAGGCCGGCATGCTGCCGCCTAAGCCACGGAGGCTCACATTAATTATAATAATAAATAATAATAATAATAATAATAATAAACTGAAGCACTACACTACAGCCATCCGACCGGAAGCTCAGTAGAAAGGAAGTTTTTATGGTCATGTGAAAAAATTATCTCCGAACAGACTAGGGCAATATTCAAAACCCAGCAATTGAAAAATAGTCTCCAATAGGTTCATCCTAAATATATATATTAGTTTTTCGAGGGAAACAGTGGGAAAATCTTCAAAAGACAGATTGCAAGCTTCCGGACCTACAACTGTGCAGGATTTGTACCTACTAAAACGCCACGAACCCTATACTTTTCTTAAGGCCACCCCGGAACTGCCTGTTCAGCCTTACTTCAGGGTGGAGCCACTGTTACGACCAGAGGTCTCAGTCAATTTCATTTAACGTGATGATAATGAAATTACTCGTCATCATCATCTTCATTGTCTTCAGCAACCAATCTTCCCGTTTCCTCTCCTTTTTTGTTTTGTTTTAGCAGCTCATAGATGTAGACAGCAATCTGCGCCCAACTTTCTCTGCTGCTGAGCATTTTATCTACCACATTGTCCGGTGTAATGACTCCAACTTTTGTCTCCAGAAGCCTTCGAAGATTTCTCCACCTCAAGCATGCAAGGAACGTGTGCTGAATGTCATCCCATTGATCATCACAATAACGACACCGTGAACTCGGTGATATTCCCATTCGATTGATGTATGCTTCATAATAACCATGGACAGAGAGAAACATGGTAATGTAATAATTAACATCACAATGTTCCCTCGACAACCATGGCTTCAGTTGCTTGATGAGCCTAGCGGTCCATCTGCCACGATGTTCTTCCTGCCATTCCAGAAGAGATGTCTCTTTCCTCTCTCTTTACGCGTATCTTAGAATGCTCTTCATTGCACAAGTATATACGGCGCCTTTCCTTGGCCACGATATAAATGGGTATCACCCCAGCTATTACTAGCACTGCCGGTCCAGACACTGTACGATAGGCAGAAGTTATTCTGAGGGCAGCTCTTCTGTGAACAGAGGTTAACCGCTTCCTAAAAATCTCAGAGCCAAGAGCTACTGGCCAAATCTCTGCACAATAAAGAAAAACTGATTCCGCCACTCTCATCAGCAATTTCCTCTTCAAGGGCGAAGGGCCGCCAATATTAGCCATAAGACGCGACAAGTTGTTAACAATCCTTGCAGCCTTATCAGCAATCTTGCTGATATGATTCCAGAATGTTAACTTGCTGTCAATCATAACACCCAAGTAGCGAACAGCTGGAGCTATTTCTATCACTTGATTATCTACTAGCATTGGTACAACTCATGGAACTCTCTTCTTAGTAGCAAGGACTAGTTCAGTTTTATGAACTGCTAGTTGGAGACCATGTTCGTTCATCCAGGTGGAAACTCTCCGCATTACCTGATTACCCTCCATAGAGCGCTCCATAATGAGCACAACAATATCATCAGCATATCCCACCAAAGAAGTGTCCTCGGGCATCTCCATCCGTAAAATGCTGTCATAATTTACGTTCCATAAATCAGGAGCTAACACCGAGCCTTGAGCCACCCCGCTGTTACCTTGCGACACTTGACTCCTTCATCTGTGTCATACTGTATCCAACGATGACAAAGATAATTCCTCAGTACAGACGCCAGGTATAGATAATAATAATAATAATAATAATAATAATAATAATAATAATAATAATAATAATAAAATGAAGCACTACATTACAGTCATCCAACCGGAAGCTCAGTAGAAGGGAAGTATTTATGGTCATGTGAAAAAATTATCTCCGAATAGACTGTCCAACTGCCTGATGCCATTCTAGCGAAATAAGAAGGTTCGTACCACTTGGCTGACTGAAGCTGAGAAAGACATCAATGAACTGGAACTAACAGATCCACAAGAGAGACAAACTATGAGACTTATTCTCAAGGAAGACCGTGGTTTTCAGAACAAACCTCTAAGGAAAGGTGCCCCCTCGTCGAAGGAAGTTAAAAAAATATATACACCGGGAAATTATGCGTCAGTCCTGGGCAATTTTCAAAACCCAGCAATTGAAAAAGCGTGGTCTCCAGTAGGTCCATCCTAAATAATAATAATAATAATAATAATAATAATAATAATAATAATAATAATAATCATAATCATAATAATAACTGGAGAAGAAAGAAAGAAAGAAAAATCTAGAGGAAGATCTTAGGACCCGAAATTAGAAATTATGGTACTTGGCAGAAGAGGCGAAACAAAGATCTTTACGGACAAGCAGAAAAAATCACAGATACCATACGGAAGAGAAGATTGAAGTTCTATGGACACCTTACGAGAATGAGCGATAGTTGACTAACGAAGAAGATATTTAATTACATCACCAAGATAAAAGCGACTACAAAATGGGTAGAGATGAAATAAGAAAAGATATGAAGGAAGTTGGTGTCAGTCCAAATGAGATATGGAATAGAGAGGTGTTTCGAGGTACGATTGATGCATTCAAGGGGTTCCAGGAAAAGCAAAGGAGAAGAGCCAAGAACGTCTGGTCGGAAGAAAGGAAGAGAATCCACAGTGAAAGGATGAAGAGTTTCTGGGAGCAGAAAAAAGGACTAATCAGCAAGTCAATTGTTTCCCGTGGTCCAAAGTAGGCCAAAATCGAACAAAGAAAGAAATATTATTTTTTTATTATTATTATTATTATTATTATAAAAAACTAATACCAGGACCAATAAATCATGGACTGAAGACCGGAGGAAGATTTTCAGTGCCCAAATGAAGAGATTTTGGGAGAAGAAAAACAACATTAGCAAAATAAGTTTTATCGTGCTCTACAGATGGGCGTGACGATTTTAAAATATTAACAGTAATAATAATACAGTATTAATAATACTTTAGGCAAAAGCTTATTTGATGGGCAGGTCGATTGAGATCCAATGAGAGCCTGTAAGATAATATAGATTGTCAATTGAATAAATAAGATTGCTAATCTTTGGACACATCTTCAGAGTAACTAATGGGCGACTGACTAAAGAAATATGGAATTTCACAAGAGAAAAGGCTACCAAGTGGCGATGGTTCCAAGAACGTGAGAAAGACCTAATGGCAATTTTTATGCCAGAAAGGAAAATCCACGACAACAGTGAAACTATTTTGAGAAATTATTCAAAGCTATCAGTGTTTTTAAGAGGAATATAAACCCAGAAAGCGAAGAGCGCTCTACCAGAAGCACGAATGAAGTCACTGATCTATGGACTCAAGAAATATTGGGATGATGTCAAAGCCGGTACACGGACGAGAATTAAAATTAGAATGAAATTTAGTAGTTAACAGGAAGTCCAAAAGATTCAATATGAGTTCGAAGCCAAAGGTGACACTGCCCCAACGGTGGTCCGGGCAACGTTTAGGCTACCTAGAAGATAATAATAATAATAATAATAATAATAATAATAATAATAATAATAATAATAATAATAATAATAATATATATATATATATATTTTTTAGCGTATGGCTTTGAGTGCCGGGAGTGTCCGAGGACATGTTCGGCTCGCCAGTTTTGTAGCTGCTTCGAGACGGACACCCAATGGGTGAGCTACAAGTACCGTTGGGGAGGAAAGTTGGAAGGGAAGGGCGAGGAGTTGGAAGGTAGCGGCTGTGGCCTATAGTTAGGGACCAACCCCGGCATTTGCCTGGAAGGAAGATGGGAAACCACAGAAGACCATCTTCAAGGTTGCCGGCGGGGGGATTCGAACCTCCTCGCCTCCCGGATGTGAGCGACTGCCATTAGTCATGCCGTAACGACCACGGCTAACTCACCCGGTATAATAATAATAATAATAACGTCATTGGTTTTACGTTTATTTTAACTACTCTGGTTTTTAGAGACGCCAGGGTGCCAGAATTTTGCCCCGATGAGGATCTTTAACGTGCCAGTAAATCTACTGACACGGCTCCCTCGCATTTACGCTCCCTCCAATGCCAGCTGACTGCGCCAGGATACGAAGAAGAATTGCGGAGTGTAATTGCTTGGCCATCAAAGCCAAAATGACATCTTTCGGTTCCTCCATAGGGAGGAGATAATGTTGTGGGAGCCCTCAGCAAAGAAGTGCGATGCGCATCACATATACAGGGTGTTTCAGTAAGAGCGTGCTTAACGGATACCGCTACACTGAGCATACTGACAAAGGGAACATGAGGTCACCCGAAGGTGCTATGGACATAAACATGTGTAACACGAATAAGGCGTCCTGAGTAGTTAGTTATGTGCTTTGCTTGTTGACAGTACACTAGGTTATTACCAAAGCCCTGCGTGGATGCGGATATCCGCAAAATATTTCGCCATGCGGATATAGTTTGCATGGCTGTGGGGATAGCGGATAAACTGCAGTTAATGTTTGGAGTAAATTTGAGGATAGTATTTAGAATACAACCCGACCTCTTTGACTATCATTACTAGGACCTGGATGTTTATGAAATGCATTTTTCCGTTATGTTTTTTTCATGACAAATGTAAGATGATGTTTTACGCTAATCTCATTTAAATTATGTCATTAAACACAATTAACACTCTGAACTGAAAAGGGTTGCAATTCTGACAGTGGTCTATAACATGAATTTTAAACATAGAGTAGCACATGCCATTCATAAGGGAACGATTTTCTACTGAAATGTCTAAATGTATTGCAATAATACTTTATCTAATAAAAAACATTATTGTAAAGCCAGTAGATTCGGAAAACAAACGTGCGGATGCGGATGCGGATAACAGTCAAGCGGATGCGGGGTGGATGCGAATAACAGCCATGTGGATGCGGAGCAGATGCGGATAACAGTCAAGCGGATGCGGGGTGGATGCGAATAACAGCCATGCGGATGCGGAGCAGATGCTGATAACAGTCAAGCGGATGCGGGGTGGATGCGAATAACAGCCATGTGGATGCGGAGCAGATGCGGATAACAGTCAAGCGGATGCGGGGTGGATGCGAATAACAGCCATGCGGATGCGGAGCAGATGCGGATAACAGTCAATCGGATGCGGGGTGGATGCGAATAACAGCCATGTGGATGCGGGGCGGATGCGGATAACAGTCAAGCGGATGCGGAATGGTTGCGAATAACAGCCATGTGGATGCGGGGCGGATGCGGATAACAGTCAAGCGGATGCGGGGTGGATGCGAATAACAGCCATGTGGATGCGGAGCAGATGCTGATAACAGTAAAGCGGATGCGGGGTGGATGCGAATAACAGCCAAGTGGATGCGGGGCGGATGCGGATAACAGTCAAGCGGATGCGGGGTGGATGCGAATAACAGCCATGTGGATGCGGAGCAGATGCGGATAACAGTAAAGCGGATGTGGGGTGGATGCGAATAACAGCCATGTGGATGCGGGGCGGATGCGGATAACAGTAAAGCGGATGTGGGGTGGATGCGAATAACAGCCATGTGGATGCGGGGCGGATGTGGATAATGCTCTAGCTATTATCTACACAGGTAGTCTGTGAACGGATGGGCATAAAGTGTAGGCGACCAATGAAGTGTTTGTGGTTCCTCTATCGTCTGGAGGTCTGTATCGAGGTTGATGGCAATCATGTTGACCAACTATTAAGGGTTTTGCGCACACTGATACAGTAACTATGATCCGTTCATGGCATGGTCGTCAGTTACAGTGCTACCTGTGTGATAATGTACACTTCTACTGTAAATAAACAAGTAGTTCCGTGAAGAACTAACGTTTATTTTCATATAACCTACTTATTTTAATTGCCACTATCAACATACAAAATTTCAGTTTGATTGCTGTAATAGATTCGTAGATATTGAGAACCGATTAAATATTGAGGAAGGACGCCATGTTGGATTTAAATATATGTAGGTCTTTAAGTTATGTACTGTTAAATGAAGATTATTGTGTAGCCTACGTGTAGTATTCAAACTTCAATCGCATGATTAGGACATAAGAAGTAACATGGAGATTTTAAAATTTCGCACAGCTGCCATCTTGTGGTTATGGAAAAAATTGAAATAAATGAGATGCTAGTTTATTAACATTTGAATCAGGACTTACTGTACCAAGTGTCACTGCGCTCGCATGGTTAAATTACGAGAAACGTTCATGTCAATATTTATACTTCGCGTCACCGCCATGTTGGATTTGTGATCACCAGGTTATTGGAAGTCCTATAGGTGAACATATGTTCACAGCCCCTATGAATATTAAAAAAAACAATTTGATTGCTGTAATAGATTCGTAGATATTGAGATCCGTCTAAATATTTCGGATGGTCGCCATGTTGGATTGTTATATGTAGGCCTATAGGCCATAGAGTCATGTACCATTAAAGAAAAATTATTTCGTAGGTTCTTTATTCAAACTTTCACTTCGATCGCATGATTACGACACAAGAAATAAAAACTTAATTTTAAAATTCGCACAGCCGCCATCTTGAGGTTATGTAAACAATTGAACTAAATTAAATACCAGTGCATTACAATGTGTATACACATTTCCTGTACCAAGTTTCAAGGCGTTTGGATAATTAAATCGCGAGATAAGTCTATTTAAAACTTTCAACTTCGCTTGGTCGCCATGTTCGTTTTCTAGTTAACCGGTTTTTGAAAATTCCATAGATGAACTTCCAGAAGTACCCTTTATCTTCGTACAAAATTTCGGGGTGATACCGGTAATAGTTTCAGAAATATAGAATGCCGGTAAAATATTTCGCACAGCCGCCATCTTGAGGTTATGTGAACAATTGAACTAAATTAAATACCAGTGCATTACAACGTGTATAATCATTTGCTGTACCAAGTTTCATTGCGTTTGGATTATTAAATCGCGAGAGAAATGTATTTAAACTTTCAAATTCGCTTGGCCGCCATGTTCGTTTTGTAGTTAACCGGGTTTTGAAAGTCTCATAGATGAACTTCCAGTAGTACCCTTTATCTCTATACAAAATTGCAGGGTGATACCGGTAATAGTTTCAGAGATATAGAATGCCGGTGAAATATTTCGCACAGCCGCCAATTGAGGTTATGTAAATAATTGAACGAAGTTGGATGTCGGTGCATTACAATGTGTATAATCATATACTGTACCAAGTTTCATTGCGTTTGGTTGGTTAAATCGCGAGAAACGTCCATTTAAAAGTCGCATCTTCGCTTGGCCGCCATGTTGGTTTTGTAGCTACCAGGTTTTCGAATGTCACATAGGTAAACTTCTAGTATTTCCCTTTATCACCGTACAAAAGTACAGGGTGATATCGGTAATAGTTTCGGAGATATTGAATGCAGGTGAAATATTTCGCACAGCCACCATGTTGGATTGGTGAAACGTAACAAAATTTGAAGAGCACGGTCTGGATCGTCCGGAATAGTGCTATGAATTTACGGAGTTTCATTGAAATCGCTCCAGCCGTTTAGAAGTAATTAGGAGGACACACACACACACGAATCACACACGCACACACAGACAAATGGACGAGGTGATCTCATAAGCCTATTTTTTTCATAAATGAAAATAGGCTAACAAGTAACCGTGGAGGACACCTTATTGTGTTACCCAATTTTACACATTTACATCAGTGTACACATTTCCTGTCAACAAAAATAAATAACTACTCAGCACACCCCAATAGTATATTCATTCATTCATTTTTAGCCTATTTTCAATTTTGAAAAAATAGGCTTATGAGATCACCTTTTGTCCGTGTGTGCGTGCGTGTGTGTGTGTGTGTGAGGTGTGTGTGTGTGTGTCCCCCTAATAAAATCTATACGGCTGAAGCGATTTCAATGAAACTCGGTAAGTTCATAGCGCTATTCCCGGCGACCTCGACCGTGCCCTTCGAATTTTGTTACGTCTCACCAATCCAACATGGCGGCTGTGCGAAATATTTCACTAGCATTCAATATCTCCTAAACTATTACCGATATCGCCCTGAAATAGTGTACGGTGATAAAGGGCACTACTAGAAGTTCACCTATGAGACTTTCAAAACCTGGTGACTACAAAACCAACATGGCGGCCAAGCGAAGTTGAGACTTTTAAATAGACTTTTCTCGCGATTTAACTATCCAAACGTAATGAAACTTGGTACAGCAATTGTTTATACACATTGTAATGCACGGGAGTCTAATTTAGTCCAATTGTATACATAACCTCAAAATGGCGGCTGTGCGAAATATTTCACTGACATTCTATATCTCCGAAACTATTACAGATATCACCCTGCAATTTTGTACGGAGATAAAGGGTACTGATACAAGTTTACCCATATATATTTCATAAACCTGTAAAGTACAAAACGAACATGGCAACCAAGCGAATTTGAAAAATTTTAATAGACTTTTCTCGTGTTTTAACTCTCTGAGCGCAGTGAAATGTGGTACAGTAAATGATTTTGCAGATTGTAATGCACTGCCATCAAATTTAATTCAATTGTTTACATAATCTCAAGATGGCGGCTGTGCGAAATTTTAAAATTAAGTTTTTATTTCTTGTGTCGTAATCATGCGATCGAAGTGAAAGTTTGAATAATGAACCTAGGCAATAATTGTCCTTGAATGGTACATAACTCTATGGCCTATACATATAACAATCCTAAATGACGAGCTTCCGAAATATTTAGATGGTTCTCAATATCTATGAATCTTTTACAGCAACCAAACTGATTTTTTTATGTTCATAGAGACTATGAACATATGTTCACCTATAAGACTTTCAGTAACCTGGTGAGCACAAATCCAACATGGCGGCGACGCGAAATATAAATATTTAAATGGACGTTTCTCGCTAATTAACAATCCGAGACTCGTGAAACGTTGCACGTTAAATGCTTATACAAATGTTGATCCACTGGCATCTAATTTAATTCAATTGTTTGCATAATCACAAGATGGCTGCTGTGCGTAATTTTAAAATCTCGTTTTTACTTCTTGTGTTCTAATCATGCGATTGCAGTTTGAATACCACACGTACACAATAATCATAATGCAATAGTACAAAAATAAAAATCCAACCTGGCGACCATCTGAAATATTTAGACGGTTCTCAATATCTACGAATCTGTTACAGCAATTAAACTGAAATTTTGTATGTTGATAGAGGCTATTAACATGAGCAGGATATATGAAAATAGGCTGTATAGTTCTTCACGGAACTACATGTTATTAGCCTATTTTCAATTTTGAAAAAATAGGCTTATGAGATCACCTTTTGTCCGTGTGTGTGTGTGTGTGTGAGGTGTGTGTGTGTGTCCCCCTAATAAAATCTAAACGGCTGAAGCGATTTCAATGAAACTCGGTAAGTTGATAGCGCTATTCCCGGCGACCTCGACCGTGCCCTTCGAATTTTGTTACGTCTCACCAATCCAACATGGCGGCTGTGCGAAATATTTCACTAGCATTCAATATCTCCTAAACTATTACCGATATCGCCCTGAAATTGTGTACGGTGATAAAGGGCACTACTAGAAGTTCACCTATGAGACTTTCAAAAACCTGGTGACTACAAAACCAACATGGCGGCCAAGCGAATTTGAGACTTTTAAATAGACTTTTCTCGCGATTTAACTATTCAAACGTAATGAAACTTGGTACAGCAATTGTTTATACACATTGTAATAAACGGGAGTCTAATTTAGTCCAATTGTATACATAACCTCAAAATGGCGGCTGTGCGAAATATTTCACTGACATTCTATATCTCCGAAACTATTACAGATATCACCCTGCAATTTTGTACGATGATAAAGGGTACTGATGCAAGTTTACCTATGTATATTTCATAAACCTGTAAAGTACAAAACGAACATGGCAACCAAGCGAATTTGAAATATTTTAATAGATTTTTCTCGTGATTTAACTCTCTGAGCGCAGTGAAATGTGGTACAGTAAATGATTTTGCAGATTGTAATGCAATGCCATCAAATTTAATTCAATTGTTTACATAACCTCAAGATGGCGGCTGTGCGAAATTTTAAAATTAAGTTTTTATTTCTTGTGTCGTAATCATGCGATCGAAGTGAAAGTTTGAATAATGAACCTAGGCAATAATTGTCCTTGAATGGTACATAACTCTATGGCCTACACATATAACAATCCTAAATGACGAACTTCCGAAATATTTAGACGGTTCTCAATATCTATGAATCCTTTACAGCAACCAAACTGATTTTTTTATGTTCATAGAGACTATGAACATATGTTCACCTATAAGACTTTCAGTAACCTGGTGAGCACAAATCCAACATGGCGGCGACGCGAAATATAAATATTTAAATGGACGTTTCTCGCTAATTAACAATCCGAGACTCGTGAAACGTTGCACGTTAAATGCTTATACAAATGTTGATATACTGGCATCTAATTTAATTCAATTGTTTGCATAATCACAAGATGGCTGCTGTGCGTAATTTTAAAATCTCGTTTTTACTTCTTGTGTTCTAATCATGCGATTGCAGTTTGAATACCACACGTACACAATAATCATAATGTAATAGTACAAAAATAAAAATCCAACCTGGCGACCATCTGAAATATTTAGACGGTTCTCAATATCTACGAATCTGTTACAGCAATTAAACTGAAATTTTGTATGTTGATAGAGGCTATTAACATGAGCAGGATATATGAAAATAGGCTGTATAGTTCTTCACGGATCTACTTGTTAATTCATTCATTTATTTGCAATGGGGGGTGTGTCCCCCGGTGGCAAATTGGATATACATAACAAATAAATAATTATACATAACAATTCAATAACAATTATACAACAATTAAACTGGAGTATTTACACAAATAGTCAGTCTTTTCTTAAACACACCTATATGTTTGGGAAAAGGCTCTAAGACTGCGGCAGGTAGAGAGTTCCAGTTATCAATGGCACGGTTTACAAAAGAATATTTAACATAATTTGATCGCTGTGGTCGGCCCTTAATTTTGAAAGGATGATCGCTCCTACCCATGTAAATGGGCTTTCCCAATCGTTTGCTAAGCTCACCCCATGCTGGTTGATTTGTATACGTGTTGTACATAGCGCAGAGTCTAGATTTCATCCTCCTAGCCTCCAGTGATTCCCACCCAAGTTTCTTTACCATACGGCTCACACTGCTCCTGGGATTAAAGTCACTGAGCACAAATATAGCGGCCTTTCTTTGTACCATTTCCAACTCATTGATGAGCCCTACTTGATATGGATCCCAAACCGCCGAGGCATATTCCAGAATAGGTCTTACAAGTGACAAATAGCCTAATTCTTTAGCAGAGGTACTATTTCCTTTTAATACCCTCATTACAAAGTGCAGGGATTTGTATGACACATGTTTACGTCCATAGAACCTTTGGCTGAACTCAGAGATCTCATGTTCCCTGTGTCGGTATGCTCAGTGTGCTGGCCCGGATTGTTGGTATCCGTTTTGCTCACTCTTACTGAAACACCCCCAATGGCACGTAGTACATGGACCACTACCGCCGGAGCGGTCCGGGCAATGTCACCAGGAGCCCGCTGATGAGCCTGACTAGGTGCACCTAGGTGAAACCCTGCAACATACACAACAAAACCGAGTAATAATGTTATTTGGATATTGACAATATTAATTGTGAAATAATTCATCCATGATCCGCCTTGTAAATATTCAATGATTTTTGGCTACTATTCGTACTGTTCATTTCTTCGCTCTCTTCTGGTGGGCCCTTGTTGCCCATCGAGATACTATACAGTCAGTGAGCCTCACATTCTAGTGCATGCCTGTTGTTACGAATATTGTCAGTCACGCAGAGAGCTTGCCTTGTAACAATCGTAGTTGAATTACGAGTTATCTGATCCGATATTGGCCAGCAGCGCTACAAGTGGGCTGTTATTAGGCTCGTTTCATTGCCCGAGTTTAGCTTGCCACGGTGAGTGAGTGGTTATCGTGTCGGATTACTAACCCAAGCTTGCAGGTTCGCTCCTGGCTGCACTAAGTGATTTTCGAAAGGCGGCAAAAGTCACGACACGCATGTCATACGATGTTGGCATCTTAAAAACCCCATTTGAATTCAGTAGGCCGTGTTCATAATGGCAAGATTAATCTCGGGATTTTCCGCCAACACAAAGTTCCTCATTTCTCTACTAGAAAGCACTATAGTGTCAAGGAGCTTAGATATCTAACCTTAATTGACTTTCAAAGTGTTTCAAGGAACGACTAAATTCGACATGCAAGCTGCCCTCTGGGTGTTCAATAACAAAGCTTGCACCCGGCTCCGATTATAATAATAATGAATTTGAAATAATGTTGAAGGTAGTCATTCGACACAAAATGATTTGCTCTTTTATTGTATCTCCCCAGTGGTTCATATTTAGTGGAACGTTGGTTTGCGACCACGAGACCCCAGCTGAGTATGGCATTGCTTCCACTTACTTGTGTCAGGTTCGTCTCCGTCTTCTTTCCTGTCTATTTCTCTTGGTCCACTCTAGATCTCTTCCAACCCCGACGGTATTAGGGTATCCGAGGCCTAGGGAGTCTTTCCCTTTCCCGCCTTAATTGTATCTTCTCTCATCTTTCCTTATACCTCATTTATCTATCGGTCAGCCCTCTGGTTTTTCTTTCAGGTATCTTCTGCCTTCTACTCAAGGCCCTCAAGGAGGCAGAATGTGTGTGTATCTCTCACCACTTATGGTGCACCCTGGATAGTGCTGCACCCTCAAGGGCTCACAGTATAATCTGCTTCCTACTCAAGGCCCTCAAGGAGGCAGAATGTGTGTGTAGCCCCCTCCGCTGGATAGTGCTGCACCCTCAAGAGCTCACAGTATCTTCTGCCTTCTGCTCATGGCCCTAAGGAGGCAGAATGTGTGTGTAGCCCCCACCAGTTACGGTGCACCCTGGATAGTGCTGCACCGTCAAAGACTCATGGCTGGTGAGTTTGGGAGTTGGCAACCCCGAAGGATTCCTGAGCTGGGTCTGGATTTTCCCCTTTTCCTCTGCCTTTGGGGCGGAAACTCTTCTCTTTCCATTTTCTGTCTTTCACGGCTCTATTTCTTTCCAAGTCCCTCAATCGTTATTCTTTGGGGGCTGAGGGAATATTGTGCCCCTTTGGAGGAGGTTATCTGTTCACATCCAACCGTAATGTGGCCTCCCAGATGACCCCTGCCTCGAGACACATTGCCGGAGAGGATCGGAATGCACTCCTTGTGGGACTAGCCGGCACAAGACTCTACTTCCCTAAAGGATCAGGTTCCTATCACAGTGTTTGTCAGAGACACCCAAAGAAATGCACCCCCAAAAGGTCAAACTACTAAATGATTACATCCAGACTTAAGACATGCCCATGGTTTGTTTATTTTCAATGCCAAACCCCTATCCTACAGTCGGAGGGTTTGGAAAGACGGTTAATCCGTAAGTAACAACAAAAAAGAAAACAAACAACTCATTAAGTTAATGTAGAACCCCCCTCGACAGGTCCTAAATACAACAAACTGAAAATCAAAGCTGGGGAAACGGTACCGAAACAAAAAGGTTACATAAAGGCAGATGATGCTTCTGGGAAGAAGACATCATGTTAGAAAAACATGTCAAACATGACAGAAAAGTTAAATGACTGGTACCATCCCATATTTACATTAACGATTTAATGATTGCGAACTAAACCTGCTTTAACTGATCAACGGCGTTAGACGTCCGTGATAAACAAACTAAAGATAAATCTAATGATTGTCAGTCATCATTACAGTACAATGTTACAAATTATGTACAACAATAAAGAGATTACAATACAAGAAACAGTAGGGTAAACATGGGGATAACATGTTAATAAATCAATAAATTAAACCACAATAAGTATCTTCTTATTCCTGCCTACTGTCAGATGAATAACTGTTTGTCATCCACCGTCATCTATCAGTGTATTTAAATATTGAACCCTTGCAAACAAGCATATGAGACTCAATTTCGGGGGGTGTAACAGTCCACTTCGTAAAGTTGTTGTTAAGCGCTTCTTATAACATGCAGGGTAACATATAACAAAATAACATGCAGGAAAAAGTGAATACCAGGATTAAAACATATGAATTTAATAAACAGATCAACAAATTTACACTATTTACAACAAAAACACAAGGTCTCCCAAATGACACCCACTTGAATTAATAAAAATGCCAAATAGGCCTGATCTCAGAAGAGATCGTAAACAACTGGACCAAATGTCCCAAATTGCTGCAATGACATGTGCGAGTGCGGCTTTTCTACATGCGGTACGATGTGTACAAATTAATGCGAAATTCGTTATCATCCAGTAAACCTTCAGGGGACGAATCTGCATTGTCTTAGAGCTAGACAGACACTAGGAACACCCTAAACACAAATTAAACCAATCCGACACTTCCTACACAAAATAAGACAAAAATAATTTCCGCATGAAATTCGAGTCAAGGAATTGCCGTAGCAAACAACATTAACGCCTAAAATTAGGAAAATTTAAATCAACACAAGTAAATCAACAAGTGGCCAATCAAGAAAAATACACACATGGCCCCTTGCCATTTTTACAAGAAATACAAAATACACCCAACGGTGTCACAACAAACAAAAATCTAACAATATAAACAAATGAAATGAGTCACAGAAATCACTAGGCTCAAAGCCAACATTTACATCATAAAACAAATATTTCATTTCATACGATATGCGGTAATTCGTAACGGACATGGCGAACTCCCAATTTAATATTATGATCCAAAGATCATTACAAGAACAGGTTTGCTACAGATAGATTACAGGGGTCAGTCGGTCAGCTGGACTGCCTAAACGATGAATCACCAGACATAGACGGGCGCAAGGAGGAATCTGCACATCTGTCAACCCACGTGTAAACATACCTCGACCTGTCGTAGCAATGGCTCGAGTCTCGAAGAAGCGTGCTCACAATAGCACATAATATACGTGTGTGTGTCAAATAAAAATATCTTAGCATTTCCCAAGGAAATCCAAGAATCAGCACAGGACAAGGTACAGTAGCCTCCAAGAGCGCTCTGCCTTTCCATAAAATACCATCAAAATTAAAGGGCAGTAGACACATTCTACCCCTCATCACGAAGAATCAAATACACACACCTTGACACAATACACACACCAGAATCACACGTATGGGTTTGACAGAAACCTGAAATAAAAGACATAAATATTTCAACCGACTTGCATTCCCAGTCTAGTCCGTGACTGAAGAACCTGAAAAGGGATATAAAAAAACTCAAAAATATAGAACTAAGGTGTTCTAGAGTGACATCTTAACGTGTTGCGCTCGGCAACCCTAGTATGAATAAAAACCTGTTCGTAAAACATCTAACAACTTTTGCCCCCTTCTCCTACTTAAAATAAATTTGATACAGCACCATTTATCGACCATGACGAACTCAGCATTCGCATCAATAATACCCAAATGCACGCGCCGTGCATACTAATAATGGCTCATAAGAAAAATATACGATCACACAAAATTTTTGGCCACGTGCCAATGTGCATTTAAAAGAAAGAGTGTCGGAGCACGAAATCTAAAATACACAAGAAAACCCATGAATAAAATTATTTACACGATCCCGCGTCTAATCTAGTTACATATTGAATAAATCAATGGTTTGTACATCACCGTCCAGCTTGTAGAAAATCAACCCCCTCCCAGTGCATTTCCAACGGGAAAATAACTCCGTCATCGTCGACATTCTGGTAGAGCTGTAGCACATCATCCCACCAATCGACCTTGCTGTAGACATCTTGGCGTGGCTTCTTAAAAAGAAATGTTCAAAATTAAAACTCTACCCTCCTAAAATCGCTATGAGTTACTGACTTTCACTCAAGAGTCCTGGGCGATTACTCCACGTTGAACTGGCCCTTTCTTTCTTTCTTTCTTCCGAATTTGGCCGCCTGTGGACCGCATGGAACCTAAGGCTTTCTGGTTAATCTCCTCTTCTCTTCCCAAAACCTCTTCATTCGTTCACTTCTGATCTTTCGCTCCTCATCGGATATTATCAGTTTGGCTCTAATTTTAGGTGTTTACTCCTCGAATATCTTGATGTTGTCAATTCGGTTTCTGAACTCTTTTCTGTTGTGGATCACATCCACTGTGAGTCCACTTTCCTTGGCGTCTCTTTTAACTGGCCCTATCTAAGCATTTGCTTAATTCACACGCACATATACATCACAAAATATAACACCAAATATTACAGAAAAATATTACAGTCTAGTCAGCCTCGTAGCGGCATTTAACAGTGTCTCGAATTACTTATGCCGAGTCGCTTATCTCAACTAGAGATCCCCCCTCCGCTTGGCATGAACTCTGCTCCCAAGAGCACAATAAAATGTTCGTTTAGACTGACGTGAACTATGCACCTCAGAGCTCGATAAAGTTGTGTCTCAAACTACTCATCACCGATCAATTTATTAGAAACTGGCAGAATGGAATGGAGTGGAGGCAATCTGAGAAAATAATCTGTAGTTTTCAACTCACAGACTTGGGACTAGTATCAAACTTCTTCCTCTTATCTCAACGTCTAAATGCACTCATGCGGAATCCTATCGTATCGGCGGTTCTTCATACACGTGTTTTCAGCGTCCTTTTTAAGGCAGGCACTTCGCCGCGTGGTGTAGGCGTCCTCTCTTCTGATTCGCTGATTCAATCGGGTATCGGTTGGAAATTCACCTCTGGCACGCCCATAATGACGCCAGATACAATGCGCGTTCACTAAGAATTTGTCCTTGAACTTGGCTTAGCCGGTCGTTCCCAGAAATAACTATCACGCCACCTCTGTTGCAAGCGTTGTGACACACTACCTGCCTTCCGTTGTCCACTCCAACAGGCACTGCCTGGATATAAGTAATAATAATAATAAAAATCATGAAGGATTATTGATCGGCAAATCTATAAGGGTTCAATATGATAATCCAAACTGCTCAACAACAGCATTCTCCTGATCGAGTCGCGGCTCATAAGTTCTGAACTTTTGGTTCGCTGACGATCTCCGTCGAAAAATCTTTCTGTGTCATCTACTAGGTTTCCAGTAGGAATAAACTTAAGCTCAATGCATTGGTCCGCTCGACTAAAAAAACAAGATCAAGATTTATCGGGGATTACGAATTAACGGTAGTATTAGCATCGTCGGTGTAGGAAATAAATTGATGTTCATGATTTAGTCTTAAGTTTAATGTCGTAGATTTATGAGTTCATTCGTTATGATGGTTGACCAAATGCAAGGCTTTGCATGAGTGTGCTACCATCTCGTGGTACACCTCAGCCAAATATACGTGGCTTGCCACGTTAACAATAACACATCGGTGCTCATAAGAGACCGTTACCATTCCACCTCGGACAAACTTGTTCTGTAATATAGATTTGCCGGCCTACACTAGAATACATGTGGTAACCAACCCAACTTCTTGTATTAAAGACACGGAAAATAAACATTCACTTTCAAGTGAGAATAAACAATGGCCTTAAATGTCAAACCTATCAAATGGTTACTCGTATTAGTATAATTCATGACAATAATAGACTGGGCTCGCTCACAAATACCTGCGAGGATGTTCCAATAAAAATACATGATTTAGCAGTACCCCTGTACTGGGACATTCTTCAAAATAATCGGTACATGATCAAGGTCAATAGCATGAGCTTTACAAACATAGCTCGTATTGAACATTCCTAGCAGTGTCTAGAGAAATAAAAAAATTGTCGTTTGTCAACTGTCTTGCAATTGAGATCGTAGGTAACCTTGGGTAATACCACAGTCGCGACCTTGGTTAGCATCTGTCATATGCCTCCAAGTGCTCTGTAATATCCACGCTACTGCGTGTCAGTGAATTCTCAAAATAAATGTATTTCACTGATTTCAATTCACATTGGGTTCACAATAAAAGTTCATGAGTGACCCTAGCATCCACTCTGTATCATAAGGCACATGCAGTAAAGAATAGAATATTGTTTTAGACAGATAAATCCCAATAATAATAATAATAATAATAATAATAATGTGTTTTGTTTCTGAAAACCAAAGAAGCTTAACGGAAAGATATCTCTCTCCGGTTGAAAGTCTTTGAAAGTGCACATCACCACTGGTGCTTACAAAAATATGCACTGCGTACAAGGCACGTTTAAATGAGTTTTATACAATTTATCACACTTAAACCTCTGGTGGTAATTATTGAAATGATACGACTATCGTGTAATCGGGAATTATGAGTAAGTTAACACATGGCCTGACTCATTTACAACGATGTGAATTCATCTTAACTCTGGTGGTATACTGTTCACTCTAAGAAAATGTAATTTACAATAGCAATGTTGGCTGGGGACCTCCCATACCTAAACGATACGTCCTAAAATGTTAAATAATAAAGATGCAGTGGCGTGCAAAAATAATGTTCAAAGGGGGACTTCAGAAAACATGAAAAAAAATCAGCTGGAGCTGAATTAAAAAATAATGCCCCTGTCAAAAATGACGATATTCATCTTCCGTTATGCGGAATTACCATTTGAAAACAATATTGCCCCGTGTGAAACACACAAAAAGTTGGTGACTAACTCTGTCCAGGAACGAAATGCATAGAAGCATGTAAAGCGTGAAATCACCATAGAATGTGGCCAAAAAGAATGAAATATCCTACTTGATGACTGACAATAACGTTACGGCTGCTACAAACTAATCCACCCATGACCATTCATCGTACATAAATAGATCTCAGATCATGACTTATTTGCAGATCACCTCATCCAAAAGAGAGGATTGAGGGGTTTTCCTTTTATCCAGGGAATCCAAAGATATCTTCGCCACTTGGCTATAAGCATGGTTATCCATAGGTTTTCCTCCATGGTTGTAGTGTCCCTTAGATGTTAGGCGTTCCTCCCATTAGAATGTTTAAGCCATCATCGTCATCTTAGTTGAGACAGGACAAATATGCTTCTTCACGTGGTGTAATGAAGGTATCTTGTATCAAATTGTAGAATGACGAAACTGCTTCTAGCGCATTCATTCACTGCTTTTACACATCAAATATAGCAGACTGTATTAAAGAAAAGGCCGTGTCTGCTTGATCACAGAAACTAGATTTTTGACAACAAGCACGTGTCTACTCACAGAATTTAACACTCTACACGTGGTAAATTTTCTATCTGCTTGTATCAGCTTAATCGTGGTTGTGCTGATTCCAGCCTTTGCACAGCTCGATGATATTAAATATAAACTAATTGATATTGTGACTAGATTTCACTGGTGTATCACAGGTACAAAAATCACTATGCGTCACAATGGTCGGCCATCTGGCGTGCTGTAATCATGTGATCATTCACTTATCACTGAGTAAAAATATCACAGATTTAAATATTTTACTCGAACTGTTCACTTCATCAGCACACTTCGTGCTTAAAAAATACGGTGGTCGTGTTGAAATAATCATATTCCTGACAACGACGTCTGCGAATTTCGGTCAACTTTGGACCTCAATATGACGTGTGCTCGACACGCGAATACAAGTAAGAGTAATTCCTTCACGAAAGCAGGCGTTCCAGCTCTCTGACTTCCGAGTCATTTAGCAACTATGTTCTTTCCTCTCGCATGTCTGCGACGATATACCTTTGGTCATAATACCATAAATAAAATATAGGCACATGAAAATGTGGCTAATTACGCTGTATGACTTTTGATTATAAATTCAAGGGTACACATTAAAGAAAGATTCTTTAATCATGATGAGTAATTATCCATAGCTTCTTAACAAAGTGAAAAGAACATCTGATGTGGTGGCATGCTTCTAGGATGCGTTCATAACTCTCTGACATAATAAATTCCATTTGCTCTCGTACAAGCTATCACTAGCATGAGCTATTCGGGCTATTTCTTGTATTTGCTTTACTCTTCTTTTATTGTTGTTGTTGTTGTTGTTCTTCTCCTTCGAGTGTGTAAGCAATAGTTAGTTTTAGTTGTAAGTTTGTAGTTTCTGTAGATTTATTTATAGAATCATTTATATTTTTCATGATCACCCAATCCATTAGGGGCCGATAACCTAGATGTTAGGCCTCTTAAAGCAACAATTATTATCATCATCATCATTATCTTTCATTGTATAGCGAGTAACATTTATTGTAGGACGCTCCGTTTCCGAGTTAAAACTGCTGGAAATTGTTAGTTTAAGGCAAGATAGAAAAGAAATGTGGAATTGGGTGGAGATAGAGATGGGAAAAATGTACTTCCGAAACAAAATTCTAAATGCAATTACTAAATCGCAGAAATTAAGGTAAAATAACAAAATGTTCGGTAAAGAACATGTACCCTACTTTCTCCTAAATTCATTGGTATAGTTATAACTGAATGTTGGTTGTAAGTTAGTAGCTTGTTGAATACCGACGTGCTAAATTATACGTTGATTGAATCCTCACATAAATTAAAAACACACTAATACAGCCATCACAATAACACAGGTTAGCAGACAAAATTCAACACTCACCAAATTACACGGAGCTAAATGACCATGATGTCCAAGCCTCTCAAATGAAACAAAACACCAACGGGACGGCTCGGCTGGCCTGAACTGTTAGTCACTGCTGTGGTATAATATTCTCTTATAAGATGTAGATACCGTACGGGTCACTTCCTTGAGGATGGCTTTAACCACCCTCTGTACGATAAACGGGCCTTGTTGAATCGTAAGTAACGGTTAGGCTATAATACTTGCATGATTCATACGTCTGCCATCTTGAAATTGTTTGGCTGATGACCTTGTAGATTGGGCAAAAGGCACTCCCATATTAAGGTATATTTTTGTAAAATTTGGTAGAGATCAGATGATTAGGTTAGTCGCAGTTTGATTCAAGCTTTGAAAATTTGGGTGGCCGCCATTATGTTTTCGTCAAGATGGTGGCGAAATAAAAGATGACACTGAGGTGTCCTTAGCAACTGCTATCACTGTACCAAATTTCGTTCAATTCACTTTTGTATTTTTTTGAATTGATACATGGGGTAACGGATGTAGGTCTACATACTCGCACACAGACAGACCTGACAACTTTTGACCCGTGTTGATCTCATAAGTCTCCTTTAATTCTTTGCAAAAATCTTCGTGCTCTAACTCGAAGTTGATTTTAGTGATGTGATCATTTCCAATTCTATTAAGAACTTTCAATTTAAGGGTTTTGAAAATATTTTATTCGAGGGGTTTGGTATTTTCAATTTTATTGTAAAATACATTTTTTATTTTATATTTCGAACAATTCAGTAATCAAATTTAAAGTTTTTTATTTGGTCAAGACAATTGTACCCAAATTGAGGCGATGGTGCAATAACCACTTAAGTCGTTTTTTCGGCGAATGTACCGTTTTAATAACGCAAGAGCCACCTAGCGTTGCCATAGCGAAATAATACTTGAAGAGTAAATAAAGAACACATTGAGGATTAAAAATGAAAAATTCAGACATTTACAGTGTTTTAAAACTTTGGAAGTGACTTTCTCAAAACAGTGTTTTCACACATCGTCTCAATTGAAATGTGTGTTATTCCCTATACCTGAAAAATATTACATAACTCCATGGCATACAGTCCATGAAGGGCCTAGACCTACCAAGCGACCGCTGCCCAGCCAATTGATCTGCAGATATTGAGGTAACGCGTGGTCAGCGTGCCGGGTCCCCTTGGCCGTTAATCTTAGTATTCGTGTCTCACTCTCAGACAGCTACTCAATTGTCCTCACGAGGCTGAGTGCATCCCGTTCCAATATTACATGGGATTACATAATATACGGTAGGCTTATTTAAATATTTACCGTAATAATTAATCTCATTTATTTTTCTTAAGAGGAGGTAATAAAAAGTCTTATAGTGTTGGAAGCCATTTTTCAGTGTCGCCATATTAAATTAAACGTAAATGCTTTTCAGTCGGTCAACGCCGATGTGCGCAAATTGCATTAGGTGTTACGCTCTAAAACTGAAAAGAAAATACATGATAATAATATTAATATACATATATGTAGGCTATTGTTAGCTGTACCTGGCATTCGTTGCAATGCCAACCAAAGAAAACAAGAAAGAAAGAAAGAAAGAAAGAAACTACACAAACACTTTCTTTCCTTTCTTTCCACTAGCATCTAATTTATTTCAATTGTTTCCATAACCACAAGATGGCAGATGTGCGAAATTTTAAAAATATCCGCGACAGCATATCTCTATCTTCAATACATCGCCCACTATTAGTGTTTAACGTTTTCCTTTCCTCCAACATTCTCCTTTCAATTACTGAGGCGACGGTTTACGAGCTACCAAGGGCAATCATATCACCCCAGTTACAGCCTACTAGCGAGCGAGCCTATTACCCCAGATACAGCCAGCAGCAAACTGTCGAGTCTTGTTGAGTTAAGACTTCAGAGAAGAGTGGTTGTGTTTGGAGTTTCCCTGGAACTGCAACTCGGCTTTTCTTCATTTCACCTGTGAACGTTTCGTTCTGCAAAATACACAGTCAAGTTAAGATTTGATGGAAGGAGGATTTGTGTTTCATGCACTTCACCATTCTTAAATTACGTCTGACAAGTATTCGTTGCACATGCATCTCCATGATAATATAATTAATAGTCCAGTCAAGTGATTTTAAGCCATCATGCCGAGATGTAAAACGGATAGCCTATAGGTCGTAGTTCATTGCCATCGAACAAGCGCATATCACTTAATGCATTCATAACTGTTCCAGGGCGAAGCCGGGGCGGATTGCTAGTTCATAATATAACCTCTTTATATAAAAAAACTGTTTGTGATTGATTGTTTGTCTGTTTGTCCCGTATGCGTTCATATACCATTCATCCGATTGCGATGAAACTATGGTGAGTTGTTGTGCACACTCTCGCGAAGGTTCCTGAATTAGTAACTCCATCTTACAATATGTGGCGCGTGAGTCGTTTCAACAAATGCGTGTTGGCACGAGAATGTTTTCAACAAATGAACTTTTGTTAGTTGTTGTGTAGGCCTACACGCCAACGAAAGTGTCTGAGTAAGTAAATATATTTCGCAATAGGTGGCGCACAAGTCATTTCGTCAAATGAGTGATGGCACACTAATCGTTTCAACGCCCGCAAAGTTTCTGAATTAGAGAATCAGACGAAAAATAAAGCAAACATTGTGTATCCCAAAGCACGGCACTTCATTAAGTAAAACTAGGAAGGCGCACGAAATGTCATACATCGAAAATGGTTTATAGAATGTGTAAATCTGGGCTCACAACCATGTCCTTTCGTGAACAGAAACCTTATTTCATGCGTGATTCGACAGACAGCAGCACATGTCGTGCATGCGTACCGGCTTCCAGCTATACAGCATGGCGGACAAAGGGAGGTTGACGCGCGAACAGTGTTGTTTTATGCGGACACAAAGAGTGTAACTCGGACTCGGAAAGGTTTCGTGTTCATTTCCGTACCCGGTGGGCTCACTGCCGGCAGACGGTGAATAGACTGGCCAGCCAATTTAAAACAGAAGGCAATATACTGGAGAGAAAACGAACCCGTCTCAAGCCAGTCCGCTCACTGGATAATATTGTTGCTGTGAGAGCGGCTGTGGCTCGGAGCCCCTCCAAATCCACCAGAACTTTTTGTGTTCATCTAGGCATCTCTTGTGGGACAATTCAGAGAATAGTGCAGTCTGAGCTGGACCAATTCCCATGCAAAATGACAACAGGTTATAAACTAACGGCGCTTGACAAGCAACGGTGAGTACAGTTTGCTGGGTGGGCTATTGCAGAAGGTGATCCCGTACTGCACAACACATGGTTCAGTGATGAGGTACACGTTTACCTCAACGGTGCTGTGAACAAACAGAATGTCCGGTTTTGGGCGAAAGAACGGCCTGCTATTGTGCACGAAGTTGAAAGTCATGGTGTGAAAGTGTGTGTGTGGGCTGCAATTTCCAGTCATAGAATTATTGTGCCAATATTTATCAATGACACAGTCAACAGTGAGCGTTACAGGGACATGTTGCAAAACAGTTTCCTTCCCCAACTCTTTGCAACACGACTACCAATAGAGACACAGTGGTTCATGCAAGATGGAGCTCTTCCACACACAACAAATGTTGTTCTGGACTCCCGCATGAACATTTCTGGCCCCGTGTGATGTCCCATCGATATCCCGAATGCTTTCAGGGTGCCTCAATCTGGCCACCACATAGCCTCGATATTAATCTCTGCGACTTGTTCCTGTGGGGATATTTGAAGGAGACAATCTACCGCCTGAAACCATAAAATGTACTGCAATTGCAAGCGACCATTGTGACTTTCTTCCGAGGGTTGAGTGAGGACATTGTGTCGTAGAGTGGTCACAAACATGCTGGTTCGTCTCGAAGCTGTTGTACGCCGAGAAGGTAGGCATATTGAACATGTCCTGCATAGCCTACTGACTAATCATGCACATTTCAGTGAATGTTATAATGGCATTCTCTATTAAATATGTTGCATATTAAATATTCTATAAACAATTTCCAATGTATGTCATTTCGTGCGCCGTATCGTGCTGGGCCGTGCCGCCCCGTTGGTGTTTTGTTTCATTTGAGAGGCCTGGACATCATGGTCATTTAGCTCCATGTAATTTGGTGAGTGTAGAATTTTGTCTGCTAACCTGTGTTATTGTGATGGCTGTATTAGTGTGAGTATTTATAATTTATGTGAGGATTCAATCAACGTGTAATTTAGCACGTTGTTATTCAACAAGCTACTAACTTACAACCAACATTCAGTTATAACTATACCCATGCATTTTGGAGAAAGTAGGGTAGGCTACATGTTCTTTACCGAACATCTTGTTATTTTATCGTAATTTCTACGATTTAGTTATTGTATTTAGAAAAGTTCACAGGCGAAATGAAGAAAAGCCGAGTTGCATTTCCAGGGAAACTCCAAACACAACCACTCTTCTCTGAAGTCATAACTCAACACGACTCGACAGTTTGCTGCTGGCTGTATCTGGGATAATAGGCTCGCTCGCTAGTAGGCTGTATTTTGGTGATAGGCTTGCCCCTGGCTAGCTCGTAAACCGTCGCCTCAGTAATTGAAAGGAGATTGTTTGAGGAAAGGAAAACGTAAAAACACTTATAGTGGGCGATGTATTGAAGATGGAGATATGCTGTCGCGGATTTTTTTGCAGAACTTTTCATGCTGAACAATTCTTACACTCATAGTAGTCTATCTAGATAATTTAAACGGTTTGCCCAGCGTAAGCTTACAAACCGCACGGAGGCCAGGTTATTTTCGACATTTTCACTGAAATCGGTACTGCTTGGCTTCCTTTGATCATAAATAAATTATTTTCTACACAGACCTTCCTCGAGATATCCTTTAGAGAATGGTGAAAACCGCATCAAAATCCATCTAGTGGTTCTCGAGATTACCCGTGACATCCAAGAATCGGGGACTTTTTAATTTTATAACCTAGGCCTACTAAGTAGAGATATTAGGCCTTATAATTAATCTCATATATCCTAGCGACCAGACGATGGACAGTGGATGATGTTCTCCATGACAAGTTGTATATGGACAGGTTGAAGTGGAAGAGCCTCATAAACAGTACCCGGGAAACTGGAACTGTACAATGATGATGATGATGATGATGTATTTCTTCCAGATTTAGGGCACTACACCCATTGCAGTTTGGATACTATCGTGTTGGCCGACAGGAAAGCATTTAAATTTCGTTTATTGTATTTTGTATCATAACACATTTTGTGGGTATCTTGGCCAACACTGCGTGGAGATAGTTTCAATGGACGTGAAAACTCCAGCATTTGTTTGACATCCATGACGTGGTCACACTGCTATGTTGTCGAACGCCAGACAGAAAAGACTTCTTCACGAAGGTCGGCAGCAGCTCCAGAAGAAGAACAAAATATATCTGGAAACAAAGCATTCATGGTATTGATTAGCTTTCAGAACACCAAAGAGTATCCTAGCCCAATACGAAAGCGACTCTGTGACTCGTGTCTTGGCTTAATAAAAGACTGGACTTCCCCAATACAAAAGATTGCAAGGCAGGGTGACCTTGCGAAGGTTGTAACCACATGAACTGTCTGTCTATTAGGTAGCTGGTTGGATCCTCAAAAAGTACTGTCATACGTTCTGTGGGTAGAAACCCACAAAAACCCATGGCAGAGCTGTATGGAATGTAGGCCTACTAAGGAAGGTGAGGAGTGACATAATAACAAGTGTCAATAAATTAATATTTCCATAGCTAAAACTGGTTACTACTGAATATTTTTAGCTATATATTATTATTATTAGACTACTTTTACTATTATTCCTTTCTTTCTTTTTTATTTCTCTTTCTTTCTTTCTTTCTTTCTTTCTTTCTTTCTTTCTTTCTTCTTATGCCCCTTCATAGAGAGCGTTGGAACTTGTTTGTTGGCTTGACGAATTTTGCCTTCTTCTCCCAAAATCTCTTCATGAACTCACTGAGTTGGTTCTTGCGTATTTTTAGCCTACTTTCAATTTTGAAAAAATAGGCTTATGAGATCACCTTTTGTCCGTGTGTGTGTGCGTGTGTGTGTGTGTGTGTGTGTTAGAGAGAGGTGTGTGTGTGTGTCTCTCTAATAAAATCTAAACGGCTGGTGTGATTTCAATGAAACTCGGTAAGTTCATAGCACTATTCCTGGCGACCTCGACCGTGCCCTTCAAATTTTGTTACGTCTCACCAATCCAACATGGCGGCTGTGCGAAATATTTCACTAGCATTCAATATCTCCGAAACTATTACCGATATCGCCCTGAAATTGTGTACGGTGATAAAGGGCACTACTAGAAATTCACCTATGAGACTTTCAAAAATCTGGTGACTTCAAAACCAACATGGCGGTCAAGCGAAATTGAGACTTTTAAATAGATATTTCTCGTGATTTAACTATCCAAACGTAATGAAACTTGGTACAGCAAATGTTTATACACATTGTAATGCACTGGAGTCTAATTTAGTTCAATTGTTTACATAACCTCAAAATGGCGGCTGTGCGAAATATTTCACTGACATTCTATATCTCCGAAACTATTACAGATATCATCATGCAATTTTGTACGGTGATAAAGGGTCCTGATACAAGTTTACCCATGTATATTTCATAAACCTGTAAAGTACAAAACGAACATGGTGACCAAGCGAATTTGAAATATTTTAATGGACTTTTCTCGTGATTTAACTCTCTGAGCGCAGTGAAATGTGGTACAGTAAATGATTTTGCAGATTGTAATGCACTGCCATCTAATTTAATTCAATTGTTTACATAACCTCAAGATGGCGGCTGTGCGAAATTTTAAAATTAAGTTTTCATTCTTGTGTCGTAATCATGCGATCGAAGTGAAAGTTTGAATAATGAATCTAGGCAATAATTGTCCTCGAATGGTACATAACTTTTGGCCTATACATATAACAATCCTAAACGGCGAGCTTCCGAAATATTTAGACGGTTCTCAATATCTCTGAATCTTTTACAGCAACCAAACTGATTTTTTTTATGTTCATAGAGACTATAAACATATGTTCACCTATAGGACTTTCAGTAACCTGGTGAGCACAAATCCAACATGGCGGCGACGCGAAGTATAAATATTTAAATGGACGATTCTCGCGAATTAACTATCCGAGTGCCGTGAAACGTTGCACGTTAAATGCTTATACAAATGTTGATCCACTGGCATGTAATTTATTTCAATTGTTTGCATAATCACAAGATGGCTGGTGTGCGTACTTTTAAAATCTCGTTTTTACTTCTTGTGTTCTAATCATGCGGTTGAAGTTTGAATACCACACGTACACAATAATCTTAATGTAATAGTACAAAAATAAAATTCCATCCTGGCGACCATATGAACTGTTTAGACGGTTCTCAATGTCTACGAATCTGTTACAGCAATTAAACTGAAATTTTGTATGTTGGTAGAGACAATTAACATGAGCAGGATATATGAAAATAGGCTGTATAGTTCTTCACGGAACTACTTGTTGTCCATCTTATACCAGTCCTGCCGATAGATTTCACCCTAAATATGTGCTTATAGACAGTGGTTCTGAATACAGTATGTCTCGGCTTTTCTTCATGTTCTCTCCAATGTTCATCTCATTCCGGTCCCCACTGGTTTCCTCCAGCCAAATTATCCTCGAATTCTTTGTATTAATTATATTGAACTAGCGGACCTGCGCGAGAACTCTCGCATAATGGATTGTGTGCGCCCCGTGTGTACAGACTACCCGCCCAGCTTCAGTGCTATGCGGGCTGTACGTGAAACAGTTCTGCCACGGGCTATCGTCTTGTTTATTTGTTTAAAAACACGTTATAAACAAATAAATATATTTCCGTGGACTTTTCAAGAAATGCAAGATTTTCCTGTACTATTGAGACGATTTAGAAGATTTTGGTACAAACCACACATTCTATCTCCCTCCGGTTTAGGAGCTTGAGTCATGTGAATCATACACCTTAGCGTATTACATAATAAGATAAGATAGTCTTTTTTGTTAATCTATTGCTGTCCATCCTTAATATGTGCCCAAAGAATGACAACCGTCTCCTGTGTACAGTGTTTATGAAACTGTCTGAGAGACTTCAGAGGTTTGCAGTTCGTCTTTTGATCCGAATATCATTTTATTGTGTTGGGGACAATATTTTTCTAAGAATTTTGCGTTATGGCTATTCAAAGTCTGCAATTTTTGAATGGCTTCTGAATGTTATGGTTTCTGATGCATATATAGCTTCTGGGAAGACAACGGTTTTGTGATGCTTCAATTTTGCATTACGTGACTTCACTCATTCATTGTAATTATTATTATTATTATTCATTAATCGTATCGGCCTAATAAGGACCACGTCTTTTCAACTGTCTTCTCTGGACTTTGATCTTTGCTCAGTGCTCCTTCATACGTTGCCGGTATTGCTCTTTACTTCCTTCGGTCCACATCTTTCCCGTCTTCAACTTTGTTTTTTCTTAAAAACCCTGGTGGTCGTTTAGTTTCTTCCTGGGGAGGTTGCGTTCTTGAATATTTCACAGGTAATCTCCATCTCCAGTCGGTCACTACCTACCTCTTCAAACCAGGCTGGCTTGGTTTTCATATCTTTAAACTAGGTAAAGATCCGCTTCGTCAATCGTGTGGGATTCATTCTTATATTATTATTATTATTATTATTATTATTATTATTATTATTATTATATGACTGAACTTCCCCAATCTAAAAGATTAAACCCTGAAGAAATGACCTTGCCGGTCCATAACCACAGGTAAATAATAATAATCTTCTTTTTTTTTTCTTCAGCGTTTGTCCCGCCTGGTGGCAGGGTCCGCTACATAGATTCGATGTCTCCATTTAGTTCTGTCCTGGGCCATGTCAGTGTGGAGATTGACGCACTTCAGATCTTTGTGCAGGGTATCGGTCCATCGCTGTTTTGGTCGTCCTTTTGGTCTATTACCGGTGACTTCCAACATGTAAACCGTCTTTGCTATCGTGTCAGGCCCTGTCCTCAGCACATGTCCAAACCATCTTAAACGACTCGCGCGCATTTTTTCGGGAATGGGTGCAATGCCAAATCTCTCCCTGATGCATTCATTGGGGGATGCGATCCAGTTTAGTAACACCAGCTGTCCACCGCAGCATCTTGGTCGCCATGACTCCCAGTCAACGCTCCGTCTCAGTCGTAGTAGGCCAACATTCGCAACCATACAGTGCGACAGGTCGGATGACAGTACGATAGATTTTAGATTTGACGTGATCTTTCATCCTCCTGTCGCAAGTGACGCCAGTTGTTGTTCGCCATTTCATCCAAGCTGCGGATATCCTTGCATTGACCTCTTCGACAGGTCGACCATCAGCAGCGATTGTGGAGCCAAGATACTTGAATCTCGTTGCACGTGGTAGATCCTCGCTGTCTACCTATGGTACCGATTGCTTGTGTGTCCGATGTCATATATTCGGTTTTCTTCTTATTGAGGTGGAGGCCGTATTGCGCCAGCCGGTTGTTCCATTGCTGGGTTTGACGTTGCAGATCAACCTGGGTCTCAGAGGTCAACATGACATCGTCTGCATATAGGAGCGTCCATGGCAAAGGATGGTGAAGGTCTGCTGTTACAGTGTCTATTACTAGAATTACTGATGAACGCCAACGGTGATGGGAAAGTCACGGGAGGCTCCTGCGGCAGCCTGAACATAGCTTCGTGGATCCACGTAAAGCAGCTGAACCCAGTTGACAAGATATTCCGGTATGCCATGCTCTTGCAGTGCTAGCCATATGAGGTCATGAGGTACACGGTCAAAGGCCTTCTCAATGTCCAGGAAAGCTAGATGAATCGGCTTGTTCTTCTCACAATGCTTTTCAATCAAGAGCCGTGCAGCGTGGATTGCATCGGATGTGCCGCAATTCTTCACAAATCCAGCTTGGTTTTTGGAAACCTCGACAATCTTACGTATCATGTTATCAAGAACACGTTCGAATATCTTCATCGCATGACACAAAAGTCGGATCGGCCGGTAATCAGCACATTGAGCTGTAGTCCCCTTCTTCTTGAAAATGGGTACGGTGATACTCCGCTGCCAATCACTCGGTGTTCGACCCACCTTAATGATCTGCTGAAATAGGCGTGTTAACCATCCTGCCGCATCCCACTGTTGAGAATTCCAGAGTTCTGCTGGAAGATCGTCTGGGCCAGTAGCTTTCCCCGGTTTCATTTCTTTCAAAGCAGCATTGACTTCTTCGACATCAATGTCTCTGACAGGTTCTTCCACAACAGCATGGACTGGGATTGGTGGATGGGGAAATTCCTCAGTTGAGATCTTCTCGTAGTAGCTCCGCCAGCGTTCTCTTGCCTTCGTCCAATCGACCAATAAGTTTCCCATTTCATCATTAATACCATGGAAGCGCTGAATGTCTGTGTTTTGCGATGCCTCGCTTTGGTGAGTCGATATAATTCCCGTTCACCCCCGCACGTGTCAAGTTTTGCGTAAAGATCTGCAAAATGCGCATTTTTTGTTTTTGTGGCAATGATCTTCTTTGCATCACTACGGGATATCTTGTAGGCAGCCCAGCGAAACGGTGTCTTGTCGGCAAGATACTCATGGTAAAGCCGCTTCTTCTTCCTTACTGTATCTCGGACCTCATCACTCCAGAGCCATGTTTCTTTGTCAATTTTCCGCCGTCCTGGTTTGGTTATTCCAAGAACAATACATGCAGTATCATGGGCAGCCTCCTTTAGTTTAATCCAGCTCTCTTCCACTGTAGTAATTAGTGGCAGTGATATTCTTGTGACAACCTCGGCCTCCTGTTCCTTGAGGCGCCACCATTTGATTCTTGCAGGTCCCGTACGAAAGGTGTGTTCGGAATTCGGCGATTTGATACGCAACTTGCAGATGACTGGTCGATGTTGCGTCACGACAGTTTCATATGGTACAGCCTTTGTGTCCAAAACGTCTTTAAGGTCCCGACGCCTGACGAGGATGTAATCGATCTGCGTTGCCTGTGCACCGCTGTAATCTATCTATCTACATATTTAAAACACTCAGGCAATTTTTGTTAACACGAGATTGAGAGAACGACAGAACTGATTTACTTCATAGAGCACTCTAACGAAAGCTATTGGCCTGTAGATTTTCAGAGTGTCCCTAAAATAAACAAATATGTTACAGTATATTTTTAAATTAATATAGAAAATAGCAGAATTCTTTCCCCTCACGCATGCGCACAATCCGCCTTGGCTCATGTCAGAAATGGGGGTGAAAAGTCCATTAAAATTTAATTTATTTAATAACTCGACGCGCCCACATTAACCAAGTTCTGACAATAAAATATAATTACAGTATGAACATATACGAATGTGCAACATTGATTTTTTTGTTAATGAAATGGATTATTTTCTTCAGACAGCGGGTTTTGGAGATAGTGAATGGTTGCGTCTGCTGCTGAACAAGAGTGTGCGAATAGCTATAGTTGGTCACTAGTCGTGGCCGAGTGAGGTGCGTGTGTGCGCGCTGTGTGACCGCATTGGAAGAGTGTACGTTTCCTAATACCGGTGCTTCCGATAGTTCCACGGGTGTACTGACCTTCCGTGTGTCATTCGGACAATACTTTTTCAAGTAGTGTTCCAGATAGGACAACAAAACCAGAAACCCATAAACCCCGCTGAAAATCATGTCCAGATACCAGAGGAAAAACACCGTACGCTGTCAATGGGACAGGCAGAGTTCTCGCCCCACACCAGGAGAAATTCACCGCTGGATTAGCGATACCCTCCGGTTGACTGTCGACCAAGTAGAAGCCATCCAGTTAAATGCGCAAGAAAGAACCATGTACATCAAGGTAATCAGCATATCTACTTATCAGAAATTGTTAATACTTTTGCAGCTCCTATTAAATTTCAGTATGACTCAGGCGAAATGACTAATGTTAAGCTCTCCACAGCGGATTCCAATTTTACCACAGTGCGTATATTTAATGTTCCACTCGAAGTTCCCCCTGAAATTTTCAAATCCGTCCTGTCGAAATATGGCACTGTGAGTGACGTCAGGAAAGAACAATGGTCTTCTGCTTATCAGTTCCGGTGTATAATGGAATACGTGCAGTCACTATGGAAATCAAACAAGATATCCCCTCCACTGAGACTTTTGGTGGCCATTCTGGCTATGTATCGTATAATGGCCAGAAACAGACCTGTTTAATTTGCAATGCTAACACACATCTACGTATCAACTGCCCAAAGAAAATGATTCCCCTCGGTATAACTCCTACACAACAACGACGTGTCCAATACTCGGATGTTGTAACACAGCAAACGTCACATGAAAACATGCTTATTGACCAGTCAGCTGGGACAACAGCAGAAGTGGCCTCGGACACACATGACGCAGAACTGGTACCTTGCACTGACCAGATCAGCGAGCCACAGAGTGCCCTTGTGCTATTGGCAACCTGTCTGGCAGCCTTAGAACCAACTCTGCCGTCACTACAGGCTGCCACAGAAATTTTGTCTTCACTGCCCCCACCTTCTCTGGTACCTACCGACTCACTTAAGCAGGTTGATCGGGGATCTGAGAACGTATCTAAGAAGATTAAAACAAATGCCTCGATTGCCGTACCAGCCCCGAAGAATCAAACTGGTTCTACAAACGTTCCCGCAGCTGTGAAAAAGAAACAAAATCTTCATTCTACGTCATCTAGGGACCCACGAACGCTCTCAAACGCTGACAGCCGGCCTATGAATGGCAGTCATAAGGAACTATCTCAACCTAATTTGACATAGTGCACCAGTATATTTCTCACCTGTGTCTTTTTTTTTCTTTTTTCTTTTTTCTCGAGTCCACCTTCCAGTATGTCTAGCACAGCTTTTATACTTCTCTTAATGGCGCAATTTCTCACTGTGGCCACTGTGAATATCAATGTAATAGAATGCCCTCTGAAATTTCAACGGTTGGAGAGATTCCTTCGAGATGCAGACATTGGCATTGCCTTCATTCAAGAAGTTGCTATACCCTGTTTGCCCATATCTGCCTTCTACAAACAATACATCAATACCGGTACTACAAATAGTGGGACCGGATTCCTCATAAGACATGATATCCCACTCGAAGGTGTGCTATGTCATCCATCAGGACGCATAATATCTGGACACATAAACAATACCACCCTGATAAATGTATATGCCCCATCCAGGTCCAATAAACGTGTGGAACGGAAAATGTTCTTTCAACAGAGTATACTGCCTCATCTGCACGACGTTAAGGAAAAACTTATTCTTGCAGGGGATTTCAATTGTATTCAACGCCCAGAGGATTCCACTAGTCCATACCAAGGTGTCAACCCGGCTCTCAGGACCCTCCTTACCTCCCTACACCTCATTGATGCGGTGGATAGTTTAAGGGTGCCCCTGCCCAATTACACCTGTATAAGTCACAACTCCTCATCACGAATTGACCGCATCTACTTTTCCCAGGAACTTATCCAGCCTAGACGATATGAAGTGATACCTGCCAGTTTCACTAACCATCATGCAGTCGTATGTACAATCTCTTACCCCCATCCCATATTTCACATAGGAAGAGGTTATTGGAAACTGAATTGCTCGCTGTTACTGGAGGAGGAATGCCAAGATATTTTCAGACAACACTGGACTCGATGGGTCCAACAAAAATGCAACTTTCGCGACTGTGCAGACTGGAGGGATATTTTAGTTAAACCAGGGATCCGCCGCGTCTTTAAGAACATATCCTACCAACGAGGTCGGGAAAGACGGGATACAGTTGAATTTTACTATCGAGTTCTTCGCCAGCTCCAGCAAAGATCTGATGCTGGGGAGCGTATGTATGACCAGATTCGGGAAGTTAAAACCAAGCTCCTGTCTCTACAGCAACGAACGCTCGCTCATATAAACGTGGCTTTAAAAGATCGTACAGCGCTCCCGGACGAAAGTGCAAGTGTATACCATATCGCCAAAGGACAACGTGAGTGGCAACGTAAATATATCCACCGCCTCCGCACCAGTACTGGAAGTGTCGTCACCTCCCCTGACGCTATGCGTAGTGAAATATCATTATTTTATCAACGGTTCTTCCTAAGGCTCCAATTGATCCACAGCAGGTGACCCTATTGCTTTCATCTTGCAGTACCCAACTATCTCCGGACAACAAAACTCTGCTCAGCGCGGATATTACGGATGAAGAGATTCACTTTTTGGTTAAGCACCTCCCAAATAACCACTCACCTGGCATTGATGGACTGCCATATGAACTGTATAAACACTTCTGGCCTCTCATTGGCAAATAATTTTGCCACGTCTTGCGTACCATTCTCCAACGTCGTGCTCTTTGTAAATCACATCACGAGGGTACCATAGTCCTCATACCTAAAACATCCTCTCCCATGGCAGTTGGTGACTTCCGACCAGTTACTCTGCTCTGCAGTGATTATAAAGTCCTTGCCAAAGTACTTGCATGCCGATTGAAGACTGTTCTACATGATATCATTGGTGATGAACAATGTTGCAGTATTCCTGGAAGAACTTTGTTAACAAACTTAGCGATACTACGGGACCTACACCTAAAAGCCGAAATGCTCCCCACTGAGCCAATGAGTTTTCTCACCTTAGATCTTGATAAAGCTTTCGACCGCATCAGTAATGAATACTTGTACATGGTCTTGCAACACTTTGAATTTCCTGCAATCCTTATTGACTACATTCGTATGATAAATTGTAATGCTACGTCTCGAGTGCTCGTCAACGGGTTTCTTTCCCCTCTGATTCCAATACAACGATCAGTTAGGCAAGGATGTTCCCTTTTCATGCTACTTTTTGTCATTGGCCTTGAACCGTTCATTCGGACTACCCAGGTGAAGCTACAGGGTTACAAACTGTCCACACATGTTTTTGGCATGTGCGCCTATGCTGATGACGTATCAATATTGATCCGCAATAATGAAGACATCTCCCACATCGATAACGTCCTTCAGCTCTACCATATCGCCTCTGGAGCATAATCGAACCCCCAGAAAGCTGCTTTGCTTCCGCTCAATACTAACTCAGTGATTACCCAACAGACCTGGTTCCGGATAGTAAATGAGGTGAAAATTCTTGGCTTTACCTGGAAGCAATCGCTTCTGGACACAGTGCAAGCAAACTGGACTAAGGTCATTGCCAAAGTTAGGGGAGTGCTGATCCAATTTGGTCAAAGAAACCTCAATATAGTGCAACGGGTCATGGTCCTCAACGTGTTTGCGCTCTCTAAAATATGGTATGTCGCACAACTTTTCCCACTTCCCAAAATGTTTGAGAGCCAATTGGCAAAATATACAGGTTGGTTTATATGGCAGGGATTTTTGTTCCGAGTACAACGGGAACAGTTGTATCTCCCATCCCGGAAAGGCGGGCTAGGGCTAACAGCTCATGGCATGAAATGCCGTGCACTCCTCTGCAAGAACGATATCACCATCCTTTCCCAACATGACACTTTTACGAAAGCGCTATACAAAGATATTCGAAACACAGCCCGTGGTTGTGATAGAGCTTTGCCGAAGATATTTTGGGACCATCAACAGCACCTTCTGGAAACTGTTCGCCAAATGCCTTCAGGGACTGTTCCAACGACGAAAAGTATTTATAACATGTTGCGGCAAGTGGTACACTCCAAACCGCGAATCGAGACCACCACCCTCTACGTCCATTGGCCCACTGTTTGGAAAAATTTTGGGGCTATGACCATTTCTTCTGCTGTACACTCCCAGGTTTTTATCTTCCTCAACGATCTCATCCCAACCGCTCTACGGCGATATACCATCCGTCTTGAAGCTTACCCATGGTGTAGCCTACTATATGTGGTCAAACTGATACGGTGATACACCGCTTCACATCATGCACGCGAGTTGCCTCCACGTGGCTGTGGTGTAAGGGAAAAGTATGTCAACTATTAAATGTGCCCACGGATGACCTTGATGACAGGAAGTTGATTCGTTTGTCGGTGACCGCCTTCCCCCAAATTAAACAGACTGCCATTGTGTGGATAATGGGCCAATATGTACACTTCGTGATGGACAATGATCAACATTTCTCGTTCCTGGATCTCAGGTATCACCTGCAGAAAGAGCGTTGGAAGCTTAGTGAAAGTGGACAATTGTACGATAAATATGGACACTATCTGGATTTTCTTGTGATGTAATAGTATGGTATTTATCATATCTGAAAATTCTGTAATTCTGTAAAGAGCTAATAAAAAAAAAAAAAATTGCTAGTTGGTTAAGGTGACTGACTGTGGAACCAAGGAGCACAGGTTCGATCCCACCTCTCAGCATTTTTTCTTTTTTAACACTGAAATATTGTTTTATCAAGGAGTATTAGTAACGTTTTATGTCAATTAAAGATACATATTTCTACATCCCCTCTCAATACGTTTTATTTCCGTTTTACCATTGCATTACAGCATGTGATCTAAAGAGCTAACTGTTGTCCTCAATACGCCGTTTGAATATCTGCAATCAGTTCCAGTAACTGACAACAGATGGCAGTATCTCGCCCATATAGTTTCAGTAACTGACAACAGATCGCAGAACCATTGCATCTATATATTTAAAACACAAGACAAGGCGCGTTTTCACGTGATAGTTATTCGAGGTGGGAATCAAACCTTCGTCTTCTTAGTTATACCTCAACAGACTGAATGTGCCCCGTTTTTTGCCCTCAGAGCAGAATTAAATTTCTTGGCAGAGCAGGAAATGTAACCCGGGTCTCCGGGGCGATAGCCAAGAATGGGTGGGCTTCCATGTGTTAATACGATTTTTGACATGCACGGGACATAGAATTCTAAAACTGCCTCCATTAGGGTGACTGCCGAAGTGAGTATTGAGTATAGGCCTATGCTCATTCCAGTAGTTGGCGAAGTGATTCTATGTTCCCCTGCAAAATGTACTGCCATACCCTATAACAGGTGATGGAAATTGCTTATTTAGAGCAGTTTTGTACTGTTCATACCAACATGAAGAACGTCATTCTGAGCTGCGTTATCAAGCTATTGGAAAAAATATCGCTGGCAGGAACAATTATAAGGAATTATTTTAGGCGATCAGTCTCATCGTTTTCTCCTCAACAACCAACTTGAGTATGAAAGTCTCTGGACGGTCATGTTGAACTTCATTGTATAAGACAATTGTTTAATGATTATTTGTTTAGAGTACTGAGTCTAAGTACGCAGTTCATTCCGGCAATGGAAGTATTATTATAGTGTTATCGAATAATACGAAGCCACTTTTAAAATCCAATGTAAGTAGGCCATTTCAGAAACAATTCCAGATATTATGCAGTACAGTGTAAGGTCTTTGACGACCAAATGTAAACATTGTTCTACATTGTATTTCTCTTGCGTAAAATCTACGCGTGTTTACTTTGGCCTTTACTGTTGTGATAGTAAAATTGATCTGCTGGAATATAAAATATTTGCCAAGCTGCAACAATGTAATTATATTAATTTAAAAGTCATTGAACTTATATCCAGTAGTTCAAACACATACATCAGCGTTAACAGATTAGATACTGAAGATGAAAGCCAGCTACTTCAATTGCCTACTATAGAATTCTTCAATTCCTTGGAATTAAGTGATTCGCCTCCACATACTCCAAACGTTTGAGCCATAGTTATGCTCCTTAGAAATCTGAACGTTTTCCAAGGACTCCTATATGGAAACATATTAATTGTAAGAAATATGTAAGAAATTGCTTGGATTCGAATATAATAGGTGCAGTAATATTAGGCAGGGAGCTCAAATCCTACGGCTTGATTTAACACCTTCCGATAAATCACTTGCAGGTACAGTACATTTGTCTTTAATAGGCAACAATTTCCTTTTCGCTCGGCCTACTTTATCACAATCAATCAAGCTCAAGGAGGAACTCTGGAACGTATTGGGCTATTTACCTCATCACGTTTTCAGTCATGACCAGCATTATATTGCAATGTTGAGAGTGCTATCTTTCGACGCCCTTAAAGTTGCAATAGTGCTAAAAAGTAATCGTACAAAGAATGTAACTTATATAAGAAGCTTCTTCAGTTAATATTTTATTCCATTGTCTGTCATGTTTTGACGGGTTTCAACTAGTAAGTTATTAAATGCGACTCACGCTTTTTGAACCAAGTGTTTGTGATGACCAGGTTATGGGCTTCAGCATAATCGAGGATTCGTTGGCCATCGTCGTTCTTTTGCCCAAAACCATGACCACCGTGGGCTGCAAGATCCTCCTTTCTGCAACCGACGCACCGGCGATAATGAGGTAGTCCTCCAGGGGTACTGCTGCCGTCTTCTCTTCAAGCATCTCCCAAAAGGCATCCTTTATTGTTCTAGGCAAACATGTCTGTGGGGCATATGCGCTGAAAAAGTGGACTTTTCGTCCATCTGCGATGTAGATAATCTTCATCAGACGGTCATCGTAACGCTGCACATCGGAGATACAGCTGTCGAACTTTGCTGATACAACAATACCTACGCCACTGGTTGTTCCACGGGTACCATTGTATATCAGTTTGTACCCGCATCCGATGTCGTATGATTTTTGTCCACTCCACCGCCTTTCCTGCCCCGCAATGACATCGATCCATCTCCTTTGAAGAGCCTTTGACACCCTGTGCCGCCCAGACATAGTACCGACGTTAAGTGAAGCAAGACGGGTTGTATGGGCTAGCTTGTTAAGCCGTCGCCGCCCGTGCGACGGTAACCCTTGCATATTTCTCACGTTGACCGGGCCATGCCTTCGCGCGTCGCCTACGGGGGACGCCCTAGCCGTGGTACTAAATCCAATAGACATCATTCCATGAGATTGTGACTGAGGGTTTTTACGGCCGGCTTTTCACAGGGCCTGTCACCAAGCATTTTAAAGCTGTTGCCAGCATCAATGCCAATTATGGCTATTTATCAGCCGCCCTTAACACAGGAAACAGACGCTGTTTGCAGCCGACTCTCTGAGGTACAGATGCTACGACTGATATCTGTCCCTATCTAGAGGACAGATACCTTTTACTCATACATCCCGAGCGCTGGGTTGCCTCTTCCGCCAACCACACTGTACCGAAAGACTCCTTCTCCACTGCAGGTGCCGTTGAGGTCTTCACTCTTAAACCAGAGCTGGGCCCCCCATATTTATGACCCCTGGAGAGAGGGTGTCCTAGCATTGTGAAGCCCCCAGGAATTGGGCTACCTGTTGGTCCGCGGGTTCCTTTTCCGGGGTGTCAGAACTTGGCCACATTACTGTGGTCCCCCTATCCGCCACCTGGGGACGCACCCTCTAGAGGTCACAGGTTCCTGTGAGGGAGGTAAATAATAATAATAATAATAATAATAATAATAATAATAATAATAATAATAATAATAATAATAATGAAATGGTAGCAAGTGGAGACTCCCGTTGGGGAAGCTTCACTCAGGGAATAGCGTCCAAGCCCATGCACCCCCAGGTCCTTCTGACCCACCTGGTAAGGCTGGAGTAAGCAGGACTCTTGAGCCGTAGTGAAGGCAACCTGAATAGGAGACAGAAAACTCCCAAATTAAACCTACAATGATAGCGTCTGAACCGGAACGGATGGCTGCCAACAGCGCCTGTATTCCATTTTATGGACGGCTGATAAAATAAAACCTGGCTGTAGGAATAGAATGCATGAAATTAACGAGTAATGCATTGGATGAAATGGCGCTGCCTGGGGAGCGCCAGGGCACGTCTGGAGCCAGTGCTGGATGCGACAGTATGCGAGCCGCCGGTGGTAGAGGGCTGAACAGGCGGGCCCCTACCGGGCAAGATCCCAAAAACACTACAGCTGACAACCGTTTGCAAGATGAGCCTGAGCGACGAAGTGAATCATTATCCAGTACTTCACCTGCTGAAGGTGCTGCACAGGCAACTCAATCTGTGCTCACCCAGGTAGGACTGCCACGACAGCGTATTAAATGGTCAAATATGAACGAAGCCATAATGCCCACTTAATTTAGGGTTACTGATGTCGATACGAATTAAGTTGGTTATAAGCAACGCTTACATTCCTAATTTCGTTGCATCACCCTGAACTTATTGTGACAGAACAGAGAATATCTGATCAGTACAGGATTATTCTCCGGAATAATCTTATCCCTGAAGCCAGAATTAAAACCATTAGAGAGAGTGTACGGCGTAGGAAGGAAGGCATGAATGGAGATACACAGAACAGTTTTCCTGAAGACCTGGAGTCGGCACAAGCTGATTGCCAGAACCTTCAAGAAGTAGATTCAGTTTCCATGCAAATCATCGATGACCACCACATTGGAAAGTTGAAGAATGAAATGATGGCTACAGTCGTAGAGTTTTATGGAACTGATGCAAATTGCAGGCCGAAGATATCAAAAGTATATGGTTCAAGAAAGCTGACAAAGATACTGATTACGATATCATGAATCGTAATGTTTTGTCAGAACATGTTGAAGCACCTGTAAATCTGAAATCTCTTCATACTATTATCTACTGTTGTGCAGTAACTGTTGTAAGAGCTATGCGTGAAAGCAATAAGCAAATGCCATCGATGCCACACTGGGAAAGAAGATTTGTTGGAAGGATTGTACAGCTGAGGGAGTATATTGCAAGATAATATGTTCGTGGTACAAGAACAAGAACAGTACTGAAGATATCTGAGCATAACGAGACAAAACACAGACCACACACAGCGAGATGTACCAAATTCAACACCTGAAGAGTGCCTACATACCTTAAAGCAAATGCTGTCTGTTTTATCCGTCAGACTTGAAAAGTATAGGGAGAGTATGAAGAGTAAGAAAGATAACTTCCTTTTCGCCAACTCAGGGATAAGATTTAATCAGATTCTGGGTAAGATAAAGGATTCTGTGGACAAAACTATCCGACTAAAGAAGAAATTGATGCATTTTTTTGGCAAACAACTGTCTAAACGGCCTCAACAACTTGTCGAATTTGAAAGCCCATGGCACTGAACAGCTTCAAGTTTGTTGGTATAAGAAATTCTGGTGCATCCACGATCGAATAGGTGAGTTCATTATTGATGCCATCTTTCATCGTGATAGATTCTTCACACTTGGCATCACATATTTGCTTTCAAAAGATCTTCAGAATATATGGGACCCTACAAAATATCGTCCCATCACATGTCTGCCCACGTTGTATAAGATCATTACATCATACCTGGCTAACAGGATATATGCACACTGTGAAAGAAACAAAATAATTGCCGTGGATCAGAAAGTTGTTAAAAAAAGATACGAGCCTTACAGTAGTCGCATATGATGTGTAACATCTGACATGTTATCCTACTGGTATACTACACAGCTTGGACATTCTTAAAATAGTAATTTACGCTCCATTTTCAGACTGGTACTATGATGAATGTATAGATTGAATTGGAGATATGCTATTGTCACACTTGTGGCGCAGCGGTCAAGCTGTTAGTCTCTCACCAAGGTAGACCGGGTTTGATTCCCGGTCAATACATGCGAGATTTTCGAATTGAAATGCCATGTCCTGTGGTTCGCATTCCACGTAAAAGGGAGGTACCGTGGATCATGATTGTGAGATTAACGGTCACGCAAAACTTCAAGCTTCCTCCCTTCCTTAATAATTCATAATAACAAAGTGACACACAACGTCGACTGTACTCTCAAATACTGTGAGCACACTCCTCATTAAATATATCATTCATTATTCTCAAGACTCTCATACAATTCGTCGTAAACAATCAAAACATGCCTTACTACAATCATGAAATGACCTAGTCTCAGCTTTTATTCCACTCATATAACAACATTCTGTTATGCATTTAATATTTAACTAGCCTACTTGTGCCCGTTTAGACCGGAATCCGCACGACCACATATGCATTTTACCAATAATCAGTCAGCACGAGAGTCAAAATATCCCGGAGCGCCAGATGGGTTAAAGCAAATCGCAAAAACGACATCAAATGAAAAAAAATGCTTTACTGATTTTTGGCTCAATGCAACAATAAGGATAGAAGGAGATTCAATTGGGTATAACACATCCTGTAAAATTATCTCAGTTTATTTTGAATTTAAAATTGACTGCAAAAATTCTCAAAGTAGCATCACTCACGTGTGGCGACCCACACTCCTATTTACACAATATACAGAAATTTTCCAAACACATTTGACAATTATTTTTTGGAAACACAAGTCTGATTGTTAGTCCTGTAGACTGTGTTCCAAAATTATTTATGATTAAATCCAGTTCAAATTTAATTGTCTCTACTGGAAATATCGTAGTTCACTGTTTGAATTTTTACATAACATTAACACTCGTAGAATAAATGTTCATAGAATTTTTAACTTTCACTTATTTTTCCAGTTTCAAAAATATTGTCGAAAAATATTGTTATCATTGAAGCAACACAAATTATTTACACATATTAATAACATCTGAAAAGTATTTGACCTTGAGCATAGCATCGAAGAACTTGTGCGAAGCACAACAAAAATTAATTGTTCTTCTGACATTAAACATTCGAGAAGTGACTCGATTATGAACTTCCAGTTCCTAACAAAATATATGATTTCTGAATCATCAACTTGATCAATAAATGGTTGAACCATTCAACTATTTGATTTTCCACTTGGAATCATTATTATAAAAAATATTTATATTCATGGCCATTATTAGAAATTTTCACAACTTGCAATTCTTCGACAGAATGCGGAAATAAGAATTGTAGCTTCATAAGAAATGCATTTAGTTCATGGCACTAGGATTGAAAATATCCTTCAAATTATTCGTGGTTAAAGAATTATTTTTAATTGGCAGTGGCCCACTCTATTATTTGTGTAAGAACACAATATTACAACAACAACGGCAAAGGTCTTCCTCTGAAAAAGAATAAACTACTATCATGACAAATCCGGGTTCTAGCAAAATCAAAGTCTAAATGGAATTCGTAAACAAGGTTGAAATAAGAACTGATGGTTTCAAAGAAATAACCTTCGGGTTATTCATACGACGAAATGTGTGGTTCCAATACTCCTACTATAAACCTGAGCCATCGAACCTGCTATTTGATTGATGCTCGAAAAATCTCCTCATTCCTGCGACTTAAACATGCGCACCTGGGAATGGCATTTCAACTACTCCACACATATACATTTTCTTCCCAAAATTTATACAATAAATCAAGCCTCTGCTTGTTATCAACACTGGAAGATTAATAAACTTACAAGTTTATTTTATTTTACCATTCAGTTCAACCCGTGAATTTACCATACTTATGAAAATCTTTATTTCACTTTCGAGTGTATTTACGTCATGATTTTATATAAATACTAAAATATCCTATTTGATACAAATATCATTTGCTTCCCGTTTCATGCCTCTCCGTGTTATCTGAAAAATATACTTTGCTCATTGCAAATATCAACTGTTCAACCAGAACTGAAATGTTGGTTGAATGCGGGCTTGCGCTAACCACTCTCCTTCGGAAAATCTCCTGTTCCAAACTAGAAATGATTAAACTACTTCATAGGCTCTCTCTCAATACATATGATTATTATAAAATATAATATCCAAGAATTATTTAGAAAAATTATAAAAATTATTATTATTATTATTAGTGGATTATTATTATTATTATTTGTCATATTATTATTAAATATATTTAATTATCATCTCATTATGTGAGAATCCACATGTTCGAACCTTCGAATATGGAAAAAATCTCCATTCCTCAACAAAAATAATTATTAACTTTTACAGTTACATCGGCTGATTACCGTGATTTCCCAAAAATAGGAAATATTCAAATAAATGCTAGAAATGCTCGGTCATCGATCCTAAACTGTTCTGAGTGCTGAAAATGCTCAGAATAACTCTAATAAGTCTTGCGTAAATCATTGCAAGCTTTAAATACGAAGAAAAATAAATGTGTTGGTCATCTGCAGAAAAATTGTTTGTTCCAATTAGATAGGCATAATATAATTCAAATGTGGCTTACATTTCTTGATGGTCTTGAAGCGTAGTAAACCTGGTCTGTACCAGATTTATCCATAGACATGCCCTATCGGACAAGCACGTATAATCCTTGTATCGGCCGCCATTATATACCCACAATCCGTCTAGTCAGACATAGTGGTAGTATCTCTTGACGTTTGAATTAACTGTTGTTCCATTTTAATATGAGCTTCTATCAAAGCCATAACAGTTTGTTTAAATGGGGTCAGATCTAAGTGATCTATTCTTAGATATGTCAGTTGTAACATAACTCACGGTAATCTTATCAATACAAGAAGACACTGACAGTCTAACCAATCAACGGCTGTTCTGAAGATCGTTCCCTGGGCATGGCTTCTCGCCATCTACCATGCGCTAAGCAACTTGTAGTTTCCCTTGCGTAGACTAATGAACACCACCGTGATCGACTGGTCTTCAGTGTACTGATAGATCGAAGTGGTTAACTAGTTACCAATATGAAAACTGACTGAAATGGACTTAAACATCCAAGTATTAGGTTATTACTGGACTGTGACAAAGTACTAATTCTAGACAAAGTCTAGCATATGTCCATGTAGAAACATAAATATTTCCACTAATGTCTGTAGAAAAAAAATTCAATCACCTCAGTGATTCTCCTCGCCGGAAACTTACTAAGTTCCACCTCGTAGCGCAGCACTTTTGTGACTATCACAACTTTGAAAATTACTTCTGCGTAGATCCGGCAACCATGTGCCTTGGCTCAGCGTAGCAGCAACTTGCTCTGCAAGTGCTTGTGTTGGAATGAGCTAACCATACCTCGGCCGGCCGGCTTTTATTCAAAACTGCCAGGGTCACGCGTCATCAGCTGATATCTGGAAATCATCATATCTCTGGTATCCCTGGTCCGATTTACTTGATACTAAGTGCATTCTCTTTCATTTGGCCGTGCCAGTAATCTGATCCCAGTCTCAAGTCTCTACTCCATGGTTAACTATTTAATCAATAAATAGCCTCGACCTCTGCTATTACTCGCTACGTCACTTGACATGCAAGTATCGGTAAATTCTTTCCAATTGCTTCGAGAAGCAATGTAGCGCGATATTCAAATATCTCAACTTTCAAAAGCGGCTGTAGCCTTTCCCTTGATATCTAGGTGTCTGAATCTTGGAATACCCATTCCTAGAGTTGGGCACATCCACCCCACACCTAGCAAAAAATAAAAATTGAAATTTTTTTATTTTTCCTATCTGCACATTAAATTATCTGGTTCTTGAATAATATATCTTCAAATTCGATGCATTATAAGTTCCCACGATGTTACCAGTTCGTGTATTAGCGACTTCATAGCTTCCATTGTTGTTTACTTCCACAATGCGATAGGGTCCAGCGTAATGGCTTGCAAACTTCGAGTACACTCGATTTTGCACGTCAGAGGGTGTAGGTCTTTTCACTAAAACAAGAGTTCCTACGCGCAAGGGTCTGCGAAAACGCTTTCCTCTCACTCTGCACTCTCTTTTCTCAGCTTGGCTCCTCAACTTATCTAAAGCTAGAGTTTCCCTCATCTGACGACTGGGTTCAATCTCAGGTGGAATAGAGATGATTCGATCCCATAATCTTGTTGGTTTAATTCCATGATGAAGCAACATGGGAATCTGTCCAGTACTCTCATGAATTGTAGAGTTGATGGATTCGGATGCTAAAGAGAGAATATCCATCCATTTCCAATGCTCATTTGGACAATAGAGGCGGCAAAATTTTGCTATTTCAGCCATCACGCGTTCTGCTGGATTGCTCTCTGGATGTCTAATAGAACAAAACAATTGTCTAATCCCAAGATTATTCATGATGGTTCGAAATTCTAAAGATGTAAATTGAGGTCCACGATCTGATAAAAGGAATTCCGGTTTTCCTGCTTCCGGAATTACGTTGTCTCTAATTCTCTTCGCACAATATTTTGCGTTCGCCTTCTGAATTGGATGCAACATAGTGTATTTGCTGAAAACATCCATGGTCACCAGAATATATCGGTTAACTCTTTTAGACTTTGGGAGAGGACCATATAAATCAGTCGCGAAGATTTCGCAAGGCTTAGAAGGAATAATAGGCCTTGGTAATTCTCTCAATAATCTGGAATAATAATTATGTTTACTCCTTTGGCATAAGTCGCATTCTCGAATAGTGTTCCTGACAGTTGGTCGCATTCGCTCCCACGAAAATTTCTCTTGAATCCTGTTGACCGTCTTATCTACTCCAGCATGACCTGCGATTCGATGTGCCATCCAGATAATGGGTTTTTGCATTCGTGGAGGTATCACTACTCTCAGCTTCGTATGGTCAGGATCTGCAAACTTGTAGATTAAACCATCTAACATCATAAAATCTCTTGAAATTCTTTCAGTTTCCACAAAATCATCATCATTTGGATCCATGTCTCCCTGTTGAAAACGAAAAATGTTTCTAAGACGTCGGTCTCTCCTCTGGGATAAATGCAACAACCTTAACCTTCTCAAGGTATCCTCATCCTGCTGCGTCAGGTTAACATGAAAAACCTTAGATGTAGACTCCACTGCTCTACTCAATAAATCAGCTCCCACGTTCAACTTTCCAGGAGTGTGTTCAATAACTAGGTTGAATTGTTGAATAAAAAGTGACCATCTAGTTATCCTATCACTGGCAAAGTTTGTTCTCAAGATAAACTCCAATGCGTGGTGATCAGTCCTCACAATGACTGAATGTCCAATTAACATTTTCTTCCACGACTCCAACGCGAATATTACAGCAAGTGCTTCTAACTCTGTGGTGTAATAATTCCTTTCTGATGGACGAAGTTTCCTGATAATGAACTCCAGGTAACGTCTCTTGTGGTCGTCATCTTCTTCTAGAAGAATAGCTCCAATCCCTACGGTGGATGCATCAGATTCTATGATGAAATTCTTGGTAAAGTCAGGATACTCCAATTTCACACTGTTTACCAATAACCTCTTGGCATCTTGAAATGATTGTTCACAATCTTCATCCCATTTCCATTTGTTTCCTTTCTTTAATAATTCCTGCAATGGCGCTACCGTCTTGGTGAAGTTTGGGCAATGCCCTGCCAAGAATTGGCATGTCCCGAGAAAACTGCGGACATTCTTCACTCTAGTAGGTCTAGGGAAATTTGCAATTGCCTGTATCTTCTCCTTCTCCATCCAAAATATGACCCAAAAATTTTATTTCCTTTCGAAAGAACTGACATTTTCGAAGGTTTACTTTAAAATTCGCTTTTCTCAAATCTGCGAATAACATCTGAAGATGTAACAAATGTTCCTCCTTAGTCTCAGATGCAATTAAGATATCATCTATGTAACGAATTGCTATCTCTTTTACTTCAGGACTCAAATTTTGTTCCAGAGCTCTGATCAAAACAGATCCAGATGTTTTGACTCCAAATGGTAGACGGCGGAATACATATGTCTGCTGGTCAAACATAAATCCTGTAAACTTTTTGAATCTTCATTAAGCCTAATGTGATGGTAGGACGAAGTGAGATCAATATTAGAGAACCAGACCTTGCCTTGGAATTTCCTTAACAGTTCCCTAATGATTGGTGGTCTGTCATACTCTGGCAGTAATCTTGAATTCAAATTTCGCCGTCTAAACATAGTCTCAGACTTCCATCTTGCTTAGACACTACTGCTAATGGATTGACATAAGATGTAGTATACGTTTCAATCACATTGTTGCTTTCCATCTCCTTGATAAGCACTTTTACCCTTTCTCTGTGCTTTTCCGCTACCGGATACAATTTAGCATGAAAAGGTGCATCATCATTTACACGAATATGATATTCAAAATCTTTAATTTCACCAGGTTTAATATCGAAAATATCGTGATACTCTTCCAAAATTTTCCCTAGCTCTGGGGACTCCTTCACAGTGTAGACTTCTCTTCCTTCAGCTTCATGAAAAATCAGAGACCATTGAGCATCTCCCTCGATGTCTTCCTCTTCTTTTCCCTCGAAGTTAATCTCTTCGGTATTCTTGAATCTGATCGTCTCTGTCTTCATGTCTATCAATGCTTGATATTTCTGAATGAAATCTGCTCCCAATATCATGTCAAAAGCCATGTCCTTCATTACTACAAACACATGTCGGAAATCATGTCCTCCAATCGTAATACATAAGTATAATTGTGTTTTACACAGAGATATTTTATTGGGTATTATTCCTTGGATCTTAATTCCTGATACTGGAATCTCCTCTAAATTCTCTTTGAGCTTCCACAGAATATAAAGCTTCTCACTCACCAGACAAAGCAAAGCCCCAGTATCAATCAAAGTATCGACAGGCATACCGAATACTTCGCATGATATGATTGGCATTCTAATTCTTGTACTCATTTCTTTCCGTTCGTCATTCTGTTGAATTAAGTCATCATCCTCTGCTTGCCATTTAATAATTCTGGAAGTGAAAGTGTTCAAAATTCTATCTTCTACTGTGAATTCGAAGTTTTTTTTTCGTTACCATTCCCCCGGGATTGTTGTGTTCCCGATGGACCTGGTTCATTGGGCCTCTGCTCCAAAAATTGCAAGTTATCTTGGTGTCTTGCTTCCAAGTTTTTCCTCGTCTCCTTGTTGAACTCTTCATTGGACTGACGAGTATCCACATTCCCTCTGTTATTGTAGTTGTTTCTACCATAGTACCTTCTTTCCTGGTACCTTCCTTGATTATCCCGTGGCCTTCTCCATCGAGTATTGTATCGATTTCCACCATCCGGTCTCGCATAAGACTTGTAACTGTATCTGTTACTGTACTGATTCCATCCTCTCTTATTTGAATCTTCCCTCAGCGTTTTCTCTTCTCGCCCCTCTCGAATCTCTCGCGGTGTTTGAGAATAACTATCGGCCATAACAGCGTACACAGCGTTGTTATTCTTTCCTCCCTTCTGATGGAAGAATTGAGCGTTCGTATGATCCAGCTTCTGTAATACTTCGTCAAATTGCTCCATATTATAGATATCAGCAGCGATCAAAGTCCTTTGGACGTCTGCTGGAAACTGACGTATCAATGCAGTAATCAATTCGTTATCTGGCATCGGCGGATCTAAATGTTGAAGTTTAGAAAGCTGCCCAGAAAAGTACGTTGAGTATCGAGTAGGTTGTGACGTCGAGAATCTCTTCGAATATAACTCTGCTCTGACTTGCTGTTGGGTTTCCGGGGACCAAAACGTTTTCAATAGCCCACGAGAAAACTCCTCAAAAGTGGTTAGAGTGGATCTAAAGGCTCTAAACCAAATAATTGCAGGACCTTCCAAAAATTTCCCTATCACTCGGATCTGTCTTTCTTTAGGGATCATGGAATCTTTCAGGTAATCACCTGCTTCTCTCAAAAATTCTACGGGTGTTACAGAATCTCGCCCTGAAAATTTAGAAGGCTTATCTTCTACATTCTTAAATACAGTTATGGGGTTGGATTGAAATACTGTCCTGAACTCATCCTGTCTTTGACTATCCGTTTCTCTAGCTGCTCCTAGATTTATATGTATCTGTTCCTTTCCCCTTACACTTGGCATTTTCAACAGATGGTCAGACTGTTTCTCGTCCTTGATTTGAGTTTTCATAGCCTCAAGTTCCTTCTGGTTAGCCTACTTTCGATTTTTGCAAAAAATGAAAGTAGATTTATGAGATCAACACAGGGCGAAAAAAGTGTGTCTGTCTGTGTGTGTGTATGTGTGTGTGTGAGTCTGTGTGTGTGTGTGTGTATGTGTGTGTGTGAGTCTGTGTGTGTGTGTGTGTGTGTGTCTGTGTGTGTGTGAGTGTGTGTACTCTGAATGTCTGTCCCCCCCTATCAATTCGAACACGGTGAATGCGAATTGAACGAAATTTGGTACAAAGGTAGCACTAGCAAAGGACACCTCAGTGTCATGTTTTAAATCGCCGCCATCTTTACTAAAACTGAATGGTGGCCACTCAAACGTTCAAATCGTAAAATCAGATAACGACTAACCAAATCATCCGATCTCTACCAAATTTGGTAACAACATACCTTCGTATAGGATGCGTCTTGTGACCAAACTACAAGGTCGTCCGCCATACCATTTCAGGATGGCGGCCGTGCGAATTATGCAAACTTTATAATCCATATCATGGGACCCACCAGTTCCGATTATCGAGCCGAGAATCGTTTTAACTGTTCTAAAGGAAGAGGCACGTTCGAAATTAAAAGTTTATTTTGTAATACTATAGTGCAGACGTGATTTTAAAAAGCTGAGCTGATTCAGTAATAAGACAAGATGGCAGCGGATATCTTGTGCCTGACTTATATTTCACTATTTTGAGTATTGCATGCAATATAGCGTACTAATACAAAATAAATAAACTTTGTATGAAATGCTTTATATATAAATAATATACTCCAGTGATGAAATCGTTTAGTATAAATCATTATTTGCTAACAAGTTCTATGTACGCCATTTTATAAAGAACGATATTCGTCGACACAATTAGCTCAGTGGTAGAGCTTTAGCCTATCGCGCAAATGCCTATGGTTCAAACCCGATCGGAGCTAGGTTTTTTGCTTGAAATGTTATATGTTTATTGTTTTGTAATGACTCAGATGTTTTAAAATTAAGCGTTATATTGTGCATATTATGGTGTAAAATATATATTTAATTAAAACATAATTCGCTAGCAGATTTACTCGAGACATCTAGCTGCCAAAAAGGTACTTATTAACTTCCAGATTTTATTGAAAAGTTTCTTCTTCTGGCCGCTAGAATGCACTCGCTCTGTTAGGATTATATTGTTCGATATTTCAGCACTAGATGTCACGACTAGTCTACGTGGGGCTCCATTGATTAATATACCATTGGCATTCTATGCGCATCGAATTTGAAGAATGACAAGATGATACTACGATACAGTTTTACTTTTTATTTTAAAGGCTTTGTAACATCCTATTTTGCGTTACTTGAAAATGTTATTTGAAGTAAAGAACAAAACGATTTCACATAGTAACTGAATTGAAGCCGTTGATGTTAGTTCAGGTTATTAATTACTACTTTTATTTCAGGCAAATAGCAATCGAAAATATCCACATAGTTTGTATACACACGTCTCTGTAGGGTCATGGAAAGATTTGTTAATTCAATTAGGGTTGTGAAAGCCATGCACAACCAGACGTGTAAAGACATGCCTCAACTCAAAGTTGGATGTTGCCCACGGCAGGTCATATATGTAATAATAATAATAATAATAATAATAATGTTATTGGTTTTACATCCCTTTTAACTACTGCTGCTTTTAGACACACCGGGGTGCCGGAATTTTGGCCCGAAGGGGATCTTTAACGTGCCAGTAAATGTACTGACACGGCTCACTCGCATTTGTGCACCCTCAAATGCCAGCTGACTGCGCCAGGATACGAACCTGCAACCTAGGGCCCAGCAAGCGAGAACGTTACCGCTGAGCCACGCAGCCAGTCCGGTCGATTATGTCTCCAGATCCATAACATTCTTGATATACTTCTTATCTTTCTTTCTTCAATGATGGTAGCAGTTTTTATCTAGGTTGTGGCGTTTGGTAGAGGTAAATCGTTTCTAAGGTCTTCAACAAAGAATAGTTCTATTATACTCTTTGATAATAACAACGAGTTATAACTATACTCATACATTTAGGAGAAAGTAGGCTATATGTTCTTTACTGAACATCTTGTTTTCTTCTGCCATTTTCTTAATTGCTTCAGTTTCTTTACAATTCTCCTTAACATCAATGGATATCTGGTTCATAACAGCCTCATGACTTTTCAATGACCCTGTCATATCTGAGATGTCCTTCTGAGTTGCTTGGATATCTTTGGAAATTACTTGAATATGGGATGACAAAGATTCCCTAATCTCCTTGATTCCTTCTTGGTTCTCCAGCTTGAGTGTGTCTTTAATTTCATTGACAACTGTGGTTTTAATTTCAGTTTGTAACTCATTAATTACACCTTCTCTTATTTCTCCCATTACAAGTTCTTTGAATTGTTCTGTCAACCGTTGAACAACTAGAATTCCCATCTCATTACTCTCCTTCTTCACTCTGACTTCTAGGTTGATCATGTCTTCTCCAACTTTCCTAAGACCATGTTCTATCCTATCAGCTAAGCTTTGAGATCGAAGATCGGCATCGCGAAATTTATCGCCCATTAAACTTGCGTTAGTAGCTAATGAAGTTTCGAGCTCATGTGTTTTTTCGCATAATTTATTCATTTTACTTTCAAGTGTCATTTTCAAAATTTCAGAATTCTCTTTAAATTTACTTTCCATAGAATTAAATTTACTATTTAAATTTTCTTTCAAGTTACCTTTTAACCTGCTTTCTAAAGAATCAGAATTTTCTTTAAGTTTATTTTCTAAATTTTCTTTAAGTTTCTTTTCTAAAGAATCAGAATTTTCTTTAAGTTTATTCTCTAAACTTTCCTTCAAGTTATCTTTTAAAGAATCAGAACTTTCTTTAAGTTTATTTTCTAAAGAAACAGAATTTTCTTTAAGTTTATCGTTTAAACTTTCTTTAAGTTTATTTTCTAAAGAATCAGAATTTTCTTTAAGTTTCCTTTCCAAAGCCTCAGTATTTTCTTTCATAATGGCTGCTACACGCAGTCCAGCTTCTTTTGAACTCTCCTCCAAACTCCTCATCATCCTCATCATTTGTTCCATAATTTTCAATTATTATTCAAAACTTAGGGGTATACAATATCGGCAAACACAAGCTTAAAACTAGAACAAGAAATATGAATAGCTAATTGGAACACTCTAATAAAATGAGATTTGTCCTAATGTCGACTTGATGGAAAAACAAAATTCTCTACTTTTACGAATTACATTTACCACAATATCACAAGAAAAATATGCAAGTTCTCAAATATCCTCCACCTGGATTCTAATAATGTGTATGTCCAGTCATCGAACGTTTACTACTGAATTTACTTGACGCCCTAATGGTTAAGCCATTATCAAAAATAATCAAACCCATTCTAATTATTAATCCCCTTAAATTTTTAATTTTCCCCACTAATTGGGTTTCCTACTAATTTATTCATCCAAACCAGACATCTCTCAACTCCCAAAATATTTCTATAAAAATTATCACAATTTAAATCGGCATGCCATTGACCATGTCTAACTCGAGACCCACGTTCGAAGCCATTTCTCTCTCTATCTTATTTTATGTGCCCGTTTAGACCGGAGTCCGCACGACCACATATGCATTTTACCAATAATCAGTCAGCACGAGAGTCAAAATATCCCGGAGCGCCAGATGGGTTAAAGCAAATCGCAAAAACGACATCAAATGAAAAATATGCTTTACTGATTTTTGGCTCAATGCAACAATAAGGATAGAAGGAGATTCAATTGGGTATAACACATCCTGTAAAATTATCTCAGTTTATTTTGAATTTAAAATTGACTGCAAAAATGCTCAAAGTAGCATCACTCACGTGTGGCGACCCACACTCCTATTTACACAATATACAGAAATTTTCCAAACACATTTGACAATTATTTTTTGGAAACACAAGTCTGATTGTTAGTCCTGTAGACTGTGTTCCAAAATTATTTATGATTAAATCCAGTTCAAATTTAATTGTCTCTACTGGAAATATCGTAGTTCACTGTTTGAATTTTTACATAACATTAACACTCGTAGAATAAATGTTCATAGAATTTTTAACTTTCACTTATTTTTCCAGTTTCAAAAATATTGTCGAAAAATATTGTTATCATTGAAGCAACACAAATTATTTACACATATTAATAACATCTGAAAAGTATTTGACCTTGAGCATAGCATCGAAGAACTTGTGCGAAGCACAACAAAAATTAATTGTTCTTCTGACATTAAACATTCGAGAAGTGACTCGATTATGAACTTCCAGTTCCTAACAAAATATATGATTTCTGAATCATCAACTTGATCAATAAATGGTTGAACCATTCAACTATTTGATTTTCCACTTGGAATCATTATTATAAAAAATATTTATATTCATGGCCATTATTAGTAATTTTCACAACTTGCAATTCTTCGACAGAATGCGGAAATAAGAATTGTAGCTTCATAAGAAATTCATTTCGTTCATGGCACTAGGATTGAAAATATCCTTCAAATTATTCGTGGTTAAAGAATTATTTTTAATTGGCAGTGGCCCACTCTATTATTTGTGTAAGAACCAGGGCTGGCATGCGAAACGAAATGTATTATCAATTTAATTTAGCGTCGCGAAATGAAATTGTTCAATGGAATAACATTTCGCTCCTGGCGCGAAATGATATTCGTTGCAGTCTTTTAATTTCGCTCCTGGCGCGAAATTATATTCATTACGAACTTTTAATTTAGCTCCCGGCGCGAAATGAAATTCGTTAAAAACTTTTAATTTCGCTCCTGGCGCGAAATTAAATTCATTACGGACTTTTAATTTAGCTCCCGGCGCTAAATAAAATTCGTTACAGACTTTTAATTTCGCTCCTGGCGCAAAATAAAATTTGTTAACGGCCGTGAATTTCGTTCCCGGTATTTTATACCCCCCCCCCCCCCCCCCGGCCTGAAATTAAAATGCATGGAACATTTCATTTTGTGTCTGAAATGAAATCTGTTTCTTTTCTTCCCCGAAAGCCTTATTTGCTCCCGCGTCCTACACCTAGCCACCATCTACATTCATCCCTACCACCCCATCCCCAAAGACTTCCTTACCCACGTGTCTGAAATCTTCCCCCATTTCATTCTAATGGCCGACCTCAACCTACATTCCCGTTCGGCCCTAGAACTTCATAACCTAGACATCTACCTACGTCACATCGACGCCACCCTCGTCCTTTTCCCAGAATCTACCCGTCCTTCCTCCAATACCACCCCGACGTAGTATTGCTAATAACTCCCTCCTCCATCTGTTTGATGTGTCTGTCTTGCCCCTCAAAGGAGGTGATCATGCCCCCCATTATACCTTATTTTATTTTGTTTTATTTTATTTTGTCGCCTCCGTAGCGTAGCGGTCAGCATGGTTAGCTGCCGCCCCGGAGGACCTGGGTTCGATTCCCGGCTCTGCCACGAAATTTGAAAAGTGGTATGAGGACTGGAATGGGGTCTACTCAGCCTCGGGTGGTCCAAATGAGTAGAGGGGGTTCGATTCCCACCTCAGCCATCCTCGAAGTGGTTTTCCGTGGTTTCCCACTTCGTCTTCGGGCAAATGCCGGGATGGTACCTACTGTAAGGCCACGGCCGCCTCCTTCCCTCTTCCTAGCCTCTCCATCCCAACCTTCCATCCCATCCCTCATGAGGCCCCTGTTCGCTTTGCAGGTGAGGCCGCCTGGGCGAAGTGCTGATCACACCTCCCCAGTTGTATCCATCCCGACCAGATGTTCCAAGCTCCAGGACACTGCCCATAGAGGCGGTAGTGGTGAGTTCCCTCGCTGAGTCCGTGGGAACCACCAACCTAGAGGGTAAATTGACTAAATAAAAATATATATTTTATTTTGCTTTATTTTGTTTGGTTAATTTCATTTTGTTTTACTTTATTTCGTTTTATTTTGTTTCAAATTGTCTTGTTTTTTTGGTTTTGTTTTATATTGTTTTGTTTATTTTGTTTCATTTTGATTTCCCAGAAAACAAATACAAAACCAAAAACACAAAACACGAAGCAAAATGCAAAATTCAAACACACAAGTAAAAGCAGAATAAAAAAGAAACGCAAAGCAAAAAGCAACATTCAAAAACAGCAAAAGCAGAAAACAAACACAAAACCAAAACAAAAAAACGAAGCAAAAAGCAAAAGCAGAACACAAAAAACAAAAGCAAAAGCAGAACACAAGGAACTTAAAGCAAAACGCAAAATTCAAAAAAGCAAAAGCAGAAAACGAACATAAAACAAAAACGAAAAAGACGAAGCAAAATTCAAAAACAAAAGCAAAAGCAGAAAACAAATAACATAAAGCAAAATTTTAAAAATCAAAAGCAGAAAACATACGCAAAACCAAGAAAGAAAAGCTAAAAGTCAAATTCAAAAGCAAAAGCACAAAGCAAACACAAAACCAAAAACACAAACCAAAAGTAGAAAAAAACAAACACAAAAGATACGTGAGACAAAGTCCAGAGAAACGTTTCACATGAAAATGATCCTTATTCACAAGTGGATTAAACGAGTTTTGTAACTTGACGACTCATTTGCATTTGACTGTTGGCACAGGCTATAGTAAAATGTGGCTTTTCACTGCTGTCTCAGTCTCACACATGGCTGTGATTATATGGAAGCTACTGAGGTATGGGTGTGCTTAGTAATGACATTCAGGGCACAGTCAGTGCCTGTGAATGCTGTGAAGGGTTCTACTCATAGGGTTAGTACTGCTGTTCTGACTCAGTGAGGAAAGTAATAGCAAACTACCTCAGTTCTCATCTTGCCTAGTACGCCTCACTATAGCGCTGCCTTGGGTTTTTGTGGGTATCTACCCACATAACCTACCGCGGTAGTTTTTGAGAATCCAACCAGCCTTCGGGTTGACTACCTTACAGACAGACGTCAGGACTTTGAACATCGTACAGAACATTATTTAACTCTCGAAACAAATATACTGTTTTTTAATTTCAACAACGAAATTAAATGTTTCATGCATTTTAAATACACGTCAGAGAGCGAAACTTAATAACGTTTGGGAATTTTATTTCGCCTCGGGAGTGAAATTAAAAGGCTGTAACGAATTTTATTTCGCGCCGGGAGCGAAATTATAAGTCTGGAACTAAATTATTTTCGTGCCGGGAGCGAAATTAAAAGTGTGGAACGAAATTAATTTCGCGCCGGGAGCGAAATTAAAAGTTTGGAACGAAATTAATTTCGCGCCGGGAGGGAAATTAAAAGTGTGGAACGAAATTAATTTCGCGCCGGGAGCGAAATTATAAGTCTGGAACTAAATTAATTTCGCGCCGGGAGCGAAATTATAAGTCTGGAACTAAATTAATTTCGCGCCGGGAGCGAAATTAAAAGCCTGGAACGAAATTAATTTCGCTTAGAATTAAGTTTCGCTTTGATTTAATTACGCGCCGACAATCATTATAATTTCGCTCCCGAATATCGCGCTCACGGCGAAATTAAATTATTTTCGCCCCCACAGCCATGAATTTAATTTCGCATGCCAGCCCTGGTAAGAACACAATATTACAACAACAACGGCAAAGGTCTTCCTCTGAAAAAGAATAAACTACTATCATGACAAATCCGGGTTCTAGCAAAATCAAAGTCTAAATGGAATTCGTAAACAAGGTTGAAATAAGAACTGATGGTTTCAAAGAAATAACCTTCGGGTTATTCATACGACGAAATGTGTGGTTCCAATACTCCTACTATAAACCTGAGCCATCGAACCTGCTATTTGATTGATGCTCGAAAAATCTCCTCATTCCTGCGACTTAAACATGCGCACCTGGGAATGGCATTTCAACTACTCCACACATATAAATTTTCTTCCCAAAATTTATACAATAAATCAAGCCTCTGCTTGTTATCAACACTGGAAGATTAATACACTTACAAGTTTATTTTATTTTACCATTCAGTTCAACCCGTGAATTTACCATACTTATGAAAATCTTTATTTCACTTTCGAGTGTATTTACGTCATGATTTTATATAAATACTAAAATATCCTATTTGATACAAATATCATTTGCTTCCCGTTTCATGCCTCTCCGTGTTATCTGAAAAATATACTTTGCTCATTGCAAATATCAACTGTTCAACCAGAACTGAAATGTTGGTTGAATGCGGGCTTGCGCTAACCACTCTCCTTCGGAAAATCTCCTGTTCCAAACTAGAAATGATTAAACTACTTCATAGGCTCTCTCTCAATACATATGATTATTATAAAATATAATATCCAAGAATTATTTAGAAAAATTATAAAAATTATTATTATTATTATTAGTGGATTATTATTATTATTATTTGTCATATTATTATTAAATATATTTAATTATCATCTCATTATGTGAGAATCCACATGTTCGAACCTTCGAATATGGAAAAAATCTCCATTCCTCAACAAAAATAATTATTAACTTTTACAGTTACATCGGCTGATTACCGTGATTTCCCAAAAATATGAAATATTCAAATAAATGCTCGAAATGCTCGGTCATCGATCCTAAACTGTTCTGAGTGCTGAAAATACTCAGAATAACTCTAATATGTCTTGCGTAAATCATTGCAAGATTTAAATACGAAGAAAAATAAATGTGTTGGTCATCTGCAGAAAAATAGTTTGTTCCAATTAGCTAGGCATAATATAATTCAAATGTGGCATACATTTCTTGATGGTCTTGAAGCGTAGTAAACCTGGTCTGTACCAGATTTATCCATAGACATGCCCTATCGGACAAGCACGTATAATCCTTGTATCGGCCGCCATTATATACCCACAATCCGTCTAGTCAGACATAGTGGTAGTATCTCTTGACGTTTGAATTAACTGTTGTTCCATTTTAATATGAGCTTCTATCAAAGCCATAACAGTTTGTTTAAATGGGGTCAGATCTAAGTGATCTATTCTTAGATATGTCAGTTGTAACATAACTCACGGTAATCTTATCAATACAAGAAGACACTGACAGTCTAACCAATCAACGGCTGTTCTGAAGATCGTTCCCTAGGCATGGCTTCTCGCCATCTACCATGCGCTAAGTAACCTGTAGTTTCCCTTGCGTAGACTAATGAACACCACCGTGATAGACTGGTCTTCAGTGTACTGATAGATCGAAGTGGTTAACTAGTTACCAATATGAAAACTGACTGAAATGGACTTAAACATCCAAGTATTAGGTTATTACTGGACTGTGACAAAGTACTAATTCTAGACAAAGTCTAGCATATGTCCATGTAGAAACATAAATATTTCCACTAATGTCTGTAGAAAAAAAATTCAATCACCTCAGTGATTCTCCTCGCCGGAAACTTACTAAGTTCCACCTCGTAGCGCAGCACTTTTGTGACTATCACAACTTTGAAAATTACTTCTGCGTAGATCCGGCAACCATGTGCCTTGGCTCAGCGTAGCAGCAACTTGCTCTGCAAGTGCTTGTGTTGGAATGAGCTAACCATGCCTCGGCCGGCCGGCTTTTATTCAAAACTGCCAGGGTCACGCGTCATCAGCTGATATCTGGAAATCATCATATCTCTGGTATCCCTGGTCCGATTTACTTGATACTAAGTGCATTCTCTTTCATTTGGCCGTGCCAGTAATCTGATCCCAGTCTCAAGTCTCTACTCCATGGTTAACTATTTAATCAATAAATAGCCTCGACCTCTGCTATTACTCGCTACGTCACTTGACATGCAAGTATCGGTAAATTCTTTCCAACTGCTTCGAGAAGCAATGTAGCGCGATATTCAAATATCTCAACTTTCAAAAGCGGCTGTAGCCTTTCCCTTGATATCTAGGTGTCTGAATCTTGGAATACCCATTCCTAGAGTTGGGCACATACTCAACCACAGCCTGACAATAATGCTGCTATGTCATTTGTCGTCTTTGTCCTACCCCATGTGATGTTCAACCTTGAACGTGAAGCTTCATAAACTGCTCAATGACAAATGAAAGTCGGTGAAACATTTGCCACTGTGCTCGTCAAACCAGTGCCTGCTAAATGCACTGCCTACTGTATTACCATAATATTCTCGCGCTAAAGAGCACACACAGCCTTGTTTCCAATTTACACATTTTCAATTGTTATTGTAAAAGGGAGTGTTTTACAGATGTTGTAGTTTATAATACGTAACTCATTTTATTAGATGATTTGTAGCTTCCACCAGCACTAGCCTAAATAAAGAATACGATATGGATCAACTAGATTAATAGACGCGACACCGCTCATAACCTTAAATTCCTTATAAACAGGTCCTCTTCATTCACAGACCAACACGTAATTTCATATGGATTCTGTTAAAATGAATCATATTGATATGATAAATGTATGCCTACCCCTTATTATTCCCGTTTTCCAACGGGGTCGGGGATGAGAGGCGATGGAAGTATTTGTGGCGATGTTTTTTACGGCCGGATGCCCTTCCTGACGCCACCCTCATGAGAGGAGTTAATGAGAGATGAAATGAATGATGGTGAATGAAACTGGGCAAGGATGTGGAAGGAAGCGGCCGTGACCTGTCAGAAGATACCGTCCCAGCATTTGCCTGGTGTTGAAAATGGGGAAACCACGGAAAACCATTTCAAGGACGGCCGACGGTGGGGCTCGAACCCACGCGTCTACCGAGTCAGCAGAGAGCTTGGCCCCATGACCTAGTGCTGTGCTTTAGCCAGCGTAGCCACTACTGTCGGTTCATATTGATATGATAAATATCGTTTAAAATGATAATCTGGTAGCTGGATCGATCGATCGAGCGAGCAGTGCATACTTCCGTTTTCCACCATTGCCAGCTAGTACACTTCCGTCCGATTGATCGAGCGGGCAGTGCATACTTCCGTTGTCCACCACTGCCAGCTAGTACACTTCCGTTTGATCGATCGAGCGGGCAGTGCATACTTCCGTTGTCCACCACTGCCAGCTAGTACACTTCCGTTTGATCGATCGAGCGGGCAGTGCATACTTTCGTTGGATCCACCACTGCCAGCTTGATCGTTCCGATCCACTTCCGTCCCCAATTTTCAAAATCACTCCCACAAAACTCTCCAGCAACCGAGCGGAAAGATGATACACATCAAAAAAAAGGTTCAAAAAATGTGCAAAGAACAACTAATCGATTATAAGAGGCCTTTGACTCTGTGCCCCATGACTGGCTAGTAGCAGTGCTACGATTGTATAAGATTAATGAGGTACTTGTCAGTTTGTTGGAAAGGGTTATGTCAGAATGGCAAACTAGCCTCTCTCTCAATACACCACGCGGAGACATACGACCAGATGAGGTATCTATTTGGAGAGGTATCTTTCAAGGACACTCCCTCAGTCCCTTTGGTTTGTCTTCGCTATGAATCCTTTATCTACACAGCTTAACTCTACTCTCAATGGCTCTTATATCAAGAGAGAAAGAGAATTCGTACTCGGCTAAATCATCCTCTATACATGGACGACCCTAAACTCTATTCCGAAACACAGTCACATCTGGAAAACTTGCTGAGAATAGTTGAAGCATTCTCATGAGACATACACATGGGGTTTGGGTTGGACAAGGGTCGGACATTAAAAGTGGTGAGCTGGAAGATGAACAGCGTGTAACTATGTTGGCAGAAGACACCTACAAATACTTAGGAGTAAACCAAGCTAGGCACATTGATCAAGTGCCAATAATGAAAGATCTGTCCTGTGAATTTGTCAAAAGATTAAAACAAGTCATAAAATCGTGAGATCATCTGTACTTAAAGAGCCATCGGTGAGGTGGACAGATCAACACCACTGGTATTGTGTCAACGGGAGATTCAACACTACCTGCATACTGACCTTCAAAAGATGGGAGCATGGAAAGCAAAACCTTCGCACGAAATACATCCAAATGAGGTGAGTCAAGCAAATGGCTGTTGAATTTTTTGACAACCTGTATTTCTGTGTTGACTGTGATAGTGTTTGTGTCTGTAAGTACGAGTAATAAGAATAGGGATAGTATTGGTGTACGGGACTGAACTAAGGTACTATGCTGCCATTTGCCTGGAGAGAGTGGGGTAGAACCCGGAGTAAACCCACACTTAAGTTAGCCGGTGTCAGCTCCGGGTCTCGAATCTCCGATCTCCGGACTTGCTGCAGCTTCCGAAAGCGCAGTCGTAGTGAGCTATTTAATGTGCATAGCTACTCCGTGGGTTACTTGAAAATGAGACCACAGTCGAGGTTCGAACGTGATTCTCCTGCATTCTGGGCAGGTAGGATACACCATGTACACTATCATGGCATCGTGATGACCATGAATCACTAACGCTCGGAAATGCATCCTGGTCATTGCAAGGCTGTTTTAGTCTACATTAAATCTGGAAAGCAGGAGATTCAGGTTCGAATACGAACTACAATTTCATTTTTAAGTTTGCTAAACACTGGTATGTTGTTTGGAATTGAACATATGAAGGGCGTACTATTGTTTTATACTTTTTTTTCTACCCAAAAGAAGTACATCACACATCAGTTGTTACGTCCACCGTCTCAACATAACCTCCTTGTAACTTTATGCATTATTGCCATCGATGTGTCAGTGTCTGCAGACCTTCCTGAAACCTTTCTTTCGGAGTGCTGCATACCCATGCCTTCACAGCTGTGTCCATTTCTGCAAATTCAGCAAAATGGCGACCATGCAATGGAAGCAAAGTGGCAGTCCACCGCCAAAGAAATGTCGAACAGTGCCATCAGTTGGTAAGCGAATGGCGACAGTATTCTGGGACCCAAAGGACTTTGCTTCTGCAACATGACAATGCCCGCCCCCACACTAGCCGAGAGACCACCGCTGCCATTGACCAAATGTGATTCCAGCATACTCTCCCGACTTGGCATCAAATGATCATCATCTGTTCGGAAACATGAAGAAACCTCTGCGAGGTCGCTCTCAAGGCGTGCCTACACAGCACTCCAAATAATGGTTTCAGGAATGTCTGGAGAGAATGACACGTCGGTAGCAAATGTGCATATAGTTACAAGGAGATTATGTTGAGAAGGTGGACGTAACAATTGATGTGTAATGTTCTTCATTTGGGTAGAAAAAAATAAGTGCAAAACAATATTGTACGCCCCTCGTATTTCGATTCCCGGCTCCGTCAGGGATTTTAGAAACTGACGTGAGAGATGGAACGGGGTGCACTCAACCTCGTGAGGACAATTGAGTAGCTGTCTGACAGTGAGGCAGCGCCCTGATCACGAAAACCAAGATTAACGGCCGAGGGGACCCGATGCGCTGATCACGCGTCACTCCAATATCTGCAGGCCAAATGACTGGGCAGCGGTCGCTTGGTAGGCCTAGGCACTTCATGGGCTGTAGTGCCAGGGGTTATTATTATGCTGTTATAAAGGGAATGACATGAGAGAGAAGCTGGTATTCAGAAAGGTGTAAGGCAAGGCTGCAACTTATCACCCATACTTTTCAATCTTTACATTGAACAAGCAATGAAGGAAATTGGAGAAAAATTTAAAGTGGGAGTGAAGATTCAAGGAGAAATAATTTCAACTCTGAGATTTGCAGATGACATCGTCATCTTGGCCGACAAGCCTGAGGATTTGAATGAGTTTTTGAATGGTATGGACTCCGTCTTGCGGAATGAATGAAAATGAAAATCCACAGCCTGCTTCCAGTCTCCGACCGGGTCAGGAATGGAATGAATGAAGCCCCTATCTAGCGGCGAGGATATGAACTGTGCCGGCTGCCGAGGCCTGACGCACTCCTCTGGGGCAATGATTAAATGAATGATAGATGAAATGAAATGATAGTGGAGAGTGTTGCTGGAATGAAATTTTGACAGGGAAAACCGGAGTACCCGGAGAAAAACCTGTCTGCCTCCGTTCTGTCCAGCACAAATCTCACATGGAGTGACCGGGATTTGAACCACGGACTCAGCGGTGAAAGGCCGGCGTGCTGCCGCCTAAGCCACGGAGGCTTCTGCGGAATGAATACATGATGAAAATTAATAAATGTAAAACAAAAGTACTGGAATGTAGCCGCAATAAATCAGAAACCTCTATGGCCATCAAATTGGCAGCTGAAAAGCTGAAGGAAGTAGGAGACTTCTGTTACTTAGGAAGCAAAATAACCAGTGATGGACGAAGCAAAGAGGATATAAAAAGTAGGTTGGCTCAGGCAAGGAAAGCCTTTCTACAAAAAAGGAATCTGTTGACATCGAATATAGATTTAGGTATTAAGAAGTCATTTTTGAAAGCCTTTGTCTGGAGCGTGGCGCTCTATGGAAGTGAAACTTGGACTATTGGTGCAGCAGAAAAGAGGAGAATTGAAGCATTTGAAAGGTTGTGTTACAGGAGAATTATGAAGATCAGATGGTTAGATAGGGTGACAAACGAAGAGGTATTAAGACGAGTGGGAGAGGAGAGATGTTTCTGGCGACTGCTAATGAAGAGAAGAGATAGGTTAGTAGGACACATACTAAGACACCCAGGAATAGCAAGCTTAGTTATGGAAGGAAGGGTTGAGGACAACAACTGTAGGGGTAGACCAAGGTTAGAATATGTTAAACAGATTGCTTCGGATGTAGGGTGTGGTAGCTATGTAGAGATGAAACGATTAGCTCAGGACAGGGAGGCATGGAGAGCGCGCATCAAACCAGTCAAAAGATTGAAGACTCAAACAACAAAGGGGAGGAATATATTAATGTATAAGGTGTAAAGTAGGCATAGGGCAGGAGGATGAGAAGTACAGTGTAGGAGCTGATACTCGGATCACCTTACCTAAGCCACGGGGCCCCCAGCTGAACTTCAACAGCCTCAAGTAGCAATCAAGGATTTCTGTTGGCTAGACGATCATTAAAAGTAAGAAGTATAAAATACAGACAGTAATCCGTTCTAGTTTACGGTGGCTGTTGTATTGTGTATAGTAGTTCTGTGACTGCGGTGATAATCCAACCTCCACCCCTTCCCTCCCTCCTCCCATATCCCCCGCCTGGTAGGGTTTATAGCACGTGTTATGAACAGTTTGAACTGTTTTATAGCGCGCACAAATAAAGACGTGTGCATAGTAGCGATTGGTGCCTGGTACGGACCATACTGAACAGTTGACTTGTCAATCATCTTAGGAGAAGGCTGTCCTCAGAGCGGAAGTGCAGGTAAGATTATCTCTCTGTGCGGGTGGTTAGTTGGTTAGAGGTCAGCTGCCCCTCTTAACACAGATTAAACTTAACAACGTTTTGAATTTACTTAAAATTTAGAGTGCACGCCTAAGTCTGAAAATGCCTAGATACAGTACATGATACATACATTTCTATTCGAGAGTGATTTGCCTTTCAGCATCCAGTCTAGCCTGCAAACTTTTGTTTGCGTACAAGTCGCCTCCGTGATCCCCTATTAGCAGTTAGCACTGCGGCCTCCTCTGCTTCCACACCTCTTACCTTGAGATCGTTCATCACTGAATCTAACCATCACCTCGTAGGTTTACCTCTGTTTCTCTTACCCTCTACAGCTGAACTTATTACCTCTTAGGTAATTTCTCTTCCTCTATTTTCATCACATAACCCCACCATCTCAATAGGCCCATGTGAACAGTTTCATCTAACGTGTTCATTTCTCACTTAGCCTTTATCTCTGTGTTACGAGTACTCTCCTGCCATTGTTCCCATCTATTTGCCCCAGCAATCATTATTGCTACTCTCATATCAGTTACCTCTAGCTTATGAATCGCATACCCTGAATCAACCCAGCTTTCACTTCCATAAAGCAAGGTCGGTCTAAATATTGAACGATGTAGACAGAGTTTCGTGGCTACACTAACTTATATCTTGCAGAATCCTGTAGATCTCAACTGAGAACTATCTGCATTGACTTACATACACCTCGACCCTATCTCTTCCTCCATACTACCAACCGAGAGAGTATAGGCTATACAGCCTAAGTATTTAAAATGTTTCACCTGCCCCAATTCAGTTCCTCGTACGTAACATTCTACTTTCTTGTGTCTCTTCCCAACCGATATAACCTTCGCCTTTGAAGTGCTGATCTTCATACCATTCTCTTTACATTTCTGTTCATGTTCTAACATGTTGGATTGTAAATTAGAATACAGAGCAGGTAAGATAACCTCCAAGTGTGGGCGGCTAGCTACTTAGTTATTGTTCGTTTAAGGGGCCTAACAGCTAGGTCATCTGGCCCCTTCACACAGATTAAAATGTACAAATTTCGAATTGAATTAACATATAGAGTGGATGCCTAAATATGGAAATGCCTAAAATTAATCAAACAAAAAGTAAAAGGCTGCTAATGATTTTAATAATAAAGCAATAGCGGCATCGGTGGCGTAGTTGGTAACATGCTGAGCTTCTATGCCCAAGATCGCGGGTTCAAACCCGTCCGAAATTGTCGGATTTTTTGAGAGCGTTAAAATCCCTCACTATGTCTTCCTTCGGAGGGGAAGTATTGCCGGTAAGCCCATGTCATAGATTTATGGCATGTAAAAGAACCTTTCACTAACTACAATTGTGTGAAGCTAAATTTCTAAGTTAGTTTTGATTAACGCTCTGTTAAGTTCCTACTTTCGTCGCCAGGGGTTGGTTGCGGTGACATCTAGTAGCCAAGTTCGCGGCTAGGTAGCATTTGACAGCAAAAGTAGGAACTACTTGAAACAGTCCTTACCTCAATTACAGATAACACACACACTAATACAGCCATCACAATTAACACAGATTATCAGACAGATTCTACACACTCCCAAAGTACACGGGGCTACATGAGCGCGTTGTCGCAGCCCCTTAACGGAGTATAATGACTGCTTGAAGGTCGAAGCGTGGATTCCTATATTTCCCCCATTATAATAGTGAGCATAAACTAATACATGTATTTGTTTTCCTGGAGTGTTATTTACATTAGGTACATTGTACCCCACCCAGTCATTGAGAAAACTCGTGTTGACCAACTGAAGAATTGCAAATAATAGTTTTACGTCCCATTTAACTACTGTGGCTTTTGCAGACGCTGGGGTGCCGGAATGTTGCCCCGAAAGGGATCCTTAACGTGCCAGTAAACCTACTTCACGGCTCCCTTCCATTTAAGCACCCACAAATGCCAACTCACTGTGGCGGGATTCGATACCGCTATCTTGGGGTGAGCACGCGAGAACGTGACTGCTGAGCCACGCAGCCAATCATGGACTGTGACTCTACCTGTTGAACGTCACATTTACCGTTTACCACCACGTGCGGCGTTGCTGTTACATCCCTTTATTCGTAAACAAAATATTTCAGCACTTTCACCATTTTCCATCATTAGTCCTCAATTACAGACGTGAATCCATATCCGGCCCGCGAAGAGATTTCTTCTAGTCCACAATGAAAAGCAAGATAAAATGTTATTGTTTGATTCTTCAGTCTTTTGACTGGTCTGATGCAGCCCTCCATGCCTCCCTGTCCTGAGCTAATCGTTTCATCTCTACATAGCTACAACACTCTACATCCGAAGTATGTTTAACATATTCTAATCTTGGTCTACCCTTACAGTTCTTGTCCTAAACCCTCCCTTCCATAACTAAGCTTGCAATTCCTGGGTGTCCTACCAAACTATTTCTAACTAACAAACTTAATAGCCTACCTCTTCATTTAACCCTATCTACCCATCTGTTCTTCATCATTCTCCTGTAACACCACATTTCAAGCGGCGCAATTCTCTTTTTTTCTGCTGCACCAATAGTCCAAGTTTCACTTCCATACAATGGCTTTCAAAAATGACTTCCTAACACCTAAATCTACTGTAAATTCATCGTCAACAGATTGCTTTTCTGTAGAAATGCTTTCCTTGCCTGAGCCAACGAATTTTTATAACCTCTTCGCTTCTTCCATCACTGGTTATTTTGCTTCCTAAGTAACAAAAGTCTCCTACTTCCTTTAGCTTTTCACCTGCCAATTTGATGTCCATAGAGGTTTCTGATTTATTGAATAATTCAAAGAAAATTATTGGTTCGAAGTGTTACTCTTGCACGTTAGATTCCTTCTTGATTTCAAATTTGCCACTTTTCTAATGACAGAATACTTTGCTATTGTGTGGCTTCGGTGGCGTAGTTGGTAGCATGCTGAGCTTCTATGCCCAAAATCGTGGGTTCAAACCCGGCCGAAGTCGTCGGATTTTTAAGAACGTTAAAAAACCCTCAGTATGCCTTCCTTCGGAGGGGAAGTAAAGCCGGCGGTCCAATGTCATAGATTTATGGCATGTTAAAGAACCTTCCACTAATTACTCCTGTGTGCAGCTAAATTATATATAGGTTAAACATTTGACTAACGTTCTTAGGTTCCTACGTTCATCATCCAGAGCCGACTGCGGTGGCATCTGGTAACTAAGGTCTGAACTAGTTGGTCGTTGATGGTGGCGTTTGGCGGCAAAAGTAGGAACTACTTGAAAAAATTGAATGTCTGCAGTCATTACTTGAGTTAAAACAGATACACACACTAATACTGTCATCACAATTAACACCGGTTATCAGACAGTTTCTACACACACCCAAAGTTCACGGGGCTACATGACCGCGTTGTCTCAGCCCCTAAACTAAGGAACCAACCAGCCAACCTGCCAACTTTGCTATTGACATTTCGGTTAGATGTTTGACCAAAATTCTGCATTCTTTTTTTTTTTTTGTAAACTTCTGACCTCCTGAATACCTTAAGGGGAAGGCGCCAAAACAATAACGGTTTTAATATTATAACTGTGCCCGTCATAGATATTAAATGCATTTCCAAGGAAACACACACATCTTGCTAGCAGAACCAAAGTTCTAAATGTTCAAATCGTAATTAATTGCAACCATTTTTCAAAATTTGGTTCTTACATTGTGCTGATCTTTACCGTTTCCCTAAAATATCCCATGTTTTAGCAATGTTTGGATTTTGTGTTTATTTAAGTGGGTGTTACACCTTCAGCTACAACATGAGTCTGACTTATTTTCATATTATTAATTAATTAAACATTATAATTTCATCTTGCCACGGTGGGTGAGTGGTTATCGTGTCGGTCTACCAACCCCAAGCTTTCAGGTTTGCTCCTGGCCATGGTAAGTGATGTTTGAAAGGCGACAAGAATCACGACACGTATGTCATACGTTGTTGGCATGTTAAAGAACCCATTTGAATTCAGTAGGCCGTGTTCATAATGGCAAAATTAATCTCGGGATTTTCCGCCTACACAAAAGTTCCTCCTTTCTCTACTAGAAAGCGCTATAGTGTCAAGGAGCTTAGACTTGCATAGCACTCCAAGGAACAACAAAATTTGACATGCAAGCTGCCCTCTGGGCGCAGATAACAAAGCTTGCACCTGGCATCCGAAACCATACGATATGATTATTATTTCATTTTTATTCTGAGCACAATCAAAAAAGTATATTTATGAACATTTCATAAAAAGTCTAATCTTAGCTACTAACGTTTGAGTGAGATTCATTTTGTAGCTGAAGCTTTAACACCCACTTCAAAAGAATCAAAGGTCTGATAATTCCTATAAAGTTGTAAAATATGAGTGAAACTGTGAAGATAAACACAAAGCAAGAACCAAATTTTGAGAAATGAAGGAAAATTTGAAACGTTCTTCTAATTGCAAGATGTGTGTGCTTCCTTGGAAATGTACAGAATTGTTGCACAAGATCTATGACAGGCACAGTTATAATAATAAAATCATTATTGTTTTGGCTCCTTAAGATGTGTGTGCCCCCTTAAAATATCGTAAAATTTAATCTAGGCAATGTGGCCCTCTGGAAAATTTACTTGTGAAGGCCTGATCTAGGTTAACCCCAAATTTTACCATTTTTAAGAACTAACGTGCATTCTTCATTTTTCCGTTATTGTCAAGTACGATTTACGATTGAAGTGTAGGAACAAATCAAATATCAAGTATCCATGTAAAAAAAGACCTTTATCGACAGATTTTATGAGAAAATGATAACAGTGAGACCTTTAGTCAACCCCAGGGGCTCACGATTACTTGGACGTGGGTTGGCGACCACGGGACCCCAGATGAGTCTGGCATTGCTTCCACTTACTTCTGCCAGTCTCCTCTTTGTCATCTTTCCTGTCGACCTTCCTTGGTCAACTCTTCTTCTGTTCCGACCCTAATGGTATGAATGTATCTGAGGCCTAATGTGTCTTTTACCTTTCCGCCTTAATTGGCCCTTGTCTCTTCTTTCCTGATATCTCAATCTTCGAGGGGTCAGACCTCTTCTTTTCTCTTCTTGATATCTGCTGACTTCTGATCAAGGCCCATGGGGAGGCAGGGTGTCTGTAGCCACACCACTTCTGGTGCACCGTGGATAGTGTTACACTCTCAAGGGCTCACGGTTGGTGACTTCAGGAGTTAGTGACCCTGAGGGAATCTTGAGCTGGGTCCGTGTATTTCCCCTTTTCAACATTGCCTCCGGGGCGGACTCTCTCCTCTTTCCCCTTTCCTATCTACCTTTCTTGGCTCTCCTTCCTTCCAATTCCCTAAATCTTCGAGGGTTGAGGGCATTTCTCTTTCTCCTGTCGTTTATTCACGTTATTCTTCTTTTGTTTTCCATTACTTCTACTCGTGAGTTAGTCCATAGTTAATGTTATAGTTTACATTACATTATCATTTTCACTATCACCCAAACCATTAGGGGCCGCTAACCTAGATGTTAGGCCCCTTAAAACAACAATTATCATCATCATCATCATATAACAATGACAATAATCATTTTTCTTCAATTATCTATTGAGCTAATTTTGAAGAATTTTTATGTCGAGAGGTGTCTCCATGTTGTTATTTGGATGTTGGACTACACAGACGATTTGAAACATTAGATTCAACATTTCCAACATTTTCTAAGTGTTTTTTCTGGAATGTACATCTTCATATTTTTCTTATTATTTCTTAATTTCATTCGCATTTCTCTACATAATTTCATCAAATTTGTAACATATCAGGTTTTAAGAGGTAGGAATCAAACCCATTTCTTCTCACTTCTGTGTCACGAGCTTGAGTGAATCTCGCTCCAGCCCTGAGACCAGAATTACTCGTACATTTATTGTCATTGCCGGTAATCGAACCTCCGTGTTGACAGACAGGAACGAAAGCCACTACAGAGCGAAGTGAATTGTTGTGATGAACAACAAGCTTGTACAGCAGATCTACGTGTCACTTAAACTTAGTTCTTAGACTCGAAGCAATTGAACGTGACTTTCATTTCGGAAATTTTGCTTGCATTAACCAGGAATCAAACTGGTGAAGATGTTTGCCTTCCACCAAGGTAGACCAGGTTCAATACTTAAATAACGTGTGTGGGATTTTCTAAGTGAAAAATCCCTTCCGGTGGTTTGGATTACACGTTAAAATGAGGTCCCGTGGCTAATAATAGTAACATTAATGATGATCGTGTGGCCTCCGGAGAGGCCGAGTGGAGGTCCTTCTAGTCGACGCCCATGGGCGACCTGCGCGTCGTAATGAGGATGAAGTGATGATGAAGACGTAACATACACCCAGTCCCCGGGCCACGGGAATTAACCTCAGGAGATTAAAATCCCTGATGGCTCGGCCGGGATTCGAACCCGGTTCACTTCGGACCAAAGTCTAGCGCTAACCATTTAGCCACGGAGCTGGACATAATAATAATAATAATAATAATAATAATAATAATAATAATAATAATAATAATAATAATACAGAAGAGGGTCCGTGATGAGGAGAAAATTACTAGGAGACATGTAAAATGGCAGAAAATATCTAAGGGAGAAAAGGCGAGGAGATGTGAAGGAGAAACATACGGAGCAGGGCAGTTCTGAGTGTGTAAATATTAACTTGCCTCTCTCTCAAATAGGCTTCGGTGGCGTAGTTGGTAGCATGCTGAGCTCCTATGCCCAAGATCGCGGGCTCAAATCCGGCCGAAGTCGTCGGATTTTTTAAGAGCGTTAAAAATCCCTCAGTATGCCTTCCTTCGGAGGGGAAGAAAGGCCGGCGGTCCCATGTCATAGATTTATGGCATGTTAAAGAACCTTCCACTAATTACACCTGTGTGAAGCTAAATTGTATAGGTTAAGAATGTAAACAACGCTCTTAGGTTCCTACGTTCGTTGCCAAGAGCCGACTGCAGTGGCGTCTGGTAGCTAAATTCTGAACTAGTAGTCGTTGACGGTTGCGTTTGGCGGCAAAAATTGGAACTATTTGAAAAATTCAAAAGTCTGCAGTCCTTACTTGAATTAAAAAAACAGATAACACACACTAACACAGTCATCACAATTAACACCGGTTATCAGGCAGATTCTACACACACCCAATGTACACGGGGCTATATGACCGCGTTGTCGCAGTCCCTAATCTTAGGAACCAACCATCCTTTCTCACATAGCTCAATTTCAATGTTTTGCTGTGTGCAAAATACTCCTTGTGGTACAATTCTTATCAGAAATTGTTATAACTTGTGGGATAGTTGCTAAAGGTGCAGACATGTAAATTTGCTTTAAATGTATGAGTTTTAACATAAATCTTGATAGATTTAAATTATTAATGCTGAGTTTTCAAAAATATTTGCAACGGAAGTTTAAACAATTTTGGAAAGAACTGTCCACATCGAACACCAAACCCCAGAGCAATTATTGTTTCTATACATCTTCACTGCATGAGAAAAAAATCAGCTTGGTCAAACAAAAGCTTAGATGGACGGGACTTTTTTATGGGACCACTTTTGTAATACAAAAATAGTCAATAATTCAAACACTAATGAAGCTACTAAATTATGAATTAGAACAATAGATGGCAGCAACTCCTATGCAAGTGGTTAAAATTTGGTAATTTTACAATGAAAACTGTGAATGTTGAAAAATTCAGTCATACCTCCCTTTAACCATGGTGAAAGACAAGTAGTTTTCATGCATCATAGATCATACAGCTCTCAATAGGTATCCTTAATATCGAACTATTGGAAATATATTTCACATCTTTTGCATTAACCAGGAATCGAATTGGTAAAGATGCTAGCCTTACACTCTTTACAAACTGTGCGGGTAGTGAGCCCACCTCTCACTCGCAGGCCGAGGGTTTAGAAACTGACGTGACAGCTGGAAAGCAGTTCACTCAGCCTCGTGAGGACAATTGTGCAGGTGTCTGATCAGAGAAGCAGCACCTCAGTCAGGAAAGCCAAGATTAATGATTGAGAGTACCTGTCTCGCTGCGCATGCATGCGCCACCCCACAATCTGTAGACTAAATGGCAGAGTGTGGTTGCTTGGTAAGCCAAGGCCCTTAATAGGTTGTAGGGCCACGGGGTTTTAAATCTTTGCAATTTAATATACTAAACCCTTTGGAAAATAGCATGTAGACAAGATTCAAAATTTCGGGGTCGTAATGGATTCTTGTGAATGTGATTTAGAGGTTTTGCTATCAACATAACTTCCAGGGTTCACAAGGTTAACTTATTATTATTACAAAGCCAAGAAAAACAACAGGATCTACTAACAAATGAAATTTATTAACTGAATCAAACATAAAAAAAAGAAAACTATAACCACCCTTTTATTGTTCACTCGCGTGAACAGATCTGATACTGACCAGCCTGACGTACCATGACGACACGGTATGCCAGCTGCCAACAAGCATTGTGACTGCAATGTCACTTAAATCAAAGTAACAAAAGAAAACGGATCACAAGATCCAAATATAACAAACAAATAAAATAGTACAAAAATTTAATATTTATGAGCGACACGGGTTTTAAGACTAGTTCAAGTAATGAGCATTTTGACGGGCGCTCGTTTCCGACCAAAACAGTTGGTTCGGGAACGGACTCCGTACTGCGAAGGACGAATTACGGAAATGTGGGAACAACAATTACATATTTATACACACTACTGACATGCTCTAACCTTAGATTACCACAACCAAATACACGTGTGTATTATTTAAAATAAGGGCTGCGGAATTACCGTCTTATACCTTAAACACTAGGATAGCATAACATGACATGAACAAGTTTGGCCGGTTGCCAAATTATATTTATATGAATACAATGGCCTTGAAAATAAGAGCCAACAACAACAAAATACAACTTTTAATTTTCACGCCGGAAAGTTTGGCGTTTTAAAACAATGAACAAATAAGTCGTAGTAATGATAAAAGAAACTTGGATCGACAACATGGCAACTTCCCAAATTAAACCAAATAAAATAACCTTAACTCATTAGGCTTTAAAGCAAACATAACGTGTCATAACGAGCTGGAGACAACCGGGCCTGTTATCGCATCACCGAGAGAGTGGCTGATTTCTTCCCCCAAGTAGTAATTAGTGCCATGCTAAATATAGATTCTGGCCCATAGCCAGCGTATAGCACCTTTGCTAATCGCCACCTGTTAAACGCGTACAAATAAATAACACATTATCTCAAAACATCCTCTCAGGGATTTTTAAGAATACATTCCCAGGTCAAACTTATCCCCACGGATAACTAGTTTGCCGGAATGATATCGTAGTCATGGACAGGCTTTACCTCTCCTCATCATCATCACTTACACCCAAAAACACGTGGCACATTTCTCGAAGATCTCGTCGTAGCATTAATCAGCACACCTCTCAGATAATGACATACAACATGTCCAAATGACAATAAAGAATAAATAACAGGATCAGTCCTAGCCCGAGTTATCAAAGCAACAAAATGCAAAAATTCCCCCCCACGTAGTAATTAGTTTAACATATCATTAAATCAGTCCATTTATCATTGTCGTTCCTAGGTTCTCATTCATGGCTACACTTTTTATAGATACGTTAATCGATGCGGCCGTTTCGCTAAAAGAATTACGTATACATAAGGAAAACATTTATATTACAAAATTTACTGTACAACATAATTGTCACGCAATGCCAAAATTTACTACACGCATGTCAGTTAAGAAATCAAACCCTAAAATTTAAATTAAACCACACAAATAAAATCTATACAAAGTTCCACACATCTCTCGCGATTCCCCTCGTCCAAAATCAATAAATCAATTTTTTAATACTCATCACTTAAACTGCTTTCCAGAGGCCTCCCGCCTCGTCAATTCCCATCATTAGGCCGTTAGCCCATAACACTGATGGTAATGGAGGATGAAGCTTGCTGTCTTCTCTCCATGGTTGACATTTTGCTGCTGTTAAAACACAATTAAATCAAAGTTTTTAAACTGTTCTATCTGCGTTCTAAGTATTTTATTTCCTCAGATCGTCCTATGCAGAATCGTCGACTTTCCCTATTCTATGGCTAATTGCCATCTCACAATTTATGAAAATTTCCAACTTCGTTGCCGACACACAACTATAATTTTAAAACCATATCGTCTTAAGGACGTCTTAAAATGACTGTCGAAGAATAATTAGGAGTGCCCCGATTCATCTCAGACATGTGTATATATACAGAAAGCCTAAAGTTTCAATGGTGGGAGAAAAACAGCTCCTCAATATTTTAAGTAATGGGCCTATAATTATGTGTGACCTCTCAAAATTCTTGTATTTTCTCACAGGTCGCGAATCTGCCGTCGAACATGCAAACCGATCGCTAGATCTTTTTATATCCGATTGCCGCGCAAAACACACTGACGCTATGTTCTGGCGTCATGTTTTCTTATTGGTCAGATAAGTTGGCGTTGGAGCTCTGACCTTACAAATCCCGCCCTTATTTTGACGTCACGACTATTCTCCTCTCTCTCACTCCTTGCCTTGTACGCAGCATTTTGCCCTTCGATGGTCACGTACGCCACAGCGTCATATCTGATTTTCTCAGAAATCCAAGAATAACATTGGTTGTGAAACTATTGGTCATTTCCAGCCAGCACGTAGCATGTCTTACCAAGTCCAGATTTCTAGCTACATCAATATTACTCAAATATCCAGCATATCATGTATTTAGTATTTCCATCGTTTTTATTAATATGAAACATTATTATTGGACACAATGATAAGGGTTCATCCGACCCCTAGTTGATGAAATTCGAACTCAAATGAAGTCGAATTTCACATCCCCTACTTTTCTGGCTCAAATTTGAAGTTGCTGGTCACCCTCAAATATAATGACTGTCCGCCTCTGTCTGTTTCAGTAGCCGTCTCGTTCCAAACTCATTAGGAAATTCCTGTATACTTATGCCCTCCGGCCTCTTTCCTTGCTACTCGTCTCCCCTCTCACTCTTTCAAAACATCAACATATTCATTAATGACTTCCGCCTGAACTTGTAAACACGTCAGAGCTGTCTTTTGAGCGCTTTAACCACTAGTGTACCCCCGTATCTTTTGTTGTATGTTATCACGCGAATGTTTAATTTGCTGCAGTAACATTATTTCTCGGTTCGTATGGCTCTCTCTGATGATACAATTTTAAATTAGAGATATTATATACTGCCATGTTTCCTGTGCTCACCTCTCGGACTCTGTAGGCGTTGTTACCTAAGTTCGTAACCCCTAGTTGAACTTCCTTAAGCCGCTCCTGTCTCTTCTCCATTTTACCGTGATGTCATCTCCTTCTTCTCCCCCGCGTTGCCATCTTCTTCCTTCTCCCTTCTTCTTCTCCTATTCCCGTACAATAACTTTTTTTTTTACCATATTTCGAGACCCTTGCCTGACACGGCCTGCGAATCTCTCCTGCTATTCTTCTGTTTCCTATTGTCGGCTGCTCTATTTTCTTCTTCTCCATGCAGCTCCTCCAAATATCTCTGGGTTTCTACATGCATGGCCTCCAACATTTGATGTGTTCCGTTTTCCTCCTCGTGGTTGTCGGGATTTTTCCGCCGATCTATCGCTCTTTCCCATTTATCATTATTTCCTTCCATGTTACGTGGCTCCTCCAGGTACTGTTGCGGGTCAGCGTGTCTCTCGTTCCAATTTCTCTGATCATCCCTTGGATCCGATTGCTCGTTAAACCGCTGGTTATTTTGTGCGTTATATTGTTGATTGTAACGCCTATTGTCCCTGGGCCTATATTGTTGATTATAGTGTCCTCCACGCCATCCCCGATTATAAGGTGCGTTATTATTATTATTCCTATTGTATGACGTTTGGTATCTCCTATTATCTCGCCACTGCTGATTGTTTGTGTTCCGGTAGCGGTTAGTTTCTTCCTGATTGTTATGGTTTCTGTCCCTATTTTCGTATCTCGGTTGAGATCTCGGCTCATATTCTTCGGTGCTCTGCCGTCTTTGGTTATCCCCAGTGTTTGTAGCTTGCGACCTCGTGTTTTTGTTCGGTGTCTTGACTACTTCGACTGCATTAACTAACTCTATCTGTCTCTTCTCTCTCGGGTTGATGTAATTAGTGGTTTCATCTATCTTCCTTAATACCTCTTCTGCCTGGACCACGGTCGTAATATTTGCCGCCACCAAGAATTGCTGAACGCTAATAGGCATCTGCTTTCCTATAGTAGTTATTAGCTCCATTTCGCTGGGGGGATTATCAAGATCTTGCAATTTGACAAGTTGCATGGCGAAAAAATCTGCATATTTCGTCTGATGCGTGGAATGGTATTTACGCGAGTATAAGTCCATTCGCAAGCTTTGTTGATACGACCCACTCCAGTATTTGCTTAGGAAGGCCTTGTGGAAACCTTCCATTGATTTAAATGTGTTCTTAAATCCAAGATACCAGGTAAGTGCTGAGCCCGCCAAAAATTTTTCAACCATTCTTAATTGTCGCGTTGAGCTAACATTTTGGTCCGAAAAATATTCTGTCAGTTCCCTTAAGAAAGCTTTAGGTGTCCCTCCGCTCTCTGGTAAAAACTTATTCGGTTTAAATTCGTTTCCACGGATGACTTGTATAACTTGCGTGGGAAGTTGTGTGTTTTGAGGTGTCGAGCTACGACCCTCATAATTCTGGAATGCTTGCGTGTCTACCGTTCTTGGACTTTGCCCAAGCTCGTGGCTGTCTATTGTGTGCTCTCTTTCCGCATTCTCCCCTTTCCCCTTTTCCATTAGTGTCGCAAACATCGTATTATGTCCAAGTGACTGCAACTCCGATTTTATCATGCGGTCCTCTTGAATTTGAAACCTTAACTTCATATTTTCTTCTAACGCCTGTATTTTCGCGTTATTTTCCCCTAGCTTCTTGCTTACTGCGAGCCGTTCATCTTTCGAATCAGCGCTCATCTTGGTCCAATCTTTCCTAATAGTATCCTTCAATTTAACAAAGCGTTTTTCGACATCCTGTTGATTAGCCTCCTGATTATCTTCAAGTTTATCTATCCTTTCTCCCAGAGAAATGTTGTTCTGTTCTAATGTTTGTTTAATTTCTTCCTGGTCAATTTCTAACTTTTTCCATTTCTTAATTGATTGTATTTCTAATTTGTTGAGTTCCGTCACTAAGCCCGTGATATTGTTATCTACTGTAATTATCTGATCTTGCATACCCTGTGTCCCTCGTTCGATATTCTCAAACCTTTTTTCTAAGTTTGTGTGTGCTTCTTTGATTTCAGATGAGCTGGTCAAACACGCTTGCTCGATTTGTGCTAGTTTTGCCATAACAGTCTCATCCATTCCTTTTATTTCCTTTTTAAACGAATCTTCGATACCTTTTATTATTCCTAATTGTTTGGTATTGTTAGTGCTAACGTCCTTTGCTAATTGGATTAGCTGTTCTTTTGTGTGCTCTTTGATTTCTACCGTTAGCGCAGCTAGATTTTGAGTGTTCCTTTCGTCTTGTGCGTTTAACATTTCATTGTTTTTCTCAGACTGCCTATGTAATTGTTCACTAACCAGAATGTTTTGTGTAGCGATTTTCTGATTTATATTCTCGTTAACTTCGGATAGTTTTGTGTTTAACTGTGTCTGTATTTCTTCCGATTGTTTATTTATAGCAGCTAACTGTGTCTGCGTTTCTTCACTATTTGCCGCTAACTGAGTCTGCATTTCTACCGATTGTTTATTTATAGCCGTTAACTGTGTCTGCGTTTCTACACTATTTGCCGCTAACTGTGTCTGCGTTTCTACATTATTTGCCGCCAACTGTGTTTGCGTTTCTTCACTATTCGCCGCTAACTGTGTCTGTATTTCATTGGTTATGTCCTTTCTCATCTCACTAAGTTGTTCTCGCGTACGAGCGGATGCTAGTTCAATCACTTCGCGAATTTCTCCCAGAGTTGCCATCACAACAATAATATATTTGAGACATAGGGAAATGACATAAGGGCGGAGCCCTGGATACGCGCGCTCACATATATTAAATATACACACATTAACCCTTTACATACTCAGTTCATTTACTTTAAATTACTCCCACAAACTATAGCATCACTGAGTATAATTTACTTATTATTCCATTTAATTTTAACCCTTTGATTCAGTTATAATCATCCTGACCTTACTTTACTTACAAATTTTAACCAATTAATAGAGTATTAATTAGTTTTTAAGGTCTAACCTTCCTGTCAAATAATTCTTTGAGTTTGGCTTTTCTACACAAAGCTAATTTAATTTTATTGGGCGCCTGGAACAGTTTGTTCTAATTTTAATCAAAGTTCAAACACTTAACTTGTTCCACATTTACTTTATTGCAAACTCCATGACTTTATATTTTTAAACATTTGGCGGTACTATCTTCGCCTAACTTACGTTAATAAACTTATCACATGCCGGTGATCTATTTTTTTACTCTAAAACACAAATGCCACACGTTCGGAAGCCAAAGTAACTCTTATAAACCCTTTGGAAAATAGCATGTAGACAAGATTCAAAATTTCGGGGTCGTAATGGATTCTTGTGAATGTGATTTAGAGGTTTTGCTATCAACATAACTTCCAGGGTTCACAAGGTTAACTTATTATTATTACAAAGCCAAGAAAAACAACAGGATCTACTAACAAATGAAATTTATTAACTGAATCAAACATAAAAAAAAGAAAACTATAACCACCCTTTTATTGTTCACTCGCGTGAACAGATCTGATACTGACCAGCCTGACGTACCATGACGACACGGTATGCCAGCTGCCAACAAGCATTGTGACTGCAATGTCACTTAAATCAAAGTAACAAAAGAAAACGGATCACAAGATCCAAATATAACAAACAAATAAAATAGTACAAAAATTTAATATTTATGAGCGACACGGGTTTTAAGACTAGTTCAAGTAATGAGCATTTTGACGGGCGCTCGTTTCCGACCAAAACAGTTGGTTCGGGAACGGACTCCGTACTGCGAAGGACGAATTACGGAAATGTGGGAACAACAATTACATATTTATACACACTACTGACATGCTCTAACCTTAGATTACCACAACCAAATACACGTGTGTATTATTTAAAATAAGGGCTGCGGAATTACCGTCTTATACCTTAAACACTAGGATAGCATAACATGACATGAACAAGTTTGGCCGGTTGCCAAATTATATTTATATGAATACAATGGCCTTGAAAATAAGAGCCAACAACAACAAAATACAACTTTTAATTTTCACGCCGGAAAGTTTGGCGTTTTAAAACAATGAACAAATAAGTCGTAGTAATGATAAAAGAAACTTGGATCGACAACATGGCAACTTCCCAAATTAAACCAAATAAAATAACCTTAACTCATTAGGCTTTAAAGCAAACATAACCTGTCATAACGAGCTGGAGACAACCGGGCCTGTTATCGCATCACCGAGAGAGTGGCTGATTTCTTCCCCCAAGTAGTAATTAGTGCCATGCTAAATATAGATTCTGGCCCATAGCCAGCGTATAGCACCTTTGCTAATCGCCACCTGTTAAACGCGTACAAATAAATAACACATTATCTCAAAACATCCTCTCAGGGATTTTTAAGAATACATTCCCAGGTCAAACTTATCCCCACGGATAACTAGTTTGCCGGAATGATATCGTAGTCATGGACAGGCTTTACCTCTCCTCATCATCATCACTTACACCCAAAAACACGTGGCACATTTCTCGAAGATCTCGTCGTAGCATTAATCAGCACACCTCTCAGATAATGACATACAACATGTCCAAATGACAATAAAGAATAAATAACAGGATCAGTCCTAGCCCGAGTTATCAAAGCAACAAAATGCAAAAATTCCCCCCCACGTAGTAATTAGTTTAACATATCATTAAATCAGTCCATTTATCATTGTCGTTCCTAGGTTCTCATTCATGGCTACACTTTTTATAGATACGTTAATCGATGCGGCCGTTTCGCTAAAAGAATTACGTATACATAAGGAAAACATTTATATTACAAAATTTACTGTACAACATAATTGTCACGCAATGCCAAAATTTACTACACGCATGTCAGTTAAGAAATCAAACCCTAAAATTTAAATTAAACCACACAAATAAAATCTATACAAAGTTCCACACATCTCTCGCGATTCCCCTCGTCCAAAATCAATAAATCAATTTTTTAATACTCATCACTTAAACTGCTTTCCAGAGGCCTCCCGCCTCGTCAATTCCCATCATTAGGCCGTTAGCCCATAACACTGATGGTAATGGAGGATGAAGCTTGCTGTCTTCTCTCCATGGTTGACATTTTGCTGCTGTTAAAACACAATTAAATCAAAGTTTTTAAACTGTTCTATCTGCGTTCTAAGTATTTTATTTCCTCAGATCGTCCTATGCAGAATCGTCGACTTTCCCTATTCTATGGCTAATTGCCATCTCACAATTTATGAAAATTTCCAACTTCGTTGCCGACACACAACTATAATTTTAAAACCATATCGTCTTAAGGACGTCTTAAAATGACTGTCGAAGAATAATTAGGAGTGCCCCGATTCATCTCAGACATGTGTATATATACAGAAAGCCTAAAGTTTCAATGGTGGGAGAAAAACAGCTCCTCAATATTTTAAGTAATGGGCCTATAATTATGTGTGACCTCTCAAAATTCTTGTATTTTCTCACAGGTCGCGAATCTGCCGTCGAACATGCAAACCGATCGCTAGATCTTTTTATATCCGATTGCCGCGCAAAACACACTGACGCTATGTTCTGGCGTCATGTTTTCTTATTGGTCAGATAAGTTGGCGTTGGAGCTCTGACCTTACAAATCCCGCCCTTATTTTGACGTCACGACTATTCTCCTCTCTCTCACTCCTTGCCTTGTACGCAGCATTTTGCCCTTCGATGGTCACGTACGCCACAGCGTCATATCTGATTTTCTCAGAAATCCAAGAATAACATTGGTTGTGAAACTATTGGTCATTTCCAGCCAGCACGTAGCATGTCTTACCAAGTCCAGATTTCTAGCTACATCAATATTACTCAAATATCCAGCATATCATGTATTTAGTATTTCCATCGTTTTTATTAATATGAAACATTATTATTGGACACAATGATAAGGGTTCAATACATGGTCAGTCACCTCAGCTACTCAACTCAATTGTGTCTTGTGCAGATGTGCTATTTAAGGTTCTACCCTCGATGAATGTTAATAAGTGGCTATATAAAATGACATAGAGAAGGGCAACAACAATTTCTTTTCAAACATAAATTATTGATTTCTACCACAAGTGTAACAGTCTGTCATTAAAGGGATAAATTCAGCTAGTTACTATTTTCAAAATCAGAGAACTCGTTTTGAAGGATAACGGTTTACGTTTCTCTGACAAAAAAAAAAAAAAAACATTTTTATTAATATTTATGTTTTTTCTATTATTATTAAAAGTATTATTAGTCAACATTTGATGTAATTCATAGTAATTCCCCTTTATAGAGGCGTTTTAGCCATGATAACCGTATAGGTCTAGATAACTCGTGCACTTAAAATTACATAGCCTGCATACATTTTCATTTGAGACTGTTTTGACTTTCAGCATCCAGTCTAGATTTCAAACCTCTGTTTGCAAACAAGTCTCCTTCATGATCTCCTTTGTTGTGGCCTCTTCTGTTTCTACACTTCTCGGTTTGAAACAATAAATGAATCTAACAATCGCCTTCTACAGTAGGTCTACCTCAGCTTCTCTCACCCTCGACCGCCAAACTCATTAACCTCGTAGGAATCTCTCCTCCCCCATTCTCTTCACATAATCCCACCATCTGATTGTCGGCTTCAGTGGCGTAGTAGGTAGCATGCTGAGCTTCTATGCCCAAGGTCGCAGGTTCAAACCCGGCCGAAGTCATCGGATTTTTTAAGAGCGTTAAAATCCCTCAGCATGCCTTTCTTCGAAGGGGAGGTAAAGCCAGCGTTCCCATGTCTTAGATTTATGACATTAAAAAGAACCTTCCACTAACTGCAATTGTGTGAAGCCAAAATTTGTAGGTTAGGTTAGATAAATGCTCTTAAGTTCCAACGTTCGTCACCGGGCGCTAGTTGCGATGCCATCTAGTAGTAGCGAAGTTCACAGCTAGGTGTTGTGGAGGGTAGCATTTGGCAGTGAAAGTAGGAACTAGGCTACTTGAAATTATCGTCTGCAGTCCTTGCTTGACACACACTAATACAGTCTTCACAATATTAACACCGGTTATCAGATAGATTCTACACACACCCAAAGTACACGGTACTACATGGCCGCGTTGTCACAGCTCCTGAACTAAGGAACCAACTAACCAACCACCATCTGATTCGGCTCTTACGAACAGTTTCATCCAGCGTATTTCTAACTTAGCCTTTATCTCTTCATTGCGAGCACCCTCCTACCATTGCTCCCATCTATTTGTCACAGCAATCATTGGTGCTACCCTCATATCAGTTACCTCTAGCTTATGTGTCAGATATCCTGATTCTGCCCAGCCCTCGAAGAAATTTGCATTTATTAACATTAAATGAATTTTCTGTTGACACTAATTCTTGTTGTTGTTAGCACTGATTTTATACGTTTAAAACGACACTTAAAAACCCTATAAGAAGGGAAATCGAAATATTGAACGACTTCTAGTAAATTCCAAGTCGTTTAGTTCAACACAACGAGTTCGTACGATCTCGCGACAGATACACTTTCAATAATAGTAAGTACCTTCACATTACATGCAAAGGAGAGGTTATCGGCAGCAATTCTGGCAATTAATGATATTCAACACCTGCAAAAATTATCCTTGAGAAATGCACTTGAGCTATTCCAGATAAAAGTACAACCTACGGCCTTCATCTAATTTGGGCACATCTTATAAACTAAAAATTTGAAAGTCATCGAAAAGCTTAAGGCTACGTTTCTGAAAAGGGTGATATGCTTTTATAAATGGACTCCGTCTCGTCTGGTATATGAATTATGCAGAGAACCCATGTTCTTGGAAGACGTACGCATATGCTTGTCACTGCCATGTACGCCGTCATATCAGGAACTACTGCGAGAGCATCATCGGAAGAAAGCAGAGATTTTGAGCGATTTTTACTCTACTGACGCTATGATAGACAGAGAATGGTCAGTTGCCAACTACGAATTGCGTCATCTTGTTACCTAACATAAACTGTGTTTGTTCTCTCAGCGAGAAAACATGTGAGCGCTATCACCTTGCTACCTGCATGAAGAGGAATAAGACCTTGAAGGAAATTTGTAGCGACTAGTTGTGTAGTTATAGCTCTTATTTTCTTTGCTTTGGCCATTGGCTGTAATAAATATATTATTTTAATAATAGCATGACGAATAGAAGGACCTAGTGTGAGGACTCCGCCATTATAGCATGGTAGTTTGTGGTCCCGCCGCTACAAGCACTGCAAGCGATAATGTCCAACAACGTGTCCTGTTGTTGGGTCGAGCCGGTTCTTAGAAAAGTGTGGGAGTAGTTACTGTGTGAGATATTTGTGTGAATTAAATTGAATTTTCCTTGCTTTCAATTCTTAAATTCAGTTCATTGAGTCTTGTGTACATCAGCGTTTTGTGTTTTGTGAACTTCAAACATATTTCTTATGCGGCTTTGTTAATTTAATAGTTCAACATGCCGTACTATTTAGTGCCTGGCTGTAAGTCAGGGTATGGTAGAGTAGTTGTCGATATACGATTTTTTTCACCACCGAAGGATACAAATCAATTTGAAAAATGGGCCAGAGCTATTCCACGAAAGGATACGGAGTTAACGCGAAGTAGTAGAATTTGTCAAATTCATTTCTCTGATGATTTGATAGTATAATCAGATAATTGTATAGTGAATGGTGAAGAAGTGGAAATCTCTTTTGTGAGGTGGAAGTTACTTCCTGGAGCAGTGCCTCATTTCCCCCCTAATTTACCGAAGTACCTGACATGTGAGAATAAGTCCCGTAAAGCTCCCAACAGGAAAAAGAATCTCGACACCACCAGAAAAAGAAGAAAGAAGATTGAAGATGGGAGTGGAGCAACGAATGAGGCATTAAAAGGTCAGTCTAATGTTGATAAGAATTTGGGTCATTCTAGTGTACTTACTGACGCTGAAAAGACTATAATTTTGCTCAAAAGGCGCCTAAAGAATGCTAACCGTAATTTAATTCGCGTTAGATCCTGCCTCAACTCAGCAAAATCGAGAATTTATTTCCTGGATAAGCAGGTTCGAAATTCACAAGCATTTAATTACAAAGATAACGAACACCTTAGCAAGAAGGAAAAGATGATAATAGACACTATGCTCAAGAAATGCCAGGTAAAATCTCCCAATGGAATGAGGTACAGCAACGAATTCATTTTAATGAGTTTATTGTTGAGAATAAAATCACCGAAAGGATTCCGCCATTGTCGGCGACATAATCTCTTGCCTCTGCCCTCAGAAAGTCACTTGAGAAAACTTTGTAAAGGACATAAATGCCCTTATGGAGTTAATACGCATAGTATAAATGCTATTTCAGACTATTTTAAGGAAGAAAAGAATGATAATTCACGTTACGGTGTTGTAATTTTCGATGAAGTGAAGCTAAGAGAAGAAATCCAGTTTAATAGTTTTTCTCATCAAGTAGATGGATTAGTAGATTTAGGTGAACACACACCTGACCTCCAGAAGAACGTACTAGCAAATCACGCTCTAGTGTTCATGTTCGTACCATTCGTGCATAGGCTAATTGGGTGCAGCCAGTTGCTGTTTATGCAAGCAGAAATGCTACTCCAGGGGACATTCTCGCAAAAATTCTAATACAGGTGATTTTGCAGTTAGAAGAGGCTGGGGAGAGGGTGGTTGGGTTTACTTGTGATGGTAGTCAATCAAATAAAAAGGCCTTGAATTCGTTAGGAGTAGGTGGCAAGACAACCTCTCTACAACCTCACATCCTTAATCCTGCAGATGTTACGAGAAAGATCTGGGCTTTCTCCGACTTCGTTCATGTATTGAAATGCTTAAGAAACCACTTTCATGATAAAGTACAACTTCACTATAATGAAAAAATTATTGATTTCAATTTTTATAGGGAACTGTTCAAATAAGATCTCTCAGGGTATGCTGGGCTTAGAGCCTGCCCTAAACTGACAGTTGCTCATTTAGACCCATAATCTTTCCAGAGAATGAATGCTAGGTTTGCATTCCAACTTTTCAGTGACAGTGTTGCCAAAGGTATTACATTTTATCGAGAAATGGGACTGGCGGGATTTCAAGGTAGTGAGGACACTTAGACATTTACCAGTAATATATAAATGTTGTTGCTGATGCACTAAATGCATTCATTCCGTCTCAGGCTCTTCGTAAAGGTTCACCTTCTCATACAGCTGTTGTTAGTTTTCTTCAGACCGTGAGATCTACCAATAACAACTTTGCCTCCAACAGAACCTTGGAATCACTAGTAGTAGCCCTACAGAGTACTTTGGAGATGTGTGAATGGCTTTGGGAGAAAGGTTATAAGTATGTGTTGACAGGAAAGCTCACCCAGGATCCCTAGGAACGGCACTTCGGAATTATGCGATCTTTCAGTTCAGATGATCATCCATCAACAATAGATTTCCTTCATTTCAATGTATATACGTCCCTATAAAACAGGCTTTAAATGTTGGTGGAAATAGTGAACCTAAACGGGAGCAGATCTTGACCTCGTATGTTAATCAGATGCGTATATTAGCCCGGAATATGGAGGTGCATAACAAGACAGTGAAGGAATCAGTGGAAACTTCCATTAAGAAACAAGTAGTTCCGTGAAGAACTATACAGCCTATTTTCATATATCCTGCTCATGTTAATTGCCTCTATCAACATACAAAATTTCAGTTTAATTGCTGTAACAGATTCGTAGATATTGAGCCGTCTAAATATTTCAGATGGTCTTCAGGTTGGATTTTTATTCTTGTACTATTACATTAAGATTATTGTGTACGTGTGGTATTCAAACTGCAATCGCATGATTAGAACACAAGAAGTAAAAACGAGATTTTAAAATTACGCACAGCAGCCATCTTGTGATTATGCAAACGATTGAAATAAATTAGATGCCAGTGGATCAACATTTGTATAAGCATTTAACGTGCAACGTTTCATGGCACTCGGATAGTTAATTCGCGAGAAACGTCCATTTAAATATTTATAATTCGCGTCACCGCCATGTTGGATTTGTGCTCACCAGGTTACTGAAAGTCCTATAGGTGAACATATGTTCATAGTCTCTATGAACATAAAAAATTCAGTTTGGTTGCTGTAAAACATTCATAGATATTGAGAACCGTCTAAATATTTCGGAATCTCGCCATTTAGGATTGTTATATGTATATACCATAGAGTTATGTACCATTCAAGGACAATTATTGCCTAGGTTCATTATTCAAACTTTCACTTCGATCGCATGATTACGACACAAGAAATAAAAACTTAATTTTAAAATTTTGCACAGCCGCCATCTTGAGGTTATGTAAACAATTGTATTAAATTAGATGGCAGTGCATTACAAACTGCAAAATCATTTACTGTACCACATTTCACTGCGCTCAGAGAGTTAAATCACGAGAAAAGTCTATAAAGTATTTCAAATTCGCTTGGTCGCCATGTTCGTGTTGTATTCTACAGAATTTTGGAATATACATTGGTAAACTTGTATCAGCACCCTTTATCAACGTACAAAATTGCAGGGTGATATCTGTAATAGTTTCGGAGATATAGAATGTCAGTGAAATATTTCGCACAGCCGCCATTTTGAGGTTATGTAAACAATTGTATAAAATTAGATGGCAGTGCATTACAATCTGCAAAATCATTTACTGTACCACATTTCACTGCGCTCAGAGAGTTAAATCACGAGAAAAGTCTATTAAAGTATTTCAAATTCGCTTGGTCGCCATGTTCGTTTTTTATTCTACAGAATTTTGGAATATACATAGGTAAACTTGTATCAGCACCCTTTATCAGCGTACAAAATTGCAGGGTGATACCTGTAATAGTTTCGGAGATATAGAATGTCAGTGAAATATTTCGCACAGCCGCCATTTGGGGTTATGTAAACAATTGAACTAAATTAGACTTCATTGCATTACAATGTGTATAAACATTTGCTGTACCAAGTTTCATTACGTTTGGATAGTTAAATCGCGAGAAAAGTCAATTTAAAAGTCTCAACTTCGCTTGGCCACCATGTTAGTATTGTAGTCACCAGGTTTTTGAAAGTCTCATAGGTGAACTTCTAATAGTGCCCTTTATCACCGTACACAATTTCAGGGTGATATCGGTAATAGTTTCGGAGATATTGAATGCTAGTGAAATATTTCGCACAGCCGCCATGTTGGATTGGTGAGACGTAACAAAATTTGAAGGGCACGGTCGAGGTCGCCGGGAATAGTGCTATGAACTTACCGAGTTTCATTGAAATCGCTCCAGCCGTTTAGATTTTATTAGGGGGGACACACACACACACCTCACACACACACACACGCACACACACGGACAAAAGGTGATCTCATAAGCCTATTTTTTCAAAATTGAAAATAGGCTAAAAATATGTGGTTCAAGATGCAGTAAATATCGAAGACTGGGGAAGCTCGGTACCTGAATTTGACAGCGCAGTTCGAAACTCTTCGATTGATAAGGATCTTGTGTACTATTTGGCTGGCTATGTTGTTAAGCACTCTTCTAAATTTATTATGTGTTCGCCCGGTGCTCATTCTCTACGTGAGAATAATCTAAGTAAATGTTCAGTTCTTGCCGAAATAAAGGACTACGGTTCAATGAACAATGAAGTGTTTCTAACACGTCCTTCGAGAAGTGTATGTGACATTCTTTTCCAGGCCGAGAAAGTAATTACCGGAAAATTAACCTCAAAATCGATGTGGAGCGAAATATTTTTTGATTGTATCGATTCCACAGAAACAATTTCAATTGATCCTTCAGGAGCCAGCTGCTGTCTTCAGCATGTCATGGATATTATCCCCAGACTTGTTTATAATTATATGAAGTGCCGATTTTTCTTCAGAACGAAGGAAATCCGCCAAGATTTGCAATATAACAAAGGAGATTTGCAATCTCGAACATCCGCCAAGTCTTCACGCAAGCTTTCGAAAGTCCAGTAGCCAACAAAATGAATTGGTAAGTAGAGTGTTACTTTAAATAGTTTATATGTGCTTGTTTAATATGCTGGGTATTATGTTGTTTTTTTTATATCTGTGTCTGTATACTCCAGGAATCGGAGCGATCCGTAACATGTAATGAAGACCGTAGTTATTATTTCCGTGAATTATATTTTCCATTGTGCCCTGCCATGCTATTTTAATTGTAACCGCTAATTGCTTTTTAAAAGAGTATTACTCGTAGTTACAAAGTAATTCGTTTCCCTTAGCACCATCCCTAAGACCAGCTGACCCCGGCAGTGTGGAACTTGCCCACTCTAGCGCTGCCTGGCGGGGCGCGCTTGAACTTCAGGAGTCTCCTCACTTTCTCCTTCTATTCGTCATGATAATAGTAACTAACACGGTGAGCCTCCGTGGCATAGGCGGCAGCACGCCGGCCTCTCACAGCTGGGTCCGTGGTTCAAATCCCGGTCACTACATGAGAGATCTGTGCTGGTCAAAACGGAGGCAGACAGGTTTTTCTCCGGGTACTCCGGTTTTCCCTGTCAAAATTTCATTCCAGCAACACTCTCCAATATCATTTCATTTCATCTGTCATTCATTTAATCATTGCCCCAGAGGAGTGCGTCAGGCCTCGGCAGCCGGCAGAGTTCATATCCTCGCCGCTAGATGGGGGCTTCATTCATTCCATTCCTGACCCGGTCGGGGACTGGAAGCAGGCTGTGGATTTTCATTTTATCAACTAACACGTTCTCGTAGCAATAACTTACAAATTCCAACCTTTGCTTCACTCCACATCCTATTGACCATCACAGGATTTATTTTAATGAAACCATTTTTAGTTTGTTTTAAAGTAATTTACAATCACCAATTGTTTAGATAATATGTCATTTACACTAAATTATTTTATTTTATCATAATTTTAAGGGCCATAATTGTTTCAGATCTGATTTTCTAACTATTTTGATATATATATATTTTTTTAATTAATTTTTCAAATTAGTAATAATTGAGGCAAAACTGTGTTTAGGTTTCGAATTTCAACTATTTCTTTCATTCATTCCTTCTTTCTTTCTTTCTTTCTTTCTTTCCTTCCTTCTTTCTTTCTTTCTTTCTTTCTTTCTTTCTTTCTTTCTTTCTTTCTTTCTTTGTATTCATTCACTTATTAATTTATTGTATCTTTAGGGTAAACATCTTCCATCTTTCCATATGGTGCCCCCGGTTTATTGATAATAATGTATTTTACTTTTCAACCACCTGTTTTCTTTGATATATTTGATCTATATCGGCTGATGAAGGGGCCAAAATAATTAGGCTTCGAAACATGTCCCCAATGACCACAAAGTGTTCATTTATTAAAATAAAAGGAATTGATTAGGCGGAACTTTTACCACAATTATTACTAATTAGTTCATCAATACGGAACCAGCATGAACCTTTCAAATACTAAAATTAATTTTGCAAAGGTAAAAGTCAAAGTATAATAATCAGTTTTGCTCGCAATTATAATGGTTTCTTTAAAAAAAGCAATTACTGAGGATGGCCATACTGTGGCTAAAACTAGTAGAATTAATTCATGTTATTAATTCAATTCTATTGACATAAGCTGGAATAAAATTAATACATACTCTTTGGTATTTTCAGTCAAAGTCTTGATGAAAAACACTTGTCGCCATGGTACCCACTGGATATCCTTGTCGGTTTCTTTGTCCACACAATTCACAGAAAGACCCCCAGCTATTAAACGAATGTTTACGAGGGCACAAATTCCCAAAATTTTAGTTTGTATTACGTTCCTTATGACTTCATGAACTTACTATACTAGTGGTGCGCCATTCAGTCAAATTGACACACCTAATGTTCCTTTTCTCCCACGGACACTGTTGTTGTTGGTTACGACATCAAAGTCATTTAGCCTCGTGTACTTTGGTGTGTGTAGGATTTCTCTGATTTTCTGTGTTATTGGGATGCCTGTAGAAGTGAGTGTATTTATAACTGAGACTAGGATAGGAAATTAGAGGCACTTGATCTAGCATTTCCACCCTAGCTAACTAAATAGGATAGAAAAGGGGCGGTTGAGGCTTTACTTTAGGAACTATCCAAGCATTTGCTTGGAGTAAAAGTAGTATAATGTACGATAAACCAATAAATAAATGGCAGAGAAGGGATGCGAACCCACTTCAACTCAATCTGTCCTCAGATGAAAATGAAAATCCACAGCCTGCTACCAGTCAACCGACCGCGCCAGGGAATGGAATTCATGAAGCCCCCATCTAGCGGCGAGGATATGAACTGTGCTGGCTACCGAAGCCTGTCGCACTCCTCAGGGCAACAATTGAATGAATGACAGATGAAATGAAATGAGAGTGGAGAGTGTTGCTGGAATGAACGTTGTAACAGGGAAAACCGGAGTAGGTACCCGGAGAAAAAACTTGTCTGCCCCCCGCTTTGTCCAGTACAAATCTCACATGGAGTGTCCGGGATTTGAACCACGGACCCAGCGGGGAGAGGCTGGCGTGTTGCCGTCTAAGCCACGGAAGCTTTCTGTCCACCGATGAGAACTAAAATTCTTTGTTGATATGAGAATCGAAATCAAACCTCAGAGCTGACATCCAAGAATGCTATCCACTACACCACAGAAGGGGGTTAGCCAAACTTAGAGATGATTCCTTAATCAAGGTCATAACCTCCACCTTCCCAACTAGTATTTTTTAAGTCAATTTTACCCTTCAGGTTGGGTGTTCCCACGGACTCAGCGAGGGGTCTCACCACTACTTCCTTTCCATGCAGTGTCCTAGAGCTGAGAACATTTGGTCAGAATGGATACCACTGGGGAGGTGTGATCTGCTCTTCGCCGAGGCGGCCTCACCTGCAAAGCGAACGGGGACCTCATGAGGGATGGAAGGGAAGGGAAGATTGGGATGGATAGGCAAGGAAGATGGAAGGAGGTGGCCGTGGCCTTACAGTAGGTACCATCCCGGCATTTGCCCGATGACGAAGTGGGGAAACCACAGAAAACCACTTCGAGGATGGCTGAGGTGGGAATTGAACCCCCTCTACTCATTTGGGCCACCCGAGGCTGATTATTCTCTGTTCCAGTCCTCACACCACTTTTCAAATTTCGTGGCTGAGCCGGGAATCGAACCCAGGACCTCCGGGGCGGCAGATAACCATGCTGACCGCTACGCTACGGAGGTGACCCCAACTAGCTCCTATTTCAATTACATACACATGTAAAATACTCACTGCACAATAGCACAGATTATATTATCAGACATATTCACAAACACATCTAGGAATATGGGCCTGATGACCAAGATGTAATAAGTCTGTATAAATCATCGGACTATCTTCAACAGAAACTATTTATTTATTTATTTATTTATTTATTTATTTATTTATTTATTTATTTATTTACAAAACAATAGTTTGATGCTTTTCAGTCGGTCAACACGATTTTACCCAAATTAGATGGGTTATTGCCTAATCCTGAAAAAAACAAGTAGTTCCGTGAAGAACTATACAGCCTATTTTCATATATCCTGCCCAGGTTAATTGCCTCTATCAACATACACAATTTCAGTTAAATTGCTGTAACAGATTCGTAGATATTGAGAACCGTCTAAATATTTCAGATGGTCGCCAGGTTGGATTTTTATGTTTGTACTATTATATTAAGATTATTGTGTACGTGTGGTATTCAAACTGCAATCGCATGATTAGAACACAAGAAGTAAAAACGAGATTTTAAAATTACGCACAGCAGCCATCTTGTAATTATGCAAACAATTGAAATAAATTAGATGCCAGTGGATCAACATTTGTGTAAGCATTTAACGTGCAACGTTTCACGGCACTCGGATAGTTAATTCGCGAGAAACGTCCATTTAAATAATTATACTTCGCGTCGCCGCCATGTTGGATTCGTGCACACCAGATTACTGAAAGTCCTATAGGTGAACATATGTTCATAGTCTCTATGATCATAAAAATTTCAGTTTGGTTGCTGTAAAAGATTCATAGATTTTGAGAACCGTCTTAATATTTCGGAAGCTCGCCATTTAGGATTGTTATATGTATAGGCCATATAGTTATGTACCATTCAAGGACAATTATTGCCTAGGTTCATTATTCAAACTTTCACTTCGATCGCATGATTACGACACAAGGAATAAAAACTTAATTTTAAAATTTCGCACAGCTGCCATCTTGAGGTTATGTAAACAATTGAATTAAATTAGATGGCAGTACATTACAATCCGCAAAATCATTTACTGTACCACATTTCACTGCGCTCAGAGAGTTAACTCACGAGAAAAGTCTATTAAAATATTTCAAATTCGCTTGGTCGCCATGTTCGTTTTGTACTTTACAGGTTTATGAATTATACATCGGTAAATTTGTATCAGTACCCTTTATCACCGTGCAAAATTTCAGGGTGATATCTGTAATAGTTTTGGAGATATAGAATGTCAGTGAAATATTTCGCACAGCCGCCATTTTGAGGTTATGTAAACAATTGAACTAAATTAGACTCCAGTGCATTAAAATGTGTATAGACATTTGCTGTACCAAGTTTCATTAAGTTTGGATAGTTAAATCGCGAGAAAAGTCTATTTGAAAGTCTCAACTTCGCTTGACCGCCATGTTGGTTTTGTAGTCACCAGGTTTTTGAAAGTCTCATAGGTGAACTTCTAGTAGTGCCCTTTATCACCGTACACAATTTCAGGGCGATATCGGTAATAGTTTCGGAGATATTGAATGCTGGTGAAATATTTCGCACAGCCGCCATGTTGGATTGGTGAGACGGAACAAAATTTGAAGGGCACGGTCGAGGTCGCCGGGAATAGTGCTATGAACTTACTGAGTTTCACTGAAATCGCTCCTGCCGTTTAGATTTTATTAGGGGGACACACACACACACACACACACACACGCACACACACACGGACAAAAGGTGATCTCATAAGCCTATTTTTTCAAAATTGAAAATAGGATAAAAATTACATGAGGTAAATAAATACACTTGGATTTTTTTTTTCAGGATTAGGGAATAACCCTTCTCATTTGGGAACAATCGTTTTGACCGACTGAAAAAGCATCAAACTTTTGTTTACGAAGACAACACCGAAATATGGCTTCAAAAACCATATGCATTTATTTATTTTGTTTATTTATTTGTTTATTTATTTTTATTTATTTATTTATTTATTTATTTATTTATTCTCAGGAACATGATGAGATGACTTGAACCAGCGTGTCCTACTTGGTAAGTACTGACATAAACAAAAATTAAAGCCGGTCAATTTAAAGAGTAGCCTACACAAGAAGACAAAAAGAAAACTAAATTGTCCAGAAATAGCCTACTTTCTTTTAAGGGTATTCAAGAGTGAAATATTGAAATTCAACTAAGACATGCATGTTGTGTAAATTTAGACCACATATTAATGGTAATGTTTACCAAATTAATCAACAGTTGCTTTAATAGTTTGATGTTGTTGAATTAATGCCCTTTAATAATACCACGAGAAAAGAATCCACTAGCTTTGCAAATTTTGTTTTTGTGAAGCTTATAACTCTCAGCTTCAATTTCTTACCATTTTCAGAAAGTAAAACACTCATTAATGGCAAGAGCATTTTTGGGAGTTATCTTTCATGTACCAAAACGTTCTATAAAACTTGAAAAGAATCACTCCTACGATAACCCCTTTGGTTTAGTGTACACACATTAATCTTTGCTTAGAAATGGCAGTATTCTTCCATAATACAAATGTCGATACTCCAGTTGTAATAAAGAAAAGATACTCAGAAACTGAAACTCATTTCACAATGTTTTTGGTACAGTTGAAATGTCGAAGTGACCGAATTAATTTAATATAATATTTGGTAAAATTTGTGGCAAAATTATAGGGCCAGGATGCTCTTGTCGAAAATAAGCTAGTGGACTTAAACTGCGGCTAGGAGGTAGCTGGCTGGATGGCGTCACGCTCACCGGAGCGCGTGGGGAAAGGAAGAAGCTCAAGCAGTACTATGACGTCACACACCTCAGTGCATTCTAGGTACATTTCGTCCCGTCACCGTAACGTAACGCCAGACCAGCGAAGTCGACATAATCATTTAAAATAATAATATACAGTACTAGCATCATCATCAATTTCCTATTTTCAGCTTAAGCCGGGTTGGAGTAAATATGACACCCCTCCACTTTACTCTGTCTGTCCACCATACTTCCTCAACCACTCAACTCCACTCCACTCCAGGTTTCGTTCTCTCATACTGTACTTCACCAAATCCATCCACCGTATTCTCTAGGTCTTCCTCGTCCTCTCTTTCCAGTCATCCGTCTCTCCATCACTTGTTTCGACGTTCTGTCATCATTCATCCTTTTCACATGTTCATACCATCTCACTCTGTTCTGTTCCGCTCCAGCTTATCATTCAGCTTCTGTACTTTCACTTCCTTTCGAATGTCTTCATTTCCTACTCTATCTCTTCTAATCTTCTGTACCTCTCCTCAGGAATTTCATTTCGGATGCCTGCATGTTCTCTCCTCGTCATCGGCCAAGTTTCTGCTCCACACGTCATTATTGGTAAGTAATAGGTCTTGTACATCACTTCTTTAACCTTGGTTGGTTGGTTCCTCAGTTTAGGGGCTGCGACAACGCGGTCATGTAGCCCCGTGTACTTTGGGTGTGTGAAGAACCGGTGTTAATTGTGATGGCTGTATTAGTGTGTGTATCTGTTTTTTTTTTTAATTCAAGTAAGGACTGCAACTTTGAATGTATCAAATAGTTCCTACTTTTGTCACCAAACGCCACCGTCAACGACTACTAGGCCTAGTTTAGAACTTAGCTACTAGACGCCACCGCAGTCCGCTCTTGGCAACGAACGTAGGAACCTAAGAGCGTTGTTTATATTCTTAACCTATACAATTTAGCTTCACACAGATGTAATTAGTGGAAGGTTCTTTAACATGCTATAAATCCTTGGCATGGGACCGCCGGCTTTACTTCCCCTCCGAAGGAAGGCATACTGAGGAATTTTTAACGCTCTTAAAAAATCCGATGGCTTCGGCCGTGTTTGAACCCGCTATGTTGGGCATAGAAGCTCAGCTTGCTACCAACTACGCCACCGAAGCCGCCTTCTTTAACCTTCAGTTGTATGTCCTTATCCCTAATTAAACTGTGAACCCGATGATAGAAAACACTCCCACATTGTATTCTCTTGCTGATCTCCATATCCAATTTTGCACTTTCCATCAATTCACTTCCTAAAATAATATTTTAAGTGCTCTACTACTTCCAGATATACATTTCCAATTTTAACAATCCCTTTTCTTTCTTTCATTGCTCTTGTCATTACCATTGTCTTACTTTTCTTCACACTGGTTTTCATTTCCCAATATTTTCCGTCAGTTCATCCAGCTTCTCATTCTCATTCCCATTTTCTCCCCAAATCAGAACATCATCATCATAAAATTATACAGTAAAATATAAAATTATATTCCCAGTGACATCCAGGGCAATTATAATTATAATAATAAATATTATTTTTATTTGACACCCAAAGGTTAGCTTACATGTCGAATTTCGTTGTTCCTTGAAGCACTATGAAAGTCATGGAGGTTAGATCTCTAAGCTCCTTGAACACTATAGCGCTTTCTAGTAGAGAAATGAGGAACTTTGTGTTGGCGGAAACTCCCGAGATTAATTTTACATTTATGAACACGGCCTACTGAATTCAAATGGGTTCTTTGACATGCCAACATCGTATGACATGGTGTCACCATTTTTTCCGCCTTTCAAAAAAATCACTTACCACGGCCAGGAGCGAACCTGCAAGCTTGGAGTTAGTAGACCGACACGTTCACCACTCACCCACCGTGGCAAGCTATTATTATTTATTGTACTTCTATAAACAAGGGTAGCAAGTTTTATCAGTCTATGACAATGCCTGCTGAGCCAACCCCCGTGGCTCCAGTGCCCATCAAGGGCCTCTGCCAACCAAGTGACCATGGACTGCAGATTGCGAGGTGACGCGTCGGGTCTCCTCGAACACTAATTCTCGTTTTCCTGACTGGAGTGCTCCCTCACTGTCAGACATCAATTCAATTGTCCTCACGAGGCTGAGGGCAACCCGCTCGAACCCCCGAGTCAGTTTCTAAAATCCCTGACGGAGCCGGAAATCGAACTCGCGGCCTCCAGGTGAGAGGCAGGCGCACTACACCAACACCACGGGGGCGGCAACAACTGCTCCGGGAGGACAATATTATTGGAAGAAAAATACAAGAAAAATCAGCAACGAGATACTGGTTCACATTCATTCGTGTTTTAGCTCTCCTCTTTTCTTGTTTTCTCGACTTTTCTCCCCTTCTGGTGCTCCTTGTCTTCGGCAGTTACGTGCTAATAAATGAAAAGTTTCGGTAGTCATAAAAATGTGGCGTACAGGGACTTTCAATGTCTGAAGGAAGTTTGGAAACGTCGTAGAGAGCAGAAAACAATTGCGGCAATTAGCAAATGATGGACGTATATTTCTTAAAAGTAGGCTAAGAACGTAAAGTTGAAAACATAACTTGGAAATTATGATTTTACGATAAAACAAGAAGTTCCGTGAAGAACTATACAGCCTACTTTTCATGCCAATGATTATTCTACAGAATATGAACCTATCTAGAATAATGACGAAATTAAGTTGCTAATATCGAAATTTCCAATTAGTTCGAAATACTGTATACCTGGCATAATGTATCCTAATAGAGCACTACAGTTGGCAGCCCTGATGACTGAATATATTCTTAGTTCCGTCTCTTACGGTACTAAATACAAAATTTGGTTGAAGTCCACTGGATAGCATGGACGTTACATGCAGTTAAACATTGGATCTAACAGCGCGCGTAAAATCATGTTGGCAACAATGTCATGCATGTATTGGTCAGAAATAATCTGAAATAATATGATCTATTGTTGTGCCAATTTTGAATGAAATCCATTAGTTAGTATAGAAGTTACATGCATTTTAAAATTGGACCTATCAGCAGGCTTAGAATCATGTTGGCAGCACTGACGTATATTAGTTACTCCAAATTCGTCTAGAATGCCAGGTACTATACGTGTGCAAAGTTTAGAGCTATTGGCTTGCATACTTTCTGATATATTGATATTAGGGTAACAAAAGTAGGGACAGCACATATTAACAGTTGGCAGCCCTGATTGCTCCTTAGAATACGCATAGTCATATCTGTTATGGTACACATAGCACATACGAAATTTGGTTGAAATCCAAATGATAGTATTGAAGTTACATGTATTTAAAGTTGGACTTGTCAGCAGGCTTAGAATCATGTTGGTAGCACTGACGTATATAAGCTACTCCAAATTAATATAGAATGTCAGGTACTATACGTGTGCATAGTTTAAAGCTGTCGGCTTGCATACTTTCTGATATATTGGTATTTGGATAAAATAAATTAGGAGCATTTATTAACAGTTGGCATCCCTGGTAGGTCTTAAGAATACGCTCAGTCATATCTGGTTATGTACACATACAACATACGAAATTTGGTTGAATTCCACTTGATAGTGTAGAAGTTAAATGCATTTAAAAATTGGACCTATCAGGAGGCTTATAATCATTTTGGCAACACTGCCATGTTTGGCCTCCTGGAAATTAAACTGAAATATTATGATCTGTAAGTGTGCCAATTTTGAAATAGCTCCCATTCATACTTTCCAAGATATCCAACATGGAGCTCAAATTTCTAGTGCGTTTTTTCAGCAGTTGGTAGCACTGACATCATTTTCAAATATGGACGTGAGATATTCCGGTGCACATCTTTACTCATACTAAATTTGGTTTTGATTGCTGCAGCCGTTTAGGAGTTGATAGGGGGGGGGGGGGGGACACACACACACACAGCCAGACAGACAGACAGAAGGACAGACAGACAGACAGACAGACAGACATTTGCCCGATCTCATAAGACTACTTTTTCCTCATTTTTGCAAAATGTGAAAAGTAGGCTAAAAATAAGAAAAAATCACGAGCCTTACAGTAGTCGCATATGATGTGTAACATGTGACATGTTATCCTGCTATGTGTCTGCCGGGAGCGAAAATTCCTTGTTAAGGCTGTGCGATCACCACCGCCGTCAATCACATGGCAAGAGATGGCAGAACTATCACCGTTGGACAGCCGCTGCATTTGTGTTCGTGATCTGTCTACCCGTCACTTACCACCTACTTCCTCCCCTACCTCTCCTCGTCAATCAATGTCTTCTCTCTCTCACTGATAGCGTTAGACTGTAAGTGGATGTGGATGTGTTGTACGGAGAGTGATGTTTTAAAAGAAATTACAATTTTAGGCTAGTTAAAACTCATTTTATTACATTTCTAGTTTCTAAACAAACCTCAACAAACAGGATAGGCCTAAGCATAAAATTGGATACAGGAAGCACCTGATCAGATAAAAGCAACAAGCTATATCAATGGAAACCTGATATAATGAGCAAACACAGGTGATTTTTTTGGCATAAATAATATATTATGGAAAACGAAGCATGTGCTTGATGTAATTTCTTACTCAAACGCACATCATTAATAATAATACGCAATCACGTTTACATATTTCAACATTTCTTCGGCTATACAGTTATTCATAAACTAAACTACTAAAAGTGCTATAAGTCTACTTCTACCGATAAATATCAGCTGAACGGCCTTTGTTCGAGAAATAACATGGTTTACAAGGCAGGCTTTTATTTTTTATTTAAAAAAATCTGTTTTATGTTTAGTGTTTAGAGCTTTTTATTTATGTAAAAGGCGCTTTGCGGGCCTTTGCTAGGGTAAAAGTGCTCATTAAATCGTTCATTTCTAATTTTTTGGCCGTTTCACATTCAATTGACAGAGTAGCCAAACCGTTCAGACGCTCCTGCGCCATCATTGATCGCAAATAGTTTCTTAGCCTATTTTCATTTATGGAAAAATAGGCTTATGAGATCAGCTTTTGTCCGTGTGTCTGTCTGTGTGTGCGTGTGTGTGTGTGATTCGTGTGTGTGTGTGTGTCCCTAATATAATCTTAACGACTGGAGCGATTTCAATGAAACTCGGTAAGTTCATAGCACTATTCTGGACGACCCCGACCGTGCCCTTCAAATTTTGTTACGTCTCACCAATCCAACATGGCGGCTGTCCGAAATATTTCATCAGCAATCAATATCTCCGAAACTATTACCGAGAATACCCTGGAATTTTGTACGGTGATAAAGGGAACTACTAGAAGTTCACCTATATGACTTTTGTAAACCTGGCAACTACAAAACCAACATGGTGGCCAAGCGAAATTGCGACTTTTAAATAGACGTTTCTCGGATTTAACCAACTAAACGCAATGAAACTTGGTACAGTATATGTTTATACACATTGTAATGCACTGACATCTAACTTCGTTAAATTTTTTACATAATCGCAATATGGCGGCTGTGCGAAATATTTTACCGGCATTCTATATCTCTGAAACTATTACCGTTATCACCCTAAAACTTTGTACGGAGATAAAGAGCACTACTGGAAGTTCATTTATGAGACTTTCAAAAATCGGTTAACTACAAACGAACATGACGGCCACGCGAAGTTGAAAGTTTTAAATAGACTTTTCTCGCGATGTAATGATCCGAACGCAATGAAACTTGGCACAGCAAATGTTTATACACATTGTAATTTACTGGTATTTAATTCAGTTCAATTGTTTACATAGCCTCAAGATGGCGGCTGTGCTAATTTTAAAATTAAGTTTTTATTTCTTATGTCGTAATCATGCGATCGAAGTGAAAGTTCGAATAATGAACCTACACAATAATTTTCCTTTAATGGTACATGACTCTAGGGCCTATACATATAACAATCCAACATGGCGACCTTACGAAATATTTAGACGAATCTATTATAAAAATCAAACTGATTTTTTAATGTTCATAGGGGCTATGAACATAAGTTCACCTAAAGGATTTTCAATAACCTGGCGATCACAAATCGAACATGGCGGTGACGCGAAGTAAAAATATTCACAAGGACATTTCTCACAATATAACCATCCGAGTGCAGTGAAACTTGGTACAGTAAATCCTTATACAAATGTTTCCATAACTACAAGATGGCAGCTGTGTGAAATTTTAAAATCTCGTTTTTACTTCTTGTGTCCTAATCATGCGATTGATGTTTGAATGCTACACGTACACGATAATCTTCCTGTAACAGTACATAACTCTATGACCTACATATATAAAAATCCAACATGGCGACCATCCGAAATATTTAGTCGGTTCTCAATATCTACGAATCTATTACAGCAATCAAACTGAAATTTTGTATGTTGATAGTGGCAATTAACATAAGTAGGATATATGAAAATAGGCTTTAGTTCTTCAGGGAACTACTCCTTTCCCCCGACGCAACCGTTATAGGAATTGTAAGCATAATTCGATATGCTGTCGTTAAATTAGGATAGGACTCCTTTATCGGGGCTAAGTACTCTAGTGCACCGCAAGCACTTTTTACAGATTGCGGAACAGCGTACCTAAATAATTGTTTCTCCAAAAAAAGATCCTCTGCATCCAAATCTTCAAGCGCCCCGTCTTTTAGAAAATTAGAGAGTGTTTGACAATGGTATTTCAATTGACTTTCCTCCAAATTGGAAAGCTTGGAAGGATCGAAGAGAAATCCAAAGTATTCCGAAAAAAAATCGTTAAATCTATTTTCTACGCAGCTCAGTGCAGTATCTACGACAGACACAAAGTAATTTACCCGAAATTTATTTTCAGCTTCTTTTTAAAGTTCATCTTCAGATTTTTACACTTACCGATCATTTTGCTGTTTTATTTCATCAAGGAAGCTTTTGCGATTGCCTTGACGGCGAATAGAAAATTTATTTGCATAGCCCAAATTTTCCATTATTTCTCTACCGGTGGACATTGCACTGTCAAAGCCAGTGTTGCGATGATTTTGAAAAAATGACTTTAGGCCCTGAAGTTCGGTTAAAGCCGTATCTAACGAAGTCTTCTCAGATTGGAGAGTTTTACTTGTTGAGTTTACAGAAAATTAAATATCGTACCAGATAACGAGGCTTAAAACAAATTCATACGAACTTGTATGAAACAACAAAGATTGGGCCTCTGACCGGGTAACAGGATCTTTGGTAGTTTCTGCCAATTCTTCTAGAGCTTCGTTTACTTTGCCTAACTGGTACCTGATGGGCTTGGCACTGCCAATTCAACATTCCCATCTCGTGCTAGCTAAAGATTTTAGTGTGAGGAGGCCAGGACATAGTTCGCACAAAATGTCCCACCCTTCCGTGGAAGCTACAAACAAAGTGTTCAGGCGCTGAACTATACCAAAAAATGCCATAGCGTTCTTATTGCATTAACCATGTCACCCAAAAGTAAGTTAAGATTATGTGCAACACATGCCATGAACATTGTTCGTTTATTAGTATTTTTACTCGCATCTGCACTCCCTTATACTTAGCCTTCATATTAGCACCCTTGTCATACCCTTGTCCCCAACAGTCCATGATATCAAGATCATTATCCTCCAATACTCCTTCTAAAACCTCAGCTAACCCCATTCCCGTAGTGTCGTGTACCTCCAAAAACTCGATGAACGATTCGACGATCCTTGGAGTTTCTGCTATCATATCAACATAGCGGAGGACAAATTTTAATTTGGGCTGGACTGAATCAAACACACTATCTTTATTTATTTATTTATTTATTTATTTATTTATTTATTTATTTATTTATTTATTTATTTATTTATTTATTTATTTATTTACATTTATGAGAAAAAAAATGGCCTGAAGCGCGGGGCCTGGCGAGACCGCACGTCTCGCGACGGCCCTGCGTATTACCAATTTGAGGACTAGGCACTCTCCCTCGGTCCAGCCCAATAAAAAATATTATATTATGATATAGTATGATATGATTGACGGAGAGAGCTGGCCGTGCGGTTAGGGTTGTGGAGCTGTGAGCTTTCATTCCGGAAATAGTGGGTCCGAACCCCCCCTGTCGGTAGCCCTGGAGATGGTTTTCCCTGCTTTCTCATTTTCACACCAGGCAAATGGGCGCTGTACCTTAATTAAGGCCACAGCCGCTTCCTTCCCACGTAAGGCAAATTGTAATATATATATATATATAAACTAGTAGCAGTGCCTGGCTTCGCCCGGTGGATTTATTTGTTTTATGGATGATAATGAATACTTTTACAGAACTGGCATATGATACTTAAGCTACCCGAAAGAAAAAAAATACAACTTTTTGTGGTGGAGGGGGTGGTGGTGGTGGTGGTGGATGTAGTGAGGGTGATAAGAAGTAGCCTACAGTATAATGGACGTAACATTTAGATCATTTTCCCCTAATGATAATAATGATACTAATGAATAGGGAAACGGCTATTTACTCGGGATGGTCGAACTCCGCTGATTAGGTTAAACCCAAACAGTCCTGTCAGCTCACGCTAATGGGGTTGGGAAGAGAGTGAGGGTAGGCAACCTCTCCTGAAATGTTTGTAAGTCATGAGTTGACTGACAGCTACATACACCTGGACCCCCTGGGGTTTCTGTAGATATAATCAGTGCAGGGAACATGTTATCCATGTACAGTCAAAGAGTTGGAGAATTGTGAATTATAGGAAACTATAAATTTCATAAGTGGAGTTGTCAAAACGGGGCCAACAGTGGAGGTGTCAAGGAATGTTCTGCCCATTTATTTACAAATGGTGGTAACTTTCTGTTATGTGGGTCTCACAATCACGAACCATGTACGACGATGTATTTCGAACAGTGTAAAAAGAAATGTACGTGATAATATATGGGAACGGCCATCGAAGTTGATGAGAAAAGACATACTTGCTGCCCCTAAGCACTTGTCTGATAATTTACTATTATAGTTTTATAGACGGAACATTTAAGTATTGTTGTATGTAAATGAAGAGAAACAGGATAAGTTAGAAATAATGATAATGTTAATAATGCAGCCAATGGCCATGTACTGTTTCTTTTCAGGACGGGTTAGGGAAGGGATATTGGAAGGAAATCGGCCGTGGACCTATTGAAAGGAACCGCCCCGGCATTTGCCTGGTGGTGAAAATGGGAAACCACGAAAACCATTCTCAGGACGGCCGAGGTTGGATTCGAACCCACGCTCTCCCGATGCCAGCGAGGCACGAGGTAGCGCGTTAGCGCTCTCGGCCACCGCGGCCGGTTAAGTTAGAAATAAACACACCAGATTTTCGTAGAAACACACCAGATGTACGTATGAGCCGACTCAGATGGTGGGGTCATGTGAAGAGAAAGGGGGAGGAGAGCTTACCTAAGAGGTTAATGAGTTCGGCTGTAGAGCGTAAGAGAAGTAGAGGTAGACCTAGGATGCGATGGTTAGATTCAGTGTTGAACGATTTCAAAGTAGAGGTGTAGAAGCAGAGGAGGCCGCAGTGCTAACTGCTAATAGGAGATCATGGAGGTGACATGTTCACAAACAGAGGCTTGCAGACTAGACTGGAGGATTGGGAAGGAGGTGGCCGTGACCTTAAGTTAGGAACCTTCCAGCATTTGCCTGGAGTAGAAGTGGGGAAACCACAGAAAACAACTTCCTGGATGGCTGAGGTGGGAATTGAACCCATCTCTTCTCAGCGTTTCCTCGCGAGGCTGAGTGTACTCCGTTCCAACCCATAAACCAGAATTAAATTTCTTGGCAGAGCCGGGAATAAAACATGGACCTCCGTCAAAAAAATAACGGTGAGCTCTCAGTATTAACATTGTAACCTGTTTTATAAGCTTTAAAATGATATAGACTATACATTAAAATTTTGGTTTTCATTATATTAATCTCAAATTTTAATAGCCGCCTTGTCAAACACTTAAAAGACGTTTAATATTTAAATTAATACGTACATGCTTCGGTATACAATGATAATCGTCAGCGTAGATTGAAATAACAAAAGAATCTTAAACACTATGTTAACAATTAATGCCAAAGTGAAAATGGATATATTTACAAAGTACACATTAAAATTTTAATAAAATGAAAGGTCCCAAAAAACAAGAAAAATACATAAATGAAACAAGACTAAAGTTAATATAAATCTACCTTAATAGATTGTCTACATTATACTTCTTCATTATGGTTCAATATAATGAATCGGAGTTGTTTCCACGTATAAAAAATTGGTGAAATTCGTAACAATTTTTGACTGATAGTCCTCTAACCTTGAAAAACGTTCTAGTTGAACCCAAACTTTCTATATTAGGCCTATATTAAACTAGATTTCTTCAATACGGCTAAATAATAATATATTGCTTGCCACGGTGGGTGAGTGGTTATAGTATCGGATTACTAACCCCCCAAGCTTGCAGGTTCGCTCCTGGCCGGGGTAAGTGATTTTTGAAAAGCGGCAAAAAGTACGACATGTCATACGATGTTGGCATGTCAAAGAACCCATTTGAATTCAGTAGGCAGTGTTCATAATGACAAAATTAATCTCTGGATTTTCCGCCAACACAAAGTTCCTCATTTCTCTACTAGAAAGCGCTATAGAGTCAAGGAGCTTAGATATTTAACCTCCTTGACTTTCATAGTGCTTCAAGGAACAACAAAATTCGACATGCAGGCTACCCTCTGGGTGTCAAATAACAAAGCTTGCACCCGGCATCCGAGGCCATATGATATTATTATTATTATTATTATTATATATTGAAACGAATGTCGCTGATGGATGCTATGGGATGTTGTCTCCAGCCAGGCATACTGATATGGAACGATGCGTAAGATTTTTGAAGTCATCTAACCTTGTAAAGAGTCCCGATGAAATATATTTGTGGTTACAATATGTTGTTTCCAGATGGTCGAACACCGTCAATATGTTTTATAAATGATAAAACCATCTAACTAACTAACCTCGAATAAAACCAGAGGATCCTATTTCTAGGTTAGCTCTGTAGAACTAGCTGTCCAAACGGGTGATTTATTTCATATCATAATTCAATTTGACAAGTATATTTATAGGTTGAATGTTGAATGAAATACTTGATGGGCCAAAATATATGGATAAGTCGAGAATAAACTCAACTAAGTATCTTCAAGAAACAGTGTGCACCAACAAGGAATATGCAAATGAAATGTAATGCAATGTGTCAATAACAAGGTTTCGTTTAGGTATATTGCCACTAAATGTAGTTTAGTGGGGCTACCAGTGCTGTGACAAATTTCACACCCCACAAAAAAAAAAAAGCGGTTGTTATATTAAATATTAGTAGAATGAGTATTTTGGTTAGTTATTGGACTAATACAGGAGGTACATTTAAACACAATTCCCCCCACCATGATCGTTTCACTTTGATCCCCCAATTTACACATTTGCAGACTTTAAGAAATCACCTTGTGGTCAAGTTTTTTTTTCCCTCTTAAGACTTAAACGATGTGTCATAAAATTTCTACATTCAATTTTGTTCTTATACCAGTACTTCGTCTTGATTGAATGAAAATACTAAGAAGATGAATTATTTTCATACCGTCAAAGTTTTAATGTTAACTCCACGAACATTCAGTGGAAGTAAAGCTCTTGTCTGCAGTTTTGCACCTTGTAGCAGAATATCGTTGCAATGCTCATACTGCTGGTTATAACTTTCATATGATAACATTTTTACAAAGCTAAAGCATACAAATAAAAATGTGCATATTGATTTGTATAGTACGCCTAGAATTTCTAATGAGTGGTATGGACTACGTGTTTGAGATAACAAGAGTAGATAGTGAAGATCATCGCAGGTTGACACATTCCGTTGATATTACTACCTTCACGTCCAGTTTGGAGTGGGGGGCAGTAAAACACGCCTCAGGCAACTTCCCCTGTTAGGAATTTCCTAATTGACCCCCGTGGAGAGAACTCATCAGCGGAGCTCGGTATCACCCTATTTACTAACTACAGCACTGACACATGTAATTTACAAACACATTTCTAACAAGTAGCTCCGTGTAGAACTATACACCCTATTTTCATATATCCTGCTCATATTACTTGTCTCTATCAACATACAAAATTTCAGTTTAATTGCTGTAACAGATTAGTAGATATTGAGAACGGTCTAAATATTTCATATGGTCGCCAGGATGGATTTTTATTTTTGAACTATTACATTAAGATTATTGTGTACGTGTGGTATTCAAACTTTAATCGCATGATTAGAACACCAGAAGTAAAAACGAGATTTTAAAAGTACGCACACCAGCCATCTTGTGATTATGCAAACAATTGAAATAAATTACATGCCAGTGGATCAACATTTGTATAAGCATTTAACGTGCAACGTTTCACGGCACTCGGATAGTTAATTCGCGAGAAACGTCCATTTAAATATCTATACTTCGCGTCGCCGCCTCGCGAGAAACGTCCATTTAAATATCTATACTTCGCGTCGCCGCCAAGTTGGATTTGTGCTCACCAGGTTACTGAAGGTCCTATAGGTGAACATATGTTCATAGTCTCTATGAACATAAAAAAAATTCAGTTTGGTTGCTGTAAAAGATTCATAGATATTGAGAACCGTCTAAATATTTCGGAAGCTCGCCATTTAGAATTGTTATATGTATAGGCCATAGAGTTATGTACCATTCATGGACAATTATTGCCTAGCTTCATTGTTCAAACTTTCACTTCGACCGCATGATTACGACACAAGAATAAAAACTTAATTTTAAAATTTCGCACAGCCGCCATCTTGAGGTTATGTAAACAATTGAATTAAATTAGATGGCAGTGCATTAAAATCTGCAAAATCATTTACTGTACCACATTTCACTGCCCTCAGAGAGTTAAATCACGAGAAAAGTCTATTAAAATATTTCAAATTCGCTTGGTCGCCATGTTCGTTTTGTACTTTACAGGTTTATGAGATATACATAGGTAAACTTGTATCAGTACCCTTTATCACCGTACAAAATTGCATGATGATATCTGTAATAGTTTCGGAGATATAGAATGTCAGTGAAATATTTCGCACAGCCGCCATTTTGAGGTTATGTAAACAATTGATCTAAATTAGACTCCAGTGCATTACAATGTGTACAAACATTTGATGTACCAAGTTTCATTATGTTTGGATAGTTAAATCGCGTGAAATGTCTATTTAAAGTCTTAATTTTGAAAGTTACATAGATAAACTTGTAACAGAGCCTTTTATCACCGTACAAAATTTCAGGGTGATAGCTGTAACAGTTTCGGAGATATAGAATGTCAGTGAAATATTACGCACAGCCGCTATTTTGAAGTTATGTAAACGATTGAACTAAATTAGACGCGTTTTGTAGTCACCAGGTTTTTGAAAGTCTCATAGGTGAACTTCTAGTAGTGCCCTTTATCACCGTACAAAATTTCAGGGCGATATCGGTAATAGTTTCGGAGATATTGAATGCTAGTGAAATATTTCGCCCAGCCGCCATGTTGGATTGGTGAGACGAGACAAAATTTGAAGGGCACGGTCGAGGTCGCCGGGAATAGTGCTATGAACTTACCGAGTTTCATTAAAATCGCTCCAGCCGTTTAGATTTTATTAGGGGGACACACATACACACCTCACACACACACACACACACACACACACGCACACACACACGGACAAAAGGTGATCTCATAAGCCTATTTTTTCAAAATTGAAAATAGGCTAAAAATGATTAGAAAGAGTGATAAGCGAAATAAAACACACTGCCTAGGGCCTATATCGCATAGCGCCGTAGGAAAAGAATCAGAACACTTTGGAAAACTTCGGCTGTCCCGAGCTCCTGAGGTAGCAATAGTTTCATTTATGGCCACATAGCGCTCAACGATAATTTTCGGAATAAATTACGGTAAATTTGAAAGCACCAACGCTTATTGCAGCTGATAACCTCAATGTATTGCACCAACACCATTGCACTTATACAGATGGAAGCTAAAGGAAGGAAGCTTGTAGTTTAACGTGACCGTTAATCTGTAGATCATAAGCCACGGGACCTCCTTTTTACGTGGAATCCGAACCACAGGACATGGCATTTCACTTCGAAAATCTCACATGCATTGACCGGGAATCGAACCCAGACCGCCTTGGTGAGAGGCATACAGCTAGACCGCTGAGCCACCACGCCCCTATACAGATGCATAATATGTTCATGATGATAACTGTTTTAAGGGGCAAAAGAAGTATTTTTTCACTAATTTTGACTGCAATTTAAAAGCAGCGCAAGATTCAACTATTTTCGCAATTCTGCACCAGAACACTGGTAGGGGCGACGTGATGAAGCCCTAATTGCCAGTCAACAATAGACTTATTAAAATACTCTTACATTTACATTACTACGGACATGAATGATTCTAGGGCCTTAATACATGGTTTTCAAGTTAAGTTTGTTTGTTATTCTAAATGTAGGGAATGGAGAGCGTTGTCCAAAATATCAAGTGGACAGTGTTACCAGCAGGGTTTCAAAGTGTATGTATAATTTGGTGCAATTAGGAAGAACGGTGTGGATATGTGATAAAGGGCCTAGGTGCAGGAAATGGAGTGGTCTGTCCGAAATTTAAAGTGGACAGTGTCACCCGCAGGGTTCCAAAGGGTAAGTGTACAAAATGTGATTCAGATCGGTGAAACGGTGTAGATTTATGCCAATGGACCTAATGCAGGGAATGGAGTGGTCTGTCCGAAATTTCAAGCAGACGGTGTTACTCGTCGGATTCCAAAGTGTAGACTAAGTATGTGACATTTGGTTCAGATTGGTGAAACTGTGTAGATTTGTGCCAAATGGCCTAAATGCAGGGAATGGAGTGGTCTGTCCGAAATTTCATGCTGACAGTGTTACTCGCAGGGTTCCAAAGGGTAAGTATACAAATTTTGGTTCAGCTTGGTGAAACGGTGTAGATTTGTGCCGAAGGGCATAAGTGCAGGGAATGGAGTGGTCTGTCCGGAATTTCATGTAAACAGTGTTACTCGCAGGATTCCAAAGGTTAAGTATACACATTTTGGTTCAGATCGGTGAAACGGTGTAGATTTGTGTCAAAGGGCCTAAATGCAGGGAAATAATTGGTCTGTCCGAAATTTAAAGTGGACAGTGTTACCCGCAGTGTTCCAAAGGGTGTGTATACAAATGTTGGTTCGGATCGGTGAAACGTTGTAGATTTGTGCCAAAGGGCCTAAATGAAGGGAATGGATGGTCTGTCCGAAATTTCATGTACACTACGTCACTCGCAGGGTTCCAAAGGGTAATATTCAAATTTTGGTTCAGATCGGTGAAACGGTGTAGATTTGTGCCAAAGGGCATAAATGCAGGGAATGGAGTGGTCTGTCTGAAATTTCATGTAAACAGTGTTACTCGTTGGGTTCCAAAGGCTATGTATACACATTTTGGTTCAGATCGGTGAAAAGGTGTAGATTTGTGCCAAAGGGCCTAAATGCAGGGAATAGATCGGTCTGTCATAAATTTCATGCAGACAGTGTTACTCGCAGGGTTCCAAAGGATATATATACAAATTTTGGTTCTGATCGGTGAAACGGTGTAGATTTGTGCCAAAGGGCCTAAATGCAGGGAACGGAGTGGTCTGTCCGCAATTTAACATAGCCTAAACTATTCCTCTTGAATCTAGCTATCATATAAAAAAAGAATTTTTCGAATCCGACTGGTAGTTCCAGAGATTAGCGCGTTTAAACACACAAACTCTTCAGCTTTATTATATTAGTATATATATTATTTTGATATATTTTGAAGATTGGTTGGTTGGTTCTTAAGTTTAGGGGCTGCGACAACGCGGTCATGTAGCCCCGTAATTTTGAAGATTACAACTCACATAAAGTTCTATTGATCATAAACATGTTTTATTCTGCTAATATAACTTACAGAATTTTATAAAGTAACTGATAAATAATTTTTAACATTCTGTATGGAGTAATGGGTGAGATAATAACACTTCTACGATTTCCTCTAGACATTAGTCGTGTAGCCTGGCAGGATGAGTCAGGGTAGGAGGGGGGGCGGAAGCTGTGATAGCAAAGGTGTTGATGGAGAGGGGAAGGCAGGTGTCCGAGCGCGCTCTTGCCCAAGACCTTGTCTTACCGCTGTGTGTGTGCGGGCTTGTGTGTATGTGTGTGTGACTGATTCAGGCAGCGTTTTTTAGAGTCTGAAAGGAGCATGCACCACGGGTAAATCGCTGAACCAATTTTCTTTATCAAACTTTTCTACTGCTCAGAATAACATCCACTTCAAATTAATATAACTTTGAAGTTAATATAACATTTTTTTCTCTCTAAAAATGGTATTCAAATCTGAAGAGGTTAATACAAAATTTGAATTTCGAAATAAGAATTGTTCCTATTGCAGGTACTACTACAGGGGTTGTTGTAGAGAAATGTCGGTGTCTTCCGATTATTAGTTTCGTCGTGGTGATCGTACTTTTAACGCTCAAAATAGCCACTTTGAAGCCATGTCCTCAGCAAACGAGCCGTCGTTATTTTCTGCAAAACGCATATAATGTCTCACAAAGACCTACATTAGAGATTAAGAATAAAAATAAAAATAAAAACAACATTTTAATTTTTGACCGCACAGCCTTAACAGTGAACTCTGTTGGTCATTCAAATAACTACTTGTAAAACTCCTCTGCGAAATCCTTTCAGCAAATATGATAATATTTTCACACCAAAGAACGACAACTTGAAGATGATTTATTGTAGGAATATCTTTAATGGGGCCTTCAAACCTTGAAGTAATAATAATAATATCGTATGGCCTCGGGTTCCGGGTGCCATCTTTATTATTTGACTCATAAAGGGTAGCTTCCATGTCGAATTTCGTTGTTCCTTGAAGGACTATGAAAGTCTAGGAGGTTAGATATCTAAGCTCCTTGAACACTATAGCGCTTTCTAGTAGAGAAAGGAGGAACATTTGTGTTGGCGGAAAATACCGAGATTAATTTTGCCATTATGAACACGGCCTACTGAATTCAAATGGGTTCTTTGACATGCCAACATCGTGTGACATGGTGACGTAATTTTTGTCTCCTTTCAAAAGATCACTTACCACGGCCAGGAGCGAACCTGTAAGCTTGGGGGTTAGTAGACCGACACGTTGACCACTCACCCACCGTGGCAAGCGACCTTGAAGTATGCGATAGACTATGCATTCCATATAGGGCTGTATTTTGGCCGACAGTTCCTCGAGTGTGTACATTAAATAAGAATACAGCAACAATATGGAGACTTAATAAATCATAATTGTTTTCATCAAATATGATATAATGAATATTTTCACACCAATGAACGACAATTTGAAGATGATTTATTGTAGGAATATCTTTAATGGGACCTCCAAACCTTGAAGTAAACCGAATGTGATAAGCATTCCACATAGCCACTTGGCCGACAGTAGGTCGTGGTACCAATCTCCGCCACCGCGTTCGCTCATTGTTTCCGTTGCATTTCCGTCCCATTTCCGTGTCATTTATTCAAAATCACCCCAACCAAAAATATATAGAGCAGTACCAATTTCCGCCACCGCACGCGCTCATTGTTTCCGTTTCATTTCCGTCCCATTTCCGTTTCATTTCTTCAAAATCACCCCCACAAAAATATACAGCAACCGAGTGGAAATATGTTTAACATCAATAAACCATTCGCCTCTTACGTGTTGGTGGCATGGTGACACGCACTAAACTGAGAATTCATGGACACCAGGCGTAAGACCACATCCATTGTCGTATGTAGTTCACTACATCTATCACTACGAGTGGTAGTGTTGACTCATACGTGGTTAGATCAAAATCGAAATATCTACTTCCGTTTTCAGAAATTCAAACATCTGCTTCCCACAAAATGAAGACAAAGAATCAAAGAATAGATTAAAACAATCAAACTTTACTTTCATTTGAATCTGTGTAACAAGTTTATTAGCATGTTTTATCAAAAAAAATCATTTAAGCCGGAAGTAATTTATTTTGAAATATGATAGAGCTTTTTAAACCACGAATTTATATTCATTCCTGGTCTTCTAGCTTTTCAACTTTTAGCACAGTGTTGTCAAAATAGCTTAACTTAACGTTTTTGCTAAACTGGACCCATGAAGGGCTAAGGCCGACCAAGAGACCGCTGCCCAGCCATTTGGCCTGCAGATATTAGGGTGACGCGTGATCAGCCCATCGGGTCCCCTCGGCCGTTAATCTTGGTTTTCGCGATCGGGGTGCTGCCTCTCTGTCAGACAGCTACTCAATTGTGCTCACGAGGCTGAGTGCACCCCGTTCCAACACTCACGTCAGTTTTAAAATCCCTGATGGAGCCGGGAATCGAACCCGGGGTCTCCGGGTGAGAGGCAGGCGCGCTACCTCAACAGCACGGGGCCGGACTTTACATTAAACAAAATAAAATATTATTCACAATGTTTTTATTAATAGACTACACTCAAGGGTAGTCTTAAATTTATGGGTGTATTCAAATTCAGTGGCATAACTATAGGGGTGATTAGGGAGATCAATCTCTCCCTCCCCAAGAGATAAGACACGAGTATTTTTATAAAACGAGCGTATGCGAGTTGTATAATTTCCATAGGAGTGTCTTAATTATCATTATAGGCGAGTTGCATACGACTGTTTAAGTTCGACGATAATTATAACTATATTATATGTTTTAACATAAATATTCATAAATATCTGTTGAGATTGTCACTAGAATTTTGTGATCAGGTGCTGCGAAGGGTAGGATATCTCTGATTTCCAAGCTCTCTGACCGACCGACGCATGCGCTCTGTGTGCTTCAATGCCATATGTGCAGATTGGGCACCAGTGTTCAGTAAAAATGTCACCGAAATCGTTTGAAAACAACCCACTGTGTAGAAATTGGAATTGGGGATATTAAGGTACAGTGTCTCATAGTCACCAGTTTATTTACGCGAACATATGGACGGTGCACTTTCGGTAATTTATATAGACATGTTGGATTTTGAGCGCATGCGCGAAGGTATCCTTATCTAATTGGTCAAACAACTGTTTCTTGAGCTGTGATTGGTGGGAGAAGCTGTTTCATAATGAAAAATAGTGTTATAATGACTATCATTATGATACAGTTTTCAGACATATAATTGTCAGGGTCGAACAAAAAATATATAATTCAATGCTTTTTGTATTTTGAATGAAACCAATCTTTGGATTGATTAAAAATGACTGGATTATTTACGTTTATAATGACTAATTCGAGATGATTTCTCTTTATTCGTGTACAAGTTATAGTGTTACCTAAGCTGAACACATACTTAAGAGAATCTGGTAGTGTAGGTCAGTCAACAATGCAACTACTAATTAAAATCTCCATTCTTAGGTAACTATGGCACATGGAAACTTCACAGTTTGGGGGGAGATCCAGTTTAAGAGGGGAATGAAATGTCAATATTCATTCGATTGTTAAACCTGCTACAAATATTTTTGACAAATAATACTCATATCACAGTAATAGCATGTTCGTGGCAATCTAAGTCAACTTTTACAATGTAAAAATTCTTATCATATGAGTTTTTTTTTAGAAAAGTTTCAAAATTTCCCAAATTCCTTACCGTACATCATCGTTTTCCTTATATAGCCTATCCCAAGTTTATAAGAAATCTCCTATTTTTCTTCTTTTATGGTGTGTATTACATCTGCACGTACAAAATGTACCTCGATCACTAACATAAATTGCAAATTAAGTAATTTTATTGCATTTTTATTCAGATCAGCTAAAAATAGTTCTTTTTTTCTTTAAGAATATATACAGAATACAAAAACAAATATAAATCCTAATGACCTGAATGAGATACATTTTGTAGGCGCACATGTCCTACATACCTTGAAAATAGAAAAGTAGGCAATTTCTTATACACTTAGGATCTACACACATCAAAAAAAGTTTTGCATCACCTCGGTTCCAAGAGTTCCGGAACCGTTAAATACAAAGGGAATAGAGATCAACACAAACAACATTTCAGCTCGTTTTATTGCGCATGAGACCCACACATTGCATGTTGTACCATCATACAGCTAGACTTTCAGCATTTGTGGTCCAGATTGCAGTACACACCACTACCTCTAATACCCAGTAGCACGTCCTCTTGCATTGATGCATGCCTGTATTCGCCGTGGCATACTATCCACAAGTTCATCAAGACACTGTTGGTCGAAATTGTCCCACTCCTCAACGACAATTCGGCGTAAATCTCTCAGAGTGGTTGGTGGGTCAAGACGTCCATAAACAGCCCTTTTCAACATATCCCAGGCATGTTCGATAGGGTTCATGTCTGGCGAACATGCTGGCCACTGTAGTCGAGCGATGTCGTTATCTTGAAGGAACGCATTCACAAGATGTGCACGATGAGGTCGAGAATTGTCGTCCATGAAGACAAATGCCTCTCCAATATTCTGCCGATATGGTTGCACTATGGGTCGGAGGATGTCATTCAGGTATCGTAAAGCCGTTTCGGAGCCTTCCATGACCACCAGTGGCGTACGTCGGCCCCACATAATGCCACCCCAAAACATCAGGGAACCACCACCTTGCTGCACTCGCTGGACAGTGTGTCTAAGACGTTCAGCCTGACCAGGGTGCCTCCAAACACGTCTCCGACGATTGTCTGGTTGAAGGCATATGCGACACTCATCGGTGAAGAGAACGTGATGCCAATTCCGTGGGGTCCATTCAGCATGTTGTTGGGCCCATCTGTACCGCGCTGCATGGTGTCGGGGTTGCAAATCTGGACCTCGCCATGGACGTCGGGAGTGAAGTTGCGCATCATGCAGCCTATTGCGCACAGTTTGAGTTGAAACACGACGTCCTGTGGCTGAACGAAACGCATTATTCAACATGGTGGCATTGCTGTCAGGGTTCCTCCGAGCGGCAATCCGTAAGTAGCGGTCATCCACTACAGTAGTAGCCCTTGGGCGGCCTGAGCGAGGCCTGTCATCGACAGTTCCTGTATCTCTGTACCTCCTCCATGTCCGAACAACATCGCTTTGGTTCACTCTGAGACGCCTGGAAACTTCCCTTGTTGAGAGCCCTTCTTGACACAAAGTAACAATGCGGACGCGATCGAACTGCGGTATTGACCTTCTAGGCATGGTAGAACTACAGACAACATGAGCAGCGTACCTTCGTCCTGGTGGAATGACTGGAACTGATCGGCTGTCGTACCCCCTCCGTCTAATAGGCCCTGCTCATGCATGGTTGTTTACATCTTTGAGCAGTTTTAGTGACATCTATGAACAGTCAAAGGGACTGTATCTTGGGTACAATATACACAGTCAACGTCTATATGCCGGAGATCTGGGAACCGAGGTGATGCAAAACTTTTTTTGATGTGTGTATTAGGGAAACGCTGATGCACGGTAAAGAATTTGGCAAATTTTGAAAATTTTCTAAAAAACTCTTGTGATAAGAATTTTGACATTGTAATAGTTGCTTTTGGTTGCCACAAGCATGCCGTTACTGTGGTATGTGTATCATTTGTCAAAAATATTTGTAGTAGGCCTATGTTCAACAATCGAATGAATGTTGACATTATATTCCACTCGCAAGCTGGATCTCCCCCCTTAACAACAACATTTACAGTTGCGTGTCACTAAATTAATACAGAAATGTATTACACATTTCAATAATTATGGAACTGAAAATTATTATTAAAAGTTTGAAATGTTTTCCCAGTAAGGTACCTTTTCCCTTAATATTTCTGTAGAAAATCAGAAGAAATATGTAACTTTTAATCTGCTGATAATGGTAAAGCTTGGAATGTATAATTATTTATGGCCTACATTTTGTTTAGATTTTATAAATATTTGAATTCGTCAACGTTTTGAGTCATTCTTCTCCTTGCTTACAAATTTGGCCAACTATGGACCGCGTGTAACAATGCTTTTTGGTGAGTCTTCTTTTCTCTTCCAAGAACTTCTTCATTCGTTCACTCCTTAATTTTCTCAGCTTCTCAGGAATTACACTTTTGGGCCTGTTCTTCGATTGCTCTTCGTGAAATTTGGGATTGTCTACTTGAGTTCTGAACTTATTTCCGTTGAGAATCAATTCATATGCAATTTTAATTTCATCTATGTCCCTATTAACCTTCTACACCCATGTCGTCGTCCTCCTCAATCCAATTATTTATTTAAAGATTGTTTTAGTCAATCGTTTGCCGTCCATTCTTTCTAGATGTCCGTAGAACTTCAGTCTTCGTTTTCGCATTGTGTCCGTGATCTTTTCAGAATACTTTAAAAGATCCTCATTTTTAGCCTATTTTCAATTTTGAAAAAATAGGCTTATGAGATCACCTTTTGTCCGTGTGTGTGTGCGTGTGTGTGTGTGTGTGTGTGTGTGATTCGTGTGTGTGTCCCCCCCTAATAAAATCTAAACGGCTGGAGCGATTTCAATGAAACTCGGTATATTCATAGCACTATTCCCGGCGACCTCGACTGTGCCCTTCAAATTTTGTTACGTCTCACCAATGCAAAATGGCGGCTGTGCGAAATATTTCACTAGCATTCAATATCTCCGAAACTATTACCGATATCGCCCTGAAATTGTGTACGGTGATAAAGGGTACTACTATGAGTTCACTTATGTGACTTTCAAAAACCTGGTGACTACAAAACCAACATGGCGGTCAAGCGAAGTTGAGACTTTTAAATAGACTTTTCTCGCGATTTAACTATCCACACGTAATGAAACTTGGTACAACAAATGTTTATACACATTGTAATGCACTGGAGTCTAATTTAGTTCAATTGTTTACTTAACTTCAAAATGGCGGCTGTGCGAAATATTTCACCGACATTCTATATCTCCGAAACTATTACAGATATCACCCTGCAATTTAGTACGGTGATAAAGGGTACTGATACAAGTTTACCTATGTATATTTCATAAACTTGTAAAGTAGAAAACGAACATGGCGACCAAGCGAAGTTGAGACTTTTAAATAGACTTTTCTCACGATTTAACCTTACAAACGTAATGAAACTACGTACAGCAAGTGTTTATACACATAGTAATGCACTGGAGTCTAATTTAGTTCAATTGTTTACATAACCTCAAAATGGCGGCTGTGCGAAATATTTCACTGACATTCTATATCTCCGAAACTATTACAGATATCATCATGCAATTTTGCACGGTGATAAAGGGTACTGGTACAAGTTTATCTATGTATATTTCATAAACTTGTAAAGTAAAAAACGAACATGGCGACCAAGCGAATTTGAAATATTTTAATAGATTTTTCTCGTGATTCAATTCTCTGAGCGCCGTGAAATGTGGTACAGTAAATGATTTTGTAGATTGTAATGCACTGCCATCTAATTTAAATCAATTGTTTACATAACCTCAATATGGCGGCTGTGCGAAATTTTAAAATTAAGTTTTTATTTCTTGTGTCGTAATCATGCGATCGAAGTGAAAGTTTGAATAATGAAGCTAGGCAATAATTGTCCTTGAATGGTACATAATTCTATGGCCTATACATATAACAATCCTAAATGGCGAGCTTCCGAAATATTTAGACGGTTCTCAATATCTATGAATCTTTTACAGCAACCAAACTGATTTTTTTTATGTTCATAGAGACTATGAACATATGTTCACCTATAGGACCTTCATTAACCTGGTGAGCACAAATCCAACATGGCGGCGACGCGAAGTATAAATATTTAAATGGACGATTCTCGCGAATTAACTATCCGAGTGCCGTAAAACGTTGCACGTTAAATGCTTATACAAATGTTGATCCACTGGCATGTAATTTATTTCAATTGTTTGCATAATCACAAGATGGCTGGTGTGTGTACTTTTAAAATCTCGTTTTTACTTCTTGTGTTCTAATCATGCGATTGAAGTTTGAATACCACACGTACACAATAATCTTAATGTAATAGTGCAAAAATAAAAATCCAACCTGTCGACAATCTGAAATATTTAGACGGTTCTCAATATCTACGAATCTGTTACAGCAATTAAACTGACATTTTGTATGTTGTTAGAAGAAATTAACATGAGCAGGATATATGAAAATAGGCTGTATAGTTCTTTACGGAACTACTTGTTACTTTTTACCATGCCCCGTCCGTGGTCTTCTGCGGTCCGAGAATTTTCTTCAAAATTTTCCTTTCCTCCTTTTCGATTTCTTGTAGTTCCCCTTTTCTTATTTAGGACAGGGCATTCTGAGCCGTACAGTCCCTCGGGTTTTACAATCACGTTGTAGTGTTTAATTTTGGCTTTGCAAGATATGACCGATTTATTGTACCTGCTCAATGTTAGTCTGTAGCTCAGGTCCAGTTCTCTAACCCTTTCCTTGTTTGCCTCCTTGTCCAATCCATCAGGTTGGATTACTTCTCCCAAATATTTAAACTTTTCTAATCTTGCCGTACTTCGCTTCCACGTGTTTCTCTCCCTGATGGCTGTACTCCATGTTTTGAGTCTTTGTTTCACATAGTCTTTTATTTTTATTTTTTTATTTCTACTCTGATTACGTTAATTTTACTTCAATGTTTTAAGCTGATAAGCACCTGTAAGTGTAAAACATTTCATCTTTCCTGAAAGAAAGGCACTTCACCTAAAAAATGTAAAGTTTGGAGATACATATTTTCAAATGTTTATAACTTTTAAATGTGTCATAAATACATGTATTTATATTACTTACAACACACGCAGTCGTGAATGTCATTGATAATTTGAAGTTTTTAGGTGTCATTGTTACTTAACAATGGAGCTTTAATTAAACAGTGGTATTGTTGGCTTATCTACTCTACCTGGTTTCCTTAAGCAAAATTGTTTTATTTCGAGCTTCTGTACATTCAAAGGTGCAAATAAAACCTGGCAAATGCTATCGAAATCCAACGAGAAAATATGGAAGAATATTATTCGATTTCATTGATTTTTTTTCCCAAGACTTTCCCTCCCCGCGAATTTAATATTGACCCCCACCCACGTTTCGTGACTACGCAATCAGCATAAAACTATGAAACATCGCATGGGTGTTGTCTACCTCCCAGGCACGAGAATTCTACATATCTGTTGAGTTACGCATTTTTTCTGTGGAATGGCAGTGAAATATTGTATCTTAATGTGTGTCTATACTGTATGCCAAAGAGAGTTTCTAAGAACTAGATGTAGTGGAAATTCTTTGCGTTTAGAGGCACTGAGTTTTTTGTTAAAAGTGAATAAAATTGAACAATGGGTACTTCAGAAATGAATCTTCAAGTTGGCAGATGCACAGCTGAGATAACGAGAATTGATAATGCCAAACAAACTTCAGATTGGACATAACATTTTAGGTTCATCAAGCGAAAATAATTCTGAAGAAATGTTTAAACAGAGAATCAGTCCATCAATGCCTTGAAAATACGATTGTCTTGTTCTTTAAAGCAATGGGAAGATAATTCATATAAAAGAAAAGTTTGATGCTTTGCAGTCGGTCAACAGGATTGTACCCAAATGAGATGGTTTATTCCCTAATCCTGAATAAAATTATATGAGATTAATAAATACACATTTGTTAATTTATTTATTAATCACATGTAATTTTTTCTGGATTAGGGAATAAACCATCTCATTTGGGTACAATCGTGTTGACCGACTGAAAAGCACCACACGTTTGTTTACTAAGGCAACACTGAAAATTGCTTCAAACAGTATAATAATAATAATAATTCATATCACTGTTACTGATCAAGTCCACTGGGAAGAATATTCAATTTGGATGTAGGCTAGTATGGTGTGAGAGATGATGATCAACTAGATTTAAATATTTTCAGTACTGTATATCAGAAAACCAGTTTTCAGCTTCTTGTGATAAACTGCATGATATTCTGCAATGGCGTAACTACGGAGGGTGATCAGGGGGTCAATCCCCACCAGAGCCAAGCAATAAAATATATATAATTCGATGATTTTTCTTTGAATACAACCAATCTTCGACTGGACTTAATAATTCGAAAACATATCTCTTCACTCGGAAGACTCCGTGGCTTAGGCGGCAGCATGCCGGCCTCTCACCGCTGGGTTCATGGTTCAAATCCCGGTCACTCCATGTGAGATCTGTGCTGGAGAAAACGGAGGCAGACAGGTTTTTCCCTGGGTACTCCGGTTTTCCCCGTCAAAATTTCATTCCAGCAACACTCTCCACTATCATTTCATTTCATCTGTCATTCATTTAATCATTGCCCCAGAGGAGTGCGTCAGGCCTCGGCAGCCGGCATAGTACCCATCCTCACCTCTAGATGGGGGCTTCATTCATTCCATTCCTGACCCGGTCGGAGACTGGAAGCAGGCTGTGGATTTTCATTTTCACTTCGATGTTATTACTATAGTTCAGATTTCGTGACTTGTGTGCATTAGGTATGATTGATATTATTTTTGTTTTTGTTTTGTTTCTTGTTAATGATTTCGTGTTTTTTATAAATTATTTGTTACGTGTTAACTTTTTTAATGCTTTGGCTTTTATTTTACTATTTTGCTTTTTGCTTTGTGTTTTGGTTTTGGTTTTTGGTCTGTGGCATTTGTTTTTGGTTTCGTGTTTGTCGTTTTCTGTTCTGTTTTTTGAACTTTGCTATTTGCTGTATGTTTTTGGTTTTGTATTTGTTTTTTAATTAATTTTTGATATTTTGTTTTTCCTTTATGCTGCGTGGGCGAAAGCAAACCAACACGTTTTCGTGTTTGATCTCGATACCATTTGATACGTTTTATCTGCAGAACAGAAAACGACAAACACGAAACTAAAAACAAATGCCACAGACCAAAAACCAAAACCAAAACACAAAGCAAAAAGCAAAATTGTAAAATAAAAGCCAAAGCATTAAAAAAGTTAACACGTAACAATTAATTTATAAAAAACACGAAATCATTAACAAGAAACTAAACAAAAACAAAAATCACAAAACAAGAAACCAACAAAGTAAAATCGAAAACAAGAGCAAAATCCGATAATATAAAATCAAAATCAGTAGCAAATACAATATCAAACCAAAAAAATTAAAAAACTACAAAACACAGACAAGAAACCTAAAATCAAAACAAAAGAGAGAGAGAGATTTGACTCCGCTCATCCTCCACCATAAGCGAATCCTAGTTACGCCACTGATGTCTTGTAATATACCAGGTAACTCATTTGCACCGTACAATCTACCTATAAGTGTTCCGCATACACTATTGCTGTATATGATGTCTAATAACTGTTTTCCACAAGGGACACACTCCTTTCTGGCAGATTACGTGCAAAGAGCTAACAACCGGACAGCCGTTCGCTATATGATCCTCAGTTCTACCCGTCTAATGCGCCCCATTGCGTTATGAAACCTCGCATTTGAGAGCGTAATAGACTCATATGTGGTACAACAACACGGCAGTTGCTGGAAGTATATTGACAATGGCTGGTGTATTCAGCAATAACAAGTACACGGACATCGTATTAATCTATGGAGAGGCTGGTCGTAATGACATCAAAGCTCGAGGTTTCATAACGCAATGGGGCACATTAGACGAGAGAACTGAGGAACATGTAGCGAGTGGTCGTCTGGTTGTTATCTCTTGGCATTCTGACGTAACCTGCTTGCATTAAAGGATACCCCTTAGGAATTCAGTTATTAGACCTCCCTTTCATCATTAGTACAAGGGGGACACCTAAAAGTACATTGTACAGGGCCAATGACCCACCCGGTATTTCACTGTATTTAAATTCATCCCATTATTTCCTTCTCATACCTAACCCTTCTTTTCTTTTCTTTATATATATATTATTAGCCTACTTTCGATTTTTGCAAAAAATGAAAGTAGACGTATGAGATCTACACAGGGCGAAAAATTGTGTGTCTGTGTGTGTGTGTGTGTATGTGTGTGTGTGTGTGTGTGTGTACTCTGAATGTCTGCCCCCCCCCCCCCCTATCAATTCAAACACGGTAAAACCTAATTGAACGAAATTTGATACATAGGTAGAACTAGCAAAGGGCACCTCAGTGTCTTGTTTTATATCGCCGCCATATTTACCAAAACTGAATGGCAGCCACTCAAACGTTCAAAACGTAAAATCAAATAACGACTAACCAAATCATCCGATCTCTACCAAATTTGGTAACAACAAACCTTCATATAGGGCGCGTCTTGTGACCAAACTACAAGGTCATCCGCCTTACCATTTCAGGATGGCGGCCGTGCGAATTATGCAAACATTATAAATAGTTTTTAAGGTCTTAACCAAGAAATGATTCTATTATACTCTTTGATAAAAACAACGAGTTATAACTATACTCATACATTTAGGAGAAAGTAGGCTATTTGTTCTTTACTGAACATCTTGTTTTTCACCTCTATCTCTATTTATATATTTATGTAAGTATTCTCTTGTATTGTTTTACATTATCTTATTCTAGTAGTGAGCATTGTAATTGGGGCTTCCTGTGTGCTAATATTCTCAACACAAATAAATAAATAAATAAATAAATAAGTAAATAAATAAATAAATAAATCATGCGACGGAGACGACTGAAATTCTACGGGCACCTCTTCGGGATGGAGAACGATAGAATCATCAAGAATATCTTCAACTTGATTAATGGCTAGAAGACTGGCAGCTTGTGGCTTAATGAAGTGAAACAAGACTTGAATAACGCTGGATTGTACACTGTGATAATCTTGACCGCTCCAAATTTTTTGGTAGTGTTAACTCTTGGTACCCACCACCCAAAGTGATTAATACCCGACCACCCCTCACACAGGAGAGGAAGGACAAGTTATTGGAAAACAAAGAAAGCGTCGCAGAAGCACTAGTCATAAGCGCTCCTTAGTGGGCTTAAATCACTAATAATAATAATAATAATAATAATAATAATAATAATAATAATAATAATAATAATAATAATAATAATAAATATAAAAAAAGAAAATGAAGTTAACATATTCATTAGGCTAAATCATATTTGCTGAATTATGATTTATTAAGAGTCTGTTTTTCAATCTCTGGATAAAAGTGATGGTCATCCACTTGCCGAGTAACTTTCCTCAACACTTACATATTGAACGGTAAACGCTCATGCGAACTCTGGCGTCAACTCATTGAGACACAAACCACATGTCTTCGAATCAGTATTTAAATGATGATATGCTTTTATATGAATCATTGTAACTAGTCGGCAAAGCCGGTATTATGTTTCTGCACAATGGCTATTCAGTTATTAACCCACATTGCGGTAATGCAGTGATCAATGTAATATAGCCTATATCGATGATTTTATACGGGAACTGGGCTAGCCTTTCATAGACCACTATAGACCTCGTGCGAATGGCGATATTTCAGCTGATGGCGCCCCTAGCGGCAACTCGCTCACTGAGTATGTGTCATGGCTTGTGCTGGAGAACCGAGTAGGACAGTAAAATAAGTCATTGGTGAAATGTCGTCATCCATGGAAATTTTTCAGGGTTTAAGGAATATTCGGAGGGATAGGCTACCTCGTATTTCACAGCTTCTCAGGTTAAGAAAGGTGGGTAGCTCATTGTGAAATACAAGTTGGGAGAAGACATACAGTAATTTCACAGTTTGAGTTCGCGAGATACTAGCATTAATCAACCATCTCATGTTGTTAAATTTGAGTTGCAGTGCCTTACTTTTTGCATTGTTAATCATATATATTAATTTTGAATTGTATTATCAACATACAACTTTACTTTCCTCTTTCCCATTTTTAGCCTATTTTCATTTATTAAAAAATAGGCTTATGAGATCACCTTTTGTCCGTGTGTCTGTCTGTGTGTGCGTGTGTGTGTGTGTGTGTGTGTGTGAGGAGTTTTGTGTGTCCCCCCTAATAACTTCTAAACGGCTGGAGCGGTTTCAATGAAACTCAGTAAGTTCATAGCACTATTCCGGGCGACCCCGACCGTGCCCTTCAAATTTTGTTACGTCTCACCAATCCAACATGGCGGCTGTGCAAAATATTTCACCAGTATTCAATATCTCCGAAACTATTACCGATATCACCCTGGAAGATTTTACGGTGATAAAGGGAACTACCTGAATTTCACCTATGTGACTTTTGAAAACCTGGTAAATGCGATTGAAGTTTGAATAAAACACCTACACAATAATCTTCATGTAATAGACTAGAACATAAATCTAAGGCCTATAATATAACAATCCAACATGGTGACCATCCAAAATATTTAGACGGTTCTCAATATCTACGAATCTATTACAGCAATCAAACTGACAATTCGTATGTTGATAGTGGCAATTAATATTAGTAGGATATATGAAAATAGGCTATTTAGTTCTTCACGGAACTACTTGTTAAAATATATATTTAACAGATTAATTACAATAAGAAATATCAATCTCCTGAGAGTGGATGTAAACCATGTCTTTCAAAATTTAATCCATTGTAGGTTTCAAAATGTTTTAAACACATTACGAGAGAAGGTATTTGAAGTCTTCCTTCCTGCAACAATGGGAAAAACTTTAGAACGTTGCCGTGGAATATTGTAAACGAGAGGGTCTAAGGGTTAGAACACGGTACACACAGAATTGTGAGGCTACACGTATGGCCGTTTGACTGCAATAAAACAAATAAAAAATAAAGCTGGGAGGAGGATGGTTCAATTCCCACCTCAGGTATCCTATTGACCAAGTTTTTTTTTCTTGGTTTCCCCAGGAAAATGCCGGGATCATTCCTAGTAACACAGGCTTTTAAACAATTTCTACACACACGCAAGTACATGGGCACAAATAATGAGCAGGACACTTCAGGAGTTGTTTATTGCACGAATAGGCCTACTGCGTAGGGGAGCTGGATTTCTAAAAGAACATCCTTGATGCTACTGCAACCCGGAGAGAATCAACCCGGAGAGAATATTGTTAGGTCAGGACTGTCACTTACGGAGATTGGCTGCCCTTATTCATGTTGTGATTAATGACTACACGAGTAATGTTAGCTGTGCTGGTGACATCAAGCTAACCTCAGTCTTATCACTATTTATGGCCATGATGTCAGGACTGTGTCTTATGGAGATTAGTTGCCCTTATTCATGTTATGATTGATGACTACACGAGTAATGTTAGCTGTGGTGGTGACATCAAGCTCACCTCAGTCTTATCACTATTTATGGTCATAATGGCAGGACTGTCTCTTGTGGAGATTGCTTGCCCTTATTCATGTTGTGATTGATGACAACACGTGCAATGTTAGCTGTGGTGGTAACATCAAGCTCACCTCAGTCTTATCACTATTTATGGTCATGATATTTGTCGATATACTCGCATTACATAATAATCCATATTTAATCACACATCCATCACTTCCCGCATTTTCATGAAACAGTGAATCATCCCCAGTGGCTCACAAATAGTAGGACGTGAGTTTGTGACCACAGGACACCAGGTCAGCTTGGCATTACTTCCACTTGTGCTGGGCTACTGGTAGTGTCATCGCGGCAGGAGATGGCAGTTGAACACGCTGTGACGGGGTGCGGGAGGTCTTAAGGTGCGTATACACTCGCGCGCCGCGCCGCTCGCGCGCAGCAAGTTCGCAAGATTAGTACGGGGTTTCGAAGCTGCGCGCGCGCGGCGCACGACGATCCATCTCCTGTCGGTTTTTTCCACGCGCACTTTGAGTGTTCGCAGTTCAGATTTGGACGGGATTGTGAGAAGTTCGTTGTTTCTCGCGCGCATCTGATTGCAATATTTGTGCGTTTTGAGTGGTCAGACGAATCTGTGATAAAATTTTCGATGCTTATCGCAAAAAGCCTCTTCTGTGGGATCCTCAACAGAAGGATCATTTTAAGAAACCAATAGACTAAAAGCAGATGCCTGGAGGGAAATTGGAGCTGAGATGGATATATCTGTGGACCAATGCAAGAAGGTGATATCTCCGCTGTCTTCCTACCGGCGTGAGAAAAGTAATATAAATCGCAGGGCGGAAATACGTATCTTCTTTGGAAATGTGGGGTCCAATCTTCTGCAGCAGATTCTCAAAGTCAGAAGGTGACATTCGAGTAAAATTCTTATACTGGCCGCTTATTTCTTGTGACTTCAAGTCCTTCATTAGCTCCGCACCATTCCTTTTTTTAAGCATGTCAGTGTGCCACCAACGTCGTCGTCGTTTCTTTTTCTTTTTGCACAAACGTGCCATTAAAACAGCCGCACCACTCATCACCACAACCGCGAGGTTTTCCTCGTACGGCGGAGACATGATTATATTTACCACACTCCAAACTGACTAGTGAATGTTCGTGGGTTTCCTATGGATCGCGAGAGGTTCGTTTAAATAATAATTCTGGTCGAGCAACACACGCGCCGCGCATGCACCGCGCGCAGTGCGCGGCGCGCAAGTGTATACCCAACTTTACAGTACGCATGCGCGGTCCACCTATTCCAAACTTAAATATATCGGCTACCAGCATGCCAATGGTTATTATTGCAGCAGACGACACGCAGCTAGAGAAAGAAGGAATGTGGTGAGTGAGTGAAGCAGTAGTGACAAACTGAATGTTTTTGGAATGCGCGATACGCAGTGAGCGGGAAGACCTCTGCAGTTCGAACGCAACTGCCAACTTCTGGCGCGATATTAGTAGTCTCTGTCATCTTTCATTTCAATCTCTCTTCGCGCAGTTAATCCGCTGCCCTCCCCTCGTTCACGCTGTTATATGATTAGTTTGGTTTCATATAAGACAGTGCCTGGGTCTGTCAGGACCTCTTGTCGGTGTTCAATTTTTAAAAATGCCGACTACATATACCACAATTAAGGAGACGTTCCTTCTACGAATGCACTGTTTTTTGCTTCTGAATACGAAAAATTAGCCTACGTTCCAGGTGGACATTTCTCTATGTGTAGTTACATTCAACCACAGAACGATTTGCTCTACTCTCTGTAGAATTTTTACCATCTTGAACTTGAAATCTTTCCGCAACATGATCTAATCACGTTGCTCCACTCACACACAAGTCCTACAGAATATTTGAGTGGCTTGCCGCCAGAGCGCAGCAACGTTCATTCGCACGAGGTCTATAGGAATTCCCTTTAAAGTCAAGTAGGCGTATTCATAACTAATTTAAAACTCAACTAGTTGAAACCCGTCAAAAATGACGGTCAATAGAAAAATATTTACTGAAGAATTTTCTTATGTAGGCCTACTGTATATTCTTTGTACGATGATTTTTTGGCTCTATTGAAACTATAAGGGCGTCAAAAGATTGCACTCTCAACATTGCAAAATACTGCTGGCCATGACTGAAAAATTGATGAGGCAAATTGAGACCTATACGTTCCAGAGTTTTCCCTTGAGCTTCATTGATTGTGACAGAGTATGCCAAATAAATTGGAAAATATTGCCTCTTAAAACAAAATGATAGTGTTTTATCGGATGCTGTTAAATCAAGTAGAAGGATTCAACCTCTCTGCCTAATTTTAACTGCATTTATTATTTCCAAATCCAAGCAATATGGTTGCATTTAAGAGCCCTTGGGAAACGTTCAGATTTCTAAGCAGCATAACGGTTCAAGCGTTTGGAATATGTGGAGGCAAGTCATTTAGTTCCAAGGAATTCAAGAACTCTGAGGAGTCTAATAAAACTGGCCGCAAACCGTCACATATAATTTTGGAATATAACGAAGAAATGCGATGATGTGCACCTCCATACATCTTAAAACAATGTGGACCGTATGGGTGTGGCACAGTAACATTGGCACCAAATGAAACGAAGGACATAGCATTGTACTGCCGATTAGTCTCTCTGAAATTCCTTGAGATATCATCTCCAGTGAAAAATAATTGTTGCAGCATGTCAAATGTTTTATATTTAGTCAGATTAATTTTACATTACAACAGCAAAGCTCAAAGTAACCAAGTGAAGATTTCTCTCAAGAGAAATACAGTGCAGAACAATGTTTAAATTTGTTCGTCAAGGACCCTACACTGTAACGGTATAGTATCTGGAATTGTATCTGAAATGCCGTATTCATATTGGAGTTTAAAAGTGGCTTCGTATTTTTCTCCGATTTCCCACTTGTTTGCGGCTAATGTTCTATTTCGTAAAATGGGTTTATTTATAGCAGCATTTCTCCCCAAATTAACGTCATAGCTTATTAAATAACACTATAGTGGCCTGCATCAACGCAGCTGCCAAATATTAAATAGCAAATAATAACTTACTTCCATTGCCAAAATCAACTGCGTGGTTAGACTCATTGTTATGTACTCTAAAAAAATAATCAATAAACAACAATATTCACTTATACAACTAAGTTCAGAGACTTCCATTCTCAAGTTGGTTGCTGATGAGAATGCGATGAGACTGATCGCCAATAATAAAATCCTTGCAATTTTTGCAATTTGCTTGCAAACGCAACTCAGGATGACGAACTTCATTTTGAAATAAACAGAATGAAACTGCTCTAAATAATCAATTTCCATCACCTGTTGAAGGTACAATACTTTGCATTTCCATGACAGTAAATTATGCAAGGGAGCATAGAATCACTTCGCCACTACTGGAATGAGCATGGACTCACTTCGCCAGCCACCGTAATGGAGGGAGTTTTAGAATTATATGTTCAGTGTTTTTCAAAGATCGTATTAACACAGGGAAGCCCAGTCTTAAGGCTACATTCTGAGCTATCGCCCCAGATTCCAGGTTCGATCCCTGCTCTGCCAAGAAATTTAATTCTGGTCTGAGGGCTGGAACGGGGCGCACTCTTGAGGCAAACCTAAGAAGAGCAAAATTTGATTCCCATCTCAACAACCTTGGATGTGGTTTTCCGTGGTTTCCCACTTCCACTCCAGGCAAATACCGGGATAGTTCCTAACTTAAAGCCTCAGTCGTCAACTCTCCATTCCCCATACTAATTACAAATGCACACATCAATACAGCCATCACATTAACACAGGTTATCAGAGAAAGGTTTACACTCACACACCAAAGTAGACAGGGCTGAGTGACCACGATGTCTGAGTCCATCAAATGAATTATGTTCGACAATTTTCTCTCAAGGCGAAGCGATTGTGCCGATTTTCATTTTCAATTTAAAAGTATCTGGCAACGTAAATCATGGAGAATTTCTTACCTTACGGGAATAATAAACGTAACATATGTTTAGACAATGTAATACCAATTGCAAGATAGAATAATTGGGAAATAGAATTACATGTCTGAGGTGGGAATCAAACTCCTTCGACGATGCATAATCAATTTCGTTGTCCACAATGTTAGCCGCTGAGCCACCCAGACAACGAAATTAGAGTGCAATATTAAGTGACGTAAACAACAAACGCACTCAACTGCCAGTTACAGTTCATCAATATTTCCCTTATTTCATGATTCTATTCCAGTATATATCGGGATACAACATAAGCGATATTTCCCTTTTCAATTCTCATAAACAAAGATCACACTACGATACGGTGGATCTTTTATCCGCCATTTCTCTCATGAAGAAACGCAATTGTGGCAACGCGCAATTGCCACATATATTACCTTTTTCTTTAAACATATAAAAATATACCGTAACATATATTTTCCTTTTAAAGACACACTGCAAATCTGCATGCCAAGAGCTTTCGTTAGAATGCCATACGAAGCCAATCGGTTAAGTCGTTTTCAAAATCTCGTGTGTACAAAAAATACCTTAGTGTTTTAAATATATACTTGTTGAAACCCGTCAAAACATGACGGTCAATAGAAAAATATTTACTGAAGAATTTTCTTATATAGGCCTACTGTACATTCTTTGTACGATTATTTTTTGACTCTATTGAAACTATGAGGGCGTCAAAAGATTGCACTCTCAACATTGCAAAATACTGCTGGCCATGACTGAAAAATTGTTGGGGCAAATTGAGGCCTATACGTTCCAGAGTTTCCCCTTGAGCTTTATTGATTGTGATAAAGTATGCCAAATGAATTGGAAAATATTGCCTCTTAAAAGAAAATGATAATGTTTTATCGGATGGTGTTAAATCAAGTCGAAGGATTAGACATCTCTGCCTAATTTTAACTGCACCTATTATTTCCAAATCCAAGCAATATGGTTGCATTTAGGAGTCCTTGGGAACCGTTCAGATTTCTAAGCAGCATAACGGGCCAAGCGTTTGGAGTATGTGGCGGCCAGTCGTTTAGTTCCAAGGAATTCAAGAACTCTGATGAGTCTAATACAACTGGCCGCAAACCATCGCTTATATTTTTGGAATATAACGAAGAAATGCGATGATGTGCAATTCCATACATTTTAAAACAATGTGGACCGTGTGCGTGTGGCACAGTAACATTGGCACCAAATGAAACGAAGGATGGAAGGAAGCTTGCAGTTTAACGTGACCGTTAATCTCGCGATCATAAGCCACGGGACCTCCGTTTAACGTGGAATCCGAACCACAGGACATGGCCTTTCACATCAAAAATCTCACATGCATTGACCGGGAATCGAACCCGATCCGTCTTGGTGAGAGGCATACAGCTTGACCGCTGCGCCATGAAACGAAGGACGTGGCATTGTACTGCCGATTAGTCCCTCTGGAATTCCTTGAGATATCATCTCCAGTGAAAAATAATTGTTAAAGCCTGTCAAATATTTTATATTTATTCAGATTAATTTTACCATTACAACAGCAAAGGTCAAAGTAATCAAGTGTAGATTTCTCGCAAGAGAAATACAGTGCAGAACAATGTTTACATTTGTTCGTCAAGGACCCTAAACTGTAACGGCATAGTATCTGGAATTGTTTCTGAAATGCCATATTTATATTGGATTTTAAAAGTGGCTTCGTATTTTTCTCCGATTTCCCACTTTTTTGCGGCTAATGTTCTATTTCGTCAAATGGGTTTATTTATAGCAGCATTTCTGCCCAAATTAACGTCATTTTATATAACACTATAGTGGCCTGCATCAACGTAGCCGCCAAATATTAAATGGCAAATAATAACTTACTTCCATTGCCAAAATCAACTGCGTGGTTAGACCCATTGTTATGCACTCTAAACAAATAATCAATAAACAATAATATTCACATATACAATGAATACTTCCATTCTCAAGTTGGTTGCTGATGAGAATGCGATGAGATTGATCGCCAATAATAAAATCCTTGCAATTTTTGCAATTTGCTTGCAAACGCAACTCAGGATGACGATCTTCATTTTGAAATAAACAGAATGAAATTGCTGTAAATAATGAATTTCCATCACCTGTTGAAGGTACAATACTTTGTATTTCCATGACAGTAAATTATGCAAGGGAGCATAGAATCACTTCGCCACTACTGGAATGAGCATAGACTCACTTCGCCAGCCACAGTAATGGAGGGAGTTTTAGAATTATATGTTCAGTGCTTGTCAAAGATCGTATTAACACAGGGAAGCCCATTCTTAAGGCTACATTCTGAGCTATTGCCCCGGATTCCAGGTTCGATCCCCGCTCTGCCAAGAAATTTAATTCTGGTCTGAGGACTGGAACGGGGCGCACTCGTGAGGCAAAACTAAGAAGAGCAAAGTTTGATTCCCATCTCAACAATCTTGGATTTGGTTTTCCGTGGTTTCCCACTTCCACTCCAGGCAAATACCGGGATAGTTCCTAACTTAAAGCCTCGGTCATTAACTCCCCATTCCCCACATTAATTACAAATGCACACATCAACACAGCCATCACATTAACACAGGTTATCAGAGAAAAGTTTACACTCGCACACCAAAATAGACGGGGCTGAGTGACGACGATGTCTAAGTCCATCAAATGAATTATGTTCGCCAATATGTTAACGCTGATGTATGTGTTTGAACTACTGGATATAAGTTCAATGACTTTAAAATTAATATCATTGCATTGTTGCAGCTTGGCAAATATTTTATATTTCAGCAGATCAATTTTACCATCACAACAGTAAAGGCCAAAGTAACCGCGCGTAGATTTTACGCAAGAGAAATACAATGTAGAACAATGTTTACATTTGATCGTCAAAGACCTTTCACTGTACTGCATAACATCTGGAATTGTTTCTGAAATGGCCTATTTATATTGGATTTTAAATGTGGCTTCGTATTATTCGATAACACTATAGTGACCTGCAATATCGGAGCCGCTAAATATTAAATGGCAAAAAATACTTCCATTGCCGAAATCAACTGCGTAGTTAGATTCAGTACTCTAAACAAATAATCATTAAACAACTGTCTTATACAATGAAGTTCAACATGACCGTCCAGAGACTCTCATACTCAAGTTGGTTGGTGAGGAGAATGCGATGAGACTGATCGCTTACAATAAATTCCTTATAATTGTTCCTGCCAGCGAAATGTTTGGCAATGGCTTGAAAACGCAGCGCAGAATGACGTTCTTCATTTTGATATAAACAGTACAAAACTGCTCTAAATAAGCTATTTCCATCGCCTGTTATAGTTTATGGCAGTATATTTTGCAGGGGAACATAGAATGACTTCGCCAACTACTGGAATGAGCTTAGGCATATACTCAATACTCACTTCGGCAGTCACCCTAATGGAGGCTGTTTTAGAATTCTATGTCCCGTGCATGTCAAAAATCGTATTAACACATGGAAGCCCACCCATTCTTGGCTATCGCCTCGGAGACCCGGGTTACATTTCCTGCTCTGCCAAGAAATTTAATTCTGGTCTGAGGGCAAAAACGGGGCACATTCAGTCTCTAGAGGTATAACTAAGAAGAGGAAGGTTTGATTCCCACCTCGACAATCTTAGATGTGGTTTTCCGTGGTTTCCCACTTCCACTCAAGGCAAATACCGGGATGGTTCCTAACTTAAGGCCTCGGCCGTCACCTTGCCATTTCCCACCTTAATTACAAATACACAAAGTAATGCAGCTATCACAATAATACGGGTTATCAGAGAAAATTTTACACTTACACACCAAAGTACATGGGGCTGAGTGACAACGATGTCGGAGCCCTTCAAACGAATTATGTTTGCCAAGTGTCTCTCATGACGAAAGCAATTGTGGACACGCGCCAGGGCCTGGAAAACTACCTTTTCACTAATAATTTAAGAGTATATCGACGATGCATAATTTATAACTTTTAGTCTAGGATGCTACCAACTTGACCACCGAAGCATTGGGAAGAAATTGCAATATTAAAGTACATAAACAACATAGCCTACACACTCAACTGTCAGTTAATGTTCTTCAACGTTTCCCTTCTTAAAAATTCCCCTCTATAACTCTCCATCACTTGAAAACGCGCCATGTTTTGTGTTTTAAATATATCGATGCAATGGTGCTGCCATCTGTTGTTAGTTACTGAAACTATATGGGCGAGGTACTGCCATCTGTTGTCAGTTACTGCAATTGATGGCAGATATTAGCTCTTTTGACCACATGCTGTAATGCAATGGTAAAACGGAAATAAAACTTATTGAGAGGGAATGTAGGAATCTTTAACTGACATAAAACGTTACTAATAATCCTTGATAAAACAATATTTAACTATCACGCGAAAACTCGCCATCAAGGCCATGCCTTGTGTTTTAAATATATCGACGCAATCTGCTCTCAGTTACTGGAACTATATTGGCGAGGTACTGCCATCTGTTGTCAGTTACTGGAACTGATTGCAGATATTCAAACGACGTATTCAGGACGTATTGAGGACATGCTGTAATGCAATGGTAAAACGGAAATAAAACGTGTTGAGAAAATGTGTAGAAATATGTATTTTTAACTGACATAAAACCTTACTAATACTCCTTGATAAAACAATATTTCAGTGGCAAAAAAAAAAAAAAAAAAATACTGGCGAGAGTTGGGATCGAACCTGCGATCCTTGGATCCATAGTCAATCGCCTTAACCAAATAGCTACTCGCGCACTCACATTTAGATGCAGACGCAACCATTCACTATCTTCAAAAGCCGCTATCTGAAGAAAAAAATCCAATTCATTATCAATAAAATCCATATACATTCGTATATGTTCATACTGTTATTATATTGTATTGTCAGAACTTGGTTAATGTATGTTTTCAATTACATGGAAGCTTATTAAATAACTTACATTTTAATGGACTTCTCACCGCCATTTTGTCATGAGCCCAGGCGGATTGTGCGCATGCGCGAGGGGCTGGAATTCTGCTATTTTCTATATTTATTTAAAAATATACCGTAATATATTTGTTTATTTTAGAGACACTCTGCAAATCTACAGGCCAAGAGCTTTCGTTAGAATGTCTTACGAAGCCAATCGGTTAAGTCGTTTTCACAATCTCGTGTGTACAAAAAACAGCTTAGTGTTTTAAATATATAGACAACAGAGAATTCGTTACTTTACAGGAATGATAAAAGTGAAATATGTTTCTACACTCTAATACCAATCGTAGGAAGGAAGAAAACAAAAAAAAAAACATATCCGAGGTGGGAATCGAACCCTCTCGACCATGCAAAGGATGGCAACAGAGAATTCGTTACTTTACGGGAATGAAAAAGTGAAATATATCTCTACAATGTAATACCAATCGTAGGAAGGAAGAAAATGAAAATAAATAAACGTATCCGAGGTGGGAATCGAACCCTCTCGACCATGCAAAGGATGGCAACAGAGAATTCGTTACTTTACGGGAATGATAAAAGTGAAATATGTTTCTACAATGTAATACCAATCGTAGGAAGGAAGAAAACGAAAATAAAAAAAACATAACCGAGGTGGGAATCGAACCCTCTCGATGGGAACAGAGAATTCGTTACTTGACGGGAATGATAAAAGTGAAATATGTTTCTACAATGCAATACCAATCGTAGGAAGGAAGAAAACGAAAATAAAAAAACATATCCGAAGTGGGATCGAACCCTCTCGATCATGCATAATACAAATTTCTGGCCAGTAACCTTATCCCCTTGGCCAACCAGACAACTATGTGACACTGCAGTATTAAGTTATCTAACCAGTATACACACTCAACCTGCACTTTATGTCCTTCAATTCGTGGTTTATTTAATATAATTCTATTTCAATGCATATTGTAAAAACATAACTAACATTATTGGAGACCCTTTTTAATTCTCATAAACAAAGATCTCAGTTAGACGCGACCGGAATCGCCATTTTCCTTGTTGAGAAAGGCCATTGTGCGCATGCGCGAGAGTGTCAATATTTTCCTTTTAAAGAAACTCTGCAAATCTGCATGCCAAGAGCTTTCTACAATGCAATACCAATCGTAGGAAGGAAGAAAATGAAAATAAAAAAAACATATCCGAGGTGGGAATCGAACCTTCTAGATCATGCATAATACAAATTTCAGGCCAGTAACCTTATCCCCTTAGCCATCCAGACAACTATGTTTCACTCCAGTATTAAGCTATCTAACCAGTATACACACTCAACCTGCAGTTTATGTCTTTCAATTCGTGGTTTATTTAATATAATTCTATTTCAATGCACATTGTAATAACATAACTAACATTATTGGAGATCCTTTTTAATTCTCATGAACAAAGATCTCAGTTAGACGCGACCGGAATCGCCATTTTCCTTGTTGAGAAAGGCCATTGTGCGCATGCGCGGGAGTGACAAATATTACATATTTCCTTAATCATTTAAAAATATACCGTAACATATATTTTCCTTTTAAAGAAACTCTGCAAATCTGCATGCCAAGAGCTTTCGTTAGAATGTCTTACGAAGCCAATCGGTTAAGTCGTTTTCACAATCTCGTGTGTACAAAAAACAGCTTAGTGTTTTAAATATATAGATTCCGCGCGAGGAACATTATCGAAAAAAAGCAAAATTAAAGGAGCATAAAAATACTTCCATATTATCATCGGCACGTGAAAATGAATACCTATCTTGTGCTCCAAATATCTGTATTTGTAATGGCCGCGTAGGTAACATCTTGGTCTGGGAATCGTGAGGTCTCAGGTTCGAACCCTAGTTCCGGCATTTTTTTTGCTACTGGATTATCAACTTAAACGATATGTATCATAACATGAAGCGTCATTTTAACAGAATCTACATGAAATTACGATTTATCTAATTTTAATTACAATAATTTGCACCAAGTGTGTTTTTTTTAGTCGTTTACCCTCCAGGTTGGTGGAACCCACGGACTCAGCGAGGGAACTCACCACTACCGCCTCTACGGGCAGTGTCCTAGATCGGGGAACATCGAATCGGAAGGGTTACAACTGGTGAGGTGGGATTAGCACCTCGCCCAGGCGGCCTCACCTGCAAAGCGAACAGGGGGCCTCATGAGGGAAGGTAAGGGATGGTTAGGATGGATAGGCAAGGAAGAGGGAAGGAGGCGGCCGTGGCCTTGAAGAAGGTACCATCCCGGCATTTGCCCGAAGACGAAGTGGGAAACCACGGTAAACCACTTCGAGGATGGCTGAGGGGGAATCGAACCCCCTCTACTCATTTGGGCCACCCGAGGCTGAGTAGACCCCGTTCCAGTCCTCATACCACTTTTCAAATATCGTGGCAGAGCCGGGAATCGAACTCAGGACCCCCGGGGCGGCAGCTAACCATGCTGACCACTATGCTACGGAGGCGACGAAATTTGATTGTATTGAACATTATTTCTAGTAGTCCTTAGATAGGCTAGAGACTAAGGTTTCATTCCTCCTCTTAATTTACAATACAATTTATGTGATGTTTGTTCAAACAAGTGTGACAGTAGCATATCTCCAATTCAATCTATACATTCATCATAGTACCAGTATGAAAACGGAGAGGGGCCGATAACCTAGATGTTAGGCCCCTTAAAACAACAATTATCATCATCATCATCATCTGAAAACGGAGCGTAAATTAACATTTTAAGAATGTGCAAGCTGTGTAGTATACGAGTAGGATAACATGTCCATGACTTCACATACATTTCATCTCAATTTCATAGTAGGATAACATGTCAGATGTTACACATCATATGCGACTACTGTAAGGCTCGTATCCTTTTTTGCTGTATTACAGCCATCACAATAACAGGTTATCAGACAAAATTACACACAAACATCCAAGTAAACTAGGTTAAATTATCACGAAGTTCAAACAAAAACAAAAACAACAAGAACTACGATTTTGCTTTTTGTCCGCAACGTGGCACAGTGACTAACATTCTTGGCTGTCATTCTTGAGGTCCAGGTTCGACTCCCGGCTCTACTATGAAAATTATTTCTGTTCTGAGGGATGAAAACGGGTACATCTAAGTTAGTCTTGTGCGGCAAAACTGAGACCAGCTGGGTTCGATTCTCACTTCAACCATCCATGGTTTCCCTATTCTCCTCCAGGCAAAAGGACAGATGGTTCCTAATATTCTCATCTGAATTACAAATATAAACACACTCTACTACAAATACCCCAGTAGCACAGGTTATCAGACAATTTATTCGCACAACTCATGTAAACGAGCTAAATGACCTCGAAGTCCAATCTCCTGAAATGAATCAGCAACGAAAACAACATATCTTTTTGTTGGTGCAACATTGGCGTAGAGTTATATATAGTCTATGATAGGTAAATGAAGGAAGTAGTCACATAAATATCAATAGTTTTCCTTTATCTACAAGGTGAAACTTTCGTTTTATTATCAGTCTGATCCATATCTGGATGTTCTATACGCTGGCTTAGTACCAGAATAGCGTATCTTAATAGGATTACCATTGTAGATACGCTATTTAGGTCCTAAGCCAGCGTATAGAAACATGGGTTTACAAGGGTGTATTGGCGTACATATACTTGAAAAATGTAATAAAAAAGAGATTTTCTTAATTTTAAACCTGATTGTAGAGGTGTTACTTAGTTGTTTCAAGGGGTGTATCTACGAACTCATCTACCCCTAATGTAGAGGTGGCCCTTGAGGGGTGTTGGATTATTTGTCTGTTAGGTAGTCGGATCCTCAAAATGCGCCCCTTCACGCCCCTAACAGGAGATTGAAATTCACACGGCCCAGCCGGGAATCAAACACAGGACCCTTCGGGCCAAATCCTAGCTTGCTAACCAATTAGCCATGCAACCAGAGTGTAAATTAATTTTGTTCTGCCGTCACCAAACGTGGGCATATTCTTTACGAGTCAACAACATACCCCTCGGTGTACTGTACAGTTTTGTCACTTCTCAAGAAGTCAATTCCCTCAACCGAGAATTGAACCCGTGATTTTGGGATCAGGAATATACCACTGCTGTATCAAGGGAACCTAACGCTAACATGAAAGTAAAATATCAGGCTTGAGTCGGTGAGCATTATTTTCGGATTTTATAAGCTACCTGTTATCCGGGATCACGGCGATCAGTGACCTGTGTTGATGGCAGACCATGTCCTACTGGAATGAAGCCTGTGTGTGTCTCGTAGTTGGGGAGTTGGCCGCTAGGGTGGGTTATGTCCTGAAGTGTATCCACGGAGAGAAACAGGAAGCTTAGTGCTGGAGTGAGATGAAGATATCGACTGTATGGAAGGGAGGAATAGGGGTCTATAATTCTTCCTTACATTCTTGTTCTTTAACGATTGTAATATTTTTACGGTTTGGCCATGAATGATAACACGTATTTTTGTAAAATAAGATTCTGTACCAGTTATCCGTTACGGAGATGACATCTTAAAAGTGATATTTTAGTGACTAGTATATATAAAGGTTTAATGAGTTTTGAGTTTAAGCTGTTTGAAGACAGTTTAAAGTCTCGACAGGTAGAATGTTGATGCTTTTATTAATGTAATAATAATCACAATGTATTTTTCTTAGGTGAAAGAAGGCTGTTTTAATGTGGAATAAAAATGGCAGTGGGGAGCAGATTTTTACAAGTTAAAACGGGAGGGTGGTTGTATAACGAAACTGGGCGTGTGGAACGGGGTATTCTCGTGTTTTCTTTTTTCTTTCTCTTTTTTGCAATGTAAGTTGGCGTTCGATTGGTGTACCCGCCATACCGTTTTTGTTGAGCTATAACGAAGATACGACTAGACAAGCGAATGGGGAGAGTCGAGTCGCTTACTTTATGGGTTAGTTGTGTGCGATGCTCAGGCAGGCCTTCCCTGTGTAGCAGGCCTAACGTGATATAGACCTCTTCTCCTTCTTCTGCTCCACCTTCGTCTTCTCTTTATATGCACCTTTAAAAAAGCCACACACATACACACTCACAAATATATGTAGTCAGAAACAGAAACCGCCAGGGTGACTGGCTTTCCAACATGCCACGGATAACATTACTGGAGTGGATGGCATTCAGCCGTGACAAGATATCTTCTTCTTAGTGGTGTCTAAATGTGTGTTCGTCCGTGAAACAATTACAGTGGCATGGAGGGAGATTAACTAGGGGGTACGTTCACCCTAGTTTCTGTGACACACTTTCTCCTGTGGAGCTCAAGGTCAGCTGATTTTGTATTGGTATGAGTGAGTGAGTGTGTGTGTATGTGTGTGTGTGGTACGTGGATATCCATGCTCTCTAGCGGTCAATAATCGAACAAAGGACTTTCCATATACGTTTAAGAAAGTCAAGGCTAAACCTTGCAGAATTAAAGTAAAACTTATTTTTAACTTTAACAATTCTAACCGATATGACACATTAGAGACGGAGAGTAGTTATTGTGTAGATAATATCTATAGAAAGCACTCCAGTTTACAATTGAGTTAAATATTGATGGTAGCCTATATATTTGATTTTCGAGATTGCAAATCTTCCTTAACGTAGATTTTGAAAAAATCCACGATTGTTCGAATAACTTCATGTTAAATTAAATCACCCAATAGGCCTACTGATATATTTAATGAACAGAGAAATAGACTGATACGCAAATCCGACACGATGGTTACCATAGCAACAAGTATTCGTTATCTAGAGCTATGCATTCTAGTTCAGTAGCAAATAATGTAAATATATTATTTCGTAAATGAAATTCACAATAGGTCAACGTTCAGTAAAATTACTAACGATGTAGCTTCCTAAATAATTATAAATCAATGTATTGAAAAGTAGAATGGAGAGGAAAACATCATTTCATCACAGAAAATCAACCATGGAGTATCAAGTCAGATTAATACAACACCAACTAATATTCATATTCAATTAAATAGTTGATATAATCAGACAAACAGTCAGTTAATAAACTGATAATACTTGACTTTCACCAGCGGTTTAAGGAAGTGTCAGTTGCTACTCTTCAGACGGTCAACGCGAATTCGCCCAATGACTGGGCGGGATGCAATGTATAATATCTATACTAATATAATAAAACTGAAGAGTTTGTTTGTGTGTTTAAACGCGCTAATCTCTGGAACTACCAGTTGGATTCGAAAAACTCTTTTTGTATATGATAGCCATATTCGAGAGGAATAGTTTAGGCTATGCAGCATTATGCTACACCTCTCAGGTAACCTTAAAGTTTGATTTTTGTTCAGTAAGTCGGAAGAACAAGTGATGCTGAACTGCTTTAGTAATACCTAAGTCTATTGTTGCCAGGCAATGCGGGCTGCATTATGTCGCCCCTACCAGTGTTCTGGTGCAGAATTACGAGCTGCTTATACATTGCAGTCACGGGGAGTAATTAGTGAAAAAGATATCTTAGGCCCCTTAAAACAGTTATCATCATGACAATTGTATTCCTCTGTATAAGGGCGATGGTGTTGGTGCAGTATAATGAGGTTATCAGCTGCAATAAGCGTTGGTGCTTTCCAATCCTTACCCTTCAGCGCTCCAGTTCTGTAGTATTATTCATTATCATCCATAAAACAAATAAATCCACCGGGCGAAACCGGGCTTTACTGCTAGTGGATTAATATATATGAATAATAAGGAAATACCACACCTGGAATAAATGACATGTATTAGTTATGATCACTATTATAATGGGGCAATCGATCATAACTATTATAAGTAATTATTTTCAGAAGTGGTTTTTACTTACTATTCTTATATTACCTACACCCAGTCATTGGGCAAATTCATGTTGACCGATTAAAAGTTACAACGAAGAGTTTGTGTAGACAACACTGAACGTATGACTTCAAAACTTTACATTTAGTTTTAAGAGAGTGTGAACTAATTTAGTGGTAATGGCTAAGCTAATTTACTCTCACAAAAATCTTTCAATGTTTAAGAATGTATTCTGAATATGTGAAGTGTATTTCTTTAACATATTATAAAACAAGTGCCAGATCAAGCTGTTCTCACATTAAAATAAATAAATAAATAAATAAATAGCCTTGCAAATCCCATAAGGGCTACGGCCTCCTGCTTTGCAGGAAATTGCTCAGTTTTAACTCATCAGGTGAGCAAGTCCTGAAGAGCATTCGGGATCATTCTTTCTGATTGGGCCTTCTATATAGGCCTAGATGTGTAGCTAATATTGATTTAGTGGTCACTGCATGCGAATTTCCCAAGGTCTTTCCACTCTGCAACTCTGCAACTCAAATGTAATCATTGTATTCTTATGGCAATCAGAGACATATTGTGAAATTGACATTGACACACTGAAAGAGGACATCATGATGATGTGATGGCTCCACGAATGGCTCTTCACTATTGAATGCCGCCTGGCAGTGATAATGGGCTGTCCGAGTCGCTGTCCCGTGTTTCATTATTAATCGCGCAGTAGGAGCCACGTTCCAAGTACAGTCCACTCCAAACCTGATCCCATCACCCTGTCTTATAAATAAAATCGGTAACCATCGCACTTCTTTTTTTAGGGCTGAGGGTCTATCTATATGATAAATGTAGAAAAAAATCCAACACGATGGTTACCATGACAACAAGTGTTCGTCATCTAGGCCTACTGTATGTATTGTAGATTAGTAGAAACTTAGATCGCACTCATTGCAGCGTGTTGCATCGACAACAAGTTACCATGGCAACAAGTGTTCGTCATCTAGGCCTAGGCATTCTAGTTCATTAGAGACTTAGATTGCTTTCATTGAAGCGTGTATTGACAACTAGTTACCATGGCAACAGGGGCAAGCAGACTTATAATATATCCTAGTTGTTGAAGCGTGCGCAGTACGTATGATACCAATAGTTGAATATAAACGTAAACGTATCAATGATTCAATGTTTTGGTTCTGTATAACCATAGCCTTATACTTTCATATTAAATACACGCAAGTAATAACCATAAAAGTGTTAACTGCAACAAGTGTTTGATCCTCTGGTCAACTTGAGTCTGTTGTTCTAAGAGGTGGAATATCAAAAGTATCTGTTCCATTTATTCTGCAACACACAATGTTTTTATTGGAAGGTTACATCAAATACTGTAACATTGTCAATGCTCTGTCTGTTAGAAATAAATCTGAAAGTTCAAAATCTCAATAAAAATAATTTTGGATTCAATTTAGTTATTTAGAGAGAAAAAAAAGTGTTTATGTCTATGTAATGAATCGAGTTTTAAGGAAGTCACCCTTATATTCATGTAGAGGAGACAATGAGAGTAGAGAGAAAAATGACCAACACGCACATGGACAATCAAAACCTTTGCTTTCATTTTGTATGTGTGATCTGCATAGGAATGTATTTTTCCTATCAGTATGTTTTCAAACTAAAATGCAAACTACTGTAAAAAAACACCGAAAAATTGATTCTTCTTAAATGAAGTAAGATGAATTAAACGACTGGTTAATGTGGCATACCTGCTAACTGATATTCATTTCTCTATATTTTAATTATTTATGAAGTAGAAAAATTAGAGTGATAATTATTTTTAGATCTCTCACCATATAATGGAGTTCCTACAATAAAGTAATGTAGTGTTGCCATTATTTATTAATTTTGGCACTTTGCGACATCACAGTCATGTAGCCCCGTGCACTTTGTGTGTGTGGGATCTATCTAAGAGAATGTGTCATTGTGATGACTGTACTAGTTTGTGAATTTGCAATTGGGTAGTTTGGGTAGTAGGCGGCCATGACCAAAATTTAGGCACCATCCCAGCATTCTCCCGTATTAGTAGAGGAGAGACCATGGTAAATCACTTCTTGGATGGCTGAGGTAGGAATTGAACCAACCTCTTCACATTTATTTCTCACGAGGCTGAGTGAGCCACATTCCAACCCTGATATCAAGATTAAATGGCAGAGCCAGGAATCGAATCCGGATTGCGGTGGCAGTGAAGAATGCTAGTCACTTTTCAAGGAGGCAGACTATGGAATTAGAGAGATGAAGTATGAAGACAGGAAAGAAAGGCACAGTTCATTTAATATAAAGGAGGGGAAGTATAAAATACCGGCCCCGTGGTGTTGGGGTAGCGCGCCTGCCTCGGAGGCCCTGGGTTTGATTCCCGGCTCCATCAGGGATTTTAGAGACTGATGTGAGGGCTCGAACGGGGTGCACTCATCCTCGTAAGGACAATTGAGAAGCTGGTTGACTGTGCGGCAGCGCCTCCGGCACGGAGACCAAGATTAACGGCCGAGGGGACCCAACACGCGGACCACGCATCACCCCATTATCTGCAGGCCAAATGGCTGGGCAGCGGCTGCTTGGTAGGCCTAGGCTTTTCATGGGATGTAGCGCCATTCAGCTTGGTTTGGTTTTGAATGTATAAAATTAAAGCTAAATGGCTGGTTTTGTGTCAAGGATAATTAATTTGGAAATAATGATAATTAAGGCCGATTTCATGCAAAAGATCATAACATACGATGTTTATTATTAAGCTTATTATTATTATTACTATTGTTGTTCTCGTATCATAAACATGCATGTTTTACACAGTTATATTATTTTTGCCCTAAAACTTGGCCACTTCCAATGCTTTTTCGGTTCCTTGATGAGTATACGTTGTTGGCTATTTACTTACCTTTGGCCCTACGTTGTCCTCTGGTTGGTATGTTCATTGATAACGCACATAAGTAATATATACTTCTAAAATAATTCTACAATATCTTCTAATATATAAAAGTGAAAGTCTGTATGTATGTATGTATGTATGTATGTATGTATGTATATATGTTGGTTCCGTATACAAATCTACACCGTTCCACCAATCTCAACCATATTTTGCATACACATAGTTTAGGACCCAGAAGGAACCGCTGGCTACATGAATTTTCGATAGTCTTTCTCATTCTTCTGATTTCGGCCCTTTTTCACTCAAAAACATGCTAATCAAATCATAAAATATACTCATGAAGGAATGGCAAGGCAGATAGTTTCCATGGCAACATAGCTCAAGTCGAGACACGGCCGACTGGATGCCATTTGCGCTCTGCACTACCGGTATAGAAAATGAGGATCTTTACTTGAAATCCCGTTAGTTACTCAACTGCTCACACAGCACTGTCAACCGAGTTTAGCATAACAAAGACTTGACACTATCTTCTTTCTACTATATATTTGTCAAATACCACTCACTCACTCACTCACTCATTCATTTATTCATCACGAAATCTCAGAAACCACCGAACGGATTGGAATGAAATCTGTATGCAGCTTCCTCAAGGGCCGCAAATGCCCACTAAGAGAGAAATTTTGGCTATTGAGGTTCTAAAGGGGTGTTAAGGGGGTAGACCTGCATTTAATTGAATAGCAATATCTCCCGATTGGTTTCATGGGGAGATGTGATACTCGGCATATAAACTCATCATTAAAAATAAGAAGACATGTGTCTGAGGGTTTTTCGATGTGGTGTATATTATGAGGTGAAAGGGGTGAAAAGTGGGGAATAAAAGATTCTTAACGGAGCGTGTGTCTCTTAGACGACACAGGCGAGGAGTTTGAAACACAGCGAAAAAAAATCAACATAAAAAAGTAAATATGTGTTTGACAGTTTTTTCATAAATCCAATTTAAGGGGCCCACGGGGAGAGATGAAATTCTAGGAGCGGGGGGGGGGGGGGAACAGGAAAGAAAGTGTCCTAACTGATTGACTGACTGGCTCACTCATCAAACTCAGGGGGGAAAAACTGCTTTAAAGTAAGTAAATACCTGTTCGACAGTTTTTTTTTTCATAAATCAAATTTAAGGGGTTCATGGGGAGGGGTGAAATTCTGAAAAAAGAAAATTGAAAGAAAATGTCCAGACTCACTCACTTACTCACTCACTCATCATCGCCTAGCCAAAATTATTGAAGTTAGAAACATGTCAGTTTGGGGATATGTTCATTGTATGTCAAAACCGTCTACTAAGGGAGGATTTTCGGATATTCAGGTTCTAAAGGGGTCTTAAGTGGGTTAAACCTGCATTTCATTGAATAACAATATCTCCCGATTGGTTTCATTGGGGGATGTGATACACGGCATATAAACATATCATTAAAAAGTAACAAGACACGTGTCTGAGGGTTTTGCGATGTGTTTATGAGGTTAAAGGGGTGAAAAGTGGGGATTGAAAGATTCCTAACGGAGCGTGTATCTCTTAAACGACATAGGCGAGGAGTTTGAAACTCAGCGGGAAAAAAAAATCAGCATAAAAATAAGTAAATATGTGTTTGACCGCTTTTCCATAAATCCAATTTAAGGGGCCCATGGGGAGGGGTGAAATTCGGGGGGGGGGGGACAGGAAAGAAAGTGTCCTAACTGATTGACTGACTGGCTCACTCATCAAACTCAGGGGGAAAAACTGCTTTAAAGTAAGTAAATAGCTTTTCGACAGTTTGTTTTTCAATCAAATTGAAGGGGTTCATCGGGAGGGGTGAAATTCTGAAGAAAAAAAATTAAAGGAAATGTCCTGACTCATTCACTCACTCATCATCGCCCAGCCAAAAATATTGAAGTTGGAAACAAGACATTTCGGGGATATGTTCGTTGTATGTCAAAACCGTACACTAAGGGAGGTTTTTTGGATATTCGGGTTCTAAAGGGGTCTTAAGGGGGTTAAACCTGCATTTCATTGAATATCAATATTTCACGAGTGGTTTCATTTGTGGATGTGATACTCGGCATATAAACTAATCATTAAAAATACGCAGACATGTGTCTAAGCGTTTTTCGATGTGGTGTATTATTATGAGGTGAAAGGGCTGAAAAGTGGGGGTTGACGGATTCCTAATGGAGCGTGTAGGCCTATCTCTTAAACGACATAGGCGAGAAATTTGAAACTCAGCGAAAAAAAATCAGCTTAAAAAGTAAGTAAATCCGTTTTCGACTGTTTTTTCATAAATTAATTTAAGGGGCCAATGGGGTGGGGTGAAATTCTGGGGGAAAAAAGGAGAGAAAGTGTCCTAACCGACTGACTCAGGGGAAAAAGACAGCTTAAGAAATAAGTTAATAGGTGTTCAAGCGGTTTTTAATCAATCCAATTTAAGGGGCCCATGGGGAGGGGTGAAATTCTGGTAAAATAAATGAAAGAAAATGTCCTGTCTGACTCACTCACTCATCACGCCCAGCGAAAACTATTAAAGTTGGAAACATGAAATTTTGGGAATATGTTCGCTGTATGTCGAAAACGTTAACTAAGGAATGATTTTTGTTTATTCGGGTTTTATAGACGTGTCAAGGGGGTAAACGTGCATTTCATTGAATAACGATATCTCATGAGTTGTTTGTTTGGGGATGTGATATTCGGTATATAAACTAATCATTAAAAATAATCAGACATATGTCTAAGGGTTTATCGATGTGGTGTATATTATGAGGTGAAAGGGGTGAAAATCGGGGGTTGAGGGATTCTTGACGGAGCGTGTATCTCTGATACGACATAGGCGTGAAGTTTGAAATTCGGTGGAGAAAAACAGCTTAAAATACAAGTAAATAGGTGTTCGAACGTTTTTTCATAAATCCAATTTAAGGGGCCCTTGGTGAGAGGTGAAATTCTGGGGGGAAAAAAAACAGGAAAGAAAGTGTCCTAACTGATTGACTCACTTACTCACTCATCAAACTCAGGGGGAAAACAGCTTTAAATAAGTAAATAGGTGTTTGACCGTTTGTTTCATAAATCCAATTTAAGGGGTTCATGGGGACGGGTGAAATTATCAAAAATAAATGAAAGAATATGTCCTGACTGACTCACTCACTCATCATCGCCCAGCCAAAATTATTGAAGTTAGAAACATGAAATTTTGGGGATATGTTCGTTGTATGTCGAAAACGTCCACTAAGGAAAGAGTTTTGGATATTCAGGTTCTAAAGAGGTGTTAAGGGGGTAAACGTGCTTTCCATTGAATAACAATATCTCACGAGTGGTTTCATTTGGGGATGTGATATTTGGCACATATACTAATCATTAAAAATAAGCTGACACATGTCTAATGGTTTTTCGGTGTAGTGCATATTATGAGGTGAAAGGGATGAAAAGTGGGGGTTGAAAGATTCCTAACTGAGCGTGTATCTCTTAAACGACATAGGGAGGAGTCTGAAACTCGGAGGAAATCTATCAGCTTTAAAATTAATAAATAAATAAATAAATAAATAAATAAATAAATAAATAAATAAATAAATAAATAAATAAATAAAATAAATAGGTGTTCGACCGTGTTTTCATAAATGCAATTTAAGGGGCATATGGGGAGGGGTGAACTTCTGGAAGACAAACGTCCACTAAGGAAGGATTTTTGGATGTTTGCTCTCATCGACCAACCAAAACTATTAAAGTTAGAAGAATGATATTTTGGGGATATGTTTGTTGTGTGTCGAAAACGTCTACTAAGGAGGGATTTTTGGGTATTCAGGTTCTAAAGGGTTGTTAACGGGGTTAAACCTGCATTTCATTGAAAAACAATATGATACGACTATGACGCGAGCGAAGCGAGGCTAAAATTGAGATGGTGTGTGTCTGTGTATTACTCAATCTCGCAAGTACCACTGGTCCGATTTACGTGAATTCTACATGGAAGTAGCTGATTTACCTGGTTAACATATAGGTTACTTTTGATTTCAATACTTTGCACTATTTAAAATGGCGACCATTTTAGTGACGTCACTACACCCTTTGGTTTCAAACTTTCATATTTCCATTTCAAATAAAAAGAGAACGCTAAGAAATAGCAAACTTTTGATGGCATATGCGAGGTTTAAAACTACATTTTCTATCCGAAAGGTATCTGCAACTGATAGCGAGTAAAACCTAAATTTGTGCTATAAAACACGGTCAACGCCGAGCGGTGTAGTTGGACAAAATGTTCCATCCTTAATCTCCCTCTGCGCAGCACCTCGCCTATCCCCTGTTTTAACTGTCACCTTCACATTTTAATTTATTTATGACGCGTAGCGAAGCACGGGTACTTCAGCTAGTTTAATTATAAAATGAACAATGCAAATATTAATTTCCAGAATGAGAGATGTTATTGCTGAATCATTTTGGCGCCAGTGCGTGTGGATTTTCTCAGAGAAACTACACTTACAGGCAATGCTGCTGAAGCGGCTCCTTTACTTTGCTTAGCATGACTCATTATACCATTGCCTTGGCTTTTGTGGGGTTTTATCTACAGTAGGCTATACTACACAACTTGCGGTTATGCCGTTTAATAATCCAATCAGCCTTTGGGTTGACTATACTACCTAAAAGATGAGAAAGTGGTCACTGAATTAGACTTTGAATGTGTACATAAACTGCCAGATATTAGATACAGATCAGATACAGACCTCCGTAACTGTATCATATTTCAACCATATTATTATTATTATTATTAAGCTGCATCATGATCATCATCATGATCTTCAATTCCTTTTGTCCAGCTCCTGCCAGGTCAGGGTGTTAATGGTACTTTTCCACCAATGCCTATTCTGTACTGAAGAGACTAATGGAAACAAGAAGTAAAACATAGTGTGTTAGGAGTTAATACTAAAATAATAATAATTAAAATTATTAGCCTATTTTCATGTATGAAAAAATAGGATTATGAGATCATCTTTTGTCCGAGTGTGCTCATCTAATAAAATCTAAACAGCTGGAGCTATTTCAGTGAACCTCGATATGGTCATAGTAGGCTATTATTTAGTCCGACCCCGACTGTGTTATTTAAATGTTATTACGTCTCACCAATCCAACATGGCGGCTGTGCAAAATATTTCACCGACATTCTATATCTCCGAAAATATAACTGATATCACCCTGAAATTTTGTACGCTGATAAAGGGTACTACTAGAGAACACCTATTGAGTGCAAAACGAACATGGTGGCCAAGCGAAGTAGAAACATGTAAATAGACGCGTCTCGCGGTTCAACCATCCGAGCGCAGTGAATTATGGCACAGCAAATGTTTGTATACATTGTAATGCACTGACATCTAATTTAGTTCAATTGATTACATAACCTCAAGATGGCGGCTGCGCGAATTTTCAAAATTAAGTTCTTATATCTTGTGTCCTAATCATGCGATCAAAGTGAACGAATGAATAATGAACCTACGCAATAATCGTCATCTAATAGTACGTAACTCTAAAGACCTACATATATAAAAATCCAACATGGCGACCATTTGAAATATTTAGACGGTTCTCAATATCTACTAATCTATGACAACAATTATACTGGAATTTTGTATGTTGAACATAAGTTCACCTATAGGACTTTCATTAACCTGATGAGCACAAATCTAACATGCAGTGACGCAAAATTTAAATATTTAAGAAGACGTTTCTCGTGATTTTACCATCCGTTCGCAGTGAAACTTGGTACGATAAATGGTTATAAATACAAACCACTGACATCTGATTTGTTTCAATCATTCTCATAACCACAACATGGTGACTGTGCGAAATTTTAAAATCTCGCGTTTATTTCTTGTCTCCTAATCATGCGATTGGCATTTGAATAATACACATACGCAATAATCATCATGGCTTATATATATAAAAAAGTGACAGTCAGTCTGAAAGACTAGACTTTGTATCATTTTAAATGCTACAAATGCGGAAAAAATGCTAGAAAGGCTTCGCTCGAAGCCAAAGACTCTTGACATGTTAGAAAATTATCTGCATAATACGTATCTTGCTTAGCTTGTTTCAAATTACTCGCGAACGGCAAGTGCAAACCAAGGGCAAAGCAAGGTCAAGCGCGCGGGATGCTGCACGCTCACCAGAGTGCACGGGGACGTTCCCCTTCCATCCTGTCTAAAAACACTTATATTGGGCGATGTATTGAAGATAGAGATATGCTCTCGCGGACTTTCTTGTAGAACGTTTCATGCTGACCAATTCTTATGCTCATAGTATACTGATATTTTTAACGGTTTGCCCAGCGTAAGCTTAAGAAGCGCACGGACGCCAAGTTTGTTTTCGACTTTTTCACTGAAATCGTTACTGCTTGGCTTCCTTTGATCATACATAAATTATTTTCTACAGAATCTTTCCTCGAGTTATCCTTAACAGAATGGTGAAAACCGCATCAAAATCCATCCAGTGGTTCTCGAGTTTACCCGTGACATCCAAGAATCGGGGATTTTTGTCTTATACTAACGATGTAGAGATTGTCGGGGATCACATGCACCAAGCGATACTATGACGTCACACACCTCAGTGCATCTGGGTGCATTTAGTCCCGTCACCGCAACGTAATGCCAGACCCCAGCGTAACGACGAAGTCGACAAGATCATTTAAAATGATAAAATCCTGCATGGTGACCATCAGAAATATTTAGACGTTTCTCAATATCTGAGAATCTATTACAGCAATCAAACTGAATTTTTATATGTTGATAGAGGCAATTAGCCTAACATCCTAAGAAGGATATATGAAAATAGACTGTTTGGTTTTTCACGGAACTACTGGTAACTTATCTTTTTGTAACATATGGCTGCTTCAATAAATTTATTATTATTATTAAAATTATTTTCCAAATTGTTAAGCACATAATAATTCCAAGGTTTTTCCAATTTTACTTTTAGCTTACGAGAAGCACGTTGTTGAACCAGATAAAACTGACACTCAGGAATGTAGGCCTATGTAAGCAATAAAAGTGTGCACAATAATGATGGAAAACAAAATGCATCGAAGCCACTGTCAGCGTGAGGTTCCAACTCTTCTTTTGCTGACTCTCATTATCGTCTTAAAATTTTGTTATTCAACATATTACGCATAACTACCACAATTGAGTATAAAACGATCCATTGCCGCTTTAAATGCTGTAGTTAACAATGCATATGAGAGTTAAATTGGGCACCCATCCTTTTTGCCTTAACATATTCAGTTTTATCAACTAAATTTTCAAATTGAATTCACAAAAATTAAAAGCATTAAATAGTTGACTTTCATTTGACCGACTGAAAATCATAATAGTACATTATGCAACGAGCCTATAATGGCTATAATTAAGACACGAGTATGTTGATAAAACGAGCGTAAGCAAGATTTATAATTTTCATACGAGTGTCTTAATTACCATTATAGGCGAGTTGCATACGACTGTTTATGTTCGACGATAATTATAGCTTTATTATATGTTTTAACATAAATATTCATAAATATCTGTCCAGTCACTAGAATTTTGTGATCGGGTGATACGCTGGGTAGAATATCTCTGTTTTCCAAGCTCTCTGGCCGACCGACGCATGCGCTCTGTGTGCTTCAATGCCATATGTGCAGATTTTGCACCAGAATTCAGTAAAACTGTCACCCTAGTCGTTTGAAAACAACGTGCTGTGTAGAAATTGAATTTGGGGATATTAAGGTACAGTGCTATTTCTTGACTCATATTCACCAGTTTATTTACGCGAACAAATGGACGGTGCACTTTCGGTAATTTATATAGACATGTTGGATTTTTAGCGCGTGCGCGAAGGTATCCTTATCTAATTGGTCAAACAACTCTTTCTTGAGCTGTGATTGGTGAGAGAAACTATTTCATAATGAAAAATTGTGTCATAATGACCATCATTACGTTACAGTTTTCAGATATATAATAGTCAGGGTCGAACATAAATTTAGTTAAATGTATAGCTTTGTTAAAAGAATAAATTCAATATCTTAAAAGGAACATTTCGCGGCAGTTCGGCTACGAACTAAATTTCACAACAGAGTGGTCAGAAGGGAGTAGTGCTTGTTAAGCGTGAACTCCGTTAACTTTGCCGAGTTTCTGAGTTTCAAATGGTCTTAGTTTTGGGTACTGCCATTACCATTTCAACCGTGGCAAGACCATCGCATGAAATAAGCGATCTAGTATAATATTACATGACGTCTAATAACTATCCACTCACCGTAAAATGTATGCAAATGCGAGCTCATCTACTTGAGAGGTTAGCATGAGCTATTTGCATAAATGACATTATCATGGATGAATCAGTTGAGTAGTGAGTACAACGTAACTTCCTGAAGGTTCTTCGTCAGTGGAATATTAAGTTGCTTTGAGCAGGGATGAGTTGTATTTTAATACTAAACAATAAAACAATAATCTCTTTAGAGAATGCGAATGTTATATCCAGTTCTGTATAAGTAATACATTTATTCTGCTGCTTTCTCCTGTCTATTTTTTCCGTTGCTATAGCAACAGGCCCCATCACTTTTCAAATGAGCGTTGTTATAAACTGTATACGGGGCACAGTGAAGCAGGCTCAGTTATAACGATAATCTTGTTCTTACCCAAATCAAGTCATTATTGTTATTGTTATTATTATTATTACTATTATTATTATTATTATTATTATACAGATTCATAAATTCCTCATTTTACAATGGTATATTGATTGAAAATACGGACTAATGTCAAGCACTTTCAAAGTTCATTCTTCATTTAAGAATCGTCGCACTGTAGGCAAGTGTCCAAGATCAATGACTTTTGGATCAGTTCTCAGAGCCTGTAGTTGGTCCACCAGCCTTGAGATGACAATTGTATGATCTTCAACTTTTCAGTCTGACATTGTTTCCGATAGGCTACACTAGGTTTTTATATTATGATATCTTTTCGTTGTGCTTTGCCTTGAAGTTGTTGCTATTGGGAACTGCCACATCAATCAGGACGACTTCCATAACCTGCTTAGGCCTATTGATGACTACGATATCAGGCCTGTTATGGCAGAATTAGTTCAGTGGGCCTAGAGCCTATATTCAATTTATGCTCATCTATAAAATAACATTATTATTAATAATAATAATAATAATAATAATAATAATAATAATAATAATAATAACGGGAGTGATTCCAAGTACCTTGCAGTAAGTATTAAAGAACTGGATCTGGATACTCAACTGTACAAAATATTGCAGAAGGAAGTAGTTCTCTCAACAACCCGAATCGTCCGGAAGGTCATAGGTAACAATTGCGACTTACCAGAAGTGGCTGTTTTAGTAACTATAATTTAGTTCCCTGAAGCCGGCATTTTGAAATGTAACAGCAATGTGTTAGGCCTATAAGAGGTCTATTAGAATCGTATCCGACCTTTGGCCGGGGAAAAAAACTGGCATACCTGGATTATACCCAACTTTAAGATACAACCGATAATCAGGAGGGGAAATATCAAAATCAGGATAATCGAAATGAGAAATGAAGGAAGGAAGGAAGGAAGCTTGTAGTTTAACGTGACCGTTAATCTTGGGATCACGAGCCACGGGACCTCCTTTTTACGTGGAATCCGAACCACAGGACATGGCATTTCACTTCGAAAATCTCACATGCATTGGCCGGGAATCGAACCCGGACCGCCTTGGTGAGAGGCATAGAGCTAGACCGCTGAGCCACCACGCCCCCAAAATGAGAAATGAAACTCCAGTTTTCCAAGAATTAATTTGGTCTTCAGTGAATGATATACCTTAAACTATAAACACATTTACTCTCCAGGGTTCATTAGCCTCAGTAACACATCTGATGAGGTTAGCGTCGGGGAGGGTATCCGGCTGCAAAGACATCTCGCCATGTAGAGACTTATCTCAACTCATTTGAGACCTCATAGAAACGGGGATAAAAATGGGGAGAAAAACTGCAGCGTACATTCAACCTATATAATAAATAATAAGCTTATCTACTGTAGGCTACAGTATATTAGACTTGCTGCATGCAATCGTTTAATTGCTTGAAACGTAGAAACATATAGGACAATGTACGCCACAGGAGAAGGCTTTCTTTGGTTATTGGTCTGAGGATATGTAGGTCATCATATGGTACACTCATATTGATAAAACAGTTTTATGGCCTGCATTAGTGAGGTGTCGATTATTGTTCGCAATAGGCTAACTGTAATTAATCGACTTTAGGATTCAAACATGCATAAGTGTCCTAGAACTTTAAAATACAAACAGTGTAATATGTAAGTTATATTTTGGGGCAGATAGCCTCACTGTTACGCCCATGAAAACGACAATAATTAACTGAGTTATATTTCATTTCACAACATTTCTTGGCTGCCACTGACAAATAGCCTACAGTAGACTAGTTATATGACTAATGTTACACTAAGAAAGCCAGGCAAAGATGTGTATAACATATTATGTCGTGAGCTTTTGATCAAATCATCCTAAAAGCTCAAGCAGCCATAAACCCCACACAAGACACGGCACAGACCTGTCGTGAAAGCCACTATACCATAATTTTGGAAGCCATCATAGGGAGGTTATGGCGTCTTGTGCTTTTAGTGCTCGCAGTAAAGAGGCACGGGTGCGCTTCATAAAAAGGGAGGTAGCGCGCAGTTCGCTACTCCTGTGGGGGTCCGGGCGGGGACACCAAGTGCCCGCTGATGAGCCAGCTCGGTGTCCTAGGCGAAACCCCACACAAGACACGGCACAAACCTAGAAGAATTGCTGAGTTTTAATTCACTGGCCGTGAAAGCCAATATACTAAGTATTATTTTATTTCTTGTAATTCTTTGTGTACGACTATTAATTTAAAAAATTATTTACTCTATGACACCATTAATTCAGCTATTTCACTAAGCGTCGCAACAACAATCGCTGGAGCTTCATAAAGTGAATGCACGTATAGGCCTAATGTAAATAATTTCTTACAACATCTGCCTAAATGGGACCGTCACCTTCATGAAGAAGCGTGCCAGATGGTGCAACTAATAATTTCTACACTACGAGCTGACATTTCATGAAGTGACGAAGATTTCATTATCAGTCTATAACGTATTTAAATATTCAAGAAAAGAAACATTACAGTTTTATGTACAAGAATGTGTTGTAGCATAACTTATACATTTTTCCTCTGTGTAAGTGAAGACCGTATCGCCTCGACAAGGTCATGAAGAAATACTTAAATAGCAAGTAGTTCCGTGAAGAACTATACAGCCTATTTTCAAATATCCTGCTCATGTTAATTGTCTCTATCAACATACAAAATTTCAGTTTAATTGCTGTAACAGATTCGTAGATATTGAGAACCGTCTAAATATTTCATATGGTCGCCAGGATGGATTTTTATTTTGTACTATTACATTAAGATTATTGTGTACGTGTGGTATTCAAACTTCAATCGCATGATTAGAACACAAGAAGTAAAAACGAGATTTTAAAAGTACGCACACCAGCCATCCTGTGATTATACAAACAATTGAAATAAATTACATGCCAGTGGATCAACATTTGTATAAGCATTTAACGTGCAACGTTTCTCGGCACTCGGATAGTTAATTCGCGAGAAACTTCCATTTAAATATTTATACTTTGCGTCGCCGCCATGTTGGATTTTTGCTCACCAGTCCTATAGGTGAACATACGTTCATAGTCTCTATGAACATAAAAAAAATCAGTTTGGTTGCTGTAAAAGATTCATAGATATTGAGAACCGTCTAAATATTTCGGAAGCTCGCCATTTAGGATTGTTATATGTATAGGCCATAGAGTTATGTACCATTCAAGGACAATTATTGCCTAGCTTCATTATTCAATCTTTCACTTCGATCGCATGATTACGACACAAGAATAATAACTTAATTTTAAAATTTAGCACAGCCGCCATTTTGAGGTGATGCAAACAATTGAATTAAATTAGATGGCAGTGCATTACAATCTGCAAAATCATTTACTGTACCACATTTCACTGCGCTCAGAGAGTCAAATCACGAGAAAAGTCTATTAAAATATTTCAAATTCGCTGGGTCGCCATGTTCGTTTTGTACTTTACAGGTTTATGAAATATGCATAGGTGAACTTGTATCAGTACCCTTTATCACCGTACAAAATTGCATGATTATATCTGTAATAGTTTCGGAGATATAGAATGTCAGTGAAATATTTCGCACAGCCGCCATTTTGAGGTTATGTAAACAATTGAACTAAATTAGACTCCAGTGTATTACAATATGTATAAACATTTGCTGTACCAAGTTTCATTACGTTTGGATAGTTAAATCGCGAGAAATGTCTATTTAAAGTTTCAATTTCGCTTGACCGCCATGTTGGTTTTGTAGTCACCAGGTTTTTGAAAGTCTCATAGGTGAACTTCTAGTAGTGCCCTTTATCACCGTACACAATTTCAGGGCGATATCGGTAATAGTTTCGGAGATATTGAATGCTAGTGAAATATTTCGCACAGCCACCATGTTGGATTGGTGAGACGTAACAAAATTTGAAGGGCACGGTCGAGGTCGCCGGGAATAGTGCTTTCAAATTACCGACTTTCATTGAAATCGCTCCAGCCGTTTAGTTTTTATTAGGGGACACACACACACACCTCACACACACACACACACACACACACACTCACACGCACACACACACGGACAAAAGGTGATCTCATAGGCCTATTTTTTCAAAATTGAAAATAGGCTAAAAATAGTCAGTGGTTGGCTGTACGATGCCGAGTATGTATGATTTCTAACCATGACAATGCAGTACACTGAATTGGCACATTGTGGACATCTTAAGAGACTCACTTACAGTAGCATCTTACACTATGATCTGTAGGCTATCACAGTATTTTTGACTATGTTAGTTTTATGTACAAGAATGTGTTGTAGCATAACTTATATATTTTTCTTCTGTGTAAGTGAAGACCGTATCGCCTCGACAAGGTCATGAAGAAATACATAGATAAATAAATAAATAAATAAATAAATAAATAAATAAATTAATTAATTAATTAATTAATTAATGAATGAATAAAGTAGCCTACTACAGTACACACATTTTACTGAAGCCTATTACACATTCAGCCTTGGCTTTATCCAGTATCATGATTTTTCAAAAATATGTGAAATAATGTTGTTTTTAAATGAGTAATAACTTAAGTTATGATCACATCATTTGCGGGATAGCCCCGCAATTTTCGTTTACCCACTCTCTCACATTAATACGCCTTAGCACGCACGACTATATAAGTAAGCAATTTGCTTATTTAAATTAGGGTCAGAGAATAATACTCAGAGATTTCGTGGCAGAATTAAGACAATTCCCGTCGCTTTCAGATGCTTGAGGTTTTGTTCATGTAGGCCTATAATCCCGGGGAAATTGTGTAGCTTAATAAATATTATCAACAGTAAGCGATGTCTCCTTTAACTACAGCACACAGTAATTAGTCGCTCTCCTTTGATTATAAAACAACATTAACCAGAATTACACAACAGAAAATTACAACGAAACCTCAATCCTCTAAGAAGGGGAGTTCAAATATTTGGAGCTCGTGGAACAATTAATAAATTATCAGTAGAATCCTTCAAACGTTTTGGAATTCAGTTCATTTATTCAAAGGAATTAGGAACAGGTATTAAAAGAGACTTCCTTGACATTGTACTGAATAAGGTAACCCATGAATAAATTAAGAAATTTCGATAGCATTTTAATTGTGATATACATAAATAAATATATAAATAAATACATAAATAAATAAAAAATAAATAAATGATTTAAAATTAATTAATTAATTAGTTAATTAACTAACAAATAAATGAATAAAGAAATATCTTCTTTTTTTTCCTTTTCTTTTTGTTGTCGTCCTGAATGTTTGTAATTCCCATTGGCAATTGACATCAATGGTCATATTTAATGGAAAGCTTAAAAGGCTTAAAAAAATCGTCATTTTGTTACATCTACGCAAATAGCCTATGACTGTAAATCTCACTTTGGTTCATCTTCTACAGTAGAATGAAACCTCTTTCTTTGTGAGGTGCGAGATAAATTCCCGTAACCACTATTTTCTGAAGGGTATTGTGTTTGTTTTAAATCAGGAAACAACATTTTGAAAGTTCAATAAAACCAAATTGCATCATACAATTTTGAGAAAATCATTTAGCCTGTACAAAATGCCCAAGCAGTAGCCTACGTATAGGGCGTATATAACTTAGACCAAGATTCAAGAAACTCCCTATATTATTTGCAGAGTAATTGAGTAGTTTGTGAAATGTATGCTCGTTAATATATGAAGCCCCGTAATGGGATTTTCGCTCATGATGTAATTGTTCATTTGAACATAAAACATGCACTTTAGTGTGATTTGCTTTTGATAACCTTGAAAATAATACCGGATTATTTTGTTCATAAATCCCCACCGTTGATCTCATCTTTATTCTGTGTACCTCCACTTAAATGACGACATGGCCGTGCACTTGAACGGCATTATTTCTGCGGACATGTTGAGGAGTAATGCTAGCTAGTAACAGTGAAGTAAAATGAAGATATTGCTGGATTACCCAAGGTATGTAAACATTAGGGAGAGAGAGGCTGTACGTGCATGTGGTAGGTGTAAGGAATGTAAACTGAAGCAGGCCGTGGACGCATGAGCGGCACTGAACGACGGAAGCAAGGAGTCTCAGCTGGCCGCCATAGGTCCCGCGCATCACCGGCCGGAGTCTACCGCCTCAGCGCCGAACAAGGTAGGCCAATAGCTTTCTTGCTTCTATCCCCGCCAATGGCCACCTAGGCAGCTGCCGGGCAGGCCTACATGCGGTAATTCCTAGAAACAGAACACACACATAAAATGTTAGACGCATTGCAAATTTACATTGCAGTACATTCATACATTTAGAAGAAGATACAGGGAATTTGATTTTGTTGCGTTGGCGGAACTGTAGTTAAAGAAAATATATTATTGATCGGTTATCATGAAAATAAATCGTCTTTAAGTTTTTCTTCCTCTCTCAATGTTTGTTTATCTCGTCAAATAGACGTTGTTTTACCACATCTAAGGCGACTGAAACTTTTCCCAGTTCATTGATCAACTTATTTAAAATATATTTATATAGGCCTATGCTATTACTTATTTATAATTACAGGAATGCAGCTGTTTGGTGCAAAAAATAATTAAATGTTGGTTATTTCTTTGAAAACGTTGCAAAAAAAGATATATTTTCACCAGTTGTAAGAGGAACACGTGATCTCTGGGTGAGTACTAGTAAAAGGTGATATGTCCAGTAACACGTGCATGGTCTCTTTTATACAGTTAGGTCTATTATTTTACGTAATAGAGATAGTAGGCCTACACTTTGAACGCTGAATAAATATTTGCTGTATAATGTATTGCAAGAAATAATCCGGTAGCTATTTGAATAACATTGTAAGTTATGTTCATTTCCTAACTGTTTCTACAGAGTCTAATAGTTAAGTTCAGTAGGCCTATATGACCATAAAGTGTTTTACTAATAAATACCATCTCTTACTAGTACTTGAACGAAATTACTTTTACACATTTGAAAGTAATCTTACTGTGCTTTATTGTGAACTGTTATAACTGTTTTCAGCGTATGTTTTGTTCTTGGAGGTCGAACCACAATATGATTGACGAACCTGAATTCTTACGGTAGCATTTCATTACCTATGTCCTTATTTTATTGTAAATTATTAACATTTTATATAAAATTGATCAATTATTACTAGACTACAAGTCTCAGGTATGAAACCTATTGACAGAACCCTACTTTTAAGTAATTTTATTAAATACAGGGGTCATAAATTGATTGAATAATACGTATTACTTGAAAAGTTGCGAATTTCTACAATATTTAAAAAATGTTGCCGCCCCCCCCGCTCCCTCCCCATCCCCATTTTTTGGGACGTGCAGGAAGCTCAAGGGGGGTGATATCATTGTTTATTTTGCTCCTCCGGAGGGATACTGATCTGATGAAATGGTTGGGTATCCAGCATACTACAGTGAAACATATTATAGTGAATGTTGTAAAACACTCTGTTAGCAATTTATATCACCACTTGTATATCTCGTAATTTGAAGACCAAGTTTTCTGACAGTTGGAATTAGTAATGATCATTGTTACTTTTCAATCGGTCAACCGATTACAAGAAGAAGGACAAAATACAAGTAACATTTAATCACATGATATACTTTTTAGGTTATTTCACATTTCCTAGCAATAGGGATTGTAATCAAATTGACCAACTGAGATGCTACAATGTTAGTTGTTAATTAGGCAACACTGGAAAATTACTTCAGAACTTGCTATAATTGTAATTAGTACGGGCAGAATTTAGGAAGCTTGTGATCACTCACAAATTACGAGCTGAAGATATTTTTAATTTTCCATAATAAGATAACAGTATGCATCAATGATTGAGAGATGGGGATTATTGTTGTTCTAAGAGACCAAACGTAGAAGTCATCTACCCCCAATGACTGAACGAGTTCATATTCTGCTTTGACAATAAGTGTTTACAATAAATTTTAAAACACTTGCTGACCCAAACATATCGCTGTTGAAATGAATTTCAGCACCCTTCTCCATACCACATGGTACTAAATTGTTTGAAAGAAATGTAACGATCGACATTCTTAAAAGCAGACTTTTTAATTTCAAATTACATTCCTAGAAAAAAAAACAAGAGTTGTTTTTGAATTAGGTTTGAAACGTGCGCTTCAGTTTAGGCGATAAGGACAATGCAATCAGCTGATCCACCCACTTAACTGCTTGTCTCATTATATCATGCAATACCTCGTATCTGACAATGCTCTTCTTTTCCAATAGTTTCCTTATTATTGGTCTCGCTCCCAGCCGTATGTGGAAGTGCAATCCAACAGAACGATTCCCGTTAGGTTCATTTTCCTGTGTAGTGGCATAAAGAAAAACGAACTTTAAATTCATTGAACTGTAGAAACGTATATATCCGTGTAGTTATGCACTCTTACAGCACAGTATATTGAAGGTTTATTTTCTTTTACTTTGTACTCAGGAAAGTGAACCTAACATGAATTGTTCTGTTGAACGGCGCTTCCACAAACGGCTAGGAGGCGTGGCTAATCATAAGGAAAATATAGTAAATGATGGGCAGTGTGGGGGGAAGGGGTATTGTACGTTAAGGGATGATATGCTTGCTATTACGATGGCCATTTGTACTATGATCTTGAAAATGGTAGGCCTATACATCCACTTTTTGCCACAACGCATTATAAGGTTTGTTTTACTAACTTCATTTTACACTTTCCAATGGTAGTCAGAACAACGCAAGTTTATCAGCGTAGATATATTTTATTGATGTTAAAGAGAATCTGTTTTCAAGATAGAATTGTATTAAAACCTGCCAAGTTATGGAAGATTAAATGTTGATACAATAAATGATCGACTGTCAAACAGTTACTGAATTTAATCCTGGTGTTTCATTAATACAATTATCAGGAGTGAATCAATATTTTGAATTATTGGATTGTGTGGCAAATTAAACTCATGAATAATTCGCTAAATTACCTCTACTTTATGGAGCATATTGCACAGCATTTATAACGAAAAGAAATTAATTGGAAAGAAATGATTAAAGACAAAAAACACATTTTTGTGTCATTTCAAAATAAATTGCATACACGTTGATAAAACTACATATTCATGAAGTAGTAATATGATCGTAATAAGATGATTGACTTTGAGTTCATTAAATTCTGATTCCAATCTCATCCATAGACTCACTCAGAAAGTTTTAGGCTATATAGGCTAATCAGGAAGACGAGTTTCAGTGGATCTGGTTTTGTACATTGATTTGATTTCACACTGTTCCCGATGGACATTTGTGTCTCACATACAGAGATAGCATGAATAAATTCCGACCATGCCCAATGCTGCTTAACTGCGGAGTTCGAATGGGATCCGGTGTTTCAATATGACTAGACCGTTGGGCTATGCTAATATACAATATGTTATTTCTAATATGTAGTGTAATTTTGCCTCTTGATATGAATATAATTTTCATTTCAATTTTTGAGGAATAAAATGTTGTTTACGGTGACTGGTCGGTATTATTATTGTTATTATTATTATTATTATTATGCCTAGTCTGTAATGTTAACAAGAAGTGCTGCTATGTCATGTGACATTTTGGCTATAGCCTACTTGGAGAAGAACGAAGCTAAAATAAATTGATCCTTCTATTATTATTATTATTATTATTATTATTATTATTATTATTATTATTATTATTATTATTATAACTATTATTAATGATATAGAAGAATACATAATTAATATAAAAACTTAAGAACGGTGTTTCGGGCTGTAAGTCTTGAATGTAGGCTACAACTCGGTAGCCTATAACAGCCCTAAAAGGTCTTCTGAAGGTTATTCACCGGTGCATGAATGCCTACACTTGTAGGTCTATGAGCAATGAAACTGTGGCACGGCATTCTGTAAAGTTATTTATTTATTTATTATTTTATTTATTTATTTATTTCTCATGTGGCTTTTAGTGCCGGGAGTGTCCGAGGACATGTTTGGCTCGCCTGAGTTTGTAGCTGCTTCCACCGGGCACCCTTAGGGTGAGCTCCAAGTTCCGTTCAATTTCAAGTAGTTCCAACGTTCACCACTAGGTATCATTGATATCTGGTATGTGATAGAGCGTTCTGACTAAATCTAACCTAACAAATCTAGCTTCACACAAGTTTAGTCAGTGGAAGGATATTTTACATGCCATAAATCTATGACATGGGACGGCCGGCTTTACTTCCCCTCCGAAGGAAGGCATACTGAAGGATTGTTAACGCTCTTATAAAATCCGACGACTTCGGCCGCTGCGATGGCATCTAGTAGTAGCCATGTTCACAGCTAGGTGTCGTGGACGGTAGAATTTGGTAGCCAAAGTAGGAACTACTTGAAGTTATCGTCTGCAGTCCTTAGACTACTTGAATTAAAAAGAGATAACACACACTAATTCAGTATTCACAATTCACACCGGTTATCAGACAGGTTCTTCCCACACCCAAAGTACACGGGGCTACATGGCCGCTTGATGATCGAAACTGGTCATCCTAGTGTATTTATTAATCTCACGTCATTTATTTCAGGATTAGGGCATAACCCAGCTCTTTAGGGTACATTCGTGTTGACCGAATGAAAGGCACCAAACTTTTGTTTACTAAGGCAACACTAAAAATGGCTTCAAACCCCATAATAGGAGTCAACATCAGTGATGGAATCACTATTTCCGAAGAAATATACAGGGAGATATGCATGGAGATCCAATTAGCCCAATCCTGTTTAATATTGACACAGCACAGACATACCTATGATTATTGAGCATGAGACCACATCATTATATGGAGATGCCATGGTGCTGAGCTCAGCCAATCTAATAGACCTGCAGGAAGCAGTGAACAAGCTGACGTTCTGGGCAGATAACAACTGTCTTGAAATTAACACAGACAAGGCCATGCCAACGACTTCTAGAAAAGGAGGATGGCCTGCAGAAGACGACCACATAAAGATATGAGGGGAAAATGTTCCAATCGTTCGGGCATTCACTTATCTCGGGACCACTTTACAAACAGCAGGTCACTGCTACTGACTGCACGTAAAAGGAAAAGTCTCAGCTGTAATTAGATCAATATACAATAAGAGACCTTCAGACTGTATCAATAAAATCAACATTGAAACTGTTTAATGCAGTAGTGAGCCCAGTAGTAACTTATAGGAAAGAGATTAACAAAAGTTTGGTGCTTTTCAGTCGGTCAACACGATTGGACCCAAATGAAATAGGTTATTCCTAATTCTGAAAAAGAAAATACATGAGATTAATAAATACACTAGAATGACCAGTTTCGATCGTCAAACGTTCATCATCAGATCCATTCCACTTAGGCTATAAAATCTATATCTGAAACTATGGGTGAAAATATTTACAATATGTTCACTTATTCAGTTGCAGTATTAGTTGAGATAATGCAACTCGTCAGTATTTGTTACTTTTAGTCTATGTGATGTTTCTTTTTTTGAGATACTGGAAGTGGTGATTGACCTCCGGAATTTGCCTGTTTGGAGTGAATATGTGGTTTTTGTAAATGGTCAATTCGATTTCATTGTACAGGCTATTTATCTGGTCGAGTCCTCTTGAGAGCAGTTCACTATAGATTATATAGATTATAGATTATATGGGATCATCTAACACTCGCTGACCTCCGATCCATAGAAAAAGTGATGACAAGGTTCCTTAAAAAAGTTCTCTGTGTTGGAATGAACACAAAGTCAAGACTGATATATCAAATGGCCAAAGAGACTTTCTATATGCAGGACATAAAGGCAAGGTTCTTACTACCATCAACTCAAAGTAGTGGCAAGGTACTTGAAGAGAGAGAAAAAAAGGGAGGATATTTGTCTTGAATTTTATTGTACAGACGCCATGTGGAAACGACACTGGACAGAGGCGAATCAAGAATTAAGGCATGTCATCACAAGTTTAGCGGTTCGTGGATATCACGACAAACTATGTGCGACGACACATTTCCATGAAGTAACAAAGGAGTGTGTGTGTACTTTGTGTGGTGAAGGATGTGAACGCTATCACATCAACCGATGCAGAAATAGGACAACATCAGTGTTGGAGTATAGAAGAGATTTGTAAAAAATCAACAGGATATGTAATTTGGCCATTCGGCTGCAATTTATGTTATTATTAATAGAAATGCATTTCAATGGGTCATCACAAATTGTACCCAGTTTAATTGGGTGGGGAATAACAATATTTTAAACGGAAATGTAAAGTTTTTCAGTCGGTCAACACGATTGTATCCAATTATAATGGGCGGTTCCCAAATCCTGAAAAAGAAATGCATGAAATTAATAATGTATAATGGTAAATAATAGTAGGCCTACATTATGCTACGAGCCTATAATGGCAATATTAATACACGAGTATCTTGAATTTATTGTACAGACGCCATGTGGGACCGACACTGGACGGAGGCGAATCAAGAATTAAGACATGTCATCACAAGTTTAGCGGTTCGTGGAGCGAAGTGAGTTTACTAATTTCCATACGAGTATCTTAATTACCATTATTGGCGAATTGCATACGACTCTTTATGTTCGACGATAATTATAACTATTTCATGTTCGAACATAAATATTTATCAATATCTGTAGAGATTTCGCCAGTCTTATGTACTGAACAGAGCGCATGGGACGCAGAAAATACCTTGTATTTGACCATGGCCTCCTTGAATACCCCTCTTTGACACTAAGCACGCAGTGAAATTTAAAAGAGAAAGGCCGTGGAAGTCAGCTCAAGTGCGATGCTATCCTTACCTAATTGGTCACACAACTGTTTATTGAGCTCTGATTGGTGGGAGAAACTGTATCATAATGAAAACTTGTACTATAATAGTCTCATTATAGTAGTCTACAGTTTTCTGACATATAATATTTACATTTCGCCATGGTCGAACATAAAAAGTCGAAAATTAACATGGACAGCATAGGCTCCCCTGAACTCACTTCCCGAACAATATTGTGTTGCGTTAGTAAATAAAATTTGAATGCTTTTTAGTTGGTCAACACGATTGTTCCCAATTGTAATGGGTGTTACTCCCTACACCTGAAAAGAAATTACATGTGATACAGAAGTATCCACCGTCAAGAGATCATCATTAAATCCTTTACACTCAAACTATTCAATCTATATCTATGAACATGAGGGTGGAGATATTAACAATAGGCCTACATACAATATCATAGTCACAGAAGTTTATTGTAAACGTGTGTACCTCTTCAGGAATTGTTAGTATTATGTAATTTATTGTTCTTATAATAATTTTAGAGTTTTGAAGTTTACTTAGTGTGTGTGATAATACCGACAGCAGTGGCTATGCTGGCTAAAGCGCAGCATTAGGTCATGGGGCCAAGTTCTCTGCTGACTCGGTAGACGCGTGGGTTCGAGCCCCACTGTCGGCCGTCCTTGAAATGGTTTTCCGTGGTTTCCCATTTTCAACACCAGGCAAATGCTGGGACGGTACCTTCTGATAGGCCACGGCCGCTTCCATCCAAATCCTTGCCCAATTTCATTCATCTTCATCCATTCCATCTCTCATCCTGACGCGCAGGTCGCCCACGGGCGTCGACTAGAAAGACCTGCACTCGGCATCTCAGGAGACCACACGAAAAAAAGGTGTGATAATACTGTATGTATTACATACAAGGACAGCAACTAAAGATCACTCCCGATTTCAAGTATCTAGGAGTCACATTTCAAACAACCGCTAAGTGTTTCACAAAACATGTAGGCTATTAGAGAATGCTACACATGCAATAATGGCTATGCATCGAATAAGTTATATAAGATCCCTCGAATTAGAGACAACAATGTCTCTATTTAAATTAAAAATACTGCCAATATTGACGTATGGCTTAGAAATTATCTGGCCATATCTCTCAATGAAAAACCTCTCCGCATTATAAAGAGTAAAACCAATATAGGCCTACATTAAGAAAGTAATTGGAGTTTCAAAGACAACAAGATCCAGATTAGTTTATCTCCTGGCAAGAGAATCTTTCTTCATAGAAGATCTTAGGACACAAATACATCTACCCAACAGAAATGCATCAGAGAACCTATTGGCAACACTCATCCAAAAGCGAGAAGACGTATATCCGGAGTCTTTTGTATCTGGCGCCATGATTGATCGATCATGGACGAAAGCAAACTTTGAAATGCGTCACGTCTATACAAGAATGGCAGTACACGGCTTCCATCACATCATTTGTCACAACAAGACGTATCATGAGCCTTCAATTACATGCAATTGTCAACTGTGTGGACATACATGCGATCACTATGACCACTTGGAAATCTGTACAAAAAGAACAAGGACAATCAGTTATTATGCGAATCAATAGAAATTAAGTTTGTATAGATAGTATTTTTATTAAACATTTAATGCAGCCAAGTGGCCATAAGTTTACAAAAATACTATTTATATAAACTTTATTTCTATTGATTCACATAATCACTCATTGTCCTTGTTCTTTTTGTACAGATTTCCAAGTGATCATAGTGATCGCATGCATGTCCACACAGTTGACACTTACATGTAATTGAAGGCTCATGATACGTCTTGTTGTGACAAATGATGTGATGGAAGCCGTGTACTGCCATTCTTGTATAGACGTGACGCATTTCAAAGTTTGCTTTCGTCCATGATCGATCAATCATTGCGCCATATGCAAAAAAAAAAAACTCCGGATATACGTCTTCTTCCTTTGGGTGAGTGTTGCTGACAGGTTCTCTGATGCATTTGTGTTGGGTTGATGTATTTGTGTCCTAAGATCTTCTATTAGGAAAGATTCTCTTGCCAGGAGATAAACTAATCTGGATCTTGTTGTCTTTGAGACTCCAATTGCTCTCTTAATGTATTCTGCTTTTACTCTTTCTAATGTGGAGTGGTTTTTCATTGAGAGATACGGCCAGATAATTTCTAAGCCATACGTCAATATTGGCAGTATTTTTGCTTTAAAATAGAGACATTGCTGTCTCTAATCTGAGGGATCTTATATAACTTATTCCATGCATAGCCATAATTGCATGTGTAGCTTTTTCTAATACATGTTTTGTGAAACACTTAGCGGTTGCTTGAAATGTGACTCCTAGATACTTGAAATCTGGAGTGATCTTTAGTTGTAAACCTATGGCCATTTGGCAGCATTAAAAGTTTAATAATATGTATTAGCTAGTAAATGGTGAGGTTGGTGTTTGTAACTTGAAGGTGGTTTAAAGAACTTACCTGGTTATTTGAGCGATGGTTTATCTGTTCTCGTACAGCTTCTGTCACTAGTTTGTGCAGTGGATTGTGACATCCTCATTCATTTCATCTCTCATTACCTTCTCTCATGAGTTTGGCGTTAGAAAGGACATCCGGCTTTAAAAACCACCTGAAACATAGAAATTCATCACACCTTAGAACCACCTACGAGGAGTACGGGATAGACATACCATGAAAAATACCAAAAGACTCTAATTGTATTTTATTTATGTGGATGCGTTCGGTTTATATGGACTGTACTGTTCGGTATGGTAACTCGGGCTTTCTTGATGAAGAGCACTCGTAATTAAGTGTTGATAAGAGACATTGGACCTTGACACGTGTACGATACCCATATCTTTATTGTAGGAAGATTAAATTCGTGTAATTAGTGCCGCTCATAGCGCTTTCCTGGAAACAAACTCATTTCATACGACATTAAAATCATCCAATACCTGTTCACTTACGTGGGTTTACCAGGACAGTGTCTTATCATTTTATAGTTTTTTCTTAATTGTTACTTCAATTAATGGCTTGGGCATCATTGTCATCAGCCCTATTTACTTAGGTGTGTGAAATACTGTTTCATAACCTGTGTTATTGTGATGGCTGTATTAATATGTGTAGGCTATTTGCAATTGAGACAATGATTGAGAAGGAATCAGCCGTGGCCTTAATTTAGAAACCATCCCGGCATTCGCCTGGAGTAGAAGTGGAAAACCACGGAATATCACTTTCAGGATGGTCGAAGTGGGATCGAACCCACCTCTTCCAAGATTTCCCTCACGAGGCTGACAGAACCCCGTTTCAGCCCTCAGACCAGAATAAAATTGCTTGGCGGAGCTGGGAATCAAACCTGAAGTTTCGGACTGGTGGACAAGAAATAATAGCCGCTACACCACGAGGTGGACTATAGTCTAATAATAATAATAATAATAATAATAATAATAGCATGGCCTCAGCTAGTGTGCTGTAAATTTTTGAGTTGGAGCCAATGAGGCGATCTACTTTCCAGTTTCGACGATCTCTTTTGTTCATTGTTGATTTTAATTAATTTGAGGAGATTGGGACACCTTGGTCATCAGCCCCATGTACTGTAGAAGGGTGTGTGCTGCATTTGTCTTGTCCTAGTATGTGTAGGAACAGAGATAGGGTAGGCACCCCGGTACTTGAAATAAGCTCATATATCGGCATTTACCTGGAATGAGCGTAGAGAAACCCAGGGATAAATCCCACTCAGGATAGCAACTGCCAGCGCCGCGATTCGAACCTACGATCTCCGGATTTGATGCAGCTGTCCACGCGGTCGTGGTTTTCGATTTAATGAGCATGAGTACACAACGGGACTCGTTCTATTTAACACTGGCTTGTGGCTATGATTTAATTAATTTTATCTTGTAGCCTAACCACCAAATGTGATAGGGAAACCTTTTACGAGCTGTGGATTCTTACCGTTCTTTAAAATCTGCAAAGAACTGAATCCGCAAGTTTGGAATCATGACAGTGGGCACTCTTAACACTGACCCTCCGAGGAAGCTAACGAATCATAATGAAAACCAGTAAATGAATCATTCCAGCAGTTGTACGTACGACATATTTAATTTCGGATCATGCAATTGTACTGCATAGTTCCTAGCAGGAATACCTAAGTAGAGCAGTCCCGTCGCAACTTATCTTTTATAAAAACACATCATTGTACATTCCAGTGAGAGTTGAGGATGATCATTAAGTAGTCTAGTTATCATAATTACAGAGAAAGGAAGTTGTAAAATGGGATGAATTTTGGTTAGGATGTCGAAGTTAAGTACTAAAAGACAGAGAGTCTTATAGCAAGGGGAGGCAGTTGATGAACTGGAGCGCACAAGTGCATGCATACTAAGTAGCACTTGGCTTCCGACAGCGTCCTGGCGTCTTAATGGACTGCTCGACATGGGGTACCTCTTAAGGGGGCGCTTGGGGTGTCGGCAGTAATGATGGTAAGCACACCTCTGCTCTCGGGTAAACACTCCGTCCAATGTTGCTTTGTTAAAGTGGCGCTAACTTAGGTTTGGTGTTAAAATTATTTTTCCCTTCTTTCATGCTTTGGGTTCTCAAAATATTGAACTATCATAGGAAGTTTGATTGCAGCAACAGGTGAATAGTCGAAGATCACATCAATACAAAGCTATAAATTTACTAGTTATTTTGAAGAGGAAGTTACTAGATGAAGAACAATACAACATTTTCATCGATATTTTCAAAGGATTAAGACTACAGTAGTTATTTTGAACAAGATAGGCCTATATGGCAAACTAGGATTATTATTACTATTGGATAACACCTGTAATTGCCTAATAATAGAAATTTTCATAGATATATTCAAAGGATTATATAATAATACAAATTTTCATACAGTAGATATTTTCAAAGGATTATTAATGTTTTTCTTAATTATTTATTAAAACTTAATGTAAGGATATCCATTTACTTAGTTTATGTATACTTAAGATAAGTTCAATTAATGTGCTGATGAAGAAACCAACGTATTTCGAAACATGTACACATAGTCTATAAAATATAGACATTTAGGAAATGTTTTTAGTATTGATTTGGCGAACATATAACATAAGTGTTTTAATTATTAAATCAATACTGATTTACACAATTTGCTATTATGGCAAATATTTTTGCTTATTATGTTTATCAACTTTGGCAAACATCTTCCAAGTCTTTATGCAGACATATCTTTGACTGTAATTTCCCACAACTTTCATTTTTATGTAGGCTAAGTAGCTTATCTCACAAAGCACAACACCGATCTACTTCAAATTTTCACAGTAACTTGTCTTAATATGTATGTTTATATTAATTTGATTTCACAAAAAACACCAAGTAAATGGCCAATGTAGATTACTGCCGAAAGACGTGGTATATCGAGAGAGTTAATCAATAATAGATACAATGCGGAAAAGGAGAATCTCTTTTTTCTGCCATATCTCACGCCTACCAGAAACCAGACTAGTAAAACAGCTCATTACTTACTTCTGGAAGAGTAAAACAAAGAACAACTGGTTCAAAGAGATCCAGTATGATTTAGATGATTTAAATTTAACGATGCTCCAAATTAAAAATAAAGAAGAGAAGAATATTTTAAAGAATACATACTTACGATTCACATTAACAACATTTGAACGGAGAGACTACACTAACACCGATGAACAAAGGGCAGCCAGGTCAGATAGAATGAAGAGATGTTGGGTGCAGAAGAAGCTGAAGCTGAATCGCTAATCTCCAAATACCGTTGTTAGACTTAGGACTAATTGTATTTGTATTGATTAAAGATATCCAATGAGGACGTAAACTATGGAAATGAAAAAAAAAAGAACCGGCTGTAGTATTTTTGTTGCTTCAGAAAAATGCATTGCTAAAAATCAGACGTTTTTTACATGATTCAAAGAACAATTTATAAGTAATACCATGATTCTAGTTTGGATTGCAAGCTATGAACTCATTTTTAAGTGTATTTAGTTTCAAATTTTCAACTTCAGTACTCAGGTCATAAATGTACCTTTTGATTAATATTTTGTTTTTAAGTCGCCTCCGTAGCGTAGCGGTCAGCATGGTTAGCTGCCGCCCCGGAGGTCCTGGGTTCGATTCCCGGCTCTGCCACGAAATTTGAAAAGTGGTACGAGGACTGGAATGGGGTCTACTCAGCCTCGGGTGGCCCAAATGAGTAGAGGGTGTTCGATTCCCCCTCAGCCATCCTCGAAGTGGTTTTCCGTGGTTTCCCACTTCGTCTTCGGGCAAATGCCGGGATGGTCCCTACCGTAAGGCCACGGCCGCCTCCTTCCCTCTTCCTTGCCTATCCATCCCAATCTTCCCCTCCCTTCCCTCATGAGGCCCCCTGTTCGCTTTGCAGGTGAGGCCGCCTGGGCGAGGTGCTAATCCCACCTCACCAGTTGTATCCCTTCCGATTAGATGTTCCCAGCTCTAGGACACTGCCTGGATAGGCGGTAGGGGTGAGTTCCCTCGCTGAGTCCCTGGGAGCCACCACCCTGGATGGTAAACACGATTTAAAAAAAGAAATTGTTTTTAAGAGTTCATTAATTAAAATGTTGGTAACAGTGAAGGGTATTGTTAACTATTTAATATTATAAAGTAAGTTTCACTTACAATGTTGATACATTTTCAAAACAAGTGACTGGTTATTTTGGATGGTAGGAGCATAACAATAATAAATAATAATACAGCTGTGAGCCTCCGTGGCTTAGGCGGCAGCACGCTGGCCTGTCACCGCTGGGTCCGTGGTTCAAATCCCGGTCACTCCATGTGAGATTTGTGCTGGACAAAGCGGGTGTAGACAGGTTTTTCTCCGGGTACTCCGGTTATCCCTTTCACAAATTTCATTCCAGCAACACTCTCCACTGTCATTTCATTTCATTTGTCGTTCATTTAATTATTGCCCCAGGGGAGTGCGACGGGCTTCGGCAGCCGGCACAGTTCATATCCTCGCAGCTAGATGGGGCTTCATTCATTCCATTCCCTGACCCGGTCGGTCGACTGGAAGCAGGCAGTGGATTTTCATTTTCAATAATACAGCTATTGGTTTTACGTCCCTTGTAACTACTGCGGCATTTTGTGCTGCCAGGGTGCCGGAATTGTGCCCCGAAGGGGATCTTTAACGCGCTAGTAAATCCACTGACACAGCTCCCTCGCATTTACGCACTCTTAAATGCCAGCTGACTGCGCCAGGATTCGATACTGCAATCTTGGGAACAGCAGATAAGAACATTGGTAGGAACATATTGAAGATTTTTGTTGAACTATTCAGTTAGCGCCATCTTAATTGGGAAAAGTGATAAAATATGTTTTCCAAGCATCCACGATATTAAAATGCTGTAAACTTGCAAATTCATATCTGTGAGGTAAGATTTGAAAATATGGTCTCAGTCAGAGTTCGAACACAATCTCTTGCATAAGCTCAGTGGTACATCCTGGAGAGCCTCTGCTGAATGTTTACGCTTATCTGCCATCAGTCTTGTCTACTCGGCTGCTGAGTACTGTGCACCCGTCTGGTTGGAAAGCGTACATGTGAAGAAGGTAGACACAAAATTGAATGATACAATGCGTTGCATTACTGGGTCCATCAAATCAACTCCATGTCACTGGTTTCCCATGCTGAGTCACATTCCTCCACCACACTTAAGGAGGAAGCAAGCTCTACTAAGGGAAGCTAAGAAAATCTTTGCATCACCCTCTTTGCCATTGCACCAAGAATTCTGCCATCCATCACAGCAACGACTGAAATCTAGAAGACTAGTAAGTGTCACTGCGAGGCAACTCATTGCTGCAGAATTTGACCTAAATGAGAGCTGGAAGCATGAGTGGTCAACTAAAACATTAGGAACAAGTGCCCACCATCTTGATCCCACGAATAAACCAAACGGCTTTGACTTACCGAGGAACTTCTGGTGCCGCATCAACAGGCTGAGGACTGGATATGGTTGCAGCAATTATTTCAGGTACAAGTGGGGCTGAATCAGCTCACCAATGTGTGAGTGTAACTTGGAAGAACAGACGATCGAACATCTGGTCCAACGCTGTCCTCTTTATTCGTACCCTGGCATTCCTGACGATTTGCTCGCTCTCACACCCGACTTAACCGAATTGTTGAGAAGGATGGACTTCAAAGTTTGAATATAGCTTATTATGTATAATTGTATATTGTATAAATTACCATACGATTAAATAAATAAACAATCTCTTGCTGTCCGGGCAGGTGTGTTTAGCCACTTGCATCAACGCGGCCATGCTCCGACCACGGAAAATATTCAAGTCTTTGATAGTGAGGCGCTGTTACGACGGCTCCTGAATTGTCGAAGAAATATCATTGATCCCCTAGACTAGAGATAGAGATAATCAAGCTGGAAGGCATGGGTGCATTGCCTTAGAATGCGGGAACCAGGTGCTCTCATTGAGCTCCTTATGCCCCTTTATTTAAAGAGATTGTTGTTTGTGGTAAGATTTTCTAGGTACTTTCGTTTTTTAATTTTAGTATGTTGCACGTTGCCGATACAGGTAGGTCAGCAGTGGATGCAACTTTGTTTGAGTTAATTTTGTGTTCTAATTTATAATAAAATGAAATTAGATTATCTCTCAACGCGTCGTCGCCATGGCTTGCCCCTCAATTCCTGAACATATGAGTAAGTTAGACCGTCCATTCATTGAGGGACATGGTGTTTAATTAATAGATTTGTTAACCAGCAGCAGCTTCAGGTGTTTACGAAGTGAAGGCATTTCCAATGTTAAAAAACGGTTAGGCCTACTTAGATATTTTAGTAAGTGAAAAAATAGTTCTCCCATGGTATATCAGAGTTTTTACGACATAGGATATAGTCATAAACTATTTATTTTTACCTTAGGTCAATATTTATTTAGCCTATTTAGTTTCTTAGCAACTACACAACAGATACATTTTTCAACATTTCTTAATAATTTCGCAAGACATATTCCAAAGTTTTTCTCTACTATACCTAGCAAATACACATCAAGAATTTTTATAACCTAGCTGATTCAACAAACAGTACATATTTTCACATACGGTACACATCTCCTAATTTCTACGCTGTTTTTAAGACAGTTTCTTATGCTTAATTTTCAAAATTTATTGTAACAAATCTGTACTTTTTTTTTGAAAATTTACGAACTGAACTTTTGGTATGGTACTACTCAGTATGGTTTCGAAGGATGGGCGCTCAGCCCATTACAGGAGAAGCGGATTGAATCTTTTGAGATGTACTTATACAGACGAATACTCCGAATATCTTGGGTAGAAAGGAAAACAAATGAAGAAGTCCTCAACTTCTTGAACAAGAAGAAAGAGCCTCTCACAACCATCAAGGAGCGTAAGCTCAGCTACCTCGGGCACATCATGAGAGGTGGATTGATGAAAGATTGATGGAAAAAGATCTGTGGGAAGACGAAGAAATTCCTGGATGAAAGACTTGCGGCGGTGGTATGGACATACGTCGATAGAAATTTTCCGTGCTGCCGTTTCGCGTGTAATGATAATCAATTGGTTCGCCAACCTTCGGAGGGAGATGGCGTCATAAGAAGAAGAAGACTACTCAGTTACTCATCATATACCACCTGAAGATGGTCACAATGTGACCGAAACCAGTACGGTTTCAATGAAATAAATATTGACTTCAGGTATTAAATAGTTTATAATTAACACGTCAATAAGGTATCGGGCTATCATGGTCATTTTTATGTCATTCTATAGGAAACAGTGTTTGTCTTGTTAATATGTTGAGAGATCTGATGTGGAGACTTATCCAAAATTGTGGGAAAGGACACAGCCAAGGCCTTAAGTTAGGAACTATCCCGACATTTGCCTGGAGTAGAAGTGAGAAACCACGGAAAACCACTTCCAGGATGGCTGAGGTGGGAGTCAAACCCACTTCCTCTCAGTTCTGCCTCATGAAGCTTAGTGAACCTTGTTCAAGCCCTCAAACCAGAATTAACCAGTAGCCATTACATTTCTTGACAGAGCAAGGAATCGAACCCGGACCTCCGCAGTAACACCAAACAATACTAATCTCTACGCCAAGAGGTGACCAAATGCATATCTATACTACAGTAATGTAATAAAGCTGAAGAGTTTGTTTGTTTGTTTGTGTGTTTAAAGGCGCTAATCTCTGGAACTACCAGGCGGATTCGAAAAATTATTTTTGTATTTATGATAGCCAGATTCAAGAGGAATAGTTTAGCCTGTGTAGCATTAGGCTACTACACCTCTCAGGTATCCTTAAATATTGATTTTTGTCCAGTAAGTAGGAAGAACAAGCCCTCCCGAACACATTCAATAGTACCTAAGTCTATTGTTGCCTGGCAATGCGGGCTGCATCATGTCGCCCCTCAGTGTTCGGGTGCAGAATTGCGAACTGCTCATAAATTGCAGTCACAGGGAGTAATTAGTGCAAAAAGATTTCTTAGAACCCCTTAAAACAGTTATCATCATGACAATAGCATGCCTCTGCATAAGGGCGATGGTGTTGGTGCAGTATACTGAGGTTATCAGCTGCAATAAGCATTGGTGCTTTCCGATCCTTATCCTTTTGCGCTCCAGTTCTGTAGTAGTATTCATTATCATCCATAAAACAAATAAATCCACCGGGTGAAGCCGGGCACTACTGCTAGTCATGTTATATGCGTCACTTTATATATATTTTACGTCTCAGCGTATCAACGTAACTTGAATGTCGTTTGTCGAGCTCTCCTCTTAGTTCTTGAACCTTTCAGTAGAAGAGAATTAATTTAAAATTAAAGCCCTTCTTGCAACATAAATATTTGTTTACTCATTGCCTTTCTGTTCCCTTTTAGATTTCTTTCAACTACGAGTAATATTCCAGATGGTCGTTGAATGAAAACAGAACCACAGCTTATTGAAATTCTCGTCTGAATTACCGAAGGAAGAGCACTTTGGTCGGCGCCAAGTAAATCTTGTGGCCTAACAAACAAGAAGGCCTTGTTCCAACAGAGTCGAGTGCTCGGTGACAAACAAACGACCAGCGTCCGAACTGTGCAAGCTCATGCTACTTCACATATTATTGCTTTCTGCAGACAGACACATTGCGTTAATTTTATTTCATCGTGTGAGGTGTGTAGTTGGAAACACTTCTAACGGCTTTAAGCTATAAAATTTAATTAAACAACACACTCAGTCAAAGAAATATCACACAAAATAGTTTAAATATAGTCTGCCTTAGTATTCAAATACAGTGAAACTTGGATAATTCGAACCTCAAGGGACCAGTAAAAAAAATTCGAATTATCCAAAAATTCGAATTATGAAAGTTATTTGAAAAGGGTAGAGAAAATATTCAAATTCAGATTTTCCGGTTCCTTTAACCTTTTTCGGCCTTTGTCACTCTCATTTTCATAACCGAGAATTTAGTCTTTATTTTTTGGTATGTTGACAACGTGTTTGGAGGAATCCCGAAAGCCTTTGCAATTTCAGATTTTTTCCTTCATTCCCTTTTCCACTTCTTTAATCACCGCTATTTTCTCCGCCAAAGTCCAAGTTTTGTATGGAACCCGAGGCTTTGATGACGACATCTCAGTTCTGTACACACACTTTAAAACACAGGCAAAACCAAACTTTTAAACAACAACCACAAGTCTAATCAGACCACTCAGCACGCACTACCAGACAGGTGTAAGGGATGGCACTGTTTTGAGTTATGAGATGTGGAGCGTTGCAAAACAATGGGAGGGGAAGGGGTTGGGCATTGACCTTGGAAGGAGCATCGCAGGCGTGTTGTTAATCATGTAGGCAAAACCATCGACTAGGGGTCGCATGCCAATGATACCTCGTTTTTTCAGGAAATACTGACAACTATTTGGCTTCCGACCGACTTTTTACACTAAAAACTTCGAATTATCCAAAATATAATTTGAATTAACCACGATTTTTTAGAATTGATTGTATATAAAATGCTAGGGACCAAGAGAAAAATTCGAACTAAAGAAGATTTCGAATTATAGAGGTTCGAATTAGCCACGTTCCACTGTAGTTCTAAATCATATTCGTATAAGGATATGTAATTTTAAATTACGCCTGTCTTTGCACAGCTAACTTAAAACACGTATCTATATGCTTGCCACGGTGGATGAGAGGACTACCAACCCCAAGCTTGCAGGATAGCTCCTGGCCGTGGTAAGTGATTTTTGACAAAAATCACGGCACGCATGTCATACGTTGTTGGCATGTTAAATAACCCATTTGAATTCATTAGGCCGTGTTCATAGTGACAAAATTAATCTCGGGATTTTTCCGCCAACACAAAGTTTCTCCTTTCTCTATTTGAAAGCTCTATAGTGTCAAAGAGCTTAGATATATAACCTCCTTGACTTTCATAGTGCTCCAAGGAACGTAAAAATTGTCATGCAAGCTGCCCTTTGGACGTAAAATAACAAAGAAAGCTTGCACCCGGAACCCGAAGCCATACGATACTATTATTATTACTTATTTATGTATCCAACAAATAGAATGGATCAGGACACGATGCCTAACGTTTTTCCTTAAAATATTTTTTCTTGTTGGAAAACTAGCTTATATATTAATTTCCCAAGACATATGATAACATACCACATCATATTCTAATACTACATTTTAATTTACAGAAAAATTAGTCAATTAGTATGGAATTAATCACTAAATATTTATGTCAGCATTTTAAGCATCTCGCCCCGACTATCAGGGTAAGATGCCAAAAATAGAAGATTTCTGTTATATGAATTAAAATTATTTATGTGCCCGAAATCAATTTATACTATTAACTATATGCAGATTGATGATTTAATTATTAACAAAATATTTTCAATCCATGCAACAACAATCTCCTTCCTGAGTGCAAGATTCATGCAATCATATTTTTGATTTCCCGACTGCAATCACCACTGTTTGACGTCCATGTATAGTTTCTGATATTTTTTCTGCAAGAAAATTACGAATTATCAATTAAAAAGAGAATTGGCCTCCGAGCCTCCTAAAACAGTGGCATCTTTCCCAAGCATTGGAGTGAGATGCGTCCTTCATGTGCTTGGTAGGCTACAGTATATTTGGGGTACATTTACACCATAACAGCAATATTGATTATTTCAATGTTGATTTAACAAATAATTTGTGTATTCTGTTATCACTATATGACCGTTATTTGAATAACAATAATTTGAGATTTTGCTGAATGTAATATTCTTCAGAAAGCACTGAGTTTTTAGATTAAATGATTTGCACAAAATATAAAAATAGATGATAGAAATAAGATGAAAATAATAATTTTATTGGCTTTACGTCCTCTTTAACTACTGAGGATTAAAGAAGAAATATTAATTTCACAATCATGAGTGGCAATAACTAAATCAAAAAATATTGGGATATGTAATTTATAATCAGGATTGAAAATATTAAACAAATTGGGAAAGTGATTGTTTATACTAATAATTGAGCCAAGCCTGTGGCTAAGGTAAAAAAAAATCGTGAACTTCATTAATTGAATTAAACTAAACACAATAATGCGAACAAATACAAAAAAACTTCTTTAAGTAAGAATCATGGATGTGCATTATTGGGTTATACGAATACCGGCTGCCAAAACATTAGTGGAATGAATTGTTTTCATATTGCATAAGTCTATATGAATAATAATTTCAGGGGTTAAACCAAGCTTCACTACTTGCTCATTATTTAAAAAAGTCATTTTGGTTAATTAAAAATTTGTTAATTCTTAATTTTTTCCTCTTCTTATTATAGAGTTCAAGTTAAAAAGAGTGAAATATAATTCTCCACTAAATCAAATTTTACACTGAGAAAAACTGGAGTGTAATTACTTCTCAGAATTTACCCAAATCTAATTCAATTAGGGATTTGTTATGTGTTATATTTTTTGTATATTTTGTAAACAGTATTACGGCGAAGGACGCGTAGCAGGAACCAGGCGGCTACAGATGTTCCTCCCCTTCCGTTGAGCGAAGCACTTGTAGCCGCCATTGCATGGCCGCGAGTCCCGTAACTGGCTGCAAGAATAGCCTAGAACACAACAAGCCGTAAACAGTCACAGGAAGGTTATTCTGAACATAATAATTTGTGTTCTGTTTTGTTCGCAGAGATATCTTTTCTGGGTATCAGAATAAAGTATTATTAAGTTTTGAAGACTCTATTAATTTCCCAATGCGTAAAATGGCGTGAAAGATTGAAGACATGTGAATTTGTAGAAAATATACAAACTTTGTTGTGAAAAGATATGTGGAGTGAGGTATATATTTACTATATTCTTGCCTCCTTCAATATTAGAAGCTCACAAGAAAAGTAATTTATAACTTAAAAAAGGCAGCATCAATTAAATCCAATATACAATAAACAATCCCCTATTAATAGTATTCATTTTTTAAGATTATTCCATGTGAAAATAAGAAAAATTAAAAAATCCTATACGTTTTGAGAGTGACCTTGCCTCCTTTTTTCAATAGAATTAGGCCTAAATAGAACTGAAATGTATCAACAACAATAATTGTTAATGAGACACTGAAAAATGGCTTCAAAGTTCTCGACTAAAAGTTATCAATTCCTATTTACAGATCAATTCCATATTTTTTGTTCTGTTTTGATTTTAATTCTATTGAAAAAGGAGGCAAGGTCCCTCTCAAATCATATAGGATTTTTTTTAATTTCTTATTTTGACACGGCATAATCCCAAAAAAATGAGTAACATTAATAATATTCCGGGCCGTAAAGGTTTAATCTACACATTACTATCCCCTGTTACTCATTTATTCTAAAGCAAAACAATTTTTTTACTTGTAATTTACAATACTATGGCTTGAAAATCAATGTTAATCTTCGAGTAATTGGTTTGAAGGCTTAGAGATTCTAGATTGACTACCTACCAGATGGCCAGTGCCATAGTATTTTTAAAAGTAGCAATTAAGAGATATCCAGATGATGTGTGTAATATAGTCTATACAGTATATATATTTCGTATGACATACAGAGGATACAGTAATGCTAAAGTATATACAATATATACAAGTAATAAATATCTAGTAACATCGAAAACGAAACCAAAAGTCACAGTTGGATGTCCAGAGCAGCAGTCCACTCAACTGCATCGTCAGTTGCGTTCTGCAGGTCGTCATATCCTCCCTTGAAGGACCGTGAATGGCATTTCGACACAATATGATAGGTGCCAAGGGAACAATCCCATACAAAGGTGATGGAAACTGTGCGACATCGCGGTCATGTAACCCCATGTGTAGAATTTGTCTGATAACCTATCATACTGTGATGTCTGTATTAGTGTGTGCAGTTACAATTCTGATGAGGATTGGGAAGGAGACGGCCGTGACCTTTAGTCACGGACCATCCCTAGAGTCGTCTGAATTAGAAGTGGGAAACCACGCAAAACCACTTCCAGGATTGCTGAGGTGGGAATCGAACCCGCCTCTTCTCAGTTTTGCCTCACGAGGCTGAGTGTACCCCGTTCCTGCCCTCAGACCAGAATTAAATTTCTTGGTAGAGCCGGGATTCTAAACCATGGAGACAGCCAAGAGTGCTAGCCACAACGCAACGAGGCGGACTACTTAGAGATTAACCACCTCGAAGAAGCAGATTCGATTCCCGGTCCCGCCAAGAAATTTAATTCTGATCTGAGGGTTGGAACTGCGTAGTCACTCTTGTGAGACAGAACTGAGAAGAGGTGGATTCGATTTCAGTCCCGGCCATAGTAGAAGAGATTTGTCCCGGTTTTCTCTTTTCTTCTTCCAACAAATGGCAGGCGTACCTAAATCAAGGCCATGGCTGCCTTCTCCCCTAATGCTAACCCAAATTACAAATAAATAGGTTATACATTACTAGATCCATCTCGATAAACAGATCGATTCCAGGCACAAGTAAACTTACTGTACATGGGGCTACATGACAACGATGTCGCAAAGCCCAATAATGAATCCACAACATCAGCTTGGGGATTATTCTTCCGTCATGAGAAATTTAAGACTCCCTTCTATAACCTCGAAATACTTGAAACTTAGCTTCGAGGAAAACGTTCCAGAATTAGATATTAATCCCCAATAAAGACGGCTGAATCTTTTAATGAGATAACATATCGTACAAAGTAAACATGTATTGGCTGCAAAAGAGGGCACACGCTTTTGCAATGTTCAATGTGAGGTAGATGATGAGCTAACATGTGTCTATCACTGAAAATAAAAGGATATATCTTCCTACGGTGCTGTTTAGGTACCCAATCAGCCTCTCGTCTGACTACCTACCAGACAGACAGTGCCATAGTATTTTTTAAAGTAGCATCCAGGTGATATGAGTAATGATAGCTGCCAAGGGGACAATCCCAAAGGAAGGTGATAGAAACTATTAAGAACTTCTGGATCGCAACTTAACAGCTAAAAGCTCTGAGAAGCTCTATCTTAATTTTGAGACAATATCGTTACTCAACAGAATGACATGACTAGGCCTTAACCCTTTAAAGGACGAAACTATTTTATCAAATATTTATGAGTATTTGAATTCATTCAATTTTTACTTTCATATTTTTAATTTATTTCTTAATTCTAGTCCACTTCAAATTGAATTATAAATTACTTTTGAACGTATTTTTAAAGTTAAATTTGATATTTAAATTTTATAATAGACCAATTAGTTTTTGATATTTAATTTTTTAATCTATAATTTGTAATCTTTAATTTGTAATATTACTTTGTAATTGTAATTTTAATTTTGTAATTATTGTTTTGTAAAATAAATTTTAATTTTGCAAATTTCTTTGTTTGCTTAATTTTTTAATTTTAATTACTATTTTTAATTGTAATTTTGTGATATTATTTTAATTTAATTTATGAAATTTAAATATTTTAATGATTTTGTAATGTTTTGTTACTTAAGTTTATTTTTTAATTTACATTTTGTAACCTGTTTTGTTACTTAGGTTTAATTTTTAATTTCAATTTTGTAATTTTAAATTTTAAATTTTAAGTAGAGTATGTTTTTTACTTTATTTACTTATAATTTTGGAATATTATTTTTTTAATTCAGTGTTGTAATTTTAATTTTTAATTTCAATTCGTAATTTTAATTTTAAATTTCAATTTTGTAATTTTAATTTTATATTGCTTTTTTATTTTCATTTTTAAATTGTTAATTATAATTTTAACCTCGTAATTTCAATTTTTATAATTTAATTTAGTATTTTAATTTTTTATTTTTTTTGTTAAATTCAAATTGTAATATTTATATTGTTTTTAATTGATATTTTTTTAGTTCCTAAATTTCTAATTTTTTAAAATTTCATCCTGTACCAAATGTCGGAATACATAAATTGGTTTTCAGAGTGATTAACACTAGCAAAAAAAGATTGATTAAAATAAGTCTGAAACTTTCAACTGTAAGTACCTTAGATAATGAAAATCGTATTTTTGTTAGTTACAACAATTGGTATGTAGGACCCTATACTATATAATATATTTTGCGAAATTCTTTTCACTGTATATTCTTGTTCTTGTTTAGTCAGTTGTAGAACATATTTACAGTGTGGTGTAAATATTGTTGATATTTTTTAACAATATTTGCAGTGTATAGAAATTAATTTCGGAAATTTTGTCACGCACCAGGTGCACTGAAACCCTCTGACGAGAATAAGTTCAACTCATTCGTCTCCAGTTCTTATATGATCATTTTTGCGATTTTCATGGCTGATCTCAGGACACTACATGAGTGAATTTTTCTAATAACCTGTGTTTCTGTGATGACTATATTTGTATGTCCAGCTGTAGGATTTGGAATGGGATAGGTGTCCTGGGACTTGAAATAAAATAATGGCCTGCCATTTAGCTCGACAGAGTGTGGAAAAACACAGGCAATAACAACGCTCAGGAGAGCCATTGACAGCGCCGGAATTCGAACCTCTGATTCGGGGACTAGATGCAGCTGCCCATCACGGCCGTTGTGAGCAAATAATTTCAATTTTTTAACGGACTACAAAATTAAGAAGTCACTGTTCGTTGGTAAGTTGGTTGGTTCCTTAGTTAAGGGGCTGCCACAACGTGGTATGTAGCCCCGTGTACTTTGGGTGTGTGTAGAATCTGTCTGATAACTGGTGTTAATTGTGATCGCTGTATTAGTGCGTGTTATCTGTGATTCAGGTAAGGACTGCAGACGATCAATTTCAAGTAGTTCCTACTCTTGCTACCAAATGATAACGTCCACGACACCTAGCTGCAAACTTGGCTACTAGATGCCATCGCATTCAGCACCTGACGACGAGCGTTGGAAATAATATAGCGTTACTCAAATCTAACCTTCGAATTTTAGCTTCACACAAGCGTATTTAATGGAAGGTTCTTTTACATGCCATAAATCTATGACATAGGCCCACCGGTTTCACTTCCCCTCCGAAAGAAGGCATACTGAACGATTTTTAACGCTCTTCACAAATTTGACGACTTTGGCCGGGTTTGACCCCGCAATCTGGGGCATAGAAGCTCAGCATGCTACCGACTACGCCACGTCACTGTTCATGTTACTAACTAGGTGCCAAGTGGAAAAATCCAGAGAATGTGGAAAGTCACTTGACAAGAAAGTTGTAGCCTAATGCAAGAAATAAACAAGTTTTTTTGTGTGTTTAAAATTGATTACAATCTTAGCGATATTTGTGACTTTGGCAACTTACCGTACTGAAAATTTGTTATTTATTTAAAATGTATTGTCCAGTCTATCTCGTAATAATTCAGAATAGTGGTTATCAAGTTTCCAAATGAGCATTTCAGCAATGAGTAATTGATCGTGTATGGTTTATAGCCTATTTTTATTTATATAAAAAAAGCTTATGGCATCACCGTTTGTCCGAGTGTGTGTTGTTTGTGTGTGAGAGTATGTGTGTGTAACCCTAATTAAATCAAAACGGCTGGAGCGATTTTAAAGAACCTACATAAGATCATATTAATATTTCGTCCGATCCCGACTGTGCCCTTAAAATTTTATTCCATCTCACCAATCCAACATGGTGGCTGTGTGAAATATTTTCACCGGCATTCTATGGTCTATCTCCAAAATATTAATGATATCATCCTGAAAATTTGTATGCTGACATAGGACGCTAATCGAAGTTCACCTAGGTAACATTCAAAAACCTGTTAAGTAAGAAACGATCATAGCGGCCAAGTGAATTTGAAGCATTTAAATAGAATCTTCTCGCGATTTAACCATCCAAGGGAAGTGAAATATGATACAGCAAATGTTTTTACACATTGCAATGAACTGACATCTAATATAGTTCAATTGTTTACATAACCTCAGGATGGCGGCTCTGCGAAATTTCAAATTTAAGTTTTTATTTCTTGCGTCCTAATCATATCGAAATCTACGTTTGAATTATTATTATTTATCGTTGTTATTAATTATTAATTATTTTGAGCACAAGAAAAATATATACTAGATTTACAAATTTACCTACTCAGTAGGCCTGATCGTCGTCTAATTGTACGGTATAAAACTCTATGGCATACATAGCCAACTGTATGTAAAACCCCAACATGGCGACCATCTGAAATACTTAGACGGTTCTCAATATCTAATAATCTATGACAGCAATTAAACTGAAATTTTGTATAAACATAAGTTTACTTATGGAACTTTCAATAACCTGGTAAGTAAATATTCAACATGGTGACGACGCGAAATTTGAATATTAAAATTGACATTTCGAGCGATTTAACCGTCCAAACGCAGTGAAACATGGTTAGGTAAATGATTATACACATTTTAATCCACTGACATCTAATTTGTTTCAATTGTTTTCATAAACACAAGATGGCGGCTGTGCAAAATTTCAAAAAACCTTGTTTTAATTTCTTGTGTCCTAAGCATGCATTTGAAGTTTGAATAATACACCCACGCAATAATACTGTATGCATGTAATAGCTCATAACTGTATGGCATACATATATAAAAATCTTGTAAAATGCGACAATCCGAAATATTTAGACGGTTCTCAATATCTACGAATCTATTACAGCAATCAAACTGAAATGGTGTAGTCTATGTTGACAGAGGCAATAAACATAAGTAAGATATATGAAAATAGGTTAAGGTATTTAGTTCTTCGCGGAACTACTTGTTTATTCTAGGTTGATTTATGGAGGATTTAGAGTTACTGTAAATATTCCAGAATTGGATTTTCATATCATTGTTGTTGTTGTTGTTGTTGTTGTTGTGTTTTAGTTCTATTTCAGGTGTATATCGTGGTCATTTAACTCGTGTACTGAGGTGTTTGTGTATGTGAGAATTTCTTTAGATAACTTGTGTTATGTAGGTGTCTGTAGTAGTGTGTGCTTTTGTAATTCAGCTGAGGATAAGGAAGGAAATGGCCTGTGGCCTTATGTTAGAAACGTTCTCAACAGTTGTGAGATACTACAGGAAACCACTACCAGGATTGCTGACGTGGGAATCGAACCAATCTCTTCTCTGTTTTGCCTCACGCGGCTGATTGTACCCAGTTCCGGTCCTCAGACACAGTTTGGAATTGAACTCAAAACTACGGGGTGACAGCCATATAAGCATGTCACTACACCACGAGGTAGTCTATGAGATTAACAGGTACATTGATATAGAAAGCAAAAAAAGAAACAACGAAGCAAATCCCGTGGCCCGTGAGCTTTGGCCTACCAAGCATCCGCTGCCCAGCCATTTTGCCTGCAGTATTCGGGGTGACGCGTGGCCAACTCGTTTGGTCTACTTGGCCGTTAATCTTAGTTTTCTTGACCGGTGCGCTGCCTCACTGGCAGGCAGCTACTCAATTGTCCTACCGAGGCTGAGTGCACCCCGTTCCAACCCTCACGTCGGTTTTTAAAATCCCTGATGGAGCCGGGAATCAAACTAGGGGCATCCGGGTATAATAAAATACATTTTCTTGTATTTATGCACCCCTATAGTACAATGGCTCGTTTTCCTTTATGCGTCTACACAGGAAAATGAACCTAACGTAACTTGTTCTGTTGGACGGCACGACCACTCACGGCTGGGAGGCGTGGCTAATCATAAGAAAGATAAGTTCAGCTACGATATCCACTTGTCGTTGGGGGCGTGACGGGTTTTAAGGTAATCTAGACTGAGGAAGAGAACAATGATACCACATAGCGGTTTTGACAGGCACAGTGACGTACTGTAATTACACATATGCACTTTGAAAGATATCGGCAACATGAAATTGCAGTTTTCTTTTTGTTCTACCAGAACCTCATGCCGTATAGCCTATAATCACTTCAGTGATAAAAATGGAATAGATTTCCTTTCCAAGTTACGTAGCCTACTTCAAGGGCAATGTGACACATGCATTTCATGCACCTTAGAAAGACGTACACAATGTTGTTTAGATGATTTTTGTGGTTTTATAACTCACTTTGTTAGTGCAACTTCTTATAGAATGTATTACATCATAATGTCTCTTCAGAAATATTGTCACATTTATAACACGGCTACAATTAATCTATTAGTTACTATAAATCTAATTGCTCGGTATTTTAGTAGTAGGCTAGCAAATTGCAACACAATTAAGGTGGGTGAAGGAATTTATAGAGTTGACTGCGACTATCGCTGGGACTGACACTCGTGCAGTAAACGTGGCGAGATTTTAAACTTTAAAATATTTCTTGCATCATTGAGAAGGTTTAATCTACTTACCGTACACGGATATCTCTACATAGTATAAAACAGTGTCCCCGATTCCTGCATGTAACGGGTAATCTCGAGAACCACTGGATGCATGTATTCTTTATTGTCAGACAGATAGAATCCAATAGTGACAATATAATAATAAACAATAAAATTTACAAGTATAAGCAAAACAAAAACAGCAAACACGAACAAAAAATAGAAATACACAAGTCTATTATAAATCAACAACCACAACCATACAGACACGCACTCAAACATCCCATCTCAAGCATTCATTCATACAATCCCTTTGTACAAGAATCATTGAAATAATTATTACAGAAAAAACAAAACTATCAACAGTAAACGGAAAAAGGCAAAAACATAAAATAAATAATAATAAGAAAAAGTTCAGAAACTGGGAAAAAAGTAATACAAGAGTGACAATCTAGGATCTAGATAACAGCAAACAAAAAATACATTACTTCACTCACTCGTACATTCAATCAAAAATCAATCAACCATTCATTCAACCACATGTTTAATCAATCAATCAATAAACGCAAATAGAAAATAACACAAAATGCATGGATTTTGATGCGGTTTTCAACATTCTGTAAAGGAATTCTCGAGGAAAGGTTTTGTAAAATCATTCATTTACGACCAAAGTAATCCGAGACGTAACTATTTCAGTGAATCGAGCCAAAGAGAAACTCGCCGTACGTGCGCCTTTTAAGCTTGCGCTAGGTAAACTGTTAATGAAACTGGGCGAAGCCGGGGCGGGTTGCTAGCCATAGATAAATACCTTCAGGAAAATCCACGTTCGCACTTCAATAAGGAAATTAATAACGTTTTAATTTTGTAACAGTAAACTGAAGATAACATTAGTCGACATGTTGGAAAAGGAATGGCAAAGGCAAAGATCAATTCATTGGCCTTTCCTGAAGCCAGTCTGCAATTTCGCAATTCCATTAAAGCAACTGTTTGGACGAAACCACTGGTACCTACAGGGTTAAACGTTTATCGCTATTGGGTTAGACCATTGTCTGGGCAAAACTATTGTCGTTACTGGGTTAGGCAACTGTCTGGGCAAAACTATTGTCGTTGCTGGGTTAGGCAACTGTCTGGGCAAAACTATTGTTGCTACTGGGTTAGACCATTGTCTGGGCAAAACTATTGTCGTTACTGGGTAAGACAACTGTCTGGGTGAAACCATTGTCGTTATTGGGTTAGACCATTGTCTGGGCAAAACTATTGTCGTTACTGGGTTAGAGAACTGTCTGGGTAAAACTATTGTTTCTACTGGGTTAGACCATTGTCTTGGCAAAACTATTGTCGTTACTGGGTTATACAACTGTCTGGGTGAAACCATTGTCGTTATTGGGTTTGACCATTGTCTGGGTAAAACTATTGTCGTTACTGGGTTAGAGAACTGTCTGGGCAAAACTACTGTTGCTACTGGATTAGACCATTGTCTGGGAAAAACTATTGTCGTTACTGGGTTATACAATTGTCTTGGTGAAACCATTGTCGTTATTGGGTTAGACGATTGTCTGGGAAAAACTATTGTCGTTACTGGGTTAGAGAACTGTCTGTGAAAAACTATTGTTGCTACTGGATTAGACCATTGTCTGGGCAAAACTATTGTCGTTACTGGGTTAGAGAACTGTCTGGGCAAAAACTATTGTTGCTACTTGGTTTGACCATTGTCTGGGCAAAATTATTGTCGTTAGTAGGTTAGACGTTTGTCTGGGCGAATTTATTGTCGCTACTGGGTTACGTGTTAGACGACTTGGGCAAAACCATTGTCGCTACTTGGTTGAACCAATGTTTGGGCGAAACCATTGTCGCTAGTGAATTAGACCACTGTCAGGGGAAAACCATTGTCGCTATTGGGTCAGACCACTGTCTGGACGAAACGATTGTCGCAAGTGAGGTAGACCACTGTCAGGTGAAGACCATTGGTCGTTAATGGGTTAAATCACTATCTGGACGAAACATATGTCGCTACAGAGTTAAACCAATGTCTAGGTGGAGCCATTGGTCGCTACTGGGTTAAACCACTATCTGGACGAAACTATGCCAGTAATTACTAATTATATTTCGTCATTATTCTAGATAGGTCTATAGGCTATAGTCTAGATCAATCATTGGTATACATTTTACATTTTAAGAAGAGTAGGCTCTCAAAATCGTTACGGAACTACAGTACTTAATCTTTCTTTAATTTAAAGAAATATTGCCGAACTTAATTATTAGAAGTTTAATAAGCTTTAATAACAAGTAACTTATAAATAGAGTTCATATAAATTACTTCTAATGTTCGTATGGACCTGGCGTAAAATTTCAAAAGAAATATCCACGCAAAACGTAGGCCTATGTTTATAATGTACGCTGTCTAGACATGACATGAGGGCCCACTCTTGACATGTCCAGTGACAATAATGCTACAATGACGACATTTGTGCCTAGTTTGCAATTTTTAAAGTTTTAATTCCGTGTCTGGTAATTCATTTGTAAAACAATCCCATAATTACTTTCCCACACTCCCTCGCCCCCTCCCCCCCCCCCTACTCACTCTCTTCCTCCCCCTCCAAAAAAAATTACAGCACTGTATTCTGCATCCTATAATTTTAGATAGGCAACCCATCAAAGTTTAGCAGAAATCTACATTAACATTTATAAATAGGCCTAATTAAAGTAGCAAATTACAAGAAATTCGAGGAAATTTACATTAACATTTAGTATTAATTAGAAAACAAATACTTCTTATAATAATAATAATAATAATAGTTTAATAATAGCCTATATATAATAATAATGATAATAACGCTCTCAGAAAAAGAAGAATTATTTTTATCATCGCTTGGTCCAAATTGGTCATTGTTGGTTTGGTAGTAATTTTGACAAAAAGCCGAAAACGCAAATCCCTTGCAGTTTGGAAAAGTGATTTAACAGAAATGACAACTACAAAATAAGAATTTCTAGACAGGATTACATTTCCAAATAACATTAGAAACTATTTCTACAAAATGAAAAAACACAGTGAAAGGATGATGAACCACTGAAAAACCTATACCAATAGTCAAGAATGGAGAAGAAACCTCGAGGAAGTAATTTCACGTGGTTAAAAACCGAAGAAAATACTTATAATAATATTTGTTATGGACTACAGAAGAGAGAGAAAACTATGTGATGATATGTTTCGCTAGTCAATCGAGCATCATCAGATCCAAATATGCAAGACAATATAACTATACACATATATCCTACAATGACACAAAAAAAACTGTCTCAGCACTCCAAAACAAAATGCACGTAATCTTAGAAAGGTTGGCAACTATTACTGATAAATACTAAACCATTTAACACCCCAAAAATAAACCTATATATTTTAATGTCTACAATGTTGCAATACTGAGAAATGAAGATCCCAGCAACAAACAGCCTCCTTTCACCAGCTTGGTCCCAAACTATAAAAATGTAAACTAATGTGCAGAAATGACCCATGAGTACTCTGCTGAGATGACGGTAAAATGCTAGAACTGTAACATGGAAAATCAGTGCATGTCTACCAATAATGTGTTGTAAGATCTGTTATGGAGATGTATCTGATTAGGAACGTCTACATGCTGTTCTAACTACCTCTGTTCTGATGTACAATATATGTATGTTATATCACTCGCAAATCAGTGACCGGTTATGGGTGTCATAATTGGTTTGGTCGTGTTTTGTAGAGCTATTTTGTCTTGTTCGATCTGACGATGCTTGCTTGACGAGCGGAACATGTCATCCCATAGTTTTCTCCCTTTTCTGTACTTCATAACAAATATATACAGTATAATTAATTTTCATTCACATGTATTTTTTCAGTTATTTTTCGCATGTCCAAGTATTGTCCGACTGAAAAGTTGCAATATAAATCGACTAAACGTTATCGATCATTTATTAATAAGGCAACATTGTAAATGAATTAAATTTTTTTCTAAAGATAGGAGCAGTCATTTATGAACATTTTCTTTCTAACTAAAGCAAATTATGAGGGGATTCTCATTATTTTATCTCTTAGGAATTATTTTCTCAGCAACTTTTCAAGCCTTTTCTTCGGAGAACAGTTGAAGGTTTCGTTGGCGGATATATATTCAGATTTTATAGATTAATTCCCCTGTGCACTTGAGAAGTTTCATCAAGGAAACGAACACACTAGCTATAACTCCAAGGTAGAAAATTGAGTAGAGAAGCCTCGGGCAAAGCAATCTTACTAAATGGGTTGGCCCTTCTAGGATTGCGCCTTTCTCTTTTTGCATAAAAAAGGAACCGTGAAGTTTACGAAAGATTTGCATCCAATCTTAGGTAATGTGGGTTGTTGGCATGGAAGATGTTCTTTTTATCGACGCAAGTTAAACAAGATTGCACTACCAAAAGAGATTTCATCCGCGTTCGAATGCAAATTTTTCAGTTCAGCGTACTGGTTTGATAATTCCTTCCAATGCTGCGTATGAATTCATGGTGCGTGTACAACGTAATGAGTAAAACGTTTGCACGGAATCTTCAGAAGAAAAATGTGAATAGCTCACAAAATTCTAGAATGGTATTATTAATTCAAATTGTGCCATATTCATTTCTGGATAGTACTCACAGTATCCCCACAAAAGTCAAAAACTCTGAATATATTTTCGAGGGGGTTGGCTAATCAAACGAACTAATGAGACATCGTCCCTTAACTGGCATACCTCGTATCCTACACTGCTCTTATTTTCCAATATTTTCCTTATGATTGGTCACGTCTCCTAGCCGTATGGAAGTGCCATCCAACAGAACAATAATTCATGTTAGGTTCATTTACCACTGGAGAAACATAAACAAACATGAGCCATACGAATACTGACGGTAGGAGTGCATAATTATACGAAATATACGTTTCTAAAGTACATTTTTCAATTTTCTTTATGCTAACGTGGATTATGCAGTTAATCAATGAATTTATCAGCACGTTAAGATAATGTTGGCTATACTGTTATGTGTGGGTTACTTAATATTAACCTGGAAGATTATGATTATATGAGTGCCAATTTTGGAAGATTCATTCGTCAGTATGGAAGTTAGAAGCAGTTAAACATAGAACCTGTCAGCACTCATGGAATCATCTTGGAAGTACTGCCTTATATCGGTTACTCAGACTTAATCTACAATTCTGGGTACAAAACATGAGCAAACTTTCTGATATATTGAGATTACGGTAAAAAATATAGAGAGCATCTATCAATAGTTGGCAACCCTGGCGACTATAAAGAACACGTACAGTCATATTTGTTACTTTACATATAGCACATACAAACTTTGGTTGAAATCCAATTGATGGTATGGAAGTTACATACATTTAAAAATTAATTTGAAATATTATTACCTATATATGTGCCAATTTTCGAATTGTGCCCATGCATACCTTCTGGGATATCCAACTTAGAGCCCAAATTTTAATTGTAATTTTTAAGCATTTGGTGGCCCTGATGTAATTTCCAAAAATGACCCTGGGATGTCCTGGATAGATCTCTACTTTACCAAATTTGTTTTTGAAAGCTGCAGCCATTTAGTACGGTAGTTGAAACGACACACAGACAGAGGGACAGGAAGACAGACATACATTTGTTCGGATTGACATCATAAACCTACATAAGCTAAAAGTTTACATGTGATTAATTATTTGCACAAATTACAAGGGGGGGGGGGATTAAAAGTATAAGGGGTTTCGTTCGTCAAGCGAGCATCATCAGATTATCAACAAATTAAATTATACAAATATACATTAAAACATTGTTCTACGAAACACTAGTCAAAATCCACAAGGCTTATCAGTTAGAAAGGATTATGGTCCTACAGGTACAACCCGCTCATGTACAGCAAAATTTCAATGAACTACCGTAAAATACTTGATCGGCAAATCTCTAAAAGAGAACTGTTCATTTTAATATCATCAAGTTAGAAAATTTATAATAGCAGTGTTACACGTATTTTATATATTGATCTTGAATGCGCTGTTGTCAACCCGGGCGTTCCACCCTTTACAATCTCACGAAGTAACGTCATTGAATATGCATCACAATATTTAATGACTATTTGCTCTCCACTTGGGGTATCACATGTGCTAGCTGATCGCGTGCTGAGCGTGGCAGCATGTACAGTACATTACATTTGATTAGACTGGAAGATATTTGCTCGCATGCTCAAGTGCTCTTATATGACATTAAGTTCAGTGCAATGATACATTGTTGTTGGTAGTACGCGTCTTGCACCATGGCGGACAGTAATAGGAGAAACACTTCCCTTGACAGTTATATCTTTTACTTTGTTGCGCTTCGATCGGTCTATCCGGGTGGTCTTTCATATCCCCTGCAACACAGCTACCTGGCCAGATAATTTGATATTACCTGTCACAATTCATATTTATATTTCTATTTAATATGCAATTGAATTTTCTGCACGGCATCGGTGTCGTAGTTGGTAGCATGCTGAGCTTCTATGCCCAAGGTGGCGGGTTCAAACCCGGCCGAAGTCATCGGATTTTTAAGAGCATTACAAATCCATCAGTATGCCTTCCTTTGGAGGGGAAGTAAAGTCAGCGGTCCCATGTCATAGATTTATGGGATGTAAAAGAACCTTCCACTAATTACACTTGTGTGAAGCTAAATCATACGTTAGATTTGACTAACGCTCTTAAGTTCCAACGTTCGTCACCAGGAGCAGACTGCGGTGGCATCTATTAACCAAGATCACAACTAGTTGTCCTTGACGGTAGAATTTGATAGCAAAAGTAGGAACTCCTTAAAAATTGAATGTCTGCAGTCCTTACCTGAATTACAGATAACATACACTAATACAGCCATCACAATTAACACTGATTTTCAGACAAGATCTACACACACCCAAAGTACACGGGGCTACATGACCGCGTTGCAGCCCCTAAACTGAGGAACCAACATGAATTTTCTGCTGACCTGTGGAGTATGATTAAATATACAGTATTGAGGATTAAAATTAGATATTAAATAACACCTCAATTTAAAAAGTCATCTTCTAGGATATGTAGGAGATAAATTTTCATTGTCACTAAGAAATGTGAAATATGGTTAGTATAAATACAAAATATGTATATAAATGAAATTAACTATTTCTGTAACAAATTGGTCCTAATTGACAAAACTAAATTGAAATCTAAATAGCCTAGTATTAAATAAATCCACAAATAGTCAATAAATATATTATTATTAGTTGTTTAAAATAACAGGACTAGTTTCGACCTCAGTATGGTCATCATCAGCAATCCTTAGATGTCGGAGGAAACTATTACAAATATAAAATTTGCGAGTAATTTAGAGATTCTCTTAAAATATTCTGAAATCCATCGAAATCAGATCTGTTAGAGAATAATTTAATCAAAAATATAACCAAAAATATTAATTATCCTTCAAAAAAACGTATAAAAGTGCCGTGTTACAGTCAAGATTCAAAATCAAACAACTAAAATGATTTGTATACGTCAAAATCAAATATAAATGTTCTAATAGGGTACGGCGGGGCTAATTTGCCCACGGGGCTATCCCGCTCAAAATAAGCTTGACGTTGCACTGAGCAGCCACCCTGCTCAGCTGATATCGCCCTTTGTGTTCAGTGTGACCCTTGGTCTCTGTGCTACTACATCTATCGTTTGTTTGAGAGTGACAGCTTGAGTGTTGAGTAAAACAAAGGAAGAATACTGCAAGGTACATTGTTTATGTTGTGGAATTTGTCGTCATTAAGAATTTGTGCTTGCAACTTAAGGATTAGTGTCCACAGTAGCGGTTTTTCTTTTCCCGGAAGTGTGGCGCCTGGCAGTCTGAAGGTTAAGTTACATCTGGACATAGCAGGTAGCGCGTTTCCTTGGTCACAGCTATCACAGAACGCGCTATTGTAAATTCCAGTAATTGGGGCTACTCCGCCCAGAAATATGGGGGCTATTCCGCTCGGCCAAGACTTCTCTCTTGTTATAATATTGCAACCAAATTATTTCAGATAGCAGATTAGTATCTCTTCCTTGTTACGTTAGTGATGTTACGGACGTATAAAAGGAAAGGCCCAGTTCGAAAATGGACGGAGGAAGATATTGACCGAGCTATTTCAACTGTATTACGAGGCGAAGTGAGCATGAGAGGTGCAGCTGGACTATTCAATGTGCCTTATTCAACACTTAAAAATCGTGTTCATTTGTGTAAACGACAAGGACCCTTAGGGAAAATCATAGTGGACAAACCACCGGGTCATCCCACAGCATTTAGTATGCAAGAGGAGACGGAGTTAACTTCCCGGCTAACATGCTTGGCAGCAAGAGGTTTTGGATGCACACCAGAACAGATTCGAAGGGCAAAACGGAGCTTAAAATTTGATAAGGCCCGTAAAGGAAAGGTTGCCAAAAACATTTTCGAGACATTTGCAAGACAAATGACCGGTACCTTCAATCCGTACGACCAAAATACTTTGACAAGGAAGAAACACCATGTGGATTTTGTGGCGTAACTTTTTATACCACTCAGTCATCATTAAGGGGTGGTTGGATTCAATGCAAAGACTGTGAAACTTTGTATCATGACATGTATGTTGGGGCTACAGGAAGGAAAAACTTCGTTTGTGGTAAATGCCGTTGAGGAAAGGGCATTATTACAGTGAGCGAAATAGCCCCAAGCATGGGCGTAATAGCCCCATTGAATTTGTGATTCGTCATTTTTGCTTTGATTTATATTTTATTTCATCACGCCGGTATATTGTTATAACTGTATTTTGACAACATTCGTATGTAATGAGCAATAAATAAGGTGTTCTTTGCTGTTGGTTCCATCTTAGAAAAAATAATAGTTTTTGATTTATAATGTTTACAATTTGAAATGAGCGGAATAGCCCCGCTCTACCCTATTTGTTCGTTGTGTGCGCTTCTTGATATGTACTGTTTTAATACTCCATGAATGCCCAATCTTTAATTCAATTGAAAAACCTTATTTTAAAGGCATATGACAATTGGATATTAGGAGAATATTTATATTTGATTTTAACGTACGTTATAAAAAATCCTTTTAGTTGTACTAAGAAAGACAACTCGAAGCGGATATGTCATTGACGTGGACTGATGTAAGGGTTTATTGAAAATCGTTTTGAAGTTGGAACGCTTTGTAATTGTGATCATATGTTTACGTTGAAATAAAATACTTTACGATATGTTACTGTGGAAATAGTTAGTCCAATAAAATAGAGTAGTTTTGACCATTTCCACTTCAAGCTGTCTTTTCATGGGTTTTATCTTTCATCGTTAATCTAAAAATTGTAACAAATCCGATTTTTTTGTCTTTTAGAATATTTTGGAAACAATTTTGAAATCATCCTCTTTTTAAATGACATTTTCGGTCAATCTTGCAATTTCATTTGTATCAACTAGTGTTTGCTGAAGATGGTTATAATGTAACCGAAACCTGCACACTGTACTCAAGAATCAGAATTTATTGACTTACGGTATTACTTTCCTACTTCATTAAACTTTGTCAATAAGGGCAGGCATTGTCATTTTCATGTCTTTTCGCACTTAAGCACTTATTTTCACTATATCTTCTTTCATTCTGCTGGGCATTAACAACTGCAACTTTTCTTTTCCCCAATATCCAAAAACAATCAGATTTTACTGCACTGAAAGATTTAAATATATTTCATAATAGCATTTTGAAATTATCGGTGAGAGATATGTGAACTTCTCCAGAAACGCCTTAATAACAATCCACCAATAATGGCCATAATGTCACATTTTCATTGTTGCCTGTAGCAAGATTCCAGCAGTTTACTTCAGTCACAGAGCAGCGAGTGACTCGCTCTTCAAATCAAAAGAGCTAAAGGTCAAAACAGAGTCGCGAACATCTTGGATGAAGCCATCAATGCAGTGGGAATTGCTATTACAAATTATAACTTACTAACAATCTGATACAAAAATTCCCGTCATGAACAAAGAACTCGAAATTAAATTAAATATGGCGGGAATTTGTGTGTTGAGTCCAATCATTTGAACAGATCTGTATTTTTACTTCCCGGGTTATATATTCTGTGAAATTGTTACGAATAGTTACATTATTTGCGCTCGAAAACGAAGGACACGCTGGCAAATGCAGAGGTTGTTGGGAAATGAAGTCCCTATTGCACTAAGTGTACACATTATCTTGCTCTTGGTAGAGCCGGGAATCGAACCCGGAGCTTCGCGGTGACAACCAAAAGGTATATTCTCTACGCCATGGTGTGGATGAACCTCTGATTGCTGGTGTGTTTCAAGGGGAAACGAACATTTTTTCATACTGTATCTTGGTGAACTGTTCTGTTGTTTCAATTCAAATGTTTCGCTTATTCGTGCACGAGTATCTCCCAGCTTACTCCCACACCCAGGGTTGAGGAACGGAATAGCACGTACATCAAAGAATTCAGGGATATGGTGATAATTTACACTTGTGTCTTCTTCGGAAGAACGCCCCAGAAATGCTAACTGCGTAGGGAACGTAAATATCCCCTACATATTGGTATTCTAATCAAGTGTCTACAAAACTGAATTTTCTATGCCTCACACGATGGCGTGTAATGCTTAGCATTCGTCTACACCACATATTATAACCAGCAGTGTCGGTCCAAGGTTCTTGCAGCATCCTAATAAATTCATGGATAGGTATCTGCTGCGAGTCACCATACCCTTGCATTTGATTTAAATTGGCGTTCTATGGGGCCAGACAACGAAATGTATTAACTATCGATAGGAGAGTTTTAGCTCTAATATTGGCGTACTACAGCATATTAGAACACCACCTTGAAGGCCAAGAATTATTCTCTTTGTTCGATTGAAAAACGTGTAAGTAAGACGGGCGTTTTAAACCTGGTGAATGCGTGTTCCATGGCGCTCCTTAAATGAAATTTGGTGCTCTCGTCATACAAACCAAAACTTGCTTGCGAGCACAAGCTCCCCTGATATCCATTCCTTAATTCAAATTATGTAGCACAAACCAGAATAATAGTGTTTTCAATACTAGTTTTGAAAGAAATTGTATCATTTTGTGAAATAACCTTTTTATTATTATATTATTATATTATATTTATTAAGCACAATGTGTAAAGAAAGAATGGAAAGTAAGTTACATTATTGTCGTGATTTCACCAATCTTTAGTTCGTTCCAATTAGTGACAAAGTCCTTTTTTTAAATACTTCTGCAGGGGATATTTGGGTCACGGTTCATTACATAGCATTCATAGCTGTCCGTAGGATCGTGGTAGGCGCTTTCTGATGCAAATCTTTCCATGAAAGCCGTATACTGCAAATATTGTGTACAGTGTCAGAGTTGGAAGATTGGTCCTTTCCCGGAGTCTATTGTCATTGCGTCTGTTTCTGTTATCCCCTCCGGGATATGTCGTGCTTTGCTGCTCCTCTCTTCGATGAAGGTTGCATATGCTTGTATCTCTGATAAACTGAAGTAGCGTTTTATGTCATCTACGAAGAAAGTTTCCTGTGCAAGGATATAGGCATAACTGTTTCTTGTGAATTTTGAGATTGATAACACCCTTTTTGCGGAAGTCTTTTTAATCTACTGTAAACATAATTGGACATCCCTGTGTTATGTGTAATACGAAAGGTGCTGATTCGAATCAACTGTCCATACGTAAATGTATCTTATCTGCCTGAGTCATGCAAGCAGTTGCAGCATGCCTAGTGAGTGATGAGTGCCTAACTATTTCAGCAATTCTGAGGGAGAGAGAGAGAGAGATAGGAAGATGAAAGAGAGGAGCATGTTTGTTGCATTAAATTATTATTATTATTATTATTATTATCTTCGATTTACAGTGGTGGTGCACGGGTACTTGGTAGGGCGTGAGGGTGGTGCTCACAGACTCAAAAGGGTTGAGGAAACCTGATCTATGTAGTACTTTTTGTCATTATCAAGAGTTAAATTCAAACGTCAAGATGTGTTGATACATAAAATTGATTTAAATATCAGATACTAAATATAATTCGTTAATAGAAGATCCTGTCAAATGTAAGATTCATACACTATAATTGTTTAAATAACATTTATCATGAATGAGTTTTATCATGGATGAGTAGAAAAAGATCCATTTTGTTTTTAATTAGTGATAAAAATTAAGAATGCGTATTAAGGATTATTTTTACAGACCTGGTCTAAAATCCTTTCTTGTTGACATATTTATACATTATCAGCTCCTGTTGTAGGCACAATGTCAGCTACTGGGAAGCCACGTAATCTGCGTAAACCCTTCATTTCAGATCTACCAAAAACAGAAAGCATAGTTTACCTAAACGATTGCAGGTTATGCAGCATTGAACTAAACACAGGGCTGATTTGATGAATTCACTGTATAGTTACACAAACGTGGCCAAATTATTAGAATTAAAATAAAACTTCCCAGTTCATTAACAATTTGTAACTCTAATTAAGATAGTAACTGGTGTTTTCATAATTTGTTTATTACTCAATCATGACAGAGGAATTTTGATATTTTCTGCAATTATATTGAAGCGAAGGGGTCTTTTCTATACCTCCATTGTTTTGTGAAAAATCATTACACTATCATCGAAAAAATAAATTTATTCAGGAAATAAACATACTTGTCCAAAAATAAATAAGATGTTTTAATAACTAGGCAATTATATGCAACATTGACTACATATAAATATTTATAATCCAATAACATTAATACATATTGTGAGCAACAATGTGGCAGGACCACCTCACTTCCTAATTTATTTGTTTTGATTTATTTCCCACGTTATTTTCGTTCAAAAGCTACTGGCATTTACAAAAACATTTTACGAAATATTTTTACTTCAAAATGTGAGCCTACCGTACTACTGTAGTATAAAAATGAATCGCTTGCAGACTGCTTTAGAATTAATTTATCTATCTGGAAAACTAACATAGAAAATATTCCAATAATACGTGTAAAATTATTGTTCGTGGTGAACAAATATACAAATAACGAATCCAGTTGTCGATATATTACAAATAATTCACGAGTTTCAAAACAAATAATCCTGAAATCTGGGTTAAATCGACTCATTTGGAGTAGAAAGGTTAAGTGGATGATAGCTCGATCCATGCGTCTGAGAGTCGGTTCGCCATTGACTGAGCTGGTTCAAATTCGATGAGTAATGGACAGCTTGGAGGCTGGACTCTAAACAATTGCCCGATAGAATGTAGATTTCAGTAGCTTGACGCTCTGATCTGGGCTACACCCGATGGTTTTTAATTGTTTGCCTGGCTGGTTATGCAACCCAACTACGATTGTACATGAGTGCAGCCGGTGCCATGTATGCCTACAATACAGTAGTTTAAAGAGCAATTAGTAGGAATGGCAAAATGTTCCTAAACATTTGCTTAAGATGATAACTACGCACATTCCTTATTATATTAACTGCATAGGATTATAAGATCCAAACCAAAGCCTCCAGGCACAACAACTATGCCCGTGACTAATATTTGAATAACAGATGCAGTACGTAAAGGCCATTTCGAGGACTCTATCTCTATCTCTCTCAGGCACACATTAAGACTATATTTCAATTCCAGTTATGCGTCCATTGACTTAACCTAATGATTTCGGTCCCTGTTTTTAGCAACGCCATTCCTTTTTCTGATCACCCTTCGCCAGAACCAAACATATGGAACACCTGTTCTTCACGGATCGTGATAGCTGTCCCGACTCTCGTAGTGAAAGTCATTCGTCTTTTGCCCTTTCCCACGCTTGGATTCTATGTCATACCTCTTCCACTAAGAGGCAATATGTTATACTTCAAAAAGTTACACTTCAGACTATATCCATCATTTATTCTCTTTTTAGCTTACAAAGTAAATAAAATAAAATTGTGTCTACGATTTATCTGTTACTGCTTGCGTTTCTACATCATTAACGAAACTTCCCACACTTCGTCACAAAACTGCCAAGAGAATAGAGATTTCATTAGATTTTAAAAATAGAACCGACTGAAGGATTGAATGGTCAGGTGTTTTAAACTAGCAACATTTTTACGTTAAGATTTACTCGAGACAGGACCACCTACGGAGACAGCGGCAGCGTTAACACTGTCTCAAGTCTTGGATGCTTGTGTAATGGAATTTCCTCACCCTTACATCAAAAGGTTTGACTGGGCATATTTTAAAGGCATTCAACTGGACTGGTATTGGTGGTGGAAATAAATCGATTTAAATTAGATTATGGTGCTAAATTTGCCTTGCTATTGACGGTCTTTGATTCAAATAAAGAAGTAACCGCATCGTCGTGTAGCGGCAAGCATGTTTGGCTGTCATCCTAGAGGTCCGACTTCGATTCTCAGTTGAAAATAAATTGGTTTCGTGAAATAGAGGAAGACTTCAGGCAGGCAGGAATTACGAGGCAACTGAATGTATAGTACCTGAAAAGAAGAAGACGGGAACATAGTGGACAGGACGAAGGAAACAGGAGCACAGTCAAAGGATGAAGAGATTTTGGGAAGCGAAGAGGAAGATGGAGAGAAGTGAGAATTGAAACACTGCCCATCAGGGCAAAAATGATGTAATAATAATAAATATGGTCATGGATAGGATAGCAGTTCTGGGACTTTAAATGACGTACTATCCTGCCATTTGCTAGGAAGAAGTATGAAAAAACACACACTCAGGATAGCCACCGTCATCAGTGGGATTCGAACGCGAATTAAAACGCACGGCTAAGCCACGGGGTAAAAAAAATAAGGAATCGTTTTGTTAGAGATATTTTACAAGGGATTTAGTATTTAAGTAAAATTGTCATAAATAACTTTTATCGTCAAAATACGATCTTTCTCTTCTTAACCTATCCTCTGTAGGCTTTTTTTTGTCGTAAGTAGCCCAACGTTAGCCTATTCTATGGGAAAGAAAATAGAACTTTTGTTTGTGATTACAGTTAATATCGTAACCTAAATAAACATGCACAAACACTATCAGAAGAAGAAATCCACGCAACATTCGAAATCTAATTAAAATATCTCGCTTTGACGAGAACACTCAATTGAAACTTGCCTTCGCTTTTATATTTCAACTACGTCCTAGAGCTAAGACTGTTTTATGGATAAAATAAACGTGTTGTTTCATTCTATTCACGAACAAAAGAGCACTCTAGTTTCTTTAAAGGCAGAGGAGTGAAAAATACAAAGTACGCATACTGCAGGTTGTTGCAGACCTGGCGCCGTGCCCGGGGACCAAGCTGGCCGACGCCCGGGAGAGAAGACGTGTTCTGCCGGCTAAATTCTCCTGCTGTGGCCCCTGGAGACAGACTATATCCCGCCCATCCACTCGTCTTCCTTGCCTTTCTTTTATTCGCCTCTTTCTTTTCTCAGTTGTTGCTTGAGGCATTTCTAAGAAATGGACTCCCAAGTAGAGAAAACAGCAACCCCTTCTTTTTTCCTTACATAACTACAGTAAGTCACACAAGTTGTGGGCGTTTAAGGTGGATTGATGCCAGAAAATTATATGGACATAAAGGTTTTCTTACACTCCCTGCACTTTCCTTCTTCTTTTTTTTTTTTTTTTTTTTGTAAGCGGACAGTCGTATTTATAATAGCTGCCCCAGAAAAAAATGTGCCCTCTCATATTCTTGTCTATTCATGACTCACGGTTCAAAGGGTAATTACCCAGATCCCAACGCAAGTCCTGCGTAATATTCTGCTATTATTAGCATCCGGATTCCGAGCAAAACATTCATTTTTATTCTGTAATTGAAAGCTTTAGATGCTCGTAGTTCCTTAGTGTCTGCTTTGTAATATTTCATCATATTTAAGGTAGTGGAGACTTTGATAACTGCGCGGTACTCCTAATTCCCCAGTACTTGAAATATACTTTTTCTGCAGAGATATCCCTGCCTCAAGAAACGAGTTCATCGCTCAAGTTGTGTGGAGTCAACTATTAATTTTTTCTTTACTTTGGATTCCAAAATGAAAAACGTATTGCATAGGGGTAAAATCATGGAAACCTGTGTTGTAGTTTGTTTCTGAAGTACGGTATTTATAAAATCACATGTATTTCAGTGATTCATTTATGATGTAGTGGTAGTAATGAAGCTTATTATTAAACTTATAGATATTGTGGATTTAGACAAGGTATCGTAAATTTAGCCCTAGTACCTTCTTCTTCTAATTCTTCTTCTTCTATATGCCCTACCCAGTCTCCCAGACGTTGGCGATCAATATGGATAGTGTTCATCTATCGTCATCAACACGGTATATATCTGTTCAATAGTTAATGTGTCAGTCAAGTCTTGAAAACTCCGAAGACAACACATCTTCTTTCTGCCCGCTCTTCGATGCCCGTCAATTTTGCCCTTTAAAATGAGGTGTAATATTGCGTATTTTGCACCACGTAACACACGCTCAGTATGCAATTTTCCTACATGGAATGGAAATCATCAGCTCCGGCTTAGAGTTTGTTCTCCGCATTACTTGTTAATTAGACATGTGATCTATCCAAGGGACATTCAGCATCCTTCTATGGAACCACATTTCCAGAACTTCGTGTCTTTTAATGGAGGGCGATTTTAAAGTCCAAGCTTCTACCCCATAAAGCAAGGTGGACCAAACATAACATTTCACAATACGATGTCTTAGTTTTAAATTTAAGGCGTCATCTGACAATAAAGCTCTCATTAATTTTAAGTTGACCTTGCCATTTCTATATGGGTCTTATTTTGAGAACTCGATTCAAATCCTCTGAAAATCAACAGCCAAGTTGTTTAAATTTGTCAACTTGTTCGATTTGTTGTCCTTTCAGCGTCAAAATTATTTATACCCTTCTATGACTGAAATCCATTAATAGTAGACCCTACTACTAGTGTCAACAAAAAGCAAGTTAGTTAGTTATTGAGGTTTAACGGGGCGGAACATCGACATCACCTACTCCTAACAAACAGTAAAACATAAAAAGTAACTAAAATCAAATTTCTTCGAACGGATTATTCATAGATTCAGATAACGTAATGATATAAAATTATTCATATTAAGAAGGTTTCCTTATAGACGTTTTAATCATAAGTAAAATACCATGAGTATTTATACAGCTTAGTCAATAAACGTTCTTTAAAACCAACGCATAGATTAAGACCTGTCGTAATAGATCTTCACCATATAAATATAGCTACGCAATATTTTCTCAGATCAACAGCTTCAACGTACCATAGAATATAACGTTTCAATTAAGCAAGGAATAATTACAACAAATTTTAAAACCATGCTCCCCTCAGCAAAGAGTCTTATTTCATACAATGAAAAACCATCCCAAGATATTTTTAGCCTATTTTCATTTATGAAAAAAAAAATAGGCTTATGAGATCACCTTTTGTCCGTGTGTCTGTCTGTGTGTGCGTGTGTGTGTGTTTGATTCGTGTGTGTGTGTGTGTGTCTCCCTAATAAAATATAAATGGCTGGAGCGATTTCAATGAAACTCGGTAAGTTCATAGCACTATTCCGGGTGACCCGGACCGTGCCCTTCTAATTTTGTTACGTCTCACCAATCCAACATGGCGGCTGTGCGAAATATTTCCCCAGCATTCAATATCTCCGAAACTATTCCCGATATCACCCTGGATTTTTTTTACGGTGATAAAGGGAACTACTAGAAGTTCACCTATGTGACTTTTGAAAAACTGGTAACTACAAAACCAACATGGCGGCCACGCGAATTGACGACATTTAAATAGACGTTTCTCGCGATTTAACCAACCACACGCAATAAAACTTGGTACAGTATATGTTAATACACATTGTAATGCACCGACATCTAACTTCGTTCAATTGTTTACAGAACCACAAGATGGCGGATGTGCGAAATATTTCACCGACATTCTATATCTCTTAAACTATTAGCGGTATCACCCTGAAATTTTGTACGGAGATAAAGGGCACTATTGGAAGTCCATCTATAAGACTTTCAAAAACCGGTTAACTACAAAAGGAACATGGTGGCCAAGCGAATTTGAACATTTTAAATAGAACTTTCTCGCGATTTAATGTTCCAACCGCAATGAAATCTGGTAGAGGAAATGTTTATACACATTGTAATACACTGGTATCTAATTTAGTTCGATTGTTTACATAACACAAGATGGCGGCTTTGCGAATTTTAAATTTAAAATTTTATTTCTTGTGCCGTAATCATGCGATCGATGTGAAAGTTTGAGTAATGAACCAACGCAATAATTTTCCTTTATTGGTACATGACTCTATGGCCTATAATTTTATCAATCCAACATGGTGACCATCCGAAGTATTTAGACGGCTCTAAATATCTACGAATCTATTATAGCAATCAAACTGATTTTTTTATGTTCATACTGGCTATGAACTTAAGTTCACCTATAGGACTTAAAATTGACTGGTGATCACAAATCCAACATGGCGGTGACGCGAATTATAAATATTCACATGGACGTTTCTCGCAATTTAACCATCCGAGTGCAGTGAAACTTGGTACAGTAAATCCTTATACAAATGTTAATCCACTGGCATCTAATTTATTTCAATTGTTTCCATAACCACAAGATGGCAGCTGTGCGAAATTTTAAAATCTCCTTATTACTTCTTGTGTCCTAATCATGCGATTGAAGTTTGAATGCTACACGTACACAATAATCTTCATGTAACAGTACATAACTCTAGGACCTACATATATAAAATCCAACATGGCGACCATCCGAAATATTTGGTCGGTTCTCAATATCTACGAATCTATTACAGCAATCAAACTGAAATTTTGTATGTAGATAGAGGCAATTAACATAGTAGGATATATGAAAATAGGCTGTATAGTTATTCACGGAACTACTTGTTACTTCTTGTGTCCTAATCATGTGATTGAAGTTTGAGTACTAAACGTACACAATAATCTTCAAGTAACAGTACATAACTCAAAGTCCTACACATATAAAAGTCCAACATGGCGACCATCCGAAATATTTAGACGGTTCTCAACTTCTACGAATCTATTACAGGAATCAAACTAAAATTTAGTATGTTGATAGAGGCAATTAACGTTATTAGGATATATGAAAATAGGCTGTATAGTTCTTCACGGAACTACTTGTTTGAAATTTTAAATCGATGTAAAAATATTTGTTACAGTCACCAGTTATTTTAGTTCTACATATTTTTCAGAAAATTATATTATAGTACTGTGCCATCAAAGTTATTGCAGACATTGTAACAGATCTGTTTTCTTGAATACTTTTTATGAAAAATTATTTTCAAGGAAAGGGATAGCCCAAGGCAAATATTAATCGACATTGCTCGTAATGCAATTGGTTTTAATTAATTTTCTAAGACAGTTACTGATGAGGGCCACAATGTGTCCGAAAATGATATAATATATTCTATTTTCAAAACTATTTACTGACTAACGTGTATACATTTTATTATTATTATTATCTTGATTGGTCACATTGGACCACTTGAGTCGTTCCACAATCACTTCTTCTTTGAAGGATAGTACTGCTTGGTTCTTGCGCTCTTTCCAGTACTTTTTCATTCTTTCAGATCGGGATTTCTCAACTCATCTGAACATTTTAATAAATACACATGGTATTTTACTCAAGATTCAGACAACCCACGCCAGATGAAATTTCAAGAACTGAATTTATCAAATATATAGTAGATGTCTCATAAATAAAGTCGTTTTCTGAGGAAAATTTTATTTGGAAAATTTTCTGGCAAGAAATTAAACTATTCTTCAAAGTAGAGACCACCTTTCAGCGAGTTTTTTTTAAATCCTGTGAGGGTACCAGTCTCTGGGTTTTGATGTGAAGAATTCGGTGAGACCCACTTCCACAGCTTCAATGTTTTTGAAATATCTTCCACGCAATAAATGGGGCACCCTCACGATGGTATCCTCATCTTGTCGTGATGTGGGGGCTTGAGAGCCCAAATGATCCTGCGAGCTATGCCGGCGGGAGTGGGAGTTCCTGGTAGGGCCTCCCATGCCGGACAGGTCAAAGGTGATGGGTCAGACAAAGAGGGATACCCTGGTCCTCCAGGTTGGGGGTTGATTATGGGGCTAACAACCCCATATCGAAAAAAATACTCTGTTATGAAACTCCAATACAATAATAGCCGGACTGATGATAATGATAAACGACCTATGCAAGGAAAAGGAAAATGTAAACGGAAAAATGATATGTACATAGTAACCTGGAATGTGAGAACATTGAACAAACCTGGAGCGTTGAAGGGCCTTAAGGAAGAGATGGAGAAATATAGTATAGGAGTGGCAGCGATCCAAGAGATCAAATGGAGAGGAGATGGTATATTGAGAAGTGATAACCATACAATAATGTATAGTGGAGGCGACAGTGGAAGAATAGGTGACACAGGTTTCCTCGTGGATAATAGATATAAAACAGCAGTACTGAATTTTAAGCCTGTAAATGAAAGGATATGTACTTTGAGAATGAAGGCACGATTCTTTAATATCACCTTTATATGTGTATATGCCCCCACAGAAGAGGATGAGGATGAAATGAAAGACACGTTCTACAGTCAGCTTGAACAGGAACTCGAGGTTATAGCAAGGCAAGATGTAAAAATCGTGTTAGGTGATTTCAATGCGAAGGTGGTAAAAGAAGGAGCATTTAGAGAGACGGTAGGAAAGGAAAGTCTGCTTGAGGTATCAAATAATAGACTAATGGACAGAGACTCATAGACTTTGCCAAGGGAAATGAAATGATTGTGAAAAGTACATGGCTTCAGAGAAAAAAAATATAAGGAAAGTAACGTGGTGCTCACCAGATGGAACCACATTCAACCAAGTTGACCATGTGGTAATTGATAGAAGACACGCATCTGATATACTCGAAGTTGATAGTTGTCGAGGAGCGGATTGTGACTCTGACCATTTCATGGTAAGGGTAAAATATAGACAGCATATAGCAGAGTACAGATCTGGAAAGATGAGGAAAGATCCTAGAAGGTATAATGTCTTAAAACTAAAAGAAAAGGAAACTGCCGAACAATATGAAACACATTTACGGAAGAAGTTGGAGACTAAACAAAATTGGGATTTAGAGGGAGTAGAAGGAAAATGGAATATAATGAGGGACGCACTATACGAAGCTGCAGAAGAAGTACTGGGGACAGAAGAAAGGATTAAAAGACAATCTGGTTCGATGAAGAATGTAAAATAGCTATAATGGAGAGGAATGCTGCAAGGGAGAAAATGATAAGTAGACCAACGAGAAACAATACAGAAGAACATAAAAGAAAAGGAAAGAGGCAGATAGAATTTGTAGAAGAAAGAAACGGGAATCAGAGAAGAAATGGATTGAAGAGCTAGAAGAAGAATACAATAATCAAGAAGTAAGAAAGTACTATAAACGAATACAGGAAGTGAAGAAGGGCTTTCAACCCCGAGCAGTTTTCTGCAGAGATAAAGAAGGAAATTTCATAAGAGGAGAAGAACAGATTTTAGATCGATGGGCTGAATATTTCAGCGAGCTGCTCAATGCTACTGCAGAGACGGTATTGCTAGAACAGGAGGGTCAAGAGAATAACCAACCATGGTGCAAGGATAACACTGATGCAATGCCAGTACCCGTTCCGACGCTGGAGGAGGTTAGTTTGGCAATTAAAAGCTTGAGGAATAACAAAGCCCCAGGGGGTGATAATATTTCAGCAGAGATGATTAAGTGTGGTGGGGAACATTTGGCAAAGCTGGTACACTAGTTGATTGTGGAGATATGGGAGAAGGAGGTGATGCCAGAAGAGTGGAACACAGCCATTATTTGCCCAATCCATAAGAAGAATGATAAAGCAAAGTGTGAAAATTATCGTGGCATAGCACTGCTTAGTGTGGTCTATAAAATCCTAGTCAAGGTAATGGCTATGAGACTTACACCTCTTGTTGAAGAGAGACTTGGAGAATACCAGTGTGGATTCCGACAGGGTAGATCGACGACGGACCATATCTTCACAATAAGGCAAATAATGGAAAAGTGTTACGAATATAATGTGGATGTGAACCAACTATATGTGGATTTCAAACAGGCTTATGATAGTGTAAAAAGGAAAACTCTGTATCAGACCTTGACGGACATGGGATTCCCACCCAAACTAATCAGATTGGTGCAAATGACTCTTACTGGAACAAAATGTCGAGTTAAAGTTGAAGGAAGACCCTCAAAAGTTTTTGAGGTAAACCAAGGCTTACGACAGGGAGACGTACTGTCCACGCTGCTGTTCAATATAGTACTAGAGAGAGTAATGAGGAAGATAGATATCAGCAATCCAGGAGGCACGCTGTTAAACCGTATGAGCCAAAATCTAGCGTATGCTGATGATGTAGGTATGCTGTCACGAAGACTGAAAGATCTTGAAGAAGGGTTGGGACGGTTAGAAAAAGAATCAGAAGAAATAGGATTACGAGTGAACTACAACAAAACTCAATATTTATTATTATCTAGGAGAATTACTGTGGAGAAAGATAAATTTATTTATAAGTTAAACCTAAATGGGGGGAATTTTGAGAGGTGTAAAAGTTTCAAGTATTTGGGAGTACTAGTTACTGAAGATAATAGCACAAGAGAAGAAATAAAAGCAAGAATTGCAGCCGGTAATAGAGATTATTGGGCACTGATAAAAATCCTCAAAGCGCGCATCCTCAGTAGAAGATCAAAGGTGACAGTGTACCGGTGTTAATTGTGATGACTGTATTAGTGTGTGTTATCTGTTTTTTAATTTAAGTACAAACTGCAACTTAGAATTTTTCAAATAGTACCTACTTTTGCCGCCAAGCGCCACCGTCAACGACTACTAGGCAAAGTTCAGAACTTAGCTACTAGACGTCACCGCAGTCGGCTCTTGGCAACGAACGTAGAAACCTAAGAGCGTTGTTTACATTCTTAACCTATCCAATTTAGCTTCACACAGGTGTAATTAGTGGAAGGTTCTTTAACATGCCATAAATCTATGACATGGGACCGCCGGCTTTACTTCCCCTCCAGAGGAAGGCATACTGAGGGATTTTTAACGCTCTTAAAAAATCCGACGGCTTCGGCCGGGTTTGGACCCGCTATCTTGGGCATAGAAGCTCAGCATGCTACCAACTACGCCACCGAAGTCAGTTACACTATTTCACACATGTTCCAGTAACTGATGTTTGTAAATAATAATATCGTATGGCCTAGGGTGCCGGGTGCAAGCTTTGTGGGCAGCGGCTAACTGGTAGCATGATGAACTTCTATGCCCAAGGTCGCTGGTTCAAAGCCGGCCAAAGTCGTCGGATTTTCTAAGAGCGCTAATAATCCCTCAGCATAATTTCCTTCGGAGGGGAAGTTCCAACGTTCGTTGCAAGTTGCTGGTTGTGGTGAAATCTAGTAGCCAAGTTCACAGCTAGGTGTCGTGGCTTTTAGTGCCGGGAGTGTCCGAGGACATGTTCGGCTCGCCAGAGGCTGTAACTGATTCAAGCGGACATCCATAGTGTAAGCTACAAGTTCCGTTCAATTTCAAGTAGTTCCAACTTTCGCTACCAGATGTCACTGATGCCTAGTGGTGAAGGTTGGAACTTTGATAGAGCGTTCCAACGAAATCTAACCTAGAAATTTAGCTTCACACAAGTTTAGTCTATGGAGGGATCTTTTACATGCCATAAATCTATGACATGGGCCCGCCGGCCTTACTTCCCATTGGTAAATCATCTCAAGTGCGCGCTACCCAGCGCCAGTTGGTTTCTGTGCAAGTCACGCCTTTCGTGGCAGCGAATAGCAGTAGATCCAGCAACATGATGACTAGAGAGGCACATATTTTCCTGGGCTTCAGGAACACTTATCGCGCTGTAGCTCAGGGACAGCTTGTGAGGCTCCGAAACAGAGCGATACACCCGCTAGGGGTTCGAGTCTGGCCTAGGGCATGGGTGATTGTGTTGTCTTTAACTTTGTCGTCATTCGTATCTCAAACGGTTAATAATAAATGGTGCCAATAAATAGATGCTATTGAATAACAAGTAAAGGGGTAACCAAATTTAGACTGAAATTACGGACATTACTATTTTAAAAATACTTTAGGGGCCCACAATTAGTGAAATGTGGTGTGGTGGTCGTAGTTACCCAAGATGAGTAGAACATTGATTCTAGTTAGAATCCTCTAGCTCGCCATTCTTGTATGACGTCCCTTGGTAATACCCCGATGGTATTACGTCGGGAAGTCTTATAGTCCTGCCCTTTTATTTGCACGACAGCCTGAATCTTCGAGTGTACAATTTCTGTTTCTCTTCTTCAAAGTAACGTAAATGTGCAGTACGTTACGAGGGGGCAGATTACAACAACCTCCTGATCATAATTCAGCAAGTGTTAATTGTTTGAAATCCAGAAAAATAGCTGTCCCTGTTACATCGTGCACACAGTCAGGATGGGCAGCTGCCCCACTTCTCGAGATTGGAGGTTTGATTTACGGTACTGACAGTGGCTATGCTGAGTGTAGTACTTCCCGGGTTCTTCCTCATTCCCCCCAGTATCGTATTTCTAATCCCGATCCACCTACCCCATCCCTGTCTATAATACAGCTACACACACTTCTGCAGTCATTACAGGAACACGGGTTTCCGGACAAATTCAACCAACACCCAAGTACACAGGGCTATGACCTAGGTGTCCCAAACCTTTCAAATGAATTAACATTGTTGTTTTAAGAGTCGCCAAGCAACATGATGTATTTATTTATTGATGTGTAACATCTTTCCACTCGGTTGCTGGATATTTTTGTGGGAGTGATTTTGAAAAATTGGGACGGAAGTGGATCGGACGGAAGTGTGTAAGACGCACTGCCAGCTGAATCGCATCCCTCCTGGCTGCTAAAGCAGCTAGGAGGGATGCGATCCAGCTGGCAGTGGTACCATGTGGAATGCATATAAGATACGGATTACTTCAAGGTTTGTAGGCGCCATTACAGATATTCCCACAATAAATCATCTTCAAGTTTGCGTTCTTTGGTGTAAAAATATTCATTATAAAATATTTGGTGAAAACAATTATGATTTATTAAGAGTCTCTTTTTCAATCTCTGGATAAAAGTGATGGGCATCCACTCCCCGTGTAACTTTGCTCAACACTTGCATACTGAACGGTAAACGCTCATGCGAACTCTGGTGTCAACTTATTGAAACACAAAGCACATATTAAAAGTCTTCGTATCAGTATTTAAGTGATTATATGCTTTAATATGAAACATTGTAACTAGACGGCAAAGCCGTATTATGTTTCTGCACAATGGCTATTCAGATATTAACCCACATTGCGGTAATGCAGTGATCAATGTAATATATATCGATATTTTTATACGGAATAGCGTAGCGGTCAGCATGGTTAGCTGCTGCCCCGGAGGTCCAGGGTTCGATTCCCGGCTCTGCCACGAAATTTGAAAAGTGGTATGAGGACTGGAACGGGGTCTACTCAGCCTTGGGTGTTCCAAATTAGTAGAGGGGGTTCGATTCCCACCTCAGCCTTCCTCGAAGTGGTTTTCCGTGGTTTCCCACTTCGTCTTCGGGAAAATGCCGGGATGGTACCTACTGTAAGGCCACGGCCGCCTCCTCCCCTCTTCCTCGCCTATCCATCCCAATCTTCCATCCCTTCCCATCCCTCACGAGGCCCCTGTTCGCTTTGCAGGTAGGCTGCCTGGGCGAAGTGCTGATCACACCTCCCCAGTTGTATCCCTCCCGACCAGATGTTCCAGGCTCCAGGACACTGCCCATAGAGGCGGTAGTGGTGAGTTCCCTCGCTGAGTCCGTGGGAACCACCAACCTAGAGGGTAAAATGACAAAAAAAAAATGTACGGAAACTGGGCTAGCCTTTCATAGACCACGATAGGAATTCCCTTTATTACTGTAAAGTAGGCGTATGCATAACTAATTTAAAACTCAATTCCAAGCAGGAACATTATCGAAAAAGAAAGCAAAATATTAATGGAGCATAAAAAAATACTTCCATATTATTTCTGGCACGAGAAAATGAGTACCTGTCTTGTACTCTAAATTTCTGTGGTTGTAATGGCTGCGAGGAAAGCATCTTGGTCTGTGAATCATTAGGTCTCCGGTTCGAACCCCAGTCCCGGCAATTATTTTTGCCACCGCATTATCGATTTAAGCGATATCTATCATAACATTATGCGTCATTTTAACAGAATCTACATGAAATTACCATTTATCTAATTTTAATTACAATTGTTCGCACCAAGCAGGAGTTGAGAAATTGGATTGTATTGAACATTATTTCTAGTAGTCTATAGATAGGCTAGAGACTATGGTTTCATTCCTCCTCTTAATTTACAATATAATATGTGATGTTTGTTGAAACAAGTGTGACAGTAGCATATCTCCAATTCAATCTATACATTCATCATAGTACCAGTATGAAAACGGAGCGTAAATTAACATTTTAAGAATGTCCAAGCTGTGTAGTGTACGAGTAGGATAACATGTCAGACGACTTCACATACATTTCATCTCAATTTCATAGTAGGATAACATGTTAGATGTTACACATCATATGCGACTACTGTAAGGCTCGTACCTTTTTTGTTTAATAGTGATTATAACTAATAGCCTACATGTAATTTTTAGGAGTGTTTATTGTATTTTTTATGTATTTATTCATTCACTTATTTATTTACTTATTTATTTACTTATCTGCAGTTTGCCCGAATGGACAGGAGGCAAAATCTGAAAGAAAAAAAAAAGAAAAAAAAATGCCACCACGTTTAAGAAGGTTTAAGCATACCGATTATTAGCCTATTGTTAATATTGTTATTGTTACATGTCCTACCTAAAAATAATCTTAATTGATTTATCTCATGAAAGTAGGTTGATTAGGAAATCGATTTAGAGAAAAATTAGTGAATTTTATTATCTCACCTCCGTAGTTCTCTGAGTCTCAGTATTAAGGGTCTGTCCTTTTTCTGAACACAAACTGTATCAGAGCTATTGACCTGAGTCGGGATACTGGTTTAAGTGAACTGTTCTTAACGGTAGTTGTAGTTCTGTGCGACATTTCCATGCTTTGCTTTTCATGTTTTCTTTATTATAGACATTCAGCTTTAATCATGGACCATTTATATGTTCGATTTTATTACTTGCCGGAGGGTATTTGACTTAAACTTTCAAAATTGTTATCCATCAGAACATTTGTGAGCTAATAAAACGGATTATAAATTGTGAGCTCATCCATGAATACACAAGAGTAACCTAATGAAATGAGATACTTCTGTTCAACAGGTGGAAGAGGGCATCATTCCTAGGTATTATGCAAATAAGGTCATTGCCTTTCTCCGGTCATTGAAATAATATTGTTATACCAATGTTATTGGTTTTACGTCCCTTTTAACTACTGCGGTTTTTAGAGATGGCGGGGTGACAGAATTTTTGCCCAGAAGGGGATGTTTAACGTGCCAGTAAATCTACTGACTCAGTTCCCTCCCATTTGCGCACCCTTAAATGCCTACTGTCTGCAGCAGGAGGTCAAGGAACCTTCATGTTCTTAGGCAATAAAAAGCAATGTTGACGTTTCTTCATAATTGTTAATACGCAGTGGTGGAGATGGATCCCTAGGGCCGGTTTCACCAGGTCCGCTTAACGAACTAAGGGTGGTTTAAACTATCCTCAAGGATGTGGCCCGTTGCACCAGACCATAAGCGATGGCTTAAATTAGGCTTAGATTAAGCGGCCGTGCTCGGTGGTTTAAGACTTAAGGATGGTTTAAGCCGTTCACTCATACGCCAAAATGGCGGCCGTCCCCATTGTGTCTGATCCATATCTCAGTAGGTTGGGGGTGTTGTTACATAATGTAGTGAACGAAATAATAAAAAAATATTATTTAGCCTAATGGTTTATAATACGGCACAATACACTGAAGAGATATTTTCTTCCGTGTGATCATTTGCTAAGCAGTAGTATCTATACCTGTTGATAAAGCCGTAAAGTACATCGTAGTCTTTAGACGAGTGGATAACGTTACTGATTCCTGCCCGGAGTGCCGGGGTTCGATTACCAGTGGGCAGGAATATTTTTGCTTGACTTTTATTGTTTTATAATAACTCATTCGTTATAATATAAAGCATACATAGTGTGTATTTTGCGATGCAAATTAAATATATACGTAAGTTATAACACTCTTTCAACGCGCTGCCACAGTGATTCCCTTCACGGTCCTAAAATCGCGGTAGCTTGTACTACAGGCATCATAGCTTTTGACAACGTAAAATGAAATACTCTTCTTTATATTGGCAGTACTGCAATGTACATTTTTGGTTGTTAAACTAAATATTAGCCCAGGGACGGATGTATATAGAAATCCTTAGCCAATGACGAACTAGCCTACTGTGGATACTTGCAATACAACATGCTGTGTCATTCCTATACAATCATTAGAAAATACGCACTATATGTGCTTAATGCTATAATATATGCGTATTTATAAACAAGCGATATAATGAAAACCAAGTAAGAAAACATAACCTTCGCAATATGCGACCACCTCAATGTGGGGTGTAGTCAATAACATGTTCAGGAAGTAGGCTACCGTAATGATAAGGAAAATACACTGCATTATATTTCAACAACGGTTTTCCCAGCGTCTACTACAGCTGATGCTCACGTCTCGCAAACACAGTAGGCAATTGTTTCTACAACTAGTAATGCATTTTATGGTCGCCAACCCCAAAAGTAGTCGTGGAAAATTATTGCGACGGGTAGAAACAAATGATAACCGTGACCAACATGACAAACAAAATCAATCTCGGAGGATCAATACTGTCGAAATTATTTCATATTATATGTATGATGCGAATACAATAATAGCGTTCAAATAGCTCCCTAGATACTTAAGTTGTCATTCTTTCCTTATATTGCATATCATCGTTATGCAAGTAATTCTGCACGGCTGGGATTATGTTGGCATAACGGTAGGACTACGTATTCTTTGCTGCAGGGAGCATTACTCACGCAACGAAGATCTTTGACTCCCACCGTAAACTCAATTCACCTAAGCGAAGTACGAGACGAGCTGGTGCAACACCCAGCCTTAAGCCGTCATATTTAAGATCGCTTAACCGTAAACCACCCTTAGTAAAGCAGGGTTTAAGCGGCCTCGTGGTGAAACCGGCCCTTAGTGATGTTATTGGGTTGATGGATAGTTTCGTAGGTATTCTCTTTTATGTTCATCTTTGCTAGGATGCTTGATCGTCATCGATTGGTTACTAAACAACATTGTTCATACCTGTCCAATATCGATATTGTTGATTAGAAATTGAGTTTTTATTCTAAATCAAGAAAAAGAAATGATGATAGATGAGCCGTAATAAAATAAGAATAAGAAATAGCAACTCCCCGGACAAAAGTCAATCCCTTTTTCATAAGATATAATGTTATGCATCAAGTAAGACAGAGAGAAAGGGTTGTACTACAAATTGCTTCCTGGAGATGTAACCATCACTGCCGACATTTAACGTCAATAACTTAAGCGTCTAGAAGACACGATCCAAGACAACGATCAACAAGACTGTTACTGCACGATAACGCCCACCCGCACTCCGCTAACCTTAACGTACTTCAAAACACTATCCTCCAAGTGGTAGTCCCGTTTCAATAAAAGTAGCTCAGTGGCTAGCGTTCTTGGTTGTCACTCCTAAGGTCCGGGTTCAATTCTCGGCTCTGCCAAAAAGTTGAATTCTGGTCGAGGATTGGAATGGGATACACTCAGCCTCGTGAGGCAAAACTGAGATTTCCATTACAGCCATCCTAATAGTAGTTTTTCGTGGTTTCCCACTTCTACTCTAGGCTAATGCCAGGATGGGTCCTAACTTAAGGCCATTGCCTCCTCCGTTCCAATCCTCACCTGATCTACGAACAAATACCCATACTTATACAACAATCACGATAATACAGGCCATCAGACAAATTCCACACTCATCTAAGTAGGCTACATGGGCCATATGACCACAAAATCGCAATAACACTAGACTAAACTATAGCAGAGGTGGGCAAACAGCACGCAGGCTCCACGCTCCCCTTCGGAGGGAAAATAAAGCCAACTATGTCATAGATTTATGGCACGTATAAGAACCTACCTCTGCGATTGGTATGTTGTACTGTAGTAAAATTTGTAGGTTAGCCTATATTTGGCTACTTATAAACGCTCTAACAAGTTCCAACGTTCGCCTGGTAGCATCTGGTAGCCAAAGTTGGAACTACTTGAAATATAACTTGTTGGGAGTCTCGGTAGTTCAATCAAAAATACGCAGCTATGGCCATTCGGCTGCAATTCATATAGAGTAAATATAGGCTTTGTAAGAGCGTTTAATTCTGGCCATTGCTAATGAACTAAATGCCTCAGACTCATATACAGTCCAGCGAGTTGAGAAAGGTTTGAATCTGAGTATCTGCCGCATTATTACCGTAGATAAGGAACCACCACGTGACGTGATATTTATGTGGTCATAATAACGTTATCTTGTGACACAGATACCAAAAGCATTGTTATCAGTATTCAAATATTAATGGACTATTATAAGTGGCAATTTTCAACGGACTGATCATGTTCAGCTTAGAACAGAACTGCACTGTTTGAACATGTAATATATGGCTCCAATCATTCCACTGCTTCTGGTCAAGAACTGTTGTTTCATCAGTGAGTTAATAGCACTAAAACAGCTAAAATAATATTATAACTCAGTGGCGTAATTAGTATTTGCTTCTGGAGGGAAATAGGCGGAGTCAAAACTGAACTAATTGCGTTTTTTTGTTTTGTGTTTGTTGTTTTCTACTTTTTTATTGTTTCATGTTTTAGGTTTTTGATTTTGGTTTGTTTTCTGCTTTTGTTTTTTGCTTCATATTTTTTTGTATGTTATCTGCTTTTGCTTTTGTTGTTGAATTTTGCTTTTTGCTTTTGGTTTTCGATTGTTTTCTGCTTTTGCTTTTGTTTTTGAATTTTGATTCTTCTTCTTTTTTTGAATTTTGCTATTTTGTTCTTGATTTTGTGTTTGTTGACTGCTGTTGCGTTTGTTTTTGAATTTTGCTCTTTGCTTGTATTTCGTTTTTTATTTTGGTTTGTGGGGGTGCAATCGATGAAAACGGGCCTACAGGTTTGGTCTCGATAGCATTTGATACTTCTCAATGTGTGAAAATGAAGAATATTGGTAGTCCTAACACTAAATATTTTCCACAGATAAAGAGAAATGTTCTCAAATTATAAATGCAGGTCTACATAGTTAGTTAGTTATTGTTGTTTTAAGAAGCGGAACTACGAGGCCATCATCCCCTGAGGTCTACATAATCCAGTCCTCTGTCATCAATCGGAAAATTGGCTCTTTTTTTTTAAATAAAAATCTCATCAAATTACGTTTTTTTAAATTATTTGGCTCTGAGGGGAGATTATTCCCCCTAATCACCTTTCGTAGTTACGCCACTGTTAGGCAACAACTTGAACACTAAACAAGTAGTTCCGTGAAGAACTATACAGCCTATTTTCATATATCCTACTTATGTTAATTGCCACTATCAACATACACAATTTCAGTTTGATTGCTGTAATAGATTCGTAGATATTGAGAACTGACTAAATATTTCGGATGGTTGCCATGTTGGATTTTATATATGTAGGTCCTAGAGTTATGTACTGTTACATGCAGATTATTGTGTACGTGTAGCATTCAAACTTCAATCGCATAATTAGGACACAAGAAGTAACAAGATGTTCAGTAAAGAACATATAGCCTACTTTCTCCTAAATGTATGAGTATAGTTATAACTCGTTGTTATTATCAAAGAGTATAATAGAACTATTCTTTGTTGAAGACCTTAGAAACGATTTACCTCTACCAAACGCCACAACCTAGATAAAAACTGCTACCATCATTGAAGAAAGAAAGATAAGAAGTATATCAAGAATGTTATGGATCTGGAGACATAATCGACCGGACTGGCGGCGTGGCTCAGCGGTAACGTTCTCGCTTGCTGGGCCCTAGGTTGCAGGTTCGTATCCTGGCGCAGTCAGCTGGCATTTGAGGGTGCACAAATGCGAGGGAGCCGTGTCAGTACATTTACTGGCACGTTAAAGATCCCCTTCGGGCCAAAATTCCGGCACCCCGGTGTCTCTAAAATCAGCAGTAGTTAAAAGGGATGTAAAACCAATAACATTATTATTATTATTATTATTATTATTACGACCTGCCGTGGGCAACATCCAACTTTGAGTTGAGGCATGTCTTTACACGTCTGGTTGTGCATGGCTTTCACAACCCTAATTGAATTAACAAATCTTTCCATGACCCTACAGAGACGTGTGTATACAAACTATGTGGATATTTTCGATAATATAATCCAAACAGAGCGAGTGCATTCTAGCGGCCAGAAGAAGAAACTTTTCAATAAAATCTGGAAGTTACCTTTTTGGCAGCTAGATGTCTCGAGTAAATCTGCTGGCGAATTATGTTTTAATTAAATATATATTTTACACCATAATGTGCACAATATAACGCTTAATAACATTTTCAAGTAACGCAAAATAGGCTGTTACAAACCCTTTAAAATAAAAAGTTAAAATGTATCGTAGTATCATCTTGTCATTCTTCAAATTCGATGCGCATAGAATGATAATGGTATAGTAATCAATGGATCCCCACGTAGACTAGTCGTGACATCTATTGGTGAAATATCGAACAATATAATCCTAACCAAGGCCGACTGAATGCGCTCATACCGGCCTAGACAATGAGACCTTTTTCATGAAATCTTGTTAGTTACTCATCTGCTCACACAGCGCTGTTCACCAAGCATTGCACGACTAAGACTTATCTCTACTTAGTGTAAAACAAAGTCCCCGATTCTTGGATATCACGGGTAATCTCGAGAACCACTGGATAGATTTTGATGCGGCTTTCACCATTCTGTACAGGTAATATCGAGGAAGATTTCTGTAGAACATAATTTATTTATGATCAAAGGGAGCCAAGCAGTAACGATTTTAGATTTCAGTGAATAGGTCGAAGAAAGAACTTGACGTCCGTGCGCTTTTTAAGCTTACGCTGGACAAACCGTTAAAAATATCAATATACTATGAGTGTAAGAATTGTTCAGCATGAAAAATTGTACAAAAAAGTCCGCGTGAGCATATCTCTATCTTCGATACATCGCCCACTATAAGTGTTTTTAGTTTGGACGGGAGGGGGTTTGGCTTGCACCTCGCCATTCTTAAATTACGTCTGACAGGAATTCCTTGCACATTCATAACTGTTCCCGGGCGAAGCCGGGGCGGGTTGCTAGTGACACTATTATATTATCATTATAATTCCCACAATATCAAAATGCAAATTATATCACAAAATAAAATAGCGTGCTAATAAATCTAAGAGAAATTAGACATACCTTGCACCTCGTTACAGTTGAATTCGATCAGAATCACTCGGTTTTCATTAAAGTTTATGCATTTTTCTGCTGAACGGTTTGGAAGTTCGGCAACAGGAAACTAGGACTGTTATTTACTTTAAAAAATCATTTTTGTATTTTTGTACTATTTGTGTTCATGATTTCATTACATTGTCAGAATTACCGACAGTAGTGGCTACGCTGGCTAAAGCGCAGCGTTAGGCCATGGGGCCAAGCTCTCTGCTGACTCGGTAGACGCGTGTGTTCGAGCCCCACCGTCGGCCGTCCTTGAAATGATTTTCCGTGGTTTCCCATTTTTCAACACCAGGCAAATGCTGGGACGGTACCTTCTACAGGCCACGGCCGCTTCCTTCCACATCCTTGCCCAGTTTCATTCATCTTCATCCATTCCATCTCTCATCCTGACGCGCAGGTCGCCCACGGGCGTCGACTAGAAAGACCTGCACTCGGCCTCTCAGGAGGCCACACGAAAAAAAATGTCAGAATTAATGCTTTAATTAGTAGGGTATACTATTCAGTGTACCTATTATAAATAAAAACCGTGAGGTTTCTCACCTCCCCATATTACGAAACCCGGTTGCCTAATACGGGGAAAGTGCACTTTTAAAGTTAACAATAATATCAGAGGGTATTACAACATCAAACGTGCCCATATTTGTAATATACATAGTATATCGCCTGAGGTTTACATTGGTGAGAAAACCAAAATTATTCCGTTCCTTCTTATGTCTAATGTGATCCCTATAAAAAAAACTCCCCATATTTGGCGACTTTCCTCTGCCCATTTTTAGAAGATACCTTATGCACTGGACAGCTGAATCCGTGATTAATTGTATAGGTAGCTTCGTAAGTCTCAGAACTCAGGAAGTCCTTTCTAGCAGCGTTACTAGCAGCTTTCAAAGTTTCAAGGTAAGAAAGAAAATATTCCTCTAGCCAGTTTAGTCGACTGACATTTAATGAGAAAAAATGCCCTTTATCTGGATTTCTAGACTGAATATGATGATATGTGATGCTTACGTCATGCATAGCGAACCATTTATTAACGTTTTTCCAAAAAAATGGTTGCTTCTGCGTCCATGAATGTGTACGCTTTCGGGTGCATGCCTATATTTTCTTTCAGTGTACTAATGGCACCAATAACTTCTGACGAGAACACTTCCTTGGCACGCTGAACATTCATTTTTTCAAATTTAGTGGGTTCGATGTGTTTTTAGTGAGGTGTCTGACCGGTTTGACGATCTCACCCTTTTGCATTGTGTATAGTAATGACAAGTATTTCCCTGAAATTATTCCAGTACCATCAGTCATCTTTCGTTACAGAAACTGCGTTCTAATGGTTTTTTTTTTAGAATGTGACAATGATCAAAACTAGGGAATACATTCCTAGACTCGTCGTATGGGTGATTGACCATTGGTTGCAAATTCCCTCCCCCTAAATGCCTCATCATTGTAGTGTTAGTTTTGTGATTATCAGAGACAGTTATTATAATTATGAAACCGCATTGTTCAACCTGAAGCCTCCGTGGCTTAGGCAGCAGCACGCCGGCCTCTCACCGCTGGGTCCGTGGTTCAACTCCCGGTCACTCCATGTGAGATCTGTGCTGGACAAAACGGAGGCAGACAGGTTTTTCTCCGGGTACTCCGGTTTTCCCTGTCAAAATTTCATTCCAGCAACACTCTCCACTATCATTTCATTTCATCTGTCATTCATTTAATCATTGCCCCAAAGGAGTGCGTCAGGCCTCGGCAGCCGGTACAGTTCATATCCTCGCCGCTAGATGGGGGCTTCATTCATTCCATTCCTGACCCGGTCGGAGACTGGAAGCAGGCTGTGGATTTTCATTTCATTGTTCAACCTCGAGAATAACGTCCAGCAGGAGTTTATGTAAGTCCCGTCCTGACAGCTGCTTCGTGAAAAAGAAGGCACACGGTATCTGATAATTTGTCGAAAGATCTCTTAGCACAAAACACAACACACGATTAGCTGCTACTTGTTCCCGGCTGTAATTTTGATCCTCTCTTTCCTTTTAATGAGACGGTGCTGGAGTAGTGTCCTTGTACCCGAAGAAGGTGCAAGGTATGTCTAATTTCTCTTAGATTTATTAGCACGCTATTTTATTTTATGATATAATTTTAATTTTGATAATGCGGAAATTATAATGATAATAATTATATAGTGTCATTAGCAACCCTCCCCAGCTTCGCCCGGGAACAGTTATGAATGTGCAAGGAATTCCTGTCAGACGTAATTTAAGAATGGCGAGGTGCAAGCCAAATGCCCCTCCCGTCCAAACTAAAAACACTTATAGTGGGCGATGTATCGAAGATAGAGATATGCTCTCGCGGACTTTTTTGTAGAATTTCTCACGCTGAACAATTCTTACACTCATAATATAGTGATATTTTTAACGGTTCGCCCAGCGTAAGCTTAAAAAGCGCACGGACGCCAGGCAATTTTTTCGACCTTTTCACTGAAATCGTTACAGCTTGGCTCCCTTTGGTCATAAATAAATTATTTTCTACACAAATTTTCCTCGAGATCACCTTTACAGAATGGTGAAAGCAGCATCAAAATCCATCCTGTGGTTCTTGAGATTACACATTTAATATACGTACTGTACAGCTGATTCCTTATCGCGCCTATAATGGGAGGGGAGTGCGCTCTACCGGCAACGAGTAGAAACTTTCCAATTACATGTTATACATGGGTTCTGACTGGGAATGTCAAGGCCGGTATAGAGCGCAGCTCATATTCAGTCGGCCGTGTCCTAACAGAGCGAGTGCATTCTAGCGGCCAGAAGAAGAAACTTTTCAATAAAATCTGGAAGTTACCTTTTTGGCAGCTATCTGCTGGCGAATTATGTTTTAATTAAATATATATTTTACACCATAATGTGCACAATATAACGCTTAATTTTAAAACATCTGAGTCATTACAAAACAATAAACATATAACATTTCAAGCAAAAAACCTAGCTCTGATCGGGTTTGAACCATAGGCATTTGAGCGATAGGCTAACGCTCTACCACTGAGCTAATTGTGTCAACGAATATCGTTCTATTTAAAATGACTTACATAGAACTTGTTAGCAAATAATGATTTATACTAAACGATTTCATCACTGGAGTATATTATTTATATATAAAGCATTTCATACAAAGTTTATTTATTTTTTTATCAGTACGCTATATTGCATGCAATACTCAAATTAGTGAAATATAAGTCCGGCACAAGATATCCGCTGCCATCTTGTCTTATTACTGAATCAGTTCAGCTTTTTAAAATCACGTCTGCACTATAGTATTACAAAATAAACTTTTAATTTCGAACGTGCCTCTTCCTTTAGAACAGTTAAAACGATTCTCGGCTCGATAATCGGAACTGGTGGGTCCTATGATATGGATTATAAAGTTTTCATAATTCGCACGGCCGCCATCCTGAAATGGATTGGCGGACGACCTTGTAATTTGGTCACAAGACGCATCCTATACGAAGGTATGTTGTTACCAAATTTGGTAGAGATCGGATGATTTGGTTAGTCGTTATTTGATTTTACGTTTTGAACGTTTGAGTGGCCGCCATTCAGTTTTAGTAAAGATGGCGGCGATATAAAACATGACACTGAGGTGTCCTTTGCCAGTGCTACCTTTGTACCAAATTTCGTTCAATTTGCATTCACCGTGTTCGAATTGATAGGGGGGGACAGACATTCAGAGTACACACACTCACACACACACAGACACACACACACACACACAGACTCACACACATACACACACACACACAGACTCACACACACACACACACACAGACAGACACACTTTTTTCGCCCTGTGTTGATCTCATAAGTCTACTTTCATTTTTTGCAAAAATCGAAAGTAGGCTAACAAGGAGATTTTAAAATTTCGCACAGCTCTCATCTTGAGGTTATGGAAACAATTGAAATAAATTAGATGCCAGTGGATTACCATTCGTATAAGGATTTACTGTACCAAGTTTCACTGCACTCGGGTGGTTAAATTGCGAGAAACGTCCATGTGAATATTTATACTTCCCGTCGCCGCCATGTTGGATTTGTGATCACCAGGTTATTTAAAGTCCTATAGGTGAACTTAAGTTCATAGCCAGTATGAACATTAAAAAATTCAGTTTGATTGCTATAAAAGATTCGTAGATATTCAGAGCCGTCTAAATATTTCAGATGGTCGCCATGTTGGATTGTTAAATGTATAGGCCATAGAGTCATGTGCCATTAAAGGAAAATTATTTCGTAGGTTCATTATTCAAACTTTCACTTCGTTCGCATGACTACATCACAAGAAATAAAAACTTAATTTTAAAATTCGCACAGCCGCCATCTTGAGGTTATGTAAACAATTGAACTAAATTAGATACCGGTGGATTACAATGTGTATATATATTTCCTGTACCAGATTTCAGTGCGTTTGGAACATTAAATCGCGAGAAAGGTCTATTTAAAATTTTCAAATTCGCTTGGCCGCCATGTTCGTATTGTAGTTTACCGATTTTTGAAAGTCTTATAGATGGACTTCCAGTAGTGCCCTTTATCTCCGTACAAAATTTCAGGGAGATACCGCTAATAGTTTCAGAGATATAGAATGCCGGTGAAATATTTCGCACATCCGCCATCTTGTGGTTATGTGAACAATTGAAAGAAGTTAGATGTCGGTGCATTACAATATATATAGACATATACTGTACTAAGTTTCATTGCGTTTGGTTGGTTAAATCGCGAGAAACGTCTATTTAAAAGTCGCAAATTCGCTTGGCCGCCATGTTCGTTTCGTAGCTACCAGGTTTTCAAAGGTGACATAAGTGAACTTATAGGAGTTCCCTTTATCACCATACAAAATGTCAGGCTAATATCGGTAATAGTTTCGGAGATATTGAATGCTGGTGAAATATTTCGCACAGCCGCCATGTTGGATTGGTGAGTCGTAACAACATTTGAAGGGCACGGTCAGGGTCGCCCGAAATAGTGCGATGGACTTACTGAGTTTCATTGAAATCACTCCAGCCGTTTAGATTTTATTAGAGGAGGACACACACACGAATCACACACGCACACACACACGGACAAAAGGTGATCTCATACGCCTATTTTTAGCCTACTTTCGATTTTTGCAAAAAATGAAAGTAGACTTATGAGATCAACACAGGGCGAAAAATTGTGTGTCTGTCTGTGTGTATGTGTGTGTGTGAGTCTGTGTGTGTGTGTGTGTGTGTGAGTGAGTGAGTGTACTCTGAATGTCTGTCCCCCCCCATCAATTCGAACACGGTGAATGCGAATTGAACGAAATTTGGTACAGAGGTAGCTCTAGCATAGGGCACCTCAGTGCCATACTTTATATCGCCGCCATCTTTACCAAAACTGAATGGCGGCCACTCAAACGTTCAAAACGTAAACTCAAATTACGGCTAAACTAATCATCCGATCTCTACCAAATTTGGTGACAACATACCTTTATATAGGACGCGTCTTTCACCCAAAATTCAAGGTCATCGGCCTTGCCATTTCAGGATGGTGGCCGTGTGAATTATGCAACCATTATAATCAATAGCTTAAGACCCACCAATTCAGATTATCAAGCCTAGGGTGGTTTAAGCTATCCTGAAGGTCGTGATCCGTTATTTATTATAATTTAATATTATAATATTATTCTGTATGACTGTATGACTGGCAGTCCTTTAAATTGTCTTCCTTCGCTGGCTGCGTGGCTCAGGGGTAACGTTCTCGCTTGCTGAGCCCAAGGTTGCAGGTTCGAAACCTGGCGCAGTCAGCTGGCATTTGAGGGTGCGCAAATGCGAGGGAGCCGTGTCAGTAGATTTACTGGCACGTTAAAGATCCCCTTCGGGGCAAAATTCCGGCACCCCGGCGTCTCTAAAAGCCAGTGTAGTTAAAAGGGACGTAAAACCAATAACATTATTATTATTAATAGATTATTTGGCACGGGCTGGGGATGTAATTGGTCATGTAGCCCCGTGTACTTTGGGTGTGTGTAGAATCTGTCTGATAACCGGTGTTAATTGTGATGTCTGTATTAGTATGTGTTGTCTGTTTTTAATTCATGTATCAACTACAGACACTTGATTTTCAAGTAGTTGCAACTTTTGCTACCAAACGCCACTGTCAACGACCAACTAGTTCTGAACTTGGTTACTAGATGCCACTGCAGTCGGCTTCTGGCGACGAACGTTGGAACCTAAGAGCGTTAGTCAAATCTAACCTATAAATTAGCTTCACACAAGTGTAATTTGTGGAAGGTCCTTTATAAAGCCATAAATCAATGACATGGGACCGCTGGCATTACTTCCCCTCCGAAGGAAGGCATACTGAGGGATTTTTAACGCTCTTAAAAAATCCGACGACTTTGGCCTGGTTGGAACCCACGACCTTGGGCATAGAAGGTCAGCATGATACCAACTACTCCGCCGAAGCCACCAGTTTGTTAGCTGTCGGCGCTTGTCAGGCTGTTACGTCACATTCGTGGTTTCTTCAGGGTCGACGTTTAGCAATCATCACAGTAGGCTTAGTCATGGCTGAAAACCCACTGGTACTCCAAATTTTTAGCGTACGCTGGACATAGTGTCATGCCACGCAGTAAATATGCTGCTATTGTCTGCTTCTTGTTATCTAGATAAGGTCAATTTCCAGATATTGGTCAAGGTTGAAATTGTTGGAATGCATTTTTGAAATGCGAGGAACACTTGTAAGGATCAAAAGTTTGGTGCTTTTCAGTCAGTCAACACGAATGTACCCAAACGAGTTGGATTAAGATACAGTCAGTCTGAGAGACTAGACTTTATATCATTTCAAATGACGCATGGTACAAATGCTACACATGTTAGAAAGGCTCAGAAGGGCTCTTTCAACAGACTCCATTACCCATGAACTTAGGCTTCTTGCGCGGGGAACGGAGAGCGGGAGGTGCACTCTGCTGCATGACGTCACGCACTCGCCGTGTCCGTATCGCATAACTCCAGACCCCAGGAGTAAACTCAGACTCAACAGACTCCATTACCTTTTAACTTAGGCTTCCCGCGCGGGGAACGGAGAGCGGGGGGTGCACTCTGCTGCATGACGTCACGCACTCGCCGTCTCCGTATCGCATAACGCCAGACCCCAGGAGTAAACTCAGACTCGGTGCATATGAACTGAACAACATAATGACGTCATACACACCGTAACCGTAACGCATAACGGTAGACCAAAGCATAACGATGAATTTGACAAGATCATATGAAATGATAAAATTACATCTCATGGTTTATACCCTTATCCTGAAAAAAATTACATCTCATGTATTTAGCCTACTTTCGATTTTTGCAAAAAATGAAAGTAGACTAATGAGATCAACACAGGGCGAAAAATTGAGTGTCTGTCTGTGTATGTGTAGGTGTTCGTGTATGTGTGTGTGTGTGTGTGTTTGTGTGTGTGAGTCTGTGTGTGTGTGAGTGTGTGTACTCTGAATGTCTGTCCCTATCTATCAATTCGAACACGGTGAAACCTAATTGAACGAAATTTGGTACAGAGGTAGCACTAGCAAAGGGCACCTCAGTGTCATACTTTATATCGCCGCCATCTTTACCAAAACTGAATGGCGGCCACTCAAACGTTCAAAATGTAAAATCAAATTACGGCTAAACTAATCATCCGATCTCTACCAAATTTGGTGACAACATACCTTTATATAGGACGCGTCTTTCACCCAACCCTCAAGGTCATCGGCCGTGCCATTTCAGGATGGCGGCCGTGTGAATTATGCAACCATTATAATCAATAGCTTAAGACCCACCAATTCCGCTTATCGAGCCTAGGGTGGTTTAAGCTATCCTGAAGGTCGTGATCCGTTTTTTATTGTAATTTAATATTATAATATTATACTGTATGAGTGGCTTAAAAGAGCTGAGTCGTCTCTGCCACACGACAAGATGGCAGCTGTCCTCATGTGCCTGTCTTATATTTCAGTAGTTTTAGTTTGTTGTATGTGATATACCCTACTGATACAATAATATAAACTTTGTATGAAATGATCTATAATGAAGATGTACTGCAGTTAAGAAATCGTTTATTTCAAGTCATTATTTGCCAACAGGTTGTATCTAATATGTCAGTTAAGAACACCATGATGATAAGGATATGGTTAGGTCTGGGCTAGCGTGTTAGTCTGTCACGCAGTTGACTGGGGATCGAATATTGCTACAGTTAACTTTTTTCTTGAATTCTTTTACAAATGATGTGCACGAGCTCTTTCCACAGATACTGAATTAAATGTCATTTAGCTCAAGGGAGAGGCTAATGTATACACTCGTTTATTAATAAAATCACAGCACCAGCATCGCACTTTAACAGAATACATCAGGAAAAGGAGAATAGAAGAACTAGATCAGATACACGTTGTCATCAACCACAGCCTTCTTAATGCCTCTGTACGGTGCTGTCCTCTTGTGGGTTTTGTGGGTAATATTGTTCCAAACATACCGCTGTGTAAATACCTGGCCTCCTGAAGTATGGCAATTTTGTAATACTGGTAGTTCAACTATTAGCTACGATCGCACTCCGATTACCTTTAAACACTGCCAGCTGGATCGCCTCCCTCTTGACTACTTTAAACTGCCTGCTCATTCAACACCCATAGGCGTACAAGATAATTATTAATTCACTGCTAGGTTGCAGCTCCAACCTACTGTGATCGGCGCGAATTTTTAAATGGGAAGATACCCAAAACGAAAGATTCTTAAGTTTGCAGGCTGGCTTAATGTAGAGATTAACGGACGTGAATGCATTACAATAAGTTAGTAGTTTTGTTATTCAATCATCATAAAGTACATAATATTAGCCCAAAAACATGAATTATTTATATAATCCGGACCGTGAAAGCCTTAATATACATATATAATATTGATTTTGACACTTACTGGCTAATTATCATTATAAAAGAAAACAAACAATAGGCTACATGGTGGTAGAGGTGATTGTTTTAGGGATGAGGACAAAGAGTTATAAATATCTTCTTCTTCTTCTTCTTAGTCGTTTACCCTCCAGGTTGGTGGAACCCACGGACTCAGCGAGGGAACTCACCACTACCGCCTCTACGGCCAGTGTCCTAGAGCTGGGAACATCTCATCGGAGTGGATACGACTGGTGAGGTGTGATTGGCACCTCGCCCAGACGGCCTCACCTGCAAAGCAAACAGGGGCCTCATGAGGGAAGGTAATGGATGGTCAGGATGGATAGGCAAGGAAGAGGGAAGGAAGCGGCCATGGCCTTGAATAAGGTACCATCCCGGCATTTGCCCGAAGACGAAGTGGGAAACCACGCTAAACCACTTCGAGGATGGCTGAGGTGGGAATCGAACCCCCTCTACTCATTTGGAACACCCGAGGCTGAGTAGACCCCGTTCCAGTCCTCATACCACTTTTCAAATTTCGTGGCAGAGCCAGGAATCGAAGCCAGGACCTCCGGGGCGGCAGCTAACCATGCTGACCGCTACGCTACGGAGGCGACGAGTTATAAATATACCCATACATTTAGGAGAAAGTAGGCTGTATGTTCTTTGCTGAACATCTTGTTTTTTTTCAGGATTAGGGTATAACCCAACTCTTTTGGGTACATTCGTGTTGACCGACTGAAAAGCACCAAACTTTTGTTTACAAAGGCAACACTGAAAAATGGCTTCAAACCCCACAATGTTGTATGGACCAATCGCATGTCAATTTCTTTGAATCCTGCTAAAGACGCGTCGGCCGTCGCAACTGTATTTAATAACTATGGTGTACACTAGGAATGTCACCCTATTGCAAATTCCTCTTTTAAAGACTAGCTATAAGTTCTCTTAGACTCTTGACGTTAATATCTTCCTCTTCCTAGAGAATATACAGTGTAACTGCCCTAAATAATTGCTTAATAAAATCCTAACGTTGAAATACATTGCATACATTGTCGCCTTGCATGCATTAGTTTAAATCATTGAGCAATAATTTAACGTGGTTCTTCTACTTACTTAAACTTAAATGCCGCCAGCTTTTATATGTTCTTCCGTTGTGTTAATTTTATTCTGTCCAAGGAGTCTCCCACATAACAATGTAAACATTTTATGACAAAGTCAAGTCAAATCTAATTACAGCATGGACGCTTTGCTAAAGATGGGTATAATGTCAGTTTAACACTGCGTATGGTTCTCATGCTCATAGGTACTACTGCTTCTGTTGCAATTAAGGACTGGAATATAAACGAAGATGATGATGATAATTGTTGTTTTAAGGGGCCTAACATCTAGGTTATCGCCCCTAATGGTTTGGGTGATCGTGAAGATGACAATGAAATGTAAACTATAACTATAACTACTAACTTATATACAGTAGAACGCCGTTTATCCGGACGTCAAACAAAGGAAACGTCAATTATCCGGACGAGCAAAAAAAAAAAAAAAGCTTAAGTGGATGTACAAGAAGGAAGTTTTAACGTCGTTTACTGTTGGCAGAAGATGAGGAGAGTGTGATGTGTTTTTCAAAAAAGCTTTCTCTTAAGGACTACTGTTACTTGATAGCTGATGGATGGAACACGTTAACACCACAGAATCTTCGAAATGCATGGAATAAATTTGTAGGAGAAGAAGAGACCGTTAAGACCACAGACACTCTTGATGAAGATTTGGATGCAGTGGCAAATGAGTTATTCCCCCAAGTTGCTGAGTTTTCCGACTGTGATAGAGAAGGCACACAAGCTTGCTTGGAAAGTGACAGTGATTGAGGTTTTCAAATCTTAAATGACGATGAAATTGCTTCTCTGGTGCAAGAAGTAAGTGAGGAAGACGAAACGGATGAAAGCTTGGATGGGAAAGATGAAGAAGGCCCAAATCATGGAGAAGCTTTTACTGCATTAGAAACTGCACTGTTGTAGTATGGTTGTAGCCTGCTATGAAATAAACTAGTTTTCGATTATCCGGAGAAATCGTTATCCGGGATACTTTCGGTCCCAATTAGTCCGGATAAACGACGTTCCACTGTACTAGAAGAAGAAAGGGAAAACAATAGGAGAATAAGGCAAACTAAGAACAGGAGGAAAGGAAACGCCCTCAAACCTCGAAGAATGAGGATTGAGGGATTTGGAAGGAAGAAGAGCTATGAAAGGCAAACAGGAAAGTGAAAGAGGAGAGGGCTCGGCCCAAGATCAGATGTTGCACTATTGTGGGTGCACCAGAAGTGGTGGGTTTACACACACCCTGCCTCCTTAAGGGCCTTGAGACGAAGGCAGGAGATATCATGAAAAGGAAAAGAAGGCTGACCCTTCACAGACCGAGCGTATCAGGAAAGATGAAACAAGGGCCAATTAAGGCGGGAAAGTGAAAGACTCCCTAGGCCTCGGATACCCTAATACCGTCGGGGTCGGAAAAGAACAAGAGTTGGCCAAGGGAGGTCGATAGAAAGGATGACAGAAAGGAGCCCGGCATAAGTAAGTGGAAGTGATGCCGAACTCAGCTGGGGCCCCGTGGTCGCCAACCCACGTCCCACTAGTCATGAGCCCCTGGGGAGAATATAAACGAGAGATTAGTTGGAACACAAAATTATTATTTTATACACGCCAACGTTGTTTATTGGATTATATTCATTTCTTTATAAATAGGCTTCTGTAGCTTAAGACCTAAAAAGAGGCACTAAATATGAAGGCAAATAAGCCCTAAGAAAATCAATCAAACTATAGAGCTACTACAATAACTACAGTTATCCTTTCAATATTCATTCAGTATGGTAATGTAGATGCAGTTCTTACTCGCTTTTCCTAAAAAGATAAGCCAAAACAAAGTTTTAGCTTTTTGTCAGTGGCGACCGGCATCAAGGGCTCCGCCCACCAGGGCCGTATTGCACACAATTTATTAAATTAATATACTGTATTTAAAAATTACTTTGAATTACAGATATTCTACTTAAAGTAAGTGGTTTTCCCTTCTATAATCTAAAAATAGAATTCAGTATACATAACTCATCCCTAACTGAAGTTCCTGGCAGTATAAGTGTACTAGTAAATTCTGTGAATGAAGTTAAGTTAATTTCTGTAGGCTAAATTAATGTGTTTTAACTTTTGAGGTACGGTATGTAGTTATTTAATATGCATATGTGTGCAACATACGAAAATAAATAAATAAAATAGATTTTTTATTAACAAATCCATTTTCATCTATAAACACAAAGTTAGAAATGAAACAAGTAGTTCCGTGAAGAACTAAAGCCTATTTTCATATATCCTACTTATGTTAAATGCCTCTATCAACATACAAAATTTCAGTTTGATTGCTCTAATAGATTCGTAGATATTGAGAACCGTCTAATATTGCGGATGGTCGCCTTGTTGATTTTTTATATATGCTGGTCTTAGAGTTATGTACTACAACATGAAGATTATTGTGTACGCGTAGTATTCAAACTTCAATCGCATGATTAGGACACAAGAAGTAGAAAAGAGATTTTAAAATTTCGCACAGCTGCCATCTTGAGGGTATGTAAACAATTGAACTAAATTATATGCCAGTCCATTACAATATACATAATTATTTAATATACCATATTTTACTGCGCTCAGATGGTTGAATCGCGAGATAAGTCCGTTAAATTGCTTCAAATTCGCTTGGCCGCCATGCTCGTTTTGTACTTTACAGTAGTTTAGAATTATTAGAGGGGGACACTCACATAGACACACATACGCACACACTTGCATTGTGGATTTTATAGGGCTTGATAGAGAAATGTTGTTGTCATGTTGCCTATACACCTTGATTTGTCCTTGAATGGATGATGCTCACATGACGAACGTAATATGCCATCCTTATTACGCCCCCCCCCCCCCATCTCCTCCTTATATTCTCTGCAAGTAATAATTAATTGCATGTAAATATTATTCAATTAGAGTCTTCTGTTTCCCGCCCAATATAAGTGTTGTTTTGCTTATTTTAGGAGCTGCGACATAGTGCACATATAGCCCCGTGTACTTTGGTGTGTGTGTAATTTGTGTAATAACCTGTGTTATTGTGTTACCTGTACTAGTGTGTGTATTTGAAAATTGGGGATATGATTGGGAAGGAGGCAGCCGTGTCCTTCAATTTGGAACCATCGCAGCATTTGCCTTGTGTAGAAATAGGGGAAAATCGCGGAAAACCACTTCCAGGTTGGCTGAGGTGGGATTTGAACCCTTATCTTCTCAGTTTTGCCTCACGAGACTAAGTGAACCCCGGTCCAGCCCTTACACCAGAATTAAAATGTATTGGAAGAGCTGGGAATCAAACCCGGCCTCCAGGGCGACAGACAAAAACGCTAGCCACTACACAGCGAGGTGATATTATTGAAATTGAAGAACTGTGTGTATCATATACAGGGTCTTTCATATAAAATAAGAGCGCCAAGCGGCGGCTTTGTTAACAGTGGCTGCTGTCACCTTGGCCGAGCTTTTGGCGCGCCAAGGCCCCTGCTTTAAGCGCGTGTACAATCCTATATAATGCAGCGGCCTTGCTAGCGTGTGTACAAGCTAAAATCTTACTTTAGTTAGTTATTATTGATGAAACCGAAAACCCTACTTGTGCTAATTTTGTGAGTGATTTATTCGGAGACCGTTCAAGATTATCGCCAATGCCATCTAGCTCATCCTCTGTTAAAACTGTTCGTGTGCGGGCATGTTTTTTTTGAGCACCGAGCCAGTAGTGTCAAACTTATTTGCAATTACGTGAATCTGTGCTAGTGAAGGTGGCACTTCATCAGGAAATTGCTGAACAAATGCATCACGTACCCGCCGAGCCGACTCGTACTTAAGTTTTACATTAAAAATACGATGTTGCAATGATAACTGTCTCACCATCTTAGCACTTGAGGTTTAGACTGGCGACCGAGCAACTGCACGCTTATTGCAAGGTCAATTTTGGTAAGGTCAATCTGTTATTTTTATACAGTCCATCGGAACTTGAAAAAAAAAACAGCCATCGTATGTACTATGCGCGCGCTTTCAATACTATACGGGTTTCGGTTTCATCAACAATAATATTTCAGCATTGTACACACGCTAGCAAGGCCGCTGCATCATATAGGATTGTACACACGTGTAAAGCAGGGGACCTTGGCGCGCCAAAAGCTCGGCCAAGGTGACCGCAGCTACGGTTAACAAAGCCGCCGCTTGGCGCTCTTATTTTATATGAAAGACCCTGTACAGAACATATTGGCTAACTGATAGTATTTAATTAATTGTGTATAAGGCAACACTAAAAATTGATTCATAGCTTTCTATGTTATGGTCAGGACAGATGACCTTGTTGTTCCACCCCTTAAAGCAACAGTCACAAACTTAACAACTACTGTGTTATGGTCAAGTCCCCACATTGGGAACACACAAGAGACGTTCTGGTTGTTGTTGTTGTTGATGATGATGATGTTGTTTCATTTGAGTGGCTTGGACATTGTGGTTATTTAGCCCAGTGTGTAGATGTTGTGTGATAACCTGTATTATTATGGTGACAGTATTAGTGTGTGTATTTGTAATTCATCTGAGGGTTGGGAAGGAGGTGGCTGTGCCCGTAAGTTAGGAACCATCACATCGTTGACCTGGAGTAAAATTGGGGAAACCATGGAAAATCACTTGCAGGATGGCTGAAGTTGGAATCGAACCCGCATCTTCTCAGTTTTGCGTCACAAAACTAAGTGTACTCCGTAACACCATTCAGACCAGAATTAAAATTCTTGGCAGATCACCTCCAGAGTGAATTCTGGCCAGTACATTACGAGTACGTATTTACATGAAAGACCTTTACGGCGGTGTCAGTGATTACTGATATATACCAGGTGAAGTGAAACAGCTGACCCTAATAATACTGTATTATGCAGCCCAATTAGCGTTGTTGTGAAGAAGGTCGATATTTTGTTATCTTGCATCCCGTGTCACGTGGAACTAATGCACTGCAAGCATATCCTGCAAACGATACTGAACACTCTTAATCTTACCTCGATGAGACAACGGAGTAGTTAGTTAGTTAGTTATTGTTGTTTTAAGGGGCAGAACTACGAGGTCATCTGCGCCGAAAACAGACTAATACGAGGAACAATATAATAGTGTTCAGTATAGTTTGCGAAATATTATGCTTGCAGTCCATTAGTACCATACGGGTTTCAGGCTGAGTAATATCGACCTTCCTGACAACAAGTGTTTTTTTTTTGTTTTTTTGTTTTTTTTTTGTTTTTTGTTTTTGTTTACGAGGGACTGTGGAAAATCTTCAAAAGACACATGTGAAGGGTCCGCACTCCACAGTAGTGTGGGATTCTTACCCACTAAAAACCACCTCCCTTTTCCCACGATGTGTTCATCACCCCGGAACCGCTCTCGCATTACTTCAGGGTGATGTCGTGCTTACTTAGTCATTCAGACTTCTTCTTTCTTCATTTCTTCTTAAGGATGTTCGAACGCATCCATTTCCCTCTTCTTCTGGCGCAGGACACATTCTATGTAAATAGCTATCTGATTCCATGTTTGATCATTTCGGAGCATCATCTGTAGGATGTTGTCCGGCGTGATTGCCCCTGTAGAAGCTTGCAGATCTCTTCTATATGTTGACCAGCGTTCACACACAAAGAATGTGTGGAGCGCATCATCCTCTTCATTACAATAATGACACAAAGGTCTATTAGCCACGCCTATGTGATGCAGGAATCTCCGAAAATATCCATGGCCTGTTAGGAACTGTGTCAAATAATAATTGACCTCTCCGTGGTTTCGATCAACCCAGTAATCCAGACGCGGAATAAGTTTCTTTGTCCATCGACCTCGTGTCTCATCATCCCACTTCTGTTGCCATCGTTCCATACAATGGTTGTGTGCAGACGTCTTTGCCTGGTGTATGTCCAGTTCTTCTTTGGTGCGCCACACTTCCTGACGCTCTAAGGCAAGTAAATCAATTGGTGCTACTCCCGCTACCACTAGAACAGCAGGCTCTGAAACAGTGCGATATGCACATGAGATCCTCAGTGCTCCTCTTCGTTGTACTGCTGCTATCCTTTTACGATATTTCTCGAACCGTAAGGACTCAGCCCAGATCTCAGCTCCATAGAGTAATATGGACTGGACTGTTGTCATCAGGAGACGTCGTTTGCTAGGCTTCGGACCTTTAATATTACCCATTAATCGGCTCAAAGCGGTCAAGATATTTGCTGCTTTATCCGTCACTCTTTGAATATGGGCCCAGAATGTGAGCTTCGTATCTAGCGCCACACCCAAGTACTTCGTACTCCTTGATGAATTTATCATCGTCCCTCCCACTTGCATTGGTACAAGTGTGTTGATTCTCCTTCTCGTCAGCACACCAATCTCCGTTTTATGGTCTGCTAATGACAGCTTATGTTCCGTCATCCAATCTGTGACACGTCGCATTACCTGACTGAGTTTCAGTTGCGCCAGCTCTATATCACGAGCCACAATCAGAGCAGCAACATCATCAGCATATCCTACCAATATTGCATCTTCGGGCATCTTCAGCCGAAGCAGGCCATCGTATGCAATATTCCAGAGATCTGGCCCAAGAATAGATCCTTGAGCTGCCCCAGCGGTTAATCTTTTAGTCCTATGTCCTTCCTCGGTATCGTACTGCAAAATACGGTCCTTTAGATAATCCCTCATTATCCGCATGAGGTATCTCGGTAGTCTAAATTTATCTTGAAGTGCCACCAAAATGTCACTCCACTGGGCAGAGTTAAAGGCATTCTTCACATCTAGAGTCACAAGTAGCGTAACTTTACGTGAGTAATGGTTACCCATCTGAGCTCTGTTTGCAGTCTCTACAACTACCCGCACAGCATCAATAGTCGAGTGCCCTTTCCGAAAGCCGTATTGTTGGGCAGATAGATCTCCAGCTGATTGAACTGCCATCAATATTCTAGGCTGTAATAGTTTTTCTAATCCTTTTCCAGCCGTATCCAGCATACATAATGGCCTGTATGATGAAGGCAAATTTCCTCCCAATTTTCCTTTACTAATAAGAACTAGTCTGGCCTTCTTCCAGCAGGCACTAAAAACGCCTGCCTTCAGACATGCGTTATACATGTTCAAAAGGAGTCGCGGGCAAGCTCTTGCTGCCTCCTTAAGTGCTTCTGCTGGAATCCCATCTGGTCCAGGAGCCTTCTTGTTCCTGATAGAATTAATCGCTTTCAATAATTCTTCCTCGGTGAACAATGGTATTTCTTCAATATCAAGGCAATCATCAGCTTCATCAATCCTTTCCGGATGTTCCGGAAACAGCGTACTGACTATTTCGTCCATAGTGTGTGCATCCATTATCGGATTAGAAAATGTTCCAAGTTTCTTCAATACAATCTTATATCCTAGTCCCCACGGATCGTTGTCAACTTCTTTGACCATTTCCCACCATTTGTCAGCTTTACTTCTTTTAATTGCATCCCGAAGCGCCTTTCTTGCTGATTTGTGGTCTTCGGAGAATAAGGCTGCCTCTTCTCTTCCTCTCGCTCTATGTGCCCTTCGTCTCATCCTCAGGCAGTGTCGCCTCATATCAGCAATTTCCTCCGTCCACCAGTATGCTGGCTGTTTGTGTTTTCGCGTGTTCTTCCTGCACATGGATTTATTGCAGGCTTGATGAATAAGCAACATAGTGTTCTCTACCCATTTATCCGCCGCCTCTCTCCCCTCAAATGAAAAGCAACTCGTTTCAACTTTCACCATTCCTCTCTGTATTACCTCACAGAACTTTTCTTTATCCATATTTGTGGGATTCCAGTATGATGGTTTGCGTATGACCGCTTTGTTGTCGATTTTGCTGAAGTACACAGAAAGTAACATACTGATGATCGCTTCCTGTGTAGTCCTCAATCACCCGCCATTCATATATTCTTGACAAAAAATCGTCTGAAGCTAAAGTCACATCTGGTATGGTTCCATTGCAGCCAGGTCGTCGAAAGGTAGGCGTATGTCCTCTGGAATCTACATCCGGCATACCCCATTCCAAGGTCTTGGCATTGACATCTCCAGCTACAATAAGGTTATTTCCCATACCACGCAATGTGTCCTCAAGGCTATCCAACTTGTTCTGGAAATCAGCAATGGGCTCGTTCGGAGTGAAGTAACAGCTCACGTACGTAAGCGTGCCATTCTTAACCCAGACGAAACCATCCTTAGAACCTTGATCTGTCACTGGATATTTTCCCAGATCCGGAATGAAAATTGCGGCTGTTCCAAGGTTGTCCGCAAACCACCCATGATGGTCCCTGTTCTGATATTGCTCACTCAGGAGAAAAATATCCACTTCCATTTCAAATGCCAATTGCGTCAAGAGATCATTGGCAGTCAAACTTCTGTGAACATTTCCTTGAAGAACTCTCACCATTTTTTGCCGATTTTAACCTTCTCGAGAGCATCCCTAAACACTATACAGGCGCCTGAACCAGGAACATGGTTCCGTTTGGTGTCATGAACCTCCTTCTCCGTGCATAGCACACATCGTGCTTCACCTTTACAGTCTGATGCTTTATGTCTGGCATCTCCACACTTGTAACAGAGTTTGCTCCTATCAGGGCCATTACAATTCCGTGCAAGATGTCCATATGACAAACAACGGAAACAGCGAGTTACCATTGCTCTCTCCCTTACCCTACCATATATCCATCCCACTTTCATTCTCCCCTCTTCCAGAAGTTTACCGGCATCTTGCTCTGCTAAATGTATAATAGCCATTTTCTGACTTCTGCTATTGGGTTCCGTGACAAAGATTTTGACTTCTCCGCTAAGTGTTTTAATGTCCCGTCTGACCGCCTCCTCCACATCTGCAATAGTCGTGATGCAGTCTAAGTCCCGCACCTCCAGAGTTATTCGGGGGGTCAAGGTTCTGACATCTTCATCCTGACCAAGAGCCTCTCTCAACGATTTGTTGAGGTTTTCTCGACCCTCACACGTCGTAGATTTTTTCAATTCAAGAAGAACATCTCCAGACCTGGTCTTCCTAATTGACTTAATGTCCACGCCACTGTCCTCTGGTTTGACCTTGCTACGGATATCTTTAAGTACATCCGCAAAGGATCTGTCTTTTGCTGGCTGAATAAGAACAGCTTCAAGGCGCCTTCTTGGTTTAGGCCTCTTCCCTTCTTCCTTTCTTGCAGGGTTCATGACCACAGTTTGAACCTCTTCTACTCGCTGCTGAGTATTTTCAATTTCATTACTCTGTTGTTTCCTCTTCTTCTTGGGTTGAACTCTTGTCCATTCCTCCTTTTCAGTGTTCTCTGGAATTGTTCCCGAAGATATCGGAGACAATTCCTCCGCTCTTGAAGAAAGGTCCTTTTTTTGAAGCAACAGCAACTCTCTGGGCTGCATAAAACAATATTATTAGGGGAAGCTGATTCATCTGCTTTCGTATTATAAGATTATGCTATCCATTACTTTACTGACAGTAGTGGCTTCGCTGGCTAAAGCGCAGCATTAGGTCATGTGGCCAAGCTCTCTGCTGACTCGGTAGACGCGTGAGTTCGAGCCCCATCGTCGGCCGTCCTTGAAATGGTTTTCCGTGGTTTCCCATTTTCAACACCAGGCAAATGCTGGGACGGTACCTTCTGACAGGCCACGGCCGCTTCCTTCCACATCCTTGCCCAGTTTCATTCACCATCATTCATTTCATCTCCCATTAACTCCTCTCCTGAGGTTGGCGTCAGGAAGGGCATCCGGCCGTAAAAACCATCGCCACAAAGACTTCCATCGCACCTCATCCCCGACCCCGTTGGAAAACGGGAATAATAAGGGGTAGACATAGAACGCTTTCCATTACTTTGAGTTTTAGCTCCATGTTCAAATACTAAACGAGAAAGAACAAGATGTTCAGTAAAGAACATATAGCCTACTTTCTCCTAAATGCATGGGTATTGTTATATCTCTTTGTCCTTTTCAAGGAGTATGATTGAATGTTGGTTGTAGTAGCTTGTTGAAATACAACGTGCTATAGGGATATTAAACATGAATATGAGGTGCCCTTTGCTAGTGCTACCTCTGTACCAAATTTCGTTCAATTCGGTTTCACCGTGTTTGAATTGATAGGGGGAATCGATTTGCACACATACTTGGCCACCATCTGCAAACTATTGGGCTGATGTTCTTGCAGTTTGGTCTGAATATGTTTCCCACAGAAAGATATGGTGTTGCAAAATTTGGTAGAGACTAGATTATTATGTAGGTCGTAATTACATTTTAGCTTTTAACATTTGGGTGGCCGCGATTACGTTTCCGTCAAGATAGCGGTGATATAAAACATGACACTGAGGTGCCCTTTGCTAGTGCTACCTCTGTACCAAATTTCGTTCCATTCGGTTTCACCGTGTTCGAATTGATAAGGGGAATCGATTTTCACACAAATATGGCCGCCATCCGCAAAATATTAGGCTGATGACCTATTAGATTGGTCAAAGGATGCTCCCTCCATAAAGGTGTGTTGTTGCTAAATTTGCTAGAGATCGGATGATTAGGCTAATCGTAATTTGATTTAAGCTTTGAACATTTGTGTGGCCGCCATTACGTTTCCGTCAAGATGGCGGCGATATGAAACATGACACTGAGGTGCCCTTTGCTAGTGCTACCTCTGTACCAAATTTCGTTCCATTCGGTTTCACCGTGTTCGAATTGATAAGGGGAATCGATTTTCACACAAATATGGCCGCCATCCGCAAAATATTAGGCTGATGACCTATTAGATTGGTCAAAGGATGCTCCCTCCATAAAGGTATGTTGTTGCTAAATTTGCTAGAGATCGGATGATTAGGCTAATCGTAATTTGATTTAAGCTTTAAACATTTGTGTGGCCGCCATTACGTTTCTGTCAATATGGCGGCAAAAAAAACCATGACACTGAGATGCCCTTTGCTAGTGCTATCTCTGTACCAAATTTCGTTCCATTCGATTTCACCGTGTTTGAATTAATAGGGGGAATCGATTTTGACACAAAGATGGCCGCCATCCGCAAACTATTAGGCGAATGACCTATTCGATTGGTCAAAGGATGCTCCCTCCATAGAGGTATGTAGTTGCAAAATTTGGTAGAGATCGGATGATTAGGTTAATCGTAATTTCATTTAAGCTTTGAACATTCGTGTGGCCGCCATTACGTTTCAGTCAAGATGGCGGCGATATAAAACATGACACTGAGGTGCCCTTTTCTAGTGCTACCTCTGTACCAAATTTCGTTCCATTCGGTTCCACCGTGTTCGAATTAATAGGGGGAATCAATTTTGACATAAAGATGGCCGCCACCCGCAAACTATTAGGCTAATAACCTATTAGATTGGTCAAAGGATGCTTCCTCCATAAAGGAATTTTGTTGCAAAGTTTGGTAGAGATCGGATGGTTATGTTAGTCGTAATTTAACTTAAGCTTTGAATATTTGTGTGGCCGCCATTACGTTTCTGTCAAGATGGCGGTGATATAAAACATGACACTGAGGTGCCCTTTGCTAGTGCTACCTCTGTACCAAATTTCGTTCATTCGGTTCCACCGTGTTCGAATTAATAGGGGGAATCAATTTTGACATAAATATGGCCGCCATCCGCAAATTATTAGGCTAATAACCTATTAGATTGGTCAAAGGATGCTCCCTCCATAAAGGAATGTTGTTGCAAAGTTTGGTAGAGATCGGATGGTTATGTTAGTCGTAATTTAACTTAAGCTTTGAACATTTGTGTGGCCGCCATTACGTTTCCGTCAATATGGCGGCGATATAAAACATGACACTGAGATGCCCTTTGCTAGTGCTACCTTTGTACCAAATTTCGTTCAATTCGCATTCACCGTGTTCGAATTGATAGGGGGGGACAGACATTCAGAGTACACACACAGACACACACACACACACACACAGACTCACACACACATACACACACACACACACACACACACACAGACTCACACACACACACATACACACACACAGACAGACACACTTTTTTCGCCCTGTGTTGATCTCATAAGTCTACTTTCATTTTTTGCAAAAATCGAAAGTAGGCTAAAAACCTGTGTTGTAACAAAACATTTACTCCGGCCATCGTCGAGGCCTCCTTAATATGCAATACCTGTCGGAAATTGACCGGTTCCATTTTATGGCGCATTATTCGTCCTGCTATTTCCAGATCAATGCTTTGTGCCAGTGTTCCATACACACAATGAGCTGTTGCTATGGGAACACACAAACGGAACGTGCTATTTCCACATTCCTCTTCTTCTCCTTGCTCTTGTGATAATGCATTCTCCAGTGGAGTGCCTCGTCTTCGTTAATGTGAAGAGACATATGTGAAGATAACTTAAAATGTTTCCCATGCGACAAGCAATTGTAAGACTCGTCGCTTGAAAGAGCAATAGGGCCTCTAGATATCATCTCTTTATTAACATTTTCATCTAAAAAATAATAATAATTCTAGCAGCTTTTTTTTTTATTTATTTAGTCGATTTACCCTCTAGGTTGGTGGTTCCCACGGACTCAGCGAGGGAACTCACCACTACCGCCTCTACGGGCAGTGTCCTGGAGCTTGGGACATCTGGTCGGAGTGGATACAACTGGGGATGCGTGATCAGCACTTCGCCCAGGCGGCCTCACCTGCAAAGTGAACAGGGGCCACATGAGGGATGGGAAGGGAAGATTTGGGATGGATAGGCTAGGAAGAGGGGAGGAGGCGGCCGTGGCCTTACAGTAGGTACCATCCCGGCATTTGCCCGAAGACGAAGTGGGAAACCACGGAAAACCACTTCGAGGATGGCTGAGGTGGGAATCGAACCCCCTCTACTCAGTTGGACTACCCGAGGCTGAGTAGACACCGTTCCAGTCCTCATACCACTTTTAAAATTTCGTGGCAGAGCCGGGAATCGAACCCAGGACCTCCGGGGCGGCAGCTAACCATGCTGACCGCTACGCTACGGAGGCGACTATTCTAGCAGTTACTGAATATAATATTGAAAATGAATTAAGCAGAAACTGGTTTCTAAACCAATTTAATTATTCTAGCATCTACTGAATATAATATTGAAAATGAATTAAGCAGAAACTGGTTTCTGGAAACTGAACGTGCTTTTGAATGATGGTAGTATAGTGAAAAAGCAGTGGTGTAACTAGGATTTGCATCTGGAGGAAGATGAGCAGAGTCAAATGTGTACTAATTGCGTTTTTAGTTTTGTGTTTCTTGTTTTCTACTATATTTTGGCTCTGTGTTTTTGTTTTTATGTTCGTATCCTGCTTTAGCTTTAGTTTTAGAATTTTGCTTTGTGCTTTGTGTTTCTTGTTTTCTACTATATTTTGGCTCTGTGTTTTTGTTTTTATGTTCGTAGAATTTTGCTTTGTGCTTTGTGTTTCTTGTTTTCTACTATATTTTGGCTTTGTGTTTTTGTTTTTATGTTTTTATCCTGCTTTAGCTTTAGTTTTAGAATTTTGCTTTGTGCTGTGTGTTTCTTGTTTTCTACTATATTTTGGCTCTGTGTTTTTGTTTTTATGTTTTTATCCTGCTTTAGCTTTAGTTTTAGAATTTTGCTTTGTGCTGTGTGTTTCTTGTTTTCTACTATATTTTGGCTCTGTGTTTTTGTTTTTATGTTTTTATCCTGCTTTAGCTTTAGTTTTAGAATTTTGCTTTGTGCTTTGTGTTTCTTGTTTTCTACTATATTTTGGCTCTGTGTTCTTGTTTTTATGTTTTTATCCTGCTTTAGCATTAGTTTTAGAATTTTGCTTTGTGCTTTGTGTTTCTTGTTTTCTACTATATTTTGGCTCTGTGTTTTTGTTTTTATGTTTTTATCCTACTTTAGCTTTAGTTTTAGAATTTTGCTTTGTGCTTTGTGTTTTTGTGTTTGTCTTGTGCTTTTGCTTTTGAATTTTTCACCTTAAATGAAAAATGAAAATCCACAGCCTGCTTCCAGTCTCCGACCGGGTCAGGGAATGGAATGAATGAAGCCCCATCTAGCGGCGAGGATATGAACTGTGCCGGCTGCCGAGGCCTGACGCACTCCTCTGGGGCAATGATTAAATGAATGACAGATGAAATGAAATGATAGTGGAGAGTGTTCCTGGAATGAAATTTTGACAGGGAAAACAGGAGTACCCGGAGAAAAACCTGTCTGCCTCCGTTTTGTCCAGCACAGATCTCACATGGAGTGACCGGGATTTGAACCACGGACCCAGCGGTGAGAGGCAGGCGTGCTGCCGCCTAAGCCACGGAGGCTCAAAAAATCCTATTTAGGAATCTATTATACCTATTTAAAACCTAAACAAAACTTCTTTCTTGAAAACCTAAAAATACAATTTGAAAAACCTCACAATCCGGTCCCGATTTATTAATGTAGACTGTAATTCTCTAAATAATGAATGTTCTAATAAGTTTCTCAGCGTTGTAAAATCGAACTGTTTACATAGATTCTGTATCAGACCATTCCCTTTACGGCTCCTAAGTGGATGAGTTATAAAAACAAATTTAACACAAAATACTTTTTGTAATAAGTTATGGCATGAATTTCTAGCTTAATCGACTCTGAAAATAATTTCCCAGGTATGACACAGAGGCTCTAAAATGTTGTCACAAATTAGTATTTCCACTTGCTGTGGTCATACCCACGTATTACTGGTGAATATTTAACTAAGTGAGAAAGCATGTTCCTCGCACTTTCCTCTTGTTCGACCTAGCCGGGCAGTGTGAGGTGTTAAATAAAGCAAGCCTGGTTCACTATTTGGTATTCTAAGTGCAGGCTGCCCGCTGCAAAGAAGATTGCGTAGGCTCCCTTGCAAGCACAAGGAGGAGGTGGGATGCCTATCAGCACGAATTTACTTGCGACTCGGGTTCCATAGCGGAGTGCTGCGGAGTGGCCCTATGTCCCGGGCAAGTACTTTCCTCCACTTTTATATACGACGGGCTGGCCCCATTACCAGACTAAAGTGAACCCTATGGACCACATAGCGCTCCGTGGTGCGACTAACAAGAATAGAATATTCACAAAATGTGGCGTTGAATCTTTTAAACCTCTCTGCACAGTCCAAGTGGTCAGTATCTTCTCGAGTCGTCATACAGTACCTTGCCATATTTCTCTGTGTAATCACTTTGGAGAGAAAGGATTTCTAGTTACTTTATTCAACGAACTGGAGTTATTACTTCATCATTCCCGTACACATTAATAACATTATTGCTGTTGCTTGTTTTAGGGACTGCAACATCGTGCCATACAACCTCGTGTATTTGGGTAGGTGCGGAACTTGTGCAATAACCTGTATTATTGTGATGGATGTCCTAGTGTGTGTATTTGTAAACTATAATAATAATAATAATAATAATAATAATAATAATAATAATAATAATAATAATAATAATAATAACAATAATAATAATACTAATAATAATAATAATAATATCGTATGGCCTCGGGTGCCAGGTGAAAGCTTTGTAATTTGACACCCAGCATGTCGAATTTCGTAGTTCCTTGAATCACTATGAAAGTCAAGGAGGTTAGATATCTAAACTCCTTGAACACTATAGCGCTTTCTAGTAGAGAAATTAGGAACTTTGTGTTGGCGGAAACTCCCGAGATCAATTTTGCCATTATGAACACGGCCTACTGAAATCAAATGGGTTCTTTGACATGCCAACATCGTATGACATGCGTGTCGTATTTTTGCCGCCTTTCAAAAAAATCACTTACCACGGCCAGGAGCGAACCTGCAATCTTGGGGTTAGTAGACCGACACGCTATCCACTCACCCCCCGTGGCAAGCTATTTGTAAACTGGGAACAGGATTGGGAAGGGGGCGGCCATGGCCTTACCTTAGGAACCATTCTAGCATTTGCCTGGATTGAAAATGGATAAAACCATGGAAAACCATTTCCTGTATGGCTGAGGTGGGAATCGAACCCTCCTATTCTCAGTTTTGGTTCACTCCCCTCCAGCACTCACACGAGAATTACAATTTATTAGCAGATCCAGGAATTGAACTCGGACCTCAGAGGCGATAGCTAAAGGCCACTACACCACGAGGCGGCTACATTATGAATAAATAATAATTATAATAATTATTATAATACTTATAATTATAACGTTGGTGAACAAATATCACTTTGCTGCAAACCCCCGGATGAGAGCCACCACTTCATGGACACAGTGAGAGAATGAAGAGATTTTGTGCAGAGAAGAAAGCAAATTTCTAATTATGTTAAATAGGTTCAATCGAGCTCCTTAGTTCGCAATAACGATGTAAAATATTATTATTTTTTAAATTCTTTTTAGGGGAAGAAATGCATTTACGAACATATTTTCGGTCTCCTTAGTGACAGACTACCGACTAAAACGACCCCCCGCCCGTTACTTCTGAACACTAGCATGGAACCATTTATCACATTTCTTCAGGCTAGTCATTTTATATTTGCCCGTAGGGCACTATTCCGTAGTGAATTATCTTCAGTGGCGATCCACATCTGTCTCCTTTTTTCGAAGGATATATTCAAAAAAACTTTCTACCAGCTTCAAAAAAAAATTTGTATCATCACTGCAACAATAATGTCTTGAAGAGACTGCCTATTTTGGACCCACCGTTCACAAGAGAAGAAGGTGTGATTAGCATTATTTAGTTCATTAATACAATAGATGCAATCTGACGAATCCACCTTCCCCATCTTCTTAAGATAGGAACAGAAATACCCATGGCCAGTCTTGAACTGAGTGAGATAATAACCAACCTCACCACGTTTCCTCACTGTCCAAACCTGCACCTTAGGGATCATTCTCTTGTAATATTACCATTAATATTAATAAAAAATAATAATTGTAGTTCTCATGGATATTAATGCATGACGTTCATACAATTGAAACTAACACATAACATATGCAAAAATCCGACTTCAATACATTTTCGATAAGAATACTACCATAGATTACGACACAACAGTTTTTCTTTTTTTATCGAGGACTTTTTATCATTTCGTATCACTACCGGGTGAGTTAGCCGTGGTCGTTACGGCAGGACTGTTGGCAGTCGCTCACATCCGGGAGGCGAGGAGGTTCGAATCCCCCCGCCGGCAACCTTGAAAATGGTCTTCTGTGGTTTCCCATCTTCCTTCCAGGCAAATGCCGGGGTTGGTCCCTAACTATAGGCCACAGCCGCTTCCTTCCAACTCCTCGCCCTTACATTCCCACTTTCCTCCCCAACGGTAATTGTAGCTCACCCATTGGGTGTCCGTCTCGAAGCAGCTACAAAACTGGCGAGCCGAACATGTCCTCGGACACTCCCGGCAGTAAAAGCCATACGCTAAAAACAAAACAAACAAACAAACAAAAAAAAATCGTATCACTGCGAAATGTCCATTGCAGCCAGAACAAAAATACATATTCCAACCTGTGCTATTCTCCACGCCTTAATTCATCGCATAGAATGCACAATTTACACTCTGTTGATGGCGCCTTCGGTGGCGAAGCTGGTAACATTATGAGCTTCTATGCCCAAGGACGTGGGTTCTAACCCGGCTGATGTTGTCGTTTTTTTTATAAGAGCGTCAAAAATTCCTCAATATGCCTTCCTTCGAAGGGGAAGTAAAGCCGGCGGGCCCATGTCAAAGATTTATGGCATGTAAAAGAACCTTCCCCTAAATAAACTTGCTTGAACCAAAATTTGTAGATGAGGTCTGATTAATGCTCTTAAGTTCCATCGTCCGTCACTTGGTGCTGGTTGCGATAGCATCTAGCAGTAGCCATGTTCACAGCTAGGCGTCGTGGACGGTAGCATTTGGTATCGTCTGCAGTCCTTACTTCAATTCAAAACAGGTAACACACACAAATACAGCCATTAAAATTAACACTGGTTATCAGACAGATTCTACACACACCCAAAGTACATGGAGCTACATGACCGCTTTGTCGCAGCCCCTAAACTAAGGAACCAACCAATACTCTGTTGACCTTCTCAAGATATGTTTATGGAAAAATGTTTAGACTGCTATATAGAAATAGGCCTATAGGCTACAAATACCAGCTATTTAGATATTTGTAATTTTCGCAAAATTATTTTTATTTGCATCAAATTGAAGCCCACATTTGTTACAGATCCGTTTTTAACTCCTTTTATAAAAAAATTCATAGAAAACCAAAGTAAAATATTATGAACATTGCTTTGCTCGGAATTATATTAGTTTCTCTTAGTTTTAACAACATCGCTGGTTGCTTGGTTCGTTAGTTTAGGGGCTGCGACAACGCGGTCATGTAACCTCGTCTGTGATTCTGGTAGAAGGACTGCAGACGATCAATTTTTCAAGTAGTTCCTACTTTTGCTACCAATTGTTACCGTCCACGCCACTTAGCAGCGGACATGGCTACTAGATGCCATCGCAGTCAGCACCTGGTGACAATCGTTGGAACAAATATAGCGTTATCGAACTAACCTAAAAATTTTAGCTTCCAGAAGTGTAGGCTAGTTAGTGGTAGGTTCTTTTTTATGCCATAAATCTATGACATGGGCCGAAGAAAGGCATACTGAGGGATTTTTAACGCTCTTAAAAATATCCAGCAACTTCGGCCGGGTTTGAGCCCGCAATCTTGGGCTTAGAACCTCAACACCGAATTCACCAAACACAACATTGCTGAGACTGGAAGCCTACATTTCATTAATTAATGTAGCCTATATGCTATTAATGTTTTCTTTATTATGGTGCAGTAAATTTATAAGGCTAAATACCAATGGTATTTCATTTAGATTAAACGTCAATTAGGAAAACTATTAGATAAGATTAAGCTTATTTCACTACGTATCTAAATTTGTAGTCGCCTCCGTAGCGTAGCGGTCAGCATGGTTAGCTGCCGCCCCAGGGGTCCTGCGTTCGATTCCCGGCTCTGCCACAAAATTTGAAAAGTGGTACAAGGACTGGAACGGGGTCTACTCAGCCTCGGGTGGCCCAAATGAGTAGAGGGGGTTCGATTCCCCCTCAGCCATCCTCGAAGTGGTTTTCCGTGGTTCCCCACTTCGTCTTCGGGCAAATGCCGGGATGGTACCTTCTTCAAAGCCACGGACGCCTCCTTCCCTCTTCCTTGCCTATCCATCCTAACCAACCCTTACCTTCCCTCATGAGGCCCCTGTTCGCTTTGCAGGTGAGGCCGCCTGGGCGAGGTGACAATCCCACCTCACCAGTTGTATCCCTTCCGATTCGATGTTCCCAGCTCTAGGACACTGCCCGTAGAGGCGGTAGTGGTGAGTTCCCTCGCTAAGTCCGTGGGTTCCACCAACCTGGAGGGTAAACGACTAAAAAAAATAAAAATCTAAATTTGTATCAATTTATCTGTGTGAATATGGGCAGTGGGCCTCGCTTTGCCGCCCCTTAAAACCACTAACTCACTCTACCATTATAGATCCGTAGATAAACATTCTGTCTTTGTTGCTGACCTGTGCAACAGTATTGCCTCCCAATTAATCCAGCGGTGGGGAAATTGAAGATCTCACCAAAACTCAAGGTTGCTTTACTTTGTACCATACAGTAGTCTAATGAAAATGAAAATCCACAGCCTGCTTCCAGTCTCCGACCGGGTCAGGAATGGAATGAATGAAGCCCCTATCTAGCGGCGAGGATATGAACTGTGCCGGCTGCCGAGGCCTGACGCACTCCTCTGGGGCAATGATTAAATGAATGACGGATGAAATGAAATGATAGTGGAGAGTGTTGTTGGAATGAAATGTTGACAGGGAAAACCGGAGTACCCGGAGAAAAACCTGTCTGCCTCCGTTTTGTGCAGCACAGATCTCACATGGAGTGACCGGGATTTGAACCACGGACCCAGCGGTGAGAGGCCGGCGTGCTGCCGCCTAAGCCACGGAGGCTTCGCCCATACAGTAGTCTAATATAGGGCGAAATGAAAAAGAGGCGAAGTTGCAAAAGTTAACCTCGAGCTCTCCATTCAGCTAATTCTAAAGTGGAATGCTAAAACATGTTTTTGCGTTGGGAAAGGCTAGACTGGCGTATCCTCATTTGTGAATGAAATATACCACTAAAAGTCAACATAATTCCGATCGCCGTTGAAATACGGACAATGCCGTCAATTTAGAGTCAATTTGGCAGTTGTGTGGGGTTTGGCGCCAGATCAAAGAAAAACGCAAACGATTTCTGCTGTTTAGTCTTTTGGTAGTATTCCAATTTTTGGCATTGATTGCATCGACCGTGACCGGTCTCTAATGCCAGGTCATGAAAATAAATTGAAACAGTGGGTTCAATCTGTAACCTATTCAAAATGAGAAACGAATTCCGAGCGTGAGCCCATAAACTTAATAATGGCGTTGACTTACATTTATTGAGTGACAAATTGGAAAGCACAAATGTGCCACATTATTATTATAACGATTATTATTACAATAACTATTATTGTTAATTAATTAATTTAGTTATTTATTTCATATTTTGTTTTGTTATTAATTATGATTTTATTATTTAAATAAACGAATTTGTTTATTATTTTACTTGTTTTATTTTTATTTCTACTGTAGTCTATATATATTTTAATTTAAATTTTCTTTTCTATTTTTATTTTTATTTCTATTTTTTCATTTATTTTATTTTTTATATTTAAAAGTGTATTTATTTTTATTTATTTTTATTTTTTATTTTTTATTTATTTATTTTTATTTTTATTCTTATTTTTATTGTTATTTTTATTTTTATTTTTATTTTTATTTTTATTTTATTTTTACTTTTATTTTTGATTTATGTTTTTATTTTCATTTTTTTGTTTTCCTCTTTTTTATTATTTTTGTAAGGAAGCGGTCGTGGTTATAGAAGGTACCATCCCGGAATTTGCCTGCAGTTGAAAACAGGAAACCATGGAAAACCATGTAATTGTTGAAGCCACTCTTACACCAGGACCAGAGCTAGCTTGGCCGCATTGCCTAGTGCTGCTCCATAGCGGGCTGTCGAGACAGTAATAGCCTACATGATATTTTTTAGTAGCCTAAACATTAGCCGAGCTAAATTTCTTAAAGCCATGAGGCCTTGATTTTATGTTCAGACCCACAAAATATTCTAACTAGCTTATTGTCATCTATTCAGTCTCCTATTTCTGTTCGAACCCCAGAATTAGTCATCCTATAAAATAATGTCTCCCATTTATTCATTTTCATTCATCGTCATTCATTTCGTCTTTATTCATCTCCTATGATTAAATTGGCGTAATATAGGGCATCTGGCTGTAGAAACTATTTTCACGTCTTCCATGAGCCTGTAGATACCGTCAGAATAGGGAAGAAGAAATAGGCTTCATTCAGCAGTGGCAAAGTCAGAGTTTAAAAGTTAACAATAATGTACTTTGAAACTCTGACAATTCCACTGCTGAATGCATTTCCTAGTAATTACATTTATTTTTATGCTTTTTGAATTTTTTATAATCGTTTATGTCTTCTATGGACCACGTTATTTCAACTGCCTTTTCCCTCGTTCTTTCACATTGGCCCAGTATTAGCGCATTCTTCTTCGGGGAGCTTCTTTTCATTCTTCGGTCCACTTCTTCAATATAGGTTTTGGCTGAAAACTCTATATTTCCCCAAGTTTCTTCTTCAAAGAGTCACGTTCCAAGATGTCCTTATGTGATATCCCCAGCTCTTGTAGGTCTTTTTCCACCTCCGCAAACCCGATCTAGCCTATTTAGTTTTCTTTCCCACAAAGTAGGCACAGATTCGATTGGACAATCTTCCGGAGCTCATTCGTGTTAAATGGCCATAAAAGGAGAGTCTTCTTTTGCGTATGGCGTCCGTTATTTGCTCCACAAATAGATAAATTTTTATTGTTATTATTATTATTGTTATTATTTTTTTTATTATTATTATTGTAGTATTGATTCATTATGCCCAACTAAGGAGTGCGTTGAAACTTATTTAGAACGATGTTTCCTCTTTTCTTCCCAATATTTCCTCATCCGTTCACTGTGCTCTCTTCCGTCCATCCTGTATTCTTCCGTATTGGTTTCTCGTAAATTTGGGTCCGTTTATAAAGGTTCTAAATTTTGGTATATTTTGAATGATTTCTTCGTTAATACCAACTTCTTGTTGGTCTTGTGTTAATTCTACCAGCCAATTTGTTGTGGATCTAAGGTAATGCCCGGAAGTTCATGCACTATTAAATGAATAAATATGCATGCAAAAATGCGCTAATTACTGGCCAAATTTGCATCACATTTCATGAAATATGCACTATAAAATAACTAAGCAAATACGATCACTCCGTATTCTTTAGCGCTTCTATTTTTAATATAAATAAAATATGAACAGACGGACATAAAGTAGCCCATAACTACACCTTTTTTTTTTTTTAATATCTCAACTAAGAAACAGTTCCATAGTCTATAGTAGGAAATTGTATTTTTAGGATCTTCAAACGGTGTAGACCATCAATAATTATTATATTCTTCTTCTTCTTCTTCTCCTTCCTAGCGTTTTCCCGCTGCTGCAGGGTCCGCTGTTTTGGTCTTGGCTCGCCACTTTGCACGATCTTGGGCATCATGAGGTCTTAGATTGAGAGCCTTCATATCCGCATTTGCTGTATCATGCCAGCGCTGTTTTGGGCGCCCACGTGGACGGTGCCCATTAACTTCAAAGGAGAGAGCGGAATTGGCAACAGTTCCAGGTGCAGCACGCAAGACGTGGCCATACCATCGAAGCCGTTTTTCCCGTGCCTTCTCAGTGATGGGTGCAACTCCTATTTGCTGGCGAACAGAGTCATTCTTTATATGATCTAGGAGTGTGATGCCCATCGACCAACGGAGCATACGCATTTCCATGCTATGTAATTGGCGCTCCGTAGCTTTGTCAGCTGGTCGACATTCAGCACTGTACAAAGCAACAGGACGTACTATCATGCGGTATATTTTGGACTTAAGGTATAGTGGCATCCTTCTGTCGCAGAGTACGCCTGTAACTTCCCTCCATCTCATCCATGCAGCCTTTATCCTACTTCGCACTTCATCACCTATCTCACCATCAGCTTGTAGGCGAGATCCTAGATACCTGAAGCTTAAGGTCTTCGTCAATGTCTCTCCATCAACTTGGATGGATCCGTTGGTTGGGACAGTTTCAAGGTATTCGGTCTTCTTTTTGTTCAGTCGAAGACCGTTTTGTGAGAGACGGCTGTTCCAATTTTCAACTTGACGCTGCAATCCTATCCTGGTGGTATCAGCAAGTGCGACATCATCAGCATATAAGAGTGTCCAAGGGACATTCCTTTGCAGATCCCGTGTGACTGTGTCCATGACTAGGACAAAGAGCAATGGGGACAGTGCAGATCCTTGGTGTACACCGACTTTCACTGGGAAGCTCTCCGAGGTGCCAACAGCACAACGTACACAACTTGTGGTGTTTGTGTATAGCATCTTGATCCAGCTGATAAGCATTTCTGGTACACCATGGTTACGAAGTGCATACCAGATCACACGATGTGGAACACGGTCGAAAGCCTTTTCAAGATCAAGAAAGGCGATATGCAGTGGCTGTTGTTTCTCGCGATGCTTTTCGATGAGCATTCTGGCAGCGAAGATTGCATCAGTTGTTCCCGCACCCTTGACGAAGCCGCACTGGTTGGTACTAATACTGACGATGTCCCGCAGTCGTCGATCAAGGATTCTCTCAAAAATCTTCATTGTGTGCGACAGGAGGCGAATTGGACGATAATTTGTACATTCTGCTGGATCACCTTTTTGTTTAAAGATAGGTACAGTGATGCTTGTAGCCCAATCACTGGGAACAGTTCCAGAGTCAACTATGGCATTGAAAAAGTTGGTCAGCCAGTTGATCGCGGGTTCTTTTAATTCCTGCAACTTCCAGAAGTCTGCCGGCAGGTCATCTGGTCCTGGTGCTTTTTGATTCTTCATATTCCTAATGGCACTGGTGACTTCCTCAGATGTGATGTGTGAGATAGGACCTTCTGGAATAGAGGGATGTGGGAACTCAATGTTGGAAATCTCTTCAAAGTGTTGTTGCCAACGTTTGAGGATATCCTGTTTGTCTTGTAAACGTTGACCATCTTTGCCTTTTATGCACACATAGTGCTCAATATCCTGTACTGACTTTGTTCTAGCTTTGGTCAGCCTGAAGATAGTTTTCTCTCCTTCCTTTGAGTCCAGTGTTGTATACAGGTCATCATAGTGACTGCACCTAGCTTCAGCAACAGCTTTCTTAGCCTCACGTTTGGCTATGGCTTACCTTTCCCTGTTCTCTAGAGTCTTTTGTGAGACCCAGTTTCTGTATGCCTTCCTTTTTTCATGCACCTTTTCTTGCACTTGGGGTGTCCATAGCCACGTTTGTTTATCAATTCGGTGGGAGCTAGGTTTTGTTGTACCCAAAGTTGCTGTGGCGGTTTCAGTGACAGATTTACAGAATGTAGTCCAGGTGTTGTCTATCGCATTCAGGTCGATGGGAGGAAAATTTATACTGCCTGCTAAAGTCTCCTTTTGGTCTTTAAGCTTCCACCACTTGATCTTCTCAAGGACATTTATCCCTCTGCCTCTACGATGTTTAGAGATCCTTAAGTCTGCCGTTAGCAACTTATGTTGAGGGGCTACACAGTCATATGGTATGACCTTCACATCTGATATTAGTCGGAGATCACGGTGTCGAACAAGGATGAAGTCAATTTGGCTGCTGTAGTCACCACTGGTGTAGGTGATGAGGTGGTTTATGCGCTTTTTGAAAAACGTATTACCAATAACCAAGTCATTCGCCTCGGCGAAATCCAAAATTTGTGTTCCATCATCATTCCGGGTACCATAGCCATTACCACCGTGGCAGCTATAACCGTCCTTGGTATGACCAACATGACCATTAAGATCACCACAGAGAAGTGGAAACTCATCTTGAGGACATGCTGAAACATGATCTTGTAGCTCTTGCCAAAACTGTTCCTTTTCTAGCTTATCACAGCCAGTTTGTGGTGCATATGCTGAGAAGACACGAAGCCGAGAAGATGCAATGTCGATTGTAATTGACATAAGGCGGTCTGAATAGCGCTGAACCTCAGCAACTCGGTCTCTCAGGCTGGCACAAACGATGACAGCAACACCATTTCTGTTGGACGTACCATGGTAGATCAGTTTATAGCCATCTCCGATGTCACGAGATTTTTGCCCCTTCCAGCGTGTTTCTTGTACACATGCAATGTCCACTTTCCGTTCTTTCAGCATCGCTGCTAGTTCTCGGCTGCGTCCAGTAAGAGTCCCAATGTTGAGCGTGGCGATGCGTAAATTTTGTTTGCTTTGGACTTGCTTCTTTAACTGGTTCCGCCCTTGAACCAGTAGCCCTTGTCCATTTGTCGCGGCGGTCAGGCGAGGCCGACGCGCGTCGCTTCTGGGGGACGCCCTAGCATTATCCGACAAAATTGACGTAGACATGATCCATGGGTTGCGACAGAGTTACCGACCGGCTTGTCGCCACAGCCTGGCGTCGGGCATTTTAGAGCTACTGCCAGCAGGAATTTGGGCCGCTCCTAACATGGAGAACAGACGCCCTTTGCAGTCACTCGATCCGAGTCAGACGCTGCTAAAAATAGTTCATCCACCTTCTTCGTCGTTGGGACTCGAAGTCTTCATCCGGCGTTGAAGCTGTTGACCATTTTACTCTTCCCCCTCCTCCTTTCTCAATATTATGATATTTTTAAGTATAACTGATAGCTATACAATTTTAATAGCCAGTGAGATTTTTAAAAGTGAAAATAATTTACAATATTTACAAAGTGTTAAAAGTCCAAAAATTAACATGGTCTACATATAAAAGAAAATGTCTATCAATCGCAACAAAATTAAAACATTACAAGACGGTGGTTCAACCAGAGGTGACCTATGGAAGTGAAACTCCTTTTAAAGTTACTCAGAAAAACAGAATCGACAAAATTTTAAAAGTAGAAAGAAGAATAGCTAGAACATGCATAAATAAAAAATATCAGAAAGATGGACAGTGGCGGATAGTACCAAATGAAGTGGTATACAGAAAACTGGAGTCCATCACTGATAGTATTCGGAAGAAACGGCTTTCTTTCTTTCTTTCTTTGGTCACATCATGAGGACACCAGAAACCAGGTTATCTAGAAAAATTGTAGTGAAACTTTGGAATATGAAACAACAAGTAGGATGGATTAAGGAAATTAGAGAAGATATGAAAGAATTGGAAATAACCTTGGATGACTTGCAAAACAAAACAACAAAATTAAAAAAAACTGAGAGATATAAAAATAAGATTTCAGGCTAAAATAGACAAAAGTAATACAGTAAAAAGGGTATTTACAGATGAGGAACGCCTGAGAAGATCAGAGCGAATGAAGAGCTACTGGGCGACTCGGAAAGGAAACTTACTGAAGAAGAGGACCAAGAAATGATTGACTGAAGTGGTCCAATGAGACCGTAAAAGCAGAAGAAGAAGAAGAAGAAGAAGAAGAAGAATGTACATAGTGAATGCTGAATACAAATAATTGATATTAACTTGCAAAAGGTACTAAAACGTACTGGGTAATAAAATAATTTTAATATTATTCTGTGAAAGAATCGAAATATACGACTTTAAGTAGACTACATGAAGTAAGTTAACAAAGAGTGCTTCAAAACAATAGGAAATCAGAATATACACCCTTCTCAAGCAGAGATAGATAGATGGATTTATTTTGTCTGGCAAGATTAGTGCCATTGGGCCCTCTCTTCCATCTAACCAGATTTTACAATTAATACATTATTACATTATTTGCAAAACTTAACAATGGTACTTAAATCTAACAGGAATACATTTCAGATTTGATCACAATACGTATAATGGCAGGTAAGCATGGCGTAGGAAAAATTATTGTAATTAGTTAATTATAGCTAAAGTAAGGAAATAATAGGGAAACACAAACACTAATAAAACAGAACCTGATGATGATGATGATAGGTCTATTCACTTAAACAGGCAAAGGAGAAAATAATGTATGATGCATTGTGCCAAAATAACCAAAATAAGGCTACTTCCGGGCCTTTGTGATAGTTTTAAAATTTACTTTATGTTTGACCCTAACTATTATGTGTCAGAAAACTGTATCATAATGAGGCTCATTATAACTCTATTTTTCATTATGAAAACAGTTTCTCCCACCAATCAGAGCTCAAGAAACAGTTGTGTGACCAATTAGATAAGGATACCTTCGCGCATGCGTTCAAAATCCAACATGTCTATATAAATTACCGAAATTGCGCCGTCCATATGTTCGCGTAAATAAACTGAGACAAGAAATGGCACTGTACCTTAATATCCCCAAAATCAATTTCTAGACAGCGCGTGGTTTTGAAACGACTTCGGTGACAGTTTTTCTGAATACTGGAGCACAATCTGAACATATGGCATTGAAGCACACAGAGCGCATGCGTCGGTTGTCCAGAGAGCTTGGGAAACAGAGTTATACTACCTACCGCAGCACCTGATCACAACATTCTAGTGACTGAACAGATATTTATGAATATTTATGTTAAAACATATAATAAAGTTATAATTATCGTCGAACATAAACAGTCGTATGCAACTCGCCTATAATGGTAATTAAGACACTCGTATGGAAATTATAAAACTCGCATACGCTCGTTTTATAAAAATACTCGTGTCTTAATTATGGCCATTATAGGCTCGTTGCATAATGTACTATTGTAAGCCTATTGTGATCCAGTCTATAGGATGTGACCATAATATTTCAGTCTCCTTTTCCTGACAGAATCTGTTATTGTTTCACTGTAGATAGATTTCATGTGACTTATTTTCCATCCAAACTCCGTTTACATGTTTCGGTCCAATTATTATTATTATTATTATTATTATTAGGGGCATGGTGATGCAGTAGTCAAACAGATTGCCTCTCATCAAGTTTGGACTAGGTTCAATTGCCGATCAATGTATTAGAGATTTTCGAAACGAAGTATCACGCCCTGTGGTTCGTATTCTACGTAAAATGGAGGTCTCATAGCTCATTATCACGAGATTAACGGTCTCGTATAACTGCAAGCGTCCATACCATTAGTATTAGACCATTATTACAGAAACAGTTAATCAGATAAATTCAATACACACTCATGTATGCGGGTAACGTATCAGTCCCTTGAATGAAGCAACAACAACTATAATAATTTCACCTGACATTCTGTTTCAAAGGACTGGAGAAATATTTGACGTAGTGCTTCACGAATTCTACGAACGCTACTGCTTCATGGAATGCAGTGTAGCAGTTTAAATAGCCTCCATCCCGACTTAGAATTTCTAGCGGTGAAGGGTTGAAATGCGAGCTTTGCGGCAGTTTATGTAGTTCGAGCTATTGACGTTAGAGGCCAGTGTCGACCAGGCAGCCATTGCTGGGTCGAGGAAGCCGTTCTGCCAGGTATGTGAAGGGAATGCATTTTACAGATGGAAGCTTTCTTCTTTTTTACCCTCGAGTTCGTCGTAAAAGATTCCGGTTGTGGTGCGCGGAGAGGTCACTCTTTAACTACGATCTGCGCACCAAACTTGTCGATAGACTAACATGTGTATGTTCAAGCAACTCTCAGCCTTATCATCGAAGAGGAAGGTTATCTTGACAAGGTCGAGTTTTCTGTAGCAAGACTTCCTAAGTCATAGCTTGGAGTAAGTACACCCCCTCCACTTCTTACATACCCAATGTAAACACGTTTTACTCCACTATTTAAATTGAATGCATAAACTTGATAAGTTTATTTTTGCTCAGGAATCCCGTCTCACAATCATTTCAGTCCGTTTCAGAGAGTAGACTTGAAACAGCTGCCTACTGCGCCACTTCAAAGTAATGAACTGGTAAACAACAGGCTGTACCAAAAGCTGTCGCATGTTTATGGACGGTCAACCAGGTAGATGTTGTCATCGTTCTTGCTTGGCTTTCATTTAAGGACTGGGGACCTATTGGTCAACAGTACCATGTACTTTTCAGAAACCCTGCAACCTACTAGGTGAAGTACAGTAGGCTCTTAAAGAAAGTAGTCTAAGTAGGCTATAGGTCAAATAATAATAATAATAATAATAATAATAATGCGACACTATCGTACAGTAGTCTTACCAGAGGGCTTATACTCTTCAGAAACGACAGCAATCAAGGGACGAACAAAATTCAAGGAATTAGAAAAACAAGAGAGAAAAATTCTGAGAATGATCTACGGGCCAGTTCAGAAAGAGGGAATATGGATAAAGAGACCGACAATAGAACTGTACAAACAGACAGAGACGATTACAAACAACATAAGGAAATGGAGGGCAATATTTTATGGACATAGCCTATACATAGGATGACCGAGGACAGACAGACCAAGAACATTTTTATATAGTTATGAATAGTACACTAAAAACCAATTGGGTAAAGGGAACCGTGGAAGACCTCAAGGAACTAAACATCTTTCCAGAAGACATGACAGACAGGAGCACATACAGAAAAAAAAACTTAGACAACAGAAGTTTGAGAAAACTCCCAAAGAGAGACAACCGGGAAAGAAGTGGAAAGAGGAAGCATAGTGTGTACATGAGAGTTTTTTGGGGGGAAAAAAGAAGAAAGTGCCAGAATAAAACATGAACATTGATTGTGTTGTAACGCTCTCCTTATGGGGAATACATAAATTAATAAATAAATAATACTAATAAACAGATATCCTCGTTTAAGTACCTTGGAGAAATAATTCTACCATCAGTTTGATTAGCACAAAAATAACTTGAAGACTTCAAAGGACATTCAGACTAACGTGAAATCACTACAATAAAAAAAAAGTGAAGTCACGTAATGCAAAATTGAAGCAATACAAAACAGTTATCCTCCGAGAAGCTCTTTATGCATCAGAAACCATAACTTTAGGAGGCATTCAAAAATTTCAGACATTGAAAAGCAAGAACGCAAAATTCTTAGGAAAATATTCGGCCCTACACAAAAATGGAATTTGGATCTGGAGACGAACTACAGATCTTTATAGTCTCACAGACAGTTTCAAAAACACTGTACGCAGGAGAACTTTGAAATGTTTTGGGCACATATTTAAGATGGACAACAATAGACCACAACAGGAATATTCCATATAATTAATACACAAAATACGGAGATATTGACTGGAGAAAACAAGGGGGGAACTGATTGAGTTGAACATTGGGGAGAATATAATGAAAAACCGAGAAATCTGTAAATTAGCACACATTTAGGGTGAAATCTAGTAGCAGGACTGATACAGTACAAGATGGACAGGACGCAATAGGCAACACAAAAAGTTCATGAAGAGAGTTTTGGAGAAGAGGAAGGCAAAAGCCAAATAACCAGTTCCAACGCGCTGTAGGAATGGGCATAAAAAAAAGAAAGAAAGAAAGAAAGAAAGAAAGAAAGAAAGAATGAATGAATAAAAGAAAGAAAGAATAGCCTACTAATAATAGAAACTACGTGTAAAACAAGAATATTAGGCTATATCTAGACTATTCAATTTTTACATGACTTCACCTAGACTACGACGTGATTGCATAAAGCTAATTTAAGGCTACGGTTGCTTATTTCCCATCCATTTCTCCAATTACAAATACACGAACTCCTCCTACAGGCACCAAAATAAGACAGGTTATTTGACGAATTCTAAGTGCCCCAGAGGCTCACAACTTGTGGAACGTTGGACGACGACACGGGGATTTCAACTGAGTTCGACATTACTTCCAATTACTGATGCCGGGTTCTCTCTTTCTCACGGACCTCCATTGGTCAACTCTTGTCCTCTTCCGACGGTTTTAAGGTATCTGAGGCCTAGGGTGTCATTCAATTTCCCATCTTAATTTGCTCTCGTCTTTTCTAATCTCCTCATTTTTCGAGGTGTCAGACATATTATTTTCTCTTTCTAACGACTGCTTTCAGTAAGAGACCCTAAAGGAGGCCGGTTGTCTATAGCACCACAATGCATAGTGCTACAGTATCAAGGGCTCATGGCTGGCGAGTTTGGAAGCCGGCGATCCACAGGAATTCCTCAGCTCAGTCGTTTCTTTTTTATTCCTTTCTTAAGTGAATTTGAGGCAGATTCTCTCCTTCTTCCCTATCCTCTGCCTGTCACGGGTTAGCTACTTCCTCCGTTACCCAATTTTCTATCCTCGAGGGTTGAGGGAAATTCTTTCCCGTCGTTTTATTACTTTTATTCCTTTCTTGAGGGCATTTCACCCTCTAGTAGTAGATTTTACATTATCATCCATGTCATTAGATGTAGAAAGTCATTAATCAGCATGTTGGCAATAGCAAAAATGATTTTGGACATATAGTCTAAATAATTTTCAATTAATATAACTTAACAGAAATCTTAAATTTTTGGCATCTTATCCCGAATGTCGTGAGATGCATAAAATTCCGACTTATAAATAATATTAAAGACTAGCAGGTACCCGCGGCTTCGCTCGCGATCAAGTCAATGGGAACGATGCAATTGTACACCTGCTGTTAAGTGTGTGCGATTGCGCTTTGTTAATAGAAATTGCGAATATTGTTTGAAGAGGGAACTGCACTCTTGCACACTGGAATGGCAAATCTATCGGAATATGGGGAATCAAAAGTATTTTTCCTTACCTATAGTAAAATATCTCTGACCTTGGCCGTTGATGTACATTATGCACTCTCTTCCAGTGTTACATCCCAGGGATTGAAATTCTCCAACAACCCTTTTGCCTCACATGCCTCTCTAAGTAATTAAAATTCCCAACTGTTGTTGTTTGAGTCTTCAGTTTCTTGACTGGACTGATGCAGCCCTCCATGACTCCCTCTCCTGAGCTAATCGTTTCATCTCTATATCGCTACCACACCCTACATCCGAGTCAATCTGTTTTACCCTGGTCTACCCTACAGTTCTTGTCCTTAACCCTCCCATCCATAACTAAGCTTGCTATTTCCGGGTGTCTTAATATGTGTCGTACCAACCTATATCTTCTCTTCAATAGCAGTCGCCAGAAACATCTCTCCACTCCCACTCGTCTTAATAGCTCTTTATTTGTTACCCCATCTACCCATCTGATCATCATCATTCTCCTGTAACACCACATTACAAACGCTTCAATTCTCCTCTTTTCTGCTGCACCATTAGACCAAGTTTCACTTCCTTATAGTGTCACGCTCCAGACAAAAGCTTTCAAAAATTACTTCCTAATATCTAAATGTATATTCGATGTCAACAGATTCCTTTTCTGTAGAAATGATGTCCTTGCCTGAGCCAACCTCTTTGCTTCGTCCATCACTGGCTATTTTTCTTCCTAAGTAACAGAAGTCTCCTACTTCCCGTAGCGTTTCACCTGCCAATTTGATGTGCATAGAGGTTTCTGATTTATTTTGGCTGCATTCCAATAATTTTGCTTTATATTTATTGATTTCCATCATGAATTATTTCCTCAAGACGGAGTCCATACCATTCAAAAACTCATTCAATTCCTCTGGCGTATCGGTCAAGATGACGATCTCATCAGCAAATCTCTAAGATGAAATTATTTCTCTTTGAATCTTCGCTCCCACTTAAAATTTTTCTCCAACTACCTGTTTATTTTGTTTTTAGAGATCTTTGAAATGCGTTGCCCTCGCACATGGTGTAGATGCATTGTCAAAAGAAAACATTCCATGTTACGAACATGGGCCGCATAACCTGCACCGAAAGCCTATTCTGAACAGCAGTTCCTTGAACTCAGATTTGCCAACATTTTATTGTATCTTTCCATGTGGTATATCTCTGTACCTCAACACACAGAAGAGTGCTTTAAAAATCATGTCTTGTGTAAATTTTGGAAAAGGTAGTGAGTGTGGTTTTTGCCGGAGTGGATACTCGCTCGTAGAAATTCTTTTCAGTAAAATAGACTGGTTCACAATTTTGTAAGTGCACATTGAGGTATGTGACGGCGGGATGCCTTAAGTGTTACGGACACGGCAATAGCCACCACAGAGCTTCGTTGCTACTGAAATAACGACCAGACTGTTATTTTTACTTAACTATACGGGATTTGTGAGCCCAGTGTTTATGAAATTGAACGTAGCTATATCGCTACCTTTATTTAGTAGCTGCTACTGTAAAACTTTCTTCAGCTATTCCCAATTAATTGGGGTCGCCGTAGCCAGCCAGGCTCATTTCGGTTTTGGCCGGGGATTTAAGGCCGGATGCTCTTCCTGACGCCACGTGATTTTCCAGGTGAAAATTCCACCCCGCTGTCACCGGGATTCGAACCCCGGCCGTCCTGGTGAAAGGCGAGAAGCTAAGCCACTGCGCCATCACGCTTCCCTAGAAGCCGCTACTGTAGTGTTTACAAATTAAAGGTGGTATTAGAAGGCGCTTTCCCTATTTTTTTACCCCTGGCACTACAGACCATGAAGGGCCTAGGCCTATCATGCGACCGCTTCCCAGCCATTTGGCCTGCAGATATTGTGGTGACGCGTGGTCAGTGTACCGTGTCCCCTCGGCCGTTAGTCTTGTTCTTCGTGACCAGGGCGCTGTCTCGCTATCAGACAGCTACTCAATTGTCCTCACGAAGCTGAGTGCACTCCGTTGCAGCCCTCACGTCAGTGTCTAAAATCTCTGATGGAGCCAAGAATCGAACCCGGGGCCTCCGGATGAGAGGCAGGCGCGTTACCCTGTTCTTATTGTGTTCATATATATCTTGAAAAAGATAACAAATTGATTGGCTTTGCCTCCTACAGGGATATGTATATAAAATCGGATGTCATACCGTGAGGTTCAGTTGCCATGGAAACGGACTTGCCATTATTTCATCAGTTTATCAGAGTAAAGATAGTTTTCTGCGAATATCTTTGAAACGGTTGGTTTTAGGGCCTTAAAATGTGGTTTTCGGTGTCCCGTAGGGACCCACCGAGTATTGTTCCTTGCATCGAGGGACGTAAAATGAGCTTTGTCCGGTCTTTTTGCGACAACTTCGATATTTTGTCCCGGTTGAGTATTTTTGGTGACTTTTCAGTTATGTTGCCTGTTCCACGGGAACAATGATTTATTTCCGGATGAAAGGATGCCTATATGTTATCCCAGGGTATAAGCTGTCTCCATTTCAAATTTCATCCAAATCCGTCCAGCCGTTTTAGTGTCAAGAGGTAACTAACTAACACACACACACAGACTTTCACAATTATAATATATATATAGGGATTAATTCGAAATATGTGACTAATTGTGCTGTAAATTAAATTGTAGTAATCAAATATGTTGTGGAATGTCATAATATAGCCTATAGGCCTATTGGGGAATAAATACAGGGTCATCGAAACATAATGCCAACATTTCAAAAAATTATAGCACCGAAACCCTTTATGTTAAACGTGTAATTCTTTCACTGAACGCCAGCAGGTTAAAGTAAGTTTTGTTTTGGAGGGGACAAGACCTTAGTATGCGTACACTAGATGCGCAGTAGCCAAGGTCGGCCGGGGGCGCGCGCGCCAATGACTGAACCGCCCGTCAAACTGCACCTGATTACAATGCTGACATTCGATGGTTTAATCAGCTTAAGGAAACAGGGACTGTAGAGAAAAAATCTAGGCCAGGCCGACCACCAACATCAGCATTGAACGCACGCTTTCCCAATGGCTGGATTGGTATGTGCAATCTTTTCAGGAGTAACTTAACTGTCAAGATGGCGGCAGAAATTCGCTCCCGCAGGTGCTCAAAATCCCGAATTTTTTCTGCATACGCAATATTTTTAATGAACCCCCCCGGGAAAAAACAAAGGGGTTAGGTCAGAACTTCATTGGCGCGCGCGCGCCCCCGGCTGACCTTGGATACTGCGCATCTAGTGTGCGCATAGCAAGGTCACGTCCCCTCCAAATCAAAACTTACTTTAACCAGCTGGCGTTCAGTGAAAGAATTACACTACACCCAGTATATAAAGGGAATGTTTTAAGTGCTGCCCAAATATTTAGGCTGATGAAGACGTCAATAAGTGTTAGACGTCGAAACATGTACCATGTGTTAAAAGACAGGTGATTGTATCACGACATTTTAATAAACAGTATTGACGAGGCGGAACCATTTGGAACTTTGTTCTTAATATAATTCAGTCAATACGGAAAAAATGTGCGACTCTAAGAGTCAAAAATAAAGAATTACACGTCTAACATAAAGGGTTTCGGTGCTATAATTTTTTGAAATGTTGGCATTATTTTTCGATGACCCTGTATATATTTTTCCAACATGAACACATATTTTAAAATAAACAGTTAGGCATCTTCCCCTGATTCACTCTACTCGCAGCCAGTCAGGCAAATTGTGAAGCCAAGTGATTCAAATCATCGAGGCTAAAACTCATGAATTTTGACAAGAATATTTGTACTTCCTGTCAGATAAAATTGGGCACAATCATGTTGTCCGACTGAAAGGCATTCTATATTAGATTTATAGGCAACACTGAAAAATTGCTTCTAATACTAGAAATCTCACTTCTATTCCAGACAAATGCTAGGATGTTTACTAACTTAAGCCCTCGACCAATTCCTCACTTGAATTACAAATACACACCTTACTTTAACCATCACAATGACACAGGTTAGCTGACAGATTCTACACACACTCAAGTACAGACGGCTACATGATCACGATGTCCCAAAGCTCCCAAATGAATCAACAACTTACGATGATAGTCTTGTGCATATTAATGTGAACAAACAGGCAAATTTAGGATTTTAAGTAAGATTTTTGGGGCTGTTTAACATTCATAGCCCTAAACGTTTGGTTCCGTTGATGGAATGATCAACAGCGACAAGTACATTCCAATTTTAGAGGGAAAAGCTGCCCCAGAACGGAAGAGATTGGCTAAGAAACTGAATTGAACGTCGAAAAAGCAATTTTCCAGTGAGATCTCGCCCCTTGCCATGTATTGAAAGTCAAAGATTTTATGATGAAAAATGGTTTCTAGTGTTTGGACCAGTCTGGAAATTCACCGGATATTAACCGTAAAAAAATCTTTGGGCAACTGTCAAGAAACGGATGAGGAACATAGATTGCACAAACATGGAAAATATATTTTGTGCTGTAGTGAAAGTGCGGTTTCGTGACCAAGAAATAAGGGATGTATGTAAGAAACTCGTTGACTCTATGTCTAAACGAGTGGAAATGTTAATTAAAACCATGAGTGGACATATTAAATATTAAAATATTGTTTACTTGATGATTTGTAAAATAATTTCAAAAAAATTAAAAATTCTATCTTTGTTCACATTAATATGCACAATGCTGTACGTCTGTTCCGCCATTAACTACGACTGCCCTTGCAAGAACATTAAAAATAAATGTCACCTGTTGAACGAGTGAGCTGGAGACAAGACGATAATCACTTATAAAGCGAGTCACTTGGCAGCAGCACAGTTAGACTGAGCATTAACATTTCAACGCAAATCATTTAGATAATATTGTTTATTTCGTCGGGAAAAGAACTGTTAGTTAGCTGTCATACCCATTTCTTTATGATCGTATTTCTAGAAACTTGGCATTTAGTAATGAGCCCAATTAAAGATTCAGTTCAATTTAAATGCAAGGTGTTCCAGAAACGAGGTAAACACATTTACGTGGTATGTTACACTGAAACCCTCCCTTAACGCTCTAGTCCTCTCCTCTTTACTTGCTCTATCTCTTGCACCCTTCGACGTCACTTTGCTTTATCGGTTCCTTCTTTTATAATTGGCTTCTTTATTTAATACTATTATCCATTATCATGTTTTGTTTAATTCATTCTCACACTGTCTTCATTCCGCCAAAAAAAAGTGTTGTTTGAGTCGTCAGTCTTTTTACTGGTTTGATGCAGCACTCCACGCCTCCCTGTCCTGAGCTAATCGTATCATCTCTAAATAGCTACATCCGAGGCAATATGTTTAACATATTCTAACCTTGGTCAACCCCTACAGTTCTTGTCCTCGACCCTTCCTTCCATAACTAAGTTGGCTATTCCTGGGTGTCTTAGTATGTGTCCTATCAATCTATCTCTTCTCTTCATTAGCAGTCGCCAGAAACATCTCTCCTCTCCCACTCGTCTTAATATCTCTACGTTTGTAACCCTATCTACCCATCTGATCTTCATCTTTCTCTTGTAGCACCACATTTCAAACGCTGAAATTCTCTTCTTTTCTGCTGCACCAATAGTCCAAATTTCACTTCCATAGGGTACCACGCTCCGGACAAAGCCTCTCAAAAATGACTTCATAATACCTAAATCTATATTCGATGTCAACAGATCCTTTTTTTTTTTTTTTTGTAGAAATGTAGAAAAATATAAATTCCATGAAAAGTTATTCTTATTGCTATGCTGACGTTCACCCTATCCTATCTTCGACCCCATTCTCCTACAGTACCCCTTTTCTCCACTTTTCACGTCCCTCCTACTTTTACTTCCGTTTCCTTTTTTTAACGTTTTCCTGAAGCGATACTTTTATTCTCCCAGCTCCACATCTCCAAATACCTTCAATATCCTATCCTTATAAACTATCCCTCATTACTACCTCAAATTCCTTCAACCAAACATTCCCCTCTCCGAAATTATCACTACTCTCGTAAACCCTATATCATATCTGGCCCGAAGAGGCGGTAACACCGTCTAAGGGGGTCCACCCCCACAGGTGCAATATCCATGTCGTGGAATGAAACAACTGTTTTTAGCCTATTTTCAATTTTGAAAAAAATTGGCTTATGAGATCACCTTTTGTCCGTGTGTGTGTGCGTGTGTGTGTGTGTGTGATTCGTGTGTGTGTCCCCCCCTAATAAAATCTAAACGGCTGGAGCGATTTCAATGAAACTCAGTAAGTTCATAGCACTATTCCGGGCAACCTCGACCGTGCCCTTCAAATTTTGTTACGACTCACCAATCCAACATGGCGGCTGCGCGAAATATTTCACCAGCATTCAATATCTCCGAAACGATTACCGATATTACCCTGACATCATGTATGGTGATGAAGGGAACTACTATAAGTTCTCTTATGTGATCTTTGAAAACCTGGTAACTACAAAACCAACATGGCGGCCAAGCGAAGTTGCGACTTTTAAATAGACCTTTCTCGCGATTTATCCAACCAAACGCAATGAAACTTGGTACAGTATATGTTTATATACATTGTAATGCACCGACAACTAACTTCGTTCAATTGTTTACATAACCACAAGATGGCGGATGTGCGAAATATTTCACCGGCATTCTGTATCTCTGAAACTATTAGCGGTATCTCCCTGAAGTTTTGTACGGAGATAAAGGGCACTACTGGAAGTCCATTTATACGACTTTAAAAAACCGGTTATATACAAAACAAACATGGCGGCCAAGCGAATTAGAAAATTTGAAATAAACCTTTCTCGCGATTTAATGCTCCAAACGCACTGAAATCTGGTACAGGAAATATTTATACACATTGTAATGCACTGGTATCTAATTTAGTTCAATTGTTTACATAACCTCAAGATGGCGGCTTTGCGAATTTTTAAATCAAGTTTTTATTTCTTGTGTCGTAATCATGCGATCGATGTGAAAGTTTGAATAATGAACCTACGCAATAATTTTCTTTTAATGGTACATGACTCTATGGCCTATCCATTTAACAATCCAACATGGCGACCATCCTAAATATTTAGACGGCTCTCAATATCTACGAATCTATTGTAGCAATCAAACTGAATTTTTTATTGTTCATAGGGGCTATGAACTCAAGTTCACTTATAGGACTTTAAATAACCTGGTGATCACAAATCCAACATGGCGGCGACGCAAAGTATAAATAATCACATGGACGTTTATCGCAATTTAACCATCCGAGAGCAGTGAAACTTGGTACAGTAAATCCTTATACGAATGGTAATCCACTAGCATCTAATTTATTTCAATTGTTTCCATAACCTAAAGATGGCAGCTGTGCAAAATTTTAAAATCTCCTTGTAACTTCTAGTGTCCTAATTATGCGATTGAAGTTTGAATACTACACGTACACAATAATCTGCATGTAACAGTACATAACTCTAGGACCTACATATATAAAATCCAACATGGCGACCATACGAATTATTTAGTCGGTTCTCAATATCTACGAATCTATTACAGCAATCAAACTGAAATTGTGTATGTTGATAGTTGCAATAAGTGGGAATATGAAAATAGGCTGTATAGTTCTTCATGGAACTACTTGTTTTTTCATCCTGATTAAGCATGCCTTTTATTGTTAATTCATTTCAGGGACTGCAGATATCTTGGTCATCAGCCTCGTGAACTTTAATGTGTGCTGGATTTGTCTGACAACGTGTGGTAGGGGTAGTTGACCTCGTATTTCCGCCCCTTAAAACAACAATAACTAACTGACAACATGTGTTTATATGGAAACTGTAGTGGCCGATTAATTATTAGGCCCATAATTAAATTTCAGCAAATGGCCATAGTGGGGTATTTTTAATTGAACGCCCGTAGGCTCCCCATCAAGTTCAATTTCATGTAGTTCCAACTTTGTCTACCAGAGATGACATTGTCACTGACACCTAGCGGCGAACGTTGGAACTTGATAGAGCTTTTCTTACAAAATAACCTACAAATTTAGCTTTTTACATGCCTCTGAAGGAAGGCATACTGAAGGATTTTAACGTTCTTAAATATCCAACAACTTTGGCTGGGTCTGAACCAGCAATCTTGGGCATAGCAGTTCAGCATGCTACCGACTACTCCACCGAAGCCGACAGTAGCCGATTCATTGATACGGATATACATTTCTCAGCAAAAGTCCAACATAGGCTATTGATCCTACGGAATATTTCGAATGTTACTTCGTCCCCGTCAAAACCAGGCACTTTCAAAATTATAAAATGCTGTACAGCCTACTGCCCATCTTCTCAATTAATTTTGATAATACAGTAATCACCTCGTGGTGCGGAGGCTATCATCCTTCAGGTATGGGATCTATTCATGGCTCTGCGTGTTTGACATCCGGCTACATACAGTAGTGAACCTCAGTCATTTACACAACTTCTGGCTATCACCACGGAGATCCGAGTTCGATTTCCGGCTCTGCCAACTAAGTTAATTCTGATCTAAGGGGTAAGGCAAAACTGACAAGATATGGGTTCGATTAGCCGTCCTGGATATGGCGTTCCGTGGTCTTCCACTTCTACTCCAGGCAAATTCAGTGATGGTTCCTAACTTAAGACCAAGCACCTCATTCCCAATCCTCACCTTAAACACAAATATACACACTAATACAACTTTCAAAATAACATAGGTTATCAGACTAAATTGCACACATACTCAAGTAGCCTATAGACTATGGGGCTAAATAGCCACGATGTCCAAGCGAGTCAAATGAGACAACAATAAACGACACATATCCTCATCTTGTACATTTAGATGTGTAACATCATTCCACTCGGTACAGGATATTTTTGTGGCACTCGGTAGCTGGACTTTTCTGAGGGAGTGATTTTGGAAAAGGGACGGAAATGGATGGGACGGATGTGCATGGGACGGAAACAATGAGCGCGCGTGGTGGCGGAGATCGGTACAACGACGTACTGTAGGATATGTGGCTATGGGGAATGTAGCCTATATCGCATACAGTTTAGTTCAAGGTTTGGAGACCCCATTTACGATATTCCTACAATAAATCATCTTCAAGTTGTCGTTCTTTGGTGTGGAAGTATTCATTATATCATATTTGCTGAAATCAATATTACGATTTATTAAATGTTCATATTTTTGCGGTATTCTTATTTAATGTAAGCACTCGATATACTGTCGGCCATGTGGCTATGTGGAATCTATATCGCATCACCAAACACTCCAAACAACGTACGAATTCAGTATATTAACACCGACTACTAACAATAATTGAAACTTCGTTGGTCTAAACGTATCACTGGGAGAAAAACATTTAATATATCTTCTGCACACCTAATTTTTAATCGCGCCTATAATTGGCAGTGCGCTATATCGGCAAAAAAAGGCCGATAACATCGCTGGCATGGGTTCACTAACTGGCCGGTATAGAGCGCAGCACGCATCAAGTAGGCAGTGGATTGCTTCCGCCACGGCAGACTGGATGCGAGCTCTGCGCATACTGTAGTTCAACTAGTTGAAGGCAGATGTCACAACTGCAGATCCATTGGAGAACTTTGTTTTAATTAAATATATATTTTCAAACAAAGTTCATTTCATACAAAGTTCCTATTATTTTATATCTGTAGGCTATATTGCATGCAACATACTCAAATTAGTGAAATATAGTTCAGAACGAGAGATCAGCTGCCATCTTGTCTGTAACCGAGACGGCTCAGCTTTTTAAAGACACTTCGGCACTATAATATTACAATATACACTTTTTCCATTGCAAAATGCACAATAAGTTATCAATCGATTAAGATACAACGTCTTAGAAAATAACAATTATGATTTATTACGGTCAGGATTTGGCACTGGAGTTTAACAAGTAGTTATTTCAAAAACCATACAAGAGATTTGCGCTCCCGGGACACACATATTGTAGTAGGTTAACATGTCACATTTTTCAACATTATACCTTTATGTATGAAGAAACTTTTAACCAAACTACAAGGTAATCAGTCCAATACTTTGAGGATTGCTGCCATGTATGTGTGCAAATCGATTCCCCCTATCTATTCAAACACGGTGAAACCGAATTGAACGAAATTTGGGACAGAGGTATCACTAGCTAAGAGCACCTCAGTGTCATGTTTTATATCGCCGCCATATTGACGGAAAAGTAATGGCGGCCACCCAAATGCTAAAAGCTTAAATCAAATTACGACCAACCTAATCATTTGATCTCTACCAAATTTTGCAACAACATAGCCTACCTTTTTGTGGGAAGAATCTTTTGACTGAACTACAAGGTCATCAGCCCAATAGTTTTCAGATAGTGGCCATGTATGTGTGCAAATCAGTTTCCCATAGGCTATCAATTCAAACATGGTGAAACCGAATTGAATGTTTTTTTTACAGAGGTAGTGTAACAGTCCGAATACTTCCCCTTAATTTATATGTTTTATAAGCAGCACAATTTATTATTATTATTATTATTATTATTATTATTATTATTATTATTATTATTATTATGTATATTTTAATTATCATATCGATTCTAGATTTAGTCCATAATTTCTTTATATATATGGAAGGGGTTTAATTATTGTTTGGCGGAAGTTATAAAATGGAGATTTTAGTTAGATTCGTTATAGGTTATATTTTGTACAAGACTTGATTGGGAAATATGTCGTTCAACGTGTCGTCAGTTTCGCCACGGGTAGTCCGCCAAAAATAGACTTGACTTTCGAGATATATGTACAAACATTCCGGGGACGCGAGGCTTCTAGACAAAGCAAGTTGGTCAGTTAGCGCTGACGTCACGAATTCTCGGAAGAACATCGCATCAGGACGCTGATTTAAAATTACTTCAGAAGCAACCCCACGTGGTTAACCCAACTAATGAAGAGGCATGATCAGAACTTAGGGATCTGGAGTGGGGAGCTACGTCATCAGGATACCTAATTGATTGGTCGAGAAATACTGCAGAGTGGGGAAGTTCTTCTTCCATAAAAACCAATGGTCATCTACTCTCAAGCCCCAATCTTCTCAGATTTTCTGAATCTTCACGTCTATCAGACATCTTCGCTGCGAGATCGCAACTTATCAGTTCAAGAAGTTTTAAAATTAATACTACTGACGTGAATATGATCGTGTCCTTGATCATATTCACAAAAGTGAATTTTGGAGCAAAGCCATTCACATATGTCAGTCGGGAGACGGGACAAATTGGTTCCCTGCCCGTATCAAGATAAGGATCTATACAATATTGAGGCAGAACCAAACAACATCCGCCAGCAAGATCAGAGGGAAAACCAGACTACCACTATGAAGAAGACGGCCGTGAGTTCCTTTACTAAATCCAATCAAGTCTCTGTAATTCTGTTTATGGCAAATTAGAATCCAGCTTTTGTTTAAATTTAATTCATATTCCATTTTGTAACTCTCGCCAATTTAATATAACTTCCAGATTTTTTTTAAAATTCATTTGTTTCTCTTTTTATGTCTTTTGCTGCTTTAAATTTTGATCAATTAAATTTTGTTCTTAAGTAATGGTAGGACTTTCATTTCCAGTAGCTAGCTTTAGACATAATGCATACCTTCTCCCAGTAGCGATAAGACAATTGGTTAATGGCTCAGCTATACCACGGCTTGAGAGAAAGACGTTTCGAGTGCTCTATCACTATTTTAATTAAATACTTTGGCACATCTAAAGTAAGTGTTAGGTGTCCTGGCGCCCACAAGAGCTGATTATAATCATTGCTAATGAACAGGTAAGAGGTAAGTATGCTATTGGTGGTGTGAGTAAAGCGGTGCTTGTTCTTGTTGCGATTCTTCTACTGTACTCCGGGAGAACGCAATATTGGAGCCCCGCCAGGAACGTAACCTTTGGTCACTTAGAAGGACAGGGAACGTTACATTTGCCGCCCAACTGTGGAGATTTAGATATATGTATATTTTCGTGCAAGGTTAGTAACAAAACGTTACATTTGGCGCCCAACGTGGGGAGAAAACGTTACATTTGGCGCCACAAGCGTAGGCCCGAAAACCAATTGTTTGTCGTGAAGGGAAAAGGATATATTTCAGTGCAAGTATTTTTGGGGGTGATAATAAGTTTTTTTGTGTGTGTCGGTATGGCGGATAAAGATAAGATGAAGCTGCGAAGTGGTATAGAGGTGACGGGAGATGGTGAAGAGAATGGTAGTAGCGTGAATCTGGAGATGGAGATAGACGAAGCTAGGAATTTAGCGGAGGTAAATTCTAATGCGACTAGTGTAGAGGGTAGTTCATCGGAGATGTCAGCACAGGATAGCATTTTGAGTATATTAGTTCAAATGAGACAGGAAAATAATAATAAATTTGAGCAACTAAATAAAGAATTAAAACATGAAATGGAAAGTAATAATCAAAAATTAAAACATGAAATGGAAAGTAATAATCAAAAATTAAATAAAGAATTAAAACAGGAGATGGAAAATAATAGTCAGAAGTTAAATAAAGAATTAAAACAGGAGATGGCGAAAATAGATCAGGGTCTAAAGCATAATAATCAAAAATTAGATGATGTGATTAAGGCTAATGAAAGGTTGAGTGAGAAATATGAGAAACTCAAGGAGAGTGTAGATCAAACAAAAGATGAAATTAGAAGTGAATTTAAAACTCAAATGGAGGAGAACTTTGTTAAAGTCATTTCAGAGGTGGATAGTAAACTAGATAAGGTACAGGAGAAGCTAGAAAATAGTCTCACTACTCAGGGAGAGAGCATGAAAATACTGGTTCAAGTTGAAAATAAACAGATTAAAGATCAATTAGAAAGTGATATCGCTAAAGTACAGTCTGAGCTGGGAGATAAAGTAGAACAATGTAGTAGGAATAATGTGGAGAGTATTCACGAAGTACAGGAAAAGCAGAGTGTTTTAAGGAGAGAATTAGATCAAAGAGAAAAGGTGTTGAAGGAAAGAGTAGAAAAGGCTGAACAACAGGCAGGTAGACAGATAGCAGATCTAGAGTTAAAATTAAAGTCACGGATGAGGCAGGAAGGAAATGTTAGTAGAGTAGGATGTTCGAGTGGTAGTCACATTAGGGAGGCAGACTTACCTAAATTTAGCAATAAGCAAGGTTGCCCGATGGAATTTATGGAAGTAGTGGAAAGTAGATACAAAGATAGGTTAGATGACCAAGTAATTGAATGGAGTAATGTAGTAGATATTTTAGATCAGGCTTTTGTTGGAGAGACCCGAGGATGGTTTGCAGTCTATAAGAATGGATTTGAAGATTTTAGAGATTTTAAAAATAAATTCTGTATCAAGTACTGGAATGAGGAAATTCAAGGTCAGAAACGAGAAGGTATGGTGTTTGGTAAATACAATCCTAAGAACAACAGTTCTATGACGGAGTATTTCCTGAATCAGGTGCTCACGTGTAAGTATTTAGACGGGATGGCTCAGGAAAGCGACATGGTAAGGTTGTTACTGAGACATTTTCCATATCGGGTGAAAGAGGCCGCCTGTATTCAGAAGATAGGTACAGTAACAGAAATGGAGAAATTGTTAAGTAGTTTCGATGTGTTAGGAAGCAATGGTGAACAGCCGCCAAGTCAGTATGTCAATAGAGGTGTGCAAGAACAGAGAGGACAAAATTATAATCAGAACAATAGGGGAAATAATCAGAGCTATTCTAATAATCAGAATTATCATAATAATCAGAATTATAATCAGAACAATAGAGGCAATAATAATAATAATTATTCCGGTAATAATAATCAAAATAACTATCAAGGCAGAGGTAATTACCAGAACAGAGAGAACCAGAGAGGTAACGTAGGTAATCAGAACCAAGGGAGCAATAACCGAGGCTCTTACCAGAACAGAGAGAACCAGAGGGTTAGCGGAGGTCAGAATCAGGCCAGTCCTAGGGAGGACATACAGGTTATCCAGGCAAGTAATCAAGTGCCCAGTCAGCAGTCGGTAAATGAACCTAATGGTGCCGGAGCTTTAAACTAGATCGAGACTGTAATGCGAGGTCAGATTTCCAGTCGTTGATATTCCCAGCCAATACTCTATTTAGTGGTTATGACCTAAATGTAAGAGATGATCTCTTGTGCGATTATGATGAAAAGGTGACAAAACCTAGTGATATTGAAAATTTAAATTCCATCATTAGCATAAATGTGTTGAGGGCGCGTATAGATACGCTTATAGATACAGGTGTGTCAAGAGTTGCATTAGCTTGTCATTTTATAATAGGATGAGAGACGAAGGTGTTATATTCCAAGAAATCCCTATCAAATCAACTTTTGTAATAACAGCTGTAGGTAAAAAGTCTCATGTCATTTCTAAGCAGGTTCTGGTGGAAATCTGTATTAATAATGTAATAGGTATGCAGGTATGTTTGGTGATCCCAAACCTTGTGTTTTCCTTGATATTGGGTACTGATTGGTTGTCTGCTAATCAGGTTCAGGTGTGTTACGATGAGAGGTGTATTAGAATGAAATGGGGGAAGAAAGCTGTGATTATTGCATTTAATGAGCCAGGTAAGAGTGTTTATTCTCAAAGAGTGTGCGTTATTAAAGTGATTTTGTCAGGTGACAATAAGGTGGGAAGTAGTGACGATGGTTTTAATTTTATTGGCAGTTGGCTGAATAATGACAATCTAGAGGATGCATTATGTCAGGCTGTGGAAGAAAGTTCTTTAGGCATTGATCAGAGGGATCAATTATTGGATGTTTTAGTAAGGAATAGTAGAGTTTTTGAGAATCGGATTGGCGAGGCCAATTGCTACACACACTCATTAAATGTAATTGATCGCAAAGTCTTTGTAGGTAATAGATACCCTATCCCATTTAAATACCAAGAGGCAGTACAACAGCAGATTGACGACATGTTAAGAGATAAGATCATTGAACCATCTATAAGCCCTTATGCTAACTCCCTAATTACCGTACCTAAACCAGATGGCCAGATAAGATTGTGTCTAGACGCAAGAATTTTGAACATGCATATTTCACAAGATCAGTTGAGGTCACAGTCCATTGAAGAATTAGTTCAGTGTTTTGAAGGAAAGAAGTGGTTTACTTCAGTAGATTTAAGTTCGAGTTTTTGGCAGATTCCATTATGTAAAGAAGACAGACCTTTAACAGCTTTTTGCCACCGATACAATTTGTATCAATTCTGCAGAACCCCTTACGGTTTGAAAAGTAGCTCAGCAGCTCTAATTCGAGGTTTAAATATTGCACTAGGCGATGATACTAGTAGTTTTGTCACTATTTATATCGATGACTTAGTCATCAGTTCCAGGTCTCTTGAGGAACATCTAGGTCATTTAGAGTGTGTTTTTAGTAAGTTAGATCAGGCAGGCTTTACCCTTAAATTAACTAAATCTAAATTCTGTAGGCAGGAGATCACTTTTCTTGGCCATAAAATTTCTACGGAAGGTGTGACACCGGAAGAAGGGAGAGTGGGGAAGATCTTGGATGCGATCGAACCCAGGAACGCTAAGGAGTTAAGAAGTTATCTTGGCGCCTGTAATTTTTTCCGCAGGTTCGTATTGATGTATGCGTGCTTGGTGGAACCATTCAGGGAGTTGTTGAGGAATGGAAGTAAGTGGGTTTGGACTCGATCGCATGCCGAGGCATTTCAAGCACTCAAATTGGGATTTGAGAACGCCATTATTTTAAGGTATCCAATTCGAGACAGGGAGTAGGCCTATGTGTTGTTGACCGATGCGTCACATATAGGAATTTCGGGAGTTCTGTGCCAAAAGGATGATGATGACAATCTCAGAATTGTGTCATTGGCGTCACGAGGGCTTTCTGCAGCAGAAAAGCGATATACTATTACAGAATTGGAACTCCTTGGTATTGTATATAGTTTGTGTAAATTTCGTATGTACGTATTAGGAAGCAAGTTTACGATTTATACTGATCACCATGCTTTGGCATTTATCAACACTTGCAAGTTAAGCTCTAATAGGATAAGTAGATGGATCTTGGCTTTGCAGGAGTATGAATTTGTAATACATCACATTCGAGGGAAAGACAATATCTTGGCTGATATGCTGTCCAGGGACAGAAATTTGTGTTCAGAGAGTTCTACGATCACGGCTGACCAGGGAATCTTGATCTGCGCATGTCTCGATCCTAGTAATAAAATATCGCTAGAGTCCCTAAGGAAGCTTAAGGAGAAGCAGAGAGAGGATGAAGTTTTGTGTGAGCCCCTTCTTATGTTAGAACAGGGTGACTCAGAGAGTGTGACAGTGGGGAGATTTGAGTACAAATTACAGGATGGATTTGTAACACGTAAGTGCACGGGGGACATGTGGTCAATATGTGTTCCTAAAGGTATGAGAGAAGAGTTGGTGTGGTTTACGCATAAGGAGTTAGGTCATTTTGGTCCGAGTAAAGTTTTATATGAACTTCAGCATTACTTTGTGTGGGAGAAAATGGGAAAGGAGGTTAGAAAAATCCTTGCTAGGTGTGAACTCTGTCAGAAGTCAAAAGTTCCAGTAAGATATTTAAGTGGACCTATGCAGCCAGTCATCACAAGTAACCCCGGTGAGTTATTATGTGCGGACTTATTTGGGCCGGTCGTTAAAGGTCAGTACGGATACGAATACATATTCGTAATAGTTGACGCATTCAGTAAATTCGTCAAACTATATGCTCTCAGGAAGGCTACCGGTAAAGCATGTATCCGACTGATTTTAGAGAAGTATGTCCCTGAGTTTGGCCTCCCACTCAGAATTTTGACAGATAGCGGGCCGCAATTTACCTCAAAACATTGGAAAACCAAAATTGAGGAAGTCGGTATCACACACATTCACTCATCTGTTCGCTATCCGCAAGGGAATTTAGTTGAACGTTCGATGCGTGAATTATCTCGTCTTTTTCGTGCTTTGGTTCATGATAGACATTCGGCCTGGGTTGCTCAGCTTCCGAAAGTTGAACTCTGGTTGAATTCTGTTCAGAGCGAAAGTACGAAATTTTCGCCTTGGGAAATTCATTACGGCAGGAAACCACATAATGAACTAGCAAATGTACTGGGAATAAGTGAGGGAAATCAAACAGGGAAGGATATTATTATCCAGTTGGCTGGTAGGAATTTGAGAAAATCAGCAGAATATAGACAAAGCCAACAAAAGAAGAAAAAGCTTGATGAATTCGATGTGGGCGATAAAGTCCTATTACTTGTTCCGAGGCAATCAAGCAAAACGGACAAAGTAATGAAGAAATTCTTCCTTATCTTTACGGGCCCTTTCTTGATCACTAAGAGGATTGGACCTTGTGCATATGTTTTAGCGGATGGAGACAAAACATTGTATGGTACGTATAATGTACACTCTTTAAGAAAATACGTGGAATGAGTCAGGTAAGGACTCGTGTGTAACGGAACAACATGTGTCAATGCCCTGGTATACAATTAGTAGTTTTAAAGAGATAGGTAACTAAGTTTACAAGAGGCATATCCGACTGTTGACACATATACTGGAATGAGTGAGTTATCTGAATCAGATAAGCGAAGGGTGACCTAGTACCTTATATTTTGGAATTAATGGGGTAACTTGCACTCAAATATTATGCCTATGTATAAAACTATGCTTTCTTGTTTTATGTGATGTAGGTAAAATTTTGTAAATTCATTACAGAGTACTTGCGAGGAATCAAGTATGCAGGATTATCACATGCGTGTGATGTGTCGTGTGATGAATTAGTGAAGGCAATATTTATTATAATTATTCTGGAGACAAGAAAAATAACGATTTGAATTAAAACGATACAAGTCTCTCAGAATATCAGCCTAACAAACGAGTGTTAGTATGAATGAAATCATACATATCAGGAAGAAAGAAAGGAACATTGACGCTTTAAAGCAACAACAAAGTATTCATTGTTGTAAATATTGAAGGGTATATATGTATATTTTAATGTTGAAGGGTATAATTTTGTATGATGCTGTTAATTGTTAGGTTAAATGTGTATATAATTTGTTCGCCCAAATCTAAGATTGGACAAAAAAATTCTAAGGGCGATGTAACAGTCCGAATACTTCCCCTTAATTTATATGTTTTATAAGCAGCACAATTTATTATTATTATTATTATTATTATTATTATTATTATTATTATTATTATTATTATTATTATTATTATTATTATTATGTATATTTTAATTATCATATCGATTCTAGATTTAGTCCATAATTTCTTTATATATATGGAAGGGGTTTAATTATTGTTTGGCGGAAGTTATAAAATGGAGATTTTAGTTAGATTCGTTATAGGTTATATTTTGTACAAGACTTGATTGGGAAATATGTCGTTCAACGTGTCGTCAGTTTCGCCACGGGTAGTCCGCCAAAAATAGACTTGACTTTCGAGATATATGTACAAACATTCCGGGGACGCGAGGCTTCTAGACAAAGCAAGTTGGTCAGTTAGCGCTGACGTCACGAATTCTCGGAAGAACATCGCATCAGGACGCTGATTTAAAATTACTTCAGAAGCAACCCCACGTGGTTAACCCAACTAATGAAGAGGCATGATCAGAACTTAGGGATCTGGAGTGGGGAGCTACGTCATCAGGATACCTAATTGATTGGTCGAGAAATACTGCAGAGTGGGGAAGTTCTTCTTCCATAAAAACCAATGGTCATCTACTCTCAAGCCCCAATCTTCTCAGATTTTCTGAATCTTCACGTCTATCAGACATCTTCGCTGCGAGATCGCAACTTATCAGTTCAAGAAGTTTTAAAATTAATACTACTGACGTGAATATGATCGTGTCCTTGATCATATTCACAAAAGTGAATTTTGGAGCAAAGCCATTCACATATGTCAGTCGGGAGACGGGACAAATTGGTTCCCTGCCCGTATCAAGATAAGGATCTATACAATATTGAGGCAGAACCAAACAACATCCGCCAGCAAGATCAGAGGGAAAACCAGACTACCACTATGAAGAAGACGGCCGTGAGTTCCTTTACTAAATCCAATCAAGTCTCTGTAATTCTGTTTATGGCAAATTAGAATCCAGCTTTTGTTTAAATTTAATTCATATTCCATTTTGTAACTCTCGCCAATTTAATATAACTTCCAGATTTTTTTTTAAATTCATTTGTTTCTCTTTTTACGTCTTTTGCTGCTTTAAATTTTGATCAATTAAATTTTGTTCTTAAGTAATGGTAGGACTTTCATTTCCAGTAGCTAGCTTTAGACATAATGCATACCTTCTCCCAGTAGCGATAAGACAATTGGTTAATGGCTCAGCTATACCACGGCTTGAGAGAAAGACGTTTCGAGTGCTCTATCACTATTTTAATTAAATACTTTGGCACATCTAAAGTAAGTGTTAGGTGTCCTGGCGCCCACAAGAGCTGATTATAATCATTGCTAATGAACAGGTAAGAGGTAAGTATGCTATTGGTGGTGTGAGTAAAGCGGTGCTTGTTCTTGTTGCGATTCTTCTACTGTACTCCGGGAGAACGCAATATTGGAGCCCCGCCAGGAACGTAACCTTTGGTCACTTAGAGGGACAGGGAACGTTACAGTAGCACCAGCAAAGGGCACCTCATATTCATGTTTAATATCCGTATAGTACGTTGTATTTCAACAAGCTACTACAGCCAACATTCAATTATACTCCTTGGAATGGACAAAGAGTTATAACAATACCCATGCATTTAGGAGAAAGTAGGCTGTATGTTCTTTACCGAACATCTTGTTTAAATTTAAAAGCCTTTTGGTCGGTCAACACGTTTACACCCAAATTATACTGTGTGTTCGCTACACCTGAAATAAATTCAACACGATTTTGCAGTCATGGCTCTGCGTGTTAGATATCCTGCTACATAGCAAAACCTCAGTAATTTACAAAATTTCTGGCTGTCACCAAGGAGGCCCGAGTTCAATTTCTGGCTCTGCCAACTACTGTAATTTAATTCTGACCTAAGGGGTGAGGCAAAACTGAAAAGAGGATGGTTCGAATATCCCCCCACCCTCAGCCAAGAACTAAAACGAAAACAAAATATTGAGAGAAGGCGGAAATACTGTACATACCGTATGTAACAAATAATAGGTTACTACATGCAAAACTTCCCCAATCTTGATATGCTATATAACGCTAACTTTAACCATGTAGATTCCTACATATGAGAATAGAATCTAATGAATAAACTAGTCTACACAAAAATGTAACCTCATAATTATCTCCAACAGTAAAACCAATAATTTTCATGATTTATTAATCCATTGGATCCATAATATTAGCCTATTTTTATTTATGAAAAAAAAAATAGGCTTATGAGATCACCTCGTGTCCATGTGTGTATGTGTGTGTGTGTGTGTCCTCCTAATAATATCTAAACCGCTGAAGCAATTTCAATGAAACCCCGTAAGGTCATAGTACTAATTAGTCCGACCCCGACCGGGCCCTTCAAATTTTATTACATCTCACCAATCCAACATGGCGGCTGAGCGAAATATTTCACTGGTATTCTATATCTCCGAAACAATTACTCATATCTCCTGAAATTTTGTACGGTGTTAAAGGGCACTACTAGAATTTTACCTACGTGACTTTCAAAGCCTGATAATTATAAAACCAACATGGCGGCCAAACGAAGTTGAAACTTTTAAATAGACTTTTCTCGCGATTTAACAATCCCAGCGCAATGAAATATGGCACAGCAAATGTTAATACACATTGTAATGCACTGACATCTAATTTAGTTCAATGGCTTACATAAGCTCAAGATGGTGACTGTGCAAAACTTTTAAAATTAAGTTTTAATTTCTTGTGTCCTAATCATTCGATCGAAGTTAACGTTTGAGTAATGAACCTACGCAATAATCGCCATCTAATAGTACATAACTCTATGGCATATATATACAAATCCAATATGGTGACTACCCGATATATTTTGACGGTTCCAATATCTATTAATCTATGACAGCAATCAAATTGAAATTTTGTATGTTGATAAAGGCCATGTACATAACTTCACCTATGGGGCTTTCAATAACCTGGTGAGCACAAATCCAACATGTCGGTGATGCGAAATTTATATATTTGAATAGACGTTTCTCGCGATTAAACCATCCGAGCGCAGTGAAACTTGGTACGGTAAATGCTTATACTGAACCAATAATAATCATCTGACATCTAATTTATTTCAATTGTTTACATAACCACAAGATGGTGGCTATGCGAAATGTTGAAATCTCGTTCTTATTCCTTGTGTCCTAACCATGCCATTGAAGTTTGAATAATACACCCACACAATAGTCTTCATGTAGCCTAATTGTAGACTACACAACCGTATGGCCTACATATAAAAATTCGACAATGAGACCATCCGAAATATTTAGATGGTTCTCAATATCTAAAAATCTATTACATCAATCAAACTGAAATTGTGTTTGGCGATAGAGGTAATTAACATAAGTAGGATGTATGAAAAGAGGGAATATAGTTCTTAACGAAACTACTTGTTTTTATCGAGTTATTCTTCATAGGCCTTGTTAAAAGAACTCAAAATTCTACTAAATAGAATATTCTTCATTATTACTAACTTTTATTGCATTTAAATTTATAAGAGGCAAAAAACATTAACCATATTGGAAAATGCTTGATACTACGTATTAATTTCAATAACTAATTAAATTCGTTTGAACACCTGTTAATACTAATAACTATACTAATAACAATGAGATGGTGTGTGTCTGGATATATGTGTATTGCTCAATCACGCAAGAACCACTGGTCCGATTTACATGAAATTTCACATTGAAGTTGTTAATTTACCTGGTTAACATATAGGTTACTTTTTATTTCGATACTTTCTACTATTTAATGATGGCGACCATTTTAGTTACGTCACTACACCCGTTGGTTTCAAACTGTCAAATTTCCATTTTAAATAAAATGAGAACGCTAATAAATAGTAAACTTTCGATGGCATATACGTGGTTTAAATTTAACTTTCCATCCAAAAGGTCCTTATTACTTTTCGTGTATCTCCAACGAGTAGCGAGTAAAACATAAATGTGTGCTATAAAACACTGTCAACGCCGAGTGGTGTAGTTGGACAAAATGTTCCATCCTTACTCTCCCTCTGCGCAGCACCTCGCCTATCCCCTCCTTTAACTGTCACCTTCACAATTTAATTTATTTATGACCCGCATCGAAGCACGGGTACTTCAGCTAGTGTCGGTAGCATGCTGAGCTTCTATGCCCAAGAGCGTGGGTTCAAATCCGGCCGAAGTAGTTTTTAAGAGCGTTAAAAATCCCTCAGTATGCCTTCCTTCGGAGGGAAAGTAAAACCGGCGGTCGCATGTAATAGATTTATGGCATGTTAAAGAACCTTCCACTAATGACACCTGCGTGAAGCTAATTTGTATAGGTTAAGAATGTAAACTACGCTCTTAGGTTCCAACGTTCGTTGCCAAGAGCCCACTGCGGTGGCGTCTGGTAGCTAAGTTCTGAACTATTAGTCGTTGACGGTGGCGTTTGGCGGCATAAGTAGGAACTATTTGAAAAATTCAAAAGTATGCAGTCCTTACTTGAATTAAGAAACAGATAACACACACTAATACAGTCATCACAATTAACACCGGTTAGGCCTATCATACAGATTCTACACACACCCAAAGTACACGGGGATACATGACCGCGTTGTCACAGCCCCTTACCTTAAGAATCAATCAACCAACCAACCAACCTAACCCAGCCTAACCCAACCTCACCTAACCTAACTGTACCCAACACAACCTAACCTAACCCAACTTAACCCAACCTCACCTAACCTAACCCCGTCGAAATGTTATTTTGACTCAGCTCATCCAATTCCAGAAGCAACCCCTAGTTATTCCACTGACAAGTCCCCAGTACATATTGACAACACCCATGTAAACAAATGTCTATTGTACTTCCAGAAATAGATTCCACTGACTTACATTCGCTTCTTGCTACAACAAAATAAGTTCCCCATAAAATTCGTGCAAATTGAGAGTGATTCTCGTGACATTTTATACCGGAAAGTTTTTTTACAATAGCAAAACTCTTTCGGTACGAAGCATGTATTCTTATTTTAGCTGAAGCAGTCATGATGGGCTCTAGAAATTTGATAGCTTAGAGAGAGAGAGAGAGATGATTTTGCTACATCTCGGTTATGTTGCCAAGCAAGAGGAACGTCGTTACGGACTCGGACAGAGAGACTCTCATAAACAGGACCAACTTCGCAAGATACAAACTCCAGACTATCTGCAATGGAGATTTACAGACGAACAAGCGTAAAATGCAGCTCCCAATTTTATTCTACTGTATTACGTGCTTCAACAAAATGTTCAGTACTCAAGATAACCAAGTTTGATAATGCCTATAAAATAAAATCCTTTCAACTATAAGCCTACACTGTACACAATGTCGTGCAGAAACAAATAATGAATGTTTGTGTCTTCCGTTCTGTAACATAGTAACGTTCTCTTTACTGTTATCGTGTGTTTATGACATTTTTGGCGCCAAAAGGTATCACATGTTGAAGAAGAACTGACTTATTGAATCCGTTAGTTTGAAGTCCCTTTCTGAATTACATCTTCTGTGGGAGTCATTCACTTCATACAGTCATATTATATTATATTATATTATATTATATTATATTATAAACGGTTAATCTCGAGAACCACTGGATGGATTATTTTGATGTGGTTTTCACCATTATGTAAAGGATTTCTCGTGGAAGGTTTCTGTAATAACTCATTCATTTATGACCTAAAGAAGGCGAGCAGTAATGATTTCATTGAATCGAGTCGAAGAAATTCTTGATTTTTGTGCGCCTATTAAGCTTATACTGGGTGAACGGTTAAAGATACCGGGCGAAGCCGGGACGAGTTGCTAGTTATTTTATATTATATTGCCCGGTAACTTTCTGGTAGTAAAGAAACAAAACATTTCCAAACATCTATGTACATAATAAAAACATTAAGAAAGCGCACAAGCGTCCAGTTCCTGTCGATGATAGCGCTTGTGACGCAGAAGTCGTCGTCGTCTACATCCATCATCTTTTCCTGGAGGTCTTTCAGCAACCCTTTATACCCTACTGTGTTAGGTTTTAGCAGGTCTTGAATCAGGGATGACTCTTTTGCTAACATTTACAATAACCCTCTTGGAGTATAGGCTACTTTGAGACTCCTAATATCCTTCTCTGGGATGTGACTATTACTTTCTTTCACTCTGTCAAGTCTTTCTTCCTCAAGTTCTCCGATATCTCTTGATGTCCATAGGCTATTATGGAAGTATTTTGTCGTGGAAGAGCCTCATTTGTAGAGATCATTAATGCCTCTAATGGCCGCTAAGGCTCTGTCTTTTGCATGGCGGGTAAATATTCTCCCTGAGGATTGAAGTGTCACTCCTAAAACTTTAACCTTTGGTGATATAAAACGCGTAAACATTAAACATTATGACAATGGTAATAATTGATAACCGTATTGACTGACAGTACTATGTAATTCAAAACCGCCTTGTCAAATACTAAAGAATGTTTTTAATTACTGCTTATACGTACATGTTTCGGTGTTCAATAACACCCTCGTCAGTATAGATCGAATATTTAAAAAATCTTAAAACTGCTGTAAAGTTACAAAGACAAAAGAGAAAATGAATATACATTTAAAATATCAACATATAGTTAACAAAACACTTGGTTTAGAATTTTTGCGAAGATATGTGGATGACATATTTGATGTCATAACGAAGATGTAGACAACATTGATAACTTGTTAACAAAAGTAAACAGTTTAGATCCAATAATTTCAATATCAAGGTAGTTTAGTGTACCATTTATTTCCGGATCAATAGTGAACAGAGATTTTTTTCACATGCAAGGTTATAGAAAACCCACGACTTCATCCAACGTAATTCGTAATGATTCGTTACATCCAGGATCGCATGAAGCATCAACATTTTACAGCCTTATTCATAGAGCATTAAATACGTCTATGAAATCTGCAGATTATGTTCATGAAATTAACATAATTTATACTATCGCTGATCTCAACGGATACAGTAAGAGTTTCGTAAATAGCATTTTTACTAGAATTAAGAGTAAACCATTTTTGACACTTTAACGAGAATCAAAAGATAGAGATGTAATGCGATTTACTTACAGTATGTTTCAAATACGATATGTGGAATAACAAATATACAAAAATAAAAATTTAAAAATGCAGAATAGCCTTCAAAACAAGTATTACTACAGCTAACTTATTATATAATTTTAATAGTTTAGATTTAATAAACTAGGAGCTCATAAACTAATATGTAACAATTGTCAATCTATATACAAAGGCCAGACTGGTCGTACATTTCAACAACGATATCATGAACATGTAAACGCAATTTAATATAGAAAACATTCTAGTACGGTTGAACATATCAACGAATCATTCCATTCTTTAACTTCTATAGACACAGATTTAACGATACTTCATTTGAAGGATAAAGGTAGAATAATAGAAATGCTTCAAAAAGTAAAAATATACATCAACCAGAAGTTAGATGCTTGTCGTAATTCGAATGAAACTATTAATGACAATAACCCCCTTTTATCAACGATTTTTAATTGTGTCCATCACAGACTGACAATACACCATCCATCCCCCCGTAAAGGACCATTTACCTTATTCTGCCATAATCTTCTTTCTTCGATTTACCAACCCCCATAATGTACAAATAATATGATATCTTGTGAAACGTTTCACCAATTAGTATTATAACACCTTTTATAGTTTTTAAAATTCCTTTTCCATGTTGCTTAATTTTACGTTTATTACACATGTCATTTATATTTTTAACCCCAATGCACTCGTCTTACCTCAATAAATACTTATTATGAATCCATTTCATTAAAACCCACGTTTGTAACCTAACTTCAACAACATGCTATGTATTATAACGCACGGTATGTTACAAAGTGTGTCGTTTTCTTTATACATGTGGGGATTCACGACTTGTAACAGCGCTACAACAATTACCAAGACAACTATAACATATACGGTTCCGTCAATCCCTTCTTGTATTCACTTTGCATACTCGTTATTGTCACAATTTATTGCATGTTCCAATTTGTTGCCCGCTGTTTCACGAATGATGGTTGTTTTATTCTCAAAGTATTCATATATTACATTTTGGCTTGGCAATATCCAAATTGTTTCGTACGACTTATATATATATAATACGTGGTCAGTTGGGTTAAGACTATGTACTGCATTACCAAATTGGACAGCTAATTTCAACAGAACGATCCAACTAGTAGGAATCTTCTGGTTTATTTCAAGGTAAGATAATTTTATACCATTAAAATTTCACGTTATTCACCAGTCTATTAACAACATCGTATAACTGACAACTACGTCTTTCACCAATCTGTTAACAACATCTTAACTGACAAGTGTGTTTCATCTGAACATTGTTTTTAAGTTAGACCACATCAATGTGATACAGACTATCCATTAAGGTTGTTTTATGTTCGACCCTAACTATTATGTGTCAGAAAACTGTATCATAATGAGGCTCATTATAACACTATTTTTCATTATGAAACAGTTTCTCCCACCAATCAGAGCTCAAGAAACAGTAGTGTGACCAATTAGATAAGGATACCTTCGCGCATGCGCTCAAAATCCAACATGTCTATATAAATTACCGAAATTGCACCGTCCATATGTTCGCGTAAATAAACTGGTGAATATGAGACAAGAAATGGCACTGTACCTTAATATCCCCAAATTCAATTTCTACACAGCGCGTGGTTTTGAAACGACTTCGGTGACTGTTTTACTGAATACTGGAGCACAATCTGAACATATGGCATTGAAGCACACAGAGCGCATGCGTCGGTTGTCCAGAGAGCTTGGAAAACAGATATACACTACCCACCGTAGCACCAGATCACAACATTCTAGTGACTGAACAGATATTTATGAATATTTATGTTAAAACATATAATAAAGTTATAATTATCGTCGAACATAAACAGTCGTATGCAACTCGTCTATAATGGTAATTAAGACACTCGTATGGAAATTATAAAACTCGCATACGCTCGTTTTATAAAAATACTCGTGTCTTAATTATGGCCATTATAGGCTCGTTGCATAATGTACTATTATAGTCTCATTACGTCCGTCTGATTAACCATAATACTAAACCACACTGAAGGATTGTGATATAACTGGAAGCTAAATCCTATAGCAGCGACGTCCGATTCACTATAATCGAACCATATTATAGATTTACTAGCAGTCCTTTAAGATACAAATATTTATTGTATTCTTATTTATCCATATGCTCTAATTCTCTTTGTGAACTTTCCCTTTATTTAAATTTCTAATAGTGTTTTGTAAGGATATCCATTTTCTCTTTTGTCTTTGTAAACTTAGTTTAAGATTATTTTATCATTTTAAATGATTATGTCGACTTTATCTGGGGTCTGGCGTTACGTTACGGTGACGGGACGAAATGTACCGAGAATGCACTAAGGTGTGTGTGACGTTATAGTACAATGTAGCAGCCGAATACCAAGAAGGCAGTGCGAGAACAATTAAGTAGGCAGTGAAGAAACAAAATAGAATCTTGAAACTCCGTTCGTGCACTGACGTCTTGGTACTTGGCTGCTAGCATTTAAAATGATATAAAGTCTAGTCTTTCAGACTGACTATCCGTGTCTTTTAATATTCAATCTACACTGACGAGGGTGTCATTGAACACCGAAACATAGTAGCAGTAGTTAAACTAGATTCTTTAGTGTTTGGCAAGGTGGTTTTGAATTACATAGTACTATGGTGATGAAAATGAAATCCACAGCCTGCTTCCAGTAGACCGACCGGGTCAGGGATGGAATGAATGAAGCCCCCATCTAGTGGCGAAGCTGCCGAAGCCTGTCGCACTCCTATGAGGCAATGATTAAATGAATGACAGATGAAATGAAAGTGGAGAGTGTTACTAGATGAAGATTTGACAGGGAAAACCGGAGTACCCGGAGAAAAACCTGTCTGCTTCCGTTTTGTCCAGCACAGATCTCTCATGGAGTGACCGGGATTTGAGCCACGGACCCAGCGGTGAGAGGCCGGCGTGCTGCCGCCTAAGTCACGGAGGCTTACTATGGTGATATCCAAGCAACCTAAAGAATATGTGCGTCACCCTATCCCTCAATTGAAAATATCCCACTCAATTATGGTCTCTTAGTAGCGTACACCCTTCGTCAGGAATTAGCACAGTTTGTGCAACGATCACAGGGAAGGTAGGTCTAGTAGTCAATGACACGTGGAAAACTTATATGGACAAATACGGCTTGCAACTTCACATCAATGGCACAGGAGCAAAATACAATATATGAGGGTGTCACTTCGACCAAACGATCTTAATTGTATCAACATTGATGGACATAATTTTCAGGCAGTAGAATCCTTCAAATATTTACGATCGGTCTTCTCGAACCGGAATGAGATAACAAAGAATAACTTAGGCGAATTATGTGTTCTATATCTTGACCAGTTTTTTCAAATTGTGCTCTGAAAGAAGTTCATTTTCCGTATTGACAGATTCACTATATAACAAAGGAGAAACTGTTCCACCTAGTCAATACATTTATTTACAACAAGTTATAAACTTGCTATTATATGGTACATGTTTCGGGGCCTCTAGTACTGGTCCCTTCTTCAGCCATAAATTCAGTTGCAAAATCCAGCATAATTAAAGATATCATAATAAAAAATACATAAAATGATGAGTGAATGGATGAAATGAGGCGAAAAAGAACATATTACTCATGAGAAGTAATGTGAGTGCACATCAGTAAAAATTAACACCATAGGTATTGCTAGGTTCTTGAGAATACACTTATATAGCACTGTTCTAATGTTTGTGCATGTGGAAATCACTTCACTTGGGATTTATAGCCTGTTGTTTACAATGCTGTTGACTGAAACTTGCTGTTCAGGCTGGGGCTTCTGAGCTTATAGTCTTGCAATAGAGGGAAAACATCGAATGTCATGTAATGAAATACATCATCATGATGAGGAGACGTCCAAGTATGGAAAAAACATATTTTACTTAGACCAACTAAAACAATTTCCTTTGTTGATCTAATTCACAGAATCTCAATTTACTTCATGGCCCCATTATTGCTTCATCCAGTTGCTTAGATACCTTGGATCCAAGGCTTCTAGATTATATGCATTGCCTAGGTCATGAAGTATCTAAATTTGTAACCATTGCACTCTCATTATTAATATATTATTAAATTTAAAAAATAATAATGACAATAAAAAACAACATAAAATACAATATGAGATTTAAGTTAAAATAAGGTGAGGTAATATAATATTATATCTTTGTGACCTGGAATTGTTATAAATGAAATGTAGAAAGGTAGATGGGGTTATAAGGGTGAGAGGAAATGGAAGAGGGGGGAATATTGGGGGAGTTTGTGTTGGGGAATTCACGGTGGTTTGTTGTTGTCAACAATTTTATTCTTTATATATTCCGTTAGGGTGTTGTACAGGATATTCGTTTCAAAATTTATTTCATTAAGATTATGAAGAGGAGATAGTTTCTGTGCGGTGTTAATTTCTATCGCTTCTAGTACATTCATAGTGGTCCCCTTTCCTGTAAAATGGAGGATTTCTAGGTCTTTCTCGATGTTGGTGAATTTATGATGTGACTCCTCCATGTGTGTTGCCATTGCTGAGAATCTTCTGTATTTTGTGGCATTAAAATGTTCGTAGTATCTGATTGTGAATGCTCTACCCGTTTGTCCCAAATAATTCGCATCGCACTCGGAACAATTAAGTCTATAAATGCCTGATCTATGGAATTTGTCTATAGAATTTACTTTGTTCGAATTAAAGAAGAAATTGGCATTGGTGTTGGATGTTTTATAGGCCATTTTTAAACCGTGTTTTTTGAATATGTTAGAGATGCTGTATGTACGTGCATTAAAATAAGTGAAAACCGCGTATACAGGTTTTTCTTTATGATCTGGTGTTAAATGGGTGGGAGGTCTATTTCTTATTTTGTTTATAATGTTGGAGATGAATTGATAGTTAAAACCATTAACTTTATCTATTTGGCGTATGGTCTTTATTTCACTGGTGAGGTCATTTTTTGAAAGGGGAAGGTTGAAAGCTCTGTGAATCATACTGAAGAAGGCTGCCTTTTTGTGGTTGCCAGGATGATTAGAACTATTGCTTATGGTAGTATGAGTTTGTGTAGGCTTTCTGAAAATTTTATAGGAAAGTCTATCGTTCTTTATGGAAACTGTGGTATCCAATAACTTAATCGAGTTATTGACTGCAGATTCTGGGACGAACTGTATATTGCTGTCAATGCTGTTAAGTTTCTCTACAAGTTGGTCAATTTTCAAGAAAGGGATCCCAATTAGACCTATTATTAATTTCATAAACAGCCCACTTTATAAAATGTCTCAATTCATTCAAAAGTTTCTAGTTAAACGTTATACCTTCAAAGCTAACAAATTTCTTAGAAACACCCTTCATGTTTGCGAAAGTACTATGAATTTAAAACTACATGATGAACATTCTTTGCATAGCATTGACGTGAAGGATATGTATACCAATATCCCAACTAACCCTACCATCAAAATTATTAAACAAATTTTTTCAGCCGGCAGCAAACTATCAAATGTTGAAATCAACGAATTCATATCATTGTTGGAATTCACCCTTAATAGCAATTATTTCACCTTCAATAATAAAATATACAGGCAGAAGGAAGGCCTTCCCATGGGCTCCCCTTTATCTGGCATTATAGCAAATATTTATATGGATAATATGGAATACACTAAAATACATGGAAAAATTGCAGGTTTGACATACTGGGGTCGATATGTTGATGATATTTTCATCATCATTGATAACACAATACAGAAAATTGACCAACTTGTAGAGAAACTTAACAGCATTGACAGCAATATACAGTTCGTCCCAGAATCTGCAGTCAATAACTCGATTAATATTTGGATACCACAGTTTCCATAAAGAACAATAGACTTTCCTATAAAATTTTCAGAAAGCCTACACAAACTCATACTACCATAAGCAATAGTTCTAATCATCCTGGCAACCACAAAAAGGCAGCCTTCTTCAGTATGATTCACAGAGCTTTCAACCTTCCCCTTTCAAAAAATGACCTCACCAGTGAAATAAAGACCATACGCCAAATAGATAAAGTTAATGGTTTTAACTATCAATTCATCTCCAACATTATAAACAAAATAAGAAATAGACCTCCCACCCATTTAACACCAGATCATAAAGAAAAACCTGTATACGCGGTTTTCACTTATTTTAATGCACGTACATACAGCATCTCTAACATATTCAAAAAACACGGTTTAAAAATGGCCTATAAAACATCCAACACCAATGCCAATTTCTTCTTTAATTCGAACAAAGTAAATTCTATAGACAAATTCCATAGATCAGGCATTTATAGACTTAATTGTTCCGAGTGCGATGCGAATTATTTGGGACAAACGGGTAGAGCATTCACAATCAGATACTACGAACATTTTAATGCCACAAAATACAGAAGATTCTCAGCAATGGCAACACACATGGAGGAGTCACATCATAAATTCACCAACATCGAGAAAGACCTAGAAATCCTCCATTTTACAGGAAAGGGGACCACTATGAATGTACTAGAAGCGATAGAAATTAACACCGCACAGAAACTATCTCCTCTTCATAATCTTAATGAAATAAATTTTGAAACGAATATCCTGTACAACACCCTAACGGAATATATAAAGAATAAAATTGTTGACAACAACAAACCACCGTGAATTCCCCAACACAAACTCCCCCAATATTCCCCCCTCTTCCATTTCCTCTCACCCTTATAACCCCATCTACCTTTCTATATTTCATTTATAACAATTCCAGGTCACAAAGATATAATATTATATTACCTCACCTTATTTTAACTTAAATCTCATATTGTATTTTATGTTGTTTTTTATTGTCATTATTATTTTTTAAATTTAATAATATATTAATAATGAGAGTGCAATGGTTACAAATTTAGATACTTCATGACCTAGGCAATGCATATAATCTAGAAGCCTTGGATCCAAGGTATCTAAGCAACTGGATGAAGCAATAATGGGGCCATGAAGTAAATTGAGATTCTGTGAATTAGATCAACAAAGGAAATTGTTTTAGTTGGTCTAAGTAAAATATGTTTTTTCCATACTTGGACGTCTCCTCATCATGATGATGTATTTCATTACATGACATTCGATGTTTTAACTCTAATGCAAGACTATAAGCTCAGAAGCCCCAGCCTGAACAGCAAGTTTCAGTCAACAGCATTGTAAACAACAGGCTATAAATCCCAAGTGAAGTGATTTCCACATGCACAAACATTAGAACAGTGCTATATAAGTGTATTCTCAAGAACCTAGCAATACCAATGGTGTTAATTTTTACTGTTGTGCACTCACATTACTTGTCATGAGTAATATGTTCTTTTTCGCCTCATTTCATCCATTCACTCATCATTTTATGTATTTTTAGCCTACTTTCGATTTTTGCAAAAAATGAAAGTAGACTTATGAGATCAACACAGGGCGAAAAAAATGTGTCTGTCTGTGTGTGTGTGTGTATGTGTGTGTGTGAGTCTGTGTGTGTGTGTGTGTATGTGTGTGTGTGAGTCTGTGTGTGTGTGTGTGTCTGTGTGTGTGTGTGTGTGTGAGTGTGTGTACTCTGAATGTCTGTCCCTCCCTATTAATTCGAACACGGTGAAACCGAATTGAACGAAATTTGGTACAGAGGTAGAACAAGCAAAGGGAACCTCAGTGTCATGTTTTATATCGCCGCCATCATTACTAAAACTGAATGGCGGCCACTCAAACGTTCAAAACGTAAAATCAAATAACGACTAACCAAATCATCCGATCTCTACCAAATTTGGTAACAACATACCTTCGTATAGGATGCGTCTTGTGACCAAACTACAAGGTCGTCCGCCATACCATTGCAGGATGGCGGCCGTGCGAATTATGCAAACTTTATAATCCATATCATGGGACCCACCAGTTCCGATTATCGAGCCGAGAATAGTTTTAACTGTTCTAAAGGAAGAGGCACGGTCGAAATTAAAAGTTTATTTTGTAATACTATAGTGCAGACGTGATTTTAAAAAGCTGAGCCGATTCAGTAATAAGACAAGATGGCAGCGGATATCTTGTGCCTGACTTATATTTCACTAATTTGAGTATTGCATGCAATATAGCGTACTGATACAAAATAAATAAACTTTGTATGAAATGCTTTATATATAAATAATATACTCCAGTGATGAAATCGTTTAGTATAAATCATTATTTGCTAACAAGTTCTATGTAAGTCATTTTATATAGAACGATATTCGTTGACACAATTAGCTCAGTGGTAGAGCGTTAGCCTATCGGTCAAATGCCTATGGTTCAAACCCGGTCAGAGCTAGGTTTTTTGCTTGAAATGTTATATGTTTATTGTTTTGTAATGACTCAGACTTTTTAAAATTAAGCGTTATATTGTGCATATTATGGTGTAAAATATATATTTAATTAAAACATAATTCGCCAGCAGATTTACTCGAGACATCTAGCTGCCAAAAAGGTAACTGCACGCCGACCTACTTATTAACTTCCAGATTTTATTGAAAAGTTTCTTCTTCTGGCCGCTAGAATGCACTCGCTCTGTTAGGATTATATTGTTCGATATTTCACCACTAGATGTCACGACTAGTCTACGTGGGGCTCCATTGATTACTATACCATTGGCATTCTATGCCCATCGAATTTGAAGAATGACAAGATGATACTACGATACATGTTTACTTTTTATTTTAAAGGGTTTGTAACAGCCTATTTTGCGTTACTTGAAAATGTTATTTGAAGTAAAGAACAAAACGATTTCACATAGTAACTGAATTCAAGCCGTTGGTGTTAGTTCAGGTTATTAATTACTACTTTTATTTCAGGCAAATAGCAATCGAAAATATCCACATAGTTTGTATACACACGTCTCTGTAGGGTCATGGAAAGATTTGTTAATTCAATTAGGGTTGTGAAAGCCATGCACAACCAGACGTGTAAAGACATGCCTCAACTCAAAGTTGGATGTTGCCTACGGCAGGTCGTATATGTAATAATAATAATAATAAAAATAATAATAATAATAATAATAATAATCGAATCTGTGCCTACTTTGTGGGAAAGAAAACCAAAGAGATCTGGTTTACAGAGGTGGAAAAAGACCTACAAGAACTGGGGATATCACATGAGGACATCTTGGAACGTGACTCTTTGAAGAAGAAACTTGGGGAGATACGGAGTTTTCAGCCAAAACCTATATTGAAAACTGGCAAGAAGTGGACCGAAGAACGAAGGGAAGCTCACCGAAGAGGAATGCGCGAATACTGGGCCAATGTGAAAGAACGAGGGAAAAGGCAGTTGAAATAACGTGGTCCATAGACGACCGAAACGATTAAATAATAATAATAATAATAATAATAATGTTATTGGTTTTACATCCCTGCTGCTTTTAGAGACACCGGGGTGCCGGAATTTTGGCCCGAAGGGGATCTTTAACGTGCCAGTAAATGTACTGACATGGCTCCCTCGCATTTGTGCACCCTCAAATGCCAGCTGACTGCACCAGGATACGAACCTGCAACCTAGGACCCAGCAAGCGAGAACGTTACCGCTGAGCCACGCAGCCAGTCCGGTCGATTATGTCTCCAGATCCATAACATTCTTGATATACTTCTTATCTTTCTTTCTTCAATGATGGTAGCAGTTTTTATCTAGGTTGTGGCGTTTGGTAGAGGTAAATCGTTTCTAAGGTCTTCAACAAAGAATAGTTCTATTATACTCTTTGATAATAACGAGTTATAACTATACTCATACATTTAGGAGAAAGTAGGCTATATGTTCTTTACTGAACATCTTGTTTATTATGATATCTTTAATTATGCTGGATTTTGCAACTTAATTTATGGCTGAAGAAGGGACCAGTACTAGAGGCCCCGAAACATGTACCATATAATAGCAAGTTTATAACTTGTTGTAAATAAATGTATTGACTAGGCGGAACAGTTTCTCCTTTGTTATACAGTTTTTTTCAATTCACGTTCGATTTCACAGGAAAATAAAGTATATCTCTACATGACCTTGGCGAGACCTGTAATTCTATATGGCTGTGAGACGTGGGCCACCCCGCATACGCTTGAAGAACGTATCAGAGTTTTTGAAAGGAATATACCGTCCAATATATTATATAATACAGAAACCGAAAGGTGGGAAATAAGACCTCAGAAAGACCTGTATCAACGCTTTGGGAGACGAACATGAACCGAATTCTAGAGAGGAAGTGGTTGCTGTGGTTGTGCCATGTAATTAGAGCTGTGGGTTCCATATCCAAATGTGTTTTCAACTCAACAACCAACTGGGAGAAGCCCGAGAGGCCGCCCTAGAACAAGAGGGAAGAATCGGACAATAACGGCTCTAGGAAAGGTGGCACCATCAGCAACAGTGGAAGATGCAAGGGACCGGGGAAGATGGGAGAACATCTGTGACCAATAGGCGTACTTTTGCAAAAGTCTTAGTCCCTCTTGTTGTAATTAAAACCTATGTTCATTTTAATTTAAGTTCAAGTTTTAGGCTTTAATGGCATGTTAAATGCAATAAATGATGACGATGATGATTAAGTGAGGTAAAAGGTACATTCAAATAGTGTTTTTATGACGAAGAAAACAGTTATCGGCCACGGTGGCCGACAGCGCTACGCGTGGGTTCAAATCCCCCTTTGTCCGTCCTGAAAATGGTTTTCGTGGCTTTCCCATTTTCACCACCAGTTAAATGCTGGAATGGTTCTTTTCAACTGGTTCACGGCCGTCTTCCTTCCTCAATTAGGCCCTAATTAGTGGTCGCCTGAGTGATCGGCCTGTCATCATCCCCAGTTGTATCTGCTGATAAAGTGTGTTCAGCTCCTAGGAATGATCCTTCGCAGTCCGTGGGTGAAGGTGAACTAGGAGGATAAGTAATTTAACCTTTTAAGTGCTGAGTTACCGAGTTTGTTACCTCAGTGCCGAGTTTTTTCATTTGCATTTAAAACAATAATTGTAGTAGTCGTACTTTTCAGCCTATTTTCATTTTATGAAAAAAAATAAGCTTATGAGATCACCTTTTGTCCATGTGTGTGTGTGTGTGTGTCTCTGTGTGCCCCCTCCCCCTAATAACTTCTAAACGGCTGGAGCGATTTCAATGAAACTCGGTAAGGTCATAGTACTATTTTGGCCGACCCCGACCGTGCCCTTCAAATTTTATTACGTGTCACCGATCCAAGATAGCGGCTGTGCGAAATATTTCACCGGCATTCTATATCTCAGAAACTATTGCTGATATCACCCTGAAATTTTGTACTGTGTTAAATGGCACTACTACAAGTTTATTATGTAAGTTTCAAACCCTGTAATATACAAAATGAACAAAGCGAAGTTGAAACATTTTAGTAGACTTTCCTCGCGATTTAACCATCTGATCGTGGTGAAATATGGTACAGTAAATGCCTATATATATTTTAATACAGTGGCATCTAATTTATTTCAATTGTTTCCTTGACCACAAGATGGCAGCTGTGCAAAATTTTAAAATCTCGCTTTTACTTCTTGTGCACTAATCATGCGATTGAAGTTTGAATACTACACGTACACAATAATCGTCATGTAATAGTACATAACTCTAAGACCTACATATATAAAAATCCATCATGGCGACCATCCGAAATATTAGACGGTTCTCAATATCTACGAAACTATTACAGCAATTTTGTATGTTGATAGAGGCAATTAACATAAGTAGGATATAAGAAAATAGGCGTTAGTTCGTCACGGAACTACTTGTTAACTTATATTTTCAGGGGGACTTAAAATGTCAATAGGTTTTGTTTCCTAATTAATCTAAATGTAAATTCAAAATCCTACTTTTATGTTAATTTTCATTTTGAGACGAATCGAAATTGAATTTTTTTGAGCCCACGCTTGCATCATTCCCATGCCAGTTATAGGCTACTGTAGGGTCCAAAATAAAACGTATTCCTAAAATTAGTAGGCAACTAATACGTGTTGTTCCTTACTAATAGCAAAATTGATATCCTTAGTTCCGAAATCAAAACGCGGCGTGAAGAATTTGCTTATTACGCCGCCATGCTTGTTTACATCACAGATGAACTCCAGCTTTTGAGGACGGAGGACTACATAATGCTCTGTCAGTTACCTCCAGAAGCAAAAATCCTAACTCAAGCAGTACTACATAATGCACAACAGATGGCAGAAAATGCCAGAGATCGACTCGGCACTGTTCTTGTTTACCGTTTATAGACGGGTGAAGCACTCAAAGGGTTAACATATCAAAACAGTTTCTCATACAGTATAGCGTCAATAATCCGAACGTCAAAAATCCCAATCGTCACAAATCCGAACGCCCACTTTAAACATGCGAACTGTATTTTGCACGGCGCTGTGAGAGAACAATTACCTTGGGAGTGTTTGTTTTGAATCATCCACTCCCCACTCTGAAGCATTCACGTCATTAGAGACAGTGATGTTTTGGTACGAAGCGCAGCCCGAATGCGGTCAAGGTCAGCTCCTGCTACTTACACGAATCATGGATTTGGCTGGCTGAAAATAAGTTTCGAAACTCACACAACCCAAAATTAGCAAGTTTTTCAAATAAAATATTTGAGTGAATTCGTACAGTTGTGTTAATTTTTTGTGTATACATACGTACAGTATATAGGCTACAGTACATATGTAAATTTGTAAATATGTAGTGAATTGTTGTTGTAAAATAAATGCATTTTTCTGGATTTAAAGATACATGTAGACTACAATATGTATGTACATATGTAAGTACGTCAAGTGTTTATTTTTATTTATCTTAACATTTTAGTGTAACTACGAATTTCTAGGTTATGTTAGAAAATCCGAACACTCTTAGTCCCAATTAGTTCGGATTTTCGACGCTCTACTGTACTTTCACATTTGGTTTTAGTTTTTAGGAACTCGCAAGTGCCTGGCGAAACTTGCAAATGCCTTTTATGTTTGGACAAACATGGGACTAATCAACTTGAAATGTTTAAGGCAGCATTTTTAAACTGTCATGTTTCACTGCTTATGTTATCGACACCGGTAGCTACGCTCGCTAACCCACAGCGCTAGACCATGCGGCCAAGCTGTCTGCAGACTCGGTAAACGTGGGTTCGAGCACCACCGTCGGCCTTCCTTGAAATGGTATTCTGTGGTTTCCCCATTTTCAACTCCAGGCAAATGCTGGGACGGTACCTTCTCACAGGTCACAGACGCTTCCTTCCTCATCCTTGCTCACTTCATCATCACTTCCTCCTCATTAGGATGCGCAGATCATCCACGGATGCCCACTAGAAAGACCTGCACTCGGCCTCCCAGGGGGTCACATGTCCAAAAAAAACGTGCTTATGTTTTGGTCACCACGGAAAATCTCACTTTTTAAGAAATTGTGGTTAAAATCTATAACTAAACCACAAGAAGCCGTTTAGTCAGAGGTGAATGATCGTGTGGCCTCCGGAGAAGTCGAGTGCAGGTCTTTCTAGTTGATGCCCGTGGGCGACCTGCGCGTCGTAATGAGGATGAAGTGATGATGAAGACGGCACACACACCCAGTCCCCGAGCCACGGGAATTAACCCCAGGAGATTAAAATCCCTGATGGCTCGGCCGGGAATCGAAATCGGGGCATTTCTGGCCGAAGCCTAGCACGCTAACCATTTAGCTACGGAGCCGGAGCTGAAGTCCCGCCCCTTAAAACAACAATAACTAACTAACTGTTTAGTCAGAAGCGGGAAGTCTTGGTTGGTTGGTCGGTTTGGGCTTGGGACATCTTGGTCATCAGTCCTGTGTAATCAGATGTGTGTTCAAATTGTATTGCAGTGGTTATTGTAGTAGAATGGGATATGTGTACTGGAACTTCAAATAGGGTAGACTACTATCCGGGCATTTACCTGCAGGTAGTGTGGAAAAACTAGGAGAAAAAACACGCTAAGAGTAGCCACTGCCAGTGCCGCTATTCGAACCTCTGATCTCCTAACTTGTTGCTGCTCCCCATTGCTGTCACGGTGAGCAATTTAACGCGCACGGCTGAGCCGTGGGGTGTGCCCAAACATATCCGTTATGTAATAGACAAAGCTACAAAGGAGATATCATGGACTCATTCGCGATTTGGCTTTTTTACTCATTCATACCGCTTCAGCAACATTTAGAGGTAATAATAATAATAATAATAATAATACTTATTATTATGAACAAAGTAGCCTCCGTGGCTTAGGCGGAAGAACGCCGGCCTCTCACCGCTGGATCCGTGGTTCAAATCCCGGTCACTCCATGTGAGATCTGTGCTGGACAAAACGGAGGCAGACAGGTTTTTCTCCGGGTACTCCGGTTTTCCCTGTCAAAATGTCATTCCAGCAACACTCTCCACTATCATTTCATTTCATCTGTCATTCATTTAATCATTGCCCCAGAGGAGTGCGTCAGGCCTCGGCAGCCGGCCCAGTCCATATCCTCGCCGCTAGATGGGGGCTTCATTCATTCCATTCCCTGACCCGGTCGGAGACTGGATGCAGGCTGTGGATTTTCGTTTTCATTATGAACAAAGATACCAGACACGGTGGCCAAGAGCGCTAACTCGTTTCTCGCAGGCATCGGGAGAGCGTAGGATCGAATCTCACCTCAGCCACCCTGAAAATGGTTTTCGTGGATTCTCATTTTCATTACTAGGCAAATGTTGGGACGGTTTCTATTAACAAATCATGAGATAAAAAGCACGGAACATTATACCAGTAAATATTCATTTCCAAAGAACAACAGAATTGTTTTTCAAACTTTTCATTAATAATAATTAATTAAAATGCCCCGCCAATCATTACAAATTATATTCAAATAAGTAAATTTTTCGATGCAACAATGGGACCATCTTCAGCAATATTAGAATCAAACCTTAAGAATCTTATTTAATAAATTAAGTAAAATAGTATATAGCCCATAGCCTACAGGATGAAATGAAGAAACTGGGAAAATAATGAGCAGGAAGGATGAAAATATAAGATCTAATGGATACGTAGGCCTATTCTTGTAAAATGTAAAATCATGGAATAAATTTTAAATAAGATAAAAATGATATCCTTAGAAATAATTTGGTTAAATAAAGGTCCTAAATATTTGAATATAATTTTCAAAAACTTGACAATGTATTAGCTGAAAATCTGACTTTGTATTCACCCTGTATCTCACTATGAATTCATACTTATGAATGCAATTCTTTTCTTTGCAGGTAAGTTGATAAGGAAACATGTCCCATGTACCCTCATCAGAAAAATTCCTGCAATGGTTCAATCCCATACAAAGTAAGTATTTTCATGTTTGATTCTTCAATACATTTCAGACTATTGTCCTTTCTCAGTACATTATATTTCTGATTACCAACAATATTAATTTAAAGCAACCGACGAAGGACCATTGGCTATATTTGACTGGAGATTTTCTATCTTTTTTATTTTTATTTTTTTTATTTATTTTTATTTTTGGAGGGCAGTGAACGTTTGTGTTTCCATTGCTACACAAAAGAGAGGGAGCGGCAGATCTCAAACAACATGGGACATGAGAGAGATGATGCTTTACAACTAAACGACTGGCACCTCAGGCTTAAGAAAGCTGACCCCGCGTAACGGGAAAAGGCGAAGAAGAGGAAGAAGAAGAGACCGTTTGGTAGTATAGATTGACCAGTCATCCGTGGCCGATCGCAAGCGCGTGAGAATTCTTCTGAAAGCCCGAGTAGAACACTGAATATGCGCATGCGCTGCTGAGGACACAATTCGTACTTTATTTGCATTGATCATAAAGGTAGGAAGGCACACTGTGCGCGGAGACACCACTGCGCATGTACCGGTCAAGAAGGAACGGCACACTTATATGTATAGAGCTATCTTGTCTTGGATATTTGGATCCGATGTTGCTCGCTTGACGAGCGAAACATGTCATCCCATAAATTTCGCCCTCTTTTGTAGTCCATAACATACAGATAAATTTAATCACAGGTATTTTTTCAGGTTACTTTTTCGCATGTCCTAGTACTGTAGTTGGGACATAATTGTGTGGGCCAACTGAAAAGTCAAACCAGTCACGTAATTCTAGGACCCTGTGAACACTACTGTTGTCATCCGAGAAAAATGGTGTGACCACATTATACTCATTATGACGATGTTAATAAATGGGAAGGCCTTCACCCATTATGTACCTGTGGTGCCGTATTCACCGTGGCCCACATTCTATCTGAGCGTGTGGATCTTGCTGACCTACAAAGAAATCTTGGTTTGCAGATGACACAGACGATGAGCGTGGTGGCTGCTGAACTCGTTATCCGCTTTATAAGTGAGAGTGGGTTAGGGCCAACAATCTAAGTTTCCCAGTGTACGTTCACTCAAATAATTCTTTGAAAATTCAATTTTTAGTTTTCCGTATATTTTTGTTTATAATTATTAGTTTTATTATTTTTAGATCTTTTTAAATATTTTGGCTTCCAACTCAAAATTTAAAAATATATTCAAAATTTGTATATTTTTGTTCTGTGTTAAGAGGGATAGATGACCTCGTAGTTCCGCTCCTTAAAACAACAATAAGTAACTAACTAACTAACTAACTTAACTAAATAACTAACTAACTTGAATAAATGGGAAAATTTGGTCACTAAGAGTGTGAAATAAACATCTTGGTTCATGTTCACTGTGACCTGAGTGAGTGGTCCCCAAGTCCTTGCCCGGTATCAAACCAGAGACTATTATTATTATTATTCTTTAGTAATGTTGAGAATAAAGGCAATGTGGAAATTCACAACTAGCCGTGTGTAACTTCTTAGGAATATAACCACTCCTTTAGAACGTCATGTATTGGTTATCAATTTTAAGTGAACAACCTTGTAATACTATGAGAACACGGCAAGCCCTTCTCCTCACTTCCTTAGTCAGCAGAAGGTGGCTCCATGTTTCTTGAGTATCAATAGTTGTAATCGACTAGCACTCCTCAGAAATAACCAAGACGTTAATATCCATGTAAGCAAGGGAAAATAACTCAAGGTACATTTCAAACTCCCACTACTTTTCGCATAAAAGCATTATTGTGATCCCAGTAGAATACTGGAATCTGATTGGTTGAGCTACGGGCGTTTCCAAGTACATTGAAGTCAAACACGCTCATGGAAGAATATTATTTAAGATCTAGTTTTTAGATGCAAATAACTCTTATTCTTAAAGTTGTTAAGTCACGATGACGTGACTTTACCAAGCCACACGGAATCTGTAACAAACAGTATAACTAAATAAATATGAAATATTCTACCTAGTTGGACTTCTCCATTACTATTTGAATACGATACTACTCAGGGCGTAAAGAATCCGAAAGGACCTTAGCTTAACAAACAAAACGAGCTAATCACGTACGGTAAGCTGCAACCTTAACTCTGGTACGAAAAACACAAGTCTCCTCCAAACTGAACTAAACTCTGACCCACGAAGCCTGGTTAGTAACTCTGATCTGGTCGTCTACGTCCATTGAGGATATGACAGTCAGATAATTCATTTAATTTTACTGTATGGCCACGATTTTAAATATACTTTGATTCTACCAGGAGTCTATATCTGCAGCGATCAAAATTCTTAAACTACATTGTATGCACACAATTCATAATAGGCTATCATATTGTTAATTTTTCACCTCTTAATTTGTTGCCTTATTAAAACATGATTTTTAAGCTTCAGTCTGGTTGATGCAGCTCTCCATAGTCCCTGTTCAGAGTTAATCGTTTCATCTCTACATACCTACCACACTTTACTTTCAAGGCAACCTTGGTCTATCCCTACAGTTCTTGCCCTCGACCAGTTCTTCCATAACTAAGTTTGCTATTCCTGAGTGTGTTAGTAGTCTATGTGTTCTACCAATCTATGTCTTCTCTTCATTAGCAGTCGCCAGACACATCTCTCTTCACCCACTTATCTTAATACTTCTTCAATTGTTACTACCCATTCTCTTGTAACACCAAATTTCGAACGCTTCTTTTTCTGTGACAACAGTCCATGTTTCACTTCCATACAATGCCACGCTCCAGATAAAGGCTTTCAAAAATGACTTCCTAATACTTAAATCTACAGGTAAACAGATTCTTTTTCTGTAGAAATGCTTTCGATACCTGCTCACAAAATCACCTCTGATCTGAACTAAAATCGGACCCAGGAAGTCTGGTTAGTAATCTGGTCCTCTACGTCCATTGATGACTTGACAGTCAAATATATATTTTGAATTGAACAGTATGGCCACGATTTTTATACATAATATGATTCTACCAGTATATCAGCAGCGACCAAAAATATTAATATTCATTGTATGTAGGCGAATTCTTAATAGGATATCATATTATCATATATTTCTTTTTTTAACTTCTAAAGTCGTCGTCTTGTTAAAGCTTATGAAGCAATAACAAAAACACAACATCATCTCCAACCTACAGTAAACTAAACTCTGACCCATGACGTCCTGTTAGTAATCTGGTCGTCTACGTCCATTAAGAATATGACATCTATATATTTAAAACACTAAGGTGATTTTTGTTACCGCGAGATTGAGAGAACGACAGAACCGATTTACTTCGTAATGCATTCTAACGAGAGCTCTTGACATGTAGATTTGCAGAGTGTCTTTAAAAGGAAAATATATGTTAGGGTATATTTTTAAATTATTAAAGAAAACATTAATATTTGCCGCTCCCGCGCTTGCGCACAAAGACTCTTTTCAACGAGGAAAATGGCGCTTGGTTCCCGCCGCGTCTAACTGAGATCTTTGTGTAAGAGAATTAAACAGGGTCTCCAATATTGTTAATTATGTATTTAGAATATACATTGAAATATAATTATAAAATAAGCGAAGTATTGAGAGAGTTAAACTGCAGGTTGAGTGTGTATGGTGATTTGGTACCTTGATATTGTTAACATGAACGGATGTCTGGATGGCCATGTGGCTAAAGTTCCAGTCCAGTATTATTCGAATTACGCATGGTCGAGGGGGTTCGAATTCCACCTTGGTCATATTTTTTTATTTCCGTTTTCTTCCTTCTTACGATTGATATTACATTGTCGAGCAGAGCGTCTTTAAAAGGAAAATATGTTAGGGTATATTTACAAATTATTAAAGAAAAACATAATATTTGCCGCTCCCGCGCTTGCGCACAAAGACTCTTTTCAACGAGGGAAATTGGGCTTGCTTCCCGCCGCGTCTAACTGAGATCTTTGTTTATGAGAATTAAACAGGATCTCCAATATTGTTAATTATGTTCTTAGAATATACATTGAAATCTATATATTTAAAACACTAAGGTGATTTTTGTTACCGCGAGATTGAGAGAACGACAGAACCGATTTACTTCGTAATGCATTCTAACGAGAGCTCTTGACATGTAGATTTGCAGAGTGTCTTTAAAAGGAAAATATATGTTAGGGTATATTTTTAAATTATTAAAGAAAACATTAATATTTGCCGCTCCCGCGCTTGCGCACAAAGACTCTTTTCAACGAGGAAAATGGCGCTTGGTTCCCGCCGCGTCTAACTGAGATCTTTGTGTAAGAGAATTAAACAGGGTCTCCAATATTGTTAATTATGTATTTAGAATATACATTGAAATATAATTATAAAATAAGCGAAGTATTGAGAGAGTTAAACTGCAGGTTGAGTGTGTATGGTGATTTGGTACCTTGATATTGTTAACATGAACGGATGTCTGGATGGCCATGTGGCTAAAGTTCCAGTCCAGTATTATTCGAATTACGCATGGTCGAGGGGGTTCGAATTCCACCTTGGTCATATTTTTTTATTTCCGTTTTCTTCCTTCTTACGATTGATATTACATTGTCGAGCAGAGCGTCTTTAAAAGGAAAATATGTTAGGGTATATTTACAAATTATTAAAGAAAAACATAATATTTGCCGCTCCCGCGCTTGCGCACAAAGACTCTTTTCAACGAGGGAAATTGGGCTTGCTTCCCGCCGCGTCTAACTGAGATCTTTGTTTATGAGAATTAAACAGGGTCTCCAATATTGTTAATTATGTTCTTAGAATATACATTGAAATAGAATTATAAAATAAGCAAAGTATTGAGGGAGTTAAACTGCAGGTTGAGTGTGTATGGTGGTTAGGTACCTTGATATTGCATTGAAAAGGCAGTTGTCTGGATGGCCGCGCGGCTATAGTTCCAGTTCAGTAATTTGTGTTAAGCATGGTCGAGTGGGTTCGAATCCCACCTCGGATATATATTTTTTTTATTTCCGTTTTCTTCCTTCTTACGATTGCTATTACATTGTCGAAACATATTTTACTTCTATAATTCGCGTTAAGTATCGGATTCTCCTTTGCCATCTATATATTTAAAACACAAGGCGTTTTCTTTTGTAAATCGCCAACAACTCCCCACTGGACCAATTTTCATGCCGCCCCGGAGGTCCTGGGTTCGATTCACGGCTCTGCCACGAAATTTGAAAAGAGGTATGAGGACTGGAACGAGGTCTACTCTGCCTCGGGTGGCCCAAATGAGTAGAGGGGGTTCGAATCCCATCTCAGCCATCCTGGAAGTGGTTTTCCGTGGTTTCCCACTTCATCTTCGGGCAAATGCCGGGATGGTTCCCACTGTAAGGCCACGGTCGCCTCCTTCCCACTTCCTTGCCTAACCGTCCCACTCTTCCCATCCCTTCATCATGCCCCCTGTTCGCTTTGCAGGTGAGGCCGCCTGGGCGTAGTGCTGGTCACACATCCCAGTTGTATCCCTGACTCAGAGTCTCAAGCTCCAGGACACTGCCCTCAGAGGCGGTAGAGGTGCGATCTCTCGGAAAACCACATCCAAGATTGTTGAGGTGAGAATCGAACCTCCCTCTTCTTAGTTATACTTCAAGAGACTGAGTGTGCCCCGTTTTTGCCCTTAGACCAGAATTACAATTCTTGGCAGGGAAGGAAATGTAACCCGGGTCTCCGGGGCGATAGCCAAGAATAGGTGGGCTTCCATGTGTTAATACGATTTTGGACATGCACGGGTGATAGAATTCTAAAACTGCCTCCATTAGGGTGACTGCCGAAGTGAGTATTGAGTATAGGCCTATGCTCATTCCAGTAGTTGGCGAAGTGATTCTATGTTTCCCAGCAAAATGTACTGCCATAACCTATAACAGGTGATGGAAATTGCTTATTTAGAGCAGTTTCGTACTGTTTGTATCAAAATGAAGAGTTTATTCTGAGCTGCGTTTTCAAGCTATTACAAAAAAAAATCGCTGGCAGGAACAACTATAAGGATTTTATTATAGGCGATCAGTCTCATCGCATTCTCCTCAGAAACCAACTTGAGTATGAAAGTGTCTGGACGGGTCATGTTGAACTTCATTGAATAAGACAATGATTATTTGTTTAGAGTACTGAGTCTAACTACTCTGTTGATTTCGGCAATGGAAGTATTATTTGACATTTAATATTTAGCGGCTCCGTGGATGCATGACACTATTGTGTTATCGAATAATACGAAGCCACATTTAAAATTCAATATAAATAGGCCATTTCAGGAACAATTCCAGATATTATGCAGTACAGTGTACTGTAAGGTCTATGACGATCAAATGTAAACATTGTTCTACATTGCATTTCTCTTGCGTAATATCTACGCGTGGTTACTTTGGTCTTTACTGTTGTGAGGGTAAAATTGATCTGCTGGAAAATAAAATATTTGACAGGCTGCAAGAATGTAATGATATTAATTTAAAAGTCATTGAACTTATATACAGTAGTTCAAACACATACATCAGCGTTAACAGATTAGATACTGAAGATGAAAGCCAGCTACTTTATATCCCTACTATAGAATTCTTCAATTCCTTGGAATTAAGGGATTCGCCTCCACATACTCCGAACGTTTGAGCCATAGTTATGCTCCTTAAAAATCTGAACGTTTCCCAAGGACTCCTATATGGAAACATATTAATTGTAAGAAATATGTAAGAAATTGCTTGGATTCGGATATAATAGGTGCAGTAATATTGGGCAGAGAGCTCAAATCTTACGACTTGATTTAAAACCTTCCGATAAAACACTTGCAGGTACAGTACATTGTATTTTAATAGGCAACAATTTCCTATTCGCTCGGCATACCTTATCACAATCAATAAAGCTCAAGGAAAATCTCTAGAACGTATTGGGCTATTTACCTCATCACGTTTTCAGTCATGACTAGCATTATGTTGCAATGTTGAGAGTGCTAACTTTTGACGCCCTTAAAGTTGCAGTAGTGCTAAGAAGTAATCGTACAAAGAATGTAACTTATATAAGAAGCTTCTTCAGTAAATATTTTTGTCATTGTCCGTCATGTTTTGACGGGTTTCAACTAGTATAAATTATTGTATTTAGCTGTATGGCTACGGTTTCTATACATTCTATGATTCTACCAGTAGGCTATATCTGTAGCGACCAAAAATCTTAATGTACATTGTAGGCACGCAATTTCATAATAGGCTGTCATATTGCTATTATTTCACCTCTTAAGGTCGTCGTCTCGTAAACGCTGTAGTGCATCAACATGTGTTGACGGGAGGGGCTGTCTGTGCTTGTAATTTATTTATTAGACTTGTGCTCGTATGTTCCAACGTTGAAGTGTTGCTAACTCGAGCCTATGATGGTCGTCTTGTATGAGCTATTCAGTGTAGATTGTCGAGGTGGTGATATCTTGCAGTCTCCGGGGGATCTGTGTCTAAGATTTAATCCACACATGCTGGTTGGTGAAGGAAGTGAGATGACAAGTTTGGGGACATGATGAACACGGAAGAGGCAGTGGGTGAGGGGACCTGTGATTGGATGAGAGCCGGTAGTGGGTGGCCGATCACACACATACAATTACCGGAAATGGATATTTTTATGAGTCTGCTGTAAATAGAATACTGAACATGTTGGAGGATAAGCTTTCTGTGCGTTTACGAGAGTATGCGTCATATTTGAGGTATCCCATTTGGAGCCAAGATTAAATTCTTATACGCAGTTAACTGACCATGTTGTGGGAACATGTTTAGCGGTGATCGTGACATCTTTGATTACATTGTACCAAATGTGTAATCAACAAAATATATATAAACTACGTTTGCCTTAATGAAAGGACACTCTTCGACGCTTCATCCTTCGGAGACCATCCCTGAAACGTATTCCACTATGGGCAAAATAATGTTTCAAGCAATGAAACAGATTTAAAACCAAGTCATGAAACGAACAACTTAACAAAATAAATTGCTTGGGGGCATGATTTTATTAAAACTAAATTAGAGGGTTGGATCGCTTACACTAATTGAGATTTACAAGTTATAAAATCAATTTGAGGGGCGTGGTGGCTCAGCGGTCTAGCTGAATGCCTCTCACCAAGGCGGTCCGGGTTCGATTCCCGGTAAATGCATGTGAGATTTTCGAAGTGAAATGCCATGACCTGTGGTTCGGATTCCACGTAAAAAGGAGGTCCCGTGGCTCATGATCTCAAGATTAACGGTCACGTTAAACTACAAGCTTCCTTCCTTATAAAATCAATTTATTTAACAATGAAACTATTTATTTATTAAATTTGTTAATTTATTCATTATTTACGTATTTATGTAATTTCTTCATTCATTCATTATTCATTTATTATATTCATTTATTCATTGTTTCTTTATTTATTTATATATTTATTTACTTATTTATTTATTTATTTATTTATCTATATGTTTATTTAATCAATTTGTTCAATTCCCACATCAGTCATCCTAGAAGAAGATCTCCGCATTTTCTCACTTCTTATCCGGGCAAATCCCGGGAAGGTTCCTAACTTAAGGCATGGCAGCATCATTCCCATTCCTTACCTGAATTAGGTAAATACACATGCTATTTCAGACACCACAGTAACACAGGTTATTCATTTCTTCCGTCATAATTTAGAAATATTTTTATTCATAAAGCACACCTACATGCCACGGCCAGCATCAAACTGTCGAGTCGTGTCGAGGTATGACTTCAGAGAAGAGTATATGTGTTTGGAGTTTCTCTGTTCACCTCGGCTTTTCTGAATTGCGTCTGGGACCTGCCGTCCGTGCGCCTTTGAGGATTACGCTGGGTAAACCGTTAAAGATACCAGGCGAAGCCGGGTTCGGTTGCTAGCTTAAATATAAGATCAAAGAATGTATCTACTATAAGACTGCCTATAGCGGTATGAAAATGAATCGTTATCAGAATGTTTCTGTTTGGAAAACTAATAAGAGCATTATCGTAATTAAATGAACACGTCTGTAGAGACGGTTGAATGTAAGACTATCTTGCATAAGCCAGTATCATAGTCCTTTAAAAGAGGTGACCTCTCAAAAATCGAAGAGTATTTCTGTCGTAAATAAGTGACGTGTGACGCGATGATTGACTACCATAAATATCATTAGCAAAGTCCAAAATCAATTAGTTGGTCTTTAGACAATCACGGGTCAATAATAAACAGTTCAGAGATAAACTTGTTGCTTTGGAACTAAAACTTCCTGACAAGCGAGATGGATTTTCTTAGATACCACTTTAAGTGTTAGAGAAAGATTTACGAGAAGTACTAAAATATAACTATGAGCAGGAATATATATCCATCAGCGGGTACTTTGAAGGAACTGCCCGTTTCTAATTAGAAAGTAAAAATGCTGTACTTCAGTCGACAAGTGACGTAAAACATGTGCACACGGACGTCTACAACGTGCGTTCTCTCCATTTGCGTCTTGTTCTTACTCTCAATATTAGGGGTGGTAGCTTTAATCGATTTATTTCAGTTATTGAATAATCGATTAAGGAAAGCAGAAAACCCGGTTAGTTGCTACAAATAACGACTAATCGATTGGTCGTTTAATCGATCAATCTTTTGTCGAATAATTGATTAATTGTTTTGTCGATTAATTGATATACTTCGCTCCTTTTACTACGATTTCGCATTAGTAAACATAGGCTACATTTAATTAATAAAAATATATGCTATCATATATTTTTAAATAATGTAGGCCTACCTTCTTTGTGAAAAATATGCTAAAACAAAGTAAAAGAAAAATGTTCCCGCCCCAAAATTGCAAACATTAATAACGAATTCAAAATATTTTCTAAGAACTCTTCGTTTTCTATTTTCAAAACCCTTCCGAATTTGATTGATGTTTGTCCCTCCACTGTCACTGTCTCTTATTAGCCTACTTTTCACATTTTGCAAAAATGAGGAAAAAGTAGACTTATGAGATCGGGCAAATATGTGTCTGTCTGTCTGTCTGTCTGTCCTTCTGTCTGTCTGTCTGTCTGTCTGTCTGTCCTTCTGTCTGTCTGTCTGGCTGGCTGGCTGTGTGTGTGTCCCCCGCCCCCCCTATGAACTCCTAAACGGCTGCTGCTATCAAAACAAAATTTGGTGGAAGTAAAGATCTATACCTGAATATCTCACGGCCATATTTGAAAATGACGTCAGTGCTACCAACTGCTGAAAAATCGCAATTGAAATTTGAGTTCCATGTTGGATATCATGGAAAGTATACATGGGAGCTATTTCAAAATTGGCACACGTATAGATAATAATATTGCAGTTTAATTTCCAGGAGGCCATACATGGCAGTGTTGCCAAAATGATTATAAGCCTCCTGATAGGTCTAAATTTTAAAAGCATATAACTTCTACACTATCAATTGGATTTCAACCAAATTTCGTATGTGGTATGTGTACATAAACAGATATGACTGAGCGTATTCTTAAGAGCAACCAAGGCTGCGAACTGTTAATAAATGCTCTCAATTTATTTTATCCAAATACCATTATATCAGAAAGTATGCAAGCCGACAGCTTTAAACTATGCACACGTATAGTACCTGGCATTCTAGATTAATTTGGAGTATCTTATATACGTCAGTGCTACCAACATGATTCTAAGCCTGCTGAGAGGTCCAACTTTAAATACATGTAACTTCTATACTATCATTTGGATTTCAACCAAATTTCGTGTGTGCTATGTGTACCATAACCGATATGACTATGCCGATTCTTAAGAGTAACCAGGGCTGCCAACTGTTAATAAATACTGTCTCTATTTTTGTTACCCTAATATCAATATATCAGAAAGTATGCAAGCCAATAGCTCTAAACTTTGCACACGTATAGTACCTGGCATTCGATATTAATTTGGAGTAACTAATATAGGCCTACGCCAGTGCTGCCAACATGATTCTAAGCCTGCTGATAGGTCCAATTTTAAAATACATGTTACTTCTATACTAACAAATGGATTTCATCCAAAATTGGTACAACACCAGATCATAATATTTCAGATTAGTTCTGACCAACACATGCATGACATTGTTGCCAACATAATTTTACGCGCGCTGATAAATCCAAGGTCTAACTGCATGTAACGTGCATGCTATCCATTGGACTTCAACCAAATTTTGTTTTCTGTACGTTAAGAGATGCAACTAACAATAGCCTATATTCAGTCACCAGGGCTGCCAACTGTACTGCTCTATTAGGCTACATTATATAAGGCATATTTCGAACTAATTAGGAATTTCGATATTACCACCTTAATTTCGTCATTATTCTAGATAGGTATATATAGATTGGCAAGAATCTTAAATTTCAAGAAAAGTAGGCTCTTTAGTTCGTCACGGAACTTCTTGTTTAGTTATCGTTAACATAAACAAGGAAGGACACTTTGGATATTTTGGCAAAAGTAACTTCTATAAATGTACATACGAAAATAAGCCTAGGCTTGCCGAGTGACTGCTGCCCAGCCATTTGACATGTAAATATCGGGGTGACGCGTGGTCATCGTATTGGGTCCCCTCTTGGTTTTCGCAACCAGGGCGCTGCCTCACTGTCAGACAGCTACTCAATTGTCCTCAAGAGGCTGAGTACACTCCGTTCCAGCCAGTTTCCAAAATTCCTAATGGAGCCGAGAATCAACCCCGGAGCCTCCGGGTGAGAGGAAAGTGCGCTACCCCTACATCACGAGGCTGACCATTTGATCCCCACATAGTGTAATATACGTCTTTGAACCTGAAATGCCGCCTTTAAACTGAATGTTGTCTCTTAAGTTTTAAGAGCAGTTGGGGCACCGTTTATTCCTGGACATAATAATTATTAATTATTCACTCATTCATCATCATATATGAGTCGTCTAGTTGCAAAATTCGTTTAATCCACTTGTGAATAATGCTCATGTCATCAAATTAGGGGCCGATAACCTAGATGTTAGACCCCTTAAAACAACAATTATCATCATCATAAAATTATTTATTTCATTAGTTTATTTGTTTTACTTTATTTTACTTTATTTTAATTTATTTTGTTTTGTTTATTTTTTCTTTTCTTTTCTTTTGATTTTTTTGTTTTTATTTTGTATTGTTTATTTTGTTTTATTTTATTTTGTTTTGATTTTGTTTTGTTTATTTTGTTTTAATTGATTTTGTTTTGTTTTATTTTGATTTTCCAGAAAACAAACATAAAACCAAAAACAAACAAAAACGAAGCAAAATGCAAAATTCAAAAATAAAAGCAAAAGTAGAAAACAAAAAACAAGAAACACAAAGCAAAAAGCAACATTCAAAAAGAGCAAAAGCAGAAAACAAACACAAAACCAAGAAATAAAAGCAAAAAGTAAAATTCAAAAGCAAAACCACAAAGCAAACACAAAACCGAAAACTAAAAACATAAAGCAAAAAGAAAATTAGAAAACAACAAACACAAAAGATACGCGAGGCAAAGTCCAGAGAAACGTTTCTCATGAAAATGATTCTTATTCACAAGTGGATTAAACGAGTTTTGCAACTGGACGACTCATATTACTGTATTATTTCAGTAGTATAGGTTCCTCCTGAGGAGCCCACAAGCGACCGATCGTGACAAATGAGTATTCAAGTGAATGAGAATAAACAGTAGCAGTGGCGAATTGCAATCTAATTTCATAAATATCTATAATTTATTTTAAAACAAGTAGTTCCGTGAAGAACTATACAGCCTACTTATGTTAATTGCCTCTAGCAACATACAAAATTTCAGTTTGATTGCTGTAATAGATTCGTAGATATTGAGAACCGACTAAATATTTCGGATGGTCGCCATGTTGGATTTTATAAATGTACTGTAGGTCCTAGAGTTATGTACTGTTACATGAAGATTATTGTGTAAGTGTAGCATTCAAACTTCAATCGCATGATTACAACACAAGAAATAAAACTTAATTTTAAAATTCGCAAAGCCGCCATCTTGAGGTTATGTAAACAATTGAATTAAATTAGATACCAGTGTATTACAATGTGTATAAAAATTTTCTGTACCAGTTTTCATTGCGGTTGGAACATTAAATCACGAGAAAAGTCTATTATAAGTTTCAAATTCGCTTGGCCGCCATGTTCGTTTTTTAGTTAACCGGTTTTTGAAAGTCTTATGGATGAACTTCGAGTAGTGCCCTTTATCTCCGTACACAATTTCAGGGTGATACCGCTAATAGTTTCAGAGATATAGAATGCCGGTGAAATATTTCGCAAATCCGCCATCTTGTGGTTATGCAAACAATTGAACGAAGTTAGATGTCGGTGCATTACAATGTGTATAAACATATACTGTACCAAGTTTTATTGCGTTTGGTTGGTGGAATCGCGAGAAACGTCTATTTAATTGTCGCAAATTCGCGTGTTCGCCATGTTGGTTTTCTAGTTAGCAGTTTTTCAAAAGTCACATAGGTGAAATTCTAGTAGTTCCTTTTATCACCGTAAAAAATTCCAGGGTGATATCGGGAATAGCTTCGGAGATATTGAATGCTGGTGAAATATTTCCCACAGCCGCCATGTTGTATTAGTGAGACGTAACTAAATATGAAGGGCACGGTCGGGGTCGACCGGAATAGTGCTATAAACTTACCGAGTGCGCTACCTATTATAACATGGATTTACTAAGCCAGAAACCTTGCCTGTAGCGTACACAACCTCTCACCCTAGTTTCATCGCTATCAGACGAATGGTATGTGAACGCATACATGACTTTGTTGAATCGCTTCGCCCGTCGTCGCTCATATGTTGAATCTACTCGTGCGCTACCTATTGTTAAGTAGTTTCACTAAGCCAGAAACCTTACCTGAAGTGTACAGAACTTCTCACCCAAGTTTCAACGCAATGGGATGAATGACCTATGAACACATGTGGGACTTTCTTGAAACAAACGCACGCCATTTTGTTGAAGCTACTCGCACGCCATCTATTGTAAATTGTATTTACTACGCCTTTTACTTTTCCGGGACTGTGCACAACAACTCACCAAAATTTGATCGCAATCGGACGAATTGTATATGAACGCATCGCCATTACGCATTTGTTTAAACTACTCGCGCGCTATCTATTGTTTGAAAATTTTCTGTAATTATTCAATTTGCCACCGGGGAATTTTTCCCATTTGCAAATAAAGTAAACTAGAGGACCCTTTGCGAGAAATCTCGCATGTTCATAAACCATACTTTCCACAATAGGTTAATAATAAGAGACTCAAGGAGAAAGATTGTTATGTTTTTATTTCAACCAAATGATTAGGCTATAGAACCCTATTTACATTTCAGTTGGAATTTCAAGTTTTACGTTCCCTAACTTAAGAAAGCAGTCACTGAAAATTGGATCATCATAACACTCACCGGTTGTTCGATATTTATGAAATTATGCGATTTGAGTACTCATTCCTTTGATTTACTGTTTCTGAAATCCATGAAAAATAATAAAGGGAAAACCTCACAATGTTAAAACGAGAAGAAACAGGCGTCACAGCGACCAAACTGTGAAGTGGGCAGCAATTATGGAGCTCATTTCCCTACCGCAACAGTACCTGCAAATCGCACACTTCATACATTTTTAGCCTATTTTTAATTTTGAAAAAATAGGCTTATGAGATCACCTTTTGTCCGTTTGTGTGTGCGTGTGTGTTTGAGGAGTGTGTGTGTGTGTCCCTAATAAAATCTAAACGGCTGGAGCGATTTAGATGAAACTCGGTAAGTTCGTAGCACTATTCCCGGCGACCTCGACCGTGCCCTTCAAATTTTGTTACGTCTCACCAATCCAACATGGCGGCTGTGCGAAATATTTCACTAGCATTCAATATCTCCGAAACTATTACCGATATCGCCCTGAAATTGTGTACGGTGATAAAGGGCACTACTGGAAGTTCACCTATGAGACTTTGAAAAACCTGGTGACTTCAAAACCAACATGGCGGTCATGCGAAGTTGAGACTTTTAAATAGACTTTTCTCGCGATTTAACTATCCAAACGAATTGAAAATTGGTACAGCAAATGTTTATACACATTGCAATGCACTGGCGTCTAATTTAGTTCCATTGTTTATATAACCTCAAAATGGCGGCTGTGCGAAATATTTCACTGACATTCTATATCTCCAAAACTATTACAGATATCACCCTTAAATTGTGTACGGTGCTAAAGGGTACTGATACAAGTTTACCTATGTATATTTCATAAACCTGTCATGTACAAAACGAACATGGCGACCAAGCGAATTTGAAATATTTTAATAGACTTTTCTCGTGATTTAACTCTCTGAGCGCAGTGAAATGTGGTACAGTAAATGATTTTGCAGATTGTAATGCACTGCCATCTAATTTAATTCAATTGCTTACATAACCTCAAGATGGCGGCTGTGCGAAATTTTAAAATTAAGTTTTTATTTCTTGTGTCGTAATCATGCGATCGAAGTGAAAGTTTGAATCATGAATCTTTTCAATAATTGTCCTTGAATGGTAGATAACTCTATGGCCTATACATATAACAATCCTAAATGGCGAGCTTCCGAAATATTTAACGGTTCTCAATATCTATGAATCTTTTACAGCAACCAAACTGATTTATTTTATGTTCATAGAGACTATGAACATATGTCCACCTATAGGACTTTCAGTAACCTGGTGAGCACAAATCCAACATGGCGGCGACGCGAAGTATAAATATTTAAATGGACGTTTCTCGCGAATTAACTATCCGAGTGCCGTGAAACGTTGCACGTTAAATGCTTATACAAATGTTGATCCACTGGCATCTAATTTATTTCAATTGTTTGCATAATCACAAGATGGCTGCTGTGCGTAATTTTAAAATCTCGTTTTTACTTCTTGTGCTATAATCATGCGATTGAAGTTTGAATACCACACGTACACAATAATCTTAATGTAATAGTACAAAAATAAAAATCCAACCTGGCGACAATCTGAAATATTTAGACGGTTCTCAATATCTACGAATCTGTTACAGCAATTAAACTGAAATTTTGTATGTTGATAGAGGCAATTAACATGAGCAGGATATATGAAAATAGGCTGTACAGTTCTTCACGGAACTACTTGTTCCACATAGTCTCCACATTTGTTCAGACATTTCTCCCATCGCAGCACTAGATTTGAGATGCCCCTGTGGTAGATTTCAGCCCGTTGACTGTGGAATCATCGTCGGACTGCTGTCTTGGCGTCATCGTTGCACGTGAATTGCTGTCCTTCCAGTAACGTCTTCGGCAGACCAAAAACGTGGAAATCACTAGGGGCGAAGTTCGGATTGAAGGTGGGTGGTCCAGACTCTCCCAGTGAAATAACCAGAGCTTGTTGGCGGCTCTGGTTGCCACATGTGGTCTCGCATTGTCATGGTCTTTCGGTTGAATTCTACAACAGGTGCATCTAAAATTTAATGCTGCGATGAGACAAATGTCTGAACAAATCTGGAGACTGTGGAAAAATAGTGTCAGGTACGTGGAACAATAGTCTACAGTACGTAGGCCTATATTTGTAATTATTTGCATGTATTACTTTTTGGCTAAAAGAAAATAAGGCAAAGACTTTTATGTTCGACGGTGTCGAAATGCAAATATTATGTGTCAGAAAAATGCATCATATAGTAGGCTACTATTCTTCATTATGACACGGTTTCTCCAGCCAATCAGAGCTCATTCATTGACCAATTAGGTAAGGATAGCATCGCAAATGCGCTCAAAATCCAACATGTCGGACATGAATTACATGATTTGAAAGTTCAAATTGGATATCGGATCAACCATTCTAGTTACAATCCCAAACACAAAGACAAAATCAGCACGAACCTTTACGGTAACATGACTATGACATTTGCAAGAAATTTATGAATCTACGTCCAGAAGTTAGCAACACAGCATCCTTCTATATAAATTACCGACATGGAAAGTGCACCGTCCCATATGTTCGCGTAAATAAACTGGCGAATATGAGACAAGAAATAGCACTATGGGCCTACCTTAATATCCCCAACTCCAATTTCTACACAGCGCATTGCTTTCAAACGACTTCGGTGACAATATTAGTGAATGCTAGTTCTGATCGGCACTAGACATAATTCAGGCTGTATAAAATAGCATTGCCAAGCAAAGTAAATGGTCTCTGATTTAAAAATTCTTTGACCCACGCATGCGCTCTGTTCGGTCAGCAAACCACCCAGTGCGCTCTGCTCACTAACTGAAGTTACTGAATCCCACAGATATTTATGAATATTTATGTTAAAACATATAATAAAGTTATAATTATCGTCGAACATGAACAGTCGTATGCAACTCGCCTATAATGGTAGTCTAATTAAGACACTCGTATGGAAATTATAAAACTCGTTTCGCTCGTTTTATAAACATACTCGTGTCCTAATTATTGCCTTTATAGGCTCGTTCCGCCCTCGTAGACTATATTGTGTTGACCGACTGAAAATTTGCTATAATAATTGATACATATTACAGAGTCTCGCAAACTCGGCCTAATGTGGACCGAAGGGTGGCCGATTTCGCGAAAATGCCAGGTTATCGGAAAATGTGTTAAAAAGAAGAAATAAACTGATTGTTTTGGTTTAAAAATAATGCAGTACATTTATTTGTTTTTAACAGAAACACAAGTTTTAAAACGATTAAGCCACTACAATTACAGTACTTGAATAGCCTATAGTTCAGTACTGTACTACTGTACTGCATAAGAATCAAGGGAAACAATTACTGTAAATTATAGAAGAAAACTTAGAAAAACTAGGCGTACGAATTATTTTTTATAATATGTACACTGTACAGTATATATAAAAACAATTACTGTATAGAGCGTCTCAACCTTAAAAGACAGTATGGAATTAAATGTAGTAGTTGCCTCTCACTCGCACTCCTATGTCCTGCAATTGGCTTCGTCCTCTTCCACCCCGGCGATGTTGCCATTTCCCAATAATTGAAAGTGACAAATCTAAGAAACTGTTTGCTTGGACTTATAGAGAAGTTTCCGCTCTTTATGATGATGTATAAATAAAAGCCATAAATAATTAACACATGGCCCAATTTTCACAATTACGATATTTTAGCGCAAATCTATATTTTTGCAGATATAAAACTTATCACGCAATAGATGATGAACTAATGATCGCAACAGATCAAGAATTTATTTTTAGATTGCCTGATGTTGGTAGAAGATACTCTATTTCTCAGGGCAGTAATTATTTTCATAGTAAGAAAGTTATGATTTTTTTTCTTAAATGTTACTTGAAAAATCTGAGATGGTATCACAGGAAAGTCACGTAGCGACAAACATTTTTGCTATTGACTTTACGTTGGTGACTCAGCGAGAAGAAATGTTCATTAATATGTGAAAAAGTTTTTAAAACAAACCAGAGCTCGATATCAGATAGCATTCATAAGTTATCGCACTTATTCCTCCCGCCCAGCGCTGACGCTGCGTAAGTTTGTTTACTCAGTCCGGTATCTCCCCCGACTGATGGTGTGAAGTTAAACTGTGAAATGAAGTGGTCCTTGAGTTCTTTATAAATTGTCCGCCTCGTTGCGTACCGTAGTGGCTAGCATTCCTGGCTGTCACCGTGCTATCACCGTGGAGGCCCAGGCTTGAATCCCGGCTCCGCCAAGAAATTTAATTCTGGTCTGAGGGCTGGAACGGGGTGTAAGTTACTCAACTTCATGAGACAAAACTGAGAAGAGGCGGATTCGATTCCTACCTCAGCCATCCTCTAAGTGGTTTCCGTGGTTTGCATTTTTTCATCCCGGGAATAACATATTATAATATTATCATATTCATGAATAATTGAAAAATATAAATTGTTATAGCCTAATGTGTGCATTAAACTCTCGCTCTGAGGTTCGGCGTATCATATCTAAATATTGTAGCGTTGTTCGCTGCAAGGTATGAGCTACAGTTATATACAGCAAACAAATATTTTGGAAATTTCCCGAGTTTTGCGTAAAAGCACGCCTGTATACGAGTTATATTACATCAAGTGCCCGCCCTTGCAGAACTTTGTATATGCAGTAGATCTGGCATCAGCGCGTCCCATTTAATGCGTACTGTCTTTTAAGGTAGAGACGCACTATAGGCAAATAGTTTTATTCACTTAATGAAAATTACCATTTACTTTTTTGCACAAAAAAGGAAGTAATGTTCTTTTGCTTTTCGCTTTGAAACCTGTGTCTTGAAGCTTCGTCACGAAGACGGCGAAGAAACAGAATGTCCATAGCGGATGCACCTTGTTGTTCAAAGTATCGAAGAGTAGTTTCAGTGGCATTAAGTATCTCGGTATGAGTGATTTTTGGTTCCACTACTCCGCAATCTTCAACTTCATCATGATCATCGATTTCATCATTTCTTGTGACAGCCGCTACAATATCTGCATCCAACAGAATATCTTGCTGCGCGTCACGGTGAATGCGCAATCAAACAAATACAACGCTTTGCGCAAGAACCGTTTGTTTACTTCTTACTGCCAACAGTTTGTGCAATTACAGTACTGTAGCCTACTGTACAACTACTTGTATACATCAGGTCGTCGTTACTCTTCTTACTATGTACTGTAGGCCAACTTGTTTCGCGTCATATTTAACTGTCGATAATTCCATTGACGGAGAAGACCAAAGAGAACATAATAACGCTCCGTGCGGAAACACAAAAACAAACAAAATTCATGATTTTTTTCTCCTGTCAGGGTGGCCGAGAAATCCAGAGTGCCGGGTTTCCGAGTGCTGAGTTTGCGAGACTCTACCGTATATATCTCGGCAAATTGGAAAAGATAGGAGAAAGCAAGAGAAGAAGCTTGCCTTCCTGGCTAGAAGCCATTCCTTCCCCCTCCACCCTGCCGCTACATCAAGGCGCCGCCTTCCTTGGATAACTGGGAGCGTGCCAAGATCATAAATTGACCTACATCTGACGTCAACAAGTGTTACTAAGAGACACCATGTTTCAGATGTCTGCAACAGTGTAAGGTAATTTATACAGCTTGCTTTATCCACCACAGTTTAGTGTCGTAGCTGTTCTAAAGCATGTCGGACATCTTATATCAGTGACGTCACCACCAGATGGGCTCATGAGGTCACCTGCCACACAAGAGCGAAGCTTTGCCCACTTATGAAATTTGAATGCTATTTAAATAATTTAATAAAACACAAGCCCATGAAGTCCAACTATTGCCGGACTCAGCCACCACCGACCGTCTTTCAAATAGTTTTTCTTGGTTTTCAAATTTCAACTCCAAGTAAATGCTCTGACGTTAGGCCGTGATCATTATATTTGTTTTTGATGCTTATTTTAGGGACTGTGACATCACGGTCATCAAGTCCCGTATATTTTTGGGTGCATGTGTGAAATTGGTGTGTAAAATTTCGCACGGCTGCCATCTTGCTTTTATGATAACAACTAAATTGAAATTGATGCTGGTATGATAGGGTGCAGGGTGTTAGGTTTCACTGCACTCGGTTGATTGCATTTCGTAAGAAAATGTCATTTAAATATTTTAACTTCTCTTGGCCGCCATGTTGGTTTTGTACTTATTTTGTTTCGTTAAGTCACATAAGTAAGCTTATCATAGCATTGTTTATCATCACTCACAATTTCATGGTGATATCAGCAATAGTTTCGGAGATACAGAATGCCGGTGAAATATTTTGTGCAGTCGTCATGTTGGATTGGTGAAACGTACGGTTTCATAACTTTGTTATTCCGGGATGTCTTAGTCTGAGTCTTACCATCCTTAGCAGTCGCCAGAAATATCTCTCCTCTCCCGCTCGTCTTAATAGCTCTCCATTTGTACAACCCTATCTACCCACAGGCGCGGATTCAAGGGAGGGGGGGGGGGGGGTCACGGGGGTCATGACTCCCCCCCCCCCCCACCAACTGAGACCAATTTTTTTTCCAAACTCGAAAAACGAAAACACAATAACCAGACAAACAAAACTTAACGAATTTTAACTGAAAAAAGTTTTTTTTTTCATTTTATTCATTACCGTACTGAAAATATCTTTATTGCAATTATTATTTCTGTTACAACTGTACATATTTACAAATTCATACCTGTTATATAAAAACGATTATTTATATAACAAAATCAACTCGTCTATTTTATTTAGCAAACCTTGAGATTATCGAATCGATGTTTATTGTGATGTGACGATGAATGTGCAGCAATGCACGGATAGGATTTTGGGGCTTTTTCGCACCAAAAAATTTTGCCGATGTCCAAACTGCAAGCTTGGTTGGCAATTTAAGCTGTGACTTTCTCCCTTTGTCGGTACCAACTTGACTTGCCGAAACTGTAACGTACCATGATACTTTTTTGGGAGCTCGATGTAAAAGTCTCAAAACACGCTTTTCAAAGTGTACGAATATTTTTGGTGCGCTAAACGCATCAAATTTCTATCCATGTAGCTTGCAAAAAAATTGGTCTGGTTTTGTACGTTTGGTTATTTTGTGATTGCGTTTTTAGTGATACCATTTTTCTTAACAATTTCGATTCTCTGACCCCCTCCAAAGCCAAACTCTAGATCCGCGCCTGTCTACCCATCATTCGCCTCGAACACCACATTTCAATTGCTTCAATGCTCTTCTTTTCTGCTGCATCTACTGTCCAAGTTTCACTTCAAGAGAGTGCCAAAAGGCTTTCAAAAATTACTTCCTAATACCAAAATTAACATTTGCTGTCAACATATTCGTTTTAGAAATCCTTTCCTTGCTTGAGCCTACCTACTTTTTACATCTTCTTTGCTTCGTCCATCACTAAATAATTGTCTTCCTAAGTAACAGAAGTCTCCAACTGCATTTAGCTTTTCACCTGCTAATTTAACGTCCATAGGAGTTTCAGATTTCTATCGGCTACATTCCAATAGTTTTGTTTTACATTTATTAATTTTCATCATGAATGATTTTTTTCAAGACAGAGTCAATGGCATTTAAAAACTCATTCAAATCCTCTGGTGTGTCGGTTAAGATGGCAATGTTATCAGCAAATCTCAGAGTTGAAATTATTTCTTCTTGAATCTTTACTCCTACTTTCCTTGACTGGACCTCCCTACTTTTCATATCTTCTTTGCTTCGTCCATCACTGGTTATTTTGCTTCCTAAGTAACAAGAGTAACAAGCAAATGAACAAAAATACATTTTGACGTATCTGATTAAAATGTCTATGCCCAAGGTCACGGGTTCAGACCCGGCCGAAGTCGTCGGATTTTTTATGAGCGTTAAAAATCCCTCAGTATGCCTTCCTTCGGAGGGGAAGTAAAGCCGGCGATCCCATGTCATATATTTATGGCATGATAAAGAACCTTCCACAAATTACACTTGTGTGAAGCTAAATTATAGGTTATATTTTACTAACGCTCTTAGGTTTCAACGTTCTTCGCCAGGAGCCGACTGCAGTGCCATCTAGTTTAGTCGGTCGTTGGCGGTGGCGTTTGGTAGCAAATGTTGGAACTAATTGAAAATCGAATGTCTGCAGTTCTATTTTAATTGATAGCAGATACTGTAACACACACATTAATACCAGCCATCACAATTAACACCGGTTATCAGACAGGTTCTACACACTGCCAAAGTACTGACTGCTCAGGTCTGAGCTGCGTGAACCTGAGAGGAATGTGCATCGCGGACTATGAGAAGTGGTGGTGACGAGTGATGAGGTTTCTCGGTCCTTGCGTAGAAACAGAAGCAAATACATTATAGTAAAGCAATCATTACTTCCGACTTGACGTTCTAGTGTTACCCTAGAGTTATCTAGCGGTCAGAAGGAAAATAACTTTAACTAGACAATCACAGGCAGTCATTCAAATCAATATATCGCGATAAAGTGAGTTTTTTCGCGATGTCGTGATTTAGCGAACGAAACTCTAGCCTAACACCGAAACGTCAAGTCGGAGGTAATGATGGCTTTACTAGTCGGTAACTCACTCACTAATCGCAATGCCACACTGGTTTCAGAAAAGACCCATATTAGCAATATTGAAACAGACGACAATGTCAGGTAACACGGCGAGCTGTCGACAGGCTTCTCAATTCTCGCCTGCTCCTTCCCTGTCTCTGCCCTTCATCCCGCAAGTTCACAGAGCTTAGACCCGAGCAGTACACAGGGCTACATGACCGCGTTGTCGCAACCTCTAAACTGAGGAACCACCAATGATTAAAATGACTGCTTCGTAATTGCCTGTAATGGAATGTGGAGCATCTGCCATGAAAAGGGACTGAAGATGATCTCATAAAATGGAATGTGCTTGTTATTGATGCATTGAGGCATGGGAACTAACTTCGTATCCACTGTACTATTCTTTGTCGGCGGTCCATGGCCCTGGGTGGTAATGTTACGTCATATCGTGGGGGTGGATCTTTATCGGTCGAGCGAGCATTGTAAATTGAGTACTGTGTATGCCATTGTCGTCTTGGCCGATACATTTAACTCACAAGGATTCGCCACACAGTGTTTCCTCTCTCCCACACGCGGATGTGAACATTCTCATTCGCGGTCTTAACATCCACCCACACAACCCGTCGAATATTGATTGCCTCGGATATGAGCCGTACTTCCCAAGCAGACAAACGTGATTCCGACAACGCTGATTGGCGCCCCAGGGCATTGGATATGTCATTGAAAGTTCTGTGACCCGGCTTCTTTGGTATCTGGGTAGGCCTACGTAATAAAACTCAGGTCCGAAAGGTACTGGGTTAAACTCACTAATCGGTCAAGAAATGTAATTCTGGTCTGAGTGTTGGGAACAACGAGGTTCTCTAGCCTCGTGAGGCTAAAATGAAGAAGAAAACAGATCATATCCTACCTCAGTGGCACTAGAGTCAGTTAGTTAGTTAGTTAGTTAGTGAGTTAGTTAGTTAATGAGGTTTTAAGGGTTTGAACAGCGAGGTTATCTGCCCTTAGATGACACTAGAAGTGGTTTTCATCGTTTTCTCCCTACTACTCCAGACAAATGCAGGGATGATACTTCAATTCTAAGTAACGATCACCCCTTTGAATTGAAAATGCACATACTATTACAAATACCACATTGCCACAGGTTATCAGACAATTTATACCCATTATATCGCAAAGCCTCTGTTTAAATCATAGGTGGTCTGGTCGTTGCGTAGTGGCAGGCTCTCACCGTGGAGGCCCAGGTTCGATTCCAGGCTCCGTCAAGAAATGTTATTCCTGATCAGAGGGCTGGAACGGGGTACACTCAGCCACAGACAAAACTGAGAAGAGGGGGGGGGGGTCGATTCCATCTCAGCTATCTTGGAAGTAGTTTTCAGTGGTTTCCCACTTCTACTCCAGGAAAATGCCGGGATGGTTCCCAATGTCAGGCCACGCCCGCCTCCTTCCCAATCCTCAATTACAAGTGCATACACTACTACAGACACCACAATTACGTAGGTTATCATATAAAATCTCTCTCTCCCCGCAAACATCAAAGTACACGGCGCTAAATGACCACAATATTCAAGGCAATAAAATGAAAACAACAACAATATCAATCTCCTCGTCAAGCTGGACCGATTAACACTTTCCTCTATCATGACATTTTCAGCGAATCATATGTTTGTGTAGATTTTATAGCCTAAGCGTAATAGATCTGATGATGAGTGCTTGACGATCGAAACTGGTTATCCAAGTGTATTTATTAAATCTCATGTACTGTAAATCTATTTCAGGATAAGGGAATAAGCCATCAAAATTGGGTACAATCGTGTTAACCGGCTGAAATGTTGGATGTTGTTTCTTTTTTAGGCGGCTTTGGTAGCGTAGTTGGTAGCATGCTGATGTTCTATGCCCAAGGTCGCGGGTTCAAACCCGGCCAAAGTCGTCGGATTTTTTAAGAGCGTTAAAAATCCCTAAGTATGCCTTCCTTTGGAAGGGAAGTAAAGCCGGCTGTCCCATGTCATAGATTTATGGCATGTAAAAGAACCTTCCACTAACTAAACTTGTGTGAAGCAAAATTTGTAGGTTAGGTTTGATTAATGCTCTTAAGTTCCAACGTTCGTCACCGGGAGCAGGTTGCGATGGCATCTAGTAGTAGCCAAGTTCAGAGCTAGGTGTCGTGGATGGTAACATTTGGTAGCGAAAGTAGGAACTACTTGAAATTATCGTCTGCAGTACTTACTTGAATTAAAAACTGATGACACATGTAGGAACATTTATAATATTAGTTAGTAAGTTGTAGTTAGTAAGTTGGCCGTTGAGAGTCAGTTGTTATTGTCATTATCAGTGGGGTGATATCATTCATCTGGTAATTCCAATAAAAGGTAGGCTACGTAATAGTGAAAGTGTTTAAATTAAATAGTTGATGTGAAAAATATAAAATAAGAAAACGTCCCGACATCTATCTATCTATCTGTCGATGCTGTTGACATATACTCTTAAGACACTCAATGCAAACTGCATTCAAACTGCTAGTAAACTGTCGCTCTTATGCAACTTCATTTGAGACCAAGATGTGGATATTGTTCTGTTACAAGAAGTGGCTACTGAAGACCCAGAAATATCAGATCAGCTGCCAGTTAAGAATGATACGAACTGTCCCCAAGTGCCTCGCAAAACCACAAAATCAGGACGTGTTGTGAAATTTCCAGCAAATTTTTGCAAACATTATTGAGTAATACCCTAGGAATATTTTGTGGAAGTACGTAGGTACAGTAAAAAAGAAAAATGACTTTATTGAGGGGAGAATGATGTAGGGACATTTATAATATTAGTTAGTAAGTTGTAGTTAGTAAGTTGGCAGTTGAGAGTCAGTTGTTATTGTCATTGTCAGTGGGGTGATATCATTCATCTGGTAATTCCAATAAAAGGTAAAAAGGTACGTATTAGTGAAAGTGTTTAAATTAAATAGTTGATGTGAATAAATATAAAATAAGAAAACGTCCCGACAACACACACTAACACATTCATCGCTATTAACGCCGGTTTTCAGACATATTCTACACACACCCAAAGTACACGGGGCTACATGGCCGTGTTGTCGCAGCCTCTAAACTAAGGAACCAACCAACCGTTATTTATTGCAAACATCTGTCTGTAACCTGTTTTTAGCCTACTTTCGATTTTTGCAAAAAATGAAAGTAGACTTATGAGATCACTACAGGGCCAAAAATTGTGTGTCTGTCTGTGTGTGTGTGAATCTGTGTGTGTGTGTGTGTGTGTGTGAGTGTGTGTACTCTGAATGTCTGCCCCCCCCCTATCAATTCGAACACGGTGAAACCGAATTGAACGAAATTTGGTACAGAGGTAGCACTGGCAAAGGGCAACTCAGTGTCATGTTTTATATTGCCGCCATCTTTACCAAAACGTAATGGCGGCCACTCAAATGGTCAAAACGTAATAATGCATTACAACCAAATTAATAATCGGATCTTTACCAAATTTGGTAACAACGTTCCTTCATATGAGGCGCGTCTTGTGCCCAAACTACGAGGTCATCAACCGTACCATTTCAGAATGGCGGACGTGTGAATTATGCAAACTTTATAATCCATAACATGGGACCCACCAGTTCCGACTATCGAACCAAGGATCGTTTAATCTGTTTGAAACGACGTGGCCAGTTTGAAATTAAAAGTTTATATTTTAATATTATAGTCTAGAAGTGATTTTAAAAAGCTGAGTCGTCTCGGTTATTTGACAAGATGGCAGCTGATCTCTCGTTCTGACCTTTATTTTATTAATTTCAGTATGTTGCACGCAATATAGGCTAGTGGTAACAAATATATGAACTTTCTATGAAATGAACTCGGTTTAAAATATACTCCAGTAAAGAAAACGTTTAGTCCAAGTCATGATTTGCTACAACGTGGTATATGTATTGGTTCCTAACGATCTATCAGAGTGTGCACGATTTGCTGAGTGGTCAGCGCGTTAGTCTTTCATCAGGCTGGCCGTGGTTCAAATCCTATCAGAGTTAGACTTTTTTTCTTGATTTTTTTTATATTTATTATTTCTTGAGTACTGAGACGTTATAAAATAAAGCATTATATGGTGCATTTTGAAATGGAAAATATATATTTAATTAAAACAACATTCACCACCGGAGTGACATCTAAGAGTAATTACTTGAACTATGTTATTGGTAACCACAGCCTTCTAGATGCGAGCTATGCTCTCTACCGGCCAGTTAGTGAACCCATGACTACAGTATTTTTGCCGATAGAGGGTACACATCCCCAAGATAAGGCGCGATTATCACGGCCAACGAGAATGACTGGCTCTGGTGAGTTTTCGTGACGTCAGCAATGTAGTTCTGTTGCACCACTGCCTGGTCTTCGTTTTACTGCCGGTGTGGTACCCAGTCATCTTGTCTACATCATTGAACCTGTATAAACGTTGGTATTCATTTATCACTTGTCTTCATAGAAGGCATTGATACAAGTCGTTAGTCGGTGGGTAGTGTATTCCGCAGATCTCTTCTATAAACGAATTAATTTATGTTCCGCCCCTTGAAACAACAATAAGTTAATGATATCTATACTGTGCTGCAAGATTCTTTGATCTAATTATACTAATGTGCACATAATTTAACTCACAACGAAGGTCACAGAATCTACAACTCGACTTAATGTAGCCTGTTCGTTGCAGCTATTAAAGACACAACGAACCCTTGAATCCTAGTTCGCGTGGATTTTTGTAATGAGTAACTTCAATAGGCGTAGTTTTGCAAACCTATACAGTATAATTTATCGTGTTTGAAAACACACGGAACATCTAAACTGCGTCCATTTTATGAAGATTGACATAAAATATTGCATTTCTGCTTCTTATGAATTGCTCTCGATTTAAACGTACAAGCATCATCAAGCAGTACCGGTACATTGCCTACGTCACAGAAGGGTTTGGTATACGCGCCATGGCCTGTCTTTCTCGTTAGCCGTGCGCGATTACAAATTAGCTGTGGAATAGTTATATTAAATATGTTTCTCCCAGTGATACGTTTAGAGCAACGAAGTTTAAATTATTGTAAGTAGTCGGTGTTAATAAACTGAATACCTACGTTGTTTGGAGTGTTTACTGATGAAATTGCAAAATGCTGGGGTAAATTTATTGAACGCCACTCCTCAAATCCAGTGTGCCAATTTGCACTTCGAATTGGAAGAAATTAGGAGATGATAAAGACAAAGAGTTATAACTATACCCATACATTTAGGAGAAAGTAGGCTATATGTTCTTTCCTGAACATCTTGTTTGAAAATAAAAATAGGCTCGCGGGTTTAGGCCCTGGTGGGTGGTGCGGTGGTCTCATTCGGGAGGGGAAGGGGGTTCGCCTTGGGGGGTCGTGGTTTTCCTCTGTGATATTTCTTTAGTTTTTATCATCTTTTCAATTTCATATGCCCAGCATATTTTCAACTAATTATTATTATGTATTAATTATTCTCATATCCATTCTTTTTCACTTTCTCTCTGGCACAATATAATTAAACGTAATACCGGTACTGTATTTACTATGCACATGCCATTTTTATATTCAAAATTATGTATTTTATTTTCTCACCATAATCCAGTGCACCGAACAAAACGATTCATGAGGCAAAATAAAACTGTTATAAGGCTGTCGTAAATCTGTTTCGAAACGCATCCCTCCAACTACGAGCCCTGTAATCAGCTTTTACTTTACGTCACTGCTCTTCTCCTTTACCCTGCCTGAGCTGTAGCGCTGCTCATTGAGCCGAATTGTGCCCGCCTTTGCTCCTAAATGATTCAACAACAACAACAACCACAACTCCATTCGCAGGTCATGTTCCAAGCGCAATTTATGTATTATATCCGACAGAAAAAAATAATCAGTCGTTTTTTGTACATTAGGTTAAAATTTTCCTAAATGAATCAACGCTGACCAAGGAACGGCAAACATAGCTAGTTTGATGTAGCTCTCCATGCCTCCCTGTCTGAGTTAATCATTTCATCTATACCAACTAATTAACACCGGTTATCAGACAGATTCTACACACACCCAAAGTACACGGGGCTACATGAACACGTTGTCGCAGCCCCTCAACTAAGGAACCAATCAACTACCTCTCCTCTCCTACTCATCTTAATGCCTCTTCATATTTTGTTACTCTATCTACCCATCTGATCTTCATCATTCTCCTGTAACACCACATTTCAAATTCTTCTATTCACTCCTTTTCTGCTACGTCAACACTCCAAGATTAATTTCCAAAGAGTGCCACACTCCAAACAAATACCTTTATAATTGACTGTCTAATACCAAAATCTATATTCGTTGTAAACAGTTCATTTGGCTTCAAGCACCTCTAGCCTATAGTTTTTTGTTGTTATTCATGTTCAAGTACAGAATGTTAGCCTGAGATCTATTGAACTATTATTACGACGAACTTCAGCAATAATGTCTAGGCCTATAGACTACTATTTTATCATTTCATATGATCTTGTCGACTTCATCGTTATGCTTAGGACTACCGTTATGTGTCACGGTTACGGCGTGTATGACGTCATCGTGTTGTTCAGTGCATATGCACCGAGTCTGAGTTTACTCCTGGGGTCTGGCGTTATGGGAACGGAGACGGTGAGTGCGTGACGTCATGCTGCTCCCGCGCGGGAAGCCTAAGTTAAAGGGTAATTGCGTCTGTTGAGACTGAGTTTACTCCTGGGGTCTGGCGTTATGCGAACGGAGACGGCGAGTGCGTGACGCCATGCAGCAGAGTGCAAAGAGCCCTCCTGAGCCTTTCTAACATGTGTAGCATTTGTAGCATGCGTCATTTGAAATGATATAAAGTCTAGTCTCTCAGACTGTATCTTTTTCTTCTTCTTCTCTCGAATTGGCCTACTTAGGACCACGTTTATTAAACTGGAGGATCTTGATCTTCGCCCAGTATTGACGCATTTTCTACCGGTGTAACTCCTTTCTTTCAGTAGCCCGGGGGGTACCTATCTTCCGAGATTTCTTCTGAAAACCATGGACTTCCTTCAAAGCACGCCTCACAGTCTACCATCCAGATCTGAAATTCCCAGTTCGTTAATATCCTTCTCAGTTTCCGTCAACCACGTGGTACGATCAGTGGTGCCTGAAACTGAGCAAACGATTGGTCAATCTTGTGGAAGGCAGTTGGTTGGTTGGTTCCTAAGTTTAGGGGCTGCAACAACGCGGTCATTTAGCCCCGTGTACTTTGGGTGTGTGTAGAATCTGTCTGATAACCGGTGTTAATTGTGATGACTGTATTAGTGTGTGTTATCTGTTTTTTAATTCAAGCAAGGACTGCAGACTTTTGAATTTTACAAATAGTTCCTACTTTTGCCGCCAAACGCCACCGTCAACGACTACTAGTTCAGAACTACCAGACGCCACCGCAGTCGGCTCTTGGCAACGAACGTAGGAACCTAAGAGCGTTGTTTACATTCTTAACCTATACAATTCAGCTTCACACAGGTGTAATTAGTAGAAGGTTCTTTAACATGCCATAAATCTATGGCATGGGACCGCCGCGCCGGCTTTACTTCCCCTCCGAAGGATGGCACACTGAGGGATTTTTAACGCTCTAAAGAAATCCGACGACTTCGGGCGGATTTGAACCCGCAATCTTGGGCACAGAAGCTCAGCATGCTACCAACTACGCCACCGTAGCCGTTGATAGCCTACAACACACTAGAGTGAGATAGGGTTATGTAAACTTAGCTGGTATTTGAATCCTGAGTTCTATACAGCGTCCTTTCTCACTCACTGCTCTCCTCGAAGGTGAGGAATATGTGAGAATAAAATCGACACGCTACAGAAGTATTTACAATCTTTTGAAATTTAAACATAGTATTATTCTGAGTGTTTCTAAATCCCCATTACAGACTTTGAGGGTTGTAAGCTACTGGGGAACAAGATGGTTAAGTTTAGCATAGGAACTTGTGTCCGGAAACGTACCGTCTTCCAGCTACACGCATAAAGCATTACAGCACACGTTCAAATCTTCCGCAATTTTGGCGCCACTGATTAGGGTACGTACATCATTCAACGATCACCTGATGTCCCATATCTCCTACAGGTTTGTTGACATTCCATACCTTCTTTCACAAAATCTCACGGGTGCTGCGTACTTGGTATTCCTTGAACACGTACTGCATGAGTTTCCAGACGATGTGCCACTGCATGTGCGTCATAACATGTGGTTTCTGCACAATGGCACACCAACTCATTTTTGCACTTGAATTACGAGATCATCTGCATCACAGATTTAGGCAACAGTAGATAGTTATTGGTGGTCCGATTGCTTGGCCTGCACGTTCACCAGCCTTGACACCGCTAGATTACTACCTGTCGGGTCACAGGTTTGGTTGGTTGGTTCTTAAGTTTAGGAACTGCGACAACGCGGTCATGTAGCCCCGTGTACTTTGGGTGTGTGTAGAATCTGTCTGATAACCGGTTTTAATTGTGATGACTGTATTAGTGTGTGTTATCTGTTCTTTTTTTAAAATTTAAGTACTGCAACTTAGATTTTTTCAAATAGTTCCTACTTTTGCCACCAAGCGCCACCGTCAACGACTACTAATTCAAGTTCAGAACTTAGCTACTAGACGCCACCGCAGTCGGCTCTTGGCAACGAACGTAGAAACCTAAGAGCGTTGTTTACATTCTTAACCTATCCAATTTAGCTTCACACAGGTGCAATTAGTGGAAGGTTCTTCAACATGCCATAAATCTATGACATGGGACCGCCACGCCGGCTTTACTTCCCCTCCGAAGGAAGGCATACTGAGGGATTTTAACGCTCTTAAAATATCCGACGGCTTCGGCCGGGTTTGAACCCGCTATCTTGGGCATAGAAGCTCAGCATGCTACCGACTGCGCCACCGAAGCCGCCGGGTCACAGGTTTACGAGGCCCCAAGGAAGACCTACTGGCACGGGTTATAGCTTCGGCGGATGTTGGAGGATTAGGGATTGATGATCGTGTGTACCAAGATACTGTGTCTCAGTAGTCGTCACATCGAGCCCCACCTGAAATTTAACCTAGACAACAAGCAGAAGAAGTCGGACAGAGCGCCAAAAATATGCTAAACTTCTCTCTTGGTCCCTACTACAAGCTCTCAAGGTTTGTAATGGAAATTTGGAAACACGCTGTATAACTTATTAGTGCATGGGTAATATGTAATCATCGTACATTATCTAAGCCTAAGTGAGCAGGATCTGGTGATGATCGCTTGATAATAATATAATGATGATCGCGTAGCCTCCGGAGAGCACGTCGTAATGAGGATGAAGTGATGGCTTTTTTTTGTCGTTTTTTTTTTGTCGTGTGGCCTCCTGAGAGGCCGAGTGCAGGTCTTTCTAGTCGACGCCCGTGGGCGACCTGCGCGTCGGGATGAGAGATAGAATGGGTGAAATGAATGAAACTGGCCAAGGATGTGGAAGGAAGCGGCCGTGGCCTATCAGAAGGTACCGTCCCAGCATTTGCCTGGTGTTGAAAATGGGAAATCACGGAAAACCATTTCAATGCCGGCCGACGGTGGGGCTCGAACCCACTTGTCTATCGAGTCAGCAGAGAGCTTGGGCCCATGATCTAACGCTGCTCTTTAGCCAGCGTAGCCACTGCTGTCGGTGAAGTGATGATGAGGACGTCACACACACCCAGTCCCCGAGCCACGGGAATTAACCACAGGAGATTAAAATCCCTGATGCCTCGGCCGGGAATCGAACCCGGGGCTCTTCCGGCCAAAGCCTAGCGCGCTAACCATTTAGCCACGGAGCCGGACGCTTGACGATCGAAATATGTCATCCAATTAAGTTCTCCCCCTCCACTTTTGTACTTAAATAGATGTTACTTAGTGATCAATTTCTCGTGTAACATATCTTTCAGTTTAGGGTGTACAAATACTTGTTTTATGTACGACGATCGAAATCTAAATATTTATGTCAGAAAACTGTATAATAATGAGGGTCATACACAATTTGCATTTCATTTTGACACTGTTTCTCCCATGAATCAGAGCTCAAGAAGTAGTTGTATGACCAATTAGGTGAGGATAGCATCGCACCTGCGCTGACTTCCACGGCCTCCTAATTTAAATTTCACTGCGTGACTAGTGTCATAGTGGAGTAATCGAGGAGGCCATGGTCAAATACAAGATATTCTCTGCGTCCCATGCGCTCTGTTCAGTACATAAAACTGGCGAAATCTCGACAGATATTTATGAATATTTATGTTTGAACATAAAATAGTTATAATTATCGTCGAACATAAAGAGTCGTATGCAACTCGCCTATAATGGTAATTAAGACACTCGTAAGGAAATTATAAAACGAGCGAAGACGTAGGCTACTCGTGTCTTAATTATTGCCATTATACGCTCGTTGCATTATGTACTATTAACGCCTATTGTAATTGGGCACAATTTCCTATGTTCAATAGAACTAGGCAACACTGAAAACTGTATTTTAATACTTCAATAATTAAATGCAGTTAAAATCTACAATTAGTAGTTATAGAACATGAAGATACATGCCTCGACGAGATCTGGGTAAGTTTCGCATCTATCGCAAGTGCTAAAATACACGAACTCATGAATTACCATACCTTGAGAGTGTGTTTCTGTTAAAAGAATTGTTGTTATCAAAGATTCGACAGCACGCTCTCTAACAAGATACCGACATTTAACTGACTAATCTACTCATAAGTCGTTTCGGACCATTAAATTGTTGGAATTTGATTAAAATCAACCAATCAGAGTTCTTTATTTCGATAACAAAACTCCAAGCCTTTTATCGTTGCGCTCTTATCACACCCTCAAACAACGCTTACCGCCGTTCTTTTGTTTATGACGAGCAGCAGGGAAACATTACTAGATTTTACGCTTCATTTTATTGATCCCTTTGTAAGCTAATGTTGGAAACATATTTCGTCATTCTTTTGATGACAAAGAATGACATAGTTCAGATCGTACGTTTTTGAATTGATGAGGAACATGGTGATGATGCTTATGACTGAAATATATTGTAATCCAGTAGATCAGAGGCGGCAATTGCCCTTGAATGATGCGATGGAAGGGTAAGAACATGATGATAGCATCCGCGGAGGGTTATTGGAATATCGTACCAGACAAGAATAGGCTCGCTGGCTTCTCATGCCTCACTGCCTATAGTTTTTCAGTTAAAAACAAAATGGGAATAGGAATGTGTGTTTGAGTCTTCAGTCTGTGGACTGGTTTTATGCAGCTCTCCAAGCCTCCCTGTCCTGTGCTAATCGTTCCATCTCTACATAGCTACCACACCCTACATCCGAGACAATCGGTTTAACATATTCTTACTTTGATCTACCCCTACAGTTCACGTCCTCGACCCTACCATCCATAACTAAATACGCTATTCCTGGGTGTCTTAGTATGTGTCCTACCAACCTATCTCTTTTCTTCATTAACATTCGCCAGAAACAACTTTCTTCGCCTACTCTGGTTAATACCTCTTCATTTGTTACTCTATCCACCCACCAGATCTTCATCATTCGCCTGTAACACCACATTTCATTTGCTACTATTCTTCTCGTTTATGCTGGAATGCAGCCGAAATAAATCAGAAACCTCTATGGAGATCAAATTGGCAGGTGAAAAGCTGAAGGAAGTAGGAGACATCTGTTACATAGGAAGCAGAATAACCAGTGATGGACGAAGCAAAGAGGATATAAAAAGTAGGTTGGCTCGGGCAAAGAAAGCATTTCTACAAAAAAGGAATCTGCTGACATCGAATATAGATTTAGGTATTAGGAAGTCATTTTTGAAAGCCTTTGTCTGGAGCGTGGCGCTCTATGGAAGTGAAACTTGGACTATTGGTGCAGCAGAAAAGAGGAGAATTTAAGCATTTGAAATGTGGTGTTAGAGGAGAATGATGAAGATCAGATGGGTAGATAGGGTTACAAACGCAGATGTATTAAGACAAGTGGGAGAGGAGAGATGTTTCTGGCGACTGCTAATGAAGAGGAGAGATAGGTTGGTAGGACACATACTAAGACACCCAGGAATAGCAAGCTTAGTTATGGAAGGAAGGGTCGAGGACAAAAACTGTAGGGGTAGACCAAGGTTAGAATATGTTAAACAGATTGCCTCGGATGTAGGGTGTGGTAGCTATGTAGAGATGAAACGATTAGCTCAGGACAGGGAGACATGGAGTTCTGCATCAAACCAGTCAAATGACTGAAGACTCAAACACACAAACACACATGCTTCGCGATCAGTTCAAATTTCACTTCCATAGAGCGCCATGCTCCAAACATGGCATTCAAATATAACTTCCTAATACCTAAATCCAGGGCTAGATTTGTGACGGTACGCACCGGTACGCCGTACCGAAACCTCTTTGCATCTTTGTTAACACAAACTGTCTCCTCACTACTTTTCCTGAAGCCGAATGGTCCACCACTCACTCGTTTTGACCCTTCAAAGTACGTAGAATCTTGGCTGCTTCGGGGACGGCACTCCGCTCTGGATACTAACAGCGAGGAGGCACACACAACGAAAACTTTTCTAAACTTTGGAATATTTTTTAAACTGTGAGGAAAAACATGTTTAAGTACAGTACCTTTTATAATAAATAATTGTTGCAGAAAACTGTCAATGCAAAAGTATAAAACAAGAAATAAAAGATTGATGGTAAACATGTGTGTATTTTCAAACCGAATGTAGCTATTTTTTTTAAATTACGTAAAAAATTAAATTGAAATAATGTATACTGTTTGAATGGTGGCCTAGTTCGTCTACATTAAAATGTAATATAGGCCAACGGCTATGGTAAGAAAAAAAGTTGCTACAGAAGTTTCAATTTCATTTAAAATTGCAATCAAAATTAGATTGCTATTTTGTCCAGTGATTATTTTTTAGAGGTGTTCAGAAAAGCGTAAAAATATCGTTTTTAGAACTCTATATTTCAATATCCCATATAGCCCCCCTCCCACCACCATCCGGTAGACAACAGTACCGGAACCTCTATTTTTACAAATCAAGCACTGCCTAAATCTATATCCGATGTCAACAGATTCTCTCTTTTTAGAAATGTGTTTCTTGCCTGAACCAATATTCTTTTCATATCCTCTTTGCTTCGTCCATCACTGGTTATTTTGCTTCCTAAGTAACAGAAGTGCCCTACTTCCTTTAGCTATTCACCTTCCAATATGAATAGGAATAGGAATATTACGCCTGATAATCTAAACAGTGTTCAACATAAGTGGGTATTTAAATAGTCTACTATTATGGTTTTCTCATTGAGATACATTGTACTGTAAGGCTGATAGCTTCGAATCATGCATTGTTAAATTAAGTACCATACATTAGAATTATTATGTAATGGCAAGGTGGAGCACTAAACTCTTTAGATATATTTAAGACAATAACTTGTCTATGTAAAGATTACTTTCTGGTCGGTCAAAGACCAAATTTTTGGGCGGTTAATATTAATGCGCACACAAACCATACACTTCTATGTAGGGAAGGGTACTAATTTGCATGTAGACCTACCTAGGTATGTCGCTTATGTACTAATTGAAGTGTTGATTCCAGGAACCAGAGTAGTCCCAATATTAAATTGTTCAGAAACTAAAAAATGAAGAAAAAAACAGTTTAACTTTATTTGTGCTGAATGAAATAAAAATTGCTATTAGGCCTAATATGGTCTCACTAACAGCTTTACATTGCACATAGAGGAAATATATTTTTATGAGGATAGTTGAGAAAACTTAAAAGAAACTTTGGACTAGTCCGCCTTTTGCCGAAATCTTAGTTGAATACAAAAATGAGAAATATCTTAATCCTAAAATACGATTATTTATTATTTATTATGTAAATCCTAACAAAGTACAATCATTCCAGGTAGTTATTAATCTTAAATACACGTTGTAAAAGCAATGGACTTGTCTTATATTTGTTGAATCCCCAATATTTCTCACTCGTGTTTAACCCGACATGTCTGCTTTTTGGAGACAGCAATATATACCGCTCATTTGCTGCAACAGTGACATAACTCATAATACGATGTTTGTAAAATAAATAGCATTTAAAGATGTACAGGCAGTTTGTAAACTGTGGATTATTTAAATAATGTCAAGGTTTTGACTCCATATTTATTTGGAGATTTATTACTTTTCTCCAGTTGAGTGTAACAGACAATAACGCAATTAGAAAGTACTAGCAGAAGTACCCGTTCTTCGAACGGTGTTCGGTGTTAACACCAGACATTATAATACTAATAATAATGTTATTGGTGTTACGTCCCTTTTAAGTACTGTTGCTTTTAGAGACGCACCAGGCATTATCAATTGAGCTACTGTTGCAATGGTTAGCGGCTTGTAATTCCTTCATAAATTTTTCAAAACGAAGTTAGTTTTCTGGGAATATCACACACACTGTTAATTTATAGACTCGCAAATTTTGTGTCTCACATTGAGAAGTGCAACATATGCTTTGGTCGTCCTTCTAGGATAATTTTTATATTTCGCCTATTTTAGCATGTATTTTGAGACGTTTTTCCCGATATCCACCCTTCTACTGTATGAAATGTACGGTGAAGAGTTTTATAAATGATTGGTGTATTGACTTATGTTTACCATACCTAATTTTACGATGCACCAAGCATCCGAACATGAGTTATAGGCATACATAAGGATACACAGAAAGACAGACAGACAGACAATACTATTGTCTACAACATATCACCCAGAAATCCAAATATGGGTATATCTACCACACAGTATCAAAGAAAATCATCCTTACGATGAACCCGTATGTCGACAAAAAAAAAAAGATTAGTTAAAATGTGCTCTCAAACTAAATTCACCTAACGTGTACTTCCTGACACGAAATAGAATTGAAAGCCTTATAGATGAAACGCAATACACGTCACATAAAAACAGACCCTCTACGTTGTGTTGGGCCCCCATACACAGGAAGACCTCTATCATAAATTATAAAAGCTTGTGGTGCATGAAAATTCAGGTTCTTTAGTCTCAAATGGCCCAAATTCCTAAAAGCCGCAAAAAATGCTGATTCAATTCAGGAATTTTTGAAAATAATGTTCTTGTTTGGAGATATAATAGACCTTCTGTACTATATGTCGCAGTGAAAATTGCATGAAAAAATCCTAGGTTACCCCTTGACCCCCTTAATTGCATTGATGAACTATACAGTCTACGTTGGTTCCGTGATAACTTTATATTTGCAAACTTTCACAGAAATGTAATAAATGTAATAAATGTAATAAATTGCTTCTTAATGAAATAGATGGAAAGTTGGATGCCACCCCTTGAGATAATGTTCTCATGGTTACCGATTTGCATTCCTTCATTAGTTTGTTAAATTAAATTTAATTAGTTTTCTGGGAATGTTTCAGAAACTGTTGGTTTTAGAGCCTTATAATGTAGTTTTCGAGGACCCTCGAGTTTTATTTCTGGCACCGAGGGGCTTTGTCTCGTCGTTGTTCGCCATAATATAATATTAATAATAATAATATAATTTAGGGATAGGAATATAATAGACCTGCCATACCACACCCGCAGATGTAAATCGCGTGAAAAAATTCTAGACTACCCCTTGACCCCCTTAAGCGCATTTTACGTATTGATGAAATTTACAGCTTAATTTGGTTCCATAATAATCATCTAACCGTTTGCAAACTTTAACACTAATGTAATTAATGCAATTGTATTGCGTCTTACAGCAATAGATGGACCTCTGAGAATCTGTTGCCATGGTTATCGGCTTGCATTCGTTCATTAGTTTATTAAATTAAATTTCTGGGAATATCTCAAAAACGGTTGGACGTAGGACCTTAAAAGGTGCTTTTAGGGCCCCCAAGTTTTGTCTCTCACATTGAGGGGCTGAAAATGAGCTTTATCTCGTCCTTCTACTCCTATTTCAGCATGTATTTTAAGGGGGTAGGCCCTCTTTTATGAGATGTACGGAGAAGGGTTACATCAATGATCAGTGTCGTGCCTCTGATGGATATCTATACCAAATTTTACGTTGATACACCCAGACGTTCTCGAGTTATAAGGGAACAAAGTTGTCCACAGATAATCAAACAAACAGACAGACAGACCAAAACATTATTTTCGCGCGCATCTATCATAAAACAGTCTGAAACGTGTAAACAACTCAAATTTCCGTAGAAATTCAGAAAAAAAAAAATTTTTCTTTTTTATATATGTCCAGATATACTGCACCGCTCGGTGTTGACCGTGTTTTATTGCACAAATTTAGGTTTTACTCGCTAACCGTCGGAGATACACGAAAAGTGATAAGAACCTTTTGGATAGAAAATTAAATGCTAAAGCTCGTGCATACCATCAAAAGTTTGCTATTTCTTAGCGTTCTCTTTTTATTTGAAATGGAAATATGAAATTTTGAAACCAAAGGGTGTAGTGACGTCACAAATGTAGGTTTTACTCGCTAACCGTTGGAGATACACGAAAAGTGATCAGGACATTTCGGATAGAAAATTAAATGTTAAAGCTCGTAGTGCCATCAAAAGGTTGCTATATCTTAGCTTTCTCTTTTTATTTGAAATGGAAATATGAAAATAGTCGCCATTTTTCAATAGTGCAAAATATCGTAATGAAAAGTATTCTATATGTAAACCTGGTAAATCAGCTACATCCATGCAAAATTTCATCTAAATCGGACCAGTGGTTCTTGCGTTATTGAGTAACAGACAGACAGACAGAAAGACACACACCATCTCATTTTTAGCCTACTTTCGATTTTTGCAAAAAATGAAAGTAGACTTATGAGATCAACACAGGGCGAAAAAAGTGTGTCTGTCTGTGTGTGTGTATGTGTGTGTGTGAGTCTGTGTGTGTGTGTGTATGTGTGTGTGTGAGTCTGTGTGTGTGTGTGTGTGTGTCTGTGTGTGTGAGTGTGTGTACTCTGAATGTCTGTCCCCCCCTATCAATTCGAACACGGTGAAACCGAATTGAACGAAATTTGGTACAGAGGTAGCACTAGTAAAGGACACCTCAGTGTCATACTTTATATCGCCGCCATCTTTACCAAAACAGAATGGCGGCCACTCAAATGTTCAAAACGTAAAATCAAATTACGGCTAAACTAATCATCCGATCTCTACCAAATTTGGTGACAACATACCTTTATATAGGACGCGTCTTTCACCCAAAATTCAAGGTCATCGGCCATGCCATTTCAGGATGGCGGCCGTGTGAATTATGCAACCATTTTAATAAATAGCTTAAGACCCACCAATTCCGATTATCGAGCCTAGGGGGGTTTAAGCTATCCTGAAGGTCGTGATCCGTTATTTATTATAATTTAATATTATAATATTATACAGTATGAGTGGCTTAAAAGAGCTGAGCCGTTTGTATCACACGACAAGATGGCAGCTGTCCTCATGTGCCTGTCTTATATTTCAGTAGTTTTAGTATGTTGTATGTGATATACCGTACTGATACAATAATATAAACTTCGTATGAAATGATCTTTAATGAAGATGTACTGCAGTGAAGAAATCGTTTATTTAAAGTCATTATTTGCCAACAGTTTGTATCTAATATGTCAGTTAAGAACACCTGACGTCATGGATACGGTTAGCTCTGGGCTAGCATGTTAGTCTGACACGCAGTTGACTGGGGATCGAGTACTGCTACAGTTAGTTTTTTTTTTCTTGAATTCTTTTACAAATGATATGCTCGAGCTTTTTCCACAGATACTGAATTAAATGTCATTTAGCTCAAAGGAGAGGATAAAATATACACTCGTATATTAATAAAATCACAGTCCCAGCATCGCACATAAACAGAAGACAATAGGAAAAGGAGAATAGAAGAACTAGATACACGTTGTCATTAACCACAGCCTTCTTAATGCCTCTGTACGGTGCTGTCCTCTTGTGGATTATGTGGGTAATATTGTTCCAAACATAACGCTGTGTAAATGCCTGAGCTGGCCTCCTGAAGTAAGGCAATTTTGTAATACTGGTAGTTCAACTATTAGCCACGATCGCGCTCCGAATACCTTTAAACACTGCCAGCTGGATCGCCTCCCTCTTGGCTACATTAAACTGCCTACTCATTCAACACCCATAGAACACTGCCATCGTAGTACATTACGATGGCAGTGCATAGGCGTACAAGATAAAGATTAATTCACTGATAGGTCGCAGCACCACCTACTGTGATTGGGGCGGAGGATTCTTAATTTTGCAGGCTGGCTTAATATAGAGATTAACGGACGTGAATGCATTACAATAAGTTAGTAGTTTTGTTATTCAATCATCATAAAGTATATAATATTGATCTTGACACTTACTGGCTTATTATCAATATAAAAGAAAACAAACAATACATTGTGGTAGGGGTGATTGTGTTAGGGATGAGGACAAAGAGTCATAAAGATACCCATACATTTAGGAGAAAGTAGGCTATATGTTCTTTGCTGAACATCTTGTTTAGCCTACTTTCGATTTTTGCAAAAAATGAAAGTAGACTTATGAGATCAACACAGGGCGAAAAAAGTGTGTCTGTCTGTGTGTGTGTATGTGCGTGTGTGAGTCTGTGTGTGTGTGTGTATGTGTGTGTGAGTCTGTGTGTGTGTGTGTGTGTGTGTGTGTCTGTGTGTGTGTGAGTGTGTGTACTCTGAATGTCTGTCCCCCCCTATCAATTCGAACACGGTGAATGCAAATTGAACGAAATTTGGTACAAAGGTAGCACTAGCAAAGGACACCTCAGTGTCATGTTTTATATCGCCGCCATCTTTACTAAAACTGAATGGCGGCCACTCAAACGTTCAAAACGTAAAATCAAATAACGACTAACCAAATCATCCGATCTCTACCAAATTTGGTAACAACATACCTTCGTATAGGATGCGTCTTGTGACCAAATTACAAGGTCGTCCGCCATACCATTTCAGGATGGCGGCCGTGCGAATTATGCAAACTTTATAATCCATATCATGGGACCCACCAGTTCCGATTATCGAGCCGAGAATCGTTTTAACTGTTCTAAAGGAAGAGGCACGTTCGAAATTTAAAGTTTATTTTGTAATACTATAGTGCAGACGTGATTTTAAAAAGCTGAACTGATTCAGTAATAAGACAAGATGGCAGCGGATATCTTGTGCCGGACTTATATTTCACTAATTTGAGTATTGCATGCAATATAGCGTACTGATAAAAATAAATAAACTTTGTATGAAATGCTTTATATATAAATAATATACTCCAGTGATGAAATCGTTTAGTATAAATCATTATTTGCTAACAAGTTCTATGTAAGTAATTTTAAATAGAACGATATTCGTTGACACAGTTAGCTCAGTGGTAGAGCGTTAGCCTATCGCTCAAATGCCTATGGTTCAAACCCGATCAGAGCTAGGTTTTTTGCTTGAAATGTTATATGTTTATTGTTTTGTAATGACTCAGATGTTTTAAAATTAAGCGTTATATTGTGCACATTATGGTGTAAAATATATATTTAATTAAAACATAATTCGCCAGCAGATTTACTCGGGACATCTAGCTGCCAAAAAGGTAACTTCCAGATTTTATGAAAAGTTTCTTCTTCTGGCCGCTAGAATGCACTCGCTCTGTTAGGATTATATTGTTCGATATTTCACCAATAGATGTCACGACTAGTCTACGTGGGGCTCCATTGATTACTATACCATTATCATTCTATGCGCATCGAATTTGAAGAATGACAAGATGATACTACGATACATTTTAACTTTTTATTTTAAAGGGTTTGTAACAGCCTATTTTGCGTTACTTGAAAATGTTATTAAGCGTTATATTGTGCACATTATGGTGTAAAATATATATTTAATTAAAACATAATTCGCCAGCAGATTTACTCGAGACATCTAGCTGCCAAAAAGGTAACTTCCAGATTTTATTGAAAAGTTTCTTCTTCTGGCCGCTAGAATGCACTCGCTCTGTTAGGATTATATTTTCGAAAATATCCACATAGTTTGTATACACACGTCTCTGTAGGGTCATGGAAAGATTTGTTAATTCAATTAGGGTTGTGAAAGCCATGCACAACCAGACGTGTAAAGACATGCCTCAACTCAAAGTTGGATGTTGCCCACGGCAGGTCGTAATAATAATAATAATAATAATGTTATTGGTTTTACATCCCTTTTAACTACTGCTGATTTTAGAGACACCGGGGTGCCGGAATTTTGGCCCGAAGGGGATCTTTAACGTGCCAGTAAATGTACTGACACGGTTCCCTCGCATTTGTGCACCCTCAAATGCCAGCTGACTGCGCCAGGATACGAACCTGCAACCTAGGGCCCAGCAAGCGAGAACGTTACCGCTGAGCCACGCCGCCAGTCCGGTCGATTATGTCTCCAGATCCATAACATTCTTGATATACTTCTTATCTTTCTTTCTTCAATGATGGTAGCAGTTTTTATCTAGGTTGTGGCGTTTGGTAGAGGTAAATCGTTTCTAAGGTCTTCAACAAAGAATAGTTCTATTATACTCTTTGATAATAACAACGAGTTATAACTATACTCATACATTTAGGAGAAAGTAGGCTATATGTTCTTTACTGAACATCTTGTTATATATTAGTATGATGATCAGTGATCTTGATGTACTGTAATTGCATTATTTATGGTAACTGCCACAACGAATTGTGTAGTCTCACCTTGCCAAGAAAAATGATAGAGGAGTGTCGATTCAATCAATCGATAATGAGTACTTTATGTTCGACCCTGACTGTTATGTGCCAGAAAACTGTATCATAATGATGGTCATTATAACACTATTTTAGGTAGATTTCATTAGAAAGCTAACTATTGCAATGGGTCCCATGTTTCGACTTCCGGAAAATTTCGACATATCTTCGCGTTTCACATCCCCCAGACCCCAAAACCACCGTCAGTTCAAAGGTTTATATATAATTTATGTATGCATATATGTATATATATCAGTTTCTTGTGGACACGATAAATGCCGTAATTTTGCACCAATCACTTTGAATTTTTTACCGAATATGTATACAAATAAAATCTCGGTCGAGTTCGTTACTGGGCTAAATCGGTCGAAGGGGGTGAATATGGGGGGCTTTTTTCGAAAAAGTGAAATATTGCTATAACTCTCTTAATATGTGAAATATCGAATCCGTTCAACGTTCATATTATGTGTCGGATAAAGCCCAAAAATTTATGTTTGAAGAGTTTTTTTATAGCACCAACCATTGACCAAAGGGGTGGGAAAAAGTGGGTTTTTCGGGAAACATTAATCATATCTCTCAATAGGCACAATATCAAAACCGTACGAAATGGACAATATTCACCTAATAATTACCTAAAACTTTTGTCTGAAATAATTTTTGATATGACCCACCATTACGCCAAGGGACGAGAAAAATGATTTCGGAATTATAAGAAAATGCCAAGAGCTATCAGTGGTTGCCATGGCAACACTACTAAATTGACGAGGCATGAGCCATCAGACGTTGCCATGACAACGCACTTGCACGAGATCAGATTCAGTATTTCCATCTGACTAAGTGGTTGGTTGGTTGGTTCTTAAGTTTAGGGGCTGCGACAACGCGGTCATGTAGCCCCGTGTACTTTGGGTGTGTGTAGAATCTGTCTGATAACCGGTGTTAATTGTGTGACTGTATTAGTGTGTGTTAATTTAAGTACTGCAACTAACAATTTTTCAGATACTTCCTACTTTTGCCGCCAAGCGCCACTGTCAACGACTACGAGGCCAAGTTCAGAACTGAGCTACTAGACGCCGCCGCAGTCGGCTCTTGGCAACGAACATAGAAACCTAAGAGCGTTGTATACATTCTTAACCTATCCAATTTAGCTTCACACAGGTCTTTTTTTTTTTTGTCGTGTAGCCTCTTGAGAGGCCCAGTGCAGGTTTTCTAGTCGACGCCCGTGGGCGACCTGCGCGTCGGCATGAGAGATGGAATAGATGAAGATGAATGAAACTGGGCAAGGATGTGGAAGGAAGCGGCCGTGACCTGTCAGAAGGTACTGCCCCAGCATTTGCCTGGTGTTGAAAATGGGAAACCACGGAAAACCATTTCAAGGACAGCACACGGTGGGGCTCGAACCCACGCGTCTACCGAGTCAGCAGAGAGCTTGGCCCCTTGACCTAACGCAGCGCTTTAGCCCGCGTAGCCACTACTGTCGGTTCACACAGGTGCAATTAGTGGAAGGATCTTTAAAATGCCATAAATCTATGACATGGGACCGCCGGCTTTACTTCCCCTCCGAAGGAAGGCATACTGAGGGATTTTTAACGCTCTTAAAAAATCCGACGGCTTCGGCCGGGTTTGAACCCGTTATCTTGGGCATAGAAGCTCAGCATGCTACCGACTACGCCACCGAAGCCGCCTGACAAAGTGGGAAGCGGCTTCGGTCACGTAACTGGTAGCATGCTGAATGTCTATGCCCAAGGTCGCGAGTTCAAAGCCGGCCGAAGTCGTCGGATTATCTAAGAGCGCTAAAATTCCTCAGTATGCTTTCCTTTGGAGGGGAAGTTCCAACGTTCGTTGCGAGTTGCTGGTTGCGGTGGCATCTAGTATCCAAGTTCACAGCTAGGTGTCGTTGACGGTAGTACCTGGTAGCAACATTAGGAACTACTGCTTGAAATTGACCGTCTGCAGTCCTTACCTGAATTACAGACTAATACAGCCATCCCAAAGTACACGGGGTTACATGACCGCGTTGTCGCAGCCCCTAAACTGAGGAACCAACCAAAATCTCTGCGGGAGATATAATTTTGCGTGAAGAAATAACAGACCGTTACATAGTTACACATCAGTGTCGAAACCTTGCATAAGGATAGTGTGACCACAAGTATAAAAATGGACCCCAAATGACAAGAAGGTTACCGTTCCCATAAGACAATAAAATGTTTAAAATAGGCATAAAATGACGAAAAACAAAGTTAATTAAGCTCCAATTATAAAATACCTTCTCGCAATAAATGAGGTCTGATCCTTCTACGAAAATCTGCATATTCTGCCTATTATAGCCTATCCCCAAGTTTGTCCAGTGAAATCTACCTACGCCTTCCGGCGTGCTGAGAGGACTTTTTTTTCATTACGAAACAGTTTCTCCCACGAATCACAGCTCAAGAAACAGTTGTTTGACCAATTAGGTGAGGATAGCAACGCATCTGCGCTAAGTTCCATGGCCTTCTAATTTAAATTTCACTGTTGGCCTAGTGTCATAGTGGGGCAATCTAGGAGGCCATGGTCAAATACAAGGTATTCTGTGCGTCCCATGGGCTCTGTTCAGTACATAAAACTGGCGAAATCTCGACAGATATTTATGAATATTTATGTTCGAACATAAAATAGTTATAATAATTATCGTCGAACATAAACAGTCGTATGCAACTCGCCTATAATGGTAATTAAGACACTCGTATGGAAATTATAAAACTCACATACACTCGTTTTATAAACATACTAGTGTCTTAATTATTGCCATTATAGGCTCGTTGCATAATGTACTATTCCAGCACAACATTGAGGTAAAAGCGCAATAAGTACAGGTTTCTAGTTATGTCACTGTTGTAGCAAATGAGCGATATAGCCTACACTACACATAGAGCTGGCCTTGAAGAGGAAGAAGATGTATTCATCACAAAAAGTCAATGCTTTGACTTGCCTGGATTTTAGAATGAACACTTGAATTACAGGTAGTAAGTTATTGTTGCATTAAGGGATGGAACAGCGAGGTCATCTGCTCAATTGCAGGTAGGCTATAGACATTTGAGTAGCACAAATGAAGGCTTTCATATATTAGGGTATGTGATACACACACAGTGCAAGTCATATACAGGGAGTTTCAGAAAGAGCGAGCCAAATGAATACCAACAATCCAGTCGCAACACTTAGTTATTGTTGATTTAAAGGGCGGAACAGCGAGGACATCTGGCCCCTGCAACACTTAGCACATCTTCATACGGAACAAGAAAATGAAAATCCACAGCCTGCTTCCAGTCGACCTATCGGGTCAGGAATGGAATGAATCCCCCATCTAGCGCCGAGGATATGAACTGTGCTGGCTGCCGAAGCCTGTCGCACTCCTCTGGGGCAATGATTAAATGAATGACAGATGAAATGAAATGATAGTGGAGAGTGTTGCTGGAATGAAATTTTTGACAGGAAAAACCGGAGTACCCGGAGAAAACCCTGTGTACCTCCGTTTTGTCCAGCACAGATCTCACATGGAGTGACCGGGATTTGAACCACGGACCCAGCGGTGAGAGGCCGGCGTGCTGCCACCTAAGCCACGGAGGCTCTCATAGGGAACATGTGGTGTCCAAATGTGCTATGGATGTTAACATGTGTAACACATGTGTATATATTGCTTATTGACAGTAAATGTGTAAAGTGGATCGGGGTGAGATGGCTATCGGGCGAAGTCGACTATATGACTGTTATCCGCATCTGCCCGCATCCGCACGTTTATTATCCGAATCTACTGTCATTAAAATAATATTTTAATTAGATAAAGGATAAAGTATTTAAGCACCACATTTAGACATTTGAAGAGAAAGTCGTTACCCTAGGCAATGTAAGTCATGTGCTATGTTTAAAATGAATATTACACAGTCAGATTTACATCCCTTTTCAGTTCGGACTGATAATTATGCTTAATGACATAATTTGAAAGAGATTAGCTCATCATCTTACATTTGTCATGAAAAGAACATACCGGAAAAATATGATATGTCATATAACATCTGGGCCCTATTAATGATATTCAACAAGTTCAGATTATATTCTAAAAACTATCAACAAATTTACTCCAAACATTATTCGCAGCTTATCCGCTATCCGCACAGCCATGCAAACTATATCCGCATGGCGAAAACTTTTGCGAATATCCGCGGGTTTATTCGCGGACATCTGCATTCGCGCAGGGCTTTTTATCATAGACCCTCAGCATTTCTTACAAGATTTACAACACACAGTACGAGACTTTATGCCTTTAGGTTAAGTGTTTAAGTGACAGGGAGAACACTAAATGAGGATGAATGACAAAGTACGGCTACTTGAGTTATGCGATGACTAGTAAATCATATGTATTCTCTTACTGCGTCGTAAACTGCAGACAGGTAAACAGACCTGAATACCACTGCTATTGACAAGAAGTAGAGGCGTGGGATGGCAACGGACTGGGACCGTATACTCCGGAAGTGAGCATATCAGTGGAGCTAATACAAGAGATAAAGGGTTTGTAACTGTTAATGCATAACAGCTGGAGGTTGTCGCAAACATGGCGTATTAATATAGGCCTTTCCTATTACAAAGGCGCTCTGCCACAAGAATACATTGGGTGGGGGGATTGTTGTTTTAGGGGGATAAATACAGGTCCTACCAAAGTTTAAGGACACATGCCTATTTTAATGAATTTCACTCCTGTCCGTAATCCTTTGGTTTCAGGAACGCAATATTTTACAGGTAACTAGTACCGGAAAGTGTACAGAACCACGTTTGCTGAAATATTCATTAAAATATCATTGCTCATTTTGAAGTTATTAGGCTATGTCTTTTGGTTTAAATTAATAGGAAAAAAAATCACTCCTATTTACATTGATGAAAAAATATCCTTATGAGATCACACTTTGTCCATGTATGTGTGTGTGTGCGCGTAGGGCCTACCTGTGTGTCCCCTAATAAAATCTAAACGGCTGGAACGATTTCAATGAAACTCGGTAAGGACATAGTACTATCTTGTCCGATCCCGACCGTGTCCCTAAAAAATTGAATACGTCTCACCAATCCAAAATGGTGGCTGTGCGAAATATTTCACCGGCATTCCACATCTTCAAAACAGCTACTGATATCATCCTGAAATATTGTACGGTGATAAAAGGCACTACTAGACAAGAAGTTTCGTGACGAACTAAAGAGCCTACTTTTCTTAAAACTTAAGATTCATGCCAAAGATTAATCTATATGGATCTATCTAGAATAATGACGAAATTAAGTTGGCAATATCAAAATTTCTAATTAGTTCGAAATACTGTGTACCTGGCATAATGTAGCCTAATAGATAACTACATTTGGCATTCCTGGTGACAGAATATATTCTTAGTTCCATCTCTTAAGGTACAGAATACAAAATTTGGTTGAAGTCCAATGGATAGCATGGACGTTACATGCAGTTAAACATTGGATCTAACAGCGCGCGTAAAATCATGTTGGCAACAATGACATATATGTATTGGTCAGAAATAATCTGAAATAATATGATCTATTGTGTCAACTTTGAATGAAATCCATTAGTTAGTATAGAAGTTACATGCACTTTAAAATTGGACCTATCAGCAGGCTTAGAATCATGTTGGCAGCACTGGCGTAGGCCTATGTTAGTTACTCCAAATTAATCTGCAATGCCAGGTACTATACGTGTGCAAAGTTCAGAGCTATTGGCTTGCATACTTTCCGATATATTGATATTAGGGTAACAAAAATAGAGACAGTATTTGTTAACAGTTGGCAGCCCTGGTTACTCTTAAGAATCGGCACAGTTATATCTGTTATGGTACACCTAACACACACGGAATTTGGTTGAAATCCAAATGATACTATAGAAGTTACATGTATTTAAAGTTGGACCTCTCAGCAGGCTTAGAATCATGTTGGTAGCACTGACGTATATACGTTACTCCAAATTGATATATAATGTCAGGTACTATACGTGTGCATAGTTTGAAGCTGTCGGCTTGCATACTTTCTGATATATGGGTATTTGGATTTTAAAAAATTGAGAGCATTTATTAACAGTTGGCAGTCCTGGTGGCTCTTAAGAATACGCTCAGACATATCTGTTTATGTACACATAGCACATACGAAATTTGGTTGAAATCCAATTGATAGTGTAGAAGTTATATGCATTTAAAATTTGGACTTATCAGCAGGCTTATAATCATTTAGGCAACACTGCCATGTATGGCCTCCTGGAAATTAAACTACAATATTATTATCTATACGTGTGCCAATTTTGAAATAGCCCCCATTCATACCTTCCAAGATATCCAACATGGAGCTCAAATTTCAATTGCGATTTTTCAGCAGTTGGTAGCAATGACATCATCTTCAAATATGGCCGTGAGATATTACTCGTACCAAATTTTGTTTCGATTGCTGCAGCCATTTAGGAGTTGATAGGGGGGGACACAACTACAGCCAGCCAGACAGACAGACAGACAGACAGAAGGACAGACAGACAGACACACATTTGCCCGATCTCATAAGTCTACTTTTTCCTCATTATTGCAAAATGTGAAAAGTAGGCTAAAAATCACATGTGTGACTTTCAGACACCTTTTAAGTACAAAACGAACATGGTGGCCAAGCGAAATTGAAACATTTAAATAGACATTTCTAGCGATTTAACCATCCGAGCGCAGTGAAACTTGGTACAGCAAATGTTTATACACATTGTAATGCACTGGTATCTAATTTAATTCACTTGTTTACATAACCTCAAGACGGTGGCTGTGTGAAATTTAAAAATTACTTTTTTATATCTTGTGTCCTAATCATGCATTCAAAGTCAACTTTTGAATAATCAAGCTAGCAATAATCGTTATCAAATACTATAATACATAACTCTATAGCCTGCATAGGCCTATATAAAAATCCAACATGGGGACCATCCGAAATATTTTGATGGTTCTCAATATCTACTAATCTATGACAGCAATAAAACTGAAATTTTGTATGTTGACAAAAGCTATTAACTAAAGTTCTTCTTCTTCTTCTTAGTCGTTTACCCTCCAGGTTGGTGGAACCCACGGACTCAGCGAGGGAACTCACCACTACCTCCTCTACGGGCAGTGTCCTAGAGCTAGGAACATCTAATCGGAGTGGATACAACTGGTGAGGTGTGATTGGCACTTCGCCCAGGCGGCCTCACCTGCAAAGCGAACAGGGGCCTCATGAGGGATGGTCAGGATGGATAGGCAAGGAAGAGGGAAGGAGGCGGCCGTGGCCTTGAAGAAGGTACCATCCCGGAATTTGCCCGAAGACGAAGTGGGAAACCACGGAAAACCACTTCGAGGATGGCTGAGGTGGGAATTGAACCCCCTCTACTCATTTGGAACACCCGAGGCTGAGTAGACCCCGTTCCAGTCCTCATACCACTTTTCAAATTTCGTGGCAGAGCCGGGAATCAAACCCAGGACCTCCGGGGCGGCAGCTAACCATGCTGACCGCTACGCTACGGAGGCGACTTAACTTAAGTTCACCTATGGAAATTTCAATGACCTGGTCAGCACAAATACAACATGGTGACGACGCGAAATTTACATATTTAAATGGACGTTTCTCGTGATGAAACCTTCCAAACGCAGTGAAACATTGTATGGTAAATGCTTACACGAATATTGTAATTCACTTGCATCTAATTTATTTCAATTGTTTTCATAACTTCAATATGGCGGCTGTGCGACATTTTAAAACTTCGTTGTACTTTTTTTGGTGTCCTTATTAGGCCTATGCGATTGAAGTTTGAATATTAGACGTACCCAATAAGGGTTTAAGGACATTTTTTCCCTTGTCTTTCATTTTTTAATTTTCCTCTCTGGTATGTTAGTCGATAGGCTAGTTAGTTTGTGGTTAGATTTACTTATAGGTTCATTTTCATTTTCAATATAATCCAAACCATTAGGGGCCGATAACCTAGATGTTAGGCCCCTTAAAACAACAATTTACATTTATCTCTAACATGGGGATTACAGTCCTCAATAGGCACCGGATTCTTAGGTTTTTGTCTATTTTCTTCCTTACTTCTAAATAAAATAATACTTTTATACTGTATTTTTCCAAATCACACTCAAAAGAGGCATATTCTTAATTTCTCTAGTACCTAGAAAAATCTAAATGATATGCGAGTACCTAAGAATACCTAATTGCAGTTTTGTTCCATTTACAGTTGTTTATTTGAATTTTTAGTCCATAATTTTGAAAAGTAATCCTCAAGACATTGTTCAAGAGAAATCCTACTTTCTGCACGTTTCGGCTTATATCTGATTGCTTGGTTATTTTCTGTCAGAAAAGTGGGGATAAATCTCTTATTGTCTCCAGATTTTCTATATTAGAAATAAACAAGGTTTATTAAACAGGCTAGATTGTGAAAAACACCTCTGGCATCCTTCATTTCATTCAATTTGAATAATTAACATATTTAAGGAGAGCAAATATTGCTTAAGAGTGTGACGTTCTTGTGATAGTTTGATAAAGGACGTATCATTATGTAAAATATTTACACTCTCCTTACAATCAGATTTTCTACTAACAATTAGGCATTAATTGTAAGCTTTATTCTGTTTATGTCAAATTTTTCTACACTTTAAAAGCCTATTCTACCTATTAAAGCAAATCAAAACCAATTTTATATTTTTGAAAACATAAAATGACAATTTTGATAACCTACCAAGTAGTTTTGTGAAGAACAAAAGAGCCTACTTATCTTAAGAATCATGCCAATGATTAATCTACATAGCCCTATCTAGTGTAATGACGAAATTAAATTGGCAATACTGACATTTTTGATTTTTTCGAAATGTAACTTAAATTTTGTAGCTGAATAGAGCACTACAGTTGGCATTCCGGTTGATTGAATATATTGTTAGTTCATCTCTTAAGGTACAGAATGCACATAAAAAATTTGGTTGAAATCCAATAGATAGCATGGGCGTTACATGCAGTTAAACAGTGGATCTATCAGTGCACATAACATCATGATGGCAACAATGTCATGTATGTTATGCACATTCGTGCGCTTTTCTGTTAATAATAATAATGTCATGTACGCTATGAGTTGCTCAGATTTAATCTGAAGGATTATGATAAATTATTGTGTCAATTTTGGATACAATTTATTTGTAAGTATGGAAGATACATGTATTTAAAAATTGGACCTATGAGCAGGCTTAGAATCATGTTGGCAACACTGACGTACATTAGTTACTCCAAAATTAATCTATATTATCAGGAACTATACGTGTGCAAAGTTTAGAGCTGTTAGCTTGCATATTTTCTGTTATAATAGTATTAGGATAAAACATAGAGAGAGCACTTATTAACAGTTGGCAGGCCTGGTGGCTCTTAAGAAATCGCATTGACATATATGTTTTAGTACACATAGTACATACGAAATTTGGTTGAAATCCAATTGATAGTATGGAAGTTACATTAGTTTTTTTTACAAATATATGCACTACTAGACAGAACAATAACACAGGTTATGAGACAAATTCTATGATTTCTACCCACACCTAAGAATATGGGGCTAAATGGCAACTCTGTCAAGCATGGTCTCCTGAAAATCAATCTGTAATGGTATTACTTTTGTGCCAATTTTGAAACAGTTCGCTTGCATAACTCCTGAGATATCCAACATAGAGCTTAAATTTCAATTGTGATTTTTCAGGAGTTGGTAGAACTGACGTCATTTTCATATATAGCCGTGATAAATTCAAATATAGTTCTTTACTCATTCCAAATTTGGTATCCATAGCTTCAGCCGTTGAGGAGTTGATAGGGGGGGGGGGGGTGGTACACTCACAGAGACAGACTGAAGGACAGACAGACAAACAGACACACATTTTCCCGGATCGATCTCAAAGTCTACTTTTTCCTCATTTTAGCAAAATGTGAAAAGTTGGCTAAAAATCCGCTTCCTAGTCATGAAATTAGTTATGGAGAAACGAAGATACCTGTGGAATATTTATAGGTTAAATTATTGGTTATCATAAAATACATTCCATTTTTATAGCTCGAAAGAGAACCGCAGAAATAGGTCATAGAACATACATTGGCTGACCTAGGTTGGGAGGGAGATCGTTCAACTTAGCGAGATCGTTTCTGTGTCACGTTGTAGTGTCTATATCGTAGTACAGGGTGCAGCACAGTTTGGTTAAAGAACAACTTACTCCTCACTGCATTTCTCATTCAGTTTGAGGGTTCGGTAGTTTTTCTTTCTCTGGAGCCAAAAAATGTAAATTTAGTCTGAGAGTTTGAATGGAGTACACTCGGCCTCGTGAGGCATACCAGAAAAGAGGTGGATTCGATTCCCACCTCATCCATCCTGGAAGTGGTTTCCCACTTCCACTCCTCGCAAATGCCGGGAGGGTTCCTAACTTAAGGCCACGGCCACCTCCTTCCCAATCCTCACCATTATTTTACAAATATACACACTACTAGACACCACAATAACACAGGTTATGAGACAAATTCTAGGTTTCTACACACACCTAAGTACATGGGGCTAAATGACCACGATATCCAACCCCCTCAAATTAAACATCTCTATTGACAACGTAGGCGCGGTTTCTAGCGCAACATCTATTAATATTCTTTCTCAATTAGTTTTAGCAAAATCTCAAAATAATAGACTAGGCTATATGAATAAATAGGATGCCTTTTTGTATAATACTCTATATTAATATTGTAGCTTTAAACCGTTTAACGGCGGCTTCGGTGGCGTAGTCGGTAGCATGCTGAGCTTCTATGCCCAATATAGCGGGTTCAAACCCGGCCGAAGCCGTCGGATTTCTTAAGACCGTTAAAAATCCCTCAGTATGCCTTCCTTCGGAGAGGAAGTAAAGATGGCGGTCCCATGTCATAGATTTATGGCATGTTAAAGAACCTTCCACTAATTACACCTGTGTGAAGCTAAATTGTATAGGTTAGTAATGTAAACAACGCTCTTAGGTTTCTACGTTCGTTGCCAAGAGCCGACTGCGGTGACGTCTAGCAGCTAAGTTCTGAAGTAGGTCTAGTAGTCGTTCACGGTGGCGTTTCGCGGCAAAAGTAGGATCTATTTAAAAAATTCAAAGTTGCAGTCCTTACTTGAATTAAAAAAGGGATACACACACTAATACAGCCATCACAATTAACACCGGTTATCAGACAGATTCTACACACACCCAAAGTACACGGGGCTACATGACCGCGTTGTCGCAGCCCCTAAACTGAGGAACCAACCAACCAAACCGTTTAACACAAAATCACCAAGTTTACTGGAATATAGGAAAAACAAGATGTTCAGTAGATAACATATAGCCTACTTTCACCAAAATATTTGGGTATAGTCATAACTCATTGTCCTTTTCAAGGAGTATAATTGAATGGTGGTTGTAGTAGCTTGTTTAATAACAACAAGCTATATTATATATTGATTGATTGATTGATTGAATCCTCACCTAAATATGGACTAGCGAGCAAACAATAGCCTCTATTTTGACCCAATGGGACGTCGGCACGGCTCAGCACGAGACAGCGCGGTCGGCCTGAACATTCAGTCACTGCTATGGTATAATAATCCTATTATAAGATGTTAATATCCTACGGATCACCTCCTTGAGGACAGTTTAAACCACCCTCTGTACGATAAACGGATTTGGTGAGGCCGAGCCTTGTTGAATCGTAAGTAACGGTTAGGCTCTAACAATTACATGATTCAAACGTCCGCCAGCTTGAAACTATTTGGTTGAAGACCTTGTAGTTTAGGCAGAAGACACTTCCCACATTAATGTACATTTTTGTAAGATTTGGTAGAGATCGGATTATTAGGTTAGTCGTAATTTTATATATGCATTGAACATTTGGGTTGCCACCATTACGTCTCCGTCAAGGCGGTGGCGATATAAAACATGACACTGAGGTGACCTTTGCTAGTGACACATCAGTACCAAATTTCGTTCAATTCAGTTTTTCGTCGTGTTTGAATTGATAGTGGGGGGGGGGGGGGGACAGATATACACACTCACACACGCAATTTGCACACCATCTTGGTCACGGGGAGGCAAGAGGTAATTCATTTCACGCACTAAGTCTGTATCGGAAAAGATACCAACACAGGCGACATCCGATTGGAAATACTGTCCACAGTGTTGAAAGACGTTTGCGAACAACAGGGGATACTTTGGACGTTAACAACTGTCCGAAGGAGGACCATAACTTGTGGTGAGAATACGGAGGCTGTTATGGAGGCAGATCGAAATTACCCTCACACAAGTACAAGGGCAATCGCAGAAAACGTGAGCATCAGTTATCCATTCTATGAATTCTATGAATATTGCATGTGCATAAATATCACAACTATCATCTACAGCTAAACCAAGAACTCTGCTGTACCACATCACGCTGCCTGCAGATTACAGATCATGTGAGAATTTCAAAACGGTTGCAATGCCAATGTTTCACATGCATTTTATTAACGTCATGGATCAGATGGTCAAGGAGATGGAGGTGCTCTACTACATCAAGCGACAGAAGCTACAATATTTTGGCCAGGTGATTCGAAATAACAAGTACCGACTTCAGCAGCTAATCATGGAAGGCAAGATTGAAGGACGGCGCAGACCAGGGAGGAGGAGGATCTCCTGGCTCAAGAATTTGCGGGATTGGTTTGAACTTGACTCAGCATTTCTGTTTCGAACGGCAACCTCGAGAGAAAGTATTGCAACGATGATCGCCAATCTTCGACGCGGAGACGGCACATAAAGAAGACGATAGATCACTTAAAGGGCAAACTCTCGGCTTCTGTTACATAATATTTGGCAAAACAGACTTAAACATATTTTTTAATAAAGTAAAGCGGGGGTTTTAAGAGCAAAGGGGAGGGGAAGAACTGCAAAACGGATGCTAGTGCTTTAAATGGAAGAAGGGGAAACCGACGATGCTGGCATGTTGTAAATAACTGAAACAACCTAGATTCAGTTTCTCGTTAAGATGTACCGTATTTTTAATATACAATTTATGGGGGCGTGATGGCACAGCGGTCAAGCTCTTTGCCTCTCACCGAGGCGGATCGGGTTCAATGCATGTGAGGGGGCGTGGTGGCTCAGCGGTCTAGCTGTGTGCCTCTCACCAAGGCGGTCCGGGTTCGATTCCCGGTCAATGCATGTGAGATTTTCGAAGTGAAATGCCATACCCTGTGTTTCGGGTTCCACGTAAAAAGGAGGTCCCATGGCTCAAAATCACAAGATTCACGGTCACGTAAAACTACAATCTTCCTTCCTTCTTTTCAATGCATGTGAGATATTCGAAGTAAAATGCCAGGTCCTGTGTTTTGGATTCCACGTAAAAACGAGGTCCCGTATCTCTTGATGGCGAGAATATCGGCCACGTTAAACTAAAAGCTTACTATCTCTCCTTAATGTAAACATTACCCTTTTTCCGTACCTTTCAAACACAGAAGTTTGAAATTTTTAAAAGAACTTCCCCTTGTTTTGTGTTATATTTTACCACAACCGTTTTTCAAAATGTACTGTAGTTTAATTTTTCCAGACAAAAATGTTCATATAATTCCTCATAAAATACCCTAAAAGGAACCGGGAACTGTGAAGCTACAAAAAAGTGAAACTTCCTATATTTGACAGTTTATATTTCCTTAACACGTTCCTGAAATGTAAAAGACACTTCTGCAATTATATGTAGAGGATTTCAGTATGTTTAAGCTTGTGGTTGTCAAAAATATAGCACTAATATGTATAGAATATATTTTTGAAATAAAGTTCATTTTCAGGTACCATTTTCTCTAACTCCATTGGGTCACTCCCGATGAAACTTGGTGTGATGCTTTAAACCAATGATTTGGAAGTGTGATGGCTGTTGAAAACAAGACTGACAACTATTAATATTGTTACTGAAAATTTAAGAATCAAATGATGACTCACAAAAATACTGTTTCTTTCAGTTTTAGCCATGCCAGGCCAAACGGTGCACTACCAAGGCTCAACATCTGTTACAACAATATATGTATAAAATCCCTTCAATGTTTGTTAAGCAGTTTCTGAGAAAACATGAAGATAGCAATTATTTTAGAAAATATTTAAGCCTTTCTCTGAAAATTGCTACTGTTCTCTTTACAGCCACAATTAACAGTATGCTGAGACATAAATAATTGGAGAAATTTCTGAAACACTTTGTGATATACACTGTCAAATATGGAAGCAGTACTTTCGTGTCGCTTTACAGTTCCCGGTTCCCTTTTGACATTCAATAATACATTTATTTTCAAAATGCTTGCTTTAAGATAACGAGAGAGTCTTAAAGAACATCCCTGAAAAGTATTGATTAGTTCTCGTTAACAGTTTAGCAGGAATAGCACATTTAGATGGAAGAAAGGGTCAAGGATAAGACCTGTAGTGGCAGACAAAGGTTAGAATATGTTAAATAGATTAGCTCGGATGTAAGGTGTAGTAGCTATGAAGAGATGAAATGATTAGCTCAGGACAGGAGACATCAAACGAGTCAAATAATGGAAGACTCAAACAAAAACCAACAACAACAACAACATGTATGCGCGTGTGTGTGTGTGTGTGTGTGTGGAGTTAGTGTGATAACCTGTGTTATTGTGATGGCTTTAATAGAGTGTGTATTTGTAAAGTAGGGACTGGAAGGGGAACTAGACGGCCGTGGCCTTAAGTTAGGAACCATCCCAGCATTTGCCATAAGTGTAAGTTTGAAACCACGAAAAAACATTTCTTGGATAGCTTAGGTGGGAATCGAGTTCGGACCTCCGGGGAGATAGCCAAGAACGCTAGGCGCTACACCACGAGGTGATCGAAGTTATCGTTGTAATAAACCGTTTACCGTACTGTATAGGAGTTACATAATTTTTCTGATGTAGTAAACTAAACACGAAATGATACGGACTACCTAATGGTGTAGTGGCTGGCAATCTTGACAGTCACCCCTGTGTTCCATGCTCGATTCCCAAGAAATTTAATTGTGATATGTAAATTAAGGATTTCGCAACCAGGATACTACTGTATTAAAATTATTGCTTGCCACGGTGGGTGTGTGGTTATAATGTCGGACTACCAACCCCAAGATTGCAGGTTCGCTCCTGGCCATGGTAAGTGATTTTTGAAAGGCGATAAAAATCACGATACTCATGTCATACGTTGTTGGCATATTAAAGAACCCATTTGAATTCAGTAGGCCATGTTCATAATAACAAAATTAATCTCGGGATTTTCCGCCAACACAAAGTTCCTAATTTCTCTACTAGAATGCGGTATAGCGTCAATGAGCTTAGATATCTAACCTCCTTAACATTCATAGCGCTCCAAGGAGCATTAAATTCGACACGCAAGCTGCCCTCTGGGTGGCAATTAACAAAGCTTGCACACGGCATCCGAGGCCATACGATATTATTATTATTATTATTATTATTATTATTATTATTATTATTATTATTATTATCATTATTATTGCTATTGCCCATTTAAGTTTCATACCTAACCAATTTATGTAATTTTTTCCAGGAGTGTGTATACATATTTTTAACTTGTACCACCGCACTTTCCAGAATGGTGAAAACTGCATCGAAATCCATCCTGTGGTTGTCAAAATACCCGTTACATCAAAAAATCGGAGTCTTTGTTTTATACTATCCTGAGATAATATAATAATAATAATAATAATAGAAAATATTCTCTGCATTTACTTGCGTGCAATGACCATTTTGTTGGTATCGATAGGCTCGCTAGTGTTCTAACTCCAGCAAATTTTTTCAATGTGCAGGGGTAAACGTTTGGTAATGAAGGAATTGATAGGGTTTCATCATATAAATATTTAGGATGTAAAATCAATGATAACTGGTACTTAAGTCAAGAAATTCGCTGTAGAATTCAGCAGGCCAGAAGTTCTTTCATGAAAATGAGAAATGTTTTGACCAGGCGTGATTTAAGTCTGTAATTACGCACCCGACTGCTTCGATGCTGCGTTTTTAGTGCCCTACTCTATGGAGTTGATTCATGGACATTTACCGAGGTTTTAAGTAAGAAACTGATAGCGTTTTTAATATGGACGTATCGCAGGATTTTAAGGATATCATGGACAGCTAAAGTCACAAATGTGGAAGTAGATTGGCGTATGAACAAAGACTTGGAAATTCTCAGTATCATCAAAAGGAGAAAATTAAAATACTTTGGTCATTTCATGCGCAACAACAAATACCACCTCCTGCAATTAATTATCCAAGGGAAGATTGATGGCATTAGGGGTCCAGGACGCAGACGAAAAGAACTAATAATAATAAGAATAATGTTATTGGTTTTACGTCCCTCTTAACTACTGTGGCTTTTAGAGACGCCGGGGTGCCGGAGTTTTGCCCCGAAGGGGATCTTTAACGTGCCAGTAAATGTACTGACACGGCTCCCTCGCATTTGCGCACCTTCAAATGCCAGCTGACTGCGCCAGGATACGAACCTGCAATCTAGGGCCCAGCAAGCGAGAACGTTACCGCTGTGCCACGCAGCCAGTCTGGCTAAAGAACTTAAGGGGGGACCTATACACCTATAAGAATCAAAATTTGTCTTTTTTTTTTTCTACGTTTAGTGATTCTTCCTCTTCATATCACTGCAACAATTTCTTTGATATGTAGGCTATAATACTTTTGAAGTTATTACAAGAACGTGCAGGGGAGTTTTAGAGGTTTTCCTACACATTGGTAACGTTCTTGCTCGTTTCCCGAAACTTTGGATTTTCAAATCCGTTTCCATAGAAACTGCCAGAAATTTCAAGATAATGAAGTGAAATTTAGTATACATGTGTATCGTATAGGGAAGAACAATACGACTAAGAACTGATGCTGTGCATGTCATAGTTTGGGTTTAAAAAAAATCAGTGAAAAACTTGCAAAAAAGTTACACTTTATTATAAGCGTTTAAAAAGTATTTTTTCGTTATATATTCCAATTATTCTAGGTCAATCTCTAGCTACTGTATTAGTAAATACAATGAAAAAAGAATTTTTGAAAAACAATGATATTTGTGTAAAATATTAGGGAAACGGTGGATCAGTGCACAATATGCAGCCGCCATTTTAAATGCCTAATTTGCTGAAATGTATTCGCCATATGACTTGTAAATACACGAACATATTGGCAAAGCATAGTGTGATTGGCAGACCAAATTACAATTTTTTAGTAGTCCTACTTTCTGTTGCTGAGGAATAAAAAGTGAAATATACATGATTTTCAGATCCTTAAAATTGTAGGTCCCCCCTTAAGCCGGTGGTTTGGACGTAGCACAGTGTCACTGTTTAGAATAGCTATGGACAAACAGCAGATCATGCTACTGATCACTAACGTTCTTGGAGGACGAGGCACTTGAAGAATAAGAAGAGGAGGTAAACGTCAGGAAATAGAATGCTCAATACATATCATTTCTAATCATTGGAGAAAGGCCATTAATTTTATGTTGGTATATATTTATATTGAATAATAGAATAATTATGTTCCTAATGCAGATAAGCTGCCTAGTCATTATAATTTTTAAAGGTGCTGAGTCATTAACTTTAAGCTGTGATTGCGCACTCATACAAAAGTTATTACTCAGGCTTATCCGCTGAGCAATAAAGCTTATCTTCACGTATAATATCGTTTCAGTTACGGTTCTATAAACAATACATATGATTTTCCAGATTAAATCATAATTCATTAGAGTTTCTGATAACAAGGATGTTGAAGGAAAGCTCACGCTTACAACGATAAATATTGTACCACCACAGTAAATACATTGTGATCGCACGTAGGTCTAGTTCCTATCACATCTATAACATACTTTAGAAGTTTGAACTCAAGTTTTATGCCATTCTTAACCATGTGTGACCATAAACCGAAAGAAAATTACATTAATCTTTAGCGCGAACGAAAACATACCTAGAAGTCCTGTGTTCCGTTTATCAGAAGCAGAAATGACAAACAGCACAATATACGGACAATCTCATTCTCACATACACACACAATCAGTTAAATGAACGTCATAAAAGTGGACATTTTTAACGTTACCTATTGAATTTTTATGACTTATTATTCGCCGAGTACTTTATGAGCAGCGCTGCTTTATATAGCCATCGGTGGTACTGCAGATCACTCATACTTGGTGGTGGTGGCAGCAGAGGCTGAAGAACATCTTCACGGCACTACACAAGATCAACTGACCTCGCTGCGGTGGATGGACCCTTACCGAGTAAGTATAATAAACCTCCCCTAGTTTAAAATATTTCTTTTCTTGTTTGTTAGTGTGGTCAAAACTGTTGCAGCATGCTCTTTGGTAGTTAAGTCCCGTTTTCTTATTCATTTGTGTGGGCGAGAAGTTCCTTTACAGCGAGGGATGGAGTGCCGTTAACTCTACTTCAGATGGAAGGACAGGGTTGTCTTTGTCAATCTGTTTGTGACTTGCGTGTGTACCTGTTACGAGACTGAACAAAAAAAACTGATATATAGTCAGTGTCTGATTAATATTCTGAAACATTTGCTCCGTAAATCCTATAGGGGGGATTTTGCAAACTCCACAGTATTTGAAATATAGCCCACCTTTTCTGCAGAGATACCCCAGTGCAAGACATGACGCCATCTCACTAGTTGTGTTAATAATAATAATAATAATAATAATAATAATAATATTATCGTATGGCCTCGGGTGCCGGGTACAAGCTTGCAAATGCTATGAAAGTCAAGGAGGTTAGATATCTACGTAAGCTCCTCGACACTATAGCTCTTTCTAGTCTAGAAAGGAGGAAATTTTGTGTTGATGGAAAATCCCGAGATTAATTTTGTCATTATGAACACGGCCTATTGAATTCAAATGGATTCTTTAGCATGCCAACAACGTATGACATGCATGTCGTGATTATCTTCGCCTTTCAAAAATCACTTACCATGGCCAGGAGCGAACCTTCAAGCTTGGGGTTGGTAGTCAGACACGATAACCACTCACCCACCGTGGCAAGCACTAGATGTGTTGAGTCAACTATTTGTTTTTTACTATGAATTAAGAAACGAAAATGCTGTCAGTTATAGCTTTCTAGTTAGTCAACACGAATTTGCCCATTATACAATGTATATGATTTATAAATAATAAGTAAATAACACATTCCTGGAAAATATTACATGTATAAGTTATGATCACTATTATAACTACGGTTTTATAACTAATACATGTATTTTTAGGACTGTTATTTAATTATAATTCATATATTGTATACATTGTACTCCGCTCATTCATTGGGCAAATTTGTGTTGACCGACTGAAGAGTTACAACTGACAGTTTGCGTAGGCTACACTCAAAAATAGCTCCAAAACTTTAGTTGGCAAATTATGATCACAATGGTACAATCGTGAAACCCTGTGTTGTGTTTTGTTTGTGAAATATTTATAAAATCACTTTATTTCGGTGATTCATTTATGTGGTAGTGGTGGTAATGAAGCATATTATTGGATTTATCATATTGGGGATTAAGATCTGGTACCAATAGTATCGACAAATAACACCTAAAAATTACTAAATTCAAATTTCCTAGAAAGTATTATTGAGTAATTTAGACAACCCACGCCCGCTGAAAGTTAAAAACTGAATTTATGTCACAAATGTGTAGTAATTTAAAATCTATGTTGATTTTTTAAACCCTTTTCTTTAATTTATGATGTTTACCATTAATCCCTTAATATTACGGTTTTAGCTGAACCTCCCGTACAAACAAATACGTAAAATTATTAATATAATATGATCCCACTTGTCAATATTCATTGTATACGTTTGGGGGGTTTTAAGCCCTTGTTTGTACTGTATATGGCACTGGTAAATAATTAGCACTTAAACTAGACCATCTTGCCGGTAAACTAGATATCATTAAAATTATTCATGCTTTTGATAGCCCATATTGCCGTGTGAATATAAAATTTTCAAAAGTGATCCGGGCAATGAAAGCCTCAATCTACACATTAAAATAGGTGCCACTTTGATTATCTTGGACCACTCATGATACTCGTTGATTACCAAAATAAAATTTATTTGCAAGTTGTTCTGTTTTAAATACTACTTATTTATGTTATCCATTGAAGAGTTGATGTAGGGGTAATTTCGAAACATGCATCAATAAGGGCGAAATAATACTATAAAAACTACACTTAAAATATTGACAAGAAAGCTCACATATTAATTACTATACAATTAATATTGTTAGTGTGAACCCAAAAAGAACCATTATTAATTACAAGTAAATTTGAAGAAACAATAATTGTTAGATATTAAGGGTACCTTGCGTATTAAAGTGAAATCCGTTTTGGTCGACTGATTGGCACTTATTTCCTGTGATCAAGGCTATGGGATCGAAACCCAGGAACTCAGGGACAGGTGTCTCAATACATAAGTTTGCAAGATGGCCCTGCAATATAGGCCTACTTGTTCTAAAGACAAACTTTGCGAATAAGAACGATCTCTCTACAATTTGTCAACTATGCGACAAATCATGAATTCATCAAAACTCAGTGTGACCAGCATAACACTCGGCGTTCAATTTGAGACACTGTTCATGATATGGCGATAGTTGAAAAAGGGAATAATGCGTTTTATTCCAAAACCTTATCTTAAGGTTAAACTGGATACTCCAGTCCCGTTATTAACATGAATGAATTTAAAAGTATAAAGCACTGTGGATTACATTACGTATCGAATCTGATTACTTATTTCGGGAAGGTTTGTTGTAGGGGCAGTTTCGGTATCCTAGTTGGTAGCATGCTGAGCTTCTATGCCCAAGATTGCGGGTTCAAACCCAGCCGAAGTCGTCAGATGTTTTAAGAGCATTAATGGGCGGGCCCATGTCATAGAATTATGGCATGTAAAGGAACCTTCTACTAACTACAATTGTGTGAAACATAATTTGTAGGTTATATTTGATTCACGCTCTTTTAAAGTTCCAAAGTTCATAGTCAGGTGCTGATTGCGGGCGAATCAAGTAGCCAAGTTCGTGGCTAGGTGTCGTTGACGGTAGCATTTGGTAGCAAAACTAGGTACTACTTGAAATTGATCGTCTGCAGTCCTTACCTGAATTACAGATAACACACACTAATACAGCTATCACAATTAACACCGGTTATCGACAGATTCTACAGACACCCAAAGTACACGGGGCTACATGACCGCGTTGTCGCAGCCCTACTGAGGAATCAACCAAGCAAGCTTTACTGTATGAATTTTCTTTTTCGAAGAAAGAAGAATGTATTTACGCATATGTCGGGCTCCTGAGAAGCAGACTACCGACTAAAACCTCCCTCTGTTACTTCTGAACACTAGCCTGGAGCAGTTTATCACATTACCTCAAGCTACAACCTTTTTATCTTTGCCCGTAGGGCAGACTTTCACAGTGAATTATCTTCAGGGGCGATCCAGATCTGTCTTCTTTATTCGGAAGATATTTTCAACAAAACATGCTACTATCTTCCAATTTTCTCCATTTTGTAGCATCACCACAACAATGTTGTCAGGAGATATCTCTACAGCAATGTGCTCTTGGAGAGACTGTCTATTTTGCACCCACCGTCGACAAGAGAAAAATGTCTTATTAGCATTATCTAGTTCTTTAATACAGTAGATGCAATCTGGAGAATACACCTTCCCCGCCTTCCTAAGATAGGAACAGAAGGTCCCATGGCCTGTCAAGAACTAAGTGAGATAATAACCAACCTCACCAAGTTTCCTCTCTGTCCAAACCTGAATCTGAGGGATCAGTTTCTTAGTCTAGTGGTTTCGGTCTCTTTGCTCCCATTTCATCTGCCAATTATGAAAGGTCTGTACTCTTGCTGTTCGTCTTCCATTTTGTAAACCCATCTCAGAGTTCATACAGTAAGTGTCCTTGTGAATAATAATAATGTAATAATAATAATAATAATAATAATAATAATAATATGAAAATAATTGAAGTAATGATACTATATTCGGCATAGAGAATAATTTTAACATTGTGGCGTTTGAAGCCATTTTTCAGTGTTGCCTTAGTAAACAAAAGTTTAGTGCTTTTCAGTCTGTCTACACGAATGCACTCAAAAGAGCTGGGTTATGTCCTAATCCTGAAATAAATTACATGAGTTAATAAATACACTAGGATGACCAGTTTCGATCGTCAAGCGATCATCATCAGATCCATTACACTAAGCTATAAAATCTGTCTTTGAAAATACAGGTGAAAATATTTACAATATGTACAATTATTTAGTTGCAGTATTGGTAATGCAACTGTCGGTGTACAGTATGTTAATTGTAGTATAAATGATGTTAGGTGAAATGCTAAAATGGCAGACCACAACTGGTGTAAAAGAGTGAACACGAAACTGCTCGTAGCTCCAGCTAGGAAGACGACCAGATAAGTAGTAGTCTGTAATATTACAGTAATAATAATAATAATATCGCATGGCCTCGGATGCCGGGTGCAAGCTTTGCTATTTGACACCCAGAGGGTAGCTTGCATGTCGAATTTCGTAGTTCCTTGACTATGAAAGTCAAGGAGGTTAGATGTTAGATATCTAATCTCCTTGAACACAATAGCGCTTTCTAGTAGAGCAATGAGGAACTTTGTGCTGGCGGAAACTCCCGAGATTAATTTTGCCATTATGAACTCGGCCTACTGAATTCAAATGGGTTCTTTGACATGCCAACATCGTATGACATGCGTATCGTATTTTTGCCGCCTTTCAAAAATCACTTACCATGGTCAGGGGCGAACCTGCAATCTTGGGGTTAGTAGACCGACACGCTATCCACTCATCCACCGTGGCAAGCTAATATTACAGTATACCCATAGTTAAATTTCCCAACCATATAGTCACTCCACATAGATAAACTCAGGATTTCTATCACCATTTTAGCATTTCACCTAACATCATATATAGGCCTACTACAATTAACATACACCGACAGTTGCATTACTAATACTGCAACTAAATAATTGTACATATTGTAAATATTTTCACCTGTATTTTCAAACATAGATTTTATAGCCTAAATGTAATGGATCTGATGATGTTCGCTTGACGATCGAAACTGGTCATCCTAGTGTATTTATTAATCTCATGTGATTTATTTCATGATTAGGGCATAACCCAGCTCTTTTGGGTACATTCGTGTTGACCGACTGAAAAGCACTAAACTTTTGAATAATTTTAACTTCTATCATTCTTAACTTGCTGTAATTAAGGCGTGAACTGTAACACCTGCTATTGGACGAACTCTGTTAGGTCTGTAAAGTGCGGTGCTTTAACCTCCACATCTCTTGATAGCCTCTACCACATAGCTTCGCTTTCAGATATCCAGATAAACTACCGTTCCTAGAACAATAACTAAGATTAATTGCAGGTTCTACAAGTAATACTAACACAAGCTCTTGATTGCAGCTTTTGAGTCGGATCGATGGTAGATGCGTGTGTTTTTAAAAGTATATACTAACTTACAATCAGTTCAAATGTTTTACCAATTAGGCTACTTATTATTATTTTTATTATTATTAGGCTATATTACTTCACTAACAACATTATCTCGCAAATATGTGGCAACGATACAGATTATAAGAAATCAGAGCATAATCACTAACTGTAGAAACTATTTCACTTGTCCATGAATTTACGAACTAATCTTTTTGGCGCAATGATGACTGCTATTTGCAACGATTTTTAGCCTATTTTTAATTTTGAAAAACTAGGCTTCTGAGATCACCTTTTGTCCGTGTGTGTGTGTGTGTGTGTGTGTGAGAGAGAGAGAGAGTGTGTGTGTGTGTGCCCCCCCCCCCTAATAACATTTAAACGGCTGGAGCGATTTCAATGAAACTCGGTTAGTTCATAGCACTATTCCAGGCGACCCCGACCGTGCCCTTCAAATTTTGTTACGTCTCACCAATCCAGCATGGCGGCTGTGCGAAATATTTCACCAGCATGCATTCATTATCTCCGAAACTATTGCCGATATCACCTGGGATTTATTTCGGTGATAAAGGGAACTACTAGAATTTCACCTATGTGACTTTTGAAAAACTGGTAACTACAAAACCAACATGGTGGCCACGCGAGTTTGCGACTTTTAAATGGACGTTTCTGGCGATTTAACCAACCAAACGCAATAAAACTTGGTACAGTATATGTTTATACACATTGTAATGCAGCGACATCTAACTTCGTTCAATTGTCTACATAACCACAAGATGGCGAATGTGCGAAATATTTCACCGGCATTCTATATCTCTGGAACTATTAGCGGTATCATCCTGAAATTTTGTACAGAGATAAAGGGCACAACTGGAAGTTCATCTATAAGACTTTCAGAAACCGGTTAGCTAAAAAACGAACATGGCGGCCAAGCGAATTTGAATATTTTAAATAGACCTTTCTCGCGATTTAATGTTACAAACGCAATGAAATCTGGTACAGGAAATGTTTATACACATTTTAATGCACTGGTATCTAATTTTGTTCAATGGTTTACAAAACCTCAAGATGGCGGCTGTGCGAATTTTGAAATTAAGTTTTTATTTCTTGTGTCGTAATCATGCGATCGAAATGAAAGTTTGAATAATGAACCTACGCAATAATTTTCCTTTAATGGTACATGACTCTACGGCCTATACATTTAACAATCCAACATGGCGATCATCCGAAATATTTAGACGGCTCTGAATATCTACGAATCTATTATAGCAATCAAGCTGAATTTTTTATGTTCATAGGGGCTATGAACTTAAGATCACCTATTGGACTTAAAATAACCAGGTGATCACAAATCCAACATGGCGGCGACGCGAAGTATACATATTCACATGGAAGTTTCTCGCAATTTAACCATCCAAGTGCAGTGAAACTTGGTACAGTAAATCCTTATACGAATGTTAATCCACTGGCATCTAATTTATTTCAATTGTTTCCATAACCACAAGATGGCAGCTGTGCGAAATTTTAAAATCTCCTTGTAACTTCTTGTGTCCTAATCATGCGATGGAAGTTTGAATGCTACACGTACACAATAATCTTCATGTAACAGTACATAACTCTAGGACCTACATATATAAAATCCAACATGGCGACCATCTGAAATATTTAGTCGATTCTCAATATCTACGAATCTATTACAGCAATCAAACTGAAATTTTGTATGTGGATAGTGGCAGTTAACATAAGTAGGATATATGAAAATAGGCTTTAGTTCTTCACGGAACTACTTGTTATAAACTTGTGTCTACATCAAGTTCCTTCAACCCATGCGGTAGACTCCTGGGTAAAACGCAAACTTTGCTAATGATGTTATTTTCTTCTCCCGAAATCTCTTCATCTGGGCACTAAGAATCTTCCTTCGTTGTTCCGTCCATGATTTATTGGTTCTGGTAGTAATTTTCTCATAGAAATGATGGTTGTTGATTAATGTTCTGAACTGGAGTCGATCTTGTAAAATTTTCTCTGTAATGCCAATTCCTTTAATGTATTTTCTATTTCACTTAGGCAGTTGTTCTTGACTTTCACTGAGAGAGCAAGGTTGTGAATCCTATTGGTGAGCCTGTCATGTTTCATTCTAAAAATGTGGCCGTAGAACTTAATTGCCTTTTCCTGAAGGTATCAGAGGTCTTTTCAGCATGATAAAACTCCTGAGACTTCCGTTTCATCCAGATTCCTTCTGAGCAGACTGGACCAAGGATCTTCCTCAATATTATTATCATTATTATTATAAGCATTATTCATTCATTCATTCATTCATTCATTCATTTCGTATAGGCCATCTATGGACCGCGTCATTCCGACTGTCTCCTACAGGCTTTGATGTTTGCCCTGTAAGTTACGCCCGCATTCGTTCTCGGTGGTCTTCCTTCCGTTCCTGGGTCCAAATCTTTCCCGTTTTCAGCTTCGTTTTTTCTTGGAAACCTTTGCAAGCTTGAAGTTTCCTTCTGAGTGGGGCGCTCCTGAATGTCTTTTGGTGTAATCCCCACTTATTTCAGATTTTTACCCAGGCCCATTTTTTTCCTCTCCTGAAAGTAAGTTATGTTGCATTATTATTATTATTATTATTATTATTATTATTATTATTATTCTTTTTGAGATTCGGCCAACTAGGGACCACGTCAGTTTAACTCTCTCTTCTTCCGAGCTCTAACTACCGCCCAGTGTTCCCGCATTCGTCCCCTGTGTTGTTCTGTTCTCTTTTGGGGCCACGCCTTCCCTGTCTTCAACTTCGGCTTTTCCTGGAAACATTATTATTATTATTATTATTATTATTATTATTATTATTATTATTATTATTATTATTATTATTATTATAATTATAGCAAAAGTCTTATGCTTTTCAGTCGGTCAACACGATTGTACCCAAATGAGATGGGTTATTCCCTCAACCTGAAAAAAATACATGAGATTAATAAAGATTTATTAATCTCATGTAATTTTTTCAGAATTAGGGAATAACCAATCTCATTTGGGTACAATGGTGTTGACCGACTGAAAAGCATCAGACTTTTGTTAACTAAGGCAACACTGAAAAATGGCTTATAACACCATAATTATTATTATTATTAACATAAGATAAGTAGTATCCCATACAGTCTGAAATACCAACACGGGCTTGTTAGTTTGATTTACAATATGACGTTTATTGGTACAGTTAAGAACATTAACGATGACACAGATCCAGGCCAACCATAAATAACCGAAGGGTCTGTCTGTTTCCTTAGAAAGGGTCAGTAACCTCAGTCAGCGAGTAGAAATATTTTTTGTCACCCCTTTACAGCATTCTCAGTATGGGGAGAGAGGTATGGTATCGGTTTCCGAGAGTGGAAGAATAATTTGGTCCAGTTATCTTCCGGACAACAAACATCCTTTGCCTGGTTAAGTGGTGGGTCGACTCCCTTGATCAGCGGGGGTTATTGGCCGGCTGCATTTTCTGACCTGAAGATTTCAAATACAAACAGGGCATAGCTAAGAGTTATTACACTGTGATCATATTGTTAAAACACATTCGTGTTGTTTTATTCTAGGCTTGTGCCATTGTGAGCATCAACCCCGTGTATTTAATTGCACATATTAAATTTGTGTCGTATATTCTTGTTGTATCTGTACTGTTGTGAATATTTTTAATTGGGGCCTTAGATTGAGAAGGAACGTAGAGCTCACAATTAGAAACGTTCTTACGATGTCCCGATTAAGCGTTTAAAACCGTCTCATAGAAAACCGGTTTCTTTTTTAAATTAACGTTTGGACATTTTGAAAAGGAATGTTTACTTGTTTTTCTGCTGCTGTTAAATCATTTTACGGGCTTGGAATATCTCGGTCATCAGCTCTGTTTACTTGGGTGAAAATTGTTGTATATTTTAGGAGCTGCGATATCGCATTCATATAGCCCCATGTATTTGGATATGTGTGTGTAATTTGTGTGATAACCTGTGTTATTGTGATGGCTGTACTAGTGTGTACATTGGTACAACGGTGTAGGATTGGGAAGCAGATGGCCTTGGCCCTTAGTTACTGTCATCGCGGCAGGAGATGGCAGTTGAACACGCTGGGACGGGGTGCGGGGGGGGGGGGGGGCTTGCAGTACGCATGCGCGGCCCGCCTATTCCTAAGTTAAATATATCGGCTTGCCGCATGCCAATGGTTGTCATTGCAACAGGCGACACTCAGCCACTGAAAGAAGGAATGTGCTGAGTGAAGCAAGTAGTGACCAACTGAATGTTTTTGGAATGCGCGATACGCAGTGAGCGGGAAGAACCCTGCAGTTCAAACCCGACTGCCAACTCCTGACGCGATATCAGTAGAAACCATCCCGGCATTTGTCTGGCGCAGGAGTGGGGAAAACCACGAAAAATCACTTCCAGGATGGCTGAGGTGGGAATCGAACCCATCTCCTCTCAGTTTTTCCCCTGTCCCAGCACTCACACCAGACCTCCAGGGCGACAGCCAAGAATGCTAGCCGCTACACCACGAGGTGGTCACCAAAAGGATTCTCAACCTTTCTCTCTCAAATTAACAATATTATTCAAATTGAACTGGTTGATTATGCCATGATAAGATATATCATATACTAGCAGTAGTGCCCGGCTTCGCCCGGTGGATTTATTTGTTTTACAGAACTGGAGGGCTCAAGGATAAGGATCGGAGAGCACCAAAGCTTATTGCAGCTGATAACCTCAGTATACTGCACCAACACCACCGCCGTTATGCAGAGGCATACTATTGTCATGATGTTAACTGTTTTAAGGGGCCTAAGAAATCTTTTTGCACTAATTACTCCCCGTGACTGCAATTTATAAGCAGCTCGCAATTCTGCACCAGAAAATTGGTAGGGGCGACGTGATGCGGCCCGCATTACATGGCAACAATAGATTTCGGTATTATTGAATCCGTTCTGGAGCGCTTGTTCTTCCGACTTACTGAACAAAAATCAATCTTTAGGGTTACCTGAGAGGTCTAGTCTAATGCTACATAGCCTAAACTATTCCTCTTGAATCAGGCTATCATATACAAAAATAATTTTTTGAATGTCCGACTGGCAGTTCCAGATATTAGCGCGTTTAAACACTTAAACAAACACACAAACTCTTCAGCTTTATTATATTAGTATAGATTATTTTAATTTTTACGAAATTTATTGTATTTTTTCTGCTTCTAGATACTTAATACTATGTTTATAAGACCTAATCCTGTCGTATGTAGGGAGCTACTATAAAGGATCTTTTAATCTCTAAGTGTAATAGTGAAATTAAAATCAATCAATGTCAGGAACAACTAGCTTAGTGAAATAGAAAAATACCTTCAAGATATTGGCATCACAGAAGAAATTATATACAAGATAGATTCCAGTTCAAAGCAATAATCAGCATCCATTATTTTACTGACAAGGGAATTATCAAAAGTTAAAAAAAAGACTAATACACACTCTTTCTAAGCGAAACTATCAGTCATAATTCACGTACTGGTACACATACAGTAGTATAACCAACACGAACAACTATATCTATTATGTAAATAGTACATAAATGAGGCAATATCATCATTACCTTTAAAATAAACACAAGGTGCAATGCATTGTATGTCGTACGGAAAATTTGCATTTGAATTATTATTATTCGAGTCAAAAGCACTACAACATACACAGAGGGATGATACACAATATAAAAAAGTCCTCTCGGCACGCCGGAAGGCGGAGGTAGATTTCACCGGGCAAACTTGAGGATAGGCGAAAATAGGCAGAAGGATCGTAGAAGGATCAGACCTCATTGATTGCGAGAAAGTTTTTTATAACTGGAGCTTAATTAACTTTGTTTTTCTTAATTTTATGCATATATTAAACATTTTATTGTCTTATGGGGACGGTAACCTTCTTGTCATTTGGGGTCCATTTTTATACTTGTGGTCACACTGTCCTTTTGCAAGGTTTCGACACTGATGTGTAACTATGTAACGGTCTGTTACGTCTTCACGCAAAATTATATCTCCCGCAGAGAGTTTGGTTGGTTCCTCAGTTTAGGGGCTGCGACAACGCGGTCATGTAACTCCGTGTACTTTGGGTGAGTGTAGAATCTGTCTGATAAACGGTGTGAATTGTGATGGCTGTATTAGTCTGTAATTCAGGTAAAGACTGCAGACGGTCAATTTCAAGCAGTAGTTCCTAATGTTGCTACCAGATACTACTGTCAACGACATCTAGCTGTGAACTTGGGTACTAGATGCCACCGCAACCAGCAACTCGCAACGAACGTTGGAACTTCCCCTCCAAAGGAAAGCATACTGAGGGATGTTTAGCGCTCTTAGAAAATCCGACGACGTCGGCCGGCTTTGAACCCACGACTTTGGGCATAGAAGTTCAGCATGCTACCAGTTACGTCACCGAAGCCACTTCACACTTTGTCAGATGGAAATCTGAGTCTGATCTCGTGCAAGTGCGTTGTCATGGCAACGTCTGATGGCTCATCCCTCATCAATTTAGTAGTGTTGCCATGGCAACCTCTGATAGCTCTTGGCAGTTTCTTATAATTCCGAAATCATTTTTCTCATCCGTTGGCGTAATGGTGGGTCATATCAAAAATTCTTTCAGACAAAAGTTTTAGGTAATTATTAGGGGAATATTGTCCATTTTGTACGGTTTTGATATTGTGCCTATTAAGAGAGATATGATTAACGTTTCCCGAAATACCCACCTTTTCCCACCCCTTTGGTCAATGGTTGGTGCTATAAAAAAACTCTTCAAACATAAATTTTTGGGCTTTATCCGACACATAGTATGAACTTTGAACGAATTCGATATTCCAGATATTAAGAGAGTTATAGCAATATTTTACTTTTTCGAAAAAAAAAGCCCCCCATTTTCACCCCCTACGACCGATTTAGCCCAGTGACGAACTCGACCGAGATTTTATAGGTATACATATTCGGTAGAAAATTCAAAGTGATTGGGGCAAAATTACGGCAGTTATCGTGTCCACAAGAAACTGATATACATACATAAATTATATATAAACTTTTGAACTGACGGTGGTTTTGGGGTCTGGGTGATGTGAAAGGCGAAGATATGTCCAAATTTTCCGGAAGTCGAAACATGGGACCCATTGCAATAGTTAGCTTTCTAATGAAATCTACCTAAAAGGAATAATACATACAACAATGTCTCGAATTAGATTGTCTTCGCCCAAAAACGGGCCATTGTCACACCCCTTTCATGGCCTTCCATTAACTCACAGGAACACAGGTGTATCATGGTCTGTCTCTCCCCACACTCACAGAGTTCTGATTCCTGTAGGTATCCTCATTTGTGGAGATTAACTTTGCATCTCTCAACACCAGTCCGAAGTCTGTTGAATGACCGCCAAGTTTCTCAGTTGTTGTTGTGGCCTGCTGGAAGCCTTTCCTTGGCCTTCATCCAATCTTTGGTATGGTGGATTGCCATAGCTGTATCCTGGCTACTTCGGGTTTTGTAGTAGGCATCGGTGTTGTTTACAGAAAGCTTTTCCTTGATTTTAGCCGCCTTCTTGGAGGCTGGTGACCAGAAAGAGGGTGAGCATGATCCTCTGCGGACTTTTTTCGTTCCGTTTGTGCTATGACCTCACGGCGTACCTCAGGAGGGGCTATTCCTGCCAAGGAATGTAGTTTGTGGACAGGTGTAGGTTTCAGGCAACCAGTAATTATTCTGCAGGACTCGTTGAGGGAAACATCAACCTGTTTTACCTGAGCTGAGTGATACCAAACAGGGCTAGCATACTCAGCAGCTGAATAACACAGAGCTAATGCAGACATACATTTGAATAATTTACTGTCATATTCTCTGTATACCCTGTCGTAATATATTTTACAGTAATTTCATACGTAGGAGCTATTATTATATAGGTTCATTACTAGCAATTTTAATATTAACGTAGCGTGTATGGAGGTAACTAACACCCACACCGATGTTGTAATATAAGGAGGGTAGCAATCAGTTGAAGTGCTCATACAAAATTAAAAGATTATAACACACGCAAGTCGCCTCCGTAGCGTAGCGGTCAGCATGGTTAGCTGCCGCCCCGGAGGTCCTGGGTTCGATTCCCGGCTCTGCCACGAAATTTGAAAAGTGGTACGAGGACCGGAACGGGGCCTACTCAGCCTCGGGTGGCCCAAATGAGTAGAGGGGGTTCGATTCCCCCTCAGCCATCCTCGAAGTGGTTTTCCGTGGTTTCCCACTTCGTCTTCGGGCAAATGCCGGGATGGTGCCTACTTCAAGGCCACGGCCGCCTCCTTCCCTCTTCCTTGCCTATCCATCCTCACCATCCCTTACCTTCCCTCATGAGGCCCCTGTTCGCTTTGCAGGTGAGGTCGCCTGGGCGAGGTGCCAATCCCACCTCACCAGTTGTATCCCTTCCGATTCGATGTTCCCAGCTCTAGGACACTGCCCGTAGAGGCGGTAGTGTTGAGTTCCCTCGCTGAGTCCGTGGGTTCCACCAACCTGGAGGGTAAACGACTAATAAAAAAAAACACTCATAGTAATTATACTGGGCTAATTACTACAGGTTGGTAATCGGGTATAGGCCTATAAGTGCTAGAGTTGTTGTTGATTATTTAGAGGATTTTCGACCTCGTGTTCATGTAGCCCCGTGTACTTGGGAGGATGTAGAATTTGTCTGATAGCGTGTGTCACTGTGATGTCTGTACTAGTGAGCGTAGCCTATTTGTAACCGAGGAAGGATCTGAGTAGGAAGCGGCCGTGGCCTTAGGTTAGGTGCCATCCTGGCATTGGCCTGGAGTAGAAGCGGGAAACCATGGAGAACATCTTCCAGGATGGCTGAGGTAGGAATCAAACCCACTTCTTTTCAGGTTCTCCTCATGAGGCTGAGTGTATCCCGTTCCAGCCCTCAGACAAGATTTCAATTTTTTGGCAGAGCCGGGAATCAAACCGGGGCCTCCGCGGTGACAGCCAAGAATGCTAGTCATTAGGAAAAGAGGCGAAAAATGAGTGTTAGAGGATTGATCATACCGATAATAAACTTGAAAACAATAAGAAGATATCTCGCGCCGGTGTCATTTTATCAGTTGTTGAAGTAAGCCAACACTTCGTGTGTGAATTGAAATGGGCCTTTCGGGGCGATGTTGACAAGTCTACACGTGGCTCAAGACCTACTGGGGAGTACCAATCGAAGAATAAAACTTTGTCAGGGAATTGATTTCAACACGGATCTCAAACTGACAGAATCGGGCCATAGCAACTGCGCTATGGTGTGTTTGTTTAGATTCTGATTTCTCGGCAGCGATAGTTGGTAGTCAATAGGTAATTTATGGGAATGTTGGTAAGCAACCATGTGGCATGCGTACAATGGATTTGAATCACATTGCAATGGAAGCCCGAAGAACATGTATTCAAATCCAAATGCGGAAAAAACTGGAAAATATTTTAAAATTTCGGTTACTAAGGCAACACGATAATGTTAATTAGCATAATTTGTTATTTCTTGATGTGATTCTTTTTCTTCTTTCTTCGTTTAGGCCAGCTATGGACCACGTCATTTCAACTGCTTACGTCTTTGGGCCTTCATCTTAGCCCAGTGTTCACGCATTCGCTGCCTGTGAGACGCCTTTCTTTCTTCAGACCACTTCTTGCCGGTTTTTAATTTCGCTTTTTCTTGGAATTGGTGGTGTGCTCCAAGCTTTTCCTTCAAAAGGTCTCGTTCCATAATGTCTGCGTGGGTGATCCCTAGGCTACTTCGAGTAAATCCTCGTCTACCTCATAAAACCAGGGGCCCTTGGTTTTTGTTGTTGTTAAGAAAATAGGTAAATATCCGATTGGTGATTCTCTCGGGATTCATACGGGTTAAGTGGCCATAAAAATATATTCTTCTTTTATTATTATATTATTATTATTATTATTATTATTATTTTCATTTTACCTTTTTAAACATACTCAGCATGTTTCTTTTTTGTATCATACTATTGGGGAATTACTGTGATTAATATTTACGTGTATACGAAGCCCCCGTGGCTTAGGTTTAGGTGGTTCAAATCCTGGTCACTCCATGTGAGATCTGTGCTGGACAAAACGGAGGCAGACAGGTTTTTCTCTGGATACTCCGGTTTTCCCTGTCAAAATTTCATTTCAGTAACACTCTCCACTATCATTTCATTTCATCTGTCATTCGTTTAATCATTGCCTCAGAGGAGTGCGACAGACCTCGGCAGCCGGCACGGTTCATATCCTCGCCGGATGATGGGGGCTTCATTCATTCCATCCCTGACCCGGTCGGTCGACTGGAAGCAGGCTGTGGATTTTCATTTCAATACTTACGTGTATCAAGTGATGGTTTGAATTACATCATACTCTGGCCCCTAATCTCTGGCAATCCGAGATAGGGAACAGAGGGTATTCTTATCCTATTCTCATTACTTTATTATTATTATTATTATTATTATTATTATTATTATTATTATTATTATTAATATTAATATTATTATTATTATTATAATTATTATTATTATTATTATTATTATTACGGTAGTAGTAGTAGCGTGGCTCAGCGGTAACGTATTCGCCTAATGAGCAAAAGATTGCAGGATTGAAACCCAGCGCAGTCAGTTGCATTTGGGGGCGCTTAAATGTAGGGAATCCGTGTCAGTAGATTTACTGGCACGTTGAAGATCCCCTGCGGGACAAAATTCTGGTACCCCGGCGTCTGTAAACTCCGCAATAGTTAAAAGGGCCCAAAATCCATAACATTAATGTAGCCCACATAACTATGATGATGAAGATTATTATTATTATGAAATCCATATATTCACCATGTCATTGGGTATAATTCACCATTTCATCGGCATTTGTTACAAGATGGAGTGGAGTTCTCTATACTGGTATGCAGATTATTGTGGAGCCCTAGTATCGAGCTTTGCCTTCATCGACTTATTTTTATTATTATTCTTTCTTAGTCGGTTTACCCTCCAGGGTTGGCTTATCCTCAGAATCTGCGACGGATCCCACCTTTACCGCCTCCAGGGCAGTGTCCGGATGCTTGAAACTTCAAGGTGGGGGATACAACTAGGGAGGTAGGATGAGCACCTCGCCCAGGCGACCTCACCTGCAAGGCGAACAGGCCCCTTTTGAGGTATGGGAAGGGAAGGGAAGATTGGGAGGGATAGGCAAGGCCGTGGCCTTACGTTAGGTGCCATCCCGGCATTTGCCAGGAGACGACGTGGGGAAACCACAGAAAACCACTTCGAGAATGGCTGAGGGGGGAATTGAACCCCCTCTACCCATTTGGAGCACCCGCGAATGAGTAGACGCCGTTCCAGTCCTCATACCACTTTTCAAATTTCGTGGCAGAGACGGGACTCGAACCGTGGCATACAGACCATGAGATGGAAATGCCTCTGTCGACAGGAAGCTAAGCCAAGTCAAGTCCACATATCTAGCTTTAACCGTGGATAAGTTTTGGAAATGAACCCCTGAATACCCCGTTAGGAAACTGTAATACTACCCCTGGTCACCAGCGAGAGATCAAGTAGGAGCTGTTGTTGTTTGAGTCTGCAGTCTTTTGACTGGTTTGATGCAGCTTTCCATGCCTCCCTGTCCTGAGCTAATCGTTTCATCTCTACATAGCTACCACACCCTACGTCCGAGGCAATCTGTTTAACATATTCTAACCTTAGCCTACCCTACAGTTCTTGTCCTCGACCCTTCCTTCTATAACTAAACTTGCTATTCCTGTGTGTCTTAGTATGTGTCATACCAACCTATCTCTTCCCTTCATTAGCAGTCGCCAGAAACATCTCTCCTCCCCCACTAGTCTTAATACCTCTGCGTTTGTAACCCTATCTACCCATCTGATATTTATCATTCTCCTGTAAGACCACATTTCAAACGCTTCAAGTCTCCTCTTTTCTGCTGCACCAACAGCCCAAGTTTCACTTCCATAGAGTGCCACGCTCCAGACAAAGGCCTTCAAAAATGACTTCCTAACACCTAAATCTATATTCGATGTCAAGAGATTCCTTTTCTGCAGAAATGCTTTCCTTGCCTGAGCTAACCTACCTAGGAGCTCGCTGTTTAAAATACTCGTCGTATTAATGGTGTGACCGTTCAGAAGTTCCAGCAGCCCACCCAGAGATGAGACTCGATCGTAGCGACGTTTATGGCTCAGTTAAGTGACTGCATCTGTCTCAGTGTCACGTGACACTTACACATGCTGCTGCCGTAGTAACAACAAATTCATCGTAAAATTGCACTACATTAAAAACGAGCAATAAAAAATAGATAGAAAAAGAAAAATAATTATTCTAAGCAATTCTCTGTCATTCAGGGGCAGATGACCTCGCTGTTCCACCCCGTAAAACCTCATTAATGACGATGATGATGTCTGTCATTCAGAAATTGAAGTCACTAAATGACTGTTGATGAACTAAACATTAGCCCGCAAAGCAATCCATAACCGCAGTCACTACATCTAATAAGCGACCCCCCAGGGACTCACATCTAGTGGGACGTGGGTTGGCGACCACGGGACTCTAGCTGAGTCCGGCATTGCTTCTACTTACTTGTTCCGGGCTCCTTCTCTATCATTTTTCCAATTGACTTCCTTTGGTCAACTCTTGTTCTTTACCGACCCAGACGGTATTAGGGTATCGGAGGCCTAGGGAGTCTTTCACTTTCCCACCTTAATAGTCCCTTGTCTCATCGTTTCTGATCCCTCATTCTTCGAGGGATCAGACCTCTTCTGTTCTGTTCATATATCCTGCCTTCTGCTCAAGGCTCTTAAGGAGGCAGGGTGTGTGTAGCCCCACCATTTCTGGTGCACCATGGATAGTGCTACACCCTCAAGGGCTCACGGCTGCTGAATTCGGAAGTTAGCGACCGCGAGGGTTTCCTGAGCTGGGTCCAGTTTTTCCCCTTCTTCCACTGACTTTGGGGCGGGCCCCTCCTCTTTCCCTTTCCTGTCTGCCTTTCATGGCCCTCCTTCCTTCCAAGTCCCTCAATCCTTGAGGGTATTTCTTTTTACCCTGTCATTTATTTAACTTATTCACCTTTGGTTTTCCATTTCTTCTTCTGGTATGTGAGTGTGTGGTTAGTTTTGGTTATAGTTTGCATTACATCAGCATTATCACTATCACCCAAACCATTAGGGGCTGATAACCTAGATGTTAGGCCCCTTAATACAACAATTATCATCATCATCATCATCATCATCTAATAAGCGAAACAAGAAGTTCCGTGACGAACTAAAGAGCTTACTTTTCATGCCAATGATTAATCTACAGTAGCCTATATGAACCTATCTAGAATAATGACGAAATTAAGTTGGTAATATCGAAATGTCTAATTAGTTCGAAATTTTTCTGGTATATTTTAGACTAATAGATCACTACAGTTGGCAGCCCTGGTGACTGAATATATTCTTAGTTCCATCTCTTAAGGTACAGAATACAAAATTAGGTTGAAGTCCAATGGACGTTACATGCAGTTAGACATTGGATCTATCAGCACGCGTAAAAGCATGTTGGCAACAATGTCATGTGTGTGCTGGTTAGAAATAATCGTAAATAATGTGATATCTTGTTGTGTCAATTTTGGATGAAATCCATTTGTTAGTATAGAAGTTACATGTATTTTAAAATTGGACCTATCAGCAAGCATTGAATCATGTAGGCAGCACTGACTTATATTAATTGCTCCAAATAAATCTAGAATGTCAGGTGCTATACATGTGCAAAGTATACAGCTGTTGGCTTGCATACTTTCTGATATATTGATATTAGGGTAAAAAATATAGACAGCATTTATCAACAGTTGGCAGCCCTGATTGCTCTTAAGAATACTTATAGTCACATCTGTTGTGTTACACATAGCACATACGAAATTTGGATGAAATCCAACTGAGTGTATAGAAGTTACATGTATTTAAAAATTGGTCCTATCTGCAGGCTTAGAATCATGTTGGTAGAACTGAAGTATATAAGTTACTCCAAATTAATCTAAAATGTCAGGTACTATACGTGTGCATAGCTTAAAGCTGTCGGTTTGCATACTTTCAGATATATTGCTATTTGGATAAAGAGATTAGAGAGAGAGAGAGAGAGCAATTATTAACAGTTAGCAGCCCTGGTGCCTCTCAAGAATACACTCAGTCTTATCTGTTTAAGTACACATATTACATACGAAATTTGGTTGAAATCCAATTGATAGTGTAGAAGTTATATGAATTTAAAAATTGGACCTATCAGAAGGCTTAAAATTATTTTGGCAACACTGTCATGTATGGCCTCCTGGAAATTAAACTGAAATAGTATTATCTACATGTGAGCCAATTTTGGAATAGCTCCCATGCATACCTTCCAAGATATCCAACATGGAGCTCAAATTTCTAGTGCTTTTTTCAGCAGTTGGTAGCACTGACATCATTTTCTAATATGGGCTTGAGATATTCCGGTATACATCTTTACTCATACTAAATTTGGTTTTCGATCTCATAAGTCTACTTTTTCCTCATTTTTGCAAAATGTGAAAAGTAGGCTAAAATGTCCCCGACCATTATGACACTATGGCACACATGTGGATCATATAAAAAACTAACGCTTCTTTGATGGTATTTATTTCCTAAATTGCCTTAGTCTATCTTTAGAGAGGGTGGAAATGCATGAGTTGAAATACGGGGGAAAATGTTGTTACCAATATGGCGTGCGTGTTGATAATTTCGTGAGCCGTACTTGGAGGCCTGGTAAAGGCCTTTCTAGTTGCTACACGTGAGCGACCTGCGTGTTATGATGAGGATTGAATGGTGATGACGTCACAAACACCCAGTCTCCGAACCAGGGGTGTCAGAATGGAGAACCGGGTTCGAAACCCAGCTCTGTAAAGAAATTTTAATTCTGATCTGAGGGCTGGAGTGGACCTACATTCAATCTCGTGAGGCGAAACTGGGGAGAGGAGGATTCAATTCCCACCTCAGCTATCTTAGAAGTGGTTTTCCGTGGTTTCCCCACTTCTAGTCCTGACAAATGCTGGGATGCTTCTTAACTCAAGGCCACGGCCGCCTTCTTCCCAATTATATCCCCCAATTTATAAATACACACCCCCAACACAGGTTATCACACAAATACCACGCACACACCGAAATACATAGGGTTATATGACTACGATGTTGAAGCTTCTAATATAAGCAACAATACAACAAAAGAATTTTTCTCTGCTCATCAACGTTCGAAAATGACCCATGCGAGATTGTTGTGCGGGGCTACATACCCACATATGGCTGGGGAGTTGATCAATTCTAACGTACAGTAAAGTATAGAAGAGAACAACATTGTCACATAGCGGATTTTGCAGGCGAACAACGAAATTATATTTCATGCAGTTTTAATGTGTTTAGAACGGACTGTAAGGACAGTAGGGCGGATCTAGTAAACTATGACCCAATCAGAAAAGCAGCACATATTGTCACTGCACAAGCAAAATCCACTATACGACAATGTTGTTTTTTCCCAGTCTTGTAGATCAGCCACGCCTGCCCTCAGAACAACTTCGCAAAGTTCATTTTCCTTGTTCCATTTCATAAAAATAATCTATATATACGAGGCACGTCCAGAAAGTAAGCTCCGTTTGGTAATTAAATTAAATTGTGTACAGATACAGAAAAAATATTTATTGCACAACATTCTACACCTCTTAAACTACCTTTTCACATAACTGCCGAACTTTTGCAGGCATTTGTCATAGCGTGGCACAAGTTTTTGGATACCTCTTCATAGAAGTTTGCCGCCGACCCGTAAACGAGAGTGAAGACTCCCCTTAAGATATCCTACTGTTTGGTCACTACTGTTAGGCAAATTGCGTGCTTACCAGGAGAACTGCGTATGTTTAGGAGTTCTCCTGACCACATACGCAATTTGCCTAACAGTGATGGCCAAACAGTAGGATATCTTAAGGGGAGTCTTCACTCTCGTTTACGGGTCGGCGGCAAACTTCTATGAAGAGGTATCCAAAAACTTGTGCCACGCTATGACAAATGCCTGCAAAAGTTCGGCAGTTATGTGAAAAGGTACTTTAAGAGGTGTAGAATGTTGTGCAATAAATATTTTTTCTGTATCTGTACACAATTTAATTTAATTACCAAACGGAGCTTACTTTCTGGACGTGCCTCGTATATATAAAGCACAAAGTTTGTCTGTTTGTCTGTCTGTCTGTCTGTTAAGTAGGCTATACAAATCTACACCGTTTCACCGATCTGAACCAAAATTTGTATACTTACCCTGTGGAACCCGTCGAGTAACCCTGTCAACTTTAAATTTCGGACAGACCACCCCATTCCCTGCATTTAGGCCCTTTTGCACAAATCTACACCATTTCACCGATCTGAACCAAAATTTGTATATTTACCCTTTGGAACCCTGCGAGTAACGCTGTCCACTTAAAATTTCAGAAAGACCACCCCATTCCCTGCATATAGGCCCTTTCGTCCAAATCTACACCGTTTCACCGATCAGAACTAAATTTCGTATTCTTACCCTTTGGTACCCTGCGAGTAACACTGTCTGCTTGAAATTGCGGACAGACCACTCCATTCCGTGCATTTAGGCCCTTTGGTCCAAATCTGCACCGTTTCACCGATCTCAACCAAAATTTGTATATTTACCTTTTGGAACACTGCGACTAACACTGTTTGCTTGAAATTGCGGAGAGGCTACTCCATCCCCTGCATTTAGGCCCTTTGGCACAAATCAACTCCGTTTCACCGATCTGTACCAAAATGTGTATACTTACCCTTTGGAACCCTGCGAGTAAAACTAACCTCTTAAAATTTCGGATAGACCACCCCATTCCCTGCATTTAGACCCTTTGGCAGAAATCTGCACCGTTTCACCAATCTGAACCAAAATTTGTATACTTACCCTTTGGAACCCTGCGGGGTGTCCACTTGAAATTTCAGACAGACCACCCCATTCCCTGCATTTAGGCCCTTTTGCACAAATCTACACCGTTTCACAGATCTGAACCAACATGTGTATACCTACCCTCTGGAACCCTGCGAGTAACCCTGTCCAGTTAAAATTTCGGACAGACCACACATTTCCCTGCATTTAGGCCCTTTGGTCCAAATCTACACCGTGTCACTGATCAGAACCAAAATTCGTTTTCGTACCCTTTGGTACCCTGCGAGTAACACTGTCTGCTTGAAATTGCGGGCAGACCACTCCATTCCCTGCATTTAGGCCCTTTGGCACCAATCTACACTATCACAGATCTGAACCAAAATGTGTATACTTACCCTTTGGAACCCTGCGAGTAACACTGTCTGCTTGAAATTGTGGACAGACTACTCCATTCCCTGCATTTAGGCCCTTTGGCCCAAATCTACACCGTTTCACCTATCTCAACCAAAATTTGTATATTTACCCTTTGGAACACTGCGACTAACATTGTTGGCTTGAAATTGCGGAGAGGCTACTCTATCCCCTGCATTTAGGCCCTTTGTCACAAATCTACACTGTTTCACCGATTTGAACCAAAATGTGTATACGTACCCTTTGAAACACTGCGAGTAACACTGCCCACTTAAAATTTCGGACAGACCACCCCATTTCCTGCATTTAGGCCCTTTGGAACAAATCTACACCATTTCACCGATCAGAACCAACATTCGGATACTTACACTTTGTTACCTTGCGAGTAACACTGTCCACTTGAAATTTTGGACAGACCTCTCCATTCCCTGCATTTAGGCCCTTTGGCAAAAATCTACACCGTTTCACCCTTCTCAACCAAATTTTACATGCTTACCCTTTGGAACCCGACGAGTAACACTGTCTACTTAAAATTTCGGACAGACCACTCCATTACCTGCATTTAGGCCGTTTGAGAAAAATCTACACCGTTTCACCCATCTCAACTAAATTTTACATACTTAGCCTTTGGAACCCAACGAGTAACCCTGTCTACTTGAAATTTTGGGCAGACCACTCCTTTCCCTGCATTTACTTTTAATTTTGGGGAGACCACTCCTTTCCCTGCATTTAGGCCCTTTGGCAAAAATCTACACCATTTCACCCTTCTCAACCAAATTTTACATACATACCATTTGGAACCCGACGAGTAACACTCGCTATTTGAAAATTTGGGCAGACCACTCCTTTCCCTGCATTTAGGCCCTTTGCCAAAAATCTACACCGTTTCACCCATCTCAACCAAATTTTGTCTTGCTCGACTGTGATTCATAAAATAATATTATTACTATTACGTTAGTTTGTACGTTTGACGTGCCAATTCAATAGTTGTTGTGTATGTTTGTCCCCTATGCGTTCATATACCATTCATCCGATTGCGATGATACTTGGGTCAGTTGTTGTGTGGATTCCAGAGAAGGTTTCTAGCTACAAATTATGTATGTAACACAAAAGGGCGAGGGATTAACAGGAAGTTTAAATTGGCACAGTAACCCAATTTCACAATGCCAGTTGTGATGATGATGATGATGATGATGATGATGATGATAATTGTTGTTTAAAGGGGCCTAACAAGGAGGTTATCGCCCCTAATGGTTTGGGGGATCGTGAAAATGAAACTAATACTAAAACTAACTACAAAACGTATGAGCTAGAAGAAGATAAGGACAAAAGAAAGGAATAAGAGAAATAAAAGACAGGAGGAAATGAAATGCCCTTAACCCTAGATAAATGAGAATTGAGGACTTGGAAGGAAGGAGAGCCACGAAATGCAGATAGGAAAGGGAAAGAGGACAGGGTCCTTCCCAAAGGCAATGGAAAAAAGGGGTAAAACCAGACCCAGCTCAGGAAACCCTCAGGGTTGCCAGCTCCCGAACTCACCAGCCATGAGCCCTTGAGGATGTAGCACTATCCAGGGTGCACCAGAAGTGGTGGGGCTACACACACCCTGCCTCCTGGAGGGCCTTGAGCAGAAGACATGAGATATTAAGAAAAGAAAACGAAGGCTGACACCTCGAAGAATGAGGCTATCAGGAATGATTAGACAATGGCCAATTAAGGCAGGAAAGTGAAAGAGTCGCTAGGCCTCGGATACCCTGATACCATCGGGGTCGGAAGAGGACAAGAATTTGACCAAGGGAGGCTGACAGGAAAGAGAACTGAAAGGAGCCCGGCACCAGTAAGTAGAAGCAATGCCGGACTCAGTTGGGGTCCCGTGGTCGCAAACCCACGTCCCACAAGTTGTGAGACCCTGGGGGTGGAGGGTTGGAGGAGGGGGCAGGTGTGAGAATAGCTTGCTGATTCATCGCGAGGTGACATGAGAGGACTGTCCAGAGGCCGCCGTGTTACCTGGTATTGCTGACTATGCTAATGTACATACCACTGTAGTGTTACGAAAGAGTGAGTGATTCACCGGCCAATGTATAGGACCGGGAAACCCCCCGAATTTCTGTCATCATATATCGTCATCAACTGCGATATTCTCAGGTTCGTGCAGCTTGGACCCGAGCAGTACTTCATAAGCTCTTTCACTAGACGCATCGAGTATAGGCCTAAGCCAGAAAATAAGGTTCAGACTTTGGAAGACATCGAAGGTAGAAATCTGAACTACCTATATCAGATTTAAAATTACACCATGTTCATTTAGTAGTCATTTTTCATTACCTTATTATTATCATCATATGGGCAAATGGTCTAGATGTTACGCCCATTATACCAGTAATCACCACACACAATAAGTCTTCATCGCCTGTGAATTTTGAAATATTTCTTTCTATCACGGTACTCTGTAAGTTTGTAGTGTCAATTCAACAGTAGTTTTCATTATCATACTCATCAAAAGGGCAAATGACCTAGATGTTACGTCCATTATACTACTATGCAACACCACAGTCTTCATCGCCTGTGATTTTTAAAATGTGTACTTCCATTAGATTGTAAGTTTGATGTACCCTTTCAGTAGTAGTCGTCTTCATTACCATCCTCATCAAAAGGGCAAATGACCTAGATGTTACGTCCATAATACTACTAAGCAACACCACAGTCTACCTAGCCTGTGATTTTTAAAATGTGTATTTCCATTAGTTTGTACGTTCGATGTACCCGTTCAGTAGTAGTCGTCTTCATTATCATCCTCATCAAAAGGGCAAATGACCTAGATGTTACGTCCATTATACTACTAAACAACACCACAGCCTACTCAGCCTGTGATTTTTAACATGTGTATTTCCATTAGATTGTAAGTTTGATATACCCGTTCAGTAGTAGTCGTCTTCATTATCATCCTCATCAAAAGGGCAAATGACCCAGATGTTACGTCCATTATACTACTAAGCAACACCACAGTCTACCTAGCCTGTGATTTTTAAAATGTGTATTTTCATTAGATTGTAAGTTTGATATACCCTTTCAGTAGTAGTCGTCTTCATTATCATCATCATCATCAAAAGGGCAAATGACCTAGATGTTACGTCCATTATACTACTAAGCAACACCACAGTCTACCTAGCCTGTGATTTTTAAAATGTGTATTTCCATTAGTTTGTAAGTTTGATGTACCCGTTCAGTAGTAGTCGCCTTCATTATCATACTCATCAAAAGGGCAAATGACCTAGATGTTATGTCCATTATACTACTGAGCAACACCACAGTCTTCCTCGCCTGTGATTTTTATTAAAAGCTGTTTTTCCATTAGTTTGTAAGTTTGATGTACCAGTTCAGTAGTCGTCTTCATTATCATCCTTATCAAAAGGGCAAATGACCTAGATATTACGCCCTTATTGTATTTCGGGGCAAATTACCTAGATTTTAAGTCCATTATATTTCTAAGGAGACTTTGAGACATTATCATCATTCCACCGGGCGAAGCCGGGCACTACTGCTAGTTCATACATACAATTCATGGTAGGCTATTTCATTTCTGGCACTAGGAAATGTATACTTCCCTGTCTTACCTAATTAGGCACACTCGTGTTGACCGACTAAAAATCATCTACTAATTTAAGAGGTGCTCAAAAGGTTTCCATTTGAGGGCTACCGGAAGGCCTGCAGCGAATGGATACTGTAGGCGTTGAATACCGAACAAATAGCACACCGGATGGCTGTTTGCGAGAGCCTCCGTGACTTGGCGGCAGCACGCCGGCCTCTCACCGCAGAGTCCGTGGTTCAAATCCCGGTCACGCCATGTGAGATTTGTGCTGAACAAAGCGGAGGCAAACAGGTTTTTCTCCGGGTACTCCAGTTTTCCCTGTCACAAATTTCATTCCAGCAACACTCTCTACTATCATTTCATTTGTCATTCATTTAATCATTGCCCCATGGGAGTGCGACAGGCTTCTTTAGACGGCACAGTTCATATCCTCTCCGCTACATGGGGGCTTCATTCATTTCATTCCCTGACCCGGTCAGTCGACTGGAAGCAGGCTGTGGATTTTCATGGCTGTTTGCGTGCAGTACCGCATGCGTTGCAATATTGAAGGCAACAAGTTCCTGGAGCGTACTGTTGCAGGCAACGATGACTGGTGCCGCCACTGGGAACAACCGGGTGAGTTAGCCGTGGTCGTTACGGCATGACTACTAGCAGTCGCTCACATCCGGGAGGCGAGGAGTTTCGAATCCCCCCACCGGCAACCTTGAAGATGGTCTTTTGAGATTTCCCATCTTCCTTCCAGGCAAATGCCGGGGTTGGTCCCTGACTATAGGCCACAGCCGCTACCTTCTAACTCCTCGTCTTTACATTCCAACTTTCCTTCCCAACGGTACTTGTAGCTCACCCATTGGGTGACCGTCTCGAAGCAGCTACAAAACTGGCGAGCTGAACATGTCCTCGGACACTCCCGGCACTAAGAGCCATACGCTAAAAAAATTAAAAAAATAAAAACACTGGGAACCGGAATCGAAGCTCAAGAGCCAACCATCTACTGGAAAGATGATGCTCTCCTTGTTCTTTGATTACCAGGGCCCATTGCTTATTGATTTCAAAGAACCTGGTGTCTCCGTCACTGAGGAATGGCACTGTGCAACACTTGGAGAAAGTACGGCGTGCAATTAAGGCAAAACGTTGGGGAGAACTGCGACAAGGGGTGCGGCTTCTTGATAACGCATGTCCCCATACCGCAAAGGACGTAAAGCAGAAGATATACCACCTCATGTATCCGCCCTATAGTCCTGATCTCTCCCAATGCGATTATCATGCCTTCGGTCTCTAAAAGGGTCAGCGATTCCTGTCAGACGAGGATGTGGAGCAGGCGGTTACGGACTCATCATGCAGCAGGACACGCTGTGTTACCACACGGGGATCTTCAACCTGGTGTTTGGCAGAATGCTGAGCTTCTATGCTCAATGTCACTAGGATCAAAACGGGCCAAAGTTGTTGGATTTTAGAGCGTTAAAAATTCCTCAGTATGGCTTCCTTCGGAGGGGAAGTAAAGCCGGATTTATGACATGTAAAAGAACCTTCCACTAATTACACTTGTGTGAAGCTAAATTATAGGTCAGATTTGACTATCACTCTTAGGTTCCAACGTTCGTCGCGAGGAGCCGACTGAGGTGGCATCTAGTAACAAAATTCACAACTAGTTATCGTTGACAGTGGCGTTTGGTAGGAAAAGTAGGAGCTAATTGAAAATTGAATGTCTGCAGTCGTTACTTGAATTAAAAACTGATAACATACTAATACTGCCATCACAATTAACTCCAGTTATCAGGCAGATTCTACACACACCCAAAGTACACGGGGTTACATGACCACGTTGTCGCAGCCCCTACACTGAGGAGCCAAGCAACCATCAACCTGGTGTGTTAGAGAGATGAGAGTCTCAATGCTCACGGCGATTTCCCCTGATAGGATAACGATTCTGGGTTGTGCAGCCGTCAAACGGAAGCTTTTTGATCACGCCTTATACATTACTTAGGCAACACTGAAACATGTCTTCTAATATTTCAATGAAGAGACCAACCGGAGAGTGACAGTCATTTCTGTAATTCTGACACACAAAATGTAATGGGGTGTGGGAAGAAGCCTATCTCTGTTTCCTCTTTGTCATTAGATATTTACCCTTCTGATATGTTAATCCCGTCTTGCACAGCCAGGCGCCAAGCATCCCGGTCATAGGCAATCATTTCCCAGCTAGTGAGGGACACTCTAGCCTGTCTATAGTTTTCTTTTACATGTATCTTTGAGGCAAAGATGTTAGTTACCATGACATTCATCAGCTAGACCTATGCATTCCAGTTCAGTAGAGTCTGAGATCACACTTGTTCAATCGTGTTGCATCGACAACTAGTTACCATGGCAACAAGTGTTTGTCATCTAGGCCTATGTATTCTATTTCAGTAGAGCCTTAGAACGCACTCGTTGAAGTGTGTTGCATCGACAACTAGTTACCATGGCAACAACTGCTCGTCAACTAGGCCCATGAATTCTAGTTCAGTAGAGACTTAGATCGCACTCGTTGAAGGCTGTTGGATCGACAAATGTCCGACAACTACATTGATTTCCATGACAACAAGTGTTCGTCATCTAGGCCTATGCAGGACTATTCTAGTTCAGTAGAGACCTATATCACAAACGATGAAGCGTGTTGTATCGACAACTAGTTAGCATGGCAACAAGGGCAGATCCCTGTTGTTGAAGAGTGCACTATACATATAACATGAATAAAAGCATACCCATGATTCGATGATTCTCAGTGCAGCGGAGGAACATAACTTTGGTTTTAATTTGAAGTTGTATTGTATTTTGTACATTTTTGTTTGTTTTGATTACTAGCCTATTAGATTTATTTTATTTTTTGGTCAATTTATGTCAGGTTCTTTTCTAAAGATCTCTTCTTCTTCCTCCTCGCCTTTTCCCGTTACGCGGGGTCGGCTTTCTTAATCCTGAGGTGCCGGTCATTTCGTTGTAAAGCATCATCAGCAGATAGGCCCAATATTCTCATGTCCCTCTGAAGATTCGTCATCCATGTTGTTTGAGGTCTGCCACTCCCTCTCTTTTGCCTAGTCATGGAAAGGCACTTCTTCACTTCATGATTCTCCGGTCTTCGCATAACATGCCCATACCACCTTAGCCTGGTTTCTAAAAGTTTCTCTGTTATAGGCGCTACTTTGAAACTGCCCCGCACATGTTCATTGCGGATTTTATCTTTGAGAGTAACTCCACCTGCCCAACGTAACATACGCATTTCAGTGGTATGCAGCTTTTGCTCATGTGCCTTTGTAGTAGCCCATGTTTCACTACCATAGAGTAGGATTGGTCTTACGGCAGTTTTATAAACTTTCCCCTTCGTTCTTATGGGTATTTTCGGATCACATAAAACTCCTGTTAGTTCGCGCCATTTGTTCCACCCGGACGTGGCCCTATGGATTATATCGGCGGTTATCGTGCCATCTTCAGCAATGACAGAACCTACATATTTGAATTTAGTTACTCTTGGTAAGGTTTCGCCATCTAGTTTAAGTTCAATATTTGTCATACTGGGTTTAGCCTATTGTGGTGAGGTTTTTTTCTAAAGATAACTAAAATTAATTAAACTTTTAATTTAACTAACTTATGATTAAAAGGCCGATGCCTTTGATGCTCCGTCCATTAAAACCACATTCATCATCGAGGTTCGGTAACTATCATTCAAAATAGATTGCAGAGCATTAATGCATATTAATTATTAGCCAGTTGTACTTGGGTGTATGTTGAAACATTCTGATAAACTGTATTTCTGTGGCGGCTTCGGTGGCGTAGTTGGTAGCATGCTGAGCTTCTATGCCCAAGATCGTGGGTTCAAACCCAACCGAAGTCGTCGGATTTTTTAAGAGCGTTAAAAATCCCTCAGTATGCCTTCCTTCAGAGGGGAAGTAAAGCCGGCGGTCCTATGTCATAGATTTATGGCATGTTAAAGAACCTTCCACTAATTACACCTGTGTGAAGCTAAATTAGGTTAAAAATGTAATCAACACTCAGGTTCCTACGTTCGTCGTCAGAAGCCGACTGCGGTGGCGTCTAGTAGCCAAGTTGTGAACTAGTAGTTGTTGACGATGGCATTTGGCGGCAAAAGTAGGAACTACTTGAAAAATTCAAAGTCTGCAGTCCTTACTTGAATTAAGAAACAGAAACACACACTAATACAGTCATCACAATATAACACCGGTTATCAGACAGATTCTACACACACCCAAAGTACACGGGGCTACATGACCGCGTTGTCGCAGTCCCTAAACTGAGGAACCAACCAACCAACGTATTTCTGTGGAGACTGTAGTATTGTTACTATAATATTGTTACCAATTTTAAGGATTACGCGTTTCGACCTTGCCTCGTTATAATAGTGGTCATAAACTAATGTACGTGTGTATTTTCCAGGAGTGTTATTTACACATTATATATATTGTACTCCGCCCTCATTGGACAAATTCATGTTGACCGACTGAAGAGTTACAGATCACAGTTTGTATAGACAACACTGAAAGAATGGCTTCAGAATTATACAAAGTTTGTAGAATGGTGATAATGGTGGGACACCACTCATAAGGTGGCCACTGTCATTGCCAGAATTCGAACTTAGATCTCTGCACATACTTCAGCTTCACGTCGCAAACGTGTTGTGTGCTTCAAGTCTACGGCCACGTCGGAGTGGTTTTCAAGGAATGATGTACAGTTCTTTTTATTATTTTTCTTGCAATGATTACATAACTGAACACACCTCTCTGTCTTCACAAACCACAATGGAGTAGTTAGAGGGGAGTAAACATAAACAAAGAACAAAGAGGTCACTGCAAAAGGTTTGTTCTGTTATTCTCAATGAACAAAGGATGATGAATGAGGAAGCCGGCTGGTAGCGTGCATGTCACTGAGTTGATGAGTATTCTAGGAACAGCAAACTGTCCTTTCCCTTGTGTTCCAATTCAAGTATCGCAGCGGCATGAGCAGGCATAGGATAATAATAATAGTAATAATAATAATAATAATAATAATAATAATAATAAACGCCTGTGAAACACTGGTCATTGGGAGCAGATTTTTTGTATTCTTTTTATTTTGATACAGCCATCTATGGACTACAAATACACAATCATTATTCAGGTCTTCATCTTCTTCAAGGTGTTTCTGCCTTGTTGTTTAGATTCCTGCCAGAGATCTTTCATTCGTTGGCTTCTTCGCAATCGTTCTTCCACTTTCGGGGGATCCTTCACACTTGCAACTTTAGATCTGTATCCTGTCCTGTCCCACAGTTCGACTAATCCTATGTTTGTCCTTTTTAGCCTACTTTTCACATTTTGCAAAAATTAGGAAAAAGTAGACTTATGAGATGTGTCTGTCTGGCTGTCCTTCTGTCTGTCTGTCTGTCTGGCTGTGTGTGTGTCCCCCCCTATCAACTCCTAAACGGCTGCAGCAATCGAAACAAAATTTGGTAGGAGTAAAGATCTATACCTGAATATCTCACGGCCATATTTGAAAATGATGTCAGTGCTACCAACTGCTAAAAAATCGCAATTGAAATTTGAGCTCCATGTTGGATATCTTGGAAAGTATGAATGGGAACTATTTCAAAATTGGCACACGTACAGATCATAATATTTCAGTTTAATTTCCAGGAGGCTAAACATGGCAGTGTTGCCAAAATGATTATAAGCCTCCTGATAGGTCCAATTTTTAATAGCATATAACTTCCATACTATCAATTGGAATTCAACCAAATTTCGTATGTTGTATGTGTACATAACCAGATATGACTGAGCGTATTCTTAAGACCTACCAGGGCTGCCAACTGTTAATAAATGCTCCTAATTTATTTTATCCAAATACCAATATATCAGAAAGTATGCAAGCCGACAGCTTTAAACTATGCACACGTATAGTACCTGACATTCTATATTAATTTGGAGTAACTTATATACGTCAGTGCTACCAACGTGATTCTAAGCCTGCTGACAGGTCCAACTTTAAATACATGTAACTTCCATACTATCATTTGGATTTCAACCAAATTTCGTATGTGCTATGTGTACCATAACAGATATGACTATGCGTATTCTAAGGAGCAACCAGTGCTGCCAACTGTTAATATGTGCTGTCCCTATTTTTGTTACCCTAATATCAATATATCAGAAAGTATGCAAGCCAATAGCTCTAAACTTTGCACACGTATAGTACATGGCATTCTAGACGAATTTGGAGTAACTAATATACGTCAGTGCTGCCAACATGATTCTAAGCCTGCTGATAGGTCCAATTTTAAAATGCATGTAACTTCTATACTAACTAATGGATTTCATTCAAAATTGGCACAACAATAGATCATATTATTTCAGATTATTTCTGACCAATACATGCATGACATTGTTGCCAACATGATTTTACGCGCGCTGTTAGATCCAATGTTTAACTGCATGTAACGTCCATGCTATTCATTGGACTTCAATCAAATTTTGTATTTTGTACCTTAAGAGACGGAACTAAGAATATATTCAGTCATCAGGGCTGCCAACTGTAGTGCTCTATTAGGATACATTATGCCAGGTATACAGTATTTCGAACTAATTGGAAATTTCGATATTAGCAACTTAATTTCGTCATTATTCTAGATAGGTTCATATTCTGTAGAATAATCATTGGCATGAAAAGTAGGCTGTATAGTTCTTCACGGAACTTCTTGTTAAGTCTTGATAGACCTCTTGAAGCCATGCGGGTTGTACCTTCCACTTCTCTTGCATATTAAGAATTTTATTAGCCAACCTCTCGTTCCCCAATCGCTTAACGTGCCCATAGAACATCAACCGTCTTTTCTTTATACTGACAGAAATCCCTTCAAACTTGTTATAGGCCTACAGTTCTTGGTTAGATCGCATTCTAAATTTATATTCTTCCCCAGATAATTTTTTGGGACCAAAATTTTTCGTAAGAATTTCCTTTCTTTTTTCTCAATTTCAGCAATTTTCATGCTTGTTAAAGTTTGTGCCGCATAGAGGCACTCTGGCTTAACAACTGCGTTATAGTGTCTATTCTTGATCTGATACGAGAGGGACTTGGACTTATAAGTGTTGATGCAAAGTCTAAATGCCATATCCATTTTCCTAGCCCTTTTTTCAATGGCGAATTTCTCATTTGCATTGGGAGTTAAAATTTCACCCAAATACTGGAATTTATAACTCCTCGAAATTGTCCCATAATCAGTATTCATTTCTTGAACCTGATCCCAGTTGTCCAAATTCATATATTCTGTTTTTTCGAAGGAAATTTGCATACCTGTTTTTTCAGCTATCTCCTTGAGTATCTCAATTTGTCTGGGTTGTCAAGATGTTCTTCTATTCGTCATTGCAATGCTTTGGACAATATCTTATATGCTACAGGAAGTAATGAGATACCTCTATAGTTGTTGACTTTAGTTTTATCCCCTTTTTTATGTAAGGGGTGAATTACTGCATTCCTCAACTCATCTGGTATTGTTTCCGTTTCCCAAATGTCGTGTAAGAGTTTCTCTAGTTGTTCCACCACTTTGTCTCCTCCATACTTAAGAAGTTCTGCTGGGATGGAATCCTTCCCTAAAGCTTTATTGTTTTTAAGATCTTTGATTATATCTCTAATTTCGTCCAGCGTTGGCGAAGATGAGTCAGGGAGTTTGTGCTGTGGAGGAGAGAACATCAATCGATCACGTGGAGGGTCACAATTCAAAAGATTTTTAAAATATTTTGCCAGGTGTTCACAGTTTTGCTTATTGCTCATGAGAAGCTTCCCCTCTTCATTCTTAAAGCATAAATTGCGTGGTGTGTACCCTCTAATTTTACTCTTGAAAGTTTGATAAAATTTCCTCGAGTTATTCCTCTGAAAATCTTTTTCTGTTTAATTTAGTTGTTCTTTCTCATACTGTCGCTTTGCATTCCCGAAGACCTTAGCCGTTTTCCTCCTTTGTACCTGAAAATCCTCAAAGTTTTGTAGGGTGGAACTCCATTTATGCCAGGCTCTTGAACGCTCTTGTAGGCTCTCCTCACAGTCTACATTCCACCAGGGATGTTTTTTTTTAGATAGTAGTATAGTCTGTCTTGCAGCATCTTGAATTTTTTTAGCCATATCCTCCCATTTACATGAATCCAAGGTTTCCAGTTCATTGTGATAGTTCTCTATAATTGTTTGGTTGATTTTTAATTCATCGATTCGATACTTAGCGATCTTGGTGGATGTCCTTTTATTACTCTTTGGTAGGAATTTCACTTTGACTCTAGAAAGATAATGATCAGAATCAAATTACTAAATAATGATATGATACGTGTGATGCTCTTCAGTCTGTCAACACGATTGTACCCAAATGAGATGGGTTATTCCCTGTAACATCTATTTCTGAAAGTATGGGTAAAAATATTTACAATACACTTATTTAGTTGCAGTATTAGTTGAGATAATGCAAGTCGTCAATAGTTGTTGTCTATGTGTTGATTTGTTAGCCTACTTTCGATTTTTGCAAAAAATGAAAGTAGACTTATGAGATCACTACAGGGCGAAAAAAAGTGTGTCTGTCTGTGTGTGTGTATGTGTGTGTGTGAGTCTCTGTGTGTGTGTGTGTGTGTGAGTGAGTGTGTGTACTCTGATTGACTGTCCCCCCCCCCTATCAATTCAAACACGGTGAGCGCAAATTGAACGAAATTTGGTACAAAGGCAGCACTAGCAAAGGACACCTCAGTGTCATGTTTTATATCGCCGCCATCTTGACGGAAACGTAATGGCGGCCACACAAATGTTCAAAGCTTTAATCAAATTACGACTAACCTAATCATCCGATCTCTACCAAATTTTGCAACAACATACCTTTATGGGGGCAGCATCTTTTGACCAAACTAGTAGGTCATCAGCCTAATAGTTTGCGGATGGCGGCCATCTTTGTGTAAAAATCGATTGCCCCTATTAATTCGAACACGGGGAAACCGAATGGAATGAAATTTGGTTCAGATGTAGCACTAGCAAAGAGCACCTCAGTGTCATGTTTTATATCACCGCCATCTTGACGGAAACGTAATGGCGGCCACACAAATGTTCAAAGCTTAAATCAAATTACTACTAACCTAATCATCCGATCTCTACCAAATTTTGCAACAACATACCTTTATGGAGGAAGCATCCTTTGACAAATCTAAGAGGTCATTAGCCTAATAGTTTGCGGATGGCGGCCATCTTTATGTCAAAATCGATTACCCCTATTAATTCGAACACGGTGAAACCGAATGGAATGAAATTTGGTACAGAGGTAGCACTAGCAAAGGGCACCTCAGTGTCATGTCTTATATCGCCGCCATCTTGACGGAAACGTAATGGCGGCCACACAAATATTAAAAGCTTAAATCAAATTACGATTAACCTAATCATCCGATCTCTACCAAATTTTGCATCAACATACCATTATGGAGGGAGCATCCTTTGACCAAACTAATAGGTCATTAGCCTAATATTTTGCAGATGGCGGCCATCTTTGTGTGAAAATCGATTCCCCCTATTAATTCGAACACGGTGAAACCGAATGGAACTAAATTTGGTACAGAGGTAGCACTAGAAAAGGCCACCTCAGTGTCATGTTTTATATCACCGCCATCTTGACGGAAACGTAATCGCGGCCACCCAAATGTTAAAGGCTAAAATGTAATTACGACCAACCTAATAATCTAGTCTCTACCAAATTTTGCAACAACAAATCTTTAAGTGGGAAGCATATTCTGACCAAACTGCTAGATCATCAGCCCAATAGTTTGCAGATGGTGGCCAAGTATGTGTGCAAATCGATTCCCCCTATCAATTCAAACACGGTGAAACCGAATTGAACGAAATTTGGTACAGAGGTAGCACTAGCAAAAGGCACCTCAGTGTCATGTTTTATATCGCTGCCATCTTGACGGAAACGGAATGACGGCCACCCAATTGTTAAAAGCTTAAATCAAATTTCGACCATCCTAATAATTTGATCTCTACCGGATTTTGCAACAACATGCCTTTTTGTGGAAAGCATCTTATGACTGACTACAAGATCATCAGCCCAATAGTTTGCAAATAGCGGCCATGTATGTGTGCAAATCCATTCCCCAGATCAATTCAAACACGGTGAAACCGAATTGAATGATTTTTTTTACAGAGGTAGCACTAGCAAAGGGCACCTCATATTCATGTTTAATATCCCTATAGCACGTTGTATTTCAACAAGCTACTACAACCAACATTCAATTATACTCCTTGAAAAGGACAAATAGTTATAACAATACCCATGCATTTAGGAGAAAGTAGGCTATATGTTCTTTACTGAACATCTTGTTGAGATACTGGAAGAGGTGATTGACCTCCGGAATTTGCTTGTTTGGAGTGAACATGTGGTTGTTGTAATTGGTCAATTCAGATTGCATTGTACAGGCTACTTATCTGGTTGATACTTGTGCGGTCCTGGTGAGAGCGGTTCACTTGGTCACTGTCTGTTGCAGACAGTGTATAGCCTAGCCTATATTGTAAATAGTTTCACCCTTATTTTCAGACATAGGTCTAGATGTTATAGCCAACTAAGTGTAATGGATCTGATGATGATTGCTTGACGATCGAAACTGGTCATCCAGGTGTATTTATTAATCTCATGTATTTTTTCAGGATGAGGGCATAACCCATTTAATTCGGGCACAATCGTGTTGACCGACTGAAAAGCATCAATCTTTTGTTTCCTTTTACTCAACACGTGTATTTGACTACCTTTGAAGTATTTTGTTAGTCATTCAAGCTTTACAGCTGCAGTTCGAACACGTTGTCTACTTGAGGAAACCATGTTGCACTTTGTGCAATCGTAACAGTGTTGCCTACCTTTGAGCCTGATTTGCGATAAAATCGAATTACTCGATTGCTCTTTTGCCGCTCAAACAAGGTTTATATACAAGAAAATGTAATATAATATCAATTTCGTACTAAATTACTCTGCCTATCATTCCAAATACCACAGAACTACTGCATATTCATAGAAAATTCCTCACATGAGAAGGAAAGTTGGTAAAGCTCCCAATTAATGTAAAAATTAAAATCCTAGATTTTTACAAAGAATATTCTGAAAAGTAATCTAGCTATATTATGGAAGCATAGCAAACATGCACTGGAAAATCGTGTACGCCGAAAAAACTAGCAGAAAAAGTGGGAACTACTTCCTGACGCATTAGACTCTTCACAGACCAGAACATCAAAGGAACCGCTTAGGTCTTAAGGTGACTAAAGGTATAGAGTTAACTCTTCCTTTTCAAATCAGGGGTATTTCAGAGGGGACTGTGTAACCTATCTGTGGTACGTACTATGATCTTATGTAACTTTGTACATCCCTGTTCCTATTCAATGTTTACTGGATGGCACTTGTTCTTTTCTTCTTCGTGTGGCCTCCTGAGCGGCTGAGTGCAGTCGTAGCGTGTCAGCCGCAGCTTCAGGTTGATAATTGAAATAATAATAATAATACTGGAAAGATTTTTAAGATTTTAAATAATGCTTAAGGAAGGAAGAAAGGCCGCTAGTGGGTTGGTTTTGTAGTATAATGTAGTGTATAGACCTATAGTAGTTATAGAGGTGAGATGAATGGGTGAAAGTGGACATGGATGTGAAAGGAAGCGGCCGTGGCCTGTCTAAAGGTACTGTTCCAGCATTTTCTTGGTGTTAAAAATGGGGGAAACCACGGAAAAAACATTTCAAGGACGGCCGATGGTGGGACTCGAACCCACGCGCCTACCGAGTCAGAAGATAGCTTGGCCCCAAGACCTAACACTGCACTTTAGCAAGCGTTGCCACCACTGTCGGTATTGCACTTACTGTAAGTCTGTAGCAATGTATATATAATTTACCACTAATATCCGTCTTTCTGAACTAGAAATCCTAAGTTATGAAGTTGCCTAACTTTATACACCCCTGGTAATAGTCTCCGTCTCTCTCTCTCTCTCTCTCTCTCTCTCTCTCTCTCTACGCTGTGAGAGTGGTACAGCCATTTCCCTGCAGAGGTCTCCAGCGGCAAAGGCAGTCTGTGTCGTTTCCTGTGTGCGCAGACTCCATGAGAACTGCGAGATGCAGCATCACTCAATAGATCGACTCATTCCTCCCGCTGACTTGCTCTGGCTGCCATGTTTCGCAACAGCCTCTGCAGTTCCCAATTTAGTTTCATGACAAACCAACTTATTGAAGCTTTAGAATCCATTTTTCAGCGTTTGCTGTTTATTACAGTACAACACGCTTTTAAGCTAAAAAAAAAAGATAGAGGGAGGGGTACTTAATTAATGACATGTTTCGATCGTCATGCGGTCATCATCGGGTCCTGATCACTTAGGCTGAGATAAGGGGCAATATATTACACTCATACACTCATATATTACAAAAATATGTAACTTTGGCTTCTTTAAATTACAAAAGTAGCCTATATAAGAGCTTTTGTAGCGTGTCAATCTTATTTTCAGATATTATTGCTAAGTTGGTCTGAAACACTCCTACAGTTGTTGCTTTAATAATGAATGAAAATCCACAGTCTGCTTCCAGTCGACCAACCAGGTCAGAGAATGGAATGAATGAAGCCCTCATCTAGAGGAGCTGTCGCACTCCCCTGGGGAAATAATTAAATGAATAACGGATGAAATGAAATTATAGTGGAGAGTGGTGCTGGAATGAAATTGTGACAGGGAAAACCGGAGAAAAACCTGTCTGCCTCTGCTTTGTCCTGCACAAATCTCACATGGAGTGACCGGGATTTGAACCACGGACCAGCTGTGAGAGACAAGCGTGCTGCCGCCTAAGCCACGGAGGCTCGAGCATTTTAAAAAATGTAGTTTAAATACGGTAATGTTAGTTAGTTATTGAGGTTTTAAAGGACGGAACAGTGAGGTCATCTGCCCTTATAGTAGTTTTAGTATGTACCAAGTTTTATTCATTTCGTTTCTCCTAGAGGCTCAGTACTTGGTTTGGCGACCACAGGACCCCAGTTGAGTCGGGCATTGCATCCACTTAGGCTACTTGTGCTGGGTCCCTTCATTCATACTCATATTTCCTTTCGATCTCCCTTAGTCTACTCTTGTTATCAATCGGCACCGATGGCAGGGCGCCTTTCCTTTTCCTGTCTTCTTTGGCCATATCAATTCCTTTTTTTCTGACACCCTCATTCTTCGAGTGGTCAGACCCTTTCATAATTTTCATGTTATCTCTAGCCTACTGCAAAAGGTCCTTAAGGGGCAGATGGTCTTCCACTCTTCCCCCTTTCTCCAGTGACTTAGGAGCCGCCCTCTCTTCTTTCCCTTTCCTATCGGTCTTTCATGGGTCTACTTCCTTACAATTTCCTCACTCCTCATTCTTCGAGGATTTAGGACATTTCTATTCCCAGACCTTTTATTCCTACTTTTTTTTTGTTCTTTCCTGTCCGGCTCGTTGTTAACGTTCTGCTATCCCAGAGGCTCGGTTTCGGTTCCCAGCTCTGCCAAAAAAATCAAAACAAAACAAAAAAAATGGTCTGAGTGCTAGAACGGGGCACATTTATCCTCATGAGGCAAAACTGAGAAGAGGCGGGTTCGATTCCTACCTCTACCATCCTGGAAGTAGCTTTCAGTGGTTTACGGGACCACTTTTCACCCAAACCCTACCTCAATTACAAACACACACACTAAAACAGACATCATGGTGACCCAGGTTGTCAGACAAAGTCTATACACACTCAAGTGCACGGGGTTACATAGCCACGATGTTGCAAAGACCCTACATAATCAACATCAACAACAACTGTTCTTTCCTTTTCTTTCTAGCATGCATGTTATATTTAATTCAGTAGTTACATGAGTGTTCATTTCATTTCATTTACCCTCACTATGTCTACCCCTTATTTACCCCGTTTCCAACGGGGTCGTGGATGAGATGCGAGGAATTGTCACGTGGCTGATGGTGTCTACGGCCGGATACCCTTCCAGTCGCCAACCTCTCGCGAGGAGTTAATGAGAGATTAAATGAATGAAGAAGAATGAAAGTTCAATTTCAAGTAGTTCCAACTTTGGCTACCAGACGCCTCTGTCACTATCACCCAGCATCTAACGTTGGAACTTGATAGAGCGTTTCTAAACCAAATAACCTACAAATTTAGCTACACACTACCAATTGTAGTGGTAGGTTCTTTTACATGCCATAAATATGTACTGAAGGATTTTAACGCTCTTAAAATCCGACGACTTCAGCAGGGTTTGAACCCGCGATCTTGGACATAGCAGATCAACATGCTACCAACTACGCCACTGAAGCCACTATTTAATTTCATTTTCACTATCGTCCATATTAAAAGGGGTAGATGACCTAGATGTTTTGCCTGTTAATAAAACAACAATCAACATTCTCATTATATATTTTGTGCCGTTCTTTTAGGAATTTACAGGCGGAGGGTGACAGAACAATCGCCCACCAGCCAGACATTTGGAAATCTCATAGAACTTGTTTCATCCCTTTCTTTTTATTTTTAGTAAACAATTGGAAATAAATAGATACTCTGCCGAGTTTCAAGGGCTCCTGAATTATAAAAATGTTCTATTAAAAAAAAACATTTTTACATCACATTAAGCTATGGATCATTATCTTTCCAACGGTACACTTATTTTCTTCATGGCTCATTTCTATGACAACACTTACCTTAAACCCTAATTTTTTTCTCTCTCTATTTTTCACTAGATGTCACTCTAGATTCTTAATTTTTCTCAATTAGACACTAAAAAAACACTTTTTGAAAGAAGAATGGGTGTTGCGGCGTCGGAGCACATCTTGTCCTAAAACCAAATCTGTCGCCATTTCCTCAGCTAGCTAAAAATCATTGAATCTAGTTTCGTGCTAAAATACATTTCTTGTTATAAAGATTATTTTTGCCATCAATTTTTCAACATACAAAACTGAAAGGTTTAGAAATATATTTTTTAAAATTATTTTTAACACAGGCGCCTTTTTTAGCCTATTTTCAATTTTATAAGATCACCTTTTGTCCGTGTGTGTGTGTGTGGGTGTGTGTGTGTGTGTGTGTGTGTGTGTGTGTGAGGTGTGTGTGTGGTGCCCCCCCACCTAATAACTTTTGAACGGCTGGAGCGATTTCAATGAAACTCGGCAAAATCATAGCCCCATTCTGGCCGACCTCGACCTTTTCCTTCAATTTTTTTGTCTCTCACCAATCCAACATGGCGGATGTGCGAATTATTTCTCCAGCGTTCAGTATCTCCGAAACTATTACAGATATCACCCTGAAATTTTGTACGGTGATAAAGGGCACTACTAGACGTTCACCTAAGAAACCTTCAAAAATCTGGTAACTACAAAACCAACATGGCTGCCAAGCGAATTTGAGACTTTTAATAGACTTTTCTCGCGATTTAACCATCCAAACGTAATGAAACTTGGTACAGCAAATATTTATACACATTGTAATGCACAGGAGCCTAATTTAGTTCAGTTGTTTACATAACCTGAAAATGGCGGATGTGCGAAATATTTCACTGGCATTCTATATCTCCGAAACTATTACAGATATCACCCTGAAATTTTGTACGAGGGTAAAGGGCTCTGCTACAAGTTTATTTACGTAACATTAAAAAACCTGTAAAGTAAAAAACGAACATGGCGGCCAAGCGAAGTTGAAACATTTTAATAGACTTTTCTCGTTATTTAACCATCTGAGCGCAGTGAAATGTGGTACAGTAAATGATTATACATATTGTAATGCATTGGCATCAAATTTAGTTTAATTGTTTACATAACCTCAAGATGGCGGCTGTGCCAAATTTTAATATTAAGTTATTATTTCGTGTGTCGTAATCATGCGATCGAAGTGAAAGTTTGAATAGTGAAGCCACGCAATAATTTTTCTTTAATGGTACATAACTCTACAGCCTATACATATAAAAATCAAAATGGCGAGCATCCGAAATATGTGGACGGTTCTCAATATCTCCGAATCTTTTACAGCAATCAAACTGATATTTTTTATGTTCATAGAGGCTATGAACATAAGTTCACCTATAGGTTTTTCAGTAACCTTGTGAGCACAAATCCAACGTGGCGGCGACGCAAATTATAAATATTTAAATGGATGTTTCCCGCGATTTAACCATCCAAGTATAATGCTTATACAAATGTTAATTCACTGGCATCTAATTTATTTCAATTGTTTTCATAACCACAAGATGGCAGCTGTGCGAAATTTAAAAATCTCGTTTTTACATCTTGAGTCCTAATCATGCGATTGAAGTTTGAATACCACACGTACACAATAATCTTCATGTAATAGTACATAAATAAAAATCCAACCTGGCGACCATCTAAAATATTTAGACGGTTGTCAATATCTACGAATCTATCTCAACAATCAAACTGATTTTTTTATGTTGATAGAGGCAATTACCATGAGTAATTTTTAAATTTACTTTGATTAAATTTTGCCCGATTGAAATGGTCGATGGAAAATTCTGTTAAAATTTCTCCATTATTAAATAATTCACGAAAATTCTGAAATGTTCTTATTTTCAAAATACCTATGTTAAAATAATTCTAGAGCATCAAAGAACATCCCTGAAACAATGTAATTAATTTCTGTTAATAGTTTACGAGAAAATGGTAAAAGAAAGGTTGGAAATTATTATGGTGTTTGAAGCCATTTTTCAGTGTTGCCTTAGTAAACAAAAGTTAGGTGCTTTTCAGTTGGTCAACTCGAATGCACCCAAATGAGATGGGTTATTCCCTAATCCTGAAAACAATAATTAATCTCATGTATTTTTTTCATGATTAGGGAATAACCAATCTCATTTGGGTACATTCGTGTTGACCGACTGAACAGCACCAAACCTTTGTTTTAAAATGTTGGAAATTAACATGGACAGGATCAGGCATTCCGGCTCCCCTTAAGATAATTAGTCCACGTATTTTATTGTACAGAATATGTTCATTTCTCTCGATCATGAATTATAATTAATTTATGATGAGTATTTTCATAAAAGTTGAATGAAGATATTATTCTGAGATTAGTCGTATTTTTTCAAGCAAAATTGTTTACGGATGTGAAGAAATATTCACTCTTAGGTTACGTGAGACTTGACACCGCAAACCTCTGTCATTGTTGTGTAGCGACCAGTAAGTAAAATGGTGTAAAATGGAAGAAATGTGGTACGAGTTTAGAGAAAGAAGCACTAATATTATTTTCTCTACTTAGCTCCTCGCGTTCTTCGCTCCTTCATTCCAGGGAATGAGAGTGGATATTGATTCTAATTGCTCTGTGTTCATTAGGCAAATTGGCAAGCTCTAATCAGGCCGCCATCGCCGTGTTATGGCGGCTTAATCTCGCGAGTGGTCCTGGTAATGATATTACTCCACAGTGCTCGCACTTGACGGCTTATGCGAGGCAAAAGACGAGACACGTGAGAACTCAGCCGTGCAAGGAGACCAGTAAGAGCTAGAGATCTTAGCAAACATCTAGCGACGAGACATGTGCGGGACTCAATTCTCAATAATATCGACAACTGCTAGAGGTCTTAGCAAAGATCTAGAGAAAAGGCACGCGAGGGTCTAATTGCACAATAAGACCAGGTTTCAGCAAATATCTTGGAACGATACAAGTGAGAATTCAGCCTTGCAAAGAGACCGGTAATAGCTAGAGGTATTCGCAAACATCTTGGGATGAGACAAATGAGAGACTCAATACTCAATAAGACCGGCGACAGTTAAAGGTTTTAACAAGTAACTAGAAACGAGACACATGAGAGTTCGCCGCGCAAGGAGACCAGTATAACCTAGAGGTATTAACAAATATCTAGTGTATTTATTAATCGCATGTAATTTATTTCAGGATTAGGCCATAACCCAGCTATTTTGGGTACATTCGTTGTTGACCGACTGAAAAGCACTAAACTCTTGTTTACTAAGGCAACACTGAATAAATAGCTTCAAACTCTACAATAACTGCTAACTTTCTTCGTTGGTGGTAAACTTCAATGAGGAAGGTATAGAAAAAATCGTCATATGCTAAGAAAAATGTTTGGATGAACACGGAAGTTGTGTCGTAAAATACACACATCAAAGAAAGTTTTGCATGTTGCTGGCCAAGAGTCGTAGTTGTCTCAAACCCATTAGTCGTTCTTGCGTGCGTGTATATCGGCTGTGTACACTCGCCTGTGTCAATGAGGATAGATCTGTGCGAGTGTGGAAACGATCCGGTGAACATATGCACGACCAATACATCCGAGACAGACAACAACAGCGAGACGGTGGTACAATATTTTGGGGTGGCATCATGTATGGTCAGCGAACCCCTCTTTGTACATCCCAGGGCGTGTGACAGGCATGCGTTACAAGGATGCTATTCTAGCAGCTGTAGTGAAAGACTATGCTGACAATTTTGGCCCGAATTTCACTTTCGTGGACGATAACGGTCGCCCGTCAATGCCTTTCTTCAGGAGAATGGTATTCACAGAATGGAATGGCCTGCCTATTCTCCTGATCTCAATTGTGTAGAGCAGGCGTGGACACTGCTTAATAAATAAGTCCGTCCTCACTTTCATCCCCATGCTCCATGGCAATATGCAAAACGTTTTGATGTGTGTAAATAGAAACATGCTGAATCGTGTTTTTTTTAATAAATTAATATTTGGTAGCTGTGCTGGACAAAACGGAGGCAGACAGGTTTTTCTCCGGGTTTTCCCTGTCAAAATATCATTCCAGCAACACTCTCCACTATCATTTCTTTTCATCTGTCATTCATTTAATCATTGCCCCAGAGGAGTGTGTAAGGCCTCGGCAGCCGGCACAGTTCATATCCTCGCCGCTAGACTGATGGGGGCTTCATTCATTCCAATCCTGACCCGGTCGGAGACTGGAAGCAGGCTGTGGATTTTAATTTTTTTTAGTTCAATTACTGTATATCCGATGATGGTAGTTACCCTCCCTGATATGTAGCCCAAGACCATAGGCCCAAAATATCAGTGGACTAGGTAAACTTGTTCGAACTCCACCGTCGGCCGTCTTTGACATTGATTTCATGGTTTCCTCATTTTAAACCCCAAACAAATGCCAGGATGCAGGCCGCGGACGCTTCCTTCCATATCCTTACCCAGTTGCATTCATATCCATTCAATTCATCTCTCATTAATTCCTCCCATTAAGTTGGCGTTAGGGAGGGTGTCTGGTCTTAAATACCACCCACCGTATAGACATTCATCGCTTTTCATCCCGAAGCCCGATGGAATTCACTATTATCATTATTATTATAATTTATTATTATTATTATTATTATTATTACCGACAGTGACGCGCAACACTAGGCGATGGGGCCAAGCTAGCTGCGGACTCGGTAGACGTGGGATCGAGCTCCACTATCGGCCGTCCTTGAAATATTGATTCCCATGGTTTCCCCATATTCAACCCCTGGCAAAGGTTGTTTGTTACCTTTTAATAGGCCACGGACGGTTCCTTCCACCTTCATACCCAGTTTCGTTCATATTTATTGATTTCATCTTTCATTAACTCCTCCCATCAGGAAGGGTACCTGGCCTTAAAAATCACCCACCGTATGGAAATTAATCGCTTTTCATCCCCACCCTCATTGAAATTCTTCTTCTTCTGTCGATTTTGGCCTACTGTGGACCGCGTTGAACAATCAGCCAACTCGCCAATCCCTTCTTCTCCTCCCAGAATTCCTTCATGCGTTCACTGAGTCTCCTCCTTCTTTCTTCAGACCAGATGACTTTGGTTTTTGAGCTAGGTTTTTCTTGAAACACTCAAAATTTATCAATCTATCTTCGAAACAATGATTTGTAGAGAATATCCTCTTGAGTGATGGCAACTTCTTTGAGATCTGCTCGTGTTTCCTCAACCCATTTTGTTAATGTGAGTGAATAATATCCTTTTGGTTAACCTATTGTTATTCATTCGTGTGAGATGGCCATAAAATTTAATCCTTCTCCTACACATCGTGTCCGTAAGTTTGTTCGCCTGGTTGTACAAGTCACTATTCCTCCGTCTCCTCCATAAGACATCTGCTCTCTACACTGGCCCCAATATTTTCCTAAGGATTCTTCGTTCTTTCTTTTCTAACTCCTGTGTTTCATTGAAATTTCATTATTATTATTATTATTATTATTATTATTATTACGTTTCGTCCATCGGGAGTCGATCATCCGTCGTATATGTCGTATATTATTATTATTATTATTATTAATAATGCTCTTGAATTATGGAGAACTATTAGCCTACTTTTAGCAAAATAGGGAATTAAAGTATCCTACTGTGCAATATTTAAGTTAGAGGTCAAAGCAATAAAGCGAATGTTTTCCTCCCAGCATGTCGCTGTAAGGGTGGAGCAACCTATGGGCACCCTGAATGAAACAGTAGCCGCTTTGAAGCAAAACAGGTCCTTCGTATGCAGCAGCATAAATTCGACGTCCTTATAGAGCGCAGCGAGCTGGCAGTGCATGTCAAGTGCAGGCACAGTATACAGGTCAGCTAGAGGGTAGTTCGCTTGACACGTGCAAATGAAGATTAGCCAACCACTCGGAGAAGCGCACAGTTTATAAGCTCGCACTGGCAGCAGTATAAACTAAGAGCAATATTTAAAATGAAGAGCATGCAGCAATAGAATACGTAACTAGACACCTCCCATGTACAGAGGTGTGGAAATTATTAGACTCGATGCCAGTATTTAAAATTTCATTTTTACTTTTTATGTCTTGATGCAGTAAAAATATAAGGGGTGTTCAAATGAAAAGTTACGAAACGATAGTCTAATGTGTAGAGACGGGAATTATAGGCACTAAAAACAGTTAAAATAGGCAGGCATATAGGCTCTTAAAATAGCCAAAATAGGCATGTAAATAGGCACTAACGTGTAAAATAGGCGACAAAATAGGCATGAATTTTTTTTTTATAATTTAATAACATATTAAATTACCATAAAAAGAATTAACAATAAGCAACTTATAATTTAATAACATACTTATTTACTATAAAATGAATTAACAACAATCAACTTTTCAATGTTTTCTGGTTATAAGTTTGTTCTCCTGTCATGAAGAATGTTTTTATATTGAGAGAAAGATCTCTCAACATCACATGAAGTGATTGGGCAAAGCGAAGCCACTGCATCTGGTTTAGGTCAATTGCGTCTGAATCTGGAGTGAAGATGAAGCGTACGCTTACACAATTCGCATCGAGAGGGAGGTAGGGGATACAGGTTGTGCAACATAATTCGACGTTGATTGGTTCTCGCATGTGTCTTGCGAAGTTGCAGGGGTTGAAGGCTTCGAGGTCAAATTGTCCCTTGTTTCTTCTGATGGAAATTTCCCAAGCGCTATTTCTGGTGACTTCCGAGGATTCCCATTCTTGTTGGTGGGGTAAACACATATTGAGAAATGAGAATATAATTCAGTCGAGCACACCAGCTGCAATATAATGCACTTTAAAATACAGTCAAAAGGCATCTAATAGGCAATTATACTCCAAATAGGCACAAACCATTGAAATAGGCATTTATAGGCACAATAAACCCAACGAAATCTAGCCTAAAAGAACCTAAAACGGATTTATATCTCGAAAGCCTACGTTTCTAAACACAGGAATAAAATAGGCAAATAGGCAAATTCCCGTCTCTACTAATGTGGGTACTCAAAAGTAATCATCACAGGCATGTGCACAGGTGTCGCATTGCTTCACTAGCCGCAGGATTCCCTGTTCCCAGAAGTCTTGTGGTTGTGACAGGGGTCAATCCTGTACGCTGTCCTTTAGTTCGTCGTCCGATTCGAAACGTTTTCCCTTGAGACGAACCATTAACAGTTATGTGTATTGTGCGAAACTCCGTACCCTACGCAAGTCAATCAAGAACAAACGGCCTGGACTACTCACGAATGGAGTGATTCTGCTCCATGATAACGCTCGCCCACACGTCTCTAACGTCACACAAGGTACATTGGCCACGTTCAGGTGGGAGCAATTTGAGCATCCTCCCTACAACCCAGACTTGTCACCCTGCGACTTTCATCTGTTTGGTCCGTTGAAAGAACATCTCAAGGGAAAACGTTACAAATTGGACGACGAACTAAAGGACACCGTACAGGATTGGTTTCTGTCACAACTACAATACTTCTGAGAACAGGGAATCCTGCGGCTAGTGAAGCAATGGGACACCTGTGCACAGGCCTGTGGTGATTCCTTTGAATAACCAATAAATTGTTTCCACATTATCGTTTCATAACTTTTCATTTGAACACCCCTTATATTTCCAAGGCACTGATATTATTTCCAAAGTTCAACCGTAAGTCATAGTTAAATTTTCTTTTAAGAAACTGACAGTATCTTTTTTTAAATTCAGAATTTCCTCTAAAATAATAAATTTATGTTCGACCCTGACTGTTATAGCTTATGTCTGTAAACTGTATCATAATGATGGTTATTATAACACTATTTTTCTTTATGAAACAGTTTCTCCCACCAATCACAGCTCAAGAAACTGTTGTTTGACCAATTAGATAAGGATACCTTCGCGCATGCGCTCAAAATCCAACATGTCTGTATAAATTACCGAAAGTGCACCGTTCCATATGATCGCGTAAATAAACTGGTGAATATGAGACAAGAAATAGCACTGTACCTTAATATACCCAAATCCAATTTCTACACAGCGCGTTGTTTTCAAAAGCATTCGGTGACATTTTTACTGAATACTGGCGCTCAAGCTGCACATATGGCATTGAAGCACACAGAGCGCATGCGTCGGTCGATCAGAGAGCTTGGAAATCAGAGATATCCTATACCCAGCGCAGCACCCGATCACAAAATTCTAGTGACAATCTCAACCGATATTTATGAATATTTATGTTAAAACATATAATAAAGTTATAATTATCGTCGAACATAAACAGTCGTATGCAACTCGCCTATAATGGTAATTAAGATACTCGTATGGAAATTATAAAACTCGCATACGCTCGTTTTATAACGATACTCGTGTCTTAATTATAACCATTATAGGCTCGTTGCATAATGTACTATAATTGCAGCCGAATGGCCAAAATACAATTCCTGTTGGTTCTTTAGTCTACAGATCTTTACTATACTCCAAAACTGATGTTGTCCTATTTCTGCATTGGTTGATGTGATAGCGTTCACATCCTTCACCACACAAAGTACACACGCACTCCTTTGTTACTTCATGGAAATGTGTCGTCGCACATAGTTTGTGGTGATATCCATGAACCGCCAAACTTGTGATGACATGCCTTAATTCTTGATTCGCCTCCGTCCAGTGTCGGTCTCACATGGCGTCTGTACAATAAAATTCTAGCTAAATATCCTCACTTTTTTGTTTTCTCTCTTCAAGTAGGATACCTTAGCACATTTTTTAGTGGATGGTAGTAAGATTCTTGCCTTTATGCCATCAATATAGAAAGTCTCTTTGGCCATTTCATATGCCAGTCTCGACTTAGTGTTTATTCCAACAGAGAGAGCTCTTTTAAGAAACCTTGCCTTCACTCTTTCTATGGATCGGAGGTCTGTGAGAGTTAGGTGATCCCATGGACTATAATCTGTATCCCATAAGTTGCTACTGGGCTCACTACTAAAATAGGAGCCTTGATAATAGAGAATGTCACACACATTACTTTCATAATGTTATTCTGGTTTTCCTATGAATTTACAGCAGAGGGATTCGATGTCTTTCATTACTGATGACCCGATCTTGAACTATTCAAAGATTCGTGGACCAAGGATTGAAATCACATGATATAGAGGGTTCATTCCAAACTCAATGAAAAGAAAGAAATCCGACCAAGCTCAGGTATCCCTCAGAATCTCCAATTTTGAAAACTTCCAGACGCAATTCATTATGGAAGAAGTTGTAAGTTCATAGAAGGGAATACATTAGTATGTATGATATTAAAATGAAGTAAAATGATTTCGAATAACAAATTGAAACAAATTTAAATTCTTTGTTTAAGTCTAATAATTTGCACACCTCTGTAACTTGCACGAGAGCTTTTAATTTATTTTATGTTCAACCCTGACTATTATATGTCAGAAAACTGTATCATAATGATGGTTATTATAACACTATTTTTCATTATGAAACAGTTTCTCCCACCAATCAGAGCTTAAGAAACAGTTGTTTGACCAATTAGATAACGAGTTCCACGGCCTTCTAATTTACATTTCACTGCCTGGCCTAGTGTCATAGTAGGGTAATCGAGGAGGCCATGGTCAAGTACAAGGCATTCTCTGCGTCTCATGCGCTCTGTTCAGTACATAAAACAGGCGAAATCTCGACAGATATTTATGAATATTTATGTTCGAACATAAAATAGTTATAATAATTATCGTCGAACATAAACAGTCGTATGCAACTCGCCTATAATGGTGATTAAGACACTCGTATGGAAATTATAAAACTCGCATACGCTCATTTTATATACATACTCGTGTCTTAATTATTGCCATTATAGGTTCGTTGCATAATGTACTATTATGTTCGACGATGTCGAAATGTAAATAGTATATGTCAGAAAACTGTATCATAATGAGGGTCATTATAGTACTATTCTTCATTATGAAACAGTTTCTCCAGCCAATCAGTGCTCATTCACTGACCAGTTAGGTAAGGGTAGCTTCGCGCATGCGCTCAAAATCCAACTTGTCGGACATGAATTACATGATTTGAAAGTTCAAATTGGATATCGGATCAACCATTGTAGTTACAATCCCAAACACAAAGACAAAATCAGCACGAACCTTTACGGTAACAAGAAAATACTTTGACATATGCAAGAAATTTATGAATCTACGTCCAGAACTTAGCAACACAGCATCCTTCTATATAAATTACCGACATGGAAAGTGTGCCGTCCCATATGTTCTCGTAAATAAACAGGCGAATATGAGAAATGAAATAGCACTGAACCTTAATATCCCCAACACCAATTCCAACACAGGGCATTCTTTCATACAACTTCGGCGACAGTTTGAGTGAATGCTGGGGCAGATCGGCAGGCTGTAAACATATGGCTTTGCCAAGCAGACAGAGCACATGCGTGGGTCAGAGAACTAGTAAAGCACAGAGAGCAAACTCGGCACTTGCACTCCGATCACTAAATTCAAGTGACTGAATCTCGACAGATATTTATGAATATTTCTGTTCGAACATAAAATTAAATAAAATAAAGTTATAATCGTCAAACATAAACAGTCGTATGCAACTCCCCTATAATGGTAATTAAGACACTCGTATGGAAATTATAAAACTCACTTCGCTCCTTTCATAAACATAAGTTACTCGTGTCTTAATTATTGCCATTATAGGCTCGTTGCATAATGAAATATTTAAGCAAGACTCTTATCAATACCTTGTGACCTGGATGAACTAGGTATTATCCCCAAATAGGCCTACTCGTATATTAGGATTGCGAGAATACGAGGAGATTTATATTTCAATAGCCTACCTATCATGAAATAATCATACGCTTCTGGCTGCGTAGCCGTACGCTTTAATTCGCTCACCACTACCACGAATTTTGCTTCGAAGGGGATCACTAACCTGCCAATAAATCTACTAATACGGCTCCCTTGCATTTGCGCGCCTTCCAATGACAACTGACCGCGCCGTGATTTGATCCTGCAACTATTGGGATGCAGCCGAAATAAATCAGAAACCTCTATGGATATCGAATTGGCGGGTGAAAAACTAAAGGAAGTAGGAGACTTCTGTAACTTTGGAAGCAAATTAACCAGTGATGGACGAAGCAAAGAGGATATAAAAAGTAGGTTAGCACAGGCAAGGAAAGCGTTTCTACAGAAAAGGAATCTGATGACATCGAATATAGATTTAGGTATTTGGAAGTCATTTTTGAAGGCCTTTGTCTGGAGCGTGGCGCTCTATGGCAGTGAAACTTGGACTATTGGTGCAACAGAAAAGAGGAGAATTGAAACGTTTGAAATGTGGTGTTACAGGAGAATAATGAATATCAGATAGGTGGATAGGGTTACAAACGAAGATGTATTAAGACTAGTGGGAGAGGAGAGATGTTTCTGGCGACTGCTAATGAAGAGAAGAGATAGGTTGGTAGAACACATACTAAGACACCCAGGAATAGCAAGCTTAGTTATGGAAGGAAGGGTCGAGGGCAAGTACTGTAGGGGTAGTCCAAGGATAGAATATGTTAAACAGATTGCCACGGATGTAGGGTGTGGTAGCTATGTAGAGATGAAACGATTAGTTCAGGACAGGGAGGCATGGAAAGCTGCATCCAACTAGTCAAAAGACTGAAGACTCGAGCAACAACAACTTTGGGTACAGCAGGCGAGAACGTTACCGCTACGCCACGCAACCAATCTTGGAGAGAAACAGTTACTTATCAAACGCAGCCTCTGACAGACATGTCTCAGAGGAACCAACCAGCATACAATGCAAGGGATTTACTAAATGTTACGCCCACTAGCATTTTCGCCTGTTGTTCCGGAGATCCAGGTTCAATTCCAGGTTCTGGCAAGAAATTTAATTCTGGTTTAAGGACTGGAACGGGTTACACTCATCCTCGTAAGGCAAAACTGATAAGAGATTCGATTCCCACTTCAGCCATCCGTGAAATGGTTTTCCGTGGTTTCCCACTTTACTCCAAGCAAATTCCGGGATGGCTCCTAACTTAAGGCCACGGCCGCCTCCTTCCGAATCCTCACCTGTATTACAAATGCACATTAATACTACTACTAATAATTGAACATGATAGAAGACTATCATTTGTATTTTAAGTATTACGTTTTTATAATAGTAACGATATAACTGTTATATTAAGGTACAGTAGGAAGAAAAAAATATTATAATTTACTACAATTGCTTTATTGTATTAAAATGAACACATTATAATAATTATAACCATAATTAATTAATTATCCTGGTAAGCTATTGCTTGCCTTAGTAACGAAAAGAGTTTTTCAACGCGGTTTACACTCAGCGTAAGCTTGGCAGGGCCAAAAAAATGTAAAATTTGGCTTAAATATACAAACTGTTAACTATAAACTAGTACTATAGACTCCACAACAATAGAGGTATCACACACATCCAATTGCAAGAGGTTAAATGACCACGATGTCCAAACCCCTGAAAATAAAAACTGTATGTTGCGGGAAGACTGAAGACTTCATCTCTTCAACCAATACTGAGTGTAAACAGTTTTGAAGAACTGATTTTGTTACTAGGGTAAGCAATAACTTACCAGGACAAATAGTGGAGTGAATCTATTCTTCCAGGGGTCAATTAATTCTTGTGTAATTTGACTGTTTTACTGGTGTTATTCCACAACCGACAGTAGTGGCTACGCTGGCTAACGCGCAGCACTAGGTCATGGGGCCAAGCTCTCTGCTGACTCGGTAGACGAGTGGGTTCGAGCCCCACCGTCGGCCGTCCTTGAAATGGTTTTCCGTGGTTTCCCATTTTCAACACCAGGCAAATCCTGGGACGGTACCTTCTGACAGGCCACGGCCGCTTCCTTCCACATCCTTGCCCAGTTTCATTCTCCATCATTCATATCATCTCTCATTAACTCCTCTCATGAGGTTGGCGTCAGGAAGGGCATCCGGCCGTAAAAACATCGCCACATAGACTTCCATCGCATCTCATCCCCGACCCCGTTGGAAAAACGGGAATAATAAGGGGTAGACATACAATACTGGTGTTATTCCACAGTTTTGTAATTAGGCCTACATTTCTGCCAGAACATTCATTGCTTTGCACAATATAAATTTTGACTGAGTAGTATGAATTTCAACTTTGACCCATTCTGTAATCCGTTCCATGCTGTCTGAAGTATTAGGCTACAACAGAATATAGGCTAAGAAAACTGCATTCAACTTTTGTAATAAACATCAAGAAAAGTGCTCTTGATCACATTTTAGAAGTCTGGTTCTGTGGCTTAGAGGTTATTATGCTAGGCTTTGGCCCGAATGGCCCCGAGTTCGATTCACGGTAGTGTCATTGAGATTTTAATTTCCTAGGTTGAATTCTCCTGTCTCGGGGACTAAATGTTTGTGACATCCTTTCATCCTCATCACGTCACGCAGTGTACCGACGGGCATAAAGTAAAAAGGAACTGCACCAGGCCTCCTAGGAAGCCACACGACATTTCATTTATTTCATTTAAGAAACAAGAGTATAGACCTAGGTGGGTGGACATCCATTTTGACAGTTATAAAGCATTTCAATATAAATTTGAAATCAACAGTAGCCTATTACTAAAAACATTTAAATAATTCATTTAATGTCTGTTGGTAGACATATGCAAAATGTAGCCTATGTGTATGCGTGTCACTTGAAGCCAAAATATCTGAACCAATTCAATTGAAATTCTCATATTTTACAGACGTAAGTTTAACTAAGTCGCCTCCGTAGCGTAGCGATCAGCATCGTTAGCTGCCGCCCCGGAGGTCCTGGGTTCGATTCCCGGCTCTGCCACGAAATTTGAAAAGTGGTACGAGGACTGGAACGGGGTCTACTCAGCCTCGGGTGGCCCAAATGAGTAGAGGGGGTTCGATTTCCCCTCAGCCATCCTCGACGTGGTTTTCCGTGGTTTCCCACTTCGTCTTCGGGCAAATGCCGGGATGGTACCTTCTTCAAGGCCACGGCCGCCTCCTTCCCTCTTCCTTGCCTATCCATCCTCACCATCCCTTACCTTCCCTCATGAGGCCCCTGTTGGCTTTGCCGCCTGGGCGAGGTGCCAATCCCACCTCACCAGTTGTATCCCTTCCGATTCGATGTTCCCAGCTCTAGGACACTGCCCGTAGAGGCGGTAGTGGTGAGTTCCCTCGCTGAGTCCGTGGGTTCGACCAACCTGGAGGGTAAACGACTAAAAAAATAAAAAAATAATAACTAAACCCATTTACAAATTAATAACGTTGACTCAAGTGCAAGTGTTCAGAATGTTTCCAATATTTTTGGAGATGATAGAATTGTTTAAAAATAGTATTAATAGAATAAGCGATATTACATCTGGTAATACAATAAATACATAAATTCACACATAGATTTTAAAATATTTGACCACTCGTACATTGTTTCAGTACTGTGTCTTGGTGCAGTTCCGTTTTATATGCACTATTGACACAAAAACACTCTACAATTTTTCTTCTTTAACTTGTTTTGCGAGAGTCCCATTACCATAAGTATATGCATTGATCTTCATAAAGTATGTGAAGTCTATTAGTTGTTAGCTATGTAAGACATTAGTTTGAAGATAGCTTGCCACGGTGGGTGAGTGGTTATAGTGTCGGACTACCAACCCCAAGATTGCAGGTTCGCCCCTGGCCATGGTAAGTGATTTTTGAAGGCGACAAAAATCACGACACTCATGTCATACGTTGAAGGCATGTTAAAGAACGCATTTGAATTCAGTAGGCCGTGTTCAATGGCAAAATTAATCTCGGGATTGAAAGCGCTGTAGTGTCAAGGAGTTTAGATATCTAACCTCCTTGACTTTCATAGCGTTCAAAGGAACGACGAAATTCGACATGCAAGCTACCCTCTGGGTGTCAATTAACAAAGCTTGCACCAGGCACCCGAGACCATACGATATTATTATTATTAGTTTGAAGATGTAGGCTGCATTCTGAAATTGTATAATAACATCAAATTTAGCAGAGTACTGCGAATTCTATCACAGAAGCCAATGACTTATGCATCAAATCAAGGCAAAATTCTCTATTAAAGATGGGTCCTACAGTGCATTATTTCTGAGAGAAAACTTACCGTAATGTACCACACAAACATCACAATGGCATAACATAAAACACGGTTCAATCCATTTGAAATAGGTAGGACAACATGGAACAGAGTTGAAAGTACTGTATACACACACACATGAACAGGACTGAAAATAGACAACTTGAACGACACAATTGACCCTGTTTGGCGGAACACTCTGCCCATATCCTCAACCAAACTTTGGTATCCAGTATTCCTTGTGATGTATCAGTACAGTATTCCATGCCAGGGGTGTCAAGTTTGATTGTCTGGTGATCTGCGCCTCCTATGAGCAAGTGTTATTATCTCACAAAGTATGCACGGAAGGATCCATGTTTTTGGTAGGTTTCTTCTTCTTAAAACCTTTAACTGAAGGTACAAAAAACAAAACTTCTCCACCGTAGTCAACACTATTTATTATGAATATAAGTAACCTATATGTTTCAGCGTTAAATGACGCCTTCTTCAGCTGTAATTAAGAAATTCTAATTGGTTTTTCCCAAAATTAAATGAGGAAATTAACACATACAATAACAGAAAATGCTTATTGAACTAACCAAATACAACATAAATACATTGAAACTTATTGTTTTAAATGCCTTTGAATATACCCTACTGCATTGTTTGTGTGACACGCTTGGCTGATCTTAGATCTTAAAAAAGAATTTAATTTTCTCCACTAAAGTTTTTTTTCTTAGTTTGTTACATACTGTTACCTCCCTAACTATTGGATCCTTGTTTTTAACACTCTTTATATATAGTTTGATAAATTGTTGGAATCAAACTGTAGGCTACATTTTCTGCTCTGTCGTGAATTTGAATTTTTTAAATAATTTTATAGGTAGGCCTATCCCTCGCGTATAGAAAACTTAATTAATATACAGTACTAGCAGAAGTACCCATTCTTCGAACGGTCGTCGGTATTAATAACCAGACGTAATCAATTGAGCTACTGTTGCAATGGTTAAGGGCTTGGAACCTGTTTGTTGACAAAGATAAATGATTAGTAGAAATATGCTCTGAAACTAATTTACCTAACGTGTACTTCCTGACGTGAAAATAAAATTGAAAACCTCGTAGACGAAATGCAATTCACGTCACATAAAAACTGACCCACACTGTTGTGTCAAGTGCGCATCCAGAGGAAGACACCTTTAATAAATTATAAAGGCTTGTGGTGCATGAAAATTCAAATTTTTTAGCCTCTAATGGCCCAAATTCCTAAAAGCAAAAAAAAATAAAAATGAACTATTTCAATTCAAGAATTTGTGAAAATAATGTTGCTGTTTGAAGATATAATAGACCTTCTGTACGACACATCGCACGTTTAAGTCTTGTGAAAAAATCCAGGGTACCTCTTGACCCCCTTAAGCACATTGATGAATTTTACAGTTTTTGTTGGTTCCGTGATAACCTTTTAGCCATTTGCAAACTTTCACAGAAATTTAATAAATGGAGTGGCATTACTTCTTGCAGAAATAGATGGAAAGTTGGATGTACCTTTTTGAGACACTGTTGTCATGGTTACTGGCTTGCATTCCTACATTAGTTTATTAAATGAAATTAGTTTTCTAGGAATATCTCAGAAACTCTTGGTTTTAGAGCATTAAAATGTAGTTTCCGGAGACCCTTTACGACTGTTTAGGGGCCCCGAGGTTTTTTTCTGACACCAAGGGGCTGAAAATGAGCTTTGTCTCGTCGTTGTAGGCCGTAGTATCATCATCATCATCCTCTTGCACAGTTTCCAGCCGTTGGCCGGGTCTGTTTGGAACACAGGCCACTCCAACGTCTTCTGTCTTCCCACCATCTCTCAGCTTCCACCCATGTCCAGTCTTCTCCTCTCTTCTTCACGCTTTCTTCCATCCCTTTCAGCCACCTGTCTCTCGGTCTTCCTCTCGGTCTCTTTCCTTCCCACTTCGTCTCGTGTATCCTCCTGAGTATCCTCTTATCCTCCATTCGTTTTACATGTCCATGCCATCTAAGTCTAGATTTCTCTTTACAATCCCGTAATGGTTCCTCCTTTATTAATTCTCTGGTCCTCTGATTTCTTATTCTGTCCATCTTTGTAGCTCCAATACTGCTTCTCAAGAACCTCATCTCACTGGCCTGTATTTTGCTCTTCTTCCTTCCTTTCATAGCCCAGGTCTCCGAGGCATACGTCAGGATAGGGGCATAGTACGTCCGATAGACTATATGATCTTTTTTCTGTTCTGAGGGACATCCTTGCTCCATAACATGCTTCTCACACTCCTCCGGAATGCTTCTACCTGTCTCCCCCGCTCATTTTTTCTCTATAGTTTCTTCCATTATCTTGTATCAGGCTTCCCAGATACTTGAAACTCTCCACTTTCTTCAGCTGTTCCCCACCAATTGTTATCCCCGTTGTGGTTCTTTCCTTCTCCCTTGTTGTGATCACCATCTCACTCTTATTTATGCTAAATTTCATCCCATATCCTTGTATTATTCCTTCCCACACGTCCAACTGCTCCTGTACTTCCTCCTCCTTGTTTCCCCAAATCATCAAATCATCCGCTAACACCATTGCTTTCATCTTTCCTTCCCCAATTACTTGTGCCACTCGGGTCATTATGTCATCCATCACCACAATGAAAAGTAACGGTGCCAGTGCACTTCCTTGTTTCAGGCCGTTTCTCTGTTCCACCCATTCCGATCTCTCTCCTCCCACTTTCACACAGCTCACGCTTCCCTTGTACATCTCCTTTATCCTTCTTATAGTCCATTTTTCTACTCCTCTATCCTCCAGGGACTTCCATTCTTTTATTTCTGCATGCACTGTCATATGCTTTCTCAATGTCCAGGAAGGTCATCAGTAGATCTGTTCCAAACTCACAGTGCTGTTCTTGTAACTGCCTTACAGCAAAAATCAAATCCACTGTGGACCTTCCTGCTCTGAAGCCATGTTGTTCTTCCCTCATCCCTCCTTCTATCCTTGTCCTAATTCTCCTTTCCAAAACTTTCTCAAACATCTTTGCACAATGACTCATCAGTTTTATTCCCCGATAGTTTCTGCATTCTGTTCTACTACCTTTCCTGAAGATCGGGACAATTATTCCCTTTTTCCAGTCCTCTGGGGTCTTCCTTTCCGTAGTGTAATAATAATATAATTATAATAATAATATAACAATATAGGGATAGGGATATAATAGACCTTCCGTAGCACACCAGCACGTGTAAATCGCGTGAAAAAATTCTAGAGTACCCCTTGACCCCCTTAAGCGCATTATATGTATTGATGAATTTTACAGCTTAGTTTGGTTCCGTTATAACCTTCTAGCCGTTTGCAAACTATCTCATGTAATAAATGGAATTGTATTGCGTCTTATATTACAGCAATAGATGGACCTGTGAATTTCTGTTGCCATGGTTCCTTTCATTATTGTATTAAATGAAATTAATTTTCTGGGAATATCTCAAAAACTATTGGTTTTAGGGCCTTAAAATGTGGTTTTCGGGGGCCCTTTTAGGGCCCCCGAGTTTCGTTTCTCACATAGAGGGGCTGAAAATGAGCTTTGTCTCGCCCTTCTACGCCTATTTCAGCATGTATTTTAAGGGGGTAGGCCCCCTTTTATGAGAGGTACAGAGAAGAGTTACATCAATGATTGGTGTCTTGCCTCTCAAGGATATCTGTACCAAATTTTACGTTGATCCACTCAGCCGTTCTCGAGTTATAAGGACACAAAAAATTGTCCACAGACAAACAAACAGACAGACAGACAAAAATTTCATTTTCGCGCGCATCCGTCATAAAACAGTCTAAAACGCGCAAATAATGCAAATTTCCGTAGAAATTCAGAAAAAAACAGACAAACTTTCATTCTTATATATAGAGAGATTTTCATATCTATTTTTACCTCGAATTTAATATTTGTAACAGTGATTAAATTGAGCTTTCGCTAATATCATTACACATCTAAACTCAAGAATGTCATATTAACGGAAACGTTGAATTGGTGTTTGTTCCTGTTACTCAATAGTACTCAACGTAAAAATTAATGCCAACTCCTTAAGTATTCGGTTACCAGAGTAATATTGAAGGCAAATGTGTTTTTACTGAGATTACGTATAAAGTATCTGGACACAGCAGATTCCAGCTCAGTTGTACGACAGGAAGCCTCAATATGTTATTTTTACAGGCATGTAACAACTCGAGACTTGCATTTTTGCAAGAACCATGATTTTATAGCACAATGATCCGCGTTGGTACGTCTTCTTGTGGTCATATTGTGTTCGTCCCAAGACTGTCTTGCACCGGAATAAAATGTCTGCTTCCTCTGGAATATGGCCCACTTCTTTACTCTTCAAGTTTGCATCTCGCCGATGGGATGGGCTGGGGTGAGGCAAGTCGAGTCCATCTGGCGGTGACGCTCCAAGTTACATTCCACCAGCGACGCTCTTCTTTTTTATGTTCATGGCATGGACAGTTACCGCTCTGGCGACGAAATAGACTGCACCTTTCTGCCCGATTACACCTAGACAAAAAATAATGAAGGGTTAAGTTCAGTATTTGAATTAACACAGACCTAACAGCGTAGCCGTACTCGTCAATTCCCTCACCACGATTGCGATGGGGAGTTGAAAGTTCGAAGATTCAATTCTCGGTGATAATTCCGAGTGATATTTCCTCGGGGTTTCAAACACTCACTCAACGTGAACGCTTGGATGATACCTTATTTCAAATCCAGGGGCGCCAACCCATAACTATAACATTGCAGTTTCACACACACACACACACTATTACTGTCATCGCAATAACACAGATTGCTTTTGTAGCTACCACAACAAAAGTTCAAATTTGAAGGAAATTCTCTATTTTTATAAGTTCATACGAAAACAAACGGTAATTTACAGTATATATTCACACCATGTTCATTTACAAAACATAGTTAACATTAATCTATATTTAAAAAAAGTTTAAAAATGAATATTTTTGGTGCTTCATCTGTGTGGGTACAAACTTTCTCGTATAAGCCTCCTAATGCAATCACCCAGCATGCTTTCATTATATTGTTCTTGATAACGTTGCTAAAAGTCCATCACGTCTTGTTAGAAACGTTGCCTTTGATCTTCTGAAGATGCCCCCAAGTTAACTTTGGTCGGTTGGTTCTTAAGTTTAGGGGTTGCGACAACGCGGTCATGTAGCCCCGTGTACTTTGGGTGTGTGTAGAATCTGTCTGATAACCGGTGTTAATTGTGATGACTGTATTAGTGTGAGTTATCTGTTTTTTGTTAATTTAAGTACAGACTGCAACTTAGAATTTTTCAAATAGTTCCTACTTTTGCCGCCAAGCGCCACCGTCAACGACTACTAGACGAAGTTCAGAACTTAGCTACTAGACGCCACCGCAGTCGGCTCTTGGCAATGAACGTTGAAACCTAAGAGCGTTGTTTACATTCTTAACCTATCCAATTTAGCTTCACACAGGTGTAATTAAGTTAACTTTAAATTGGCCCAAGTGAGCAAGTAACATGTGTACATTAAGAGACATTCTGCAACCCATGAGTTTTTAAATTCTCAATTATAGTGGAAATAAGCTCATTGTAATTCTCAGATTTGTTATTTCCAAGGAAGTCATGGAGCACTGCTTTAAAGCTGTACCATACTTGTTTTTCGTGGGTGTTGAGGAATTGTCTCTTCACTGGCCATAAGTTGCTTTATTTGAGGACCGAAAAAAATATCAGCTCTAATTTTAGCTTCTGACAATTTAGTAAAACAAGTCTTTAAATTAATATCCCCTCTCTTACGTGTTCAAAGCCGTTACCCCTTAAACAGCCTGCCAAAGACTTCAAATATTTACTGATCATTGCATAAAGTACAAAAGCAAACTTTATTAATTATGAATGGCATTTATGGTTACAATTCGGTGTAGACAGTCAGAATACAGCCTATGCATTAAGTAATAGACTCAACAAAAAATGTTTTGTTTGTTGACTTGTGTAATATACCAACATAACACCGATTTTAAAAACAATTGATTTTGTCGGAGCTAAAAAGCATTAAGTCCAATATGGCCCTTTTTTTAAGAATTAGTATTCTCAAGTGTTGGCCCAAAAGCCTTGGGACGGCATAGGAAAGAATTAAGACAGCCTTCTGTTTAAGCTACACACAAAATATTTTCATCTTACCAGCAGGAGAAAAGGCACGGGAGCTCACTGGCGAGGCAAAATCCATCACAAAGCAATTTATTTTGTGGGTTTAAGCCAGAAAACACTGCCACATGTGGTGCGATCAGAGGAGAAAAGCATTAAGTCAATGACTTACTGCCTTTCAGCGCCGTTTTCCGTACTTAATGTTGCCCGCACTGCAAGATTCCCGCGTGTTACAGGCCGGACGTTTGTTTTAGACGAGTGAAAAATCTTAATGGAAGGCTGGAGGCGAGTTACTGCAGTACCTGTGTTGTTATCAGCTGCCCTAAGCGATCCGATGATTGACAAAGCTTTTTCACACTACAGCTAGGAGTACAATCATTGGCAAATATAATGACGTTCTGTTAGTAACTACGTAACGTGTAATTCCGCGTCACACAATACTTCGATGTGGACTGTACTGTCTGCTCTAGTCTGGAATTCCATTACATCAGATCGGTGGTGACAAGTGTGAAGCGATAGGGTGAGAGAGTGAGTGTGTGTAGGCTCGCCTGCAGGCTTCAAGGTCAAGGACAATCGTCTAAAACAAACGTCCGGCCTGTACAGTGCTATTGTAAATTACATTTGTGCAGGATTTAGGTGGCTTTTATGTTACAAATACATTTTAAAATAAAATATCATCGTCGGCCCCGTGGTGTTGGGGTAGCGCGCCTGCCTCTCACTCGGAGGCCCCAGGTTCGATCCCCGGCTCCGTCAGGGATTTTAAAACTGACGTGAGGGTTGGAACGGGGTGCACTCAGCCTCGTGAGGACAATTGAGTAGCTGTCTGACAGTGAGACAGCGCCCCGATCACGAAAACCAAGATTAAAAGCCGAGGGGACCAGACGCGCTGATCACGCATCACCCCAACATCTGCAGGCCGAATGGCTGGGCAGCGGTCGCTTGGTCGGCCTTAGCCCCTCATGGGCTGTATAGTGCCAGGGGTTGACTATGTGAAATATTCATTCTAGATGGCTTCATGCTGCAATAGACTGACCACGGAGCTGAAAGGCATGTAGTCACGTTTGCAAAATTCATTAAAAAAATATGTTTATTAAATTAGAATTGATATTATTCTAACAGAAGTTGCGACCCAACACCGACCAGTTATCTGCAAGCTCCGTGTAAAGCCGCCAATGGTCATACAGGCACGAACAGGACCGGCGAGAATCAGATGGTGGCAATTTAAAGAGAATGAAGAAGAAGTCATTAGACGTCTTACGCTGCCACCGATTACTACCGTTGAAGAAAGCTGGGCAAAAATGAAGAAAGCTGTTCACGAAGCCACGCATGCCATTCTTGGACTTACGAAGGCAGGAAGACGTCGGATTGATAAGGACACATGGATTTGGAATGACGCAGTCAAAACTGCGGTACGCAAGAAGAAGCAGCTTTACCACGAGTTTCTGGAAGACAAAACACCTTCTCGTTGGAATGCTTACAAAGTAGCACGCAGGGAAGCGAAGAAGACTGTTGCTTCGACAAAATCGGCTCGGTACGCAGACCTCTACGCGAAGCTGGACACACGCAAGGGAGAGCGGGACATCTATCGCCTCGTCAAATCCAGGCACCATAAATCTCAAGATATCCAACGCTTCTATGGCATCAATGACGATAAGGGCGTTTTGCTAGTCGACTGGAAGAAGGCGAGAGAACGTTGGCGAAATTACTTTGAGAAGGTCTCAACAGAGGAATTCCAGCACAACCAGATACCTGTCGCTACTGCTGTCGAAGGTCCTATCAAACCTATTGATGTCTTAGAGGTTGCAAGGGCCTTGAAACAAACGAAACCAGGGAAGGCAACTGGTCCAGATGACATCGCGGCGGAGCTATGGTGCTCTCAGAAGTGGGATCCAGTGGATTGGTTGGCAAGACTCTTCAACCAAATAGTCAAAGAAGGACGAACGCCACTTGATTGGCAACATAGCATCACGATACCTATCTTCAAAAAGAAGGGAAGTCCAGCCGAGTGTGCTAATTACAGACCAATTCGACTCCTCTGTCACACCATGAAGGTCTTCGAGCGCATTCTTGATAAGAGGATACGTGCAATCACCCAGCTGACCAAAAACCAAGCTGGATTTGTGAAAAATTGCAGCACAACAGATGCAATCCACGCCACACGGCTTTTAGTTGAAAAGCATCGTGAAAAGAATAAGCCGTTGCACCTTGCTTTCTTAGACCTCGAAAAGGCTTTCGATCGTGTACCGCACGACTTGATCTGGTTGACTCTCCGACAACATGGCATCCCAGAGTACCTTGTCAACTGGGTACAGTTGCTCTACGCGGAGCCAAGAAGTTACGTCCAAGCCGCCGCAGGAGCGTCGGAAAACTTCCGTGTAACAGTTGGTGTTCATCAAGGTTCGGCCCTGTCACCATTGCTGTTCATTATGGTCATGGACACGGTTACTGCAGATCTACAACAACCGTTACCTTGGACCATTCTGTACGCTGATGACGTTATGTTGGCCGCTCAAAACAAGCTGGATCTCCAACATCAAGTCCAGGAATGGAGTGATCGTTTAAGTCAATATGGCCTGCGGCTTAACAAAGCTAAAACAGAATATATGACAACGGATGCTGGAGAAATCGGAACAATCCAAGTCGACGGCGATGATCTGCCTCGAACGACAAAATTTAAGTATCTTGGCTCTACGATAACTGTTGAAGGTCGTCTCACCGAGGAGGTCAACATAAGAATTAATGCTGCGTGGATGAAGTGGCGAACAACGACAGGTGTCATGTGTGATCGCCAGATGAAAGACCACCTAAAATCGAAGATTTACCGCACTGTCATTCGTCCCGTTGCGCTTTATAGTACCGAATGTTGGCCGACCACGAAGGAAGCAGAACGTCGGCTAAGTGTCATGGAAACCAAGATGCTTAGATGGACAGCTGGCATTACTAGGTTGCATCACATCCCCAATCAAAGAATAAGGGAACGATTTGGTATCGCAGCAATCAGTAACAAAATGCGTGAGGGTCGTCTGCGATGGTTTGGGCATGTGCTACGGTCAGGAGCGGACACCGTTGCAAAACAGGGCTACACACTGGAGGTCGCCGGGAAAAGACCAAAGGGGCGACCGAGACAACGTTGGGCCGATACACTGCACAGGGATTTGAAAGGCGTCAACCTTCATCCGGACATGGCCCATGACCGAGTAAAGTGGAGACAGCGGACTCAAATAGCGGACCCTGCCACGAGGTGGGACAAACGCAAAAGAAAAAGAAGATTATTCTAACAGAAGCCTCCGTGGCTTAGGCGGGAGCACGCCGGCCTCTCACTCCATGTGAGATCTGTGCTGGACAAAACGGAGGCAGACAGGTTTTTCTCCGGGTACTCCGGTTTTCCCTGTCAAAATTTCATTCCAGCAACACTCTCCACTATCATTTCATTTCATCTGTCATTCATTTATTCATTGCCCCAGAGGAGTGCGTCAGGCCTCGGCAGCCGGCACAGTTCATATCCTCGCCGCTAGATGGGGGCTTCATTCATTCCATTCCTGACCTGGTCGGAGACTGGAAGCAGGCTGTGGATTTTCATTTTCATTATTCTAACACAAATATAACCTGAATAGTTTCTTGACGACATAGATGACTAATATAGTGTGTTTGTTAATTTCTGTTCTATCAATGACGTTTTATCTGCCTCCTGGAAAGTAGTGAAAACTGACTGAATGCTTTTCAGCTCCGACCTATTCAATAGCATATAAAATTATTCACTGATAATTAAGGGGGAATTGAGGATTACGCTGATGGTGGCCGCGTGACGGTAGAAACGCGTAATCCTAATGTTTTCCCTTATTTACCAGTCAATAATGTAAATACAGTACATGTAATTTTAACGTTTGAGCGGCTCTGCACTAATGCAACTACAGGCTTATCCATACGACGTATTTCGGCAGCTGTGGCTGGCTTCTGCATGGCCGATAAGATATACAGGGTGTATCTTAATTATACCGACAAAAAAATCAGGGACGCTCTGCGTGTTATGTAAAAGACGATGCCGCAATCGGATTGGCGGAGAAAATTTTTCCCTTCGAGAAAATGAGGTTAATTTGTTACTTCCGGGCGCGCGATTCAAATCTACGAACTGGCCGTATTTGCTGACCCAGGGAGCAAGCCGCTGGCCACTAACTGTGCTTCAAGCAAGGGAAGGGAGTGTGATAGAAGGAGACAGAGATATGCTGGCGGGCATGCGGCAAGCCGAGGTGATCGAGGAAACTTGCGCATGCCCGCCAGCATATCTCTGTCATCTTCTATCACACACTCCCTTCCCTTGCTTGAAGCACAGGTAGTGGCCAGCGGCTTGCTCCCTGGGTCAGCAAATACGTTGAATTCGTAGATTTGAATCGCGCGCCCGGATGTAACAAAGTAACCTCATTTTCTAGAAGGGAAAAATTTTCTCCGCCAATCCGATTGCGGCATCGTCTTTTACATAACACACAGAGCGTCCCTGATTTTTTTGTCGGTATAATTAAGATACACCCTGTATACTGTAACTCCTTGCCTTGCGGAGCAGCATTTGTGCGGGGGGAAGGTAGCGGTCTGCGGCAATAAATGATGTATTCAAGGTCTCGCGACGCAGTTTGCATTGGTCGAGTGGAGACAGAATGTATGGATGACCCTGTACTTTCCCCAACATAGTCCATCTCACCGTTGATGAGGGGAGTGGTTTGGAATGGTTTGGAGAGGATATTGGAATTCATCGCGCAAATCCACCATGGCCGTTCCAAGTCTTGCTTCAATATTCAGACAAGTATAATTTCGCCCTGCCTAGGAATGGCCCAAATGAATTTGGGGATGGAATTCTATAAGAGATATTTTCCATGTGACGTGATCAACATGAATGACATCTTCAACTCCCTGTTTTTATGCAGATATCCCAACAATCAGGAATAGAAGGCTTTGCTCTCGCAATCCACCCCTGCAAACTGCCAAGATACTAGTTGAGAACCGATTTACCATCCGAAAATGCTGGAGACATAAATGGCAGATATATGCTACGACTGAACAACTCCAGATGCCGTGTGACCAAAGCACCTGGCTTTGACCTGCCTCGTAAGATCTGGTCGGTAATTAATCGCATAAGAATCAACAATGGCCGATGTGCCGATTCTCTGCACAAGTGGAATAGAATACCTTCTCCAGATTTTGATTGTGGCGCCGAAAAACAGACTGTTCGCCATATAGGCCTAATTCTTGAGTGTCCTCCTGGCGTTCCAACGGAATTCCTGTGATGATGGAGAGATCTATAGATTACATTAATGTGGCTTGGATATTAGTTTGCAAGCTAACTGTAATTATAATTTGTAATTAGTGATGTAGCCATACATAAACTAATAAATAATAAACATGAATGCAAAGTTTAACTAAACATGGGAGATTGATACTGCGATGTTCGTTTCCCAGGTCATGTTACACGTTTTTTCCTCGCTACATTCTAGCTTTATTCATGACAGCCACACCAGTTGGCAGCACTTCAACCGGAAGGATGAGCAAATTCAGCAATTTCTGTCCCACATTGGGCAACGTTTTTCAGCTGTACGAAATGTGCCAAGTTTTGGGACTTGAAGCAGTTAACAGCATCTGAAACAAATAAAAATAGCATTACATTGGTGTGGTTGAATATTTAAGGGATGGAACATTGAGGTCATCTACCCCTTGTAATATTTACTTATGATGAGTAGGAAAGAAATGGAAAAAAGTTGCAATCCGTCAAACAATTTAGTCAATTAATCAAGTAAGGAAGGAGGGAAGGAAGGAACGAAGGCAGGAAGGAAGAAAGGATGGAAGGGATAAAGAGCAAGCTTGTAGTTTTACATCTTGCGAGCATAAGTCCTTTTACGTGTATTTACTTATTTATTTATTTATTTATTTGTTTGTTTATGTATTAATTGATTTAATTATTTTATTTATTTAATTATTTCTTCTTCTTCTTCCCTCGATTTTGGCCATATAACCCATTGCATTCACTGTCTCTTATTTTCTTTGTCCTTTCTTGCCTTCCAGTAGTTCTTCATTACTTCACTTTGTTTCCTTCTTATCTCTTCCGCCCAGATGTTAACTCGCTTCTTCCTTTCCTTCTCCTGGAAACCCTTGATTTTTTTAATCATATTTCTGAAAAATGGTCTGTCCTGAATAATATCTATTGTTACTTTCATCTCATCCATATCCCTTTTTGTACTTTGTACCCATTCATTACCAATATTTATTTATTTATTTATTTATTTATTTATTTATTAATTTATGTATTTATTTATTTATCTATTTCCGGAGTTGTTTCTCTTTTTTTCTTGAAAATCTCCACATGGAAAATTTGTTGTTGTTTATTATTTAGAGGCTTTGCGCCATCGTGGTCATAAAGCCCGAGTACTTGGAGGTGTGTGGAGAACTTTCCTGGTAACCTGTGTCACTGTGATGTCTATACTAGTACTCCTACTTGCAATCGAGGTAGGATTTGGAGCGGCCGTGGCCTTACGTTAGTTATCATCCCGGTATTAGCGTGGAGTAGAAGTGGGAAACCACCCAAAACCACTTCCAGGATGGCTGAGGTAGGAATAGAAACAGTCTCTTCTAATTTTTAACTCACGAGGCTGAGGGTAGCCAGTTCCATCCCTCAGAGCAGAATTACATTTCTCAGCAGAGTCGGGATTGGAACCCGGGCCTCTACAGTCACACAGGAAAGTATTACAAATTCCGTTTCAATATCAAAAATGCCCAATGCAGCTAATAGAATAGAATTTTTCATTTTAAAGTGAATTATTATGGAGAAATCTGGAAACATAGTGATAGAGGAAATCCTGTCTCAAATTCACTTTGTCCAGCTGATTGTTCAAAATAATGTTACGAATGCTAGACAGCTTCGTCGCCCGCGCGTCACTCAGGCCGCCCCAGGCTATCCCTGACTGAGTGTTACCAGCGCCTTACGCAACGGGTCTGCAAGAACAAGGACATAGTCCAGAAAATTCTTGGCCGCCTAGTTCTGGAAATCTCGAGAAGGTGTAAACCCTGATCTACTCTAGAAATATCCATTGAGTCACCAGCCCCGCTATATATAAAGCGACCTGGCCAGCGAGGGACGACTGTGTTTTTGAGGATTGTGTGTTCATACCTGTGCGACAGAGGTAAGCGGTAACGTGTGAATTGCGAAACAGTGTGTAGTACGGTATTCAAGAATAGTGATTGACAGACTGTGGCTGGACACAGGTCTACCTAATTAGTGAAGGATTAACTGAATAAGGAAGTGAAAGGGTGAGCGTCCTCCATAAGGGAGCAAACACGAAGAAAAACAGCTAATTGTTTCCATTTGCTTATTGTGTGATGTAACTTTCTGACGAGCAATAAAGCTAATATTTCTTTAAAGGACCAATTGTGTTGGGCTTTTACCCACTGTAATCCAATTAACGAACTTACCACTAGGGGTAACACGTATCAATAACGACGGCGACTTGAACCCGAGGGACAGTTGAGAAAGAGACATGCCCAATCTTCAGTGTCAAGTATTTTGACCTCTGAATGTGAACATAATTTATGCAGGTAAACGTTTAACCAACAATATACCATAAATGTTAGTGGGACGTGGCTTGGAGAAAATGTTAGCCATGAAGGTCATTCCAATAAGGGGATCATATTTCCAAGACGCCATATCACTCACAGATAAATTTCACCGGAATGAGGCATTCCAGGATGTAGGTTAAAAATCAGAATGTTCACCTTTCTGGTACACGAATTCAACTAGAATGATTCATATGATTGCAATGTCCATCGACCAACACTCATTAGCATTAATTTTGTGCATTCCTCTTATGAAGCTCAAACTATTTGACAAAATCATGCCAGCAACCGAAAAAGTCAAAGCGGAAGGAAGGTAGGAAGGATGTAATGTTTGGGTGGTCTGAAAATTGATGATTGTCAAATAATTAAATATAGGCCCCTACACCAAATAATACATAATTAAAACATATATATTTAGAGCCTATACTTAAGGAACATATTTCAACTAACAATGAGGTCTCCTTCAGCCAATATTAAGAATTAAAATAGCATTGCTATATCTATGTCTACTAACTAGTTCCCTGAATTTAGATCTGTCAACTACCATATCACTAGAGATGTCTATTTCCTGAAGATCTTTTTTACTTCAAGCAGACAGTTGTTGCTAAGAACAACTAAGATTATTATATAAATAATTCATGCTTTTGGGCTAATGCCGTGTGTATTTTTAATTTAAACCATACGTTTCGGAGAAACCTTGCCTCCATTTTCAATGGAAATAAACAATGTGGCCAAAGAAAGTATATCAATGAGTTTACAAAAAATATAGATAAATTAAAAATACACACGGCATTAGCCCGAACGCATGTATTATTTATATAATAATCCGGGGCGTGAAAGCCTTAATATGCAAACTAAGATTATGATTATTATTATTGTTTTATACAGTACATATAACACATTGCTGGTACATCACAACATAACTATACGGGCTTCAGGAAACCAAAGTATGTTACTGAAACAGACACTTTTAAGCCTGAAAATCGCTACCCATGAACATCCGGACGATTCGAGTAGTTCAGAGAACTGACTTCTGCATTAGTTTGTACAGTTGCGTATCCAGATCCAGTTCTTTAAGGCCTTGGAGCAAGGTTCTTGAGATCACGCCCGTACTCGAGACAATGATAGGTATAGTCTTTACCCATTCTACATGCCATTGTCTTTTGATAGGGACAACCAACTCGCTATATTTCCTCATCTATTCTATGTGTTTTGACTGGTGATTCGAAAATCAGACGAACTCAATCGGAATCAAACCCACGATCATAGGAACATGATATGTACTCTCCCTACCATTTATTTACCGAGAGAGAGAATTGGAAAATAATGGGTGAAATAAAGGAACATAACCTAACGATCTAGACGTTTACTATTAAAATAATAATCGTTGCCATATCACATTCGCTTGACATTCTTGCAGTATTCCTACCTCATGGTTCATAGCGAAACCGTAGGTTTTTGTGCATTTCTAGACATTGTTATTGTTGTTTAATTTATGAGAATGTGGAATTATAGTAGAAATTAGTATGATCGATAGAAAACCAATTCATTTTCCTTTCTATTATACAATAGTGTTACGGCTGTGAGTTTGTGTCATCGCTCGCCGCATGAGTCACAACTGCCCCAGGGCTGGGCTGTGCCCTGCCTCGTGTATTGCGTGCGCCTTATGCAACAGGGCTACTAGGACAAAAGGATGGTCCAGAATATTCATGACTGAGCCAGCGATGGAAACCTCGAGAAGCCGTGAACCCTGGATGGATCTAGAAGCATTTATTGAGTCACCGGCCTGCTATATAAGTACGACCTGTCAAGCAGTGGTGGTTGTTGTGTTTTTATGAGCTAGTACGAGCGTTTATCCTGAGCGACAGAAGTGTGGTGACTTGCGAAACCCCTAGTGAAGCTGATTCTCTTGACAGCGAGGAAGTGAGAAGCCTACAGAGGAACTGTGTCTTGAACGAGTGTGTTTTTCGAGTGCGACATAAGTGATTGTGGTGCATTGTGAAACAGTGTGTAGTACGGTGACAGGCTGAGTGCAGATATTTCCAGCCAACGCACGGGGCCACCTCATTACGAGGGTTTAACTTCTGCGGCTTACTGACAAGTGAAAGGGGAAGTGTTCTCGCCGAGGAGGAAACTGGAGTAAGGTAATAATTGCTTGTATTTACTGATGAGTGCTGTATCTTTCTGGCCGCAATAAAGTTAATTAATTCTTTAAACAGTAATTGGTGTTGTGCTTCAACCCACCGTAATCCAGTTAACAAAAAGTGCCACTAGGGGGGTGGCACGTAACAATAGATATTCAAAAATACAAGATAGCAAAATTCTAGTGTTGGAGTGCACCCCGCCATAAAACCTAAGCTGTCGTCATTTCCACAGCCAGGGGAAAATCTGTTTGGTGGTCTTGAATCTCACAAAGTGGTATGGTAAGTTATATGGGTAGAAACCCACAAATATTAGTGGCAGATGACCTCGCTGTTCCTCACATTAATATGACGCATAAAATTAAAGTATATTCCAAAATTTATTTCGGCCATATTGTGACCTTCTTCAGCTTTGTGTGGATCTTAACATACTAAACCAAATGTGAGCATGTACAGGTAATAATACTATTCGATCAAAATTTTCCAAAAAAAGAATTGGAAACTAATCTTAAAAGTCAAATATCCAATATAAATAAGGAGTAATACTGCCTATAAGAAATGATATTGCCTCATGAAAAGGAAATTGCTAATGAAACTGGTACTCATTAATTAATTTAATATTAATTATAATTATTGATTATGGTGGAATAAATAGCCTATATTCAATTCCATTTGGTATTTACTTTAGTTTAATGACCAATAAGGACGCTTCCAGATATGATTAGGGCCTAAGTTCCTATCTCTACGTACTCATGACACATAAAATGAAATTTCCAAAGTTTAGATTTTCTGCATTCCGGAGTCCTTTCATATGCTCTTTGATAGGACAAATACCATCGGATGAACATAGAACTATAAACAATTTCAATTTAGCGGAAATGTTTAGGTAATTTCAATCTCTCCCTCTCCCGTGAAATGACCCACGTGCCACACGGGATATTTTTAGCCTACTTTTCACATTTTGCAAAAATGAGGAAAAAGTAGACTTATGAGATCGGGCAAATGTGTGTCTGTCTGTCTGTCTGTCTGTCTGGCTGGCTGGCTGCCTGGCTGGCTGTGTGTGTGTCCCCCACTATCAACTCCTAAACGGCTGCAGCAATCAAAACAAAATTTGGTAGGAGTAAAGATCTATACCTGAATATCTCACGGCCATATTTGAAAATGATGTCAGTGCTACCAACTGCTGAAAAATCGCAATTGAAATTTGAACTCCATGTTGGATATCTTGGAAGGTATGAAAGGGAGCTATTTCAAAATTGGCACACGTATAGATAATAATATTATAGTTTAATTTCCAGGAAGCCATACATGGCAGTGTTGCCAAAATGATTATAAGCCTGCTGATTGGTCCAAATTTTAAATGCATATAACTTCTACACTATCAATTGGATTTCAACCAAATTTCGTATGTGCTATGTGTACATACACAGATATAACTGAGCGTATTCTTAAAAGCCACCAGGGCTGCCAACTGTTAAAATGCTCTCAATTTTTTTGATCGAAATACCCATATATCAGAAAGTATGCAAGCCGACAGCTTTAAACTATGCACACGTATAGTACCTGACATTCTATATTAATTTGGAGTAACTTATATACGTTAGTGCTACCAACACGATTCTAAGTCTGCTGAGAGGTCCAACTTTAAATACATGTAACTTCTATACAATCATTTGGATTTCAAGCAAATTTCGTGTGTGCTATGTGTACTATAACAGGTATGACTAAGCGTATTCTTAAGAGCAACCAGGGCTGCCAACTGTTAATAAATGCTGTCTCTATTTTTGTTACCCTAATATCAATATATCAGAATGTATGCTAGCCAATAGCTCTAAACTTTGCACATGTATAGTACCTGGTATTCTAGATTAATTTGGAGTAACTAATAAACATCAGTGCTGCCAACATGATTCTAAGCCTGCTGATAGGTCCAATATTAAAATGCATGTAACTTCTATACTAACTAATGGATTTCTTTCAAAATTGGCACAACAATAGATCGTATTATTTCAGATTATTTCTGACCAATACATGGATGACATTGTTGCCAACATGATTTTACGCGCGCTGTTAGATCCAATGTTTAACTGCATGTAACGTCCACGCTATCCATTGGACTTACCCATATTTTGTATTCTGTACTTTAAGAGATGGAACTAAGATTATATTCAGTCACCAGGGCTGCCAAATATAGTTCTCTATTAGGCTACATTATGCCAGGTATACAGTATTTTGAACTGATTAGAAATTTCGATATTATCAACTTAATTTCGTCATTATTCTAGATAGATCAAAATAGATTAATCATTGGCATGAATCTGAAATTTTAAGAAAAGTAGGCTCTTTATTTCGTCACGGAACTTCTTGTTTAATATAAATTAGGAGTAATACTGCGTATAGGATTTGATATTGTCTAATGAAAAGGAAATTGCTAATGAAACTGGTACTCATTAATTTAGTAATTTAATATTAATTCAATATTAATTTAAATTATTGATTAAGGTGGAATAAATATATTCAATTCTATTTGGTATTTACTTTAATTTCATGACCAATAAGGACGCTTCCAGATATGATCAAGTTCCTATCTATACGTACTCATCACGCATAAAATGAAATTTTCAAATTTTTTTTTTTACAGTTTTTCTGCATTCCGGAGCCCCTTAACATGCTCGTTAATTGGGCAAATAACATCGGATGAACATAGCCAACTATTTATAATTTCAATTTTGCGGAAATGTTAGACTAATTTCAATCTAGCCCTGTCGGGTGAAACGACTTACGTACCACACGGTATTGCGCAACACAGTAGCAGGGACACAATGGCGTCATCTGCCGGGCTCACTCCATTTCTCTCCATCCAAACGAAATTGAAGCTACAACGACCCAGAGAAGGAAACGAATTGTCTTCTGCTTTCTTTTCCACCACCTATTTCTTAGCTTCATTTTCCTCGTTTCTCCACTGCCAGCTTGATTTTTGTACTCTTGGCCCGTCCTTGTCTTTTATTTGCTTTCTTTTACTGGAATGAAGGTAGAAAGAATCTGGAGTCCCGTAAAGTCCTACCCTTGGTTACCGTTAGCTAGTTGAAGACGCACCTGCTAACACAGGACGTCATTCTGAGACTTTTGAAACGACTATGCATGATAATGTGTGGCTCAACCGTAAAGTTTTAACGCCATGCAAAACATAGTTAAAGTTGTCCTTTCTTCCTGACGATACCTTGTTCTGTAAATGCTCACAACAACATGATGTGTCTGGTGTTCTAGTGTCGAAGTCCCGTAACTCTTTATAACCTTCCAAGACGCACACCCCATTTTAAAGTCTCCGTCCTACTTTCCCAACAATGGTGCAGCTATTGACCGGCGAAATATTACTCCAGCGCAGACGTTCTAAACCTTTTGGAGTCTGTGAGCACCTTCTTCATGTCATACTAAGTACCCGGACACCATTAAATCGAATAATAATAATAATAATAATAATAATAATAATAATAACCAGGAATTAAAGAACCTCAAGGCTTCAAAGGGCATTCAGACTAACGTAGAATCACTTCAATAAACGAGTGATGTCTTGTAATGCAAAATTGAAGAATTACAAAACCGTTATCCTCCCAGAAGCCTTACATACATCAGAAACCAAAACTGCAGGAGGCCATTCAAAAATTTCAGATATTGAAAAGCAAAAACGCAAATTTCTTAGAAAAATATTCGGTCCTACACAAGAAAATGGAATTTGGAGCAAGAGACGAACTGCAGATCTCTATAGTCTCACAGCCAGTTCCACAAACACTGTACGCAGATGATTAAACTCTTTTGGGGCACATAGTTAGGAAGGACAACAATAGACTAACAAAAATATTATTCAATATAATTTATACAAAAAAAATCGAGAATAATAAATAATAAATAAGTAAATAAATAAATGGAGGATACCTGAATGAGATGAAAATTGGAGAGAATAAAATGAAAAACAGAAAAATCTTTAGAACCTCTGTAAATAAGCACATAATTTAGGGTGAAATCTAGCAGCAGGACTGGTACAAGATGGACAGGAGAACGCAAGAAGCAACACATGAAGAGATTTTGAGAGAAGAAGAAGGCATAAGTCATCAAGCCAACTAACAAGTTACAACGCACTCTATGAATGGACATAACGAAGAAGAAAGAAAGAAGAAAGAAAGAAAGAAAGAAAGAAAGAAAGAAAGAAAGAAAGAAAGAAAAGAAAAGAATAACGAGGATTAATATACACATCGACGCGATACGAAAAAGATGGATTTTGTTTTATGGGCACGTGACACGAACGACGTCAACACGATTAATCTATCGCATTTTCACTTTTCTCCAAGAGAAACAATCTGCACGAGATTTGGATCGCATGTGAAAATATCCAGGAGTGTGACCAGCTTAAGAGAAACCCCTTCGATCATCGGAGTTTCCAACCGAAGTCAGCGCTGAAAACTGGAAAGGCGTGGACAAATGGGAGAAAGGAACAACACCATCTATGAATGAAGGAATACTGGGCTAATTTTAAAGCTGAAAGGAAACAGTTGAAATGACGTAGTCCTTAGGTCACAATAAACGAAACAAGAAAAATAATAATAATAACTTATCGACGCGATGCGAAAACGACGGATGCGTCGATGATAATAATAATAATAACGCAACAAGCACGCGCCTCTCATTCCTTTGCTTATCACTCTGTCCCCCTGAAGCGCTGAACGGCTGAAATAACTAGGGATTCACCGCTCAACAAGCATGCTGCACTGTTCTCATGACTCAAGCAGATAAGATAATTTATGTGTGGACAGTCGAGTAGAGTCAGCACCTTTCGTGTTAATCATAAAACAGAGTTATCTAAATTTGTTTTGTAGATTAGAAAGTACTATTTCACAAAATGATAAAATTTCTGGCTGTCAAAACTTGTAACGAAATCACTATTGTTCCGGTTTGTGCAACAACATTTGAATTGAGAAATGGTCTCACGGGAACTTGTGCCCAAGAGCACCTTTCGGTTCGTATAACAAGATCACCAAATCTCATTTAAAAACACCGTGCACTAGGTTGAGAACGTCTGTTTTCCAGCAGGCGCCATATTTTCTACGGGACTAGGGTAAGCAAAGATCGATCACAGCTTTTAATCCATTAAGGGGCTGAAAATCTTCAACATTTTCGAAATTTAATTTTTTACGCCGTATTTAGTTGGCTTTCTGACGATACATTTATATTCTTTGCGGCTCATTTTTAAGACTACATTCTATCTATCGGCTTACTTTCCTACAACCGGGCGTTTTGTTAGTAAATCCACTAATTTTGATTTTTATTCTCCTAGATTTGTCACAAAAAATCATTTCAAGAAAGCAAAATAGGCGTTGCAGTGTTGGAGCGTTCCTCGTCCTAAGACCAAAACTGTCGCCGTTTCCTCAGATAGTGTAAGAAAAAATTGATTCCAGTTTCTCCCTGAAATATATTTCTTCATATAAAAAATGTCCTTTTTCCGGAACACGTACTGTGTGTACAAATATGAAAGTTTTAGAAGTAATTCCTCCTCGCATGTGTAATATTTTAACATAGCCGCTTTTCAAAAATTATTGTAGTTTAGTTTTGCCAGTTGGAAATGATCACGAAATTGCTGTTAAAATTACGTCAATTTCAAACAATTAATAAAAAAGAAATAAAAAAAACTTATTTTCTAAATGACTGTGTTAATGTAAGAAGAGAGTATCAAGAAATATAAACGGAAAAATTTCAATTGAACTTACTTCCTTTTTACCGGTTCTGAGAAAATGTTAAATAAAACGTTGAAATTTCACATGGACAGTACAAAACACTCCGGAGCCCCTTAATAAACCTAGAGCAGTGTTATGAAACATTTTCTCCACAGCACATCCATGGTTCAACACTGCAGATCAAAATGTTCGAATTTTTAAGAGCGTTAAAATCCTTCAGTATATCTTCTTTCAGAGGGAAAGTAAAGCCGGCGCGGTGGGCCCATGTCATAGATTTATGGCACGTACAGGAAACTACCAGTACAATTGGTAGTGTGTAGCCAAATTTTTAGTTCATATTTGAACTGGCTGCGTGGCTCAGGAGTAACGCTCTCGCTTGCTGGTCCCAAGGTTCGAAGTTCGTATCCTGGCGCAGTCAACTGGCATTTGAGGGTGCGCAAATGCGAGGGAGCCGTGTCAGTAGATTTCCTGGCACGTTAAAGATCCCCTTCGGGGGAAAATTCCTGCATCCAGGCGTATCTAAAAGCCAGAGTAGTTAAAAGGGACGTGAAACCAAAAACATTATTATTATTATTATTATTATTAGTTTATATTTGGTTGGTTAGAAACGCTCTATCAAGTTCCAATGTTCGCTGCTAGGTGTCCGTGACAGTAGCATCTGGTAGCTAAAGTTGGAACTACTTGAAATTGAACTTGCTGGGAGCCCACAGGCGATCAATGCAAATACCCTGCTATGGTCTTTGGCAGCCGGCCCCGCGGTTTTGGGGTAGCACGCCTGACTCTCATCTGGCGGCCTCGGGTTCGATTCTCGGCTCCATCAGGGATTTTAGAAACTGATGTGATGGCTGGAACGAAGTGCACTCAGCCTCATGAGGACAATAATTGAGCAGCGCCCCGGTCACGAAAACCAAGATAAACGGCCGAGGGTACCCGATGCGCTGACCACGTGTCACCCCAATATCAGCAAGCAAAATGGCTGGGCAGTGGTCGCTTGGTCGGCCTAGGCCCTTGAAGGGTTGTAGTGCCAGGGGTTATTATAGTTATTATAATTATTATGGTCATTGGCTGCTATTCACATAGGCCTAGGGCCTATACTGTAAATAAGAAATGTTAGTGAAACTGTCAAAATAAGGCGTGATCAAAACGTTTCTATTTGAGAGCGTTGCTGCAGCGATACCACGGGCTTTGAATGCCGAACAAAAGGCACACCAGATGTCTGTTTGCCTGCAGCAACTGATGCGTTTCAGTGTTTAAGGCAACAAGTTCCTGGAGCACATTGTTGCATGTGGCGAAAGCTGATGCTACCAATGGGAATTGGAATCGAAAGCGTCGACGATTCAGCAGAGGTGTCATCCATCGTCCCCTCGTTTCAATAAATTCAAGAGCCAACCATCCGCTGGAAATCATGCTTACATTGAGTCGTCCAGTTGCAGAACTCGTTTAATCCACTTATGAATAAGAATCATTTTTATGAGAAACGTTTCACTGGGCTTTGACTCGCGTATCTTTTGTGTTTGTTGATTTCTACTTTTTTCTTGTTGCTTTGAGTTTTTGGTATTTGGTTTTGTGTTTGCTTTGTGCTTTTGCCTTTGAATTTTACTTTTTGCTTTTCTTTCTTGGTTTTGGTTTTGTGTTTGTTTTCTGCTTTTGCTATTTTTAAATTTTGCTTTGTGTTCCTTGTTTCTTGTTTTCTATTTTTGCTTTTATTTTTGAATTTTGCTTTTTAGCTTCGTGTTTTTTGTTTTTTGGTTTTATGTTTGTTTTCTGGAAAATCAAAACTTAACATTTCAAAATAAAATAAAACAAAATAAACAAAACAAAATCAAAATAAAACAAAACAAAATAAAACAAAATAAACAAAACAAAATAAAAATAAAATAAATTAAAACAAAACAAAAATCAAAACAAAAAATAAATAAAACAATTTAAAACAAAATAAAACGAAATAAAATAAAACAAAATGCAAATAAAACAAAACAAAATTAAATTAAACAAAACAAAATAAAACAAAATAAAATAAAGTAAAATAAAATAAACTAATTAAATAAATAATTATACCACATGATCCTTATTCACAAGTGGATTAAGCAAGTTTTGCAACTGGACGACTCATATATTTTCACATTTGATTCAATTATATTTTCTCACTTTGATGTTACATTTCCATTTTAGAACCTAAATTAACGTAGTGAAATAGTTGGTTGGTTCCTCAGTTTAGGGGCTGTGACAACGCAGTCATGTAGCCCCGTTTACTTTGGGTGTGTGTAGAATCTGTCTGATAACCGGTGTTAATTGTGATGGCTGTATTAGTGTGTGTTAGCCTATCTGTTTTTTATTCAAGTAAGGACTGCAAACATTCGATTTTCAAGTAGTTACAAATTTTGCTACCAAACACCACCGTCAACGACCAACTAGTTTTGAATTTTCTTACTAGATGCCACTGCAGTCGGCTGCTGTCGACGAACGTTGGAACCGAAGAACGTTAGTCAAATATAACCTATAATTTAGTTTCACACAGGTGTAATTAGTGGAAGGTTTTTTATCAAGTCATAAACCGATGACATGGGACCGCCCGCCGGCTTTACTTCCCCTCCGAAAGAAGGCATAGCCTACTGAGAGATTTTTAACGCTCTTAAAAAATCCGACGACTTTGGCCAGGTTTGAACCCGCGATCTAGAGCATAGAAGCTCAGCATGCCTCCGAAGCCGCTCGTAGTGAAATATTCACATTTCATTCGTATTATTCATATTGACCTCACAGCAGAATTCCCTCTAAAGTCCATACCTCGGCCTCGCAGGCCCGACTTATGTAAATCTGGACAAAAAGAGGTTTATTCACTCACGGTTTAATAAGGTTGTCTACGTCAGAGTTTCACACAGTGTGGTCAGCGAACCCCTAGTTGTTCGCGACTAACCTAAAAACAATCAAAATATTTTAAGAGATTGGCCGTAAATAAAAGACACTTTGCTTTATGACTAACAAAACAAGTACCGATACGCATTAAAATTCATGTTAATGTTTTATCTACCAAGAAGATAAGTAACATTGAGTCAATAGCAACGTTTAGCAGGTTGTAGCTGAGGCCTTGAGACAATTGCGTTAATTGTTGTTGTTTTAAGGGGCCTAACATCTAGGTTATCGGCCGAGAGAGACAATTGCGTGAGTGTACGTGGAGGGTGGGGGAATGCGATCACATGTAGCCTAAGTGTGTTGCGTAAGTGTGTGATTAGTTTGCATTGTTCCAAATCATATAGCCTACACTGTTATTGAGGAACAGTTAACGAAATGGCCAAACAATTACAATACTTAAAATTATTACAGGATAAATACTGCTTATGTGCTTTCGCTATAGCCTAAGCCTAAAATACGAGTGTTTATATGATTGTAGAAAAGGACTATATGTGGGCTTTTTTTTAGTGGGGATCAGCGAAGTTAGTTCGTTTTTAAGTGGGGGTCTGTGATGTCCAGGACTTTGAGAAACTCTAGTCTACGTTACGACTGGTAGGTGATCTCTGTGTCCTATCCATCAAATCATTTACTTCACTATACTGTATATTTTTTCCTGCTTTGCCCAATTCCACTTCCTCTTGTTGGTTATATCATATCCAGCTTTAGTAGAATATCCCAATTATTGCAACCCTGTTCCACTTTTTCAGATTAGGTACATCATTTTATCTGGTTTCCAGGTTACTACCGAGCCATACAATGTTGGGTGGTAGCAAGTGTTTTTATCGGCAAAGGCTTTAGAACAAAAATGATGTCTTCTTTTACTCTTGTAACAAGATTACAAACTTGTGTTCATCTCGAGCTATGTTCAATTTTACACCAAACAATTCCCATTTGGACGTCTGACTTGTCTGTAGTTCGCTGTGCTGTTCGTCATAACATTGGCACGGCAACGAGATAAGCTTTAGGGACCAGGCCTTGCACGACTTTCATGGTCTTATTATAGAGCAGTATGTGTGGGAGGGAAGCTTTGTCTCGCGAGATAGATCGCAATATGTGTTGTGTGGCCCCTTTTCCCTCGTCTTGCCTTTCTTATTTAATATTCAAAGCCTTTATCACACATCTCTACCACACGCCATCATCATGATTGGCTGAGGCGTGTATCAAGGGTGTCAACTGCTGGGGTTTCTTTTTTATTTACACTGATGTCAGCTCTACGATTGATATTAAATCACGATTTCATTAAGTTACCAGCCAGTGAGTTTGGTTTATGCAACAAGCCTGCGTTCTTTTTTAAATAAACAGTGGAAATACGCAACAGGGCGTCGTGCCACCTGACTTACCACCTTTACATTTATCAATTAAAAAAAAAACAACAACAAAGTCAACCCCTGGCACTATACGGCCCATGACGGGCTAAGGCCGACCAAGCGACCGCTGCCCAGCCATTTGGCCTGCAGATATTGGGATGACGCGTGATCATCGCGTCGGGTCCCCTCGGCCGTTAATCTTGGTATTCGTGATCGGGGCGCTGTCTCACTGTCATACAGCTACTCAATTGTCCTCACGAGGCTGAGTGCACCCCTTTCTAACCCTCACGTCAGTTTTTAAAATCCCTGACGGAGCCGGGGATCGAACCCGGGGCCTCCGGGTGAGAGGCAGGCGGGCTACCCCAACACCACGGGGCCAGCCTTGACATTTTTTTTCAATAAATGAAATAATAATAATAATAATAAGAAGAAGAATGTTATTTATAGTTATGAATAAGTTACTACACTGAAAACCAATTGGGTAAACGAAACTATGGAAGACCTCAAGAAACTAAACACCTCTACAGAAGACATGGCAGACAGGAAAATATACAGAGGAAAAACAGAAAACAGAAATTTGGGCAAACACCCGAAGAGAGAGATAAAAAAAGGAAAGAAGTAGACAGAAGAGAAAAAGAGGAAGCAAAATGAATATATGAGATGTAGGCTATTTGGGAAGAAAGAAGAAAGGGATAGAAAATAAAAACATGAAAATGCATTGTGTTCTTACGTTTTCCTTAAGGGGGAATTAACGAAAATAATAATAATAATGTTATTGGTTTTACGTCCGTTTTAACTACTGTGGCTTTTAGAGACGCCGGGGTGCCGGAAATTTTCCCCGAAGGTGACCTTTAACGTGCCAGTAAATCTACTGACACGGCGTAAATATACTTTTATGTCCTAATCTTTCATTGTTAAACCTGGAGGCATGGTTACCTGTTAGAATGCCATCAAACTCGAATAACTGAATGACTATTGTATTACAATCAACGATAAGAAATGTAAGGTTCGGGGATAACTATCCCAAACGAGCTGCAATTAGCTCAAAGCACAAGATAATACAGGTCACTATATCAATCTATCTGTTCCCAATTTGTGCATTAACATATCATGGAAAGGCAACGCATGAGTAAAATGAATATGAATCAATAACATTAATGTTGATACAATAGAAAAATAAATTGGAAATTTCATTTTTGTTTCTTCTTTTTAATTAGCCTATATATTATTTTGAATTTGCACACCCTCAAATACCAGCTGACTGCACCAGGATTCGATCCAGCAACCTTGGGCACAGTAGGTGAGAACGATACCACTGAACGACGCAGACAGTCCATATCAGGCAGTGTGGTGTGGATAATAGTGATCAGTTACTGCTACACCTCGTGGAGTAGCGGCTAGCATTGTTGGCTGTTGCCCCAGGGGTCCAGGTTCAATTTTCCTCTATGCCAAGATATTTAATTGTCAGCCTCGTGAGGCAAAAAACTGAGAAGAGGTGAGTTCGATTCCCACGTCAGCCATCCTGGAAATGACTTTCCGTGGTGCCACACCCATCTCACTCTCACCCCTCTGGCTAAATGGACAGCTGGCCATTTTGCTCATTCAATAAGTGTTAAATTAAGGAAGTTTGTAGTTTTACGTGACCGTTAACCTCACGATCACGAGCCACGGGACCTCCTCTGTACGTGGAATGCGATCCACAGGTCATGACATTTCACTTAGAAAATCTCACATTCATTTGACCGGGAATCGAACCCAGACCACCATAGTGAGAGGCCAACAGCTTGACCGCTGCGCCACCACACCCCCTAGTGTTAAATTAGGGTAACGCTAAAAATGTTACACGAGTGAAAAGAAATGCTTTCAATTACATTCCAATCATTTGTCATCGATCCGAAGATTGATTTTATTAAAATTTAAGAAATTTATCAATTTCACATTTTTATTATTTGAATCGGAGGGGATTGAACCACCCCGCACCCTTCATCACCCCCAGTAGTTACGCCTCTGTTGAGGACTATGTTAATGATTTTAAACCTAGTTTTATTGATTTATTTTAGGGATTTATTCTACTAAAATACGAATTTTCATGCTATTCACTCCAGTAGTTCTGATGTCAACCTATGAAGAACGTACACAAAAAAAAATGAGGGAAGCCTATATTTGGTCACTGTACACCTTATCTGGGATAAATTCTGAACAATGTTTCAGCTGAATATGCAAAATGTTTAGACAGAAAGCTTAGGTTACTTTATTTATAGAGATGGTGTTAATATTTTGTGTCCGCAAACCCTTTAAGTTCTCTTCTCATGCGCCTCTCATGATGTAGGCCTACACGTACCTATGAAGACTACCATCAAGTTCAGGGCGTCAACCAAAAACGATAAGAAATATTACTCCTCAGTTTGGAAACCTGGAGCTAAATTATGCATTCGATGTGCTGGAGAATAAACAATAAGTTACGTGTTGGTGTCTACTGACATGAACCACCCATCCTCCTTTACATCTTAAATAACTGTGTGGTTCTATTGTTAAATTCTACCTCATAGGTGTAAGTTATATTGATAACGAATATGTTGGCCTCCTAGTGGGAGGTAGCATAGTTTTCTTTTACCTACCATGTCCCGAGTTCGATGCCTGGTTCCTTCAGTATTTTTAGTATTGACTGAGGACTCTAACGGGGTGTGAGGCATTCTATATCAACGAAACTATTACCGACAACACCCTGAAATATTGTACGGTGATAAAGGGCACTACTAGAAGTCTCCTATGTAAGTTTTAAAAACCTATTAACTATAAAACGAACATGGCTGCCTAGCGAAGTTGAAACATTTAAATAGACGTAGGCCTATCTCGTGATTTAACCGTCAAAAGTGAAACATGGTACAGCAAATGTTTATACGCATTGCAATTGACTGACATCTAATTTAGTTCAATTGTTTACTTAACCTCGAGATGGCGACAGTGCGAAATTTTAAAATCTATATATTTAAAACACTAAGCTGTTTTTTGTACACACGAGATTGTGAAAACGACTTAACCGATTGGCTTCGTAGAGCACTCTAACGAAAGCTCTTGGCCTCGAGATTTGCAGAGTGTCTCTAAAATAAACAAATATATTACGGTATATTTTTAAATTAATATAGAAAATAGCAGAAATCTTTCCCCTCACGCATGCGCACAATCCGCCTGGGGTCATGACAAAATGGCGGTGAGAAGTCCATTAAAATGTAAGTTATTTAATAAGCTTCCATGTAATTGAAAACATACATTAACCAAGTTCTGACAATAAAATATAATAACAGTATGAACGTATACGAATGTGAAACATTGATTTTTTTGGATAATGAAATGGATTAGTTCCTTCAGACAGCGGCTTTTGAATATAATGAATAGCTGCGTCTGCTGATGAACATGAGTGCGCGAGTAGCTATGTGGTTAAGACGACTGACTGTTGTTCCGAGAATCACCGGTTCGATCCCAGCTCTCGCCAGTATTTTTTATTTTTTTACCACTGAAATATTGTTTAATCAAGGAGTATTAGTAAGGTTTTATGTCTGTTAAAGATACATATTTCTACATTCCCTCTAAATACGTTTTATTTCCGTTTTACCATTGCATTGCAGCATGTGATCAAAAGAGCAAACTGTTCCTACAACTGACAACAGATGGCAGTACATCGCCCATATAGTTCCAGTAACTGACAGCAGATGGCAGCACCATTGCATCGATATATTAAAAACACAAGACATAGCACGTTTTCACGTGATGGAAAATTATAAAGGAGGGGAATATTTAAGAAGGGAAATGTTGAGGAACATTAACCGACAATTGAATGTGTAGGCTAGGTTGTTTATGTACCTTAATATTGCAATTTCTTCCCAATGCTTCGCTGGTCAAGCTATTAGAGTCCTAGACTAAAAGTTATAATTATGCACCGTCGATATACTCTTAAATTATTAAAGAAAAAAGTAGTTTTCCAGGCACTCGCGCGTGTCCACAATTGCTTTCGCCATGAGAGACACTTGGCAAATATAATTCGTTTGAAGGGCTCCGACATCGTGGTCACTCAGCCCCGTGTACTTGGGTGTGTAGTAGGCTAGGTTGTTTATGTACCTTAATATTGCAATTTCTTCCCAATGCTTCGCTGGTCAAGTTATTAGAGTCCTAGACTAAAAGTTATAATTATGCACCGTCGATATACTCTTAAATTATTAAAGAAAAAAGTAGTTTTCCAGGCACTCGCGAGTGTCCACAATTGCTTTCGCCATGAGAGACACTTGGCAAATATAATTCGTTTGAAGGGCTCCGACATCGTGGTCACTCAGCCCCGTGTACTTGGGTGTGTACGTGTAAAATTTTCTCTGATAACCTGTGTTATTGTGATGGCTGCATTACTGTGTGTATTTGTAATTAAGGTGGTAAATGGCAAGGAGACGGCCAAGGCCTTAAGTTAGGAACCATCCCGGTATTTGCCTTAAGTGGAAGGGGGAAACCACGGAAAACCACATCCAAGATTGTCGAGGTGGGAATTAAACCTTCTTCTTCTTAGTTATACCTCAAGAGACTGAATGTGCCCCGTTTTTGCCCTCAGACCAGAATTAAATTTCTTGGCAGAGCAGGAAATGTAACCCGGGTCTCCGGGGCGATAGACAAGAATTGGTGGGCCTCCATGTGTTAATACGATTTTTGACATGCACGGGACATAGAATTCAAAAACTGCCTCCTTTAGGGTGACTGTCGAAGTGAGTATTGAGTATAGGCCTATGGTCATTCCAGTAGTTGGTGAAGTGATTCTATGTTCCCCTTCAAAATGCACTGCCATAACCTATAACAGGTGATGGAAATTGCTTATTTAGAGCAGTTTCGTACTGTTTATAACAAAATGAAGAACGTCATTCTGAGCTGCGTTTTCAAGCTATTGCAAAAAAATTCGCTGGCAGGAACAATTATAAGGAATTTATTTTAAGCGATCAGTCTCATCGCATTCTCCTCACCAACCAACTTGAGTATGACAGTCTCTGGACGGTCATGTTGAACTTCATTGTATAAGACAATTGTTTAATGATTATTTGTTTAGAGTACTGAGTCTAACTACGCAGTTGATTTCGGCAATGGAAGTATTATTTGCCATTTAATATTTAGCGACTCCGTTATTGCAGGAACTATAGTGTTATCGAATAATACGAAGCCACATTTAAAATCCAATATAAATAGGCCATTTCAGAAACAATTCCAGATATTTTGCAGTACAGTGTACTGTAAGGTCTTTGACGATCAAATGTAAACTTTGTTCTACATTGTATTTCTCTTGCGTAAAATCTATGCGTGGTTACTTTGGTCTTTACTGTTGTGAGGGTAAAATTGGTCTGCTGGAATATAAAATATTTGCCAAGCTGCAACAATGTAATGATATTAATTTAAAAGTCATTGAACTTATATCCAGTAGTTCAAACACATACATCAGCGTTAACAGATTGGATACTGAAGATGAAAGCCAGCTACTTCATTTCCCTATTATTGAATTTTTCAATTCCTTGGAATTAAGTGATTCGCCTCCACATACTCCGAACGTTTGAGCCGTAGTTATGCTCCTTAGAAATCTGAACGTTTCCCAAGGACTCATATTAATATATTAATTGTAAGAAATATGTAAGAAATTGCTTGGATTCGGATATAATAGGTGCAGTAATATTAGGCAGAGAGCTCAAATCCTACGACTTGATTTAACACCTTCCGATAAAACACTTGCAGGTACAGTACATTTTCTTTTAATAGGCAACAATGTCCTATTCGCCCGGCCTACTTTATCACAATCAATCAAGCTCAAAGAGAAACTCTTGAACGTATTGGGCTATTTACCTCATCACGTTTTCAGTCATGACCAGCAGGATAGTGAAGGTACAAAAAAGGTCCTGTTAAGGGATGGTAAAGAATAAGAGGCGGAAGGATCCTACGGATTATGTTAGAATGGTGATCAAAAGGGGAAAAGAGATAGAAAATAGGGAAGAACTGAAGAAAATGTGGAAAGAATATTTTGAAGAACTCCTGAACCAAAATGGAAACCACGGCGAGGAGGAAGAAATCGGGGAAGAGGTACAGTAGATGAACTGCAAACAGAAAAGGACTTAACATGGAAAGACGTGGAAGATGCAGTGAGGAAGATGAAAGGAGGGAAGGCACCGGGTGTGGATGAGTTGAGTGTGGAGTTGGTGAGAGCAGCAGGAGAGGTGGGGATACAATGGTTGTACCGACTGATGAAGACAGCATGGAAGGAAAGGAAGACCCCTGAGGGCTGGAAAAAGGGAATAATTGTCCCGATCTTCAAGAAAGGTAGTAGAACAGAATGCAGAAACTATCGGGGAATAACACTGATGAGTCATTGTGCAAAGTTGTTTGAGAAAGTTTTGGAAAGGAGAATTAGGACAAGGATAGAAGGAGGGATGAGGGAAGAACAATCTGGCTTCAGAGCAGGAAGGTCTACAGTGGATTTGATTTTTGCTATAAGGCAGTTACAAGAACAGCACTATGAGTATGGAACAGATCTACTGATGGCCTTCCTGAACATTGAGAAAGCATATGACAGTGTATGCAGAAACAAAGTATGGAAGTCCCTGGAGGATAGAGGAATAGAAAATGGACTATAAGGAGGATAAAGGAGATGTACAAGGGAAGCGTGAGCTGTGTGAAAGTGGGAGGAGAGAGATCGGACTGGTTGGAACAGAGAAACGGCCTGAAACAAGGAAGTGCACTGTCACCGTTACTTTTCATTGTGGTGATGGATGACATAATGACCCGAGTGGCACAAGTAATTGGGGAAGGAAAGATGAAAGCAATGGTGCTTGCAGATGATTTGATGATTTGGGGAAACAAGGAGGAGGAGGTACAGGAACAGTTGGACGTGTGGGAAGGAATAATACAAGGTTATGGGATGAAATTTAGCATAAATAAGAGTGAGATGGTGATCACAACAAGGAAGAAGGAAAGAACCACAACAGGAATAACAATTGGTGGGGTACAGCTGAAGGAAGTGGAGAGTTTCAAGTATCTGGGTAGCCTGATGCAAGAGAATGGAAGAAACGATAGAGAAATTAATGAGCGGGGGAGACAGGCAGAAGCATTCCGGAGGGGTGTGAGAAGCATGTTATGGAGCAAGGATGTCCCTCAGAACAGCAAAAAGATCATATATCGGACGTACTATGTCCCTATCCTGACGTATGCCTTGGAGGCCTGGGTTATGAAAGGAAGGGTGAAGAGCAAAATACAGGCCAGTGAGATGAGGTTCTTGAGAAGCAGTATTGGAGCTACAAAGAGGGACAGAATAAGAAATGAGAGGACAAGAGAATTAATGAAGGAGGAACCATTACAGGATGGTATAGAGAAATCTAGACTTAGATGGTATGGACATGTAAAACGAATGGAGGAGAAGAGGATACCCAGGAGGATACACGAGACGAAGTGGGAAGGAAAGAGACCAAGAGGGAGACCGAGAGACAGGTGGCTGAAGGGGGTGGAAGAAAGCGTGAAGAAGAGAGGAGAAGACTGGACAAGGGTGGAGGCTGAGAGATGGTGGGAAGACAGAAGACGTTGGAGAGGCTTGTGTTCCAAACAGATCCGGCCAGTGGCTGGAAACTGTGCAATATGATGATGACCTCATCACGTTTTCAGTCATGACCAGCAATATGTTGCAATGCTGAGAGTGCTATCTTTTGACGCCCTTAAAGTTTCAATAGTGCTAAAAAGTAATCGTACAAAGAATGTAACTTATATAAGAAGCTTCTTCAGTAATTTTGTTTTCCATTGTCCGTCATGTTTTGACGGGTTTCATCTAGTTAGGTTTTTATTTCTTGTGTCCTAAATATACGTTTGAAAAATGAACTTACGAAATAATCGTCATCTAATAGTACATAACTGTATGGCCTAGTAGTCTTGTGAGGTATAACTATGAACAGGTGGGTTCGATTCCTATCTTGGTCATCCTGGAGTCTTTGCACCAATTTCGTGTTTTGTTTACGAGTGCTAACTCGTACAGAAAATGGCTGAGACTTGATTTTTTCTTTGCACTAATCGGAGTGGATTTTCCTACCATGTAAAATACTTCAATCTAGAATTAAACCTACAATCTTGCAAAGTTGGGAGACTGTAGGACATCGTCTGATCTGTCGAGGAAGCTATTATAGATTAACAAGGCACAATAATATTTTCCTGACCCGTATCAAGCTCCGTCATGTACAGTAGGCTATGGAGTGTCAGAGAGACATAGGCCACTCTTGCCCTCACACAATTCCCGCTTCCTCGCTTGCCTCATGGGACTAACCTACCGGCATGTCGCCCTACAGCCAAAAGCCAATTTTCCTTGGTCCATTTTTCCATCGCGTAAAAATCTGGGAGGTACGGCAGAGTAAGAGAATAGGCGTGTAGAAGGGAGAGAGTCCCAGGAAGGTGGATAGCTTGGTACAATCTGTGTCGCAAGCACATGACAGTCACATCGTGATCATACTAGACCTGTTTCCATGGGGCGGTGAATGAATTACGGGGTGAATGAATGAGTGAATGATGAATGAGGGAAAGAATGAGTGACAGAGTGAATGAATGAATGAGTGAATGAATGTGTGAGTGAATGAATGAATGAATGAGTGAGTGAATGAATGATGAATGAATGAATTAGTGAATGAGTGAATTAATGAATGAATAAGGGAATGTGTGAGTAGGCCTATATGAATGAATCAGTGTGTGAATGAATGACTGATCGAATGGATGAGTGAAAGAATGAATGAATGAATGAATGAAATAATGAATGATGGAATGAATGAACGAATGAATGAAAGAATGAATGAATGAGTGAGGGAATGAATGAATGAATGAGTGAAAAAATGAATGAATGAATGAGGGAATGAGTGAATGAGGGAATGAGTGAGTGATGGAATGAATGGATGAGTGAATGAATGAGTGAATGAATGAATGAATGAATGAGTGAGTGACTGAGTGAGTGAATGAATGAGTGACAGAATGAATGAATGAATGAATGGATGAGGGAATGAATGAGTGATGGAGTGAATGAATGAGTGAATGAATAAATGAATGCGTGAAAGAATTAATGAGTCAGTGAAAGAATGAGTGAGGGAATGAATGAGTGAGGGAATAAATGAGTGAATGAATGAGTGAGTGAAATCATGAGTGAATAATTGAATGAAAATCCACAGCCTGCTTCCAGTCTCCGACCGGGTCAGGGATGGAATGAATGAAGCCCCCATCTAGCGGCGAGGGTATGTACTGTGCCGGCTGCCGAGGCCTGACGCACTCCTCTGGGGCAATGATTAAATGAATGACAGATGAAATGAAATGATAGTGGAGAGTGTTGCTGGAATTAAATTTTGATAGGGAAAACCGGAGTACCCGGAGAAAAACCTGTCTGCCTCCGTTTTGTCCAGCACAGATCTCACATGGAGTGACCGGGATTTGAACCACGGACCCAGCGGTGAGAGGCCAGCGTGCTGCCGCCTAAGCCACGGAGGCTTGAGTGAATAAGTGAATTAATGAATTTAATAATTCAGAGGTTAAGACTTAAAGAGTAAACTGTTTATAGGCTACTTGCTATAATATGTCAGGGAATGAAAATCCTTTTGTGGTCGTCTACAAGGACATTTACAGATGATACAATTACAATGCTATTACATAACTAATAAGGGCACCTTAAAACGGCATCCAATGTTGAATAAAATAAGTAGAAGTAAAAAGTATGCGTGATAGTCAAGAGCATTTGGCTAAAATTCAACTTTTGTATCTCAAAGGAGTATTGGCACCTTATATCCTATCCTTGAATGAATAGGCCTAACCCGTTTCTTCAATTCGTACAGAAATGTCAATTGTAATACAATACTTTTCGACGTAAATATCTTGAAATATTGTAAGCCTGTAGCCTACGTTTCGCTAATTGGTGATTAATCCTTATTTGATAAGATCGAACTGACACTTAGCTTTCTAAATCGAGGTGCTGATAAGCGATATAACAATGCAAATGTCTGATGACAAACTGAGGTTGTCAGGAAACTGTTATACACTCTGTAAGGCTAAAGCAATTGAGGTTACTTAAATAATTCTCTTCCACACTACTAAAGAACAGAAATTACTTGCCTGTTTATCGTAATCTAGCAAAGCTATGGCACAATGAAAGCCATTAGGAAGAAAACTTACTCTCTGGGTGTTCGAAGGTTTTACCTCAAGGTTATTAACTATGGGAAACTTATTGGCCAACTTGATAGCAGAACCTGTTCATAAACTTCCAAATTGTAAACAAGAAAATAACGCCAACAAATTGATAAGTTAATACAGTAGGTAGCCTATTGAGTACAAGGTGGTTGTTCATTCTTTATGCCCCCCCCCCCCCACACAGGAGCTCACATCTAGTGGGACGTGGGTTGGCGACCATGGGACCCCAGCTGAGTCCGGCATTGCTTCCACTTGCTTGTGCCGGGCTCCTCTCCGTCTTATTTCCTGTCGACCTCACTTGGTCAAGTCGTGTTATCTTCCGACCCCGATGGTATTAGGGTATCCGAGACCTAGGGAGGCTCTTCCTTTCCCGCCTTAATTGGCCCTTGTCTCATCTTTTCTGATACCCTCCTTCTGCGAGGGATCAGCCTTCCTTTTCTTTTCATGTTATCTCCTGCCTTGTGCTCAAAGCCCTCAAGGAGGCAGGGCGTATGTAGCCTCACCACTTCTGGTGCACCCTAGATATTGCTACACCCTCAGGGGCTCACGGCTGGTGAGTTCGGGAGTTGGTGACCCCGAGGGATTCCTGAGCTGGGTCCGGTTTTCCTCCTTTTATCCATTACCTCTGGAGTTGACCCTCTCCTCTTTCACTTTCCTACCTGCCTTCCATGGCTCTCCGTCCTTCCAAGTCCCTCAATCCGCATTCTTCGAGGGTTGAGGTCATTTCTTTTCCTCCTGTCCTTTATTTGCCTTATTCTCCATTTATTTCCATTTCTTCTTTTAGTATATAAGTTAGTAGTTAGTTTTAGTTATACTGTAGTTTACATTTCATTATCATCATCACGATCGCCCAAACCACTAGAGGCCGATAACCTAGATGTTAGACCCCTTAAGACAACAAGTATCATCATCATCATCATCATCATTCTTAATGGGCTATGCGATATCGTAGTCATGTAACCCTGTGTACTTTGGTATGTGTAGAAGTTGCCTGTTAACCCATCACTGAGATGTCTGTAGCCTACTGGTGTGTGTAGAAATTGTCTGTCAACCTGTGTCACTGTGATGTCTGTACTGGTATGTGCATTTGTATTCGAGGTAGGATTTGGGTAGTAAGCGGCCATGACTTTGCGTTAGGTAGCCTACCATCCCGGCATCCACGGGAAACCAGTTCCAGGATGGCTGAGGTGGGAATCGAACCCGCCTCTTCTCAGTTTTGCCTCACAAGGTTGAGTGTACCCCGTTCTTGTTCTCAGCCCAGATTTAAGGTTGTTGGCAGAGCCGGGAATAGAACCCGGGCATCCGCGGTGACAGCCAATAATGATAGCCACTACGCAACGTGGCGGACTAGGGATAGGCCTACAAGAAAACATCATGATTGTTAGTCTCCCAATCTCGCTGACATTTTGCATACATTTACATATGAATTGCAGCCAATGGCAATAGCAGGATATTTTAACTGAACGCCTGTAGGCTCCCAACAAGTCCTATTTTATGTAGTTCCAACTTTGTCTACAAGATGCCACTATCACTGACACCTAGCGGCGAAAATTGGAACTTGCTAGAGCGTTTCTAACCAACCAAATATAACCTACAAATTTGGCTACACGTTACAAATTGTAGTTGTAGGTTCTTTTACATGCCATTAATCTATGACATGGGTCCGCAGGCTTTTCTTCCCTCTGAAGGAAACCGTACTGAAGGATTTTAACGCTCTTAAAAATCCTACGAATTTGGCCGGGTTTGAACCCGTGATGTTGGGCATAATACTGACTACGCCACCGATACCAAATTTTGCATACATGCTAGTCAATTCGCAAGGGAGTCATCTATGGTGGTATTTCAGTCCTAAATTCACTACTGGGGTAATCCTTAGCAAGAGTGAAATTGAACACATTACAGGTGGGTGGGATTACCGAGTCCTTGTGTCCTCTCCAACCCATCGTACTACTACAGACAGCCTGTCTACGATGCGGAAACCTACGGTGCATGCTAGTAGAAGGGTGATTGCTTTTGAGAACTCGACGTGCACACCACCTTGCGGTGCTCTAGATCAGAGTTTCCCAAACTGTGGTAAGCGTACTGCTGCAGTAGTACGCGGTGATGTTACGAAAATTTTTAAAAAATATCAGATATGCCTACGTTACAAAGAATAAAAAAATACAATTTAAAAATATAAAAACATTGATTTGCTGCCGGAGGACCTTAAAGCCAAAGATAAGGAGCAGTTTTATTAATTAATTGTGATTCAGAACTAAGGCTTTTTTTTTTTTTTTTTTTTCAAAAATGGCTCTTGTGAACTTTTGGGTCGAGAAGCGTGCAGACTATGCAGACATAGCTGACAAAGCACTTAGATTTTTACTGCCTTTCACTACTTCGTACTTGTGTCAGACTGCATTTCCTTCACTTGTTTATCTCAAGAATAAATAGCCTACTGGAATAGGCTCCTTACAGTGGAAAACGATCTTCGTTTGAGACTCAGCAATCTTAAACCAGATATTCCTAAGTTGGCTTCTAATCTTCAAGCTTATCCTTCACACTGAAGTTGTTAGTTGAACTTTGGCTTTTATGTTTAATTATTAAGAGTTCTTTTATTAATATTATTTGTACAGTGTCATTTCTGAACGTTTGAATTGAATACTTGAAAATGAAAATCCACAGCCTGCTTCCAGTCGACCGACTGGGTCAGGAATGGAATGAATGAAGCCGCCATCTAGCGGCGAGGATATGAACTGTGCCGGCTGCCGAGGCCTGACGCACTCCCCTGGGGCAGTGATTAAATGAATGACAGATGAAATGAAATGACAGTGGAGAGTGTTGCTGGAATGAAATTTGTGACAGGGAAAACCGGAGTACCCGGAGAAAAACCTGTCTGCCTCCGCTTTGTCCAGCACAAATATCACATGGAGTGACCGGGATTTGAACCACGGATCCAGCGGTGGGAGGCCAGCGTGCTGCTGCCTAAGCCACGGAGGCTCAATTATTGAATACTTATTGTAATAAATAATAAAACAACTGGACACACTTTTTATTGTTTGAACTTAACCTCTAACAAACACAATTTACAATCCATCTTTTTGGTCTGTTACGTAGTGGTGATGGGAGCTATAGTTAGGCTACTATATCTCCCAACCATTAGGTGGTACGCCAGAGAATCTCATCTCTTCAAGTGGTACACACACACAAAAGTTTGGGAAACACTGCTCTAGATCACACGTGACCATTTAAGCTCACCAACAAGTTTACCACGGTGGGTGAGTGGTTATCGTGTCAGACTGCCAACCCCCAAGCTTGCAGGTTCGCTCCTGGCCGTGGTAAGTGTTTTTTTTTTTTAAGGCAACATAAATCACGATACGCATGTCATACCTTGTCGGCATGTTAAAGAACCCATTTGAATTCAGTAGTCCGTGCTCATAATGGCAACATTAATCTCGGGATTTTCCGCCAACACAAAAAGTTCCTTCTCTCTTTACCAGAAAGCGCTATAGTGTCAAGGAGCTTAGATATCTAACCTCGTTGACTTTCATAGCGCTCCAAGGAGCGGTAAAATTCGGCATTCAAGCTGCCCTCTGGGCGTCAATTAACAAAGCTTGCACTCGGCACCCGAGGCCGTACGATATTATTATTATTATTATTATTATTATTATTATTATTATTATTATTATTATTATTATTATAGTTCACCAAGAGAAAAGAATATTGCTTTTGTTGTTTTTATTAAAACATCTGACAATATTGTGATATTTTGGCCATCAGCCCCGTGTAGTTGGGTGTGTGTTGAACTTGTATGATAACCTGTATTTATGTATTGACTGTAGTAGTGTATGCAACTGTATTAGGGACAGGAATGAGGTAGGTGCCCCGGTTCTTGATCTAAGGTACCAGCCTGGGATTCGCCTGGAAGAAGTTTGGAAAAGAATGGGAAAAACCACACTCAGGGCTGGGATTAAAACCTGCGATCTCCAGACTTACTGCAGCTGCTCTCGCGGCCGTGGTGCATGATTTGACGAGCATGGCTACACCGCCGGGTTAGTGAAAAGGAGATCACATGGTTTTTAATCGGGTACTTAAGGACCAATGTAAAACTAAATGCTACACAACAACAGACAACAACGATCAACAACTATAAATGCAATCACTTCAAAGAAACGCAAACCTCGCCAACAGAAGACGAAGACAGACGATACGCGTGTGGTTTCATTCAAACAATACATGGACACCGAGCGTTAGACAACAAGCTCTGACATAACGTTCATTAAAATCTATCACTACGAGAGCTAGTGTTGACCCATACATGGTCAAATCAAAATAGAAATTAATACTTCCATTTTGACTGACAAGTCGTGCACACCAACAGTTTGACCACATCGTTTGTCGTATGTAGTTCACTAAATTTATGTCAAGTTCATTATTTATTTTCTTTGTTGTTATCCTAAAATCATAAGTCCCAAATCAAGTTTTCAACACCAAGTTCGCACCCAGTGGGAATAGAACTGTGAATTGTAATGTTATTAACAAAATAACATTTTTCAATACCGGTACTGCCAATTAAGGGAAAAACCTAAAGCATTTTCCAATTCAGCACAGCGAAGTTAATTAAACGGACCTATTTTCATTTTTCCGCAGAATTTTTTGCATACCTGTGATTTTCATACTAAAACCTAATGTACTGTAATAGAACCATCCAGCCAGTCAAGGTTCGAATCTTGAAATTTTAATAAATTTCCGTTTGAAGAGTCATGTTATTCATCCGAATTTAACTTCTTGCCATTTTCTTAGCCTACTTTCGATTTTTGCAAAAAATGAAAATAGACTTATGAGATTCAAGCAGGTTCACATTTTTTACTTGATCGTTTTGGTCTATTTGTTGATTTATAACTACTCACACGTTATAATGTTAAGCATAGGCCTATATAGTGTGTATTTGCGATCTAAAACATTATATAATACTTAGAACACCAATATTTCAACACTCGACTACAGCGATTGAAATTCGTTGTCCTTGATCCGCGGTAGAGTCTATTGTTGTTGTTGTTTTTGTTGTTGATTCTTTTGGGGTTTTGCGGCATCAAGGTCTTGTAGCCTTGTGTACTTGGGTGTGTGTAGAAGTTGTCTGATAACCTGTGTCACTGTGATGTATGTAGGGTTACTAGTGTGTGTTCCTTTATACGAAGAAGGATTTGGGTAGGAAGCTGTTGTTGTTGTTTCATTTGAGATACATGGACATCATGATCATTTAGCCCCGTGCACTTGGGTGAGTGTTGAATTTTGTCTGATAACCTCTGATATTGTGATGGCTGTATTAGTGTGTGTATACAGTATATAATCCAGTTGAGGATTCAATCAATTAACGTATAATATACGTATAGCACGTTGTATTTCAAGAAGCTACTACAACCAACATTCAATTATACTCCTTGAAAAGGACAAAGAGTTAACTATACCCATGCATTTAGGAGAAAGTAGGCTATATGTTCTTTATTGAACATCTTGTTTAATGATAGAAACCTCCTCTTACGTTTTTGCATAAAAGAACCTGTATGTAGTTATGTGCACCCACATAAAACACAAGTTAATTTCGGAAATATTTCAGCTAACTGTTGGGTGTGTTCTTATTTCCTTGGGTCTTTTATTTCTGAAATACACTGTACAGATATTCCTCAGCGAGCTCTTAACACTTCTCCACCACTGCAGTCTCAGAGGATATGGAGAAAATGTAGCGAGATGAGATGGAGGTGAAGAATGTGAAGTACTCTCTCCCAAGCGGGCCACGCGGGGGTTGGAAAATCTTAATTGGGTCACGAGGAGTCTTTAAACTACTGTGCCAATCCCAGACTCTCTTCTCTTTACAGCTTCCTCTTCTTCTATTCTAGCAAAAAAAAAAAAAAAGGATTTCATTTTTCTTCTGCGAGCAACAAAATTTCATTCCTCCTTTCTTCTAGAGATACATTTTCCTCCTCTTGCTGTGTATTTTGTTAATAAAAGTGGCTTCACAACTTTTGAATGGCTGTACTTTTAGAGGCTAGCCAAGGAAGAGCCGTGCAGCAAACGCACCTCAGGTTTCTTTTGTTCAATATCAAACCTGCAACACTGTGTCGCTTTCAAGCAGTCTGCCAGCATATCCTTTGCTTTTAACTGACACCTTCACTATGACTGATTAATCCACGGAGTGTTTTTTTATTCTAACGTAAAGCACGTCCTATTTTAAGATAAAAACTTTTACTATTCCATTGTCTTTCTTTTTAACCAGCTGTCATTATTCAGAATACTTTCTTTTTTAGAAATTGTGGGTATAAAAATGTGATCATACCTTCAGGCTATTATTAACATTATCCTGTGACACCGAAGTTAATAATATAGTAAGGGACTTCTGGCTTGCTCTGTGTATTATGCCTCATGTCTCCACTGTCTCCACCAAGTTTATTCTGGTCTTGATTATGCTATTTTACACGTTATCACCTGCTGGCCCCATCTCGTCTTGCACGGTAATCTTGCATAATATGGACCTCAATATGAGGGCTGTGAAACTTTAATTCTAGAGTCGCGAAGGTAGATGACCGTTGCCTAATAAGGGCCCCCCCTTTGTCCTCCTCATCCTAGTGATTGGCAGACCCCATCACATCACCTTGCTTGCCGTGACACTTCAGTCCAGCTACATACACCCGGAGGCCTGCTTCGAGCTCCGATCAAACCACGTTAAGCAAGGTAAGCCGAGTATTAACTTACGCATAGTAGCAAAATGTACCATAGACTTTTTAATCGTCCAGTGGTTTTATCTAAACTAGAACATTATATTCACCAACCTAATCATTACCAAAATTAGTTCTCCACTTCGATAATTTCGGATGTCGCTGTTAATTCATTTACGGGTTTTGTATTCGTTGTTGTTAATTCATTTGAGGAGCTTGAGACATCTGAGTCATCAGCCCCGTGTAGTTGTGTGTGTGTTGAACGTGTCTAATAAGTTAACCTATATTTCTGCGATGACTGTAGTAGTGTAACTGTATTAGGAACAGGTTAGTTAGTTAGTTATTGTTGTTTTAAGGGGCGGAACTACAAAGTCATCTGCCCCTGTATTAGGGACAGGGATAGGATAGGTATCCCGAGACTGGAAATAAGGTGCTATTCCAGAGAGAGTGTGGAAAAACCCAGGAAAAGACCACTCAGGATATCCACTATCAGCAGCGGGATTTCACCTGTTATTTCCGAACTTGACGCAGCTGCCCGCACGGCCGTGGTGCTCCATTTAACGGGCATGGCTGCGCCACGGGGAGGTGCTTTGTTAAAATGTGATCATGAAGTCCAGTTTACTTGGGTGTATGTGTAATGCGTCTGATAACCTGTGTCACTGTACGTCTGTACTTGTGTGTATAGGCTATTTGTAATTGAGGTAGGATTTTGGTAGGAAGCGGCCGTGGCGTTAAGATAGGTACCATCCCGACATGTGCATGGAGTAGAAGTTGGAAAACCACGGAAAAGCACTTCCAGGATGGCTGAGGTAGGAATCAAACCCGCCTGTTGTAAAATCAAAAATGGTTGTATTCTCTTCCAGGTCACTTCTTTGGACTTTAAGGTTAGTTGACTTGAAGTGACATGTCTTTACTGCTGCTATGTTTTGGACATTTTCTTTGTTGTTATCAGGTAGTCTACATACTTTTGTTCTTGTTCAAGTGAAATAAGAAGCATGATAATCGTTACAGGGTCCTATTTTAACACAACATACCAAATTGTAGTCAGATATGTAAACCTGCGTTATTCATTGTATTTTAACACCACCTCTTCTCAGTTTTGACTCAGGAGACAGAGTGTAGGTCCCGTTTCAGCTCTCTTGGGAGAGCCGGTAATTGAACTCGGGCCTCTGCGGGGCTGGTCTAGTGCCGTTTCGTCCAGCAACAAATTTCCTTGAAAAACAAGCCATTTTGTCAAGCTCGGTTTTACAAATTATTACACAGGTTAAAGAGAGCCATCTCGTCCAGACGAAATGTTGACAAGGGTTGAGGCAGTGCAGGTAGTCGGAGGTCAATGGCCCGAGGAACGCAGTTAATAGCGAGTATATGTTTAGCCTATTTTCAATTTTGAAAAAATAGGCTTATGAGATCACCTATTGTCCGTGTCTGTGTGTGTGTGTGAGAGAGAGAGAGAGAGAGAGAGGTGTGTGTGTGTCCCCATAATAACTTCTAAAAGGCTTGAGCGATTTCAATGAAACTCGGTAACTTCATAGCACTATTCCGGGCGACCCCGACCGTGCCCTTCAAATTTTTTAACGTATCACCAATCCAATATGGTGGCTGTGCGAAATATTTCACCACCATTCAATATCTCCGAAACTATTCCCGATATCACCCTGGAATTTTGTACGGTGATAAAGGGAACTACTAGAAGTTCACCTATGTGACTTTTGAAAAGCTGATAACTACAAAACTAACATGGCGGCCACGCGAATTTGCGACTTTTAAATAGACGTTTCTCGCGATTTAACCAACCAAATGCAATAAAACGTTGTTCAGTATGTATGTTTATACACATTGTAATGCACCGACATCTAACTTCGTTGAATTGTTTACATAACCACAAGATGGCGGATGTGCGAAATATTTCACCGGCATTCTATATCTCGGAAACTATTAGCGGTATCACCCTGAAATTTTGTACGGAGATAAAGGGCACTACTGGAAGTTCATCTGTAAGACTTTCAAAAACGGGTTAACTACAAAAGGAACATGGCGGCCAAGCGAATTTGAAAATTTTAAATAGACCTTTTTCGCGATTTAATGTTCCAAACGCAATGAAATCTGGCACAGGAAATGTTTATACACATTGTAATGCACTGGTATCTAATTTAGTTAAATTGTTTACATAACCTCAAGATGGCGGCTGTGCGAATTTTAAAATTAAGTTTTTACTTCTTGTGTCGTAATCATGCGATCGAAGTGAAAGTTTGAATAATGAACCTACGTAATAATTTTTCTTTAATGGTACATGACTCTATGGCTTTTACATTTAACAATCCAACATGGCGACCATCCGAAATATTTAGACGGCTCTTAATATCTACGAATCTATTATATCAATCATTTTTTTTAAATGTTCATAGGGGCTATGAACTTAAGTTCACGTATAGGACTTTAAATAAGCTGGTGATCACAAATCCAACATGGCGGCGACGCGAAGAATAAATATTCACATGGACGTTTCTCGCAATTTAACCATCCGAGTGCAGTGAAACTTGAAACAGTAAATCCCTATACGAATGTTAATCTACTGGCATCTAATTTATTTCAATTGTTTCCATAACCACAAGATGGCAGCTGTGCGAAATTTTAAAATCTCTTTTTTACTTCTTTTGTCCTAATCATGCGAATGTAGATTGAATGCTACACGTACACAATAATCTTCATGTAACAGTACATAACTCTAGGACCTACATATATAAAATCCAACATGGCGACCATCCGAAATATTTAGTCGGTTCTCAATATCTACGAATGCATTTCAGCAATCAAACTGATATTTTGTATGTTGATAGTGGCAGTTAACATAAGTAGGATATATGAAAATAGGCTGTATAGTTCTTCACGGAACTACTTGCCTTATATTTAATTCCGTTAGGAATTTTTTGTCCAATAAACTACTTTTTTTATTATAAGTCCGATTTTGATGATTGAGGTGTCAAATTAAAGGGAGCTTTTCCTTGAGGTTTCGAAAGGGCAGGATATCCCTAAATTCCCTTAGGGCACCCTCCCCAAAGCCGTTCAAAGTCCCCATGTAATTTTAATATGATATAGCCTATTTTGATAAATGGTAAATTTAAACAGATGTTTTAGTAATACAACTTAGGATATATTTTAATTATCACCTGATTTTCCAAACTATTTTTTAAAATTCTCTCTAAGTTGTTTACATTATAAGAATTTCATTGTAAAATATAGTTGACTGATGGCAAACGAGCGGAGCGAGTAACGTCCATTATTACAAAAATAAAAAAATACTTATTTCTAACAAGAAACGCAATGAAATGAAACAGTTATTGTAGACCTGCGTCTGTTCATGGAATTTGGACGAAATGGCACTACACGGCGGGGCTAGCACTTTACAACGAGGCGGACTAATCTGATTACGGCACAACCCACAAGTTGCATAACCATCGATTGATCATCAGTGATGCAAGCATTCTCAGTGCTAGGTGCTAGGCCTATGTCTGGTGATTTTGTTATTTTACTTCAGGGATACACATCGTGGTCATAAGTCCTATGTACTGAACTTTAGTGTGGAAAATGCCTAATATCCTGTGTTATTGTGATGTATGTTGTAGTGCGTATACCTGCAACTAATTTGAGGGTGGTGAACGAGGAAATCGTGGCCTTTAGTTAGTACGTTCCATCCCAGCATTTTCCTGGGTAGAAGTGGAGAAACCAATGATAACCACTTATTGACAAGCTTAGTAGGGAATCGAACCCACGCCTTCTCAAGTTAACCTCACAAGACTGAAAGTAGCCTACCCTTTTCCAACCATCAGGCCAGAATTTGTCTATACATTTCTTGAATGAACCGTAATCGACCCTGCACCTCAGGGGTGATGACCAAACATAGGCTACTACACACTGTAATATGAGATGTTCGACATTTTTAAAACCTTGTTTGTGTTGTTGGTTGGTTCTTTTAGAGGCTTTGTTACATCGTGGTCATGTAGCCGCATGTGCTAGGGAGTGTGTAGAATTGTGTATTTGGGTAGGAAGCAACCATGGCCTTAGGTAATGTACCATCCCAGCATTTACTTGGAAGGGAAATAGAGGAAACTACAGAAAATCACTTCCAGGATGGTTGAGGTGGGAATCGAGCCCGCCTCTTTTCAGTTTTTCCTCACGAGGCTGAGTGTAGCCCGCTCCAGCCCTCAGAACAGAATTGAATTTTTTGGCAGAGCCGGGAATCGAATCCGGGCCTCTACACAACAAGAGGTGAAAATTATAAAGCCCAGCATAAATACGTAGGCTAATTCGTTCTGCCAAATAACTAATTTGTATTCGTAGGAACAACTCGTTCATTACGCAACTGATTTGCGTGGTAGTAATGCCTCCTGGAGCCCTTTACGAACAATAGGACAGTTCTGTAATCGTGCACTTAAGGGCACGTTATGTTTTATTGCTCTAGACAATGGTTTGCGCATTACAATAGACATTTACAACCATGTTAACGCCATCATAATCTGGACAGATCGCCCGCGCCATGTCTCTTATTTTAACAGTCAACATCTAGCCTCCCATTTGCATGCAGATGAAATAGGCGACGACGACATTTGAGCAAATATTCGATTACCGCAATACGAATTAACACTCGCAAATCATTTGTTCACTATTGTGTGCGACCAAGTTATCGCTGAATGTGCAATTTACTCACCATTATTCTTTTACTTGAACCTGTTGATCATCATCGTCGTCATTACAGTCAACAATATGTCGTATATTCGGTGGCTGATCAGATTTATTATCGGAGCTACAAGATACACATTTTCAATTCCACCGCTATACAGAAACAATCATGAATATGTTATCTTTATTATTAGACTATTATTATTATGCATTCTTTCTTCGATTCGGCCAACTTGGGACCACGTCAGTTCAACTGTCACTTCTTCCGAGCTCTAACTTCCACTGGGTCTAAGATTTTTCTCATAATTATTACTATTAGGCCTATTATTATTATTATTATTATTATTATTATTATTATTATTATTATTATTATTATGAGGGAACATTTCATGTAATTCATAGTCTATTAATGAGCCCATTTTGAGAGCCTATCTGCCTTGGTAACTACTGTATATAGTCCTAGATCACTCGCGCACTTAATATAAGTTACTACTTTCGAAAAAAAAAAAAAAGAATTTAGTAGATTTTTTGGGAATTGTGTGTGGACACTAATATTTTATGCTGGTAGCACTGATTTTAAAAATGTTATGTTGTTATTATTGATATTTTTTTTTAATTATGTTTTTATTTTTAAAATGTTAAATGGCACTCGGAGACATTAGAAGAAAAGAACAATCGAAAGTTTGAAAGACTTCTAGTAACTAAATAACTTTTAGTTGCTTAATTGTTTTTACTTAATTTAGAGGATGCAAAATCGCGGTCTTATAGCCCCGTGCATTTCAGGGAGTGTGGAATTTGTGTAATAACCTGTGTTATTGTGATGGTGTATGTATTTGAAAAATTGGGGATAGGATTAGAAAGGAGACGACCATGGCCTTAAGTTAGGAATCATCCCAACATTTGTCATGAGTAGAAGTGGTGGAAACCATAGACAACGACTTCCGGGGTAGCTGAGGTAGGAGTTGAACCAACCTCTTCTTAGTTTTGCCTCGCAAGAATGAGTGTACCTTGTTCCAGCTCTCAGACCAGAATTAAAGATTTTGGCAGATCCGTGAGTCAAACTTGGAGTTCAAGGGTGACGACCATGAATGCTTGCTAGCCACTGCGCCACGAGTGAAACTACTAATGAAGAGAAGATATAGATTGGCAGGGCACAATCATAGCCTACTAAGGCATCCAGGAATAGCAAACTTAGGCTAGTTATGGAAGGAAAGGTCGAGGACAGTTACAATAGGAAAATAACAAGTATAGAATGTGTTTAACAGATTGTTGGGTGTGGTAGCTATGTGCATATTAAACTGTTAGCACAGGACAGGGAGACATAGAGAGCTGCATCAAACCAGTCTAAAGACTGAAGACTCACCCACACATTCACCTAATAGATTCAAATTAAGTCAATTATTATATGAAAACATACCTTTATGCATATTAGTCTCCCAATTATTATCAACTACTGTGTATGCCTTGTTTACAATGCTTAAGCGGATCATAGCCGAAATAAATGACATTCACAATTATTAATGAGAAAGCATTAGAGCAAATTTGTTCAGAGTTGCCGTGTTAACAACAGATTGATGACCTTTAGTCAAAATTCCCCTTATTGATAATTGAATTAATGAAATACCAAGGTTTTTACAACAAATATTGTTAGAGTCGAGAAAGTAAGAAAATTCAACTATCTAGGAGAATAAATTCAAGAAAATGGTTTAGATAAATTTGCAATAGAAGAAAGGGTACACAAGATTACTAAGAATTTTTATAACAAAAAGTGCCAATCTAAAATCTTAAAATAAGGCACTACACTACATTGGTAAAACCAGAATGCCTATATGCCAGTGAATGCCTAGTATTAAATTATAAATTAGACAAACTTGAAGTACCAGAAACGAAAATTATGAGAAATATCTTAGACCCAGGGAAAAACAAAGAAGTATGGAAATTAAGATATAATGACGAAATATACAGGACTATAGAGCGTATAGGCCAACGGAAACGATAAGGAAAAGGAGATTGATATTCTTTGGACATTTTTTTTACAGAATGGATGATTCCATATTAACATTACCGAGAAGAAAAAACGAAGAGTGATGCTGTTATCTCACACTCTTAACGACGCATGTCTGGATGTCATCAACTACATCGTAAACAAGAGGTTGGCAGCCTGCCTGACCGACTGACAGAGTGGCCAGTATTGCCTACCGTGCACTGAATCACATACAGTAGTACCGTACGTGATGTCTGAGTGGCATTCATTGCTCAAGGACGACCTTCTATGTCTAACGAACAGCGAATTGAGATATCTAACAGGGTAAAAAATATAATAATAAAATAATAACAATAATAAAATAATAATAATAATAATAATAATAATAATAATAATAATAATAATAGCAATAATAGGACAATAATAATAATAGTAGGCTAATAATTGCATAACATTATTTAATTTTAATTTTAATTTAATTTAATGTATTCCCTAAGTAAGTACAAAATACAAAGCGGAAAAGTATAGGCTATGTCATAGTCTAAACATCCGGGTTATAGTAATGATATTAAACAAATTCTGATTGTAACTTATTGTATTCTAAAAACTATCCGAAAATTTACTCCAAACATTATCCGCAGCTTATCAAATATCCGCTTGGCGAAATATGTTGTGGATATCCGCGGGTTTATCCGTGGATATCCGCATCCGCCCAGGGCTTTATCTATCACTTTGACGTAGCCTATACCGCTGGTCACAATCTTCGGACACGTGTTTCTAATCACGTTTAACTCATGCTTTTTATCTTACAGTAGGCCTACAGTATTCAACGAATAGGGTACTGTTACTAGAGCTCAGCAACTTGAAGTGAGACCCTGGCGACAGCGCTAGCTCTGTCAGCCAGTGTGACAGAGAGGAGGGCAAGCTTGAGCGAGAGAGTGGACTGACATCGCTTGTCAACACATCTATTGGCTCCCGGCCAGCGATGGACTACACCCCTCTGTACAGATATTGGTCTTGCTTGAGTTGGTCAGAGCGGGCAGGGGGGAAGTACTTTTAGTTCGCATTTTTTCCGGGGTTTCAGTTCGAGTTGCTGAGCTTCTACCACTACTTGAGTCCAAGCTCTGTGCACTTGTGGGGTGAGGTGATGCGGGAGGCGGGAAGAGAAGGCACTGTCAACAGCCCATCGTGTTATCTGGAATTCCTGTCTATTCCAATACTGCTAACATAGGACCGTTGCCTAAACCACTGTGATGTTGCGAATGAGTGAGTGAAGGATCACCAATGTAGCCTACTGTATTTGGTTCTATTACTACGCACGGACCGGGAACCCCAACCATCACTCTTTATCGTCCACATTCCACATTCCTCTCAGGTTTACGTCATCAGTGACAAGCGACAGGTCGGATTAGTGTAACGAAAGTGACAGAAAAGAAGAGACCTTGCCAAGGAGAAAGTGCTAGACATGTGTGACGTCACACATAGGCCTAGGTTAATGGATACTTGCAAGCATCGTATACTGTATCCACTCTCAATCAATGTCGCGTTATAAATTTGCCTTTCGCATCGTACCATTTTAAGTAGCTCACGGCTGCTGGACATTTTTCACTTTCCAAATGAAAATAAATTATAATAAAATTATTAAAAGAAAACAAACAAAAAACGATTGACGTCTAACTTAATTGAAGGAAGCCAACAGAGATTCCCCTCATCTGTAGCATTTGAGCCTTCAACAAACTTATTTCATAATCCAGTAACCTATTCATATTTGAATTCTCAGAAAGAATAAACATTTATAATAATGTTTTACGTGATGTAATACTAGATACGCCAGATTGCCTAAACTGTGCCTTCAAATTAAACCTTTAATATGCCAGTAGACCTATTTATTGTTCTTGACACGCGTTTCTCGCATTTTTGCCCTCGCAATCGATTCTGCCAGGATTTGAATTGTTGTTAATTCATTCTAGAGGCTTACGACAACTTGGTCATCAACCCGTGTAGTTGGATGTCTGTTGAACTTTTCTGATAATAATGTACCCTATTTAAGTTATGTAATGTCTGTACTAGTGTGTGTAAATGTAGGTTATTAGGGACACGGATGAGGTAGGAGCCCCGCAACTTGAAGCAAGGAACTATACCGGCATTTTCCTGGAGGGAGTGTGGAAAAACCCGGGGGAAAACCACACTCAAGGCAACCACTAGCCTATCAGCGCCAGGATTCGAAACTGCGATCTTCGGACTTGCCGGGATTTGAAACCCGCAATTCTGAACACAGTAGACTAGACAAGAGCCTTACTGACTGCGTCATTCAATATAACATTACAACAATAATAACAAATATAATTAGAAACGGGTGAAGGACTACTGGGAAAAATTAAAGCTCATAGACGGAAATAGTTGAAGTAACGTGGTCCATAGCTGGCCGAAACGAAGAAGAAGAATTAGAATTATTATAAAATGTAGCCTATTAAACATAACTGAAGTACATGAAAACCATCAGGTTGATGTCGCATTGTGACTTTGCTCAGCGTAATTTAGGACATGTAGGCTAAATGTAAAAGAACATAAGTTACACTTAATATAAATTTTGCCATAACAGTGGATTCTGAAAATATTCTTCTTCCTAAAGCTCACAATTTAAATTTTAAGAAACCAGATCTGTTACAAAATGTGTTAAGAAAAACATGAAAAAGTCTTGATAAAAACAGCGTGGAATAGAAGAGATGTGGATGTGAAACTAGATAAGTCGGAATAGTTAGGTTATAACTGGTAGTTTGGTAGCCTATGTAGGCTATTTGCGAGGTAGAGAATGAAAATAGGCCTAGGCTAAGTGTTACGAGCTAATGTTATGAATGGGCAAGAATTTTGATTATAATGACATCGTCAATAATAATTAAGACTTCCCAAAGGATATTTAATCATGGCTCCTCATTAAAATTATCAATAAATGATAAAAATGGTCCGGTTAGCTCAAACAATGCCAGCGTTTCGCCCCAGTGTGCCGTTGGGCTCGTCAGTTGGTACAGACACACCTACCAATACGCGTGGCTAGCACATGCTGAGAAGGCCATGCAAGACACAAAATACAAGCAGTATTGACGTCACGAGCATGCCAATGTGCTACGGGAGTCGAACTCCCTATCTTAAAAACAAAAGCCTTACCTTGGCAATCCAAATAAGGTTTTGAATATTCCCAAAGGGAATGCATTGTTTGAGCTAACCGGACCATTTTTATCATTTATTGATAATTCATCCGCTCAAATGGAAACTACATCATATTCCCTTTGGGAATATTCAAAACCTTATTCCTCATTAAAAGCCAAGAAGAACTGGATAGGCTAAACAAAATTGAAAATGACCTTCAAGAAATCAATGTAACAGATCGTTGGTGAACAAACATAATTTTGCTGCAAAACCCCCGAATGAGACCCACACTGCATGGGCAGCAGAAAGGAGCGAAAATCCTAGTGAGAGATCGAAGAGGTTTTGAGAAGAGAAGAAAGCTAATTTAAATTCATCTGTGCAATAGGTTCAACCACGCTCCTTAGTTGGGTATAGGCTTAGGCCTAACAAGTAGGCTATTCTTTTTTGTAAACAAAATTTAAGGGGTACTCTCAGTTGTACTTAAGTTGACAAAACATCAAGATCTTGCAATTTCCGGCAATTTGGAAGGTCCGGTCATTGTTTGTTTTCAAATCATTATTTTTCAGCGTATTCGATGCCTGGGTGGATGTTAAATAGTTCATTATTTTCTTCATCCTTCAAAAAAAAAAAAAAAACACGCACAAAATAACAACCTACCCCGCCTCCAAACAATAGCCTGCGTGCTTATAAGAACGGAGTGCCGAGTTGCCGACCAAAAGAAACTGATTCGATAGATCGATTTAAATCGAGGATTCCTCGAAATCTCCTCCAGCTGTTGTGAACAGCGCGTTGACGCCAGCTGATCGATGAACTTTCAAGTCGGAAGTTATATTTGCCGAACTAGATACAAATGTACCAATTTTTTTTTAACAGATTTCAAATGTTTAAGGGGTACGCGTTGCCCCTGAAAATGAGCACTGTGTATAACGTTGTAAAATGGTGATGTTATTATTCAAATTTTCCTCCTGATAAGAACCGCATTGATGCGCTGCTTTTTTTTCCACTTATGTGGCGATTATCTTTGAAAGCTTTCGCTTTTGGCCGATGTCACTGAAAGCAACAGTTTTGTACAAGAACAAGTCTCAGATTTACCGCAAGGACAGCGTTAAAATTCGTCAGTAGCCTCTGCTTTCCTTCGGAGGGGAAATAAAGCCGGCGAGCCCATGCCAAAGATTTATGGCACGTAAAAGAACCTACCACTACAATTGGTAGTGTGTAGCCAAAATTTGTAGGTTATTTGGTTAGAAACGTTCTTTTAAGTTCCAACGTTCACCACTGGGTGTCAGTGACAGTGGCGTCTGGTAGCCAAAGTTGGAACAACATGAAATTAAAATTGTCTGGGAGGCTACGGGCGTTCGATTGAATTGCCCTTCTATGGCCATTGGCTGCAATTCAAATATAATTTATTATTATTATTATTATTATTATTATTATTATTATTATTATTATTATTATTATTATTATTATTATTATTATTATTCCAGTGAATAATTTAATATTCTTTTGGAATGAGGAGCTATGTTTTTATCGCAGCAGGGAAGTTGATATCCTCTGTCCTAAATGACACTAAATAGACTACGGTCGTTTTTTTTGTAGGCTCCTTCTTTTTATTTTAAGTGAATCTAGCCAATTAGACTATTCTACTGTCCTTTCAGGTTGTTGTAATGTGCCTTCCGGCAGTAATATTTATAATTTACAACATTTTACCGTCATCAATGTAGAGATATAGCCTAATGGCTTGTGGTTCAAAAGCATTAAGAAAGGAATGTTATGAAATGTTATTAACACAAATGTTAATTCGTATAACCTAGGATATTTATTTTTGAAGTTTTTATTGTCTAGTACTGTTCTTCTGTTAATTAAAATAGTTGTTGCGACAACACCCTAGTTCCACGTTTATCTAAATAATTTTAAGTTGGCCTAGTGGCATAGTAGGCCTATAAGACGATAGTGAACTATGAGAATCCAGTTGGATAGGCCTACTTGGGCCGACACAAATGCTTACAATAGGACTACAGGTGCTTTTATTTTTTATCATTCGAATGCAATTTTAGCACTTCAAAACCCCATCACATGAATGAGTTCATATTAGAATTAAGGCCTAGTTATCATCGTGATGCTCAGCATCTTACATTATACTGCTGTACCCCACTTTAGGTTAAGGAATATTGTTGATGTTGCTTACTTTAGGCACTGCGACATTGTGGTCATAGGCTTATAGCTCCGTGCATTTGTGTGATAACCTATATTATTGTGATGGCTGTACTAGTGTAGACTATGTAGGTTATTAATTGTAAATTGGGGATAGGATTGGGACGGAAAATCCTGTAATTTAAGAAGCTCCCGTCAATGTGTAGGTTTAATGAGTTAAATATTTGATTCAACTGTCATTAGAATTAGATTGTACAAAATCATACCACGGTGGGTGAGTGGATCGCGTGTCGGTCTACTAACCCCAAGATTGCAGGTTCTCTCCTGGCAGTGGTAAGTGATTTTTGAAAGGCGGCAAAAATAGCCTACGACACGCATGCCATACGATGTTGGCATGTCAAAGAACCCATTTGAATTCAGAAGGCCGTGTTCATAATGGCAAAATTAATCTCGGGAGTTTCCGCCAACACAAAGTTCCTCATTTCTCTACTAGAAAGCGCTATAGTGTTCAAGGAGGTTAGATAATAGTGATTCAAGGAACAACGAAAATCGACATGCAACCTACCCTCTGGGTGTCAAATTACAAAGCTTGCACCCGGCACCCGAGGCCATACGATATTATTATTATTATTATTATTATTATTATTATTATTATTATTATTATTATACCACTGATTTTGTGTTAGATGTAAGCAATGGTCTCGTAGAAGTAGATCCATTGCCCAATTTAGTTTATAATAGGCCTACATGTAGAAATATTGAGCTATTTGAAGGAAAGAAATGCATGTAATCTATGCATCAATGATGTCTTGAACACAAAATATGCCAAACGCATTTCCGAAAAGAATGTAGTAATTGAAGCTACTGTATTCGAAAACGCTTCTTGGCAGATCCGAATAACCACTAAGTTAGCCTAATTTTAGCATCTGACATAAAAACCCTAATGTCTTACAATATTGCCTACGTATCATTATTATTATTTTCGTTTGGGCCTACTGAGGACCACGGGGCTCGTTTTGACTTCTCGTAAGGAATCATTATTATTATTATTATTATTATTATTAATTGACTAATAATTATTATTAATAATTATTATTATTAATGTTGTACGACGGCTTACTGTGCATGGAGATGCCCAAATGTACATTCCTTGTTGGGTACGCTGATGATATTGCAGCGGTTCTGGCTCAGTGGAAACTCAATCAGGTAATGCGACGGGGGGAGTTGTTGGATAAACGCTCATGGTCTGAGTTTAGCTATGGCGAAAACTGAAATAGTAGACTAATGTTAACTAGGAGGAGAATGGACACTATAATTCCCATAACGGTTGGAGAGGTGGTCGTTCGAACTGGAGCCACTGCGAAGTACTTAGGATTTACTCTTGACACGAAACTGACATACTGGTCTCATATACGGAAGGCAGCAGACAAGGCGGAAGTAGTGACAGCTGCCATTAGTAGACTCATGGCTAATGTGCATGGTCCTAGACAAAGCAAGCGTCGACTACTGTTGTCCACAACGCAGTCTATTCTCCTGTATGGAGCGGAGATTTGATCTGATTCGCTGGGGATAGAGAAGTGTAGGAAACGCCTAGCTGCAATTCAGAGGAGAAGAGCTCTGAGGGGGGGACCTGTTTCGGAACCTGCAGTTCTGGTTGTTTCAGGTGTTGCGCCAATTGACTTACTCGCGCTAGAACGTAAAGACGTATGCTTCCGATGAGTAGAACTGGGCAATGCTCAAGCCCAGAAGGAAGCCGTGGTACGCAAGTTGGAGCTTTGGCAGCAAAGGTGGAATGACGATCTCAGAGGAAGATGGACAGCTCGGCTGATACCAAGTCTGGTCGAGTGGACAAGTAGAAAGCATGGGGAAACGAATTACTTTCATGGCTACTTTCGGTGTTGCCTTCATCGTATGGCCAAAGTAAGGAGTCCAGTATGTATTTACTGCGAGATCGAACGAGATGACGTAGGCCTATATCATACGTTCTTCGTCTGTGCTCGTTGGGCAGCGGAAAAACAACGACTTGACGCTGAGGTTGGTCCAATAACGCCGGACAATATAGGCCTAGCTGAGGAACGAGCTCAGCTGGGATACGGTCGCTTTCTTAGTTGAAGTGGTCCTTCGTCAGAAGAAGTCGGATAGGGACTTGCACGATTTAGTTGATTAAGTCTGCGATCCGCGGACTATGAATTGAGAAGTAAGAAGGTGCTTGTGAAGCAAAGAAAATGGCTCCATCAATAAAAATAAAATAAAAAAAGAATAATAATATTATCCTATTGTATAGGCCTACACGTTTATAGGCTATTAAGTTATTAGACTACTATCGGACCTATTATTAATAGTCTAATATTAATATTATAGAGATTTAAATATTCAACTCCATCCCGAGATATCTCATTCTCTCAGTGAGTGAGGCTATTCTCAATATGGGCTACCATTCAATATGGACTACCATTCAAAAATAAAATATTAATGTCTGATTTCTTTAAGTTATATAATACCAGCGGGCTAAATATTAACTTAGTCTATGTTATGTAGGGGAAGATGACCTTGCTGTTCAGCCCCATAAAACAATATCTTACTAACTTGACTAGTATATAGAAACTAATTTAAAATCAACATTATATTTATAAAAATCCCTACTGTAACAAGATGTTATAGGCTAATTAATTACAGAATAATGAAATTATTTGATAGGCTATCTAGCACCATTATTGCATTTTGAATAAATGTGCCTCTATGGTAAGATATCAATTTCATGGCACATAATACTAATTGCATAGATAGGTCTACCCCGTATATTTGAAAAAAGTTATAATGGCTATTTAATTAAATTAGACTGGGATTCCGGGTTCATAAATTATGGAATGCTACTGAACTGTTACGTTCGTGTAACATGCAGATAGGCTATTTGTTTCATACACACACACACCAAAAAACCACACACAGTAAAACCTACAAAACTGTTGTTTTACGAGCCGTATTAATTGCCTATATTGTACGCATTGCACATTCGCATAGCGATATTTATACTATTCATTGATGGCGAATATTCAGGATTAATTCGAAATTTTAATTACAGAAAATATTATATACTCTAGGGTTGCATTCAACATTGCTCCAATTTTATATTTACCTTGTTTTAAAACTCTTTATATCTGGATGTTATGTTTTTCAAATGGTGTTGTCAAACTGGTAAGAAACATGGCTGCCGGCTGTTGTCTAGGTTTTAGCTTTATGGATTAGAGCAGGAAGGTGATGCGACCGTGACGTATCATGCTTTGGGAAGGTAGTGCGCTTGCGCGGAGCTGTCCAAGCCATCTGACTGGTGCGCATGTAACGTTACGTATGGTGTGGTGTGGGGTGGGGTGGGGACTAGTTCAACGGAAGGGGCAGGGAATGCAACGCCCAAAAAAGTATTGACAAATTCCTGATTGGAAAGGACATACATTTCATGAATTACACTAACGAATAGGCTACAGAGTAAATTTCATAAAGCATAGTGTGGTATTGTGATTTGCATGCGTGCTTTCTGTGATATCAATTAACTCCACAGAGCTGATGGAATTATATCCTAGCAAACTTGGTTTAATTTGATTGGTTTCCGCGAGTTGGCCTCTGCTCTGATACGATAGCTGCGGAGTGATAGTCTCGGATGAGTGGGATTTGCAGTGCAACTGCCAGATAAATCCAGAGTAAATGGAAGAGGAGTTGAAAGGTTTATCTTGTCGATTGGTTTGATTTTGGCGGAACGTCAGAAATGAGTAGTAGTTCAATCGATCAAGCAACTAATCGATATACAAATTTAATGAATTAATAAAATATCAGTCAATGTCCACTACATAGACTATAACTTATAGGCCTGCTAAATTGGATATCATCAGACAAGTAACCTACTTTTGGAGTAGCTACAAGAGCGCAAAATCTTCCATTTTTAACAAAGGTTCAAACTTTATTTTCTTGTATTTTTATTACCGTTTCGTGTTTGTGTCATTTCTGTTCGTTTTGAAGTTAAATGTTACTTCCGGATGTTCGTATTCGACGTAAATAGAAGCTACCGCGGTTAATTATCGCGATATTCGTCGCCACGTAACACTACAACCTTCCTTCCTTGACTTATATTCGGCACTCCCGAATGAATTATAGCATCAATAGGTCTATGTAGGCCTACATCATCCTTAAGTGGTCAACTTGTCTGATTTTCTATAGGCTACTCAGCTCTGTTTGACGTAAGTAAGTTAGTGAAAGAACTAAGAAAAACGTACAGTAAGCTTAAAATATATTTACTTTTAACTAAGATTTTACTGAATTCTTTAAATAAATAAATAAATAAATAAATAAATAAATAAATAAATAAATAAATAAATAAATTTCAATAAAATAAATAGCCTACATAAATAAATAAACAAATAAATGGTTTTTTTTAGAGGGGGGGGGGGGGGCATGGTGATAAGTAGTGCCACTTTTATAGACCCCCGGGGTACTGGATTTTGCTCCAAAGGGGATATTTTACGTAGGCCTGCCATTAAATCTACTGACACGGCTCCCTCGCATTTGCGCATCCTCATAAGGCAAAGATGCACTGTTGTCCTGCTTGGGTAGTCACGGTCGCGTCCTTCCTATAGGCCCCACATTGTTTAGTTTTATCCACCTTCATTCATTTCATAGCCCATGTACTTGCTACTGTGGTATAGGAGTAGGCTACGTAATGAGAGTCCTCATCCAAAAATCCCGAGTTCAAATTCCGGTTCTGCAAAAGAAAATTAATTCTAGTCTGTTGGTTGGAACGGGATACACTCAAGCCTCGCGAGGCATAATACTGAGAATAGATGGATTCGATTCTCACTCACTCTGCTAACCCAAAAATGGTTTTCCGTGCTTTCACCAGGCAAATGTTGGGATGACTCCTAAATTAAGGCCACAACCGCCTCCTTCCCAATCATCATAGGCTAAGAATTACAAATACACACACTGGTGCAACCATTGCAGTGACACAGGTTTTCAGACAAATTCCACACACACCCAAGTACACGGGGATACATGACCACGTAGTCACAAGACCTCTAAATTAACCATCAACAAGAAGGTTTTCCGTGGTTTCCCAATTCTAATTCAGGAAAATGCCTGATAGTGCCTGACGTAAGGCCACGGCCGTTTCCCAAATAAATTCTACCTCAATTACAAATAGGTTACACAGATAGGCTATCACAGTGACACAGTTAACAAACAAATTCTACGCACATCCAAGTACATAGGGCTACATGATCACGATGTCTCAAAGCCACTAACCGAATTAACATCATCATCCCCAACCCGGTCGACACGGAGATAATAAAGCTCATTTATACAATATCTGATCGGCATCCCTCCTGCCATCTTCCTTGCCACTTTCCATCATTTATTTGGTTCACCCTCGCAGTCTCTTGTCACATATTCTTCACAAAGTCTTCCCGCGCTCTGCTTCAGAAGTAGGCCACAGCTGACTAACCGCTCAGCAGCCTCACATAATTCGTTTGGCAGAATGTGAAAGAAGGGGAACTATATAGGTCATCAGACAAAAATAAAAGTTTGCTTCCTTGATCATCCCCTGCGCCACAGACATCCTACGCTTCATCGCTTTTACCACCTGGTGGGCTATCAAATAACATCAATTTACAGAAGAGGGTCACGTTAATTTACTCACGACGCACAGTAGTCTATCTTAATGTTCAAGAAACAGTTCCTCCCCTTTCTTTAGTTTCCTTAACTATTACCTCCATATAAATGAAATGTCTTGTGACCTCATGAGAGGCCAGGTGCAGGTATCTTTAGTTATTGCTCTTTAACCCTTAAGTCTATAGGGCAGAATATTATTGAAGATCTTTTATTTGCAATTATTTTAATTTTATTTTATTTGTTCAATCCTAATAATAATTATTATTAATTTCACTTTCTGTATCTTTTTAACATATTAACGCTCTTAAAATTAAGAATGTTAAGGAATGGAATTTTAATTTTTATAAGCTTATTTATTTTTAATTCTAATTTTATTATAATTTTTAAAATTCTTAATTTTAATTGTTTCACCCAAATATTAATTAATAATTTTTATTTTTATTTTCGTTAACATTTTAATGTTCAACGAATTAAGGATATAAAAGTATTAGCCTATAATTTTAATTTTTACAAGCTTATTTATTATAATTATAATTTTATTATCCTTTTTACTTTTTAATTTTCATTATTTCAATCTAATAATAATTAAATTAACTTAATAATTTTTATTTTCTTTTCTTTAGCATTTTAATGTTCTAAAATTAAGGACATAAAAGTATTATAATTTTTTATTTTTATGAGCTTATTTATTTTTAATTATAATTTTATTAGACCTGCCATTTTAAAAACTTTTTAATTTTAATTGTCTTTATGAAAAAAAAAATGTTTCGTTTACTTTAGGTCAAGGGGATAAAGAGATAATACTTCAATTTTTTATTCAGTATTATTAACACTAACAAAATAAAAATTGTTGGTATAGGCCTATGGTGGAAAGATTCAACTATCAGCAACATTGACAATATAAATTGTCCTTATATAGTAGGTGGTTAATATATATACCACTAACCTATAAAGGGTTAAATCGTGCACAATGGCCGCGTGGGTAGCTGCAGCAAGTCTGGAGAACGCAGGATCGAATCCCAGCGCTGACAGCGATCATCCAATTTTTGTTCACACTCCCACAATGAAAATACCGGGATAGTACTTTATTTCAAGTCCCATCCCTGCCCCTAATACAGTTACACAAAATACTACAGTCATCACAGAAACACAGGTTATCAAACACGTTAAACACACACCTAACTACACGGGGCTGATGGCCAAGATGTCCTACACCCCTCAAACGAATTAACAACCCTGTATGCGTTAGGACCATTTTAATTAGCACACACTGCAACATAGGAAAATGAACCTAACGATCAATGGCTGTATTTCTACTGTATATAGCCTATGATTGGGAGATATAACCAGTCATAAATTAAATAATAATCCTGAAAAGAAAAGTACATGGCCATTGGCTGCATTAATAAAATTATTATTAAATTAAATAATAATTAGAATTATAAAACTAATAATAATAGGCCTAATAATAATCGAAATTTATGTTTTCACTCGGTCAACGTGATGGTACGCAATTAGCCTATAATGGGTGTTTCTGAGTGATGATGAACGCTAGAAGATCAAAACTGGTGTATACATTAATCTCATGCTGTTTTTTTTTTTGTTTTTTTTTCAGGATTAGGGAAACACCCATTTATTATGTTCAATCGTTTTGACCAACTGATAAACATTAAATTTCAATTTTATTATGCCTACCAGGGCAACACTGCACACGATGCTAATAATAATTATGTTATTGGTTTTCCGTGCCTTTAAGCCTAAATAACTGCCGTAGGCTATTTAGAGGCGCAGGGGAGCCGGAATTTCCCTGAAGGGGATCTTCAACGAGACAATAAATCTTCAAATATGGCTCACTCACATTTATTATTTTTTAATTCGAGTCCATAACCCCTCCAAGGACGTAGGTGACCTGAATTAGAGCAAGGCATCCCGAGCCGGAGTTTGCGTGTGGTAGGGTGGCCAGTTCCTTTCCACTCCTCCTCCTGCCATAGCATCCGGCAGGTTCCCATTTTGCATCACGAGGCTGGGAGACTCCGTACCAGACCATACCAAGACTTTTAAATGTTTGGCAGCGCCGGGATAGCAACCGGTACCTCGGGGGTGTCAGCCAACAATGCTAGCCACTGCGCCATGAGGTGGTCCACTCACATTAAAGCAAGGAGTAATAAGCGCTATAGCATACGGAGAGTTGAAGCACTGACCACGTCCCCATACTTGCCCGGCTCACAGTAAATGAAGCCACTGCCTTCGTAATGTAACATTTCGAAGGCAGTGATTGAGCCTACGACCGTAAACTTATTTATTAGTGCGATTTAAGTATGATTACCAGTAAAAGATTCGTGTGCAGGTATAGTACGAAGTTGTAAGGTAGGCGTAGGCCTATATGACCATGGAAATGAAGGAATATTAGCATACTTTCGATTTTTGCAAAAAATGAATGTAGACTTATGAGATCACTACAGGGCGAAAAAAGTGTGTCTGTCTGTGTGTATGTGTGTGTGTGAGTCTGTGTGTGTGTGTGTGTGTGTGAGTGTGTGTACTCTGAATGTCTGCCCCCCCCCCCCCTATCAAGTCGAACACGGTGAGCGCAAATTGAACGAAATTTGGTACAAAGGTAGCACTAGCAAAGGACACCTCAGTGTCATGTTTTATATCGCCGCCATCTTGACGGAAACGTAATGGCGGCCACACAAATGTTCAAAGCTTAAATCAAATTACGACTAACCTAATCATCCGATCTCTACCAAATTTTGCAACAACTTACCTTTATGGGGGCAGCATCCTTTGACCAAACTAAAAGGTCATCAGCCTAATAGTTTGCGGATGGCGGCCATCTTTGTGTGAAAATCGATTGCCCCTATTAATTCGAACACGGTGAAACCGAATGGAACGAAATTTGGTAAGAGGTAGTACTAGCGAAGGGCACCCCAGTGTCATGTTTTATATCGCCGCCATCTTGACGGAAACGTAATGGCGGCCACACAAATGTTCAAAGCTTAAGTTAAATTACGACTAACCTAATCATCCGATCTCTACCAAATTTTGCAACAACATACCTTTATGGAGGGAGCATCCTTTGACAAATCTAATAGGTCATTAGCCTAATAGTTTGCGGATGGCGGCCATCTTTGTGTGAAAATCGATTACCCCTATTAATTCGAACACGGTGGAACGGAATGGAATGAAATTTGGTACAGAGGTAGCACTAGCAAAGGGCACCCCAGTGTCATGTTTTATATCGCCGCCATCTTGACGGAAACGTAATGGCGGCCACCCAAATGTTCAAAGCTTAAATCAAATCACGACTAACCTAATCATCCGATCTCTACCAAATTTTGAAACAACATACCTTTATGGAGGAAGCATCCTTTGACCAAATTAATAGGTCATTAGCCTAATAGTTTGTGGATGGCGGCCATCTTTGTGTCAAAATCGATTCCCCCTATTAATTCAAACACGGTGAAACCGAATGGAATGAAATTTGGTACAGAGGCAGCACTAGCAAAGGGCACCTCAGTGTCATGTTTTATATCGCCGCCATCTTGACAGAAACGTAATTGTGGTCACACAAATGTTCAAAGCTTAAATCAAATTACGACTAACATAATCATCCGATCTGTACCAAATTTTGAAACAACATACTGAACCCTTTATCCTCTGTTGGATAAATGATTCTATGTTTTATTTCTTCAATTAATAAATATTTCCACCAGCATCATGAAAGTAGCCAGACGGAGATGAGGAAATTTCAAGCATTGGTTGGAGACAGCGGGGACATACCTGGCGCAGTGAGACATGCTGCTGGTATGTTCATTGTGATATTCGCGCCTAGAAGAAATATGATGCAGTAACGTGAGTGGCTGATGTACATGCTAGACACTCCTACGACGCCAAGATCTGCTAAAACCGCCAAATTACAGAAAATGTGGGAACCAATGAGAGAAGAATGCCTATTTAGCGCGGCAGGTCTAGCGTGGGCACGCTCGGCTAGCATTCACGCGGGAGATTGCCTAGACAAAATCTCTACGATCGATTCTAGGATTAATGGGCATATTCTTGACCTGCGCTACTTTTCGAGTTCAGTGATATTTATTTCATTCCTGTATCACCATTATTTTGTGAAATTTTTATCTAAATCCCCCCCCCCCCCATCTAGACCTAGGGCCAGTTCATTTATAAGTGGTGTGAAGAGCCAAGACTTCGCTTATTATACTTTGTGTGTCGTGGACACAGGTTGACTATTACTCTGTGCGTCTACGGACGTAGGCTGTTATTTTGTGTGTCAGTGGACACAGGCTTTTATACTTTGCGCGTCTAAGGACGTTGACAGTTATACTTTGCGTGTCATGAAGGACACAGAAATTATTATTAAAAGTGTTCAATTCAGTGTTAGATAGTCACAGTACTATATTTGTAGGGGCAGTATCTTCGATAATTCGCCAATAGACTGCTTTGGGGAAAGAAGTACCCGAACGGCAAATTTAGTAGTCAGACATCAATTGTATAGTAATTTAATTTTTGAATCAGCACGAGAGATGACATCATTGACCATGGAGGAAGCCTGGAAATATCAAGACTCCGTCAAGATGGTTGAGATGAGATAAGAAGAATCCAGTTGGGAAATGGCTGCAGATGTTCTTTGACGGGTGGCTGGCTGAGGATGAGTACCGAATAATATTTATTATTATCTGATAAATTAACTTATGGTGTATGGGACATATTTTGTTTTGTAAATAATTTGCTTGTGTGATTAACGTAGTCTATTTAGTTTTGGTCTGACACACCTTTTGCATGGAAACAGCTCGCATATATTATTAGTAGAATGTTCTTTTCTTGTTTGTTGTTTTAACTAACGTAGCTATGTGAACGGCCGTGTTTGCCTATGTTACGCGATGCGGTTAAAAACGTCTCTCGGAGATATGTTGTGTTTCAGAAGTAGGACTGAAGTAAAATAATTATACAGTAGATTGGAGGGTAATTAATTTCTTTTGTTTTATTATTGATCAGATTCAATGAGATTATTGCCTTTGGAGCAATGTGATTTGTGACTAAGAGCAGTCAGCTCTATCGTAGGTTTTAATATTTTTTTAATTGTCGGCGAGCATCCATTCAGCCGATCGGTGTAATAACGTATTGTCATTCCCAAATGTGTGTGTGTGAGTGTGTGTTTTTTGTGTCATTACAAGCGGGATTTTCAGCTTAGACTGATTTCTGGCAGCTTGATGACAAATCTAGATTGTGACCTCGCGAGGGCAATGCTGGATATTTTGATTAATGTCTGACCATATTTTGAAGTGGTTGAGTTTGTTGCTGTTGATTCCTTGAGATAACGGCACAGCTGGTCAGGTATTTATACACACTGGAGTGGGACAATGACAGGTGATTGAGGAAGAGGGGAGATGTTGCACAAGACGAACTGAAGGGTGCCAGCCAGGTCATTAGTGGAGAGTGCCTGTGTGGCTCAGTAATAACTTGTAATACAGAATTAAGAACTGATCAATGGTAAAAATTGTTTAAATAAATGGGAGTTGCCTACGAATCACGATAATCTCCGAAGCGTTAGCTTAACATGCAGTTTTGTTCACATAAAGTAATGTCAGCCAGTCAGGCTTTTGTTGTTGTTGGTTTAGTCCATGTTTTTATTTCATTCAGTGACCCGTGAGTCATATGCTATGCTGTATTTCCTTGTTTGTGTTGAGCAATTTGGCCCGTGTTGGCAGCTCAAAGTCAAGTGCGTCTTCGCGCTAATGAGGGTCCCGAGAGATTCCTGTAAATATTAGATGTAGTGCGTGTGTCAGCATTACTTTTTAAGGGTTTTTATTAATGTCATGTTCCATATCCATAAACGTTGACTTACGAGATGATTGTTCGTAAGCATCGTGGCTGTTAACCCGTTGTAAACGAACAGTCATCCAAAGTACTCATTCCTCGTAGTTAGTCATTACGCGCACATAAAACCCAAATTGCAAGGTAGTGGAACCAGGATCCACATTTTAAATAAAGGGGAAATCCGTCTGACTCCTCAAATTTATAGATATTCCTATCATGGGAAATTCAGGGAGGATTGTTTTATATTTTATTGTTGTTTATTTCTTTTATGCACTATTAGTCATTAAATCATGTTATTATTTTACATCTTGTCACCTTTCTTTCTAATTTATAGTTTATATCCTATGACCCTTACCTCAGTAGAGCACGTTGTTTGGCGAACGTAAACATCACATAGGAACTGAGCGCGACCCCTTGATTAAGATTTCTTACATTAAACACTGCTTTTCTGAAGGGTTCAATACCTTTATGGAGGGAGCTTCATTTGACCAATCTAATAGGTCATTAGGCTAATAGTTTGCGGATGGCGGCCCTCTTTGTGTCAAAATCGATTCCCCCTATTAATTCGAACACGGTGAAACCGAATGGAACTAAATTTGGTACAGAGGTAGCACTAGAAAAGGCCACCTCAGTGTCATGTTCTATATCACCGCCATCTTGACGGAAACGTAATCGCGGCCACCCAAATGTTAAAGGCTAAAATGTAATTACGACCAACCTAATAATCTAGTCTCTACCAAATTTTGCAACAACAAATCTTTATGTGGGAAGCATATTCTGACCAAACTGCTAGATCATCAGCCCAATAGTTTGCAGATGGTGGCCAAGTATGTGTGCAAATCGATTCCCCCTATCAATTCAAACACGGTGAAACCGAATTGAACGAAATTTGGTATAGAGGTAGCACTAGCAAAAGGCACCTCAGTGTCATGTTTTATATCGCCGCCATCTTGACGGAAACGGAATGACGGCCACCCAAATGTTAAAAGCTTAAATCAAATTTCGACCATCCTAATAATTTGATCTCTACCGGATTTTGCAACAACATGCTTTTTTGTGGAAAGCATCTTATGACTGACTACAAGGTCATCAGCCCAATAGTTTGCAAATAGCGGCCATGTATGTGTGCAAATCCATTCCCCGGATCAATTCAAACACGGCGAAACCGAATTGAATGAATTTTTTTACAGAGGTAGCACTAGCAAAGGGCACCTCATATTGATGTTTAATATCCCTATAGCACGTTGTATTTCAGCAAGCTACTACAACCAACATTCAATTATACTCCTTGAAAAGGACAAAGAGTTATAACAATACCCATGCATTTAGGAGAAAGTAGGCTATATGTTCTTTACTGAACATCTTGTTTGTTGATCTTTGCCGGCTAGCGTGAAGTGTACGGCAGTCAATAGGCAAATAATCGAGATACCAGTAGGCCTGCCATTATATTCACAAATATGTATTAAGTAAATTAAATACATTTAAAATATTAAGGCATGTGAACTAATTGGGTGGTGGCGTTATTGTTTTTATTGCACGATGTTTAAAAAAGAACAGGCCATTTCCGGTAACAAAATAAAGGAGGTCTAGGCTGAGGTTTGAGATCAACACGCTAAAATTTGCGAATAATAGCATATCAATCTTCTAACACCCACGAGCAATAAATCTAGAGCTCAAGCCACGTTAAAAATAGTTTGGGGTAGGCTAATTAGATTACAGTAATACCGTTCATTAATTGACCAGCAGAAACTATTTCCACTAAGAAACGAAGAAAAATATCCGTAATTAATTCCTAGCAATCAAAGTACTTATATTTCTGGACACATATGCCAATATTTGAACATTTAACGAATGATACTAGAACTGTTCCGTGAAGTGGCTACTCTAAGGATGCAAACTTAACTCAATAAATGGCAAATAAAGTGCATTTACTTGTGAAATGACATTACTTTGGCAGCTGGGAGTTCTGTTTGTGCAAACATATGCCCCACACGCCGACATTTCGTCCCACACGCGAAATATCACCACTTTTAAGTACGTACGTCACACCATTAGGCCACATGCTTTTCTTATGGGACTACCGCAATGTTTTGAGCATATGTGAAGGAGTAACTTCTGGCTTCACCTCCTTGCCGTTAGGGCCTCTCCTTATTACTCCTTGCATTTAAGCACCTTTCAATGAATGACAACTGACTGTGCCACGATTCAATCCTGCAACCTTGGGTACAGCAGGTGAGTACGCTACTACTGCGCCACGCAGCCAGTCAGAGAGTAGAAATGAAAAATATTTCCAGGAATGTGGTATGGAGTCTCAATAATGGTTTGCAAGAAGCAACAGCCTGTTGTCCTTAATATTAATGAAGTAATGAATTAATGTGTCCATTGAAGTTGAAATATGCTGATATTAGACAGTTGTTTGTTGTTTTGAAGCACGTTTCCATCTCCAGCCTGGACAGAATGACGAATAGCCCAAGGATGAATACAATCATGATGGGTCACTTAAAACATGAGAGGAGAGGGCTTGAAAATCCATAGAAAAATATGGTGTAGGCTAGAAGAAAGATTTTGAGCTTTACTGTAGTTTCCAGTTTATTCTACTTATCTTGGAAAGTGATTCCAAATATGTTACGCTAACAAAATGACTTCTAAATGGTGTGGTATTTTTCATGGTGAATATCAATATTGTAGACCTGGAAAATACATCAAGGGTGAAGTGATGTGTACTGCTACTTTTAATGTTACCGCTCGAGACAACTAAACATTTAGTGTCTCTTCACTAATTACAGGGGCTTATCTCACCAGCGCAGACGTGTCTTTATGCTGAACAAACACAGCTCCGTGTTAATAACTTAAGGAAAAAACTTTGTGTGGCGTTTTGTAAAGTAGCCTCTGTAATATACAAAGTAGTCAAGTAACGACATTCCTTCTCCCCAAATTCATTTTATTACCATGTTAAAGCTACGTGTACTTGGGAAATTATTTTCATAAAACTGGTTAAAATGTGAGCAAATAAAGGCAGTTCTGTTGTCAGGGAAAATAATATTCTATTATCTCTATTTAAGTAGTGTTTCCTCTAATGGGCCATCTTGTATGTTATATTGTAATTTCAAGAGATGCAGACTCATTATGCAAAAATACAGCATCAAATTAAATAACCAGTGGCTGTGAAGGAGAAGTTGATTTGAATTCTACGGAAATTTGCTCAGTATAATTATATTCGTATCTGCCCACCTCAATTGCTGCTACCCCTGGTATAGAAGGCCAACCAACACTTAACAGATTATTCCACTCATTCTAACGATCCAGAATCATAGACAAAAATGGTGCCCAACTTGATTGTGTTCGTCATTCTGTCCAGGCTGGAGATGAAAACGTGCTTCAATACCACAAACAATGAAAATGAAAATCCACAGCCTGCTTCCAGTCTCCGATCGTATGACCTCGGGTGTCGGGTGCAAGCTTTGTAATTTGGCACCCAAAGGGAAGCTTGCATGTCGAATTTCGTTGTTCCTTGAAGCACTATGAAAGTCAAGGAGGTTAGATATCTAAGCTCCTTGAACACTATAGCGCTTTCTAGTAGAGAAATGAGGAAATTTGTGTTGGCGAAAACTGCCGAGATAAATTTTGCCATTATGAACACGGCCTACTGAATTCAAATGGGTTCTTTGACATGCCAACATCGTATGACATGGTGTCGTAATTTTTGCCGCCTTTCCAAAATCACTTACCACGGTCAGGACCGAACCTGCAAGCTTGGGGTTAGTAGACCGACACGTTGACCACTACCCACCGTGGCAAACAGCCTAATAATAATAATAATAATAATAATAATAATAATAATTATTATTATTATGACTTTGAAGCAGATACTTGAACCAATCAGAGAAAATGACGATTACAGGAGACGGCATACCAATGAACTCTACTTGCACATTGAGAGGATAACAGACACCATTCGGAAAAGGAGGCTTCAATTTTATGGCCACATAACACGCATGAGCTCGCATAGACAGACCAATAAGATATTTTCCTACTTCTTTAACAAGAAAACCAATGGACCCTGGTTCATTGAAGTTGAAAAAGATCTTCGAGAAGCAGGAATCACACTTCAAGACTTCCAGGAACGTGCACCTCTCCAGAGGAGACTTCGAGCATACAAGAACTTCCAAGAAAAGGTAAAATTGAAAACCGGCAATAAGTGGACTGATGAAAGCTCTCCTTCGGAGAGGAAGTAAAGATGGCGGTCCCATGTCATAGATTTATGGCATGTAAAAGAACCTTCCACTAATTACACTTATGAGAAGCTAAATTATAGGTTTGATTTGACTAAGGCTCTTAGGTTCTAACGTTCGTCGCCAGGAGCCAACTGCGGTGGCATCTAGTAACCAAGTTCAGAACTAGTTGTCGTTGACGGTGGCTTTTTGGTAGCAAAAGTAAGAATTACTTGAAAATTGAATGTCTGCAGTCCTTACTTGAATCAAAAACAGATAACACACACTAATACAGCCATGACAATTAACACCGGTTATCAGACAGATTCTACACGCACCCAAAGTACACGGGGCTACATGACCGCGCTGTCGCAGCCCCTAAACTGAGGAACCAACCAACGAAAGAAATGAGACTCATAGAACGCGAATACGAGAATATTGGGGAAGAGTTAAAGCCTAGGGTGCAAAGTGTTGAAGTAACGTGGTCCACAGCAGACCGAAAAGAAGAAAGAAGAAAGATTAATAATAATAATAATAAAAGACAGGGAACGCGTGCTCCCAAGAGAGAAAAGAACAACACCGGAGACGAATGCGGGAACACTGGGCGGTAGTTAGAGCTCGGAAGAAGAGACAGTTGACCTGACGTGGTCCCTAGTTGGCCGAATCGAAGAAAGAAGAAGAAGAAGAGTAATAATTAAAAAACTGTTGAAAATTATTTTCAAAAACCGTCCGGTGAGAGAAGCAGGCAACCCACACTTTTTGCCCCGTCCTCATCCATCGACTGAATCCGTGCCTGCAAGTTACACTACTCACGAATACAAACACACTTTGTAATATTGCTAAGATGGTCAATATCTTAGGCCTATTCTTAAAGGCTATGTGTTGGTGTTCGCAATTGCAAGCCACTAAATGTAGCTTTTTGAATTATCCGACGGTTAACTTTCGCCTTACAGCAGAGCCACCTTGAATGTTGCGTCATACTACAATGTGGCCATTAGAACTGACAAATGACATCGTTAAAATATAACACATCCTGGTGAAGACATTAATATTAATAGGCTGTACTGAAGTGAGGCAAAGTAGCCTACTTAGTGGTTTCTGTGGAACCAATTGAGAAGGTCGTTCTGAGGTAAGTCGGACATTCTTATACTCTATGTGTGGTGGAAGATACATTAGTTTACAAACATTTCATGAGGGTTACGGTCATTGAATTAGCTGTATAATGGGCCTAGGTCAAGTGTCCACGAACTCTGGTATATATTCAGGAAGTCTTCACCCAGCGCGCTCTTCATCTAGAACTGGAAGGGAGTCGTCCATTACTGGTTATTTTGCTTCCTAAGTAACAGAAGTCTTCTACTTCCTTTAGCTTTTCACCTGCCAATTTGACGTCCATAGGGGTTTCTGATCTATTTCGGCTGCATTAAATTATATTTGTTTTACATTTATTGATTTTATTATGAATTCTTTCCTGAAGATGGTGTCCATGCCGGCGGCTTCAGTGGCGTAGTTGGTAGCATGCTGAGCTTCTATGCTCAAGATCGCGGGGTCAAACCCGGACGAAGACTTCGGATATTTTAAGAGCGTTGAAAATCCCTCAGTATGCCTTCCTTCAGAATGTAAAGCCGGCGGGCCCATATCATAGATTTATGACATGAAAAAGAACCTTGCACTAACTACAATTGTGTGAAGCTAAATTTCTAGATTAGATTTCATTAAGGCTCTATTAGTTCCGACGTTCGCCACCAGGTGCAGGTCGTGGTGGCATCTAGTAACCAAGTTCACAGCTAGGTGTCGTTGACAGCATCATTTAGGAACTACTTGAAAATTGATCGTCTGCAGTCCTTAGCTGAATTGCCGATAACACACACTAATACAGCCATCACAATTAACACCCGTTATCAGACAGTTTCTACATACACCCAAAGTAGGGATGAGGATACATGACCGCGTTGTCGCAGCCCCTAAACTGAGGAACCGACCAACCAACCAACCGGACTCCATACCACTTTAAACGTATTCATATCCTCTGGAGAATTGGCTAAGATAACAATGTCATCTGTAAATCGCAGAGTTGAAATTGTATCTCCTTGAATCTTTACTCCTACTTTAAATTGTTCTCCAATTTCCTTAATTGCTACCAGTTGTTGCTGTTTGAGTCTTCAGTCTTTCGACTGGTTTGATGCAGCCCTCCATGCTTCCCTGTCCTGAGCTAATCGTACCCTACATCCGAGGCAATCTCTTTAACATATTCTAACCTTGGTCTACCCCTACAGTTCTTGTCCTCGACCCTTCCTTCCATAACTAAGCTTGCTATTCCTGGATGTCTTAGTATGTGTCCTACCAACCTATCTCTTCTCTTCATTAGCAGTCACCAGAAACATCTCTCCTCTCCCACTTGTCTTAATACCTCTTCGTTTGTAATCCTATCAACCCATCTGATCTTCATCATTCTCCTGTAACACCACATTTCAAACGCTTCAATTCTCCTCTTTTCTGCTGGACCAGTAGTCCAAGTTTCTCTTCCATAGAGCGCCACGCTCGAGACAAAGGCCTTCAAAAATGACTTCGTATATCTAAATCTATATTCGATGTCAACAGATTCATTTTCTGTAGAAATGCTTTCCTGGCCTGAGCTCTGAAAAATAGCTTCGTATGAGATGGAAAGCTTGAAGTTTACATTTCAAGTGTTGTTTTTGGTGGAACAACACCTGATTGTTGATGTGTTCATGAAGGATTGAGTGAATGTCACTTTAACCTATTATACACATGACAGCCTGTACAAGATATTGCTTCTGCAAGGATAAAATAAGGTACGAAGGTTAATGTTGCATTGGCAAGCTGAAGGCAATCGGAAACGGGGCAAACCAAGAGAACAATGGATGGATGGTGTAAAGAGAAGCATGACTACCAGAGGCTTAACCAAGGAAGATGCTGAAGACCGAAGTTTGTGGAGGAGTAGAGTATTTTGGGTTGAAGGAAAACTACCGTATTGTAGAATATTCCTAATAAAGAAGAGGTTAGATATTAAAAAAATCATCGTCTCAATCAAATGCATAGGTGCCAACCTTACAAAACAAAAAATCGGGAGAATTGGGTATGACAATCAGGAGAAATCAGAAGATACAAAGGGTCCACACCACTTATTCTACATGTATTGGTCAGTTCATACGTTATTCTATCAAGCACCAAACATTATGCTGTCAAATCCACATTTAAGCTAACACATATTTCCAGGGAAACTTTTAGTGGAATCTCAATCCACAAATGTTTAACTCTAGTACGGGACAGATGACCTCGTAATTCCGCCTCTTTAAAACCTCAATAACTAACTGACTCTAGTAGTACGTATTCAGGTACTTAAATAACATTCACTAAAAACACTTCAATAAATACTGGAAGTGAGTTTTACTGAAACACACACTCGAGTCAATAAACAAATATAATAGGCCTACACAATAATAAACCACTCGGCAACAAAAGCATCTACACGACCATAGCACGCGAGAACAGAAGACAATGAGAAATGTGCGATGTTTACTTAAACCTGAATATCGCACCCGTATATCGATTGTCATATAGTTTAATTAACATCGATATTTCGTTTAAAAGGGACCAATGAACGGACATCCGAATTATGTACAAAGCTAAAATTTTGGGATTTTAAAACAAATGCTTGAAGTTTGTCAATAAATAGCTAAAATCAGGAGAAAAACTTGAATAATTAGGAGGCGGGAGAAACTATGGAAAATTGGGATAGTTGGAAGGTATGCAAATGAACAGTAGCATTAAGAAGTTTCTCATTTAAGCTTGTTGCCTTGTCCTGCTTTATCAACTAAATTTAAGACTCGTTCAGCTGTGTATATCTCGAGGAAGAATGCTAATGAAGCATAGTTCACTGTAGGATATATTTTCAGCTGTGTAATTATTGCAAAAACTTTCTTTAATTGGTGCCGCGAGCTCCACATACTTGGTTGAGCAAGCCTCTAAACAATTTACGACACATGGGGGGTCGTTATCCCCGCAGCCTGTGATAAGTACAAATAATTTACAGCTGTAATTCTAGAGTCGAGGAATGGTGTTCTTTCCTCGATTTATTTCCTTTCACATGTTGTGTTAATCTCCTCCGACTGCGCATGGGTTAGAATGCCCTTATAAATGAACTAAACTTGCTTTAGTCCCATCCTCTGAGCTACCCAATGTTTAAGAATTGTATTACTGCCATGTAAGTTAATACCACACAGTCCGTCCAATGCATTGTATCGTTCCTTCATATACAGTACAGCTGAATGGAACAGGGAGTCAGCCCGAAAAAAATGGATCCAATAATTCATTATAAAGAAAATGGGTAGTGACTTCGGTGACGTAGTTGGTAGCATGCTGAATGTTTATGTCCAAGATTGTGGGTTCAAACCCGGCCGATGTCGTCGTATTTTTAGGAGCGTTAAAAAACCTCAGTATGCCTTCCCTCGGAGGGGAACTAAAGCCGGCGGGCCCAGAGATTATTGGCATGTAAACGAACCTTCCACTAACTACACCTGTGTGAAGCTAAACTTTGTAGGTTATATTTAATACGCTCTAAGTACCAACGTTCGCCGCCAAATCCTGGTTTGCGATGGCATCTAGTAGCCAAGTTCAAGGCTACGTGTCGTAGATGGTTGCATTTGGTAGCAAAAGTGGGAACTACTTGAAAATTGATCGTCTGCAGTCCTTACTTGAATTACAATAACACACACACTAATACAGCCATCACAATTAACACCGGTTATCAGACAGGTTCTACACACACCCAAAGTACACGGGGCTAAATGACCGCTTTGTCAGAGCCCCAAAACTAAGGAATCAACCAAGGGTCAGTGGAAAAATGTCAGAGATAATGAGAGCACTGTATCGTATGAATCAGGCCAGTTTGAAATGTGTATAAAGGTAAGATCTCATTTGCAACACTTAAACGTAATTTATTCTGCTAAACATTTTTTCTAAGCCATTTAGCTATGCCTGAGAAGTATGCAAAAAAAAGTGAATTATCAGTTGCGTTGTGTAATACTCATCATTCGAGATTTATTTCGGCGTGTACAGCCCATTTTAGTATTACAATGCACAGTTCTATAGTGTACATTTTATGGCGTTGTGGGGTTTGAAGCCATGTTTCCGTGTTGCCTCAGTAAACACAAGTTTGGTGCTTTTCAGTCGGTCAACACGAATGTACCCAAAAGAGCTGGGTTATGCCCTAATCCTGAAAAAAAAAATGAGGTTAATAAGCGATCATCATGCGATCCATTACACTTAGGCTGTAAAATCTATGTTTCAAAATACAGGTGAAAACATATAGACTACAATATGTACAATTATTTAGTTGCAGTATTGGTAATGCAACTTGTCGGTGTATGCTAGTTGTAGTATATATGATGTTAGGTGGAATGCTAAAATAGTGGCAGAAATCCGGAATTTGTCTGTTTGGTGTGACTATATGGTTAAAAGTCAACTATGGCTGTACTGTGTAGTACAGGCTACTACTTATCTGGCTGGATGTATCAACTTCCCTCCTGGAGCAGTGACGGTCGACTTTTACAACCATATAGTCACTCCAAACAGACAAATTCCGGATTTCTATCACCATTTTAGCATTCTACCTAACATCATATCTAGGCTACTACAACTAGCATACACTGACAAGTAGCATTACCAATACTGCAACTAAATAATTGTACATATTGTATATATTTTCAACTGTATTTTCAAACATAGATTTTACAGCCTGAGTGTAAAGGATCTGATGATGAGGGCTTGACGATCGAAACTGGTCATCCTACTGTATGTATTAATCTCATGTAATTTTTTCAGGATTAGGGCATAACCCAGCTCTTTTGGGTACATTCGTGTTGACCGACTGAAAAGCACCAAACTTTTGTTTTGTACATTTTATGGTGTAAGTACTCAAGCTGTCAGGAATGGCCCCGGTGTGATTCTTAAAATTAATTAGGCCAATGTGCTGAGAGTTTGAAAGATGGCAAGCGAGCTAGCGAAGAAACCTTCTATATAGAGGAACTCAGAAATAAAATACTGTAACATTGTCAGCTACAGGACCTTCTACAAATTTATTAATCTGTAGAAAAGCAAAGAGAAGAGAGAGAGAGAGAGACCCAGACTTCTATATCACTGACGCCATGATGGACAGAACGTGAACCAACAAGAATCAACAGCAAAACATATAATAACCAGACTCGCCATTCATGGCTTCCTACATAAGATTTTCTTAACCAGATTTTACAATAGCCCGATTGATAAATGCGTATGCGTACTGTGTGACGAAAGGTGTAACAAGTACCATATAACGACATTCCTCAAAAAGGAAAAAATCACTTAGTGAACACACTAAAAATTAAATCCCATTCGGGCGATCCTTCTTCCTTTATTGTGTGTTGAGTTTAGTTGTTTCAATAATGGAAATCTTTAATTTCTTTTCATAGGCTATAGTGCACTCTAACAACTCTAATCCTTGTATCAAATGCTATCTTGATCTTCAAGTTTATAATGCACAGGGAATTTTAAATGTCTAGTATATTCAAGCTACCATGTGCTTGCAGTAATTTGTTAGAGCGAGAGTGTTAATGTCCGTGATTTTCTTTTCAGATACGTGATTATGCGGTACGTTCGGAGGAATGGTCGGAATAGGCGTCCTCAGGAGGAGGTAAGTGCCATTCAACATGAAGTTTTCATAATAATAAATGTTATTTGCGTATGATACATTCCTCTAAAGCAACTACACTATGTGGCCAAAAGCCTCTAAACACCAGTTGCTGTTCTTTTCAGAGACACCAGCCAAGAAACTAATGGCGTGTACGACCACATTTTACCTACTATTACAGTGTTTCTTCTTCGCGGAAGGATATCCAATAAGTTCTGATACACTCTGGGTGGAATTTGTTTCCATTCTTCCTGGCTAGAGTTCTTGTCTGTCGCCCCGGAGGTCCGGGTTCGATTCCCGGCTCTCCCAAGAAATGTTAAACCTGGTGTGAGGGTTGGAACGGGATACACTCAACCTCGTGAGGCATAACTGAGAAGAGAAGGGTTCAATTCCTACGTCAGCCATTCTTGAAGTGCCCCCTCCCCCCCCCCCCCCCCCGCCGTCTACTTCATGCAAAATGCTGGGATAGTTCCTAACTTTAAACCACGGCCACATCCTTCACAATCATATCCCCAATTTACAAAATACCCTCACTAGTACAACCACCACAAGAACACAGGTTATCACAAACATTCTACACGCACACAAAAATAAACGGGGCTGTATGACCACGATGACACAGCCCATAAAATAAACAACAACAACAACAGTCTTCCTGAAACACGGTGAGTAGGCCTAGGAGTTTACCGGATTATTGGGTGAATTGTTCTGGAACACATCCGATAGGGTACAAGTCAATGCTTTTCTTTTTAGCCTACTTTCGATTTTTGCAGAAAATGACAGTAGACTTATGGGGCCAAAGATGTCAGTCTGTGAGTGTGTGTGAGAGTGTGTATATCTGACCCCCCCCCCCCCCGAACCGTAATGGCGGCCACCCAAATTTTCAAAGCTCAAATCAAATTACGACTTTCCTAATCATCTGATCTCTACCACATTTTGCTACAACATAGCCTACCTTCATGTCGGAAGCGTATTTTGACCAAACTACAAGGTCATCAGCCAAATAGTTTGAAGATGGTGGCCGTGTATGTGTGCAAATCGATCCCCCTATCAACTCAAACACAATGAAACCAAATAGAACCACCTTTAGTACAGAGGCAGCACTAGCAAGGGACAACTCAGTGTCATGTTGTAGGCCTACTGTATATTGTCGCCATCGTAACAAAAAAGAAATGGTGGCCGTCCAAATGTTCTGAGCTTAAATCAAATAATGTCTAACCTAATCATCCGATCTCTACCAAATTTTAAAACAATGTACCGTCATGTAGGAAGAGTCTTGTGCCCAAACTACAAGGTCATCAGCCAAACAGTTTCAAGATGGCGGATGTATGACTCATGCAAGTATTATAGCCTAACTGCAACTTACGATTCAACCAGGCCTGGCCTCACCAAATACGCTCATCGTACAAAGGGAGGTTTAAACTGTCCTCAAGGAGGTGACAGGTAAGATATTAGCATTTAGGTAGATTTCATTAGAAAGCTAACTATTGCAATGGGTACCATGTTTCGACTTCCGGAAAATTTCGATATATCTTCGCGTTTCACATCCCCCAGATCCCAAAACCACTGTCAGTTTAAAAGTTTATATATAATTTATGTATATATGTATATATGAATATATATCAGTTTCTTGTGGACACGATAACTGTCGTAATTTTGCACCAATCACTTTGAATTTTTTTCATAATATGTATCCCTTTAAAATCTCGGTCGAGTTCGTTAATAGGCATAATCGGTCGAAGGGGGTAGAAAAGGGGGGCCTTTTATTTCGAAAAAGTGAAATATCGCTATAACTCACTTAATACGTGAAATATCGAATCCATTCAAAGTTCATACTATGTGCCGGATAAGTGCCAAAAATTTATGTTTAAAAAGTTTTTTGATAGCACAAACCATTCACCAAGGGGGTGGAAAAAAGTGGGGATTTCTGGACAAATTAATCATATCTCTCTTAATAGGCACAATATCAAAACCGTACCAAATGGAAAATATTCCCCTAATAATTACCTAAAACTTTTGTCTGAAAGATTTTTTGATATGACCCACCATTACGCCAAGGGATGAGAAAAATGATTTCGGAATTTTAAGAAAATGCCAAGTGCCATCAGAGGTTACCATGACAACGCTTCTAAATTGATGAGGGATTAACTATCCGAAGTTGCCATGGCAACGCCATTGCACGAGGTCACATTCAGTTTTCCTTCTGACCCTGAGGGAAGCGGCTTCGGTGACGTAACTGGTAGCATGCTGAAATTCTATGCTCAAGGTCGCGAGTTCAAAGCCGGCCGAAGTCGTCGGATTTTCTACGAGTGCTAAAAATCCCTCGGCATGCTTTCCTTCGGAGGGGAAGTTCCAACATTCGGTGCAAGTTGCTGGTTGCGGGGGCATCTAGTTGCCAAGTTCACAGCTAGGTGTCGTTGACGGTAGTATTTCAGCAAAATTAGGAACTACCACTTGACATTGACCGTCTGCAGACCTTACCTAAATTACAGACTAATACAGTCATCACAATTAACACCGTTTATCAGACAGATTCTACACACACCCAATGTACACGGGGTTACATGAACACGTTGTCGCAGCCCCTAAACTGAGGAACTAACCAACATCTCTGCGGGAGATAAAATTTTGCGTGAAGAAGTGACAGACTGTTAGATAGTTACACATCAGTTCCAAACCTTGCATAAGGACAGTGTGACCACAAGTATAAATATGAACCCCAAATGACACGAAGGTTACCATCCCCATAAGACAATAAAATGTTAAAAATATGCATAGAGAGACGTAAAAAAGTTAGGTTGGTTGGTTGGTTCTTAAGTTTAGGGGCTGCGACAACGCGGTCATGTAGCCCCGTGTACTTTGGGTGTGTGTGTAGAATCTGTCTGATAACCGGTGTTAATTGTGATGACTGTATTAGTGTGTGTTATCTGTTTGTTAATTTAAGTACTGCAACTAAGAATTTTTCAAATAGTTCCTACTTTTGCCGCCAAGCGCCACCGTCAACGACTACTAGGCCAAGTTCAGAACTGAGCTACTAGAAGCCGCCGCAGTCGGCTCTTGGCAACGAACATAGAAACCTAAGAGCGTTGTTTACGTTCTTAACCTATCCAATTTTGCTTCACACAGGTGCAATTAGTGGAAGGATCTTTAACATGCCATAAATCTATGACATGGGACCGCCGGCTTTACTTCCCCTCCGAAGGAAGGCATACTGAGGGATTTTTAACGCTTTTAAAAAATCCGACGGCTTCGGCCGGGTTTGAACCCGCTATCTTGGGCATAGAAGCTCAGCATGCTACCGACTACGCCACCGAAGCCGCCCGTAAAAAAGTTAATTAAGCTCCAATTGTAAAATACTTTCTCGAAATAAATGAGGTCTGATCCTTCTACGAAAACCTGCATATTTTGCCGATTCAAGGCTATCACCTAGTTTGCCCAGTTTGCCTTCCGGCGTGCCGAGAGGATTATTTTTAAAATAGGATATGTAACCGTACTAGTGACTAAAAGATCAGACTGACCGTGCCATATCGTGCTTGTCCGTGCCGTCCCGTTGGGTCAAAACGGAGGCTATTGTTTGCTCGTAAGTCCAGATTTCCGTAACTTCGTATGTTTATATCCTTTTAGGAATGCACTGAACAAAATAATTCATATTTAGTATCAAATGGCATATGAAACCGGCAGAAAACACTAATGAAATCCTTGATTCCAAGACAAAAATATTATGCAGTTTTACTAAATCAGTTGTTAACCTAGTGTTGGTAAAGGGCGTGTTTAACGTAGTGGTAGCGTCCTAGACTCATAGTCAAGAGGTTCGTGGATCAAATCCAAGCAGGTTTAGATTTTTCACTTGATTTTTTTTGTATTTATTGATTATAATAATATCATAATATCGTATGGCCTCGGGTGCCTGGTGCAAGCTTTGTTAATTGACACCCAGAGGGTAGCTTGCATGTCGAATTTCGTCGTTCCTTTGAACGCTATGAAAGTCAAGGAAGTTAGATATCTAAACTCCTTGACACTACAGCGCTTTCAAGTAGAGAATGGAGGAACTTTGTGTTGGCGGAAAATCCCGAGATTAATTTTGCCATTGAACACGGCCTACTGAATTCAAATGGGTTCTTTAACATGCCAACAACGTATGACATGAGTATCGTGATTTTTGTCACCTTCAAAAATCACTTACCATGGCCAGGGGCGAACCTGCAATCTTGGGGTTGGTAGTCCGACACTATAACCACTCACCCACCGTGGCAAGCTTATTTATTGATTTATAACTACTCACACGTTATGAAGTTAAGCAAGCGGCTTCGGTGGCGTAGTTGGTAGCATGTTGAGCTTCTTTGTCCAAGATCGCGGGTTCAAACCCGACTGAAGTCGTCGGTTTTTTAAGAGCGTTAAAAATTCCTCAGTATGCCTTCCTTCGGAGGGGAAGTATAGTTGGTGGTCCCATGTCATAGATTTAAGGCACGATAAAGAACCTTCCACTAATAAATTACACCTGTGTGTAGCTAAATTATAGGTTATATTTGACTAACGCTCTTAGGTTCCAACGTTTGTCGCCAGGAGCCGACTGCGGTGGCATCTAGTAACAAAGTTCAGAACTAGTTGGTCGTTGACGGTGGCATTTGCAGTACTTACTTGAATTAAAAACAGATAAGACACACTAATACAGCCGTCACAATTAACACCGGTTATCAGACAGATTCTACACTCACCCAAAGTACTGTACATGGGGCTACATGACCGCGTTGTCGCAGCCCCTAAACTGAGGAACCAACCATCCAACCATAATGTTAAGCATATATAGTGTGTATTTACAATCAAAAACGTATTTATAACACCACATATTTCAACAGTCGACTACAGCGATTAAAATATTCGTTGTGCTTGATACGCAGTAGAGTCTATTGCTGTTGTTCATTTGTTGATTCTTTAGGGGCTTTGCGGCATCATGGCCTTGTAGCCCCATGTACTTCGGTGTGTATAGAAGTTCTGTCATAACCTGTGTCACTGTTATGTCTGTAGTCTTTCTAGTGTGTGTACTTTTATACGAGGAAGGATTTGGGTAGGAAGCTGTTGTTGTTGTTTCATTTGAGATGCATGGGCATCATGGTCATTTAGCCCCGTGTTCTTGGGTGAGTGTTGAGCTTTGTCTGATAACCTGTGTTATTGTGATGGCTGTATTACTGTGTGTATATAGCCTATATACGGTACTGTAATTCAGGTGAGGATTCAGTCAATCACCGTATAGTAGGCCTAGGCCTATAGCACGTTTTATTTCAACAAGCTACGACAACCAAAAAGATGGTATATTGGCTTTCAAGGCCAGTGAATTAAAACTCAGCAATTTTTCTAGGTTTGTGCCGTGTCTTGTGTGGGGTTTCGCCTAGGACACCAAGCTGGCTCTTCAGCGGGCTCTTGATGTTTCCACCCAGACATCCACAGGAGTGCCGAACTGTGCGCTACCTCTCATTTTATGAAGCGCACCTGCGCCTCTTTACTGCAAGAACTAAAAGCTCAAGCAGCCTTAACCTCCCTATGATGGCTTCCAAAGTATTCACAACCAGATGGCATTGTTTAACAGAACGTCAAAGTTGAAGAGTAGATCACCTCAGTGGCTCCAACTCGTAAGATCTACGGAATGGTAGCAGAGACCATACGATTATTATTATTATTATTATTATTATTGGCCTATTATTATTATTATTATTATTAGCCTACTAGTATTATTACCGACCACGGTGGCCAAGAGGGCTAACACGCTAGCTCGTCTGTCGCTGGCATCGGTAGAGCATGGGTTCGTATCTACACTGGCCGTCCTGAAAATGGTTTTCGTGGTTTCCTATTTTCACCACCAGGCAAATGCCGGGACGGTACCATTCAATAGATCCACGGCCGATTTCTTTCCATAATCCCTCCCCTGACCCGTCCTGAAAATAAAATAAATAGGCATTGGATGCGTTAATAAAAGAAATATTTTTAAGTGCGGTAGGCTGTCTGTTGAATATATGATGTAATAGCGATGAGAATTGGGTAGGAGACAGCCGTGGCCTTATGTTAGGAACCATCCCGGCATTTGCCTGGACTAGAAGTGGAGAAACCACGGAAAACTACTTCACCCATATGCTCGGGTGAATACACTGCTCTATCTCGTGATATAACGTCATAGAGTGCTACTGATTCACGGTAGCAGCAACACGAAGGGCTTACTTTGTACACCCTGATAGCTGCGGCGCCGCCAGTAATTAACGACCATTACCTCTAGTGCTCAGCCTTGCCACTAGAAGGCACTGCCTGCCTCTAGCCTCGTGGGAGATGTAATTTGTGAACTTAAACTGTAATGCATCCTACTTTGCTGGCAGTCATATTTGTGGTTAGTTTCTAGTTTTTACATTATCTGCAATGTGATAACTTCGTAGTTCATTAGTATTACAACCTGTCATTTCTTTTCCATATTAGTTGCTTCTTCCTTGTTACTCATCTGTCTCTGTCACTCATAATTTATTCCATTCCCTCGTTTCATTATCACTTGTTTCGCCCCGTGTTCGGTCTTACCTTCTCCCCCCTCATAACAGCCATCGGTAATCATGTGCACTTAATCACTCACTACGACCGCGACGGTGAACTGCACCATGTCCGAAGATCAGAGATTCAAATCCCGACTCTGAAAGCGGTATGCTGAGCGTGTTTATACCGTGTTTCTCCACGCTCCCTCCAGCCAAATGCCATGATAATACCTCATTTGAAGTCCAGGGCCGCCTAGTCCATTTCCGACTCTAATAATTACAGCTACATTTGATGATCGGCTATCACTCGCTAAGGAGTAAGATGTCTTCTTTGGGATTATAAGTAAACTAGCAGAAGTACCCATTCTTCGAACGGTCTTCGGTATTAATAACCAGATGTTATCAATTGAGCTACTGTTGCAATGTTTAGGGGCTTGGAACCTGTTTGTTGGCAAAGAAAAATTATTAGTTAAAATGTGCTCTCAAGCTAAATTCACCTAACGTGTTCTTCCTGGCGTGAAAATAAAATTGAAAACTTCGTAGAAGAATCGCAATACACGTCACATACGAACTGACCCTAACCGTTGTGTCAAGTGCCCAACTACAGGAAGACCCCTTTTATAAATTATAAAGGCTTGTGGTGCATGAAAATTCAGTGTTTTTAGCCTTCAATGGCCCAAATTCCTAAAATCAGCAAAAAACAGTCTACTATTTCTATTCAGGAATTTTTGAAAATAATGTTGATGTTTGGAGATATAATAGACCTTCTGTACGACATATCGCACGTGTAGGTCGTGTGAAAAAAATCTAGGGTACTCCATTTGCAACCTTTTACAGAAATGTAATAAATGGAGTGGCATTACTTATTCCAGAAATAGATGGAAAGTGGATGCCACCTCTTGAGATACTGTTGTCATGGTTAGTGGCTTGCATTCCTTCTTTAGTTTATTAAATGAAATTAGTTTTCTGGGAATATCTAAGAAACTGTTGGGTTTAGAGCCTTAAAATATAATTTTCGGGGACCCTTTACGGCTCTTGAGGGGCCCCGAGTTTTGTTTCTGACCCCAAGGGTTTGAAAATGAGCTTTGTCTCTTCGATGTACGCCATAATAATGATAATAATTAAATGAATAATAATAATAATAATAATAATAATAATAATAATAATAATAATAATATAACAAATGGGGATACGAGCAGAAGATGCACAAGACCGAAATCTTATAGAGCAGCCATCAAGACGTTTGGGACTTTCCGGGACGAAAAACGGACAACTGGTGCGAAATGGACAGAGGAACGTCGTGCTAAACACAGTGAGCTCATGAAGGCAATGTGGATCAAGAAAAAAATGAGCAAATGCCAGAATGTAAAATGAGGCTTATCGTGGTCCCTAGTTGGCCGATTAGCGAAATTGAATTAATGGATATAACAAAATAGGGATAGGGATATAATAGACCTTCCGGACCATACCCGCACGTGTAAATCGCGTTAAAAAATTCTAGATTACCCCTTGACCCCTTAAGCGCATTATATGTATTGATGAATATTTCAGCTTAATTTGGATCCGTTATAACCTTATTGCCGTTTGCAAACCTTCACAGTAATGTAATAAATGGAATTGTATTGCGTCTTACAGAAATAGAAGGACCTCTGAGATTCTGTTGCCATTGTTACCGGCATGCATTCCTTCATTAATTTATTAAGTGAAATTAGTTTTTGGGAATATCTCAAAAACTGTTGGTTTTAGGGACTTAAAATGTGGTTTTCGGGGTCCTTTTAGGGCCACCGAGTTTCGTTTCTCATATTCAGGGGCTGAAAATGAGCTTTGTCTCACGCTTATTTCAGCATGTATATATCCCCTGTTATGAGAGGTACGGAGAAGAGTTACATCAATGATTAGTGTCGTGCCTCTGATGGATATCTGTATCAAATTTTACGTTAATCCACCCAGCCGTTCTCGAGTTATAAGGACACAAACAAGTAGTTCCGTGAAGAACTATACAGCCTATTTTCATATATCCTACTTATGTTAATTGCCACTATCAACATACACAATTTCAGTTTGATTGCTGTAATAGATTCGTAGATATTGAGAACCGACTAAATATTTCGGATGGTCGCCATGTTGAATTTTATATATGTAGGTCCTAGAGTTATGTACTGTTACATGCAGATTATTGTGAACGTGTAGTATTCAAAGTTCAATCGCATATTTAGGACACTAGAAGTAACAAGGAGATTTTAAACATTTTCATAGCTGCCATCTTGAGGTTATGGAAACAATTGAAATAAATTAGATGCCAGTGGATTAACATTCGTATAAGGATTTACTGTACCAAGTTTCACTGCACTAGGATGGTTAAATTGCGAGAAACGTCCATGTGAATATTTATAATTCGCGTCGCCGCCATGTTGGATTTGTGATCACCAGGTTATTTAAAGTCCTATAGGTGAACTTAAGTTCATAGCCCCTATGGACATTAAAAAATGCAGTTTGATTGCTAAAATAGATTCGTAGATATTCAGTATCGTCTTAATATTTCGGATGGTCGCCATGTTGGATTGTTAAATGTATAGGCCATAGAGTTATGTACCATTAAAGGAAAATTATTGCGTAGGTTCATTATTCAAACTTTCACTTCGATCGCATGACTACATCACAAGAAATAAAAACTTAATTTTAAAATTCGCACTGCCGCCATCTTGAGGTTATGTAAACAATTGAACTAAATTAGATACCAGTGGATTACAATGTGTATAAATATTTCATGTACCAGACTTCATTGCGCTTGGAACATTAAATCGCGAGAAAGGTCTATTTAAAATTTTCAAATTGGCTTGGCCGCCATGTTCGTTTTGTAGTTAACCGGTTTTTGAAAGTCTTATAGATGGACTTCCAGTAGTTCCCTTTATCTCCGTACAAAATTTTAGGGAGATACCGCTAATAGTTTCAGAGATATAGAATGCCGGTGAAATATTTCGCACATCCGCCATCTTGTGATTATGTAAACAATTGAACGAAGTTAGATGTCTGTGCATTGAAATGTATATAAACATACACTGTACCAAGTTTCATTGCGTTTGGTTGGCCAAATCGCGAGAAATGTCTATTTAAAAGTCGCAAATTCGCTTGGCCGCCATGTTGGTTTTGTAGTTACCAGGTTTTCAAAGGTCACATAAGTGAACTTATAGTAGTTCCCTCTATCTCCATAGAAAATGTCAGGGTAATATCGGTAATAGTTTCGGAGATATTGAATGCTGGTGAAATATTTCGCACAACCAAGTTGGATTGGTGAGTCGTAACAAAATTTGAAGGGCACGGTCGAGGTCGCCCGGAATGGTGCTATGAACTTTCCGAGTTTCATTGAAATCGCTCCTGCCGTTTAGATTTCATTAGGGGGACACACACACACACGAATCACACACACACACACGGACAAAAGGTGATCTCATAAGCCTATTTTTTCAAAATTGAAAATAGGCTAAAAATTGTCCACAGACAGACAGACAAAAATATATTTTTGCGTGCATCTGTCACAAAACAGTCTGAAACGGGCAAATATGTCAAATTTTCGTAGAAAAGCCGAAAAATCAGACAAACATTCATTTTTATATAATAGAGAAGGGATGTAATAGACCTTCCGTACCACACCCGCACGTGTAAATCGCGTGAAAAAATTCTAGAGTACCCCTTGACCCCTTAAGCGCATTGTATGTATTAATGAATATTTCAGCTTAATTTGGATCCATTATAACCTTATAGCCGTTTGCAAACCTTCACAGTAATGTAATAAATGGAATTTCATTGCGTCTTACAGAAATAGATGGACCTCTGAGATTCAGTTGCCATGGTTACCGCCATGAATTCTTTCATTAATTTATTAAGTGAAATTAGTTTTCTGGGAATATCTCAAAAACTGTTGGTTTTAGGGCCTTAAAATGTGGTTTTCGGGGGCCCTTTCGTTTCTCACATTGAGGGGCTGAAAATGAGCTTTGTTTCACCCTTCTACGCCTATTTCAGCATGTATTTTAAGGGGGTAGGGCCCCTTTTATGAGAGGTACGGAGAAGAGTTACATCAATGATTAGTGTGGTGCCTCTGATGGATATCTGTATCAAATTTTACGTTGATCCACCCAGCCGTTCTCAAGTTATAAGGACTCGTAGAAGTTGTCCACAGACAGACAGACAGACAGACAGACAGACAGACAAAAAAATTATTTTTGCGCGCATCCGTCATAAAACAGCCTGAAACGCGCAAATATCGCAAATTTCCGTGGAAATTCAGAAAAAACAGACAAGCTTTCATTTTTATATAGCCTATATAGAGATCCCTGTGCGGATAGTGGATAAACTGCGGATAATGTTTGGAGTAAATTTGCGGATAGTTTATAGAATACAATCTGAACTTGTTGAATATCTTTACTAAGACTCGGACGGATGTTTATGTCATTTTTTTCCCCGTTGTGGTTTTTTTTTCATGAAGAATTTCAGATGATGATTTACGCTAATCTCATTCAAATTATGTCATTAACCCTCTGTTAGTGACGCATGGTGTTACAGACCGACGTCATAAACGATTGCGCCTCCTTCTTTGTCCGTTGAGATAGCTGCCCATCAGGTTACCTTCATCAATTTCATTCTTGAGTATACTCACCACTAGGCTATACAAGTTTGAGCGATAACCGTACAGGTCACTGGAAGTCTTTTCGGTCTCACACACTGAGGTCACTAAGAGCGTATTCGGTCCAAGTGTCATACGTATTTGTGTGTTGAACACGTAAAGGTTAATATTGTGTACTGATGCAAATTTACTCACTTTAGATCTCAATCATGATTGTTTGTTTTCTTTTCAACAGAGTTTATCTTGGGATATTTCGCTAATGTCACTTTTCATAACGCAGTTATAATTTCTCCTTATTATTGCTTATAGATTAGGCCTACTTAAGTGTATTTTAAATAAAGGTTAAGATGATAAAATACTTATGTATTATACCCTTCCTTAAAAATATGCTTTCAAAACAGTGAAAAGTATGGAATTATTTAAGGCCGGTCTACTGGACTGAAGTCACTCAAGTTCAGAGTAAAATTCATGTCACTAGCGAAGGGTTAGCACAATTAACATCCCGAACTGAAAAGGATTGCAATCCTGGCTGTGTAACATTCATTTTAAACATAGAACTTGACATACATAGCCTAAGGAAACGATTTTCTCCTCAGAACGAAATGTGTTGCTTTAATATTTTATTCAATTGAAAATATTTATGTAAGTTATTTATTTATTTATTCAATAGTCTAATTATTAGATACAACCATGATAGGTCATTTTACACTAATATTTTAACAATTTCAAATAACATTAACAAAATCAACAACAATACCAGTATATTCAGATAACAAACGTGCGGATGCGGGCCGGATGCGGATAACAGTCGTGCGGATGCAGGGCGGATACGGATAACAGCCATACGGATGCGGGGACTAATGTGGCTAAGGTTTTGTTTATCCCAGCAGGGCCCTATCTATAAGACCTCAATGCCTGTGAGTCCTCTGATGACTGTGCAGACCAATTCTGTAGCCGCAAACTCTTCCCCAATGTTCACAAACATATCATTTTATTTCACCCACAACTCGCTGAGGATTGTTCCTTTGAGCAGCCATTCGTTCTTTGCTTGCCTGTCGCATATCCATTGCACATCTTCGACGTTCGCGTTCGAAGTGTTGATGATGATGATAATTGTTGTTTAAGGGGCCTAACATCTAGGTTATCGACCCTAATGGTTTGGGTGATCGTGAAGATGAAAATGAAATGCAAACTATAACTAAAAACTAAATACGAACTTATATACTAGAAGAAGAAATGGAAAACAAAAGGAGATTAAGGCAAATAAAGGACAGGAGGAAAAGAAATGCCCTCAACCCTCGAAGAATGCGGATTGAGGGCTTGGAAGGAAGGAGAACCATAAAAGGCAGATAGAAAAGTGAAAGAGGAGAGGGTCAACCCCACAGGTAAGGGACAAAAGGGGGAAACCGGACCTAGCTCAGGAATCCCTCGGGGTCGCCAACTCCCGAACCCACCAGCCGTGAGCCCCTGAGGGCGTAGCAATATCCAGAGTGCACCAGAAGTGGTGGGGCTACATACACCCTTCCTCCTTGAGGGCCTTGAGCAGAAGGCAGGAGATAACAGGAAAAGAAAAAGAAGGCTGACCCCTCGCAGAAGGAGTGTATCAGAAAAGATGAGACAAGGGCCAATTAAGGCGGGAAAGGAAGATACTCCCTAGGCCTCAGATACCCTAATACCGTCGGGGTTGGAAGAGAACAAGAGTTGACCAAGTGAGGTCGACAGGAAAGAAGACGGAGAGGAGCCCGGCACAAGTAAGTGGAAGCAATGCCGGACTCAGCTGGGGCCCCGTGGTCGCCAACCCACGTCCCACTAGATGTGAGCCCCTGGGGGGGGGGGGGGCGTTCGAAGAGCAGTGGACCTCCGTGAACAAGCCGACGCCATGCTTGTCGGTTAGAAGCTGTGGTCTCCCAGTTTGTGGTGTTGATCATACATTTCTGCAAGTTTGATTTCAGGGCCTCTTTGTACCTTTTGCACTGCCCACCCTGCATACGGTGTCCATTCGTAAGTTGAGCACACAAGATATGCTTAGGGAGACGAGAATCGGCCATACGGATATGACCAGTCCACCGAAGTTGATGTTTGATTATTGTGGCCTTGATGCTTGTAGCACTGGCTTCTTCGAGGATACTGATGTTAAAGGAAGGAAGGAAGCTTGTAGTTTAACGTGACCGTTAATCTCGAGATCATGAGCCACGGGACCTCCTTTATACGTGGAATCCGAACCACAGGACATGGCAGTTCACTTAGAAAATCCCACATGCATTGACCGGGAATCGAACCCGGACCGTCTTGGTGAGAGGCATACAGCTAGACCACTGAGCCACCATGACCCCCGATACTGATGTTGGTACGCCGGTCTTGCCATGTTATTCTCAATATTTTTCCCAAACAACGTTGGTGATATTTCTCCTGGCAGATTATCTGTCTCCTGTAGGTGGTCCAAGTTTCACAGCCAAAAGTAAGATAGATTGGTATACAGCTACACTTACTACTACAGTCATCACAGAAACACAGGTTATCAGACAAATTCAAAACACGCCCAAGTACACGGAGCTGGAGATCAAACATGAATCAAACTCCTAATACGAGGTAACAATATTTTGTTGTTGGGAGACCACCTCGTGGTGCAGCGACTGGTGTTCTTGGCTATCTCCCCGGATGTCCGGGATTGATTTCCGGCTCTACCAATACATTATAATTGTGGTGTGAGCGCTGTAACGGTGTACACTCAGCCTCGAGAGGCAAAACTGAGAAGAGAAGGGTTCTATTCAAATTTCAGCCATCTTGGAAGTGGTTTTCCGTGGTTTCACCACTTCTAGTCCAGACAAATGCCGGGATGGTCCCCAATTTGAGGCCACGGCCATTTCCTTCCCAATTCTCATCTGAATTACAAATATAGTCTACACACTAATACTGCCAACCCAATAACACAGGTTATTAGATAAATTACACATTCAAGCTCACGGGGTTACACGACCACGATGTTACAAAGTCCCTAAATCGATTAACAATACCGAAAGCGGTGGCTACGCTCGCTAAAGCGCAGCGTTAAGTCATGGGGCCAAGCTCTCTGCTAACTAGGTAGACGAGTGGGTTCGAGCCCCACTGTCAGCCGTCCTTGAAATGCTTTTCCGTGGATTCCCATTTTCAACACCAGGCAAATGCTAAGACGGTACCTTCTGACAGGCCACGGCCGCTTCCTACCACATCCTTGCCCAGTTTTATCCGTCTTCAACCATTCCATCTCTTGTCCCGGCACGCAGGTCACCCACGGGCGTCCACTAGAAAGACCTCCACTCGGCCTCTCAGGAGGCCACACGACAAAAAAATAAAAAATAACAATAATAAATTGTCGTTGGTGCTTCAATAAGGAACTGGACATTAGTCCCGTGCACTTGATTGTGTAAGGAGATTTCTGATAATATGCCTACTGTAACGGATATTATAATTGAAATTGATTAGGGACTAGAATCTGCATTTGCCTGTAGTGAGCGCGAAAAAAGTAACTGTTGCTATCAGCTAAGGAATGTTCATGCGTAAAGGAAAATGTTACTGTTGTTGGGACATCTTGGTCATCAACCACGGGTACTTGAGTATGTGCTGATCTTGTCCGATTACCTGACTTTAGTAGTGGCGTGAAAGTCCATTTTAGGATCTAGGACTGGTGTAAGTGCCCCAGAATTTGTCCTGCATGCGGAATGTGGAAAAACCGAGGGGAATACCAGACGCAGTATGGTCGTTGTCAAAGCCAGTATTCAAATACTCAATCTCCAGACTTCCAACTCTCCTGAAGAGTAATGATGAGCGATCTAATGAGCACTGTTAACATGGGGGGGTTGAAGGGAAATGAATATCCTTAACAAGAAACTATGCACTTTGTACAACGTGGTTTTATTACCACACATGGCAAAGAACTTGTCATCAACTACGTAAGGAATGAAATAGAGTGTAACTTATAGCAGGTTTTCTGCTGACAAAGACATTTAAGTGGCCATAAAACATTTTAAACTTTCAGTCGCAAGTCAGCTAGATAGAGTAACTAAATATTAAAAGACTTCCATGGCCATCTCTATTAGAGAATTCGGAGAATTATTCTTTTTTTTTTCCATAAGAAAAAACATTATTACTATCAGAGTGTTATTTAGACAACCCTTGTTGTAATTTTCTTCACGTTTCTGCCCTCTGTGACCTATATGCCATCTTCTTACCTTTATTATTATTATTATTATTATTATTATTATTATTAGGCCATAATTATTATTATGTTGATGGTGATAACAATTATTCTTATTATTATTTGGGCTTCCCTCTTGTCATTTTTCTCTCAATTTTTATGTACCGGTATTGTTCATTTTGTCCTATCCGCAATGTTAATTTAATTTATTTTTTACAGTATTTTTATTCATCATTAATTAATTTTATTTATTTTTAATTGAGCTATTCATAATTAATTTACGGCAGTGGTGGCGCAGTGGTTAAGTTGTTTGCCTCTCACCTAGGTAGACCCGGTTCGATTCCTGGTCAATACATGTGAGATTTTCGAAGTGAAACTCCATGTCCCGTGGTTCGGATTCCACGTAGAAAGGAGGTCCCGTGGCTCATGATCACGAGAATAACGTTCATGTAAAACTACAAGCTTCCTTCATTCATTATTAATTAATTAGTTAATTTATTTATTCAGCATTAATTAATTAATTAATTAATTTGCAAATTCATCGTTAATGAATTCATGTACGGAATTCATCATTAATCATTGATTAATTAATTTATTTTTGTATTCTTCATAAATCATTAATTAATTAGTTAATTAATTAATTAATCGTCATTAATGAAGTTATTTATTTATTTATTTATTTATTTATTAGATGTTAACTTCTTCACTTTTATAGAGTCAGTCTCACATTCTCCACTCGAATCCGTATTATCTGTTTGTGGAAATGCTCACCTTCCACAACATAGGCTACACATTTCGCACTGCTACCGATAGCCTATATCTGACTCACTCCAGTCGTGTCTTCGTTCTCTAGTACACTGTTTGACTGTTGGTGCAGTGTTGAGACACCGCAAAATGTCATTTCCAGTACGCATCACAGTACGTGATTTAAGCGTTTGGGTAGAGAATCTCTTAATGAATAAAAAGAATGAGTGACTTCCTGGTTCTAAAGTTACATTTCTTACCAGTGTGGGCCGGCTCGACCAGTGTCCAGAGGTCGTTGATCGCATCGGGTCTTTGAACCACCTCAGAAAGGTGTGTAAGTTAATGTATTGAGAAAATCGTTTATTTGAGGAGAATATCTCTGAACCAGGAGCCTCCGTGGCTTAGGCGGCAGCACGCCGGCCTCTCACCGCTGGGTCCGTGGTTCAAATCCCCGTCACTCCATGTGAGATCTGTGCTGGACAAAACGGAGGCAGACAGATTTTTCTTCGGGTACTCCGGTTTTCCCTGTCAACATTTCATTCCAGCAACACTCTCCACTATCATTTCATTTCATCTGTCATTCATTTAATCATTGCTCCAGAGGAGTGCGTCAGGCCTCGGCAGACGTCACAGTGCATATCCTCGCCGCTAGAAGGGGGGGGGGGGGGCTTCATACATTCCATTCCTGACCCGGTCGGAGACTGGAAGCAGGCTGTGGATTTTTCATCTCTGAACCAAAGTATTAAATGAGTGTGCTATTAAAACATGCCAGTTAGTTAGGTTAGTTAGTTATTGATTATTTATTTGAGGGGAGGAACAGTGAGTTCATCTGGTCCTAAAGCATGTTATTATTATCATTATAATTATTATCATTTTTAGCCTATTTTCATTTATGAAAGAATGCTAGAGAAATCACCCTTTGACCGCGTGTGTGTATGTGTGTGTGTGTCCCCTTAATAAAATCTAAACAGCTAGAGTAATTTAAATGAAAATCCATAAAGTCATAGTACTATTTTGTTCGACCCCGACCGTGCCCTTCAAATTTTATTACGTCTCACCAATCCAACATGGCGGCTGTGCGAAATATTTCACTGGCATTCAATATATCCGGCCGGCCCTGAGGTGTTGGGTAGCGCACCTGCCTCTCACCCGGTGGCCCTGAGTTCGATTCCCGCCTCCGTCGGGGATTTTAGAAACTGACGTGAGGGCTGGAACGGGGTGCACTCAGCCACGTGAGGACAATTGAGTAGCTGTCTGACAGTTAGGCAGCGCCCTGGTCACGAAAACCAAGATTAACAGCCGAGGGGACCCGATGCGCTGACCACATGTCCGCCCAATATGTGCAGGCCAAATGGCTGGGCAGTGGTCGCTTGGTAGACCTAGGCCCCCCTTCACGGGCTGTAGTGCCAGGGGTTATGTTATTATTCTATATTTCCGAAACTGGTACTTATATCACATTAAAATTTTGTACGGTGATAAAGGGCACTCTTAAGAGTTCACCTATGTAACCAACAACGACCTCTTAAGAACAAATCAAACATGGCGGCCAAGCGAACTTGAAACATTTAAATACACTTTCCCCGCGATTTAACCATCCGAGCGCAGTGAAATATGGTACAGCAAATGTTTATACACATTGTAATGCACTGACATTTAATTTAGTTCAATTGTTAACATAACCTCAAGATGGCGGCTGTGCAAAATTTTAAAATTAAATTTTATTTCTTGTGTCCTAAAAATGCAATCGAAGTCAACGTTTGAATAATGAACCTACGCAATAATCATCTAATAGTTTATAACTCTATGGCCTACATATATACAAATCCAACATGGCGACCACCTGAAATATTTAGACGATTCTCAATATCTACTAATCTTTGACAGCAATCATACTGAAATGTTGTGTGTTGTTAAAGGCTATTATCATAAGTTCCCCTATGGGACTTTCAATAACCTGGTGAGCACCAATTCAACATTTAAACAGACGTTTCTCGCGATTTAATTATCCGAGTGCTGTCAAACTTGGTGCGATACGTGCTAATACAAATTTTAATCCACTGTCATCTAATTTATTTCAATTGTTTTCATAACCACAAGATGGCGGCTGTGTGAAATCTTAATATCTGTTTTCTCTTCTTGTGTCCAATTCATGCGATTGAAATTTGAATAATACACCTACACAATAGTATTCATGTAGACTATTAGTACATAACTCTATGGCCTACATATATAAAATCCTACATGACGATCATCCGAAATATTTAGACGGTTCTCAATATCTACGAATCTATTACAGCAATTAAACTGAAATTTTGTTTGTTGATAGAGGCAATTTCGATAAGTAGGATATATGAAAATAGGCTATTTAGTTCTTCACGGAACTATTTGTTATCATTATTATTATTAGGTCATTACAATAAGCATACATAGTTTACACCACGGAGGCGACACGTAAGTTATTTATACTACGATTAATTTGTCTGCTAAAAGGATTCTTAAAAACGAAAAAAATCCATTGCAAATATATTCGTACAAAGAATTATAATTCTGTAATGCTAATATAAACCTATAAAATACAGTAAACCGCTTCTCTGAAGCAGTAACATCACAAGGGATCAGTAGGCCTATATTTAGTACTCGAATATAAGTTTAAAGGAACACAAAAATATTTCATTGGACTAGGCTAATAAAAAGTTCATGCACTCCAGTTTGATTATCCACTCCTATAATAAGTTACTTCTGAATGAATGTACAGCTCATAGAAGCCACAAACCGAGTGGAGTATTTTAAATCCCACGCTCAAGATGGAACGTGAAGTTCCTACGGGAAATATGGCACTGGAAACTGTCTCAAGTTCTTCCGTATTATCACCATTTTCTGAGTCATCATCATCATCATGTTCCTCTCTCAATATCTTGCCGAAATTCCAAGTGCTCTTCAGCTTAATGAAGCCTTGAAGTTAATGGCTTGTCTTCGACGAGGCGTGGAGACTTTCTTAATAAGAATTTGTGCGCAGTCTGTTGAAGATAGGGCTGTTCTCCATTTCACCACACTCGGGACCGAAACTCATTTCTATAAAATAAAACTTTGTTTTAATCGCTGAGATCTTAAAAAGTTTTCTGCGACAAGCTTGAAGACGCGCAGGTGCTGCCAAATGGTGCAGGGAGATTTATTTGTTTGTTTGCCATCAAAAAAGTTTCATGTCGTGAAGAAAGATGGCTTACATTTCTATCTCAGAGAACTATTGCACCTGCCAGTAAATTTAAGATGCTCGATCATAATCATCATGTTGATGAGATGGGCCTCACTAAGGCAGGAAGCCTGCAGTGGATTATTGAAACAGTAAATTAGTTTGATACTACTTTAATGATACTACGCTGTTCTAAGAAATCCATATGATAACCAAGGCGTATATCGGTGTTGTTGTTGTTGCTGCTTATCTCAAGGGCTGCGACATCGCGGTCACATAGCCCCGTGTATATTGTGTGTGTAATTTGTGTGATAAACTTTGGTATTTTGATGATTGTATTTGCCATTTGCAAATTGGGGATAGGATTGGGTAGGAGGCGATTGTGGCCTAAAGTTAAGAACCATCCCAGCATTTTCCTGGAGTGGAAGTGAGGAAACCACGGATGACCACTTCCAGATTTGCTGAGGTGAGAATTGAACCAATCTCTTGTCAGTGTTGCCTCACGAGGCGAGTATGTCCCGCTCCAGCCCACAGAATTAAAACGTATTGGTAAAGTCGGGAATCGAACCCGGGCCTGCACGGTGAAAGCCAAGAGAGTCACCTATAAGATAATAAGTCAACATAAGTAAGCTTATGATGTTCATCTTTACATTATTCCCAAACTGGTTTATAAACAATGAACTCTGTAGTACGTTAAGGAACACATCGTGGTGCAATGGCTGTCCCCACAGAGGTCCCGCGTTCCATCCCCAGCTATGGCTTGAATTTAAATATGTCTCCCTACTGGAACGGTGACGTGGCATACGATTTTGAAGACTTGATTCTGGTTATTTCGGCCTCGCAAATTTACTTTAGTGAGGAAAGCCTTAACAAACTACAGTAAGCCTACCTCATTCTTCATTGCATCATTGCATTAATGTTGAGTTTTTGAGGATCCAACCAGCCAATGGGCTCTATAATAGGCACGGAACTACTTGTCATTATGATTGATTGCCCTTTCAAGACTATCCACTAATATGTTTTTAGTGCATTATGTAAATGAATACTTTAAGTCAATAATAATATTATTATTATTATTAATAATAATAATAATAATAATAATAATAATAATAATACGCAGCGAGAAACGCAAGTATGAAAAAGAACAAATGGACAAAATTGAACAAAACTTTCACAGAAATGAGACCCGTGAATACTACAGGGATTTTAAAAAGAAGATACAAGGATACAAGGCACCTTCCCTTTGTTTTCTAAGAAAAGATGGAACTCTAGCAACATCCAACGAGGAAAACTGCGAAATTTTAGCCGGGTATTTTAACGACCTCCTAAATTGTGAAAAGCCATCCAACCCCATCAGAACAAACAAACAAATGAACCACAATTTGCCATCTTCTCCACCAAATCGCGATGAAATCAAACGCCACATAAAGATGTTGAGAAATAACAAGGCTCCTGGTGAAGACTCCATGATTGCAGAACTGTGGAAACATGCCCCAGAAGAAGCAATTGACATCCTACACCAAACCATTGTAGATATATGGGAGACAGAACAACTCCCAGAGGACTGGAAGATAGCTTTGATCCATCCTTTACACAAGAAAGGAAATATAAGAGATGTGAACAACTACCGTGGTATTTCTCTTCTGTCAGTAGCTTACAAGATCCTGTCACTTTCCATCCTTGAAAGACTGGAACAGCAAGTTGAACACAAACTCGGAGAATACCAAGGGTGTTTTAGGAAAGGCCGATCGACTGCAGAACAAATCTTTAACCTAAAAACCATAATTAGGTACTATGTGTTGAGAGGTCGAACGTATATATCGACATTTGTAGACTTTAAGAAAGCGTACGACTGCATCGACCGTGATGTGTTGATTAACATACTTGCAGAAATGGGAGTCGATATGAAACTGCTGGCGATAATAAGGGCAACCCTAATTAATACCACATCCGAAGTCAAATTCCAAGGATGTATCTCTGAACCCTTTGAAATCAAGACAGGTGTTCGACAGGGAAATAGCCTGTCACCTCTGTTGTTCAACTGCGTGCTTGAAAAGGTAATACAGAATTGGCGACAGAAGTTAAAAGAAGGAGGCCTTTAAAAACCTTTAATGATCGGGACGAAGAAAAACGGAGTGGAAATAGATTGCTTAGCATTCGCTGATGATATAGCCCTGATGACAGAAGATTTCGAAAGTGCAACAGAACAGGTCAATATATTGAAGGAAGTAGCAGAACAAACAGGATTACAAATTTCCTTTCAAAAGACAGAAGTAATGTCGAACATCAAGGATGATACAGCACAACTAAACACCAAATATGGAACGATAAACCGTGTTAATAAATTTAAATATCTTGGGGAATGGATCCAGCAAAATGGCCTTGACAAGGAAGCCATAGAAGCAAGAATCAAGAAAATGGAAGTCGCTTTTCAAACCACCCGCAACATATATAACAAAAAGTGCTTTTCTATGAACACAAAAATTCGTCACTACAACACTGTCATCAAACCAGTACCGCTATATGCATCTGAATGCCTTATCCTATCCGAGAAATGTTTGCTCGCGAAGTTAGAGAGAAAAGAAAGAAAGAAAGGTCCTACACATCATACTTGGCCCAGACTACAAAAATGGCATCTACATCAGAAAATCCAGGCAAGAAATTTACTCGAGGATAGAGAAGATCACAGACACAATGCGAAAACGCAGAGTTTGCTTCTACGGTCATATGCGACGGATGATCGATTCCCGATGGACGAAACGTATCTTCAGTATATTCGACTCAAAACCAAAAACGACAATGCCATGGTATGTTAACGTCCAGAAAGATCTGAAAGAAATGGGGATACGAGCAGAAGATGCACAAGACCGAAATCTTTATAGAGCAGCCTTCAAGACGTTTGGGACTTTCCGGGACGAAAAACGGACAACTGGTGCGAAATGGACAGAGGAACGTCGTGCTAAACACAGTGTGCTCATGAAGGCAATGTGGATCAAGCAAAAAATGAGCAAATGCCAGAATGTAAAATGAGGCTTATCGTGGTCCCTAGTTGGCCGATTAGCGAAATTGAATGAATAATAATAATAATAATAATAATAATAATAATAATAATAATAATAATAATAATAATAACAATAATAATAATAAGTCTAATAATAATATTAATAATAATAAATTATCGTATGGCATCGGGTGTGCCGGGTGCTAGCTCTGTTATTTGACACCCAGGGGGCAGCTTGCATGTCAAATTTCGTCGTTCCTTGGAACACTATGAAAGTCAAGGTTAGTTAGGCTATCTAAGCTCGTTGACATTATAGCGCTTTCTAGTAGAGAATGGAGGAACTTTGTGTTGGCGGAAAATCCCGAGATTAATTTTGCCATTATGAACACGGCCTACTGAATTCAAATGGGTAATTTAACATGACAACAACGTATGACATGCATGTCGTGATTTTTGTCCCCTTTCAAAAATCAGTTAGTACGGCCAGGAGCGAACCTGCACGCTTGGGGTTGGTAGTCCGATACGATAACCACTCACCTTCCGTGGCAAGCTACGTCAAAAAATGTACTTTTAATAAAATTATAGTGAACCGGTTTCGACCACATTGTGAACCTTCCTCAGCAGAAATAGATAGTACAAGTCGAGTTGCAAGTCTTACACTTAAACAATTTTCATAAAAAGGTTATTTTCAAAAATATATCTCAAAATACTTATTATCTAAAAGCTAAAAATACATTAAAATTCTAAAAATTGACATCTGTAACGAGCAGTCTATAAATTAAAGGTGAAAGGTGAAAACAGCTTGAAGTACCAGTGAAAATCCACAGCCTGTTTCCAGTCTACCGACCGGGTCAGGGAATGGAATGATGAAGTCCCCATCTAGCGGCGATGATATGAACTGTGCCGGCTGCCGAGCACCCCCCTGGGGCAATGATTAAATGAATGACAGATGATATGAAATGATAGTGGAGAGTGTTGCTGGAATGAATTTGTGACAGGGAAACCCGGAGTACCCGGAGAAAAACCTGTCTGCCTCCGCTTTGTCCAGCACAAATCTCACATGGAGTGACCGGGATTTGAACTACGGACCCAGCGGTGAGAGGCTGGCGTGCTGCCGCCTAAGCCACGGAGGCTTCCTGTAAAGTACCAGTAATGTGGATATTATTCAGGGTGTAACTAAATATGTGGAAAAGCTCCAGGGATTCGATTGAGGACCTGACAACAAGCAAAACATATCCTATAAAAGTATGGTGTATGTGCGTTCGTTGCCATGTTACAAGCATTGTTTGTGGTATGCATAACACAGACGGTGGCACGATGCTAGTTGGTCATTTGTGGAGGGCACACAAGCCACTTGTACGTTTCGTCAATATTCAAGTCCAAACAAATGGGTAGGGAGTCAGGGACCGACACCGTGGCCTGCTCGTTCTCCCGATCTCAACCTATTAGACTTCTACTAATGGAGTCATGTAAAGGCCATTGTGTATGCCACACCATATGAGCGTGTGAGACAGTCAATGATGCGGTGCATAGACGCCTGCATTACAGCTCGTGGTTACAATTTTGAACACCATCTGTAGAGAACTGTAAATAGTAAAGTAAACTTTATCAACACCTGCATAGTGTAGTGGTCTGTGTTATGCACACCACAATGACCTGATCGCAGGAGACGACTGCAGTCTAATTGGTGCTGTCATGTTGGTATTATTGGGTGATCTAGTTGGTGTGATCGATTGGTTGCTGATGAGTGACTAATGTGTTTGTTGCCATGGCAAGCAGTGTTGATCGCACATGATTGTGCATGTTAGTATTGTGCTGATAGGATGGTTGCTTGGTTGGTGTGCAAGAATTTGTGGTGTTGTCGTGAATAATTGGCTGCGCTGATGTGCGGTGTTGCTGGTACTTAAAGGCGTGATGCTAGAAGAAAGAAGTTAAGATTTAAGTTGGCAAGGTGTGAGTGACGTTATGTTTGTTTGATTGGTCGAGAGTTGACTGTGAGTTCACTAAGATTGAAAGTTAGGAAAGTTGCTCACTAATGTGAGGTTGAGTCATGAGTTGAAAGCTGTTTGATTGTGATTGGTCGCGGACGATGTGAGTTTGGTTCCTGCCATAGCAGAGGAGTTGAGCACGTGTGAAGATGTGGTCCTGGTGAGGTTATGTTTTTTTTCTTTAGTCGTTTACCCTCCAGGTTGGTGGAACCCACGGACTCAGCGAGGGAACTCACCACTACCGCCTCTACGGGCAGTGTCCTAGAGCTGGGAACATCGAATCGGAAGGGATACAACTGGTGAGGCGGGACTGGTACCTCGTCCAGGCGGCCACACCTGCAAAGCGAACAGGGGCCTCATGAGGGAAGGTAAGGGATGGTGAGGACGGATAGGCAAGGAAGAGGGAAGGAGGCTGCCGTGGCCTTGAAGAAGGTACCATCCCGGCATTTGCCCGAAGACAAAGTGGGAAACCACGGAAAACCACTTCGAGGATGGCTGAGGGGGAATCGAACCCCCTCTACTCATTTGGGCCACCCGAGGCTGAGTAGACCCCGTTCCAGTCCTCGTACCACTTTTCAAATTTCGTGGCAAAGCCGGGAATCGAACCCAGGACCTCCGGGGCGGCAGCTAACCATGCTGACCGCTACGCTACGGAGGCGACGTGAGGTTATGTTTGGTTTGAAATTTGGTTTTTGGAAAATGGTTGCTGAGAATGTTTGAGAAGATTGCGTCTGCTGTAATTTTGGTAAGAGAAGTTTAAAGCCATGCTTGAAGGCTGTGCATTTGAGCCTGTAAGTAAATGAACGTAAATGTGTGTAAATGCTTGTAACACGGAAACGAAAGCAAATACACCATAGGCCTATGTTTACAGGACATGTTTTGCTTGTTGTCAGATCCTCTATCGAATCCCTGGAGCTTTCCCACGTTAGTTACACCCTGTGTATTCATGCATAGAAATTTTGAGGTTGGGATTGATATGATCGCCAGCCCCGTGGTGTTGGGGTAGCCCGCCTGCCTCTCATTCGGAGGCCCCGGGTTCGATTCCCGGCTCCTTCAGGGATTTTAGAAACTGGCGTGAGGGCTGGATCAGGGTGCACCCAGCCTCGTAAGGACAATTGAGTATCTGTCTGACAGTGAGGCAGTGCCCCGATCATGAAAACCAACGAACGTTGGAACCTAAGAGCGTTAATCAAAAATAACCTATAATTTAGCTTCACACAGGTGTAATCATGCCATATATCTATGAGATGGGACCGCCGGCTTTACTTACTCCAAAGGAAGTCATACTGAGGGATTTTTAACGCTCTTAAAAATCCGACGAATTCGGCCAGGTTTGAACCCGCGACCTTAGGCATAGAAGCTCAACATGCCACCAACTACGCCACCAAATTTATTGACTTGACGTATTAATTTTCATAATGTGTATAGGCTATCAAACTTTGTCGGCAAGGAATTGGGCATAGGTGGTTATATTCATGTTTATTCATCATTCTTTTACCATGTTTATTCTTGCGTAAGCTCAAAATAAGTAAATGTTAGCTACTGTAATCTTGACGGCCTGTCAGGGGTATTCTTACTAATGGGATAATATTCATGGAAACGTGGTGTAGAGATTGTATAATGTATTTCCTTTAAACCGGTCGACGAATTCTAGTAGCGTAAATTGTGTATGTTCATTGGACATTGGCGTCACTCATGGTTTTAATTTTCTTATCATAGTTAAACAGCAGAATGCAATTCTTGTTCGACTTAATATAATTATTACGTCTTGCGAAACTCGGCTTCATATAGACCTACCTTATAAATGCTCAAAATGTCAAACAAGTACATTCCAGTTTAAACATTAAGAGATGCAAATTATAAGTTGTTTTCTAAGAAAATTCAAGTACACGTAATATATCTGCAAAATAAATAAGCTCTGTCGCAATATTTGAACAGAGTGGTCGTAGAAAACCCAACCAACAAATTAATATTTCACGAAAAATTATATACTGATTGTAAGATATGAAACATGGAATGTTCCTAACAATATATGGTTTCCTTTCGTTTGGATATGGTATTGGAATAATATTGGAGAACACCTATCAAAGCCAAACCTAAAAACACTAAAAAAGTAAAGGCGACATACATAAAGAACGTAATTGCAGCATCCAAGTACACACGATCATGCCTCCCCCTCCCTCTCCACTTTGAGGACGTCTGGAGATGACGGAATTGTGAGGAGAGATGATTAATATGAAAATACTCACCGTCACTCTACTTTCTCAAATTGAAGCGTGCTTTATTTCTTTTTTCTTCTAAATTCGCCTACACGATGAACACATAATTACCACCTCGTGGTAACATTCATAGTTGTCCCCCCAGGGGCTTACATCTAGTGGGACGTGGGTTGGGGACCACGGTGCTCCAGCTGAGTCTGGCATTGCTTCCACTTACTTGTGCCAGGCTCCTCTCAGTCTTCTTTCCTGTCGACCTCACTTGGTCAACTCTTGTTCTCTTCCGACCCCGACGGTATTAGGGTATCCGAGGCCTAGGTAGTCTCTTCCTTTCCCGCCTTAATTGGCCCTCGTCTCATCTTTTCTGATACCCTCCTTCTGCGAGGGGTCAGCCTTCTTTTTCTTTTCCTGTTATCTCCTGCCTCCTGCTCAAGGCCCTCAAGGAAGCAGGGTATATGTAGCCCCACCACTTCTGGTGCACCCTGGATATTGATACAGCCTCAGAGACTCACGGCTGGTGAGTTCGGGAGTTGGCGACCCCGAGGAATTCCTGAGCCGATCCAGTTTTCCCCCTTTTATCCATTCCCTCTGGGGCAGACCCTCTCCTCTTTCACTTTCCTCTCTGCCTTTCATGGCTCTCCTTCCTTCCAAGTCCCTCAATCCGTCTTCTTCGAGGGTTGAGTGCATTTCTTTTCCTCCTGTCCTTTATTTGCCTTATTCTCCTTTTGTTTTCCATTTCTTCTTCTAGTAGACTAGCCTATATAAGTTTGTAGTTAGTATTAGTTATAGTTTACATTTCATTATCATCTTCTCGATCACCCAAACCATTAGGGGACGATAACCTAGATGTTAGGCCCTTAAAACAACAATTATCATCATCATCATCATCGTAGTTGTCGTTCTGGACGTCCAGGTACGATTCCCGGCTGTTTCAGAGGTCTTAGAAACTGACGTGAGGGCTGGACTGGGGTGCACTCAGCCTCGTGAGAACAATTGAGAAGCTTTCTGGCAACACCCTGGTCCTTGAAACCAAGATAAAAGGCCATGGGGACCCAATGCGCTGACCACGCGTCAACTATTCCCAACTGGTGGGAGACCTACCTAATCCCTCGGAATATGGCTAGCGGCATTCAAAGTAGTAATGGTGAAGGAAGAACTTACCAATGTAATGCTAAAGACGGCTACAGGAACGTGCATAAGAAATAGACCAGGATGATACTGATCGGTATGCTATTCGAAGAACACATACAATTATTGCACTCTCTAACTACCTTCTTTTATGAAAAATACGTCTTAGAACGAAAATATGTAACAAAACATGCTACAAAACGACTGGCACAACTCTCCCTTAGTGACGTTTCCACTCAACAACCTATCTCCACTACTGTCGTCTTGGCAGAGGGTGCACCATCTCTTCCGACTTAACCCTACGTCACTTTTTTTAAACTAAGAAAGATACTACTGTACAGTACAAAGAAATTTCGTATGCCATTTTGCTTCATATACAGTACCTACTAAATTCTATGTAAGGAATTTTCTTTAGTTTTTTGTTCAGCAATTATGGTTTTTCAAAGAAGTGTGTTATTAAATTCTCTTACGGATGTGAAAATAACAACATTTCAAAACTTAATAAAAGTAAAAGTGCTTTGAGTAATAAATTTAAGGGGAAAATGTGTCATTAGGAAAACAGTGTTCATAACCTCAAAAATATTATTTTTAAATCCTCATTGTTGTATTGAAGATGCTTTATAATTTATAAATAAATTTAGGGGGAAAATTCATCTTAAACTCAAGAAAAGAACAATTTATTTCAAATCAAAAACCCCTGTTATATCTGCCGCAACTTGTATTCAAAGATAAATCTATTACTCATGTAAGTTATGATATTGTGATGACTTCCATGTCTTCGTGTTGTTGAATGCTTGACTTGTACCGGCACAGAACGTGCGTGTTTGCAGTCGAGGGCCCTCATGTACAATACTAGCCTTATACGAGTGTCATAGGCCATATCTTACTTGCAGGCAGGTACAAGCCATTCCCACTCGAAATGGGGGTGGTTTCTCATCCAGTACACCCCCTCGGGGGCCCATCACATGTCCCAAACTGCACCACTCTTTCTCTTCATCTCCCGTCTCGCCCTTCTGTCGCAGAAGCTCTATAATAAAGGATATGCTTTTTCCCGACGAAAGAGGTATAGGGAGATACACAATTCCGGGTGATGCGCCACGTGGGCTCTGTATCTTACCTTTCTCTTTCAGAGTCCGGCAGTAAATGAAATGAGATACCAAGATGAGAAACGTCAAAACACATCCCCAGTATACAATTTCAACAGATCAGTTCAATGGAAGAAAAGTTTCATTCATTCATTCATTTACAATGGGAGTAATTCCCTGGTGGCATATTGTACAAGTGAATGGTTATCCCGAATAAAGATCTAACACACAAATAGAAAATTACTTATAATAAAATGTATTTAACCATAAGTCAATATACGTCGTACATTAAAACCATACCGGTTTCAGTAACATTGTGACCTTCCTCAGCGTAATTATGTAAATGTGCAAGAACATACACTTAATATGATGACGGTAATTGTCGTTTTAAGGGCCTAACATCTAGGTTATCGGCCCCTAATGGTTTGGGTGATCGTGAAGATGTTAATGAAATGTGAACTACAACTAAAACTCACTACTAACTTATATACTAGAAGAAGAAATTGAAAACAAAAGGAGAGTAAGGCAAATAAAGGACAGGAGGAAAAGAAATGCCCTCAACCCTCGAAGAATGCGGATTGAGGGACTTGGAAGGAAGGACATCCATGATAGGCATATAGGAAAGTGAAAGAGGAGAGGGTCCGCTCCAGAGGTAATGAATAAAAGGGGGAAAAAGGGACCCAGCTAACGAATTCCTCGGGGTCGCCAACTCCTGAACTCACCAGCCGTGAGCCCCTGAGGGTGTAGTATCAGGGGTTCACCAGAAGTGGTTGGGCTACATACACCCTTCCTCCTTGAGGGCCTTGAGCAGAAGGTAGGAGATAACATGAAAAGAAAGAAAAGGCTCACCCCACGCAGAAGGAGGGTATCAGAAAAGATGAGACAAGGGCCAATTAAGGCGGGAAAGGAAGAGACTCCCTAGTCCTCGGATACCCTAATACCGTCGGGGTCGGAAGAGAACAAGAGTTGACCAAGTGAGGTTGACAGGAAAGAAGACGGAGAGGAGTCCGTCACAAGTAAGTGGAAGCAATGCCGGACTCAGCTGGTATCACGTGGTCACCAACCGACGTCCCTCTCGATGTGAGCACCCGGGGGGACACTTACTCTAATATAAGTTTTGCCATAACAGTGGATTCAAAAAATATTCTTGCTCCAAAAGCTCACAAATTAAAATTTAAAAAACCAGATCTGTTGCAAAATGTGCTAAGAAAAACATGAAAAAATCTTGATAAAAACAGCGTGGAATAGAAAAGATGAGGATGTGAAAATAGATAGGTTGAAATAGTTAGGTTACAACTGGTAGTTTAGTATGTATTTGCGAGGTAGAGGAATAATGGAATGAAAACGTTAGAAATACGTGTTACTTCGCTTTTAATGTACGACATATATTGTATTATGATTAAATACAGTTTCTTCTTCTTCTTTTGAATAACCCACTTGGAGGGTACGATGAATCATCGTTGTCAATTTTCCATTGTATTCAATTTCCGTTGTTTCAAAATTTCTTTCATCCTTCTAGAGTGACGATCGTTCTCCTCTTGAGCCCACTTTCTGCGAGTTGTTTGTTTCTTCCTTTCTTGAATTTTTGCCTTTTGAATAGCTTCTATGAAGAATGATCTGTTTGCTATTGTGTCTCTGTGAATTTTGGCGTTTGTCAAATCTTTGTCAATTTCAATGAAACATGTGGGTTTTGATTTGTAACTAGTCAGTAAGTTGAAGATCTGTTTAGTTAGTCTGTATTTTCCATTCTATAAAAAACTGTAATCTTCTATTTCTCATTACATCAGTTAATTTTTCACATTTCAAATATAACTCTCTATTTGGTCGTAACCTATATTCTATGTTATTATTTCGTTTAGTTTCCAGTATTTTTCTCAGAATTTGTCTTTCAGTCATCTCTAATTTGTCTGAATCACCAAATCTTATTAATTTAAGTGTTTCTGCCGCATACAGAGTTTCAGGTCTGACCACTGTTTTATTATAATTATATCGTCTCGTTAATAAGGAATCGGGCTATCATGGTCATTTTTATGTCATTTTATAGAAAATTACTGTATTGGCAAAAGGAAAGAAACACTGATTTTGATTTAAATCTCATAAGTAAATCATTCGTTTTTCAATCTTCTATGCAATATAGGCCTAAAAGCCTACAGATTCCACTGAAAACACGAAAACACAACTTGCAATTTCTTGTGGGTTAGATCTTTATTCCGGGTAACCATTCAATTACCGAAAATTTCCAACAAAAATATCAAACACACTTGAAGAGCCCACGGTAAGAACGGGGTAAGTCCATTTTTTCGGAAATTAGTTTATGGCATATTCTGGCTGCTAGCCATCGTAACTACAGATCAGTTGAAATTGGTTTCAAATAAAGCGGTAAGTCACCGAGATACAGAGGTTTTTATTCATAGTGGAAACGGAAAGAACGTCCCATATCCTCTCACTTTTTCATAATTTAACATAAGTTGTTATTTATATTACATGTACTTCATTTATAAAAATAAATTTAGCAAAATAACTTTATTGATTACACTCAATCGGGGTTTCTTTTTAGTGCTGAAAGTTTAAATTGGCTCTCCTAAAAATGTACATAATGTGTCTTACACGGTTCTTCTCGTGGAGTCTTCCTTTAATGTATACAAGTCGCGATTTGGAAACTATAGCAATTACATCGTAGTATTTACACAGATTTTCAGTTATTTCTTAAACAAATCAACATGTTTGGGGAGGTTGTTCGAAAATCGTGCCCAGAGCAAATAGCACCCACTGAGAAATGTGCGTAGGCTAAATGGAGCCCAGTCTAGAAATTGTCCTCGTGACAATATTGTTCTACATACAAAACAAACCTAACGTGGGGCTTAAGCCCCAGACCCCCTTGCTTGTAGTGCAATCAGTAATGTTCGTCCAGACAGTCGTCGAACCAAGTGGCGACCAATGGATTCGTCCAGACCAATGGTTTCGTCCAGACAGTCGTTTAACCAAGTAGCGACCAATGATTTCGTCCAGACATTCGTCTAACCAAGTAGCGACCAATGGTTTTATCCAGACAGTCGTCTAACCAAGTAGCGACCAATGATTTCGTCCAGACCAATGATTTCGTCCAGACAGTCATCTAACCATGTAGCGATCAATGGTTACGTCCAGACAGTCGTCTACCCAAGTAGCGACCAATGGTTACGTCCAGACAGTCGTCTAAACAAGTAGCGACCAATGGTTTCGTCCAGACAGTCGTCTTAACAAGTAGCGACCAATGGATTCGTCCAGACCAATGGTTTCGTCCGTATCAGCCACAAATACTCCAGGTAGAGACCGTGCTAGGCGTGATTTGCAGGACACCGTTTGGGGAAAGACTCATAAGACTGAGGCAGGTAATGAGTTCCAATTATCAATAAGGTAAATGTGCCAAATAAGGCCCACTTAACGATTACAAAATTTTATATTATTTCTAGAAGGGGAACAAATCTGAACATTGTCCTGAATTTAACTTGAAGGCAAGCAGTAATGAAAACATGGGTCGATAATTTAATCACTGGAAAATATTTCAGCAAGCCCACTGCTTGTTCCAAATAAGGCTCATAATGTAAACTAAATGAAAATAGATAAAGAATGCACATTGAGCGGAAAATATCAATACAGTAGGCTATATTAATCTACAAATCACATTCCTTGAAATTATATACAGGTTTATGTATGTTAAATTTCAAAAACATTAAGAAGTATATTAAGGCTTTCACGGCCCGGATTACTATATAAATAATTCATGTTTTTGGACTAATGCCGTATGTATTTAAATTAGAACCACATTGTTTGATTCCATTGAAAAACGAGGCAAGGTTTCTCCAAAATGTATAGTTCTAATTTAAATACACACGGCATTAGCCCAAAAACATGAATTATTTATAAAACATTAAGAAGGTTTATAAACATACCTAGAAATAGTAACAAAAAGAGCTTCGGACGCCGTTACTACTCGACTGCAGCAAACATCGCGGAATCGTTCGCTTCAACAGTTGTAGTTTCTAGTCTAGCCATTAAGGGCTAGTAGCTGTCGGAAACGCTAAGAATATTAAAGAATTTCTAATATTCGGCTAATAAAATCACAGATGGACATTATTTGCAACCGAGCCGTATTTGGCTCAAGTACCTTACCATGATTAATGAAACAATATTTCCCATAATTTGTACGCCGCGGTTGGCCCTTAACTTTATGTGGATGATCTGCCCTGCTCAGGTAGGTTGGATATCCCAGACGTTTGCTTAGTTCTCCCCATGCTGGCCATTAGTGTAAGTGTTAAACATACCGTATAATCTGGATTTCGTCCTTCTATCTTCCAGAGATTCCCACCCTATTGTTAGCCTACTTTCGATTTTTGCAAAAAATGAAAGTAGACTTATGAGATCAACACAGGGCGAAAAAAGTGTGTCTGTCTGTGTGTGTGTATGTGTGTGTGTGAGTCTGTGTGTGTGTGTGTCTGTGTGTGTGTGTGTGTGTGAGTGTGTGTACTCTGAATGTCTGTCCCCCCCTATCAATTCGAACACGGTGAATGCGAATTGAACGAAATTTGGTACAAAGGTAGCACTAGCAAAGGACACCTCAGTGTCATGTTTTATATCGCCACCATCTTGACGGAAACGTAATGGCGGCCACACAAATGTTTAAAGCTTAAATCAAATTACGACTAACCTAATCATCCGATCTCTACCAAATTTAGCAACAACATACCTTTATGGGGGGAGCATCCTTTGACCAAACTAATAAGTCATCAGCGTAATAGTTTGCGGATGGCGGCCATCTTTGTGTGAAAATCGATTCCCCCTATTAATTCGAACACGGTGCAACCGAATGGAACGAAATTTGGTACAGAGGTAGTACTAACAAAAGGCACCTCAGTGTCATGTTTTATATCGCCGCCATCTTGACGGAAACGTAATGGCGGCCACACAAATGTTCAAAGCTTAAATCAAATTACGATTAACCTAATCATCAGATCTCTACCAAATTTTGCAACAACATACCTTTATAGAGGAAGCATCCTTTGACCAAATAACTAGGTCATTAGCCTAATAGTTTGCGGATGGCGGCCATCTTTGTGTGAAAATCAATTCCCCCTATTAATTCAAACACGGTGAAACCAAATGGAACGAAATTTGGTACAGAGGTAGCACTAGCAAAGGGCACCTCAGTGTCATGTTTTATATCGCCGCCATCTTGACAGAAACGTAATGGCGGCCACACGAATGTTCAAAGCTTAAATCAAATTACGATTAACCTAATCATCCGATCTCTACCAAATTTTGCAACTACATACCTTTATGGAGGGAGCATCCTTTGACCAATCTAATAGGTTATTAGCCTAATAGTTTGCGGGTGGCGGCCTTCTTTATGTCAAAATTGATTCCCCCTATTAATTCGAACACGGTGGAACCGAATGGAACGAAATTTGGTACAGAGGTAGCACTAGCAAAGGGCACCTCAGTGTCATGTTTTATATCGCCACCATCTTGACTGAAACGTAATGGCGGCCACACGAATGTTCAAAGCTTAAATCAAATTACGATTAACCTAATCATCCGATCTCTACCAAATTTTGCAACTACATACCTTTATGGAGGGAGCATCCTTTGACCAATCTAATAGGTTATTAGCCTAATATTTTGCGGATGGCGGCCATCTTTGTGTGAAAATCGATTCCCCTTATCAATTCGAACACGGTGAAACCGAATGGAACGAAATTTGGTACAGAGGTAGCACTAGCAAAGGGCACCTCAGTGTCATGTTTTATATCACCGCTATCTTGACGGAAACGTAATCGCGGCCACCCAAATGTTAAAAGCTAAAATGTAATTACGACCAACCTAATAATCTAGTCTCTACCAAATTTTGCAACACCATATCTTTATGTGGGAAACATATTCAGACCAAACTGCAAGAACATCAGCCCAATAGTTTGCAGATGGTGGCCAAGTATGTGTGCAAATCGATTCCCCCTATCAATTCAAACACGGTGAAACCGAATTGAACGAAATTTGGTACAGAGGTAGCACTAGCAAAGGGCACCTCATATTCATGTTTAATATCCCTATAGCACGTTGTATTTCAACAAGCTACTACAACCAACATTCAATCATACTCCTTGAAAAGGACAAAGTGTTATAACAATACCCATGCATTTAGGAGAAAGTAGGCTATATGTTCTTTACTGAACATCTTGTTTGTTTTACTACTACTTCTAGGATTAAAATCGTTGAGGACAAACCTATCTTGGTCAGGGTAGCTACGCCCGTTAGGATGCAAGGACATAGGGCCTGGCTATCTCCAAACTTAGAAAACGAATGGGTTCGAACCCCACCACCGGCCATAATCGAAAATGGTTTCCAATTTTCCAAATGTTCAGCTCTCTATGCAACGGTACCTTCTACAGTACTAGGCCATGGACACTTCTTTTAACTCCTTACCCATGTAAATTCATTCCAAAACTCATTAACACCTTCGAATTTTGTTGTTTGAATCTTCAGGCTTTTGACTAGTTTGATGCAGCACTCCATGCGTCCCTGTCATGCGCCAATCGTTTCATCTTAGGTACATAGCTACCTCGTCTTACATCCGAAGCAATCTGTTTAATAAATTTAAACCTTGGTCTACTCCTACAGTTCTTGTCCTCATCCATTCATTCCATAACTAAGTTTGTTTCTTAGTATGTGTCCTACCAAGCTATATCTCTTCTCTTTATTAGCAGTTGTCTTAATAGACTACTTCTTGATTTGTTTCTCTATCTACACATCTGATCTTCATCATTCCCCTGTAACACCACATTTCGAACGTGTCTAATATCTTCTATTCTGCTGCACCAACAGTCCAAGTTTCACAACCATAGAGCACCACGCTCCAGACAAATGCTTTAAAAATGATTTTCTAATACCTAAATCATATATTTTTGATGTCAACAGATTTCTTTTCAGTAGCCCCCCAGGGGCTCACATCGTGGGATGTAGATTGGCGACCACAGAGCCCCAGCTGAGTCCGGCATTGCTTCCACTTACTTGTGCCGGGCTCCTCTCCGTCTTCTTTCCTGTCGACCTCACTTGGTCAATTCTTGTTCTTTTCCAACCCCGACAGTATTAGGATATTCGAAGCCTAGCGAGTCTCTTCCTTTCCCGCCTTAATTTTCCCTTGTCTCATCTTTTCTGATACTCTTCTTCTGCGAGGGGTCAGCCTTCCTTTTCTTTTCATGTTATCTCGTGCCTTCTGCTCAAGGCCCTCAAGGAGGCAGGGTGTTAGTAGCCCCACCACTTCTGGTGCACCCTGGATATTGCTACACCCTCAGGGGCTCACAGCTAGTGAGTTCTGGAGTTGGCGACCCCGAGGGATTCCTGAGCTGGGACTGGTTTCCCCCGTTTTATCCATTACCTCTGGGGTAGACCCTCTCCTCTTTGACTTTCCTCTCTGCCTTTCATGGCTCTCCTTCCTTCCAAGTTCCTCAATCCACATTCTTTGAGGGTTGAGGGCATTTCTTTTCCTCCTGTCCTTTATTTGCCTTATTCTCCTTTTGTTTTCCATTTCTTCTTCTAGTATATAAGTTCGTAGTTAGTTTTAGTTATAGTTTCCATTTCAATATCATCTTCACGATCACCCAAACTATTAGGGGCCGATAAACTAGATGTTAGGCCCCTTAAAACAACAATTATCATCATCATCATCTTTTCAGTAGATGTGCTTTCCTTGCCTGAGCCAATCTACTTCTTATATCCTCTTTGCTTCGCCCATCACCAGTTGTTTTGCTTCCTAATTAGCAGAAGTCTCTTACTTATTTAGCTTGTCACCCACCAATTTGACTTCAATAGAGGTTTATGATTTCTTTCAGTTGAATTCCATTAACTGATTTTTGGTTTACATTTATTGATTTTGATTATGAATTCTCTCGTCAATTAAATTAATTTCCTGTGATTAACCTATATTAAAGACATCCAGCGGTAAACGCTATTCACAAAAATAATAAAATTCATCTCACCCCATTCTCTGCCCGGAGAAATGGCGGGAATAAATTCTTTGAGCATGACATACAATTACCACCTTGTGTCTCATATTTCCTGCATTGTTGGGTTTGGCACCCTCGGTGGTATCGGAGTAGCCTACGTATTAAGAGAACCTGGGGAAGCGAGTTGCTTGATGCCGCAATTTTATTTGAGAAACATTCCAAATTATATCGTGCAATATGCAAAATGATTTCGCTGTTTACAACGGCGTGCCTGATCGCCAAATATTTGGGGAGACACATTGAAAACATTTTGAAATCAACCAAAACATTCACAATTCTTAATGTCTAACTAATTTTTCATAAAATCGCAGTTGCAAGGGGAAATTCGTAACTGTTAGGGTTATTCATAACTGTTGGCATGCTTGTAATAACAATGGAAACTTTGCTGACAGAACTTGTATAATCCAGTAGGTCCTAAACGTGACAAAATGTTACATAGCAAGTTGTAATTTCATGGGAACAACTGTCGCCAGGTAATTCTACTCCACTTGGTTTCAGCCATGTGTGTTTAATATTTCCGTCCCCTTTTCATCTCAACCGCTGGAATAATTCTTGAAGAAAATTGGAATCAAAGGGGGTAAGCTACTAATTGTAACGTCTGCATTAACAACCTTTCCAGCCTGCAGTTAATTAGTTGGCACCGTCTGCTGGTCAACAGTCTAACTCACACTCCACAGATAACGTGAACAGGGGGCAAAAGAAATAAGTTACCTTCCTCCAAGTGGTAACATAAAACACTATTCTTTGCAATTATTATACTAACAACATTTTTGTATGTCTTTCAAGATAGCATTTTCTCTCATGTTATTTCACTAAATATCATTGACGATGATTAATGCTGGATTCTAACGAATGGCAGACACAGTGCCAAGTACCTGAGTCTCACGAGCTGGCCTAGACTACTTTTTGGAATGCTCAAGACAGAACTTGGTTATGCTTTCCATCTAGGTCTATGCCTACAGATTGATGATATTCAATCGATCTACGTGGTTTGGAGCACAATTGACCTGAGCGGTGAAGAATAATAAATATTCACAACCAAAAATTGAACCATATGAAAAATAATAGTAAAAAACATTCAAAGGGTTTCATCAACGAAATATTTAGGATGTCACATCAATGATAACCGGTACTTAAGTCAAGAAATTCGCTGCAGAATTGAGCAAGCTAGAAGTTTTTTCGTGAAAATGCGAAATGTTTTGACTGCTTCGTTGCTACGTTTTAATATCCTCCTCTATGGAGTTGAATCATGGACGCTTAAGCTACCGAGGTATTAAGTTAGAAACTTATGGCGTTTGAAATGTGGATGTCTTGCAGAATATTAAGGATACCATGGACAGCTAAAATTACAAATGTGGAAGTACTGCGGCGTTCTTGGAGGACGAGGCTCTTGTAGAAGTAGAAGGTATTTTAAAATCCATATTAAACACGAAGTTCGATGCTTATATCAATTTTTAAAGGAAAATCACTATTTCAAAGATTTTAATCGAAACTAAAGAGAGAGAAAATAAATAAACACAACAGTCCTAGGGGTGTTTTACATAACCTACTGTAGTTTATGTAACAATTAGAAGCCAATGTTCTCTAAATCCTTTCCTGAGTCATTCGGCATAGTTATTCCAAAACATTACTTACAGTATGCAAGGGTATTTTTAATAGAAACATGACATTGGATTTGTGGAAACTGTCGATTGAAAACAGGGGCGTGTTTCACGAATGTACTTTCCAACTTTTCACTTTTCACTTTGTACTTTTAAATTCTGTCCCGCCATGATCTATGCATTACTTTCCAATTTCTTTGCAAAGAGCAAAGTCTTTGCATATGAATGATCCGATCAAGTTTATTCAATCAACACACTGTAAAATACTCCTTGATTTATTTCAAGAATATCGTCAGCTTTTATTGGGGTAACACGAAAACACTCATGAAATTCCGTCGAAGTGGGGTTATGAAAATCCATCCTGTCTTTGTACGTCCTATTGTTGGATTCTTCATCACTATCCTCACTTGATGATAACAAAAGTTCTCGTCGTAACATATTTATATGACTAAACCAAATTCTGCGCTAAGAAACTAGTGTAGAGACATGTTGATTAACAGCCGAAATGGGATTCGTCTCTTTGCAAATATTTCTGAAAACGTTTCACTCATTCTTTTGCACTTTGCATTTCTGCACCAATGGAGGAATAACAATCTTCAAAAGTGAAAACATTCCTAACTTTTCATCTTTCACTTTGCAAGACAAATCTGGAAAGTGATGGTGGAACAAAATCTGATCTGAAAAGTGCAAAGTGCAAGGTGAAAAGTTGCAAAGTTCATTCGTGGAACAGGGCCCAGGTCAGCTTATTTTTGGACTGAAGAAAGTGAATTGGAGAGAAAAATAATTAATGTTAAATACAAAATACAAAACACCGATTTTCACAAAATACAACAACAAAGTTGGACACTACTTGTGCACACATATCACAACTCAAATTTAAACACAGTATTTCAACCTGATAATCAATATACACATTGGATAACATGCATTTCAATAACCGTTCTCAGATAATAATGCTCTAACATGTGTTATTGTATTTCACAATTCCATATCAAATCAAAGAACAAAATCCTTTTTCTGTGGATTCATCTCTAAAAGGTTTACTTTCTTAGCTTAGGTATCAACAATTCTTTCATTTCAAAATGTATGAGACTGGTGATATGTTACATTTTATCGAATACATGCCATAAATATCGAGTGGGCTGAGTTTTATTTAAGTAATCTACTATTTCAAGCTGAAGGAGTAACAGACAGCATTAAAATAAATACTCTCATTTACTGAGAGTGGTTGGTAAAACTGGAGAACACGAACAAGGTTAAGACTTGTGGAAATGGGGCGGTCCATAACGTTTGTGACGATACGATGATAGTATCATGTCGCTGAGTGGTGTTTCTCATTTCCACATAGAAGTTACTTGCTGAGTCACCAGTTGGCAGGCAGGAGGGCAGTTACATCGGCCAGGTCACATGAACAAGGGAGATAGAGAAACACGGCTCGCTCTTTTGAGTCTATTGGAAGCGAACGTGCTTCTTGGCTTTTCTGCTGGATGCCTGCCCATAACGGGAGTTCTACATTCGTGTGATCCAGGGATATGGCCGCTTTTCCTAGAGTACAGTCAAGCAGCACCCGATTCCAAATAGACAGTTTCCAATGCAGCCATAAATACAAACCGACTAGTGAGATTCAATACGGTGACCTGGGATATGGAAGGTTAGAGCCCTACTAACTGACTCATGCACAGCTGTTTTCCCCAATTTGGTTTTTGAGTTGGTTAATTTTTGAACATCTCAAAATAATTATTATGGAAAAATAATCAATTTATTTTGGTTGGTTGGTTCCTAAGTTTAGGGGCTGCGACAACGCGGTCATGTAGCCATGTGTACGTTGGGTGTGTGTAGAATCAGTCTGATAACCTGTGTTAATTGTTAATTGTGATGGTTGTATTAGTGTGTGTTAGGCTATCTGTTTTTAATTCAAGTAAGGACTGCAGACAATCAATTTCAAGTAGTTCCTACTTTTGCTACCAAACGCCACCGTCAACGAAAACTTATTCTGAACTTGGTTACTAGATGCTACCGCAGTCAGCTCCTGGCGACGAACGTTGAAACTTAAGAGCGTTAGTCAAATATAACCTACAATTTAGCTTCACAGGTGTAGTTAGTGGAAGGTTCTTTTACATGCCACTAATCTATGACATGGGGCCACTGGCTTTACTTCCCCGCCGAAGGAAGGCATACTGAGGAATTTTTAACGCTCTTAAAATGTCCGACGACTTCGACCGGGTTTGAACCCGCGATCTTGGGCATAGAAGCTCAGCATGCTACCAACTACGCCACCGATGCCGCTCCCATTTATATTGTTAAGCTACATGTTTATTACATTCTAGGGAAAAATGAAGGGTCCATGACCAGAAAGATGCAACACATGGGTAGGGCCTACGTAAATTAACCCTTATAGTGACAGGAGACCGAGGAAGCTTCTGCTAAAAGAACCACGGGAGCACGTATCGGTTCCGTTTGTATATCAATGATATCAATGTTGTAGCCAAGACATCACGGGAATCATTCTGGATTCATGATAATTATTCATTGAACATGCTGTAGTTAGATGATTTCCCGCACCCGTATCTATTGAAGGCGTATTTTTCTACGTTCTTGCTCGGGGATAATTAAGATACATGGTGAACGAAGAGAAAATACGAGAAGTAGGGCTTAAACAAAAGATTCTATTTAGATTGTTTAGCCTATCAAAATGTTATAAACACTTCCAATTTTAAAAAAAAAGTGCTTTAGTGAATCAAATGATACAAAATAGCCTACTGTATTAATTATTATTTAACATATAGGCTACAGGGTCATTATCTATGTGCGCCCCGATAAACACAGCAATCTAAGCCGGCTGTGCCTGGCGCAGATCGCGGGCACCCGTACGCAGCTCAGCCGATGGTTGGCGCGCTCCGCAGACTCATATCGTTAGTTCACACGTGTTTTGTCATTCATATGGACGTGTATCTGCAAAGCTTAGACGATAGTGTTGCACGTTGAGTTATTATTGTGATTACTGTGGTTGGTAGTCATGACTAGACACCAATTCACATTGCGCGAACGTGTGTATATCCATAATTCGTATATGAAAAGCAGAAAATCTTCTTCTGAAACGAGACTAAAATCTCGAATCAAGTTTCCAGGCAGACCTGTGCCTGATACCAGTAGTAGGAGGCTCGCTAAACGATTCAAGAAAACAGGATCCGTAAATAATAAAAGAGTTGACAGGCATTCTTTCATCAGAAGATGACAGGTGTGTGTTACAAGAAAGGGAGTACATTTTCAGCGTCGCCTATGAGCACTGTAAGTACACATTATTGAACATGTTAAAGTGTGAAAGTGCGCGTAAGCCACCGACTGAACCGGGTAAGCGCGCCCGCGATCTGCGCCAGTCACCGTCGGCTTAGCTTGCCGTGATTATCGGGGCGAACATAGATAATGACCCTGTACTACGTTTATATATACGCGTATATAGCCTACCTAATACGGAAATTCTTAAAAATACCGGTAGGAGATAATTGTTATTAAAATACATTTAATCTTACTAACCTTAGCTTGTCATTTTTAACATAACCTCTCATAATAGCTTGGCATGAAAAGGGTTAAGGAATGCATACATTAGAATTTGTTTCATTTATCTTGTTTTAGAACACCGTGTACTAAATCGGACTTATTTATTTATTATTAGCAGCTGGCTTAAGAAGGCTAACTCTTTGCCTATTGTTAAATTCATGACCGTCTACCTAACAGAAGTAGGCTACAAGAGAAATGGCGTACAATAAGCCATTGTCATAACCCAGTGCGCTTAGAACTCAAAACAAGTGCATTGAGAAATCAGGAGTTGCCACGATGTAAAGATTGTGCAAATTCGCTAATCAATATTAGCTTATTATTATTTACATAGGCCTACAGTACATACTGTGCTGGACGTCATTTCTTGACCAACTTCTGATGTAGGGGCTAATATTCTTGTTTGTCGCCCCGGAGGTCCATGTTCGATTTCTGACTCGGGATTGAGGGATGTAACTGGGTAAACTCGACCTCGTGAGGCAAAACTGGGAAGAGGTGGGTTCCATTACCATCCCATCCATCCTAGAAGTGGTTTTCCATGATCCCCCTCTTCTACTCCAGGCAAATACCAAGGTGTTTCATAACGCAAGGCCACGGTCGCCTTCTTCCCAATCCTAACATCCATTACAAATATACACCTTTCTATCAACAATAAAACCGGTTATCAGACAAATTCTACACACATTCAAGTACGCGGGGTTAAATGACTCCGATGTCGCAATGCCCCTAAATTAATTAACAACATAAGTTGTCTGTGTCGATGTCTGTAGTAGTGCGTGTATTTGTAGGTTAATTGGAGAGAGGTTTGGGAAGGAGTCAGATGTGACCTTAAGTTACGAACCATCCCAGCTTTTGCCTGGAGTAAGTTATAGCTTATTTGGGAAGCTACTTCTAAGATGGCTGAGGTGGAAATTGAACCCATCACTTCTCAGTTGTGCCTCACGAGGTAGAGTGTAGGCTACTCCGTTTCAGCCATGAGACCAGAACTAAATTCCTTGGCAGAGCCGGAAACCAAACCTGGACCTCAGGGATGTCTGCTAAGAATGCTAGCCACTACGTCACGAGGTGGACTAGAGATTATGTGGAAAAAGTGTGATATTCTAGTCAAAGGTTTTTCAGGCTCACATGAATTGTACAATACATGAAATAGATAAAGATAATTAGTGTTTTACAACCACCAGTGATAATTAAGAAAACATCTATGAATATGAGAATAAATATTTCAAACACAAAATGGCATGAATAAAATGTACAGTTCCACCTTATTTGATAACAAGAAGTTCCGTGAAGAACTATACAGCCTACTTTTCATGCCAATGATTATTCTACAGTATATGAACCTATCCAGAATAATGACGAAATTAAGTTGGTAATATCGAAATATCTAATTAGTTCAAAATATACCTGGTAATGAAGCCTAATAGAGCACTACAGTTGGCAGCCCTGGTGACTGAATATATTCTTAGTTCCACCTCTTAAGGTACAGAATACAAAATTTGGTTGAAGTCCAATGGACGTTACATGCAGTTAGACACTGGATCTATCAGCACGCGTAAAAGCATGTTGCCAACAATACCATGCATGTGCTGGTCAGAAATAATCTGAATTATTATGATATCTTGTTGTGCCAATTTTGGATGAAATCCATTTTTTAGTATAGAAGTTACATGTATTTTAAAATTGGACATATCAGCAGGCATAGAATCATGTTGGCAGCACCGCCTTGTATTAATTACTCCAAATTAATCTAGAATGGCAGGTGCTATACGTGTGGAAAGTATAGAGCTGTTGGCTTGCATACTTTCTGATATATTGATATTAGGGTAAAAAGAATATAGACAGCATTTATTAACAGTTGGCAGCCCTGATTGCTCTTAACAATACTTATAGTCATATCTGTTATGGTACACATTGCACATACGAAATTTGGTTGAAATCCAACTGATAGTATAGAAGTTACATGTATTTAAAAATTAATACGTGTGCATAGTTTAAAGCTGTTGGCTTGCACACTTTCTGATATATTGGTATTGGATTTAAAAAAATAGAAAGAGCAATTATTAACAGTTGGCAGCCCTGGTGGCTCTTAAGAATACGCTCAGTCATATCTGTTTATGTACATATATTACATACAAAATTTGGTTGAAATCCAGTTGATAGTGTGGAAGTTATATGCATCTAAACATTGGACCTATTAGAAGGCTTAAAATTATTTTGGCGACACTGTCATGGTTGGCCTCCTGGAAATTAAACTGAAATAGTATTATCTACATGTGTGCCAATCTTGGAATAGCTCCCTTGCAAGATATCCAATATGGAGCTCAAATTTCTAGTGCGTTTTTTCAGCAGTTGGTAGCACTGACATCATTTTCAAATATGGACGTGAGCTATTCCGGTGCACATCTTTACTCATACTAAATTTGGTTTTGATTGCTGCAGCCGTTTAGGAGTTGATAGGGGGGGGGGGGGGGGACACACACACAGCCAGACAGACAGACAGAAGGACAGACAGACAGACAGACAGACACACACACATTTTCCCGGATCGATCTCATAAGACTACTTTTTCCTCATTTTTGCAAAATGTGAAAAGTAGGCTAAAAATGAAGATAATATGGATTATACAGATGTGCTAGTTGCGACGACCTTGTGATCTTCTTTAACTAGATGCTTAAATTTAATTACAATATCATACAAATAGAAATTGCGAGCATTTGATAAACAAATAGTCCTAAACAGGGCTTGATATAAAATGGAACACGTTGTTCCGATACCTCTCTTTAGGTAAAAAAAAATATCACGAATTTTTTGTTTTTTATTTAGGAGTAAGAAGTGGTCAAGAGACAAGAAGTGTAATGAAAACGTGTTTAAGTTTTGGACAATCTTATAGGATGGGAAGACAACCTAAACAATCATGCAACTGTACTTTTTACTGCTTTTATTACTTTACTAAAACCCATTTTTGCAAAATGATATTTAGAATTAAATAAAATGTTCAAGGTTTTGTACAGCTTCTTTTGAGGCCAATAATTTGGAATATCACCCACCAGTAGGTTACAGTTCCGGCATCTCTAGGCCTACCTCTGGAAATTATTCAAAGTATTACTAATAAAAACTATTATATTAGAAAGTAGGCCTAATAGATCATTGAAGCAAAAATATATAATTGCATTAGAAATGCTAAGAAAGCCAATAGTTCCTTCATTAGACAACAATATGGCATATTGTAACAAATCTATTGTCTTATTGGTTTCCTTAGCAATTTTAATATGATAGGCTAATATATTTTTGGTTAGAAGTATTTACGTTCCTAGAATGTATTAGGCTACATGCTAATTTAATAGGTGTTACTAGTAATAGAACAATATCTCTCTCAGAATAATTAAGAATATGCTCGAAATTTACATTAGTAACTTACGATATTGCAATTACTTATACGCACCTACCTGAAGATAATAATAATAATAATAATAATAATAATAATAATAATAATAATAATAATAATAATAATAATAATAATAATAATAATATCGTATGGCCTCGGGTGCCTGGTGCAAGCTTTGTAATTTGACACTCAGAGGGTAGCTTGCATGTCAAATTTCGTTGTTCCTTGAATCACTATGAAAGTCAAGGAGGTTAGATAATAGATATCTAAGCTCCTTGAACATTATAGTGGTTTCTAGTAGAGAAATGAGAAACTTTGTGTTGGCGGAAACTCCCGAGTTTAATTTTGCCATTATGAACTCGGCCTACTGAATTCAAATGGGTTCTTTGACATGCCAACATCGTATGACATGCGTATCGTATTTTTGCCGCCTTTCAAAAATCACTTACCACGGCCAGGGGCGAACCTGCAATCTTGGGGTTAGTAGACCGACACGCGATCCACTCACCCACCGTGGCAGGCTTACCTGAAGATGACAACAATGTGGTCGAAACTAATACTGCGGTATCTGAATAATCAAATATTATTTTCATTGTTTTGACTGTTGTTTGTTTGTCTTTTGAGTGATTTGATGCAGCACTCCATACCTCCCTGTCCTGAGCTAATCGTTTCATTTCTGCATAGCTACCACACCTTACATCTGAGGCAATCTGTTGAAGATATTATAACATTGGTCTACCCATACAGTTCTTGTCCTCGAACCTTTCTTCCATAACTAAGATTGCTATCTACCAACCAATCTCTTCTCTTCATTAGCTTTCGCCAAAACATCTCTCCTCTCCTACTTGTCTTAATACCTCTTCATTTGTTACTCTATCTACTCACCTGATCTTCATCATTCTCCTGTACAACGACATTTCAAACGCTTCTATTTTCCTCTTTTCTGCTGCTCCAACTGTCCAAGTTTCAATTCTATAAAGTGCCAGGCTCCAGGTAAAGGCTTTCAAAGATGACTTCTTAGTACCTAAATCAATGTTTGATGTCAACAGATTTCTTTTCTGTAAGGCAGGGGTGCCCAACCTTTTTAAATTAAGGGGTACATTGTAAATAGTTGGGGGACCTTGCGGGCCAATAACACTCCGAGAGGTTTAGGGGGTATAGATTTTTTTATAATTTTAAATGATTATGTCGACTTCGCTGGGGCCTGGCGTTACGTTACGGCGACGGGACGAAATGTACCGAGAATGTATTGAGGTGTGTGACGTCACAGTAGACTACTGCTTGAGCTTTCTCCTTTCCCCGCGCGCTACGGTGGTTTGCACTTTTTTATTATTTTATTTTTTATTTATTTATATTTTTTATTTAATTTTTGCTAACGGACTTTGAGTTCTCGCAGCATTTGTAGCATTTGTAGCATTTGAAATGATATAAAGTCTAGTCTCTCAGACTGACTATCAGTGTTTTTTTAGCCTATTTTCAATTTTGAAAAAATAGGCTTATGAGATCACCTTTTGTCCGTGTGTGTGTGCGTGTGTGTGTGTGTGTGTGTGAGAGAGAGAGGTGTGTGTGTGTGTGTCCCCCTAATAACTTTTAAACGGCTTGAGCGATTTCAATGAAACTCGGTAAGTTCATAGTACTATTCCGGGCGACCTCGACCGTGCCCTTCAAATTTTGTTACGTCCCACCAATCCAAAATGGCGGCTGTGCGAAATATTTAACCAGCATTCAATATCTCCGAAACTATGACCGATATCACCCTGGAATTTATTACGGTGATAAAGGGAACTACTAGAAGTCCACCTATGTAATTTTTGAAAAACTGGTAACTACAAAACCAGCATGGCGGCCACGCAAATTCGCGACTTTTAAATAGACGTTTCTCGCGATTTAACCAACCAAACGGAATAAAACTTGGTACAGTAAATGTTTATACACATTGTAATGCACTGACATCTAACGTGGTTCAATTATTTATATAACCACAAGATGGCGGATGAGCGAAATATTTCACTGGCATTCTATATCTCTGAAACTATTAGCTGTATCACCCTGAAATTTTATTCGGAGATAAAGGGCACGACTGGAAGTTCACCTATAGAACTTTCAAAAAGCGGTTGACTGCAAAACGAACATGGCGGCCAAGCGAATTTGAAAATTTTAAATAGACCTTTCTCGCGATTTAATGTTCCAAACGCATTGTAATCTGGTAGAGGAAATGTTTATACACATTGTAATGCACTGGTATCTAATTAGTTCAATTGATTACATAACCTCAAGATGGCGGCTGTGCGAATTTTAAAATTAAGTTTTTATTTCTTGTGTCGTAATCAAGCGATCGAAGTGAAAGTTTGAATAATGAACCTACGCAATAATTTTCCTTCAATGGTACATGACACTATGGCCTATACATTTAACAATCCAACATGGCGACCATCCGAAATGTTCAGACGACTCTGAATATCTACGAATCTATTATAGCAATCAAACTGATTTTTTATGTTCATAGGGGCTATGGACTTAAGTTCACCTTTAGGACTTTAAATAACCTGGTGATCACAAATCCAACATGGTGGCGACGCGAAGTATAGACTAAATATACACATGGACGTTTCTAGCAATTTAACCATCCGAGTGCAGTGAAACTCGGTACAGTAAATCCTTTTACGAATGTTAATCCACTGGCTTCTAATTTATTTCAATTGTTTCCATAACCACAAGATGGCAGCTGTGCGAAATTTTAAAATCTCCTTATTACTTCTTGTGTCCTAATCATGCGATTGAAGTTTGAATGCTACACGTACAAAATAATCTTCATGCAACATTACATAACTCTAGGACCTACATATATAAAATCCAAAATTGCAACCATCCAAAATATTTAGTCGGTACTCAATATCTGCGAATCTATTACAGCAATCAAATTGAAATTTTGTATGTTGATAGTGGCAATTAACATAAGTAGGATATATGAAAATAGGCTGTATAGTTCTTCACGGAACTACTTGTTTTATATTGGTGCAATAGGGTGAGTTTTGTGGCTGTCCGAGCTTAGTTTTCTTAGTATTGTTGCCGTTTGCTATATTTGTTTATAATGGATAAAAACAATAAATAATTTTTAATAAATCGTTTTAAAATAGAAGTACGATGATATTCAATAGGCTACACTCATACAGCATGAATGATAAAGAGTGAGTATTTATGTTCATTTGACACGATTATTAATCAAATTATGAAACAAAGTTCATGATAATTTAGTTTAGTGCGACGACTGGTAAAGCTTTGCACCGGTACTTCTAATGTCTCTCCACTTAGGATCGAACTTAGTTGTACCAATCATTAATAAGTATTTTTAAGTGTTCATCAGTGAGTCAATGACCTTGGGTAAGGGTGTGCACACACTGCTTTGTCCAGTTGGCTTTTGTTGTTTAAGAGTTTTGGGGACACGGCGCGGACGCCGAGCGGCGGACCGAACAGTCCTGCTGTAAGATATGCTTTCCTTGCCTTTTATATCCTATTTGCTTCGTCCAATGACTACAGTACGATGGAACAACAAATTCTCTTCATACCAATTGGTATTTGATTGAAATGTCAATAAAGACTCCTATCAAAAGGTATGATAAATTTCTGATTGAATAAATTCCTCTTCAAGATCGCTAATATATAATAAGATAGTAAATGAATAATAGTACATTATGCAACGAGCCTATAATGGCTATAATTAAGACACGAGTATTTTTTATAAAACGAGCGTATGCGAGTTTTATAATTTCCATACGAGTGTCTTAATTACCATTATAGGCGAGTTGCATACGACTGTTTATGTTCGACGATAATTATAACTTTATTATATGTTTTAACATAAATATTCATAAATATCTGTTGAGAGTCAGCTACTGGAATTTTGTGATCGCAGAGCGAGCGTTGGGTGTTATATCTTTGTCTTTCAAGAGCTTTGAACAACCGACGCATGCGCTCTGCGTGGTTGCAATGCCATATGCAACCATATGTTTACATCAGCCGTCCCTCAGTAATATTGTCACCGCAGTCATTTGAAGACAATGCGCTGTGTAGAAATTAGTGTTGGTGATTTTTAGGTTCAGTGCTATTTCTTGTCTCATATTCGCCAGTTTATTTACGCGAACATATGGACGGTGGGTATTCCATGTCGGTAATTTATTATAGTTCGATGTTGTGTTTATGTCCGACATGTTGGATTTTGAGCGCATGCGCGAAGTTATCGTTACCTAATTGGTCAATGAACGAGCGCTGATTGGCTGGAGAAACTGTATCATAATGGAAAACAGTGTTATAATGACCATCATTATGATACAGTTATCTGACACATAATAGTGAGGGTCGAACATAAATAACTTATGAGAAGTATACATCATTTCGTTGGAGTTGACAATGTGACTTGTTTTCCAAATATGTCTCAATGCTTTTGTGTCAAGCAATATAAGGATATTTGTCTGAGTTATGGAGCACAAATGGCAGAGAGGGAAGATGACAGTGTGGGGCGCTCACCGTTATTATGAGACGGACGCAGCATACGCTAGCCAAGTGTCCGCAGTTGTCTCCTGTGAATCATTGGCATTGTCTTGCTCAGTAGCAACAAGGTACGTGCCCTGCGTGTTCTCCAGCATCTAGACTCGTCCTGAGGGAAGACAGCGCTGCACGGCGATAAAAGAAGAGTCCCTTTTGTATGTGACAGAGGGCCATTTCTAGCACACACAGTCCACTGGCGTGTCCTCTTCGAATGCGAAAGAAGAATTCTGTAAACACAATTCACACATAATACAACATTTAAAAGATACAAATAATTTCGTGAAGAATGTTAGAAGCTGAAGATGATGATGATAATTTGGTGTTTAATGGAGCCTATCATCGAAGTTATTGACCTCTAAATGGTATCGGTGGAAATGAAAAACTGAAAATAAATAGAATATGAATTAGAACATTTTTTAAATTTTCTTTTTCTTATTTTTGGTTTTGTTTTGTTTACGTTTCACTATTTTCCGTTTTACTTCTTTCCAGTTACATTCATTGTTCAGTTTATTTCCATAGAGACGTCACAACACCCAGTTCCCGAACCAGGGGAATTAAGCACAAGAGATTAAAATCTCCACTCTCCAGTCGGGATTCGAATCCGGGACTCTTCGGTCAAAGCCTAATAGACAGGAAAAATAAATGTCCTCACGCCTCGAAGAATGATAATTGAGGGACTTGGAAAGAAATAGGGCCAGGAAAGGCAGATAGAAAGGGTAAAGAGAACAGGGTCAGCCCTAGAGTCACGGGAAAAAGCAGAAAACCGAACCTAGTTTAGGAATCCCTCGGAGTTGCCAACTCTCAAACTCACCAGCCTTGAGCCCTTGAGGGCTTAGCACTATTCAGGATGCACCTCCTTTAGGGACTTAAAGAGAAGGCAGGAGTTACCATGAAATGAATAATAAGATGTGTGAACCCTTGAAGAATGAAGGATTAGGGAAGATGAGACAAGGGCCAATTAAGGCAGGAAAGTGAATGACACCCTAGGCCTCGCATACTCTAGTACCATCGGAGTCGGAAAATAACAATAATGGATAGTGGATTATGGGATAGTGGCCCCTACATGAACCACCTGCCATAAGGAAAGTTTATGCTTTCAAAGATGCTGATAGTTGAATCTTTAAGCCAAATTTTGGAGAATTTTCTTTCCGATGTGCTAATATTTGTAAAAATCATATATACCTACGTATCTACTTGACGTTTGTGGGGTTTGAAGCCATTTTATCAGTGTTGCCTAAGTAAACAAAAGTTTGGTGCTTTTCAGTCGGTCAACACGAATGTACCAAAAAGAGAAGGGTTTTGCCCTAATCCTGAAATAAATTAGATGAGATTAATAAATACACTAGGATGACCAGTTTCGATCGTCAAGCGATAATCATCAGATCCATTACACTTAGGCTATAACATCTAGGCCTATGTTTGAGAATACAGGTGAAAACTTTTGTTTTATCTACTTGACGAATTGTATTGAATACAATTTTAAAAAATGTATAACTAAAAGCATTAACAATTAAAGTGTAAAAATAAAATATAAATATAGTCTAAAAATAAAAATCATTAAAATAAAATTACAATAAAAAAGGAATAAAATAATTAAAATGATGAGCATACGTACTGTAACTATAAAAATTATGTAGCCTAAATAATTGTAATATGCAATTCGAAAATAGTTAATTAATTAATTCAATAAATGATATCAAAATGATATCGATAAGAACATAAATTGAAAATTAAAAATAAATACAAAAACAATAAAAATAAAGAAACAAAAATAACATTATTATTATTAATAATAATAATAATAATAATAATAATAATTAAAATAAATTAAAATGTAAAAACACATAAAAAAAAGTTTGCCCTATAAACTAAATGATTAAGGGAGATTGAAAGGAGAAATAGTAGAGGGGACGCAGACACAAGGAAGTAGAAGCAATGCCGGACTCAGCTGGGATCCCATGGTCGCCAACCACAGTCGTGAACTCCTGGAGGGAATATTATTTGTAAAAGCAGTCAAATAGAAATGAGTCAGTAACCAGGAAACTTTATTGAACAGTTCTCCCGTCACCTTGGACCATAATGCGCACTATTTAGCCTAAGAAAGCATTTCGATGGTTGAGATACTGTAATATTATTGGTGACTGCTGTGGATTTAAATACGCCAGGGGGTGGTAAAATGGGTTTGAATGATATTTTTTAAATATTATTCATAAATGGCTTGAGGCGAAAAAATATCATGCAACCAGGACACTGACCAATGATGAATAACTTTTAACTAAAAATTAAACCCACAAGCTGAAAAATGTTCAAATGAATGTTCTCTGACATGGAAGGAAGAATCTGGATTGAAAACGAGAAACCACGGAAAAACACTTCTAGGTTGGCCGATTTGGGAACCGAACCCACCACTTCTCAATTTTGACTCACGATGCTGAGTGAACTTCGTTCCATCCCTCGGACCATAGGCCCTACTTGATTGCTTTTTTGGCTGAGCCGGAAATAGATCCTGGACCTACCAAGAATGGTAGCCACTATATAGCCTACTACACGTGTTGTTGTTGTTGTTGTTGATTCATTCAGGGGCACTGAGATATCATGGTCATGTAGCCCCGTGTACTTGGGTGTGTTTAGAATTTGTCTGATAACCTGTGTCAACTGATGTCTGTACTAGGCTAGTGCGTATATTTGTAATGGAGGTAGGATTTTGGGTAGGAAGCGGCCGTGGCCAAACGTTAGGTACCATCCCGACATTTACCTGGAGTAGAGGTGGAAAACAACGGAAAACCACTTCTAGAATGGCTGAGATAAGAATCAAAAGCGCCTCTTCTCAGTTTTGCCTCACGAGGCTAAGCGTACCTCGTTCCAGCCCTAAGACCAGAATTAAATTTCTTAGCAGAACCGGGAATCGAACCCGGGCCTCCGCAGTGACAGTCAAGAATGCTAGCCACTACGCGACGAGGGGATACAACGTGGTGTTGTTACAGAAACTGTTAATCAAAGTTATTTCATAATTAATTTAGAAGTGTTAAGCTCCTTCATAGTCAACTGTTTAGGTCTACTTCTGTTGCCACGTAGGAACGTGCTAAGGAAATAAAACTCTGAAATGTTATAAGAAACACACCAAGAGGGATTAAAATAATGCAATGCAATCATGAGATTAACAGATTGATGAGCTCGAACAACTCCTTCCATCGGAGAAGAATCTGAGGATCCAATCAGAAACCGAGCAGTTTAATGAATCCATTCAGATAAAACCTCCTTGAACTATTTTAGTGACGCTAACCGAATGATCGTCCAATCAAAGGAAGCTGTACTATTTTATGCTTTGCATACTCACTTGAGTATTTGAGATGTTGGAACGAAAGAGTGACCTCAGAGGAAAAGGCTTTAAGTACTATGTTGGGGTCGGCCATAACGTGTGATTGGCTCGGGTGCTGAAGACGTGCCTCCATCTGAGGAGGCTCGTTACCACATGTACGGTTCGGCTATCAGTGTTTACGGCCGCCCACAGGCTTATCGGCCTCGGCTTTATCACCCAACCTGACCAAGCCGGCCGACACCTGCGACCAACTCATCGGTCGCAATGATGAATAAAACAATACTATTAGCAGAAGAACAACAACACTTTCTCCGACTACTGTACCATATAGACGCTAACAGGCCTACGTGAATGCCAACATCCCTCGCCTAACTAGCCTACAAGATCAACAATAACTTTCAAGAATGATATAACAAATAGGCTACTACTTCACATAACAATTCACCTGTATGGAGGCTTTGCAGTATTTACAACGATGCAGTTCGTGTAAACTGGAAACTAGATTTCTGTCTCTCAATTAGCCCGTTCTTGGAAATTATAATCCAGTCACTGAATTCATAATGAAAATCCACAGCCTGCTTCCAGTCTCCGACCGGGTCAGGAATGGAATGAATGAAGCCGCCATCTAGCGGTGAGGATATGGACTGTGCCGGCTGCCGAGGCCTGACGCACTCCTCTGGGGCAATGATTAAATGAATGACAGATGAAATGAAATTATTGTGGAGAGTGTTACTGGAATGAAATTTTGACAGGGAAAACCGGAGTACCAGGAGAAAAACCTGTCTGCCTCAGTTTTGTCCAGCACAGATCTCACATGGAGTGACCGGGATTTGAACCACGGACCCAGAGGTGAGAGGCCGGCGTGCTGCCGCCTAAGCCACGGAGGCTTACACTGAATTCATAATATTGAAATAAAATTATCTATCACACAAAGCAGAATCAACAATGTAGGCTATATTTATGTGGATAGGTCTGTTCCCTAGTTATTTAAGTTAACTTTTAGTTTGAAAGAATAATAAAATTTCCGCCTTTTAGTTTTATATGTAATTCTGTGTTTATATTAATTGACATTAGATACAATTTAGATTTAGTTTTTATATTTTGTATTTATTTATTCGTTAATTCCCCATAAGGAGAGCGTTACAAGACAATCAATTTTCATGTTTTATTCTGGCCCTTTCTTCTTCTTTCTAAAAACCTCTCATATAAACACTATGCTTCCTCTTTCTCTCCTGCGTCCACTTCTTTCCCGGTTGTCTCTCTTTGGGAGTTTGCTCAAACTTCTGTTGTCTAAGTTTTTCTCTGTATGCGCTCCTGTCTGGCATGTCTTCTGTAGAAATGTTTAGTTTCTTGAGGTTTCCAAGGTATCATTTACCCAATTGGTTTTTAGAGTACTATTCATAACTAAATTACATTAAAAAGTTTCTTGGTCAGTCTGTCTTCGGTCATCCTATGTACATGTCCATAAAATTTTGCCCTCCTTTACCTTATGTTGTTTGTAATCGTCTCTGTCTGTTTGTACAGTTCTATTGTTAGTCTCTTTATCCATATTCTCTCCTTTTGAACTGGCTCGTACATTAAGATTTTTAATCTTTAATTTTGATCTGTGTGAACTTCCTAGTTTTAAGAATTACATTTAGTTATTAAAACTTAATGTAGAAACACCTGGAAATGTAGTTTGCTGTGTAGGAGTACTGTTATTGGGGTGCACACTGAGCCCTGTTGTGAATCCGTCGACAATTAAAAGAATAAATAAATAAATAAATAAATGTTATCAAGAAACGAGGACATAGCAAGGTTGGGAGGGACGTTTTATAGAAGTCGTGTATTTCGCCGTTGAAATTGCAAATCCACGTTAAATTCCATTGTTTGTACTAATTAACAGTAACGATATATAAATAGATGATTTATAGTCGGCCAACACGATCGCACCCAAATTGTAGTGAGTGTTATTCGCTAGATCTTAAACAATTACATCAGATTAGTCTAATTAGTGCACTTGGATGACAAGTTTTGATCGCCATTGGATCCTTTGCCCTCTGGCTATTAATCTATGTCTGCAAGGATGTGGATTAAGATATGAAGGGTCCAGGGGAAGATGGAAGAAAGCTAAATAATGTAAAATGTTCATTACTTATATGCACTATTATTATTAATCGTATGACATATTAGATATCAAAAAATAGCAACATATTGCCAACATATTTACAAATTAATGTCCAAGTTCCTCAATTAATCCACTGAATCTGGAGTCACACGCACAAAATCCCCGAGAGGGCCTGGATATGCTCTCAGAGAACAATCACATACCTACAATATGGGAGATAGGCTAGTCTGTCTCTCATCAACACAATCACATGCAGGAGATGGTAATTTGTTCCATTTGAACATCGCATCAGCACAAACACCATCACCAGTGCGTATTCTGTTCAGTCTAGTCCATGTCCTTCTGGGTAGATTGAATCCAGGGTCCTTCACAGTTACGGATGGCATATTACGGAGCTCTGCAGTACAAGTCAACTTGACGCGTTATTTTCTCATGATCATCATTGTTCTTAGCCAGACACAATTGTGTCTTCAATACGTTGCAAAGAGGCCTACCAGATCGCGCTGATATCTCGATTTTACATTTTGAGTGGCATTCCCCCTTTGTCCCGTGGACCCTGCATATATAGTCTACTAATTTGACTATAGGCTACACTATTTTAGTTACAGAAGTTTATGGTAAATTTACGTAACTTATCAGGTTTGTTAGTATTAGGCATAGGCCTTATGTGATGTTTTGTTTTAGCATTGTTAGTGGCTATTGATCTTCGAGTTTACTTGCTTAGTGTGATAGGCTACATTTTAATGGTCCAGTTGGAGTCTAACTTGAATATGGATTAAAGTATTGGATATACTTCACTGTGGATTGTGAGGGGAGCTGGAAGAAATGAACACCACATCGTCAAAATAAACAGCTAAGTACTTAAACCCATATTCAAGTTAGAACACCAGCCTGACAATTTACTAACCACGTTTAGTTGAACGTTTTATAGGGACTCCATTGATATGGGACAAATTTACCCTCGTTCATTGAATAATCTAACTTATAGCATTGAAAGCAACTTAAGAACATAAAAGCCACGTCAGTTATTAAGTTAAATAGAAGCGTGGTAGTTGTATATGATTTACATCCATACTTTAAACCAGTGATTCTCTCTGAAAATGACTTCCTTTAAATAGTCAATTATTATAGCCTATTCGCCCTTCAGGAATACAAACATCTTTGGAATTGTCTTATAATTAACATACACAGGGACTGAGTTTTGATCCCCCCCCCCCAAAAAAAAAAAAAAACCTCAATGGTCCAGGTGTTTGTCTCTCACCAAGGTGGATCGTTTCCCGGTCAGTGCATGAGAGATTTTTGGAGTGAAATGCCATGTCCTGTGGTACAGAATCCACGTCATAAGGAGGTCCCATGGCTCATAATCGCGGGATTAACGGGCACGTTAAACTGCAAACTGTAAATCTATAACTTCTAGTATTTTTGGTGTGCTGTTATTAGTTCTGTAATTAAGAATTATTCAATTAAGTCAATGAAATGGAAAAAGTTACAAATTGTAATATTCCTCAAAGGGTATTCGTATGAACATAAAAGCAATAATCAAATTTGTCTTAGTAGGCCTACTAATAACACATACGTTTAGGGCATAATAATTCTGCTACCCGAATTTGTTTGAGGCAAGTAACATATTGAAAATTTTCAAATGAAAACTACGAAATCGTAGAAACGTGTAAGAATAGATAAGAATAAGTTATGTAGCCTATCGATAGGCTATGAGGATGCTGTGTGCAAAATGAGACAAATAACCGTTAGGTACGGTATTAATTTCTGAAATTTGAAAAGTCAGTCTTAGTGTCTTTAATATCAACAACATCGCGTGGAATAAATTTAGTGATTGTTGATAAAACAGGAAAGGTTTCCAATATTAGAAATGAAACCAGAAATTCCAAAGTAAACTCCATAAAAACACATAAAAAGTACACATAGCCCTACCTTTCATGACATCAAAGCTCTTCGCCCTCTGAATTGCCTGAAATATTCATACTAGCCTACTCATGATATAATAAGTTATAGGCTATCGAAATGATTTTAGAGTAGTTTTAGCTTTTCTTAAGGCTATGAATCCAAAATGTTCTCATGTCTGGTGTCGACAAACGTAAGCCTCACCACGCAATGCCATAGAACGTTGATTAGAGACCGTATGGCACACTATAAATTCAGCCATTTCATTAAGTGCTGACAAACCTTCAAGTTTGGACCGTCCGTGGTTTAATCGATTCGCAAACATGTCAGGAATACAGGGAATTCGGGTTCTAATGCTGATGGTTGTCCCATTTCTCAAATTTGCCCCTGAGGCAAAAATCTGTCAGTTTTCAAAATATATCACTCAGAATAATGAATACATTTTGAAATAGATGTAGGCCTATAGAAGAACATATTCATATAAAATAAAATGAGAGAAAAAGATTGTTGATAAAAGGGAAAATTGAGGAGTTGTGGCCTAGACTATTTCAAAGGAAGGACGGATTTTAACCCTACACAATGGACCAGTTATCTGGTTTAGTTCACGCCTACGTGACTGTAAGTGCTTAAATAACTCTTTTCAGTATTTATGAGAAATGAACTTGTTACTTTGGACCTCTAACAGGCGATGAACTTCTAATCAGGTTATTTCACTTGGTGTGTAGGAATTAAGAGACAGGTGAGGTACCCTCTGATTTCAAGAATAATGTTATCATTCATATAGCCTATCGACGAAAACAGGAGCTGACAGATGTGAAGTGGATGGAAAGACTGTTAGAAACAGAGTTGGGTGAAGATCAGTTTGGTTTCAGGAGAAACGCATTGTAGGAGCAGGAAAGTTATACTAAGTCTTAGACTGATTTTGGAAGGTAGAATAATGAAAGATAAGTGAACGTTCATGGTATTTGTCGAGTTAGAAAAGGCTATTGATTAGGTTGGAGTAAGGTGTTTGACATTTTGAAAACGATTAGAATAAAGTTCAGTGATAGGAGGGTGCTCTACAATCAATACAGAAACCAGACAGCAGTTATTCGAGCCGAAGGACATGCGAGAGAAGCTGGTATTCAGAAAGGTGTATGGCAAGGCTGCAACTTATCACCCATACTTTTTAATCTTTAGGCTACATTGAACAAGCAATGAAAGAAATTGGAGAAAAAATTAAAGTAGGCGTAAAGATTCAATGAGAAATAATTTCAACTCTGATATTTTATAGCAGTAGAAAGATCAGAAATATTGAAAATTGACGAAGAAAAACAATGCGAGTACTTTCTTTTTTAGAATCAGTGCATTAATTATTGCACATTAAACTTAGCCTAAACTACAAAAATTGACTTAAACTTACTAATAATTAGGAGTTTGAATTCCTTGAGTGAGTTATAGCCTAGGCCTATTAGTTAATCTAGGAATAACCGGCCACGGTGATCGAGAGCGCCCACGCATTACCGCGTGCCTCGCTGATATCGGGAGCTCGATTCTCACCTCGGCCGTACTGAAAATGGTTTTCGTGGTTTCCTATTTTCACCATCAGGCATATGCCGGGACGGTTCCTTTCACAGATCCATGGCTGACTACCTTCTCGTCGCTGAGCTTGCAATAGCGCGTACCTGACAAAGCTCTTCCTTTCCAATATTTCCCTTATGATTTGTCACGCCTCCCAGCCATATGTGGATGTGACGTCCAACAGAACAATTCATGCTAGGTTCATTTTCCTGAGTGAGTATCCAAAGGAACATGAACCTAACTACACGGAAATATACTTTTTACAGTACAATGCATTTAAAGCTCAACCTTTCTTTATGCATAGACTGGAAAATGACCCTAACGTGAATTGTGCTGTTGGACAGCATTTATAGGACATTCGGCAGAGAAACGTTGGGAATTAATGGAAAAGAAGGGCATTTCCAGACTGCAAGTTCAGCGACTTCCTGCATTAGATGCTCTTTCTCAACCTTAATCACCAAAGGATACGTCAAAGAAAAGAGTTAAATGCATGCCAAACTTATTTTAATTAGTTAGTTATTAATATTTTAAGGGGAGGAACTACGAGGTTATCTGCCCCCTCTTAACACAGATTCAAGCATAGGCTTCAAATTTGGAATGAAATTTAAAATTTAGAGGTGGACACCTAAATTTGAAAATACCGAAAATTAATCAAACTAAAACATAAAAAACTAATAATTATAAGATGAACAAAAATTACGGAAGAACAAAAAAACAGAATTAAAAAAAGAACAAGTCTTTGAGTCAACGTACAATGGAAACTTTAGATTGAATTTAATTTAAAGAATCGCAATATTTCTCCTATGAATGGCAGATCTACAGGTTCTACATGCACCGTTGAGGTGATACAGAACCAAAGCTATGTTCAATCCCTCACTCCACTGTCTGGCGGGGCATGATGGCTGCCGAGACAGGGTGGCTGGGATTGGCTAGGGCGCTGAGCCCTCGCACAAGGGGTTTCATTCTCCAGAGACCCTTAGAGACCGCCCCCAGACCGCCTAGCCCTTCACCCCCCCCCCCCCCCCCCCCCCCCCCCCCGCCTAACTTAACCCATAACCTGTTCCATTGCCCTTGTTCGAGAACTGCCCCAGTTTTGGGCCCGTTAGGGTTCACTAACGAACCACTGGCTACAGATTAAAGTAACGGGTCAGACATTCACCGTATTGTACCCCCATTTCTCACAGCTGTGAGCTACCAAACACACAAACGACGTGAAGGAAGCGACCATCATTTGTCTGCGGGTCACATTTTGAGGGTGATAAAACTCCACCGCAAGGGAAGTCGTTCTCTGGATATATTAGAAGGATTATTCCTGAAGGGGCTAATGGGTGGCAATTAGTCTAGGAGGGAGATAGGCCTATATCCACCCTAGAAGGTGAAGAAAGATTAATAATAATAATAATAATAATAATAATAATAATAATAGCAATATAAAAATTACGAGCCTTACAGTAGTCGCATATGATGTGTAACATCTGACATAGAAGAAACCTCCCGTGAAATTGTTGATAGACTACACCGGTATTTTATACTATTATTGGCACAAATATTAATCTATTGTAAAAGGGAGTGTTTTACAGATATTGTAGCTTATAATACGGAACTCATTTTATTAGATGATTTGCAGCTTCCACCAGCACTAGCCTAAATAAAGAATACGATATGGATCAACTAGATTAATAGACGCGACACCGCTCATAACCTTAAATTCCTTATAAATAGGACCTTTTCATTCACAGACCAACACGTAATTTTATATGGATTCTCTTAAAATGAGTCATATTGATAGTCCATGATAAAAATCGTCTAAAAAGATAATCTGGTAGCAAAGATAACTTATCTACCCCGTCCGAGATTCGAACCCGAGATATCCTGGTTCACAGTCATAGGCGCTATCCCACAGCTATTTCGACTACGCAAATATTGTGCACAAGATGGTGACTTATTTCCACGTTCCAATAATACTGCATCACGGAATTAAATTTCATTTATATTTTGCTTGTTTCGATAATGTTGCTGCGTGAAATTGAGTTTAAAATGCCTTATGAATATGCCCTCTTGTGAGTAAAGAGAATGTATTCAGTAATAGTTCATGAAGGCATGCTCAATTCTCGTATAACCACAACGATTATATTATATTGATGACTGCATTGCCGTTATGTGGGTTAATATTTGAATAGCCATTGGGCAGAAACATAACACCGGCCGTGCCGACTACTTACAATGTTTGATATTAAGGCATTTTTCAATTTAAATACTGATACGAATACTTCGAACATGTACCATGTGCTTTGTTTCAATCACTTGACACCAGAGTTCGCATGAGCGTTTACCGTTCAGTATGTCATATACATTCCACATGGCCGAGAGTATGTTATGGTATCAATTTCCGACCCCGCGCGCTCATTGTTTCTCTTACAACTGCCAGCTGGATCAATCGATCGAGTTGGCAATGCTTCTTACGGAAGTGTGCCAGCTGGTGCCACCTCGATCGTTTCGATCCACTTCCGTCCCATTTTTCAAAATCACTCCCACAAAAATACCCAGCAACCGAGTGGAAAGATGTTACACACCAATAATGGTAACAGTGGACTTCTATTCCTTAACTGACATGTTTACTGATATCGTACGCAATAGATGCCTTCTTTTTCTTTCTTTCGTGTGGCTTCCTGGGCGGTCGAGTGCAGGTCTTTCTATTTGACGCCCGTGGGCAGCCTGCGCGTCGTTAAGAGGATGAAGTCGTCACATTCACCCAGTCCACGGGCCACGGAAATTAACCCCAGGAGATTAAATCCCTAATGGTCCGGCAGGGAATCGAACCCGGGACTCTTCGGCCCAAGGCCTAGCTAGCACTCTAACCAATTAGCCATGGAGCCGGACAATAGATGCCTGACATTCTATGATTAGGCCTATATCTATAGAATGGATTGCGACAGACTAACCAAACAATTACCTAAAATAATCAACTCGAAGGGGTCAGAATAAACGGGCTAGAAGAAACTATGGTGAACCAACAAGAAATGAATATCACAGACGACATCATAGAAAATCGTGGAGCGTTTAGTACAACAGACTACTTTTGAACTCTTGTTACCCTTAGCGTAAGTTATGCTTCCTGCTCCACTCCTAATTAATTTTTGCACTATGAACAGCTGTAAGAAGTGAACACTGCAAAACAAAATATAATTATGTTCTACGAAATATAGCCTATTTCCACGTCGGTAGTTATTTCATCATTGCCACTATCACTGTCCACTATTTTTATATAGTGGTTTACCCTCTAGGTTGGTGGTTCCCACGGATTCAGCGAGGGAACTCACCACTACCGCCGCTATGGGCAGTGTCCCGGAGCTTGGACCATCTGGTCGGGAGGGATACAACTGGGGAGGTGTGATCAGCACGTCGCCCAGGCAGCCTCACCTGCAAAGCGAACAGGGGCCTCATGAGGGAAGGGATTGGAAGGTTAGGATGGAGAGGCAAGGAAGAGGGAAGGAGGCGGCCGTGGCCTTGCAGTAGGTAGCCTACCATCGCGGCATTTGCCCGAAGACGAAGTGGGAAACCACTTCGAGGATGACTGAGGTGGGAATCGAACCCCCTCTACTCAGTTGGACCTCCCGAGGCTGAGTAGACCCCGTTCCAGTCCTCATACCACTTTTCAAATTTCGTGGCAGAGCCGGGAATCGAACCCAGGACCTCCGGGGCGGCAGCTAACCATGCTGACTGCTACGCTACGGAGGCGACACTGTCCACTCACTATTCTAAAATATTCAGTTCCGCAAGCGAAGATGAAGGAGAAGCCATGTTTACATTCAATATATAGAATCAGTAAAACAGTCATAAACATTCGAGAATAACGAAGCATAAATTTCATTACAATTCCCGAAAATTATAGTAATGAGGGAAAGGTGTTCTCTTGAAGATCACAAGATGGCTTCAAAATACTGGAATACAACACAGAAGTCTGACGAGTGCTGTGAGTACTGGCCTACCAGGGGATTGTTACCGCTAGAAGGAGAGCGCAGTTGTTGTGTATACATTACGTCATCTCGCCTCGTTATGGCTGCAGCGAGTGGCATGCGGGGCAGGAGGGGTGGACTCATGTAAAGTACAGTCATATGCTACAATGAGAACACACCGAACAGCGCACGGCCCAGCATGAATCAGGCACACAATTAACGTCCATCGCAGGCGTGTGGCTGGGCGGAGCTCATTAGTTCCGATTTCCGGCACCGGTAACAATTCGCTAGTCGGGTAGTACAAACTATCGTCAAGTCGTGTGGGACTCGGCATCGGAGCGGAAGTAAAATATCTTAATGTTAAGGTTAAATCGCTCACCACGACTGCAATGAGGAACTGCAGCAAATCTGGAGAACGCAGGTTCGATTTGGGTGCTGACAGCACCTATCATGAATATGTTTCATCCCCTGTTTTTTCCACACTCCCTCCAGGCAAATGCCAGGATAGTTCCTTATTATAAGTCCCGAGGCACTGTCCCTAATTATTACACACACAACTAGCCTATAGGCCCAGTCATCATAGAAACACAGGCCATCAGACAAATTAAACAAACATCCAAGTAGGCCTACATGGTGCTGGTGACCAAGCTGTCCCAAGCTCAAAAAATGAATTAATAAATAATCTCTACTTTTCTAGCTAGGCCTACTTCTTCCCCCAATCTTTCTATCGTTCTTCATGTAGCCTATTTCTACTTTTTACACTTCGTAAAAAATTGGAAGTAACTTCCATGTTGTTGTTGATTTATTGTGTCCGATATCCCATGTTACTGTGTTGGCCGTGTTAGTGTATGTACCTATTTGTAATTCATATGATTATTGGGAAGGAGGCGGCCGTGGTTTTATGTTAGAAAACATCCGCATTTGCCTGGAGTAGAAGTGGGAAACCATGGAAATCCGCTTCCAAGATGGCTGAGATCCGAATCGAAGCCTCCTCATATCAGTTTTACCTCACAAGATTGAGTGCACCCGTTCCAGCCCTCATAACAGAATTTAAATTTCGTGCCAGAGCAGGGAACCCAACCCGGTCTTGGTGAGAGTTAAGCAGCTTGACCTCTGCACTACCACGCCCCCTCAACTAGACACGTCCCAAGCTCCTAATACGAACTAACAACAACGACGCTTGGTATAATTTTAATATTAATTTTAATTTTAACTTTTTATTTCTTTTATTTGATTGTTAACTCTTTATTTCCTTTATTTGATTGTTAACTTATTTTAAATTTGATTTTGATTTGTACTTTTATTTTTTATTTTAGTTTTCTTCCATTTTCCGTTCCTAATGGTTAACACAAAACAACTTTCCGTTTTAAACAGAACGTCACACGGCCTAGATGACCAAGCTCCCTTTACCTACATGGCCTATTTTTAAAACCAAACTGAAAATACCTTCACCAGTAGAACTCAGCAACTCGAACTGAAACCCCGGAAAAAATGTGAACTAAAAGTACTTCCCCCCTGCCCGCTCTGACCAACTCAAGCAAGACCAATATCTGTACAGAGGGGTGTAGTCCATCGCTGGCCGGGAGCCAATAGATGTGTTGACAAGCGATGACAGTCCACTCTCTCGCTCAAGCTTGCCCTCCTCTCTGTCACACTGGCTGACAGAGCTAGCGCCGTCGCCAGGGTTTCACTTCAAGTTGCTGAGCTCTAGTCTACTAGAGGAAATGCGACTGACGGGAGAGAATTTTTCCTTAACATGATCGAACGAAATATTACACCAAAAATACAGTACAGTAGTAACGAACGATTATTGAATGGCACATTTAATTTCTTATAGATGTGGTCAGCAGGTCTTTGAGTTCGTAATGGAGCGCAGTCTTTCCTGCCTCTGTGGTTCCGATATTCATCTAAATATTTTACCCAAGCTTAGAAAAATCAACCTAGAATCCGTGTTAAACTAGCCCTGCCAAATCCTCTTCGTAAATAAAAGATTTAAAACGAACTCTGCATAGCATAGCGTAGTAAACAAGGCTTGCCTTGCTCTACTTTGCATCTGCTCTAAACAAGCATCGTTGTGCAACGCTTCTCAGTGGTGAGAACATTCTCATTTAAAACAGTTGTTGTTAATTCATTTTTGTGGCTTGGGACCCTACTGGTCATCAACCCCATGTAGTTGGGTGTGAGTTGAAATTGTCAAATAACCTGTATTTATGTGATGACTGCTGCAGTAGACTATTATATTTGTAACTGTATCAGATACAGGGGTAGGCTACGGTAGGACCTCCGGACGATTCGATCCTCCGATCTCTGGCCGTGTTGCAAATGCCCTCTTGGCCGTGGTGCAAAACTTAACGCGCACGGCTAATCGGTTAAAGCAACCAAGACAGAGATAAATAAATAGGTGACCGTGAACGCTTCGGTAATATAAAGTATATGCAAACATTAAGCCGTACAAAACGTGTGTGGTTTATTTAGTCCAAAGTTGTAGACTATTATTTTATCGATTTTCTTAAAATGTATTTGGTTTATGATTTTCTTTGCTCTATATCCTTGTGTTTAAATCAAATTATAATATTTTCCTTTAATTCTATTTTACTGTAGGTAATATATTAGACCTTAATTTTATTATTTACTTTTATAATTTTAGTTTTATATTAATGCTTTATTTTTCACTTTTAGTTTCAATTTATTTTAATGTTTTCTATTTAGCCTATATTCTTATTTCTGCTTTATTTCCTAATTTTATTTTTACCTTTCAATTTATATTGTAGGCTACATTAACTTTATTTTTATATGTTTGTATGGTTGTATTTAATATAAAGCTATTAGTTTTATACTAGACTATTAATCCCAGACAATTTTACTTTTATGTATATCTTTATTTTAATTTTTAATTTTATTTGTATTTTATTTTTATTTCCTAATATTATTTTTATTTTCATTTTAATAGACTACTATTTACATATTAACCTTTTTTAATTTTTGCTTTATTTACATTTCTTATTTTTATTCTTAGTCTTTGTTATTTCTTGTTTCTATATTATTTTAATTTCAATTTATATTTTTATTTTTATTTTCTTATTTTTATTTTTATTTTTTCATTTTTATTTTTAATGATATTTTAACTTTTGTTTTTACTTCTATTTTAATTTTCGTTTTTGTTTTATTTTTATTTGTAATTTCATTTGAATTGTTATATTTATTTTTATTTTAATTTTATTTTATTTTTAATTTAATTTTTATTTTTATTTTAAATTTTTATAGACTGCCTATACACTAGTTGATTTTAATATAAAATTTATTTTCTTAACTTTTATTTTTAGCCTATTTTAATTTTTTGAAAAAATAGCCTTAAGAGATAACCTTTTGTCCGTGTGACAGTGTGTGCGTGTGTGAGTGTGTGATTCGTGTGTGTGTGTGTCCCCTAATAACTTCTAAATGTCTGGAGCGATTTCAATGAAACCGACCCCGACCGTGCCCTTCAAATTTTATTAAGTCTCACCAATCCAAAATGGTGGTTGTGTGAAATATTTCACCGGCATACTATATCTCCAATACTATTACTGATATCACCCTGAAATTTCGTATGGTGATAAAGGGCACTACTAGAAGTTCACCTATGAGACTTTCAAAAACCTGTGGATTACAAAACGAACATGGCGGTCAAGCAAATTTGAAACTTTTAAAAAGACTTTTCTCGCGATTTAACCATACAAACACAGTGAAATTTGGTACAGCAAATGTTTATGCACATTGTAACGCAATGGCATCTAATTTAGTTCAATTGTTGACATAATCTCAAGATGGCGGCTGTGCGAAATATTTCACCGGCATTCTATATCTCCGAAACTATTACAGACATCACCTTGACATTTTGTGCGGTGATACACGGCACTACGAAAAGGTCATCTATGGGACTTTCAAAAACCTGTTATCTACAAAACGAGCATGGTTGCCAAGCGAAATTTATACTTTTAAATAGACTTTTCTCGCGATTTAACCTTCAAAACGCAATGAAATTGGTACAGCAAATGTTTAAACACATTGTAATGCACTGGCATCTAATTTAATTCAATTGTCTACATAGCCTCAGGATGGCTGCTGTGCGAAATATTTCACCGGCATTCTATATGTCCGAAACTATTACCTATATCGGCCTAAAATTTTGTACGGTGGAAAAAGTACTACTAGAAGTTCATCTATGAGACTTCTAAAGCCTGTAAAATACAAAAACGAACATGGTGGCCAAGCGAAGGTGAAACATTTTAATAGACTTTTCTCGCGATTTAACCATCTAAGCGCAGTGAAATATCGTACAGTAAATGTTAATACACATTGCAATGCACTGGCATCTAATTTTGTTCAATTGTTCACATAACCTCAAGATGGCGGCTGTGCGTAGTTTTAAAATTAAGTTTTTATTTCTTGTACATTAATCATGCGATCAAAGTGAACGTTTGAATACTGAATCAACGCAGAAATCGTCATATAATAGTTCATAACTCTATGGCCTATATATAAAAAATCCAACATGTCAACCAACGGAAATATTTAGACTTTTCTCAATATCTACTAATCTACGATAACAATCAAACAGAAATGTTGTCTGTTGATAGAGGCTATTAACATAAATTCACCTATGGGACTTTCAATTACCTGGTGAGCACAAATCCAACATGGTGGCACGCGAAACATAAATGTTGTAATGGATGTTTCCCACGATTCAACAATACAAGCGCAGTAAAACTTGTACGGTAAATGCTTATACAAATTTTAAGCCACTGCCATCTAATTTATTTCAATTGCTTTCATAACCACAAAATGGCAGCTGTGCGAAATATTAAAATCTGATCTTCATATCTTGTGTCCTAATTTGCGATTGAAGTTTGAATACTACATCTACACACTAATCTTCATGTAATAGTAGGCCTACATAACTCTAAGTCCTAAATATATAAAAATCCATTTTACACATTGTGTAAAATGCTTTATTAGACCACAGTATTTTATATTTGGCCGTTAAAAAAATGGCGATCATCCGAAATATGTAGACGGTTCTCAATATCTAGGAATCTATTACAGCAATTAAACTGAAATTGTATATGTTGATAGAAGCAATTTGCATAAATAGAATATATGATAATAGGCTGTATAGTTCCCAACTACAGTAGCCTACTTGTTATTTTTAGCCTACTTTTCACATTTTGCAAAAATGAGGAAAAAGTAGACTTATGAGATCGATCCGGGAAAATGTGTGTCTGTCTGTCTGGCTGTGTGTGTGTGTTCCCCCCCCCCCCCTATCAACTCCTAAACGGCTGCAGCAATCAAAACCAAATTTAGTATGAGTAAAGATGTGCACCGGAATATCTCACGTCCATATTTGAAAATGATGTCAGTGCTACCAACTGCTGAAAAAATGCACTAGAAATTTGAGCTCGATGTTGGATATCTTGCAAGGTATGCATGGGAGCTATTCCAAAATTGGCACACATGTAGATAATACCATTTCAGTTCAATTTCCAGGAGGCCAACCATGACAGTGTTGCCAAAATAATTTTAAGCCTTCTGATAGGTCCAATGTTTAAATGCATATAACTTCTACACTATCAATTGGATTTCAACCAAATTTTGTATGTAATATCTGTACATAAACAGATATGACTGTGCGTATTCTTAAGAGCCACCAGGGCTGCCAACTGTTAATAATTGCTCTCTCTATTTTTTTTATCCAAATACCAATATATCAGAAAGTATGCAAGCCAACAGCTTTAAACTATGCACACGTATATTCTGACATTTTAGATTAATTTCGAGTAACTTATATACGCCAGTTCTACCAACATGATTATAAGCCTGCTGATACGACCAATTTTTAAATACATGTAAGTTAACTTCTATACTATCAGTTGGATTTCAACCAAATTTCGTATGTGCTATGTGTACCATAACAGATATGACTATAAGTATTGTTAAGAGCAATCGGGGCTGCCAACTGTTAATAAATGCTGTCTATATTTATTTTACACTAATATCAATATACCAGAAAGTATGCAAGCCAACAGCTATATACTTTGCACACGTATAGCACCTGACATTCTAGATTAATTTGCAGTAAATAATGCAAGGCAGTGCTGCCAACATGATTCTATGCCTGCTGATATGTCCAATTTTAAAATACATGTAACTTCTATACTAACAAATGGATTTCATCCAAAATTGGCACATCATGATATCATAATATTTCAGATTATTTCTGACCAGCACCCGCATGGTATTGTTGGCAACATGCTTTTACGCGTGCTGATAGATCCAGTGTCCAACTGCATGTAACGTCCATTGGACTTCAACCAAATTTTGTATTCTGTACCTTAAGAGATTGAACTAAGAATATATTCAGTCGCCAGAGCTGCCAACTGTAGTGCTCTATTAGGCTACATTATACCATGTATATTTTGAACTAATTAGATATTTCGATATTACCAACTTAATTTTGTCATTATTCTAGATAGGTTCATATACTGTAGAATAATCATTGGCATGAAAAGTAGGCTGTATAGGTCTTCACGGAACTTCTTGTTTATTTCGGTTTGTATTTTCATTTTCAAACGTCTATATTTAGATTCTGATTTTCTTTCTCATTTTCATTTTCATTCATTTTAATTTTAATTTTATTGTTTTTATTTTTATTTTATTTTATTGTTATTTTTATATTTATATATAGGGCCTAGCCTATTTTATTTTTATTTTTATATTTATATATAGGGCCTAGCCTGTTTAATTTTTATTTTTTTACTTTTATTTTTATTATCTTTTTTATATTGATAGATATACAGGGTGTATTTGATATGATGGAAGTCCGTTACACTGGTGATAGAAGAGACTATTGTAAGCTTCCTATGCAAAAAATTTGTCACCTATCTTTAAATTGAAAATTTATCATTAAAAAGTCAATGTTTTTAGTTTTTTCCGAAATTCTTCTACCAGAAGGTGAAGCCGCTGCTGAGGAAAACGAGGCGGGGCGAGGTGGGACGATGCGCAGAGGAGAAGTTGTTACGTAATCGGAGCGTTGACCATACTAGATGAGGGGAGGTATCAGCTGTTACGAGGAAAGCGAGCGATATCCGTCTCGTAAGAAAATTTGTGTTGTTGTTGTTGCTGTTGTTGAAATTGCTCGCAATGCCTTGGGACGTTATGACCGGTAGAATTGAGTAGCCTACTTTGTAAGTGTCATTGCCATCCGGCAATTTAATGAAATACAGTGTGACATAATTCCGACATCCCGTATTCTGTTCAGAACTAGCATTTAAGACGGAAGGAATATACTTGATGTTTTGTTTGAGAGGTTTGGCAATTTTGGTCATTTAGCCCCATGTGGTTGGGTGTGGGAAGAATTTGTCTGATAACCTGTGTTTTTGTGGTTTCTTTAGTAATGTGGGTATTTGTAATTCAGGTGAGGATTGGGAAGGAGGTGGCCGTGGACTTAAGTTTGGAACCATCCCTGCATTTGCCTGGGGTAGAAGTGGGAAACCATGGAAAACTACTTCCAAGATTTAATACTAGTATGGTACCACATCTACTTAGTAATAATAATAATAATAATAATAATAATAATAATAATAATAGCCGGCTTTGTGGTGTTGGGGTAGCGTGCCTGCCTCTTACCCGGAAGCCCCGGGTTCGATTCCTGGCTCCGTCAGGGATTTTAGAAACTGACGTGAGGGCTGGAAGGGGGTGCACTCAGCCTCGTGAGGACAATTGAGTAGCTGTCTGACAGTGAGGCAGCGCCCCGATCACGAAAACCAAGATTAACGGTCGAAGGGACCCGATGCGATGATCACGCGTCACCCTAATATCTGCAGGCCAAATGGCTGGGCAGCGGTCGCTTGGTAGGCCTAGGCCCTTCACGGGCTGTAGTGCCAGGGGTTATTTATTATTTTAATAATAATAATAATAATAATAATAATAATAATAATAATAATATTAAAGCAAATACAGGGTGTATTTGATATGATGGAAGTCCTTTACACTGGTGATAGAAGATGGTATTCTAAGCAAATATCTTCATGAAATTAAGTCGGATCTTAATTAGTGTAGGTGGAATTAAATCACAAAAATCGTCGGTCAATATCTTGGAAACGGGCTTTCACTTCGTTCCCCTCAGCAGCAGAGCTGACTTCTCCCCGTCTCCCTCCCCTCCTACGCTGAGGAATGTTGACCAGAGTCTGCAGTTGAGTGACCTCCTCGCCTTGTCTGCCAATGACATTGAAATACACAAACCGAGCCTATGAACAGCTGATTCACACCTTCATGGGGAGTGGCTACATGACTAGTGATGGTGGATCTGTCTAGGATTTTTCCAGCTTCATGAACTATGCATAGAAAATAGAAATCCTAAAGATTTAGTAAATTAATTTAAGGAACTTTTGGTCTATCTTTGTGTGAAGATAGTGCAACAACTGTAATAAACTTATTAATAATACTAATAATAGTAATAGTAACTTAGGCTTTTAGACACACTAACTTCTTTTATGTTTCTTTTTGGTATGTCGAGTTGCCAGACTTTAATGTACGTAGGATTTCTTGTATGTGCCATGAAATCCATGGAGATGATCTTATTAGATCCCATTCATTTACTACATGACTGAACGTAGATCGCACCCTCGGGAAGGTTAGCACTCTACCACCAGAACTACACATGCTGACTCTTATTATTATTATTATTAGACTATTATTATTATTATTATTATTATTATTATAACACTGTATTATAACAATGTATTTGTATTTTATTTTCATTTTCGTGTATTTTCATATGTATTTACATTGTTGATGGACCAATAAATCAATCCTCCCCCCCCCCCCCTCTCCAGTTAATGGCCACCCGAGGGCTGGAGATGGGATGGGACAATTCACAATATGAACATGTGGTACCATACTAGTATTAAATCTTGGAAGTAGGTTTCCATGGGTTCCCACTTCTACCCCAGGCAAATGTCGGGATTGTTCCTAACTTCAGGCCACGGCCGCCTTCTTCTCAATAATCATAACCGCTGGCAGTGCAGCCCATGAAGGGCCTAGGCCTACCAAGCGACCGCTGTCCAGCCATTTGGCCTGCAGATATTAGGGTGACGCGTGGTCAGTGCATCGGGTCCCCTTGGCCATTAATCTTGATTTTCCTGACTCGGGCACTGCCTCACTGTTAGACAGCTACTTAATTGCCCTCACGAGGCTTAGTGCACTGCGTTACAGCCCTCACGTCAGTTTCTAATATCCCTGATGGAGCCAGGAATCGAACTAGGGCCTCCAGGTGAGAGGCAGTTGCACTGCCCCAACACCACAGGGCCGGCGCCTTCTTCCGAATCCTCACCTGAATTACAAATACCCACATTACTACAGAAACCACAAAACACAGGTTATCACACAAATTCTACCCACACCCAGCTACATGGGGCTAAATGACCAAAATCGCCAAGCCTCTCAAACAAAACATCAAGTTTTTTTTTACTTCCGTCCTAAATGCCTAGTTCTGAACAGACTGCGGGATGTCGGAATTTTGTCACACTGCATTTCATTAAGAGAATGTTTTTAGTATTTTCAGAAACTAGTCAACAGACACGGACGCCAATGATACATCAGGGCTGAGTATCGAAATTATTTTATACATGAACATCAATCAATGAATTCCACACTTACAAAGTAGGCTACACAATACTACCGGTCCTGACGTCCCAAGCCATTGCGTGCGTTGTCAACAACAACAACAAGAACAACGGCAATGCACATTTTCTTACGAGACGGTAGAGCTCAAACAGCTGATAGCCTACCACCCCTCAAGTCAACCGGTAAGGTCAATGCTCCGATTACGTAACAACTTCCCCTTCGCGCGTCGTCACATCGGGCTCCGCCTCGTTTCCCCAGCCTGCCGCACCACTTTCTGCCTGATTAGTTTCTGAAATAACTAAAAACATTGACTTTTTAATGATTAATTATCAATTTCAAGATAGGTGACAAATTTTTTACCTAGGAAGCTTAGAATAGTCTCTTCTATCACCAGTGTAACGGACTTCCATCATATCAAATACACCCTGTATAGCGAATTGGTTGACCCTATCAAAAGGCAATGGCATTTAGAACTGGTAAAGACCATACATATCATTTTCTCAAATACGGGCGTGATCCCAAGTACCTTGCTCCAAGACCTTAAAGAACTGGTTCTGGATACTCAAATGGACAAACTAATGCAGAAGGTAGTAGTTCTCTCAACAACCCGAATCGTCTGGAAATTCATGGGTAGCGATTTCGACTTTCCAGCTTAGAAGTGGCTGTTTCAGTTGTTATACTTTGGTTCCTTGAAGCCCGTATAGTTATGTTGTGATGTACCAGCAATGTGTTATATGTACTGTATAAGACAATAATAATAATTAAATGATAGTGAGGCTGTGAGCTCAGGTATTAGAGTGCTATCCTTCTCAGGTTTCGATCTAGTCTGAGTCATGTAATACATGAAGGTGAACATATACGACAGCCTTATGCCGATGGATGTAATGGCACGTAGGCCTACATGAAATTCTGTGAACACAACATTCCGGAATCTCGACATCCCCAACAAAAATTAAAATAGTGTGTCCAACAACATATTATTATTATTATTATTATTATTCTTTCTTTCTTTTTGCGTTTTGCCCATTATAGAGCGCGCTTGAACTTGTTTTTCGGACTTGATGATATTCGCCTTCCTATCTTCCCAAAATCTCTTCATGAAGTCACTGTGCTGCTGCTTCCGTTCTTCTGTCCACTTGGTTCCAGTCCTGCCACTAGTTTTCACCCTAAACTTGTGCTTTGTTACTGCGGTCCTGAAGACTTTGCGGTTTTTCAGAATATTTTCTCCGATGTTCAACTCTTGCAGGTCCTCTCTTGATTCATCCAGCCAGGCTATCCTTGATTTCTGAGAATTTATTACATTGAATAACCTTTTTGTAAGTCTATAATCGTCCATCCTGAAGAGGTGTCCATAAAATGTTAAACGTCTTTTTCGTACCGTGTTGCTAAAACTATCTGTGTGACGGTATAGGTCTGAATTTCGTCTTTTAATCCAAATTCCGTTTTCTTGTGTGGGGCCGATTATTTTTCTAAGAATTTTACGTTCTTGCTTTTCTATATTTGCAATTTTAGAATGACCTCCTAAAGCTGTGGTTTCTGAAGCATATAGAGCTTCCGGTAGTACAACTGTTTTGTAGTGATTCAGTTTTGCATTATGTGACATTACTCTTTTATTATAGTGATCCCATGTTAGTCTGAATGCTCTATGAAGTTTTGAGGCTCTTTCTGTGTTAGCCAAACTGTCAAATCCTGAAGGAAGAATTATTTCTCCAAGGTATTTAAAAAATTCTACTTGTGATATTGCTCCATACGCTGTTTCTATTTTTTCTTTCTTCTTCTTTTGCTGAAAATTCTTCAAGTACTTGTTTTTTTCAAATGATATTTGAAGGCCTGCTTGTGATGCTATTCTGTATAATGTCTCAATTGCATGCTTAGTTTCTTCTTTGTTCCTAGTGATAATTATTATTATTATTATTATTAGTCTATTATTATTATTATTATTATTATTATTATTATTATTCACATTATAAGAGATAATATCTTTACTGAATGTTATTTATTTTTAAGTAGGGTTCCAATTGTTTAGGACGTTCAGTAAATAAATGTTTTTGGCATCAATGATGATGGAAGATACTTGAAAGCTTGTTGTGATGGTTGTTGTTAATTCATTTTAGGGACTTAGGACATTGTTTAGCAGCCTCGTGTAGTTGGGTGAGTGTTGGATTTGTCTGAAAAAATTGTTTCTGTGGTGACTGTAGTAGTATGTTTCGCTGTAGTTATTAGGATCGTGAATGAGTTAGGTGCTCCGGGACGCCAAGTACCATACTATCCCGGCATGTGCTTGGAAAGCGCGTGGAAGAATCCAGGGAAAGACAAACTCAGGATAGCCACTGTCGGTGCTGAGTTTGAACATCCAATCACCGGACTTGCTACTATCGTAGGTGCACGAATAAATGCGCATGCCTACACCGCGGAGGTAAGAAAGAAAACAGCCATGGTCTTATGAAGGGACATTCCAACTTTGGGCTCGTGGGATGCCACGGGAAATCATCTTGTGGCTGCAGATGGTGGGAAGTAAGGAAGCTTGTGGTTTTACATGACCGTAAATTTCGTGATTATGAGCTACTGGACCTCCTTTTTTATGTGGAATCCGAACCACACGACATGTCATTTCACTTCGAAAATCTCACATGCATTGACCGGGAATCAAACCCGGTCCACCGTGATGAGAGGCCAACAGCTGGACCGCTGCGCCATCACGCCCCGACTTGCATATTGGCCGGTGATGGTAAGCTGCCTCAATACTAGGACCCCATGTAGATGATAATGATAATAATAATACTAGTCTAATAATAATAATAATAATAATAATAATAATAATAATAATAATAATAATAATAATAATAATAATAATAATAAGAGTCAGCATGTGGTAGAGGGCTAAAAATAAAAGTCTGGCAACTCGACATATCAAAAAAAAAAAAAAATCATAAAGGAACTTAGGTTGGTTCCATAGTTTAGGGGCTGCGACAACGTGGTCAGGTAGCCCCGTATTAAAAAGTTAGTGTGTCTAAAATTATATTATTACTATTATTAGTACAGTAGTAGTAGCTTAGTATAATAATAATAGTATTATTAATATTTTTGTTACAGTTGTTGCACTGTCTTCACACAAAGATAGACCAACAGTTTCTTAAATTAATTTACCAAATCTCATTTCCATTTTCTATGCATAGGCCATGAGGATGGCAAAATCCTAAACAGATCCACCATCATTAGTCATGTAGCCACTCCCCATGAAAGTGTGTGTGAAACAGCTGTTCATAGGCTCGGTTAGTGTATTTCAATGTCATTGGCAGACAAGACGAGGAGGTCACTCAACTTCAGAGTCTTGTCAACATTCCTTAGCGTTATAGGGGAGGGTGACGGGGAGAAGGCAGCTGTGCTGCTGAGGGGAACGAAGTGCAAGCCCGTTTCCAAGACATTGACCGACGATTTTTGTGAATTAATTCCACCTACACTAATTAAGATCCGACTGAATTTCATGGAGATATTTGCTTAGAATACCATCTTCTATCACCAGTGTAACGGACTTCCATCAAATACACCCTGTATATTTTTTTATTATTAGACTACTGTATGTATTTATTTTGATTTAATTTTTATTTTCACTTTCATTTTCATCTTTTATATTTTTTCATCTTATTCTTTACTTTCTTTTAAAATGTTCATTTATATTTATATTTCTTATACAGTAAGTTATGTAATTTATTTAAATTTTAATTTTAATTTTTATCTTCAAATTTATCTTCATTTTAATTTTATATTTATTTAATTTTTATTTTTGTCAATATTTTTATTTTTACTGTGGATTTAATTTTAATTTTTATTTTAATTTTTATTTTTATTTTAATTTTTATTTTTATATTAATTTGTATTTTATTTTTATTTTTATATTAATTTTAATTTTATTTTTATTTTTATTTTTATTTTATTTTTTATTTTTATTTTTTATTTTTTATTTTTTATTTTTTATTCTTATTTTTATTTTTATTTTTATTTTAATTTTATATTTTATTGTTATTTATATTTTTATTTTGTATTATAATTTTTATATTTTTATTATTTTATTTTTATCTTTATTTCCTTTTTTATTTTAATTTTAATTGTAATTTTTAAATTATTTTTATTCTTGTTTTATTTTTTATTTTTATTTTTGCCTATATTTTTTTATTAGACTTCCTATTTACTTTTATTTTTATTTTTATTAATAAAAAATGTTTTTCTTTTTTTTTCTTATTTGTAGAGTGCAGCTTTGAAGACAATACATTACATTAGCATTCTCTCTTTCTTCATTTGGGTACTTCTTAAGCCTCCTAACTGCTACGTTGGGGGTAGTCGGGAGCATGCTGAACTGCTAAGCCCATGATGGCGGGTTCAAACCCGTCTGAAGTGATCGGATATTTTTCGAACGTAACAAACTTTCAGTATCCCTTCCTACAGAGGGGAAGTAAATCCAGAGGGCCCATGTCATAGATTTATAGCATGTAATAGAACCTACCACCGCAATTGGTGGTGTGTAGCAAAATTTGTAAGTTATATTAAATTTGACTGGTTAGGAAATGCTCTAACAAGTTCCAACGTTCACCGCTAGTGGTAGTGACAGTTACATCTGGTAGTAAAAGTTGGAACTACACGAAATTGAACTTGTTGAGAGCCTTCGGGCATTCAATTATGAATGCCCAGCTTATGGCCATTGGCTGCGATTCATATATCTTCATCTTTATATATATAATTCTTCGACACGTGTGTATGTGACTGAACTCCTCCTAAACGACTGAACCGATTTTGATGGAATTTGGTATGCATATTAGGGTGGGTCCATGTATGGTTTAGATTCACAATCTGACCCGGTAGGTGGAATGAACACAATTTTAGAACCACAATTTACACACAATTTTAGAACCACAATATACAGTCAAAAACAGTCGTCATGGAAACCACTAGCCTTGGCCTTCGTGAAAGCTGATGTCTTTGGACGATTTGTCTCTGCACGTTAGAGCCACCTGGTCGCAACCTGTGCAACTACCGCCATTACATGCACTCCGCCCGTGGCGAAAAGTTGTGTTTTATACCAAAGGTGGCAGTGATGTCGAATTCTACTGTTGGTCTCTGCACGTTAGAGCGTTTCAAAGTCCCATGTGCGTTCATATACGATTCATCCGATTGCCATGAAACTTGGGTGATATGTTGAATGAGCTTAGTAAATCCATTTTACAATAGATAGCGCACGAATAGATTCAACAAATGAGCGACGACGCGCGAAGCGTTTCAAAAAGTTCCGGTATGCGTTCAAATATCATTCGTCCGATAGCGATGAAACTTGGGTGAGATGTTGTGTACAGTCCAGGGAAGACTTCTGGCTTAGTAAATCAATTTCACATTAGGTAGCGCACGACTAGATTCAACAAATGAGTGACGACGCGCGAAGCGTTTCAACAAAATCCCGTATAAGTTTATATTCCATTCATAGATTGAGATGAAACTTTGATGAGTTGTTGTGTACACTTAGGTGAAGGCTTCTAACTTAGTAATCCATTTCACAGGAGGTTGCCCACGAGTAGATTCTACAAATGAGCGGCGACGTGCGAAGCGTTTCAAGAAAGTCCCGTATGCGTTCAAATACCATTCGTCCGATAACGATGAAACTTGGGTGAGATGTTGTGTACACTTACGTGTGGGTTTCTAAGTTAGTAAATCCATTTTACAATAGGTAGCTCACGAGTAGATTCAACAAATTAGCAACGATGCGCGAACTTTTAATCAAAGTCCCGTATGCGTTCATATACCATTCATCCGATTGCAATGAAACTTGGGTGAGATGTTGTGTACACTTACGTGAGGGTTTCTAACTTAGTAAATCCATTTCACAGGAGGTTTCGCACGAGTAGATTCAACAAATGAGCGACGACGCACGAAGCGTTTCAATAAGGTCCCGTATGCGTTCAAATACCATTCGTCCGATGACGATGAAACTTGGGTGAGATATTGTGTACACCCTACGGAAGGTTTCTGGCTTAATAAATCCATTTTACAATAGGTAGCGCACGAGTAGATTCAACAAATGTGTTACGGCACGCGAATCATTTCAACAAAGTACCGTATGCGTCCATATAGCCTACCATTTATCCGATTGCGATCAAACCTTGGTGAATCATTGAGTACACGCCAGAGAAGGTTTCAGGCTTAGTAAATCTATTTTACAATAGGTAGCGCATGAGTAGATTCAACAAATGAGTGACGGCACGCGAATCGTTTAAAGAAAATCACTTATGCGTTCATATGCCATTCATCCGATTCCGATGAAACTTTGATGAGTAGTTGTGTACACGCCAGGGAAGGTGTTCAACTTGGTAAATCCATTTTACAATATTGGTAGCGCACGAGTAGATGTAACAAATGAGTGACGACGCGCGAAGCGTTCCAACAAAATCCTGTATGCGTTCACATATTCTACTATTCATCGATTGCGATGAAACTTTGATGAGTTGTGTACACTTACGTGAAGCTTTCTAACTTAGTAAATCCATTTCACAGTTGGTAGATCACGAGTAGATTCAACAAATGAGTGACTGTGCACGAATCATTTAAACAAAATCCCGTATGCGTTATATGCCATTTATCCAATTGCGATGAGACTTTGGAGAGTAGTTGTGCACGCTCTCACGAATGTTTCTAGATTAGTTAATTCATTTCACGATAGTTTAGAGGCAGTTAACAGAAATTTAAAAAAATATTGTGTATCCAAAAGCACTTCAAGAAACCAAGTTAAAACACTTTCTTTGATTGGCATGACAACGTCTGCCGGGTCAGCTAGTATATCATATAAGTTATCATCACGCCGTTCCACGTGACTGCTAGTGAGACTGGGTAATTGATGATACGAGTTATCACTGGAGTTGTTGCTGTTGATTTATTCAGAGGTTCTGCGACAATGTGGTCATGAAGTCTCATGTACTTGGGTGTGTGTGGAATCTATGTGATAACCTGTGTCATTTTAATGGTTGACTGTGGACTTGTAAATGGGGCTAGCATTTGTATGGGAGGTGGACGTGACCTGTGTCATTTTAATGGTTGACTGTAGACTAGTAAATGGGGCTAGCATTTGTATGGGAGGTGGACGTGACCTAAATGTATGTGCCATCTCAGCATTCGTCTGGAGTAGAACAGAGGAACCACGGAAAGTCACTTTTAGCTTGACTGAGGTACCGGTCGTAATCAACTCCATCTCTCCTCAGTTTTGCTTCACGAGGGTGAGTGAATTCCGTTCCAATCCTCAGGCCAGAATCAAACACGTACCTCCATGGCGACAGCCAAGAATGCTAGCTACGCCATGCTGTGGACGTTTTGACTGCACTAAACCGACAATAATGTACACGAAATTACAAGTGTACGTATTAACCTAATAAGCTGTGAATATTCCAATATCCAGTAAAAAATACCACAAACTCTTTAAGGACACATGGAAGAATTCACATTAGAACAAAGCACAATAATACAATATTCATTGAGGTCTTAAGGGCCGATAACCCAGATATTAGGCCCCTTAAAACAACAATCACCATCATCATCTTAATCATCTTCATCTTTGAGGTCACCTTTCTCATACCATTAATCTCAAATCATTCAATCATCACACTTGCATTTAATGATACCTTCTCATTCCAGGGAAAGAATGTTGGAATATTTAAATGACCAGTGTTTTATTAAAAATGTATTATATCTCTTTAATTCACATTTCTCTGACTACAGCAGACAGAGAGCTACTAAACAGCACACATGTATTGTTCAAGCTTAGGTTTACACATTGTGAAAAATGCTTTATTAATTACAGTATTTTATTTTTTGGCCATTTAAAAATATACTTGCTGTACAATATAGGCTCTTGGTAATTTGTTTGGTAATATTTAATTTTTATTTGACTTGATATCAATTTCTACTAAGTTATATTTCACCTGCGGTGTATAGAATAACTCTATGCATACCCATAAACATTTTCATGAAAATAGTTTCAGTAGTGTCTGAAAATGGTGTTCCTGCATTTAAACAAAAACTTCAATTTGACGGTAAATGGCAACTAATAATAATCGTAAACTTATCGTCCCTTAAGAAGCAATAACTTTCCACTTATCTGACAATGCTCTTCTTTTCCAATAGTTTCCTTACGATTAGTCACGCCTCCCAGCCGTATATGGATAAGGCGTCCAACACAACAATTCACGTTAGGTTCATTTTCCTGTGCATAACAACAAAGAAATGGACCTTAATGACACTGTATTGTAGGAGTGCATAACTAACTATACGGATATATAGGGTACGTTTCTACAGTACAATAAATTTAAAGTTCATTTTTAGCCTACCTTTCACATTTTGCAAAAATGAGGAAAAAGTAAACTTATGAGATCAATCCGGGCAAATGTGTGTCTGTCTGTCCTTCTGTCTGTCTGTCTGTCTGTCTGGCAGGCTGGCTGTGTGTGTCCCTCCCTATCAACTCCTAAACGGCTGCTGCAATCGAAACAAAATATCTGAATATCTCAATGCTGTATTTGAAAATGATGTCAGTGCTACCAACTGCTGAAAAATCGCAATTGAAATTTGAGCTCCATGTTGGATATCTAGGACAGTATGAATGGGAGCTATTTGAAAACTGGCACATGTATAGATAATAATATTTCAGTTTAATTTCTAGGAGACCATACATGGCAATATTGCCAAAATGATTATGAGCCTGCTGATAGGTCCAATTTTTAAATGCAATTAACTTCTGCACTATCAATTGGAATTCAGACACATTTCGTATGTGCTATGTGTATATAAACATATATGACTGAGCGTATTCTTAAGAGCCACCAGGGCTGCCAACTGATAATAAATGCTCTCGATTTCTTTTATCCAAATACCAATATATCACAAAGTATGCAAGCCACAGCTTTAAACTATGCACACGTATAGTACCTGACATTCTATATTAATTTGAAGTAACTTAAATACGTCAGTGCTACCAACAAGATTCTAAGCCTACTGAGAAGTCCAACTTTAAATACATGTAACTTCTATACTATCATTTGGATTTCAACCAAATTTCGTGTGTGCTATGTGTACCATAACAGATATGACTATGCGTATTCTTAAGAGCAACCAGGGCTGCCAACTGTTAATGAATGCTGTCTTTATTTTTGTTACCCTAATATCAATATATCAGAAAGTATCAAGCCAATAGCTCTAAACTTTGCACACGTTCTAGATTAATTTGGAGTAGGCCTAACTATTATACGCCAGTGCTTCCAACATTGGTCCTGTTGATTGGTCCAATTTAAAATGCATGTAACTTCTATACTAACTAATGGATTCCATTCAAAATTGGCACAACAATAGATCATATTATTTCAGATTATGTCTGACCAATACATGCATGACATTTTTGCCAACATGATTTTACGCGTGCTGTTAGATCCAATGTTTAACTGCATGCAACGTCAATACTATCCACTGTACTTCAACCAAATTTTGTATTCTGTACCTTAAGAGATGGAACTAAGAATATATTCAGTCACCACGGCTGCCAACTGTAGTGCTCCATTACGCTACATTATGCCAGATATACAGTATTTCGAAGTAATTAGAAATTTCGATATTACCACCTTAATTTCGTCATTATTCTAGATTGATCCATATAGATTAATCATTGGCATGAATCTTAAATTTTAAGAAAAGTAGGCTCTTTAGTTCGTCACGGAACTTCTTGTTCTTTGTGCTTTTACACAGGAAAGTGAACCTAACGTGAATTGTTGTGTTGGACGTCACATCCACATATGGCTGGGAGGCATGACTAGTCATAAGGAAACTATTGGAAAAGTGGAGCATTGTCAGATATGCGATATTGCTTCTTAAGAGACGATATGTTTCTGACACATGTCTGGCTATTAGAACTTTGTAGGTGACTAGCCTACTCATCTTCATTCTTGGATTCTTCGTCGTCTTTCTTCCTCTTTTCAGCTCTTTTTTTCTTATGGCTTCTTCGGTTATATCCTGGATACACCAATTACAAAGTTGTTGTTGTTGTTGAAGATTCATTTAGAGACTTTGCTACAGTAGTCATGTAGCTCCGTGTCTTTTTGTCTGCTCAGAATCTGTCTGATAACCTTTGTTTTTGTGGTGGCTGTACTAGTGTATTTGTAATTGAGAGTAGGAATTGGGCAGAAGATAACTGCGGCATTAATTTAGATACCATCCTGGCATTTGCTTGGGGATAGAAGTGGGAAACCAAAGAAAACAACTACCAAGTTGGTGGAGTCGGAGTTTATCCCATATCTTCTCAGTTTTACCTCATGAGGCTGAGTGTACCTCGTTCCAGCCCTCAAAACGGAATTAAATTTCTTGGCTGCGCTGGGAATCGAACCCAGACCTACAGGGTGACAGCCAAGAATTCTAGCCACTACACCAAGAAGTGTAGCCTACCATTCACAGTTCTGTCTTAAGGGGTTGAGTGTACCCCTTTGCAGCTCTCAGACAAGAATGAAATTCCTTGGAAGAACCGAGAATCGAATCCAGACCCCAAATGTAGGACTATTCAATACAGATAACAAATAATGAAAGTTGATTGTGTTGCGCGACTTTTGACCAATCGATGATGAGCGAAGGGATCTCCTTTTTTGTACAATCTGACCCATTGAGTGTGACTTGGAAACTTTGAAAATCCATTGGCATTAACCAGGAATTGAAGCCTTGGTGAGAGGCAAGCATCAAAATGAAGAAATACAGATGAAGAATTAATTGTTGAATATAATACCGTTTCTTTGTTACAATTTATGGCTGGTAGTAATTGAATAAAGGTTTTCTTTAGCAATTATAATACGAGACATTGCATGCAAACATGAGGGTCGCAGTTCAAATGCTACTCGACTGTTGTGATGAAAAGGTTAAAGTTCACGGTGACTTTGTGGGTGGTCACAGGCTGTGACATAAACCTCCCAACACTTCCCACGGGATGTTGATAGCGACACTTTATTCTATACAAGTGTGTAGACTATGTTATTTCTTGTTTCCTTAAACACATTTCACTTCAATCTAACTCAGGTATTTATTTTCATTTATTTATGTATTTATTTATTTATTTATTTATTTAAGTATTTATTTATTTATTTATTTATTTAGTAGTGGTGAAATTAGGGCTATGGTACCGCAACACATGAAACAATTTTTTAAATACAATAAATAACTTGCAAGTTCATTATGATGATCAATAAATAGTAAATTAATTATGTTTATACAAATATATATAAATGAGGCATATGAATAATAATAATAATAATAATAATAATAATAATAATAATAATAGCCTAATAATAATAATAATAATAATAATAATCACAATGCCACAAACCTTTCAATAATTTAATATAGCCTAATAAGAAGATTGAAACCTTAAGTCAATATGTGATGTACTTTGAATGTTGTACTGGTTTCGGTAATATTGTGACCTTCCTCAGCACAAATGATAATAAGAAAAGATGAAAGAACTTACATTTAACAAATTTACCACAACAGAAGTTGTTATCAAAATAATTCTATAAATATTAATCGTCTAAAAGTTAAAAACAACACATTAAAATTTTAATAAACCAGATCTGTTGCGAAAATATTATATTTAATAACAAAGAAGTACGTTTTTGATACAAAACCAGCTTGAAGTAGGAGAGATGTGGATTTAATACTGCACATGTGGAATTTGATAGGTTAGGATTAAGTTAATAGATGGGTACGAATATGCGAAATAATTAATTAACTATGGAATATAATCGTTGGAAATAAGTAATCCGAGGTATGGTATAGTTAGAGCAATATCCTAAATATAACTATAGCTCAGTCATACGTCCTACCATGCATCACCATTCACACGGGTCAATCAGCAGTATTCAACAGGTAATCTTGGCTTGCAGTCTTAAATCTCTTTATTGTTTTAGAATATCTGATATTGGCAGGAGTTGAATTCTATTATCGAGCAGCAAAAGAATTGTTGTTCATACTGTAGATGAGTGATTGATGGGAATGGAGAGGGAAGAACCAGATCGGGTGTTAGGGTAATAATATGAGGACAAGTAACTCAATTTTGATTGCATGTACGCAGGGGTGCTTTCATGCAGAAATCAATAGATGGATGTCAATAAGTTGAGTTGACTGCGTTCATCAGGTTTAAGCCAAGAAGAAGAAAGTGTACTGTAGGTTGGGGTTTTGTGGACAATCTATCTTCGATTATAAGAGTTCAATGCTGGTACCACCTTCGATTATTAAATTTGAATCTGGACGCCTTTATCCTAATGTTTAACTCCATCTTCAGAACACGCCGTGATTCACTAATTATTGGAATTCCAACCTAAGATACATAACGCCACTCGTTTAAATGCGGTGGGTCTGAGGGCTCGAACGTGGTACACTCAGCCTCGAGAGGCAAAACTGAGAAGAGGCGGGATTGATTCCTACCTCAGCCATCCTGGATGTAGTTTTCCGTGGTTTTCTCACTTTTACTTCAAGCAAATGCCGGGATGGTACCTAACGTAAGGCCACTTCCTTCCCAAGTCCTACCTCATTCACAAATATTACACACTAGTACATACATCAAAATAGCAGTTGTTAGACAACTTCTACACACACCCAAATACATAGGGCTACTTGACCACTATAATGCAAAGCTCTTGCCGATGACCTCCCTGCTCCACACCATAAATCAACAATTTACTACTACTACAGAAACACAAGATATCAGACACGTTCAACACACACCCAACTAGATAGGGCTGATGAGCAAGATGTTCCAAGCCTCTCAAATGAATTAACAACAACAACAACAACAACAAACTAATGTGTAATTCAACTTCATTCAATCAACTCTGAGTGACTCCTCTCAAGAAGTTTTGCATCAGGAAGGATATTCGGCCAATAAAACCACTCTTCTCATAGAAATTCATTGCATATCTTCTCCGCTTCTTATGAAACGTGTATAATAAGGAGTAGACATAATTTAATGTTGTGACCTTCTTTATGAGGACGTGTCAAGTAGCCTACACCACGCAGATAACCCAAATACACAGATTTCCAGGTAGGGCTGGTACTTTAATCGACTTATTTCAGTTATAGAATAATTGACTAATCGAAGCAGAAAATCAATTAATTTCAACAAATAACGATTAATCTATTGTGCGTTTAATTCATTAAACAGTTGGTCGAATAATTGATTAATTGTTGTTCCTTTCACTATGCATTCAAGGAAGCAAAATAGACATTCAGTTTTGATAACAAGTAGTTCCGTCGCAAACTAAATAGCCTACTTTTCTTAAAATTTAAGATTCATCCCATTCTATATAGACTATCTAGAATAATGACGAAATCAAGTTGGTAATACTAACATTTCCAAGTACTGCATTCACCTGAATTAGTGTAGCCTAATAGAGTAACTTACTACAGTTGACCTTCCTGGTAACTCTGAATATATTCTAAGTTCCATCTCTTAAGGTACAGAATGCACATACAAAATTTGGTTGAAGTCTAATGGATAGTATGGACGATTCATGCTGTTTGATATTGGACTTATCAGTTCGCGTAAAATCATGTTAGGAACAATGCCAGTATGTGATGCTCAGAATTAATCTGAAATATTACGATCTATTATAGTGACGATATAGGACAAAATCCATGTGTTAGTATAAACGTTACATATAATTAATAATTGAAACTATCAGAAAGCTCAGAATCATGTTGGCAGCACTGAGGTACATTAGTTACTCCAAATTAATCTAGAATGTCAGGTACTATACGTGTGCAAAGTTTAGAGCTGATGGCTTGCATACTTTCTGATATATTGATATTAGGAATAAACAAATAGAGAGAGCATTTATTAACAGTTGGCAGTCCTTCTGCTTCTTACGAATATGCATAGTATAACTGTTATGGTACACAAAGCACATACTAAATATGTTTGAAATCCATTTGTTAGTATAGAAATTATAGGCATTTATATACTGGACCTATCAGCAGGCTTAGAACAGTGTTGGCGGCACTGATGTACAATATAAGTTACACCAAAGTAAGTTAGAATGTCAGGTACTATACGTGTGCAAAGTATAGAGCTGTTGGCTTGCATACTTTCTGATATATTGATATTAGGGTCAAAACATAGAGAGCGCATTTATTAACAGTTGGCAGCCCTGGTGTCTCTTTAGAATATGCTCAGTCATATAATATGTTGTAGTACACATAGTACATACGAAATTTGGTTGAAATGCAATCAATAGTATAGAAATTAGATGCATTTAGAAATTGGACCTATCGGCAGGTTTAGAATCATGTTGGCAACACTGTCATCTATGGCCTTCTGAAAATTAATCTGAAATGTTATTTTCTATATGTGTGCCAATTTTGGAAAAGTTCTCGTTTATGACTTCTGAGATATCCTACATAGAGCTCACATTTCAATTGTGATGCTTCAGCAGTTGGTAGCACTGACGTCAATTTTAAATATGGCCGTGAGCTATTCAGGTATAGATCTTTACTCTTACCAAATCTGGTCTCGATAGCTGCAGCCGTTTAGGAGTTGGTAGGAGGGGAGACACACACGCAGACAGACTGAAGGACAGGCAGACAGACAGACAGACACACATAAGCCCACTTTTTCCTAATTTTTGCAAAATGAGAAAAGTAGGCTAAAATATATTGTATCATACATTTTCAAATTATGCACCTTCTTTGTATAACTAGGCGAAAACAAAGTAAAACAAGAATTTCTTGTCCTAAATTGTAAACACTAGCTTAACCCGGTGATATGCAATGGATAAGTAAATGGAAGTATTGTAGCGAACATGGATTCATCAAGAAAACACGTCATTCAATGCAATATACTACCTTGCGTTGCTATATCTATGCTGTGGAATGAAAGGTAAGGAAGAAATCTATGTTTTTCACATGAAATCATTTGTTATTGTAAAGCTAGTGGATTGACTGCATTCTTTGTTTGTCCGTTTTCTGCATAAACATAGGGATCAGATGGTTTACCGACTCTGGAGCTTTAAATGAGAATTAGAAATTCTTCTAAATACAAACTGCACACTTTAAAAAAATGTACTTGCGCTTTATTGATAGTCATAGAAAATGCAAGGCGGATTGGAAATTGATGTCGTTTGTACTGGAACGCCATGTCAGTCGGGATGAGTGCTATCCGAGGAAGTACTACGTCTTCACATTTATGTGGTACTATGAAAATAGTCGCTTCAATGAGATTGTTCATCATTTTTTATGTACTAACCGTGTGCCATTACATAACTTTGGCTGATTGATGTTTCGCATATCCTCTTTGCTTCGTCCATCACTGGTTATTTCGCTTCCTAGTATTATTGTTATTATTATTAGTGTTATTAAAACCCTTTATACTGTAGACCAAATAGAGGTACTGCCAGTGGTTTCTGCCGTTTTAAGGGGTAAAGCATCTCCATTATCTGTCCCTAATGTTATGAGTATAGCACTATCCATGGTGGTCCACGAGTGATAACGACAATAATAATAGACTAATAATAATGAGTGTTATTGATTTTATGTGCCTTTTAACTACTGTGGCTTTTTGAGACTCCTGGGTGCCGGAATTTTGCCCCGAAGGGAATCTTTACCGTGCCAGTAAATCTACTGACTTGGTTCCTACGCGTTTGCACACCCTCAAATGCCAATTGGCTGCACCAGGATTCGATCCTGCAACCTGGGGAACAGCAGGTCAGAACGTTACCGCTGAGCCACGCAGTCAGTCCCTTTGAGAGTAAGCAAGAGATAATGAGATAAATAAGAAGTGCAACCCCATGAAGAATGTAGGTATCAGCACAGATTAATACACGGACCAATTAAGGGAAGAAAATGAAAGACACTCCAGGTCTCGGATGCACTAGTGCTGTCAGGATTGGAAGAAAAACAAGAGTTCACTTAGGGAGGTCGACAGCAAAGATAATATAGCCTGTAGGATTTCAGCACAAGTGAATGCAAGCAATGTCGGACTCAGTGGTCGCCAAAGCATGTACCATTGGTTACTTTTATTTATAAGCTGGGAACGGGTTTCTATGCAAATACATCGGCTATTATTTAGGAAGCTAAAGTTAATTATATCTTGTATTATCTTTACGAATCATGGCATGCTGAGTTGAAAAGTGGAGTAGGAATTTTCCTTATTTTTCCATATTTGGAAGTTTAACACATAGGCTAGGCATATTCTCCATATTATTGGTAATTAAAATTAAAATAGTCATATTTCTGCCAAAAAGTATTAAATTCTAGTAAATTAGCAGTCCAGTCAATAATGGAGAAATAACTTAAAAATCTATATTTAACAAGATGTTCAGTAAAGAACATATAGCCTACTTTCTCCTAAATGCATGGGTATTGTTATAACTCTTTGTCGTTTTCAAGGAGTATAATTGAATGTTGGTTGTAGTAGCTTGTTGAAATACAACGTGCTATAGGGATATTAAACATGAATATGAGGTGCCCTTTGCTAGTGCTACCTCTGTAAAAAAAATGCATTCAATTCGGTTTCACCGTATTTGAATTGATCTGGGGAATGTATTTGCACACATACATGGCCGCTATTTGCAAACTATTGGGCAGATGACCTTGTAATCAGTCATAAGATGCTTTCCACAAAAAGGCATGTTGTTGCAAAATCCGGTAGAGATCAAATTATTAGGATGGTCGAAATTTGATTTAAGCTTTTAACATTTGGGTGGCCGTCATTCCGTTTCCGTCAAGATGGCGGCGATATAAAACATGACCCTGAGGTGCCTTTTGCTAGTGCTACCTCTGTACCAAATTTCGTTCAATTCGGTTTCACCGTGTTAGAATTGATAGGGGGAATCGATTTGCACACATAGCCTACTTGGCCACCATCTGCAAACTATTGGGCTGATGATCTAGCAGTTTGGTCAGAATATGCTTCCCACATAAAGATTTGTTGTTGCAAAATTTGGTAGAGACTAGATTATTAGGTTGGTCGTAACTACATTTTAGCCTTTAACATTTCGGTGGCCGCGATTACGTTTCCGTCAAGATGGCGGTGATATAAAACATGACACTGAGGTGGCCTTTTCTAATGCTACCTCTGTACCAAATTTCGTTCCATTCGGTTTCACCGTGTTCGAATTAATAGGGGGAATCGATTTTCACACAAAGATGGCCGCCATCCGCAAAATATTAGACTAATGACCTATTAGTTTGGTCAAAGGATGCTCCCTCCATAATGGTATGTTGATGAAAAATTTGGTAGAGATCGGATGATTAGGTTAATCGTAATTTGATTTAAGCTTTGAATATTTGTGTGGCCGCCATTACGTTTCCGTCAAGATGGCGGCGATATAAAACATGACACTGAGGTGCCCTTTGCTAGTGCTACCTCTGTACCAAATTTCATTCCATTCGGTTTCACCGTGTTCGAATTAATAGGGGTAATCGATTTTGACACAAAGATGGCCGCCATCCGCAAACTATTAGGCTAATGACCTATTAGATTTGTCAAAGGATGCTTCCTCCATAAAGGTATGTTGTTGCAAAATTTGGTAGAGATCGGATGACTAGGTTAGTCGTAATTTGATTTATGCTTTGAACATTGTGTGGCCGCCATTACGTTTCCGTCAAGATGGCGGTGATATAAAACATGACACTGAGGTGCCCTTTGCTAGTGCTACCTCTGTACCAAATTTCATTCCATTCGGTTTCACCGTGTTTGAATTAATAGGGGTAATCGATTTTGACACAAAGATGGCCGCCATCCGCAAACTCTTAGGCTAATGACCTATTAGATTTGTCAAAGGATGCTCCCTTCATAAAGGTATGTTGTTGCAAAATTTGGTAGAGATCGGATGATTAGGTTAGTCGTAATTTGATTTAAGCTTTGAACATTTGGGTGGCCGCCATTTCGTTTCCGTCAAGATGGCGGCGATGTAAAACATGACACTGGGGTGCCCTTTGCTAGTGCTACCTCTGTACCAAATTTCATTCCATTCGGTTTCACCGTGTTTGAATTAATAGGGGTAATCGATTTTGACACAAAGATGGCCGCCATCCGCAAACTATTAGGCTAATGACCTATTAGATTTGTCAAAGGATGCTCCCTCCATAAAGGTATGTTGTTGCAAAATTTGGTAGAGATCGGATGTTTAAGTTAGTCGTAATTTGATTTAAGCTTTGAACATTTGTGTGGCCGCCATTACGTTTCCGTCAAGATGGCGGCAATATAAAACATGACACTGGGGTGCCCTTTGCTAGTACTACCTCTGTACCAAATTTCGTTCCATTCGGTTTCACCGTGTTCGAATTAATAGGGGCAATCGATTTTCACACAAAGATGGCCACCATCCGTAAACTATTAGGCTGATGACCTATTAGTTTGGTCAAAGGATGCTGCCCCCATAAAGGTATGATGTTGCAAAATTTGGTAGAGATCGGATGATTAGGTTAGTCGTAATTTGATTTAAGCTTTGAACATTTGTGTGGCCGCCATTACGTTTCCGTCATGATGGCGGCGATATAAAACATGACACTGAGGTGTCCTTTGCTAGTGCTACCTTTGTACCAAATTTCGTTCAATTTGCGCTCACCGTGTTCGAATTGATAGGGGGGACAGACACTCAGAGTACACACACTCACACACACACACACACACACACACACACACACAGACTCACACAGAGACAGACACACTTTTTTTTCGCCCTGTAGTGATCTCATAAGTCTACTTTCATTTTTTGCAAAAATCAAAAGTAGGCTAAAAATTAAAATTGTGATACAGGTAAAGTTGCAGATGTGGCAATAATGAAGATGGACTCTGTACTTTCAAAGAACCCTGGATATGAAGCAATGGGAAAGGTTACTACAATTATGAGTGGAGATATAAGTGTAAAGTTATCGTTGGATTTAATTCCAGCGGACATTGTGAAGTTCAAACATGCCCCATTACCTATTCTGATGTTGAACGCAGTTTCAGTCAATATAAATCTGTCCTAAGAGACAATAGCAGATGATTCACTTTACAGAACATTGGTGTTGGTAACAGAGAATAATAGATCGAGCATTCTTCAAAGAGCGTATTGATTTATTGTTCACTTTAGACCATCCTCCCTCTTCATCACTTTTAACAACTTTTAACACCTTAGTTTATTGAAAATATATCATTTATGATATGCATACCTTTCGGGGAGTTGTTGGGAGTCGTTTCAAAATCTCTTCATACTCAATAGCCACTGCTGCACCGCAATAATTGTTATTTCACGGAAAGAATGCAATTTTTCTTCACTTCCTTCACTTACGGACGCCATCTTCGACAGTCATGTGACACCCGAAAGTCGATCATGGGACTACGTTACCAACTTGAATAAAGAAATTCACCACACGCCTTCTCTACTAAGTTAGGCACTGTCTTGTGGAAAATTACTGCTAGTACTACAAGCAAGGGGGTCTGGGGCGTAAGCCCCAGGTTAGGTCTCTTTTTGTATGTAAAACATTAATAATATACAATTTATGTCCGCTACTAGGTTAGGTACTGCCTGGTCGAAAATTAATGCTAGTACCACAAGCAAGGGGGTCTGGGGCGTAAGCCCCAGGTTGGGTCTGTTTTTGTATGTAAAGCATTAATAACATACAATTTATGTCCGCTATTAGATTAGAAACTGCCTGGTCGAAAATTAATGCTAGTACCACAAGCAAGGGGGTCTGGGGCGTAAGCCCAGGTTATGTTTGTTTTTGTATGTAAAGCATTAATAACATACAATTTATGTCCGCTATTAGGTTAGAAACTGCCTGGTCGAAAATTAATGCTTGTACCACAAGCAAGGGGGTCTGGGGCGTAAGCCCCAGGTTAGGTCTGTTTTTGTATGTAAAACATTATAAATACATAAATAAACACTGTAATTGAGTTCACTTAGTGATTTCATACATCACGTGCGAAATAGTACCTAGCGTGTGAGGTTGGCAATACTGACTCAGTGAGAAAGATGGGGGTGAGAACTTCGATTTCAACTATATAAGTCATGTCGCTATTTGGACGGGATGGTGGGTCTATGACAGCGGAGCAGTGAACATCTAATACTCAATCCTCTCCTGATATCCTCCAGACTATTAAATCAGGTAATTTCAGTTTTTAAAAATACTTATACAAAGGATGGTCTAAAAAAAAGAAGAAGTGCAACGTTATATTTCCAATAAATATACTTTTGTTAGCTTCTTTGGATTTGGATATTAACATAGAAATTATAGTATTTTTGTAATTTTAATTCCATAGCCTATATAATTCCATATTTCAATAAAATTAACTAAATAGCCTTTAAGTACTGAACCCAACGGTGTTAGGCTGACTGGTGTCGAACGTGGATCTCAGAGATAAATGCGTACAGACTAGATATACCAGCAAGAAACGAACACAAGATCTTTTGAGGGAGTTTAAGCTATGAAAACCCCTAGAGAAAATACACATTAAATCACTGTTGTGATATGAACAAATTCTGACATTATTTGCTAATATAATGCAGGAAATAGTAGCAGAATACTGCAGTATTGGGCTGTAGGGTACATACAATTCTGGATTTAGCGCAGAGAGTTTGAGCGCTTGACAGTTTGTAAATGACTCTAGATTTTAGGTGTGGTTCCGTGAAGCCATGTCAGTCACTGTGACCTACTTGTGCCTTCTGGAGCAGGTCAGGACGGTAATATATGGGCCAGTGATTCCCCGTTACATAACGAAAGGTCCAGGGGGATGAGAAGATACCAGTGTAATTTAATGATTACTCGTGATTGGAGTAACTCAGAGAGATGAGGATTGCACCCATGTAAATGTATGGCCAGGAGGCTAATTATCAAGCCGTTAAACATTGAAATCGAGGCAGATTTAATGTAACGCGCATTGACACAGTAGGACTGAGGTTAGCGACAGGATCTGACCATGTCTTCGGGGATGAACCGATGACGCCGCGTGGGGAAGCACTGGCAAAGGCAATTAATATTAATTAATTGGCCGATCGATCCTCAAGCACACAGACAGATATGAGATCAGCGAGGAAAAATGAACCATAAAAAACGTTATTTCAAGACCAGAAGTATACGGAGAGAAGAAATGACGCTGCAAGGAAATTTTCTACCTACTTTTTGTCTCCAAGGGAATATAAGGTCAGTGGAGAGAACAGTCGGGGTCAGTTGAACCGTACTTGAGTGCAGAGAGCATGCCGCCCGAGTTCAGAGTGGAGCGCGCGGACTTTAACAGTTTAAGGCATCAACATAATAATAACGCAGTAAGGCATTAATTAATTACGATTAATGTAGTCAGGTGAACCGCAGTCTAGTGCGAAGCGCACGTTACCGGAGTCCAGGAAAGGACGCTCGGACTTAAGTATGAAGAGCCATGCAGTAGGCCTTAATTAATAACAATTAATAAGGACAGTCGTGCCATACTTTTATAGTCGGCATTACTAGGGACTACTATTGAGTACGCAGGAAATGTACCGTGTGATATACAAGGTAGGACAATTGTAAGTGGTAATTGTACAAGTACAATGTACAATGGACGAGCGCAATATATAAGCTATGGTTAGACATATAATAGGATGTCGAATTGCGCAGATATAAACTTTGTTATGCAAGTAGTGAAAGGGATACCACTGTAATTAATGCTCAGGACGATGTGCAAGCATATTTATGCGATATCAGGAAATTTATCTAAGGATAGAGATTGATAGACAGATTGGGGGACCGCTAGGAATCCTTAGGCAGAGAATCGAGACTTTCGGACGAGATGCGGGATAGAAATGGAGGAGAGATCTTCAGAACCTGCATTTTTGATATTCTGCAAGGAAAGGACAACCATTAAGAAATGTACATAGCGATCGTGTGATTTTAGTGATGATCATTTAAATATATGTAAAATTAATAGTGTAATAAGTGATATAACGTGTTGTGTGAATAAGGAAGCAACAGCTTCGACATGGAGAAGCAGAGTGCAGTGTGTTTTGTAAGGCAAAAATTATGTAAAATGTGTGTGGAAAGTGTAAGAATGCCTTGCTAATTTGCAAACTATGGCGGGCATTAGTGGAGGAAATGCGTGGTCGGAGCCACCAGATTAACCAATGTGAGTACCCAAAAACCATGATTTTGTAGTATTTATAGTCCACTGTACGTTGAGTGATTTCAAAATTTATAGAATATGCCAATAAGAGTCAATTTTGGGAGGTAGAACCTCGAGATATTATTGTTGTGTTGATTTTAGTCAAGTTGAGATGTCTTTGTACATCATTGAGTGAATAAATCGTTACCACTAATGTAAAAATGGCAATTGAGTTATGTAGAAAGTTAACTTAACGAACACGGATGTTCGGTTATTGAATACGGTTACGTTGTGTCGGTTATGGGAAAATGTATGCCAGTAGTAATAATAATAATAAAAAGAATAATTGAATACACATCAGGGAAAATGGTTGTAAGCAAAATATATATGCTAATTGGAATATTTGTGTATCCAAGCGGTAGTATTATACGTGAAGGGCTAATCAAAGGAATTTAATATCAGAGTATATTATGATAATGGAAATAAATATGCAAGAATCTAGGAACTGGAAGGGTTTAATAGAGAATTGATTTCGCAGCTTGATGAATAAGCTTGTAAGAGTAATTGATAGATTTTATCTTACTAATTAAAGGACGGGATCATTTCACCATGATCATGGGGGCCAGGTAATCTGATCGACGTGTGAAATCTCGTATAGCCTAGGGCATACAGAGATATTATTGCCAGAGCGTATTTAGTGAAAAGGAAACCCTAGCTCTGAAGATATTGGAATGTTCCGGGTTCGAATCCAGTGGTGTACGGGAGGATAACAATGGACACCTCAGCATGACACCTGATATCGATCGAGAACTAGCTATTGAATAAATTCAGCTCCTGGGAGTGAATTTTTGACGGCAGGATGTGCCTGACCGTGTCATTTAACAAGATGCCGGCTAGCCCAATTCGACAGGTGTATGATGAATCTCGTTTCTTCATATAATGCAAATGGACCTGTTGAGGCCAGCTATTAATATCCTAAGGTTTGGAATAAATGCTTAAACAATTCCATACCCTATCTTGCATACAGTTTAGTTAAATCATATGGGATATGCAGGCCAGTGAGACTGCACTATTGTATTTGAAGCCATATGCTACTGCTTGGAGATAATGAAAGAGGGAATATAGTGAAGGACGGAGCAAGTGTTTTGTTACCGCCCGACTCAGACCCATTGTATACAGGAAGAGCCGAGGGAGAGATTTTAAACGACCCTTGCAGGATGACATTTAGAGAGGAAAGACTTTGAAACCCTGTTTGTAATAAAACAATCATTGTTATATTGTATAATGATTTTGTGTGGTTTGAAACACATTGATAATTAAGGATCATTCTGATAACTTAATACTTGGCAAACTTATGAGTTGTTGAAAGTTGCATTTTTATACTGACATTGCCGTTTCGTTCCGAAGGCGGACACTAGATGCCATAGGCTATGCCCACGCAAGGGTAGCATAATATACCATCCGACACAGCGGTAACGGAATCTTTGAAATTGAGCTCATGACGGCATACAGTGGAAATGCAGAAAAGGGAACTGCATAAACGGGAACTGTAGAAAGTGGAATTGCAGAAAGGGGTATAATTACAAGTAACAGTGGACTTGGAAGTAAATATGATGTGCAACCCATAAATTGGTTAATGCATGGTAGAGCATTTGGTGTGAAGAGAGATACAGAACACAATTGTACGCATAATGTAAACTAGGATGTGTTGAGAATAAACAATTAGATTGTGACACTTTTATGTGGAATTTGCCAGTGCATCAGCGCACTTGAGAATGAATTTTATGTTAATCTCATGGTAAATGACTGAACAATCATTTGGATTAGCGAGGATAAAGTGCGAATATTAGTGGATTGAAGGAATAATTTTGCATTGTTTTGTGTTATATTGTTGGGATTGTGTTTTTGTTTGTGTGAAGCCATGATTTAGGGTTCAATTAAAGTATTTAGAATAGAGTTGTGCTTTAGTATTGTAGAGTTGATACATTTTAGTCTCAGATCAAAAATATGCAACTGCTCAGTGGGTGAACGGTACACGCCTGAGGACTGATGCTGGCTGGAGGCAGAAGCATGTTTTCCATGGAAATTATTCTCATGGGTACATGGGATTTGGTGCCCTGTACAGTGGTTTGAGCTAAAGGTACAACTTAAGTCGGTCAAGATCTGATGTAAACAATTCTATTAACATAACGAATAAAATGAATTAGGGGAATGACCGCACCTAACCTTAGCTAAGCTCCGATACAAACGATATAAATTTTGATAACCATCCCTTAGAATTATCATGGCGCCCAAGTTTGTGGAGCTTATGGGATTTAGGGAAACCCCATAGATTTCATATGTATTTCATGGGGAAAAGCTTAATAATTATTTTTTTGCCTCAAACTGTGTTTGAGTGATTTTTGAGTTCTGTAGGCTTTTGAAGTAACGCAGAATCTCTCTATTGAGAAGAGAAGTGCCCAAGGGTACGAGCGCTACTCACCCAATTCACAATTTATCCAAAATCCAAATATTAAGTACAATCTTACAATATGTGTACAGTGTCTTGAATTTCTCTTCAAAACGAATCATACATGTATCCAGGAAGCCTGCCTATATCTCAAAGTGAATTGTAGTACGAATGGCTGGTACGGAGAGAATTTTGCAATGTATTGCAGAATTAAGACAGCATTTTGACGCTGTCAATGAACAGAATAAGCTGGAAGCCAAGGCTTTCCAGGATGAAATAAATAACCGATTAGACGCTAATCAGTTGGCAATTAATAATAATCAGGTTGAATTAAGTAATCGTTTAGATGCCAATCAGGAGGCAATAAATGCAAATCAGGTTGAAATAAACAACCGATTGGATGCAAATAAGGCAGAAATAAATGATAATTTAGGTCAAATGCAAGAGACAATTAAGACCGAGGTAACTGAAACCGTTGTAAGCATTATATCAGAAATGCAGTTTAAGACTGAAAAGCGTTTCGAGTCGATAGAAGCCAAACTTGAAAGTAATTTGCAGGCATGTAAGCACGCGCAGGATGAAACGAACAGTAGGTTAGATGCGCTGTCCAATGACATTAAGGATATTCAAATCCAAAATGAGGCGAATCTCGAACGCCAAGCGAAACCGTTTTCCGAATTTACTAGAACGGTCGATCAGAGATTAGAAGAGAATGACAGTAAATGGGATGAAAAGTTGAAAGGTTATGCTAGATCGATTAACGGTGATCTAAAGAAGCAGGATCAGAACATATTAGACCAATGTCAGGAAATAGGAGAAATTAAGGCTATCGCTAACGAAAGTAAAGAGCTGGTAGGCAACATGAAGGGTCAGACGAGCAAAGTTCATCAAGAACTGGACCAAATTCAAAGCGAGATTGTCATAGTTAACAAAAGACAAGAGGAAAACAGAGGGGAAATCGCTAAGGTCAGAAGCGAAATATCAAAGGTCAATGGACATAACCAAGCGGAAATTACAAAGGGCTTAGAGAAGAACTCGAAGTGAGAGAAGGCCAAAAGACAGAGGCAAGCGACAAGACCCTTGCTCAAATAAAGGAAGTCGTAGAGGATGAAATCTCCCATATCAAGCAAAGCCTGGAGGAAGATAAGAGAAAATATTTCAAGTGTCAGAAGAGAACAGGGATAGGCTAAGCCGAATAGAAAAAGAAGTAATCGCTCGATTGGAAAGAGCAGAGATGCGCCACAATCAAATGGAGACTAGGATAATAGCACAGGAGGAAACCCTAATGAAAGATCCTAAGTCAAGTGAAGGCAGCGTGGAAAAAAATGAGGAAAACCAAGTGGGCAGATTTAGAAACCCAACCTATAATAAAGAATGCTACAGGCCCAGGCGAAAGTGCAAATATGACGCCAGGTGCACCGATTGCAGCTTCTACGCCGCATGAAAATGCTATTCACACCCAAGTTATAAATGTAATTAGAGCAAGCGAGGAGAAACCAAGAAAATATTCAGGTAGCCATTGTAATATGACACCGAAGTATTGGTTGAAAGAAGTGTTCGAATATCTGAATGATGCACGGATACCACAAGAGCGCAGGCTACGAGCCATAGAGAAACTAACGGAGGGAGAATGTGCGTTATGGTTTCGCAGTTTCCGTTATACCTTCGATACTGTCGAGGAGTTCCGGGAAGTTTTTCTGAAGCGATACTGGGATCCGACGACCAAACAGAATTTACGATTGGATTTGTACTTGAAAAGATACAGCACCAACAATCCAACGAAGTACGCTGAATTCTTCGTATCTCAGGTCTCAAATTTAAAGAAGTTGACCAGGCACCTAGCGAGCTAGAGCTATGCATTGCTATTGCCAAACAACTTCCTTATGAAATCCAAAGGCTGCTGATTTCGGCAAATGCAAAAACCGCAATGGAAATGGAGGCAGTTCTTAGGCAACTAGACCTCACAACATCCAATACTATGCGTCAGAATCGAACAGGAGAGAAGAAACTCTAACGGGACTGGCGCTGTAGAGGAAAAAAAAACACCGAAATTAGAAGGATTTGAGAATGATGGATGGAAGGCAGTCAACATCATTAATTGGATAGCCAAACCGGAAGAATTAATCGAGGATACAGGAGGATCACAGGTCATGATCAAAAGAGAATTGCCCATTATTATAGTAAGAGTGACAGGGTTGAATATAAGAAGTCTTTTGGACACGGGTTCAACGGTGTGTCTTATGACACAAGCTTTGTATAATGAGATAGCGCAAAGAGAAAACGTTTTGAAAATACCTATCTCAAGTGTCAAAATAATGGGTGTCATTCCTGACAAGACGATGCTATGCAAATATCAGGTATTCCTAGTCCTACAGATAGGAGGCTCTATTTTTTCACAGAGTTTTCTACTAGTAAACAAATTGCCTTTTAACCTTATTGTTGGGGCAGAGTTTATAAGGGAATACAGAGTGGTAATAGACCTATTGTAGAGTTGATACCTTTTAGTCTCAGATCAAAAATATGCAACTGCTCAGTGGGTGAACGGTACACGCCTGAGGACTGATGCTAGCTGGAGGCAGAAGCATGTTTTCCATGGAAATTATTCACATGGGTACAGTACATAGGCCTATTTCATTAATTATTGGCACAAATAAATCCAGACATTACAAATGAATATCAATATATTAAATTCAACCACAGATTACTACACAACAGCTATTAGTCAAGCACTATCAAACATTTTCATTGGAGCAGAGGAAATTACAACAAACATTCCAACTTGTGCTCCACTCAGCCAAGTGTTCAAGGAGATTAGATATCTAACATCTAACCTCCTTGACTTTCATAGTCAAGGAACTACGAAATTCGACATGCAAGCTACCCTCTGGGTGTCAAATAGCAAAGCTTGCACCAGGCACCCGAGGCCATACGATATTATTATTATTATTATTATTATTCCACTCAGCCAAGAGTTTTTTTAAAATCTCGTAGACCATATCAAGATTCTTTAGTTTATTTATGGGAATACAAACAATAACATTTGTTGGCGGCTTTGGTGGCGTCTATGCCCAAGGTTGCGGGTTCAAACCTGGTCGAAGTCATCGGATATTTTAGAAGCATTAAAATCCCACAGTATGCCTTCCTTCGGAGGGAAAGTGAAGCCGGCGGGCCCATGTCATAGATTTATGGCATGTAAAATAACCTTCCACTAAATAAACTTGTGTGAAGCAAAATGTGTAGGTTAGGTTTGATGAATGCTCTTAAATTCCAACGTTCGTCACCGGGCGCTGGTTGCGATGGCATCTAGTAGTAGACAAGTTCACAGCTAGGTGTCGCGGATGGCAGTATTTGGTAGCGAAAATAGGAACTACTTCAAATTATCGTCTGCAGTCCTTACTTGAATTAAAAACAGATAACACACACTAATACAGTCTTCACAATTAACACCGGCTAATTATCAGACAGATTCTACACACACCCAAAGTACACGGGGCAACATGACCGTGTTGTCACAACCCCTAAACTAAGGAACCAATCAACCAACGAACTAACCAAAAACATTTGTTAGATTCATGTCATTTTCTCACAAAAATATTTTATTCTATCAAATTAAAGCCCACATTTATGACAGATCTGTTTTTAAATCTTTATATATATAATTCTTCGACACGTGTGTATGTGACTGAACTCCTCCTAAACGACTGAACCGATTTTGATGGAATTTGGTATGTATATTAGTGTTGGTCCATGTATGGTTTAGATTCACAATCCGACCCGGTAGGTTGAATGAACACAATTTTAGAACCACAATTTACACACAATTTTAGAACCACAATATACAGTCAAAAACAGTCGTCATGGAAACCACTAGCCTTGACCTTCGTGAAAGCTGATGTCTTTGGACGGTTTGTCTCTGCACGGTAGAGCCACCTGGTCGCAATCTGTGTAACTACCGCCATTACGTACATTCCGCCCGTGGCGAAAAGTTGTGTTTTATACCAAAGGTGGCAGTGATGTCGAATTCTACTGTTTGTCTCTGCACGTTAGAGCGTTTCAAAGTCCCGTATGCGTTCATATACCATTCATCCGATTGCGATGAAACTTGGGTGATATGTTGAGTGAGCTCCAGGGAAGGTGTTTGGCTTACTAAATCCATTTTACAATAGATAGCGCAGGAATAGATTCAACAAATGAGCGACGACGCGCGAAGCGTTTCAAAAAAGTCCCGTATGCGTTCAAATACGATTCGTCCGATAGCGATGAAACTTGGGTGAGATGTTGTGTACACTCCAGGGAAGGCTTCTGGCTTAGTAAATCAATTTCACATTAGGTAGCACACGACTAGATTCAACAAATGAGTGACGAAGCGAAGCGTTTCAACAAAATCCCGTATAAGTTTATATTCCATTCATAGATTGAGATGAAACTTTGATGAGTTGTTGTGTACACTTAAGTGAAGGCTTCTAACTTAGTAGTCCATTTCACAGGAGGTTGCGCACGAGTAGATTCAACAAATGAGCGGCGACGTGCGAAGCGTTTCCATAAGGTCCGGTATGCGTTCAAATACCTTTCGTCCGATTACGATGAAACTTGGGTGAGATGTTGTGTACACCCTACGGAAGGTTTCTGGCTTAATAAATCCATTTTACAATAGGTAGCGCACGAGTAGATTCAACAAATGTGTGTGACGGCACGCGAATCATTTCAACAAAGTACCGTATGCGGCCATATACCATTTATCAGATTGCGATGAAACTTTGGTGAATTGTTGTGTACACTCCAGGAAATGTTTCTGTCTTAGTAAATCCAGTTTTTAATAAGTAGCGCACGAGTAGATTCAACAAATGAGCGACGGCGCGCGAATCGTTTCCACAATGTCCCGTATGCGGTCATATATCATTCATCCGATTGCGATCAAACCTTGGTGAATCATTGAGTACACGCCAGAGAAGGTTTCAGGCTTAGTAAATCTATTTTACAATAGGTAGCGCATGAGTAGATTCAACAAATGAGTGACGGCGCGCGAATCGTTTAAAGAAAATCACTTATGCGTTCATATGTAATTCAACCGATTCCGATGAAACTTGGATGAGTTGTTGTGTACACGCCAGGGAAAGTGTTCAACTTGGTAAATCCATTTTACAATATTGGTAGCGCACGAGTAGATATAACAAATGAGTGACGACGCGCGAAGCGTTCCAACAAAATCCTGCATGCGTTCATATACTATTCATCGATTGCGATGAAACTTTGATGAGTTGTTGTGTACACTTACGTGAAGCTTTCCAACTTAGTAAATCCATTTCACAGTTGGTAGAGCACGAGTAGATTCAACAAATGAGTGACAGCGCACGAATCATTTAAACCAAATCCCGTATGCGTTAAATGCCATTCATCCGTTTGCGATGAAACTTTGGAGAGTTGTTGTGCACGCTCCAACGAATGTTTCTAAATTAGTTAATTCAATTCACGATAGTTTAGAGGCAGTTAACAGAAATTGAAAAAAATATTGTGTATCCCAAAACACTTCAAGAAACAAAGTTACAACACTTTCTTTGATTGGCAGGACAACGTCTGCCGGGTCAGCTTGTATATTTATATAAAAGTTTATAATAGGTAAGACCAAATTTAAATATTGTTTTTCAAAAGCTTGGCTCGCAGTTTAATATTAGTATTTTTTCCTTTCTTTGAAAAACTGAGGAAGGCCATACTGTGTCTGAATGAAATGAAAATCCACAGCCTACTTCCAGTCTCCGACCGGGTCAGGAATGGAATGAATGAAGCCCCCATCTAGCGGCGAGGATATGAACTGTGCCGGCTGCCGAGGCCTGATGCACTCCTCTGGGGCAATGATTAAATGAATGACAGATGAAATGAAATGATAGTGGAGAGTGTTGTTGGAATGAAATTTTGACAGGGAAAACCGGAGTACCCGGAGAAAAACCTGTCTGCCTCCGTTCTGTCCAACACAGATCTCACATGGAGTGACCGGGATTTGAACCAAGGACCCAGCGGTGAGAGGCCGGCGTGCTGCCGCCTAAGCCACGGAGGCTTTTGTGTCTGAATCTGGTATTTAATTAATACATTTTAATTTTAAAATATTGATTGAGTAAAGTTTATTAGTTATAGTAAATACCTGTGGGTATATCTTTTTAGATTGAATGTCAATAAGGAAATATGATAAAGTTGGAAGCCATGAATATAACCACGGCAGCCCTTGTTCTTGTTCACAAAGTTTAAATGTTCAGTAAGTTGAAACGTTAAGTCAATAACTAGTTGTACTTTAAGCACAGTACCCGTTTCGGCCACATTGTGACCTTCTTCAGCGTTATATAAAATATGAAACGAAGCCAGACTTACATACAAAAATTTCCTTATCAAAAGTTGTTATCAAAATAATTACTTAAAATGCTAATAGTCTAAAGGCTGAAAATCACTTAAAAATTTAAGAAATCAGATCTGTTACAATGTTATATAACATGAAAGATATAAATCTTTGTATAAATATTTACGGCCGTAAATATACATTGGATAACTCATTTTCTTTAATAATAATTTCGAAGTCACATTATACACTATTTACTGCACATTCGCCCACTACATGTTCACGTCAGTCGTATAACCTACACATTTTCCATGCACATATGAGTCGTCCAGTTGCAAAACTCGTTTAATCCACTTGTGAATAAGGATAATGTCGTAAAATTATTAATTTGTTTTACTTTATTTTATTTTATATTGTTTTATTTTGTTTTGTTTAATTTTATTTTGTTTTGTTTTACTTTATTTCGTTTTATTTTGTGTTAAATTGTATTGTTGCATTTTTTAAATTTTATTTTGTTTATTTTATTTTAATTTTGTTTTGTTTATTTTGTTTTATTTTTTGTTTTAATCTGATTTACCAGAAAACAAACACAAAACCAAAACCATAAAACAGGAAGCAAAAAAGCAAAATTCAAACACAAAAGCAAAAGCAGGAAACAAAACAAAAAAAAGAAACACAAAGCAAAATTCAAAAACAGCAAAAGCAGAAAACAAACACAAAACCAAAAAAAGGACGAAGAAAAATGCAAAATTCGAACACAAAAGCAAAAGCAGAAAACCAAAAACCAAAAACATGAATCAAAAAGCAAAAGCAGAAAACACAAAACCAAGAATGAGAAGCAAAAAGTAAAATTCAAATGCAAAACTACAAAGCAAATACTAAACCAAAAAGCAAAAACACAAAGCAAGAAGTAGATAACAACAAACACAAAAGATAGGTGAGGCAAAGTTCAGAGACGATTCTCATGAAAATGATTCTTATTCACAAGTGGATTAAACGAGTTTTGTAACTTGACGACTCATAGCCTATAGATCTAATAACCGTATCACTGTTTTAATGTCAAGCTGCTTTTTATCAAGATTTAGGCTATATCCTTCAGTTTATAACACATTGTAACAGATATGATTTTTAAAATTTTAAAGTGTTTTTTCAGCCCTTAGACTTTTAGTATTTTAGGTTGGTTGGTTCCTTAGTTTAGGGGCTGCGACAGCGCGGTCATGTAGCTCCGTGTACTTTGGTTGTGTGTAGAATCTGTCTGATAACCGGTGTTAATTGTGATGACTGTATTAGTGTGTGTAGGCTATCTGTTTTAATTCAAGTAAGGACTGCAGACAATCAATTTTTACAAGTAGTTCCTACTTTTGCCGCCAAACACCACTGTCAACGACCAACTAGTTCAGAACATAGTTACCAGATGCCACCGCAGTCGGCTCTTGACGATGAACGTAGGAAACTAAGAACGTTAGTCAAATGTTTAACCTATATATAATTTAGCTTCCCACAGGTGTAATTTTGTGGAAGGTTCTTTAACATGTCATAAATCTATGACATGGGACCTCCGGCTTGACTTCCCCTCCGAAGGAAGGCATACGGAGGGGTTTTTAACGTTCTTAAAAAATCAGACGACTTTGGCCGGGTTTTAACCTGCGATCTTGGGCATAGAATCTCAGCATATAACCAACTACGCTACCGAAGCCACTATTAGTATTTTAAGTAGGCCTAATTATTTTGATAACAACTTTTGATGAGGAAATTTTTGTATGTAAGACTTGCTTCTTTTCGTATTTTATATAATGTGGTCGAAACTGGTACTGTGATTAAAGTACGACTATTAACTGACTTAACGTTTCAACTTACTGAATATTTAAATCGGTGTTTTTGAAAAGGGCATAATCGACAATTTTTGACATTTTCACTTTAGTAGCGTTTTGTTTTCTTTTTGGATAGATCCATCTGTTTCCTTTGAAAGGACGCCTGTGCAAACGTTCTTTCCGTATAAAACTCATGTTCATAAATATTGAGTTTTTTGAAAGGGGGACGTGCGTCACACCCAATGTACACGGGACTACATGACCGCGTTGTCGCAGCCCCTAAATTAAGGAACCAACCAACAATGACTTTCTTATGTTGTAGGCTAAGTGCTTCCCTGTTCATCAGATTTGTTGCAATTTTTGTGTGTAGCAAATCCATTCCATCTGAACACAATGTCTGTGCTTTAGATTTGCACTAATTTCTTAGTAAAAAAAAAAAAACAATTTAAGTCCTAAACTGATATTTAAGAATGATCCATTATATTTTGTGTCTATATTTGCCATATATTTTTGTAAATATCTGTCTCTAGCAAATACCTAGATTGCATTTTCGAACAATTTAATTATTAACAATTTTGTGTCTAATTATTCGATTTTTTTAAAAGGGCGTAGTTGCACGATTTTCTTTTGCGCATATCTTCCGAACAAAAGTTTATAAAATTATTTTAGAGAGAGGAACATGTTTCATAAAAGCATGTCAGTCAAAAAATCCATTAAAATAAAAATTTAATTAAAAATTGAGCCTTTAGGGAAGTTTTATTTAGTTTTCCAACAATTTCCTTCGTTCACCTACGCCCTTTCAAAAAACACTGATTCATTTATGATTAAGTTCATATCATTACATATAAATCCATTCCCTGGTTATTAGCCTCTTGGGTGAGAGACCACCTACTACCTGTCTATGTTGAAGACACAAACTACAATATCCTGCAATTGTGTTTGAATGCCACCCAGAATGAGAAGGGTGTGTCCACTTGTTTTCCTGTGTCACAGCTGTTTACCTATCCACCTCCTACATTCCTCCCATGCTCGCCCACGTATCTCCCACCCCCACCACCCCTACCGCGTGTGACACAACCCGTTCAATCGAAGGAAGTTAGCAATAGTTCGCCGCTTGGCCGACTGTTGGCGCTACGGTGCAGTCGTTTGGTGGCTGAGAGCACAAGATGAAGACAGCAGTCAGCAGTGCCCTCTGTCCAGTAATGGGCAAGGCTTCCGCTCACCAAGGTTATCGATATCGCCGCTACAATCTATCGATTCTTTACTGCCGATATTGTCAAAACCGTTATAACAGTAACAGCGATACAATAAGATTGAAATTTACATCAATTTACACCAACAATAATGCCTGTACATATAATTCCAGTCAAGGACTCGGATGCTCAAGTACAGTGGTTTGAATCCAAACCTGGTAAACCTGGAGGGGTATGGGTAATGTCCTTTGTTCACATCCCAACCTTTCATTTCACCCAAAATTATAACTGAGGAATGAGTACTAATACAATAATAATAATAATAATAATAATAATAATAATAGACCAATAACTGATAAAAAATAAAATTCCTAAGCCAGTAACGACTGCAATGCGGTTCTTCAGTTCAGAGATCCAATGTTCGTTTCATGGCGGTGACAGAAGGCATATTGTTGTTAATCCAATTTAGGGGCTTAGGGGATCTCGGTCATCAGCCCTGTGTTGTTGGGTGTGTTCTTAATTTGTCTGATAACCTGTATTTATGTGATGTCTGTAGTAGTGAGTGCAGTTGTATTGAGGACAGGATAGGATTAGGTGCCCCAGGACCTGAAAATAAGGTACTATCTCCGCGTTTGCCTGGAGGAATGTCGAATAACCTGGGGAAAAACACTGCCAGGTTAGCCACTGTCAGCGCCGGGATTTGAACTTACGGTCTCCGGACATGCTGAAGCTGCCCTCGTGGTCATGGAGCGCGATTAAACAAGCACGACTACGCCGCGGGCATCAGAAGCCAACCACTGTCATATTCCTTGGGTATTTTTCTTTTATCATTCCAGGGCAATACTATAGTGGTGTCTGCGCCCCTCACCCAGCCCTACAGTAGTTCAAAATAATTTATTACACACTCCTACAGTAACTACAATAACACAAGTTATCAAAAATATAACATTAACCGACAGTAGTGGCTACGCTGGCTAAAGCGCAGCATTAGGTCATGGGGCCAAGCTCTCTGCTGACTCGGTAGACGCGTGGGTTCGAGCCCCACCGTCGGCCGTCCTTGAAATGGTTTTCCGTGGTTTCCCATTTTCATCACCAGGCAAATGCTGGGACGGTACCTTCTGACAGGCCACGGCCGCTTCCTGCCACATCCTTGCCCAGTTTCATTCACCATCATTCATTTCATCTCTCATTAACTCCTCTCCTGAGGTTGGCGTCAGGAAGGGCATCCGGCCGTAAAAAACCATCGCCACAAAGACTTCCATCGCATCTCATCCCCGACCCCGTTGGAAAAACGGGAATAATAAGGGGTAGTCATACATACATCAAAAATATAACATTAGCGCACAGTTTTAGCCTACTGGTCTGCTGACCAAAATAAAGTGACGACAACGATAAAAATCAAAGAAAGAAAGAAAGAAAGAAAGGCAAAGAAAGAAAGAAAGAAAGAAAGAAAGAAAGAAAGAAAGAAATGATACTTTTAATACAGCGAAAAACATGAGGTTTGGCGCAATAGTCGGTAACAAACCAAGGTTGACAGAAAACTTCCAAAACCATGTATATCTCTCTTTGAATCTCAATTAAGAGGGACTTACCTACCATTCTTGACATCTTTCTTGTCACTTAACTGCCAATTTATTTATTTCTCATTATTTATATTGTGAAGTTTTGAGAAACCGTGGAGTCTTTTAGAATTAAAGGAAATTACCTACCTAGCTTTCAATTGTTCCTCCAATTTCTCTGTAATCACTGGGTTAGTAGTAAGTTTCTTATGTAGTAGTTACTTCAGAAATTTGAAATTGAATCAAGGTTCACGAGAAAACTTAAAACCACTGAAATCTCTATTTTTCTTATCCCAAGATAGGGAAATAAGCCTTAAGTACTAAATATATTTTTGTGTCACTAAATTGCCGATTTCTGGTATTTCTTTCTAAAAAGTAACATCTATTGCTTTCTTCCTGTGATTTATTTTGTAAAGTAAGGGTTTTTAAACATTTTCGGGTTTAATACAAATGACCTAACTAGAGTTACTTGTGCTTTCCAAGTTCTATGTTATCACTAGACTGCTGGTAATTCTAGGACAGCTAGAAATTTGAAATTGTTTACGATGATTGGAAAAGTATCAAGAACACGAAATAAATCACAAAAGACGAAAATCACTCCCTCTTTTGGTTCCATTTAAGGGGCAATAACCCATTTTTGACATAGTGAAGGTTTTGTTTACAAATCTCTGTTTGTTTCAAATATTTTATTCGATTGGTCATCATTGTTAACTTATTCCGTACGTAAAATGAAACTTTTCCCCAAATTTAGAAATTTTGGGTGTAATTTATAACAACTAAGTAGCGTTCATATGTTTCTCCAATTTCTTTCTATTTAATAATTCATTTTGTGGTACTTCTAGGAAACTAGAAATGTAGAATTTCCTTTTATCATTTATTTATATATTATTTGTTTATTTATTTATTTTCTAAAACGTGACTTTTACAAAATTTGAAATATTTGGGTTTTATGCAAAATACCTAACTAGCTTGTTTCCCCACTTTCATCGTTGTTGTTTTATTGAAGGGGCTTGGACGTCGTGGTGATTTCACCTCGTGTACTTGGATGTGTGCGGAATTATTTTTGTCTGATAACTTGTGTCATTGTGGTGGCTGTATTAGTGTGTGCATTTGTAATTCAGGTGAAGAGTTGGAAGGAGACAACCAAGGCCTTAAGCTAGGAACCATCCCGGCATTTGCTTTGAGTAGAAGTCAGAAACCACGAGAAAACCACTTTCAGGATGGCTGAGGTGGGAATAGAATCCGCCATTTCTCAGTTTTGCCTCACTAGGCTGTGTGTGCCCCGTTCCAGCCAGAATTAAATTAATTTGCGGAGCCGGAAATCAAACCTGGCCAAATTGTTTGTAATCACTAGATTATAGTGCTATTTCTAGTTCTGGTAGAGATTTGTAATTAGGTACGATTATTTATTTATTTATCGTATGGTTTTTAGTGCCGAGAGTGTCCGAGGACATGTTCGGTTCGCCTGAGTCTGTAGCTGCTTCCAGCGGACACCCTTATAGGGTGAGCTACAAGTTCCGTTCAATTTCAAGTAGTTTCAACATTCGCCACCAGATATCAATGATACCTAGTGGTGAACGTTGGAACTTTGATAGAGCGTTCTGACGAAATCTAACCTAACAAATTTAGTCACAAGTTTAGTCTGTGAAAGGATCTTTTACATGCCATAAATCTATGACATGGGACCGCCAGCTTTACTTCCCCTCGGAAGGAAGGCATACTGAAGGATTTTTAACGCTCTTAAAAATACGACGACTTCGGCTGGGTTTGAACCCGCTATCTTGGGAATAGCAGTTCAGCATGCTACCGACTACGCCACCGAAGCCGCTATTAGGTACGATGATCGATAGTAAATCGTGTACGAAATTGATTAGAAAATCGTCGCATATCCTTAAGAAGTATTCACAAAAATTGTCAGTTTCAGGGGGTGATTTCTTTCTTTCTTAATATTTTTTCTTTCTTTCTTTCTTTCTTTCTTTCTTTCTTTCTTTTCTTCTTTCTTTCTTCCTTTATTTCTTAAAACATTTTGTTTTTGATAACTATATATTTGTGAGGCTTTATAAATCACACTGAGGGAAAGCCTGTACCCAGATTTTCCCTAACCTGAAAGCTGGACAAATACAGGGATGATCCATCATTTCAATCCCTGTGACACATTCTCCAATCTTGATTTGAACATAATTATTACGCATAGAGACACCCTGATAACCCAATTAACAGACAATACTCACATGAATAAATAGTGTTCGTAAACCCTAGCCCTTAAAACGCAGCAGCAAACTAATGAAGGTCTGTCTTGTTCCAGGTCCGCCGCGATAGCCGTCCACAAGGAGTGAGTATTTGAAAAGCTTGTTTTTCAACCATATTGTCAACTAATATTAAAATTGGGAAAAATGCATTGCTTGGTAACTGAATTCGCTCTCATATTCATACTGTTCAAATTTTGTATGAGTTCGGAATTAAGGTAAGGTGAATCTGTAAGTGGTAAGTACTTTTGTCTTTCTGTCGGATAGGCCTACATGTCCTGATGATCAGGTGAATATTATTGAGAGATCGAATGAGTGTAGATGAATGAAATTTGGCAAGGAGTTAGAAGGAGTCGGGTGGGGTTTATTAGAGATTACCATCCAGACATTTGTCTGGAGTTGATTCTTCTAGAGCACCTGCGAGATTCTAATTAATGTAGCTTCTTCTAATTGGATGAGTAAGTGAGTGCAGAATGAGCTGTGTTTTTGTGGTAGCTGTACTAATGTGTATGTTTGTAAATTGGGCCTAAATATGGATTGGAGATGCCATGGCCATTAACATAGGTACCACCTTGGTAACCACGGATAACTAGTTCTACGATGATATAGGTCTATTGGAATGAAACTTCTCCCCCCCCCTCCCCCCCCGTTCTTCTCAATTCTACCTTACGAGGCAGGGTGTACCCCATACCAGCAGTCAGACCAGAATTAAATATCTTTGCTGAGCCAAGAATCGAATCTGGACCCCGTGGTAATAACCAAGAATACTAGCCACGACGCCACGAGGTCTATCAATGCAATAGGGAGCTGATGTTAGTCGGTTCAAGGTTGGAATCATGGCGCTTACAGCGACCTTCTAGAGTGTAGTTTTTCCACGGCAACTACTCCAATTCTAGGCCATAACAACAGTCATCACAATGACACAAATTGTACGACGACTTTTAAAACGCACTACCAGGTCTGATGACAATGATATCCCACAACCCTAAATAAAGCATCAGGACAACCATTAACTGTAATGGTGAACCACCCCACTGGTTCGAGAATTTAATGGTAAGACACTGGAGTAATTCAAATTTAATCCTAAGCAAAGTATACCAGCTTATGTTTATTTAAGGAAACTGGCAAGATTTATACTTTGTCTTGAGTACAACGGTACCTATAAAATTAAATTTAAAAATATACTGTTCCGGTGTTTGTGCTATTGTGTCACAGGTGTGGTGAAGGAATGAAACTTGTAGACGAGAATTTAATGATCACTCTCTCTTTTATAATAATGCAGTCGCGGCAGTTTTGCGAGATGAGGCAATGAAATTACATTCTGCGCGGGGTTTTGTAGTTTGGATCTGGACCAATAAGAAGACGCCGCCAGTTCCGCACCAAGACACTGAAATTAATTAGAGTGCATTGCAGCAAGGAAACTTGTTAGAGAAAGTGATCTTTAACTATTGCCAGGGATACAAGCGAATTTGCTAGAGTACTTACTAGTGGAAATAAATGTGACTTTTCTGGAACGTACAAAATGTAAATTCGCCTGTTTCAGAAACACAATTTCTCCACTATTTGACATTGTTACTAGAGTCTTCAGTATTTTGACTGGTTTGATGCAGCACTCCACTCCTCCCTGTCCTGAGATAATCGTTTAAACTCTACATAGCTGCCACACCTCACATTCGCGGCGCAATTTATTTTACATTTTCTAACCTTCATCCACCCCTACAGTTCTTGTCCTCAACCTTTCCTTCCATTACTACGTTTGTTATTCTTGGGTGTCTAATTACGTGTCCTACCAACCTATCTCTTCCCTTCATTAGCAGTCACCAGAAACATCACTCCTCTCCCACTCGTCTTAATACCTATTCATTGGTTACTCTATCTACCCATCTGACCTTTATCATTCTATGACACCGTAACAGTCTAAGTTTCATTTCCATAGAGTGTCACGCTCCAAACAAGGTCTTTCAAGAATGACCTAATATCTAAATCTATATTTTGTATGTCAACAGATTTCTTTTTTGTAGAAATGCTTTAATTGTCAGAGCCAACCTATTTTTGATATCCTCTTTGCTTCGTCCATCACTGGCTATTTTTCTACCAAAATAGTATTTGACGGTATATGAGTTATTGATTACTGAGGCAAGGGCCAGGTCCCTCTGGCTTTTGTATATGATTCAATGTTTGCGTTATGAAGAATATTATGTATTTTGTCATTGTATTTGCTAAAAATAATTGCGGCTTCGGTGGCGTTAGTCGGTAGCATTCTGAACTGCTACGTCCAAGGTCACGGGTTCAACCCGGCCGAAGTAGTCAGATTTTTAAGAGCGTTAAAATCCTTCAGTATGTCTTCCTTCGGAGTGAAAGTAAAGCCGGCGGTCATAGCTTTATGTCATGTAAAAGAAGCTGCCAGTACAATTGGTAGTGCGTAGCTGAATTTGTAGGTTATTTCGTGAGAAACACTCTATCAAGTTCTAACATTCGCCACTGGGTGTTGACAGTGGCGTCTGGTGGCCAAAGTTTGAACTACTTGAGACTGAACTTTCATTCATCTTCATTCATTTCATCTCTCATTAACCCCTCTCGTGGGGTTGGTGTCAGGAAGGGCATCTGACCGTAGAAACCATCAGCCACGTTGAATTTCATCGCATCTCATCACCGACCCCGTTGGAAACAGGATTAATAAGGGGTAAAAATAGAATTTGCTAAAATAATGATCTTCTTGAACTGCTGACAATGGGGAATTTTCTGTGCATCAGGAGTTAAACTCACTTCAACGTGATGCAGTAATTAATTCAAATAATAAAATTATTAATGGTATCCACCTTTAGGTATGTACTTGGGTGTGTGTAGAACTTGCCTGATAACCTGAGTCACTGTGATGTCTGTACTAGTGTGTGTATTTATAATTGAGGTAGGAAATGGGTAGGAAGCGGCCGTGGCTTTAAGTTAGGTACCAACCCGGCATTATTCTGGAGTAGCAGTGAGAAACCACGGAAAACCACTTCCAGGATTGCTGAGGTAAGAATCGAACCAGCCTCTTCTCAGTTTTTCCACACAAGGCTGAGTTCATCCCGTTCCAGATTTCAGACTAGAATTAAAATTCTTAGCAGAGGCGGGAATTCAACCCGGGCCTCCGCGGTTACAGCTAAGAATGCTACTGACTACGCAACTTGCGTCGCTTAAAACACTCAACCTACTATTATATTGATTTCTTGTCCCCCCAGGGGCTCACATCTATTAGGACGTGGGTTGGCAACCACGGGACCCCAGCTGAGTCCGGCATTGCTTCCATTTACTTGTGCCGGGCTCCTCTCCGTCTTCTTTTCTGTCAACCTCTCTTGGTCAACTCTAGTTCTTTTCTGACCCCGACGGTATTAGGGTATCCGAGGCCTAGGGACTATTTCAATTTCCCACCTTCATTGGCCCTTGTCTCATCTTTCATGATACCCTCATTCTTCGAGGGGTCAGCTATCATTTTCTTTTCCTGTTATCCCCTGCCTTCTGCACAAGGCCCTCAAGGAGGCAGGGTGTATGTAGCCCCACCACTTCTGGTGCACCCTGGATAGTGCTACACCCTCAAGGGCTCACGGTTGGTGAGTTTGGGAGTTGGCGACCCCGAGGGATTCCTGAGCTGGGTCCGTTTTGTCCGTTTTTTCTCTGACCTAGGGGCGGGCCCTCTCCTCTTTCCCTTTCCTATCTGCCTTTCAAGGCTCTCCTTCCTTCCTAGTCCCTCAATTCTCATTCTTCGAGGGTTGAGGGTATTTCTTTTCTTCCTGTCTTTATTTGCCTTATCCTTTATTTGTTTACCATTTCTTCTTCTAGTATGTAAGTCTGTAGTTAGTATTACTTATAGTTTTCATTCTCATCTCATCTTTCACTATCACCCAAACCATTACGGGCCGATAACCTAGATGTTAGACCCTTAAAACAACATTTAGGCCTATCATCATCATCATCATGATATCTTGTGTTGGCGGTTACTGAGGGCTCATGACACCACTGGAATGAGTAGGATTGTTACCTATCTGAGAGTATCCTACTGTGGTCTCTGGGTACGTACAGTATTTAACCTAGTTTTAAGCGAACCTGGTAGTGTAGATTAGCAAGCAATACAACTACTTAACAAAGGATTCATTCTCAGATGACCATGGCAACTAGAAACATCCAAATTTCACAGTTTATCAATTACATCCATAGTTGAGAGTTATCAAGTAATATAGAAACCTATAACATAATAATAGTACATTATGCAACGATCCTATAATGGCAATAATAATGACACGAGTATGTTTATAAAACGAGCGAAGCGAGTTTTATAATTTACATACGAGTGTCATAATTACCATTATAGGCGAGTTGCATACGACTGTTAACGTTCCACGATAATTATAACTATTTTATATTCGAACATAAATATTCATAAATATCTGTCGAGATTTCGCCAGTTAATCTACTGAACAGAGCGCATGGGACGCAGAGAATAGGCCTACCTTGTATTTGACCATGGCCTCCTCAAATACCCCACTAAGACACTAGTCACGCAATGAGATTTAAAATGGGAGGCCATGGAAGTCAGCGCAGGTGCGATGCTATCCTTACCTAATTGGTCACACAACTGTTTCCTGAGCTCTGATTGATGGGAGAAACTGTTTCATAATGAAAAAGAGTGTTATAATGAACATCATTATGATACAGTTTCCTGACATACAATATTTATATTTCGACATCGTCCAACATAAAAAAACTCTTATGTTATAATATTCGCCAAATCAATAGGCTACTTAAACCACTTAATTGCCTATATTTTACAGACTATCTGTATATGTTTCAAAACTCATTGGTTTATTCTTCAGCACATAAGTGTAACTTTTCCTAAGTAGTCTTAACTAAGAAATGGATATCCTTACAATAAGAATGAATAATAAATTAAGAAAAACAATCATTTTCAAATACGGCATTGAGATATTCAGATAGAGATATTTACTCATACAAAATTTTGTTTCGATAGCAGCAGCCGTTTAGGAGTTGATAGAGGGGCGGAGGGGACACACACAGCTAGACAGGCAGACAGACACACATTTGCCCAGATCGATCTCATAAGTCTACTTTTTCCTCATTTTTGCAAAAAGTGAAAAGTAGGCTAAAAATTAGTTTTCTTTACAAGCTTAACCTTGATTATCAGATTACCAATTATATCTTTCAACCAATTATTTTTCTCCAGTAACATCAAGGGAAAAGGTACCTAATTAGGGGAACTTATCAATAAAATTCAGAATATTCCTATTTTATTCAAATGTCTATAATTATTGTAATCTCTATATATATAAAAATGAAAGTTTGTCTGTTTTTTCTGAATTTCCACGGAAATTTGCGATATTTGCGCGTTTCAGGCTGTTTTAGACGGATGCGCGCAAAAATAAAAATTTTGTCTGTCTGTCTGTCTGTCTGTCTGTGTGTCTGTGGACAACTTCTACGAGTCCTTATAACTTGAGAACGGCTGGGTGGATCAACGTAAAATTTGATACAGATATCCATCAGAGGCACCACACTAATCATTGATGTAACTCTTCTCCGTACCTCTCATGAAAGGGGCCCTACCCCCTTAAAATACATGCTGAAATAGGCGTAGAAGGGTGAAACAAAGCTCATTTTCAGCCCCTCAATGTGAGAAACGAACCTCGGGGACCACATTTTAAGGCCCTAAAACCAACAGTTTTTGAGATATTCCTAGAAAACTAATTTCACTTAATAAATTAATGAAAGAATGCATGGCGGTAACCATGGCAACTGAATCTCAGAGGTCCATCTATTTCTGTAAGACGCAATGCAATTCCATTTATTACATTACTGTGAAGGTTTTCAAACGGCTATAAGGTTATAATGGATCCAAATTAAGCTGAAATATTCATTAATACATACAATGCGCTTAAGGGGTCAAGGGGTACTCTAGAATTTTTTCACGCGATTTACACGTGCGGGTGTGGTACGGAAGGTCTATTATATCCCTTCTCTATTATATAAAAATTAATGTTTGTCTGATTTTTCGGCTTTTCTACGAAAATTTGACATATTTGCCCGTTTCAGACTGTTTTGTGACGGATGCACGCAAAAATATATTTTTGTCTGTCTGTCTGTGGACAATTTTTTGTGTCCTTATAACTCGAGAACGGCTGGGTGGATTAACGTAAAATTTGATACAGATATCCATCAGAGGCACGACACTAATCATTGATGTAACTCTTCTCCGTACCTCTCATAACAGGGGGTCTACCCCCTTAAAATACATGCTGAAATAAGCGTGAGACAAAGCTCAGTTTCAGCCCCTCAATGTAAGAAACGAAACTCGGGGGCCCTAAAAGGACCCCGAAAACCACATTTTAAGGCCCTAAAACCAACAGTTTTTGAGATATTCCCAAAAAACTAATTTCACTTAATAAATTAATGAAGGAATGCATGCCGGTAACAATGGCAACAGAATCTCAGAGGTCCTTCTATTTCTGTAAGACGCAATACAATTCCATTTATTACATTACTGTGAAGGTTTGCAAACGGCAATAAGGTTATAACGGATCCAAATTAAGCTGAAATATTCGTCAATACATATAATGCGCTTAAGGGGTCAAGGGGTAATCTAGAATTTTTAACGCGATTTACACGTGCGGGTATGGTCCGGAAGGTCTATTATATCCCTATCCCTCTTTTGTTATATTATTATTATTATTATTCTTTTAATTATTATCATTATTATGGCGTACAACGAAGAGACAAAGCTCATTTTCAAACCCTTGGGGTCAGAAACAAAACTCGGGGCCCCTCAAGAGCCGTAAAGGGTCCCCGAAAACTATATTTTAAGGTTCTAAACCCAACAGTTTCTTAGATATTCCCAGAAAACTAATTTCATTTAATAAACTAAGGAAGGAATGCAAGCCACTAACCATGACAACAGTATCTCAAGAGGTGGCATCCAACTTTCCATCTATTTCTGGAATAAGTAATGCCACTCCATTTATTACATTTCTGTGAAAGGTTGCAAATGGAGTACCCTAGATTTTTTTCACACGACTTACACGTGCGATATGTCGTACAGAAGGTCTATTATATCTCCAAACATCTACATTATTTTCAAAAATTCCTGAATAGAAATAGTAGACTGTTTTTTGCTGATTTTAGGAATTTGGGCCATTGGAGGCTAAAAACATTGAATTTTCATGCACCACATGCATTTATAATTTCTAAAAGGGGTCTTCCTGTAGTTGGGCACTTGACACAACGGTTAGGGTCAGTTCGTATGTGACGTGTATTGCGATTCTTCTACGAAGGTTTCAATTTTATTTACACGCCAGGAAGAACACGTTAGGTAAATTTAGTTTAAGAGCACATTTTAACTAATAATTTTTCTTTGCCAACAAATAGGTTCCAAGCCCCTAAACATTGCAACAGTAGCTCAATTGATAACATCTGGTTATTAATACCGAAGACCGTTTGAATAATGGGTACTTCTGCTAGTATGTTATAAATTTCAAATATAGCCTACTTAAGTACCACGCAACTATAAATGTTATTGGTAAACTCAAAAAAATTACGTTTTGGGTGTCATTGTTCCCTTAGAATGTAACTTTTATTAAGCAGGTGCATTGTTGGCTTGTCTACACTACAAGATTCCCTAATAATAATAATAATAATAATAATAATAATAATAATAATAATAATAATAATAATAATAATAATAATAACATCGTATTTTAATTGGTTCTTGTCATGTGATATAAGTTTCCGGGAGGGCGCCAATTCATAGATAGAATACTACGAATGAATATAATCTTAATACAGACACAAGAACTCATTCATCTCAAGGTGTGGTATGTCTCCGACACCAACCAAGACACTTCAGTAAATAAGGGCAATAAAGATTTACCGTAACATACATATATTTCATACGGTTGCTACTCACTTTTATGATGAATAGGGAATGTATAAAGATTGTGTCATTAATCCAGTCACCATAAAATATAACTTCCAAATGACGTAGCACCATTCACCATTATTCGTTAAAAGAATCGGAAGAGCTTTATTTGAAATATCAGCCATATAACCATAAAGATGCTGCGAAGAATATAGAATAAATTTACTGTTACTTTCTTTAACAAATATTATACATTCAGTATATCATATGTGTTCATTAAATTTGTTTCGATACTTCATGTATCATCTATAACCTCTAATAATTCCTTTGTCCCACTTTCACACTCTCTGTTGTCATTCTTGTCTATACCATCTTTGCTATTCCTAGAGTTGTCACTTCATATAAAAGTTCATGTTCTCACCACTCTAGCGCTCCATCACCACCAAAGAACACAAAACAATCCATAGATAAATACTTCATGGTAACTCAAGACCCTATAACTATTACAGTATGGCCTCGGTGTCGGGTGCAAGCTTTGTTATTTGACACCCAGAGGGTAGCCTGCATGTCGAATTTCGTTGTTCCTTGAAGCACTATGAAAGTCAAGGAGGTTAGATATCTAAGCTCCTTGAACACTATAGCGCTTTCTAGTAGAGAAATAAGAAACATTGTGTTGGCGGAAACTCCCGAGATTCCCTTAAGGGGCGTAACTGATAGGTCATCTACCCCTATCTGGGTACGTACTGAGACTCTGCATCCATGTTCGATTCATGGCTCTGCCACGATACTCTTACCATCGGGAGGCAAAACTGAGAAGATATGATTTGGATTCCAAATTCAGCTGCACTAAAAGTGGTTTTCCTTGGATTTCCCCATTTCAAGTCCAAGTAAATGCTGGAATGGTGCCCAACTTCAAGCCACGGCCGCTTCCTTTCAAATTAACTCATTAATAGTGATAATAATATCGCATGGCCTCGGCTGCCGGGTGCAAGCTTTGTAATTTGACACGAAATGCAACGAAATTGCATGTCGAATTTCGTTGTTCCTTGAATCACTATGAAAGTCAAGGAGGTTAGATATCTAAGCTCCTTGAACAATATAGCGCTTTCTAGTAGAGAAATGAGGGACTTTGTGTTGGCGGAAACTCCCGAGATTAATTTTGCCATTATGAACACGACCTACTGAATTTAAATGGGTTCTTTGACATGCCAACATCGTATGACATGCGTGTCGTATTTTTGCCGCCTTTGAAAAATCACTTACCACGGCCAGGAGCGAGCCTGCAATCTTGAGGTTAGTAGACCGACACGCTATCCACTCACCCACCGTGGCAAGCTAATTAACTCATTAGTACAACCATTAAATCGGCAGGTGAAAATTTAAAGGATGTAGGAGACTTCAGTTACTTAGGAACCAAAATAACCAGTGATGGACGACGAATAGAGGCTATACTGAATATATTGGGTGCGGCAAGGAAAGCATTTCGGCTGAAAAAAAATCTGTAGTTATTGAGTATAGATTTAGGTATTAGAAGGTCATTTTTGAAAGTCTTTATCTGGATCGTGGCAAAATGGAAGTGAAACTCGGACTGTTGACGCAGCAGAAAAGAGAAAGAATAGAAAGAAATGAAAGGTGGTGTTACAGGATAATGATGGCAATCAGAGGGGTAGATAGAGTAGGAAATGAAGAGGTATTAAGACGAATGTGAGAGGAGAAATGATTCTGGCAACTGCTAATGAAGAGAAGAGATAGTTTGGTAGGACACATAGGCTACTAAGACACCAAGGAATAGCAAACTTAGGGGTAGGAGTAGACCAAGGTTAAACAGATTGTCGCGGATCTAAGTTATGGCTGCTATCTGGATATGAAACTAATAGCTCAGGACAGGAAGGGGTGGAGGGCTCCATCAAACAAGTCAAAAGACTCAACCATTACAATGACACAAATTATCAGACAGGTGCAAGCACACGTAGTTACATAACCACAATGTTGCGAGAACATCGGGAGCAAATCTACAACAGCTACCTTCACGTAACCAACAAATGATGACTGAAGAGAGGGCTGATTCTATGTCCATATTTGAAACCAAGTGATCAGTACGAAGGGAGCTGGATGATACTGGAGCAGAGAATAATCAAAAGTAACGAGATTTCAGCGGGATAACAAAAAATATATTAGACTGAATATAAAAGAGAATAAAGGAAAAAAAGTACACAACTTGAAATAATGAAATAGGTTTTGCTTTTGTATTCTTGTTGAGTCGAATATTGAGGATGTAATTTTAAATCCAGGTCGCGGGTGCAGTAAAGCACAATGTATGCACTTGAATGGATCAGTGCTCGGTAGAGCAAAAGAGTAGCCATTTTCTGTCCTTAAGAAGCGACCACATTGATCTGCGAGCATTTCATTACTGTTGCTGGATTGTCTCCCAGACAGGGCCGCGTTCTGACGTCTAGACTCCTGTCCCAATGGCCAATGTTCGATTCCCCGGCACCTTCTGTGGTCTTCGGGTACGTATTGAGACTACTAAACCAGAGGTCCAGGGTTCGATACCTGGTCTGCCAAGAAATTGAATTCTGCTTTTAAGGTTAGAACGGGTTACATTCAGCCTCGTGAGGCAAAACTGAGAAGGAATGGGTTCTTTTCCCACGCCAGCCATTCTACAGTAGAAGTGGTTTTCCGTGGTTTCGCACGTCTCCTCAAGCCAAATGACGGGATGGTACCTAATTAAGACCACGGCCACTTCCTTCTTAATTCTTGTCCCAATTACACACACTAATGCACCCACCATAATGGGACAAGTTAACAGACATATTCCACAGACACACAAGTACACGGGGCTACATGACTACGATGTTATAAAATCCTGGATTAGTAATCAACAAGAACAATAACAGTTCTAAATTTTCTAAATATCTTAGATCATGCTGTTGAGAAATTCGTGAAATTAAAATTACTGAAGCAAAACCCGGATCCGGAATATTACACAAGGAAAATCAGGGGGGACAAAAGGAAATCAAGGAGAGCTTATAACAAACGACACGATAGTTACGAGCATATGCAAAAGTTAAAATTATTTTCGAAAGAGCTAGCCTTTAAAAAGAAGACTGCTCACGATAATTACATTCAAAACTTAATTAGGGGAGGGAGTGATGGGTGGAAAGAATTGTATAGTTACGTTAGAAGGGGGAAGGGAAATTCCAATGATTTGTCTAATGATAACGTCCGGAGATGGTGAATTAATTACTGAGAAACAGGCAATTGCTAATGAATTAAATATAAGGTGCGTTCAAAAAGTAACGAGCCGGAGGCTGTAATGCACAAACCGGTGACGACATCGGCTAATCGTGGCGTGTGTAACGAGATGTGGTTCCGACCAGAGCGTGGAGGGTCACAGCCCATCGCTAGAGGGCACGCGTGCACGTCACGAGACGATACAAAGCGAGCAGCAGCATGCATCAATCGTCCAAAGCTGCCAGTCCCATTGCAAACAGTGACTTGGAGGCGTCAAACGAAGAGCAAATAGGTGTAGTTCGGTTTTTGACAGCGGAAGGAGTAGGGGGAACGGACATTCATCGCCGAATGTCACAAGTGTACGGCGAACACTGCATGTCCCTTGCAAGGGTCAAGGCGTGACACAAGCGCTTCAGGGAAGGACGGGTGTCGTTAGACGATGATGCCCGGTCTGGGGCACCCCCCTGCATCACCGATGACAATGTCCAGCTGGTTGATGTACTCACTACTCATTACCCAGGACCGCCGAGTGACAGTGAACGCCATAGCCGCCGTGGTCGGATTGAGCGTCGGAAGTGTGCACACCATCATGAAGGAACGTCTGCACTTGCGCATAGTGTGTGCCCAATGGGTGCCCCACAGTCTTCAACCACACCAGGAAGCGTGTCGAATGGCCTACTGTCTTGGTCTTGGTTGGACGATTGATGCATGCTGCTGCTCGCTTTGTATCGTCACGTGACGTGCACTCGTGCCCTCTAGCAATGGGCTGTGACCTTCCACGCTCTGGTCGGAACCACACCTCGTTACACATGCCACGATTAGCCGATGTCGTCACCGGTTTGCGCATTACAGCCTCCGGCTCGTTACTTTTTGAGCGCACCTTATATATAGTATAGTAGTGTGTCTAATTAATTTTATAGCTGTGTGTTGGACCTTAACTATGATTCTAATGGCCAACCTTTCCGAATAAACCAATTGTCGATTCTAACAAGAATTGAAAAGCTACGTAGAAATATATTGAAAGGCCCAGACAATATTGGTGGAGATGTACTAAAACTGGGAGGTACAGCCATTGGGCGATACTTGGGGGGTGTTGTTTAATGTGCCAATAACACACAAATACCCGAAGACTGGAAAAGAGCTACAATAGTTCCAATATTCAAGGAAGGGAACAGATTGGTAATGGGAAACTATAGGCATGTTAGCCTCATATCCATTATATGTAAACTGATGAAGCACCTTATTGCTGATTACTTAAGGGAACAGTGGATAAGGTTGTCATGGCTTAATGAGAGATAATACGGATTTAGACAAGGGTACTCATGCGAGAGCCAAATGTTATCACTTTTTCAGGATATTAATGACTCGCTAGACAGGGGAGTGCAAGTCGACGCCGTTATTATAGATTTTGCGAAGGCATTTGATGTCGTCCCACATGACATACTACTCCGTAAATTAGCGGCAACGAAGATTGATAAGAGAGTAATTTTATGGATTCAAGAGTTCTTGACTGGTCGCTCGCTAAAGGTTAAAATAAGGCAATGTATTCTCGGAGGACATTTTGATAACGGCCGGTGTCCCTCAGGGTATTGTGATTGGGCCCCTGCTATTTCTGGCACTTATTAACGACCTACCGAATGGAATTCGAAGTGACTGCCGATTGTTTGCAGATGTTTGTGTAATATGCCGAAAAAATCATAGCTCACAAGACAACGCTCAGTTACAAACTGACCTTAACATGGTTCATAAATGGGCGGCTGACAACAAAATGAAGATAAATACGAGTAAATGTAGTCTCATGAGAATAGGGAGAGGGCGAAGGCATGATTTTCAATACAATATCGGCTCGGAAATACTTGTAGAAGAAAACTCGTGCAAATACTTGAGCATCCATGTAAGGAATGATAATTATGAAATGGAGTAGGCTTTTCATGTGGGTTGTGTCGTCTCCAAAGCGTACAAATCACTTCATTTTTAATGCGGGTATTATAAGGCAGTAGCTCTGCCACAAAAGAATTAAGATATTGGACCCTGGTAAGGCCAATCTTGGACAGGGACAGGGAAGCATGGAGGGCTGCATCAAACCTGTCAAATGACTGAAGACTCAAGCAACAACAACAATGAGGAGCATCATATATATATATATATATATATATATATATATACTAGCTGACCCGGCAGACGTTGTCCTGCCAATCAAAGAAAGTGTTGTAACTTTGTTTCTTGATGTGCTTTTGGATACACAATATTTGTTTCAATTTCTGTTAACTGCCTCTAAACTATCGTGAAATGAATTAACTAACCTAGAAACATTCGTGGGAGCGTGCACAACAACTCTCCAACGTTTCATCGCAATTGGATAAATGGCATAAAACGCATACGGGATTTTGTTTAAATGATTTGTGCGCTGTCACTCATTTGTTGAATCTACCCGTGCTCTACCAACTGTGATTTACTAAGTTAGAAAGCTTCACGTAAGTATACACAACAACTCATCAAAGTTTCATCGGAATCGGATGAATGACATATGAACATATACGGGATTTTTTTTAAACGATTCGCGTGCCGTCACTCATTTGTTGAATCTACTCATGCGCTACCTATTGTAAAATAGATTTGCTAAGCCTGAAACCTTCTCTGGGGTGTACTCAATCATTCACCAAGGTTTCATCGCAATCGGATGAATGATATATGACCGCATACGCGACATTGTGGAAACGATTCAGGCACCGTCGCTCATTTGTGGAATCTACTCGTGCGCTACTTATTAAAAACTGGATTTACTAATCCAGAAACCTTTCCTGGAGTGTACACAACAATTCACCAAAGTTTCATCGTAATCGGATAAATGGTATATGAACGCATACAGAACTATGTTGAAACGATTCGCGCGCCATCGCACATTTGTTGAATCTACTCGTGCGCTACCTACTGTAAAATGAATTTACTGAGCCAGAAACCTTAACTGAAGTGTACACAACAATTCACCAAAGTTTCATCGCAATCGGATAAATGGTATATGGACGCATATGATACTTTGTAGAAATGATTCGCGTGCCGTCACTCATTTCTTGAATCTACTCGTGCGCTACCAATTGTAAAATGGATTTATTAAGCCAGAAACCTTTCGTAGAGTGTACACAACATCTCACCCAAGTTTCATCGTAATCGGACGAATGGTATTTGAACGCATACGGGACCTTATTGAAACGCTTCGTGCGTCATCGCTCATTTGTTGAATCTACTCGTGCGCAACCTCCTGTGAAATGGATTTACTAAGTTAGAAACCCTCACGTAAGTGTACACAACATCTCACCCAAGTTTCATTGCAATCGGATGAATGGTATATGAACGCATACGGGACTTAATTTAAACGTTCGCACATCGTCGCTCATTTGTAGAATCTACTCGTGCGCTACCTATTGTAAAATGGATTTACTAATCCAGAAGCCTCCCGTGGAGGGTACACAACATCTCACCCAAGTTTCATCGCTATCGGACGAATGGTATTTGAACGCATACGGGACCTTGTTGAAACGCTTCGCACGTCGCCGCTCATTTGTTGAATCTACACGTGCGCAACCTCCTGTTAAATGGATTTACTAAGTTAGAAACCTTCACGTAAGTGTACACAACAACTCATCAAAGTTTCATCTCAATCGATGAATGGTATATAAACGTATACGGGATTTTGTTGAAACGCTTCGCGCGTCGTCACTCATTTGTTGAATCTAGTCGTGCGCTACCTATTGTAAAATTAATTTACCAAGCCAGAAGCCTTCCCTGTAGTGCACACAACATATCACTCAAGTTTCATCGCTATTGGACGAATGGTATTTGAACGCATACGGGACCTTGTTGAAACGCTTCGTGCGTCGGCGCTCATTTGTTTAATCTACTCGTGCTTAACCTGCTGTGAAATGGATTTACTTAGTTAGAAACCTTTACGTAAGTGTACACAACAACTCATCAAAGTTTCATCGCAATCGATGAATGGTATACAAACTTATACGGGATTTTGTTGAAACATTTCGCGCGTCGGCGCTCATTTGTTGAATCTACTCGTGCGCTACCTATAGTAAAATGAATTTACTAAGCCAGAAGCCTTCCCCGGAGTGTACACAACATCTCACCCAAGTTTCATCGCTATCGGACGAATGGTATTTGAACGCATACGGGACCTTTTTGAAACGCTTCGCACGTCGTCGCTCATTTGTTGAATCTAGTCGTGCGCTATCTATTGTAAAATGGATTTACTAAGCCAAAACACCTTCCCTGGAGTGCACTCAACATCTCACCCAAGTTTCATCGCGATCGGATGAATGGTATATGAACGCATACGGAACTTTGAAACGCTCTAACGTGCAGAGACAAACAGAATTCGACATCACTGCCACCTTTGGTATAAAACACAACTTTCCGCCATGGGCGGAGTGTATGTTATGGCGGTAGTTGTACAGGTTGCGATCAGGTGGCTCTACGTGCAGAGACACACAGTCCAAAAGGATCACTTTTCACTAAGGCTAGCGGTTTCCATGACGACTGTTTATGACTGTATATTGTGGTTCTAAATTTGTGTGTAAATTGTGGTTCTAAAATTCTAAAATTTCACCTATCTGGTCAAATTGCGAATCTAAACCATACATGGGCCCACCCTAACATTCATACAAAATTTCATCAAAATCGGCCCAGGCGTTTAGGAGGAGTTCAGTCACATACACACGTGTCGAAGAATTATATATATAAAGATATATAGGCCTATATATATTGTTTTTAAACAAACAGCATAGTGTGTGTTATGGCGTTGGACATATTGGGGTTGTTGATAGCATTGCGCAATATACAGTAGATAGCATTCGATATTTACCTTAATATTTATAGTTACATGTCTTTTCAGTGGCGTAACTGGGATATTTTTCTGGAGGGGGATGAGTCGAGTCAAATCTGAACTAATATAGGCTACAATGAAGATTGTTTTACTAAGTAGGCCTATATAGGGCCTACCTTTTATAGGACAGAACCATTTTTTTCAATTGTTTTCTTCTGTTGTTTATTCTTTATTTTGTTTAATTTTTTTGTCAGTTATTTTTGTGCTTTTTGGGTTTGATTTAGTTTTTCTGTTTGCTTTTGTATTTTGATATTGTATTTTTTTACTTTGTGCTTTTGCTTTTAATGTTTGTTTTTTGGCTTCGTGTTCGGTATTTTCTGCTTTGACTTATTTTATTTTTGCTTTTTGCTTTGCGTTTTTGGTTTCGGTTTCTCTTTCGTTTTTGATATATTTTGTTTGTTTTTTGCTTTAATTTCAAGATACGTTTTATTCAAAGTAAACATTTCATCGCATTACGTAGTTTTACTATTTGGCTCTTGGTGGGGGGGGGGGGGTCGATCCCCCTAATCACCCCCCGTAGGTACGCAACTGTGTATTTTGCTTGTCACTAATTTTTATTTATTCTAGCTGATGATTAACCAGATATAATTCGAAACATGTAGCCTACTAGTTTCCTTGACGAGTATTAATGTTATAGAAAATTAGTTATTGTTGTTTTAAGGGGCGAAACAGCGAGGTCAGCTGCCCCTCTGAACTCAGATTAAAGTATACAAATTTGGAATTAAGTTAAAATTTAAAGTGGACGCCTAAATATCAAACTGGTTAGAATTAATCAAACGAAAAAAATAGCATTACCATAATAAGTATAGCCTAATATTGTAGGCTACATACTATTACGGAAACAGAAAATCAGAATTCAAAAAAAGAACCCAGTCTTTGAGTACTGTAAGTATAGGCCCTACATTTGAAAAACTAGATTGCTCTCCCTAACGAACTCTCCAACACGTCATCGGCTAACATAAAATCTAGTGTTATTTGCATACCAAGGTTTCTTTTAGGTGCCAAATTCAGAGCGTCAACATTTATATAGACAAGGCGGAATAGAAACAAGAAAATAATAAAATCATAAAGCATGAGGACCTTTGAAGATCGGCGCTTGCTTGTGGATATGACAAGTAATGCCATCCATCGTTTACCAGCAAAAATAATGTGGTTGTTGTTGTTGATGATGACCAAGGATTCGGAACTTCGTGGACATCTGCTCCTAACATAAACATTATAATAATAGTTAATTTTGTTAAGTTACTGTATCATTGTCCAAACGTTTTCAAGGGTTAAGATTAAAGAAGCCGCAAAGGAAAATGGATGGACTTCAGATAATGTAGTGAATTCGGAGGAGGTCTGAATATGAAATATGATATAAAGATGGTACCCCCTAATTTTCCTTCAAAATATATCTCACAATCGCTGGGTGTTGGGTCGTGCATGCAGGTGATGGCTGATGACAGCACCTGTAAGGGGTGACAGGGAGAGTATTCATTAATACTGTACCCACCCTTTCCTATCCCCTCCACTATGAACATCAGGCCAGGTGCGCTGGCCAATCCAATGGACTCTATTGGGAGCAGTTGGCGAGGGACTACCCAACACAATAATACAATTATTTGTCGTGAGATACGAGCTCGCAATGTTTGCTCCCTCGATAACAGCCACTTGGCATTAACTAAGAAGAACCGAATTTACTGATGGTACAAGTGCAAGTTCCAAATTTTGTCGCACTGAACACATGACACGCAAGCTTGTGTCTCTCTTAATCCGAGACATTCTTTTTACGAATCACAGGGTATTACTTTCTACTGCGAATAGATCTCTCTCTGAATCTATTGCATCGACCATGAACGTCCTCCATACGGAAAAATGATTAAAGTGATATGCTGGGAACCAGTGTTTAAGTATATTGATAGTTAAAATCTCTGTATTTTTTTTACCAATCTACTACTGTATAATATAGTGGCTTCGGTCGCGTAGTTGGTAGCATGCTGATCTGCCGTGCCCAAGATCGTGGATTCAAACCCGGCCGAAGTCGTCGAATTTTTGAAGAGCGTTAAAATTCTTCAGTATGCCTACCTTCGGAGGGGAAGTAAAGCCGGCGGTCCCATGCCATAGATTTGTGGCATGTAAAAGATCCTTCCACTAACTAAACCTATGTGAAGCTAAATTTCTAGGCTAGATTTCGTTGAAACGCTCTATCAAAGTTCCAACGTTCACCACTAGGTGTCAGTGACATCTGGTAGCGAAAGTTGGAACTATTTGAATTTGAATGGAATTTGTAGCTCACCCCATGGGTGTACGCTTGAAGCAGCTACAGCCTCTGGCGAGTCAAACATGTCCTCGGACACTCCCGTGACTAAAAGCCATACGCTAAACTAAACTGTATAATATGTTATCCTTAACCAATCAATCTCTCTCTCACACACACACCTACACCTAGTGGCATAGTGACTAGCATTCTTGGCTGGCACTACGGGGAAGGGGCAGATGACCTCGTAGTTCCGCCCCTTAAAATAACAATAACTAACTAACTAACTAACTAACTAACATCTCAGGGATCCGAATTCGATTTTTAACTTTGATAACAAAATTGTGTTCTAGAAAGGGGTTTTGAGGCAGAATTGAGATGAGGGTTAAATTTCTACCTCAGCCATCGTACGGAGATTTTCCGTACTTTCCTCACTTCTATTCCAGGCGAATGCTGCAATGGTACTAAAATTTTAGGCCACGGCCGCCTCCTATCCAATTTTGCCCCTATTGCAAATGCACACGTTAACATAGCCATCATAATTACTCAGGTTATCAGACAGATTCCACACACACCCAAGTACATGAGGCTATACGACCACGACATTGCAAAGCACATAAGGGGCTGGAATAGAATACACTGAGATTCGTGAATCAGACTGAGAGTCGGTGTGTTCGATTCCTATCTTTACCCTGCTAGAAGAGGTTTTCCATGGAATTCCACTTCTACTCCAGGCAAGTGGAGGGATCGCTCTAACTTAACGCCACGGCTTCCTCATACCCAGTCCTTGCCCCGATTACAAATAGACGCACTAATATAACCATCATAATGATATAGACTAGGTTAACAGACAAGGAAGGATGATTGCAGTTTTACGTGACCGTAAACCTTGTGATTATGAGCCTCCCTTTTACGTAGAATCCGAACCACAACACATGGCATTTCACTTCGAAAATCTCACATGCATTGATCGGGAATCAAAACCCCTTGGTGAGAGGCCAACAGCTTGTCCGCTGCGCCATCACGCCCCCGGTAAACAGACTGATTGCACACACCCTCAAGTACACAGGGCTATGCGACCACGATATTACAAAGCAATGCGACTCGTTAAAATAGGTGTGTTTGATTCCCATGGTAACCATGGCAACTAGCGCTCGTCATCTATTGTATGTACATAGGTCAGTAGCGACATCTATACTTTGCAATAAAGACGCAGGCTCATAGTTATGTTTCATTTGATCATGCATGTATAACTTACTGCCGGCCCCGTGGTGTTGGGGTAGCGCGCCTGCCTCTCACCCGGAGGCCCCGGGTTCGATCCCCGGCTCCGTCAGGGATTGTAAAACTGACGTGAGGGTTGAAACGGGATGCACTCAGCCTCGTGAAGACAATTGAGTAGCTGTCTGACAGTGAGACAGCGCCCCGATCACGTATACCAAGATTAACGTCCGAGGGGACCCGACGCGCTGATGACGCGTCACCCCAATATTTGCAGGCCAAATGGCTGGGCAGCGGTCGCTTGGTCGGCCTTAGCCCGTCATGGGCTGTATAGTGCCAGGGGGGGTTGATGTAGGCTATAGCCTAACTTACTAGTACAGTAACGTCAGCTATACCATCCTTTAAGAGTACAAGCTCTAGTTAGGCAAACATGTCCTATTTACGTGAGTCCATTTATTGGTGTAGTGGCTACCATCTTTGGCTGTCAGTCTGGATATTGGGTTCAATTCCCGGCTGTGCCTTGAAATTATAATAAATTCTGGTGTGAGGGTTGAAACGGGGTACACTCAACCTCGGGAGGCAAAACTGAAAAGGATGGTTTCAATTCCCACCTCAAGTAACCTGGAAGTGATTTTCCGTGATTTCCCCACTTCTATTCCAGGCAAATGCTGGGATGATTCCTAACTTAGGCCTCGGCCACCGCCTTCCTAATCATATCCCAAATTTACAAATTCACACACTAGTACAACCATCAAAATAACACACGTTATCACACAAATTCACGGGGCAAACCTATATGTTATGACCACGATGACATAGCCCCTAAAATGAGCGGCAACAACAACAACAACTTGCTTCTTATAATGTTGAACCCTGAAAAGTGTAAACATTTTCGTCAACAGAAACGTGCGGAGAAGGAAGGGGATGAGTTTTCAAAAAATATCCTCGACACGCCATTCTCCTGTACAACTACCTGCATAGAGGTGATAATAAACGATGTTCGGATATACTTTGAAATTTATCGAAAATGATTTATCAACTGAGCGTTCAATCGATTAATCCTCTAACCGAATAATAGATTAATCGGCTAACTCAAGAATCGATTAGCCTAATTGATTAGTAGAAATGAAAAATGAAAATCCACAGCCTGCTTCCAGTCTCCGACCGGGTCAGGAATGGAATGAATGAAGCCCCCATCTAGCGGCGAGGATATGAACTGTGCCGGCTGCCGAGGCCTGACGCACTCCTCTGGGGCAATGATTAAATGAATGACAGATGAAATGAAATGATAGTGGAGAGTGTTGCTGGAATGAAATTATGACAGGGAAAACCGGAGTACCCGGAGAAAAACCTGTCTGCCTCCGTTTTGTCCAGCACAGATCTCACATGGAGTGACCGGGATTTGAACCACGGATCCAGCGGTGAGAGGCCGGCGTGCTGCCGCCTAAGCCACGGAGGCTTTGATTAGTAGACACGAGATAAAACAATTAGTTTAAATGAGAGGTCATCGCTTAAGTTGAGTTACGCTTATTTTCAGAATGGTGTATAGAAGTCTATAAAAGTAACTTTTTGTCTATATACACAAAGTGTCCTTCCTTGCTTAAGTTAACAACAACCCCTAATTTACATTTTATTTATTTTCTGTTTAGTTACCTAAATGTTTTCTTACATCCTTATAAATGCGCATTGCAAAATCAATATTAGGCTATAGTAATAACTCATCCATGATGCTTATCATCATCATCAACATCATCACATCATCATCAGGTTCTGTTTTATTAGTGTTTGTTTTTCCCTATTATTTCCTTACTTTAGCAATAATTAACTAATTACAATAATTTTTCCTACGCCATGCTTACCTGCCATTATATGTATTGTGATCGGATCTGAAATGTATTCCTGTTAGATTTAAGTACCGTTGTTAAGTTCTGCAAATAATATAATAATGTATTAATTGTAAAATCTGGTTAGATGGAAGAGAGAGCCCAATGGCACTAATCTAGCCAGACAAAATAAAGCTATCTATCTATCTATCTATCTATCTATCTATCTGCTTGCCACGGTGGGTGAGTGGTTATAGTGTCGGACTACCAACCCCAAGATTGCAGGTTCGCCCGTGGCCATGGTAAGTGATTTTTGAAGGCGACAAAAATCACGATACTCATGTCATACGTTGTTGGCATGTTAAAGAACCCAATTGAATTCAGTAGGCCGTGTTCAATGGCAAAATTAATCTCGGGATTTTCCGCCAACACAAAGTTCCTCCATTCTCTGCTTGAAAGCGCTGTAGTGTCAAGGCGTTTAGATATCTAACCTCCTTGACTTTCATAGCGTTTAAAGGAACGACGAAATTCGACATGCAAGCTACCCTCTGGGTGTCAATTAACAAAGCTTGCACCAGGCACCCGAGGCCATACGATATTATTATTATCTATCTATAATGGAAAGATAAACATCATTCAAATTAGGAAGGGATTCGAAAAATTAAAACAAACAAAAAATCAGGAAAAGATTTTTAAAATTCTTGTTTAATGTTTACAATTTGGACAGGAAAATTTTTGTTTTTCATTGTTTTTACAAAGAAGGTTCACTATGTGAAAATATTTGATAACATATATTCTATTACGTAAATGTTTATTTTGCTATTACGGGACAGTTGTAGCCTAATAACAATAGTATCGTATGGCCTCGGATGCCGGGTGCAAGCTTTTTTATTTGACGCACAGAGGGCAGCTAGCATGTCAAATGTTGTCGTTCCTTGGAACGCTATGAAAGTCAAGGAGGTTAGATGTCTAAGTTCCTTGACACTATAGCGCTTTCTAGTAGAGACAGGAGTAACTTTTTGTTGGTGGAAAATCCCGATATTAATTTTGCCATTATGATCACGGCCTACGAAATTAAAATGGGTTCCAACAACGTATGGCATGCGTGCCATGATTTTTTTCGCCATTCAAAAATCACTTACCACGGCCAGGAGCGAACCTGCAAGATTGGGGGGTTGGCAGTCCGACTGGATAACCACTCACCCACCGTTGCAACAGCAACAGTAGTGAAAGGAGCGAAGTAGGCTACATCAATTAATCAACAAAACAATTATATAATTATTCAACAAACCGATTAATCGACTAAACGACCAATTGATTAATCCATTAAACTTAAAATCAATTGATCGTTCTTTGTAGCAAATAATCGATTTTTCTACGTCGATTAATCGATAACTGATATTAATCGGTTAAAATTACCAGCCCTAATCAGAAAAGTACAAACCTTCTCACGGTTTCAGAGAAGCCCAGAAGTCAAAAAGTCGTAAACAGCCTATCGATGATTGTATGCTTTTCCTTGCAGCGGAAAAAATATGCGTTTCTGATGTTTTTAGAAGCTTAAATAAAATTTAATCTGGCATTATTATGCTACGTTTTAGTTCGTTAAATCGTTGAATTTGTTCATGTCGTGGGAAAAGGAGACAGCGAATCGTGGGATGGACTCTTTTGGGTAAACCTCCTTTTGTTTTAAACTAATTTTGCGTTGCTTTCTAATGTCAGATTATGCAAGCCTTGGCTGCATATAAATACGAGGGAGAATAAAAACTCGGAGACAGGAAGATATTCAGACAAACAAAAACCCCAGTAAGGATGGGAAAGAGAAGATACAGTTTGAGTTAATAAGTTTACCCAAATATAGATGATGTTATGCTGCAAGAAAGAAAAACTTGTCTCGTTTCGTTTTGAAGCAGGTTTTTGTTGCCATTTGAGCAGAAAGTGCCGCTTACGACATATTGGCTTGTCGCTGTTTTGATATGAGCGCGCCTTGCGTCCCGGTCTCTCATTACTTTGCTTACAAGCCAAGCACGAACACCTGCCGCAGGATTATCCCAAGCGTAGCCAATCTCCCGGAATGGGGCAGGCGTGCTTGGCGACCATCAGGCGTTCTTGTTTCCTAGCACGAGCTACTACAATGGGGGAGGGGCAGGAAAATACACACTCCCAGCAAAATTCGCCTCCAGGCGTCCGCTGCTGCTTTTAGATAACCCTTCGCTTCCAAGCTCTATCTTGTATCCATCGGTGGCTATATTTGTTACAGCCCTACTTCATCATACCGAAGCCCATTATTATTACAACGGAATGCTTTAAACTAGAATTTCAAGAGAAATAGACTACCAAAATATTCTAGTCATCTAAAATTTGAATCATTCAAAATATGTTTACAGCAGTCGCCAATAAAATGAATTTATTTTATTGAATAATTATGGTGTTTTGAAGCCATTTTCAGTGTTGCCTTAGTAATCGAAATTTGATGTCTTTTAGACGGTCAACACGATTGTACCCAATATCTAAAAGTATAAATAATAAATAAAATAAGAGTGCCATATCCCCTCCAGGGACGTAGACGACCTGAATTAGAGCCCTTGACTTCGCTAACCAGGCATCCCGAGCCAGAGTTTGCGTGTGGTAGGGTGGCTAGATTATTTCCACTCTTCCTCCTGCCATAGCATCCGGCAGGTTCTCATTTTTCATCTCGAAGCTGGGAGACCCCGTAACAGACCATACAAAGACTTTTAAATTCTTGGGGATCGAACCCGGTATCTCGGGGGTGACAGCCAACAATGCTAGCCACTGTGCCACGAGGTGGTCAATATTTTATATGACAATTTTTTATCTTCTGTATTCTGTGCAAAGGCAGGTCCGTGACTCCGAAGAGGCTAACCTGAGCCGGAGTTTACGTGCGGTAGGGTGACCAGTTTATTTACGCTCCTCCTTACCCTAACCCCGCCAACAGCACGTGGTCCCCTAGAACCGGCATTCCATCCAAGTTCCGACCACGCCCAATGCTGCTTAACTGCGGAGTTCTCATGGGATCCGGTTCTAAAAGTATGGGTGAAAATATTTACAATATGTAGCCTACACTTATTTAGTTGCAGTATTAGTTAAAATAATGCAACTAGTCATTATTTGTTAGTAATAGTTAAGATACTGAAAGTGGTGAATGACCTCCAAATTTGCTTGCTTTGTGTGAATATGTGATTGTTGTTAAATAGTCAGTTTAGATTGTATTGTCTAGCTGGTTGAGTCCCACGCGGTCCGGCTGAGAGCAGTTGACTTCGTCACATAGATTTAATACCCTAAGTGTAATGGATCTGATGATGATCTCTTGACGAACGAAACTGGTCATCCAAGCGTATTTATTATCATGTAAAATGTTTTTTTCAGGATTAGAGTATAACCCATCACAACTGAGTACAATCATGTTGACCGACAGAAAAACATCAAATTTCGATTTAATGAATAATATGCAGAAGACTTTTAGTTAAGCACAGTAGAAATTGAAAATTTCTTAATCAACAATTTTCAAAAGGAATAAATGATATTAGACTTTTCTAGGGATTGAATTAACCAATTTTCACTATGATTTGCCGCATGGTGTAGTGACTAGCATTCCTGGCCGTGACCGCAGTGGCCCGGGTTCAATTCCCAATTGCAATTCTTGTCTGAGAGCTGGAACAGGGTACACTCAGCCCTGTGTGGCAAAACTGAGTAGGGGTTGGTTTGATTCCCACTGCAGAGCCATCCTAGAAGTGTTTCCTCGTGGTTTCCCCACTTTATTTTCAAGCAAAAGCAGGGATGGTTCCTAAATTATGGCCACGGCCATCTCCTTCCGCAATCATTTATCTTAGTTACTGATACACACACTAATTCAGTCATAACAATAACATAGGTTATCAGATAAATCACACACATTCACACCCAAGTATATGGAGATACATGACCACGATATCGCAATTAGCCTAAATCAATCAACAACAAAAACCACTATACAAACTGATTCAGGCTCCATGGGCGATAATGCCGGTAAGCAATATATAGGCTATTATTTAAGAAAGATGTTATTGTTGTTGTTGTTTCATTTAGACATCGTCGGCTTTGATGGCGTAGTTGGTAGCATGCTGAGCTTCTATGCCCAAAAACGCGGGTTCAAACCCGGCTGAAGTCGTCGGATGTTTTAAAAGCGTTAAAAATCCTTCAGTATACCTTCCTTCGGAGGGGAAGGAAAGCCGGCGAGCCCATGTTATAGATTTATGGCATGTAAAACAACTTTCCACTAACTAAACTTGTGTGAAGTAAAATTTGTAGGTTAGGTTTGATTAATGCTCTGAGCTTCCAAGGTTCATCAGCAGGTGCTGGTTGTCATGGCATCTAGTAATATCCAAGTTCACAGCTAGGTGTCATGGATGTTAGCATTTGGTAGCGAAAGTAGGAAACTTGAAATTATCTTATGCAATCCTTACACGAATTAAAAACAAATAACACACACTAATACAACCATCACAATTATCACCAGTTATCAGACAGATTCTACACACACCCAAAGGACGCGGGGCTACATGACCCTAAAATTAGGAACCGACCAACGGCTTAGACATCGTGTTCATTTAGCTCCGTGTACGTAGGTGGGTGTGTTTGAACTTTTGTCTAATAACCTGTGTAATTATAATGGTTGTAGTCTATTAGTATGTGTATGAGTAAGGTGATGATTGGGAAGGAGGCATTCGTGGCCTTAAGCTAACTTTCCCAGCATTTGCATGAAGTGGAAGTGAGAGAAACCACGGAAAATCACTTCCAGAATGAATGAGGTGGGAATCGAACCCATCTTTTCTCATGCCGAGAGTACCCCGTTCCAGCCCTCAGACCAGAATTAAATTTCTTGCCAGAGCCGGGAATTGAGTGTGACCTCTAGGGCGACAACCAAGAATGCTACCCGCTACACCACGAGCTGGCCGGTTTAAGAATACGGTATGTTTCTGGAGCATGTCACAGAAAACGCACTCATCTCAATTGTGCACATTAATTAGTTCAGTTTATCGACCGACTGACATTGAGAAGTGCTGTATTTACCACTGCCAGCGAGGAGTGAAGCCTGTTCTATGTCAGAGGATAATGATTGTTGAACACTAACTTAAAAAATGTTATATTTTACGCTCGAGTTCGAACAATGAGGCGTACATGACTCTGCACTTCCATATCTCTCCCTTGAGATAGACCGAAACACGACTGCGCCGTCACAGATAAGTGTCCTACTCTCCAAGTAGCCACGTTGCGTTGGCTCAAGTGACGTCACATACACATTTAAAATAATTTGCTTTTAAAAATGGTTATATGTAAGCTTGGTCACACTACTTGTTCAATTTAACCAGGAATGGGCTAGTTACTTCTTTAAAGTAATTGCGTTACAATTACCGTTCCTTACCAAAAATAACAACGAAATTATCGTTGCAGTTGCCGTTCCTTACCAAAAACAACAAGGAAATGTTCGTTACAGTTAGACTACCGTTACATACCAAAAATAACGACATTATCGTTACAGCTGCCGTTCCTTACCAAAAAAAAACCATTATCATTAGAGTTAGTATTCCTTAACACAAATAACGAAATTACCGTTCCTTAAAAAATTAACAACGACATTACCGTTACAGTTATAACCTTGGCTATGATTTAGAAGAAGGTGGCCTTAAGATAAGAAATATCCCGGCATTTGCCTGGAATGGAATTGGCAAATCACGAAAAAACATTTCTAGGACACCTGAAGTGGAAATTGAACCCACATTTTCTCAGTTTTTCCTCACGAGGCTGAGTACACCTCGTTCCGACAATCAAGTCAGATTTAAATTTCTCGTCAAGCCTGGAATCGAACCCAGGACCTTTGAGACTGGAGTATAGGGTCGTTTGCCATACCTTGTTATGTAGGCTAAATATAACCCCTGGCATACAGTCCATGAAGGGCCTAAGCCTACTAAGCTACCGCTTCACAGCCATTTGGCCTGCAGATATTGCGGTGACGCGTGATCAGCGCATCGGGTCCCCTCGGCCGTTAATCTTGGTTCTCGTGACCGGGGCGCTGCCTCACTGTCAGACAGCTACTCAATTGTCCTCACGAGGCTGAGTGCACCCCGTTACAGCCCTCACATCAGTTTCTAAATTCCCTGACGGAGTTGGGAATCTAACCCGGGGCCTCTGGATAAGAGGAAGGCGCGCTACGCCAACACCATGGGGCCGGCTTAAGCCTATGGTAGTGGGTTTGATTATCATATGCGGTATGGACATGTTAAGGTTTGTACTCAATACACACAATGCGACATAATAACTGAAGTATCATTGGTCATCATCAATATTGGGGTAGATGACCTCCATGTTCCACCTCTTAAAACAACAATAATCATCATCATCATCATTAGCATAAGCCTCCGTGGCTTAGGCGGCAGCACGCCGGCCTCTCACCGCTGGGTCCGTGGTTCAAATCCCGGTCACTCCATGTGAGATCTGTGCTGGACAAAACGGAGGTAGACAGGTTTTTCTCCGGGTACTCCGGTTTTCCCTGTCAAAATTATATTCCAGCAAGACTCTCCCCATCATTTCATTTCATCTGTCATTCATTTAATCATTGCCCCAGAGGAGTGCGTCAGGCCTCGGCAGCCGGCACAGTTCATATCCTCGCCGCTAGATGGGGGCTTCATTCATTCCATTCCTGACCCGGTCGCAGACTGGAAGCAGGCTGTGGATTTTCATTTCATCATCATTAGCATCATCAATATTACCGACAGCAGTGTCTAGGCTGACTAAAGCGCAGCGTTAGGTCATGGGGCTAAGCTCTCTGCTGACTCTGTAGACGCGAGGGTTCGAGCTCCACCGTCGGCCGTCCTTGAAATGGTTTTCCGTGGTCTTCCCATTATCAACACCAGGCGAATGCTGGGACAGTACCTTCTGACAGGCCATGGCCGCTTCCTTGAACATCCTTGCCCAGTTTCATCCATTCCGTCTCTTATCCCGATATTGGATATTTTCGAAGTTACAGCAGTGGCATTGACTATCATGAACAGGACTTAGGTCAAAGTCTTGAATGCCGTGAGGGTTCGAACCCTCAGTCCGTCCAGATTTTAGTAACACGGAGTATCGTGATTATCAAAACTGTACTCTTTATTGAGTTCGAATGTTGTTTAATATTACTGAGTGGTTGCCACCCCGGAGGTCCTGGTTTGTTTCCCGGCTTTGCCAAGAAATTTAATTCTGGTCTGAGGGCTGGAATGGGATCCACTCAGCCTTGTGACGCCAAGCTGAGAACGGGTGGGTTCGATTTCTGCCTCATGCATCCTGGGAGTGGTTTTCCGTTGTTTCCCACTTCTAATCCAAGCAAATGCCGGGATGGTTCCAAACTTAAGTCCATGGCCACCTACCTCCTAATCCTAGGAACTGACAAATAGGCTACACATAATCTACAACAAACACCACTGTAACACAGGTTTTGAGACAAATTCTATTCACACTCAAGTACACGAGGCTAAATTACCACGATGTCCAACCCCTTCAAATCAAACAGCGGCTTCGGTGGCGTAGTTGGTAGCATGCTGAGCTTCTAAGCCCAAGACTGCGGGGTCAAACCCGGCCGAAGTCGTCGGATTTTTTAAGAGCGCTCAAACTCCCTCAGTATGCCTTCCTTCGGAGGGGAAGTAAAGCCGGAGGGCCCATGCCATAGTTTTATGGCATGTAAAAGAACCTTCCACTAACTACAATTGTGTGAAACTAAATTTCTAGGTTAGATTTGATTAACGCTCTATCATTTCTAACGTTCGCTGCCAGGTGCAGTGGCATCTAGTAGACAAGTTCACTGCCAGGTGTCGTTGATGGTAGCATTTGGTTGAAATAGTAAGAACTACTTGAAAATTGTTCGTCTGCAGTCCTTACCTGAATAGATAACACACACTAATACAGCCATTACAAATAACGCCGATTATCAGACAGATTCTACACACACCCAAAGTACACGGGGCTACATGACCGCGTTGTAAGCAGCCCCTAAACTGAGGAACCAACCAACCATCAAATCAAACAACTACTACAATACATCATATCAATTAGAAGCTATGACTGAGTACAACGTCAGTATGGCCAACATTGTGGCTCACAGGGGAAATTCAAAATTCCAACAGCAAATGCGGGACGTATGCTCCATACTATAAAGCTGTGTGCTCGTCAAGTCTGAAGCCTACCCCACTGGCAAGTTGATGGAATTCCCACCGGACCAACCCACACTCAAAAGGTCTGGCTGGAAGCTCTCAGCCTAATTCTCTGGTCACAGCTTGGAGAGCCAAGTATGCAAAGGAGAAACTGCTTACCAACACTGGCCTTCTCTGCGGCACACTTTGGTTATTGAAACAGAACGTAACCTGTAATATAGCCTAGCTCGTATTGTTAAAATGGAAAAAATAATTGAGCTGGTTGCGTGACTCAGCGGTAACGTTCTCGCCTGCTGTACCCAAGGATGCATCATCGATTCCTGACACAGTCGGCTGGTATTTGAGGGTGCGCAAATGCGAGGGAACCATGTCAGTAGATTTACTGGCACGTTAAAGATCCCCTCCAGGGCATAATTCCGGCACCCCGGCGTCTCTAAACGCCGCAGTTTTTAAATGGGACGTAAAACCAATAACATTATTATTATTATTATTATTATTATTATTATTATCTACTCTATAAAGCTCAAATATCACTCACTCACTCACTCACTCACTCACTCACTGATTCATTCATCACGAAATCTCAGAAACCACCGAACGTATTGGAATGAAATTTGGTATGCCGCTTCCCCAAGGGCCGCAAACGCGCACTAAGAAAGGATTTTTGGATGTTCAGGTTCTAAAGGGGTGTTAAGGGGGTAGACCTGCATTTCATTGAATAGCAATATTCCCCGATTGGTTTCATTGGGGGATGTGATACTCGGCAAATAAACTCATCATTAAAAATAAGAAGACATGTGTCCGAGGGTTTTTCGATGTGGTGTATATTATGAGGTGAAATGGGGGAAAAGTGGGGGTTGAAGGATTCCTAACGGAGCGTGTATCTCTTAAACGACATAGGCGAGGAGTTTGGAACTCAACGAAAAAAAAAAACCAGCATAAAAATAAGTAAATAGGTGTTTGACCGTTTTTTCATAAATCCAATTTAAAGGGCCCATGGGGAGGGGTAAAATTAGGGGGAGGGGGACGCAATATGTCTGAGTGTAAAATTATACATGGCCTATGTTGTAGACAATAACACATTACATCTTTTTTGTCTCTCGCTATTTCATCAAACGACGAATACATAGGGAGTTATTAATGATTTTGTACTTTTTGGCCGGAATTTTCTAAGTCCCAGGAATGACATAAAAATTTATTTGAATGAAATTTCAAATAAATAAAAAAATACTTTTATTATATTTTTTACGTCTTTTAGCGTCCGAAACCAACATGATATTTTGATGTTTTTTTTTCGTCCCATGCATTTTTGGTTTCAGGTGATAGAATTATCTACTACTGTATATAAAGCTCAAATACCACTCACTCACTCACTGACTGACTGACTCATTCATTCATCACGAAATCTCAGAAACCACCGAACGGTTGGAATGAAATTTGGTATGCCGCTTCCTCAAGGACCGCAAACGCGCACTAAGAAAGGATTTTTGGATATTCAGGTTGTAAAGGGGTGTTAAGGGGGTAGACCTGCATTTCATTGAATAGCAATATCCCCCGATTGGTTTCATTGGGGGATGTGATACTCGGCACATAAACTCATCATTAAAAATAAGAAGACACGTGTCCGAGGGTTTTTCGATGTGGTGTATATTGTGAGGTGAAATGGGGGAAAACTGGGGGTTGAAGGATTCCTAACGGAGCGTGTATCTCTTAAACGACATAGGCGAGGAGTTTGAAACTCAGCGAAAAAAAATCAGCATAAAAATAAGTAAATAGGTGTTTCACCGTTTTTTCATAAATCCAATTTAAGGGGCCCATGGGGAGGGGTGAAATTATGGGGGGGGGGGGGGGAATCGTAATATGTCTGAGAGTAAAATTATACATGGCCAATGTTGTAGACAATTGCACATTACATCTTTTTTGTCTCTTGCTATTTCATCATACGACAAATACTTAGGGAGTTATTAATGATTTTGTACTTTTTGGCCGGAATTTTCTAAGTCCCAGGAATGATATAAAAATTGATTCGAATTAAATTTTAAATAGAAATAATAATACTTTTATTATATATTTCACGTCTTTTAGGGTCCGAAACCAACATGATATTTTGATGTTTTTTTTCGTCCCATGCATTTTTGGTTTCAGGTGATACAATTATTTTCCACAAGGATCCATGCTTATCTATCTTTATAACTAATGTTATAACGGGATTTCAAATGTGATTGCGGGTGAAGCCGCGGGTAACAGCTAGCCATTCATAAAATAAATAGACAGTAGTAGAAATAGCCTAATAACAAATTATGGATTAAAATATAAATCAAGTTTTCTGGTTTGCATATTCAGATATCAAATCTCCGGGCAAAATTTGAATGCATGTCCAGTTTACTTTTATAATCAAAATTTAATGCTTTTCAGTCGGTCAATATAACTTAATAGTACTCAATTGTTATCAGTGTTTCCCTAAACCTGAAAATATCTACATGAGCTTATAAATTCACTGCGGCTTCGGTGGCGGAGTCAGTAGCATGCTGAAATTCTATGCCCAAGCTCGTGGGTTCAAACCCGGCCGAAGTCGTCGGATTTTTAAGAGCGTTAAAATCCTTCAGTATGCCTTAGTTTGGAGGGGATGTAAAGCCAGCGGGCCCATATCATAGATTTATGGCACATGAAAGAACCTACCACTGCAATTGTTAGTGTGTAGCAAAATTTGTAGACTATATTTGGCTAGTTAGAAACGCTCTATCAATTTCCAACGTTGCCCGTTAAGTGTTAGTGGCCGTAAAATCTGGTATCCACAGTTGGAACTACTTGAAATTGATTTTGTTGGGAGCCCTCGGACGTTCGATCAAAAATTCACAGCTATGGCCATTGTCGGCAATTCATATTTAATAATAATAATAATAATAATAATAATAATAATAATAATAATAATAATAATAAGACGGCCTCTCACCAATCTTGTTCAACATGGTCTTAGACAAAATTGTTAAGCAGTGGGAGGAACAAGTTAAAGGAATACAGCTAGGAAGAATCCGTGAAACAAAAACAATCATAAAATGTCTAGCATTTGCAGATGACGTAGCCTTACTCAGCAATAACACACAGGATGCAAAGGAAGCACTGGAACGATTACATGAAATAGCTACTAAACAGGTTTACAGATATCTTATGAGAAGACCCACTACATGGAACGACACACCAACAATGTACAAACCATGCATACCATATATGGATCCATACAAAGAGTAGAAAAATTTAAGTACTTAGGAGAATATATACAAATAGGAGGATCAAACAAGATGTCTAACATAGAACGAACGGAAAAACTCCAGAAAGCATACAAACTTACATGGTCACATTATAATAAGAAAAGCATATCAAGACAGGCCAAACTTAGACACTACAAAACAGTTGTATTACCAGAAGCATTGTATGCGTCAGAAACGACCACAATTGGAGCATCTGGCATCACAGAAACAGAAAAAATTGAACGTAAAATTCTGAGAAAAATATTTGGAGCAGTACACAGAGATGGGATATGGATGAAAAGACCTACCAAAGAGCTATATGAACACACAGACAGACTCACAGATATCATTAGAAAACGCAGACTAATTTTCTACGGGCACATACAGAGAATGAACAATAAACGACTTACAAAGAAAATCTTTGATGTAGTAAACAGTTCAAAAAGGAAAACAAATTGGTATCATGAAATAGAAGACTACTTAAAGCAATTAGGGATCAACAAGCAAATGATAGAAGACAGAGAAAAATTCAGAAACAAAATTAAGACCGCCAAATTTTTAGTAAGTGAAAGGAAGAAGATAGGAACATTGTGGACGGAACAAAGGAAACAGGAGCACAGTCAAAGGATGAAGAGATTTTGGGAAGAGAAGAAGGGAAAGAAGTGAAAATTGTGACATCATGAGATACTTAAGTTCAAACACTGTCCATAAGGGCAACAATGATGTAATAATAATAATAATAATAATAATAATAATAATAATAATAATAATAATAATAATAATAATAATTGCAGTATGATGACAAGTTTCGATCGTGAAGCGATCATCATTAGATCCATAATACTTAGGCCATTAAATCAATGCCTACAAATATGTGGGTGATTGTATATACTATATGTACATTATTTAGTTACAGCAGTCATTATAAACTTGCGCAGTTGTCAAAATTTGATAGTTATAGGTGACTTTTTAAGACATTTATAGTGGTTATCCAAGACCTTCAAGTTTGATTGTTTAGAGTGATATCTGTGATTGTTAGTGAATGGTCAGGTTGGAGTTGATTATGAACTTAGCTTGCTGTTTGAGCGATGTGGGATCCGTTCTCGTGCAATTGCTGTCACTACCACTGTCTACACTGAACTAACAAATGTTGACAAATTGTGCAGGGTTAATAACTGCTCTAAATAAATAAATAAATGTAAATACCATCACCCAAGAATACATAGATTTAAAGGCCTAAGTGTAAAGTAACCGATGATGAACGCTTTACGATCGAAAAAACACTCATTACAATTGGGTACAATCATGTTGACCGACTGAAAAGCATTACATTTGGATTACTAATTAGAAATCTAATTTATCAAACATACAGAAATAAGCAATTTCTATTGCATTTTTAAATGAAAATTCGATCTGGAGATTGGTAGACACTGTTCAAACTAACCATATGAAGGCATTTATATGGTTAATTACATGCATAGCTTGCGTAATTTATTGTCCAGCAAATTGTACCTATTTCTTTTAGAATAATGCGCAATTTAGGTAGCATTTCAATTCATGTCTCATTTTACAATATTCATAGTTGTATTTGCTTGCCTTTTTTAAATTATTATCTTTACTAGCTGATGGATCCCTAGAGATATGAAACATGTGCTAATTATCATAATAAGTAAAGATATTGACAAATATCTCATATTACAGTACAATACAAAAATAGTTGGTAGGTTTAAAATATTGTTAATATGAGGTCAACATTCAAAACTAACTTACGTAGATTTTATCTGGAATTTTCGTCTGGTACAGTACTTATTACCCACCGCGATATTGTTTGTAAGTACTATTTGCTCAATAAATGCATTCATCTTATTTTTAAATTATCATATTTATGCCCCATATCTGATTAATTGTAAGTTACATAACATTTTACAAGTAACACAATTTTACAACATCTTGTTTCCCTTCGGGACATCCACTCACCTTGAAATCACCTGTACGTAGCTTATTATTAATCACTTTTCCTTTTTCTCCGCTCTCTCTTTCGTAATTCAAAAGAAGAGTTAACGTGTGCTTCTGAAGGTTGCATGTGAAGGCCACTAGCTACAGGTAACCTTGGAGGACGTCTAACCCTTTACCACGAATCTGTCAAACTGAGAGTGAAACCTGAAGGCCAAACACCTCGCCCACAGGTTGGTGAGAAAAAAATCATTTCCTTTATTTCAGAAGTTGTGTTTTTGGGAAGGTACACTTTATTGCTCTAGAAGACGTAAGAATGAGGTAGAACGTGCTCTATAGCATTCACCTGTCCTTTAACCGATGACATAAAGGGATGGTGGGAGGCAGAAAGGCTCAGACTTGAGACAACCAGTGAGAACTAGCTCGAAGTAAGAATATTCAGAATTTTCAAATCTAGTATCTCTGTTTGTGTGGTGCAGAAGGCAGTTAATTTTACCTTTGTATCGCTATATTAGGAAGAGTTTGGTTCGACTCCCGGCGATGATCAACAGATGTACCTGGAGTATTTCGGTTTGTGGAGAGGATGTGGGTACAATGTCAAGGAGCAGTTCTATCGTAAGTATCTTTACGCTGTCTGCAATATGAGAGCACTTGAGAATTATAGACTTATTGCATTGAATAATATGAAATTTTAAAGATCAGTCGTACTCGTTCATGTAGGAAATTAAAACCCTTCTATAATTGTAATAATTCGTGATCACCTAATACCCTAGCTATGATCTGGAGGATTCTGAGTTCGATACATGGCTGGAGTGTGGGATTTTATCGTCAGAAATTTAATTTCCCTGCTTCGAGATCCAGGCCATGCCATCATTCATTTAATTTTCATCACAAGGTGCAGATTTGCTGCGGCGTTAATTTTAAGAGGCCTACACGAGATCTTTACGGAGGCCACAGTTGGTTATCACAACCATTTTCCATCGCATCTGCTTTGTTAAGTTACGATTCAAAATCTGTAAAGCAAATAAATTAAATTTGAATCGTGTAACTTGCTAGACCTCTCTCAATATTTTAGTAATAACTTATATTTCTCATGAAAAATGTGAAAACGTTGGTTTTGGTCTGGGGGGTGCACTGCGTACGTCTTTAGGTATGTATGTAGGGTACGTCCGCCGCAATTAACATCTAATAATAATTATGTTAATTCTTGTTTTAAGGGGCCTAACATCTAGATTATCGGCCCCTCATGAATTAACATCTAGAACACCGACAGCAGTGGCTACGCTCACTGATGCTCAGCATTAGGCTATGGGGTCAAGCTCTCTGCTGACTTGGTAGACGTGGGTTCGATCCACACCGTCGGCCATCCTTGAAGTGGTTTCCTTGGTTTCCCATTTTCAACTCTATGCAAATACTGGAACGGTACTTTCTAACAGGCCACGGCCTCTTCCTTCCATATCCTTGCCCACTTTCATCCGTTCATCTCATCTCTCATTCCAATGCGCAGATCACCCACGGGCGTGGACTTGAAAGACCTGCATTCGACCTCTCAAGAGGCCACACGAAAGAAAGGATATCTAGAATGCTATTCTACTTTGTTGAAACTTAGGAAAAGCTGTTTCACTACAAACATTTATCTCTTGCCATTTTGGTTATGTCAGTGCTACCAACTGTAAGAAATTGGTGTTAACAATTTCATAGCTACCCGTGAATATCTCGTAAATGGGTAATACAATTTTAATAAACTTTGTACTAATGAAATACTTCTCACAAACACATGATTTAGACAGTACAGTAATTTAACCAGTTGTCCTAGAATAACTTCCCAACGACTGAACAGATTCTGACCAATTTAAGTACGAACAGAATAGCCTACTCGCCACCAGCACACGATAGACAGTGTGAAATTATTAATTAATTTTATTAATGCAGCCAATTGCCGTTTATTTCATTTTCCGGACGGGTTAGAGAAAGGATTTTGTAAGAAAATCGCGGACCTATTGAAAGGAATCATCCCGGTATTTGCCTGGTGGTAAAAGTGGGAATTCACGAAAACCATTTCCAGAACGGCTGAGGTGGGAATCGAGCCTACGCCCTCCTGATACCAGCAAAAGCAAAAGGAAGAAAGCTTTTAGTTATACGTGACCGTTAATCATGTGATCATGGACCAAGGGACCTCCTTTTTACGTGGAATCCGAACAACAGGACATAGCATTTCACTTCGAAAATCTCACATGCATTGACCGGGAATCGAACTCGGTCCAACTTAGTGAGATGCGAACAGCTTGGCTATTGCGCCACCACGCCCCACTTGTTGATCGAAAGAAAGCAGTATTGTTGTTGCATATTTAAGGGACTGCGACATTGCAGTCGTATTTTTGTGTGTGTTTGTGCAATTTGTGCGATAGGGCCTAACCTGTGTTATTGTGATGGCTTTACTAGTATTTGCATTTGTAAATTAGAGGATAGAATTTTGGAAGTAGGCAGCCGTGACCTTTAGTTAGGAGTAGAAGTAGGGAAAACCATGGTAAACCACTTCCAGGATGGCTGAGGTGGGAATCGAATCTCCTCTTCTTAGTTTTGCCTCACGAGGCTGATTGTAGGCCTTCCGCGTTCCAGCCCTCACACCAGAATTAACAATTCTTGGCAGAGTCGGCAATCGAACCTGGTACTCCAGGGCGACAATCAAGAACGCTAGCCACTTCACCATCATCATCCCGGATAGTCTCATTTTGGAAGGGGTCAGCTCCCTTCTTTCCTTTCCTTTTCTTTTCTTATATCCTGCCTTCTGCAAAAAAACCTATAGTAGGCAGGATGTATCTATTTTTTAGCCTATTTTCATTTTATGAAAAATATAGGCAAATGAGATTACATTTTGTCTGTGTGTGTGTGTGTGTCCTAATAACTTCTAAACGGCTCGAGAGATTTCAATGAAACTCAGTAAGATCATAGCACCATTCTGGCCAACCCTGTCTGTGCCCTTCAAATTTTATTGTGTCTCACCAATCCAACATGTCGGCTGTGCAAAATATTTCACCAGCATTCAGTATCTCCGAAACTATTACCGATATCGCCCTGGAAATGTGTACGGTGACAAAGGACACTACTAGAAGTTCACCTATGAGACTTTCAAAAACCTGGTAACTACAAAACCAACATGGCAGTCAAGCGAATTTGAGACTTTTAAGTAGACTTTTCTCGCGATTTAACCATCCAAACGTAATGAAACTTGGTACAGCAAATATTTATACTCTTTGTAATGCACTGGCGTCTAAGTTAGTTCGTTTACATAACCTAATAATGGCGGCTGTGCGAAATATTTCACTGGCAATCTATATCTCCGAAACTTTTACAGATATCACCCTGAAATTTTGTACGATGATAAAGGGCACTGGTACAATTGAATCTATGTAACTTTCATAAACCTGTAAAGTACAAAACGAACATGGCGGCCAAGCGAATTTGAAACATTTCAATAGACTTTTCTCGAGATTTAACTCTCTGAGAGCAGTAAATGTGTACAGTAAATAATTATATATATTGTAATGCACTAGCATCTAATTTAGTTCAATTATTTACATTACCTCAAGATGGCGGCTGTGCGAACTTTTAAAATTAAGTTTTTATTTCTTGTGTCATTATCATGCGATCGAAGTGAAAGTTTGAATAATGAAGCTACGCAATAGTTTTCCTTTAATTATACATAACTCTATGGCCTATACATATATAAATCCAAAATGGCGGGCATCCGAAGTATTTAGATAGTTCTCAATATCTACGAATCTTTTACAGCAATCGAACTGATTTTTTTTTTATGTTCATAGAAGCTATGAACATAAGTTCACCTATGGGACATTTTAAAATCTGGTATTATTTCTTGTGTTCTTATCATGCGGTTGAATACCACACGTACACAATAATCTTCATGAAATAGTACATAAATCAAAATCGAACCTGGCGACCATCTGAAATATTTAGGCGGTTCTCAATATCTACGAATCTTTAACAATCTTCAAACTGAAATTTTGTATGTAGATAGAGGCAATTAACATGAGTAGGATATATGAAAATAGGCTGTATAGTTATTCACGGAACTACTTGTTTATTGTTATTTTAAGTGTCGAAAAAGCGAGGTCATCTCCCCTCTTAACACGGATAAATTGATACGAATTGAGATTGAGTTGAAATTTAGTGGTGATGCCTAAATACTGTATAAAGATACCGAAACAAAATTTAAATAAATTCAAGTTAAGTGTATATGTAGCTCCACAATGTATTGTGCACATTAGATAGTGCTATGCCATCAAGTACTCACTTAGGGGCCGATATATTATAAGTTAGCCCCTTGAAACAACAATTAATTATCATCAGTATGCCAATGGATCAATTGAAGTTATATAGGTGAACGTCTAGTAGTACCTTTTATTACCATACAAAATTTCAGGGTGATATATGTTACTGTTCGGGAGGTATAAAATGCCAGTGAAATATTTCGCGCGGCCGCCATGTTGGTTTGTTGAAATGTATTACCAATTGTAGGGCACGGTCGAAATTGGACGTGGTAGCACACACACACACACACACACACACATGCATACGGACCAAATGTGATCTCCTAAGCCTATTTTTATTCATATATGAAAATAGGTTAAAAAGTCAGTTATGCAATTAGAATGGTTAATTTATTATTTATGGGGTGTCCAATTTTTTTTGTAAAAAGAAGATCGCTTAGCAATTAAGGTTGGTTGGTTGGTTCTTAAGTTTAGGGGCTGCGACAACGCGGTCATGTAGCCCCGTGTACTTTGGGTGTGTGTAGAATCTGTCTGATAACCGGTGTTTATTGGGATGACTATTAGTGTGTGTTATCTGTTTTTTAATTTATGTACTGCAACTTAGAATTTTTCAAATAGTTCCTACTTTTGCAGCCAAGCGCCACCGTCAACGACTACTAGGCCAAGTTCAGAACTTAGCTACTAGACGCCACCGCAGTCAGCTCTTGGCAACGAACGTAGAAACCTAAGAGCGTTATTTACATTCCTAACCTATCTAATTTAGCTTCACACAGGTATAATTAGTGGAAGGTTCTTTAACATGCCATAAATCTATGACATGGGACCTCAGGCTTTACTTCCCCTCCGAAGGAAGGCATACTGAGGAATTTTTAGCGCTCTTAAAAAATCCGACGGCTTCGGCCGGGTTTGAACCCGCTATCTTGGGCAAAGGAGCTCAGCATGCTACCGACTACGCCACCGAAGCCGCCCTTAGCAATTAACAAAATGAATTAATTTCAATTTCTCTTTCACATAACTATTAACATTAGTGCTTTTGATGTCCCCTACTGAATCTGTTAGTATGTCACTTTTATACCAGGAAATATAACACATTCCTTAAACAATGCTAAATTTCCAAACTTTTGTTTTTTCCTTTCCTCTAGTATTTGAATGGGGTAATAATTTTTCTCATATTTAGTACAGGACATTTCTAATTTAATAATCTTTAATTTGAGACCTTGTTGAGGGCAATAGATGAATTAGAACTTGACTTATTGATGTTTGAAATTGTAAAAAGGAAAGACAATATTGTTAGGTATTGAGTAAATTCAGTTTGAAGTTTCGCATTATGATTAGTCACGTGCACCCTCGTCCATTTAAATTAATTTTCTGAGTATATTTATGCGTGAAACACGTAAAAATCATGTATACTCTAATAGAAGAATTAGGCTTTCATCTGGAAACAAAACTGTCTGTCTGTTAGGTAGTCAGCCCGAAGGCTGGTTGGATCCTCAGAAAGTACCGCCGTTAGGTTATGTGGGTAGATACCCACAAAAACCCAAGGCAGCGCTATATTGAGGCGTATTAGGCAAGATGAGGGGTGAGGTAGACTAGTTTGCCATTGGAAACAAGACAAAAAGTGACAATTCCATCTAAAGACGCCATTTCTTTTCTCTGTCTTTTATATACGTTAGTTGTTTATTTTTCGTAATTTTCGTCTTTAGTAGGCCTACGTAAGTAAGTTAGTAGGCTAAGTTAATTATAGTATCATCAATTCACTATCACCCGAACCATTAGGGCAGGGGTTCTCAACCTGGGGGGCGTGGACCTTTATCAAGGGGGGCGTGAAGTCAATTCCGTTTTTTTATTCGAATATTACAATTTTGTAAAATAAACATTTTTCGAATCTCTCCAAGTGATTGTCGCACCAAGTCAATCGTTCAAAAGCACTGGTAGGCTAATTGCCAACTGTCGGCACAAACCTACGCGGAGCCGCGAGGTTGGAGGTGAAATAAGGAATTTGCTGTGTTGTAAGGAGCCAATTGTATCGTCTCGTTGGCATATCTTTGTGATTTCTTTGAAGCTTTGAACAGTTTGAACTTACATTTTCAAAGACATATTTATGCGAGTCAGGATTTTCAACGGTGAGTGTCATAGAAACAATGCAGCGCTGTCGGCTTGATGTTGCAAGTTAGTGATCTCCGCTGTGCTCTGTCAAATATCAAACCAATCATACCGAATATTACCAAGAGAAATCAGTGACAACCCTCACACTGACATTTGTTGACTAATTTAAGCCTTTGTTGTAAAAGTGTGTTCTTTGTATTGTGCTAAAATGAAGTTAGTATGTAATAGATAGGCCCATTCCATTATGTAGTGTTACTAGGTTAGGTCTATATCCTCCGCGTCAATCGAAGAGGTTATAGAAGCGATGAGTGGTGGGGTGGGTCGGGGGTGGGTGTGGGGGGGGGGGGAGGGGTCCCGCTTAACTCCCGTGTCTGAAAAGGGGGGCGTCAGCTGACAAAGGTTGGGAACCACTGCATTAGGGGCAGATGACCTACATGTTTCGCCCCTTAAAACAGTGATCCCCGTCTTCGCCACTGGATATTAAAGAGATTCTGTTTCTTAACTTGGACTGAAGAGTTCGTTAACCCCAGTTGTTTTTTGTCTTATTCGACCGAGCGGGCCAAGTGGGACGTCGAAAGGCGCGCTTCCTCTTGGGTTGTGTTGTGTTGGAAGTTTAACGTTTGCTTCCTAGAGGGAGCTCAAGAACAGACTCGTTGTTTTCCAAAAGGCAATAAAACTTTTACTGCTTCTTGAACGCCGAGGGAGCAAGGTGGGAGGACAGGGGTGAGGCAAAGGCAAATGGTTTTTTAAAAGCGGAATGGAACGAGGAATAGTGATTGATGTGCAATTAAAGCTGCTAGAATTAAGAAGCTTAGATTTGAATCATTAAGGGTGATGAAGTCTTTAATTTTGTGACGTGATATGAGAGTGGAACAAGTGGTTGGTAGAGTAAGAAAGGAAACACGTGGAGAAAGCATGATTCATCTGCTCTTTAGAACATTCCTTACAGTATTTAACAGTTTGTTTTATCTTGTTTGAAGACAGACAGCGAATGTTTATCGTAATGTACTGTAGTACAGACGTCACGTAGGCCTACAGTAGGCGACTGAAGTCTTCCAACGGTGATTCATTGGTGGATTTCAAAGATTAGGTAGTCCAGTGGCGTATCTACGTAGGATGATCAGGGAGATCCATCCCCCACTGTGACAATATAATAATAATACGTAATTCGATTGATATTTATTTTGAATAAAACCAATCTTTGGATTGATGACAAATGATGGGATTACGTACGTTTAGGCTATACTTACTAATTCCATAACATTTCCCTTTTCTCGTATAAAACTTAAAGTGCTTCCAAAATTAAACTTGCTTCTGCAAAACAGTTCATTTCCGAGCTTCTGTACATTGATGATAATAATAAATAAAACGTATTAAATGCTATCGAGATAAAAAACGAAGACGTGTAGTTTAGCTTTCATTCATTAGCCTATGTCATATTTTGCCCTAGCCCCACTCCCCGCATTAAGCAAAAAAAAAAAAACTAAAACGTAATTTAAAAAAGGCACAATACCAAAAATCACAAAGCAAAAATCAAAACAAAAACTAAAGAAGAAAACAACAAACACAAATCCAAAAACACAAAGCAAAATAAAAAACAATAGAAAAAGCAGAAAACACAAAACCAAAAGCACAAAGCAAAAAACAAAAACAATAGCAAAAGCAGAAAACACAAAACCAAAAAAAGCAAAAAACAAGCAAAAACCAAAGCAAAAATTGTAAACAACTAAGACAAAATTAAAAACAAAAAATAAAAACAAAAGTAAAGGTAGAAAATAACAAACACAAAACCAGAAACACAAAGAAAACCAAGAGCAAAAGCAAAAAACAACAAACACAAAACCATCAACAAAAGATACAAAGCAAACAACCAATACAAAAGCAAAACCATAAAACAACAAACACAAAACCAATAACATGAAGCAAAAAAATACAATTACAAAAAATCAGAAACAATAGCAAAACAAACATAAAATCAAAACAAAAACACATAAGAAAACAGACACAAATCAAAATTAACAAAAAGAGAAAATATCACACGAAAACATTTGAAAAAGTAGTCAGTCTTATAAATGGCTTTTTAGTTCAGATTTGACTCCATTCGTCCTCCTCGGGTAGCAAATCCTTGTTACGCCACTGGGGAACTCATAGAATAGTTTTCCATCCTCGCAAGGGCAATTAAGTGCTCGAAAATGACAGAGAAATGTTTTCTAGGCTGTGTCAGAGGTTATGGCAAAAATGACGGTTTTGATTGCACATGACCCTGAGGCGTAATCCTGCGCGTTAAATCGCTTAAAACACGACCGCGATGGGGAGCCTCAGTAAACCCAGAGATTGGATTTTCGGTGGATATCCTGGGTGTGGTTTTCCTCGAGTTTTTCCACACTCATTCCAGACAAATACCGGGATAATACCTTATTCCTTCTTTCGGGGCACCTATCTCATCCCAACCCTAAAGAAAACAGGTACACACATACAACTGCAGTCACCAAAGAAGTACAGGTTGTTAGAGAAATTCAACACACATCCAAGTACAGGGATCTGATGACCAAATATATCCTAAGTCTTGAATACGACTTAACAACAAGCTTCCTAATGAAGTATAAACAAACAGAAGACAATCCAAAATAAATATTCTGCACTACGATTTGTGTTCTTGTTTCATATAGAGGCTTTGGACATCATGCTCACAATCTGTGTTATTGTAATGTATGTAGGACTAATACTGTAGAGTATGAACTTTTAACAGCGGCAAAGAATGAGTAGTAGGTGGCCGTAAACTTATAGTTTAGGTGCCAGCTTTTATCTTCTGATATATAAGTGTGAAACTACGTGAATTCATTTCTCTAACACCAGAGTTGATCACGATGATCCATCCCTTGCAACATCAATCTTCATCATCTTCACCATCATCATCATCATCATCATCATCATCATCATCATCATCATCATCATTTATCTTGCTAGTTGCCCTCGGACCATTTCTTTCAAAGTGCCGACGATCAAACTTCAGGGTCATGAGTGTCACTAAGTACAATATTCTTCTTCTTTCTTCGTTTTGCCCACTTAGGGAGCGCGCTTGAACTTGTTGACTCGGGTTGATGGTGTTTTCCTCTTCTTCTCCTCCCAAAATCTCCTCATGGACTCACTGTGCCCCTTCTTACGTTCTTCTGTCCATTTTTTTTGCCACAGGGTCTTTTTTTAGCCTTATTGGCGAAAGAGTGATTTGTAACTAGAGTTCCAAAAGCCTTGCGATTCATGATATTATCTTCTGTGAGGTTTATTACTTTCAAGTCCTTTGTATTTCGTCTAACCATTCTGATTTTGACCTTCTTTGAATTTATTATATCAAGTAGTTCTTTTGTATATATGGTGTTGTCCATTCTGCAGATGTGGCCATAGAATTTCTATCATCCCTTACGCACGGTATCAGTGAACTTATTGATTACTGTGTACAAGTCTCTGGTTTTCTTTTTAATCCATATATCATTGACATAAACGGTGCCATATATTTTCTTGAGAATGTTACGTTCTTGACTAAGTACAATATTTTTTTTATTATTATTTGTTATTATTATTATACTTCTTTTTCGATTTTGGCCACGGGAAACAATTGACTTGCTGGTTAGTCCTTTTATATTTTCTCAGAACTTCTTCATCCTTTCGCTGTGGTCCCCCTTCCTCTCTTTCGGCCAGATGTTCTCGTCTTTTCTACTTTGCTTTTTCTGGAACCCATTGAATTTATCAATCGTAGCTCGAAACATCTCTCTACTCCAGATCTCTTTTAGATTGACGTCAACTTCCTCCATCCCCTTTCTTGTTTCATCCACCCATGTAATAGTCACTTTTATCTTGGTGATGAAGATATTCTGAGTTATTATTGTTATTATATATGCTTATAATGCACGGTATCATCAGAATTAAATTTTTAATTATTATTTACTCGTGTCAGAAGCCTACCTTCACAATACACACAGCTATGTACAGAATAGTCTAGATATCAGACTGATTCATATGATGGGCTTAGTGACATCGTGGTCATGTATCCCCATGCACATGGGTGCGTTTAAAAATTATCTGATAACCTGTGTCATTGTGATGACTGTACTAAAGCGTTACTGAGGGTAGTATTTGTGTGGGAGGTAAGCGCATACTTATCATCCCAGCATTCACCTCGAATAAAACCCTGGACCACAGATTTTAGGGAGGCTGAGATACGGATCGAATCCAACACTCCTCAGTTTTGCCTCACGAGGTTTAATTAAATTCCCTTCCAGACTTCAGGCCAGAATTCAATTTCTTAGCAGGACGAGAAATCAAACTAGATCTTCCACAGTGACAGCCAAGAATACTAGTAAGTACTTTGCCATGAGGATTGCATCGCTACATCTGAAGGCAAGTAGTTTTTCTAGTTCCGTATGACTTGTGCTCTTAATCATCATAAATCAGTAATATCTCGAATATATTTTAATCACGTCTCGTCATATATTTGTAACTTAATTATAGCCTTAACAAAAAAAGAAAAGAATAATGTGTATTATACTGTCGTGTGCTCAATAACTTCTCCATATTTATCTACTTCCGGTTTCCACCCAGGCCCCCCAGCTTGATTTCTCTTCTGTGTATTTCTCTATCATGTGCAGCAATTTACATTAAACAAATACACGCACCAAGCGGGAGTCCTTACGCAATGCATGTTTATTCGAATCATTAACTAGCAGGATTCTTGTAAGTTGACTATTGTCTCCTCATTCATCAGACTTGCTTGTCCTTGGTTTATACTTGTTTGTCTGTTAGGATGTTGTTAATTAATTTTAACTAGCGGACCTGTGTGAGAACTCTCGCATAATAGGTTGTGTTCGCCCCTTGTGTACAGACTACCCGCCCGGCCATAGTGTTATGTGGGCTGTAGGCGACAGAGTTCTCGCAGGGGCTATCGAATTGTCCATTTGTTTAAAAGCACTTTATAAACAAATAAATATATTTCCGTTGACTTTTCAAGAAATGCAAGATTTTTTCCTGTACTATTGAGACAATTTGGATGATTTTGGTACAAACCACACCTTCTAACTCCTTCTGGTTTAGTAGCTTGAGTTTTTTGAAACATACACCTTAGCCTTAGCTTATTATATAAGATGCGTTCAAATAGTAACGAGCCGGAGGATACCTTTTCTGCACTCGTGTGGATGGCCTTGCCTTTTTTGGGTGGTGGTGACCCTGGTATGGTAGCTATGTAGAGATGAAACGATTAGCTCAGGACAGGGAGACATGGAGCGCTGCACCAAACCAGTCACAAGACTGAAGACTCAAACAACACAACACAAATGAAAGAATCTTTGACGGAAAATCTGCAGGCTATCTTATTCTAGCGATCAACCCGTTGCTCGTTCACCTGCCTCTTATAAGCTACACTCCAAGAGAATGATACGTCAGATACCGGTGAAATGTTGTCCTGTCAGTAGGAGTATATGAGAAAGAGCCATCGAACTTCCTGGTGATACTACGAGTCGGTTTCCAACGTTTGGAATGTGGCCTTAAGAAAGAATGCTTCAGATTCTTTTGTCTGACTAGTTTACTATGAACAATTTCTTAAGAAGAATTACAGTGGACAGAGTTTCGGTAAACACAGTAAAATACCATACAGGTGACATGCTATCAGACATGAAATTACCACATGATAAAATATTAAGTCAGCTCTTACGATATACGTAGAATTCCTCATGATAGAACCTTCTTGAGTTAATGTTGAAAGTCTTCTTTAGAGTAGTAACAATGAGTGTTTATTCAATAGCATTATCATTTCAAACTTAGTGTGTACTACTAATAATGACAATAATAATAATAATCATAATAATAATTACAATAGTAATAATAATAATTTGTACGAAGAGACATGACAAAGACCATGTCTGCCCAAAATCCTTATTGACAAAATTAGATGAAATAGGAAAATAATACCGTAAGTCACTAAATAGTAATTCTTGAGTACAGTGTTACATTATAACCTTCTTCAGCAAGTGGGGTGTGGTGGCGCAGCGGTCAAGCTGAATGCCTCTCACCAAGGCGGACCGATTTCGATTCCCGGCCAATGCATGTGAGATTTTCGATGTGAAACGCCATGTCCTGTGGTTCGGATTCCACGTAAAACGGAGGTCCCGTGGCTTATGATCGCGAGATTAACGGTCACGTTAAACTACAAGCTTCCTTTCTTCTTCAGCAAACAGTAGTTTATACAAAGGAAGTTGCAAGATTGAAATAAAATTTTACAAAAATAAGTTACTGATTTCAAAATTATTTCCAAAATGCTCACTATCTAAAATGATTAAACATACTCCAAAAGAATAAAGATCAGATCTGTTGCAATGTTTAGATTAACGATGAAAGATAAATCTCTTGAAAAGACAGCTTGAAGTGGAAATGTCAATTATGTGGAACTGATGTAAAGGTTCATTGAAAATTTTTGATATTAGGATGATGTGTATTTATGATCATATGTTTACGTTGAAATAAAATGCTTTATGATATGTTACTGTGAAAATAGTTAGAGTAGTTATCTCTTTTTTATGATGATGATGATGATGATGATAATGACGATTATCTTCTGATGATTGATAACAGCTTCAACGTCTGTCTACGGTGGGAGCTTATGGTATTGTAGAGGCTGGGTTGAAGTAGTTGTTGTAGTGCAGTTGATCAGATATTAGTATATATCTAAATTCGGTAGGCCTACTCATCCAGCAGGGCTGTTCTATGTGTCACATGTGTATTTCACCTCGCTCAATTTTGTCCCTTCCAGGGATAATCCAGATAAATTTGCCGTTCAAATTCAGTAAGTCCCATCCAACATGTGTGCTAAACTTCAGCGAGATCGAGAAGGTAACGTTCGCGAAGTTACCTCATGACTGAGTTCCGTTCAAAGTCTTATGCAAGCTCTTTATGAGGCCTATTATTATTATTATTATTATTATTATTATTATTATTATTATTATTATTATTATTATTATTTATTTATTTATTTAATTATTTATTCATTTATTTATTTATTTTCTATTTATTTATTTATTTTTCTAATTTCTGGTGGAGCCAAGAATCGAGCCTTTGAGTTGCGGGTGAGAGAAAAGCGCATTGCTGACCTCGGAATATTAATTACATATTTTAACGATTAAAATGGCTTTTAAGTTATTCGTTGCTTTTAAAATCAACATCATTTAACTAATTTCTTACATTTAAAAATCTGTAACTTTTAACTTATTTGTGAAATTTAAAACTGCATAAGCTTTAGCTTATTTATTTCACTTAAAACCGTTACTTAACTTATTTGTCTTATATAAAAGTCGTTACTTAACTATTTTTTTCATTTACAAGCCCTTACTTAACTTATTTAGAACCCGTTACTTAACCTATTTGTTTCATTTACAAGCCATTACTTAACTTACTTATTTCACTTACCAACCGTTACTTAACTTATTCGTTTCATTTACAAACTGTTACTTAACTTCTTTGTTTCATTAACACACCGTTACTTAACTTATATGTGTTATTTACAAACCGTCACTTAACTTATTTGTTTCATTCAAGAACCATTACTTAACTTATTTGTTTCATTTAAAATCGTTGATTAACTTTTTTTTCATTTAAAACCGTTACATAACTTAATTGTTTCATTTACAAAGCGTCATTTAACTTATTTGTTACATTTACCAACCGTTAGGCCTACTTAACTTATTTGTTTCATTTACCAACCGTTAGGCCTACTTAACTTATTTGTTTCATTTACCAACCGTTAGGCCTACTTAACTTATTTGTTACATTTACCAACCGTTAGGCCTACTTAACTTATTTGTTACATTTACCAACCGTTAGGCCTACTTAACTTATTTGTTACATTTACCAACCGTTAGGCCTACTTAACTTATTTGTTTCATTTACCAACCGTTAGGCCTACTTAACTTATTTGTTTCATTTACCAACCGTTAGGCCTACTTAACTTATTTGTTTCATTTACCAACCGTTAGGCCTACTTAACTTATTTGTTACATTTACCAACCGTTAGGCCTACTTAACTTATTTGTTTCATTTACCAACCGTTAGGCCTACTTAACTTATTTGTTTCATTTACCAACCGTTAGGCCTACTTAACTTATTTGTTTCATTTACCAACCGTTAGGCCTACTTAACTTATTTGTTACATTTACCAACCGTTAGGCCTACTTAACTTATTTGTTTCATTTACCAACCGTTAGGCCTACTTAACTTATTTGTTACATTTACCAACCGTTAGGCCTACTTAACTTATTTGTTTCATTTACCAACCGTTAGGCCTACTTAACTTATTTGTTACATTTACCAACCGTTAGGCCTACTTAACTTATTTGTTACATTTACCAACCGTTAGGCCTACTTAACTTATTTGTTACATTTACCAACCGTTAGGCCTACTTAACTTATTTGTTTCATTTACCAACCGTTACTTTACTTATTTGTTTCATTTACAGACCGTTACTTATTTGTTGCACTTGAAATCCGTTACTTAACTTGTTTCATTTGCAGACCTTTACTTAACTTATTTGTATAATTTACAAACCGTTACTTAACTTATTTGTTTCATTTACCAACCGTTACATAACGTATTTGTTTCATTTAAAATACGATACTTATAACAATTGTTACATTTAAAAATGCGTAATTTTTAATTTCTTCAACACACTTAAAATAGCCTACGTATCTTTTAACTTGTACGTTACACTACAAATCCGTAACTCTTAACTTATTCGTTCGGTGATCCGCCTCTAAGTAACTAACAAAATTTCTTATACTGTAGGCCTATTTGGGGCGTCCCGCGTTCCACAGTTTTCTTTCATCTCTCCACGTTTGTTTTGGTATAGACTACTGTACTCTATCCATAGCCACAAATAAAATTTAAAAGAAAAATCTTTGAAAAGCTTGATCTTTCAATATTTTCGGCCATTTAGCCTACTTCAAATTAAATCACTTTGTAGGCCTATTTTGGTTAATTTTCCTATGTTTGCTCTAAACTACGGCGATGATTGAAATTCGTAGACCGGGTGGAGATATTTGTAGCTTTTCCAGAGTAAACAATTCTGTATACTGATCATGCAGGTGTATTTTCTGTACACACGGTTGCATTGATGGTGTTATTGATTACGCAGGACTGCACGAGGAAGCCGCCTGTCATAATATGAATTTATTGCCTAGCGTAATGCAGGAAGTGTCACGCCGTGATTTATTGCCTGCAACACAATAAGCAGTAAAGTCAATCAGATATTCATGGAATGATCGATAGGTTACCAATACCGAGTTCTGTGGACATTTCAGCTCGGGAACTGATATTATGTTCCAGGTGCTAAATAAACTTAAAGCTCTCTGCAAAAATAAATGTTTTGTAGGAATGATAATACCGCTTACATCATTATTTTATTAATTCTAATGCCCACTCCGTTAAGGGGTTATAGATTTGAAATTAACTACCATTGAAATGCGTGTTTGCTAATCCGAAATTCCTCTCAGTTATGGTGGTTATTTCTGCTTCAAGGGCCGGAATAATGAGTGGATCTGTCACTCATAACAAATTTTTGATTTTTTTTCATTCAGTCACGTCAGAATATAAGGTACCTTCATCTTCTGATTTGTTTTAACCTAATGTTATCCCTAATTTCAATCCACGATTCCGTTGTGTGAATTACATGTTTATAAGTAGAATAACTTAATGTGTATTTCCATTGCATTATAACATCGGCATGAGATTTCTTGAGACTTCGATAATATGATGATGAAAGATTAAGCTCACTATAGTTTAAAACTCAGCAATTCTTCTAGGTTTGTGCCAAGTCTTGTGTGGAGTTCCACCTAGGACACCAAGCTGGCTCATCGGCGGGCTCTTGGTGTCCCCGCCCGGACCCCCACAGGAGTAACGAACTGCGCGCCACCTCCCTTTGTATAGAGTGCAACTGCTCTACTTTACTGTGAGGACTAAAAGTTCAAGCAGCCTTAACCTCCCTATGAAGGCTTCCTGCTGAGTTTTAATTCACCGGCCGTGAAAGCCAATATATTATCACTATAGTTTGTTTTGAATTTCAACACTGTACCAAAAGTACTACTCAACACGGCATGATTCTTTGAAAAATATAACAGAAAACCATTAATCGTTCAGGAAAAGGTTTATGACAGTAACCGTAAGTTGTAAAAATTGTGTTCTTTTGAAAACAAACATTACGGAATATTACATAAAATGGGCATCTTTGATAGCGAAAGATTTTTTTATGAGACGATATAGCCTACTTTACTTCTATTTGTGGTAGATGCAGTTTTGTTTTTAAATGATTGTGCTGTTCTGTCTGTTGTTTCTATCTATAATTATTCCCTTTTCTATAGGAACAGAGTTGAGGTGAGATGAGGTTTATTCGCGACAGATGATTTTTCCTCAGAAGAGGAATGTAATCTATGTGATGTGAAGTGAATACATAGGCCTAATAATTAAACTGGGCAAGGTACTAGGAAATCATCGGCCACGGCCTATTAGAAATACCATCCTGGCATTTGCTTGCAGTTAATAACATGAAAACACGGAAAACCATTCCAAGGACAGATGACGTTGAGGCTCCAATCCACCATCTACAGAACCTGGAGATACTCTGGCCCTTGTAGCCTAGCATGCGTAGCTACCGCAGTCGGTGTTAAATTATTTTACAGTCTATCTTCATTAGTCATTAATCGTGCAGCTGCGCTTGTTATCATTGGGCAATAGAGCGTTCCTATTGGTTAAAATTTGTTCAAATGAATACAAATGCAATCCGTAATGAACGAAGATAATTAGCCAAGTCCTTCACAATTCTCGAGTCAAGCATGCAGAATTCTGTGTCAGACGAAATGTGGAACACGCGCTAACGATAGGGATTAAGCTAACTGTGAAATACAAGCGCTGTTCGCATGTTTTAGTTCCATCCCATTACAGCATTTCCCAGACTGCTCCAATAAATACACGAACATAACCTCACTTCACCTCTTTTCGCTTAGCCTATGTCGAACCTTTTCAGGTCTGCAGACCGTATTACAATAAATAGTTCACTAATTCACCGATACACGCGCTGCTGTTGCCTGTTCCCTCTAACGCCCTCCAAACCCTCCTCTTGATTAAAAAAAAAAGACCAATTTCAAATATCTCTACGCTGATTGGTCGATACAAAACCATTTTTCGTGAGAATGTGTGACATCCTTGACGCATGCCCTTGTGTGTGGCCTACTGCGCGTGCGCCTGGAGGAGCATTGTATTGACGGAGATGGGGCTGGCGGTATAGTCACATCCATGTTTGATATCCCGTATTCCTCTCACAGATTCTACAGCTCCCATGCCCGCAAAGATACGGCTCATGAACGTCAGCAGGAAATGGCAGCCGCATGAATAAGGAACATGCTTCACGCGAATGATGCATGCTCATGCGAAAAAAAGTTAAGTCCCTTCCTCTTAGAGTGTGTCTATATTCATCTCTCTCTCTCTAGATGTACAGCGCAGGAAAAGCAGAACATGGTAAATTAAAGATTTCTATCATTTCATTTTTTTGAGGAAGGGTGATGGAGAGGAAGTGGTACATTCTCACAGACAGCTCCCCCCAAAATATCACACCTCAGATATGTACCGGTGATCATCTCAACATTTCCTAGACCACGCTCGGAATTTTATCTGCTGTTCTGCTGCCATCGCAGGAAGTTATATTGGGATAGTATCGGGGTAAAGAAACGCTGGGTGGGAATGGGAATTGCGCGCCAAAAATATCATGAATAAACTGTATGAATGTATGAGTTTATTATTTCACTGACACTATTTAATATATGATCATGTTATATGCAGGCAAAGTATTCCACAAAATATATTCACAGTATTACATTGCCAGAAAGGTCCCTTTTGCTGGTTTTCTTCTGGTGGGTCCTGTTACGATATCAGGTATGACTCTTCCCTCGTGTATATACCAATTCAAATGTCAGGTAGATAGTAGATATCTCCTCTATTTAGGGGCTTCCTTTAACTAGTTACAGACTGCTAATTAACATTAAAGTATAGATAACCTCGCTGTTACCCTTCTGTGCTAAGTTGGAGTAAAAATGAAGAATTTATTGTGAGAATACAAAATATAACACTTGGGTTAGTTTAGTTGTTTTTCAACGTACTGTAGATGATTCCTTAAAATTTCGCCAGAAGTTTTCAGAGCCGTTAGGCCAAATTCATTTAAAATGATCCAGGAAATTTTCAGAATTTCCAAACAAAACCCAGGAATTGTGCCCTTGGACTCGACTAGCCTTTCTATGGCTTCAATCGTGCGTGAGCTGAAAGCCATTTCTTGTCTTGTAGACTATAAAGGAATGTTAGGCTCATAGACAATTTAACATTACAATTATAATCATTCACAAATGGTTATGATCCGTTAAGTTATATTGAATGAAAGCATACTAGATATAATAAGAGCAATTGATGGGAAGCTAGAATGGGTAGAATTTCATAAAATGCAGTAAGAGGGGTTTGAAAGATACGAGTATAAGGGAGTTCCCAAGCAGGGGCAGTTGACCTCGATATTTCATTCTTTAAAACAACAATTCCTACCACCACAGGAATTATCTCAATAAGAATTAGCTACGTATTAAAGCATTACATTGTGAGGAGCACTGTAGGCTATGGCATAGTGAACAGACATGAATGAGGAGCACCTGATAAGAGCGCAAGGCAGGCGATCTGAACCTTTTTGAGACTGAGAGCAATACATTCATGCCATACCAAGTGCCCGAGCATCATTAAATCGATAATAATAATAATACTGTAATAATAATAGTAATAATAATAATAATAACACTGCAATAATAATTCATTCAATTTCGCTAATTGGCCAACTAGGGACCACGATAAGCCCCATTTTATATTCTGGCATTTGTTCATTTTTCGCTTGACCCACATTGTCTTCATGAGCTCACTGTGTTTAGTACGACGTTCTTCTGTCCATTTCGCACCAGTTGTCCGTTTTTCGTCCCGGAAAGTCCCAAACGTCTTGATGGCTGCTCTATAAGGATTTCGGTCTTGTGCATCTTCTTCTCGTATCCCAATTTCTATCAGATCTTTCTGGACGTTAACATACCATGGCATTGTAGTTTTTGGTTTGGAGTCGAATATACTGAAGATACGTTTCGCCCATCGGGAGTCGATCATCCGTCGTATAGGCCTATGACCGTAGAAGCAAACTCAGCGTTTTCGCATTGTGTCTGTGATCTTCTCTATCCTCGAGTACATTTCTTGCCTGGATTTTCTGATGAAGATGCCATTTTTGTAGTCTGAGCCAAGTATGATGTGTAATAATAATAATAATAATAATAATAATAATAATAGGCCTAATGATCACCAATTTTGAGACAATCCCAACATCAGAGTCACTATAACTTGGACAGAAGAACGAAGGAAGAAGCTTAGCGAGAGGATGACGAGATTTTGGGAGGAAAAGAAGACCAACACATCAGCTAATCAGGTTCAAACGTGCTCCTGAGTACAGCATAACGAAGTAAAGTATATATATATATATATATTTTTTTACGAGGGAAGTGGAAAAATCTTGCATAAGACCTTGAGAAGGGTCCGCACTTCTCAAGAGTGTGGGATTCTTACCCACTAAAAAACCACACCCTGTCCTCTTGACAAAACCCATCCCGGGACCACTTTCGTATTACTTCAGGATGGAGTCATTTTCTTTGCTTCACAAGCACCATCTTACTTCTCCATTCATAGGCCGCGGATCGCAGACTCAATCGACTAAATCGAGCAAGTCCCCATCCGACTTCTTCTGACGAAGGACCACCTCAACAAAGTAAGCGACCGTATCCCAGCTGAGCTCGTTTCTCAGCATAATGCCAACTATATTGTCCGGCGTTATTGGACCAACCTCAGCTTCAAGTTGTTGTTTTCCGCTGCCCAATGATCGCAGACGAAAAACGTATGATAAACGTCATCTCGTTCGTTCTCGCAGTAAATACAAACTGGACTCCTTACTTTGGCCATACGATGAAGGTAACACCGAAAGTAGCCATGACCTGTCAACATCTGTGTCAGAAAGTAATTTATAATAATAATAATAATTATAATAATAATAATAATAATAATAATAATAATAATAATAATAATAATAGAACAATCAAGCGCTCTCTTTCCTTTTCCTATCTCACTCGCCCTCTGTAGTTCTAAAATAACTAGCGATTCACCGCTCACCAGGTATGCGGCAACTGGTTGTATGACTCATGCCGATAAGATAGACTACATTAAAATGTGAACGGTTGAGTCAAATCAGCATCTTTTGTGTTACTCATAAAACAAGGATGGCCAAATATTTTTACTGTAGATTAAAAGGCACTGATGAAAACTGATAAAACTGATAACGTTTCTGACTGTCAATGCTTGTAATAAAAATGCAATAATTCCTACTTGTGCAACATAATTTGAACCGAAGAATTGTTCTAAGGGGAGCTTGTGTTCACGAGCACTTTTTGGCTCGTAAGATGAGAGCACCAAATTTCATTTAGAGCAACGTGATGCTTTGCTAAAAGCAAAGTTAAAAGAAAGAAGAAGAAAGTTCACTTTAAAGCTCTAACATCAGAGTTGAAAATGTGACCATTCTTGGAAATCGAACCCAAGTCACCTACATTTCGGCCATGTACTCTTTGCTGCAGCACCACGATGGAACGCTCCCAAGGGAAGTTAATTTCCATGTATTTCATCATCTTGCATTCGTTCATTCATAGGCCTATTTATTTATTTATTTATTTATTTATTTATTTTAGTTAGTTATTTATGTATTAGCCTGAACCGACAGTAGTGGCTACGCTGGCTAACGCGCAGCATTAGGTCATGGGGCCAAGCTCTCTGCTGACTCGGTAGACGCGTGGGTTCGAGCCCCACCGTCGGCCGTCCTTGAAATGGTTTTCCGTGGTTTCCCCATTTTCAACACCAGGCAAATGCTGGGACGGTACCTTCTGACAGGCCACGGCCACTTCCTTCCACATCCTTGCCCAGTTTCATTCACCATCATTCATTTCATCTCTCATTAATTCCTCTCATGAGGTTGGCGTCAGGAAGGGCATCCGACCGTAAAAACCATCGCCACAAAGACTTCCATCGCATCTCATCCCCGACCCCGTTGGAAAACGGGAATAATAAGGGGTAGACATACATACATTTATGTATTAGCCTAGTTAATTTATTTACGTATTTACCATAAATCTTAACAGAATTAGCCACTGCAAACTTAATTTCTGAATTTCGATCCAATCTGTGATCGAGCTTGTTTTTTTTATTGCGCACACAGTATAGTGATGATCCTCTTCTTTCCTCTTTATGGTTTGCGCCTACTGAGGACCACGGGGCTCGTATCTTCTCGTCGCTTGGGCCTTTTGTTTTCTCCTCTTCCAGTACTCCTAGTCTATAGGATAGGATAAACCCGTGGATATCCGCAATTTATTTCGCCATGCGGATACAGTTTGCATGGCTGTGCGGATAGCGGATAAGCTGCGGATAATGTTTACGGCAAAATTGCGGTTTGTTCTTAGAATACAATGTTAAACTGGATATTTTAAAAATTATTTCAGTTTTTGCTAAGATCTGCGTCTTTTTCGCTTCTTGCTATTTCCCTTCCGCTTTAATTGTATGAGAATAATAGAGAAGTGAGAGAAACCAGTCATGGAATAACCTCAATTTGTGTTGACTTATGTCCAAAAAAATCCATTAGCCTGTGCTTGCCTGCGTGGGTATATCCGACGATTAAGTGTTATAATTGTCACCCACTGTTTCACTTGCCGGTACTCAGAGGGACAAAACTCAGTCAATATTGAATTCTGATTCACACAGCCTAGGGCAGGCTGTTCCAGCCGAGCTCCTCGCCAAGGAGCAGGTGAGTACCGCCTTGTGTGAGTAAACCTGCAACATGCAATACAGCTCTGCTGTGGGGGCTGCCGTCATTGCGCGGTGGATACATCAAGATTGGCAGGAAGCCCATGGACTTGTGTTATGACCTTCGACCAGTGACGTGTTGGCTATGACCCCCAGTCCCTCTCCAACCGTGCTCCGAGCATCACTGCTGAGTACTCGCGTGTACGCATACTCAAACTTGTGGATTTGGAACAGCCTGGCCTAGGGGAACGATTTTCTCCTCAAATGTCTAATGTGCTGCTTTAATAATACTTAATGCTTTCTCCAATAAATTAAAAATATTATTGTAATGGCAGTAACAGCCTCCGTGGCTAAGGCGGCAGCACGCCGGCCTCTCACCGCTGGGCCCGTGGTTCAAATCCCGGTCACTCCATGTGAGATCTGTGCTGGACAAAACGGAGACAGACAGGTTTTTCTCCGGGTACTTCGGTTTTCCCTGTCAAAATTTCTTTCCAGCAACACTCTCCACTATCATTTCATTTCATCTGTCATTCATTTAATCATTGCCCCAGAGGAGTGCGTCAGGCCTCGGCAGCCGGCACAGTTCATATCCTCGCCGCTAGATGGGGGCTTCATTCATTCCATTCCTGACCCGGTCGGAGACTGGAAGCAGGCTGTGGATTTTCATTTCATTGTAATGGCAGTGAATTCGGATAATAGGCCTACATGTGTAGATGGGGGGCGGATGCAGATAACAGTTGTGGGGATGCAGATAAGGTTTTATTTATTCGCGCAGGGCTCTAACTATAGGTACCTTCTGACTATGGGCCAGCTTTCTTTCCTCCGCCCATAAATGTCGAGTGGTATCATAATGAAACTACACAAAAGAATTGAATCGGCCGGAGATGAAAAGCATTCAGTCAGTTTTCACTACTTTTCAGGAGAAAGATAAAACGTCATTTACAGAACAGAGCTTAACAAACACACTATATTAGTCATCTATGTTGTGAAGCAACTATTCAGGTAGTGATAATAATATCGTATGGCCTCGGCTGCAAGCTCTATGAAAGTCAAGGAGATTAGATATCTAAGCTCCTTGAACACTATGGTGCTTTCTAGTAGAGAAATGAGAAACTTTGGTTTGGCGGAAACTCCCGAGATTAATGTTGCCATTATGAACACGGCCTACTGAATTCAAATGGGTTCTTTGACATGCCAACATCGTATGACATAGTGTCGTAATTTTTGCCGCCTTTCAAAAAACTTTTACCACGGCCAGGAGCGAACCTGAAAGCTTGGGGTTAGTAGATCGATACGTTGACCACTCACCCACCGTGGCAAGCTAACTATTCAGGTTATATTAAATTTTGTGTTAGCGGAATATCAATTTTAATTTAATAAACATATTTTTCAAATACATTTTGGAAACGTGACTTAGTGCCTTTCAGCTCTGTGGTCAGTTTTGGGCGGCATAAAGCCATCCAGAATATTTCACATGATATTTTATTTTGAAAAGTATTTGTCACATAACAACCAGGTGAATCGTGTACATTACAATGACAATGTAACACGCGGGAATCAAGCAGTGCGGCCAACATTAAGTACGGAATACGGCGCTAAAAAGCAGCAAATAATTGACTTATTGCTTTTCTCTTCTGCTCGCACTACATATAGCAGTGGCTTTTGGCTTAAAGATGATAATTGTTTTAAGGGGCCAAACATCTAGGTTTATCGGCCCCATTTTTTGGCTTAAAGAGAGGGCTGCCTTAATTATTTCCTATGCCGTTCCAAGGACCTTGGGTCAATACTCAAGAATACTAATTCATTTAAAAATGACCATTTTTGACTTAATTCTTTTCAGCTCCGACCAATTCAATTGATGTTCAGTAAACATAAACAGCAAACTTCAGGTCGTTCCGATTTCATGGTAGGATTAGGTATTGCATTTTAGAATCTAGGTTCATTATCCAAACGTCCACTACCAGTAATCTGAAAGATTAAAACATTAATGTAGATCATCGAGGTAACCAGTCCATTCATTTCTTTAACTCAACGTAGTCTACAGAGTAGGCCTACATTTCAACAGAATATATTGACATGTCATTGAGCGAGGGGAACATTGCGTGTATCTGTATAGCACTTGAGCCATTCTTGCCCTCAGTCTGGTACAGCCAATGCCACACAAATCTTGTAGTACAGTGTCGAGGTCGTATCGTATCACACGAGAGGGTGACTTCCCTCCATCCCTAAGGACCTCGTGTGGGACTCCTTCGGGACCACAGCGACACCGCTGGCCAGTACCTGCAACAATCAACAGGCGCCATTTAACTGGACTGCTAGAGTACAATAACAGGACAGATAAAATGTGACATCAGCTTTAAACAAGATCCTGCTACTATCAACAGGCGCCATTAACTGGACTGCCTGGGTACATTAACAGGACAGATAAAATGTGACATCTCCTTCAGTCAAGAATATAAAGGATAAACTTTCCCTTACTGTCGCTGAATTTGCAATACAACGCGTCTGACAATGCTCTTCTTTTCGGGACAGATGACCTCTTAGTTCCGCCCTTTAAAATAACAATAACTAACTAACTCTTCTTTACAATATTCTCCATATGAATATGAAAGTCTGTTGCTTTTCAGTCGGTCAACACGATTTTTCCCAAAAGAAATGGGCTATTCCCTAATCATGGAAAAAATAAATACATGAGATTAACAACTACACTTGGACTGAAAATCATCATACTTTCGTTTATTAAGGTAACACTAAAAATGGCTTCAAACACCATAATATTCTCCTGATAACGGGTCACGCCTCCCAGCCGTATGTGAATGTGCCGTCCAATAGAACAATTCACGTTAGGTTCATTTTCCTATGTAAACACTTTAGAAAATGAGCTTTAAAATTATTGTATTTATAGAAAGGTATATTTCCGTGTAGTTATGCTCACCTATAACCGCTTTCTTAATTACAGAAGCTGTCTTACAGACATAAACACCCTTTATTTTACTCTAGGCTATATAGGCTACATCTTCTAAAATCAACAATCTGTACCTCTATTTTCTTTTTTATATCTCAAGTTCCAAGCAGAATGTGTCAGATCATAGCCTTCTAGATGTTTTAAATACAAGTGCATATCCACAACGTTCCGAAGCATAATACCAACAAATATCACTGAAGTAACATGTAGAAATTACAGCACTTGGCTCAGATATACTGTAGCTTAGGAAATCTGAATGTCCGTCCATTCCTGGGGGTATCATTATAGAGATTAGTTCTTTTTTCTGAGGATTCTTCTGAGTTCCTTTGTTTTGGTATTGTGGTGTCCAGAGTTTCTGACAGTATACCTAGGTATAAGCTGGTTCCATACGGTCCAGTGATATGTTCACACACCTATTGAACAATCCCTTTCTACAGGGAAAATTACTGCCATCAAGTAATTGGGTTATTAGTGGGGGCCCGGGGAACATACCTTCTATTTTCGCTGCAACGTGCAGAACATTTCGGATCTCAAATGCCACCATTAATACCATAGCAGTAACAGTCTTGAATGGACCCATTAATATTCTGAGAAATCACTTATATTGGTGAATTATGTGTAGTTTAAGGCTAGTTCCTGGTCTCTTTCGGGACATTGATGTATTGCATGCTTGCTGGATTAGCTGCATGGTGAGTTCAACACGTACACCAGCTGCTTCTTTTCCTCTACAGCAAGAACATTTTTTCTGCTATGTTCTCCATTCCATTTTGTATTACATCAAGAAACGTTTCCTTGTCAATGCAGGCTATATTCCACTGTGCTGGCCTGCGCAGTATGTTGTATCACAACCAAAACATTTTTGTGTAATTATAATATAAGGAAACAACAACAACATATCACAGGCTAGGAACTTAATGTTGAAAACATGACTTGGGAATTAAGATTTTAGAAAAACAAAAAAGAAAAGAAATAATAAGCTTTACATCAATTTAATTTCTCCTAGAAAATTACAAAACTTTCATTTTGGTAATTTAGCCTCTGATTCTACAGTGTCTTTAGAATCCCTACCGTGGAGTCGGTAGCATGATAAGCTTCTATGCCCAAGGTAGCGGATTCAAACCCGGCCGAAGCCGTCGGATTTCTTAAGAGCGTTAAAATCCCTCAGTATGCCTTCCTTCGGAGGGGAAGTAAAGCCGGCGGTCCCATGTCATAGAGTTATGGCATATTAAAGAACCTTCCACTAATTGCACCTGTGTGAAGCTAAACTGGATAGGTTAAGAATGTAAACAACGCTCTTAGGTTTCTACGTTCGTTGCCAAGAGACGACTGCGGTGGCGTCTAGTAGCTAAGTTCTGAACTTGGCCTAGTATTCGTTGACGGTCGCGCTTGGCAGCAAAAGTAGGAACTATTTGAAAAATTCTAAGTTGCAGTACTTAAATTAAAACAAAAAACAGATAGCACACACTATTACAGTCATCACAATTAACACCGGTTATCAGACAGATCCTACACACACCCAAAGTACACGGGGCTACATGACAGCGTGGTCGCAGCCCCTAAACTTAAGAACCAACCAACCAACCAGAATCCCTACCACCATCGAACTGAGTTGCTGATTTGAAGGAACGTTCTCGAGACAGACGTTTGAGATCGTTGAGAAATTTGGAATATTAATGAACGTGGTCAACAGTTCTTTACTCTCTTCATCCCACCTCAAATCGACGGTTGGAACCAACATTGAGACATGATGTTTACCCTTAAAGTCTTTCAAGTCGTAAACACGTTCACGTTGATTGTAAGATTTGGGTCTTATACCTAAACTGTGCAAATTAGGCTTTAACAGGAGCCACAATTTCAATATTCGATTCGATAACGCCACTGGCAGAAGATATGATCAAAGACTGATTTGGATAAGCCCATGACACCCACCAATCTGACAGGTCATGGACACCAAGCGTTAGACCACATACGTTGTCGTATGTAGGTCCAGTTCACCAAATCTTTCACCACGAGCGCCAGTGTTGACCCATGCATGGTAAAATCAACATCGAAATATCTACTTCCGTTTTGACTGAAAAGTCACGCACACCAACAGTTACACCACACCTCTTGTGGCCAATATGTATCACTACGAGCGCTAGTGATGACCCAAATATGGTGAAATAAAATTCAAAATATCTACTTCCGTTTTGAGTAATTCAGTAATCTGCTTCCCACAAATTGAAGATAGAGAATCAAAGAATAGATTAAAACAATCAAACTTTAATTTCAAATAAATCTGTTGAGCAAGTTCCATTAAAAAAGAAGAATCGTTTTTAGCAGGTTGTTACAGTTGGCTATATCACTTAAGTCAGAAATAATTTTCAATTTTTTATTTTGAAATATGATAGGGCATTTTAAAACATGCATTTGGACACTTTTCCGATTCTTCTAGCTTTTCAACTTTGGAACAATTGTCAAAATAGCTTCACTTTACGTTTTTCTTAAACTGGACCTCTATAGTCTGAGTGTTCTTATTGCCATTTAAAATATGTCTTCAACATAAAAATTAAATATTTTTAATATTCCGTCAGGAATTTTGTGCGTTTTGTCATTAGTTGAATGTGCTAATCTAAAACAGTATTTTTCCAATGAGATTCAAATGAAAGTTAGTTCCTCCATCGATCACTACATTGATGACATGAGACACTTTAGGCCTTTCATCTCGCCCAGTTTGAAATCCTCATAAAACGAAACTAAAGAAACTCGAAGTCTAGTGATTACGTGGTTGAAAATCACGTAAAATTACAAGCTAGCTAGCTTGTTTGCTTGTTGGACTAAATCCGTAGGAATTAAAGACAAGCTTCTTCAACAATTCGAAAGATTTCCAAGCTGTGCTAGTCTTTTCTTTTTCTTCTGTTGTCTTTGCACGCTGACATTGTTATGAGAATGTACTGTCTGTGTTGATTCATTTGCAGTTAGATCCCCTATAACACGAAGTTGTATACACGCACTGCAGAGTAAATTGTCAAGGGATTCAGGTAACTGACGCGTTAGGGAGAATAGACCTGAATATTTCAGGTGTGTATTCTGTCTGGGTAGGGCGGATAAGTGGACGTGGGACTCCCCGGGAAACTAATTTGGACCTACCAGCAGTTCATCAGAGGAAACCACACAAACTTGATTGCTCTGGAGTACGAACATTCGCATCCAATTTAGCAGCTCCCGTAGGATGAAACTTTGTTGTATACTGCAGGGGCAGCCTAATTTACTATGCTGCTTTTTTCATGAGAGTTTGGTCACTACAAATATTGCAAATTCATGGGTGAGTGGAGTTTTCCAGTCCTGGAATATCCTGAGAGATATCTACGTACAAGTAACTTTCTTTCACGGGGACGATTGCGTGGCGCAGCGGTAAGGGAACCACGCCTACTCTATCACGATAATGTTAATTAATTTACATTCAGGATCACTTTCCTCAAAATCCACTAGAGAAAGTCATATCAAACTTTTACATTCATAATAAAGGGATCTTCCTGTTATACTGAACGTTTAAACTATAAAATGCATGGATTGGACTTTGATTTATTTCTTTAATGTAATACTAGAGGCTAATTTTATTTTTAAAGATTTTCATTGATTTTCAATTTTTTTTCCAGAGGTTCAGTGTGTGTTATTGAGCTACTCTAGAAGCTACAGTAGAATGTTTGGTCTTCGTTTCGAAAAATGCAATTTTTAGGAAAGTTGGTAAAAGTTGGAAGTTGTTAAAATTATCTCTTACATATTATTTCAAAATGCCACGACTGCTGCAACTCCACCGACGTCTAAATTACAAATACACACACTAATACAGGTACCCTACCACAATAACATAGGTTATCAAATTTATAATTTAGTTATTTATTTAGTTTTGAAGTGTAATATGGCGCCTTCGGTGGCGTAGTGGTAGCATACTGAGCTTCTATGCCCAAGATCGCGGGTTCAAACCCAGCCGAAGTCGTCGGAGATTTTAAGAGAGTTACAAGTCCCTCAGTATGCCTTCCTTCGGAGGGGAAGTAAAGCCGATGGGGACATGTTATATATTTATGGCCTGTAAAAGAAACTTCCACTAATTACAACTGTGTAAAGCTAAATTTGTAGGTTAGATTTGATTAACGCTCTATTAAGTTCTAACGTTTGCCACCAGGTGCCGGTTGCGGTGGCGTCTAGTAACCAAGTTGGCAGATAGGAGTCGTTGACGGTAGCATTTGGTAGCAAAAGTAGGAACTACTTGAAATTGATCGTCTGCAGTCCTTACCTGAATTACAGATAACACACCCACTAATACAGCCATCACAATTAACAACGGTTATCAGAAAGATTCTGCAAACATCCAAAATACACGGGGCTACATGACCGCGTTGTCGTAGCCCCTAAACTGAGGAACCAACTAACCCGAAGTGTATTATGCCAATATTTGTTTTATATTTCCTGAATGTAGATAACTTATCTTTTAAATATTAAAACGAAATAGTTCTATATGATTGTTATTGTTGGAGATTATTTATGGGACTTTTAAGATCGTAGTCATGTAGCCCCCATGCACTTGGGTGTGTGTAGAATTTGCCTGATAACCTGTGTCACTGTGAAGTCTGTACTAGTGGGTGTATTTGTAATTGAGATAGGATTTGAGCCCCATCTGGATCCCTGCTTCTACTATTAAAGTAGGCCTACTTATTCGTGAAAAGATTAACTCTCCCTTTATTAATACCAAATTGATAAAACATTTCAAGCTGTCTATTTTATTTTAAATCAAGATTTACATCTTTCGTCATTGATACACATTGTAACAGATCAGATTTTTTTAAATTTTAATGTGTATTAATGTGTATTAGTATTTTTTTATAATAAAGTTTGATTACTCTTGATATGAAAATTTTTTGAATGTAAGTCTTGCATCTCTACGTATATTATAATATACCGATGAGGAAGGTGACAATGTGGCCGAAAAGGCTACTATAATTAAAATTACAATTTATTATTGACTTTAGGTATTACTTTTCTGAATATTTCAAACTTCGTCAAAAAGGAAAAGGGGGACATGGTCATATTTTTGGCTTTTCATTGTGAAAGGATTAAAATGCTTTATGAATGTTGTAACGAAGGAAGTCTTTAAGTTAATAATGGGATTGCACCCACATGGTACAGTCTCAACTAAAATGAGGCGATTTGTATTGCTGAGACTTGCGCTGAGATAATTAGGTTCTCGCAACGTGAGAGCCCGATAGCGCAAGCGCGCCCGTTAAACTATAGGATTTGTAATGTGTATACTAGACGGCTGCTTAGCATATAAGTTGACTAATCCTGAGTATACGTTCGCCATTCCCTCTGAAAGGCATGCATGCCGAGTTATTATCTTGGCTCAAGAGTTTAGATATAAATTATATTCAAAGAGCTTGGGAGCTAGTCTTGTGTACAAACTCGATATGACTTTAAAAGCACTTCTAAACTACATCCCCCTTCCTCCAAACTCCTTTTGAAATTTGCATTTTGTGCCAAACAATTTAAGACTTCTTAAAGTTAGTGAGCTAGCAAGAGAGATTGGATAACATGGGATAGAAACAAAAGATTTATTCCCGAGGCTGTATGCATATTGTTCACTGCAAATACAACACTAATTTATTCTCTACTCCTAATAATAGGTTTAATTCCCAGGTGGTAACTTACGTTTTGATGTGATTGCAAGACATGCAATAAAGTTGCGTCAAATGAAAGACACTCCCGCCCATACGGCAATTCTCTTGAATTGATACCCTGTAAATAGTCGTAAAACTTGTTTTCTAACTGTATATGGGTTGATTTTTAAGTAGTGGCAACTATATTTTCTCGATAGCAAACTTAAATGGTTGTAATGCATTTTACAGGCATCGATGAACTACCTGCGTTGCGTACAACGTGTCCATAGCGTTACGAAGGCTGTTGGATCCCTTTGGCACTGCCTAATTTGTTGATGGTGTGATTCGTAGGATTCGCTTCCGAAGTCTTGAAGACGCTCATCAGGCAACCGACCGCTCAATTCGTACGATTAACAGTTGGGCAATACCAACGGCATCCAATGAGTATTGCATTTCTGGGAATAAGTTGTACGCAAGGCTGATGGTAACATTGACGTTCTGTAAATCTTAGAACCATGTAAGTACGACATGAATTCACGGACAAAAAAGTTTTCATTCCTTAACAAAGAACTCATGTATCAATAATTTATATTGAGGTAGAGTAGGTGTGGTTTCCCGAGGATACTATACTTACTCCAGGAAAATGTCGGAATAGGAACTATTTAAGACCAGGCACCTGCTTGTAAATTCTAGCCCCAATCACAAGTTCACATGCTAGTACAGATATCACAAAAACTCATATTTTCAGACACATACTCACATGTACACGGGACTGATCACCACAATGTCCCAAGCTCCAATATAAAGGAACAATAGTGGCGTGGTTATTGACCGTCCTTCACTTCTCTGATGTGAAGCGTACCTTAACAGGGAGTAGATGACCTCGATGTTCTCACCCAAGAAAGAAAATATACTACCATTACCACTAACGTACTAATGGGCGTCAAATTGGCACGCGACACGCTTAAGGAAGTAGGAGACTTCTGTTACTTAGGAAGCAAAATATTCAGTGATGGACGAAGCAGAGAAGACATAAAATGTAGGTTGGCACAGGCAAGGAAAGCATTTCTACAGAAAAGGAATCTGTTGACATCGAATATGCTATAGATTAAAGTATTAGGAAGTCGTTTTGTCTGGAGCGTGGCACTCTATAGAAGTGAAACTTGGACTGTTGGTGCAGCAAAAAAAAAGAAGCGTATGAAATGAGGTGTTACAGGAGATTGATGGAGATCAGATGGGTAGGTAGGGTTACACACGAAGAGGTATTCAGAAGCGTAGGAGAGGAGAGATGTTTCTTATGACTGCTAACGAAGAGAAGAGATAGGTTGGTAGGACACATACTAAGATACTCAGGCATAGCAAAGTTAGTTATGGAAGAAAGGGTCGAGGACAAGAACTGTAGGGGTAGACCAAGGTTAGAATATTTATTTATTTATTTGTTGCTGGTACACAACAGGGCTCAGTGTGCGCCCCAATAATAGTGCACCTACACAGTAAGATACATTTCCTGATATGTCTGCATTAAGTATTAATATCTTAATGTAATTCTTAAAACTAGGAAGTTCACACAGATCAAAATGCATAGTAGTAAAAAGATAATATAAAAACTAAAACTAAATTTGATCTAATGCCAAATATAACAAGTAGTTCCATGAAGAACTATACAGCCTATTTTCATATATCCTGCTCATGTTAATTGCCTCTATCAACATACAAAATTTCAGTTTAATTGCTGTAACAGATTCGTAGATATTGAGAACCGTCTAAATATTTCATATGGTCGCCAGGTTGGATTTTTATTTTTGTACTATTACATTAAGATTATTGTGTACGTGTGGTATTCAAACTGCAATCGCATGATTAGAACACAAGAAGTAACAAGTAGTTCCGTGAAGAACTATACAACCTATTTTCATATATCCTGCTCATGTTAATTGCCTCTATCAACATACAAAATTTCAGTTTAATTGCTGTAACAGATTCGTAGATTTTGAGAACCGTCTAAATATTTCATATGGTCGCCAGGTTGGATTTTTATTTTTGTACTATTACATTAAGATTATTGTGTACGTGTGGTATTGAAACTTCAATCGCCTGATTAGAACACAAGAAGTAAAAACGAGATTTTAAAATTACGCACAGCAGCCATCTTGTGATTATGAAAACAATTGAATTAAATTAGATGCCAGTGGATCAACATTTGTATAAGCATTTAACGTGCAACGTTTCACGGCACTCGGATAGTTAATTCGCGAGAAACGTCCATTTAAATATTTATACTTCGCGTCGCCGCCATGTTGGATTTGTGCTCACCAGGTTACTGAAAGTCCTATAGGTAAACATATGTTCATAGTCTCTATGAACACAAACAAATTCAGTTTGGTTGCTGTAAAAGATTCATAGATATTGAGAACCGTCTAAATATTTCGGAAGCTCGCCATTTAGGATTGTTATATGTATAGGCCATAGAGTTATGTACCATTCAAGGACAATTATTGCCTAGGTTCATTAGTCAAACCTTCACTTCGATCGCATAATTCCGACACAAGAAATAAAAACTTAATTTTGAAATTTCGCTCAATGGTTGATCTAGTAGTTAAGCGAGGGATGTTGAAATTTAGGAGCGATAGGAAAAATGAGTTATCAATTTGACCGTTAATGACTTTATAAAGGAATTTCATATCATTCACTTGCCTTCGAGACTCCAAACTAGTCATGCCGAAATTCAACAAAAGTTCACCGTAGGGTACCATGAGTGGGTAATTGCCCGTTATTTTGAGGTGTAAATATCTGAGGAATTTCTTTTGAACTTGCTCAATGGACTTAATGCATGTTTTCTGCTAGGACTCCATACTTGGCTGGCGTACTCGAGCTTGGATCTCACCATGGCAGTATAAAGGTTTATGCAGGTACTGGTCCTAATGAATGGCTTAGTGTTTCTTATTATAAACCCTAACATGCGGTAAGCATCCCCGACCGTCTTTTGAACATGATAAGTGAAAGCGAGCTCTCGGTCAAACAGAATCCCTAGATCTTTCTTCTCGCTTACTGTTTTCAATGGCTTAGATCCAATTCCATAAACAAATGTGATTGGGTTCTTCTTACGTGTAATGGTCACAACACACTTCGGTACGTTTAAGTATAATTTCTATACTCCATTTGTGTATATTATTTAGGTCATTTTGTAGTAGAGTGCAGTCATTAGTGGAAGAAATTGATTTAAAAATATGTGAAACAGATTGCCTCAGATGTAGGATGTAGTCGCTATGTAGAGAGGAAAATATTAGCTCAGGACAGGGAGACATGGAAATCTGCATCAAACCAGTCAAAAGACTCAAACGACAACAACTTCGATAATTTACTTCGCACTACAATATATGCTATGTCTTCCTGTCTTGAATTTAACACCTCGGCAATAGAACTACTGTGACTCTTGCCATGCTGGAGTTCTTTTACGAGCCTCTAAATCTGTTGACACGAGTCTTCGGCATTTAAGCACCTCTTAAGTACCGGAGTCGAACCAGCGATTACTCAGCCACACAGACTGTCACTTTATTTAAAGGGAACTGTTTAGAGTTAAATACAACATTTCGATTAGGTATACGCTTCAAAATACAGCTACTATTCTTGATGTTGACAAAGGCTAATGTGGTTTATAGTTGTTGTTGGAGTGTTGTTTCATCGTACCCCACTGTGAAGCTGAGCGAAAAGACCTAGTTCCATAACTTTGTGCATGTAAATAAAAGAAAAACGTTAACATTATTATTTTAGCACCCTACTTCATGTTGGCAACACTGTAATAAATGGGTTGCTAAAAATCAATATGCAATAGTTTAGTCTAGATGTGTGCCAAACATAGAACAAATTCAATGCATACTTTCTGAAATACACAATACAGAGTTCAACATTTCAGTTCGTTATTATTTCCAGCAGTTTTCAGCAAAGACGTCATTTTCAAATATGGTATTGAGATGCCGTGGTATGGATCTTCACCCATACGAAATTTGTTTTCGTTAACGCAGCCGTTTAGTCAATCGGAATAGGCTACAAACAGACATACAAACAGCACTCATAACCCTATTTATTTATTTATTGATTTATTAATGGCGAAGTAAAGGCTCATGGCCCTCTCCTACACTGAAACAATGTTATGAAATACAATAAAAAATTACAAGATATCATAACTCTACTCTATAGTCATACGCCTTCTTTCGATTTTTGCAAAAAATGAGACAGTGAGATCTACACGGCTCAAAAGTTGCCTTTGTGTATGTGTATGTCTATCAATTCAAACATGACGAAACCGAATTGAAATTTGGTACAGAGGTAGCATTAGCAAAGGACACCTTAGTGTCATGTTTCATATCACTGCCATCTGAACTCAAACAAAATGGTGGCCACCCAAATGTTCAAAGCTTAAATCATATTACGATTAAACTAATCATCCGATTGCTACCAAATTTTGGAGAAATATACCTTTATTTGTGAAATGTCTGTTGGACAAACTACGAGGTCACCAGGAAAACAGTTTTAGGGTGATGGCCGTGTGAATCATTTTTATTTCAGTCTGCTTTTCACATTTTGCTTAAATATTCCACACTTTGGTACCTGTACAGAAAAGAAGATGAGTACTCTTGGCTTTACTAACAATGTAGCACAGCGATGTACGTATTACAAGTATTTTACCCGTTTGGTCTCATTGAAAGGGCACAGTGTGGGACATATTTCTGAGTTCGTAATCCCAGCAGGGTGGAGGCAGAGTGTACCAAGATTCTGCTGATGAGCTCAATTTGGTTGCAATTCTTTAAAGCCACGGTAAATCCTAGAAGGGTTGCTGAAGTCTAATATAATTTACATACCGGTAGTTGTATCATAATTGGTTGTAGCACTAAGAGAATTTCGTTTTCGACAGAATTATGTGATCTTTCCTTCTTATTTTACTCTTGAATATTAATAGATCATTTTGTATCGTCAATGCGATCTCAAAACAAGATAAAGACTGTTGTGTGTTGCGTGTGCTAACATCGTAACTCTATTATCCCGTTCTCAGGTGTGATAAAACGTTTTGTTTATGTGAGGGCCACAAGATACGGAGATGCTAAAGAAGAGAGTTTAGGGAGCATGTAGGCTACGTTCTTGAAACACTCCAGGAGACTTGGTCCATTGAACAATTTCAGAGTAACATTTCGAACACAGGAAAATAATTCACATAAAAATATTTCATTGTCGCTCAGGCGCATGTTTAAAATAGCATGGAAGAAACACCTCTCCACATTTTATCAAGGCATGTATGTAAATAATTTATTTGCCGTAACTTAATAACCCATACATTAGAGTTGGAATAAAACGTCCTATATATTACAAAGGAAAACGAAGTTTGTTGTGTGGGGAACATTAATGCAATCACAGAGGTGTGCAAATTACTAGAATCATATAAAGAATTTAAATCGATCATCTGCTGGCATCTTTTATTACCCTACTTTATAATGTTTCCTCTCCCGTGGACTTACACCTTTTCCCATAAGGAATTGCTTCTGGGATCTTTCATAATTGGGGATTCTGAGGGATACCCAAGGTGGGTCCGTTTTTTATTTTTTCATTGACTTTGGAATGTACCCTCTAAGTCAGGTGATTTCAATCCATAGTTCATGAATCTTTGAATAGTTCAAGAGCGGATCATCAGTAATAAGACTCCAAAACCCTCAGTTCTAAATTCACACGAAAAATGCAGTGAAGTAATCAAAACAAAACGTGTGGCATTTTGCATTAGTAGTTCTCCTCTGTAAGTGGAAATTCTAAAAATCATTTTACTTTGAGTTTCTGAAATTAAAATATAATTAAGACTCTTGGTTAAACATTTGAAGTAATTTCAGCGCCTTCCAAACATATTTAGCGCATTACGCCGTGAAAGGTATAAGATCAATTTTGGGAAACTGACGTCAAGTCTAATAATTTTCACACCTTTGTATGTTGTTTGTTGATTCATTTAGGGGCTTTGCGACATCGTGATCAACTAGCCCCGTGCACTTGAGTGTGTGAAGAATTTGTTTGGTAACCTGTTTCACTGTGGTCTGCACTATTGTGTGTATTTGTAATTGGAGTATGTTTTAGACGAGTGGAAAATCTTAATGGAAACTTGGAGGCGAGTTACTACAGTACTTGTGTTGTTGTCAGCTGCTCCATAATAATAATAATAATAATAATAATAATAATAATAATAATAATAATAATAATAATATCGTATGGCCTCGGGTGCCGGGTGCAAGCTTTGTAATTTGACACCCAGAGGGTAGCTTGCATGTCGAATTTCGTTGTTCCTTGAATCACTATGAAAGTCAAGGAGGTTAGATATCTAAGCTCCTTGAACACTAGCGCTTTCTAGTAGAGAAATGAGGACCTTTGTGTTGGGGGAAACTCCCGAGATTAATTTTTCCATTATGAACACGGCCTACTGATTTCAAATGGGTTATTTGACATGCCAACATCGTATGACATGCGTGTCGTATTTTTGCCGCCTTTCCAAAAATCTCTTACCACGGCCAGGAGCGAACCAGCAATCTTGGGGTTGGTAAACCGACATGCTATCCACTCACCAACCGTGGCAAGCTAGCTGCTCCATGCGGTAGGATGATGGACAAAAATATATTACGCTACTGCTGAAGTACAGTTATTGGCAAATATAAAGGTGTTCTGTTCGTAACTATGTACCGTGCATTTCCGCGTCACACAATACTTCAACGTGTACTGTACTGTCTGCACGGTGGTGTCGTCACGTGCTCAAGTCTGGAATTTCATTACATCAGACTGCTGGTGACAAATATGAAGCGAGATGGCTATAGAGTGACTATGTACAGGCTCACCCACAAGTTTCAAGGTCAAGGACAATCGTCTAAAACAAACGTCCAGCTTGTAGTAGTAGTAGTAGTGTGTGTACTGTATTTGTAATTCAGGTGAGAATTGGGAAGGACGCGGCCATGGCCTGAAGTTAGGAAACATCTCGTTGTATGTCTGGAGTAGAATTGGGGAAACCACGGAAAACCACTTCCAATATGACGAGTTGAGAATCGAAACCACCTCTTCTAAGTTTTACTTCACGAGATTGTGTGTACCCCGTTTCAACATCTCAGTTCGTTCGTATGAGTCTTCAGTCTTTTGACTGGTTTGATGCAGCTCTCCATGCCTCCCTGTCCTGAGCTAATCGTTTCAGCTCTACAAAGCTACCACACCCTACATCCGAGGAAATCTGTTTAACATATTCTAACCTTGGTCTACCCCTACAGTTCTTGTCCTCGACCCTTCCTTCCATAACTAAGCTTGCTATTCCTGGGTGTCTTAGTATGTGTCCTACTAAACTATCTCTTCTCTTCATTAGCAGTCGCCAGAAACATCTCTCCTCTCCCACTCGTCTTAATACCTCTTCGTTTGTAACCCTATCTACCCATCTGATCTTCATCATTCTCCTGTAACACCACATTTCAAATGCTTCAATTCTCCTCTTTTCTGCTGCACCAATAGTCCAAGTTTCACTTCCATAGAGCGCCACGCTCCAGACAAAGGCTTTCAAAACTGACTTCCTAATACCTAAATCTATAGTCTATTCGATGTCAACAGATCCCTTTTTTTGTAGAAATGCTTTCCTTGCCTGAGCCAACCTACTTTTTATATCGTCTTTGCTTCGTCCATCACTGGTTATTTTGCTTCCTAAGTAACAGAAGTCTCCTACTTCCTTCAGCTTTTCACCTGCCAATTTGATGTCCATAGAGGTTTCTGATTTATTTCGGCTGCATTCTAGTATTTTTGTTTTACAATTATTAATTTTCATCATGTATTCTTTCCGTAAGACGGAGTCCATGCCATTCAAAAACTCATTCAAATCCTCAGGCTTGTCGGCCAAGATGACGATGACATCAGCAAATCGTAGAGTTGAAATTATTTCTCCTTGAATCTTCACTCCCACTTTAAATTTTTCTCTAATTTCCTTCATTGCTTGTTCAATGTAAAGATTGAAAAGTATGGGTGATAAGTTGCAGCCTTGCCTAACACCTTTCTGAATATCAGCTTCTCTCTCATGTCCTTCAGCTCGATTGATGCTGTCTGGTTTCTGTATAGAATGTAGATCACCCTCCTATCTCTGTACTTTATTCCAATAGATTTCAAAATGTCAAACAATTTAGTCCAATCAACGTTATCAAAAGCCTTTTCTAAGTCTACAAATGCCATGAACGTTCTCTTATCATTCCTTATTCTACCTTCCAAAATCAGCCTAAGACTTAGTACAGCTTCCCTTGTTCCAACATTTCTCCTGAAACCAAACTGGTCTTCACCCAACTCCCTTTCTATCTGGCTTTCAATCCTCTTGTAAATTATTCTAGACAGGATCTTTGAAGCATGAGTAATCAAGCTGATTGTACGGTAATCTTAACATCTGTCATCTCCCACTTTCTTTGGTATAGGGATGATCACATTCTTCTTGAAATCAGGGGGTACCTCACCTGTCTCATAAATCCTGCATACCAAGTGAAATAACCTGATCAGACCTTCATCTCCTATGCAGCGTAGCAACTCAATCGGTATATCATCTATGCCTGGTGCTTTGTTCCTGCTTAAGTCTTCCAAAGCTCTATCAAATTCTGATCTCAATATTAAATCTCCTTTCGCATCCTCATCAATTTCCTCCTCCCTTTCCATTACATGATTCTCAATCTCCTTTCCCTTATACAAACTCTCTATGTAAGCTTTCCATCTCTCAACCTTTTCTTCCCTATCTGTTAGAGGCTTTCCGTTTGTGTCCTTAATATTACAGCACTTAGTCTTCTTTTCTCAGACAAAAATTGAATTTTTTGGCAGAGCCGGGAATCGCAGCCGGATCTCAAGAATGGCAGGCATGATTTCTGGCCATTGTGCCACGAGGTGGAAGGGTAAGACTATTAAGGGAGAACTGAACCTTGGGCTTGCTCTTGAGATGTATGTTACTTGGCACCGCGGGGCTCACATTATGATTGTTTTATTTTACGGTTTTACGCATTGGCTGACATCTGCTCTGTGTATCTGGATGTGTCAGAAATCTGCTCGATCTTCTTCGCGCTAACTCCTAAAAGCTCTCCCCCAAACCTTATTGCCACGCCTATTTCACTCGGATAGATAATAGCAGTTAAACATTACGTCATACACAGATCGGTTGTAGGCCTATACACGTCAGTGCCCGAAGTTGCCCGCAGTTGCCAAAAGCTGCTTTCTAAGGTTGGCTTAGTAAAGAACTGTGTGACTCCCACGTTGGCACTCACTGGGAATCAAAATGAGGACTTTTACGACTGAAGTCGCATTACATCACCCGAGACCACAAAAGGTGGCAACGTACACCCTCTGTCTGAAAATTCGGTGAATGGGTCTATATTACGAACGGATTGTTGGCTTACCTGAAGCAACCGTTACTATCCTTCGAAGTAATCCCCGTGGATGGTTATGCACTTCTTAGAACGGCTGTACAAGTCCTGGCATAGTCTTCCTGAGGGATAGCCTTCAGTTGGGTCGGTACACTACGTTGGATGCCCGAAATGTCCGAAAACCTCTGGCCCTTCAGGGCTTTTCGGCGTCCCTGGACCCCGATACTCCATACTTTGACGCTTGCCTTCGAGGTCGTACCTCAGGCACCAGGTCTCGTCACCCGTGACGATGGTTTTCAGGACCATTCCATTCCATGCAACATTCACCCTTCTCACTGCCACCCGTCTATCAGGTGTGCAAGGCAGGCTGCATAAATTCACGCTTCTCTCTTGCTTTCAATTTAGAGTTTTGACAACCAAAACTGAAGGCTGCCTAAAGAGGACTATCCCAGGAGTTTCCAGGACTTGCTCAGTCGTTCTCAGAAGTGCATAACCATCCACTGGGATTACTTCGAAGGACGATAACGGCTGTTTCAGGTAAGCCAACAATCCGTTCTTAATATAGCCCATTCACCGAACTTTTCAGACAGAGGGTGAGAGTGTATTACAACATGGTTATTATAGTAACAAAGAGCCTATGAATATTTGTTTGTTTGTGGTGATTATTCGTATTTTAAAAGGACGTACATCAACTTATGTTTAGGTATTGGTTAGATCTACTCGTAGCCTACATTAAATTAAAATGTTATAATTTTTCATCCTAACAGTGCTAATGATTCGATTTTATTATTTTCATATTTGTCCAAATGCATATATGTTTATAAAGAAAAATATTTCTAAGAAAATATAGCGTAGGCCTATCTATGAAAGAGGCAACATATAAAAGCCATCTGTCAACCAAGTTAGTGGACTGGGTACAGATCTCTCCTTCAGATATGCTTTTCCACTGTCAACCAAGATAGCGGACTGGATACAGATCTCACCTTCAGATATGTTTCTACGCTGTCAACTATGGTAGCGGACCGGTACAGATCCCCCCTGCAAATATGCTCTCCCGCTCTCAACCAAGATAGCGGATTGGATACAGATCTCCCCTTCAGATATGCATTCCCTCTGTCAACCACGATTGCGGACCGGATACAGATCTCCCCTGCAGATATTCTTTCCCGATGTCAACCATAGTACCGGACCGGTACAGATCTCCCCTGCAAATATGCTTTCCCACTGTTAACCTTGGTAGCTAACCAGGTACAGATCTTGCCTGCAGATATGCTTCCCTGCTGTCAACTGAGGCAGTAGACCTGGGACAGGTCTCCGCTTCTGATATGCTTTCCCGCTGTCAACTATGATAGCACACCGAAACACATATCCCCTGCAGATATGCTTCCCCGCTGTCAACCATGATAACGGACCAGGTACAGATCTCCCCAGCAGATAAACTGTCCCGCTGTCAACCATGATAAGCGGACTGGTGCAGATATCCCCTGCAGATATGCTTTCCCGCTGTCAACCATGATAACGGACCAGGTACAGATCTCCCCAGCAGATAAACTGTCCCGCTGTCAACCATGATAAGCGGACAGCTGCAGATATCCCCTGCAGTTATGCTTTTCCACTGTCAACCATGATAACAGGCCGGTTACAGATATTCCCTGCCGATATGCTTTTCCGCTGAGTCAATGAGAACAAAGCAATACTGCTCCAGCAAATATCACTGAGCACAGATCCTATTGATCGCTGCCCAAAACTATATGCTACCGTATAAGGAACAGAAAGTGGCTTGAGAGCATATTCATGTTAAATACAAGGTACAGTAATTATAACGCAGTCTTGTATTGCTTGCGTGCTGCAAATAATGACTGCCATTGAGCTTAAGACACACTATTTGAATCACTTTATTAGAGTTGTTTGAGGTGAAACTCATATAACATTTCTGGAGCTGGTCATGTTATATATAGGCTACCACTATATGCACTTAGTGTGTGACATATAAATAATGAACACTTGAAATTCTCTGTTAGGAACAGATAAACTCCAAACGTTACACAAGTAATGGTAACTGAGAATTCCATTTTCACAACCACAAAGATAATATTTATCGCATAAAAATGATCATATATTTGTTTCATCAAGGCTTAACGTTACTTTATCATAGAATAAACATTCATCCAAGACATAAACAAGTTCACTGAAGTGCAGTTATGGATGGAACGTGTCAGCATACAGCAGCTCCGCTTACCGCTATGTTGGTAAACCTGTTTAATAGTCTATTTAGTTTTGAAACTTTACTCATGCATTGCAGTAAAAGTCTCATATCCAGGATAATTAGGACAGAGGTTACCTAGTAACAAATAGTTTTAGATTAGAAATGACGACGTTGCTACTGATGTATTGCAAATAATTTATTAATTCAACTTTTATTATACAAATCGTTATTTATTGCTAATAGGTCTACACTACAATAGCTCAGTTCAAAAACTGAATACAGTCGAACTTGAATATCTCAAAGTACTTTCGGAGATATATATTACTTCGAGTTATCTAAAATATGAGATATAAACATACATGAAAATGGGTTTTATTATCATAAATATGACATAGGCCTACTTACCTTGTCAACTGTTGCTTTTGTCGTTAGCTGGCCTTAATTAATTTATTTATTTATTTATTTAGTGTATGGCTTTTAGTGCCGGGAGTGTCAGAGGACATGTTCGGCTCGCCAGAGGCTGTAGCTGCTTCAAGCGGACACCCATGAGGTGAGCTACAAGTTCCGTTCAATAGTTCCAATTTTCACTACCAGATGTCACTGACACCTATTGGTGAACGTTGGAACTATGATGGAGCTTTTCAACGAAATCTAACCTAGAAATTTAGCTTCACACAAGTTTAGTTAGTGAAATGATCTTTTACATGCCATAAATCTATGACATGGGACCGCCGCCTTTACTTCCTCTCCGAAGGAAGGCATACTGAAGGATTTTAACGATCATAAAAATTCCGACGATTTCGGCCGGGATTGAACCCGCTATCTTGGGCACAGCGTTTCAGCATGCTACCGACTACGCCACCGAAGCTACTGACAGAAATACACAGTCCTGGTGCCCCACACAACTGAATCCATACTGTAATTCCCAGGTCACACCTAAAGAACGTAATTCAACTGCATTTTCACCACAGCTTGAGAATAAAGACACATATTTTAATGTCTAAAAAAACAAAGCCCGTGGCACTACAGCCCAAGAAGGGCCTAGGCCTACCAAGCGCCTGCTACCCAGCCACTTGGGCTGCAGATTATGCGGTGACGCGTAGCCGTTATTCTTCGCTTCCGTGACAGGGGCGCTGTCTCACTGTCATACACCTACTCAATTGTCCTCACGTGGTTGAATGCACCCCGTTAAAGCCCTCGCGTCAGCTTATAAATTTCCTGACGGAGCCGGGAATTGAACCTGAGGCCTCCAGGTGCGAGGCAGGCGTGCTACCCCAACACCATATTTTATGTCCAGGGAACAAAATATTTTCGAGTTATCGATATATTCGAAAAATAGAACTTCGAATTATAGAAAAAACATGCCATGTGTAGAACTTGGCCGGAAAATTAAAATTACTTCGAGATATCGAAAATTCGATATAGGCTATAGAAGATTCACTTTAGTTAGGCCTAGTTGCTTATTGCTTTTTTAAAGGGCGAAACATGGAGGTTATCTGCCCTATACAGAAACAGAATAATAACGTACAAAACGATATAATGTAAGTGGGAATGAGGAGTTGCAACTGGTCATGAAAATATTGCAACTAATTGACAAGCAATGGGCTACCGGAAATAAGCGCGACAATTCATGAACGGTTCCGATCCCTGCCGAAGTATCTTGCATGGTAGACCGTGTTCTTTAAGTTTACCATGAAATATCGAACGCTGATTACGAATTTTGCCGTTAATTTAATTAATTATATTGACGAAACCAGAGCTTTGTTTCACACGGTACGGTGGATTAGCGGGTCTTAGACAAGGCGGTCTGTGCTGTAGTTCCATTTTTGGCACTGGGACAGGGAGGCAGGTGTGAATTGATTTGACGCAGTGATGACTACTCAGGTTTTGAAGGAATCGACAAGTAGTGGTCAAAGGTAACTATAGTAGATTCCTACAGTATGTTTTTCAATACAAAAAACAGTTTTTGCTATAGACGGGAGTTTAATGCGGCTTCGGTGGCGTAGTTGATATCATGCTGAGCTCCTATGCCAAAGATCGCGAGTTAAGACCCAGCCGAAGTAGTCGAATTCTTTTAAGAGCGTTAAAAATCCCTTAGTATGCCTTCCTTCGGGGGGAAAGAAATGCCGGCGGACCTATGTCATAGATTTATGGCATGTAAGAGAACCTTCCACTAACTACAATTGTGTGAAGCTAAACTTGTAGGTTAGATTTGATTAACGCTCTATTAAGTTCCAACGTTTGCCGCCAAGTACCAATTGCGGAGGCATCTAGTAGCCAAGTTCACAGCTAGGTGTCGTAGACGGTAGCATTTGGTAGCAAAAGTAGGAACTACTTGAAATGGATCGTCTGCACACCTTACCTGAATTACAGATAACACACACTAATACAGCCACAATTAACACCGGTTATCAGACAGATTTCACACACACCCAAAGTACACGGGGCTACATGACCGCGTTGTCGCAGCCCCTAAACTGAGGAACCAGGCAACGGAAGCTTATACGTTTCGTTAAGTCCTCATCTAAACAATTCTAGATTTAAAATATTTATCACCAACATTTTTAGAAAAATCTCTAGATCTTGTGACAAAAGCGCTAAATTGGCAACACTGTTTGGACGATTCTGTAAATGGCAGATGTGTAGTTTCCATTATACTGTATTTAAAGGTCTGTTTGAAAAATTGAATAAAAAGGCCTTGGTATCATATTTTAGTCTACAATGGGTTAAAAAGGGGTCAGAAGTCTAACAACATTTGACAGTTAAACAGTTGTTGTTGTTGATACATTTAGGGGCTTTGCGAAATTGTGGTCATGCAGCCCCGTGTCTTGGGTGTGTATAATTTGTCTGATAACGTGTATTAATGTGATGGCTGTATTAAAGTGTGAAGTTGCAATTCAGATGAGGATTGGGAGGGAGGAGGCCGCAGTATTAATTAAGGAACCATCCCGGCATTCGTCTGGAGTAGAAATGTGAAACCACGGAAAATGATGGATGGCTGAGGGACAATTTAAATAGATTTCTCGATAGATTAGTGCTCCAGTGACCACTTCATGATGGCAAGATTGTGGCTTCGATTCCCGGACGTGCAAGTTGGATTTTTTATGGGTGTGAAAATCTATAAAGAGAGCTTCGAAGTTTTTCAGTGTTGCCATATTAACAATTAATATTGAAGCTTTCAGTCGGTCAATATAAAATCATTCCAATAACTGGAATTACTGTAGGGTTGGTTGTTGTTGTTGTTTAAGTCTTAAATTTTTTGACTGGTTTGATGCAGCACTCCATGCCTCTCTGTCCTTAGCTAATGGTTTAATCTCTACATAGTTACCTCACCCAACATCCGAGCTAATCTGTTTAACATATTCTAACCTTAGTCTACCCCTACAGTTCATGTCCTCGATCCTTCCTTCCATAACTAAACTTGCTATTCCTGGATGTCTTAGTAAGTGTCCTACCAACCTATCTCTTTTCTAGCAGTCGCCAGAAACATCTCTTATCTCCCACTCGCCTTAATATCTCTTCATTTGTTACCCTATCTACCCATCTGATCTTCATCATTCTCCTGCAACACGACATTTCAAATGCTTCAATTCTCCTCTTTTCTGCTGCAACAATAGTTCGATTTTCACTTCCATAGAGTGCCACGCTCCTGACAAAGGCTTTCAAAAATGACTTCCTAATACCTAAATCTATATTCGATGTCAACAGATTCTTGTTTTGTAGAAATGTTTTCCTTGCCTGAGCCAACCTACTTTTTATATCCTCTTTGCTTCGTCCATCACTGGTTATTTTGCTTCCTAAGTAACAGAAGTCTCCTACATCCTTAAGCTTTTCACCTGTCAATTTGATGCCCATAGAGGTTTCTGATTTATTTCGGCTGCATTCCAATATTTTTGTTTTACATTTATACATTTTCATCATTAATTCTTTCCTCATTTAAATACTCATTCAAATCCTCTGGCGTGTCGGCCAAAATGACAATGTCATCAGCAAATCTCAGAGTTAAAATTATTTCTCCTCGAATCTTCACTTCCACTTTATATTTTTCTCCAATTACCTTCATTGCTTGGTAGTGTTTTGTATATCCTACAAACAATACTGAGCATTATTATATTTCTCTCGATGTGAATACAGACTAATTTAAGGAAAAATTAATAGTGTTCAGTATCGTTACCTTTGCAGGATATGCTGGCAGTGCATTGGTATCATACGGGAAGCAAGCAGAGAAATATCAACCTTCCTGATAACACGCGTTAGTTGGGCTGTATAAAACAATATTATAAGGGGCCCAGCCTGGCCTGACCCATGCAATCGGAGCCGGTGGAGCCGGCTTCGATGCATTCTAATGTAGCCTGTCAGCCCGAAGGCCTTGAGAGCTCTATCTAATAGTTTCGACCTACTGCAACTGTGTTAGGGTGATTGGGTGATTACAATGATATCTTTATTGGCCAGAATATGACCTAGTTCAGGAAGTACAGAAGATAGAAGAGAGTAAAGATAAGTAGTTCTTAGAGAGTCAGAAGTTATGTGTGAAATTGAAGATAACAGTTCTTAAGAGAAGAAAAGGTGTGCTATAGTAGCAGGTTTGATAAGAAGAGGAAAATCATTCTATAAGAATGCGGGGGCGCTTATGACGGCTCCCCCTGGGTTGGTAATCACCCAATCTGTTAATGAGAGGGTTTGTACTTTGTGTAGCTGTTCTATAGAGTCTAACTGCCTGTCCATGAATTCTTTCATTGATGGTCGGTAGACCGTATTGGCCGGTGATTCACCCGGTATATACATTTTTCACATATAACTTATTTCAGGTTAATTTTCACATATTCCAGTAATGTGACATGAAAATGACCCTTTTAGCCCTTTTCCTTATTAACGAAGATTTAAAACCTTAAGTCAATATTAATTTCTACTTCTTATTGTACCGGTTTCGGCCATATTGTGGCCCTCTTCAGCGCAATTAATAAATGAATAGAAATGCAAGACTTACAGTACATTAAAAAAATATACCATAAGAGAAGGTTGTTCTCAAAAAAATATTTCTAAAAAAATAATGGTCTAAAAGCTATAAAAAACTTAAACAAAACATACACTTACATTTAAAAAACAGATCTGTTACAAAAAATTGTTAAATTCGAAATAAATAAATCTTTATATAAAACCAGCTTGAAGAAGGAACAGTAATGTGGATTTTTATAGACACAAAATATTAGGTTAAGATTGAAGTTGTCAGATTGGGTATAATCACGTACCTAAAATTGTGAAGAAGCTGTGGAATGATATCGATGAAATAAATATTCCATGCTGTAGATAGGGAAATATACAGACTGTTAGGGGTAACCAAGATATTTTTTTTTTTTTTTTGCTTTTAGATGGATAATTTTTTAGAAAAAGTTTTGAAAACAACCTTACTTTATGGTATAATTTTTTAATGTAATGTAGGTCTTGCATTTCTATTCATATTATTATTTTCGTTAAGGAAGGCCACAATGTGGTCGAAACCAGTACAATAAAGTACTATATTATGTCAATAATTAAGATACGAGTATGTTTATATAAGCTGGCCCCGTGGTGTTAGGGTAGCGCGCCTGCCTCTCACCCGGAGGTCCCGGGCTCGATCTCCGGCTCCGTCAGGGATTTTAAAACTGACGTGAGGGTTGGAACGGGGTGCACTCAGCCTCGTGAGGATAATTGAGTAGCTGTCTGACAGCGTAACACCGCCCCGATCACGAATACCAAGATTAACGGCCGAGGGAACCCGACGCGCTGATCACGCGTCACCCCAATATCTGCAGGCCAAATGGCTGGGCAACGGTCGCTTGGTCGGCCTTAGCCCATCATGGGCTGTATAGTGCCAGGGGTTGTTTTTTATTGTTGTTTGTATGTTTATATAACGAGCAAAGCGAGTTTAATAATTTTATAATTTCTTAATTATCATTATAGGCGAGTTGCATACGACTGTTTATGTTCGACGATAATTATAATAACTTTTATTATATTTTCTAACATAAATATTCAAAAATATCTGTCGAGATTTCGCCCGTTTTATGTACTGAACAGAGCGCATAGGACGCAGAGAATACCATGACCTCCTGGAATGCCCCACTATGACACTAGAAGCCATGCAGTGAAATTTAAAATAGATGGCCGTGGAAGTGGTGCGATGCTATCCTTACCTAATTGGTCACACAACTGTTTCTTGAGCTCTGATTGGCGGGAGAAACTGTTTCATATTGATACATAGTGTTATAATGACCCTCCTTATGATAATGATACAGTTTTCTGACATATAGGCTAATATTTACATTTCGACATCAAATTAATATAGACTTTAGGTTTTTAATCTTCAGAACTTCTTATATTCCAGTAATTGGCATGGTTTTGTGTTGACTGACTGAAAACTATAGAATTAATTGAACAAGAAGTTCCGTGACGAACTAAAGAGACTACCATTCTTAAAATGTAAGATCCATGCCAATGATTAATCTACAGTATATGGATCTATCTAGAATAATGACGAAATTAAGTTGGTAATATCGAAATTTCTAATTTGTACGAAATACTGTATACCTGGCATAATGTAGCCTAATAGAGCAATACAGTTGGCAGCCCTGGTCACTGAATATATTCTTAGTTCCATCTCTTAAGGTACAAAATACAAAATTTGGTTGAAGTCCAATGGATAGCATGGACGTTACATGCAGATTTAAACATTGGATCAAACTGCGCGCGTAAAATCATGTTGGTAACAATGACATGCACGTATTGGTCAGAAATAGTCTGCCAACATTGAATGAAATCCATTAGTTAGTATAGATGTTACATGCATTTTAAAATTTGATCTACCAGCAGGCAACAATTGAACAAGAAGTTCCGTGACGAACTAAAGAGACTACCATTCTTAACATTTAAGATCCATGCCAATGATTAATCTATATGGATCTATCTAGAATAATGACGAAATTAAGTTGGTGAAATCGAAATTTCTAATTAGTACGAAATACTGTATACCTGTATGTTGGCAACACTGACGTATTTACGTTACTCTAAATTAATATAGAATGTCAGGTACTATACGTGTGCATAGTTTAAAGCTGTCGGCTTGCATACTTTCTGATATATTGCTGAAAAAATCCACAGCCTGCTTCCAGTCTCCGACCGGGTCAGGAATGGAATGAATGAAGCCCCTATCTAGCGGCGAGTATATGAACTGTGCCGGCTGCCGAAGCCTGTCGCACTCCCCTGGGGCAATGATTAAATGAATGACAGATGAAATGAAATGATAGTGGAGAGTGTTGCTGGAATGAAATTGTGACAGGGAAAACCGGAGTACCCGGAGAAAAACCTGTCTGCCTCCGTTTTGTCCAGCACAGATCTCACATGGAGTGACCGGGATTTTGAACCACGGACCCAGCGGTGAGAGGCCGGTGTGCTGCCGCCTAAGCCACGAAGGCTCATTTGATATATTGGTATTTTGATTAAATAAATTGAGAGAATTTATTAACAGTTGACAGCTCTGGTGGCTCTTAAGAATACGTTCAGTCATAGCCTATATGCTTATGTACACATAGCACATAGGAAATTTAGTTGAATTCCAATTGATAGTGTAGAAGTTATATGCATTTAAAATTGGACCTATCAGCAGGCTTATAATCATTTTGGCAATACTGCCATACATGGTCTTCTGGAAATTAAACTGAAATATTATTATCTATATCTGTGCCAATTTTGAAATAGCTCCCATTCATACCTTCCAAGATATCCAACATGGAGCTCAAATTTCAAATGCGATTTTTTAGCAGTTGGTAGCACTGACATCATTTTGAAATGCAGCATTAAGATATTCAGATTTAGATCTTTACTCATATAATTTTTTTCGATTGTTGCAGCCGTTTAGGAGTTGATAGGGGACACACACACACACACACACACACAGACAGACTGACAGACATACACACATTTGCCCGGATCGATCTCATAAGTCTACATTTTCCTCATTTTTGCAAAATGTGAAAAGTAGGCTAAACATCTATGGCACTGCAAGTTGCACGATTCCGGCGCGCTAAAAATCTATCGGTTCTCATTTTATGAATATAAGACTGAATTAATCGCGCGAGGGCTCGGTTTTTTTGCTCTGTAGCAGTGGTAAATGGAACGTCAAAATTGGCGAGTAGATGTATTATGTGGTGAATTATTCCTAGTTTTTCAGGCCTTGCTGGGGGAGTGGAAGTCGCGCTTGTAATGCATGCTAATATCTGGTTTCTCTGGACCACGTTCATTTGCTGGTAGAGGTTTTACTCTGCTGATTATAGTACACTAGGGCCACTAATGACTGAGGAGCACGGAACGGCCAAAAGCACTCCAGTGCCATTAGTTCGAGCTTGCCCTTCAATCTGTCGGCCTGGTAGATGGACGCGTTTCTTAACATCAGGGATCCTCTTTTGGAATGAAATTCCACTCCATTCAGTGATCACGTCAGCTTTCATGTCCGAAGTACTGCATGCTTTTGTGCAGAGAAAACATGACACCTCTCCATGTTAACAGTATTTCCCTCCTTTATCATAGTCCCGTTTAACCGATGTGTTTTTAGAGACGTCAGGATGTTAGAATTTTGCCCTGGAGGAGCTCATTTGAGAGCTGTATGTTTTCTGGAGTTGTTTCATTTCGTGGCCATCAGTCCTTCATAGGTTACTTGGTAGTGAGTCAAATTTGTCCAAACCTATGTAATTGTAGTGTCTGTACAATACCATTATTAGATAATAATAATAGCCGGCCCCGTGGTGATGGGGTAGCCCACCTGCCTCTCACCCGGAGGCCCCGGATTCGATTCCCGGCTCCGTTAGGGATTTTAGAAACTGAAGTGAGGGCTGGAACTGGGTGCACTCAGCCTCGTGAGGACTATTGAGTAGCTGTCTGACTGTGAGGCAGCGCCCCGACCACGAAAACCAAGATTCACGGCCGAGGGGATCCGAAGCGCTGATCTCGCGTCACCCCAATATCTGCAGACCAAATGGCTGGGCAGCGGTCGCTTGGTAGGCCTAGGCACTTCCCAAGCTGCAGAGCCAAGGGTTATTATTATTATAGATAATAATAAGAATATCAATAATGGCATTATGGTGTTTGAAGACATCTTTCAATGTTGTTTTAGTAGGCCTAGTCAAAATTTGATGTTCATCAGTTGGTCAACAAGATTGTACTAAATTGTGATGGGTTAATGAATAAATACAAGTGTATTTATTAATTTCTTGTATTTTTTTTCAGTATTAGGGAATAACCCATCACAATTGGGTACAATCGTGTTGACCGACTGAAAAACATAAAATTTCGATTAATAATGGTGTATTGGTATTTACGGACAAGAAGGCCTATTTGTAACTCATGAATCTTGTAGGTTTTTGCTGTGTCATTTTCGGGGTTTTGCCTAGATCTACCAAGTCAGGCTCATCAGTGGGCTCTTGGACACCTGCCCGGACCAGCACAGGGGGTAGTGAACCATGCTCTACGTCCCCTTATATGAAGTGCACTTATTAATGGGATATCCTATATATACTTGTAAACACTACACGAAACTACGTGCCTTTCAATATAGCCTCATATGTATCACCACTGCTAATATCGTCCTTGTTTATGATAGTATACGCAGCCTTTATTTATTTGACCACTTTATGGCGCAGTGTCTAGCATTCTTGGCTGTCACCCCTGAGGACAGGGTTTGATTCTTGGCTCTGGCAAGAAATATAATTCAGTTTTGAAGACTGGGACGGGATTCACTCAGCCTCATGAAGTAAAACTGGAAAGAGGTGGGTTCGATTCACACCTTACTCATTCTAGAAGTGGATTTATGTGGTTATCCACTTCTACAACCAGCGAATGATGGGATGGAACCTAAATTAATGCCACGGCTGCCTCCTATACAATCCTCATCTGAATTACAAATTCACATACAAATACAGCCATCACAATATCACAGGTTATCAGACAAATTTCAATAACACGAGGCTACATGGCGATGATGTCGTAAAGCCCCATAACAACAACGTTTATTAATTGAAAAATAATAATGATTATTGTCTGAGTTGTTAGAAGCTTTGGCGGTAGCACGCCGGCCTCTCACCGCTGGGTCCGTGGTTCAAATCCCGGTCACTCCATGTGAGATATGTGCTGGACTAAATGGAGGCAGACAGGTTTTTCTCCGGATACTCCGGTTTTCCCTGTCAAAATTTCATTCCAGCTACACCCTCCACTATCATTTCATTTCATCTGTCATTCATTTCAACATTGCCCCCCAAAGGAGTGCGACAAGCTTCGGCAGCCGGCACAGTTCATATCCTCGCCACTAGATGGGGGCGTCATTCATTCCATCCCAGAACCGGTCGGTCGACTGTAAGCATGCTGTGGATTTTCATTGTCTGAGTTGTTAGTTAGTTATTTCTGGTTTAAGGGTCAGAACAGCGAGGTCATCTCTCCTTAGCCAGATTTGTAACAACTGTTAATGCTAATTTAAATGCTTACAGTTTTTTTTATTATTTTCAATAGCTGACACATGCTCCAAGAATAAACTGCATCACACCCTGCAATGTTCGAGATTAAATTCTTAGTCCTCCATTCTATTATATACTGCTTCTTAAAAGGGATTAATTACTGCATAATTTTTTAATCTCTGGTCTTGATTTCAAAATAAAAGTTAATTATTCAGTAAACTATGTGCCTATTTTGTTACTTCGCGAAAGGCAGCGTTTATGTCGGCTTCAGGCATAAGCCAGACCAGCCAATCTCAGGAGAAGATTAATTTAACTTTTCGAGGGGTTCTAAATTAGAATAGCAGGAGTATGTAGATGAAGTTTTCTCTTATTTGGAGGAAAAAGGAAAGGGAAGAGAAAATACACTTCACTTTCAGCGTGAAGAAAGAATTTTAAAGCTAAGAAAGTCTTCTCAAGAATATAAAAGAAAATGAGAGGCAGCCGGTGTGCGAAGTGAGTACGTTATGTAAACAAATAAGGAAGGAAGAACGTTAGATAGAGAATGAACATCGAGCTCATTTGTTTGCATTGTTCATGAACGCCTTCCTAAAATATTATTCTCTAGATATTCATTTCGCTTTGAGAATAAATTACTCTCAGTCTTCCAAAATGTTTTCGTTTGATGGAATCAACCCAACAAGTAACACCGTAAAGGACATTATGATTTATATGGACTCAAAGTACGCAAATAGGCTATGATGGATTTTCGTGATCAGTAAGTGGAAAAAATAATGCGTAATAACATTAAAAATAAGGTCGGGTGATTTAGCCGGCCATTCGTTGTGCGACGGGCTGTCTGTGCACTCATCTGTCACATAGGCTATGTTGTTGTTTCATTTGAGTGGATTGGGTATCTTGATAATTTAACCTCGTTCACTTGGGTGTGTTTAGAAGTTTGTCTGATAATCTGTGTTGTTGTGTTGGCTGTATTAGTGTATTAATTTCTAATGCAGGTGAGGATTGGGAAGGAGGCTTTCGTGGCCTTATGTTAGGAACCATCCCGGGATTTGCCTACCGTAGAAGTGGCAACCAACGGGAAACCAAATTTAAGATGACTGAGATGAGAATCGTACTCACTTCTCCTCAATTTTGCCTCACTAGGCTGACTGTACCTCGTTCCAGCCCTAAGACCAGAATTAAATTTCTTGGCATAGCCGGGAATCGAACCCAGCCATCCAGGGCGACAGCCAAGCATACAAGCCGCTACAGCCCGATGTGGTACTTAAGCAATATTTCCATAATCAAGTTGCGATTTTAAATCTAGAATTGAAGAAGTCGGAGTGCGCCACATTAGAATGTTTTGGTTTTTGCTTGCGTTTATCAGCAATAACATTATTCAATTATATTTCACTGCTTTCCCAACACATAAAACATAATCTATTTCTTTAAACGGTGCAAGATACCTTAAACACACATTATCTTCAATCTGAACTCACAATTTTTGAACTTCATTGGACATGTTTGTTCTTATTGATTAGTCCTCTTTCTTGCATATTCAATTTTTGTTTTAAAAACTGTTTGTCTTAATAATTAGCCTAACAATTTGTTTGAATAATTAGCCACCTAAAAATTTGTTTGAACACTTAGTCACCTAACAATTTGTTTGAATAATTAGCCACCTAACAATTTGTTTGAATAATTAGTCACCAAAATAATTTGTTTGAATAAATAGTCACCTAACAATTTCTTTGAATAATTAGTCACATAACAATTTTTTTGAATAAATAGTCACCTAACAATTTCTTTGAATAATTAGTCACATAACAATTTGTTTGAATAATTAGCCACCTAACAATTTGTTTGAATAATTAGTTATCAAACAATTTGTTTGAATAATTAGTCACCTTTTGAATAATTGGTCACCTAACGATTTGCTTGAATAATTAGTCACCTAACAATTGTTGCCCTGAGCAAGTAGCTACTCATCATACAGTAGTCAGAATTCCCTCCCTTATATCGCAGTGATTATCGTGTGGTTCCACAATCAGTACAAAGGCTGATGACATCGATGTCTCAAGCACTTACAAATCAAATCTGCAACAATTACATTCCATTAGGTATATCTGCTTCAATATTGTTTAATTACAATATGAAATATTGCAATAATGATGGTTATATTTGAAGGTAAATTATTGTTTAGCCTATATTTCAACTTAGGCTAAATACAAGACAGGTTGATAACATTCCATGCAGGAGGAATTTCTATTACATAAGATTACAAGCAACAAGAGAATTTCTGAGATTCTTTCATTAAGTTAATCCATCTCGGTTTTGTGTGCTTTCTAAAATAGTATTTTGAACACAGACGAACTGATTATTTATTCTTTACCCCATGGCGTAGCCATGCTCGTTAAATAGTGCTCCATGGCCACGTGGGCAGTTGCAGAAAATTCGGAGTTTTCTGGTTCGAATCCCGGTGCTGATAGCGGCTATCCTGAGTGTGAGTTTATCTCGGATTTTCCACATCCCCTCCAGGCAAATGCCGGAATAGTACCGTAATTTAAGTCCCGTAGTGTCTATCCCATCCCTATCCCGAATGCAGTTACACACACAGGAATACAGGTTGTCAGACTAGTTCAACACACACTCAATTACACTGGGCTGATGGCCAAAATGTCCCAAGCCCCTCAGATGAATTACAACAACAACATTATTTATTTTCTCACAGTTTCATTAATAAATTAATTTTATTCTCATCACTCCTATTGCACCCTCTCGCTTTTAAGTTTTTAATAACACGTAAAAGCTATTGCATTATGAACTTTCAAATTATCTGACTTATTCTTGACCCTCGCCAGGCAGCGTACAAATCTGCGGCCTGCTGATATAGAATTGTCGGGGTCTACGGGCTTCCCTTCGGGTATTCCATCCACTGACGTAGCGCTCTCCACGGAGCGTGAGCGTCAAAAAATTGTGATATTCTGTCGTACATTTGACAATTACTACACTTGGGAATTTTGTGCCAATGGAAAACGTTTAGTGGCAAAATGTTTAATTTTCTAATGCTAAGCTATATAAAATCAGGAAGTCAGTGAGAACATAATTGTAAAATGAAACATTTATTATGGCAGTATTTACACGCCATTTACAACTAATTCGTCGGTAAGTCTATGTCGTAATCACTGTTAGGATTAACTAATATCTTGTCATCTAAATTAAATGAATAATAATTATTTGTTCCTGGCAAAAGGATTATAGTGTAGTACCCGAATCAAAGACTAAATTTGAATGACGTAGAAGACGTTTAAAATTTCATGAAAAACGTATAGCCTAGTCGTTTACTCTTCCTTTGTGTTTTTATGGACAATCACAAATTTCATTCTAAATTGGAAAAATTATAATGCAAATAATTACAAAATACTACTATTATTATTATTATTATTATCATTATTATTATTATGACTACTACGTCTTCTTTAATCGTATCGTCCTACTAAGGACCACGTCATTTCATTGTCTTCTCTGTGCTTTGATCTTTGCCCAGTGCTCCTTCATACGTTGCCAGGGTTGCTCTTTTCTTTCTTCCACCCACTTCTTACCCGTCTTCCACATGGATTTTTCTTGAAAACCCTGGTGGTGGTTTAGTTTCTTCGTGGGCAGGTTGCGTTCTTGAATATCTTCACAGGTAATCTCTATCTCCTGTAGGTCGCTTTTCACCTCATCCGCTTCCTCTTGTATTGTATGTCTACCCCTTATTATTCCCGTTTTCCAACGGGGACGGGGATGAGATGCGATGGAAGTCTTTGTGGCGATGGTTTTTACGGCCGGATGCCCTTCCTGTCGCCAACCTCATGAGAGGAGTTAATGAGAGATGAAATGAACGATGGTGAATGAAACTGGACAAGGATGTGGAAGGAAGCGGCCGTGGCCTGTCAGAAGGTACCGTCCCAGCATTTGCCTGGTGTTGAAAATGGGATACCACGGAAAACCATTTCAAGGACGGCCGACGGTAGGGCTCGAACCCACGCGTCTACCGAGTCAGCAGAGAGCTTGGCCCCATGACCCAATGCTGCGCTTTAGCCAGCGTGGCCACTACTGTCGGTATCCGCTTCCTCTTATGATTACTATTATTACCAAATATTATTATTATTCTCTCACTTATACACGAGAGATTTTTGAAGTGAAATTCCATGTCCTGTGGTTCAGATTCTACGTAAAAGGAAGGTCCTGTGGCTCATGATCGTGAGATTAATGGTCACGCAATACTACAAGCTAACTTTCATTTTCCTTTTTATTATTGTTATTGTTAAAAGTTAAAAAGTTTGTCTATAAAACTGACGCATAATGCAAGAAGTGTTTCATATCAAAACTTCCTTTCTTGCCGAAAATATCAAGGCACACTGATAGCGATTCTTTGCCAAATTTGTCAGATTCTTGTGTCACATTTAAATAAATAATTGTTTGAATACGTTTAACCTCAAAAGAATATTACTATCGCCACTTCACTTTCTGTGGTCTCGGAATAGGTATTGAGACTCTAGATCCAAAGGTCCGATTCCCGACTTTGCCAAGAAATTTAATTGTGGTTTGAGGTTTGGAATGATCTAGCCAACAATCAGCCTAGCGAGACTAATCTAAGAAGAGGTGGGTGCAATTTAGACCTCAGTTATCCCAGAAGTGGTTGGCATAGCTACTCTAGGCAAATGCTGGGATAGCTCCTAATTTAAGATTGCAGCCACCTCTTTCCAAATCTTATCTTCAATTACAAATACACACTCTGTTACATCCATAACAATAACACAGGTTATCAGACAGATCCCGCGCACAATAACGTACACGTGGCTTCATGGCCACGATGTATCAAACCCCCTAAGTGAATCATCACAACAAACGGCCTATTATTACCAGGACAATGTCTGAGAACATTCAGCACAAATAGGCTACTGATTACGTCTGGATTATCCATGTCTGAATTAATTGAAAAACGAACGCCTATTAATACTTTGATTTATGAAACAAACGTCCTAACATTTTCTGTTAACTGGTTAGGTACCCGATTGCCGATCAAAATTTCTCCGCACTGACGTTTGATCAACGTTTATTTCACAAGATTGAAGAATTATTAATTAAAGAAGACAGCATCTCCCCCCGCCCTTTTGATGAAAGCTATTAAGGTAATTAATAAGGAACTGCGGAAAGGCATATCTTGCCGTGTTCAAATACAGTAGTAGCCCTACGTATAAATTACATATTTTCTCTGATTCCATTTGGGCTATGCGGTTTAAATTTTCAGAGCAAGTTTGTGAGGGGTTCCAACTTCATTTAACATAAGGATTTTTAGGTCATGAATTCATGATTTAATTATATCTTGTTCTTAAGCTATATAATTTCTTTCTTTCATTTTGATATTTTCTTTTGTGTTATCTACTAATGATGTTGTTTAAAAATTCCAATGTTAATGTAATAACAACAGTTCATTTAACATATCTTGAACGTTAAAAACAAATCTACTGAGTATATTCTGAGAAAACATGCATTTTATAAAGGAACTATTATAGTAGTCTACTATCTGGAAATTAGCGTTGAACATTCGGTTATCTTTCTAATACACTCCAGCTGCATAGGATGGATTTCGCTATCTCTAAACCCTTAATATTTATGATTTGCCTATTTCTCGTCGTTTAAAAAAACATTCATGTGATTTCCGGTATTCTTACTGATGATAAAACCGTAACAATAGCACTCAAAACACAACTCGAATCCATGACAGGCTGCATAGGATGGATTACGGTATATCTACTTTCGTCTACACTTTTAATATTTGTCGTTTTCCCATTTCTCTCAGTTTTGAAAACCTTCATGTGATTTCTGGAATTCTTACCGATGAAGAAACCGTAACAATAGCACTCAAAACACAACTTGAATCCGAGACAGGGTGAATTTAAAAAATATTAACCAAATTTATCAATAAGAAAACTACATAAACTAGGCCTATACATCATTTGAAAGTGAAGATTTCATAGATTCATGAAATGTGAAAAAGTAAAAATAATAAAATTTAAACATGTTTACCCTTCCGGAGTTCTTTCAATGAAATATATTTTCCCTTTGTACTTGACTGTTCAAGTAATGACTTATTTTATTGAAAGGATATCCCAATTTAACTTCGCATGGTTATATATAGGCCTACATTGATGACAAGTAGTTATATTATAATTTGGGTCATTATTATGTTATTTTGTGTTAAATTTTATAATATTATTAATTTTCTTGAAGTTACTATCATGATGATGAAGAATCTATCAGGATTCGAAACATGGACATTTTCAATTAGATCTTGTTTTATTAAACAAAGTATTGATAGGTCTTTGTTTCTCAATTTTATTAATTGAGACAATGTAGGCTAAGTCAATACGGAATTAATTTTAACCAGTGTGGTTAATCTATTTGCCTTTTATGGATTACACCGAAATATGTTAAAATTCTAAATTCCTGTCCCGTATTAAACAGTCAAGCACTAACCCACGGATAAGTTCACCACAGATGTTCAGTTTATCCGAATGACTCCCTAGAAATATGTTTTATAATTAAATCTGCTGCTTTACGAGGGAACCCAGGACCGCAGCAGCTAATCCATAGCTTAACGTCTCCCAAGGGGGCCATGTCTGTTTATGAAGTGAGCCAGCAGCGGTTAGAAAAACACGCGCAGCAAGATGCAGATTAATTAGTGCTCGTAATTTTACGATCACATAAAATGTTGACAAGACACAAATCAGCATAAATTATTTATTAGATCTGACAGGAATGAATGCAAAGTGGAAGTCTTGAGCATTCTTAAACAAAGAGGGGCCGATTTAAATGACGATTCTTAAAGTTTTTGTTTTTACTTTGGCAGTTCCTGCTAGGTAATTGAAGCCTGTGTATATCATACACGTAAGGCAACAGAGGTATTTTATTCGTTTTGAAGACCTGCACTCGGCCTCTCAGGAGGCCACACACCAAAAAAAAAACCCAATGTACATTATCTTGATACTATGAGTACAATGGTTTGTCCTTGATAGGAATGTCTTTCACTTTTTCAAATCCTGAATTCAGTCCCGTATAAGAATGAAATATATTTCAATTAATTGGTAAAAGACCATCAGTGAAATAAATTAGGTTTTATACATCTAATCTGCACTATATTATGTGTGGCAATGATTCAATTCTGTAATATATATATACACCGCGGACAGGCCAACAAGGACCACGCAAATATCACTTCTTTATAGGTCTAGTTTCCTTCTTTCTCTTCCAGAAGTCTTTCATCCTGGTCGACTGTGCAGCTCTTCTTTCAGCAGTCCATTCTCCTCTGTTGAGATTTTTCTTCTCCCCGACAAGAATTTTGAGACCAAAAATTTTTTTTCTGTACTCTATTCGATTTAGACAATCTTCTTCAGTAATTTTGAATTTTTGAAGTTCTTCTTTCATTTGTTTTACATAGCCTCCTTGTCCTTTATAGTTCCAGATTCTGTAATAATGTTGAAATACCACAAATAAAGTAGGCCTATTCGGTTCCACCGAAATGTTTCATTTTCCTTTATGGGTGTGAAATGCCGCATATCATGTAAGCTTGGCTGTTTCTCATAAAATGTAGCCTATTTTCTTTAATATAACATTTTGTTACATTTTGCGTTAGAGAAACAAAAAGAAGTGCATGCATGATGCTCTGCCCTATTCACCCCCACACTGACGTGGCGTGTGATATAGTTTTTCAAGCTATATTAATTCCATTCTGCTTTGTGTGAACCTGAGACACGAGCGAGGTGGTTTATATGAGAAGCAAGGTGTGTCTGGCCTACTTTCAAGCCACTATGACAGCAAGTGTTTTTTACGAAGCGAGGAAAACCACGGTTGATCTGGCAGCTCAGTTATAAATAGAGCCCTCGTAAAGCATGTGTAATCTTGCAGGTAAGGAGCGCAGGATTGCAGATCCGTGGTCTAATTCAGCGAGAGTTATAGGACGGCAGGTATGCGGGCTGGGCTGTGCCACACGGGCCTCGGGGAGCCATTGGTGAGCGCACCGAGCCGCCATGCTGCAGCGGTACAGTCGCTACCAAACACAAATAGAAACTGAAGGACAATTTATTTCACACAAATATTTGATATATTTATTACTTTCTTATGAAGCGTATAGTTGAATTGATAAACACACGTTTCTCATCTTCTTTCAGTAGTTTCCTGGATGTCTTTCGCCCATATTGCTGAGATTTGAATCCCAGTTTCAGCAAGGGGGAATTTTTACCTGAAAAATCACATAGCGTCAAGAAGGGCATCCAGCTTTAAATCTCCGGCCAACGTTTAAATGCGACAGGTTGACCCCGGTGACCCCAAAGAAATTGGAATAAACCGCAAAGAGTTTAATTTTATTATTATTATTATTATTATTATTATTTAATCGTATCGGCCTACTAAGGACCGCGTCATTTCAATTGTCTTCTCTGGTCTTTGATCTTTGCCCAGTGCTCCTTCATACGATGCCGGTGTTGCTCTTTTCTTTCTTCCGTCCACATCTTTGATGTCTTCAACTTTGGTTTTTGTTAAAAACCCTGGTGGTCGTTTAGTTTCTTCCTGAGGGCGTTGCGTTCTTGAATATTTCACAGGTAATCTCTTTCTCCAGTAGGTCACTTTCTGCCTCTTCCAACTAGGCCGACTTTGTGCTCTTTAAAATAGATTATTGTTATTATTTTTTCAGGCCTATTTATTTCTTTTTTTTTTACATTCGAATTGAGCCACTATGGACTACGGAGTAACAATCAAAATCAATGTTTCGTTCTAGATCGTCTGCCAGCTTTGATGTCCTGCCAGTATCTCTTGAGCCCATCACTCAGCGCCTTCTTCCGATCTTCTGAAAGAGGTCCCCTCCGTCTTTTGGGTTCTGCCCCTACCTTAAATCCCTGGTAATTTTTGATTAGGTGTCTGAATTCACACCTGTTCATAATTTTGCAGTCCGGAATACCAATTTCTAGAAGGTCTTTGTTACATTCTTCAAACCATGCCAATTTTTTCTTCTTTGGTTTCACGAAATTCCACATTTTCTTTGTTAGACGATCGTTGGACATTCTGAAAATGTGTCCATAGAACAACAACCTTTTCCTTTTTATTGTAGACGTGACTGGTTCTATCTTTCTATATAACTCTTCGTTCGACTTCAAACGTATGTGCCCGTCAACCCATCTGTTGCCTAAATTTTTTCTCTATACCCTGCGTTCTCTTTTGACCAACTGGTCGACTAGTCCCTGCCTGTTCATAGTCAAAGTCTCCGAAGCATATAATGCTTGAAGCCATTTTCAGTAATCGAAATGTGATGTTTAGCAGTCGGTCAACACGATTGTACCCAATTGTGATGGGTTATTCCCTAATTCTGAAAACAATTTGCAGGTATTTATTAATTTCATGTAAATTTGTTTCAGAATGAGGGAATTTGGTAGCCTACAATCTTGTTGACCGACTGAAAAACATCAAATTTCGATTTATTTATTTATTTATTTATTTATTTATATTCTTCTTCTTTGTTCGATTTTGGCCTACTTTGGACCACGGGAAACAATTGACTTGCTGATTAGTCCTTTTTTCTGCTCCCAGAAACTCTTCATCCTTTCACTGTGGATTCTCTTCCTTTCTTCCGACCAGATGTTCTTGGCTCTTCTCCTTTGCTTTTCCTGGAACCCCTTGAATGCATCAATCGTACCTCGAATCACCTCTCTATTCCAGATCTCATTTGGAGTGACCCCAACTTCCTCCATATATCCTTTCTTATTTCATCTACCCATTTTGTAGTCGCTTTTATCTTGGTGATGTAATTAAAGATCTTCTTCGTTAGTCGACTATCGCTCATTCTCGTAAGGTGTCCATAGAACTTCAATCTTCTCTTCCATATGGTATCTGTGATTTTTTCTGCTTGTCCGTAAAGATCTTTGTTTCGCCTCTTCCACCATGTACCATCATTTCTATTTTCGGGTCCTAAGATCTTTCTCAAGATTTTTCTTGCTTATTTATTTATTTATATATTTATTTATTTTACATCTTTATGTATAAGGTAGAAATTATTTAGCTAATGATGTTCTTTTCTTCTCCCGAAATCTCTTCATCTGGGCCCTAAAAATCTTCCTCTGTTCTTCTATCCATGATTTCTTGGTCCTGGTAGTCATTTCTTCAGAGAAGGAATGGTTGTTGATTTATGTTCTGAACTGGAGTCAATCTTGTAATATTTCCTCTGTAAGGCCAATTTCAGTAAGGTCTTTTTCTATTTCACTAAATAAGTTGTTCTTGACTTTCATTGAGAAAGCAAGGAGGAGAATCCCTTTGGCCTGTCATTGTTCATTCTGAGAATGTGGCCGTAGAACTTCAATCGCCTTTTTCTGAAGGTGTCAGTGATCTTTTCAGAATGCTGATAAAGCTCCTGAGACTTCCGTTTTATCCAGATTCCTTCTGAGCAGACTGGACCAAGGATTATCTTCAATATTTCTTGTTTCTCTACGTTAATAATTACCAAGGTTTCCGAGGAATATAATGCTTCAGGTTTGATTAATGAGGTGTAATGTCTTGATTTTAAAACTCAGCAATTCTTCTAGGTTTGTGTTGTGTCTTGTGCGGGGTTTCGCCTAGGACACCAAGCTGGCTCATCGGCGGGCTCTTGGTGTCCCCGCCCGGACCCCCACAGGAGTGACGAACTGCGCGCCACCTCCCTTAAGATTTGGTGCAACTGCACCACTTGACTGCGAGAACTAAACTCTCAAGCAGCCTTAACCTCCCTATGAAGGCTTCCAAAAAGATGGGGTCCGGGCACGGACACCAAGAGCCCACCGATGAGCCAGCTTGGTGTCCTAGGCGAAACCCCACACAAGACACGGCACAAACCTAGAAGAATTGCTGAGTTTTAATTCACTGGCCGTGAAAGCCAATATACCATCATATAAATATCTCAAAATTGATATCTTTTCATATTTTATCCATTAGAACTCCCCTTCCAGAAATCGAATTTGGTCCGCATTGTTAGCGGCAAGCAACTTGACGACTACGCCATCACGCGAAATGACCACGATATCCCTGGCCCTAAATGAAACATCTTCGACCCCGCGGAGACAGCCTGCAAAACTATTTTAGAAAAGAAATGTTGCAAAAATGGGGAATAAACGGCTCCTACATGCTTTTGGTACTGAAAGATATCTCGTCCTCTCCTAAAAATATTAAAACAAGGTCATTAAATGTACATCCAATATAAGCTACTGTATATTTAATTCCCGGTAGCACGTTCTGTTCAAATTGCATCGCTCTGTATGCATGGGAATTGCTCCCCATAAAAAGCAGACAATCAGCACTTGTGCGCACACCATGACCCGAGATTGGGCTCGATCAACAATCACTGCAAATACAATGCCGCTATGAAATACCGCTGGAGGACACGGTCGTTCAATTACAATGAGCTATTCATCTCTACGCCTGTCAATGAGAAACATTTGCTACTGGTCTCGATCTGTTATAGCCCAAGGCCTGCAGTTCCTGTTAGTCGTTAATGTCACAGCAGCCCAGAGTAAATAACTTGAACGATCTATTGATATTGCAAAATTCTTTGCATATATCTCACCAAAATTTTACACAACCGCAACATCAATACTATCCGACGATTTCTGTATATCAATTCAGCTATCTATATTTAAAAAGTTTTGTTAATTCTTCCCAGTTGGTATCTAGAGAATTTAATCTATTATGATTTATTAGTCGTAATATTTTCCCTAAATCTTGCAATTCACCCTCGTATTTTGTAATTTAGTGTACTTTTTAGTATTGTTTAAAAATAAACATCATCCCTCATGGTTAAAACCACTGACAGTAGAGATACAATTCCTGTGTGAAAAGTGGAAAGAGACGTTTACTACGTTTAACTCTTATTTTGTAGTTAAACTCACAAACATTGTAAAACAAATCAGCACGTGCACTTTATAGTCCTATAAAACGTACTTTAAAATCCTTATCCCGTATGATGTTATTATCTTAATCTCAAAAGTCAAGGTCTGAATATCATATGAAATATCACTTGCTTCTAGGCGAAGTGACGTAATCTCAAACAGCTGTTTGATTGCACTCTCACCCCAAAGAGGAAGAAGCACATGTGATTGTGCAGTGATTTCTCTAGTAGTTATTCCTTTGACTTATAACTTATTAACTGTTCGTTTAAGGCAGAATAATCGTTAGTTTTAGGAGAGAAGGGCTTTGTTTGTTATTCATAAACTATATAGGCTACAGCACATGGCTTGCTATTCTAAGAGAAGTTAGGTGCAACTCAGTTAACGAAGTTCATAACAAAGAATTCTTGGTGTGGTACTTACGACATTGTTCGTCACTTCTTTCCCTCGTGTGAATAAATAAAAGGCAAACCAAAGTGTATTCGAGTGGGAGAACAAAACACTGATACCTGGCTGAAGCATAACACATTAAGTCAGATATGTTGGCAGCTACAGTGAGGAGCAAATAAAAACGCAACACTTAACTTTTGAAAATTATTTCTATTTAAATGCTATAATATACGCGTACTTGATCGTTACTATTTTTAGTAAAGCACATAGAATACTTTTACACACATTTGAACCTATAGACATCTTTTGTAACACTTCAACAAGTTTTTGACACAAGTTTCATTCTTCACTGTCTTTCACAATAATTAACAACATTATGCAGATTTTGGAAAATTATGCCCAACGTTAAATTTGTCACTGTATATTGAATATCTGTTCTCTTTTTCCATTCCTCTCAATAAACTGCACACATTGAATACTAAGAAACGAGTATTGCAACCTCTGGCCCTCCGTAATTCCTGGAGTCGATGAGGCATGCTTCTAATGAGCGTTGCAATGTCCTCCAGTGGTATTCTCACTCATTCTTCCTGTAGCATCAATCGAAGTTCTGCCAAGGACTTAGGAACACGTCTTCTTACATTTCTCCTCATAATATCCCACACGTGCTCGATGGGCTTCGTATCTGGACTCCGGGCATGCCACGCCAAAGTCTGGATCCCCACTTCTTCCAAGTACTGCTGCACACAACGAGCAACACCCCCCAGTGCATTATCTTGCATAAGGCGAAATCCACCCCCAATAAAAGGAGTGAATGGCACTACATCCTCCGAAAAATTTCTTCAAAGTATAATATAAATATATTATTATTTATAGGACACCACTCCTGTGGGGGTCCGGGCGGGGACACCAAAAGCCCGCCAATGAGCCAGCTTGGTGTCCTAGGTGAAACCCCACACAAGACACGGCACAAACCTGGCCGTGAAAGCCAATATACCAAAATAATGAACATTTTAAAAAGACTGTTTATTGTTGTTGTTATTGTTGTTGTTGTTGTTGATGATTTACCAACTTTGATACATCGTGTTCATGTATCCCCGTAAATGTAGTGGTGTGTAGAATTTGTATGATAACCTGCGCTACTGTGATGGCTGTATTAGTGTGTGTATTTGTAACTCAGGTGAGAATTGGGAAGGATTTGGCCGTATATTTAAGTTAGGAACCATCCCGGCGTTTGCCGGGTGTAGAAGTGGGAAAACACTGAAAACGACTTCAAAGACAGCAGTGGTAGGGGCCGAATTGACCTCTTCTCTCTTTTATCCACGATACTGATGGTACCCCATTCCAACCCATAAACCAGAATTCAAATATTTTGACCCAATCGGGAGTCAAACCCAAGGTCATTGCATTCGTAGTCTCAGACTGTACGGAGCTCAGAACTTAGAGTATGCGAGTTTGGAGTGACATTGAGGAAGAGCAGAGGGAGGTTCCCTACATACAGACGTCATTCGTTCCTATAAATAAAAGTTATCAATCTGGTATTACCAACTTAATTTCGTAGTTAATTTTATTATTCAAGATAGGTCTATATAGAACAATCATTAGTACGAATCTTAAATTTTAAGGAAAAAAGGCTGTTTAGTTCGTCACGGAACTACTTGTTTTTTATTACCAAATAGAATTATTTCTGGACGTTCAACGTATTTGGTCATTGATTCTTCATCCTACGACAGTAACATCTCGTCTTTAAAAGAGTTAGAATATACTCGTACCTTAAATAAATAGTGATACTTTCAAAAAATGCATAGTTCAATAAATCAAGATTTGTTATAAAATCGGAATACTAATGCAACACTTTAAGAATAGAAGACACTCTACTAATTCTGTATGTGTTCTTAAACCACCCGTCCTCTCAGCTAATATCCACGTTGAACTTAACCAAAACTTGCATCAAAAATGTGTTGGTTGGTTTGTCCCTAAACATCTCCCACTCATATTGTATTGTCCATGTGTCTGTTGTTGTTTGTATGCTCCATCGAAGGAATATCTTAAAGAAGTTCCACGCTGTAAACGTCCGTCAATAAATCAAATGGAGAAGAAGAACGCATATGATATAAATACAGTCAATGGTAATGCTATATACAGAGATAAATTGCTCATCGCAACTGCAAGGAAAAGTATCTTTACGAGGATAAATGGCTCTCTTTTAAAATATATTTGTTTACAGTCGACATCATGCTCGTAAATAGAGAAAAAGTATGGGTTAAATGCCATAATAATACTGATAATAATGCATTATAATTCTTTTGAAATATTCAGAACAATATATTGTATTCCATAGACTATCAATGTCTGCCCACGAAAGAATGCAAAGTAGGGTTACTCAGAGCTGACAAACTAGGCAGATTTGGTGATTTATACAGTAGAAAATCTGTTTCGATATCACATAACTCTTGAGTTTTATATGTTATACCGGTCTCGTTATTCACTTTTTTCCCTTTCTGAAACTGCGTGTCTCAATAGGCATCTTTTCTTCAGGCGAAACATTATTATTATTATTATTAATATTATTATTATAATTATTATTATTATTATTGAGCCTCCGTGGCTTAGGTGGCAGCACGCCGGTCTCTCACCGCTGGGTCTGTGGTTCAAATCCCGGTCACTCCATGTGAGATTCGTGCTGGACAAAACGGAGGCAGACAGGTTTTTCTCCGGGTACTCCGGTTCTCCCTGTCAGAATTTCATTCCAGCAACACTCTCCACTATCATTTCATTTCATCTGTCATTCATTTATTCATTGCCCCAGGGGAGTGCGACAGGCTTCGGCAGCCGGCACAGTTCATATCCTCGCCGCTAGATGGGGGCTTCATTCATTCCATTCGCTGACCCGGTCGGTCGACTGGAAGCAGGCTGTGGATTTTTCATTATTATTATTATTATTATCATTATTATTATTATCATCATTATTATTATTATCATTATTATTAATATTATATCATAAATTCTTCCAAAAGCACAGTTCTGCAGGACTTCAGCAAATCTTCGGTGGTTCAATCAGTATTCAAGAAGTGCCTGACTACAAGAGAGCTTTCTTATTATTATCATCTTTACATTTAAATTGAGCCTATATGAACTGCCTGTTAACAAGCAATTTCATTTGTGTCTAGATCTTGTTCGTGTACCGGCTTTGACATCGTACCAGTATTTTTAAAATACATAGATCAGCGCCTTATTTTATGCTTCGTGCAGAGACCCTTTCCGTCACATGGAATCAGATTCCACTTGAGAAACCTGATAGCTGTTAACCATTTCTCGAAATTCAAATCTGTCGTGAATTTTCTTTTCTGGAATACCAATTTGCATCAGATCTTTCTCACATATTTTGGAATTATCTCCCTTTGGTTGCCTTTGGTTGCCTTTGGCTTTATGAAATTCCAGATCTTCTTAGTTAGGTGGTCAACAGTCACAGAAGATGTGCCCTAAAATCACCTTTCTACTTTGATGGACAATATTACTGGTTGTATCTTAGTGTATAGTTGCTCATTGGACCTCAATCGTAAGCGCTCATCAACCTATATTGTTGCCTAAAATCTTCCGTAATATCCTCTGTTCTCGTTTTAGTAATTTATCGACTTGTATACACAAAGTCAAAGTCAACAAAGGATACAACCCTTCTGCTTTAAGATCAGTGTTGTATTATTAATTATATTATCATTGTTATTATTATTATTATTATTATTATTATTATTATTATTATTATTATTATTATTATGGTTTCAACTAATGTTGCTTTCTACTTTAAACAATATTTTGTTTGTTATGGGAAATCAATACCTACAACTGGATATCATCACACGATGTGGATAATAGCTTGCTTTTACATATACATTAAAGATTGTTGTAGATGATGATGATGATGATCTAGGTAACATCTAGGTGATCTACCCCTGAATACATTAAAGGAACGCAATTGAAAATATATTCATAGACAATGGAGGGAAGGGTTAAATAACCTCGCATTCCTTCCTATAAAACAACAATAACAATTAATACTGGAGGAAGGAGATGGTTGTTAACTTAATTTACTGCAGAATGTCCCAAATTGCCCTTGAGATTGGTAATTTTTATCTACCTTTCACTCACAAACTAATTACAGGAACTGATCGAGTTTATTCAGGAATGCTCTTCAATCCTCTCTCCTTTCATTGACACAGAATTTTTGAAATATATATTTTTAGCCTATTTTCAATTTTGAAAAAATAGGCTTATGAGATCACCTTTGTCCGTGTGTGTGTGCGTGTGTGTGTGTGTGTGTGTGTGTGTGTGAGGTGTGTGTGTGTGTCCCCCTAATAAAATCTAAACGGCTGGAGCGATTTCAATGAAACTCGGTAAGTTCATAGCACTATTCCCAGCAACCTCGACCGTGCCCTTCAAATTTTGTTACGTCTCACCAATCCAACATGGCGGCTGTGCGAAATATTTCACTAGCATTCAATATCTCCGAAACTATTACCGATATCACCCGGAAATTGTGTACGGTGATAAAGGCCACTACTAGAAGTTCACATATGAGACTTTCAAAAACCTGATGACTACAAAACCAACATGGCGGTCAAGCGAAGTTGAGACTTTTAAATAGACTTTCCTCGCGATTGAACTATCCAAACGTAATGAAACTTGGTACAGCAAATGTTTATACACATTGTAATGCACTGGGGTCTAATTTAGTTCAATTGTTTACATAACCTCAAAATGGCGGCTGTGCGAAATATTTCACTGGCATTCTATATCTCCGAAACTATTACAGATATCACCCTGCAATTTCGTACGGTGATAAAAGGTACTGATACAAATTTACCTATGTATATTTCATAAACCTGCAAAGTACAAAACGAACATGGCGACCAAGCGAATTTGAAATATTTTAATAGACTTTTCTCGTGATTTGACTCTCTGAGCGCAGTGAAATGTGGTACAGTAAATGATTTTTCAGATTGTAATGCACTGCCATCAAATTTAATTCAATTGTTTACATAACCTCAAGATGGCGGCTGTGCGAAATTTTAAAATTAAGTTTTTATTTCTTGTGTCGTAATCATACGATCGAATTGAAAGTTTGAATAATGAACCTAGGCAATAATTGTCCTTGAATGGTACATAACTCTATGGGCTATATATATAACAATCCTAAATGGCGAGCTTCCGAAGTATTTAGACGGTTCTCAATATCTATGAATCTTTTACAGAAACCAAACTGATTTTTTTTATGTTCATAGAGACTATGAACATATGTTCACCTATAGGACTTCAGTAACCTGGTGAGCACAAATCCAACATGGCGGCGACGCGAAGTATAAATATTTAAATGGACGTTTCTCGCGAAATAACTATCTGAGTGCCGTGAAACGTTGCACGTTAAATGCTTATACAAATGTTGATCCACTGGCATCTAATTTATTTCAATTGTTTGCATAATCACAAGATGGCTGCTGTGCGTAATTTTAAAATCTCGTTTTTACTTCTTGTGTTCTAATCATGCGATTGAAGTTTGAATACCACACGTACACAATAATATTAATGTAATAGTACAAAAATAAAAATCCTGGCGACAATCTGGAATATTCAGACGGTTCTCAATATATAGGCATCTGTTACAGCAATTAAACTGAAATTTTGTATGTTGATAGTGGCAATTAACATGAGTAGGATATATGAAAATAGGCTGTATAGTTCTTCACGGAACTACTTGTTGAATTTTCATGAATGCTTTTAAAATTGCACTCTTTAAACTGCACTTTCATAAACATTTCCATCTAGCAAAATTAAACTTAAGTAAATTTTGAAAAAACGGACGTGCTAAATATAACCCGACCGAAGTCGTCGGATTCTTAAGAGCGTTAAAAATCCCTCAGTATGCCTTCCTTTGGAGGGGAAGTAAAGCGGACGGGTCCATGTCACAGATTTATGGCATGTAAGAGAACCTTCCATTAACTTCAATTGTGTGAAGCAAAATTTGTAGGTTAGAATTGATTAACACTCTATTAAATTCGCCGCGAGGTGCCAGTTGCGGTGCCATCTAGTAGCCAATTTCACAGCTAGGTGTCGATGACGGCAGCAATTGGTAGCAAAAGTAGGAACTACTTGAAATTGATCGTCTGCAGTCCTTACCTGAATTGCAGATAACACACAGTAATACAGTCATCACAATTAACACCGGTTATCAGACAGATTCTACAGTACAGTAGGCTACTCAAACACAAAGTACACTTACATGACCGCGTTGTCGCAGCCCTAAACTGAGTAACAAACCAACCAACCGCTAAATATAACACATATAAGGAGGATTTGCATCTTAAAATTTCAGCTTTGTATGTTGGAAAGTTCCAAAAGAAAAAGGGAAATTTTACATCTAGAAAAATATTTTAAGGAGATATTAGAATCAAATATTCTTCCGGTTCTTAGAACATGCCAGTAACAGCTGAGGTGAGATTCCTGATAAGTATGGTGCAGAAAACGAAGAGAGATACAATAGAGTGAGAAATGAAGATATACGGAAAGAACTGGGAGTACAGAAACTAAATTACAAACTGGAGCAAAACAGATTGAGATGGTTTGGACATGTCAAACGGATGAATGACGAGCACTGGAACGACGGATGACAGGGAAGAGAGGACGAGGATGACCAAGAATGCGTTGGATGGACTCGGTGAAGAATAGCATTAGTAAACGGAACCTGGATTGGAACACCGTGTCGGAAGAGGAATGGTGGAACGACAGAACAAAGTGGAGAGGAACCATATTTGCCCCCACCCAGTGTCAGCTGGAAAAGGGGAAATGAAGATGATGAATTAACTAAGTTAGTTAGTTAGTTATTGTTGTTTTAAGGGGCGGAACTACGAGGTAATCTGCCCCTAAAAATAATGAACTAATGGATGTAATTTTTTTCAAGAGTGTGTTTTCATATTATTTTATAACTTGTACTGCGCCCAATTCATTGCGCACAATCGTTTTGACCGACTGAAAAGCCGCAAACACAATTTGTTTAGGCAACACTGAACGGAATAGCTCCAAATATTTACATACACCTGATATGTTTGCGAAAGATTACGTTGAGTAATCCTATCCAGAATTATAATAAAAATCCAGTTGGTTGTTTGCTGTTTGATGTGTGGAATGTAAATTATTGTTGTATTAGCAGGGATTACACAGTGTAATTACAGGAGGGTAGTAAACCAGCGGCACGGTTGATGGCTGACATTGTGTGGTGTGGCGTTGCTGATTATCCGAACACAAATTGCGTGCACTCGGGCGAAACGAGATCACGTGTCGGTGTTACAGTCCTCCCAGGCCAGATAATCCAGCGCTGTGGGTGCTTTTATTCTTGTTCACTATGATGGTGCTTTTAAAAAACCTCTGGTAAACATTATAGTTAGCGTTATCGGAGTTCAGTTTAGTAGCACAAGAGGCAGGATTGGTGTATAATAGGGCGAAACAGCTAGGTCATCTGTTACTATTGATAGTGAAAAGGATGATGCAATTCAAACTACAATAAAGCTAGCTACTGTACTGACATATCTAACTTACCGACAGTGGTAGCTAGGCTCGCTAACGCGCAGTGCTAGGCCATGGGTCCGAGCTATATGTGGACTCGGAAGACGTGGGTTCGAGCCCATTAATCGGCCATCCTTGAAATGGTTGTCCGTGGTTTTACATTTTCAATTCCAAGCTGCGACGGTACCCTCTGACAGGCCACGAAACTTCCTTCCACATCTTTTTTCAGATTCATTTGTCTTCATTCTTCTCATCTCCCATTCATTCTTCTAATGAGGTTGGCGTCAGGAAGGGTATCCGTCAATAAAAACATCACGCGTCACAAAGACTTTCATCGCATCTCATCCCCGACCCCGTCGAAAACAGGAATAATAAGGGGTAGACATACAATGCACTGACATAAGTTATCCCACTTACCACTACTACAATCATCATAAGTGCAGGTTATCAGATAAGTTAAACACTCCTCCAAATACATGGAGCTGATGACCAAGTTGTCCCAAGGCCCTAATAACTAACACGGTTACGGTAACACTAGAAGGAAAACATTACAAATAAATAAGAACGGAATAAAAGAAATGTTGTTAATTCATTTTAGGAGTAACTTATCTCTGTCATCAGCCCCATCTGAATTCAATTGGTCTGATAACCTGTGCTTCTGTAGTGACTGTAGTATTGTGTGTAATTGTAATTATAAGGTCAGAGAGAGTAGCTGTTGTTCATGATGATTCATTTTAGGAGCTTTGCAACATAGTAGTCATGTAGCCCCGTGAACTTGTTGTGTGTGTAGAATTTGTCTGATAACTATGTTTTTGTGGTGTCTATATTAGTGTGGATAATTTGTTATTGAGAGGAGGATTAGGATGAAGGCGGCTGTGACCTTAAGTTAAGAACCATCCCGGCATTTTCCAGGAGTAGAAGACGGAAATCACGGAAAATCTCTTCTAGGATGGCTGGGGTGGGGTAAAACCAATCTCTTCTCAGTTTTGCCTCACAAGGCTGAGTGTACCCCGATCCAGGCCTCAGACCGGAATTAAATTTCTTGACAGAGTCGGGAATTGAATCCGGGGTCTTTGGGGTTGATAGCCAAGAATGCTAGTCGCTACTTCACGAAATGTTCGAATGGGTAGGTGCCCAGGGCTTGAAATAAGTTAAGTTACTATAGCTCCATTCGACTGGAGTCTGGAGAAAACCATAATTCGGATAGCCAAGTTTAGAGTCTGGGATCTCTGAAATCACTGCAGTCCTCCACCGCAGTCACAGTGACCGGTATCAAGCACACGGTTACGCCACGGGGTAAGAAAGAAAATAATCATGCGTGTGGTTTTCCCCCACCCACTCCAGACATATGCCTACATAGCACCTTATTCAAAGTCCAGGGGCACCTACCCCATTTCCAGCCCTAATAACTACAGTTACACACACTATTACAGTCTCTCTATAGCATATATTGGAATTTGAATTGGGCTTTTCTTATGCAACCCACAAGCTTTTACACTAAATAATGCTTAGGTGCAGTACCACCCGAACTTCGTTGGTAGGATGGTCGGTTGGTTCCTTAGTTTAGGGGCTGCGACAATGCAGTCATGTAGTCCCGTGTACTTTGGGTGTGTGTAGAATCTGTCTGATAACCGGTGTTAATTGTGATGACTGTATTAGTGTGTGTATCTGTTTTAAATCATGTAAGGACTACAGACATTCAATTTTTCCAAGTAGTTCCTACTTTTGCCACCAAACGCCACCGTCAACGACCAATTAGTTCAGAACATAGTTAGCTACCAGATACCACCGCAGTCGACTCTTGACGACGAACGTAGGAACCTAAGAACGTTAGTCAAATGTTTAACCTATATATAATTTAGCTTCTCACAGGTGTAATTAGTGCAACGTTCTTTAAAAGCCATAAATCTATGACATGGGACCGCCGGCTTTACTTCCCCCTCCGAAGGAAGGCATACTGAGGAATTTTTAGCGTTCTTAAAATATCCGACAACTTCGGCTGGGTTTGAACCCGCGATCTTGGGCTTAGGAGCTCAGTATGCTACCAACTACGCCACCGAAGCCGCTTACACGCGAACTTCTCCTAGGCAGTTTCTTCACAGAGTCGGGAATCGAATACGGGACCTTGAGGCGACAGCCGAGAATGCTAGCTATCAAGGCAAATAAAATTGAATTACCATTCATTCATGAATTTCCTTAAATCGGGATCTGGTTATATCCAAGAGACATCACGACACGTGATTTGATATAATCAATATGGAAGAAAGATGTTAGTTAACAGTCATGAATAATATTATTCCGAGATCTCCCGATGTGAGTTTATGATAATTATTTCAAAATATGCCTCCAGCTATAATCAGATTACACCAGACACCTCTCTCTCCGTTGATTAGCAAAAATGAATTCCATCTCTGCATGTGCTTTAAAAGTTAGCTGGGAATTATTAATCTTGGAGACCATCCGTCGCGACTGGGGAGCGAGGGAGATGGAGGTAGGTCATTCTATTCCGAGCTTGTGATAACGGATAGATTGGACTGCCTGTGCAGAAGCAGTACTCCAGTGGTGATGGTCCAGATTACCAGACCTCACAGCATCAGCTAATCTCGCCTTGGCTTCGCCACAATGGGCTTGACCCACATAATATGCAAGACCACAGTGGAGATTAAACCCCAACCAACCCTTCGTCGCTAAGTATGATGACCACTCGGGATGGAGAACAAAAGAATGTCCATCATGCATAGCATGCAAGCAAGTTCTCATCAGGGAACACTGTCCCTCTCTAGCAGACTCCATCAAAGGCAGTTTTTCTGAATTAAGCAACTTTTTAAAGGTCTTTTATATTCTAAAGGCATACGCATATTCTTACTCAAAACGGGTTTCTGAATCCTATATATTATTCCAGTAGTATAGATCCCTCCTGCGGCGCTCACAAGCGACCGATCGTGACACATGAGCATTCAAATGAAAGATAACAGACATCAGCAGTGACGAAGTACACTCTAATTTCTTAAATATCTATAATTTCTTTAAAAAATGACTTTCAAAAAATGTACGAAGTGTGCCATTTTCAGACACTGTTGCTGTAGGAAAATACGCTCCATAATTGCTGTCCACTTCACATTTTGGCAACTGTAACGCCTGTTTCATGTCATTTTAACATTCTGAGGTATTTCCTTTATCATTTTGCATGGATTTCGGAAACAGAAAATCAAAGGAATGGGTACTCAATTCGTATAATTTCATAAATATCGAATAACCGGTGAGTATTACAACTAAGCTGTCAATTAATGGACTCAGCACACAAATGACATTAGCAGTGACGAATTGCATTCTAATTTCATAAATATAATTTTTTGTAACAAGTGTGCGTTTTGCAAATACTGTTACTGTAGGAAAATACGCGACATCATTACTGTTCAGTTCGCATGTTGGCCGTAGGGATGCCTGATTCATGTACAAACTATTAAACGTTAATTCATTTAGGCTACAGGTTCGCTGTCAATCAATGGACTCAGCACACAAATGACATTAGCAGAGACGAATTGCATTCGAATTTCATAAATATCGATTTTTATAAGAAGTGTGCGATTTGCAATGTCCCTCATTATAAACCTGTTGGGGAAAGTGTGGTTTATGAACATGCAAGATTACTCGCACGAGTCCGGTAGTAAATATTAATGTATTTTTTTAGTACAATATATGTCACTATGCTAGGTTTACCTTTGAAGATAATAATAGATTAATAATAATAGACTAATAATAATAAATAATAATAATAATAATGATAATATAAATAATAATAAAAATATAAAGATTTGATGGCCACTTGGTCCACATGAACCTAAAAATATTTGATACGTAATTACGTGAATTTAATCATATTTATTATTTCCTTATTGACAATCTAAAAATAAATACCCACAGGCATTTAATAAATCTAATACACCTTAGTCAATACATTTTTAATTTAATATTTATTACATAATTACCAGTTTCAGCCACATTATGTTCTTCTTCGTTTTTATCTTTGAAAATATGAAGTTTTTCTTCTTGGATAAAAACTGAAGAAGGCTATAATGTGGCCGAAACTGGTATTTAATTAATAAATGTTAATTTAAAAGTGTATTGACTAAGTTGTATTAGATTTATTAAATACCTGTGGGTATTTCATTTAAAAATATTTGACCAATTTGACATAATCACGGTATACAGTAAATACCAGGTGGCCCATTTGCACCGTGCAATCTACTTATAAGTGTCCCGCATGTACGGGTGATGAACGGGAGGTCTAGTATCTGAATTGATAAGGGGTAACCTAACATGCAAGCCGATTACGCCAGATTGCCAGGAGATAACAACCAGACGGCCGCACGCTGCATCTTCCTCAGTACTCTCGTCTAATGCGCCCCATAGCGGTATGAGGCCTCGATGGCGAGCGTAGACAGCAGACGTCTATTTGGAAACACCAGTGCTTACCGTCTACGAGCTTCAACGGCATTACGACCACCTTCCCCATAGATTATTGTACCGTCCGTGTACTCATCGATGCTGAATACACCAGCCATCGTCAATATGTTGCCAGCAACTGTCATGTTGTTGTACCACATATGAGTCTATTACGCTCGCAAATGCGAGGCTCCAAAAGGCAACGGGGTGCATTAAACGGGTAGGAACATGCAGCTAGCGGCCGCCCGGTTGTTATTTCCTCGTACTCGGACGTAATCGGCCTGCGTTCAGTGTGACCCCTGCGGAAATCAGTTAACAGACATCCCACACGGCATTAATGTATGCGGGACACCTAAAACTAGATTGCACGGGGCAAACAGGCCACCTGGTATATCGAAGTCTACAAATGAACATTAGAGAAATGAACATTACAAATTAAGAAATTCTAAACAGGCTTACATTTTAAAATAAGATTAGAAAGTTCGGAGAATTTTTGATAAAAGAAGAAAAAACACCCAACTGTTTGGACAGGTGAAAGAAGGAAAGCACACAGTGAAGGGATGAAAAAATACTGGAAATTCTTCAAACCAAGATAGGAGACAAAATCCAGAAGAAGTTATTTCACGTGATCCATAGATAGCCAAAATCGAAAAATAATACTGTCAAATATCGATATCTCGAACCTCCATTACTTGAATTTTGGAAAACTAGCAGTAATTATTCTTTACGGGATAAACTTCCTATAATTTATATGTATTTATTTATTTAAGTTGAATTTCTATAATTTGAAATGTTCGATACCTCGATGCTTAAATTATATCCATGGCACTTAAAACTTGTTTCTTATCTCAAATATTTACGTATTTTTGCAGTGCAACTTGTCTCATTCGAAGGTTCGAATTCGAATTTTCCATAGATTACTGTAGTCAACCATTTTTCAACTTCAATACTCACTTGTAATACTCAGGCTACTTGTAAACTGTCATCATTATGAACATCTATGTTTTTACATTAATATGGACAACCACAGTATATGTTGTAATCCAACACACACTATTTTTTGACCAGTAGGCCTAGGCTATATCACAAATTTTATCATTTTTCTTACGTACAGTTTCTCCCTAACTCAATTTTCAATAAGTCGAATTTATTTTGAGATCCCCAAACGATTCGAGATATCGAGATTCAACTTTTGTAATAATAATAATAATAATAATAATAATAATAATAACTTGAAACAGGTCATAAGAAATATCCTGGCTCCATTGAGAATTGCATAACTATAAAAATTAAGAAGTAGGCCTAGTGAGAAATTCACCAGAACATGGAAAATAAAACAAGAAGAAAGAAGAGATTGATATTCTTTGGACATAGGCTAGCCTATCTAGGCCTATATGGATTCTAATGATTTTATTAATGCAGCCAATAGTCATATAATTTTCTTTTCTGGGCGGATCAGGGAAGGGACATTGGAAGGAAATCGGCAGTGGGCCTATTGAAAGGAACCTGGTGGTGAAAATGGGAAACCACGAAAACCATTTTCAGGACAGCCGAGATGGGATTCGAACCCACGCTCTCCCGATCCCACCGAGGCACGAGGTAGCGCGCGGGCGCTCTCAGCCACCACGAAAATTAATGTAAAACAAAAATATTGGAACGCAGCGATAATAAATCAGAAACCCCTATGGACGTCGAATAGGCTGGTGAAAAGCTAAAGGAAGTAGAAGACTTCTGTTACTTAGGAAGCAAAGTACCCAGTGATGGACGATGCAAAGAGGATATAAAAAGTAGGTTAGCTCAGGCAAGGGAAGCATTTGTACAGAAAAGGAATCTGTTGACATTAAAATAATATAGATTTAGGTATTAGGAAGTCATTTCTGAAAGCCTTTATCTGGAGGGTGGCAGTCTATGGAAGTGAAACTTGGACTGTTGGAAAAGCATAAAAGAGGAGAATTGAAGTGTTTGAAATGTGGTGTTACAGGAGAATGATGAAGATCAGATGGGTAGATAGGGTTACAAATGAAGAGGTATTAAGACGAATGGGAGAGGAGAGATGTTTCTGGCGATTTTGAATGAAGAGAAGATATAGGTCAAACAACAGCAACAGAATGAATGACAGAAGATTTTAAAGAAAATATATTCAAATATATTTGTGAGAATAATCACTAACGGGCTGGATTTATGAAGGATATAGAACGATATAATATATGGTAAGAGGAGGGGCAAACTATGTAAAGAGAGATTTCATTGAAAGAATGTGTTTAATATGTGAGAATTTCAAGGCAGAAGGGAAAAGAAAGCTGGCCAAAAGTGGCCCGAGGAGAGCAGAAAGGAATACAGTGAAATGATGAAGGAATACTGGAAAGAAAGGGGAGTGAAAACAAGAAATAATGAGAATTAGAAATTTTTACGTAGTCCCTAGTAGGTTTCAACAAAAGGAATATTATTATTATTATTAATTAGTAGACTAATCATAATAATATTAATATTGGTCGCCTTCAAGACTTGAAATGAATTTTCCTAACTTCTAGACGTGTTGGGTGATCGGTGTATTTGCACCTTTTACTCGAGATGGTGCAATTAGCGTTATGTGGTTCTCGTAATCGCTCTGGATGTAGTGGTTCTGGTAAAATTTCAGTTAACATGTGTAGTTTTCTACGCATGAGATTTCGCTCCAATTTGAGATAGAAAGCCTCTAGAGATAGGCTATTTGTAAACACTCAAATGGAATAATTTGAGACTCGCTGATGTGGTTTTCTCTAAAAGGCCTATACTGTATGACAATAACTATGACTTGTACGATTCAAGTATCGTGGACCGTATTAATGTGTATTCAAATTCCCAATTCCAATTCTAATTTACTTTCCTCATTTAGTGAATGCTGAAATAGGCACTGTATTAAGTTCGTAACTTTTGTTTCAGATAACGTGAATTATACCCGTGGATCGACTACCGTGACGCGTATGATTGTAAGTACCATTTTTTTCTATATCATCAGTTTGTTATTTATTATTTGTGAATTCTTCAATTGGTGTGAGGAAAACTGTATGAGTTCTCAACACTTACAAACAAACCCCGAACTTAGAATCAAATGAATTAAAGTGGCAAATCACCCCCTAAATGGACGTTGTCTGCCTAAAAGTAAATGAGTAGCTATCAATACCGCTTCAACCACTCAAGTAGACTAAGTGAATGATAAAGGCAAAACAAGAGTAGGGAATAAATATGCAGTTATTTTTCACTTTGGATCAGTTACTTTGATTAATTACTATGCACATTAAGGTGTTGTTGTCAGCTGCCCCATGCAGTCAGATGATGGGCAAAACTATCTCACGCTACTGCTGAAGTACAGTCATTGGCAAATATAATGGTGTTCTGTTCATAACTATGTAGCATGTACTTCCACGTCACACAAAACTTCGACGTTGACTGTACTGTTCTGTACGGTGGTGTCGACACGTGCTCAAGTCTCGAATTCCATTAGGACATCAGACTGTTGTTGACAACTGTGAAGCGATAGGGCGCGAGAGATACTGTGTACAGGCTCACCCGCAAGCTTCAAGGTCAAGGGCAATCGTCTAAAACAAACGTCCGGCTTGCAAACGATATAACAATGGTGAACTTCAACTAATTGCCAAGCGTGATTAACGGATTCACTTATCTCTGCTCTACTCAACTGTTCTCCTATTGGCTCAGTCATTGCTCCTGAATTATATGTCAGCAATGGCAGCTGTCACGAATCATTGATTTACAGTAGCCTATTACCACCAACTGAATGTTGGTACTTCTAATCATTAAGTCATAGAAACACCTAGAACCTTTGATAGCGGTTATGACAATTCTTCAGGATGATGTTTTGGTAGGAGTAAAGAACTCCGTACATTCACAAGAAATTTCGGAATTCGAAATGTAGATGTATTCATCCCGTAGATACTGTATGCACTTTGAAGAATATTATGTAGAAAATATCCTCAATATGTTGCTGATTACCAGTTTTCCTTTTCAAGCTGTTAGAGACTAAGAAAAAAACAGAAATATCTACAAAAATAAATCTGTTATGGCCGAAGAATTGGCGTCACTGTTCTCCACACAATAGTATTAAATGTCATGACAATCAAGTGGTCGAGGAATTGTGAAACTCAATAATAAACAGGATACTAGTGCCTCCTCTCAACTGCTTGACAAAGACGTGTGGAATTAAGTCCAATGAAATATGCATTCCAAATTACTTCTCTCTAAACAAGTGACAGGGTAGTGTTGAAATGGTAAAATATTTACTGACTAGCTAATGTTCAAACTTGGCACCAAAGTAGAGGAAATACTTTTGGACGTTTCTTTCGCCAGAAAGATATATGTATTGCATTGCCTCTAAATTAATTTGATTTTGTAAAAATTTGCTGTTTATTTTTGCATTATCAATATTTAATTGGTTACCTTGAAACTGAAAGCATTATTGTTTTCATATATGTTTCTCGAGCTTAACTTGAAGAGACAAGATTGTTGAGATATAGTCTATTCAAGATATAAAAAAGTTTCATGCATAGGCTATGCTACAACGATTGCCTCACCGTTCAGCATCAATTAGTTTTACTGCGCCACATACCATCGTTGGACGATCAGTCTGCTAATCAGTTTGATCAATCTGCTTCGTTGTCCTCAAACAGAGTGTTAATTGCAGATTCTGTGATAGTAGCTTTGCAGTTGGCGATGTAATCTCCAGCCTTGCTAGAGAGTTCGTTACTCAAAACTGTTCCCAGCTAAAACTTGTTAGTTGGATAGCAATGTGACACAGAATATTTAAGTCTCATGGCACGACGCGGATTGAGCCTCATTGTAGAGGCGTGGCCATAGCAGTTGCCATGGCAACGCTCAGTGATATCATCTGGAAGCTGGGTGGGTGGGCAGGCGTCTCCAACACGTCCATACTGCTGCTCACAGATATAAAACTCACATGGCCCTGGCCCCGACATTTTATAAACATTATGGAGCGTCAGGAATCGAGAAAATATCACGGAAGAACGTATTGATTTGAGGGTTAAACATACAGAGCTTGAAGAGACAAAATCCCGTGTTCCACATTTGTAATCAAAGTGTTGCGCATTACAGCAGTGAAGTTCCAAGGAAACCCATATCAATCTGTTTTACTGATTATAAAAAGAAAATACTGGAATGAAAACGGCAGCCTCTATAATATTTAGTGCCAATAACTTACTATATTTGTAATTATTGCTTTGCAAAAATGCATGTGAAACAAGTATACGGGTACAGGAGATGGTATCCTAGACTATAAAAGTATGAAACTAAGATAGCCTCTCTGTATAAATTAGAATAGGGTTAAGATAGTACATTATTAATAGCCATTATTAGTGTTTTGATAATTGTTTATAACATTTAATGCAATATAAATTAGTTGTAGGTTTGTGACATATGTTTAAATTTATGTTCCGATTTATTCATCTTACTGAGAAGGTTTTTTGTATCAGGCTATTAGGGAATCGCTGTAACTACAGTACTGTAACAAGCATATGTATCAGGTGATGGTTGTAATAAATAATATTAATAATTAATTAATTAATTAATTAATAATTAATAATAATAATGGATTGCGTCATTTAAGTCAGATATGGAACAACTAGATATCCCACCGGAACAAACTCATAACCGTCTGATGTTTCGTCAGGTCATCCGACAGGGCGTTTCCCCAACGTCCCTTACAAGTAAGAAGACTACAAGAGCAAAGTGCACAGAAGTAAGAAGACTGACTCATAGTCAGAAAATGAGGGACTATTGGAAGAAGAAGAAAGCAACAACTTTACCGGAGAGTAAATACGAATCCTGTGGTCCTAAGTAGGCCTAAACGATAAAGAAAGAATATTCTCATCCCAATCACTGGCTATCCGAGATTTGGAAGAGAGGGTTGGTTGGTTGATTGGTTGGTTGGTCCCTTAGTTTAGGGGTCCACGACACCTAGCTTGCGAACTTGGCTACTAGATGCCATCACAGTCAGCACCTGGCACCGAACTTTGGAACTAATATAGCGTTATCAATTCTAACCTTGGCTTCACACAAGTGTAGTTAGTGGAAGGTTCTTTTTCATGCCATAAATCTATGACATGCACCCGCCGGCTTTACTTCCCCTCCGAAGGAATGCATACTGAGGGATTTTTAACGCTCTTAAAAATCCAACGACTTTGGCCGGTTTTGAACCCGCAACCTTGGGCATAGGAGATCAGTGTGCTATCAACCACGCCATCGAAGCCACCTGGAACAGAGGGCTATTCTATTATATTCTAATTATTGGTTCCTTAGAATACAACCCTGTCATTACCGGTACTGACAAAGTGTATTTATTTGTACTCCTTACAATGATCTGACATAGTATTCCATAACAATTTGAAATATTAAAATACAGCTAAGGGGTAACATTGAGCTTTAGGAGCCAAAACAATTATGGTTTTAATATTATAATTGTGCCTGTCATAAATCTTGTACAACAATTACTGTATATACATTATTCCAAGAAAACCAAACATATTACTACAAGGAACTAAGTTTAACATTTTCAAAACTCAAATCATCACTAATTTTATCCATTCTTTATTCAAAATTTGGGTCTTGCTTTGTGATGATCTTCACTGTTTCCCTCATATCTTCTTTGTTTATAGGAAGTGTTGGACTTTTCTCTTTTTTAAATTGGTAGTTAAACCTTCAGCAACAAAATGAACCTCCCTTATTCCCAAATTATTAATTAATTAAGCGTTATATTTCCATTCCTATTTTGAGAAAACTCAAAAAATAGTTTTAACGTTTCATAGAAAGACTAATTAAATCCACAGTTGTTTGAGTGAGATTTGTTTTGTAGCTGAATGTTTAACATCCACTTTAAAAGAAGAAAAGTCCAAAAGTTCCTATAAGGAAAACGATGAAGATCAGCACAAACCAGGCTCAAATTTTGAAAAATGAATAACAATAGTTACGGAGTGAATTTTGAATATTTAAATCTTTGCTTATAATAGCAAGATGTGTGTGTTTCCTTTGAAATATATATAATTGTTGCGCACGATTTGTGATACACACAGTTAAATCGTTATTTTTGGCTCCTTAAGCTGTATGTCTCCCCCCTTTAAGAGCTTCATTGAGTTCCTCCTTTTTATATGCAATGTTAAGGAAAAGGGCGACATCCAGGACTGTTCCAACTACAGGGGAATAAAGCTGATGACCCATACCATGACAATCTGGGAGAAAATTATCGAGAAAAGGCTTCCAGAGGACACAACGATTGGAGAATAACAGTTTGGGTTCATGCCAGGGAGGAGTACATCTGATGCCATTTTTGCACTCCGGTAACTCATCGAAAGGCATAGAGAGAAGAATAAGGAGCAACATATGGTCTGACAATATCCATGAAGACCTAAAGGAGAAGCAGTTAGGGGACGAAGTTGTGTGGGGCAGAATAAAATTGAAAAGACTTGCCAGAAACATGAAGTGGGATAAGATGAAGCAGAAGAAGAAGAAGGAGTAGGCCAACTGTACAAGTAATTTTTTAATAATTTGGACGAATAAAATAATGGCCAAACTATCTAAATCAGTATGCATGTTCTTGGGAATTCCTACACTCTTTTAAAAAGATCAACTAAATATTTTGTAACAGATTGTTTACCTCTTATACTGGAGATATTGTATGCTTGTTTGATGTAATTGACGGTCAGTTCATATATGGCTTGTTTTCATGCCTGTAACTGTCCTGGCTGACTCGAGTCGACTTCAAATCTAATGATTACGCAATTTAAACTTAGTCTTTAGCAACTATGCCTATTCCCCGTTTTTTTTTTAGTTAGAGAAATTACAGGGAATTATACACTGACCGGCATTGTTACACGAATGAAAACTATAACACAGTAGAAATTAAATATTTAATGCATCCAATGGCCATACAATAATAATTAGGTAGTTTTAGACATTGTGGTCAATGTATAGTTCTATAGTTCATATAGCACTTAACTATTACAAACTTTTGTCAATGAGATTTTCCTGCATCTGCATTTTATCACATGATATCTATCACATTGATCACCACAGAGTTTACACTGGCTCAGGTCACTTGGTTCATGGTAGGTATCTATTTTACAGATTTTGTAGTGGAAGCCATGGACCGCAAAGCGTGTGCCTCAGTTCATAGTTAGCCGTTATCCAATCCCTGTTTATCTTCTCGTCTTTGGAGAAGAAATCTAGACATATATCTTCCCTTTTGCCCCAAAGTTCTTGTAAAAATGCAACCATATTAATATTAAATTTGCGTAGTAGACTCTTAGACATTTAGAATAGGCCTAGTAGGATTAGGTCCTTACTGTACGTGCAGGAAGGGAAATGGAATGCTGCCACGGACATCTGTCGTAAAACAGATTGGACTATCTATAAACACGTGATATTACTACTATAGTAATTTAAACCTAACTAATTCCGCGATGTGATTCATTATAAAGGACCGGATTCTTAGGCTTTCAATTGTCATTTTAGGTTTTCAAGAACATAAAATAGTTTGTTTTAGGTTTTTAATAAGTACAATAGTATTTAAACAGGTCTCCATGTTTAGTGTAGCAGAAGTTGACTTAAACTGCCCAAAGCTTAAAGTTAATGCCTAATGGCTAATGGAAAATCTGATAGCAACAAGAGTGTAAATATTTTACATAATTATACGTCATCAAATTATCACCGAGAACTTCCCACTTTTATGCAATATTTGCTATCCTTAAATGTGTTAATTATTCAAATTCAATAAAACCAAGGACGTCAGAGGTGATTTTCACACTATAGCCTATGTCGTCTAATAAACTTTGTTTATTTAGAATATAAGGAACTTGGAAACGATAAGAGATTTATCCCCATTTTCCTGACAGTGAATAGCTAAACAATAAGTTGAAAAGTGCTGAAAGTATTTGAATTTTCTGGTACGCAGGTTTTGTCTCAATCAACTAGAGCTGAGAATAAACACTGTTTTGTGTTTTACTTTTAATAATAGCGGCTTCTGTGGCGTAGTTGGTAGCATGCTGAGCTTCTATGCCCAAGATAGCGGGTTCAAACCCGGCCGAAGTCGTCGGATTTTTAAGAGCGATAAAAATCCCTCAGTGTGCCTTCCTTCGGAGGGGAAGTAGAGCCGGCGGTCCCATGTCATAGATTGATGGCATGTTAAAGAACCTTCCACTAATTACACCTGTGTGAAGCTAAATTAAGGTTAAAATGTAAACAACGCTCAGGTTCCTACGTTCCTACGCCAGGAGACGACTGCGGTGGCGTCTAGTAGCCAAGTTCTGATCTAGTAATCGTTGACGGTGGCGTTTGGCGGCAAAAGTAGAAACTACTTAAAAAATTCAAAGTCTGCAGTCCTTACTTGAATTAAGAAACAGATAACACACACATACAGTCATCACAATTAACACCGGTTATCAGACAGATTCTACACACACCCAAAGTACACGGGACTACATGACCGCGTTATCGCAGCCCCTAAACTGAGGAACCAACCAACCAACCAACCTACTTTTAATAATTATAGACTTAAGAGGTGGGGAGTTCCACCAAAGAGCAACAAATTTCCTCCAATTCGCCTCGTGATGTCCATGGAGAAATATCAATCACAAACCCCACCAACCAAGTCATTACCTTCAGTACATTTCTTCGCTCTGGATGGTAAGCTCACTAGTCCATGCCCGGATACTTGATACTTCAGATAAATTGTTTGGAGAAGTAAAGCACTTAGCTGGAAAGTCTCTAGACATGTCTACACTTTAGTTTATTACGTGTGCAGGAGTTTAAGAATTAGGCCTACCTAGGAATTAAATGAGTCTCGGAGTTTACCCTACTTCCAGTTGGCGATACGATTGAGTGCAATGGATAGAGCTCTCAGACTTGAAGCTCTATGATAAACAAAATTTAAATACATTTATTTTTAATTACCTTTTTGGGATTTCCATTGGATAAGTGTTTATAATTAATCGTATTTAATTCTTTTTAGGTTAAAAAGATTGAACAGAAAAATTGACTCCGACCCAATTTCGTTTGGATCATCAACGTGTTGACCAACCGAAAGACGATAATAATCCATTTAAATAGCCTATGTATGGTCTTGTACTACTCCAGAGTGATTCCTGCGGCTCTTCACAAAAGTTCCAAACATTCAGAGCTCCCACAAAATTGGAATTGCGTATATTAGGGCTACACTGCGTTCTGCTGCACGGCTGAAAGCAACGGGAAACTACAGCCGTAATGCTATTCCCGAGGATATGCACCTCTCTATGCATAATTACATGTGATGATGGCCTCCTCCCTTGTAAAATTTCAATCCGGAGGTAAACTAGTCCCCCGTTCGGATCTCCGGGTGGGGACTACTCGAGAGGGGGTTAACATCACAGAAGTGACAAAGAGGAAATCTGACATTCTACGGATCGGAGCGTGGAATGTTAGAAGTCTGCTAGGAAGTGGAAAGGTAGAAAACTTAGAAAGGGAAATGGATAGGTTGAGGTTGGATTTGGTTGGGATTAGTGAAATGCGCTGGCAGGAAGAGCAGGACTTTTGGTCAGGAGACTATAGGGTCCTTAGCACCAAATCAAACAATGGCCAAGCAGGGGTTGGTCCCATATTGAGTAGGAAACTTGGACAGCGGGTGGAATATTATGAGCAATACAGTGAACGGATTATTGTAGCAAAAATCAATACTAAACCTACGTGCACCACAGTGGTACAAGTCTATATGCCTACCAGTCAAGCTGATGATGAGGATGTTGAAAAGGTCTACGAAGAAATAGATGACATTCTGAGGTATATCAAAGGTGATGAAAATGTTATAGTAATGGGAGATTGGAATGCTGTGGTAGGAAAAGGGAGAGAAGGGAAGATAGTAGGAGATTTCGGATTAGGTGAAAGGAATGATCGAGGAAGCAGGCTGATGGAATTCTGCACCGAACATGAGTTGGTCATAGCTAACACCTTATTCAATAACCACAATAGAAGAATATACACATGGATGAGACCAGGAGATACAGGGCGTTACCAAATCGACTTCATTATGGTCAAGCAGAGGTTTCGAAACCAGATTTTGGATTGTAAAACATATCCTGGTGCTGACATAAACTCTGACCACAATCTGGTTGTAATGAAATGCAGATTAAAGTTGAAGAAACTGAAGAAAAGTCAAAAGCCAAAAAGGTGGGCAATAGACAGACTGAAAGTAAAGGATGTAAACGAAAGATTCAAGAAGAGTATAAAGGAAGGACTAATCAAAACCCCTAAACAAACTTCAATTGCAGACGAATGGGCACTTTTGAAGAATGAAATAACAAAATCCGCAGAAGAAAACATTGGTAGGAAAGAAAGAATAGGTAGAAAACCGTGGATCACTCAGGATATACTAGAATTGATGGATGAAAGGCGGAAACACAAGAATCTAAGAGATGAAAAGGGGAAAGCAGAATACAGACGTCTGAGAAATGAGGTTAACAAGAAGTGCAAGGGAGCGAAAGAAGAATGGTTGAAAGAGAAATGTGCAGGTATAGAAAATTGTCTGAAATTAGGAAGAGTAGACACAGCCTATCGAAGGATTAAGAATACTTTTGGGGAAAAGAAGACTAAGTGCTGTAATATTAAGGACACAAATGGAAAGCCTCTAACAGATAGGGAAGAAAAGGTTGAGAGATGGAAAGCTTACATAGAGTGCTTGTATAAGGGAAAGGAGATCGAGAATCATGTAATGGAAAGGGAGGAGGAAATTGATGAGGATGCAAAAGGAGATTTAATATTGAGATCAGAATTTGACAGAGCATTAGAGGACTTAGGCAGGAACAAAGCACCAGGCATAGATGATATACCGATTGAGTTGCTACGCTGCATAGGAGATGAAGGTCTGATCAGGTTATTTCACTTGGTGTGTAGGATTTATGAGACAGGTGAGGCACCCCCTGATTTCAAGAAGAATGTTATCATCCCTATACCAAAGAAAGTGGGAGCTGACAGATGTGAAGATTACCGTACAATCAGCTTGATTACTCATGCTTCAAAGATCCTGTCTAGAATAATTTACAAGAGGATTGAAAGCCAGATAGAAACGGAGTTGGGTGAAGACCAGTTTGGTTTCAGGAGAAATGTAGGAACAAGGGAAGCTGTACTAAGTCTTAGGCTGATTTTGGAAGGTAGAATAAGGAAAGATAAGAGAACGTTCATGGCATTTGTAGACTTAGAAAAGGCTTTTGATAACGTTGATTGGACTAAATTGTTTGACATTTTGAAATCTATTGGAATAAAGTACAGGGATAGGAGGGTGATATACAATCTATACAGAAACCAGACTGCAGTCATTCGAGCTGAAGGACATGAGAGAGAAGCTGGTATTCAGAAAGGTGTAAGGCAAGGCTGCAACTTATCACCCATACTTTTCAATCTTTACATTGAACAAGCAATGAAGGAAATTGGAGAAAAATTTAAAGTGGGAGTGAAGATTCAAGGAGAAATAATTTCTACTCTGAGATTTGCTGATGACATCGTCATCTTGGCCGACAAGCCTGAGGATTTGAATGAGTTTTTGAATGGTATGGATTCCGTCTTACGGAAGGAATTCATGATGAAAATTAATAAATGTAAAACAAAAATACTGGAATGCAGCCGAAATAAATCAGAAACCTCTATGGAGATCAAATTGGCCGGTGAAAAGCTGAAGGAAGTAGGAGACTTCTGTTACTTAGGAAGCAGAATAACCAGTGATGGACGAAGCAAAGAGGATATAAAAAGTAGGTTGGCTCAGGCAAGGAAAGCCTTTCTACAAAAAAGGAATCTGTTGACATCGAATATAGATTTAGGTATTAGGAAGTCATTTTTGAAAGCCTTTGTCTGGAGCGTGGCGCTCTATGGAAGTGAAACTTGGACTATTGGTGCAGCAGAAAAGAGGAGAATTGAAGCATTTGAAATGTGGTGTTACAGGAGAATGATGAAGATCAGATGGGTAGATAGGGTTACAAACGAAGAGGTATTAAGGCGAGTGGGAGAGGAGAGATGTTTCTGGCGACTGCTAATGAAGAGAAGAGATAGGTTGGTTGGACACATACTAAGACACCCAGGAATAGCAAGCTTAGTTATGGAAGGAAGGGTCGAGGATAAGAACTGTAGGGGTAGACCAAGGTTAGAATATGTTAAACAGATTGCCTCGGATGTAGGGTGTGGTAGCTATGTAGAAATGAAACGATTAGCTCAGGACAGGGAGGCATGGAGAGCTGCATCAAACCAGTCAAAAGACTGAAGACTCAAACAACAACAGGTTTTCATTATACTGCGTTCTAAGTTCAGGAATGGTTGAATTTAACCGGACAGTAATGTTAGAAAACCATGAAATACGTATTTTCGTTTCAATAACCTAGGACATATTTTATAAATAAACCTATTTTCTCTCTTTCTCTTTATTCCTTCAGCCGATTCCGACTCTCCTTGACCCCATGTGCTAAACTATGCCAATTTCTTCTGTCCCGCACTGCCTCCCGAAGATTTTCCAAGGTGGAATTTAGTGCTCCTGTGAAGCCATCCATCCATCCATCTCATTCTTTGCCTCCTTCTTCTCCTAGTGCCTTCTATCTTCCCCAGCATTAAGGTCATCTCTAATGAATTATGTCTTCTCATGATGTGTCCAAAGTAGCTCAGTTTTTGTTTCAGGATTAAGCCCTCCAAGGAACACTCGGGTTTAATTTGCTGTAAAACTGACTAATTTGTTCTCTTCGCAGTCCATGGAACTCTAAAAACTTTTCCCCAACACCATAATTCGAAGGAATCTAGTCTACGGCGTTCAGCTTTTCGTACGGTCCAGGTCTCACAACCGTACATCACAGCTGGAAAAACTATAGCCCTTACTATATGGATCTTTGTTGTTAATGTTATGTCTCTACTCCTTAAGATATTGTCCAGCTTTGAAAATGCCTGTCTACCAAGTAGCAATCGTCTTTTGATTTCATGGCTGCAGTCACCACTAGTTTACACACATCTATTAACAGCCATTAATAATCTAATATTTTCATAATTTTAGTATGTTGCTAAAGAAATTAGGTGCAAAATCAGTTTCAGTGGTGGCTTTACTACATAAATAAATAAACAAAATAAATAAATAAATAAATAAATAAATAAACGAATAAATAAATAAATATACAGAGCCAATAAAATGTAGTTTAGTAGGCCTTGGTCATTAATAAAGCAAGGCCATCTTTGCATTTCCTTCAAAAATATTAAGTATTTATTGATATTTACAAGTCACAAAAGTAGGCTATTGTCCAAAACGTTCGTGTGACTCAAGGAACATTATTAAATTTAAAATGAAAATTTCTTGAGAGACGGCCAAGCTACAATGTCCCAGGTTCTGAGACTAAGGCAGCGTTACTCACCTCGTCCTCTGATTATTTGTCCTCCATCTTCCTTATGTGATGTAGATAACACCGCACCATCTTTGTTGATGTCTTCTTCATCCACCTCTCCTCTTCTCTTTAGCGCCTTACACATCGTTGAACATGCTTGTCAATGATCCCTTGTTTTTACAACAGACTCATCCCAGAGCTCGCTGTGTTTGTTTATAAGTGCCACGGATGAAATATTTGTGCAGATCAACCCGTGTATCCTTATGTAAAGAGGGCCTGCACGTGTTATCTAATAACATGATGCCAGGCAGGCCATGAAACTCGCCAACTTATGACAAAATCCACTCTGTAACTCAAAAATATTTTGAATTTAGAGCATGAGTTTGTATTTCTAAGAATGGAGTTGTCCGTGCCTTCATTTAGGTATGATTACAGTCTATGGTGTATAGCACTAGCGATAGTGGCAGTAGTACAGATTGCGGTACCTTAAACTTCGAAATTCCCCTAGACACAAAATGGCGGCATCCATGACGTCAGGCACGACACTAATGGTTTAATCCAGGACTGTCCAACCTACCGCCTGCGGGCCAGATACGGCCCGCGAGACTATTTTGCCCGGCCCGCGCCGTGTCACCAAAACTTTGAAACAAGTTCCCGTCGTCGCACTAAACTACATTATCACGAACTTTATTTTATAATTTGATTATTAATTGTGTCAAATGAACATAAATACTCTCTCTTCGTCATTCATGCTGTATGAGTGTATTGAATATCAGCGTATGGTAAACTACTTCTATTTTAAATACATTTATTAAAATTATTTAAAATCAATTTTTAGTGTTTTTTAATCCACTACAAATAAATATAGAAAAAGGAAACAATACTAAGGAAACTAAGCTCAGACAGCCACAAAAATCACCATATTGTACCTATATTTTTAAAAAAATTCTATAACCCTCAAACTCCCCGGAGTGTCATTGGCCCGCAACTATTTACAATGAGGCCCTTTGTTAACAAAAGGTTGGACACCCCTGGTTTAATCGATGCATACATGTTAAACTGTATGTGTTAATAAGGATTTACATTAAAACACAAATCTAACCTGGGGTTTACGCCTCAGACCCCGTGATTGTAGTACAAGCAGTAATTTTCATCCAGACACAGGTCTAACCTAGTAGCAGCCAATGGTTTTATATAGACAGTCGTCTATCCTAGTAGTGACCATTGGTTTCGCCCAGACCGTTGTCTAACCTAGTAGCGACCAATGACTTGTCTCACCATAGCATTAGAAGAGTACAGTGCAACTTTTCAATTGAATTGAACAATTAAAATAATCTATGAGCGTTCGTAACTTACGACCAAAATTCGTACTTGAAAACATGCGACTGCATCCGCATGTAACGACGCACTATTTGAAACCTCATACAACTTAGTAATATGACGGCAATTTAAGCCACAACGAAAAACAAACAAACATCAACATCCGCACGTCATCCGTGACGTCATCGACACACTAAGAAATCCCCTAGACACATGCGTATCGCGGTGTATACCTACTTAAACCGCGATAAATACTAAATTTGTCTAAGACTCGTCACAAAATACATCCTCATGTTCTATGGATTTTATCGGTGATTAATTTGCCTTAAATTTGCCTTAAATATCCATATACAGTATATTCGTTTAGTTCTTAGATCTTATCAAAATAATTTCAAAATATGAATTTAGTTATGCCCATTTGAAAAATTTCAAAAAAGTCACAAATTAAAGAAAGTTAGCAAAACGCAACGGATTTAGAAAGACATCAATGATATTGTATGAGCCTAATTTTTTCGTCTTTGACCCGCGCACTACCCAGGAATATAAAATGAGCTCCTCATCTGCCTTTAACTTGGTCAGCTCTGATTTAGATTTTCACATCCATGATAACTTACAGCAGATGGGAATAAAAAGACAGATATCAACATTCTCAACGACTTATCTAATCTGGTATCACAGAATTGAGATTGTTAAAAAAAAAGGGTTCTTTGAGCAAACTTTCACAATGATGAAAGCGTGGATAGTGTATTTATAATTAGATTTGAAATTTTGAACAGAAATCGAAATTTTTGAATTCCAAGACTAATAGTAGCCTACTGTAATCCTCTCGTCCAAATGCTTAACATTCTTTACGATTTGAGACTGGCTGCGTGACTCAGCGGGAGCGTTCTTGCCTGCTGTTCCCAAGGTTGCAGGATCGAATCCTGCGCAACCAGTTGACATTTGAAGGTGCGCAAATGCGAGGGAGCCGTGTCAGTAGATTTACTTGCACGTTAAAGATCCCGTTTAGGAAAAATTCCGGCACCCTGGAGTCTCTAAAAGCCGCAGAAGTTAAAAGGGACGTTAAACAAATAACGTTATTATTATTATTTACTCTGTGCGAGAGGAACAAAGCTGAAGACTTGGAAAAAAAATGAAGAGAGGATTATTAAATAGAGAACGAAATGTTAATTTAAAAAAAAGGAAATAAAACCTTGTTATCTCCGAGAAACGAACGTATGGTTCGCATTCACTAGTATGTAAAATAGTGAATAGAATATAAGTGTGTTTGCATGATTTAAACAAGTATATTCAAATGCAATATGTAGACGTACCGTATTTCACAAAATCTCTATGATCATTTGCTGTTATCATTTTCCCACGATGTTTGTTCAGAATATTGAATGCTGACGTTGCACAAACGAACAAAGTTTACTGAGGTATATTCTAGCTTGTTTATGGCGTGTGGTGTGGTTTAATCAGGAATAGCCCGTCGATCACCGGGCTGTTCGTTCTGGCAAACAAACCAATAAACAAACAAACTCTCAAACAAGAAACCAAACTTGCTGATGAACTGGCGTTGTATGCTTCACACATAGTTACGAGAAACTGGAAGACCAGAACCAAATATTCGACCCTCAACAAAGAGAGAGAAATAACAAGAAGAAGAAGCGTAGGAAAGGAAGAAAGGAAAATCTGACCGCGAAGTAAGAGGCCAAAACAAGGTTATGTGTTGTGAGGGAGTATTACTCGGTGTTAGCCGTGGTAATAGAAGGGTTGTTTTTCTCGGCTTGGTCTGGCCGGAAGGAAGGAGGGTATGATGCCATAAATTAGCAGACTGATCGAGGGTGGTTGGCAGGTTGACGTGATGTTCGGAATATGGCCTGGCCAGGTACGGTATGTCCTCTAGGGACCAGCTCCAATGTCACATTGCGAGAAAATGTTTAAAATACTGTCCCTTTCAAGATAAGAAGAATGTGAGTGGACAGTATCGGTTTACAACCCTTTAGAATCGTTTGAAAGGGAAACGTTGGGAGCAGGGTCGTTGAACTCAGGTAAGACCAGGCAAAAGAGAGGCCATTGAAATCGTGTTACAATTTAGTAACACTGGAGGGCTCTGCTACAGATGATTTTACTAATCGGCGAAAGTAGAACAGAAACCATTTGAAATTTCCATTAAAATCATAACCCGCAAAATATAAAATTGTTTGTTGGTAAATAAGCAAAACCATGCTTCTTAATAGTTCCTTTCTGCATTAATATATCGTACCTTATCATTTCAAAACCACTTACCACGGTGGGTGAGTGGTTAACGTGTCGGATTGCCAACCCCAAGCTTGCAGGTTCACCCCTGGCGGTGGTACGTGATTTTTGAAAGGCGACAAAAATCACGACATGGATGTCATACGTTGTTGGCATGTTAAAGAACCCATTTGAATTCAGTAGGCCGTGTTCAATGGCAAAATTGCTTGCCACGGTGGGTGAGTGGTTATAGTGTCGGACTACCAACCCCAAGATTGCAGGTTCGCCCCTGGTCGTGGTAAGTGATTTTTGAAGGCGACAAAAATCACGACACTCATGTCATACGTTGTTGGCATGTTAAAGAACCCATTTGAATTCAGTAGGCCGTGTTCAATGGCAAAATTAATCTCGGGATTTTCCGCCAACACAAAGTTCCTCCATTCTCTACTTGAAAAAGGAAGGAAAGGAAGCTTGTAGTTTAACGTGACCGTTAATCTTGAGATCATGAGCCACGGGACCTCCTTTTTACGTGGAATCCGAACCACAGGACATGGCATTTCACTTCGAAAATCTCTTCTCTACTTGAAAGCGCTGTAGTGTCAAGGAGTTTAGATATCTAACCTCCTTGACTTTCATAGCGTTCAAAGGAGCGACGAAATTCGACATGCAAGCTACCCTCTGGGTGTCAATTAACAAAGCTTCCACCAGGCACCCGAGGCCATACGATATTATTATTATTATTATTATTATTATTAATGGCAAAATTAATCTCGGGATTTTCCGCCAAAACAAAGTTCCTCCATTCTCTACTAGAAAGCGCTGTAGTGTCAAGGAGCATAGATATATAACCTCCTTGACTTTCATAGCAGTCAAAGGAACGACGAAATTTGACATGCAGGCTGCCCTCTGGGTGTCAATTAACAAAGCTTGCACCCGGCACTCGAGCCCATACGATATTATTATTATTATTTCAAAACCTCGTATACCCCACTGCTCTTATTTTCCAACACTTTCCTTATGATTGGTAGCGCCTCCCGGCTCTATGCGAATGTACCATCCAACAGAAAAGGCACGTTCGGTTCATTTTCCTGTGTATAAGCATAAATAAAAGTGAGTTTTAAATCCATTTTACTGTATAAACGTATACTTTATTTCATTGAATTATGCCCTCCTGCAGTACAGATGGCGAGTTTCAGCTAAATCCGCAATATTAAGGCGTTGATGAGAAACATGATACATTAAGGGTATGAGTTTCAAAAAATTTAACATTGAAATTAAATTAAAATATATTTGTGACATAAATTCAGTTCCTAAAATTTCATCTGGCAATTTGTATAGATCAATTCATACACAAGACTTTCGAAGACATTTAAATTTAGTAACTTTTTAGGTTTATTTTTATACTGGAGGCACTTGGGCTAAATTTGCGATACCTTGTCTAAAACTGCGATATGACAAGTCTTAATAACTTCAATACTACCACAACCGCATAAATGAATCACCGAAATACATGGAATTGTATAAATACTTCACAAAGGAATACAGCTCAGATTTTCATTTGAGCATTTGTTGTTACGAATTCATAACCAAGAGATATCAAATAGTTGGCTCAACACAACTGGTGAGATGATCTTGTCTCTTGCACTGGGGCAGAAGAAATATATTGCAAGTACTGCGGAGTTAGCAACGTCTCCTCTATCAAACATAATAGTAGCCGATGACGTGGTGGCTGCTGATCTCATCATCCGCTTTATAAGTGAGAGTGGGTTAGGGGCAACAATCTAAATTTTCCAGTGTACATTGTCTCAACGACTTGTTCTTTTTGAATGCTGAATGTTTGTTTTCCCGTAATTTTTAGCCTATTTTCAATTTTGAAAAAAAAAAAAAAAAGGCTTATGAGATCACCTCTTGTCCGTGTGTCTGTGTGTGCGTGTGTGTGTGTGTGTCTAATAACTTCTATACGGCTGGAGCGATTTCAATGAAACTCGGTAAGTTGATAGCACTACTTCGGGCGACCCCGACCGTGCCCTTCAAATTTTGTTACGTCTCACCAATCCAACATGGCGGCTGTGCGAAATATTTCACCAGCATTCAATATCTCCGAAACTATTCACGTTATCTCCCTGGAATTTTTTACGGTGATAAAGGGAATATTAGAAGTTCTCCTATGTGACTATTGAAAAACTGGTAACTACAAAACCAACATGGAGGCCACGCGAATTTGCGGCTAATAAATAGACGTTTCTCGCGATTTAACCAACCAAACGCAATAAAACTTGATACAGTAGGCTATATGTTTATACACATTGTAAAGCACCGACATCAAACTTCGTTCAATTGTTTACATAACCACAAGATGGCGGATGTGCGAAATATTTCACCGGCATTCTATATCTCTGAAACTATTAGCGGTATCACCCTGAAATTTTGTTCATCTATAAGACTTTCAAAAACCAGTTAACTACAAAACGAACATGGCGGCCAAGCGAATAAAATTTTTTAACAGACTTTTCTCGCGATTTAATAATCCAAACGCAATGAAATCTGGTACAGGAAATGATTATACGCATTGTAATGCACTGGTATCCAATTTAGTTCAATTGTTTACATAACCTCAAAATGGTGGCTGTGCGAATTTTAAAATTAAGTTTTTATTTCGTGGGTCGTAATCATGCGATCAAAGTGAAAGTTTGAATAATGAACCTACGCAATAATTTTCCTTTAATGGTACATGACTCTATGGCCTATGTATTTAACAATCCTACATGGCGACCATCCGACGTATTTAGACGACTCTGAATATCTATGAATCTATTATAGCATTCAAACTGAATTTCTTTATGTTCATAGGGGCTATGAACATAAGTTCACCTATATGACTTTAAATAACCTGGTGATCACAAATCCAACATGGCGGTGACGCGAAGTATAAATATTCACATGGACGATTCTCGCAATTTAACCATCCTAGTGCAGTGAAACTTGGTACAATAAATCCTTATACAAATGTTAATCCACTGGCATCTAATTTATTTCAATTTTTTCCATAACCACAAGATGGCAGCTGTGCGAAATTTTAAAATCTCCTTGTTACTTCTTGTGTCCCAATCATGCGATTGAAATTTGAATGCTACACGCACACAATAATCTTCATGTACCAGTACATAACTCTGGGACCTACATATATAAAATCCAACATGGCGTCAATCCGAAATATTTAGTCGGTTCTCAATATCGACGAATCTATTACAGCAATCAAACTGAAATTTTGTATGTTCATAGTGGCAGTTAACATAAGTAGGATATATGAAAATAGGCTGTATTCTTCACGGAACTACTTGTTGTTTATATTATAATTATTAGTTTATTTTTGTTCTTCTTGTTATGAAAGCCGGATCTAAAGATCCTATAGGCTTTCATATAGCCGTGGTATGTGGGAAAAAGTCTGTATGTATGTATGTATGTATGTGCGTGACGCTTTTCCGTTTAGCAAAGTACAGGTCGCAACTTTCAAGATATCAAGCTGAAATTTGGTACGGTGAAAAAGTTAGGGCCTGTGACGAACCCTATTGTTGGGCGTTAAAATCGGTGCAGGGCCCGATCTTTTTTTGGGGCCCTGAATTTTATCCCTTTTTTTGGAACCACTATATCTCGGAAGCGGTTGGTCGTATCGAAAAATGTTAAATGTACAGGTGTAAGATCTCCGCGGTATGCAACTTTTTTACTAAAAACGATTTTTTGATATCTCTCACCGTTTTCATTTTTTAGGGCCCTGAATATGTCCATTGTGCGTGACATTTTTGCGTTTAGCTAAGTACTCGTCGCAATTTTCAAGATATTAAGCTGAAATTTGGTACGATGAAAGAGTTCGTGACTGTGACGAATCCTATTGTTGGGCGTTAAAATCGGTGCAGGGCCGGATCTTTTTTGGGGGCCCTGAATTTCAAACTTTTTTTGGAATCGATATATCTCGGAAACGGTTGATCGTATCGCAAAATGTTAAAGGTATAGGTGTAAGATCTCCGCGGTATGCAACTTTTTTACTCAAAACGATTTTTTGATATCTCTCACCGTTTTCTTTTTTTGGAGCCCTGAAAATGTCCATTGTGCGTGACATTTTAGCGTTTAGCTAAGTAATGGTCGCAATTTTTAAGATATTAAGCTGACATTTGGTACGGTGAAAGAGTTAGTGACTGTGACGAACCCTATTGTTGGGTGTTAAAATCGGTGCAGGGCCGGATCTTCTTTGGGGGCCCTGAAATTCTAACTGTTTTTTGGAATCGATATATCTCGGAAACGGTTGGTCGTATCGAAAAATGTTAAATGTACAGGTGTAAGATCTCCGCGGTATGCAAATTTTTTACTCAAAACGATTTTTTGATATCTCTCACCGTTTTCTTTTTTTGGGGCCCTGAAAATGTCCATTGTGCGTGACATTTTTGCGTCTAGCTGAGTACTGGTGGCAATTTTCAAGATATTAAGCTGAAATTTGGTACGGTGAAAGAGTTAGTGACTGTGACGAATCCTACTGTTGGGCGTTTAAATCGGTGCAGGGCCGGATCTTTTTTGGGGGCCCTGAATTTCAAACTTTTTTTTGGAATCGATATATCTCGGAAACGGTTGGTCGTATCGAAAAACATTAAATGTACAGGTGTAAGATCTCTGCGATATGCAACTTTTTTACTCAAAACAATTTTTTGATATCTCTCACCGTTTTCTTTTTTTGGGCCCTGAAAATGTCCATTGTGCGTGACATTTTTGCGTTTAGCTAAGTACTGGTCGCCATTTTCAATATATGAAGCTGAAATTTGGTACGGTGAAAGAGTTAGTGACTGTGACGAATCCTATTGTTGGGCGTTAAAATCGGTGCTGGGCCGAATCCTTTTTTTGGGGCCCTGAATTTCAATTTTTTTTGGAATCGATATATCTCGGAAACGGTTGGTCGCATCGAAGAAAGTTAAATGTACAGTTGTAAGATCTCCGCGGTATGCAACTTTTTTACTTTAAACGATTTTTTAATATCTCTCACCGTTTTCTATTTTTTGTGCCCTGAAAATGTCCATTGTGCATGTCGTTTTTTGGTTTAGCAAAGTACAGGTCACAATTTTCAAGATATCGAGCTGAAATTTGGAGCTGTGAAAGAGTTGGACCCTGTGAGGAAACCAGTTGTCGGGCGTTAAAAAAGGTGCAGGGCCGGATCTTTTTTGGGGGCCCTGAATTTCAAACTTTTTTTTTGAATCGATATATCTCGGAAACGGTTGGTCGCATCGAAAAACGTTAAATGTTCAGGTGTAAGATCTCCGCGGTATGCATCCTTTTTACTCATAACGATTTTTTGATATCTCTCACCGTTTTCTTATTTTGGGGCCCTGATGATGTTATTAAATGTTTTTGGTTTTTGAAAAAAAAATGGGGCCCAAATGTATATAATAATAGGTAAAAATTTAAACGATGGTCTAATTGAATTCTACGGAAAATTATCTATAATAACCCGTTTTCACCTTTTCAATAAGTTAAATAATGTATTTACAGCTGTAATATACTTTCCATTTCCCAGGACGTCCGGCTTTCATAACCACGTGATGGTGTCAGCATTGCCTAGAATAACATTTTATAATTTTCCTACATTACCACACAATCGGGCCAAAGGCCCGATATCTAGGCATCAGGCCTTGCCGCCAACGAAGTTGTTGTTTGAGATTATAACCCCTCTTGTGGCCCCTTTCTGCTGCGCCACTGTCTCATCAAAAGCAGGTCGTGCTGCGGGGACTCCTACTTGTTTTATTAATTTTCGGTGTTTTTAAATTTAGGTGTCCACCTCTAAATTTTAAATTCCATTCCAAATTTGTATACTTTAAGCTATGTTAAGAGGGGTAGATGACCTCGTTGTTCCGCCCCTTAAAACAAAAATAACTAACTAAATTTACGGTCATTTGTATACAGGAAAATAAACCTAACGTGAATTGTTCTGTTGGATGGCACATCTACATATGGCTGGGAGACGTGACCAATTGGAGAAGAGGAGCATTGTGGGATATGGAGTATTGCACGTTAAGGGACGATATATCAATAAGGGTGTTGGTTGGTTGGTTGGTTCCTCAGTTTAGGGGCTGCGACAACGCCGTCATGTAGCCCCGTGTACTTTTGGGTGTGTGCAGAATCTGTCTGTTAACCAGTGTTAATTGTGATGGCTGTATTAGTGTGTGTACCAGTTTTTTTTAAATTCAAGTAAGGATTGCAACTTTGAATTTTTCAAATAGTTCCTACTTTTGCCACCAAACGACTACTAGGCCTAGTTCAGAACTTAGCTACTAGACGCCACCGCAGTCGGCTCTTGGCAACGAACGTTGAAACCAAAGAGCGTTGTTTACATTCCTAATCTATACAATTTAGCTCCACGCAGGTGTAATTAGTGGAAGGTTCTTTAACATGCCATAAATCTATGACATGGGACCGCCGGCTTTACTTCCCCTTTGAAGGAAGGCATACTGAGGAATTTTCAACGCTCTTAAAAATCCGACGGCTATCTTGGGCATAGGGGGTTGTTGATTCATATAGGGGCACGCGACACCGTGATCATTTGTATTTGGGTGTGTGCAGGATTTTTGTGATAATCTGTGCTATTGTGATGCTTGTATGTAAATCAGATTAGGATCCAAAAATAGGCGGCCGTGGCTTTAAGTTAGGGCCCATTGGTCCTGAAAAGTTGAAGTGGGATATTGCAGACTATGGGATTCAAACCCACCCCCTTTAAAGAAATGTTAAATAAATGGTTTATACGTTAACAAATTCTCAAGAAAATGGTGAGTTTTGAATTGGATCGTATGGGTTGTGCAAACCATTTCCATATCAGTCACTTTGATTGAATCAAATCTCGTCTCGAAATAAACACGGTTGTGAAGAAAAAAAAGACAGTGTGATTCCTATTTTGACTTGCAAAAGTGTCATAGAATATTTCATTGTCTCTAATTTTCATGGGCAGATGATTGTAAAAATAATCAAGCAATACAGAGAAAATATCGTCACTATATTCCTTCCCCTTAACTTTTGTACTGCATTAGGAGTAGAAAGTGTAAACTGTAACAGCCAGCGAACCCTTAGACTATCAATTGAACTTACAGCGTACTGGCCTGAAAGGTGACTACTGTATGCAGTCTTTAGCCCATTCTTCTTAAAAATATGTACGGGAGTACGGTACAGTCTTCAAAGTAGAGATTATCTGATTTTGCAATTTTTACGTTTGGAACCCAAATGATTTTGTCCGAATAATTGAGGTTAAGAAGACTTTCTGGCCTTAAAGAGCTGCCCATGTACGTAACTGAGAGGTCCGTAAATGATAGTTCATTTTATTAGCAGTTAAATATAATTTAATTCGGGACATAACAATCTGTCCCTATCAAAGGAGTGTCCACATAAGAGAAGCGTGTTCGTTAGGAGAAGTTTCACTGTAGAACGTAAATAATGATTTTGAGGGCTGAGTGAACATTTAAATTTAATTCAATGCATCTCGGGTGATTCAAAACAAAGCTCTAAATACCTATTTGAAATCACACAGATTTTCAAAGATAACACGTCAAGTCAGTCCTTCAGCGGTCCCTGGTAATGGGCAATAATTTAATAAGGTGAGGTAGTGAATTGTCAAAATTAAATTGGAAATGCTTCGAACATATCAAATAATTACTGTGGAAATAAATTAGAGACCATTGAGAGAAATAGTCTATTGGCCTTAACATAATGTATGTGCATGTTTTAAACAAACATGGGAGCCTTAAGAATTAATTAAACTGGTTAACCTTCAAACTATTTGATACTTGGGTGTACAGGGTTATTGCGTTACAAAACGATCATTCGATATCAAAACACACTATTTTACAAAGTGCCAAACATGAATATGTGGTTGGTCCATGAAAAGAGCCACTGATTCGCACACTGAAGAAAGTCATGTGACATACGTTTAAATGGTAACTGAGGTGTTTCCAAACATTTTTTGGCACTTGACTATCATTGTCACTATAGAAGCAGTGATGCATTCCCTGGGAATAATAATGTTATTGGTTTTACGTCCCTTTTAATCACTGCGGCTTTTAGAGACGCCAGGGTGCCGGATTTTCACCCCGAAGGGAATCTTCTACTTGCCAGTAAAGCTACTGAAACGGCTCCCTCACATTTTCGCATCCTCAAATGCCAACTTACTGCACCAGGATTCGATCCTGCAACCTTGAGAACAGCGGGTGAAAACATTACCGCTGAGTCACTCAGACAGTCTTCCAGAGCTCTACAAGTTATCCTGAAAAGGGGTACATCAAAACTAGGATTTGGCGTGTAGAAGGGGATGACTCAGCTCTGTTAACTTGGCCTCCTAGGTTACCTGAACTGACGCCTTGGATTGCTCCCGGTGGAGATTTGTTAACGACTGTGTCAGAGGAGCGCATCCAAGCCAAACCGAGTTAGGTAAATAAAAAGTACACATAATTATTTTAAAAATACATATTAAGCTTCGTTTTATTGTGATAGAGGTAGGTGGACTTTTCTAAAGAGTTCTTCATATTTAGGCACATAATTTGTGTGAAAGATATGCAACATTTATAGCCCTCGCCCATGGTTTCCTTCATCTATATATTTACTTAACTGTCTTTTATTCGCAATATTCTTGAGTGTGTTGGTGTGTGTCTGTGTGTGGAGGATTGCAGTCGTAATGGCGAGCCATTGAAAACACAGTACTTCAACGAACTGCATATTGAGAAGGCCTGCCTTACATAATGGCAAGGAATATTTAATATGCCAATTTCTTGCCTTAATGAATATACAGAGGTGTGAAAATTATTAGACTCGACGCCTGTTTTCTGAAATTGCATTTATACTTTTCACTGCTAAATGCACTAAATATGTTTGCTAGGCGGAGAAATTACTTCCAATGTTTAACCAAGAGTCTTAATTGTAGGCTATTTTCTTTGAAGAAACTCAAAGAAAATTGTTTTTTTTTATATAATTTCCAATAACAGAGGAGCTTTGTTGCTGCAAAATGCCACACATTTTGTTTTGTTTACTTTACTCTATTTTTTGTGTAAATAGAGCAGAGGGATCTGAAGGCTTTCTGCTGATGATCCGCTCTTGATTTACAGGGTTCATTCCAAAGTCAAAGAATAGAAAACGGACCCAGCTCAGGCATCCTTTAGAATCCCCAATTCTGAAAGTGTCCAGACGTAATTCTTTATGGAAGAAGGTGTAAGTCACGGGGGGGATTCTAAGTAGGGCAATACAATATGCCAGAAGTTGGTCAATAAAATGATTATGAATAAAAATCTGTGACTGATTTAAATTATTTATTTGATTCTAATAATGTCCACGCCTCTGTAAATATACACGTTCAAATGGACTGAGAGTAAAGTATACAAGCAATTGCCTCTTCTTGTGGTGCACAACATTTCTGCCTTTTCTCAACTTGCTTTTAACCTTGATGTGTATTTTCCTTTGTTTATTGACTTGACAGGAGATAGAAGGCAGGATGTATTTCCTGACACCATGTGGGATTTACCTCATGGGCCAGCTAGATTATAAATATGGGAAGGAGCCAGTCGTGTCCTAATATAATGTAAGGAAGATGGGCTTAGGCTTTCACGGCCGTCGTTCATAATTAAGTATAAGTTTTTCGGACCTGTAGGCCGTGGTACAGACAGGATATCTCCCAACGTTTCACCGGAAACTGCATCCGGCATTTTCAAGGGTTCTGTTCCTTTCCTTGGTCAGCAGTGGAATGAGGAAGAGGTTTGAAATAATGCGTAACGGTTTGCTTGAAGCAACAATACCCCACAACAAACCGTTATCCATTATTTCAAGCCTCTTCCTCATTCCACTGCTGACCAAGGAAAGGAGCGGAACCTTTGAAAATGCCGGACGAAGTTTTCGGTGAAACGTCGGGAGATATCCTGTCTGGACCACTGCCTACAATCCCGAAAACCTCGTACTTATTTAAGGAAGAAGGATTTCAGCCCGAAGGCTGGTTTGCACCTCCGAAAAGGCGACGTTTGCTTGCAGTAGGGTGGCCAGTTACTTATTCCCATCCCCGAGCAATGGCACGTGGTCCTTCAGAACCGGTCATCTATCCAATTTCTGACCAAGCCCAATGTCCGTTAATCTTCATTCCTAACCTTTCACAGTAGATGCAATTCTGGAAATCATGGACTGTAAAAAGGACGGACTTCCTAAAATGCATAAGCATTGTCCATTATGATAATGGTAATAATTAACCTTCTAGTTTATTTCAAGGATAGATAATTTTATACCATCAAAATTTTACATCTTTCACCTATATATTAACAACATCCTGGCAACATCATAACTTTTTTTTTTGTCGTGTGGCCTCCTGAGAGGCCGAGTGCAGGTCTTTCTATTCGACGCCCGTGGGCGACCTGCGCGTCGGGATGAGATATGGAATGGATGAAGATGAATGACACTGGGCAAGGATGTGGAAGGAAGCGGCCGTGGCCTGTCAGAAGGTACTGTCCCAGCATTTGCCTGGTGTTGAAAATGGGAAACCACGGGAAACCATTTCAAGGACAGCCGACGGTGGGGCTCGAACCCACGCGTCTACCGAGTCAGCAGAGAGCTTGGCCCCATGGCCTAACGCAGCGCTTTAGCCAGCGTAACCACTACTGTCGGTAACATCATAACTGACAAGTATGATTCTTCTGAAAATTTTAAGGTTAGTCCACATCAATCTGATACAGACATTGATTTGTAGTCATATTACGTCCAATAATATTAAACCACACTGAAGTTGATCGTGATATAACTGGAAGATACATCATATAGCAGCGACGTCCGATTCACTGTAATTAAACCCTTCATATATTTTTAAATTATTTTTGTGAGCTTTCTTTTTATTTAAATTTCTAATAGTGTTTTGTAAGGATATCCATTTTCTTCTATATCTTTATAAAATTAGCTGATGAAGGTGTCATTGAACACCGAAACATGTCCGTATAAGCAGTGATTAAACCACATTCTTTAGTGTTTGACAAGGCGGTTTTGAATAAGATAGTACGGACTTCCTGTTAGCCTTGCCACATCATTGGCAATTTAATTTTCATTTTCAAGTGTCTACCTCTTACTCGTAGAAGGGAAGTATTGTTTTACAAAAGTGTCCATAAAGAAACCCAACAGAGTTCATATCTACCCAGCGCAGCGTAGTGACAGTGAATCATTTCGGACAGCTCCTATCAAGGATATGGAGTGTTACGAAACACTGTAGTCGACAACTATCAGGCTGACATACTGACATAGAGTGGATGAGTAAAGTGCACCATGAATTACCACTTATGATAGAATCTGTTCATTACTAGCAGCTGCTTCCTTTCAACAGATTTATATTCTGTGCACTTGTAAATAAATTATATCCGACCTATGGTACCTATTAAACTGTTGCGAGACAATCCTTGGCTTGAAGGTTAGGCTATATTATGATTTATAGATCGCAAGATCATTCACCACGTGGTCATATTTATATTTATATTTATATTTATATTTATATTTATATTTATATTTATATTTATATTTATATTTATATTTATATTTATATTTATATTTATTTATGCCGGCCCCGTGGTGTTGGGGTAGCGCGCCTGCCTCTCACCCGGAGGCCCCCGGGTTCGATCCCCGGCTCCGTCAGGGATTTTAAAACTGACGTGAGGGTTGGAACGGGGTGCACTCAGCCTCGTGAGGACAATTGAGTAGCTGTCTGACAGTGAGACAGCACCCCGATCACGAATACCAAGATTAACGGCTGAGGGGACCCGACGCGCTGATCACGCGTCACCCCAATATCTGCAGGCCAAATGGCTGGGCAGCGGTCGCTTGGTCGGCCTTAGCCCGTCATGGGCTGGATAGTGCCAGGGGTTCATTTATATTTATATTTATATTTATATTTATATTTATATTTATATTTATATTTATATTTATATTTATATTTATATTTATATTTATATTTATATTTATATTTATATTTATATTTATATTTATATTTATATTTATATTTATATTTATATTTATATTTATATTTATATTTATATTTATATTTATATTTATATTTATATTTATATTTATATTTATATTTATATTTATATTTATATTTATATTTATATTTATATTTATATTTATATTTATATTTATATTTATATTTATATTTATATTTATATTTATATTTATATTTATATTTATATTTATATTTATATTTATATTTATTCAGGGGTGAGAAATAACGCATTACTAATAACTGTTACTTTTTCGGCAACGAGGTGGTAACAATGAAACAAATTCTATATCAGTAGCACAACCACTTTTAATACTAACAAAGTCAAAAACCATTCTTCACGTTTGGAAGATGTAGCAATTATTACTGTCACTAGTTGTTTATAATTTAACTTTGAATATTATTCAATTTCATTTTATAGTAAAATATTACTTTATTAAAATGTTATTAGCATTCTTTACGTAGTAAACATTAACTACAATTTAAGTTATAATGTTAACCAGGGTGGTTAAATTAAAATATCCGTACTGACTTACAAATTATAAAAATGTAATAAACCATTTTGGTCAATATTTATTTAAAACAAAACTTGGATAATATTTGTACAAATTTCGAGATAACAAAGATGATTCATCTGCATTTAAAAACATTGAAATAAATATTTCCTATAAACTATACTATTTTAAATGTTCAAGCCTGAATTATAAAACATTTTAAATGTTGATTAAAGAAAATATAAAAACCCAAGATAATAAAAGGTACAGCACAAACGTAATTCATAAGAAACAAAGAATATTAAAAGAAGTGCTGAGACAATAAGCTAGATGAAATAACAATTGTGAATGACCTTTGAAAATAAATGAAAAAAACATTAATACAAAATTCACGTTCTCCATTCTTTCCTATCAGATTTTTTATAATATTTTGTAAATCATTGTAGGCCTATTGATTTTTATAAGTTTGGAGGATTTTATTATATTGCACAAAATCCTCATTAGCAAAATATTTTGCTGAAACAAATGCTACATCTAAAACTCCACGATTGTACATAACGATACATTCAAAATGCCAGAATTTTAGATTTTGAAATGGTAAAATCCACAAACTCTAGTCTACAAATGCATTGATGATCTTGTGAAGCAAACTGATGAGTGATGGACACATATCATCTTGTCTGCAGTTTGAATTTTTATTGTTTTAATTCATTTTAGGGTATCGGGACATCTTGTTCATCAGACACATATACTGGGTGTGCCGTTCAATTTGAGTGATAAAATCCTATTAGAATCCTAGCCCCAATAACAAATACACAGCCATCACAATGACACAGGTTATCATACACACTCATAAGCACTGTACTATATGACCACGATGATGCAAAGCTCATAAATAAATCAAAAACAACTGCAACCACTCAATCTAAATTGTTCGAGTAGTTGTTATCTTAAGCCATTCATTAGACAGGACACAAGTCGAGAAATATTCAATGATTTGCTCATCATTCATTTGGCGTCACAAAACAAAATAACCTGTCTTGTCATATTTTATAACAGTCTATGATAAAGTGTGTTAAGTTATAGAAGGTGCCTTGACACCAAACAGTGACTGATAAACTAGCTGTAGAGAAAAACACTCTTTTCGATTCCGTTTTCTAGCAACGAACATGGAGGGACAACATAAATGATAGAAGACTTGATCGAAAGAAATATTTGATGAGAATGTATCCAATCTCACGCTGGCTCAGCGGTCGACTGGGAATCGAGTGAGAAAATATGACAGTTCTTATAGAGATCTCTCAGCACTGCTGTCTTTGAATAGAGTAGTGAAGCAACGAAGGTGTCATTGTGTACAGTTAGTATCCAATAATAAGAAACTATTTATATAGGAATGTCATAATAGTACATTATGCAACGAGCCTCTAATGGTAATGATTAAGACACGAGTATGTTTAAAAAACGAGCGAAGCGAGTAATATAATTTCCATACGAGTGTCTTAATTACCATTATAGGCGACTTACATACGACTGTTTATGTTTGACGATATATAATTTTATTATAATGTTCTAACATAAATATTTATAAATATCTGTCAAGAATCTGTCGGCTGAATTCTTCTTCTTGGGAATTGTGTGGGCTCAGCTCTACCCAGTAACGATCCCCAATGCTCTGAAACATTGTTTATCCTGAAGTGGCTCCAACAGATAACGCACAGGAACTATATTGGATCATTTTGTTAATTTGGTCAAATAACACAAAATATATTGTCACAAACGCTTTAAAATTAAAATTCATCGTACTATCAACTAGTTGTTATTCAAATTCAATGCGTATAGAATGTCAATGGAAGGCAAATCAATATCGAGTCCCAAATAGAACAGTTATGACATCGGGCGAAACGTTTCGCGTAAGAAATCCATTTACTGAACAGAGAGCTGGATTATAATTTCCGTGGAACTAATGTTATGCACCTTTCTTCCTCCATGACGTTCTGGTGTGTTTATGTCAACAACAGCATTCACTAACACTGACGGCGAAATCTTACAAATATGTAAAAATTGGATTTGCGGATATTAAGGTACAGTGCTATTTCTTTTGCAATATTGCCCAGTTTGTTTATGCATTGTAACTACAATGGTTGATCAACTTTCAAATCATGTAATTCATGTCCGACATGTTGGGTTTTGTGTGCATGTCAGAAGCTATCCTTACCTAATTGGTCAAACAGCTGTATCGTAATGAAAATCTTGAGCTCCGATTGGCGGAGAACCCGTATCATAATGAAACTTGGACTAAAATGAGCCTCAGTAATATGCAGTTTTCTGGCATTTAATAATAACATTTTACCATGATCGAACATAAAATTCAGAAGCCTAGCCTATAATTTAATATTTTGAAGTCATCTTTTTCGTTGCTGTGTCTTGCTGCCGCTTTGGAAACTTTTGTTCATTTGCATTTAAATACTTCAGCTAGGCATTCGTTTGTATATAGAATGCGATATATTTATTTTGCCTTTAAAAGAGAGTACGGAAGGAAAACATCCTTGTGGGGAGTAATAACCCCTCTTACATGATTTACATTGCCTACCAAAAAAAAATATTAATTATGTTACTCCCAATTTAACTTTTTTGTAACTGCGTGCCAGGATTCGAGAGAGAGGGGGAGGGAGAAGGAGAGAGAACAAGAGAGAGATATATAAAAGCATTTTTGTTGGAATATCATCTCGAATGCCTAAAAAAAATGCCTAAGTTATGACACCTCGACGTCCTAAAGGACGTTCTTCTTTCTTTCTCCGTTAGGGTCTTCTGAGGACCACGAACCAATTTCAATGGTTAGTCCTCTGTTGTTCTTTCTTCTTCCTCCAGTGCTTCTTCATCTTTTCGATGTCTGTCTTCTTTCTCTCTTCCGACCATTTTGAGCCTGTTTTCTTATATTGCCTTCCTTGGAGTCCTTCCATTCCCAATACCTTAATTTGGAAAATTTCTCCTCTAGTGCATCTTCTTACCTTACATTGTTTTTATTTATAAATCTTTCTTTACTTCTTGAAACCAGGCTGTTGTCGACTTCTTTTTCCAAAGATATTTAAAAAACTGTTTGGTTAACCTGCTTTCATTCATTCTATATAAATGTCCGAAAAATAACAATCGCCTCTTCTTTATTGTCTCCGTTATGTTTCAATGTTCGATATATTTCTTCGTTACTTCTTAATTTCAAAAACTCCGTAGTTATTAACGGACCGAGAATTTTGCGTATAACTTTTCTTTCTGATACTTCTAATTTATCCAATTTATAATTTAGTATTAGACATTCACTGGCATATAAACATTCTGGTTTAATTAAATTACTGTTATATAGTTATTATTATTATTATTATTATTATTATTATTATTATTATTATTATTATTATCATTATTATTCGACTCGTTGTGGCCATTAAAGGAGCGCGTTTGAACTTATTAGCACTTTTTCTTCTTCCCTTCCCAATATCTCTTCATCCTCTCGCTGTGTTCCATTTTCCGCTGCTCTGTCCATCCTGAATGTTGTCGGGTGGGCTTCTCATAAAATTTGTGTTTGTGAATTAAAGTTCTGAATTTTGTTCTGTCTTGAATGGTTTCTTCATGACAGCCGATTTCATTTGTCTTCACCGATTTCTTTCATCCAGTTGTTTTGATTTTTCATTGATAAGGGTGGGTTGAAAAGATACTTCGAGAGCCTGATATTATCCATCCTATACAGGTGTCCGTAAAACTGTAACCGCCGTTTCCTTATGGTATCTGTGATTTTCTCAGTAATTGATGAATTTTAAGTGATTTCTTTTCCATCAAAATTCCATTTTCACACTTCGGTCCTAATATTTTCCTGAGGATTTTCCTTTTTTGTTTTTCGATCATTTTAATCGAGATTTTCCACCAATTATAATATGAGTTTCAGATGAATATAACCTAGAGCTTCTGTTTTCACGGCTGTGTTATAATGTCTTAATTTTGCCTTTGTTGATATAGTTCTTTCATTGTATCTGTTCCAAGTAATTTTGTATGCTCTTTGTAGTTTTGTAGTTCTTTCTCTGTTTAACCCTGCTGGTTCAATAATTTCACCTAAATATTTAAATTTGTCCACTTGACTGATATTCCCATAGTTGGTGATTAATGGTTGATTGTTGAAACCATTATTATTATTATTATTATTATTATTATTATTATTATTATTATTATTAGTAGTAGTAGTAGTAGTATAAGTAGGCCTATTAGAAGCGAACAAAAAGTGTACAGTAAATCGTAGTCTCAAGGTTAGCACGTTTTACTCCCGACTTAATTTCATTGGATAGGCCTACATTAACGAGTTGACCAACCAATGTTTTTTCTTAATTAGAATGAGGGGGAAAAATTTTAAAAAAATATTGCAAAATTTCGAAATGAGTATTGTAAGAGCCTTTCTTTATAAAAGGTGGAACAAAGAAACTTTCAAAATTTGACACTATGTCATTGAATATGATCTTTATAATATGATGATCCTATTAATGATTTACGTTATATGGGACTGTGGGGGATACTTTCATAGAATTAGTGATCCTAACATATTTGGCATGTTCATACTACAAGCCTAACGGCTTTGAAACAGCACACCTGTTGTAGAATCTTTATCTGCTAGCATGTACAGTATATCTAATGCTTATAAGAATGGATCAGTTCGTACCTAGGTAACACATTTCGAATATGTATTCTCTCCATGGATAAATCACCTTAAATTAGATTAAATTGGTCCATTGCTGTGATTGGCTTTATGGTAAGATTTGTTATCCTCCTTCATGTGGTCAAGAAATTGAATGTATGGTACTTTTGAGAACGGTCTGTGAGAATTTCAGGTAAGGATCTGAAGGGAGAGTGACCGCTATTGATACCGAAACTGAAAGTGATATATAGTCCTTGGTCTCCCCCACTTTTTTGTTAGCTCCAATCCTTTCTTTTCTTTATTGCCAGTGGTACAATAGAGTAGCCTCCATCCCACAAGCATTACTTGAGGCCAGTGACCTTTCAGAGCCACTCGTCTTGCTGCTGGCCAAGAGCTGATGGTTGTTGGGATTGTGTTAAAAGCAATCTAGATAAATTAAGTTCCATAACCTTCAAATGATCTATTACTTTTACAATGAGACTTGAATAGGATTAATGAGGCAATGGAGTAGTACCACCTACTGTTCTCAGTGGAGACATTGGTGTCGTCAGTGATGCCAACGAAAACAGTTTCCTGCCAGATGATAAGTAAAATTCCCGAAACTCCATTAAATTATATGATCCCACCAATCTTTATAGTATTACATTGAATATCTCGAAACCCCTGTTCACAATAATTCTTTCCGCACACTATTCATTATAAACCACTATCTCGATCAACAAACAGTTGATGGTATTGAGACGTATTGTAAGGGGGGAAAATACATATTTTGTTCGCTCATCACTCACAGCATTAAATTCGACAGGCAAGCTGCCCTCTGGGTGTCAATTAACAAAGCTTGCACCCGGCACCGAGGCCACACGATATTATTATTATTATTATTATTATTATTATTATTATTATTATTATTATTTTTATTATTATTATTATTATTATAGCACTCACACATAAAGGAAACAGATTTTTTCAGTGCAGATTTAATTTTCTGTCTAATCTAATCGGACACAAATACGATTTGACCGAATTGGAAAGAAATTATATTCGATTTGATTGTCAAGTAGAATTGGGAAACCACGGAAAACCACTTTCAGGATGGCTGAAATGGGACGCGAATCCACCTCTTCTTAGTTTTGCCTCACGAGGCTGAGTGTACCCCGTTCCAGCCCTCAGACCAGAATTAAATTTCTTGGAAGAGTCAGGGATTTAACCTGGACCTCCAGGGAAAGGAAGCGTGGAACAAGATAAATGTTATACACTACACACGGTATAACAAGTAGGCACGATATTCCTCACGTGTGAAAATGAAAATCCACAGCCTGCTTCCAGTCTCCGACCGGGTCAGGAATGGAATGAATGAAGCCCCCATCTAGCGGCGAGGATATGAATTGTGCCGGCTGCCGAGGCCTGACGCACTCCTCTGGGGCAATGATTTAATGAATGACAGATGAAATGAAATGATAGTGGAGAGTGTTGCTGGAATGAAATTTTGACAGGGAAAACCGGAGTACCCGGAGAAAAACCTGTCTGCCTCCGTTTTGTCCAGCACAGATCTCACATGGAGTGACCGGGATTTGAACCACGGACTCAGTGGTGAGAGGCTGGCGTGCTGCCGCCTAAGCCACGGAGGCTCATTCGTGAAAATATGAACATGAAGATGCAAAGATTTGTGTCCTTCATCCATAGCATGATCTACATCTGTGTTATGCACCGTGTAGCTTACTTTATGCACGATAGGGCATCTGATCGTTTTCCTATCAGTGCTCGTCCTGATTTCAATTAACGTTTCATTGCCAGTTCAATGGGTATATGGGTCCATCTCTTGGCTTCCCCAATCTTCGGACCTAAATCCATTCAAATGTTATTTGTGGGAACATTGAAGGACCGTAAGTATGGAACCCTTGTGCAACATGAAGAGTATAATCGTGCCCATATTGAGTATGACTGCGCGACAATCCACAATTCAATTGTTGGTTATGTTTGCATCCATGTTAATGGAAGTAATAAAGTTTGAGCATTGGTTATGAGCAGAGAACGGATTTCTATGTAAATACATATCTATTTAGGAAGCTCAACTTAATCACATTTTGTATTATATTTACGAATCATGGCATATGGAGTATTTATTTTCCATATTTGGAAGTTTATTTATTTATTTATTAATATGTACTGTTATAATTAGACAAAACCTGCTGGTAACAAGATATTTACACACTGTATATCTCAATTTCTCTCCATAATGTATCTGTGTTCCCTGAATGCAACATTTATTTTCTTCTTGAAAACTGTTATGAAAATGTCCTAAGACTTCTTCAGGTAACTCATTCCATGTTTGAATACCCCTGTTTACAAAATAAAAGTTTGTTTTTTGAATGTTACGCCTAATTTTGTATTCGTGATCTCTCCTACGCATATAACCTGGCTCATGCATTCTGTTTCGCAATTAATTCCAGGCTGGCTTTCCTGTGTATGCTTGTACATCTCCTGGGGTCTTCAATCTATATAATGGGTGGTTCGCTAAGCCTGATAAAATGTACATGAGATTAATAAATGCTGTACATAATAATAATAATAATAATAATAATAATAATAATAATAATAATAAATCCAATGTTTACAATCTTAATCAAAATTCGAATTGGTTGAATTAATAATAATTATAAGAAAATAGGGACCTTTCTCTCCCATACGAATAATTCTAAACTTACTGTAAATTTAGGCATGTATAGGAAAAATAACATTTTAAATAGGGTATATAGGCTACATGATTTCCGATATGATCAATAATGAATTCTCTCAATATGTTTGGATGGCCAGTTCCTAAGGATTATTTGCACCATGAGTTGTAAAATATTTTTTAAAGATGAAAAGAGCAACTTCCTAATAAAATAGTGCAGATTTTTAATGGCTGAGTACTGTTTGGCTCAAGTTTTATTCATAAATTCAAATTTGTTCTGTATACAGAAAACCATAGCTAGATAGTCTATGTTACACTAGGTCTCAAAAAGGGAAGTTTTAATGTATTTTGCTGAGAATTTTGTTTTGTTATAATTCTTAATACATATAGGGAGTTGCAAAATCACATATATGTCCATGTCCAAGCACTTTATATATTATTTTAGAAGAAGTCATTAGATATACAAAACCAATAACCTCACACAATATTTCTGGAAGTCATTTCTAGCACTGGGAAAATAAAAATTACAAGTCTGTATAGGACTACATTTAATAATGAAATAACTAAATAAAAGCTATTTCCTCAAAACTGTGTTCGGTGGACGTGTGCTGTTTTGCACATGACTTCTTCATTTTTACATGAGTGCAATCTAAGTCTATGTTATCTAAAGAATTTTTATTGCGCAGTTTTTGCACAGTATTCTTGAATAGCTTATGACCCTAAACGTCGTGTTAACATTGTAAATTTAATACCAGAAATACAAGTTAAAATAAAGTAAATCCAGAGATCAACAAAGCGATTAACAACATATGTTCATTGTTTACAAGGTAGTGAAAAGGCATATAAAACTAATTCACAAGAGATATAGTTATTTCATTGCTACTACATTTATGGCTCGTGTAACAGTCAAGTAGAGTTGGATCTTCACTTAATTTTGAGTGTTGCAACCGGCGCGCGTAAAGCTTAGGCGCGCCCATAAAGAGTGTTTTATGGAGCAATCTAAGAGAGGGTCGCCTGCAGACACACCGTTCAGAAAGCCATCAAAGTGTTCTAGTCAGCTGACGTACTACACGTTATTGGCGGGAAAAGTCATTCATAGATGCAAGCCCCTCATCAGCTGCCTTATCAGTCTAACCATTCTTCTACCTCACCGCTTCTGATTGCACAACCGATTTTTTTGTTATCTAAATTAGCTCCACGTGCAGAATAAAACTTCATGAACACAGCACCGTATCTTTAAATTTGTACCTGTGCGCAGAAACAATCCCTCGTCGATAGTTCACAAAGCTGCACCATACAACCAACTCACCATGGGCGCCCGCAGGGAGGAGAAATGTGGGGCCGTGCCCCCCCCCCCCCCCCCGCCCTGGAATTCCGAGAACGTTGATATTCGAGTGGTCATTTTCACCAGTTTATTTCATAAATTGAATTTTCTGATTATTAACTAACAAATGTTACAATAGAAAACTTATTTAATGTTGCTGACGTAATATGTATTTATATTCAAAAATATATGGTTCTAATGGTGTCATGCACTAGACCACCAATGATGGAAACATAGCTCTAGTTTAGCCTACTTTTCACATTTTGCAACAAGTAGTTCCGTGAAGAACTATACAGCCTATTTTCATATATCCTACTCATATTAATTGCCTCTATCAACATACAAAATTTCAGTTCGATTGCTATGTTATATTCGTAGATACTGAGAATCGACTAAATATTGCAGATGATAGCCAGGTTGGATTTTTATTTATGTACTATTACATGAAGATTAATGTGTACGTGTGGTTTTCAGACTTCAATCGCATGATTATGACAAGAAGTAAAAACGAGATTTTAAAATTTCGCACAGCTGCCATCTTGTGGTTATGAAAACAATTGAAATAAATTAGATACCAGTGGATTCATATTTGTATAAGCATTAACGTGCAAAGTTTCACTGCACTCAGATGGTTAAATCGCGATAAACGTCCATTTAAATATTTATACTTCGCGTCGCTGCCATGTTGGAGTTGTGCTCACCAGGTTATTGGAAGTCATATAGGTGAACGTATGTTCATAGCCTCTATGAACATAAAAAAAACAGTGTGATTGCCGGAAAAGATTCTTAGATATTGAGAACCATCAAAATATTTGGGATGCTCGCCATTTTGGATTGTTATATGTATAGGCCATGGAGTTATGTACCATTAAAGGAAAATTATTGCGTAGCTTCATTATTCAAACTTTCACTTCGATCGCATGATTACGACACAAGAATAAAAACTTAATTTTAAAGTTTCGCACAGCCGCCAGCTTTAGTTTATGTAAACAATTTAACCAAATTAGATGCCAGTGAATGACAATATGTATAATCATTTACTGTACCACATTTCAATGCGCTCACATGATTAAATCACGAGAAAAATGTATTAGAATGTGTCAAATTCGCTTGGCCACCATGTTCGTTTCGTAGTTTACAGGTTTTTGAAAGTTACATAGATAAACTTGTAGCAGTGCTCTTTATCACCGTACAAAATTTCAGGTTGATATCATAAATAGTTTCGGAGATATTGAATGCCTGTGAAATATTTAGCTCAGCCGCCATTTTGAGGTTATGTAAACAATTGAACGAAGTTAGATGTCGGTGCATTACAATGTATATAAACATATACTGTGCCAAGTTTCATTGCGTTTGGTTGCTTAAATCGCGAGAAACGTCCATTTAAAAGTCGCAACTTCGCTTGGCCGCCATGTTAGATTAGTAGTTAGGCCTACCAGGTTTTCAAAGGTCACATAAGTGAATTTCTAGTAGTTCCCTTTATCACCATAAACAATTCCAGGGTGATATCAGAAATAGTTTCGGAGACATTGAATGCTGGTGAAATATTTCGCACAGCCGCCATGTTGGATTGGTGAGACGTAACAAAATTTGAAGGGCACGGTCGTTGTCGCCCGGAATAGAGCTATGAACTTACCGAGTTTCATTGAAATCTCTCCAGCCGTTTAGATTTTATTAGGGGGGGGGGGAGGGGGTACACACACACGAATCACACACACACACACGCACACACAGACACACGGACAAAAGGTGATCTCATAAGCCTATTTTTTCAAAATTGAAAATAGGCTAAAAATGAAGAAAAAGTAGACTTATGAGATCGATCCGGGTAAATGTGAGTCTGTCTGTCTGTCTATCAACTCCTAAACAGCTGCAGAAATCGAAACCAAATGCAGTATGAGTAAAGATGTAGGCTATACCGGAATATCTCACGTCCATATTTGAAAATGATGTCAGTGCTACAAACTGCTGAAAAAACGCACCAGAAATTTGAGCTCCGTGTTGGATATCTTGGAAGGTAGGCATGGGAGCTATTCCAAAATTGGCTCACACGTAGATAACACTATTTCAGTTTAATTTCCAGGAGGCCATACATGTCAGTGTTGCCAAAATAATGTTAAGCCTTCTGATAGGTATAATTTTTAAATGGCTATAACTTCTACACTATCAATTGGATTTAGACCAAATTTTGTATGTAATATGTGTACATAAACAGATATGACTGAGCGTATTCTTAAGAGCCACCGGGGCTGCCAACTGTTAATAATTGCTCTCTCTATTCTTATATCCAAATATGAATATATCAGAAAGTATGCAAGCCGACAGCTTTAAACTATGCATACGTATAGTAAGCTACCTGACATTTTAGATTAATTTTGGAGTAACTTATATACTTCAGTTCTACCAACATGATTCTAAACCTGCTGATAAGCCCAATTTTAAATACATGTAACTTTTATACTATGAGTTGGATTTCAACCAAATTTTGTATGTGATTTGTGTAACATAACAGATATGACTATACGTATTCTTAAGAGCAATAAGGGCTGACAACTGTTAATAAATGCTGTATATATTTTTTAACCTAATATCAATAAGTTATATCAGGAAGTATGCAAGCCAACAGCTCTATACGTTGCACACGTATAGCACCTCACATTCTAGATTAATTTGGAATAATTAATATAAGTCATTGCTGCCAAATGATTCTATGCCTGCTGTTAAGTCCAATCTTAAAATTTAGTAACTTCTATACTAACAAATGGATTTCGTCCAAAATTGGCACAACAAGATATCATAATATTTCATATTAGCCTATTTCTGACCAGCACACGCATGACATTGTAGCCAACATGCTTTTACGCGTGCGGATAGATCCAATGTCTAACTGCATGTAACGTCCACTGGACTTCAACCAAATTTTGTATTTTGTACCTTAAGAGATGGAACTAATAATATATTCAGTCACCAGGGCTTCCAATTGTAATGCTCTACGAGGCTACATTATACCAGGTATATTTCGAACTAATTAGACATTTCGATATTACTAAATTAATTTCGTCATTATTCTAGATAGGTTCATATACTGTACATTAATCATTGGCATGAAACTTAATTTTAAGAAAAGTAGGCTCTTTAGATCGTCACGGAACTTCTTGTTCAATATGGTTATGCCTAGTGTAAATACCATATTTTCACCCAGCACTATCAAAAGTTGTTAGGCTGGCTACTACCTCCGCCACCTCACTTTGGCAGTGACGATATGAAAGCACGCTCTGGAGATATTTTTATGCATTGCAACGCCGATTGAAAATTTCAGCCCCTAAAACGAGGTTTTCTTTGCTGACTAGTAAAACACTGGTCCCTTAAAGTCGCGCTCACAATATAGGGTCATTTACTGTATCCACGCCCATAATTACGGAGGAACAAACAGGGTAGCTGCCCAGGACAACAGGTTTTAGGGGCGGAAAAGTCTGGAAACCGTACAAAACCGCTTGGGGATTAAACGCCAAGTTATTAAAGTTTAACCCCCTCCTCACACACACACACACACGAGAATTATTCACTGTCACACATTTGCAATGTTGATTATTTAAGGACACACAAAACGGGATTCTGTTAGTCATCTTGGTGTTCTTGCTTTTGAATCTGACTTAAAATTGAAATTGCACTAATGAAATCCTACTCTTGTTTGCAAATGACAAGGCAGGAAGGATAATTGGTGATTTTGATTTTCTTTCGTTTTTTACGTATGGTTTTTAGTGCCAGGAGTGTCCGAGGACATGTTCGACTAGCCAGAGTTTGTATCTGCTTCTATGGGGACACCCATGGAGTGAGCGTGTGGAGTGTTGTCTGGAGAGGAAAGTGTGAACGTAAGGACGTGGAATTGGAAGATAGCGGCTGTGGCCTGTAGTTAGGGACCAACCCCGGCATTTGCCTCGAAGGAAGATGTGAAACCACAGAAGACCATCGTCAAGTTTGCCGGCGGGGAGGGGGATTCGAACCTCCTCGCCTCCCGGATGTGAGCGACTGCCTGCAGCCACGCCGCTTTGCAGTCAATACTGTGACAGATATCATGGCAAAGCATTGCAGAGAAAGACAAATGTCATCAACGCAACTAGCATTAGAAATGTTCTCAGTTTCTGTATTTGCACATAATGCGCATTTTCATTAATAATAATAATAATAAGAAGAAATTGTAGTAATAGAAGCCATTTCTCAGTGTTGCCTAATTCTAAAATAGGTATTTGTGAATAATAATTGTGTTAGCGTGTAGGGTATATAAATATTGTTTCCCGTCTAATGTAATTGGGCACAATTTGTGTTGGCCGACTGAAAAGCTTTCTTTATAGTAATAATAATAATAATAATAATAATAATAATAATAATAATAATAATAATAATAATAATTTAACAATAATATTAATTATAATGATAACAGTAATAATTGACTTCAATTATCATAATTGAATAATTAACAATAATAATAAGAAGAATAATTAATCATTATTGTGTTGAAAGACAGTTTTCAGTGTTGGCTTAGTAATCGACGTTTAATGTTTTTTTAGTCGGTCAACACGATTGTACCCAATTTTAGTAGGTGGTTCCCTAATTCTGAAAAAAATAAATACATGAGATTAATAAATGCTCTAGTTGTGCTAATGTAATTACTACTGCAACTAAATAAGTATAGACTATGTAGCCTTTTGTAAAATATTTGTAGTCATAGATTTAATAGCGTAGCCTAAGTGTATAGGTTCTGACGATGGTCGCTTGACGATCGAAACTGATCCAAGTGTATTTATTAATTTCATGATTTTTTTTTCAGGATTAGGCAACCACCTATTAAAATTGGGTACAATCGTGTTGACCGACTGAAAAACATTAAATTTTGAGAATTAGTTATTCAAATATAATTGCTTTATTGAGCGTGATTTCCTTGATATCCTTGGAACAAACTTGTAATACCTTTTGGAGGTCTGATCACCGTCGTCAACATCGTGATATTTACCAAGAAAATAGTGGCATGTAAGAGCATGACAGACTCTTATGTCGCTGACAACGATTAATAAGGAAGGATTACGGCTGAGAAGAGAACCAGGTTCTCGATGTCGGGTATTTCATTTTCATTACTGTGTGAACAGGTTCTACGAGTCGACAGACAACTTTCGTTATTGAGCTTGATATCAATGTCAGTCTCTTAGGTCTGTTCTTAATTGGTGATAATTAAATCTTGGGAGTACAATTACTGAAGTCAATAATAGACTATTCTTGAACATAATTCCGTTTTATTAATTAATTGAATTTTCTCCAACAAACCGGGACGGACATGCAAAAATGTAGTTCCTCTCATGTGTTGGCCAGCCAGCGCATCGAGCCTACCTGCCTCCCGTTGACTGACCCAAGGAGTAATAAGGAGACGCCCTGCCAGTGCTATAGCATACGGAGAGTTGAAGCACTGACCACGCCCCCATACTTACCCGGCTCTCAGTAAATGGAGCCACTGCCTTTACATTACGAAGGCAGTGATTGAGCCTACGACCGTAAACTTATTTATTAGTGCGATTTAAGTATGATTACCAGTAAAAGATTCGTGTGCAGGTATAGTACGAAGTTGTAAGGTAGGCCTATATGACCATGGAAATCAAGGAATATTTGTTGATCTTTGCTGGCTAGCGTGAAGTGTACGGCAGTCAATAGGCAAATAATCGTGATACCAGTAGGCCTGCCATTATATTCACGAATATGTATTAAATAAATTAAATACATTTAAAATATTAAGGCATGTGAACTAATTGGGTGGTGGCGTTATTGTTTTTATTGCACGATGTTTTTATAAAAAAAGGCCATTTCCGGTAACAAAATAAAGGAGGTCTAGGCTGAGGTTTGAGATCAACACGCTAAAATTTGCGAATAATAGCATATCAATCTTCTAACACCCACGAGCAATAAATCTAGAGCTCAAGCCACGTTAAAAATAGTTTGGGGTAGGCTAATTAGATTACAGTAATACCGTTCATTAATTGACCAGCAGAAACTATTTCCACTAAGAAACGAAGAAAAATATCCGTAATTAATTCTTAGCAATCAAAGTACTTATATTTCTGGACACATATGCCAATATTTGAACATTGAACGAATGATACTAGAACTGTTCCGTGAGGTGGCTACTCTAAGGATGAAAACTTAACTCAATAAATGGCAAATAAAGTGCATTTACTTGTGAAATGGCATTACTTTGGCAGCTGGGAGTTCTGTTTGTGCAAACATATGCCCCACACGCCGACATTTCGTCCCACACGCGAAATATCACCACTTTTAAGTACGTACGTCACACCATTACATGCTTTTCTTATGGGACTACCGCAATGTTTTGAGCATATGTGAAGGAGTAACTTCTGGCTTCACATCCTTGCCGTTAGGGCCTCTCCTTATTACTCCTTGGACTGACCTGTTAACACAGCACGCTCTTCGAAGTTCAGGCCCGTGCTTATAACGTGTATTAAGTTAGTGTTTATCTGTCGCTCCAACTGTTCTCGAGTTGTGAAGTGTTACTTTGGGGTATAATTCTCATAATGCCTCCATGTGTGTACACGGTAGAGGAAAGGGTATTTATGCACGTTAATTATGTGGAAACAGAGACTTGCAGAGAAGTTGTTAGACGTTATAACACATTTTATGCGCCTTCCATGTAGAGAGACGGTGCGGAAACTCGTAAACAAATTGAGAGAAACTGGTTCTTTACTCGATAAGAGGCGAAGTGTTAAAAAACGTGTACTTAATGAGGGAATAGTAAATGAAATCTCAGAAAGATTGGAACATAGGCCTACGCCTGCAAAATCCCTAAGACGACTTGGACAAGAAGCCGGGGTTTCGAAGAGCTCAGCATGGCGGGCTACGAAAATGTTGAAACTGAAGCCATACAAGATTACTGTAGTAAACGAACTGCATCCACGTGATCATGATAAGCAGATACGATTTTGTAATTGGATGTTACGAAATTCCTCTTCATGAAGAGCGGGTCGGAGTATGGTGTGCTGTGAATGGATACAGAATTATAGGACCTATATTTATTTAGGCCACAATTAATGCACAAAGATACAGGGATAATATACTAAAACCATTATTTGACGAATATTTATACACATTGTAATGTAACTTACTGGTATCTAATTTAGTTCAATTGTTTACATAACCTCAAGATGGCGGCTATGCGAATTCTAAAATTAAGTTTTTATTTCTTGTGTCGTAATCAAGCGATCGAAGTGACAGTTTGTATAATGAACCTACGCAATAATTTTCCTTTAATGGTACATGACTCTATGGCCTATACATATAACAATCCAACATGGCGACCATCCGAAATATTTAGACGGTTCTGAATGTCAACGAATCTATTATAGCAATCAAACTGATTTTTTTCATAGGGGCTATGAACATAAGTTCACCCAAAGGACTTTCAATAACCTGGTGATCACAAATCCAACATGGCGGCGACGCAAAGTATAAATATTCACATGGACGTTTCTCGCAATTTAACCATCCGAGAGCAGTGAAACTTGGTTCAGTAAATCGTAATACAAATGTTAATCCACTGGCATCTAATTTATTTCGATTGTTTCCATAACCACAAGATGGCAGCTGTGCGAAATTTTAAAATCTCGCTTTTACTTGTTGTGTCCAAATCATGCGATTGAAGTTTGAATGCTACAGGTCCACAATAATCTTCATGTAACAGTACATAACTCCAGGACCTACATATATAAAAATCCAACACGACCATCCGAAATATTTAGTCGGTTCTCAATATCTACAAATCTATTACAGCAATCAAACTGAAATTTCATATGTTGATAGGGGCAATTAACATAAGTAGGATATATGAAAATAGGCTTTAGTTCTTCACGGAATTACTTGTTTATTATTATACCTGTTCCAAGTGATCCTGTATGCTTTCTGTAATTTGGAAATTCTTTCTTTATTTGCTTCGCGGTTTAAACCAGAGGGCTGAATAATTTCTCCTATTATTATTATTATTATTATTATTATTATTATTATTATTATTATTATTATTATTACTGACAGCTGTAGCTACGCTCGCTAACATGTGGTGCTAGGTCGTAGAGCCAAGTGATATGCTGACTCGGTAGATGTGAGTTTGAACCCAACCGTCGGCCGTCCTTGAGTTGATTTCCGAGGCTTCCCCATTTTCAACTCCATGTAAATACTGGGACAGTATCTTCTGACAGGCCACGGACGCTTCCCTCCACATCCTTGCCCCGTTTCATTCAACTTCATTCATTTCATCTCTGATTCTCTCCTCTCGTGTGGTTGGCGTCAGGAAGGGCATCTGGCCGTAAGGATCACCTGACACATATACTTTCACCGCATCTCATCACCGACCCCGTTGAAAGCGGGAATAATAACAGGGAAGACATACTATTATCAATAATATTATGTCCAAGAAACCGAGATAAAATGTTAATCGATGGCTGCATATTTCAAGTGACGCGCCTGCGCTGTTACAATCCGTATGTTAGCTCATGAGATGATGATGCTGATGATGATTTTTAACCAGTGCTCGAAATATTAATTAATATATTATTTGATGACCCGCGAAGAATTTTTTTTAAACGACTCTATGGGTCTATTTTCAGCGATGGATTTAGAAGGGTACATCTGAGGGCTGCAAATGGTGATACAAGACGTCGACAGGCAGGATGAATGGACTCATAAAGACTACTACTTGTAAAGGTGTCGTATACCCACACAACATCTGTAATAAAAAGCATATTAAAATACGAGGTCGTTCCAGGGTTTTACGACACTCCCTTACGTTGAGGAATCTTATTGTAACCTTGACCGCCACGCGAACAAGGCAATAAAACCCGCCATTCATACGCTGACCTCTCGCTACTCCGTAAAAGTGATCCCAGTCCTTCTGTGTGCTACTATTGGTGGCAATTAAAGATTATATTCCGCCATTTCACTGCAACCGGGTGAGTTAGCAGTGGTCGTTATGGCGTGGCTGCAGGCAGTCGCTCACATCCGGGAGGCGAGGAGGTTCGAATACCCCTGCCGGCAACCTGTGGTTTCCCATCTTCCTTCCAGGCAAATGCCGGGGTTGGTCCCTAACTATAGGCCACAGCCGCTACCTTCCAATTCCTTGTCCTTACATTAACACTTTCCTCCCCAGACAACACTCCACACGTGACGGTACTTGTAGCTCACCCAATGGGTGTCCGTATAGAAGCAGCTACAAAACTCTGGCGAGCCGAACATGTCCTCGGATACTCCGGGCATTAAAAGCCATACACTGAAAAAATAAAATAAAAATAAAAAACTGCAACCAACAACTGCTTTACAAAATACACAGCGCATGCTTTAGCCTTCGTGTGATTAAAATTCCACGTATAGTTTGCGGTCAATTCGTTGGTGGAAGTCCAATATGGGCAGTAATTATTAGTCTATAGCCTACATAAATACACTGCCCTCCAAAATAAAAGCATAACTCTTCATGTTTTGGTAGAAAACTTAGCTTAGTTAAACCCCACATCGTACATAATTACTATTGGCCTAGGCCTACGTTATTGAGTGGCCAGGATTCTGTAACAGTTACCGGTACTGAAGGAGAATCAAAAATGAATAACACCAGGAGGTTATTTTTAACGCAATTCTAATTCGCTGAAGCAATGTTCAACGGTCTCGCGCATTTCTTATTCATTTCGCGCCAATAATGAAAACCATTGGGCCTATTTCGGATTTAAAGTCGTCATTGTACATTTGACGCTGATTGATGATTATCTGAGGATTGCCTGTGGGGTTCTGATCCATAAACAAGTCCTCAACTTGAGTTTAAGTCTTGGACTTTGCGAAAGCAGTAGCATTGGTGAATGATGACCGTGGCTTCCGATAAGTAGCCGAGGTGTTGAATACGTCTCCCACAAGCGTCTTACAGACTCAAAAACGTTTTGAGAACCATCATACCAGGTCTTTGGAATATGTATAGAAATATTCTTTCACTTGTTCGTTAGAGAAATTTTAAAAATAAAACGAAATTTTACTTTCTTTAACTGAGACTATTTTTAAAATACCAAATGTTCCGCCTTTTTGACCCCCAATCGTGCAGAGTTCCCTTGTCACATGGAGATTCAGTCTTTTAGTTCAGTCACTGACTTCCCACATTTCGAGCACCAGAGTACATCAGCTCATCCCGAAGAATGTTCAATACGTGCTTCGGACACTGGATGGTAAGGTTGCGTGCAGCAAATTTTGTGGTTGAAGCCGTCCACCGACAATCTATTGAAGACATTCCTCATTCACTGTAGGTATACTTTCTGTCTGCAATTTTAAATTTGTGGCTACATTTTTGTGTTTATCGCGGATGAAGTGTATTGTGACGTAACATACCCTCGGTTTATATTTCTTCTGAATGCTGTGATTCTCCGAATGGAGACACAAAAGACGATACATCACGTCTTTAGTGTGTATGAGATTCAACCAATCAAGTTTCTCGAGCCATCTACACAGGATTGGTGTTATGGATTCCCCATAGGCCTACTGCTCTTGTGATGGTCTGGCAATAGGCGACTTGAATCGTCTCTTATTTGCCTGTCTCCAATATCAGCGCCCCAAGCGACTCTTCTCAAGAATTTGATACAGCTTCATAGGCTACATACACGCAGTCAGACACACCCTTTTGGCCCGTGTACATCTCATAAGCCAACTTTCGTGTTTTGCAAAAATAGAAATTTGGCTACTATGGATCATTGGCTGCATTAATAAAATTGTAATAAAACTTCGATAAATCACTAAAAATACTGCACGTAGTTTTGCTGCCATGTTGCTGTATCGTTATTCTTTTGTTCACAAAATGGTCAATGAACACCGCTGCCAAGTTGAAATAAAATCAACCCAACCGATGACAACCAGCTCAAAGCGCAGACGCTACGCAGATGCTTGTCAAGAAACAAGACCCATTTGTTTACGAATGGAGATATGCAACAAAGATTGCCGGCGATTTGTACTTGGTGATCATATACATTGCAAAACCTGGTCTTTCTTCAGTGCCACTCACAATAGGTGGAGGCAGTATTGTCATCTGTATGGTCTGGCTCTTGGAACGTTGCATCATGTACGGCCCGGAATTTATTTAAATGAAAAGACGAAATTAACACATTACTTTGACAATTAATGATCTCAGTATGGTCAACATAATAGTTTCACAACCTAGAGTTTTGTACCAGCTCAAAATATGCTGAACTCTAAGACATAAGGGTATCCGTTCAGTTCCAAATTCATTATTATTACTATTATTGTTATTATTATAAAAACTCGGCAATGTTTCTAGATTTGTGCCGTGTCTTGTATGGGGTTTCATCTAGGAACACCAAGATAGGCTCATCAGCGGGCTCCAGGAGTCCGTTCTAGAACCCACACAGGAGTAGTGAACTACGCACTACCTCCCTTATTATGAAGCACCCCTCCGCTTCTTTACTACGAGAGCTAAAATCTCAGGCAGCCTTCCACCATCCTATGAAGGCTTCCAAAAGATGGTATATTGGCTTTCACGGCCAAAGTATTAAGGCCGCTGATGAGCCTATCTTGGTGTCCTAGGCGAAACCCCTCACAAGACATGGCACAAACCTAGAAAAATTTCTGAGTTTTAATACCTTGGCCGTGAAAGCCAATATACCATTATTATTATTACTATTATTGCTTGCCACGGTGGGTGAGTGGTTATCGTGTCGGACTTCCAACCCCCCAAGCTTGCAGGTTCGCTCCTGGCCGTGGTAAGTGATTTTTTTGAAAGGCGACAAAAATCATGACATGCATGTCATACGATGCTGGCATGTTAAAGAACCCATTTGAATTCAGTAGGCCGTGTTCATAATGGCAAAATTAATCTCGGGATTTTCCGCCAACACAAAGTTTCTCATTTCTCTGCGCTACAGTGGCAAGGAGCTTAGATATCTAACCTCCTTGACTTTCATAGCGATCCAAAGAACGACAAAATTCGACATGCAAACTGCCTTCTGGGCAATGCTTGCACCCGGCATCCGAGGCCATACGATAGTATTATTATTTTATTTGTTGTATATACTCTCTGCATGCTGCACTACATGCGTATTAGTCTACTACACGCTATTAGCTAGTTCTACAAAGTTGTGTGTAAAACGTAAATTACGTTTGACAGGCATATTTGCTAATGGCTACTAATCTTGATACATTTTGAATACTTGAAAGTTGAGACTGTTCACAAATTTGGCAAATGATTTTGAATATTTTTTGATTATGACATATTTTTACATTGATTAGTTGCCTCCTATAACAACACTGTTTATTAAAATTTCTCTTTCACTTTCCACTTCACTGCACTGAATATTATATAATCTACTGTTTGTAGGCCACTATTGCAGGAACACTCCTACGCCTGTGCAAGTACGAAACAATATTTCCATTTCTGGTTACTATTGATGCCTTGTTTTGTGTTAGGTTAATTTTGGTTTTTAGTCTACGTGCAACTGTTAGAAATAATTAATCTGTAATTGTGCCTTTTGAAGTTTCTTCCCATTTTCGCTGCCATTCATTAATAGATTCTCCTATGAGGTGACTTTTTAGTGTGATGATGGGTATTTTGTTGTATTTTCAATGTATTCTACAGTCTACTTTGCTATGTTATCAGCCAGCTCATTACCTTGAACAACTAATGCACATATACCTTAAGATGGCGCTAACTTAGGTTTTGCTGAAAAAACAATTTCATCTTTTTTGATGTTTTGGGTTGTCGGCATATTGAAATATCATAGGAAGTTTGTTTGGAGCAAAGATTATTTTAAAAATGTGTGTGGACTGAATGAAAAATGTCTTTTATGTTCGACCCTGACTATTATATGTCAGAAACCTGTTTTATAATGATGGTCATTATAACACTATTTTTCATTATGAAACATTTTCTCCCATCAATCACTGCTCAAGAAACAGTTGTTTGACCAATTAGATAAGGTTAGCATCGCACCTGCGCTGAGTTCCAAGGCCTTCTAATTTAAATTTCACTGCGTTGCCTGGTGTCATAGTGGGGTAATCGAGTAGGCCATGGTCAAATACAAGGCATTCTCTGCGTCCCAAGCGCTCTGTTCAGTACATAAAACTGGCGAAATCTGGACCGATATTTATGAATATTTATGTTCGAACATAAAATAGTTATAATAATTATCGTCGAACAAAAACAGTCGTATGCAAATCGCCTATAATGGTAATTAAGACACTCGTATGGAAATTATAAAACTCGCATACGCTCGTTTTATAAACAAACTCGTGTCTTAATTATTGCCATTATAGGCTCGTTGCATAATGTACTATAATACAATTAAGCTTCATTCACCACAATTTGGAGCAAACAGGTAAATCTATTTCCGAGATAGACCTAAGTGTTTTTGAAGTTAGTCAACTTTGGCAAACATCGACCATTTCTTTATTAATCTATTTGCAGACGTTCCTTTGACAGCCTTTCTTTGCAACTTTCATATTTATGCAAATAAGGTACATTATCTCAGAAATTACGGCGTCGATCTACTTGAAAATTTCATAGTATCTTTATATGAATATGTGCAATAATCTAATCTAGAACAATGTCTGCAGTATGTATGCATTGCTACGAAAACAAAGCTGTTTTTAATCTTATCGAAGAGAAACTTACAAACATTAAAATTGAAGTGCTATAGCCATGATTCTATGTTGGATCGCAAGCCATGAAATTTTCTTCAAATCTTATTTACTTTCAAATCTTTAACTTCAATCGTAATTGTACCTTTTGCTTAATATGTTCTTTCTTAGAACTGATTCATTTTAATGTTGTTAATAGATTTGAAATGTATTAAATAAGAAAATGATTGATGATCTCAGGAAAGAATAAATGAGAAAATATAATTCTCATAGGATTAAATAGAGATGTTGACAAAATTCCCTTCCATCCCTATTTTTCTTTTAAGGATCTCTTTGGATTTATTGTGAATTGTTTTGCCTTTTCAGTAACTTAACTATTTTTTCTCATAAAGGTAAACGTTTACAAATCTTCATAACATATGATTCGGTAGTTTGTGTGGTAGGATCATGTTGAGAATCGGAACTGTTTTGTTTAACTATTCAGTCAGCACCACCATAATCCATTTTAATAATAATAATTTTAAATTGTTATAATAATTCTAATAATTATTATTATTATTTACCTCTATTTTAGAAGTAAAACGTAGCTAACATGATGTGTGAAATCTAAAAAAAAAGAAAAAAAAACTACGTGTGCAATCATTTCTGATTTGTTGTTAATTTGAACAACTTAGGTCATCATCCGCGTGTACTTGGCTATATATTGCATCTGTCTTACCTGTGCTTCCATTTCTGCCCCCACCTATCCTAAGTTTGGGAATCACTGATGTATTTCCATGTCTGATTTCTCAATAAATATGAATTTCCGGATTGATGGTTACATAACATTTTTTGACCCCTTACGTGTACCGTTCCTAACCCTCAAATATTGCCATCTAGTTATGAAATATCCTGTATTACTTATAGATTTACGACAAAAAAGGAAGTTATCTAGTTTTAATTTTCATAAATGCAAACTGATGACAGTAGTCACTTGAAATTTTATATGAGTAAAATATGAATCTTTGATTGTCCATTTATTCAACATGATGCGTGAAATTTTGGAAAATTGTAATGCAATCAACAGAATTGCTCTTCAGTCGGTCACCACAAGTGTGTCCAAATAGATTGGGCGGACATGTTACATGAATTATTTATACATTAACACATTCCTCTAGCAAATGGATATAAATGGATGACATGTTTCGTTTGTCAAGCGAGCATCATCATATTATTTGACGAGCGAAATATGTCATCCCTTTTAAGGGGTCCGGAATGCCGAAAATATCCTAAATTTTCAAAATTTCACTTTATGCGTCATATTAAACTGAGGACCATTCGCTCTTATACGGTATATTTATTGACTTCATTGCTCATTCCTTAGACTAAATTCCTTATAATTTCCCACACACGTGCGTCCGATTAATAAATTCACTCATGTAGATTTATTTTATTTTCCTCTGTATTAGACAATAGACAATCAAAAAACAAGAAATCCAAACTGGTGTTGGGGTGTTGGAATATACCCCGCTCTAAACCTAATCTGTCGTCATTTCCAAATCTAGTAGGGAAAAAAAATCACTTCAATTTCTCTCTAAAATCCATTTCTTAATATAAAATTACCTTTAGGCCTATTCCCGAAATTTTTAGGGATTCCACTCAAAATTTGAAATTTGAAGCAAACTGGCTGCTATTACTTAAAAATGGAAGAAGAGGAGTCCTATGGTAATGGCATATTCAAAAAACCGAAAACATCTTCGATTCCGATTTCTCGCTATTGGAATATTGTTTTCCTAGATATAAAATTTCCTTTCTTTCGGACCATTTCAACATTACAATCTGACAGTTTTAGAAGTAATTCCTTCTTATACTGTAATTGTCATATTTTGACACGTCTGTTTTTTTAATGTCATTAGTTTAGCTTTGCCGGATGTTCATGAAAGCGCTGATAAAACTATGCAATTGAATAAAAATTCATGAAAATTCAAAAACACATTCATTTCCAAAACGCATATGTTAAAATAAGAAGGGTTTCTTGAAGAACACCACTGAAAATTTCAATTAGTTTCCGTTAGTGGTTTCTGGGATAAAGGAAAATAAAATTTTGAAATTAACATGGGCAAAACAGGAATCCGTTAAGATAGAAATCTGACATTTTTAGCAGTAATTTCTCATTATATGTTCATACACCATTTTTTCTAAATGAACTGAAGTTTAATTTTGACAGATGGTAATGTTCAAGAAAATTCTATTAAAATTACGCCATTCAAAAAATTGAAAAATCAAAAATATAATTGTTTTCTAAAATTCTGAGTTTAAGTAAGGAGAGAGCTTCAAGGAACATCCCTGAAAAAATAAATAAATACAAAAATAAATAAAAAAATTAAAACAAAATAAAGAAAGAATGAAAGAAAGGAATAAATAAATAAATAAATTCATTAATTAATTAATAAGTAAATAAATACTTTTAAAAACAATTAATAAATAAATTATATAACACTTATTTCAGTCAATAGGGTGAGTACATAATTGTCATTTTCTCCCCAATCTACTTGAACACTCTTGTGTTGACCGACTGAAGAGCAATTCTGTTGATTGATTATATAGGCAACACTGAAGAAATGCTTCTAACATTTGAAAATGTAATGCCACTTTTTTCCACGGATGAATCAGAAGAATGTGTCACAGGTCTATCATGACTAATATGTTTTATGAAGCAAAGATGGAGATGGTTTCCCAGCGTCGGGACAGCGCTTAAGTGTAAGGTACGTTACATACGTTTGATATTGTTACGTATCAGACACTTGAGCGCTGTCCTGGTGCTTTCGTCTGCTCCAAGAAGGACTCTTCAGCACTTCAGCAGTGGGCAAGACTTACAAACTCAACTTAGATCTACAGTAGACTCACGATTATACGCGGTAATTGGGGCCGAGACTGCCTTGGATACTGAAACAATCGGATAGTAGGTCGTAAATGACCAGATATCGCTTAAAACTGAAATTGTTTATTACGATACAATTCCCTAAAATTAACATTGTTTAGAATTTAACAAAAAGAGAGAATGAAATTACAATAGCCTATTAAATGAGAGGTTTTTGAGAAAGTCATTCATAGTTTTTTAGGGCCAGATGACTTCACTGTTGCGCCCCTTTAAACAACAATAATTGCTAACTTACTTTTATAGTTTTTTGCGAAAACCTGCTGTCCCTCTTCGACGTTGCGATGTAGAGCCAACGCTGTAGGGACGGTAGATCAAGCTGCGTGCATTTTACGGCAGATATTTTGATCGGTCAGCCCCGGTTGCGGAGTCGTACAGGGGACAGTCGGCGAGTCACAAGCATGTGCAATTGATACGTGAGTTGCTTTCTGCGCAACTGGCAACTCATGTCTGAGGCTTGCAGACTGTCCTCTGTACGACTCCGCAACCGGGCCTGACCAGCCGAAAATTGTTTCGTAAACTGTACTCTCTTCTTCCTGTTCCATGTAGGCTATAGCATTTTCTATCACTTTCAGTCCCTCAGAATGTGACCATCCATCGCTGCGGTACCATTAAACTTCGTTGACACACGCCGGCTAGCACCGCACCCATACAAAAAATATGTATATTTATCTTCCATCAACTCTCTCGGCTCACCCGGAGCGTCAGTTAATCGGAACTCGGTTAATCGCGAGTCTACTGTATATTTAATCTCGCCTTGTGCATGAACATATGAATGTAAGTAAATGTTTGTAAATAAAGGGTTACTTCATTCAAAAGCCTTTACTTCTTGAGATCATAGTATTATCATGTCTAAAATTCTATATATCCCATTACTCTAACAATACCAATACCATTACAGCATAGACCTGACAACTGCTTACTGAAATCATTCTAGGTTTTCCCAAACGTGATTCCCTAATGGCAAATATAAATGTATTTTGGTGGCTTTAGGTCTACTTCAATGCAACACTCAAAATTTGCTGTTAAAGCAAATTAGAACGTGCAAATATGTCAAAAGTGTATCCCACCCATTAAAAATATTCAATTATTCTCTACTAAGTAACATAATCTGTTAATAATCTGTGATCAGACCTCCTATACCGTCAATGCTAATTTCAGATATTTTGTGACCCATTATATCTGAAACTGCCCGACATATCACTACCAAACTTTAACCACGTACACATCTGAGTGTCTTTAGTTCACTGATCTAAAATGAAGAAGATGCGTATATTTGGAATTGAGATACAATTTTTTTTTACACATACCCACTGTTTTGGATTTTTTTGAGGTTATGTAAAACACAGTATCAATTCTACCACTCCAATAACAATGAATGTAGATCCAATTAATCACCTCTACTACATTTTTTTTCAAAGTTCTGTCTGTATTAATTCCTGAGAAAATGGGGCTCTTGTCAGAAAATTTGAAGTTTTGAGAAAAATTAAGTTAAAGAAATAATTATATAGAAACGTATATATTTCTTCCTGAAGGACTGTTTAAAAGCACCCTGCTTCATAGTCTAATGCTTTGTCTCAATCTTTAGGACCTAACTTCATCCTTCTTCTCTTCTTTCTTGCCTCTTTGGTCATTTGATGAGCAGAAATGTCAGCCTTCCGCACTCTTTGTTGGTCATGTGCTTGCAGTATTCTATCCCAGATGTACTCCCAGGTGATCCAAGACTTTCATTCTTCCAGAATTCCCGTCGTTGAAGGAGATCACTGTATCACACACACCTAATTTTAAAGTTTTTAGGACTACAAAGAGATTTTTTGGTATTCGAGTCCATACAATATTGTTAAATGCCTCATTTACATTTTGTGTTTTTCCATGAAGGCATTTCTTTAGCAAGTCTAGGCGTGCCAAGTCTCTATTAATAGTCTTAATAACTTCCATTACTGCTTCAGGTATTGAGTGTTTGAACACCTCTAATGTACCAGCTGCCTCTGCTTTTCTATACTTGCACCATGTATTGGGTGCAGGTGGGCACAGTGGTGTACAGGGTGTACAGTGTCAACATTGTTCTTACCACTACAGCTATCACTTTGCACAGTATCACTACTGATTACAACTGGTGTAGTTCTGTAGTACTTGTTGCCTTTGTTCTGGCGTCCATTGAAAACACCTTTTGGTTTAGTCATTATAGAATTAGAAAAATAACACACAAATATTTTCACAATAAACTTGCAAAGCTACACAATTTCAAACTATCTTCTTTGTTTATGTTTACTGGCATCAAACAAATGACAATAACACTGCGTGCAGCCAATGTGTAAGAAATAACTCTAAAGAGGAGCAAGCAAAACCTCAGCCTTCTAGGTCGAATAGTTTCTGAATTGTGAAAATACATCACAGAGGAGGCAGACATGTTGTTTTAAATGTTGTGTCAAGTAAAATTTAAAATAAGATTTAAAATATACATGAATGGATTTATATAAAACATTATACACCAAAATGTTCAGAAAAGTCCAAATATGCATATAGAAAAGAAAATTTACTTTTTGTTTTAAATTTGGGGTCAGATCTCACCTTAAGCAATGCCTAATTAAGTCTTGGTGTTCGTCCTTCCCCTAAGAATGCCACTACTTGGATGTCACATGACTTAATAGAGATTGTCTGGTTTTGGTGTTCTATTTACCATACATACTTTGCCACTTACCTGCTGTGCAATACTCAGTCTCCTTCATCTCCCGGGTCTAAAGGATACAGCGAGCGGCTCGAAGACTTCTAAACTGAAGGTAACTGACACTGAAGAAGAACATGGGTATGGCCCAAGTTTTTAGGTATTAGTCCATGTATGAAAATTTTTAGCGAAATCGGAAGATCGAAGTTCGCGATGTTCCCTTGTCAGTGGTGTGATTCCCGCTGATGTAGCCTAATTTGGAAGCCCACAAATACCCCGTATCTATAGGGAACTCTTTTAATCTCATGTCGTTGGCAGTTGGCTCCTATTTCATTTCAGATCTCCAAATGTAAAGTTTCTAACAACAAACTTCCATAAAATACAGATGTACTCATAGATGCAACAATAAATACATTTAACCAGGCATTCCCAAAATGTGGTCCGCAGGCCACTAGAAGGCCGCGGGATTCTATCTGGAGGATCGCGGTATATATTTGGAATTATTAATACTATTATAATATTCGGAAATGGAATTCAGCCACCTATTACATAATATTACATTCGAACATAATCATGTTTTATATTTCAGAAACATATTAATACTACAATTTCACATGTACGCATTTAATGTAAACTATTAATTGTGTCATTGCACATCAGTTTAGTAGCTGCGACAATGCGGTCATGTAGACCCGTGCGTGTGTGTAGAATCTGTCCGATAACCGGTGTTAATTGTGATGGTTGTATTAGTGTGTGTTATCTGTGATTCAGGTAAGGACTGCAGACGATCAATTTCAAGTAGTTCCTACATTTTCTACCAATTGCTACCGTCAACGACACCTAGCCACGAACTTGGCTACTAGATACCACCACAACCAGCCCCTGGCACTGGACGTTGGAACTTAATAGAGCGTTAATCAAATCTAACCTACAAATTTTGCCTGACAATTGTAGTGAGTGAAAGGTTCTTTTACATGTCATATAATCTATGACATAGGCCCGCGGGCTTTACTTCCCCTCCGAAGGAAGGTATAGGCCTACTGAGGGATTTTTAACGCTCTTAAATAATCCGATGACTTTGGCCGTGTTTGAACCCGCGATCTTGGGCATAGAAACTCAGCATGCTATCAACTACGTCACCGAAGCCGCACTCACACATCGGAATGATTAGTGCGAAGTAAGAGCAAGTTTTTTTAAATTAATGTCTGGCCGTATGTTAGTTACACACATTATTATGTCACTTTCTAACTGCATTCTGTTCCCAGATTTAGTATTGATTTTCATCATTGACTAAAATCCAATTTTGCAGAGGTATGAGGTGCATCTTTGAATCCTGAGAGGATCTCTTGTAGGCAGCGCCATCACTTTTCTTTAAGAATTTATCGATTAACCTGTTCATTTCTTACAGCTACTGTAGTGTTGATGCATTATGATTATTGTGACCAGTTATCCAACAATACAACAATGGGTAGTGTGATTGACTAAATACATTTTTGACGTCACATTCTTGAACTGTGCACAAGAACTTGCAAGATAATAAATGGAGGGGGTCGCCAAAGATTGCATTGTGGTAGAAGTTTGGGAACCACTACATTAAATAATCAAAGAGGTTTTCTTGAAGCAGAGCCAATTAGCACTTGGATAAGCTTCTGAATTGAATTGAATTGAATTGAATTGAATAGTTGGTATTCTGACTGGTACGTACTCATAATAGATTGATAGTTCGTAGTGGAGTGTGATGTTTGAAGATCCGTGGTCACTGATACCATCAATTATTCATTAGGTGGTAATTACGCTTTGTAATTCACGTAGCAGCGAACCAAAGTCATAATTAACTGTAGAAAACACGTTTCGAATTTGTAATCAGATGGAACGATTATGTGGATGACGGTGGTTTGATCATATTTTACCCGAGCTCTTAATGGGACATTGACTCTAGCAATTACCTCATGCGAATCACATTTTAATCTTCTCAAATCCTATATGTATTCCTCACAGGTTTAGGACTTTCAGATCCTGAAGCATTCTCTGGAATAGAAATGAGCAGGTGCTGTCACCTTCTTGCATACTTGGTCCCATCGTTCCTCTGCTGTGTCGTCTCGAGCAGGGGTATCCAAACTACCGCTCGCGAGCCAACACCAGCCCGCGAGCACCACCAATCCGGTCTGCCATAATTTATATTGATTACATTGTAACATTTACAATACATAAAGTAAGTCATACAAAATAATAATACGATGTTTATTATTAAGCGACCAATTAAAAACACAAAAACTAACATACATAAAAAATTGAACATTTCAACTGTAATTAATGATATAAGGTGTATCCTAAAACATTTCAGTATGTGGGATACATAGGTAATTCCCATGAAATGAAAATCCACAGCCTGCTTCCAGTCGACGGACCGGGTCAGGGAATGGAATGAATGAAGCCCCCATCTAGCGGCGAGGATATGAACTGTGCCGGCTGCCGAAGCCTGTCGCACTCACCTGGGGCAATGATTAAATGAATGACAGATGAAATGAAATGATAGTGGAGAGTGCTGCTGGAATGAAATGGTGACAGGAAAAACCGGAGGACCCGGAGAAAAACCTGTTTTGTCCAGCACACATCTCACATGGAGTGACCGGGATTTGAACCACGGAGTTAATTCCCATAATGATTATAATTATGATTATAATTATTATTATTAATGAGAGTTATGTAGCTGCTTTCCTCTGACACATGTTTGAAGTCGTGGACCAAGTTTACTAGTGGTAACTTACTGTAATTATCAGCAGCGACTTCATGTTCATCAGTCAATTTGGATCTGTAAATATTTTTGTATAGGCCTATTTCATTTAGGAGAATATTTTTCACACAGCACTGTTCAACAATGAAATTCTTACATAAGCTAAAGAAGAATACCCATTCTTAATAGACAATAATTTTCGTTTCTTTAGTTCCCGTTTCGTTCTATATGTAGTTTGTTACGTCCTTATTTCTGGTTTTTGCTCTCATTTTCGTGCTATATGAAGTTTGCCTGGTCTTAATTTCTGTTTTTAGGTCTCGTTTTAGTGATATGTGAAGTTTTTTACGTCCTTATTTCTGCTTTTAGCTCCCGTTTTCGTTCTATATGAAGGTTGCTAGGTCCTTATTTCTGTGACGTGAGTTTCAAAATTACTGTGTGCAATAAGAACTGCAGATGTGCTAATAACCCCAACAATATTTTTGGCTCATTTAATATGTGAAGAATATAAATGTTTCGATAACGTCCAAACCTGAGCTAATCTAGACTTATAACTGTCATTTTTAACTTCAGCAAACTCAAATCCATAAGAATTACCTATTTTGGCCTTTGTAAAAAACATAAAGTTAAAATTTGTTGTCTGATGCAAGTACAGTAGTGCTGAAAGCAGAAAAAAAAGCAAACAGTGCGGAGTCCACCTCCGCGCCCTGCGCCATAGATATCTCACTCAGTCCGAAAACGAAAATTTGCACATTATTCAAAACTACAGTATGTTGGTATGATGATTTACCTAGGTCTCGGCCCTTGGGACTTAGTGGGACTTAGGCTGAAAAGATTGGAGACCCCTGATCTAGAGATTTCAGATTATAAGTTACAAACACAGTCTGAATTCTGTGTGTGAACAAATGTTCACAAATCCATACAAAAATATATTTTTAATGAAATTGGGATGAAGCAAGGGGGATGTGATGGTGCAGCTGTCAAGCTAATTGCCTCCCAACAAAGTTGGATCGGGTTCGCTTCCTGGGTAAAGCATGTCGGATTTTCGAGGTGAAATGTTACGTCCATTGGCACGGATTCCACGATAAAGTGAGATCATGTGGATCATGAACGCGAGATTAACGACCACCTAAAACTACAAGCTTCCTTCCGACATTCGTAATTAACATTTAAATTTGTCTAAATCGATTTTTGAACACTAGTTTGTTTTGTTATTCTGAAGAATGATGACCAACTCGTGGTTTAACGGCTAGCATTCTTGGCTCAGTGTTGCCAACCTCTCAAAACTGAAAATCCCAACTTCCCACTCAGAATGTCCCCTTCCACTAGAAAATATCCCAGATAAAATTGTATTTTGTTCAAAACAAATGTAGCCTATACTGATTAAAATATGTGCTCTAGAGTCTCGATAATGTGTTTCTAATTGCACTAAAATTGATGTTAACGAAACACAGAGCTGTCTTGTAAACTATACACATAAAAATTCAATTAATACACGTTTATATTCATTTGAAGATTGAGATGTTTATCTTTCCCTGTACAAGTCTTTCAACTTTTTTAAAATGAAGATTTCACAAAAACACAAAACATAAGTTTCTATCTCTAAAAACACGCAAAACTGTTTGTTGTCCCACAAGCGGCACTTGGCGATTGTAATGTTATCTACCATACTTCCGTGAAAGGTTTATTTTTATCTAATGGCATGTATGAATCGTACCTATTGTGCATGTTCACGTTTGCTGTGCAAACGAAGCTTTTACGACATCGGCTACATATCCCAAATTCACCTCAATTTTTGAAAATAAATCCCTTTAGCCCTTTCCTAAAAATATTTGTCTAAATGTCCCTCAATTTGCGACAAATCCCACGGGTTAGCATCACTGCGTGTAACGGTAGCGTTCCTGTCTGTCACCCCGACACTGCCAGGGAACTTAATTCTGGTCTGAGGAATGGAACAAAATTTATTAAACATAGTAAAATTGAGTGAAATTATATTTTAGAACACATTTAAGTTTTGTTTAACCTACTTAGGATCACATATGCAATGATATTCTAAAGACATAATTGTTCTGATAGCTTCCTGTGGCCTAGTGTCAGATTTATAAAATGACACTTTTTGAATGAGATGAAAGGAAGTTGCCGGCGATCTACGTATAATGGACATAAACAACCAGCATTTTCGCGGCTAACAAAGGAGAAACACAACGCAAAATCTATGAATAAATGATGATCGAAATCCGGCTATCTTAGTCTAGCACGCTTGTGCCATCTAACGCGGAAATGTAGAACTTGTTCAAGTTCTCAGAGAGTGCCGACGAAGTGACAGTTTTTGCACCAGGCGTGGTTTGAAAGTTAGAGGGTTAATGTTTTGTCAATGGTTCGTTAGCCCCGTGCACTTTGGTATGTGTTTGGAATGTTTCTGATTGTCTGATTCAACGTGATGACTTTATTGGTGTGTGTATTTGTACCTGGGTCTAGGATTGTGAGGAAGGTGGTCATGCAATTAAGTTAGGGACAATCCAAGCATTTGCTCGCAGTAGAAGTGGGGAAACCACAGAGAGCTGGTATGGGAACCAAACCAAAAAACACAGAAAATTACGAGAAAAAACAAAGAGATGGAATTCTATGAAGATATTTATTATAATCTGTCGGAATAGAAAAATAGCAATTACCACGGAAAGTCACTTTCTCGAAACCGTCAGGATGGCTGTTGTTGTTGTTACTTATTTTAGAGACTGGGACATCGTGGACATACAGTCCTGTGTATTTGTGTGATAACCTGTGTTATTGTGATGGATGTACTAGTGTGTGTATTTGTAATTTTGGGATAGGATTAGGAAAGAGGCAACCATGGCCTTAAGTTAGGAACGTCCTTCGTATTTTCCTGGAGTAGAAGTGGGAAATCACGGAAAATCAATTCTAGGGCTCCTGAGGGGGGAAACGAACCCATCGCTCCTAGTTTTGCCTCACGAGGCAGAATGTACTCCGTTCCAACCCTCCTACTATATTGGTGAAGCCGGTAATCGAATCCAGATCCATTACATCTGGAGTCTCAATACGTCCTCCGATAGCACAGAAATCCGCATTGTAGTTAAGTGATAAGCACGCTAGACATTGACCCACGGGGTCCTGGGTTCGAGTCCCGGCTGGCCCAAGGGGAATTAAATAGTTAATTCGACAAGCTTGAGGACTGGGAGTTCGTAACGTCCACATCATATTCGCACCCTCATCACGACGCTGGTTGGTTGGTTCCTCAGTTGAGGATCTGCGACAACACGGTCATGTTGCCCCGTGTACTTTGTGTGTGTGTAGAATCTGTCTGTTAACCCGTTTTAATTATGATGGCTGTATTAGTGTGTGTTATCTGAAATTCAGGTAAGTACTGCAGACGATCAATTTCAAGTTGTTCCAACTTTTGCTACCAAATGCTACCGTCAACGACTCCTGGCTCTGAACTAGGCTAGGCCTATTAGACGCCACCGCATTCGGGACCTGTCGGCGAACGTCGGAGATAATATAGTGGTAATCAAATCTCACCTAAAAATTAAGCTTCACACATGTGTAGTTAATGGAAGGTTCTTTTACATGCCATACATGTATGTCATGGGCCCACCGGATTTACTTCCCCTCTGAAGGAAGGCGTACTGAGGGATTTTGAACGCTCTTAAAAACCGACGACTTCGGCCGGGTTTGAACTCAAGATCTTGGGCATAGAAGCTCAGCATGCTACCAACTACGCCACCGAAGCCGCCAAATCACGACGCTCAGGTCGTATACGGGCGTCAACTCGAATGACCGGCACCAGGCCTCCTCGGAAGCCACACAGTTTCGGAGAATCACAATAATATCTATTAATTTCTCCACACCACTCGGATGTGTTATGATATTTGTGCCGTAACAATCCAGACAACACTACTAAATGTTTTTTTAATATGTCACAAACGAATAACTATTAATTATACAATTAATTAACATTTTTAATGAAGAAATTAAGCAGCTGGCTAGCAACCCATCGTGTCTATGAGCCCCTGAATTGCCTTGTGTGAAAGCTCATCCATTTAAGTGTTGAACTATGAATGTCATATATTAGTTACTGATGACTGACGGAAGACCATTTCTCTGTACTGATAGCATGACCCTCACATGATCAATGATTAAGATCTGGAGACCTTGAGGGCCACTGTAGTTTTGCAATACCTTGGAGTTTTTTTGAATTGGTTGGTGCCTGAGGAACATCTTATTTTCAATATTGCACATGAGAAGGGTAATAAAATTTCGGGAAGATTAGGCTACTGCATCGCCATATTATCGATCGGTTTTTGAATCCTAAATAATCATTAATTAGGAGGTCAATAGCCAATACGTCTCGTTTTGACGTCTGGGTGCAGTTAATTTATTGTACCCAATAGGCGCAGGGTGAAATATTGGAACACGGGGTCCAGCTTCAACTATCAGGTATTAATGTGTTATTTTCAGGTGAAATATCACGTCCAAAAGTTCGAATCACACTTAAAATATAACTCCCGCGACTTATGAACGTGAGATTAATGGTCTCTAAAAAAACTTGTGTTTTCTCAAAACATAGCAGGAATCAGTCAGTATTCAAAGGTACATCAATGTTGATAGATTTAGTGCCCAGTAAAACCTTGCATCCCTACCCTGTGTCTAACGGGAGAGAGCCCCTGCTCTGCTCCGAACAGTCCCTACCGCCTGACTATCCTGTCTCGTCAGATGGGACAGGCTAGCTAGTGTTGCTCAACTCAGTCTCATCAGGTGGGACAGGATTGCTAGTGTTGCTCAACTCTGTCTCATCAGGGAGGAGGCTTGCTAGTGTTGCTCAACTCTTTCTTATCACGTGGGACAGGCTTGCTAATGTTGCTCAAATCTCTCTCTTCAGGTGGGACAGGCTTGCTAGTGTTGCTCAACTCTGTCTCATCAGGTGGGACAGGCTTGCTACTGTTGCTCAAATCTGTTTCATCAGGGAGGAGGCTTGCTAGTGCTGATCAACTCTGTCTCATCAGGTGGGACAGGCTTGCCAATTTTGCTCAACTCTGTCTCATCAGGTGGGACAGGCTTGCTAGTGTTGCTCAACTCTGTCTCGTCAGGTGGGACAGGCTTGCTAGTGTTGCTCAACTCTGCCTCTCAGGTGGGACAGGCTTGCTAGAGTTGCTCAACTCTGTCTCATCAGGTGGGACAGGCATGCTAGTGCTGATCAACTCTGTCTCATCAGGAGGGACAGGCTTGCTAATGTTGCTCAACTCTGTCTCATCAGGTGGGATAGGCTTGCTAGTGTTGCCCATCTCTGTCTCATCAGGGGGGACAGGCTTGCTAGTATTGCTCAACTCTGTCTCATCAGATGAGACAGGCTTGCTAGTGTTGCTCAACTCTGTCTCATCAGGTAGGACAGGCTTGCTAGTGTTGCTCAACTCTGTCTCTCAGGTGGGACAGGCTTGCTAGAGTTGCAGAACACTGTCTCATCAGGTGGGACAGACATGCTAGTGCTGATCAACTCTGTCTCATCAGATGAGACAGGCTTGCTAGTGTTGCTCAACTCTGTCTCATCAGGTAGGACAGGCTTGCTAGTGTTGCTCAACTCTGTCTCTCAGGTGGGACAGGCTTGCTAGAGTTGCAGAACACTGTCTCATCAGGTGGGACAGACATGCTAGTGCTGATCAACTCTGTCTCATCAGGTGGGACAGGCTTGCTAATGTTGCTCAACTCTGTCTCATCAGGTGGGACAGGCTTGCTAGTGTTGCTCAACTCTGTCTCATCAGGTGGGATGGGCTTGCTGATGTTGATCAACTCTGTCTCATCAGGTGGGACAGGCTTGCTAGTGTAGCTCAACTCAGTCTCAACAAGTGGGACGAGGCATGCTAGTGTTGCTCATCTCTGTCTCATCAGGTGGGACAGGCTTGCTAGTGTTGCTCATCTCTGTCTCATTAGGTGGGACAGGCTTGCTAGTGTTGCTCATCTCTGTCTCATCAGGTGGGAGAGGCTTGCTAATGTTGCTCATCTCAGTCTCATCAGGGGGGACAGGCTTGCTAGTGATGCTCAACTCTGTCTCATCAGGTGGGACAGGCTTGCTAGTGTTGCTCATCACTGTCTCATCAGGTGGGACTGGTTTGCTAATGTTGCTCAACTCTGTCTCATCAATTGGGACAGGCTTGTTAGTGTTGCTCATCTCTGTCTCATAAGGTGGGACAGGCTTGCTAGTGTTGCTCAACTCTCTCTCATCAGGTGGGACAGGCTTGCTAGTGTTGCTCAACTCTGTCTCATCAGGTGGGACAGGCATGCTAGTAATGCTCAACTCTGTCTCATCAGGTGGGGCAGGCTTGCTTGCGTTGCTCAACTCTGTCTCAACAGGTGGGACAGGCTTTCTCGTGTTACTCAACTCTGTCTCATCAAGTGGGACAGGCTTGCTAGTGTTGCTCAACTCTGTCTCATCAGGTGGGACAGGCTTGCTAGTGTTGCTCAACTATGTCTCATCAGGAAGGACAGGCTTATTAGTGTTGCTCAACACTGTCTCATCAGGTGGGACAGGCTTGCTAGTGTTGCTCAACTCTGTCTCATCAGGTGGGACAGGCTTGCTAGTGTTGCTCAACTCTGTCTCAGGTGGGACAGGCTTGCTAGTGTTGCTCAACTCTGTCTAATCAGGTGGGACAGGCTTGCTATTGTAGCTCAACTGTGTCTCATCATGTGGGACAGACTTGCTAGTGCTGCTCAACTCTGTCTCATCAGGTTTGACAGGCTTGCTAGTGATGCTCAAATCTGTGTCTACAGGTGGGACAGGCTTGCTGATGTTGCTCAACTCTGTCTCATCAGGTGGGACAGGCTTGCTAGTGCTGCTCAACTCAGTCTCATCAGGTTGCACAGGCTTGCTGATGTTGCTCAACTCTGTCTCTTCAGGTGGGACAGGCTTTCTAGTGCTGCTCAACTCTGTCTCATCAGGTGGGACAGGCTTGCTAGTGTTGCTCAACTCTGTCTCATGAGATGGGACAGGCTTGCTAGTGCTGCTCAACTCTGTTTCGTCAGGTGGGATAGGCTTGTTAGTGTTGCTCAACTCTGTCTCGTCAGGTGGGACAGGCTTGCAAGTGTTGCTCAACTCTGTCTCATCAGGTGGGACAGGCTTGCTAGTGCTGCTCAACTCAGTCTCATCAGGTGGGACAGGCTTGCTAGTGTTGCTCAACTCGGTCTCATCAGGTGGGACAGGCTTGCTAGTGTAGCTCAACTCTGTCTCATTATGTGGGACAGGCTTGCTAGTGCTGCTCAACTCAGTCTCATCAGATAGGACAGGCTTGCTAGTGTTGCTCAACTCTGTCTCATTAGGTGGTGCAGGCTTGCTAGTGCTGCTCAACACTGTCTCATCAGGTGGGACAGGCTTGCTAGTGTTGCTCAACTCTGTCTCATCAGGTGGGACAGGCTTGCTAGTGATGCTCAACTCTGTCTCATGAGGTGGGACAGGCTTGCTAGTGCTGCTCAACTCTGTCTCGTCAGGTGGGACAGGCTTGTTAGTGTCACTCAACTCTGTCTCGTCAGGTGGGACAGGCTTGCTAGAGTTGCTCAAATCTGTCTCATCAGGTGGGACAGGCTTGGTAGTGTTGCTCAGCTCTGTCTCATCAGGTGGGACAGGCTTGCTGGTGCTGCTCAACTCTGTCTCATCAGGTGGGACAGGCTTGCTAATGCTGCTCAACTCTGTCTCAACAGGTGGGACAGGCTTGATAGTGTCGCTCAACTCTGTCTCAACAGGTGGGACAGGCTTGCTAGTGCTGCTCAACTCTGTCTCATCAGGTGGGACAGGCTTGCTGATATTGCTCAACTCTGTCTCATCAGGTGGGACAGGCTTGCTAGTGTTACTCAACTCTGTCTCAACAGGTGGGACAGGTTTGCTAGTGTTGCTCAACTCTGTCTCATCAGGTGGGACAGGCTTGCTAGTGCTGCTCAACTCAGTTTCATCAGGTGGGACAGGCTTGCTAGTGTTGCTCATCTCTGTATCATCAGGTGGGACAGGCTTGCTAGTTTAGGTCGACTCTGTCTCATCAGGTGGGACAGGCTTGCTAGTGTTGCTCAACTCTGTCTCACCAGGTGGGACAGGCTTGCTAGTACTGCTCAACTCAGTCTCATCAGGTGGGACAGGCTTGCTAGTGTTGCTCAACTCTGTCTAATCAGGTGGGACAGGCTTGCTAGTGTAGCTCCACTCTGTCTCATCATGTGGGACAGGCTTGATAGTGCTGCTCAACTCTGTCTCATCAGATAGGACAGGCTTGCTAGTGTTGCTCAACTCTGTCTCATCAGGTGGGACAGGCTTGCAAATGCTGCTCAACTCTGTCTCATCAGGTGGGCCAGGCTTGCTAGTGTTGCTCAACTCTGTCTCATCAGGTGGGACATGCTTGCTAGTGTAGCTCAAATCTGTCTCATCAAGTGGGACGAGCTTGCTTGTGTTGCTCAACTCTGTCTCATCAGGTGGGACAGGTTTGCTAATGTTGCTCAACTCTGTCTCATCAGGTGGGACAGGCTTGCTAGTGTTGCTCAACTCTGTCTCATCAGGTGGGACAGGCTTGCTAGTGTTGCTCAACTCTGTCTCATCAGGTGGGACAGGTTTGTTAGTGTTGCTCAACACTGTCTCATCAGGTGGGACAGGCTTGCTAGTGTTGCTCAACTCTGTCTCATCAGGTGGGACAGGCTTGCTAGTGTTGCTCAACTCTGTCTAATCAGGTGGGACAGGCTTTCTAGTGTTGCTCAACTCTGTCTCATCAGGTTTGACAGGCTTGCTAGTGATGCTCAACTCTCTCTCATCAGGTGGGACAGGCTTGCTGATGTTGCTCAACTCTGTCTCATCAGGTGGAAGAGGCTTGCTAGTGCTGCTCAACTCTCTCTCATCAGGTGGGACAGGCTTGCTGATGTTGCTCAACTCAGTCTCATCATGTGGGACAGGCTTTCTAGTGCTGCTCATCACTGTCTCATCAGGTGGGACAGGCTTGCTAGTGTTGCTCATCTCTGTCTCATCAGGTGGGACAGGCTTGCTAGTGTTGCTCAACTCTGTCTCTTCAGGTGGGACAGGCTTGCTAGTGCTGCTCAACTCTGTCTCATCAGGTGGGACAGGCTTGTTAGTGTTGCTCAACTCTGTGTCATGAGGTGGGACAGGCTTGCTAGTGCTGCTCAACTCTGTCTCGTCAGGTGGGACAGGCTTGTTAGTGTTGCTCAACTCTGTCTCGTCAGGTGGGACAGGCTTGCTAGAGTTGCTCAACTCTCTCTCTCATCAGGTGGGACAGGCTTGGTAGTGTTGCTCAGATCTGTCTCATCAGGTGGGACAGCCTTGCTGGTGCTGCTCAACTCTGTCTCATCAGGTGGGACAGGCTTGCTAGTGTTTCTCAACTCTGTCTCAAGAGGTGGGACAGGCTTGCTAGTGCTGCTCATCTCTGTCTCATCAGGTGGGACAGGCTTGTTGATGTTACTCAACTGCTTCTCATCAGGTGGGACAGGCTTGTTGATGTTGCTCAACTCTGTCTCATCAGGTGGGACAGGCTTGCTAGTGTTGCTCAACTCTGTCTCAACAGGTGGGACAGGCTTGCTAGTGTTGCTGAACTCTGTCTCATCAGGTGGGACAGGCTTGCTAGTGCTGCTCAACTCTGTCTCATGAGGTGGGACAGGCTTGCTAGTGTTGCTCAACTCTGTCTCATCAGGTGGGACAGGCTTGCTAGTGCTGCTCAACTCTGTCTCATCAGGTGGGACAAGCCTGCTGATGTTGCTCAACTCTGTCTTATCAGGTGGGACAGGCTCGCTGATGTTGCTCAACTCAGTTTCAGCAGGTGGGACAGGCTTGCTAGTGTTGCTCAACTCTGTCTCATCAGGTGGGACAGGCTTGCTGATGTTGCCCAACTCTGTCTCATCGGGTGGGACAGGCTTGCTAGTGTTGCTCAACTCTGTCTAATCAGGTGGGTCAGGCTTGCTAGTGTAGCTCAACTCTGTCTCATCATGTGGGACAGACTTGCTAGTGCTGCTCATTTCTGTCTCATCAGTTTTGACAGGCTTGCTAGTGATGCTCAACTCTGTGTCTACAGGTGGGACAGGCTTGCTGATGTTGCTCAACTCTGCCTCATCAGGTGGGACAGGCTTGCTAGTGCTGCTCAACTCTGTCTCATCAGGTGGGACAGGCTTGCTGATGTTGCTCAACTCAGCCTCATCAGATGGGACAGGTTTGCTGATGTTGCTCAACTCAGTCTCTTCAGGTGGGACAGGCTTGCTGATGTTGCTCTACTGTGTCTCATCAGGTGGGAAAGGCTTGCTAGTGTTGCTCAACTGTGTCTCATCAGGTAGACAGGCTTTCTATGACTGATCAACCCTGTCTTAACAGGTAGTACAGGTTTTCTAATGCTGCTGTACACTGTATCATCATGTGGGATCAGTTATGAGCTAGATGTTGACGGAAATGTCTCCGCATTTTTTGCTTCGTTTCCATGTCATTTCGTTTGCAGTTGAATGCACTCCAAGACGATAGAAATGCAGATATCCTACAGCCGAGCGTAATGTAAGTGTGTAGCTCAAGCGGGTATCGTAACCACTTTACATTAGTTGTGACACCAAGATGAATATAAACACAGAGAAAACAGTGAAAATGACGTTTCGGGAAGGAGGCAGAGAGGCTACAGGAGACAGTATATACCTAGGAACGACTCCCCTTAATTCAGTCAATACATTTAAATATCTAGGATTGACAATGCAAGAGCTTACAGAGTTCACATAAAGTCTCGAGCAATAGCCGCTACCAAAGCCATATATGATATCAAAACTATCACGAAGCTCTCTTTGGGAACTGCTATGACATTATTCGACGCGAAAATAACGCCCATCGCCACATATGGACTTGAAATCTTATGGGAGAAATTATCACTGGCAGACTCGAGGACGCTTAAAGGAGTCAATCGCGCTACCTGAAGGCTACCCTGGGGATATCGAAGTATACAAAATCAAGATTAGCATATGAACTCGCCAGGGAGACCTTCTTCGATGAGGATCTTCAGATGAAGAGAGGGCTACCATCCACAGACGCCTGGAAAAAACTAATGCAGGAAAGAATACAGAAAAGGGACGAAATCTGGTTCGAGTTTTACACCACGGAGGCCATGATGACTAGGACATGGATGAACACAAATCAAGACTTGCGACACTTGGTAAATTCGATGGCGGTACATGGGTATCACCATAAACTGTGTAATACCGAATACTTTCGTGACCTTGATGAATCCTGCGTATGTAAATTATGCGGCGTGCAATGTAGTAGATACCACGTGATTTCTTGTGCAAATCGGGGATCATCCATTGTGAAGTATTGTGAATGACAGTTTGTTATCATCAATATGCACAATTTGTGCGATTTATCTTTAATAGTAATTAGTTGTAAAAACGTATTAAAATTCCGGAAATCGAAGTGGTGACTTTCGGGATAGGAGACTTGATAAGTCTACCAATACTGAAGAGAAATACGATTTTCTGTGCTTTCAGAGAATTGCGAAGTAAAAGATGGAAATAACCTTGTAAGCATTCTACACATCTTTCAGCAGTCGCAGAATCTCAATTACTAAGTGTCCAGCGAGCTGGCATTCTAATAAGATGACATCACTGGCCTAGTTTCCCTCCACAACTCACTGTGCTCTGTTCACTTCGACCCAAATAGCAACTCTGGATAAGGGACGTCGTCACCGAAAGATGTAACTTACATGTCTTACACAGTTAAACTTGTCCGGTTCCGTGCGGAAGATCATGCTTCGCTTTTTCCCGAAGGGTCCCGGGTTCGTTCCCCGGCTGACCTAAGGGGATTTTAAACTCCTACGAGTAATTCACCTGGCTTGGGGTATTAGTGTTTGCGAAGTCTTTTCAAAATAAATACACAAACAAAGTAAACAGAAATAGTAAGCTAAACCAAAAATGTTGTACCAAAAAGAATGTTGGTTGGAGGGAAGAAAAGGTTTATTTAAATAGGATAGACTATGTAAAAATAAATTTATAAAAATGATTATTGAATAGACCACTCGATAATATACAAATTAAAATTGGTTTCCAACAAGATACGATCGATTAAGCAAATTCCAGTGTATAGCTTCCGTTCATAGGCCTACATAGGCTTAGGTTATATTTATACATAGGCTACTGTACTTACATACGTAGGTTGGAACATCAATTTTAGCAACTATTTATTTCCTACTAGGAACCGACCCGGCTTCGCCCGGGAACAGTTATGAATGCATTACGAGATAAGCGCTTTTTTCCAATGTCAATGAACAACGACCAATATCCGTTTTACGTCTCGGCATGATGGGTTAAAATCACTGACTGGACTATTAATAATATAATCATGGAGATGCATGTGCAACAAATTCTTGTCAAACGTAATTTAAAAATGGCGAAGTGCATGAAATACAAATCCCCCTTCCGTCCCATCATACCTTGATTCTGAATTTTGCGGACCGAAAAGTTCACAGACGAAATGAAGAAAACCCGAGTTGCACTTCCAGGGAAACTCCAAACACAACCACCCTTCTCAGAAGTCTTAACTCAACACGACTCAATGGTTTGCTGTTGGCTGTATCTGGGGCAATATGTTCGCCTGCTAGCTAGGCTGTAACAGGGATGATAGACTCGCCCTTAGCTAGCTCGTAAACTGTCGCCTCAGTAGTTGAATGGACATGGTTGGAAGAAATTAAAACGTAAAAACACTTATAGTGGGCGATGTATTGAAGATAGACATATGCTCTCGCAGACTTTTTTGCTGAGCTGTTCATGCTGAACAATTCTTACGCTCATAGTATTTAGATATTCTTAACGGTTTGCCAAGCGTAAGCTTACAAAGCGCTCGGACGCCAGGTTTTTTCGACTTTTCCACTGAAATCGTCACTGCTCGGCTTCCTTTGATCATAAATAAATTATTTTCTACAGAAATCATCCTCGAGATATCCTTTATAGAATGCTGAAAACCGCATAAAAATCCATCCAGTGGTTCTCGAGTTTACCCGTAACATCCAAGAATCGGGGACTTTGTTTTATACTAAGTAGAGATTAGGACAAAAGTCATACCTACGTGAAATGTGTATAGTCCTTCAAAGTAGTCTCCAGCATTGTCTACAATATGCTTCCAGCAATGTGGAAGTCGTACAATTCCTGTAGCTGCGCCTGTTGATGTCACTGAATGAGCGATGTTGAATACTACCTGCATAACCTCGAGAATAGTCCCGAAACGATTACCTCGAAATGGGTCCTTCATTTCTGGGATCAAGTCATAATCACAGGGGCTGAATATGGTACATGGAAAAGAACTTCCCAACCCCAGCGACCGTAGAGCGTGCGTGTAGGCCTATTATCCTGTATTACGATGGGAGGTTTCTCCAGGAAGTGTTTCCACTTTATTCAGCCTGATGAGGCTGAGTTTATCCACTTTCTCAGACCATAATTGAATATCTTAGCAGAGCTGGGAATCGAACCTGGACCTTTGAGGTGATAGCCAAGAATGCTAGCTACTACACCACGAGGCGGTCTGTACGAATTGTGATTTCTGTCCTGTACATTTCTCTGCTCTCCCGAGAAATAACTTACATTCTTGTCTGGGGGTTGTTAAAGGGTGCCATCAATTCGTAAGGAGTACAGTAGACTGTAGTCTATGAATAGACAAGGGAACATCGCGAACGACAATTTCCTAATCCCTCTGAAAATTTGCATGCATAGCCTATAGATCAGAATACAGTACAACAAGTAGGCCTACATTAGCCTATGTGTTGGTATTTCACCCCCAAACTCGTTCAGGTCATTGTATTAGGCCTACAGGGTGAAATTGTACTCGTTTGAAAATAGGCGAATTGGAGAATCCCAGTTGGGTGTGCCCTTTCAGTTCCATATCCTTCCCTACCAACCGCAATGCAAGTAGCAATTACAAACTTAAGTTGTAAATTCAATTTAAGGGTCTTGCGACATCGTAGTCATTTAGGCCCGTGTAGCCTACTTGCGTGTGTGCACGCGCATAGAATGTCTTCCATAACCTGTGCTATTCTGATGTCTGTAGTAGTGTGTGTATTAGTAATGCAGATGAGGATTGAGAAGGAGATGGCCGTTGCCTTAAGTTAGGAACAATAACAGCATTTGTCTGGAGTAGAAGTGGTTACCGCGGAGAACCACTTCCAAGATGGCTGAGACTGGAATTGAACCCACATCTTTGCTGGTTTGCCTCACGAGACAGAGTGGACCCCATTCCAGCCCTCAGACAGTTTCTTATCAGAGTCGGGAATCCAACTCAGAGCTCCGGGGTAACAGTCAAGAATGCTAGCCACTACACCCACTTACAAGTACCCACACAACTACATAGACAACAATGGCATGGGTTATCATACAGATTCCACATATACAACCTGATAAACCGGACTGATAACCATAATGCCTCAAGCCTTGCAATCCAACAAATCAACAACAATTAAAGGATATCTGGAGTGGAAATCGAACCTTCTTCTTCTCAGTTACCCGCTCAAGATTGAAAGAATCTCGTTCTAGCCTTCAGACCAGGATTTAATTTCTTGGCAGAGCTGGTAATCGATCCCGGGACTTTTGAGACATGACCAAAGAAGGTAACCATAGTCCCCAGAAACTGGCAACATTCCTTCATATTCAATGAGAATTATAGGCCTAATAGATTATTATCAAATACTATTAGATTTTCAATCCATTTAATCCCCCATTCGTCTACTCTGTTGTTGTTTGAGTCTTCAGTCTATTGATTGGTTTCATGCAGCTTTCCATACCTCCCTGTCCTGAGCTAATCGGTTCATCTCTACATAGCTACCACACCCTACATCCGAGGCAATCTGTTTAACATATTCTAAACTTGGTGTACCCCTACAGTTCTTGTCCTCGACCCTTCCTTCCATAACTAACTTTGCTATTCCTGGGTGTCTTAGTATGTGAGAAGGGAAGACCCCCCACTTTGTACCTGTGGAGCCGTTTCCACCGTGGTCCACATTTTCACCGAGTGTGTGGATCTTGCTGACTTACGAAGAAACCTTGGTTTGCAGATGACACTCAAACTTATATTAGCCGATGACGCAGTGGCTGCTGATCGCGTTATCCGCTTTATAAGTGAGAGTGGGTTAGAGCCAGCAATCTAAATTTCCCAGTATAAATTGACTTAACGACTTGTTCGTTTTTGAATGATGATGTTTTGTTTTTCCGTAATTTTTGTTTATTTTTATAATTTTTCTTTTTTATTTTTGTTTTATTAATTGTTGGTCTTTTAAAATTTAGGCGTCCACCTCAAAATTTTAAATTCAATTCCAAATTTGAATTCTTTAATCTGTGTTAAGAGGGGCAGATGACCTCGTAGTTCCGCCCCTTGAAACAACAAGAACGAACTAACTAACTTAGTAGGTGTCCAACTATCTTATCTCTTCTCTTCATTAACAGTCGCCATAAACATCTCTCTTCACCCACTCGTCTTAATACCTCTTCATTTGTGACTCTGTCAACCCATCTGATCTTCATCATTCTCCTATAACACAACATTTCAAACGCTTCTATTCTCCTTTTTCTGCTACACCAACAGTACAACTTTCACTTCCATAGAGTGCCAGGCTTTCAAAAATGACTTCCTAATACCTAAATCTATATTGAATGACAACAGATTCCTTTTCTGTAGAAATGCTTTCCTTGTCTGAGCCAAGCTACTTTTAAATAATTTTATTAATGCAGCGAATGGCCATGTATATTTTTATTCAGGACGGGTCAGGGGAGGGATTATAAAAGGAAATTGGCCGTGGAATTGAAAGGAACCGTCCCTGAATTTGTCTGGTAGTGAAAATGGGAAACCACGATAAACATTTTCAGGACGGCCGAGGTGGGATTCCAACCCACGCTCTCCTGATGCCAGCGAGACATGAGGTAGCGCTCTCGGCCACCGCGGCCGGTACCAAGCTACTTTTCAAATTCTCTTTGCTTCGTCCATCACTGGTTATTTTACTTCCTAAGTAACAGATGTCTCCTACTTCCTTTAGCTTTTCACCTGCCAATTTGTCGTCCATAGGGGTTTGTGATTAATTTAGCTGCATATTAATATTGTTGTTTTAAATTTAATTTTCATCGTGAATTCTTGCCTCTATATCCCAGAAAAATATTTTCTTTTACAGATTAACGAATATTTAGCCTCCCATTCCAGTCAGCAGTAGGCCTACGTTGCAAGAGAAGAAGAGAAAGGAGATCAGGTGGATATTTATAATGGTGAGGATTAGGAAACATTCCCTTTCATTTACTTTACTTTTGTATAAATTAGGGGGAAAGCGAGTTGCACCTGTTCTTCACTCTGCATGGTCGCCTGGTAACTGAGCGACCCACACTTCTCTTCATCCCTCTCCAGGCCTGCCGTGACGTCAGCTTGGTAGTTCCGTCGGTGACCGCCTCTGAGCGCTACAACCCAGCTTTGCTATTGGCTACTCACATAACTGATGGGACATTGTGCGTTCATAAATTATGCAAAGTGCGAAGAACGCCAACATGGCCGCCGAATGTTTACAATTGTGTGGACCAATCACAGTGGAGAACTCAGTCGGCAGCCATAAATGTTCAGTGTTAGTCTTTTACCGCCATACTCGAAGTTCCAAGTTTCCCCGCTAGAGGTTTTCAATTTTTTGTAGGATCTAGTTTTCGCGGTACATCTATTTGAAGCTATCAATGGTTTATATTATCTTTCGAGTTATTTACATACATTTCAAAAGAACTGCTGTAGACATATGCGAATAAGGGAAAATTCTACATACGAAATTACTTTAATAATTTTAGTATTTTTATTTTTGGCAGGCATTAAATTCGCAAAATCACCCTTACGAAATCCAACATGGCTCCCAAAAGCTAGCCTCCCTCTCACTCAGAGAGGAGTATCAGTAAGGGTTGCTCCATCAGGACGAAACTAATCCCCACCTTCTCGGAGCAGAATTGTTGTAACATTTGTATCTAAAATATCAATTTAAATCAATATTTGCCCATTATTTCAATCAGATGAAGAAAATCTATGAATTGAAATTCCACGGAGTGGTACTTAAATATTAGTCTAGTCTATATTCGAAAAAATATACTTCTCATCCATCTTGACTTTTTGTAGCTTTTCAGTCAGTCAACACGTTTGTGCCTAATGAATGGGTGGGGTAAAAGATACAAATATATAAATACACCCCTAGAAAAAAAGCTACATAGGCTATAGGCCTATTAGTTGTTGTTTGAGTCTTCAGTCTTTTGACTGGTTTTATGCAGCCCTCCATACCTCCCTGTCCTGAGCTAATCGTTTCATCTCTACATAGCTACAACACCCTACATCCAAGGCAATCTGTTTAACATATTCTAACCTTGGTGTACCCCTACAGTTCTTGTGCTCGACCCTTCCATAACTAAGCTTGCTATTCCTGGGTGTCTTAGTATGTGTCCTACTAACCTATCTCTTCTCTTCATTAGCAGTCACCAGAAACATCTCTCCTCTCCCACCCGTCTTAATACCTCCTCATTTGTATCCCTATCTATCCATCTGATCTTCATCATTCTTCTGTAACACCACATTCCATACGCTTCAATTCTCCTCTTTCCCGCTGCATCAATAGTCCAAGTTTCACTTTCATAGAGTGTCACGCTCCAGACAAAGGCTCTCAAGAAAGACTTCCTAATACTTAAATCCATATTCGATGTCAACAGATTCCTTTTCTGTAGAAATGCTTTCCTTGCCTGAGCCAACCTACTTTTTATATCCTCTTTGCTTCGTCCATCACTGGTTATTTTGCTTCCTAAGTAACAGAATTATCCTACTTCCTTTAGCTTTTCACCTGCCAATTTCATGTCCATAGTGGCTTCTGATTTATTTCGGCTGCATTCCAATATTTTTGTTTTACATTTATTAATTTTCATCATGAATTCTTTCCACAAGACGGACTCCATACCATTCAAAAACTCATTCAAATCCTCTGACGTGTCGGCCAAATTGACGATGTCATCAGCAAATCTCAGAGTTGAAATTATTTCTCCTTGAATCTTCACCCCCACTTTAAATTTGTCTCCTGTTTAAAGTGCGAGTGAAGTTGATGTTTACAATTAAATGGGTCAACTTAGGATTTTTCTTGGAATGTATTTATATTCCTGTATATTGTAACTTACCCAACCCATTCATTTGGCACAATCGTTTCGTCCGACTGAAAAGCTACAAAAAGTCAATTTGTAGGCCTATTGGCAACACTGAAAAAATAATTGCTTCAAATCTCTACATTTCTCACCCAACAGTGTATATTAATGAAATGTCAAACCAATTCTGTAGCAAATCAATTTTGAATCGTTAAAACAATCAAGAGCTGAAGTCTACTGGTGTATAAAATTATCCTACATCATGTACAGGGCCGGAGTAGTTCCAATGAAGGGACAGATGATGTTATCTCTCATTCCCCTTTTATGGTTACCACAAAGTATTGAGAAAAAATCTACAGTCTACAATACATGATCCCTCCTCAGTATTGTGGTTTGAATATTTATTGATTGAAATATTAGTTAATAATGAATTAATTAAATGCGAAACCGTCATTAGTACAGAGAATCACAATGTATCCCATCAGGTCGACTAATCCTTACACGTGGAATCGAAGCCTGGTCCAAGAAGAGGTGAGATAGTACTCAAAATTCAGCTGCAAAGAAAACAAGAAGTTCCGTGAAGAACTATACAGCCTACTTTTCATGCCAATGATTATTCTACAGTATATGAACCTAAGTTATCTAGAATAATGACGAAATTAAATTGGTAATATCGAAATATCTAATTAGTTCAAAATATACCTGGTATAACGTAGCCTCATAGAGCACTACAGTTGGCAGCCCTGGTGACTGAATATATTCTTAGTTCCATCTCTTAAAGGAACAGAATACAAAATTTGGTTGAAGTCCAATGGACGATACATGCAGTTAGACACTGGATCTATCAGCAGGCGTAAAAGCATTTTGCCAACAATACCATGCGTGTGCTGGTCAGAAATAATCTGAAATATTATGATATCTTGTTGTGCCAATTTAGGATGAAATCCATTTTTAGTATAGAAGTTACTAAATTTTAAAATTGGACATATCAGCAGGCATAGAATCATGTTGGCAGCACTGCCTTGTATTAATTACTCCAAATTAATCTAGAATGTCAGGTGCTATACGTGTGCAAAGTATAGAGCTGTTGGCTTGCATACTTTCTGATATATTGATATTAGGGTAAAAAAATATAGACAGAATTTATTAACATTTGGCAGCCCTGATTGCTCTTAACAATACTTATAGTCATATCTGTTATGGTACACATAGCACATACGAAATTTGGTTGAAATCGAACTGATAGTATAAAAGTTACATGTATTTAAAAATTGGTACTATCAGCAGGCTTATAATCATGTTGGTAAAACTGACGTATATAAGTTACTCCAAATTAATCTAAAATGTCAGAATATACGTGTGCATAGTTTAAAGCTGTTGGCTTGCATACTTTCTGATATATTGGTATTTGGATAAAAAATAGAGAGAGCAATTATTAACAGTTGGCAGCCCTGGTGGCTCTTAATAATGCGCTCAATCATATCTGTTTATGTACAGACATTACATACAAACTTTGGTTAAAATCCAATTGATAGTGTAGAAGTTATATGCATTTAAACATTGGACCTATCAGAAGGCTTACAATTATTTTGGCAACACTGTCATTGTTGGCCTCCTGGAAATTAAACTGAAATAATATTATCTACATGTTTGCCAATTTTGGAATAGCTCCCATGCATACCTTGCAAGATATCCAACATTGAGCTCAAATTTCTAGTGAGCTTTTTCAGCAGTTGGTAGCACTGACATCATTTTCAATTATGGACGTGAGATATTCCGGTGCACATCTTTACTCAAACTAAATTTGGTTTAGATTGCTGCAGCCGTTTAGGAGTTGATAGGGGGGACACACACACAGCCAGCCAGACAGACAGACAGTCAGACACACATTTTTCCGGATCGATCTCATAAGTCTACTTTTTCCTCATTTTTGCAAAATGTGAAAAGTAGGCTAAAAATGCATGGACTACCCTGCAGGATACGCAAGGTGGGATCATAAAATAAATCAAGACGCATGAATGAATTTTAAAATGGACTTGTATTAAAACACACACGATCAAACAGGAAGAATTGGGGTTAAGGAATGCCAAGGCAAAGAATTACAATCAGATCATAGGCTACTAAATTCACAGTAACAAAGTGGAACAAGACCATAACAAACCACTTGGTGTCTAATACCACTTGGAGTATGACGATGGTCATGGCAATGATGACAGCAATATTAAGATGTTGCAGTCAGTAACAACCGGCCAGATATCATAGTCATCAATAAAGAAAACTGAGAGGCATTGCTGATAGATATCGCTTGTCCCAACACTCAAAATATCCAAACAACTGCTGCTACTTAAATATCTAAGTACACAGAGCCGACAATTGAGATAAAGCAGACGTGGAAACTTGAGTCAGTGACTACAATCCCAATAATTGTATCGTATACTAGTGTTATTCCCAAAACTCTCTTCTGTTCAACACCTGCCATATTGTCAGGAAGTTCCTCGGTGACAATGCCCCGGTCGAACACTCAGCAACGCTCGATGATTCAGATGGAAATTTAACTCATGTTATAGGACTAAATGTAGGAGACTCGAGAGGAGTGCGGTCACGACATGGATGTACAGTAATCAGAAGTCTTTTAACAGTGTACTTTACAAAATTACTTCAGTACAGATGGTTCCCTGCTAACACCGAACCCGGCTCTAACATAAAATGTAGCCGGCATTTGCCGTGATAAAATGTCAAACAATAAATGATAATAATAATAATAATAATCAGTAGTAAGTTATTGATTCATCTAAGAGTTTTGTGACATCGTGTTCATGTAGCTGCGAGTATGGTGTCTGATATAGGCCTACTTGTAGGCTATATAAGATCTGCCAGATAACCTGTGTTATTGTGGTGACTATTAGTGTGTGCTTTTATAACTGAGGCTAGTTTTAGTTAGGAGTCCACCGTGACTTTAACTTATGTCCCATTTCGGCATTCACCTGGAGTAGAAGGGGAGGACACCACCAAAAACCTTTTCTAGGATGTCCGAGGCAGGAATCGAACCCACTTCTCAGTTCTGCCCCATGAGGTCGAGTGTACCCATTTCCAGCCCTCAGACCAGTAAAATAATTCTTGGCAGAGCCGGGAATGGAACTTAGACCTCCGGAGTGACAGCCGAGAATGATAGTCACGAGGTGGTGCGATATTAATAATAATGAAAATGAATATCCTCAGCCTGCTTCCAGTCGATAGACCGGGTCAGGGATGGAATGAATGAAGCCCCCTTGTAGAGGAGAGGATATGAACCGTGCCGGCTGCCGAAGCCTGTCGCACTCCCTTGAGGTAATGATTAAATGAAAGACAGATGAAATGAATCTCACATAGAGTGACCAGGATTTGAACCACGGACCCAGCGGACCCAGCGGTGAGAGGCCGGCGTGCTGCCGTCTAAGCCACGGAGGCTATCAATAATAATAATAATAGACTAATAATAATAATAATAATAATGTTATGTACTCCGAAATGAGCCTTTAACGATTAGTCTATGTTCGCTACCTCAGCTATTTAAAAAAATTGAAACAATTAAGAATAATTATTGTGAAGGGACAGTTTTAAATAACGTTTAAGTTACACTATTTGTTGGAGATGTCGTTCTAAAGAATCTTTCTCTAATTAAGGATCACCATCTTATGGTACACAGACCACAAACACATTTTCCCCCCTTCAGGTGCGCATGAAGGATCTATACGTAGTACAGAGTGTCACTAAATTTGCAGCCTTGGCCTAGGCCTACACGATGTGACTTCTGCATGACAATTAAGATGAGACTGTGAGCGACAAAACACCATCGCATAAATTTTACCAAGTTGGAGAGGTTAATTATAAGAATTAAATAGAAAATTTAAATCAGACAGAATTTATCTATTCAAAATTATTTTATTGTACAATGGCAGACATCTTTTATTACCCTACTTAGTAAAGGTTTCTCTCCCTTGTAGACTTAGCCTACAACTTTTCCCATAAGGACTTACGACTGGAAATTTTCAGAATTGGGTATTCCAAGGCAGTGGCGGATTCAGATCTTGCAGGGTCCCAGGCGATGTGATAAGGAGGGGCCCACAAAAATAGAAAATACAAATTTAAAAAATCAAATCAAATGGTAAATGGTTGTGTAATAATAATAATAAAATAAAGAGCAGTTACTCTATTTTGAATACACTACAGTACATTTTATTAATAATATGAAAGAAACCTTTAAGTCCCCTTGAAGAAGATTATGTAAACTATGAAACATTAAAATATTACTTTGCGACTTGACCCGGCTGAATCATCCATCATTTGACTGAAATATAAACTTGCTAAACGGTCACGGGAGGTCATAGCTGCACTGAAAAAAGAATATGAATGATAAATTAGTTTGAAAAGTTTGAAAAGTAGTCTATAATTAATTAATAAATTAAATTTAAAACAATCCATGGCGCGGGGCCCTCCGGACCGCGGGGCCCTGGGCGGTCGCTCTCCTCGCCCTTACCTAGATCCACCCCTGTTCCAAGGGATACCTGATTTGAGTCCGTTTTCTCTTGTCTCATTGACTTTGGAATGTGCCCTCTAAATCAGGTGATTTCAATCCATGGTCTACGAATTTTTCTATGGTTCAAGAGCGGATGATCAGTATAAATGACTTTGAGTTCCCCTGCTCTAAATTCACACAAAAAGTACAGAGTCCTTATGTGTGTGCGCGCCAGTAAACACGGCAAGCTAAGCCGGCTGAAAATGTCCTCCCTATCTTGTAACACACACCTGGCATCTTTTGATGAAGGAATGTCTGTAAACTCTTTTGTTATTTACGAAGCCTGTTTCCTTGAATCGCTTAGCGAGTCTCCTAATTGCACTGGCATTAGGCACAGATCTCCCTGGAAACTTCATTCGAAATTTTTGTCTCGTTTCAGAACAAGATTTTCTGCTTTTCATATACGAATTATGGATATACACACGTTCGCGCAATGTGAATTGGTGTCTAGACATGACCAACAATCACAGTAATCACAATACTCACTAAACGTGCAACCCTAACGTCTAGGCTTTGCAAATACACGCCCATATGAATGACAAAATACGTATGAACTAACGATATGAGTCAGAGGACCACCCCAACCACCGGGTGCGCGCGGCCGAGATCTGCGCTAGTCACAGCCGGCTTAGGTTGCCGTGTTGACTGGCGCGCACATACATGCTGAATGTATTTTCACATAATTACAAGGGGTATTTTGTAACCCGTATGTTGGTGACTGTGATGTGACGTCAATGTGCTCATCGGTAACAGTTGAAGAGACCTAATGCGCCAAACAAACATGGCAATATTTTCGTTGAATGAGCAAGAAACAAAAACTTATCTTAACTAATTTAGCACATATTTCCAGTGCACCAGTGATAACGGACAGTAATTATAATTGGCAATCACTCCCAGAATATGAAATAAGGTACGAAAATCATGAAAATTACATATATTATTTAAGTGCAAGTGTAGAATCAGGATCACTACTCCTAAGCAATTACCATTACAACTAACATTGCCAGTGTTAAATAGTTACAACAATACTGTATTTGCAAACAGACATGGCCTTACACAATTTATTATCCGACTGGCTGCGTGGCTCAGCGTTAACGTTGAAGCCTGCTGTGCCTAAAGTTGCAGGATCGAATCCTGGCGCTGTCAGTTGGCATTTGAGGGTGCGCCATTGAATAGTCGATCATCCGCTTCCTAACGCGATAACGCAATAACTCTGGAGCTGATCAATATTAAGTTAATGTTATGTTTTAGCGAGAACGGAAGATTCACGTTGGCGATGTTTATTTGTCAGTCGTAGGACGTATTTTAAAAACCGCGCTATGAGACTTGGCAGAAATAAAATAAAAACTGTTATCTTCTCTACTATGTGTTTCTCGCAAAAAGAGAGTCTGAGACTTTAGTCAGAGCCAACTTGGGCTGGGTTCGAGCAACTCACCTTTTACTCCCGAGTCTTCCCCTTGTGCGTCATGCTCTGTATGCAAATGCAGAGAAGCAGCAGGAAGGGTGAAATTGAGGTCGTTGAGCATAGAGTTCAACGGGTTTTTATGGGGACAAAACGCTTTATGCCGAAGACTTAGTTCCTATTAAGAGATAGTATCTGTGAGATATTCAGGTTAACAGTTGCCTGCTACATTCCATCATGCAGTCTGTTTAACCGGATGCTGTGTTGTCAAGTATCATCAGAGTTATCCTCGATCTGGTAGGGAGTAAGACTGCCGGAGGCTCATCAGCTGTCTGGTGTGTGAGGCAGATAAGGGGAGCCACTCAACCTAAATAGGTCACGCTGAAGGACATGTAGTGAGGACAGTTACAGGGTGCTTATTGACTCCCATATAGACACACTAAGCCACAGTGTGGCCAACCCTATCGCATTCATGTACGCTTGATCGGGGAATTTCAAACTATGGTAAGCGGAAGGTTGTCAGGTTGTACGTTCTAAAGTCTATAAATGGCGGCTTCGGTGGCATAGTCGGTAGCATGCTGAGTTTCTATGCCCAAGATAGCGGGTTCAAACCCGGCCGAAGCCGTCGGATTTTTAAGAGCGTTAAAAATCCCTCAGTATGCCTTCCTTCAGAGGGAAAGTAAAGCCGGCGGTCCCATGTCATAGATTTATGGCATGTTAAAGAACCTTCCACTAATTGCACCTGTGTGAAGCTAAATTGGATAGGTTAAGAATGTAAACAACGCTCTTAGGTTTCTACGTTAGCTGGCACGTTAAAGATCCCCTTCGGGGCAAAATTCCGGCACCCCGGCGTCTCTAAAAGCCAGTGTAGTTAAAAGGGACGTAAAACCAATAACATTATTATTATTATTTCTACGTTAGTTGCCAAGACCGACTGCGGTGGCGTCTAGTAGCTAAGTTCTGAACTTGGCCTAGTAGTCGTTGACGGTGGCGCTTGGCGGCAAAAGTAGGAACTATTTGAAAAATTCTAAGTTGCAGTACTTAAATTATAAAAACAGATAACAGACACATATACAGTCATCACAATTAAGACCGGTTATCAGACAGATTCTACACACACCCAAAGTACACGGGGCTACATGACCGCGTTGTCGCAGCCCCTAAACTTAAGAACCAAACAACCAAAGTCTATAAAAATGTTTAACTTAAATTAATTAATATAGTGAATCCTTCGATCTCCGATAGGAATGGGTTCATCACAAACGGGCGCAATAGTCTGAATTGAAATGTGCATGAGCCCGACTTGAGAATGACGTTTTCAGTAACTAGGCCAGATGTTAGAAACTTAATATCAACAAAGCAGCCTCGCCCATATGATTATTTAGTTCCGAAATAGTACAACATTCAATCATTCATTCATTAATTTACTTTATTTGCAAATGGGGGTAATTCCCCGGTGGAAAATTGAACAATTACAGAAAATTACCAACAATAATCAAACACACTTAGGCCTATTATACAAAAGTCATTAAAACTACAGAACAGGAGACCAAGCCGTCGTAACTTTCAACAAGGTATATTACTGAAAATATAGTATTTATGATTAACAAACCTTTCTCGGAGATGTTGGGAGTCGTTTTACTTTCTCAATTGCCACTGCTGCACCGGAATAATTCCTTTTAATTGATTATTTACGAAAATAATGTTTTAGCATTGTCTTCATTTCACTATGGACGCCATCTTGGACACTACGTCATACGTCATGTGACACCCGAAAAACGAACATCTGAGTACGTTACCAACATGTCCAATACAAAATTCACCATATGACACGTAAAGTTTGAAATTGTTACAAATTTCCACTACGTTAAGCACTGTCTTGCGGAAAATTACTGCTAGTACCACAAGCAAGGGGGTCTGGGGCGTAAGCCCCAGGTTAGGTTTGTTTTTGTATGTAAAACATTAATAAGATAGAATTTATGTCCACTACTAGGTTAGGTACTGCCTGGTCGAAAATTACTGCTAGTAGGCCTACCACAAGCAAGGGGGTCTGGGGCGTAAGCCCCAGGTTAGGTCTGTTTTTGTATGTAAAACATTATAAATACATAGAATAAACACTGACAATTGGCGCAATTTTTCATTACATTACTTTATCGACGCTCTTTTGTTCACTCGTTCTATACCCGATGTGAAATAGTACCAAATGCGTGGGGTTGGCATTCCTGACTTAGTAAGCAAGATGGCTCCAAAAGACTTCATTTCTGCTATATAAGTCGTGTATCTATTTGGGATGGCCGGGTGGGTTTATGGCAGCGGACGAGTCAACATCTATTATTTTAACAGCTCCGGATACCATTACTAAAGGTACTTCGGCAAATTTCATTACCTAAATTGTTTTATACCTTTGTTCTCCCGTTCTGTAGCGCTACCCAAAAGTCTTGATTTGGAAACTATAGTAGGCCGCAAAACTGTTACCCGCATCCGCACGACTGTTATCCACATCCGCCCCGCACGACTGTTATCCCCATCCGCCCCGCATCCGCACGACTGTTATCCACATCCGCCCCGCATCTGCACGACTGGCACGACTGTTATCCGAATCCGCCCCGCATCCGCACGACTGTTATCCGCATCCGCCCCGCAACCGCACGACTGTTATCCGCTACTAGGTTAGGTACTGCCTGGTCGAAAATTACTGCTAGTAGGCCTACCACATCTGCACGACTGGCACGACTGTTATCCCCATCCGCCCCGCATCCGCACGACTGTTATCCACATCCGCCCCGCATCTGCACGACTGGCACGACTGTTATCCGAATCCGCCCCGCATCCGCACGACTGTTATCCGCATCCGCCCCGCAACCGCACGACTGTTATCCGCTACTAGGTTAGGTACTGCCTGGTCGAAAATTACTGCTAGTAGGCCTACCACATCTGCACGACTGGCACGACTGTTATCCCCATCCGCCCCGCATCCGCACGACTGTTATCCACATCCGCCCCGCATCTGCACGACTGGCACGGCTGTTATCCGTATCCGCCCCGCATCCGCACGACTGTTATCCGCATCCACCCCACATCCGCACGACTGTTATCCACATCCGCCCCGCATCTGCACGACTGGCACGACTGTTATCCGTATCCGCCCCGCATCCGCATGACTGTTATCCGCATCCACCCCGCATCCGCACGACTGTTATCCGTATCCGCCCCGCATCCGCACGACTGTTATCCGCATCCACCCCAAATCCGCACGACTGTTATCCACATCCGCCCCGCATCTGCACGACTGGCACGACTGTTATCCGTATCCGCCCCGCATCCGCATGACTGTTATCCGCATCCACCCCGCATCCGCACGACTGTTATCCGTATCCGCCCCGCATCCGCACGACTGTTATCCGTATCCGCCCCGCATCCGCACGACTGTTATCCGCATCCGCACGACTGTTATCCACATCCGCCCCGCATCCGCACGACTGGCACGACTGTTATCCGCATCCGCCCCGCATCCGCACGACTGTTACCCGCATCCGCCCCGCATCCACACGACTGTTATCCGTATCCGCCCCGCATCCGCACGACTGTTATCCGTATCCGCCCCGCATCCGCACGACTGTTATCCGTATCCGCCCCGCATCCGCACGACTGTTATCCGTATCCGCCCCGCATCCGCACGACTGTTGTCCGCATCCGCACGACTGTTATCCCAATCCGCTGGCATTACAATAATAATTTTTATTTATTACATAAAGTATTAAAGCACCACATTTAGACATTTGAGGAGAAACTCGTTCCCCTGCCTAGGAGATGTGCCATGCGCTATGTTTAAAATGAATGTTATACAGCCAGAATTGCAACCCTTTGCAGTTCGAATGTTAGTTATGCTTAATGACATAATTTGAATGCGATTAGCATAAATCATCACAGGCCTATAAATTATTTAAGTAGTAGGGCCTATATATCCCTCCTGTGGCGATCACAAGCGACTGATCGTGACAAATGAGCATTCAAATGAAATAGAATAGACATTAGTAGTGACGAATACCACTCTAATTTCATAAATATCTATAATTTCTTTAAAAAATTACTTGAAAAAATGTACGAAGTGTGCGATTTGCACATACTTTTTCTGTAGGAAAATACACTCCATAACTGATGTCCACTTCATATTTTGGCCGCTGTGACGCCTGTTTCATGTCATTTTAACATTCTGAGGTCTTTCCTTTATCATTTTGCATGGATTTCAGAAACAGTAAATCAAAGGAATGAGTATTCAAATAATATAATTTAGTGTTTTATAATAATTTGCTTGAAATATAAACATAACCTTTCTCCTGAAGTCTCTCATTATAAACCTGTTGGGGAAAGTGTGGTTTATGAACACGCGAGATTTCTCGCACGGGTACGCTAGTCATCTTATATTTGTCATGGAAAAGATATGATAATATGTCATAAACATCCGGGTCCTCGTAGGCCTGATTTTTTCTTCTTTTTTTTAGCGTATGGCTTTTAGTGCCGGGAGTGTCCGAGAACATGTTCGGATCGCCAGGTTTGTAGCTGCTTTGAGGCGGAGCTACAAGTACCGTTGGGGAGGAAAGTAGGAATGTAAGGACGAGGAGTTGGAAGGTAGCGGCTGTGGCCTATAGTTAGGGACCAACCCCGGCATTTGCCTGGAAGGAAGATGGGAAACCACCGAAGACCATCTTCAAGGTTGCCGGCGGGGAGATTTGAACCTCCTCGCCTCCCGGATGTTAGCGACTGCCTGCAGTCATGCTGTAACGACCACGGCTAACTCACCCGGTGTAGGCCTGATGATATTCAACAAGTTCGGATTGTATTCTAAAATCTATCCGCAAATTTACTCCAAACATTATCCGCAGCTTATCCGCTATCCGCACAGCCATACAAACTATATTCGTATGCGAAAATATTTTACGGATAACCGCGAGTTTATTCGCGGTTATCCGCATCCGCGCTGGGCTTTTCTTATAGGCCTATAGTTGTGCTTGCGTCGTTGGCAACAAACATTTGTTAATATAGCCTATAGTAAATGCGTTTTACGTGTTTGAAGTACAGTGAAACCTCTTTATAGAACGAAACCTCGCCGGGGCCACGTGGCGGGAGATTCTCGATAAGTTTCGATCAGATAACTAGCATGTACCGATTACACAACAACGGGTCGGGAAGCACCGGAAGTTGTCATACCGTTGATCAGGCCTACATACGTAGCTGGCATGGTACCTTAGTTGAGATTATTAACACTTGTTGTGAAGTACTGTAGCATATATCGTATCCCGTGAACATGTTTAGGCATAGAACAAAACAACGAATTTTCTTAGTGGAATTTTATCTGCTCAAGAAGAAGTCTTACAGTAGGTGTGTTCGTAAGTTTCAACGCCGTGCGATATACATGACTGTATATTATTTGATTTCTCAACGATATAATTAGGCCAATACCTATTGAATTTGAAAAGTGATGAGAAACTATGGAAAACAAACTGTAGGATAGCTGAGGTGGGAATCGAACTCATACCTCACGTGATTGAGTGTACCCCAAGACAGTCCTCAGACTAGAATTACATATCTTGGCAGCGCACCCAGATTTCAGGGCTGACACCCAAGAATGACAGCCACTGCACCGCGAGATAGCTGTTATTAACAATACTTTTACATTGTCTACAAAAATTAATTTCCTCATTTTTAGACTTATATGTATGTACTAGCAGAAGTACCCATTCTTCGAACGATCTTTGGTATTAATAACCAGACGTAATCAATTGAGCTACTGTTGCAATGGTTAGAGACTTGGAACCTGTTTGTCGACAAAGAAAATTATTAGTTAAAATATGCTCTGAAATTAAATTTACCTAACGTGTACTTCCTGACGCGAAAAAAAAATTGAAAACCTCGTAGACGAAACGCAATACACGTCAAATAAAACTGACCTTCACTGTCGTGTCAAGTCCCCATCCCGAGGAAGACCCCTTTAATAAATTATAAAGGCTTGTGGTGCATGAAAATTCAGGTTTTTTAGACTCCAATGGTCCAACAGCTTGCAACAGCTGACAACAGCTTGCATTCCTAAAATAAATAAAAAACCTACCGTATTTCAATTCAGGAGTTTTTGAAAGTAATGTTTCTGTTTGGAGATATAATATACCTTCTGTACGACATAACGCACTTTTAAGTCGTGTGAAAAAATCTAGGGTACCCCTTGACCCCCTTAAGCGCATTGATGAATTTTACAGTTTTAGTTGTTTCCGTAATAAGCTTATAGCCATTTGCAAACATTCACAGAAATTTAATAGGCCCCTAAATGGAATGGCTTTACTTCTTGCAGAAATAGATGGAAAGTTGGATGTCACCTTTCCAGATATTGTTTTCATGGTTATTGGATTGCATTCCTGCATTAGTTTATTAAATGAAATTAGTTTTCTGGGTATATCTCAGAAACTGTTGGTTTTAGAGCCTTAAAATGTACTTTTCGGGGACCCTTTACTGCTATTTAGGGGCACCGAGTTTTGTTTCTGACATCAAGGGGCTTTGTCTCGTCGTTGTAGGCCGTAGTATAATAATAATAATAATAATAATAATAATAATAATAATAATAATAATAAAAATAATAATAATAATAATAACAATAATAATAATATAACAATATAGGGATAGGGATATAAGAGACCTTCCGTACCACACCCGCACGTGTAAATCGCGTGAAAAAAATCTAGAGTACCCCTTGACCCCCTTAAGCGCATTATATGACATTGATGAATTTTACAGCTTAATTCGGTTCCGTGATAACCTTATAGCCGTTTGAAACTATCTCAGTAATGTAATAAATGGAATTGTATTGCATCTTACAGCAATAGATGGACCTGTGAGATTCCGTTGCCATGGTAACCGGCTTGCATTCTTTCGTTATTGTATTATTAGCCTATTTTCAATTTTGAAAAAATAGGCTTATGAGATCACCATTTGTCCGTGTGTGTGTGATTCGTGTGTGTGTGTCCCCCTAATAAAATCTAAACGGCAGGAGCGATTTCAATGAAACTCGGAAAGTTCATAGCACTATTCCCGGCGACCTCGACCGTGCCCTTCAAATTTTGTTACGACTCACCAATCCAACATGGCGGCTGTGCGAAATATTTCACCAGCATTCAATATCTCCGAAACTATTACCGATATTACCCTGACATTTTCTATGGTGATAGAGGGAACTACTATAAGTTCACTTATGTGACTTTTGAAAACCTGGTAACTACAAAACCAACATGGTGGCCAAGCCAATTTGCGACTTTTAAATAGACGTTTCTCGCGATTTGACCAACCAAACGCAATGAAACTTGGTACAGTATATGTTTATATACATTGTAATGCACCGACATCTAACTTCGTTCAATTGTTTACATAATCACAAGATGGCGGATGTGCGAAATATTTCACCGGCATTCTATATCTCTGAAACTATTAGCGGTATCTCCCTAAAATTGTGTACGGAGATAAAGGGCACTACTGGAAGTCCATCTGTAAGATTTTCAAAAACCGGTTAACTACAAAACGAACATGGCGGCCAAGCGAATTTGAACATTTTAAATAGACCTTTCTCGGGATTTAATGTTCCAAGCGCACTGAAACCTGGTACAGGAAATATTTATACACATTGTAATCCACTGGTATCTAATTTAGTTCAATTGTTTACATAACCTCAAGATGGCGGCAGTGCGAATTTTAAAATTAAGTTTTTATTTCTTGTGATGTAGTCATGCGATCGAAGTGAAAGTTTGAATAATGAACCTACGCAATAATTTTCCTTTAATGGTACATGACTCTATCGCCTATACATTTAACAATCCAACATGGCGACCATCCGAAATATTTAGACGATACTGAATATCTACGAATCTATTTCAGCAATCAAACTGCATTTTTAATGTTCATAGGGGCTATGAACTTAAGTTCACCTATAGGACTTTAAATAACCTGGTGATCACAAATCCAACATGGCGGTGACGCGAATTATAAATATTCACATGGACGTTTCTCGCAATTTAACCATCCGCGTGCAGTGAAACTTGGTACAGTAAATCTTTACCCGAATGTTAATCCACTGGCATCTAATTTATTTCAATTGTTTCCATAACCTCAAGATGGCAGCTGTGATTTTTTTTTAAATCTCCTTGTTTTTTCTTGTGTCCTAATTATGCGATTGAAGTTTGAATACTACACATTCACAATAATCTGCATGTAACAGTACATAACTCTAGGACCTACATATATAAAATCCAACATGGCGACCATCCGAAATATTTAGTCCGTTCTCAATATCTACGAATCTATTACAGCAATCAAACTGAAATTGTGTATGTTGATAGTGGCAATTAACATAAGTAGGATATATGAAAATAGGCTGTATAGTTCTTCACGGAACTACTTGTTGTATTAAATGAAATTAGTTTTCTGGAAATATCTCAAAAACTGTTGGTTTTATGGCCTTAAAATGTGGTTTTCGGGGCCCGTAGGGCTCCCGGGTTTTGTTCCTCACATTGAGACGCTGAAAATGAGCTTTGTCTCGTCTTTCTACGAGCATTTCAGCATGCATTTTAAGGGGCTAGGCCCCCTTTTATGATTAGGAGTCGATAACCTCGATGTTAGGCCCCTTAAAACAACAATTATCATCATCATCATCATCATCCCCTTTTATGAGAGGTACAGAGAAGAGTTACATCAATGATTAGTGTCGTGCCTCTGAAGGATATCTGAACCAAATTTTACGTTGATCCAACCAGCCGTTCTCGAGTTATAAGGGTACAACTTTGTCCACAGACAGACAGACAGACAGACAGACAGACAGACAAAAATTTTATTTTCGTGCGCTTCCGACATAAAACAGTCTGAAACGCGTAAATAACGCAAATTTCCGTAGAAATTCAGAAAAAACAGACAAACTTTCATTTATATATAGAGAGAGATTCTATATTACCAGACAGATAGACTATTCGTGTAACAATAAAATAATTAACAATAAAATGTACATGCATAAACAAAACAACAAGTACGAACTCAAATAGGAAGGCACTAGTTTCTGTTAACAACCTCAACAATACAGACACGCACTCAAACAATCCTAAATGTACAAGAAACATTGAAGTAATTATTTACAGAAAACGTAAAAAGACAAAAAGAAACATAAAGGAAAAGATAGGAAGAAACAGGTAATAAACATAGTGCAAAAGTGGTATCTGAGGATCTAGAAAGCAACAAAATATTATATTATTACAGTCGCTCATACACTCAATCAAAAAATCAATCAACCATTCATTCATTCATTCATCCATCCACATATTCAACCAATCAGAAATGAGCACAATAAACATTACAATATGTTACAGCCAATTAAGATGTTTCTCATAACAGTTAAAGGATACCAGAATTAAATGCAAAAGATTGCAGGGACAACGTGAATTATGGCCCGTTCTGTATAAAAATATTAAAATTAGTAGACCGTATGTGAAATATGAAGGCGACTACCCGTAAAGCAATATTAATCCTCGTTCTCATTCCTACAGTAAATCTCCAGCTAGGACCCTTTCTCCTTTGGATGAAATATACTTAATTTATGGATGATTGGCCAGCCAAGATACAGTATTTTTACGGCTCTCATTATAATTCAATCGGCTGAAACGAGCTGGCAACATGGCAACATGGGTGTGTTCAGTTCACATTCTGATCGAGTCTTGGTCCTATGACGTCACAAGTCCAAGGCATGATTTAAAACGCACCAAGTTTAATGTTTCCTCTCCTGCTCTCTGTCGTTTATTTTTGAGGTTCATTTCTCAAACAGAATTACATGTCATTACATGAGTGAAATATGCGCATAACGCATTTAAACTCGAGTTGCGGCCAATTTGAGTTAAGTGAACTACAACAACAAAACAATGGTTTATTACTGACTAGCATTTAACGTCGGGGCACGCTGTTGATAGGGTTTGTTTACACCGATCAGATGTCATTAGCTAGACACGAAAACAAAACAATAACGCAGAGGCGAACTCCAGCAGACCAACCTCGTTAAGCCTTTTGTTAAAGTAATATCAAGCTATATCATAAACTGCTGCAGCAAAGCTCCATTTACTGTATATCGATAGGGTAATGACATAGCATTAAACAAATGATATGCAATGTTTATAGAGGTTAACCTTATTCTTATAAAAAAAATGAACCTGTATTGTTAAGTCTGTACTCTGTGGAAGGAAATGACTACACTGACCTCGGTTGAATGGCTCTCACTAATAACTTAATACGAAAGCAATTCCACAGTCAACACAAATGAAATTCGATCGTCCCATTAATTAAATCGTTAAGTTTTCCAGACTCCTTCAGTGTAGGGGCAGATGACCTCATAGTTCCGCCCCTTAAAACAACAATAACTAACTAACTCCTTCAGTGTAGACCTATTCAGTATAATCTGCTTCTTATAAATAAACTTCCCCAGGGGCTCACGACTATTGAGACTTGGGTTGGCAACCAAGGAACCCCAGCTGAGTCCTTTCTTTCGCTTTTCCTGCTAACCTGACTTGGCAATCTCTTGTTCTCTTCTGACCCCGACGGTATTCGGGTATTCAAGGCAAGTGTGTTCGATTATTGCTGTTAACATCATTAACCTTCCGATGGTCACGTGGATTACCATTGTAATCCAGGTTTATTTTCTTTTATAGCTACGAACATAGCGGAAGATGGGGGAATGGCACCACCTTAAGGAAGATGCCCTGTGCTGATACAGTTTCTTGTAGAAAAGAAATAAATAGAAAATACAGCCCCTTATTAAATTGGCTTCAATACTACTAGGCCTAAGTATCATTACTCTTATCAAATAACTTCTAGTTTTTTTTTAATTTTTCTTGACCAGTGAAAGTGGCGGTATTGCCCTCACTAAGTGGGCAATTCCGCCATACTGATGGAGCAATACCGCCATATTTAAACTTAATGGATATGGGCCTATGCAACCAACTTTGGATCATGAAAAGCCTACAAAACGATTACTATACATACAGTGCCATTTACGATATTTATTAATTACACAGACAGAAGTGACAAACCTAGTTTTTCGGAGAATCGTGGCCGCTACATTCAGAATGGGCCCACTTTGAGCACTTAGTGCATCTGTAACATAGTTCATTTTTGATAATAACAAAAGATGGTCACGAATGTCATTCTCTTGCTCTTCAGAAAAAAGTGGTTTACACCCTAATGTAATGTAGGTTTGTCTAACTTACTGTCTTTGACCCTATCACGTAGTGTTGTTCTTGAAATATTAAACAACTTGGAAACACTTTTAACAGAGCTACCATCATTCACAGCTTCAACAGCTTTCTTTAGATCGTCCGCAGTCCATTTCGCCTTTTCGGTTATTCTCCCTCTATTTAAACGCATCTGCAAATAAAAGTAAGCAATTTCTACCATTTAAAAGTTGAACGGGGGAATTCCGCCACCTGTGGTGGCATTACCCCATAAGCACATTGAGTGTTTAGGCGCAAAATGCTACGTAACCAACAAATAGAACGACATAAACGAATAGCATAAAATGATCAGTAATAATCGTACTTTCATAAAATATAACCAAAATTAGGTAATCACTTAATTAAACTACCATTAACTTGATTAATTTCATGGTACAATATTAGATCACAAAGGATGATTGGAGATTTCTAATTCCCGAACTAACGCACGCTTCCACAACGGCAATTGACACACCTGATAGTGTTCCGCTAGTCATCCGCTAGAGGTTACACTTATTCGTGCGCATGTAAGTCGCGCAGTTATTGGAATTTAAGGGGTGGCGGAATTACCCAAGATGGCGGAATTCCCCCATCTTCCCCTAATAGCATATAGGCCTACAACCTTTTGATACATATTATTCAACCTTTCCTATAAGTTCTCGCTACTACAATCACATGACATATTACAGCAATGACCATTAGCACGCCAGTGGCATACCAAACAGTTGACTTAGATTACTACTGTACTCCACGCGACTATTTACGGAACTAGACTTGAACTGTGTTGGTTTGCTTATAGTCTATAGGTATAGAATTGGGAAACTGAATATATTATGAACACTTAATTGTAGAAAAATTCTCACCTGTTCGCAAATATTTCATGTTTTTACTCAATGCGGGAATATTACCTAACTTCTTTCTAAAGTTCAAATTTTATAAGTTTCACATGCTGTGTCAACATATTTGGCATTTCGTGTAGCCTATTTGTCTATGATTAGTATAAGTTATTTATCACACTCCAAACTTCTTATAAAATCGGAAATCAACATTTTAAAACATAAAATAGCTAATGAAATACCCATTAATTACGATTATAATGTAATCCACGCGACTACCAGCGTTTCATTTACGAGCTCGACCATCGGAGGGATAAGATGGCTTTTTCCATTTCAAGTCATTTTGTGGGGTTTTCAAGAAATTGGTAGTTGATTTTAATTGACACCGCATTGGTAGGACTACTAGACTATATGGAGTAGCTATAAGCTATAACCATGAATATTAAGAAACATTTCTGTTTATCATTACGAAGGAAGCTCCAGTGCAATTGCAAATTTTCTCTTTTCATGAGTCTCAGCCCTCCATATATTGTGAGGGCCCTCCCTATATTACGGAGCTTTCCAAAGGCCGAACCACGGAGAAGTCACAATGACTCACCGTCAGATTCATACCATGTAGAGCCACCGATTACAACAACGGGCCGGGAAGCCCTGGATGCTGTCATATCATTTATTACATACGCAGCTGGCAAGATACCTTAGTTGTGATAATTAAGCCTTGCTGTGAAGTACTGTAGCCTGCCTCGTATCCCGTGAACATGATTAGGCATAGAACAAAACATCGAATATTCCTAGTGGAAACTTATCTTCTCAAGACGTTTGAAGGAAATTTGTTCGTAAGTGCGATATTTACGTTTGGGGGAACCTCAAGCAAAAGGTGTACCGAAACAATCCGCGTACTCTGGAGGCTCTAGAGATTGAAATAACAGCACTGATACGAAATATCAGTGAGGATGAATTACAGCGAGTGTACCAAAACTTCCTACTTTGGTGCAATGTGTGTTTAGAAAATGAAGGACAGCATTTCCAGCAACTACTCTGAAATTCATTTAAGTAACGATGATCATTAAAAACGTCAAAATGTGACAATGTGTTAAACTACAGGGACTTTGTTTTATATGCGACGGGGATTTTCGCTCGCCCGCTCGCCCACGTTGCGAGCCTGTCTCCCGCCAAGCACTTTGCCGTAATGCGGCGCTCGGCCGGCACTGAGTCATTGAGTATAGGAATTTGTACTTACCTAGTTCACAGCTGGTGCTGAAAATGTGCCAGCGTTGTATAGCAGTGTATAGCGAACAGTTTCAGCACCAGTTATGAACTAGGTAAGTACAAATTCCTATACTCAATGACTTAGTGCCGGGTGAGCGCCGCATTACGGCAAAGTGCTTGGCGGGAGACAGGCTCGCAACGTGGCGAGCGGGCGAGCGAAAATCCCCGTCGCATATGAAACAAATTCCCTGTAGTTGACTCTACGCTGCTGCTAGCACCAGTGCCTTGCTCGACTCGCGGCTATAGCCACAGTGCTCAGGCTGCCATACAGCCTCCGTGAGTCTCCATTCTATAGGGAGGATGCTCACTGTATTTTTCTGTCTAAAAATAATTATAAACAAACGATCATATAGACCGACCCCTAAATTAAACTTAAAACGATTAATTTTATAAGCAACATGGATTTAATAGCTAGGAGGCTTATCACTTGTCACCTATTCTTTCAAAAAGGGCACAACTATGCAATCAGAGTGTACCTCCTAGCTTCGGTACCATTTCGTCTGGACTCACCTATACCGGCCTCCTCTCCGCAGAACGTCTTGGCTAATAGCAGGGTGTGGCAGCCAGGGAATTCTCTATTGATCTGCACTGGAGCTTCCTTCGTAATGGTAAACAGACAAGTCTCTCAATATTCATAGTTATAGTCTTACAAACACAGTAAATTTCAACGAAAATCGTCTTCCAATTTCTTGAAAATTGCCGCCATACCCAATATTTCCAAATCGATTATATAAAATGGAGGTGGTGCAAAGAATATTTATAACGACTGAATTACGGCCTTATCAGTTGATACAATGTTAACAGGTCGTGGTGCATGTAGTGTTACCGTACCATAAGTCATAGATCACTGAGAGTGAAGAGACAGGGGTACGAAAATCTCTTTGGGTAGGAGGCATTAAATCTCCGGGAAAGGGATCACACCAGTGGCGTATCTAGGGTTTGCTTCTGGAGGGGGATAAACTGAGTCTAAATTACATTTAAGGGGGGGGGGGGCTTGGACATAATGAGACATAAGAAATGAAAGCTAATGTACGGTCCAAAAGTTTCAAAATCTATATTTTTCGTGTTTTATTTCATTAGCATATCATGCGTTTTATTTGCACTTATCAATGTGTAAATGCTCGAAAATTAACAATTTTGTTGATCGACCATTTACAACAAACACATATTCACTCCAAACAAGCAAATTCCGGAGGACAATCACCACTTCCAGTATCTCAACAAAACATCACATAGACCACAACTAACAAATATTGACGAGTTGTATTACCAATACTGCAACTAAATAAGTGTACATATTGTACATATTTTCACCCATATTTTCAGACATAGATTTTATAGCCTAAGTGTTACAGCTCAAGAGAGGTGAACCTTCAACAAAACTACTGAAATTAGCCGAAACACCTCTTGTAATGATGCTTAACTACAAGAACAACAAGAACATTCAAAAATAATATAACAAATAGGCTACTACTTCACATAACAATTCAACTGTATGGAGGCTTTGCAGTATTTACAACGATGCAGTTCGTGTAAATTGGAATCTTGATTTCTGTCTCTCAATTAGACCGTTCTTGGAAATATTATATATTCGATATTTCAAATATTAAGAGAGTTATAGCGATATTTCACTTTTTCGAAAAAAAAAGACCCCCATTTTCACCCCCGTCGACCGATTTTACCCATTAACGAACTCGACCGAGATTTTATAGGGATACAAATTATGTAAAAATTGAAGTGATTGGTGCAAAATTGCGGTAGTTATCGTGTCCACAAGAAAGTGATATATATTATATATAAACTTTTGAACTGACGGTGGTTTTGGCGTGTAGGGGATGTGAAACGCGAAGATATATCAAAATTTTCCGGAAGTCGAAACATGACACCATTGCAATAAGTAGTTAGCTTTCTAATGAAATCTACCTAAAACGATAGGGTTTTTATTCCGGGTGTTGCCTTAGTAATCAACATTTAATGTTTTTCAGTAGGTAAACATGATTATACCCAATTGTATTTATTAATCTCATGAAAAATATCTTTCAGAAATAGGGAAGCACCCAGAACAATTGGGTACAGTCGTGTTGACCGACTGAAAAACATTACATTTCGAATAAAACTAATTTATTTATTGAATGCAAAAAATAATCTCAGCTCAAGCAGAAAGACAGCTGAGAATATGCCATTTAAGGAGAAAGAACCTTGAATTAAAATATGTTATGTAGGGGAGATATTGCTAACTCCGTAGTAGGCTTACTTGAAACATAATTTTTCGGAAGAGATACCCCAGCGCAAGAGGCAAGTTCATCTCACCAGCTGTCTTGAATCATCTATGTAATTTATCTTGGTTATGAATTTCGAAACGACAAATGCTACCACCTGGTGGTAAAATCGTGAAAACCTGTGTTGTATTTTGTTAGTGATGTACTGTATTTATAAAATCTCGTGTATTTCGGTGATGCATTTATGTGGTAGTGTTAGTAATTAAGGTAATTATTATTCGAGTTATCATATTGCGGATTTAGACAAGGTTTAGCAGATTTAGCCCTAGTACCACTAGTATTAAAAAAAGTTACTCAATTTCAATTTCTTCGAAAGTGTGAAGTATAAATTGGTTTAGAAAACCCACGACAGATACAATTTTAAGAACTTAATTTATGTCACAAATATGTAGTAGTTTAATTTCTAAGTTAATTGTTTGAAACTCTTTACCTTAATTTATCATGTTTACCATCAACCCGTTAATATTGGGGATTTAGCTCAGTCTCCAGTATTGTTGACATAGCACCAAGCTAAACATTTCCACAGGCAAACGGGAGAGGACATTTTGTAGGGCAATGGAAAATCCTCAATAGGAGGAAGAGCCTGTAATTCTCTCGATCGAATTAACGGTATAGCCTACTCTGTTTAAATTATAAGTATTCACGTATTTATGCCAAATTCTATTAGGTGGGAAATATAAGAATCTACCAGAAAACAAACCAATTAATTCAAACTTTTCAGGGGAATGTGACCTCGTAGTTCCGCCCCTTGAAACAACAATAACTAACTAACTAACTAGATAACAAACTTTTCAGTCGGTTTCAAGTTCACTAAGAGTAAAACTTTATAAAAATATCAAATATCCACTAGAGTTAGTCACTATTTGGTTCATTATTCAGACTACAGTTGCTTACAAAGGCTTTATTTGGCCTAAAAGCGACCATTTCTTGGAAGTCCAACTTCATTACTTTATCTCGATGAGCATTAGTAAATGGCAATATAAATTTAAGTAGTACAATTTGTTCAAAAGTTATGAAATTATTTTTTTCTTTCCAAATTGTGAAAATAATCTACAAGTAATTTAAGATGAATGTATAGGCAGTAGAATCTGTTGACACAGCCATATAGGGTATTCATTTCTTGTTGTTGTTGTTGTTGATGATGATGATAATGCTGATAGTATGCATAAATTACACCACAAAGATTATGAACTTGAAGATCTTCTTAATGATTAGATCAATATTCAGATATAATGCCATCTGATTTATTTCAGACGCGTATATTCATTTCTTGACTATTCGGGGTCTCCGGTACTTCTACGATCGTAAGAATATTACTCTGGTGACTTGATTAAAACCGGAAATGTGTTTTGTGATACATTAAAGGTTACATTTATGAATAGATTAATAATTAGGCTAAGTAAGGACCAATCGATGAACACTCTACTTACATCAAAGGTATAAGAACTAAATGTGTGTTGGCATGATAGGATGCGAATTAATAACACTTACTTCATTGGAAATTCCATTCAAATATCACTAAGAGATTCTTAAGCACTGCAACCTAGGTCATCTCCGTAGGCAACTTTAAATAAGGTAGGTACAATTTTTAAACACAAAAATGTCTAAATTTTAAATATAAATAACAGGAATTCACGTATGAAATTCAGCTGATTTACCGTGAAGAAGTAGATATATATTTTTTGAAAGATTATTTCGAGGGGTTTAATTTTGCACAATTTTGTGAATAAGCATTTGCTTGGATATCTTAAGGGTGTGTTTCGTAAAGACAGAGATTTTTCAGTATTTACACTGAGTTTGGAATAATCTGCCACTTCCGAGCGTCGGGCTAGGACATGCCATGGTTTGGCGGCGAGGTGGCTCTGGTGTGTCCGACGAGTCCTCGGCGTGTTTCCGTACTGTGCGAGCGGTACAAAATACAGGGTAGATGTTGATGAAATGTTATATTATTCTTTCTAATTATCGAAATATGCACAATAGTGGAGGAATTCATTCCAGACTACGACTATGTTTTATGGTGCATAATTCATCAATCTGTGCTAAAAAAATAACAATTTCAACATTTCCGATATATTTAATAGCAGCCGGAATATCCTAGGCTGTCCATCTTAAATTACAACATGAACCTATTACCAGAATAATTGCATTTTCCAGGGATGTTTACTGATGCACACGCCTCTCTTTAACACAGCTTATAAATACGAAAATAAAACAGAAGATGCAATTAACTAAAATGAAATGTATGTCTTCCTATCAAATCATACATTCTGGCCTGGAACTAGGGAAAGTAAGACTTAAACCAGCATTGCTTTAAATTTGATTCTCCCCTCCCCTAAAATAATGTGAAGGAAATGAAGCGAAAAAATCTGAGTAGTTGTCTGGTATGTTTAAAATAATATCTCTTTTAAAATATTTCATAATATTATTTGATTGGTCATATACTCTACAGCCCTATGAAACACAGACGTTGGAATTTCTGTGCTGGTTCTCACTGCCTTACTATAGTTGCTGTCATACCCTTACTATGATGAGAACGCTGTTAAACAATTGTCACACCATATGAATCCATATCCGACTTGAAGCGTTCGTTTCGCTCTTGAAAGTCGTCACAAACTCACCAATATAGTCCACACATAATAGCATATATTGGCCAACCACACTTGGTGAGGCTCTCCTCCCTTGTGCCCAAGGTAGCGGGATCAAGTCCCTGAACATTTGGTTAAAATTTGTAAAATGCGTCAACATTAAAAATGACGACAATGGGAATTATTAAAATCCGTGTTGACTGATATTACTATGAAATGGAAAACCACCTTGTCAAACACTATAGAATATATGTAGATAAGGCTTTCACGGCCCGGATTACTATTCAAATAATTCATGGTTTTTGGGCTAATTCCGTGAGAAATTAAATTAAATACCACCAGACGTTTTGAAGGAACCTTTCCTCCTTTTTCAATGGAATTTAAAAAAATGTGGCCGAAGAAAGTATATCAATGAGATTACAAAAAACTAGATAATTTGCTCTGTTCGTCACTTTCTTTGCCCACATTGTTTAATTCCATTGAAAAAGGAGGCAAGGTTCTATCGAAACGTCTGGTGGTATTTAATTTAATTTCACACGGCATTAGCCCCAAAACCATGAATTATTTGAATACTATAGAATGTAGTTTAATTAATGATTACACGTACATGTTTCGGTATACAATGAAACCCTCGTCAGCGTGGATTTAATGCTAAATTAATCTTAAACTATGTTTACAAAGACAAACGAAAAAATGGATATCCTTACAAAGACCATTAAAAATTAAAATAAAAGGAAAGCTCACAAAAGGAATTAGAAAACATATAATATAAATAGGAATAGAGTGAATATAAATTTACCTTAATGGACTGTCTGTGTGGTTTAATATTCAGTATGGTTTAATATTATAGTTAATCGGACGTAATGCGACTATAAATCAACCTTAATGGATAGTTTGAATCACAAACCTACAATATGGTTCAAATATAGTGAATTGGACGTCGCTGCTATAGGATGTAGCTTCCAGTTATAGTGATGTGGTATATCCGTAATAATTTAATGGAAAAAGTTATCTAACCTTGAAAGTATTCCAGTTGAAACATACTTGTCATTTATACGATGTTGTTTACAGATTGGTGAAAGTCGTAAAATATTTGATGGTATAAAATTATCTAACCTTGACATAATTCAGAAGATTCCTACTTGTTGGATCGTTCTGCTGAATTAGCTGTCCAAATGCAGTGCATATCTTAACCCAACTGACCAAGTAGTTCATACGACTTATACAAATAATATACTTGGTCAGTTGGTTAAGATAGGCTATGTACTGCATTTGGACAGCTAATTCAACAGAACGATCAAACAAGTAGGAATCTTCTGGTATATTTCAGGGTTAGATAATTTTATACCATCAACATTTTCACGACTTTCACCAATCTGTTAACAACATTATATAAATGACAAGTATGTTTCAACTGGAATATTTTCATGTATAGATATCATTTTCCATCAAATTATTACGCATTTACCACATCACTATAACTGGAAGCTACATCCCATAGCAGCGACGTCCGATTCCCTATATTTGAACCGTATTGTAGGTTTGTGATACATACATCCATTAAGGAAGATATATAGTCGCATTACGTCCGATTAACTATAGTATTAAACCATTCTGAAGGATTGTGATACAGGCAGTCCATTAAAGTAGATGTATATCCAATATATCCCTATTTATATTATATGTTTTCCAATTCTTTTTGTGGGCTTTCATTTTATTTAAAATTCTAAATACACTAAATACATTAATACACTATATTTATTAATCTCATGTTATTTATTTCAGGATTAGGGCATAACCCAGCTCTTTTGGGTACATTAGTGTTGACCGACTGAAAAGCACTAAACTTTTGTTTACTAAGGCAACACTGAAAATGGCTTCAAACCCCACAATGTTCTAATGGCTTTTGAAGGGGTATCCATTTTCTCTCTTGTCTTTGTAACATAGTTTAAGATTAATTTAGTATTCAATGCTCGCTGACGAAGGTGTCATTGTACACCGAAACATGTATGTGTAATTATTAATTAAACTACATCCTATAATGTTTGACTAGGTGGTTTTTCATTTCATAGTAAAATTTATAAGATTATTATATAGTACCTGTTTCTTAATGATAGAAGAATCGTTGATTAATAGTTTCTATTAGTTATTATATTTGATATATAATGAATGGTTGAAGAATAAAAAAAGTTATTGTTCCAAACATGTTCTGAGTTTCATATAAATATTTTTGTTTATAACAAGTGGAAGATATTTTGTGACATACACCTTGCTTGTTCATAAATTATATCTTGACATACGAAGCACCTCTAAAACTCACTCTAGCATTCAGTTTCTCCACTTATCATTGCGTAATATCCTGGCTTACGTATCGTTGATTATCCTATGTTGTCGTAGGGCAGGGAAGTATATTAAAAATGCGTTCCGCATACGACGATTGTGCCAAGCATGACAAGTAGCTAGCACGACATGATGATCTGATTCAGTGGCCAGCATATTACCCGCACTAGTGCAACGAACTGCTTTGCTACATTGTCTGCTGTCAGTGCAGTGGCTTGTGTCCAAGGAGGAACCCGACACTGGCAGGTAAGTCTCAATAACAGCACCCAAAGGCACTGTAGCTCGCAATTGTTTTCTTTGTTTTTGTTTTTTAGTTTGATCTCCCGAATTTACTGTAATTGAGACACCCTACTGTTATAAGACATATTATACTCGTACTTCTCTTAATAATGTGTTGACTGACTGAAACGCATAAATTGAGGTGTTGGGGTAGCGCGCCTGCCTCTCCCCCGGAGGCCCCGGGTTCAATTCCCGGCTCCCTCAGGAATTTTTGAAATTGACGTGAAGGCTGGAACGGGGTGCACTCAGCCACGTGAACACAAGTGAGTAGCTGTCTGACAGTTAGGCAGTGCCCCGATCACGAAAACCAAGATTAACGGCCGAGGTGACCCGATGCGCTGATCACGCGTCACCCCAATATCTGCAGGCCAAATGGCTGGGCAGCGGTGGCTTGGTAGGCCTAGGCCCTTCACGGGCTGTAGTGCCAGGGGTTATTGTTATACTGGCAACACTTAAAAATGCTTCAATGACAAGAATGACAAGAATTCCTCTCATTAGCTAAAACTTTGTATTCTTCAATATTCCGTATTTTTCAGTGAGTTATGGATTATTTGACAGATAATAGGAGTATTTAGCATAGACTATTTGTGGGATATTTATGAATAATTAAACTTCATCAATTTAAACAAACACCGGAGGTCTGTAAACATTGCAAGTCAGACTGTAATTTTTGGCGTGGACAAGGTAACTGAATTAAAATGTTGAGAAACCCGGGATAATTAGAACATGAGGTGATTAGAACATTGCTAATAAATACCATATATCTGGAAGTAAGAAACGAATTTGATATGGAATTACAGATGTGGTCTTATTACAGTGAAGGCCTCCCCTAAAGAACATAGGTTTGCTTGCCTGCTAGATGGGCGGAGAGTGATTGTCACCGCCACTTGAGAAGCCCTTGAAAAGTACACAAGAGCAGGATGGGAAGTCCCAAATGCTAGCATTGCATTTATTATACAGGAAGCCTGGCAAGATGCCTTAGTTGAGACAGTTAAGACTTTTGGTGAAGTAGCCTTCTGTCGGCTGTCGCGTATCCCGTGACGGCTCTTCGCAACATCTTCGATGCCAGCATAATAAGCCTAGAACTATAGCTTGCCTGGTCCCTCAATTTGTCTGTGTGCGATTTTTACTTCTGAGGGAACCTCAAACAAAAGGTATACTGAAACAATCCGCGTAGTCTACTCTGGATGCTCTCGAGAATGAAATAACTGCACTGATTCGAAATATCAGTGAGGATGAATCACAGCGAGTGTACCAAAACTTCCTACGTCGGTGCAACTACTGTGACATTCATGTAAGTAAATATGATTATTAAATACGTTAGAAAGTGTAAATGTGTTGAACTAGTTGGGTGCTACGCTGCTACTAGCGCCAGTGCCTTGCTTGACAGACTGCTAGCCACAGTGGCCCACCCGTCGCGTGGCGCATCCGAGGCTCCGCTTTATAGGCATGGTCGTCACTATATTAGGAATGTTCTATATTAGTATTCCAGATAGAGAAATTAATTCTGAAGCAGTCTGTTAACGATTCATTTTCATACTACAGCAGTATGTTTTGAAGTAAATGTATACTTTGATATATATTTGTATATTTCGGGTATATCTGAAACAGCAACGTCTGAAATAATTCAAAATCATTAAATTAGGAAGCGAGGTAGTCCTGCCACATTATTGCTTATAATTATTATTATTATTATTATTATTATTATTAATGGATTATAATTATTTATATGTAGTCAATGATGCATACAATTACCTAGTTATTAAGACATCTTATTCTCGCATAATTGCCTTTTTATGAATAGTGTGACTAGTTTGTTTATTCTGAATTAAAATGCTTTTAGGGAGGAAGAAGTGCTATAATTTTTTACAAAAAAATGGGAGAGAAAAGTTCCCTTCGGCTCAATATAATTGCATAAAATATTATACAGCCCGAAATACAGAAATTCCACTCTCATCAATAACTAAAATAAACTTTATGAAAACACCGGATACCATTCTTAATAATGTTACAAATTGTTAATAACTGGGAGGTTTTATTAAAATTCTAATAATTTGACCACGTTTGTATATCTTAAGGTTGTTCTGAATCAATGCATCACATTTCACTCTTCAGCATTTAGTGTCACTGTATTTATAGTTATTCGTATTTTGACATTAATATTCCCATAATTTTGATCAAAACGTAATTATTGGTACTTTTCCTATTTTCAAGTATTTATGTTATATGCTGTGCCCTTTTCAGTTTTGACCAATACAATTTATTGGTTGAAAGAGAAACCCAAAAGGACAGCCGTCCTTACCCAAGAGTTTGGTTGGTTGCTCAGTTTAGGGACTGCGACAATGCAGTCATATAGCGCCGTGTACTTTGGGTGTGTGTAGAATCTGTCTGATAACCGGTGTTAATTGTGATGGCTATATTATTGGGTGTTATCTGTAATTCAGGTAATGACTGCAGTTTCTACTTTTGCTAACAAATGCTACCGTCAACAATACCTAGCTGCGAACTTGGCTACTAGATGCCACTTCGACCGACGCCTGGTGGCGAACGTTGGAAATTAGAGAGCGTTAATAAAATCTAATCTACAAAGTTTGCTTCACACAATTGTAGTTAGTGGAAGGTTGTTTTACATGCCATAACTCTATGACATGGACCAACCGGCTTTACTTCCCCTCCGAAGGAAGGCATACTGAGGAATTTTTAACCCTCTTAAAAAATCCGACGACTTCGGACGGGTTTGAACCCACTATCTTGGGCATAGAAGCTCAGCATGCTACCAACTATGCCACCGAAGCCACCAGCCAAGAGTTTGCATAAAGATACAGCCTACCAACTAATTCAGTTGAACAGTGAACAATGAGAAACTTTTAACTTGAATGAAATATTGTGACCATAGGATATAATGTTGGGAGAACTCTTAGAAGCACTACAATGCAATAAACGTTAGACTTTTTACGTTAAAAGTAATATATGCAGATGATGATGATGACCATTGTTGTTGTAAGGTGCCTAACATCTAGGTTAGGGTATCGGCCGACATGCTAGAGACGGGGATTATGGAATTCATTGGTCTTCGATTGGTAGTAGAGGGACATCATTTCTACTTGTCTTCCCCCATTTAATTTATTGTATTGTGATGTTTAAATTTGATTATCTTATTACTTGCCAACTTCGCTACGTGAAATGTTGTTCGACCGGTCTTCTCGCTTCCTTTCCCTAGACGGTTAAAATAAAACATTTAATTAAGGAATTAAAAATAACACAATTATCTATAACGATTACCTTTCCTAAATTTAATGTTTTCCAGTCGGTCAACAAGATTCTACCCAACTGTAATGGATGTTTCCCTACTCCTGAAAAAAAAAACAATTACATGAGATTAATGTATGTATATAATAATGTAGGCTATTTATTAATCTCATGTAAATGAAAATATTCTAGGGTTTTGCTATGGGTTTCTCCCACATCTATCAAATTGTGTTAATTAGTATGCTTTTGGTACACCCTGCTTGGGTCCCGTTGGGGTAGCGAACCTGGCTCTACTTCATAATTTACCTGGTACTGATTCTGTTATATTGAAATTGTGATATATGAATCGCAGCCAATGGCCATAAGCTGGGCAGATTTGTTGTAGATTTTGGGAATTGTACACTGCGATATCAATGAGAATGATTCGCTTCTGCACTTTGTCCACAAGAACGATATCTGGCCGGTTTGATGGTATGGTTTTATCAGTAATAACTGATCTATCCCATAACAAATTGTGAGTAAGATTTTCCAAAACGGCGTCAGGGACATACTGATAACAAGAGAAATTATTCTCAGATAATAAGTACTTTTGTGCAAGGTGAAGGTGCATTGTTGGACCAAAATATTTCTTCAACTTGAGATACACAGTTCAAAAAAAAAAATAGGGGAACATGTTTTTGAAGGGATGCCGTGCTCCACAAAACAATACCTCACACCCAGGTATATTACCAACTAAGCCTTTATTGTTTACAGTTGACGTATACAAAAGAATATCGATGGATTCTCGTTCATTATCAGAACACAAATGGAAATGTCCAAATAGTGGCGAAAACAAAGTGAAAACAGTACTCCAGAGTGGATTTTATGACAGTTGGAGAGCTTCAGTATGGTGTATGTCCTCCACGAGCATTTATCACAGCTTGGCTCCTACGTGGCATGCTCCGTATAAGTCGACGGAGGTCACCTTGTGGTATCAGGTCCCATTTTTCAATGAGAGCCTGTTCGAGGTCTTGGGGCGTCTGTGGTGGAACAAGACACCCACGAACACTTCTGTCAAGCCTATCCCACACATGCTCGATGGGATTAAGGTCGGGACTCACTGCTGGCCATTCCATATCTTGAATGTCCAGGTCTCGCAAGAGAGCTCTGGTGATGCGCGTTACATTAAACCTGGCATTGTCGTGCGTGAGTACGAATTCAGGTCCAACACCGTACGCAGCAGCCAACACATGCTGTAGCAGTATCTGCTCGATGTACCCCGCAGCAGTAAGATTACATGGATGACGACAAGATCCGTACGGCCATCAATACTGATGCCACCCCACACCATCACAGAACCTTGTCCGAATCGGTTACTTCCTGGACAACATTTGGCATGTATTGCTCACCACGGCGTCTCCGTACAGGTAGACGTCCATCACGCTCTGTCAGGGGAAATCTGGACTCGTCTGTGAACAACACAGGTCTCCATTGGCGAAGTTGCCAGTTGACGTGGGTACGGGCAAATAAAAGGCGAGCTGCGTGATGTTGCTGTGTTAAACAGGGCACTCGAACAGGACGTCTGGGTCGTAAGGACACTTCTCTTAGTCTGTCCCTTACTATCTGGTCGGACTCCGTGACTCCAGTGACCCTCCTGCGATCTTGTTACAGTTCTCTGGCAGTTGCTGAACGACGGCGGAACGCACAGATGGTCAGATATCGCTCATCTTGTGGGGTTGTCATGCGTCCACGACCTTGTCCAACCCTCCTTGTGAACTGGCCTGTCTCATTGTAGCGATTCCACAAGAGTTGAATAACTGACGGAGAGACATTGAGATCCACAGCAACACGACGAATAGTCCATCCTTCCTGGACCGAAGTGACGGCCCTTGCGATTTGAACCTCGTTGAGATGTCTCATGCCATGTGCTGGTTTACGTACAGGTGTTCAAATGACCGAAGTAGTCTGTTAACCTCACAACAACACACGGAGGCACCCTATTCACTTTGTTTGGAGGGGTCACCTGACAGTTTAATGCATGGCTACGCCTACAGGTGGAGTATAACTTCGATTTGACATACCCTGAGTAGATAAGGTCTCAAGACATGCTGTACGACCATTGGAACCTTATCTACAATATTAGCGTTCACATACCAGACGTTACAAAACATGTTCCCCTATTTGTTTTGAACTGTGTATTATTATTATTTTGTTATTATTATTATTAGGCCTATAAATCATTCATTCTTAGTTGTTAATACACACACAATTAATGGAAGAATTCCACTCGGGGCAATGAAGTCAAGGGAGCAAATTTATTTAAAATTATTCAATTTCACTAAACTATTGGAGGCAGATGACCTCACTGTTCCGCCCCTTAAAACTCCAATAACTAACTAACTAACTAACTAGACTATTTTGTTTGGAATTTATTATCAATGATCTACTAGCATAGAACTCACTATTTTTGTGAATCCTGCTTGATCAAGTATCTTATAGTTATCTCTGTGATGATGTATCTATCAGTTATTAACTATGCCTAGGGTAAGATCCAAGCATTTATCTTGATTCACTTTGGCGGAAAAGAACAAATTCAGGATAACTGCTGAATGCAGCCCGAGATCAATATCCTCTATTACTATTGCACATATTATTTCTCCTACGATGCATGCCTGAGCACTCACAACTATGGAGGTAGGTTATTTACTTTGTATTAGAAGCTACATAATAATGCCCTATTTGATGATAAATCGTCTGACTGGTGGCCCTTACCTATGAATTCCCAAATTCTACATTACTTCACACACGTTCCAGATATTACTTAAAGTAGTGAGAGAACGTTTTATGTGATTTGTCTCTCCAATATGGATAAAATGTTCCCGAGATCGTTTGTGGAGGGTCCTCATAAGAGGTCAATGATATCTCAAATGCACCGAGCCCAAGAGAACCGTTATCAATCCTCCACTGCACTTGTGTAGGTTGTGACCGAATTTGACAAGCACAACGGTACCGGTGTTGTGGTTATGACAACACTCCGCTACGTAAACGGTGGTCAGGTTCAGAAGTGGGTGTCAGAACAAATTATTACTTGTAGAGAAAGTTTTAATTAACAATTACTTGACCATGATTCAGTCAATCAGTAGTCAATCAAGACTACCTCATAGAATAAGCGGCTTCGGTGGCGTAGTTGGTAGCATGCTGAACTGCTGTGCCCACGAGAGCGGATTCAAATCCCGCCGAAGTCGTTGGATTTTTTTAAGAGCGGTAAAATCCTTCAGTATGCCTTCCTTCGGAGGGGAAGTAAAGCCGGCGGTCCCATGTCATAGATTTATGGCATGTAAAAGATCCTTTCACAGACTAAACTTGTGTAAAGCAAAATTGTTAGGTTAGATTTCGTCAGAACGCTCTATCAAAGTTCCAACGTTCACCACTAGGTATCATTGATATCTGGTGGCGAAAGTTGGAACTACTTGAAATTGAACGGAACTTGTAGCTCACCCTTTAGGGTGTCCGCTGGAAGCAGCTACAGACTCAGGCGAGCCGAACATGTCCTCGGACACTCCCGGCACTAAAAGCCATACGATAAATAAATAAATAAATAAATAAATAAATAAATAAATAAAACCTGATAGAATTTTAGAACTTAAGTGGTTCATTCTGGTTCCGTATTGGTAAACTAATTGAGTAATAAATAGGTTAAAAGTTCCGCCTGATCAATACATTTTACTGCTTGCCACGGTGGGTGAGTGGTTATCGTGTCGGACTACCAACCCCAAGCTTGCAGGTTCGCTCCTGGCGGTGGTAAGTGTTTTTTTTAAGACGGAAAAAATCCCGACACGCATGTCATACGATGTTAAAGAACCCATTTGAATTCAGTAGGCCATGTTCATAATGGCAGGAGTAATCTCGGGATTTTCCGCCAACACAAAGTTCCTCATTTCTCTAATAGAAAGCTCCATAGTGTCAACAAGCTTAGATATCTAACCTCCGTGACTTTCAAAGTGCTTCAAGGAACAACACAATTCGACATGCAAGCTGCCCTCTGGGTGTCAAATAACAAAGTTTGCAGCCGGCTCCCGAGGACATACGATATTATTATTTTTATTAATATTCTAATACTATTTACCAAATATGATCACGTATGGCCATTGGAGGGACATGTTTCGATAACTAGTTATTATTTTTTGGTCCCTGCATCTGCCGATATGAATGAATCAATAAATGTCAAAGACACAGGATAATTGTATAGTGTACCACTAAAAAGTCCCTGGTTATTAAACCTTATATGGTGCACCATAAACAAGGATGGGAAATTGAACGCCTAAATCAACACAATATGGTGTAAGAAAATATGAATAAAATAATCACTTGAAACAAATTTAAAACACATAATAAAACTCTAAAAAACGCCTGATTTCCTTGCAGATCACTGCTAGTGAAAAAAAACGTGGTTAGTAAAAAGTCTTATGAACTAGGAACACTTTCAATAGGGTAATACTGTGTAGTTTAAATCTTCAGAAGTGTTAATTGACGAGACAATTTATGAAAACAAACACACGCTTCACTGTGGTCAACAGATGTTAATGAAACATAAAAGGTATTGGTTCAGTACGGTGGCAATAGTTGTGAATACTATGAAACATGTTGTTGGAATCCAGTGGTAATGATGGAATTTTTAAATATTTCAATACTTCGCCAGTGATGTAGAAATATAAATACAATGAAGTCACTGCACTGAAATAATACATTGGCAATAGTATACTTTGGTAGACGAAATTATGTTTATGAAGTGTATAACTTCAACATATGTAATGGTAGAAATGGGCCTATAGGTAGAGCCCTGCGCGGATGCGAATATCCGCGGGTTTATCCCCAGATATCCGCAACATTTTTCAACATTTGCATGGCTGGGCGGATAGCGGATAAGCTGCGGATAATGTTTGGTGTAAATTTGCGGATAATTTGTAGAATCTAATCCGAACTTTTTGTAAATCATTACTAGGACCCAGATGTTTATGACTTAGCCTATCATATTTTTCCGTTATATATAATCTTTTCTTGGAAAATGTAAGATGATGATTTAAGCTAATCTCGTTCAAATTATGTCACCAAGCATAATCAACCCTCCGAACTGAAAAGGGTTGCAATTCTGGTTTTATTGCACTCATTGTAATCATAGCACTTGCCATACATAGCCTAAGGTAGCGACTTTCTCCTCAAATGTCTAAATGTGTTGCTTTAATACTTTATGCTTTATCTAGGAATATTATTATAATGTCAGTATATTCGGATAACAGTCGTGCGGATTTGGCGGATGCGGATAACAGTCGTGCGGATAACGTTATGTTCTACGTATAGGCCGTGTGAGGTTAAATTAACATTTTTGCGGTGGCATCTAGTAGCCAAGTTCACAGCTAGGTGTCGTTGACGGTAGTATCTGGTAGCAACATTAGGAACTACTGCTTGAAATTGACCGTCTGCAGTCCTTACCTGAATTACAGACTAATACTGCCATCACAATTCACACCGTTTATATGACAGATTCTACACTCACCCAAAGTACACGGGGTTACATGACCGCGTTGTCGCAGCCCCTAAACTGAGGAACCAACCAAAATCTCTGCGGGAGATATAATTTTGCGTGAAGAAGTAACAGACCGTTAGATAGTTACACATCAGTGTCGAAACCTTGCATAAGGACAGTGTGACCACAAGTATAAAAATGGACTCCAAATGACAAGAAGGTTACCGTCATCATAAGACAATAAAATGTTTAAAATATGCATAAAATGACGAAAAACAAAGTTAATTAATCTCCAATTATAAAATACCTTCTCGTAATAAATGAGGTCTGATCCTTCTACGAAAACCTGCATATTCTGCCTATTTTCGCCTATCCCCAAGTTTGTCCGGTGAAATCTACCTCCGCCTTCCGGCGTTCCGAGAGGTCTTTTTTGAAACAGTCCTTGAGACTATAGGGGAATGCCACTGGTCTCTTGCACCAAATTCCTTTTTCTAGTGTAGAGCGAGTATGTTTTATGAATATTAATATTATATTTTCTTTTATGACATTAAGTCCAACTAAGGATCGTGGTTGAACCTATTTCACAGATGAATTTGAATGAGCTTTTTCTTCCTCTCAAAATCTGTTCATTCTCTCACTATTAATTTTCGTCCTTACTTCTGTCCATGCGGTTGTGTTTTTCATACGGGGGTTCGAAGCAAATTGGTGTGTGTTCACCAACGATCTGAATCTAGGCCTGTTCCATAAAATTTCGTCTGTTGCGTTCATTTCTTGAAGGTCATTTTCAATTGTCATTATCCAGTTATTTTTTGTTTAATGAGGAGGGATGATTAAATGTCCTTTTAGTAAGTATTTCATTCTCCATTCTTTGAATATGTCCATAATATGTTAATCGTCTCTTTCTATTATTATTATTATTATATTGAAAAATTTCCCCTGTCCTGTACCATCAACGTTCTAAATGTTGAGGCCTTGTGGGGGTTTTAATAGAAATTCGGAAACGTCAGTAAAACGGAGTTGGTAATCTTCATATGGCGCCAGCGGATGTTTAATTATTTCACACTTCCTTCATTGAGATCCTCAACTTGACTTTACACATATCACTGGCTTCTGTTTTTGTTTCTCTAATGCGGTTAGTTTCGCTGGTGGAAAGCCTCACTCATTTGCATCCATTAAACCAACTGTTGAAAAATGAATGACGAAATCAAGTCTGCTGCTGAGACATTATTATATTTACGAAACTTAGTTTGGAATGAATAATCCATTAAGGAAAGCTGGTAAGAAGATTAGCGTATATTTGGCTGCAAGTCTATTTATTTTTGTACCATTAGCATGAATGTATGTAGGAAATAGCCTTGATAGCCTGTAGCCCTTGAGGATTGAAAAAATATATCAGCACATCGCAAAAGCTGTGGAATGAGAACTAGGCAATATAATACATTTAGCAAACATTCACATGCATATTGATGAACAATAGCCTGAAGTCAACTGTCTTCTAATGCATTAACAAACACAGTCCTCGAACACTCCCGGTACTAAAAGCATTACGATAAATAAATAATAAGTAGGCCTGGTGTAATAATTATTTACACACATTTCCATTGCATGACGACAGGTGTGGCCACTTGGTGTAGTGACTAGCAGTATTTGACGGCACCCCAGTGATTTCAGCGTCGAATTTTGACTCTACCAGGCATTTTAAACTCTTGTTTGGGCCAGGTACAGAGTCCTTTAGCCTCATGATAGCAAATGAGAACTAGTCTTGCAGGAAGACCAACCTACGCACGTAAACTCTTGCCCAGGAGGCCTGTTTCTTGATTCTTGCTCTAATGTGCTCGCCTACATTACTGCAGAATTTAGCATTCACATAATATTAGATGAATGGTGCCTGTAGAATATGTTTACGTACAAGCATCAGACTGGCCGAGTGATCACTATGAGTTCAATGGAATGTGGTATTTGCTCAAGCTTTAACACATTCACTCTAGGAAAATATTGACGTGGTAACACTTTCACATTTGCTTGAATTCTGTGATAATCTGCTGCCGACTATGTAGTGAAAAAAGGAAAATTGAATAAATGTGACGTGTTGTTATCATTTAACCATAGAGTGGTAGCGTTCGAATCCGGGACGAAAACGGGATACATTTGTGCTTTCCCCACTTCTCCCTTTTGTCCAATCTCCACAAGTGTTTGGCAGTCCTAAAATACAAACCAAATCAGTCACAATAAAATAAAATAAACACAAGAAAATCAAAATCATTCAAAATTCATTATACCCCAAAAACAATTAAAATTAGTCAAAATTCGTCAACAAAAAAGCCCAAAGAGTAGGCCTAAACACAAAACAAAGAAATACACGTAAAATCTGCAAAAATACAAAAAGTTAAAATTAATCAAAATACAAAAATGAACAATCAAAATTAGTCAGAAAAGCTTAAAAAGTAAAAAAAACACAAAAAACAAAATTAGCGAAAATACAAAAAAAAATCACAATTAGACAAAATTAGTAAAACCCTGCTCAAAAATTCCAAATTTATACATAAAAAATTAGTCAAAATCAAAAAATAAATAATAACAAAATTATTCAAAAACAGTTTCCATTCTCCTAGCCTAGAAAGTGAAATTAAAGTTCATATAAGTGGTATTTATTATGAGTTTCTAGAATCGTAGTCGTCACCCATGCGAAGCACAACCGCGCTACAACGTTGCTATTAGCAATACCCTTCTAGGTTTAAAATATTTCCTTCTAACGCGAATTTATAACCTATTTTCCCTTACTTTTCTCCCGTTTATTAATTTCTTCTCTAATTTAACATTTTAGTTTGTTATTGTTTAAACATAACTTACTGTAAATTTTTAAAACCGACGTGTTTTTTTTTACTTTTTAAGCTTTTCTGACTAATTTTGATTGTTCATTTTTGTATTTTGATTAATTTTAACTTTTTGTATTTTTGCAGATTTTAAGTGTATTTCTTTGTTTTGTGTTTAGGCCTACTCTTTGGGCTTTTTTGTTGACGAATTTTGACTAATTTTTTGACTATGGTTTCATCATAAACTAAATAATACTCACTAAATAAATAAATAGATACTACAGTAGTTGTGCTACGTAGACCACAGCACGCAGGACATGTATGGAAGGAAGCAAAACATATGTTGTGAGGATTAGTAGTAAACTCTTAAATGCTGTCTTGCTCACGCTTGGTGGGCAATGTCCGGTATAATGGATAAGACTTAATAAATCCAGACTTTACTTCTGAGGGATTCGTGTTCCGCCGGAGAAAGCGAGGATTGCTTCCTTCTCAAAGGGGATTGTCACTCGCTGTGACCGAGGGACGGCGTCTGGTATTGCCCGTAGCATCACCTTGGTGGGAGAGCAGCAACCCCGCCCGGTACAGAGCAAGTTCCTGAAAAATAACAACGTTATATTAGAAAGTATACCTAAGGTGAAGGCACTCACTCATCACTAACGTTTTCACTTCTCCAACAGCTGAAAGACTGGATAATTGGGATATAATTGGATACATGTATTGCGCACATTATACCCAGCATGTCATGCAAAATCTACAGTATAAAAATTAGCATTTGAACCTAAAAGCCAGGGAACATGTAAGGTTGTAGATATCCAGGTGCCATATGTCTTCGAAGTAAGTTTTTTTTAAGTGAACTATATGAAGTGCAGATTGGGCATTTCAAGCAGTAGCCTACCAAAACACAGTAGATCCCAAGAAGCACACCCAACGCATAAATAGTAGACCATTTATATTTGATTTTAATGTATAATTAATATTCCTTTTGGTTGTAAAAATTACAAATTATTTTTTATTATAAATCTTGAGAGCAACATAACACGTTTATAAGTTATCTTAGAAGATTATTTATATTTTTATGGTTGTATTTTTGGTTAAATTACTTTGTAACAGATCTGATTTCGATAGTTTTTGGATTATTTTAAGAGCATCTCATAATCACCATATAGTTTGAATTTCTCGCAACTTTATATACTTTTTAAATAGTTTCTTCCGACAACTTGTTAAGATTGCCGATGATGACCACACTCTGGTCGAAACTAGCCCTGTTATTTTAAACAACTAATAATAATATACTTATTGACTAATGGTGGTTTTATTTAATACTATTTAGATTTCAATCTAGTCCTATTTGAATATTAAACTGTATCTAGAAAATATGAGTAAAGATGTTACCAACAATATTAGGGGTCTGGGTGTTGAGGCACATAGGGAACAAGGTTATATTTCATGCAACACGATAATGCCTTTAAAATAAAGTAGAAGTTTGAATACCCTACCAAAATGAATTTCCATAAAATCTCCTTTATCTATGGCTAACACACATAATTTCTATTGTAGATTCTTGTTCTAATTGCCTTGATGAAATTACAGGCAGTAATGCTTGAGCATATAGACTGGCATTAACAAAGCTAGATTAAGTTTCTTGTTCCTAAGGAAGTTAAAGGGAGATCATCCAATTTATTAATATAAATAAATGCTACTTTAGTCTTTGAAGTCCTCTGTGTTGCTTGCTTCTGCAGCCTCATTTCTTTACCAATCATATTTTCTATCACTTCGTGAATCACAGATCACAGTAGTTATAACCAGGACCCGGGTGCTTAACTTTTCATAAATAAGTTTTTATTATTGTGTGTGCTTAAAAGCGGAAAATATGTGATTAAGTTTACAAAATACGTTCTTAAATTTTTCATATTTATGTACCTCAGTTACTCAAAAAATAGTTGAACCTGCTAGAATAACCCAGTTCACAGTACAAATATTCCCGTTTAGCAGGTCGGGGCTTGCCACAGAGTCAGTGTACTATGTCATAATAACTTTTTGGTAAATAGTCCTTGCCCACTGTTGACTTGTCTGGGAGAGGAAAGTTGACGTACCTTTCTAACGAACCACGTATTACTGGATGCTGCAGTTTGATTAGTGGTATACCAGCCCCAAGAAATGCATGACAAATATCTTGTGAGAACTGGCAGCTTGCTGGACCAGGTCTCACATCATGCATTTCGGGAAGCAAACGTTTTGTCGGCTCCTTTAACGATGCACATTTCACATGATTTGCTGTCGCAATATGTTGCGTAACTTATGAAAGCATGTCTGCAGCTACTGCTATCTCACAAATGTTACAAAATATTGCAGTTCCGACAATTTTCAAAATGGCTCCGAACTCCCGCACAAACCGATTCAAAGTAACACTCTTCACACTTTGGTGGCGCATCGTATTCGATGAAATGAGAACGCCACTCTGTTAGTACTCCCAAGTTTCGCAGACCAATGTAATGTCAAATGAAGTTTCCCGTCAAGGTAAGGATTAGTGGAGGCTTAATGAGACTGTAAATTCCAATCTCCCTGCTGTACTAATGGCTTGAAATACTACAGAGAGGTTAGTTTTTATGTATCGGAGATCCTCGCTAGTCCGCTCGCCCGCGGCGCGAGCCTGTCTCCCGCCACGCACTTTGCCGTTATGCGGCGCCCGCCCGGCACTGAGTCATTGAGTATAGGAATTTGTACTTACCTAGTTCACAGCTGGTGCTGAAAATGTTCGCCATGCACTGCTACACATCGCTGGTGGCGTTTGGCGGCAAAAGTAGGAACTATTTGAAAAATTCAAAAGCCTGCAGTCCTTACTTGAATTTAAAAAAAAGATAACACCCACTAATACAGTCATCACAATTAACACCGGTTATCAGACAGATTCTACACACACACAAAGTACACGGGGCTACATGACCGCGTTGTCACAGCCCCTAAATTGAGGAACCAACCAACCTTCATTTACTTAACTATAAAGTACATCCGTATTCTCTAGCGCTGGAAGAAATCCGAGAGGTGAACCGCTGTGATATAAACTGTGTAGGGCACTGATACTCTCACAGACAACAGCAGTATGCTAGCCGTTTTAAAATGGCTCCCTTCAAAAGGGTGAATGAAACATAACGCAACGGGAAATTTAGCGAACGCTGCCAGTTCTGTGTACCGGTCAACGCAGGCACCATCGCCGGGGGGCTCATCGACAGCAGCCGGGCAAGAGGGTAGCTGGAACTTAATATGCAGCAGTAAACTAGTTAGAAGGTTTTATCTTAACAGTACTTTACAGCTCCAATTGGAATTGCTAACCATTCATATCCAAGTCGATAGAATATTGTCTACCAGTCCCTTGTCACAAGTGGGTATACTATCCCGTCATACAGGGAGTGATTATACTGTAAGGAATACAGTTCTGTAGCAAACGGTACTCCATGTGCAGAGTACAGTATTCCCGTACTAGGGGCTAGTGATCAACAATAATAAATCCTAATAGGAGTGGAAAAACGTTTCACAACGACGATTTGCACATTCGCCTTACAACCTAATATCATACTTCACAATACAATATTTAGCCTACTTTTCACATTTTACAAAAATGAGGAAAAAGTAGACTTATGAGATCGGGCAAATGTGTGTCTGTCTGTCTGTCTGTCTGTCCTTCTGTCTGTCTGTCGGTCTGTGTGTGTGTCCCCCCCTATCAACTCCTAAACGGCTGCAGCAATCGAAACAAAATTTGGTAGGAGTAAAGATCTATACCTGAATATCTCACGGCCATATTTGAAAATGATGTCAGTGCTACCAACTGCTAAAAAATCGCAATAGAAATTTGAGCTCCATGTTGGATATCTTGGAAATTATGAATGGGAGCTATTTCAAAATTGGCACACGTACAGATCATAATATTTCAGTTTAATTTCCAGGAGGCCAAACATGGCAGTGTTGCCAAAATGATTATAAGCCTCCTGATAGGTCCAATTTTTAAATGCATATAACTTCTACACTATCAAGCGGAATTCAACCAAATTTCGTATGTTGTATGTGTACATAACCAGATATGACTGAGCGTATTCTTAAGACCTACCAGGGCTGCCAACTGTTAATAAATGCTCCTAATTTATTTTATCCAAATACCAATATATCAGAAAGTATGCAAGCCGACAGCTTTAAACTATGCACACGTATAGTACCTGACATTCTATATTAATTTGGAGTAACTTATATACGTCAGTGCTACCAACATGATTCTAAGCCTGCTGACAGGTCCAACTTTAAATACATGTAACTTCCATACTATCATTTGGATTTCAACCAAATTTCGTATGTGCTATGTGCACCATAACAGATATGACTATGCGTATTCTAAGGAGCAACCAGGGCTGCCAACTGTTAATATGTGCTGTCCCTATTTTTGTTACCCTAATATCAATATATCAGAAAGTATGCAAGCCAATAGCTCTAAACTTTGCACACGTATAGTACCTGCCATTCTAGACGAATTTGGAGTAACTAATATACGTCAGTGCTGCCAACATGATTCTAAGCCTGCTGATAGGTCCAATTTTAAAAGGCATGTAACTTCTATACTAACTAATGGATTTCATTCAAAATTGGCACAACAATAGATCATATTATTTCAGATTATTTCTGACCAATACATGCATGACATTGTTGTCAAAATGATTTTACGCACGCTGTTAGATCCAATGTTTAACTGCATGTAACGTCCATGCTATCCAGTGGACTTCAACCAAATTTTGTATTTAGTACCGTAAGAGACCGAACTAAGAATATATTCAGTCATCAGGGCTGCCAACTGTTGTGCTCTATTAGGATACATTATGCCAGGTATACAGTATTTCGAACTAATTGGAAATTTCGATATTAGCAACTTAATTTCGTCATTATCCTAGATAGGTTCATATTCTGTAGAATAATCATTGGCATGAAAAGTAGGCTGTATAGTTCTTCACGGAACTTCTTGTTACATTTTACTACCGGAATAAGTAATTTCGTGCAAGTCGTCATGCAACAGATAAGAGTATGTGACTGAGTTGGATGTGGTTTCGTTAGTGTTCCAAAGACTTTTTATAAAAAGGGAGTTGATCGTCTTGTCTCCCAGTGGGAAAAATATACTATCAATAACGGAGATTACTTTTGATGCTGGTTGGTACCTCAGTTTAGGGGCTGCGACAACGCGGTCATCTACCCCCTGTACTTTGGGTGTGTGTAGAATCTGTCTGGTAACCGGTGTTAATTATTGTGATCGCCGTATTAGTGTGGGATATCTGCAATTCAGGTAAGGACTACAGACGAACAATTTTAAGTAGTTCCTACTTTTGATACCAAATGCTACAGTCAACGACACCTAGATGTGAACTTAGCTACTAGGTGACACCGCAACCGGCACCTTGCGGCGAAGTTGTAACTTAAATAGAGCGTTAATCAAATCTAACCTACAAATTTTAGCTTCACTCAATTGTAGTTAGTGGAGGGTTATTTTACATGCCATAAATCTATGAAATGGGATCGCCGGCTTTACTTCCCCTCCGTAGGAAGGCATACTGAGGGATTTTTAACGTTCTTAAAAAATCCGACGACTTCTGCCGGGTTTGAACCCACGATCTTGGGCATAGAAGCTCAGCATGATACCAACTACGCCACCGAAGCCACCTATTGTTGATGCTCATTTTCATTTTCTAGCGACAAATCCACTAACATTGGATTGATTTTTAAAGACCTGAATGTTGAGCTTTCTTGGTTTTTATACTGTAGATGTCATAACCAAAGGTTCACACTACCCTTTCATTAATAAATATTTTTATGTGCAGTGTACCATTCAGTGTCTCATTATATCTTCTTCAAAGTATGTAGTTTCTTAAATGTTGTTGATTCATTTAAAGGATTTGTGATTTTGTGGCCATATCCCCACGTACTTGGGTGTAATTGTATGATTTGTCTGATAACCTGTGTTATTATGATGGATATATTACTATGTGTGTATTTGTAATTAACGTTATGATTATGTGAGTGGCGGCCCTGGTCTTACGTTTGGTGCCATCCCGGCATTTGCATGGAGTAAAATATGGAAACCAAGGAAAAGCATATCTAGTATGGCTGTTGTGGGAATTGAACCCACGTCTTCTCAGTTCTACCTCACGAGGTAGAGTGAAATTTTCCATCTTCCTGCTCTTAAACCAGAATTTATTTTATTGGCAGAATCGGGAATCGAACGTGGACCTCAGAGTTGACAGCCAAAAATGCTAGCGTCTGCGTTTCGAGGTGATCGGCTTTATTTAAATTCTATCAAATAGCCTATATAAATATGTTGCTCAACACAGACAATTTTGTGCGGCAGGGTTAGTATGCCAGCAAAAAAGCAGTGTTGATTTCTAATTTGGAAAGACAGAAAATCATTAGAATTTTAACAGTAAAGAATGCTTGAATTCCATGAAATTTCGTGAAAGTTCACTAATATTGGCATCAATCCCTATCAACAATGAAAATAAACAGAAGACCTCGTAACTGAGCCATCTCAGGACTGTGTCTGGGGGTTAAGGACGTTTCTGTTCTTAGCCAGAATTTCGCAACATTAGCATAAAAACTTTGAAATGCACGTTTCCGAAAATACCCAACTAACTCTGGAGTATTTTAAGAGAAATACCATCGTAAGTCAATTACCATAACTGGCTTAATGCTAGGAGTTAGAGGGACAGTTCCATTTTTTTTTGCTGACTTCTGCAAACAGTTTGGTCTCCCTGAAACCTTCTTTGAAACAACTGCCTTTACTGCGTTGAAGGGATCAAATTTTATCTGGAGGAATTATTCACATGGTTGGTATGTTTTATATTTACAATACTTTTTACTTTCAGTTTAAGATGACTATTTTAAATATACTGTAAGAGAAATTGCTTGCCTTGGCACTCTTTGCCCACAATTGCTGTAGGAAGAATTCAACATTTATTTACTGCTACAAAACTTTTAACATAGTGATATGAACTTTAAAGAGCTTCCTTATTGACGATTAAACTAAATGTAATAGTCCTACCATGGGTATTTAATTACACCTTATGTCAACAAATTGAATTAATATACATTAACTTATCGTAATTAATTATACATTATGGCCCTCCTCAGTAATGGTTTTATAAAAGAAACTATTATAATTATGAGCAAAGTTTGAATATATATTATACTTGGATTTATTCCTTTGAAAAATTAATAAAAAATATTTCAAAATAGTCAAAAAATCAGATCTGTAACAATTATGGAGTTTAAATTGATGAAGATTAAAAAGTTATGTGAAAATGACATCTAACAAGAAATTCCGTGACGAACTAAAGAGCCTACTTTTCTTAAAATTTAAGATTCATGCCAATGATTAATCTATATGGATCTATTTTGAATAATGACGAAATTAAGTTGGTAATATCGAAATTTCTAATTCGTTCGAAATACTGTATAGGCTACCTGGCATAATGTAGCCTAATAGAGAACCACAGTTGGCAGCCCTGGTGACTGAATAATATACTCTTAGTTCCATCTTTTAAGGTACAGAATACAAAATTTGGTTGAAGTCCAATGGAATGCATGGACGTTACATGCAGTTAAACATTGGATCTAACGGCGCGCATAAAATCATGTTGGCAACAATGACATACATGTATTGGTCAGAAATAATATGAAATAATATGATCTATTGTTGCGTTAATTTTGAATGAAATCCATTAGTTAGTATAGAAGTTACATGCATTTTAAAATTGGACCTATCAGCAGGCTTAGAATCATGTTGGCAGCACTGGCGAAGGCCTATATTAGTTACTCCAAATTCATCTCGAATGGCAGGTACTATACGTGTGCAAAGTTTAGAGCTATTGGCTTGCATACTTTCTTATATATTGATATTAGGGTAACAAAAAGAGAGACCGTATTTATTAACAGTTGGCAGCCCTGGTTACTCTTAAGAATAGGCATAGTCATATCTGTTATGGTACACATTGCGCACACGAAATTTGGTTGAAATCCAAATGATAGCATAAAAGTTACATGTATCTAAAGTTGGACCTCTCAGCAGGCTTAGGATCATGTTGGTAGCACTGATGTATATAAGTTACTCCAAATTAATATAGAATGTAAGGTACTATACGCGTGCGTAGTTTAAAGCTGTCGGCTTGCATACTTTCTTATATATGGGTATTTGGATTAAAAAACAAGAAGTTCCGTGAAGAACTATACAGCCTACTTTTCATGCCAATGATTATTCTACAGTATATGAACCTATCTAGAATAATGACAAAATTAAGTTGGTAATATCGAAATATCAAATTAGTTCAAAATATACCTGGTATAATGTAGCCTAATAGAGCACTACAGTTGGCAGCCCTGGTGACTGAATATATTCTTAGTTCCATCTCTTAAGGTACAGAATACAAAATTAGGTTGAAGTCAAATGGACGTTACATGCAGTTAGACACTGGATCTATCAGCACGCGTAAAAGCATGTTGCCAACAATACCATGCGTGTGCTGGTCAGAAATAATCTGAAATATTATGATATCTTGTTCTGCCAATTTTGGATGAAGTCCATTTGTTAGTATAGAAGTTACATGTATTTTAAAATTGGACATATCAGCAGGCATAGAATCATGTTGGCAGCACTGCCTTGTATTAATTACTCCAAATTAATCTACAATGTCAGGTGCTATACGTGTGCAAAGTATAGAGCTGTTGGCGTGCATACTTTCTGATATATTGATATTAGGGTAAAAAAATATAGACAGCATTTATTAACAGTTGGCAGCCCTGATTGCTCTTAACAATACTTACAGTCATTCTGTTATGGTACACATAGCACATACGAAATTTGGTTGTAATCCAACTGATAGTATAGAAGTTACATGTATTTAAAAATTGGTACTATCAGCAGGCTTATAATCACGTTGGTAGAACTGACGTATATAAGTTACTCAAAATTAATCTAAAATGTCAGAATATACGTGTGCATAGTTTAAAGCTGTTGGCTTGCATACTATCTGATATATTGGTATTTGGATAAAAAAAATAGAGAGAGAGCAATTATTAACAGTTGGCAGCCCTGGTGGCACTTAAGAATACGCTCAATCATATCTGTTTATGTACAGATATTACATACAAAATTTGGTTGAAATCCAATTGACAGTGTAGAAGTTATATGCATTTAAACATTGGACCTATCAGAAGGCTTTAAATTATTTTGGCAACACTGTCGTTGTTGGCCTCCTGGAAATTAAACTGAAATAGTATTATCTGCATGTGTACCAATTTTGGAATAGCTCCCATGCATACCTTGCGAGATATCCAACATGGAGCTCAAATTTCTAGTGCGTTTTTTCAGCAGTTGGTAGCACTGACATCATTTTCAAATATGGACGTGAGATATTCCAGTGCACATCTTTACTCATATTAAATTTGGTTTTGATTGCTGCAGCCGTTTAGGAGTTGATAGGGGGGGGACACACACACAGCCAGACAGACAGACAGACAGACAGACACACACACATTTTCCCGGATCGATCTCATAAGTCTACTTTTTCCTCATTTTTGCAAAATGTGAAAAGTAGGCTAATGAGAGCATTTATTAACAGTTGGCAGCCCTGGTGGCTCTTAAGAATACGCTCCGTCATATCTGTTTATGTACACATAGCACATACGAAATTTGGTTGAAATCCAATTGATAGTGTAGAAGTTATATGCATTTAAAATTTGGAGTTATCAGCAGGCTTATAATCATTTTGGCAACACTGCCATGTATGGCCTCCTGGAAATTAAACTGCAATATTATTATCCAAACGTGTGCCAATTTTGAAATAGCTCCCATTCATACCTTCCAAGATATCCAACATGGAGCTCAAATTTCAATTGCGATTTTTCAGCAGTTGGTAGCACTGACATCATTTTCAAATATGGCCGTGAGATATTCAGGTATAGATGTTTACTCCTACCAAATTTTGTTTCGATTGCGGCAGCCGTTCAGGAGTTGATAGGGGGGGGGGGGGACACACACACACAGCCAGACAGACAGACAGACAGACAGAAGGACAGGCAGACAGACACACATTTGCCCGTTCTCATAAGTCTACTTTTTCCTCATTTTTGCAAAATGTGAAAAGTAGGCTAAAAACAGTTGGTGATTGCATGTTACTAATGTTTTTTTCTTTAAAGAATATCTTGCGATGATGAATGGGATGTGATTTCTATAAGTTGGATATATGCGCTTTGTGGAGTGCAACCTGTAAGCAATTGAGTTGGCGTTAAAGAAACGAAAACGGGAGTCCATTCAGGATAAGGAATAACAATTATTCAAAGAAGTAGTAAGAAAGAAATATCAGAATAAATATATGAGACTAAAACTTACAAAGGTTGGAATATGGAAATTTGGAAGTGAATTTTCTTTAACAAAGAACTATGATTTAGTAATTTATGGTTGGATTTTGACACCTGTTAATGAATAAAAACAAATGATGGTGTTAATGATAATTTTATTATTAAATGGAAAGTCAGATGAAAATGTATAAAGTTATTTAATATTAAACAAGAAGTTCCGTGAAGAACTATACAGCCTACTTTTCATGCCAATGATTATTCTACAGTATATGAACCTATCTAGAATAATGACGAAATCATGACGAATAGAAATAAATAGTGTTATCATTCACCGAGTTCAACCGCGCCTCGCTCTGCTAGCGCTAGCGGCGCTGATCCCCAACGCTACACAGACAGCTGTTCAATAGTGGGATACGTGCTGGGCTACGTAAACCTCTTTACGAAGGCTGCGGTTACGCTGATTACAACAAATTGTGTGTTTAGACTTATGAATAATACTTTCAAAAAGTTAGCATTAATATTCTCTGCCCCATGTAGAACTATCGTTTAAAACCCTCCGTTAGTCGCGCATTGGTCTGACAGCTCTATGGTTCGTTATATTAGTTTTAATATCAAGCCAACAGTTCAAGTTATGATCTTATCGTCTCGTGACATCTTACACCAAACCATAGTAACCATTTTTCTGGAGTTGTGAAATAGCGTGCCTAAAAATAACTTTATCACGTGTAACACTTTGTCAGCGTGATATTGATAGTACCAGCGCTCCCAATGATGTTACATTCTGTTAGTGAGTGGCAGGTGTGCTGTTATAACGATTATTTGGCTTAGTATGTTGCCTTAGTTAATATCAGTAAGGAGACTGCGCCTTACGAAAAACTAAGGATGCAGATGAAGCGTGTCACCTTCTGCTGAAATATAACGAATAGCTAGTTCATGATTCAGTAATTTCAAAGGAATTTGTGACTCTGATACTGAAGACAAAGTTGAAACAAGATCCGAAGATCAGGAGGACGGTAACGGAAGCGAAGAATTGGATGACCGTTTATTTTATTGGCAGGTTGGCCATTATTATATGTCCGACTCATTCTTGGCCACTTGGCTATCACCACGGAAGTCCGGGTTCGATTCCCAGCTCTGCCAATAAATTTAATACTGGTCTGAGGGTTGGAACGGTGTTCACTCAGCCTCGTGAGGCAAAAATGTTAAGAGGCGCGTTCGATTCCTACCTCAGCTATCCTGGAAGTGGATTTCCGTGGTTTCCCACTTCTCCTCCAGGCAAATGCCAGGATGGTACCTAACTGAAGGACACGGCCGCTTCCTACCCAAATCCGACCTCAATTCCAAATACACACACTACTACAGACATCATAATGACACAGGTTATCAGACGAATTCTAAACAAACCCAAACACACGGGGATACGTGACCAGGATGTCGTTAAGTCCCTAAAGAATCAACAACTATTATTATTTTAGGCCTATTATTATTAAGACGGATTTTTTTTCGTTTTAGGTAAGGATGGCACAAAATAGAACAAGTAACCATGGAAGGCTGCCTTCATTCCGTATCCTACTGGGTGGCTTTCGTGATTTTACATCAGTGGATAGATATTTCGGTACATTTTGAAAATTTTGAGGTACTGATCCTGGTTTTAATTTCCACTTCACGTGAGGAAGTTTCACGTTTTCATAGTTCACTACGAAAGAGTCCGCCTTTATAATAATTAAATCTTCCGAAAAACGTCCGTCACAGATTCTATTTTTGATCGACAATTCCTTATCCTTCCACGGAAAATCTCTCGCCCAATTCGAAAACAGATGTATTTCTTTTGGCGGTGTGAAAAATGTCTACCATCAGATTTTCTTCGTAACCCGATTTACTTCCAGGAACAAAACTTAACGACATTTTCCTGAAACAACAGAAAACTTAGTTGTTTGCACACACAAAGCACTGCACAGACATTCGTAAATTATTACAAAGAAACAAATTTCCTCGAATAATATGACTTCTCGCGCACAGGATATTACAGTACTAACCTCGTGGGTTACTGTCATACGAGCTTATGGTTCGTCGCGACTTCCGCGCCACACACTGGCTGGACCATGAACTACAATGCTTAAGTAGCGGAGTGATGACACTGTTTATTTCTATTCGTCATGACGAAATTAAGTTGGTAATATCGAAATATCTAATTAGTTCAAAATATACGTGGTATAATGTAGCCTAATAGAGCACTACAGTTGGCAGCCCTGGTGACTGAATATATTCTTAGTTTCATCTCGTAAGGTACAGAATACAAAATTTGGTTGAAGTACAATGGACGTTACATGCAGTTAGACACTGGATCTATCAGCACGCGTAAAAGTATGTTGCCAACAATACCATGCATGTGCTGGTCAGAAATAATCAGAAATATTATGATATCTTGTTGTGCCAATTTTGGATGAAATCCATTTGTTAGTATAGACGTTACATGCATTTTAAAATTAGACATATCAGCAGGCATAGAATCATGTTGGCAGCACTGCCTTGTATTAATTACTCCAAATTAATCTAGAATGTCAGGTGCTATACGTGTGCAAAGTATAGAGCTGTTGGCTTGCATACTTTCTGATATATTGATATTAGGGTAAAAATAATATAGACATCATTTATTAACAGTTGGCAGCCCCGATTGCTCTTAATTATACTTATAGTCATATCTGTTATGGTACACATAGCACATACGAAATTTGGTTGAAATCTAACTGATAGTATAGAAGTTACATGTATTTAAAAATTGGTACTATCAGCAGGCTTATAATCATGTTGGTAGAACTGACGTATATAAGTTACTCCAAATTAATCTAAAATGTCAGAATATACGTGTGCATAGTTTAAAGCTGTTGGCTTGCATACTTTCTGATATATTGGTATTTGGATTAAAAAAAAATAGAGAGAGAGCAATTATTAACAGTTGGCAGCCCTGGTGGCACTTAAGAATACGCTCAATCATATCTGTTTATGTACAGATATTACATACAAAATTTGGTTGAAATCCAATTGATAGTGTAGAAGTTATATGCATTTAAACATTGGACCTATCAGAAGGCTTAAAATTATTTGGCAACACTGTCATGGTTGGCCTCCTGGAAATTAAACTGAAATAGTATTATCTACATGTGTGCCAATTTTGGAATAGCTCCTATGCATACTTTGCAAGATATCCAACATGGAGCTCAAATTTTCAGTGCGTTTTTTCAGCAGTTGGTAGCACTGACATCATTTTCAAATATGGACGTGAGATATTCCGGTGCACATCTTTACTCATGCTAAATTTGGTTTTGATTGCTGTAGCCGTTTAGGAATTGATAGGGGGGGGGGGACACACACACAGCCAGACAGACCGACAGACAGAAGGACAGACAGACACATATTTTCCCGGATCGATCTCATAAGTCTACTTTTTCCTCATTTTTGCAAAATGTGAAAAGTAGGCTAAAAACTTACGTGTTATTTTGTGTCTTGGTTTTCTTTTATAGTATTCATGGATATACAAACACATTTTATAAATTATTCACATGTCACTTGATTATTTAATTTATTTTAACTTACTCCATAGGAGCCATTACTCTAGACGTTAGGACCCTTAAGGTAACATAAACCGACATAATCATCTGCAAACAATCAGCCTTCAATAATTAAAATGAATGCAGTTATTTGCCTCATGATCAATATATTAATTATTCTTTCAAGTCTTATCATTTAAAATATCGTAAAGAATGCAGATATAAATAAATAACCCTGTATTACGTACAACGAGCCATGAACTTTGTGTCGTGCACTTTTTAGTTATGATAATGTTAGTCACTGTCATTGCTACTCTCGTCAGTCACTTGACCATTACAACATTAAGATTTAATCTTCCCAGTTTCATGACTAAAATAAAATAACATGAGTTATTTTACTGCAGCCAGTGGTTATCTCTCTGTGCAATTTTCTTCAACAATGGTGGTGTTGGCAGTGGTTTTGCACCGTAAATCCTTAAATTAGTAATTTTCAAAATAAGTCATTAATTGGTGAGGTCACACTGGTAAATATTATACAACAACGTCATTTATTATGCCAATTCAGTATTATTTTTCCTATAATAATAATTAAATTATTATTATTATCATCATCATCCATCATTGTATTATATACATTCAGTTTATTTGTTAATACAACCATCACCTCCACCCTCATAAATGATACCGATCGAATGACATTGGCTCTGAAGATGTTTAGAGCAGGCTATTCAAGATCTTAGAGGTATACTTACAATTCCAAGGAAGGTATCCTTTTGCATTAACTGCTCTTTCGCACTCCTTGAATACTTGGCATTTCACAGGAACAGCGATTGTTCTAACAAAAATTTAATTCAAGCGATATTTTGTAAACCATCTCAGCGCCAAAAGCTGGTATTTGATCCCTTTCCATGCCTTTGTGTCCTATGGTTTTTCTCCTAGTGGAACAGCTGTTTTGGCTATGGTAGCCTTACATGTTTGTTTATCGATTATCACAAAATCTGATCTGTTAGCTTGTAAAAAGACGATCAGTCATTACAGCAAAATCCCACAAGATCTTGGATTTGTTGTTTGCTCAAAACATGATGTAGGCTGCATTTATAATAAGGAACTTCCCTCTCTATAACTTCATATCATTCAGCAAAAGCTTGATGTATAACTAACGGTACGGTGTTGTGTCGTTCCAGGTATTCTCTTGCACCCAGCGCTTTAAGTCAAGGAACGTTCATTTCTAATGTCATTTCTAATGAAAAACCTCTTGAATTAAGGGAAATTATTTTATTAATCTGGTTTATAATGAGAAATACTTTGAGATAACTGCTTTCAAAACAAATAAAATACTATGTTTAGTGTAGTTATTTCACACGAAGGAGTGTTCACATAATTAAGTCATAATATATAAATATGGTTCTATGGAAGTATGCATTAGAATAAAGTTAAGTTTGTAGAATATAAAACAGTAAATTAATTACTACATAATAATTATCATGCCACCCAAAGTATTGAATTTTCTTTTTCCTTAAGTTCATTCAGTATTTCTGAAATGTTAGCACACAAATGTTCGTAGAAATAAGTGTGATATATTTTTTCGTAAGATTATTAATTTTCCTAGGATGTGGACTATTTTATGATTGATCATTAGGCTACGTCATTTCAATTTGTTTGTGCGCAGAGAGTAAGGTAGCGGAAGAAGAGGCTAGTGGGATGCTCCGTGCGTGTACCGTCAGTTCCATTTCTTTAATACCGTCATACAACTATTTATTCACGCCTGTATTTATTCGTATGCATATTGTTGAAATAGGAATGTAAACATTGTAAATACACTAAAATTAAAATTTCAATCGAGAAGGAATGGCAGTAGGCGATGCTGAAACCAAACAAGACAAGCTTCCGAACCCGGTAATCTAGGCATCATTCACCATGCTCCTGATAACAATCCTGAATACTAAGATAGTCATAATAGTCGTGCACACTCATGGATGACTATATTTTAATTGGACAATTTTAATTAAAACTGTTAATATCCAATCACTTCCGAGGGGAAGATGACCTCAGTATTCCACCCCTAAAAATCACCACCACCAAGACCATAAATATTAGCTTGAAAAACCTGTAATGTTATAATTTAAGCGACTTCTTCTTATAATACTATGATTATCTAACCCTCGAATGCAATCTGTATAAGTGATGAGACTGTTTTTGTTTCGTTTTGTGATTTGATAAAATAACAATTTCTTTGTCTATATGTTTTTCATTTCCAAAACCATAAAACTGTAGTTTGCATTTGGAAACCTTTGGATGTTAAGATTTATTCGTACATTTTTGAATGACAGTAGGCCTACATTCAACCTGCATGTTAGAAAAAAAAACACTTTTTTATTGGTTTGATTATTATTAAAAGACTTACTCATATCTAAACAATATGTCGGTATATTATGGTCCCGTTCTTATTTTGATTCTCTTTGTCTATTTTTCTCCTTTTGACTTTTCTAACAAATATCGGCTTAATGTATTTCATTTTTGATATTTCTGATATTATGTACTGAAAATGAAACAGTGCAGCAAAATACTGAATTATCATTTTCTGTATAGCCTGTCAAAATAATATAGAGAGCATCTTTGCAACACATGATAACTTCTATTGATTGTGAGAATATTACTCCAGTTAAATGTACGATATTCGTGGCAACGAACCAGCCGAAGGTCGATAAGATTATGATAAATTAGAGCTTCGAACACTGATTGTTATTGTATGTAACCTACGAAAATAAGACTTATACAGTGTTTTTTCTTATAATAATAAGATTATATATTCCACGATCACATGTGTGTATGAAGTATTCTCATTCATTTAGAACTACCATGTGCAATATTATTAAATTTTAAATATGTGTTTAGATTATTTTACAGTTTCTACTGCACTTCGGTGTCTGTTGTGACAGCCTATCTTAACCAAAATGACTACCTGGGTATCCAGGCTGTGGCTATAAATATGGCATGATGTATTTTTAGCCTACTTTCTATTTTTGCAAAAAATGAAAGTAGACTTATGAGATCAACACAGGGCGAAAAAAGTGTGTCTGTCTGTGTGTGTGTATGTGTGTGTGTGAGTCTGTGTGTGTGTGTGTCTGTGTGTCTGTGTGTGTGAGTGTGTGTACTCTGAATGTCTGTCCCCCCCCTATCAATTCGAACACGGTGAATGCAAATTGAACGAAAGTTGGTACAAAGATAGCACTAGCAAAGGACACCTCAGTGTCATGTTTTATATCGCCGCCATCTTGACGGAAACGTAATGGCGGCCACACAAATGTTCAAAGCTTAAATCAAATTACGACTAACCTAATCATCCGATCTCTACCAAATTTTGCAACAACATACCTTTATGGGGGGAGCATCCTTTGACCAAACTAATAAGTCATCAGCGTAATAGTTTGCGGATGGCGGCCATCTTTGTGTGAAAATCGATTCCCCCTATTAATTCGAACACGGTGCAACCGAATGGAACGAATTTTGGTACAGAGGTAGTACTAACAAAAGGCACCTCAGTGTCATGTTTTATATCGCCGCCATCTTGACGGAAACGTAATGGCGGCCACACAAATGTTCAAAGCTTAAATCAAATTACGATTAACCTAATCATTATAGAGGAAGCATCCTTTGACCAAATAACTAGGTCATTAGCCTAATAGTTTGCGGATGGCGGCCATCTTTGTGTGAAAATCAATTCCCCCTATTAATTCAAACACGGTGAAACCAAATGGAACGAAATTTGGTACAGAGGTAGCACTAGCAAAGGGCACCTCAGTGTCATGTTTTATATCGCCGCCATCTTGACAGAAACGTAATGGCGGCCACACGAATGTTCAAAGCTTAAATCAAATTACGATTAACCTAATCATCCGATCTCTACCAAATTTTGCAACTACATACCTTCATGGAGGGAGCATCCTTTGACCAATCTAATAGGTTATTAGCCTAATAGTTTGCGGGTGGCGGCCATCTTTATGTCAAAATTGATTCCCTCTATTAATTCGAACACGGTGGAACCGAATGGAACGAAATTTGGTACAGAGGTAGCACTAGCAAAGGGCACCTCAGTGTCATGTTTTATATCGCCACCATCTTGACTGAAACGTAATGGCGGCCACACGAATGTTCAAAGCTTAAATCAAATTACGATTAACCTAATCATCCGATCTCTACCAAATTTTGCAACTACATACCTTTATGGAGGGAGCATCCTTTGACCAATCTAATAGGTCATTCGCCTAATAGTTTGCGGATGGTGGCCATCTTTGTGTCAAAATAGATTCTCCCTATTAATTCAAACACGGTGAAACCGAATGGAACGAAATTTGGTACAGAGATAGCACTAGCAAAGGGCATCTCAGTGTCATGATTTATATCGCCGCCATATTGACAGAAACGCAATGGCGGCCACACAAATATTCAAAGCTTAAATCAAATTACGATTAGCCTAATCATCCGATCTCTAGCAAATTTAGCAACAACATACCTTTATGGAGGGAGCATCCTTTGACCAAACTAATAGGTCATCAGCCTAATATTTTGCGGATGGCGGCCATCTTTGTGTGAAAATCGATTCCCCTTATCAATTCGAACACGGTGAAACCGAATGGAACGAAATTTGGTACAGAGGTAGCACTAGCAAAGGGCACCTCTGTGTCATGTTTTATATCACCGCTATCTTGACGGAAACGTAATCGCGGCCACCCAAATGTTAAAAGCTAAAATGTAATTACGACCAACCTAATAATCTAGTCTCTACCAAATTTTGCAACACCATATCTTTATGTGGGAAACATATTCAGACCAAACTGCAAGAACATCAGCCCAATAGTTTGCAGATGGTGGCCAAGTATGTGTGCAAATCGATTCCCCCTATCAATTCAAACACGGTGAAACCGAATTGAACGAAATTTGGTACAGAGGTAGCACTAGCAAAGGGCACCTCATATTCATGTTTAATATCCCTATAGCACGTTGTATTTCAACAAGCTACTACAACCAACATTCAATCATATTCCTTGAAAAGGACAAAGAGTTATAACAATACCCATGCATTTAGGAGAAAGTAGGCTATATGTTCTTTACTGAACATCTTGTTTTAAAGTAAATTTTTGCTTCTTGAAGTAGTCTATTGCATAATTATTATTTTTATTGTAATTATTATTATAATTATTACGAAAATAATATTGCTTTGGAGACAAAAAATACAGCCTTGATTTTCAATATAAAGTGAATTGTGCTATCAACATTTCATATCATTTGGTTCTTTGGGACAGAAGTTTTATTTTTTGTAGCCTTAATGTAAGAAAATCTAAAACGTTTTTTCTCACCTTTACCTTTTATTACCTATCGTTTGTTATGAACTGTTTTTAAGCACCTTCATTTACACACGTATGAAAAAAAATCGCATTGAAGATCACGGACTTCGCTGTCAGAACGTCCGGAGTGTTTCTCCTGTGCTCCCGGCAGGAAGTGGCTCCATTCTCCAGCACGGGTGCGTGAGTATGTCGGTGGTATTGCGTCTCTTTGACCTGGAAAAAAGGACAGTATATAATTTATGTTTTGGTGTAAAAAACCGTTTTATATGCAACAATATTCAGGTTAACAAGAAAGAGAATGATCTAGCTGGCATGTATATCACAATAATTATATAGTACACAAATGATGAATGACGAACACGTGGTGAAATTGCTAGAATTCTTGGCTGTCTCCCTTAAGAGCCGGGTTCGATTCTCAGCTCAGGTATGAAATTTTATTTTCTTCCAAGGGCTGAAACGGGGTACGCTCACTTTCGGGAGTTGGAGCCACCCTGGCCATTCTGGAAATGGTGTGTAGTTCCAATTCTACTCCAGACAAATGCTTGAATGGTTCCTGATTTAAAACCACGGCCGCTTTCTTCCTAATCCTACTCCCAATTGCAGCTACACACACCACTGCAGGTATTGAGGTTATATTAGCTACATGTTTTGTCCCTTAAATCTCTAATCAACACCACCAATACCACAGTAACGCAGATTACAAATCCTACACATACCAAATACACAAGGCTAAATGATCACGATGTGGTAAGCCACTAAATTAATAAACAACGACAACAACACAAGTATAGAGTGTGGATGGACAGGGAATCGAACTCGCAGTAATTGCATAATTTTATTGTCGGTGTGTATGGGGCAGTTCGTCTAGCATTGACCTTCAAACCCATGATAGAGGGGTCAATTGTGGCTAACCTTTCACCACACATTATTACTAACCCTTCATAAATTTGACTACTGCCACAGAATTGTTTACCTTCAATGTAACAGCTAATATTTAGTAAGACTTTGGAATTTTGATTTTTTACAGAGTTATGAACTTAACATGAATAAGATCGTCTTTAAAATATAGCAAATCGGATACACCAAAAATATTTCATTATCACGTTCAATAAGGACAATTTTAATACGTAACATATTAAAATCAACTGCCTAAGGGGCAGATGACCTAGATGTTCTGCCCCTTTTAAAACAATCAACAAACCACCCCAAATGAACTCATAAAACTTATGAAATCAAAATTGAAATGAATAAGTGAAAATGCAAAATAGTAGCATGAAGGCACATTACGTTTAACTCGGCTGCACTACTACTGACCATTCGCCCATCGAAATACCACAAGAATAAATTGCACCCGCCACAGACAACAACTGCTCAAGAAATGCAACAGGATTACGCATGAACAGAAAGCAGTAACTGTACTTGCACTATCGCCTGTCATCGTAAAAATTACGAAGATTAGGGTTAAGATATTCATATGCGTCTGGAATGACGTATTTCGTTGGATTTTCATTATTTGTTACCAGATGAAAACCTTAATGCTTGAACTTCATGAAAATGTATGTTTTATACAACTTTCATGGACGAATAAGCTCAGAAAATTGATTAAAATGGACCAGGACACCCGTGTAATGCAAAACTGTAAACTTAATTTACTTAATAACTAAGAATTGTGTTTTCGTTTACAGTTTCAAGCATCAATGAGTGAAGTTCTAATTCACTTACATACCTCAACAAGGTCTCAAATTATACACATGTATCATTAAATTAGGAATATACTGTACTAAAGCTGAGAAAAATATGTCCCCTTTCAGAAACTCATTATGAAGAAGACATTTTTATAATTGTGCATTTTTGAAACAATTTGCTATATTTTTTGGTAGGATAATGTTACACTAATACATTTAGTAGGGGACCCCATAAACCGTAATAGTTAGCTGAAAGAAACTGAAATAAATACATTGTGTTAGTTGCTACGTGGTTTCAAAGAATGCCAACGTAAAAAATAAATAATGGACACCCCCTATATGGTAAATTAACCATTCTGATGGCATAAATGCCTTTACATTCTAGTCTCTACCTAGTATAAAATGAAGTCCCCGATTCTAGGATGTAACGGGTAATCTCGAGAACCGCTGGATGGCTATTGATGCGGTTTTCACGGTTTTCACCATTCTGTAAAGGATTTCTCAAGGAAGGTTTCTGTAGAAAAGCATTCATTTATGATCAAACGAAGCTGAGCAGTTACGATTTCAGTGAAACCAGTCGAAGAGAAACCTGCCATCCGTGCACTTTTTAAGCTTTAAAAATATCTATATATTACGAGTGTAAGAATTGCTTAGCGTGAAAAGTTCTACAAAATCGTTCGCGACATCGTATCTCTATCTTTAATACATCGCCCACTATAAGTGTTTTTACGTTTTCATTTCTTCCAACAATCTCCATTCAGTGGAAATTTAAATTACTAGCTTCAGAGTGAGCGAGCCTATCACGCCAGCAGTGACCAGCATCAAACTGTCGAGTCGTGTCGAGTTAATACTTCAGAGAAGAGTATATGAGTTTGGAGTTTCGCTGTTCACCTCGTCCTTTCTGAATTGCGTCTAGGACCTGCCGTCCGTGCGCCTTTTAAGCTTTTGCTGGGTAAATCGTTAAAGGTTCCGGCCAAAGCCGGGATGGGTTGATAGTTAAACACTATAGAAATGTCAAATAGTTTGATTTAAAATAATGGAAATTTTCTCAAACCCTAAGGTTAGAGAAAGCAGCAATTTTGGCTTTAAATATAATGTGGTGCACATGCTTCCTGATTGTTATGAGCCCGTCAACAATGGGTACGCACATCTAATATACGGTATATACAGGGTTTTATTTATATATCAGCACCGTCGCGCGTCCAATCCGATGTTGCCCGTGACCAGCCGACCGCAGCTGGTGTAATTGCGTAATTGCCGCGCAGTGAGAGATACTCCTGACGAGACGAGTGCATAGTTATAACACGGGGAATTACGTCATCCGCGGTCGGCTGATGCACGGGCAACAGCCGAGTGGACGCGCGACGGTGCTGCCATATAAATACAGAAAATGAAACTCCACAGCCTCCTTCCAGTCTCCGACTGGGGCAGGAATGGAATGAATGAAGCCCCGATATAGCGGCGAGGATATGAATTGTGCCGGCAGCCGAAGTCTGACGCACTCTTCTGGGGGCAATGATTAAATGAATGACAGATGAAATGAAATGATAGTGGAGAGTGTTGCTGGAATGAAATTTTGACAGGAAAAACCGGAGTATCCGGAGAAAAACCTGTCTGCCTCCATTTTGTCCAACATAGATCTCACATGGAGTGACCGGGATTTGAACCACGGACCCAGCGGTGAGAGGCCGGCGTGCTGCCGCCAAAGCCACGGAGGCTTACGGCATATAAATACAGGGTGTAACAGAAATGTACGGCACCAAATGCTGGACACATTCCTCACACGTAGACAAAGAAATTATGTTATATGAACATGGGTCCGGAAACGCTTTGTTTCCATGTTACACCTCATTGTCTCCGACTCATTAAACATGGGAAACACTCAAGAACAGAACGTTAGAATCATGGGGAACATGCACTCTTGGTTACGTCTGGTTACGTTGACATTATCGTAGGTGCACTGCCAGTGTTTTGTTTTACATGTCCCTGTTGCCATGCGTCTTAGCAGATGTGCCATTAGTTGTGCGACAAAACATGTACTTCTTGCACGATGGAGCACCTCCTCATGTTAGTTTTAACGTCCGTCGGCTTCCAAATAACAGATTTCGTGACAGATGGATAGGTAGAGGTGGACCAATTGCCTGACCTCCACGCTCTCCGGACCTAAAATCGCTGGACTTTTATTTGTGAGGGCATTTGAAAGCACTTGTGTATCGAACCCCAGTACAAGATGTTCAGAGTCTCCGTGCCCGTATTATGGAAGGCTGCGAAACCATTCGTAGTACTCCTGGGATACATCAGCGCATCCAAGATTCACTACGATGGTGGGTTTATGCATGTATCAATGCGCTCGGAGCAGGGGCGTATATAAGGGGGAGGGGGTGGGGGGTGCTGAGGGGGCTCCAGCCCCCTCCCCTGAAAAAAGCCAATAAAAATTAAGAAAGTGCTGCTTTGGTAAGAGCATAAAATAATTGTAAATTTGGTTGTACCCTAATCTTAACTTATCGTCTAAGTTATAAACAATATTAAAATTGAAATTATACCAACTCGTGGTGTAGTGGGTAGCATTCTTCGCTGACACACCGGAGATCCGAATTCGATTCCCGGCTCTGCCAAGAAATTTAAATTCTAGTCTGAGGGCTGGAACGGGGTGCACTCAGCCTTGTGAGGTAAAGCTGTGAATTCCACAGTATGTTTTTTGAGAAATACATAAATACATAATGTATAACCCTGTAGTAAAGTAGTGTGTAACATTTACCTTAACAAGGAGGCAACGAAAGCATTTCTTTAATTAGTCCTACTAAACGCATACAGTATAAAGGACACTTATCTTACATACCCTCATACCTTTCTTTATGAATACAAGGCTGACTATCTGTCGTTAATATTACGATTGCTCTGTCATTATTTATTACGATTTATAATAATAATTCCTGTTACCGTATCTTAAATACATCTGAAAGACACTGAAGAATGGTGACACAGGCACATTAATCTTCGATACGATTCATAAATTTCCAGATTGTCTCATAACTCCAATAACATTCGAGTTTCCTTCCTCAGGAGAGAATGTACTATAAATATAATTTCATTTCCAATGCCACCAGTGGCAGGGGCTTGATACAATGCGACCATGGACTAACGGGGTGGATTTATTGTCATTTCTACCTTGTTTTAGGGACAACATGTAGGCTAGTTAAGAAAAAGGTCAAACTTCTCGAAATATTAAGTATCAAAGCACAGTAGGCTAATCCCAATTCTAGGGGCAGATGACCTCGTAGATCCACCCCTTAAAACAATAAACTAACTAATTAAAGACCAATTCTTGGGGGAAAATATAAGGACCGTGCAGGAGTGTGCAAATTATTAGACTGGATTACAGTTATCCATCATTTATTTTGTACGTTTTGTGACTTTATGTTTAATTCTGGCGAAATGTAAATATTATATGTCAGAAAACTGTACTATAATGAGGCTCATTATAGTACAAGTTTTCATTATGATAGAGTCTCTCACCAATCAGAACTCAAGAAAAAGTTGTGTGACCAATTAGGTGAGGATATCATCGCACCTGCGCTCACTTCCATGGCCCCCTATTTTTAATTTCACTGCATGTGGAGTGTCATAGTGAGGTAGTCCAGGATGCCATGGTCAAATACAAGGTATTCTCTGTGTCCCATGCGCTCTGTTGAGTACATAAAACTGGCGAAATCGCGACAGATATTTATGAATATTTATGTTCGAACATAAAATAGTTATAATTATCGTCGAACATAAACAGTCGAATGCAACTCGCCTATAATGGTAATTAAGACACTCGTATGGAAATTATAAAACTCGCTACGCTCGTTTTATAAACATACTCGTGTCTTAATTATTGCCATTATAGGCTCGTTGCATAATGTACTATAATACAGTAGACATATTATAAAAGGCAATGAAATTATTTCAAATGTTTAATAAATAGTCTTAGAACATTTGTTTAAAGAATGTAACATTAAACTAATTTCTTTGCATTTTTCACTAAAAGAGGAACATTGTTAATGAAGAATGCCATACGTTTTGTTTTGATTGCTTCATTCTAGTTTTCATATGAATTTAGAACAGAGACATTGGAAGTCTTTTATTACTAACTAGCAACCCGACCCGGCTTCGCCCGGGAACAATTATGAATGCATTGCGTGATAAGCGCTTTTTTTTTTCAATGTCAATGAACAACGACCAATATCCGTTTTACGTCTTGGCATGATGGGTTAAAATCACTGACTGGACAATTAATTATATTAACATGGAGATGCATGTGCAACAAATTCTTGTCAGACGTAATTTTAGAATGGCGAGGTGCATGAAACACAAATTCCCCTTCCGTTCAATCTTAACCTGACTGTGTATTTTTTGGAACGAAAAGTTCACAGGCGAAATGAAGAAAAGCCAAGTTGCACTTCCAGGGAAACTCCAAACACAACCAGTCTTCTCTAAAGTTTTTAACTCAATACGACTCGACAGTTTGCTGCTGGCTGTATCTGGGGCAATAAGCTCGTCCGCTAGCTGAGCTGTAACTGGGGTGATAGACCCACCCCTAGCTTGCTCGTGAACTGTTGCCTCAGTAACTGAATGAAGATTGTTGGAAGAAATGAAAACGTAAAAACACTTATAGTAAGCGATGTATTGAAGAAAGAGATATGCTCTCCTGGGCTTTTTTGTGGAACTTTTCATGCTGAACAATTCGTACACTCATAGTATATAGATATTTTTAACGGTTTGCCCAGCGTAAGCTTAAAAAGCGCACGGACGTCAGGTTGTTTTCAAACCTTTTCACTGAAATCGTTAGTGCTTGACTTCCTTTGGACATAAATAAATTATTTTCTACAGAAACCTTCCTCGAAATATCCTTTACAGAATGGTGAAAACCGCATCAAAATCCATTCAGTGGTTCTCAAGTTTACCCGTGACATCCAAGAATCGGGGACTTTATTTTATACTAAGTAGAGATTGTCCGCTCTTGGACTATTCAAAGATTCGTGGACAATGGATTGAAACTGCTGGATTTAGGGGATACATTCCAAAGCTAATGAAAAAGAAAGAATAACGGACCCAGCTCAGGTGCCCCTCAGAGTATCCAATTTCAAAATTTTCCAGATGCAATTCCTTATGGCAAACGTTGTAAGTCCACAGGGGAGAAAATATTACTCAGTAGTGTATTCAAAATGAAATAAAACGATTTTGTATAAAATAATGTTCCTGATTTAAATTATTTATATGAGTCTAATAGAGTTTCCGCGGCTTAGGCGGTCGCACCCCGGCCTCTCACCGCTGGGCCCGTGGTTCAAATCCCGGTCACTCCATGTGAGATCTGTGCTGGACAAAACTGAGGCAGACTGTTTTTTCTCCGGGTACTCCGGTTTTCCCTGTCAAAATTTCATTCCAGCAACACTCTCCACTATCATTTCATTTCATCTGTTATTCAATTAATCATTGCCTCAGAGGAGTGCGACAGGCTTCGGCAGCCGGCACTGTTCATATCCTCGCCGCTGGATGGGGACTTCATTCCGTTCATACCTAACCCGGTCGGTCGACTGGAAGCAGGCTGTGGATTTTCATTTTTGAGTCTAATAATTTTCACACCTCTGTATGCCACAGATACCCTAATACCGTCAATGTTGCAGGAGAACAAGGGTTGACCAAATGAGATCCACACGAAAGGTTCAAGAGAGGCTCCAGGTACAAATAAATCGAAGCAATGCCGGACCCGTGGTCGCTAAACCACGTCTCACTGGTTGTGAATCCCTAGGGGTAAAATATTTATGTTCAGATTTGAAATATGGTGTTGTTGTTGAATCTTTAGGGCCTTTGCGACATTGTGGTCATGTAGCCCCGTCTTCTTGGGGGTGTGTAGATGTTGTATCATAATATGTGCCACTGAGATGTCTGCTCAGGCGTGTGTATTTATAGGATTTGAGAACAAAATGGCCATGGCATTACTTTAGGCACCATCCCGGCATTTTCCTGGAGTAGAAGTGGTAGACCACAAAAAACAACTTCCATTCTGAGGTAGGAATCAAGCCCGCCAATTCTCATTTTTGCCTCGCGAGACTGCGTGTATCCCGTTCTAGCCCACAGACCAGAATTAAATTTCTTGGCAGAGCCGGGAATCGAACTTGGGCTTCCGCGGTGAAGGCCAAGAATGCGAGCCAATCCACAACGAGGTGGACAGATTTGGAATATAATTCGAACACAATTGATGAGTGAAAATATATAATAGGCCAAGCACCAAAATTAAAACAAATTCCGAGAGCCATCATGTAGCTTACTTTAACTGCAAGTAGGCTAAGGATTGTGCTTCATCTTTCTGAGAAAAATTAATTTGGAAGGAATTTTTCACATGGCTTGTTTTATCTTGCTATTGGCGGTGTTCCGGAGCACACAATACAACAAAACAGTGAATTTCAAAAATAAATTGTTGTTGGCACATTCTTTTTCTGCGCGAATGGGTTTCCTAGGACCACGCGGAATCAACACTTATTGGCCTTGATGTTTGCCCAATAACTCTTCATGCACGACGATTGAGCGAGTCTTCGTTGCTGCGACCAGACGTGTCTGGTAGGTCTTCTCTCTTCTCTCTCAAAACCCCGCGTATGACTAATTTTCCTAATTTCCTCTCGATCCTTGAGATTGGAAAACCTAATTTAGCCAAGTCCGTTTCCGCATTATATATTTGCACTCAAATTTTTAACATATTTTTTATTATAAAAAGCATTATAAAAAATATAGAAATTGCTTTAGGGCATAGATGGTCATTTTTGTGAGTAAGGTTTGAAAATGTGGCCGCAGTTAGGATCAGACTTTGGTGCACAGCTGACTCTGTATCATGTCGTTTAGGCGATCCAAGACATCACCACATTCCAAAAACGGTCGCAACATGCCTCTGCATTTAAGTCTTGAAAACTTGGCCTACAGCGCAGCGGTTGGCGCATGGCCACATTCTTAAGTCTTTCTCAATAGAAAATATAGTTAAGGGGGAATGGATTGCCTATCCACACAGTGTTAATTTTTATTTAGTTTACCCATGTGAAGACTTTCCATGGAAAATATGCTTCCGCCTCCAGGTAGCAGCAGTTCCCGGGCGTGTACCATTCAACCCACTGAGCAGTCACATATTTTGGATTTGAAACTAAGTGGTATCAACTCTACAATGACAACAAACAACTCTATTCTAAAGGATTTAATTTGAGTTAAAAATCATGGTTTATCACACAGAAAAACAATATTACATTTACATTATACACACGGCAATCACATTTGGACGTTGAGATGACATAAACAGATAACCCTTACGTTACACTCATCTCCGCCCCATGGCTGGCATCCTAGTCCATTGACCGGTTCTATATCAGTCCATGCGGTTTATCAACCATGCTGTGTCTCTACACAAAATGCAAAATAACACTCCTTCCCTCAATTAATTTTCACACTTTACCATCACAGATCCAAATAATCGTTGATTTAATTTTACATTGCATTTACCATTGCACTCACTTTCACGTGCGCTGATGCACTGATTCAACAAACACAAACAATGTTAATCTTACAACTTTATAATTAACTAGTGCATGACATTTTCATCTATACTATATGTGTACAATCATGTCTTATTCCTTTCTTCCCACCAAAACATTTGAGTCTACCATGCGTTAACCAACTTTTTAATTGCAAATCCACTATATGCCGTAATGAGTTCTCTTCCAAATTATTATTCTGTTACTGTTGTGTCGAGTTGGGACTTACTGCTACCCGTCACGTAGGTGTAGGGTAAAATGTGTAGTTTCAACCTTCGAAACTAGGTGTCTCTGTCAGTATACAAACGTAACTTTTACCATTTTACAACTTGGACAAATATTAAGATATCAGGACGATTCTTAGTTAGCATTGTGTCTTGCTACACATACATTTTATATTTATTAATATAATCATCAATTATATTCACAGGTATCACACATTTATAATTCCCAACTCCTACTACAGTAGTACAATGTTCGAGGTTCACCCCCCAACCTTCTATGCTGTATACAATGGACCCTCACGGCGGGGAGTCAACAAGTATGGCCGCTAGCTCCCCTCCGTCACACTTATTATCTCGCCTCTACTGAGCGACGTTCTGCTTTCATACAACAAGCCTTACGAGGTTACATTGGCCCCTCGTGCACGGGTGACCTAATTATTACAGAATACGTTTGGAAAGATGGACTTGTTTAAAACATTTATACCTATGGTTAGGATTTTATGGCTAGCCTCAAAGGCACATTTATTTCAAGCCGAGGAAATGAGATTCATCCAGCATGTAGTCCCAGAGGATCAGTCGTTCGCTAGTGTTAAAGATCACGGCAAGGGCACAACTTCCCTCCGTGTCGAATTAACTCCCACAGAGATGAATTAATTCATACAATTTGCCGGCTCACGGTCGATATCACGCGTAATGGCGAGGAGTCTACAGTTGCCTTTCCATACGCTTCAGAATCGAATCCGGACCGCTTATTAGCATAATCTGAGCTAGGGTTCCCACTAGATACGCTCGATCGCTTATTATATCTCCATATGCTCTAGGCTATACGAGATTTCATACGTAGATTTAGCAAACCTGACTTTCCCGACTACTCATGCGGTTGACTCTTCCTTCATCATTAAGACAATCTCTATCAATTAATCTTATATGCTTTTTCACCAAGCTGCAATTCAATTCGCTTTTAAACATTTCCATTTTCCATATTCTTATAATCTTTTCAAATATTGTTATTTATATGATTCTTTGTGACATCTTAATGCTGATTCCTTATTTGAGTGGTCCTTTAAATTTTAATAACACTGCTTCAATATACAGTTATTTACCTTAAAACATGTTTGCATACACTTTCCCTGATGTTTATTTATTATTATTATAATTACTGACACACCTTCCCTTATCCCGATACAACGTAACGATATTTATTTCACTTCAATAACTGAACTTCCGCGTTCATGGATACATTTATAACCATTTAATTAATTGCCATTTCTACGTTAATCGTAACGGATTTATACAAACCTCGATGTAACGAATATCTACTTTGAACAATATTCCAACATAAAACTTAATGCATGGAAGTCTTAACTTCCCGAAATTCAAACTTTTAATGGCATATATTACTTCTTTAAATACACACATCAAAAAAAGTTTTGCATCAACTCGGTTCCAAGAGTTCCGGAACCGTTAAATACAAAGGGAATAGAGATCAACACAAACAACATTTCAGCTCGTTTTATTGCTCATGAGACCCACACATTGCATGTTGTACCATCATACAGCTAGACTTTCAGCATTTGTGGTCCAGATTGCAGTACACACCACTACCTCTAATACCCAGTAGCACGTCCTCTTGCATTGATGCATGCCTGTATTCGCCGTGGCATACTATCCACAAGTTCATCAAGACACTGTTGGTCCAAATTGTCCCACTCCTCAACGACAATTCGGCGTAAATCTCTCAGAGTGGTTGGTGGGTCAAGACGTCCATAAACAGCCCTTTTCAACATATCCCAGGCATGTTCGATAGGGTTCATGTCTGGCGAACATACTGGCCACTGTAGTCGAGCGATGTCGTTATCTTGAAGGAACGCATTCACAAGATGTGCACGATGAGGTCGAGAATTGTCGTCCATGAAGACAAATGCCTCTCCAATATTCTGCCGATATGGTTGCACTATGGGTCGGAGGATGTCATTCAGGTATCGTAAAGCCGTTTCGGAGCCTTCCATGACCACCAGTGGCGTACGTCGGCCCCACATAATGCCACCCCAAAACATCAGGGAACCACCACCTTGCTGCACTCGCTGGACAGTGTGTCTAAGACGTTCAGCCTGACCAGGGTGCCTCCAAACACGTCTCCGACGATTGTCTGGTTGAAGGCATATGCGACACTCATCGGTGAAGAGAACGTGATGCCAATTCCGTGGGGTCCATTCAGCATATTGTTGGGCCCATCTGTACCGCGCTGCATGGTGTCGGGGTTGCAAAGCTGGACCTCGCCATGGACGTCGGGAGTGAAGTTGCGCATCATGCAGCCTATTGCGCACAGTTTGAGTTGAAACACGACGTCCTGTGGCTGAACGAAACGCATTATTCAACATGGTGGCATTGCTGTCAGGGTTCCTCCGAGCGGCAATCCGTAAGTAGCGGTCATCCACTACAGTAGTAGCCCTTGGGCGGCCTGAGCGAGGCCTGTCATCGACAGTTCCTGTATCTCTGTACCTCCTCCATGTCCGAACAACATCGCTTTGGTTCACTCTGAGACGCCTGGAAACTTCCCTTGTTGAGAGCCCTTCTTGACACAAAGTAACAATGCGGACGCGATCGAACTGCGGTATTGACCTTCTAGGCATGGTAGAACTACAGACAACATGAGCAGCGTACCTTCGTCCTGGTGGAATGACTGGAACTGATCGGCTGTCGTACCCCCTCCGTCTAATAGGCCCTGCTCATGCATGGTTGTTTACATCTTTGAGCAGTTTTAGTGACATCTATGAACAGTCAAAGGGACTGTATCTTGGATACAATATACACAGTCAACGTCTATATGCCGGAGATCTGGGAACCGAGGTGATGCAAAACTTTTTTTGATGTGTGTATTTCGACATATAGTGGATTACATCTTACAATAAAATCATGGTTTATTGGTACTCACGTATTTTCCATGGCGGATTCGCCCTATCACACTCCATTATGCCAGCCATAATTAGCACTTAGCAAGGCATATTCACACTTTTAACACATATGTTGCGTGGTATTTCCAATAAGATATGCACTTCACTTTGACATAACATATTGAAGCTACTACTTCGTTCTGCCATTTTACAAATTTTATATTTAACACTATGCTTGTAGAACACACACTTTAAAATATATAAACATACTTAAAACACACGATATTATATACACTGGCCTCACTTGGCGATGCTTCTTGTAGTATCTCAGAACTACAGGTTCCGTAGAGCTGTCCTCCCCCGAATAATCCTGTATCCTGCCTGAAAGTCTGGTACTCTCTGCACGAAGCATCCTAGTGTATCTCTGCTCCTGGAAAATCCCTCACGATTCCCAATGTCTATCAATTCCTATCAAATTGCCCATTTTCTATAATAGCAAGTGTGCTCTAATACCGATACAAATAATGACACAGTGGTATTCGCATAAAATGCTTCACCCGTATTACTCAAGGTGTTCATACCTGCGCGCTTCTACAGAGTTTAAACTCAGCTAACTGATATGTGCTACGCTGTAATTATTCTATTGCACATTCCACTGGTACAACTACCACTTCTATTGTTCTCCTACTGGGTTTACTGTTTGCCTGAGTGGTGTGCTCTTAACAGTATCTCGTGCACTCCCACGTATACTTGCGTATCACACAATGTTCAGCACTACGACACTTTTCATACTCTTCTATTGCAATATCTTTAACACACGTATAAAAATACATTGTCTCTGTATCACGTGGTTCCACTGACCTATGTGATTGTTCTCACTCGACATTGTACGTTGCACATTGAGAATGATATTCACGATATTGTACAACCGTCTTAACTTGTATGTTGCACTTCATTCACCATTTCACCTATATAAAAGACTTTTTCTTGGTGCGTGGCGTAATTTCAGGCATCAGAGTGGTGTGCACTCTGTCCCGCAATATGGTACAACTGTCTACTGTTAACTGTTCTTAATTCGTACACTACACTGTCCGGCTAAGATATTTAATAACTCTAAAAATGTTAAAGTCTTTGTGCGCGCGTCCTTTCCTGGAACCGGGCGACATACATTCCGCGCTAGAATCTGGTACAACTGTCCTCGACTGGCTCCTCCGGCAACCTTATATTGCTTTCCACCCGAAAAGTAGGTCCGTAAATCCCTCGGAGCTCCATCTATTCTCTAAATGCCTTTCCTGGCTTGAAATTACGTTTTTCTGGTCCGTCTTGCCTCGCTGGTTCCATAACTGTTTGCGTGCTTGAGGTTCGATCAGCCAATTAATTGAAAATAATTAATTCCTTCATGGCGTTAGGACGCTTCATGGTCGGTTCTTCCCCTTTTCACTCTTGCAAACCGTGCGCTGATCTCAGTCCCGGCGTGTTCTTCCGCACTTTATTATTCCAGCTTCGATTTTGAAGTTTTATGGCTTGACTAGCCTCCTTGAATTTGGTTCACATTGGTGCAACCCTCATGTGTCTATCATATTCCAATTGCGCCTAATCATTAAATTATCTTTCCCGCGTCCCCTTCCACTGCTCTCTTCCGTTGTGCTTAGGGGATTTTTCTGGAGCACATCTGCTTCTCTCACCCTCCTCAGACGGTGTAAGTAGGTCCAAGTGACTGACATGTCGCCATGAAAACACACCGACTTTCAAAACTCATTTGTCGGCCGTCACAAGTTCCAACTTCTAGTGCTATGCTGAGATACTCATGCACTTTTCAGCCAAATATTGTCGTATTCTTCCCATATTTTCTGCGTTATGTTAACACATAATGTCAGAATTCATTCCATATCACCTTAGTGATTTCATGTGACCTGTCTCTAGGAGTTTTTCTTGATTAAACTCCCTCAGAGACCCTGGGTTCTTTTCTCGCTGGCACCTCCAGTCCATTCTCAATTTCCCAGTGTCCCAGGTTCAACACCAGTCAGCCTAATGCCCTCGGGTACAGTAGCCAACATTTTCTTGGGAACGTGAGACCAATTTGTACTGTATGTGAAATGAAAATCTACAGCCTGCTTCCAGTCTCCGGCCGGGTCAGGAATGGAATGAATGAAGCCCCCATCTAGCGGCAAGGATATGAACTGTACCGGTTGCCGAAGCCTACCGCACTCCTCTGGGGCAATGATTAAATGAATGACAGATGAAATGAAATGAAATGATAGTGGAGAGTGTTGCTGGAATGAAATTTTTGACAGGGAAAACCGAAGTACCCGGAGAAAAACCTGTCTGCCTCCGTTTTGTCCAGCACAGAGCTCACATGGAGTGACCGGGATTTGAACCACGGATCCAGCGGTGAGAGGCCGGTGTGCTGCCGCCTAAGCCACGGAGGCACTTTGTACTGTATACAAACACAGATATTCCGTTCATACTAAAATAACAATGTTTCAAAACGTGAACAATGAAGGAGATTTTTTTCTTTTTTACTTAAGAATGTTTCCTCCGCCAGTTTTAATATGTTATCACCTATAATATTGCTATTAGTTATGTATCGTTCTTGACAGGTCATGGATACTTCCGAAAATGTCTCCACATAATAGAGCTATTAGTCCGGTGTGCATCTACTGCAAAGACGTCGATGACACACTCCACAATTTCTTTGTTTGTGGCCACTGGTGAATCCTCTTTTTATAGTTCAAATGCCGCCCTTCAGCATGAAATACTTGCTTCACGAACAGGTTTTTTCGATAGAAGAATATTCAAGCTGTTACATTTCCCCACAAAAACAATCTGGTCTGTAAAATCTCACACCACCGCAGTCATAATATACCTAATAAAAGCCACCAATAGCAAAGCTTCATCAACATAACTTCATTTCCACATCACCTCCATTAAATAGTGATGGGATAAGTTTTCACGCCGAGCAAATTCAGTATTGAAGAGATAAGTTACGCAAGTACAGGCTTTGAAAAGAATATAACTGAGGATAATAATGGTGTTCCCTAAGTTGAGGACCAAGTTTAATATCACGTGACCACTGGGCAGTGTTTTGCAGCCAACTGCCCGGTGAATTAGCCGTGGAGTTAATGAAAGCGGGAAGGTGAATTCACAATAGAACCCTGAGGTATGCAATCAGTGGGTCTAACCCGTGACCAGACAAGCTGGATGCTGGACAAGGGGTGGACATGTCCTGTACATGGGCCATTCAAAGTTAGCGCTTAGGGATTACAGTTCCTTGATAACAAAGGCATTCAACAATTTCATACTGATTGTAGCCTCTATAAAACGTTGCGAGGTTAACCCTTTATGGAATAGTGGTCTCAATATTAGCCACCTGTCATAAGGACAGTTTATGCTATCAAGGATGCTAATAGTTGAATCCTTAAGCCAAAATTCGGAGAATTTTCATACCAAAGTGCTAGTATTTCTAAAACTCAAATACACCGTCGTATCTACTTGACATAATGTGTTGGATACACTAAAAAAAAAACTAAAATCTTTAAGAATGAAAGTGTAAAAATAAAGTCTAAATAATGAAATAAAAAATTAAAATAAAATTAAAATAATAAATGAAATATAAAATTTAAAAAAGTTGGAAATAATTTTAAAAATCAATTCAAAATTAGTTAACTTAGTTAATTAATTCAATAAAAATATCAAAATTAAATCTATAACAAGATAAATTGAAAATTAAAAATCTCTCTCTCTCTCTCTCTCTCTCTCTATATATATATATATAAAAGCACTAAACTCTTATATATATATATATATATATATATATATATATATATAAATCAATGTTACTTGATAGTATGTATGTGGGTGTGTGGGTGTGTATGCCTCCTATGCGTTCATACACCACCCATCCGATTGCGCTGAAACATGGGTGAGATGTTGATTACTCTCCAAGGAAGGTTTCTGGCTTAGTAAATCCATTTTACAATAGGAAGCGCACGAGTAGATTCAACAAATGAGCGACGACGCACGAAGCATTTCGACACAGTCCCGTATTTGTTCGTAAACCTTTCATCCGATTGCGATGAAACTTGGGTGAGAAGTTGTTTCCACTCCAGGGAAGGTTTCTAACTTAGTAAATACATTTCACAGTAGATAGCGCACGAGTAGATTCAACAAATGAATGACGACACGCAAAGCGTTTCAACAAATCCCGTATGCATTCATATACCATTCGTCCGATAGCTATGAAACTTGGGTTAGATGTTGTGCACACTTCAGGGAAGGTTTCTGGCTTAGTAAATCCACTTTACAATAGGCAGTGCGCGAGTAGATTCAACAAATGAGCTACGACGCACGAAGCGTTTCAACAAAGTCACGTATGCGTTCATATACCATTAGTCCGATAGCGATGAAACTTGGGTGAGATGTTGTGTACACTCCAGGAAAGGTGTCTGGCTTAGTAAATCTACTTTACAATAGGCAGTGCACGATTATATTCAACAAATGAGCTACGACGCGCGAAACGTTTCAACAAAGTCTCGTATGCGTTCATATACCATTCGTCCGATTGCGATTAAACTTGGGTGATATGTTGTGTACACTCGAGGAAAGGGTTCTGGCTTAGTAAATCTACTGTACAATAGGCAGCGCACAATAATTAGATTCAACAAATGGGCTACGACGCGCGAAGCGTTCCAACAAAGTCCCGTATGCGTTCATATACCATTCGTCCGATAGCAATGAAACTTTGGTGAGATGTTGTGTACACTCCAGGGAAGGTTTCTGGCTTAGTAAATCCATTTAACAATTGATAGCGCACGAGTAGATTCAAAAAATGAGCGACGACGCGCGAAGCGTTTCAACAAAGTCCCGTATGCCTTCATACATCATTCGGCCGATAGCGATGAAACTTGGATGAGATATTGAGTACATTCTAAGGAAGGATTCTGGTTTAGTATATCCACTTTACAATAGGTAGTGCACGAGTAGATGCAACAAATGAGCGACGACGCTCGAAGCGTTTCAACAAAGTCCCGTAGGCTATGTGTTCATATACCATTCGTACGATAGCAATGAAACTTGGATGAGATATTGTGTACACTTACGTGAAGGTTTCTAACTTAGTAAATACATTTCGCAGTAGATTGCGCACGAGTAGCTTCAACTAATGAGTGACGACACGCAAAGTGTTTCAAGAAAGTCCCATATAAGGTCATATACCATTCGTCCGATAGCAATGAAACTTGGGTGAGATATTGAGTACACTCTAAGGAAGGATTCTGGCTTAGTATATCCACTTTATAATAGGTAGCGCACGAGTAGATTCAACAAATGAGCGACGACGCGCACACCTTTCATCAAAGTCCCGTATGTGTTCATACACCATTCGTCCGATAGCAATGAAACTTGGGTGAGTAAATACATTTCACAGTAGATAGCGCACGAGTAGATTCAACAAATGAGGGACGACACGCAAAACGTTTCAAGAAATTCCCGTATACATTCATATACCATTCGTCCGATAGCTATGAAACTTGGGTTAGATGTTTTGTACACTTTTGGGAAGGTTTCTGGCTGATTAAATCCACTTTACAATAGGCAGCGCTCGTGTAGATTCAACAAATGAGCTACGACGCGCGAAGCGTTTCAACGAAGTCCCGTATGCGTTCATATACCATTCGTCCGATAGCGATAAAACTTGGGTGAAATTTTGTGTACACTTTAGGGAAGGTTTCTGACTTAGTAAATCCATTTTACAATAGGTGGCAAACGAGTAGATTCAACAAATGAGTGACGACGTGCGAAGTGTTTCATCAAAGTACCGTATGCGTTCATATACCATTCGTCCGATAGCGATGAAACTTGGGTGAGATGTTGTGTATACATCAGGGAAGGTTTCTGGCTTAGATCACCCACTTTTCAATAGGTAGCACACGATTAGATTCAACAAATGAGCGACGACGTGCGAAGCGTTTCAACAAAGTCCCATTTGCGTTCATATACGATTCGTGCAAAAGCGATGAAACTTGGGTGAGATTTTGTGTACACTTCAGGAAAGTTGTCTGGCTTAGTACATGCATTTCACGAAAGGTAACGCACGAGTTTAATCAACAAATGAGCGACGGTACGTGCATCGTTTCAACCAAGTACCGTATGCGATCATATACCATTCTTCCGATTGCGACGAAACTTTGGTGAATTGTTATGTGCACTCCAAGAAAGTTTTCTGGCTAAGTAAATCCACTTTACAATAGGTAGAGTACGAGTAGATTCAACAAATGAGCGATTGTGAGCGAATCATTTCAAAAAGTCCCGTAAGCGTTCATATAGGCTACTATTCATTCGATTGCGATGAAACTTTGGTGAATTGTTGTGTACACTCCAATGAAGGTGTCTGGCTTAGTACATGCAATTCACGATAGGTACCACACGAGTAGATTCAAGAAATGAGCGACGACACGCAAATCGTTGCAAAAGAGTCCCATATGCGTTCTTATACCATTCATCCGATTGCGATGAGACTTTGGTGAATCGTTGAGTACACTCCTGGAAAAGTTTCAGGCTTAGTAAATCTATTTTACAATAGGTAGCGTACGAGTAGATTCAACAAATGAGTGACGGCACGCGTACTATTTAAACATAATCCCGTATGCGTTCAAATGCCATTCACCCGATTGCGATGAAACTTTGATGAGTTGTGGTGTACACGCCTGGGAAGGTTATCGACTTAGTAAACCCATTTTACAATAGGTAGTGTACGAGTAGATGCAACAAATGAGTGACGATGCGCTCGGCGTTTCAAAAAATCCTGACTGCGTTCATATCCCATTCATCCGATTGCGATAAAACTTTGGTGAATTTTTGTGCACGCTCCCACGAATGTTTCTAAATTAGTTAATCCATTTTACGATATTTTAGAGGCAGTTAACGGATTTTTTTCCAAAAGCACTTCAAGAAACAAACTTACAACGCCAACATTTTCTTTGATTGGCATTGCAACGCATGCCGGGTTCAGCTAGTAAATATATAAACATTAAAATTAAAGAAAACCAAAATAACATTATTAATAATTATAATGATTAAAATAAATTAAAATGTAAATACACATAAAAAATAGTTTGCCCTATAAAGGGATAAGAACAAGACATTATACATAACTTAAATACCGTACCTGAAATAAAATACACACTTTAAACGCGTACAATTCATTGCTTGATTGAAGACATGGCATGTCTCGTTCCTAACGTGAACATCTTCAGATCAAGGTTAAAAATGGTCCACATGTTTATTTATTTAGAGTCCAAGGTCCTCTAAGTAGGGAGAATAATAAAGGTGGGCACCGGCTCTGATTGAAATATTTATATTTCATATTCTATAAGAAATATTGCTATCCTCATATCCATGAACCAATTATAGGCAGGAAGCTCTCACGTCCATTCAAGACTAAAAGACTCGTCATTTTGCTATCTTATTTTACAAGAACTGACCAGTAGATCCTGCCAGCAGGAATTCTGATAAAAGGTGTAGAGCAGGGATGTCAAAGATACGGCCTGCGATCGCAATGTGTGACAGACAGAAGAATCATGACTTCACTCGATTCCTCTACGGAAGTTTTAAAATGCGCACACTACAACATTTATAAGTAATTTCAAGGGCAGCGCGTGCCTAGACAAGCGAGAGAGGTAGACAGTAACGCCATCTCTTAGCATCAAGCGGAAATACCACGAAGGCTAGAATCTTCCACGCGCTTCGAGTTTAGTCAGTTGAGTCGAGTAATCGAAGCGATACGGTCGGAGAAAGATTTTAGTTAATTTAGTTGTACTGCGACATAGTGATTGTGAAGTCCAGTGATTGTGAAGGTACTGTGCATTTGTTTGTGTCGTGCACATGCGATATCCTGTGTCGAGTTCCATAATTGTTACGATTTTGGCATAATGTCACAAAAACGTAAAGTTGATAGTGAGTGCAGGGTTTTTCAGTCTAAATGGGAAATTGCATTTTTTTTCATAGAATGGAAAGGTAAACCACTGTGTTTGATTTGCAATCAAACAGTTGCTGTTTGTAAGGAGTTTAACTTGAAGAGACACTATGATACGAATCATAAATCAAAATTCGATTGTTACACTGAAAAAATAAGAATGGACACATTGTCATCTTTAAAATCTAAACTTCAAGGTCAACAATCGATGTTTACTAAAGCTAATACTGAGAGCGAAGATGCCCTGAAATCAAGTTTTATTATTGCATTAGAAATCGCACTGATGGTGAGTTTATTAAAGACTGCATGTTGAAAGTGGCCGATGTTTCATTTCCATTTCAAAAGTCAATAATTAAAAATATTTCGCTGTCAAGAAACACTGTTGCTTCAAGAATAAATGATTTATCTCAAAATTTGGTTCTTCAACTGAAGGAGAAAATTAAGGAATTAACAAACTTTTCACTGGCTGTTGACGAGAGCACTGATACTGAGGATACAGCTCAACTTGCTGTTTTTATACGAGGTATTAACAGTAACTTTGAAATAACTGAAGAACTATTAAAGTGCGTCCCATTGACAGGTACTACAAGAGTAAATGATATTTAATCTGCAATTGAGCATTTGATATCAGAATATGAACTCGACTGTAATATACTTAGCAGCACAACTACGGATGGCGCTCCTGCCATGGCTGGCAAACATTCGGGCGTTGTAACTAAGTTAAAACAGAAAACATCAGGGAATTTTGTGGGATTTCACTGTATAATTCATCAGGAATCATTGGCATCCAAACATTTAAAAATGGACCATGTCATGCAACCTATAATTAAAATAGTAAATTTTATAAGGAGCAGAGAACTAAATCACCGACAGTTCAGGCAGTTTTTACAAGATTTGGACGAAAAGTTTTCTGATGTCCCTTATTTCACCGAAGTTCGTTGGCTCAGTGGAGGAGTAGTTTTAGAAAGATTTTTTGCATTACGTGACCCTATTCAAGCTTTCATGTTAGAAAAAGGCAACCCAATTGATTATGACAATGACTGGTGGGTTGATTGTGCCTTTTTAGTAGATGTGAATAAACACTTGACTGATCTGAATGTAAAGTTACAGGGTAAAAATCTGACTGTCACTCAAATGTATTCATGTATTCAAGCCTTTGAAACAAAGTTGAGGCTGTGGGAAAATCAGGTAAAAAATCAAACTTTGGATCATTTCCCTCATTTAAAATCATTTGGCACGGTGAACCAAAATAAATTGGATCAATATTCTCAACTTCTGCAAAATCTGATCACGGAATTCAACAATCGCTTTGAAGACTTCCACAAAATGAATGAAATGGAATTCCCAATTTTCAACAATCCATTCAATTTTGAAGCTTCACAGGCACCAGTTCAGTTGCAAATGGAGTTGATAGATCTTCAATCAGACAGTATTTTGAAAGAAAAATTTAAAGAGATTCACGCTCTTACATTTTATACACAATATTTCAAGAGTTTGGATAACTACCCGCAATTAAAAAAGCATGCAGCACGCATTCTGTGCATGTTTGGTAGCACCTATTTATGTGAGCAGATGTTTTCCGTCATGAAAATAAATAAGAACAAACATCGCACAAGACTTACGAATGAACATCTCCAATCAATTCTTAAAATAATTACAACGAATATGATACCTGACATCAATGAGCTTGTCAAAAACAAGAGAAGTCAGGTATCTGGATCCTCGAGCTCAAAATAATTACCCTCTTTTATAACTTTGATATGATTTTTAACAACCGTATATTATATACTATATAATTAAGTAAATAAAATATTATAATAATTCAGTACATTTTATTAAATTTTAACCTGGCCCGCCTACACATTCTAAATTTAATATATGGCCCTCTGCAAAATTGAGTTTGACACCCCTGGTGTAGAGTAACATTCCCCAGACAGCACCCTTTCACCCGCCACCCGCAGTGATATCTCAAACACTAAACAACCACTAATGGCAAAAAGCTGCTTGACAATGTGACCTCCACTTGCTTATAAGACTAGATTCTTCTATTTCTGCCATTGTCAACTCGAATTTAGCCAGGCCTTTGCAGTCAGTTTATAAAGACAGTGAGTGAACATGTGAATTCTGGTGCGTGTTCAGTGGAAGTGGTTAGCCCGATTTGCAATAAACTAATCTAACAAAGTAACAAAATAAAAAAACACAAATCAAGAAACAAAATTCAAAAACAAAAGCAGAAAACACACACAAAACCAAAAAAACACAAATAATGAATTCAAAAACAAAAGCAGAAAACAAACACAAAAACAAGCATAACAACATCAAACACAAAACCAAAAACGTAATTAGTTCAGATTTGACTCTGCTCATCTCCCTCCAGAAGCAAATCCTATTTACGCCACTGATCTCAAGGCATAAAACTTTCTTAGCTCAGAACATCGAAAATTCCATATCTCAACACTGTAGAGGAACTTAGAATCTATTGAAAAATCATTTAAGAAATGGCTTTCTAAGTTTTCTATTTTCATTGTATTTCTATATGTTCTTATTCGTATTTCTATGGGGTCAGGAATGAGATGAGATAAGTCTCCTCCGGCTGGATGCCCTTCCTGACACCTTCCTCATTTGAAGAGTTAATGAGAAATGAAATGAAATGAAACTGGACAAGGAGTAAGAAGGATGCGACCGTGGTTTATTGAAAGGCACCGTTTAGACAGATGCCTTGAGTTGAAAATGGGAAAGCATGGAAAACCATTACAAGGATGATCCACGATCGGGTTCGAACACACTCGTTTTCCAAGTCAGGAGACTGACAGGTCCTATTGCATAGCGTGTAGCTACTTTGGTCGCTTAAGTAGGCTACTTTAGAGATTACAGTTTCCATGGAGCCGAGTTCCAGAGCAGTTTCGTTCTCAAAGGCGACATTTGAACTGGAGAAATTATCACAGGTCGCATTGATCTACATTTTATTTATTACGTCTGCCCTAGACGATCTAAAATAAAACACAAGATCATCGCTCATGTAATTAATTTCCATTCTATTACACAATCGAAGGATTTCTGTTGAAGTCGAAGCAAGATGAACCCTCTGGAGTAACCAATGGAATGGTTTTCCCCAAGGACGTTTTTGATATACATGGAGACCCTTGAACTGTAGATTAGACCATAAGCAAATTATGTCAATAATATTTTGGCATAACTTTCAATTCCAAATTAAGTTATAAAAATTCAATATCTTTAGTTTATTATTATATTTTATTCGACCTGTGAACTGTGTCTGGCTTCTGTTTCCTTGAACACACGAGGCTAACAACAACATATCAGAGCGTGATTCATGTCTTTGGACTCAGAGTACAAACACAGCTGCAGAGGATGAAGCAGGTACCTCGAGGACCGACCAACACCTAGGAATTGTTGTTGTTTTATGGTCTGTTCCGGAAATAAGAATGCCTACCTTGCTACAGACCTTTCAGAAACATTTAAAATCAAAAATAATTTGTAATTTTTATAACTAAAAGGAAATGTGTACGTTAAAATCAAATATAAATGTCCTTCTAATTTTAAAGTCCGAAAGAATTGGCACATTAATTGCTTGGAGTTGATCCCACCTACTTAACACAAAAACTCAAAATGATGTCAAAGACATTTGGTTATTATTATTTTTACCTTAAGATTACAGCTGATTGTTCCACACCAAGCATCTGGAACTTCACAAGCATTACACCTGTTTCAATCGTGAAAATTTTCCTTTTTCAATCCAGTGGTCTTAGGGAGATAAAATGACCTAGAAGATAGAACATCAAATCCGTTACTACTGATGAAAATGTCGGTCAACAACATGAATGAAATGATGGAATCTTCTGGTGCACAAGGAAAGATTATTCTTATAAAGCCCATTTAAATTTACCTACTTGAAGAAGTCTATAGAGCTATTCTATATAGGCAGTTACACCCATCGTTGTGAGTTCAATTTATGTTGTTATTGCTTCAATTGGACGCCTAGTACATATTTAGTCATCAACCCTGTGTACTCATTCTTTTGTGTGTGTACTCCGTTCGTATGATAACCCGTGTATAGTGGTAACTGTGATTGTGTGAAATTATTTGTAAAGAGGATCGACATAGATGCCCCGGAACTTGAAATAATGTACCTTTGCGGTATTTTCCGCGAGAGATTATCGCCAAGGTCCGCAATGGTAAGATCTATCACAGCATTAATACTTGCCTCCCGAACATATGGTACTACTTTAAGGTTTAGTGACTCGGATTGTACTGTATTCAATATCGATAGAGTGATGAAAGTTTAATCTTCATGTAATGCAACCTCAAGGTAGGCGATCTACTTGAACAACTTCGGCAGATCGATCAGTCAGTTCTCACTCAGTTACTACCCTACCAGGATATTGTTACGGCTAGACGTGGAGCGGGGCTGTTGTGAGTACATTACGTCAGCTAGCCACGTTATGGCTGCCACGGGCACTTGCGGGGCAAGATAGGGAACGCATGTACAGTCATACAATGAGAACACACCGCACAGCGCACGACCCAGCACGAGCTATGCACACACCAGACATGCGATGAGGTTTCGCTGGGGACGACTGCACGTCCAACGCAGGCGTGTGGCTGGGCGGAGCGCATTAGTTCCGATTTCCGCCACCAGTAACAATTCGCTGGCAGGGTAGTACAAATATGACGTTTGTACTGTATTGTTTTGGTTATCTGATCATAATAGTTTGACTTCGTGTGATGGTGTTTCTTTAATTCTTTTTTCTTTAATCGCTTATCCTCCCAGCTCGGCTTCACCCATGGACTCTGCAAGGGATCATTCCTCTACCGTCACAAGGACTGTATTTTCAGCAGGTAAAACTGGGGATGGTGACAGGCCGATCCCTCAGGTGACCGCTAATTTGGTTCTAATTTAAGAAAGGTCAAGTAAGGAAGTGGGAAGGAAGTCAGCCGTGGACCTTTCGAATGGACCGTCCCTGCATTTGCCTGGGTGAGAAAATGTGAAACCACAGAAAACCATTTTCAGGACGGCTGAGGTGGGTTTCGAACCCACGCTCTCCCGTTACCAGCATGGCAAGGGGTAGCGTGTTAGCACTCTTGTGGTTCCTTTTCTTCCTTTCCTTTATCCTCCCTATATTATTCTACACATATGGGGTACCTACAGGTTCCGCATAACCCCATGTGTGCCCGAAACGCACTCACATCCTCTTTAAATGCCTCACAATTAAATAAATACCTTAAAATGTACATTTACAATGGTAGCACCGTAACCTGACGAGCCTGCCGCTAAAGACAGGAGCGTGGCGTACTGCTAGGCAAGCCTGCCGCTAGAGCACAGGGCAGCGCGGCGGAGGCAGCCATCTGGCGGGAGCGTGACGTAAAGCTAGCTGAGGAGTCTTTAAGCAGATGGCTCCGGTGTCGTCTCGCCAAGACATTCTCTAGGGTTCAATCCTTTGCAAATGTAAACATTGCTGTAGAAGAAACTCCCGAGCAAACAATAACCGATCAATTCGTTGTAACATCGAATATTGTCTACAAAGAGGTGCTGTGACAAGTACAAAACACTGTTCTACATAATTCTTTGTGTTATTCTCATGTAGCCTACGTATGCCGTTCAACAACATAAAAAACATTTCGTCAGTATTTAAAACTTCGTTCTCCCACATTCTTCCCTACTACCCCATAAACCTACATTCATGTTGCGAAATCTCGCATGGGCCCACTAGTCTATATATATTTCTTTAGTATTATTTTGTTAAGGGAGTGATTTAACATCTAAGTGGATACAGAAGAACCATGTATATCAAAGCACCATTTTACAAACATTATTATTCATTTTCCTTTCGTGTTTATCTTGCAGTAGAGAACATTTATTTGACCAGTTTCTGTGTTCATTTTCATGTTCAAATATGTGTCTTTTTGGTAACTGGCATGTTGTTTGTAGCTGGTTGCATGGTCAATCTTGGCCACAGCCATCACAAATATTTTAAAAAAGAAAGCCGTAAAAATTATGCAGCGTTTCTCCTTGGAAGTGCAGTAGCTCTTACAACATTTGTGCTATAAATATTGCTTATTCGACACTATCAATGCAATATAGGAATGAAAAACAAGCCTTGGATGATAAATAACGCCATTATCGAGGAATAGAAGACTATAAAGGGGAGATCACAAGATTTTATTCTCAATAAATCAAATGGGCGATCATAAGATTCTTCATTACCGATGAACGAGTACTATATAAGAGAGAGAAAACTTTTAATCGTAAGCCATTCATCATACACGAACTAAGAAAGCAAGACAAATTGCATCATTCTATCACATTAAGATACAATCATAGTGATTTATGTGTTACTTTTATCCTCGAGATGCATTTTATGAGGAAGAACACTTCCTGCTGCAACTAAGTCGAATGCAGTGGTAATTTGAAGAACGTTCCACCTGACACAGCGTTGTGGAATCACGCTTCAGTGAAATATACGCTCCTTATCAGTGCTGCCAACCATTGATGTTGTTGATTCATTTTATGGGCTTTGCAATGAATCTTAAAAATACAATGCCTATCAATACAAATTATGAAACATCTATTCAATTCTTGAAGATCGATTCAACTGTTGTACATGTTTCGGTCTATGGTGAGACCATCTTCAGCAAAACTTAGATCAAGATTATATTTCTAGTAGAATATTATTAATTTAAATCTAAAATTGTTATTCGGTATGTAATAAAATTATTGCTATAGCTATAGGCCTACTTTATAATTAAAATATAATAAAATAAAATAAATGAATATTCTTACAAAATACACTTATTTTAAAATATGAATGATAATATCTCTGTGTTTATTAATTAATACTATTCTAAAATATACGTAAAACTCATAATGTTGCTGTCTTCAAAATATCCAAATACGTTGCCAAACCACAGATTAATACATTAGTTTTCATGAACACTCAGATAAATATAAGTTACGTAAAATACAAGCAGGTAAATCTTTGAAAACACAGAAGACGTTTCAAAAATATTTTTAGGCTACATAGCCACATTATTTTGATTTGCAAAATAAGCTACAGATCATCAATATCAAAACAACCATTTTATTGAAGGGGACATTTCAATAAGATTCTACATCCACAGCCACATCAATTTGATCTTTTTCCAAAGAAGGTACAAATCTTCGAAATTAACGACCAATTTATTTGACGATATTAACATTTTGAAAAGATAGGAACATGTTTTCAATACTGTTCCCCACTCCATAGAAGCAGATTTCTTTATTTAGAACCTCAAAAAAGTTTTTATGAGAAATATATATTTTCACATGTTTTTAAAATTTTAAGAGATGTGATTTTTATAGAAAATTTGCACTATATTTTTCCATATTTTACCGATTTATTCTAAATAGACAGTATTTTTGATTATAATTAACAATGTTTTCAACAGAATTTTTAATATTTGAAGATTGGTCTATGATTACTGAGAAAAAAAATCATAGTGAATTTTTTTTCCAGTCTTCATCTCTTTTGTTATAGAATGTTAATGTTCATTTGCTTCTTTTAGTTAAATATTTTTATTTTTAGTATAACTGAAGAAGGATACAAGTTAACTGAAACTAGTATTACTTTAGTTTCAATATTGACTTTAAGGTGGATTATCATTTATGGACCTATTAATTAGGTAAAATTTTAATTTATATGTCAATTCGAACAAATTATGTGAAACGTGATAAACTTCACATCAAAAAGAGATGTTGTATGCTGTTTCTTGATAGCTTGCCACGGTGGGTGAGTGGTTATCGCGTCGGACTGCCAACCCCAAGCTTGCAGGTTTGCTCCTGGCCCTGGTAAGGGAATTTTGAAAGACGACAAAAATCACGATACGCATGTCATACGATGTTGGCATGTTAAAGAACCCATTTGAATTCAGTAGGCCGTGTTCATAATGGAAAAATTAATCACGCGATTTTCCGCAAACACAAAGTTCCTCATTTCTCTACTAGAAATCGCTATAGTGTCAAGGAGCTTAGATATCTAACCTTCTTGACTTTTATAGCGCTTCAAGCTTGCACCCGGCACCGAGGCCATACGATATTATATTATTATTATTATTGTTGATGTAAATGATGTTAGTAGATAGTAGTTGTTATCTCAGTATGTTGATTTAAATATTTCGAAGACGTAGGCCTATTCCAACTTTAATATTGTTGTTGTTGTTGTTGTTGTGGTTGTTGTTGTTTTAAGGGGCCTAATATCTAGGTTATCGGCCCAACTTTAATATTAGTCTAGTCAACTGGTTGGTGCCTTCCTCTTCAATAAGTATTACATTTTTCTGATAACCTGTATTATTGTGATGGGGATATTAATGTAGAATTTCGGGACGAGGCGGCCGTGGTCTTAACTTAGGCAGCACATCGACATTCACCTGGAATAGAAGTGGGAAATCACAGAAAACCACGTCTAATGTGAATGAAATTGGAATTGAACCCATCTCTTCTCAGTTCTGCCTCACGAGGTGAAATGGACCTGCTACAGCCTCAGATCAGAACCAAATTTCTTGCCAGAGCCACGAATCCAACCTCGGCCTTGATGGTCACAGCTAAGAATGCTAGTCAGTACGCCGCAAGGTAGACTGCCAACAATAGAAGACAAAACTACCTTATGATTTCTTGAAAATCACGTGTTGTTTAAATTAATGTAGGCTATACTGTTTCAATTACCGTCTCTCATGATATTTACTGCAAAGGTTGGAACAACAACAACAACAATAATAATAATAATAATAATAATAATAATAATAACAATAATAATAATATCGTATGGCCTCGGGTGCCTGGTGCAAGCTTTGATATTTGACACCCAGAGGGTAGCTTGCATGTCGAATTTCGTAGTTCCTTGACTATGAAAGTCAAGGAGGTTAGATATCTAATCTCCTTGAACACAATAGCGCTTTCTAGTAGAGAAATGAGGAACTTTGTGCTGGCGGAAACTCCCGAGATTAATTTTGCCATTATGAACTCGGCCTACTGAATTCAAATGGGTTCTTTGACATGCCAACATCGTATGACATGCGTATCGTAATAATAAAAATAATAATAATATTTTTTCCAAATTGATTTCAAAGGGAACAAGTATGAAGCAGAATGTGTCACTCTTTACAGGCGGGGGGGGGGGGGGGCATGCTATAGGCAAGGGGCCGAGCTCTCTACAGATTCGGCAGACGTGGGTTCGAGCTCCACTCGTACCTAATGAGAAGGGAAGGTCCACCCCACACACTTTTTACCAGTGAAGCCGTGTTCACCGTGGCCTACATTTTAACCAAGTGTGTGGAACTTGCTGATCTTCGAAGATGATGTAGATGCTGTTAGTAGATAGATGTTATCTCAATAATATGCTGATTTAAACAAACCAAAGATGTATTCCAAATTAAATTTTAGTCAACTTGTTGGTGCCTACATATTAATAACTACTAGTGGGCCCAAGCGAGCTTTCGCAACATGAATGTAGGTTTATGGGGTAGTAGGGAAGAATGTGGGAGAACGAAGTTTTAAATATTGAAGAAATGTATTTATTGTTGTTAAACGGCATACATACATGAGAATAACACAAAGAATTATGTAGAACAGTGTTTTGTACTTGTCACAGCACCTCTTTGTAGACAATATTCGATGTTACAACGAATTCATCGGTTATTGTTTGCTCGGGAGTTTCTTCTACAGCAATTTTTACATTTGCTAAGGATTGAACCCTAGAGAAAGTCTTGGCGAGACCACACCGGAGCCATCTGCTGAGAGACTCCTCAGCTAGTAGTACGCAGCGCTCCCACCAGATGGCTGGCGCCGCCGCGCTGCCCTGCGCTCTATCGGCAGGCTCGCCTAGCAATACGCCGTGCTGCCCTGCGCTCTAGCGGCAGGCTCGCCAGTTTACGGTGCTCCCATTGTAAATGTACATTTTTAAGGTATTTATTTAACTGTGAGGCATTTACGGAGGATGTGAGTGAGTTTCGGGCACACATGGGGTTATGCGGAACCTGTAGGTACCCCATACGTGTAGGTTGGTGTTAACAGGACCTTGTTTTTGGTACAAAACCGGAATGGGACCTTAGCAGAATAATATAGGGAGGATTGGTTTGTGTGTTTAATTTGTCTGATAATTTGTGTTAATGTGATTGGTGTTTGCAGATGACACTCGATCGTATATTAGCCGATGACATGGTGGCTGCAGATCTCGTCATCCGTTTTATTAGTGAGACTGGGTTATGGCCAGCAATCTAAATTCTCAAGTTCTCCGTGACTCAAAGATCTTTTTTGAATTCCTGATTTTTGGTTTCCCTTATATTCTTGTTTATTATTATAATTCATATTTTCTTTTACTTTCTTGTTTTGTGATTTTTAGATTCTTTCATATTTTGGCGTCCACCTCTAAATTTTAAATTTATCTAAATTAGTATAATTTTACCTTGGTTAAGAGGCGGAGTTGACCTCGCTCTTGCGCCCCTTAAAACAACAATAACTAACTGTATCTGGAAGCTGTTTCTCTTCTTCTGGTAAGGGAATGTAATTTTCTAAATGATCTTCTCACTGTTACTTCGTCTGGTTACTCGCCATGCGATTTAGATAGATTTCATAAGAAAGCTAACTATTGTAATGGGTACCATGCTTCAACTTCCGGAAAATTTCGACATATCTTCGCGTTTCACATCCCCCGGACCCCAAAACCACCGTCAGTTCAAAAGTTAATATATAATTAATATACCCACAAACTGCATATACAGTATATACACTTTTAAATGTTTACATAGATATCACTCTATAAGATCTCGGTTGAGTTCGTTAATGGACGAAATCGGACCAAGGAGATAGAAATACGGGTCATTTTTCGAAAAAATGAAATATTGCAATAGCTTTCTTAATATGTGAAAAATCGAATCCATTTACAATAAAGTAAATTATTCTTCGGATAAGGGCCAAAAACTTATCCCAGCGAAGTTTGATAATAGCACCAAACATTGACCAAAGGGGTTGGAGAAATTAAGATTTTGGAGAAAAACAAGTAGTTCCGTGAAGAACTAAAGCCTATTTTCATATATCTTACTTACGTTAATTGCCTCTGCCAACATACAAAATTTCAGTTTGATTGTTGTAATAGATTCGTAGATATTGAGAACCGTCTAAATATTTCGGATGGTCGCCATGTTAGATTTTAAAATATGTAGACCATAGAGTTGTATGCTATTAGAGGAGGATTAGTGCGTAGGTTCATTATTCAAACGCTGACTTCGATCGCATGATTAGGACACAAGAAATAAAAACTTAATTTTAAAATTTAGCACAGCCACCATCTTGAGAGAATGTAAACAATTGAACTAAATTAGATATCAGTGCATTACAAGGTGTATAAACAATTGCTGTACCAAGATGCATTGCAATCGGATGGTCAAATCGTGAGACAAGTCTATTTAAAACTTTCAACTTCGCTTCGCCACCAAGTTCGTTCGGTAAATAACAGGTTTTTGAAAGTTACTTAAGTAAACTTCTAGTAGTGCCCTGTATCACCTTACAGGGTGATATCGGTAATAGTTTAGGAGATATAGAATGCCGGTTAAATATTTTGCACAGCCGCCATGTGAGATTTGTGAGACGTAATACAATTTGAAGGGCACGGTCGGGGTCGGAAAGAATAGTACTATATCCTTGTCAAGTTTCACTGAAATCGCTCAAGCCGTTTAGATTTTATTAGGGGGTACACACACACACACACACACACACACACAAAAGGTGACCTCATTAGCCTATTTTTTTTTTCATAAATGAAAATAGGATAAAAAATCATACCACCATTAATAGGCACAATATTAAAATTGTTTAAAATGTTCAAAACTTCTGTCTGAATAAGTTTTGATATAATCGATCCTTATGTCAAGGGTTGAGCAAAATATCTTCTGAATTATAAGAAAATGTGGCTTCTCGTATGCTGAACATGGAAACGTTTGTAGGTATACAAAAATTGACAAATTTAGTAAAATTGAAATATTTTTCATTGCCCGTTAAAATCTAGCTCCGTCTTCCTGCGTGCCGAAAGGAATTATTCAAATTTCGGTTGGATACATTAAGTTATATATTCCTTCGTTTCACCATCTTTATAAATTCCAGAGTTGTCGTTACAGATGCAGAGCTACTGGTTGTTCAAAACTGACCTTTGTGCGTTGTTATGACTGCAAAATCTTCCTATGTTTCAATTCAGATAGGAACTGTTTCAAGGATTTCCACAAAACTTAAAGCTAGGACAAATTATAGTGATATTTTAACTGACTTTTGAACTGTGCTCATGGACTAATAACAACAAAATTTGCAATATTTTTACATGTTTCCGCCAATTATTGAAAATGATTGGAAAACCTTAATTTTTGGTAATTTTATGATTTTTGATCCTTTATACATCTTTTAATATGTTATGGTTCTACTCTGTTCGGACCTAATGTATCATATTTGATACATGTTGTATCTTATGTTGATTTTGTGAAAAAGAAAAAAATCACTGAAATGGTGTTTCTTTGACTCTAAGTTGGCATTCCCTTATCAAATAAGTGAAATTTGTTAACTAACCTGGGTTCGGGACTGAAGAGGATAAGCATGTCATGGGTCTCAAGCTTCAGACTTAAATATTCATCATTAAAATTATTTTTATAAAGCACTGTAGTAATTTCTCTTTTTTACGTGTCGAAAACTCTCTAGAAACCTTTTAGTAACGCATGAATAACACCCTTTCTAATCTTGGGAGAGCATTATAATGTAGCCTACATATTTTATCTGAATGTTTTCTCATTTCCTACGGAATGTGGCTAGACTCGTGCAACCCCTGTCTATACACAAGACAAAGCTGCGCCGCCATATAGAGGTGGGGATGGAGAGAAGGGTAATTGTGAATCCCCTTGCTTGTTACACCAAACCCCAAGATGTCCTGTGGTCCCTCTCTAATCAAGACGTGTAGCCTAACTTACTTGCTTACCGGTGACACAAATGAACAACGTTAAAGTTTCCTTGTATCAACACGACTGGACATTGGGGTGGACTCTAATACAACACTAACGAGCGAGGAAGATAGTATGTACTGTAATAACATCTCGTCTGCTAAAATTACATATTGGTTTTCACGGACATTAATTGAATCGGTCGGAGATGAAAAGTATTAGGTCAAAAAATGGTATTCTGGAACGGCATAGGAAAGAATTACGTCAGGCTTCTGTTTAAGCTACACACAAAACATTTTCATCGGGATAAAAATCACGGAAGCTCACTGGCAAGGCAAAATCCATCACAAAGCAATTTGTTTTCTGAGTTTAAGCAAAAAACCACTGCTGCATGTAGTGCGATCAGAGGAGAAAAGCATTAAGCCAATGACTTACTGCCTCTCAGCGCCGTATTCCGTACTTAAAGTTGGCCGCACTGCAAGATTCCTGCGTGTAACAGTGCTATTGTAAATTAGTACAGGGTTTAGGTTTTTTATGTCATTTTAAAATAAAATAACATGCGAATTATTCATTCTGGATGGCTTTATGCCACACTAAACTGACCACGGAGCTGAAAGGCACTAAGTCACGTTTGCAAAATTGATTAGAAAAAGTGTTTATTAATAGTTTATTAATACGACTGTTTATGTTCGACTATAATTATTATAACTATTTTATTTTCGAAGATAAATATTCATAAATATCTGTCGAGATTTCGCCAGTTTTATGTACTGAACAGAGCGCATAAGACGCAGAGAATGCCTTGTATTTGACCATGGCCTTCTCGATTACCCCACTATGACACTAGACAATGCAGTTTAGAAGGCCTTGGAACTCCATGCAGGTGCGATGTTATCTAATTGGTCAAACAACTGTTTCTTGAGCTGTGACTGGTGGGAGAAACTGTTTCATATTGAAAAATAGTGTTATAATGACCATCATTATGATACAGTTTTCTGACACATAATAGTCATGGTCGAACATAAATTAAAATTGATATTCCGCTAACACTAATATAACCTGAATAGTTGCTTCATAACATAGATGACTAATATAGGCCTAGTGTGTTTGTTAAGTTCTGTTATATCAATAACGTTTTATCTCTCTCCTGAGAAGTAGTGAAAAGTGACTTAATACTTTTCAGCTCCGACTGATTCAATTATACTCCACAATCCTTTTAGGTTATGCTGCCTCTGTTGGGGATTTTGCTTATGTGCACCGTGTCAGGCTCATCTGTGGGCTCTTGGTGACCTGCCCGGACCGCCGATGGTGTAGCGCATCCTGCACTACGTCACATACAGTATTAGTATATTATGAAAGTTCAAACCTTAAGTCAACAAACGTACATTTAATTAGAGTAGTTCCGAAACCGGTACACTCTAATTAAAAGTACATTTATTGACGTAAGGGAACTGGGAGGTGTGAATCGATAGAAAAATGTAGCTTCCGTTGTTAAGTTACATATCTCAGAAACTACAATAGATATTTCGTTGAATGTTCTTGTGGTATATTGAGAGTACATTCATCATTATTTGGGTAGAATTTGAAGCTTCTAAGTTGAATATTTGGTATCAGAGAGAGCATTGCAAAAATAATCTTAAAAAAATATATTGTTAAAGATTCCCTTAACTCATGCCCCTTTTTCTGAGCAAATACTCAAACCAGACCCAACAAGCTTTAAATGCCTAATATTTAAACCATTTTGAGCTACGGAAGTAAACGTACTCTCCTTTTTTTTTTTTTTTTTTTTTTTTTTTTTTTTACAGGAGTTGAGTTATTTTTTCATCCTAGTTGAACACTGAAATTTTCTGTTAAATTGTCAGTGCTTCTCAAGCAGGGCTCCATGAACTAATCAAGATACCTGAATAAATGTACTTCCACTAGTAGATCTATATAGTGTCTTGGAGACTACCAAGTTTCAAAAACAATGATCAGATAGTTTGTGAGAAAATGGTACATGAAATTTCAAAAAAATATGACCTACGGAAAGCACAAAAAGAATGTTTGGCTAGTAGCTACAGTAGGTAGCCTTAAAACATTATGTTTACACCTAATTTTATTGCATCAAGTATCACTTCAGCGCAATAATATTGATACACCAAATTCTTCAAGAAAGATGGGAGATTCTTTTAAGCTAAAAACAAAAAATTGACATTTTTGAGCCTATCACATGACCCGGTTCCCTTAAGGTTTTAATCCTCATAATATATTAAAACTTTTCCATAAGGAATTGGGCAGACATGGTTTTATTCATGTATTCTCACACGTCACATATTTATACAGCGAAAGCCTTCTCTACAGAACAGAGCCTCGCAGTCGCTGTGTGACGACAGGGGGCACTGTGGCTAGCAGCAGCGTAGCGCCCAACTAGTTTAACACATTTACCCTTTTAAAGTATTTAATAATCATTATTATTATTATTATTAGCTTGCCACGGTGGGTGAGAGGTCAACGTGTCGGTCTACCAACCCCAAGCTTGCAAGTTCGTTCCTGGCCGTGGTAAGTGATTTTTTTGAAACGCGGCAAAAATAACGACACCATGTCCTACGATGTTGGCATGCCAAAGAACCCATTTGAATCCAGTAGGCCGTGTTCATAATGGCAAAACCGGGTGAGTTAGCCGTGGTCGTTACGGCATGACTGCTGGCAGTCGCTCACATCCGGGAGGGGAGGAGGTTCGAATCCCCCTGCCGGCAACCTTGAAGATGGTCTTCTGTGGTTTCCCATCTTCCTTCCAGGCAAATGCCGGGGTGGTCCCTAACAATAGGTCATAGCCGCTACCTTCCAACTCCTCGTCCTTACATTCCAACTTTCCTCCCCAACGGTACTTGTAGCTCACCCATTAGGTGTCCGTCTCGACGCAGCTACAAAACTGGCGAGCCGAACATGTCCTCGGACACTCCCGGCACTAAAAGCCATACGCTAAATAAAATAAAATAAAATAAAATAAATAATGGCAAAATTAATCTCGGGAGTTTCCGCCAATACAAATTTCCTCATTTCTCTACTAGAAAGCGCTATAGTGTTCAAGGAGCTTAGATATCTAACCTCCTTGACTTTCAAAGTGCGTCAAGGAACAACGAAATTCGACATGCAAGCTACCATTTGGGTGTCAAATAACAAAGCTTGCAACCGGCACCCGAGGCCATACGATATTATTATTATTATTATTATCATCATTACTTACATGAATTTCAGAGTAGTTGCTGGAAATGCTGTCCTTCATTTCTAAACAAACATTGCACAAACGTAGGAAGTTTTGCTACACTCGCTGTAATTCATCCTCACTGACATTTCGTATCAGTGCAGTTATTTTTTTCTCGAGAGCCTCCAGAGTACGCGGATTGTTTCTGTATACTTCTTGTTTGAGGTTCCACCTCAAGTCAAAAAAATAAATAACAGGACGCTTAAACGTACGAACACATTTACTAGAAGATTTCTTCTTGAGAAGATAAGTTTTCACTAGAAACATTCAATGTTCTATACCTAAACACGTTCATGGGATACGAGTTAGGCTACAGTACGTTACCATAAGTCTTAATTTCCTCAACTGAAGTATCTTGACAGCTCCGTATGTTAGAAATGGTATGACAGCAACCAGTACTTTCCGACCCGCTCTTGGGTAATCGGCAAATACCAGTCATCTGGTGGTGACTCGGCGCTCTCCATCCGCCACACGGCCCCAGGAAGGTTCCGTTCTGTACAAGGGTGTTCACTGTAGTGGGTTGTCTAACTTGAAGGGAACCAACCAGTCATTGCATTTTAATTCACTGGATCCTACTAAGTGGGCAAAGCTTGACTTCTGAACAATTTGTCGTATTATCCCAATTCATCCTTCGAAATTATTTATTTTTGTAAGTACATTTTCCGCCTCCATGGTGTAGTGGTCGGCAGGCTTAGCTGCTACCCCGGAAGTCTGCAGTTCGATTCCTGGCTCTGCCACGAAATTTACAAAGTGGTATGAGGACTGGAACGGGGTCTGCTCAGCATTGGTGGTCCACATGAGTAGAGGGGATTCGATTCCCAACTCAGCCATCCTAGAAAGTGGTTTTCTGTGGTTTCCCACTTCGTCTTCGGGAAAATACCTGGATGGTACCTAACATAAGGCCACGGCCGCCTCCTTCCCTATTCCTTGTCTTACCCTCCCAATCATCCCATCCCTCATAAGGCCCTTGTTGGCTTTGCAGGCGAGGCCGCCAGGGCGAAGTGCTAGTCGCACTCCCCAGTTGTATTCTCCCAATCTGAGTCTCAAACTCCAGGGCACTGCCCTTAGTGGCTGTAGAGGTGGGCTCCCACGCTTAGTCCGTGGGAAAAGCCAACTCTGGAGGTTAAAAGGATAACGAAACGAAGTACATTTTCAAAACACTTGTAGCCTGTGCGTTGTATGGTTATAGCCTACTTTCGATTTTTGCAAAAAAAAATGAAAGTAGACTTATGAGATCAACACAGGGCGAAAAAAAATGTGTGTTTGTCTGTGTGAGTGTGAGTCTGTGTGTGAATCTGTGTGTGAGTGTGTGTACTCTGAATGTCTGTCCCCCCCCCCTATCAATTCGAACACGGTGAAACCGAATTGAACGAAATTTGGAACAGAGGTAGCCCTAGCAAAGGGCACCTCAGTGTCATGATTTATATCGCCGCCATCTTGACGGAATCGTAATGGCGGCCATCCAAATGTTCAAAGCTTAACTCAAATTACGACTAACCTAATCATCCGATCTATGCCAAATTTTGCAATAACACACCTTTATATGGGGAGCCTTCCTTGACCAAATTGCAAGGTTATCAGCTGAATAGTTTGCGGATGGCGGCCATGTTGGGGTGCATATCTATTCTCCACATAAATTCAGACACATTGAAACCGATTGGAACGAAATTTGGTACAGAAGTAGCACTAGGAGAGGGCACCTCAGTGTCATGTTTTATATCGCCGCCATCTTGACGGAAACGTAATGGCGGCCACCCAAATGTTCAAAGCTTAAAGCAAATTACGACTAACCTAATAATCCGATCTCTACCAAATTTTGCAACCACAAACCCTTTTATGGGGAGCATTTTTAACCAAACTACTAGGTCATCAGCTTAATAGTTTGCGGATGGCGGCCATGTTAGTGTGCGAATATATTCCCCCTATTAATTCAAACACGGTGAAACCGAATTGAACGAAATTTGGTACAGAGGTAGCACTAGCAAAGGGCACCTCAGTGTCATGTTTTATATCGCCGCCATCTTGACGAAGACGTAATGGTGGCTACCCAAATGTTAAAAGCTTATATCAAATTACGACCAACCTAATCATCCGATCTCTACCGGTTATTGCAACATTATAACTTTATATATGTGGACTATTTTGACCAAACTACAAGGTCTTCAGCCCAATAATTTGCGGAAGGCGTCCATGTATGTGTGCAAACGGATTCCCCTATCTATTCAAACACGGTGAATACAAATTGAACGAAATTTGGTACAGAGGTAGCACTAGCGAAGGGCACCTCAGTGTCATATTTTATATCGCCGCCAACTTGACGAAAACGTAATTGCGGTCACCCAAACGTTAAAATCTTAAATCAAATTACGACCAACCTAATCATCTGATCTCTACCAAATTTTGCAAAATTATATCTTTATGTACGAGGAATCTTATGACCGAACTACAAGGTTATCAGTCCAATAATTTGCGGATGTTGGCCATGTATGTGTGCAAATTGATTCCTTCTATCTATTCAAACACGGTGAATCCGAATTGAACGAAATTTGGTACAGAGGTAACATTAGCAAAGGGCACCTCAGTGTCATGTTTTATATCGCCGCCATCTTGACGGAAACGTAATGGTGGCCACCCAAATATTTAAAGCATAAATCAAATTTCGACCAACCTATTCATCTGATCTCTACCAAATTTTGCAACAGCATACCTTTATGTGAAAAGCGTTCTTTGACCAAGCTACAAGGTCTTCAGTCCAATAGTTTTCTTATGGCGGCCATATATGTGTACATATCGATTCCCCCTATCAATTAAAACACGGTAAAACCGAATTGAACGAAATTAGGTACGGAGGTAGCACTAGCGAAGGGCACCTCTGGGTCATGTTTTATATTTCCGCCATCTTGACCGAAACGGAATGGTGGCCACCCAAATGGTAAAAGCTTAAATCAAATTATGACCAACCTAATTATTTGATCTCTACCAAATTTTGCAACCACATACATTTTTGTGGGAAGCATCTATTGACTGAACTACAAGGTCATCAGTCCAATAGTTTGCAGATAGCGGCCATGTATGTGTGCAAATAAACTCATCATATCAATTTAAACACGGTGAAACCAAATTGAATGAAATTTTGTACAGAGGTAGCAAAGGGCACCTCATTTTCATATTTATTATCCGTATAACACGTAGTATTTCTACAAGCTACTACAACCAACATTCAATTATACTCCTTGAAAAGGACAAAGAGTTATAACAATACCCAAGCATTTAGGAGAAAGTAGGCTATATGTTCTTTACTGAACATCTTGTTGAATGTAATGTTTACTTCGTAACTCACCTGCTCCATTTGTACTGACTGCTGATGAACACTCATTTTCTTCTCTCAGATCGAACCGCGAGCCGGATTGGACTCCCCTCGGTCCTGACGGACCGTAGTTCGGAGAACCCAGATATGTGTGTTGGATCACGTATCATCTACAGGAGGTCAAGGAGTGCATCATATTTCCGTAAGTTTAACATTGTAATTTTGCAATTGAATTTCACATAAATATATTTATGAAATGAATCAGGTTATTCTTGCGAATAACACTCAAGGAATATTTTTGCGTGGGGGATTGCTAAGTTGTCTGTTCCCGCCAAACAATTAAAGCATAGCATGAGTTACTTTGTGTAGAAACACGTTTGAAAAGCAAACGCTTCCGCTTAATTACCGCCAAGAATGGACTGAAGACTCTTTAGACGGACAAGGCTGATTGTAGCGGACTAAAAAGTATACAGAGGTCATTTGAAAAACATCGATAGCTTTAAAGCTATTTTTCAGTGTTGCCTTGGTTGCCACGGTGGGTGAGTGGTTATCGTGTCGGACTACCAACTCCAAGCTTGCAAGTTACCTCCTGACCGTGGTAAGTGATTTTTGAAGGGTGACAAAAATCACGGCACTCATGTCATACGTTGTTGGCATGTTAAAGAACCCATTTTAATTCAGCAGGCTGGGTTCATAATAGCAAAATTAATCTCAGGAATGTCCGCCAACGAAGTTCCTCCTTTCTCTATTAGAAAGCGCTATAGTGTCAAAGAGCTTAGATACCTAATCTTCTTGACTTTCATAGCGCTCCAAGGAACGACAAAATTCGACATGTAAGCTGCCCGCTGGGCGTCCAATAACAAAGCTTGCACCCGGCACCCGAGACCATAATTATGATATTATTATTATTATTATTATTATTATTATTATTATTATTATTATTATTATTACAGTGTTGCCTTATTAACAATTATTGATATTGCAACTTTCAGCCGGTCAACACAAAATAATTCCAATTACTGGAATATGTGAAAAAACAATCTGAAATAAATTGCATGTGGTTAAGATATACACACATCAAAAAAAGTTTTGCATCACCTCGGTTTCAAGAGTTCCGGAACCGTTAAATACAAAGGGAATAGAGATCAACACAAACAACATTTCAGCTCGTTTTATTGCTCATGAGACCCACACATTGCATGTTGTACCATCATACAGCTAGACTTTCAGCATTTGTGGTCCAGATTGCAGTACACACCACTACCTCTAATACCCAGTAGCACGTCCTCTTGCATTGATGCATGCCTGTATTCGCCGTGGCATACTATCCACAAGTTCATCAAGACACTGTTGGTCCAAATTGTCCCACTCCTCAACGACAATTCGGCGTAAATCTCTCAGAGTGGTTGGTGGGTCAAGACGTCCATAAACAGCCCTTTTCAACATATCCCAGGCATGTTCGATAGGGTTCATGTCTGGCGAACATGCTGGCCACTGTAGTCGAGCGATGTCGTTATCTTGAAGGAACGCATTCACAAGATGTGCACGATGAGGTCGAGAATTGTCGTCCATGAAGACAAATGCCTCTCCAATATTCTGCCGATATGGTTGCACTATGGGTCGGAGGATGTCATTCAGGTATCGTAAAGCCGTTTCGGAGCCGTCCATGACCACCAGTGGCGTACGTCGGCCCCACATAATGCCACCCCAAAACATCAGGGAACCACCACCTTGCTGCACTCGCTGGACAGTGTGTCTAAGACGTTCAGCCTGACCAGGGTGCCTCCAAACACGTCTCCGACGATTGTCTGGTTGAAGGCATATGCGACACTCATCGGTGAAGAGAACGTGATGCCAATTCCGTGGGGTCCATTCAGCATGTTGTTGGGCCCATCTGTACCGCGCTGCATGGTGTCGGGGTTGCAAAGCTGGACCTCGCCATGGACGTCGGGAGTGAAGTTGCGCATCATGCAGCCTATTGCGCACAGTTTGAGTTGAAACACGACGTCCTGTGGCTGAACGAAACGCATTATTCAACATGGTGGCATTGCTGTCAGGGTTCCTCCGAGCGGCAATCCGTAAGTAGCGGTCATCCACTACAGTAGTAGCCCTTGGGCGGCCTGAGCGAGGCCTGTCATCGACAGTTCCTGTATCTCTGTACCTCCTCCATGTCCGAACAACATCGCTTTGGTTCACTCTGAGACGCCTGGAAACTTCCCTTGTTGAGAGCCCTTCTTGACACAAAGTAACAATGCGGACGCGATCGAACTGCGGTATTGACCTTCTAGGCATGGTAGAACTACAGACAACATGAGCAGCGTACCTTCGTCCTGGTGGAATGACTGGAACTGATCGGCTGTCGTACCCCCTCCGTCTAATAGGCCCTGCTCATGCATGGTTGTTTACATCTTTGAGCAGTTTTAGTGACATCTATGAACAGTCAAAGGGACTGTATCTTGGATACAATATACACAGTCAACGTCTATATGCCGGAGATCTGGGAACCGAGGTGATGCAAAACTTTTTTTGATGTGTGTATATTGTTATTGATTGTTGAAGAAATATAAATCTATGGGATGGCATGTTTCACTCATCAAGCGAGCATCATCAGATCCAAATCTATAAAACAACTAGCTCTATAAAACACTACCAATCCTACAGTGACACTTACTGGCAGTGTCTTTCCCCCCCAAACAAAATACAAAAACAAACAAAACACCATCAGAGAACTTATCAATACTAATTACCACACTTACTAGGTTTTCGTTGTTACTTGTCCTTGGTAAGTTAATTCAACTTCCTACCTGGAGTGTATTTGAGAAAAAAAAAACATTTGTGTAAGAGTATATCTGCCGAATGAATCAAAATAAAAATAAATACCTGAAAATCTATTGCACCTAACTACCGAGCTTTACTTATCAGCACTCATTGTTACATATAGAATACATTCAAGGTTTCTTACAGTTCCTGAACAAAATGTACCTAGGGTTGCAAAAAAGAAGCATCAGGGAATGTGACTTTAAGGAACTCTGCAATGTCCAAATTCTTCAACATTCTCGAAATGTTGGATTTACTACCAATTAATCTTCGGATATTTAGCTTTCGAACGGTTCCTTCATGTATATATCAATATTTCGCTGTTTTTCTAACAGTTTGTAATTATTCTAGTACATTCCCTAGAGCCAGTACAAAGTAATGTATTTGCAAAGTTTGGAGGAATTTCACCAGCAAATGTGATACTTATTTTGTTTTTTATGGGATACTGGCATGAATTGGATGATAAAATACTTTGGTAGTTTAATATTTTCATCATACTACCAAAAAATAATATTTTTATCATTTTGAATGATCTAGGCGACTTTATCGTTACGTTACGGCAACGCCACGAAATGTACCGAGAATGCACTGAGGTGTGTGACGTCATAGTACCGCTTGGTGCATGTGTACTGAGTTCATTGGTGAGCTCTGGAGTTACGAGACGGCAACGACACGGCGAGCGTGACGTCATCCAGTCAGATCCCTCCTTTCACCGCGCGCTCGCTCGAAGCCTCCAGCCTTTCTAGCATTTTTCAGCATTTGTAGCATTTAAAATGACATAAAGTCCAGTCTTTCAGACTAACTGTCTCTTTTAGACATTAGATAAAATTTGAATGTCTCTTTTCTTGGGTTAGGTTGTTGATTCTTTAGGGGCTTTAAGACATCGTGGTCATGTAGCCCCGTGTACTTAGGTGTTTCTAGTAATTGTCTGATAACCTCTGTCTCTGTGATGTCTGTATTAGTGAATGTGTTTGTATTAAGGTAGGATTTATATAGGAAGCGGCATTCTGGCATTTCACTGGAGTAGAAGTGGGAAATCACGGAAAACCACTTCCAGGTTTGCTGAGGTAGGATTCTAACCTGCCTCTTCATAGCATAGCTTTGCGAGACTGAGTGCAGAGCAGGGAATCGAATCCGTGCCTCCGCGGTGACATCTAAGAATAGTACGTAACGCGACTGACTATCCTGGGTTAGAAAGTTTCATGCAGTTACTTAGAAAAACTACCAAGGTTATGAGTTGTGAATTATATTTATTCAGTGATGAATATGAATTGGTTTGTGGTTAAAATTACGAATGACTGACATTATTTGGTACTGTTTCCGAGCGCCTGTTCGTCATGGGAATGTATACGCATCAATTAGACTTGTTACGTCACGTCCTAGGTTCAATTGCGGATACAATTGGAGGTTGTGCTATCTACGTCGTGCACCAGGAATCCAAAATGAAAAATAGTGTTTATATTGCGTGCGTTCCGATAGCACCAGTCACGTTACGGCTCCATTATCACTAAGTTGTTGGCGATTTGCGCGCTGTGTGTGTGTTTCAAGACGTGGACTCCACCCTGTCTGGAGTATGCCCCGGATTGAAAAAGCATACAGTTCTCACTGGATCTGGCCGGTACAAACCTGAGCTGGTCTCAAGTAATTCTGGTGGGTTGGTTGGTTCCTCAGTTTAGGGGCTGCGACAACGCGGTCATGTAACCCCGTGTACTTTGGGTCTGATAACCGGTGTTATTTGTGATGGCTGTATTAGTATGTGTTATCTGTAATTCAGGTAAGGACTGCAGACGCTCAATTTCAAGTATTTCCTACTTTTGCTACCAAACGCTACCGTCAATGACACCTATCTGTGAACTTTGCCACTAGATGGCATCACAACTGGCTCCTGGTTGCGAACGTTGGAAGTTAAAGAGCGTTAATCAAATCTAGCCTACAAATTTTGCTTCACACAAAGATAGTTAGTGGAAGGTTCTTTAGCATGCCATAAATGTATGATATGGGCCCGTCGGCTTTACTTCCCCTCGGAAGTTAGACATACTGAAGGATTTTAACGCTCCTAAAATATCCGACGACTTCAGCCGGGTTTGAACCCGCGATCTTGGGCATAGAAGCTCCGCATGCTACAAATACGTCACCGAAGCCGCTCAAGGAACTCTCTAAGAATTTACTTTCATCTATCATTATTAGAAGCATGGTACTAATGTGAAAATGTAGCCTATTGGAAATAAATCAAAATGCCTCCTTGGAAATATGTGTGTGTAATCAGTCTGATAGCCGGCCCCGTGGTGTTGGGGTAGCGCGCCTACCTCTCACCCGGAGGCCCCGGGTTCAATCCCCGGCTCCGTCAGGGATTTTAAAACTGACGTGAGGGTTGGAACGGGGTGCACTCAGCCTCGTGAGGACAATTGAGTAGCTGTCTGACAGTGAGACAGCACCCCGATCACGAATACCAAGATTAACGGCCGAGGGGACCCGACGCGCTGATCACGCGTCACCCCAATATCTGCAGGCCAAATGGCTGGGCAGCGGTCGCTTGGTCGGCTGTAGCCCGTCATGGGCTGGATGGTGCCAGGGGTTGACTTTTTTTTTTTTGAATCTGTCTGATAACCTGGGTCATTTTGATGGATGTTGTAGTGTGTGTGACCTCCTCGTGGTGTAGTGGCTAGCATGCTTGGCTGCCACCCCGGAGGTTCGGGTTCAATTTCCGGCTCTGCCAAGAAATTTAATTCTGGTCTAACAGCTGGAACGGCCTACACTCAGCCTTGTGAGGCAAAACTGGGAAGAGGTTGGTTCGATTCCCACCTTAACCAACTTGGAAGGGATTTTCTATGGTTTTCCACATCTACTCCTGGCGAACGTTCGGATGATTCCTAACTTCAGGCCACGGCAACCACCCTCTTGCCCTATTGTCTTAATATCCTATAATTTGTTACGCTACTCCATCTAAGTAAAGTTTTGAAACCATTCTTCCAGTGTTGCTCATAGAATGTGTCAGTTATAACTAGGGCTCGGATCGATATGCTCGATAAAATCTCCCGATATGCTCGAAAACCATGTGTTTTATGCTCGATAGATATGCTCGAAAAACCATTATATGCTCGAAAACCCTATTATAAACACATTATATGCTCGATAGATATGCTCGAAACTCCCATTATATGCGGTTAAATATGCAGAATATGCTTGAAAAAACACCGTTAAAAACTATAGAAAAGAAAGTGAAACGAAAAAACCAATAACATACCTTTAAATGCGAGCATTCTTTTCTAATTATATGTAGCCTATAATACACTGCACTCGCATTCAAGCTTTTCAAGTAGCCTATATAAGAGAAGTGCTCTTATAAAAGATACAGTTTAAAAGTTCATTTACAAAATGTTCAGAATTCGGCGAGTCAATGAAGTAGATCTGCATTGGTCTGTAAAACAAGAAATTTTCTATGTTTTCAGTTTTGAATGATTTTCTTAAATCAGTCAACAAATGTTTCAATGACGAGAACCACCTCACAAAAGGTTAAAAGCCTGCGGTTCTATTATTCGCACCAGATAGGCTTTTCAATAATTATTTCTGTTTTTGAACCTTAAGGATTGTCAGGGCCCGAATTCGGGGGAGAATTCGAAGAAAAACAAACTATTTAGACGAAAACCACAAGAATATGCATTTATATGCTTCTATTCTGAAAACCGCGGTTTTATGCATTTATATGCTCGAGAAATTTCAATTCTGTTGGTCCCAGAGAGGTGAAAATACCACCGAAAGGCTTCTTTCAATGTGTACTATTCATGAAAAAAATATGCAAATATGCTCGAATCCGAGCCCTAGTTATAACTCTTCAGTCGGTCAACTAAAATTCTAAATTCATTTTTTTTTTGATTCTTAGTGACTTGAATCTTTTGGCTTCGCTGATTTCGTGACTGGCATTTGAAATGTAAAGCTATGAGGACATTCTGTCAGTGACTTACTCTCCTGATCCTGATTGTACTCCTGTAACACCACATTTCAATGCTTCTTTTGTCCTCTTCTCTGCTGCATCAAAGACAAAGTTTCACTTCCGTAGAGCACCACTCTCCATAAAAACGTTTACAGAAGTGACTTCCTTTCTATAGAAAATAGAGCATATCCTGACCTGTGCTAACCTATTTTATAGCCTCTTAGTTTCGTCCTACACTGAATATTTTGATTCCCAAGTAGCAGATTTTCAGCCTAATTTCAATTTTTGCAAGAAAAAGGAAGTAGACGTATGAGATATACACAGGGCCAACAATTGTGTGTCTGTCTGTGTTTGAGTGTGTGTGCTCTGAATGGCTGTCGTCGTCGTCGTCGTCGTTGTCGTCCCCCCACCACCACCATCAATTCAAACACAGTGAAATCGAATTGAACGAAATTTGGTACAGAGTTAGCACTAGCAAAAGGAACCTCAGTGTCATGTTTTATATCGCCGCCATCTTTACCAAAACTGAATGGCGGCCACTCAAACGTTCAAAACGTAAAATCAAATAACTACTAAATAAATCATCCGATCTCTACCAAATTTGGTAACAAAATATCTTTATATAGGACGCGTCTTCTATTCAAACTACAAGGTCATCCACCGTACCATTTCAGGATGGCCGCCATGTGAATTATGCAAACCTTAGAAACCATATCATGGGACCGACCAGTTCCGATTATCGAACCGAGAATCGTTTTAAATGTTCTAAGGGACGTGGCACATTCGAAATTAAAAGTTTATATTGTAATATTATAGTGAAGAAGTGATTTTAAAAAGCTGAGCCGACTCAGTTACAAGGCAAGAGGGCAGCTGATATCTTGTGCCTGACCTACAGTATATTTCACTAGTTTGAGTAATGCATGCAATATATCCTAGTCTACTGATAGAAAATGTATAAACATTGTATTCAATGCTTCATATATAAATAAAATACTCCACTGAAGAAATCGTTTAGTCTCAATCATAATTTGCTAACACATTGTATGTAAGTCATTTGATATTGGCCAATCTTCGTTGGCACGTTTGGCTCCGTGGTAAAGCGGTGGCCTCTCACTCGTATGGCTAGGGTTTAAATCCAATCAGAGTTGTTTTTTTTGCTTGATTTTTATATCCTATTGTTTTGTAATGACTCAGACGGTTTAAAATTAAGCGTTATATTGTGCATATTACAATGGAAAATATATATCTAATTAAAACAAATTTCGCCAGCGGATCTACACGAGACATCTAACAGCAATCAGGGGAATTATCATGGCCAACTGGTTGCGATCTGCGCGCCGGCCCACAGATTAACTTTCAGCTTTAATTTAAAAGTTTCTTTTTATGGCCGCTAGAATGCACTCGCCCTATTAGGATTACCTTGTTCGATACTTCTCTACTATATGTCACGACTGGTCTACGTGGGGCTCCATTGATTAGCATACCATTGGCATTCTATATGCATCGAATTTGAAGAATGACAATTTGATAATACGATATATTTTTATTGTTTTTTTTTATTTTAAAGGGTTTGTAACAGCCTATTGTGCGTTATTTGAAAATGTTATTTGAACTAAAGAACAAAACGATCTCACATAGTACCTGAACTCTAGCAGTTGGTGCTAGTTCAGGATATTAATTAATACTTCTATTGCAGCCAAATAGCAATCGAAAATAAAGAATGAACATGTAACCTACACTAAAATTGCACTCTGGGGATTTGAATTGCATAGTCTTTGATTGATTGTTTTCTTTACTACATAACTCTAAGTGGTAGCGTTCACATGCTTGTCCACATAGTTGGTATACACACGTCACTGTAGGGTCTTGGAATGATTTGTTAATACAATTAAGGTGGTGAAAGCCATGCACAGTCAGACGTGTAAACACTTGTCTCAACTCAATGTTGGATGTTGCCCACGTTCGGTCGATTATGTTTTTTTTTTTGTCGTGTAGCCTCCTAAGAGGCCGAGTGCAGGTCTTTCTAGTCGACGCCCGTGGGCGACCTGCGTGTCGGGATGAGAGATGGAATGGATGAAGATGAATGAAACTGGACAAGGATGTGGAAGGAAGCGGCCGTGGCCTGTCAGAAGGTACCGTCCCAGCATTTGCCTGGTGGTGAAAATGGGAAACCACGGAAAACCATTTCAAGGACAGCCGACGGTGGGGCTCGAACCCACGCGTCTACCGAGTCAGCAGAGAGCTTGGCCCCTTGACCTAACGCAGCGCTTTAGCCAGCGTAGCCACTACTGTCCGTATAATAATAATAATGTTATTGGTTTTACGTCCCTCTTAACTACTGTGGCTTTAATAGACACCTGGGTGCCGGAATTTCGCCGTGAAGGGGATCTTTAACGTGCCAGTAAATCTACTGACACGGCTCCCTCGCATGCCAGCTGACTGCGCCAGGATACGAACCTGCAACCTTGAGCCCAGCAAGCGTGAACGTTACCGCTGAGCCACGCAGACAGTCCGGTCGATTATGTCTCCATATCCTTAATATTCTCGAGATATTTCTTCTCTTTCTTTCTTTCTTTCTTTCTTTCTTCCTTCAATGATGGTAGTAGGTTTTTTTTCAGGTCCTGGTGTTTGGTAGAGGTAAATAGTTTCTAAGAAATGATTATATTATACTCTTTGATAAAGACCAAGAGTTATAACCATACTCATACATTTAGGAGAAAGTAGGCTATATGTTATTTACTGAACATTTTGTTCATAAATGAAAATAGGCTAAAAAAATGAGTTCCATCTCAGCCACCTCGCCGTATTTTCTTCAGCTCTCTGCGAATGGTAGGTTTACATTTAGCCCTAGTCTACTAGAATTCCAGCAGCCAATAGCATTTCATATTCGAGAATTTAGCCCCGAGTTAGTTGGGTGCCCATTAGCGTAAACCACACGTGAACAAGAGTCAATGAGAATGAAACAGCGCCGGACGCGGCGATGGTATCCGGAAAAGTTGGAAGCTTCCTGTGTGGTGCTACAGACCTGTTGAAGTCAGAGCACCCCCCTGAGGCTGCCGTAATGTCCGTCTCTACTGTGGGCATAATGAGAGAGCCTCGGATTAGTATTCTACACACATCAAAAAAAGTTTTGCATCACCTCGGTTCCAAGAGTTCCGGAACCGTTAAATACAAAGGGAATAGAGATCAACACAAACAACATTTCAGCTCGTTTTATTGCTCATGAGACCCACACATTGCATGTTGTACCATCATACAGCTAGACTTTCAGCATTTGTGGTCCAGATTGCAGTACACACCACTACCTCTAATACCCAGTAGAACGTCCTCTTGCATTGATGCATGCCTGTATTCGCCGTGGCATACTATCCACAAGTTCATCAAGACACTGTTGGTCCAAATTGTCCCACTCCTCAACGACAATTCGGCGTAAATCTCTCAGAGTGGTTGGTGGGTCAAGACGTCCATAAACAGCCCTTTTCAACATATCCCAGGCATGTTCGATAGGGTTCATGTCTGGCGAACATGCTGGCCACTGTAGTCGAGCGATGTCGTTATCTTGAAGGAACGCATTCACAAGATGTGCACGATGAGGTCGAGAATTGTCGTCCATGAAGACAAATGCCTCTCCAATATTCTGCCGATATGGTTGCACTATGGGTCGGAGGATGTCATTCAGGTATCGTAAAGCCGTTTCGGAGCCTTCCATGACCATCAGTGGCGTACGTCGGCCCCACATAATGCCACCCCAAAACATCAGGGAACCACCACCTTGCTGCACTCGCTGGACAGTGTGTCTAAGACGTTCAGCCTGACCAGGGTGCCTCCAAACACGTCTCCGACGATTGTCTGGTTGAAGGCATATGCGACACTCATCGGTGAAGAGAACGTGATGCCAATTCCGTGGGGTCCATTCAGCATGTTGTTGGGCCCATCTGTACCGCGCTGCATGGTGTCGGGGTTGCAAAGCTGGACCTCGCCATGGACGTCGGGAGTGAAGTTGCGCATCATGCAGCCTATTGCGCACAGTTTGAGTTGAAACACGACGTCCTGTGGCTGAACGAAACGCATTATTCAACATGGTGGCATTGCTGTCAGGGTTCCTCCGAGCGGCAATCCGTAAGTAGCGGTCATCCACTACAGTAGTAGCCCTTGGGCGGCCTGAGCGAGGCCTGTCATCGACAGTTCCTGTATCTCTGTACCTCCTCCATGTCCGAACAACATCGCTTTGGTTCACTCTGAGACGCCTGGAAACTTCCCTTGTTGAGAGCCCTTCTTGACACAAAGTAACAATGCGGACGCGATCGAACTGCGGTATTGACCTTCTAGGCATGGTAGAACTACAGACAACATGAGCAGCGTACCTTCGTCCTGGTGGAATGACTGGAACTGATCGGCTGTCGTACCCCCTCCGTCTAATAGGCCCTGCTCATGCATGGTTGTTTACATCTTTGAGCAGTTTTAGTGACATCTATGAACAGTCAAAGGGACTGTATCTTGGATACAATATACACAGTCAACGTCTATATGCCGGAGATCTGGGAACCGAGGTGATGCAAAACTTTTTTTGATGTGTGTATATCCCAGCTGCTAATAGCAAGAACAACATACGCTGAAGCTAACTCTGAAAGAGAATTCATGTTCACTGCTCATGAATATTTCAGAATCTGCCGTAGAGCTGTTCAAAACAGGAACGAGGAGAAACGGAATAAGTACAACTGGAACTTTATATCGATTAATTTCAGCCATTGAATAATCGCTTATTCGAAGTTGATAAATCGGTTATTGCTACAAATAACGATGGTTGTGTCCTGATTGCGGTTATTCCAGATTGCGTTCACCTCATTAGCAGTCCAGATTGCGGTCAATTTCATTTTCCAGTGTCCAGATGCGACCACTTTTCTTGGGAGACCGGTCCTTTGTGCTTGGCTCTTCCCGACTGACTCATACATTCCGTAAGTTTTGTGGATAACAAGGGGAAACTGATATTTCACTACCTAACCTAATAATACAGTTCAGTGTTCAGCTGAGAGCACACCCCAAGAAACTTCGCTTAAAAAAATCAAGTCCCCTCCCAATCTGACAGCACCTCGTAAAGCAATGATTATAACATTTTCAGTCTTAAGAATAGAAACGTTTCAGGATCGGGATCAACGACCTTCACTTTCAAAAAAATTGTTGTAACGGGAAATTTTAGACTTACAGGGTATAATTTTTAATTTCTGCCCCTCCTCTCCCATTTGAGACGCGAGATATCTATTTTTATTATAGGTACTGTATATCGTTATAATAATATCGTATGGCCTCGGTGCCGGGTGCAAGCTTTGTTATTTGACACCCAGAGGGTAGCTTGCATGTCGAATTTCGTTGTTCCTTGACTATGAAAGTTAGATGTTAATCGTTAAAAACATTCATTTCATTACCCCGTAAAATTCGTCCGTAAAAGTAATTTGTTCTGCGTTTGATTCTAAATCCCCTTTGTAATCAATTTTTGACCCCGCCCCCTCCTACACACAAAATCAAACATTTGAAGTTTTAAGTATATTAACATTCCAGATTTGAAATCTGTGACTTTGATAAATCAAAATCAATAAGTTCACTGTCAAAACTACTAAAATTATAAGATGGTATTTTTGAGGGATTTCCCCTACCTTGCCCTCAATGATGTGGTCAAGGTAGGGTACTCCAAGTGCCTAGGGTCCGGACCGGTCTCCCAAGAAAAGTGATCGCAATCTGGACGTTGGAATGTTTATAGCTCTTCCCTAAAATGAAAGTGACCGCAATCTGGACTACTAATGAGTTGAACGCAATCTGGAATGACCGCAATCAGGAAGACACCATAACGATAAATCTATTGTGCGTTTAATCTATTAATAGGTTTATGGCTTGCTACTGTGGGCGAGTGGTTATCGTGTCGGATTACTATCCCCAAGTATCCAGGTTCGCTCCTGGCCGTGGTAAGTGATTTTTGAAACTCGGCAAAAAATATAGTACGCATGTCATACGATGTTGGCATGTTATAGAACCCATTTGAATTCAGTAGGCCGCGTTCATAATGGCAAAATAATCTCGGGATTTTCCGCCAACACAAAGTTCCTCATTTCTCTACTAGAAAGTTAGAAAGTTGTTGTTGTTTCATTTGAGATGGACATCATGGTCATTTAGCCCCGTGTACTTGGGTGAGTGTTCAATTTTGTCTGATAACCTGTGTTATTGTGATGGCTGTATTAGTGTGTGTGTATATATAAATCAGGTGAGGATTCAATCAATGTTTAATATCCGTATAGCATGTTGTAATTCAACAAGCTACTACAACCAACATTCAATTATACTCCTTGAAAAGGACAATGAGTTATAACTATACTGATACATTTAGGAGAAAGTAGGCTATATGTTCTTTACTGAACATCTTGTTTTCTAGTTCTTTTAACCTTTTATATACCAGCTACATTCCATTATTTTATAATACTTTTATGTATTTTCATGATGAATTCCTTCCACAACTTTGTGGATACCATTTAAAAATCCTCTGGAATCTCGGTAAAGTTGACAATGTCATTAAAATCTCAGAGTTGTAATCATTTCACCTTGAATATATGCTCTTACAATAGATTTCTCCCTGGTGTCCTTCTTTGTCTGTTCAATGCATAGATAAAATACGGATTCTGATGTATTTCGTTAACAGGTTTACCAAATACATCACTATCTCATCGAGTGTTGGAGGAATCATACACTGCGAAAATGTAATGATTACTGGAAAGTAACTTTACTGAAAAATGCCTCGTGATCACACATTGATTGCTCATCATTCGGAAGAAATAATTAGTTTACTTTTAATTAATTTCAGTCTCTTACTCTAAGTTTCTTCACACCTTTTGTTTCACAGACTGGAGTAGCATGAATGCTGAATGTCTTTGTAAGAGGTCTGTATAGTAATAATAATAATAATAATAATAATAATAATAATAATAATAATAATAATAATAGGTCTAATAATAATAATATCGTATGGCATCGGGTGCCGGGTGCAATATTTGTTATTTGACACCCAGAGGGTAGGTTGCATGTCAAATTTCGTTGTTCCTTGAAGCACTATGAAAGTCAAGGAGGTTGGATATCTAAGCTCCTTGAACACTATAGCGCTTTCTAGTAGAGGAATGAGGAACCTTGTGTTGGCGGAAACTCCCGAGATTAATTTTGCCATTATGAACACGGCCTACTGAATTCAAATGGGTTATTTGAGATGCCAACACCGTATGACAGGCGTGTCGTAATTTTTGCCGCCTTTCAAAAATCACTTACCACGGCCAGAAGCGAACCTGCAAGCATGGAATAGATCTGTATAAAGTAAATGTTGTAGAAAAGTTCAGTTTCGGACCAAAGTTAAACCAAGTAGCTTCGCAGTATAACTGTGCTTGAGTCGCATACTGTATTCTTGTGACAAAGCACTGACTCTATTCATCTAGTCACGAACCCTGTTTAAGTTGGCTATAATTTTACTGGATTTATCCAACGTTTCTTACTAAAGAAAAATCCAATTTTGGATGATTTGGCACTTACGTCGCTTTAATGTTTTCAGCATATTTATCTCCTTACATGACTTCCTCTATTTGGGGCAGATGACCTCGTAGTTCCGCCCCTTAAAACAACAATAACTAACTAAAATAACTGACTTTCTCTATATTTATTTATTTCTTTAGCGTATGGGTTTACAGACACAACATATAAGTTTCCACAGTATAAATAGTATACACAATAGCACATTCTTCAAAACCTCTCTTTTGAATTTCCCCTTTTTCAACAAGTGATAGCGTATTCGGCTATTAATTTGGTTTTACACATTTTAAAGCAACAAAACAAACATACGAGGGCATTTTTTTTAAGGAAGGGCCCTTTTATAAAAGCCCGTATTTAGTGCGCGCACCGCAACAAGCGTGCGCACTACCTCCCGGCATCCTTTGCGAACAAGCAGGCGTCAGTTGCAGCTGTGTAGCTAACCTGTACGCTGAACCGTGCATCTTTACACTGTTCAAGATTATTGATTCGCCCGCCGCGTGTGAGGTACGATCTGTGATACGTTTTTTGAGTACAGGAAGAATGTCGGCTGCAGACATTCATCGTCAGCTTTGTGAGGTGTATGGTGATAATGAAATGACTTAAGGTAAAGTGCGAAAATGGGTACGCGAGTTCAAAAGTGGCCGTGAAAATGTTCAGATGACTTGGTGACTGCAATTGGCACGAAAATTCACGAGGACCGAAGATTCACGATAACCACTCTGTCAATGGATTTTCCTCAAGTGTCGCCGACGTTGAAGAAGTGAAAACAGCCGTGAATTCTTGGTTGTCAGAGCAGGCGGCAAACTTTTATGCAGAGGGATTTCAGAACTTAGTTTTAAGGTACGATAAGTGCCTAAATAAACAAGGCAACTATGTAGAAAAATAGAGGAAGGTATGTAAAACCTAAAAATAAATGTGGTTTCAAAATAAAATGTTCGGTTAATTAAAAAAACGGCCCTTACTTAAAAAACAGCCTTTGTATATCGATTAAATTTATATTTAAAGATCATTAATTCTCACAAGGGCACTCCAATAAGTATAACCTCCAACTTGAAGAATTAGCGTCTTGCTGCTTAAAAAAAGCCAAATAGAAGCAGCCATTTAAGGTGAGACCGAATGCCCTATCTCGCCAATGTTAATTTTGTATACTTTATGTTCCTTTTTCTCAGAAACTGCTAAAGATAAATGCATGAAACTTTTTAAGTATATTTCTCAACTCATACTAAGTGCTGGGATCTACAACTGGAACTGTGGTTCAATAATTGTGGGAGTTTTTTTTTGTAAAAGATATATTCCAATTAAAAAATTCATGAACAATGAGGCATAACTAGTCACAATGTCCTGATTGTAGATCCCCAGCTGTATTGTATACACATTAAGTAACTGTCAAAATTTCATGGTTATACATTGTATAGTTTTGAAGAAAAAGGAACATTTATTGAGATTTTTTAAGTTTCAAGAAAATCAGCTCCAAAGTTGAAGAGTGAAAAAAGTATCTTAAATTTACCCTATACGTTTTCCTAGACCAATTAGAAGCATCTAGCACCATAATCTGACTCCTCACTGGCTAATCTGTTCCTTTTTTCTTCTTTCTTGCTTCTTTTGTTGCCAGATTTGCCGCAAATTCTGCTTTTTGCACCCTAAACCTGTCAAGCACTTTCAATCCAGATGCTGCATGCTTTCCTATTTCTACCCCCAGTTCTTCAAAACCTAAGTCTGCCTGAATTCCCATGATTGAAGGTTATTAGAGCATTAAGTGCTTTTACGTTTTCATTTCTTCCAACAATCTCCAATCATTGGAAATTTAAATTCTAGCTTCGGAGCGAGCCTATCACCCCAGTTTCAGTCAGCATCAAACTGTCAAGTCATGTCGCGCAACAGTATAGCCCACTTCCGGAACTTTAAAATGAGCCAAACCACAGTCTTCTAGGTCAAGAAGTTCCTGATATATCAGTGACTATACCAATCGGTGCAACATGAAACGAAAATCCATGCAGTGTAGATGTCTTCTTCTTCTACTTTTCTTTAGCGTTTGTCCCACCTTGTGGCAGGGACCGCTATGTGGGATCGTAGTCTCCATTTCCCTCGGTCATGGGCCATGTCTGGATGAAGATTGACAGCCTTTAGATCATTGTGCAGTGTATCGGCCCACCGTTGCCTTGGTCGCCCTCTGGGCCTCTTTCCAGCCACATCCAGTGTGTAAGCTGCTTTTGTCATCGTGTCGCCCTCTGCGCGCAGCACATGTCCAAACCATCTCAGACGGTTTTCCTGCATTTTTTTCCCCGATTGGAGCAACACCAACCCGATTTCTGATGGCATCATTTGAAATATGACCCAGCCTAGTGAAACCTGCTGACCATCTAAGCATCTTCGTCTCCATGACACATAGGCGACGTTCTGCTTCCTTAGTTGATGGCCAGCACTCCGTGCCGTAGAGAGCGACAGGACGAATGACAGTCCGGTAGATCTTAGATTTCAGATGGTCATTCATCCTACAGTCACAGGTGACGCCAGTTGTCATTCGCCACTTCGTCCAGGCTGCGTGTATCCTTGTGTTGACCTCGTCAGTATGTCGCCCATCATCAGAGATAGTAGAACCAAGATACTTAAATTTCGCAACACGTGGTAAATCTTCTCCGTCAACAGTAATGGTGCCCACTTCTTCTGTATCGGATGTCATGTATTCTGTCTTCTTCTTGTTGAGGCGCAGACCATATTGCGCAAGTCGATTGTACCACTCTTGTGTTTGACATTGGAGATCAAGCTTCGTCTCAGCAGCCAACATGACGTCATCTGCGTAGAGAAGTGTCCATGGTAGCGGCTGGTGCAGGTCTGAACAAGAATGAACAGCAGTGGTGATAAGGCGGAGCCCTGGTGGACACCTACGGTGATGCGGAAGTCATTAGACGCTCCCTCGGCAGCTAGGACATAGCTCCTTGGTTCTGCGTAAAGCAGCTGCACCCATTTAAGAAGGTGTTCTGGGATGCCGTGTTGACGGAGCGCTAACCAGATTAGGTCATGTGGCACCCGATCAAAAGCCTTCTCAAGGTCGAGGAAATCAAGATGCAAAGGTTTATTTCTTTCGGAGTATTTCTCAACCAGTTTCCGTACAGCGAAGATTGCATCTGTTGTGCCGCAGTTTTTCACAAAGCCTGCTTGGTTCCTTGTGATTTTGGCAATCGCACGAATTCTTTTGTCAAGGATACGCTCGAAAACTTTCATTGCGTGGCACAGAAGTCTGACCGGGCAGTAATTTAAACATTCGGCAGGGCTTCCCTTCTTTTTGAAGATTGGTACTGTGATACTCCATTGCCAATCTGTTGGTATTCGATCTTCTTTGGTAATCCGATTGAAGAATTGTGTTAACCATCCTGCAGCATCCCACTCCTTAGAGCACCATAACTCTGCTGGAAGATCATCGGGGCCGGTGGCTTTCCCAGGCTTCATCTCCTTCAGAGCAGCCTCAACTTCGGCAATGTCGATCTCCTTAATTGGTCCTTCAACAGCACAGGTGGTTGGGATTGGTGGATGGGAAAATTCTTCAGTCGAAATGATCTCGAAGTAGCTCCGCCAGCGTTCCCTTGCTTTCTCCCAGTCTACTAGCAGCTCGCCCACTTCATTGTTGATGGCATAGAAATGTTGGATATCTTCCGTTTTTCGATGCCTCGATTTGATTACCCGATAAATGTCACGCTCGCCCTCACGCGTATCAAGTTTCTTGTAGAGGTCTGCATATCGCTCTGCTTTTGTTGAGGCAACAACTTTCTTGGTCTTACTACGGGCTACTTTACAGGCATTCCAGCGAGATGGATATTTATCTGCAAGAAACTCATAGTACAACTGCTTCTTCTTATGTACCGCTTCCTTGACAGTGTCGTTCCAGAGCCACGTATCTTTCTCAATCCGCCGTCGTCCTGGTTTTGTTGTTCCGAGAATGGCATGTGCAGCTGCATGAGACGAGTCTTTTAGTTTTGTCCAGCTTCTTCAACTGTCGTAATGGGTGGTACAGTGATTTTTTCAATGACATTGGACTCTATTTCCTTAAAGCGCTACCATTTGATTCTTGAAGGATCCGTTCTGTCCGTGCATACAGCTCTTGGTGGCGTTATACGCAGCTTACAGATGACAGGTCGATGCTGCAACGCAACGGTTTCGTATGGAACAACTTTCGTGTCTAAAACGTCTGTAAGGTTACGACGTCTCACAAGGACAGTCAATCTGAGTAGCATTTGGACCACTGTAGTACGTGCTTTTTAAACCAGGTGTTTGTGATGACCATGCCATGAGTTTCTGCGTAATCAAGGATTCGTTGTCCGTCATCATTCTTCAGTCCGTAGCCGTGTCCACCATGGGCAGCATGATCTTCTTTCTGCTGGCCGACATGTCCATTTAGATCGCCAGCAACAATGAGGTAATCTTCAGATGGCACTTCCGCAGTCTTCTCATCAAGCAGCGTCCAGAAAGCATCTTTAGTTTCTGTGTTTAGGCCTGATTGTGGGGCATAAGCGCTAAAGAAATGAATTTTTCTCCTGTCTGCTACGTAAACAATTTTCATAAGGCGGTCATCATACCTTTGTACTTCTCATACCGAGCCATCAAACTTTGCTGATATGACAATGCCGACACCATTAGTTGTTCCGTGGGTTCCATTGTATATGAGTTTGTATCCACACACCCAATTTCGTAAGACTTTTCTCCGCTCCACCTCGTTTCCTGCACTGCACAGATATCGATGCGCCTCTTTTCGAGTGTTTTAGCTAATTCGCTACTTCTTCCAGTCATAGTCCCGACGTTCAATGATGCGAGACAGAAAATGGGGGCTCGCTTGTTTAGCCGTCGCCGCCCTTGCGACGGTAACCCTTGCATACATTTCACGCTGACTGGGCCCTGCCCACGCGCGTAGATGTAAATTTTAAAAATAATTAAAAATACTTCTAGGACGAATTTCTGTATAAATGTTACACCAAAATGTTCGTTAAAGTCAAAATTGTAACATAAGTCAATAAACGAAAAAAGCCATTTTTTCAGATTTTGGCGTTCGGTCTTACCTTAAATTGATAAAGTTCTGCCAGCGTTGTTACTGGCGGTTCTTTGGTAATATTCTATGCTCATTATTGTATCTTGACCGGTCGCCTGTTCGCTGTTGCTTGCTTAGCACCACCCAGGGGTCACGTGTGGGGCACTTTCAGGTGAAACCTACGGACGTAGCAACAACGGACCCCCTTTCTCTACATAAATCAACCACGAATTATACTTAAGTTTAACTAGGATCCATTACAACAACTAGGGCTGTAACTGTTCGGTTCCTGTAATATAAAGGAGCACGCTCTATATTCAAGGAGCTTGCAGACAGCCCTGACTGTCTTACTGTCTTCATATTACGAGCTAATTAAGGCCAAGCACGTTGGATTCTGCACTAATGCACAGCTCGGAGTTCTCGTTAACCTCGATACATGCTGCTGCATCACAAACACTTAGAGTTTGCACTTATTTACCATCGCCCAGCATGAGGTGTACACGTCGTTACTAACACGAGGTAAAGAAGGAAGGAAGAATGAAAACGCGACAGGCTAGGGAAGGACGGAAAGCGGGAGGTAAGGAAGGAAGGAAAGAAAGAAAGAAAGAAAGAAAGAAAGAAAGAAAGAAAGAAAAAAGGAGAGAGGGTGGTAATAGGAAAGACAAGAAGGAAGGGGAAGGATGGAAGTATGGAAGGAAGGAAGGGATGAAGGAACGAAGGAAGGAATGATGGGAAAGTGCAAGGAAAGAAGGAAGGGTGTGAGTAGGAAAGACAAGAAGGAAGGGGAAGGATGAGAGTAAGGATTGAAGGGAGGGACGAAGGAACGAAGGAAGAAATTATGGGAAAGTGCAAGAGAAGAAGGAAGGGTGTGGGTAGGAAAGACAAGAAGGAAGGGGAAGGATGAGAGTAAGGATTGAAGGGAGGGACGAAGGAACGAAGGAAGAAATTATGGGAAAGTGCAAGGGAAGAAGGAAGGGTGTGAGTAGGAAAGCCAAGAAGGAAGGGGAAGGATGAGAGAAAGTATTGAAGGGAGGGACGAAGGAGCGAAGGAAGAAATTATGGGAATGTGCAAGGAACGAAGGAAGGGTGAGGGTATGAAAAGATGAAGGAAGAGTGTAGGGAAAAAGGAAGACCTTTCTATGATTTTAAAGATCAAAGAATTCACAACAGTGAGGTTCCTTATTAATGACCTTTTCAGCGTTCACTTCGTCTCTAGCGATATAGTCTACCACAATGTGTGTTGGCCTTCATATATATTTTAATACTTAATTACTGAATCAAGTTGTCATCGTCTCGGTCTACCCTACTTCCCTTACGTTCGCCAGGTGAGCTCATTACATTCCAAGGCAATGCTATCTCATTTCTTTCTGCTAAGTGGTTCAACTGAAATAAATCAAACTCACAGCATCAACTGCCATTTGCTGTCATCAATTTGTCTCCTTACAACCGTTATGAATTCACTAACATTGATTACACGTTGCGGCCTCGGTGACGTAGTTGGTAGCATGCTAAGCCTCTATGCTCAATATCGTCGGTTCAAACCCGGCCGAAGTCGTCTGATATTTTAAGAGCGTTAAAAATCTCTCAGTATGCCTTCCTTCGGAGGAGAAGTAAAGCCGGCGGTTCCATACCATATATTTATGGCATGAAAAAAAAAACCACCTTCCACTATCTACCCTTGTGGAAGCTAAAATATGTAGGTTAGTTTGATAACGCTATATTAGATTCAACGTTCACCGCCAGGTGCTGACTGCGATGGCAGTAGACTGCACGAGCTTCGTATGTTTTATGAGGGTAATAGACTTTGAGCTTCTAGTATCCAAGTAGCCACAGTCCCTTTAAACCACGATGGTATGGTCAGGACGTCTGATTCATAATTACTTGGGCTGAACTTCGTTGTAGGATTATGGATGATGAAAGGGTTGTGACTGGGTATCCGTTGACCGTCACAACTATGCTTGGCTCCCAGCCGCATTCCCCTATGCCTTCATATAATTCTTGGCAGGCATACACAAAGTTCTGGAAAATGGCCGCTTATGAAGTGCTTTGAGAAATTCACCACCAGGATACGTTTTACTCGATATCTCCCATAGGGGAGGCTTTGCGTTTGTTTGAGGAGGCAAAGGAAATCTCATTTCCATCGGAAAATAAAGGAAAAGGCTATCATTAATAAGTGAAGAAACAGACCACCTAGTGACAGAGTGGTTTAGTTCTAAGCCTCTAGTGATGAAGCGAGGAAGCAGTGTGCGGCGAAAATCGAAAAACTTTGTGGTCGGCTTTGGGAAGGGATATTAATAAAGTTTTGAGGGCAGCCGAGCAGGCTTGACGGTAGTTGAGTCAGGACGTGCCCAGATCGCCTGATGGTGGCTTGCCCCGTGTGTAAAACATCATTAGCATACGCCAACACTGTAATATGCATGTGAGCGGACCTGATCATAGATACAGCACCCACGTCCTATCTCTGATATAATACCTTCCCGCATCAGGTGCTGGTATTTACCGCGACAAGTTCTTTGCTAACTCTCTGAATAGACTACTGTAGATTAAACTTATTGCATTCATTCACCTGATATAAAGCTTTTATGCTTCTAGTCCCAAGATTTAATTAGAATAAGTGTTGCTGTACAATTTTCAGTCTATCTTGAGTTTCGTGACAGTACACTCAACCTCGTGAGGCAAAACTGAGAAGAGCCAGGTTCGATTCCCACCTCCGCAATCCTAGAAACGGTTTTCAGTGGTTTCTCATTTATATTCCAGGCAAATGTCAGTTCTAAAGAATGACCACGGCCGCTTCCTTGCCAATCCTCACCTGAAATTCATTTTATTAACACCGACTACTTACAATAATTGAAACTTCGCTGCTCTAATAGGGCCCAACCACAATGCGCAGTCGGCAGTCCGTAGTTGGTAGTTCTCAGTCGACTGTCGCGATCGTCACCGTGTATACTATAGCCACCATACACAACATGCAGTTGCAGTTGGTAGCTGGTAGCAGGCAGTCGGTAGACGGTAGTCGGCAGTCGAAAATGTTATCCTCGACTGCCAACAACCCGACTGCAGCAATGTAATGGCCAATCAGAGCAGATCAGAAACTGACGTCACGTTGTTGTTCTGTGTCGTGTACAAAGAGGATATAGGCCTATGTGAAGTAACTTCGCAACCCGTAAATTTATAATTTTAAGTACAGGGTATAACAAAATAATCCATCTCCAAATCATCCATACTGCAAGTTTTGAGGTTATCAACAACGCCTCGGTGCACAAGGAATAAACGAATGTCATTGTATTATTACTCCTAGCAGTCGTTAAGACTGAGTTCACTAACTGGCCGGTATAGAGCGCACCTCGCATCTAGAGGGCTGTGGTTAGCTCCAAGGCTCCTGCATAGTACAACTGAAGGCTGGTAGATGTCACTCCGGTGGAGAATGTTGTTTTAATTAAATATATATTTTCCATTGCAAAAAGAACCATATAACGCTTTATTTTATAACGTCTCAGTACTCAAAAAACAATAAATATAAAATTATTCAAGGAAAAAAATTCAACTCTGATAGGATTTGAACCCAGGCCAGCCAGGTGAAAGACGAAAACTCTAACCACTTTTTTCTTTGCACTTTTTTTATTAGCGCTTTACAGAATTACAGAATTTTCAGATATGATAAATACCATACTAATACATCACAAGAATCCTAGATAGTGTCCATATTTATCGTACAATTGTCCACTTTCACTAAGCTTCCAACGCTCTTTTGCAGGTGATACCTGAGATCCAGGAACGAGAAATGTTGATCATTGTCCATCACGAAGTGTACATATTGGCCCATTATCCACACAATGGCAGTCTGTTTAATTTGGGGGAAGGCGGTCACCGACAAACGAACCAACTTCCTGTCATCAAGGTCATCCGTGGGCACATTTAATAGTTGTCATACTTTTCCCTTACACCACAGCCACGTGGAGGCAACTCGTGTGCATGATGTGAAGCGGTGTATCGCCGTATCAGTTTGACCACATATAGTACACCATGGGTAAGCTTCAAGACGGATGGTATATCGCCGTAGAGCGGTTGGGATGAGATCGTTGAGGAAGATAAAAACCTGGGAGTGTACAGCAGAAGAAATGGTCATAGCCCCAAAATTTTTCCAAACAGTGGGCCAATGGACGTAGAGGGTGGTGGCCTCTATTCGCGGTTTGGAGTGTACCACTTGCCGCAACATGTTATAGATACTTTTTGTCGTTGGAACAGTCCCTGAAGGCATTTGGCGAACAGTTTCCAGAAGGTGCTGTTGATGGTCCCTAAATATCTTCGGCAAAGCTCTATCACAAACACGGGCTGTGTTTCGAATATCTTTGTATAGCGCTTTCGTAAAAGTATCATGTTGGGAAAGAATGGTGATATCGTTCTTGCAGAGGAGTGCACGGCATTTCATGCCATGAGCTGTTAGCCCTAGCCCGCCTTGCCGGGATGGGAGATACAACTGTTCCCGTTGTACTCGGAACAAAAATCCTTGCCATATAAACCAACCTGTATATTTTGCCAATTGGCTCTCAAACATTTTGGGAAGTGGGAAAAGTTGTGCGACATACCATATTTTAGAGAGCGCAAACACGTTGAGGACCATGACCCGTTGCACTATATTGAGGTTTCTTTGACCAAATTGGATCAGCACTCCCCTAACTTTGGCAATGACCTTAGTCCAGTTTGCTTGCACTGTGTCCAGAAGCGATTGCTTCCAGGTAATGCCAAGAATTTTCACCTCATTTACTATCCGTAACCAGGGCTGTTGGGTAATCACTGAGTTAGTATTGAGCGGAAGCAAAGCAGTTTTCTGGGGGTTCGATTGTGCTCCAGAGGCGATATGGTAGAGCTGAAGGACGCTATCGATGTGGGAGATGTCTTCTTTATTGCGGATCAATATTCATACGTCATCAGCATAGGCGCACATTCCAAAAACATGTGTGGACAGTTTGTAACCCTGTAGTTTCACCTGGGTAGTCCGAATGAACGGTTCAAGGCCAATGACAAAAAGTAGCATAGAAAGGGGACATCCTTGCCTAACTGATCGTTGTATTGGAATCAGAGGGGAAAGAAAACCGTTGACGAGCACTCGAGACGTAGCATTACAATTTATCATACGAATGTAGTCAATAAGGATTTCAGGAAATTCGAAGTGTTGCAAGACCATGTACAAGTATTCATGACTGATGCGGTCGAAAGCTTTATCAAGATCTAAGGTGAGAAAACTCATTGGCTCAGTGGGGAGCATTTCGGCTTTTAGGTGTAGGTCCCGTAGTATCGCTAAGTTTGTTAACAGAGTTCTTCCAGGAATACTGCAACATTGTTCATCACCAATGATATCAGGTAGAACAGTCTTCAATCGGCATGCAAGTACTTTGGTAAGGACTTTATAGTCACTGCAGAGCAGAGTAACTGGTCGGAAGTCACCAACTGGCATGGGAGAGGATGTTTTTGGTATGAGGACTATGGTACCCTCGTGATGTGATTGACAAAGAGCACGACGTTGGAGAATGGTACGCAGGACATGACAAAATTCTTTGCCAATGAGAGGCCAGAAGGGTTTATACATTTCATATGGCAGTCCATCAATGCCAGGTGAGCGGTTGTTTGGGAGTTGCTTAACCACAGAGTGAATCTCTTCATCCCTAATATCCGCGCTGAGCAGAGTTTTGTTGTCCGGAGATAGTTGGGTACTGCAAGTTGACAGCAATAGGGTCACCTGCTGTGGATCAATGGGAGCCTTAGCGTAGAACCGTTGATAAAATAATGATATTCCACGACGTATAGCGTCAGGGGAGGTGACGACACTTCCAGTACTGGTGCGGAGGCGGTGGATATATTTACGTTGCCGCTCACGTTGTCCTTTGGCGATATGGTATACACTTGCACTTTCGTCCGGGAGCACTGTACGATCTTTTAAAGCCACGTATATATGAGCGAGCGTTCGTTGCTGTAGAGACAGGAGCTTGGTTTTAACTTCCCGGATCTGGTCATATATACGCTCCCCAGCATCAGATCTTTGCTGGAGCTGGCAATGAACTCGATAGTAAAATTCAACTGTATCCCGTCTTTCCCGACCTTGGTGGTAAGATATGTTCTTAAAGACGCGGCGGATCCCTGGTTTAACTAAAATATCCCACCAGTCTGCGCAGTCGCGAAATTTGCATTTTTGTTGGACCCATCGAGTCCAGTGTTGTCTGAAAATATCTTGGCATTCCTCCTCCAGTAACAGCGAGCAATTCAGCTTCCAATAACCTCTTCCTATGTGAAATATGGGATGGGGGTAAGAGATTGTACATACGACAGCATGATGGTTAGTGAAACTGGCAGGTATCACTTCATATCGTCTAGGCTGGATAAGTTCCTGTGAAAAGTAGATGCGGTCAAGTCGTGATGAGGAGTTGTGACTTATACAGGTGTAATGGGGCAGGGGCACCCTTAAACTACCCACAGCATCAATGAGGTGTAGGGAGGTAAGAAGGGTCCTGAGAGCCGGGTTGACACCTTGGTATGAGCTAGTGGAATCTTCTGGGCGTTGAATACAATTGAAATCCCCTGCAAGAATAAGTTTTTCCTTAACGTCGTGCAGATGAGGCAGTATACTCTGTTGAAAGAACATTTTCCGTTCCACACGTTTATTGGACCCGGATGGGGCATATACATTTATCAGGGTGGTATTGTTTATGTGTCCAGATATTATGCGTCCTGATGGATGACATAGCACACCTTCGAGTGGGATATCATGTCTTATGAGGAATCCGGTCCCTCTATTCGAATTACCGGTATTGATGTATTGTTTGTAGAAGGCAGATATGGGCAAACAGGGTAGAGCAACTTCTTGAATGAAGGCAATGTCAATGTCTGCATCTCGAAGGAATCTCTACAACAGTTGAAATTTCAGAGGGCATTCTATTACATTGATATTCACAGTGGCCACAGTGAGAAATTGCGCCATTAAGAGAAGTATAAAAGTTGTGCTAGACATACTGGAAGGTGGACTCGAGAAAAAAAAAAAAAAAGACACAGGTGAGAAATATACTGGTGCACTATGTCAAATTAGGTTGAGATAGTTCCTTATGACTGCCATTCATAGGCCGGCTGTCAGCGGTTGAGAGCATTCGTGGGTCCCTAGATGACGTAGAATGAAGATTTTGTTTCTTTTTCACAGCTGCGGGAACGTTTGTAGAGCCAGTTTGATTCTTCGGGGCTGGTACGGCAATCGAGGCATTTGTTTTAATATTCTTAGAGACGTTCTCGGATCCCCGATCTACCTGCTTAAGTGAGTCGGTAGGGACCAGCGAAGGTGGGGGCAGTGAAGACAAAATTTCTGTATCAGCCTGTAGTGACGGCATAGTTGGTTCTAAGGCTGCGATACAGGTTGCCGATAGCACAGGGGCACTCTGTGGCTCGCTGCTCTGGTCAGGACCAGTTCTGCGTCAGATGTATCCGAGGCCACTTCTGGTGTTGTCCCAGCTGACTGATCAATAAGCATGTTTTCATATGACGTTTGCTGCGTCACAACTTCCGAGTATTGGACACGTCGTTGTTGTGCAGGAGTTATACCGAGGGGAATCATTTTCTTTGGGCAGTTAATACGTAGATGTGTGGTAGCATTGCAAATTAAACAGGTCTGTTTCTGTCCATTATACGTTATATATCCAGAATGGCCACCAAAAGTCTCAGTGGAGGGGATATCTTGTTTGATTTCCATAGTGACGGCACGTATTCCATTATACACCGGGAACTGATAAGCAGAAGACCATTGTTCTTTCCTGACGTCACTCACAGTGCCATCTTTCGACAGGACGGATTTGAAAATTTCAGGGGGAACTTCGAGTGGGACATTAAATATATGCACTGTGGTAAAATTGGAATCCGCTGTGGAGAGCTTAACATTTGTCATTTCGCCTGAGTCATACTGAAATTTAATAGGATCTGCAAAAGTATTTAACAATTTCTGATAAATAGATATGCTGATTACCTTGATGTACATGGTTTTTTCGTGCGCATTTAACTGGATGGCTTCTACTTGGTCGACAGTCAACTTGAGGGTATCGCCAATCCAGCGGTGAATTTCTCCTGGTGAGGGGCGAGAACTCTGCCTGTCCCATTGGCAGCGTACGGTGTTTTTCCTCTGGTATCCGGACATGATTTTCAGCGGGGTTTTCTGGGTTTCTGGTTTGGTGTCCTATCTGGAACACTACTTGAAAAAGTATTGTCCGAATGACACACGGAAGGTCAGTACACACGTGGAACTAAGGAAGCACCGGTATTAGGAACAGTATACTCTTCCAATGCGGTCACACAGCGCGCGCACACACGTACCTCACTCGGCCACGACTAGTGACCAACTGACTCAGCCAATCGTAGACTAACATTGTAAGCGTTATCAATCAAATACATACATCGTATTAGCAAATAATCACTTGGACTGATTGATTTCTTCACTGGAGTATATGTCAAACCATGTTCATTTCATATTAAGTTCATATAATTTTTATCAGTAGGTTATATTGCATGCAACATACTGAAACTAGTAAAATATAGGTCAGAACGAGAGATCAGCTGCCATCTTGTCAAATAACCGAGACGACTCAGATTTTTAAAGACACTTCTAGACTATAATATTACAATATAAACTTTTAATTTCGAACGAACCACGTCGTTTAGAACAGATTAAACGATTCTTGGTTTGATAATCGGAACTGGTGGATCCCATGTTATGGATTATAAAGATTGCATAATTCACAGGGCCGCCATCCTGAAATGGTACATTTGATGACCCTGTAGTTTGGGCACAAGACGCATCCCATATGAAGGTATGTTGGTACCAAATTTGGTAATGATCCGATGATTAGTTTGGTCGTAATGCATTATTACGTTTTGACCATTTGAGTGGCCGCCATTACGTTTTGGTAAAGATGGCGGCAATATAAAACATGACACTGAGGTGCCCTTTGCCTGTACCAAATTTAGTTAAATTCTGTTTCACCGTGTTCGAATTGATAGGGGGGGCAGATATTCAGAGTACACACACTCACACACCCACAGACACACAATTTTTGGCCCTGTGTTGATCTCATAAGTCTACTTTCATTTTTTGCAAAAATCGAAAGTAGGCTAAAAACGCCGATTCGGCCACAGCAGCAGCAGCAGCAGCAGCAACAACAACAACAACAACAACAACAACAAAAACAACAACAACAACAACAACAACAACAGAAAAAAGCACTAATTAATGATATTCCAATCTTTGATGATATTATAGAGATCCAAGAACTTTATGAAATAAAAGATGACGATTTAATATTTGAGAACGAAGAAGTAGGCCTACGCTGAGGGACGAGATATGAACCACCAGTCATTTCTTTGGATGCCAGTTCAAATCATTTGTAGACACAGGAGCTATGGTTTCCATAATCTCAGAGTCATGTTTGGATTTGCTTCAAACGAAGGGAAAGGTTGACATTCTCCCATCATCTACAGTGAAGATAAGGGGAGTTATTCCAGACAGAAAGATCAAATGCAGACAAGTTATGTTGAATCTGATACTTGCAGGAAGGCAAATGCAACACATATTTGTGGTCATATCAAATTCCAATTTTTGATATAATAATCGGAATAGATTTTATTACCGATAATGGAATGATCTGATTTTTAGTCTTGAGGAGTTTAATCATTTTAGATAACATAGTATTCTGGAAATAATTTGGAAATCATCCTTTTTTCATATAAAATTTTGTGTCAATCTTGCAACTTCATTTGTATCAACTTCTGTTTGCTGGAGGAGGTTATAATGTAACACTGTAAGCAAGAATTTACTATTTATTGACTTACGATATTATTTTCCTATTTCATTAAACTTCGTCAATAATGATTTTAGGCAGACATGGTCTTTGTCATGTCTATTCGATTTTAAACTTTTAAGTGTTGAGTTTCTTCATTCGATTTTTTTTAATGTAGAAGTCATAAAAATTAACTTATAAGAATTAACTTTCGTCTACAGGTTTTGGATCTGAATTAATCAAAATGTAAATTCAAAATCCTACGTTTATATAATTTTTCAATTTGAGACTGTTCAAAATTAAAATTTTAGTGCGTGCATCATCTCCAAACCAGGTAATGGGACCAAAATAAATGTATTACCTAAAATCAGGAGACAAGTAATATAGTTGTTGTTTGAGTCTTCAGTCTTTTGACTGGTTTGATGCAGCTCTCGATGCCTCCCTTCCTGAGCTAATCGTTTCATCTCTCCATAGCTTCCACACCCTACATCCGAGGCAATCTGTTTAACATACTAACCTTGGTCTACCCCTACAGTTCATGTCCTCGTCCCTCTCTTCCATAACTAAGCATGCTATTCCTGGTTGTCTAAGTATATGTCCTACCAACCTATCTCTTCTCTTCATTAGCAGTCGCCAGAAACATCTCTCCTCTCCCACTCGTCTTAATACCTCTTCATTTGTATCCCTATCTACCCATCTGATCTTCACCATTCTCCTGTAACACCACATTTCAAACGCTTCAATTCTCCTCTTTTCTGCTGCACCAATAGACCAAGTTTCATTTCCATAGAGTGCCACGCTCCAGACAAAGGCTTTCAAAAATGACTTCCTAATACCTAAATCTCTATTCGATGTCAACAGATTCCTTTTTTGTAGAAATGCTTTCCTTGCCTGAGCCAACCTACCTTTTATATCCTCTTTGCTTCGTCCAACACTGGTTACTTTGCTTCATAAGTAACATAAGTCTCCTACTTCCTTCTGCTTTTGACCTGCCAATTTAATGTCTACGGAGATTTCTGATTTATTTCAGCTGCATTCCAATATTTTTGTATTACTTGTTGCATCTTACTACTACAAGCATTGATATTCAATGATCCGAAATCACAACTCGGCGTTGTTGTTGTTCCGCCATACTAGTTAGATCTCAGATGTACTACCCGACCAGCGAATTGTTACCGGTGGCGGAAATCGGAACTAATGCGCTCCGCCCAGCCACACGCCTGCGGTGGACGTTATTATTGTGTGCCTGATTCATCCTGGGCCGTGCGCTGTGCGGTGTGTTCTTATTGTAGCTTATGACTGTTCAAGAGTCCCCCTGGCCCCGCAAGCCGCTCGCTTCTGCCATAACCAGGCGAGATGACGTAATGTATACACAATAACTGCGCTCTCCTTCTAGCGGTAACAATTCCTTGGTAGGGTAGTACCTCATCTGTAGATGACTCACGTCTAAAAATAGTCTGTTAGTTACTTCCAGAAGCAAAATTTCAAACTGAAGCAGTACTACATAATGCCCTATAGAGGGCACTCGAAAGCGAATGGGGAATAAAACATTTTTTTAAATAAAAAATCTTGAGCAACGTTTAAAGACGGGCGAAGCTCTCAACGGGTTAAGGAATATCAATGCCCAACAGAGGTACTATTCTGAGTTGTCATGTGCGGTTTCGAAGTGTGTCCGTTAACGAGAGGTATGCTTGGCTAAACTTGTAAGCTACTGAGGCTGATTTTGGAAATTCTGAACGTCCCTCACATCACACACTTCGTTATAAAATACTCAACATCTGTACATGTTTGGCTCCTCCTGTAGGTGGAGTTCAGATAAACCTATGATATAACTCTCTGTCGTATTTATAAGGTAGTGTGTGGGTGGTCCACCACAATGCGGGGTAGCATGGGCAAAGCGGGAGCTGTTCATGCAGAGAATCGTGGTTAGTAAGACACAAATAAAAGAACATCCGATCCCCATGGACCTTTGAGTTGAGTCCATTTTTAGCCTACTTTCATAAAGGCTTCATATAAGTTTACGAATATGATATTCCGTTTCTCAGCGTGGTTTGCATAAATGTGACCACTGAATCCTACTGTACAGTTCGAACAAAAGATAGAAATAAAATCATGTATATCACAGATAGTAGACCATGTGTTCTTTAGGAAACATCTCGTCTCTACTTTTGAAGAATTTGAGTTTAATTCTCAAATGACGTAAATCGTTTCTCTTTGTTATCGTGTTCAAGCTATCTTACCTAAATATGTCCGTATTTCATTCCCTTCCACGGTGGTTGGGTGGTTAACGTGTCGGTCTACTAACCCCAAGCTTGCAGGTTCGCTCCTGGCCGTGGTAAGTGATTTTTTTTGAAAGGCGGCAAAAATTACGACACCGTGTCATACGATGTTGGCATGTCAAAGAACACATTTGAATTCAGTAGGCCGTGTTAATAATGGCAAAATTAATCTCGGATTTACCGCCAACACAAAGTTCCTCATTTCTCTACTAGAACGCGCTATAGTGTTCAAGGAGCTTAGATATCTAACATCCTTGACTTTCATAGTGCTTCAAGGAACAACGAAATTCGACATGCAAGCTACCCTCTGGGTGTCAAATAACAAAGCTTGCACCTGGCACCCGAGGCCATACGATATTATTATTATCATTTTATAATTCCCGTATGCACACTTATTTGCTTTTTCTTTGTAACTAACGGCTACTTGACACCATCTATGGCCACCAGAGCCACATATTGAGTTAGAAAAGGTAGTTAGTTATTGTTGTTTTAAGGGGTCGAAGAGCAAGGTCATCTGCCTCTTTAGAAAAGGCATTCGGTAGTATAAACCACTACTGTTGTTATGAGCTTGGGATATGCTGATCGCCTGCCAGTGTATTTAGGCGCGTGTTCAATTTGCCTGATAAAACAAAAGTCTGACAGACCAATCGCGGTGGCCGAGAGTGCTAACCTCGTGCCTCGCTGGCATCGGGAGAGCGAGGGTCCGAATCCCATTCGGCCGTCCTGAAAATGGTTTTCGTAGTTTCCCATTTTCACTACCAGGACGGAGCCTCCGTAGCTTAGGCGGCAGCATGCCAGCCTCTCACCGCTGGGTCCGCGGTTCAAATCCCGGTCACTCCATGTGAGATTTGTGCTGGACAAAGGGGAGGCAGACAGGTTTTTCTCCTGATACTCCGGTTTTCCCTGTCACAAATTTAATTCCAGCAACACTCTCCGCTATCATTTCATTTCATCTGTCATTCATTTAATCATTGCCCCAGGGGAGTGCGACAGGCTTCGGCAGCCGGCACAGTTCATATCCTCGCCGCTAGATGGGGGCTTCATTCATTCCATTCCCTGACCCCGGTCGGTCGACTGGAAGCAGGCTGTGGATTTTCATTTTCACTACCAGGACAGTTCCTATCAATAGGTCCACGGTCGATTACCTTCCAGTATCCCTTCCCTGGCCGACTATGAAAAGAAAAAAATACATGGCCATTGGCTGTATTAATAAAATGATTAATTTGTCTGATAACCTGTGTTTCTATGGAGTTTGTAATTATTAGCGTCGGGGATGAGGTAGTTGCCCCGAGACTTGGAATAATAGACTATTCTAGCTTTTTCCTGACAGCCGCTTTCAGCTCCTGGATTCGAACCTTCATTCTAATCACTTGCTGCACTTCTCCATCACGGTCGTGGTGAGCGATTTTTACGCGCACGGCTACGCCGCGGCGTATGTGTTTGTCTATTGGTTTTACGTCCCTATTAACTAGTGTGGCTTTTAGAAACGCCGGGGTGCCGGAAATTTGTCCCGAAGGGAATCTCTCGTTTGCACATCCTCAAATGCCAAGTAGTTTCGTGACGAACGTTGTTGGCATGTTGTAGCTCCAATTTGAATTCAGTAGGCCGTGTTCATAATGGCAAAATTAATCTCCGGATTTTCCACCGACACAAAAGTTATTCCTTTCTCTACTAGGAAGTGCCATAGTTTCAAGGAGCTGAGATATCTACCCTCCTTGACTTTCACAGCATTACAATAAACTACAAAATTTGCCATGCAAGCTGCTCTCTGGGCGTCAAATAACAAAGCTTGCACCCGGCACTGAGGCCATACGATATAATTACTTCAAGTAGACTGGAATTGTTGATTCCTAGATAATTATTATTATTATTATTCTTGCTGTCGTTTCGGCCATCTTCGGACCACGCTATTTCAACTGCTCTTTTCAATGTCTTTGCGCCTGGGCCTTAACGTTCACCCAGTATTCCCGCATTCGTTTCCTATGCCGTTCCTTCTTCGCATCAGTCCACGTCTCGCCAGTTTTTAATTTTGGCTCTTCTTGGAATCCATGATGATCTTGGAGTTTCGACTTTAGTGGAACACGTTTCTGGATATCCTCCAGGGTTATTCCCATTTCACGCAGGTCTTTTTCTACTTCGGTGAACCACGCCGTCTTGGTTTTCTTGTTAAGAAGAAAACTGAAGATCTTATTGCTCAACCTTGTAGAACTCATACGAGCAATGTGGCCATAAAAAACTATCCTTCTCTTACGAATGGTGTCCGTGATCTTTTCTACATGAGAGTAGAGTTCATGATTGTGTCGCCTTCTGAACTCACCATTTTCTTTGATTGGACCTAGGATTTTTCTCAAGATCTGCCTTTCTCTTATTTCTAGCTTCTCGATCATACCCTTTCTACTCATAGCAAGGCATTCGACACCATATAAAACCCCCGGTCGTATTACTGTGAAGTAATGTCGTATCTTGAATATTATTATTATTATTATTATTATTATTATTATTATTATTATTAAAAACAACTAACAGCAACAAACTTTAAAAAAATTAAACCATCATGTAGTTCAATGCAGATGCCTAATATGGATGGTTAGGTGCCTTCAGTGCTGGGATATTATAATATTCTATTGTCGTCTTCATTTTAAATCTCAAAGCGGTCAATTTATACTCTTCTTGTAGCGTCCGCCTCGTTGTGTAGTGGCTAGCATTCTTGGCCGTCATCAAGCAGGCCAAGAAATTTAATTCTTGTCTAAGACTGGAACAGGGTACACTTATCCTCGTGAGGCAAAACTAAGAAGAAGAAGAAGTGGGTTAGATTCCTACCTCAACCATCCTGGAGGTGGATTTCCGTGGTTACCTAAATGTCGGGATGGTATCTAACTTAAGGCCACGGCCGCTTCATACCTCAATTACAAATACACACACACTAGAGCAAACATCACAGGTTATCAGACAGCTTCTATTTACATACAAGTACACGGGGATACATAACCACGATGTCGCTAAGCCCCTAAATGAATTAACAACAACAACCTCCATTTGTAAAAGTAACTTTAAATATTCAATATCATATAGTTCAAAACAAAAGCCCAATATGGCTGATCCTCTGCCTTCAGAATAGTCTATTATTGTAGTCTTAATTTACAAGGAAATATTTACTCAATGAACTTGTTCTGTTTCTTAATTCAGTTTTTGTCCCGTAATTTTTGTTTGTTATTACAATTATTAGTTTTATTTTATTTTTGTTTTATTATTTTTAGAACATTTTCTCAATTAGGCTTCCATCCCTAAATTTTAATTTATTCTAAATTTGTATAATTCAATCAGTGTTAAGAGGGGAAGATGATCTCGCTGTTGCGCTCCTTAAAACAACAATAACTAACTCTTAATTTTAAACCTTAAAGTGGCCAATATTTTTTATCACACTGTACATCTTCTAAAACTTCTAATATACTACTCCAGACATGCAAAGGAAACCCCAAGACGCGCAACATTTCCAAGCAATGCTATTATTTTCCGAAGCGGCACGTTAACAGTTCTGATTCCCGCTTCCCCCCTCCCTTCCTCTCCTTGAGGCCCGCACGTTTTATTCCCAATATTTATTGCAATGCGTGTCTTGTAAGTTGCTTTGTAAGACATGTATATTTACTCGCTCAGACCTCGCTACGAGATCTCCGCCAACTTTATCGTACACTGCTACTCCAGCCCCTGTGGGCCAGACAGCCCGTTCTACACAAACATAAATAATGCATCACCTTCACGAAGTAGTCGGCCATTCTAGACATGCTTTTACTTATTTACTTCTCCTTTTAAGAGTTGTTAGTCATCCTAGGGTATTGGGACATCTTAGTCATCAGCCTCGTGTACTTGGTAGTGTGTTGGACCTCCCTGATAACTTGTGTTAATGGGATGTCTCAAGTGGTACGTGAAGCTGCATTAGGACCAGACGTGGGGGAGGTACCCACCGGCCCCGTGGTGTTGGGGTAGCTCAGGCCTCTCACCCGGGTTCAATTCCCGGCTCCGTTAGGGATTTTAAACTGACGTGAGGGCTGAAATGGGGTGCATTCATCCTCGTGAGGACAATTGAGTATCTGTCTGACAGTGAGGCAGCGCCCTAGTCACAAAAACCAATATTCATGGCCGAGGGGACCCAATGCGCTGACCTCTTGTCACCCCAATTCCTGCAGGCTGCAGGCCAAATGGCTGGGCAGTGGTCGCTTGGTAGTCCCAGGCCCATCATGGACTATAGTGCCAGGGGTTATTATTATTATTATTATTATTATTATTATTATTATTATTATTATTATTATTATTATATGGGGTAGGTCCCCACAGAGTTAGTTACTAATCCGGTGTCTGCCTTGATAAAGTGTGGAATAGCTCGGTTTAAAAATACAGTCAGATAAGCTGCCGTGAGCGCTGAGAATCAAAGTTGCGATCTCCGGACTAGCTGCAGCTGCCCACTTGGCCGTGGTGCGCAATTTAACGAGCACGGTACACCGCAGCGTCCGTTAAATAGGCTGGGCTCTATGTCTCGTTATTTGAAATCTTGGATTTTTAATGTTGAGTGTTAATTCATTTTAGGGTCTTGGGAGATCTTGGTCATCAGCCCCATATTGTTGGGTAAGTGTTGGACTTCTCTGATAGCCTGTGTTTCTGTGATGACTGTAGTAGTACGGGTAGCTTTATTAGGAAGAGGTGCCCCCAGAGTTAAGTTAGGGTAACTTACCATCTCAGCATTTACCTGGAGAGAATTTGGAATCCTCAGGACAGCGCCGGGTTCCAACCTGTGATCTCCGAAATTTCTCCAGCTGCCCTCGTAGCCATGGTGCGCGATTTCGCGATCATGGCTACGACGCGGACACTCTTGGATTTTAAGATTGGAAATTTAAAAAAAGCAGATGAAGATGATGCTTACAAAATTGTATTGATAACAACTTACTGGCAAGATAATGACATACAACTCTTACGACATCTGGATCTTATGAAATGAAGATTAAAGCTGAAGAATGTTTAAAGATAAAGACAAAATGGTGGGCAATAGACAAACCGAAAGAGAACGCAGTGAAACAAAGATTCAAGGAGTATAAGGGAATGACTAATGACGATCTGAAGAAACATCAAATACAGAGGAATGGACACTGTTTCAGAAAGAAATAACAAAACCCGCAGAGCATAGCTTTAGTAGACAAGAATAAATAGGTAAAAAACATTGGACCACTCAGGATATGGCCAACTAGAATGCAGCCTAACGAAATCAGAAACTCTAAATGTCATAGGGAGTCTTCTGTTACTTAGGAATCAAAATAATTAGTGAAGGATGAAGCAAAAAGGATAAAAATGATAGGTTGGTACAGGCAAAGAAAGCATTTCCACAGAAAATAAATCTGTTGACATCAAATAAATGATAATTGTGATTACAGTTATGGCTACATTTTATCGTTAAAGTATTTGCAAATTTAAATATTTTTAAAAGTACGTAAAATGAACTCAGATATCAAAATAAAAATAAATAAAATCGTGTGAATTACAATGATTAAAAATATTACATTTATGTAGCGCAACATTAGTAATCATATACTTAGGTTTCACTTTCTTTGCATTATATATTGTACTGTGTTAGTTGTTGTTGTTGTTATATTGAGGGGTTTGGACGTCGTGGTTATTTAGCTGAGTGTACTTAGGTGGGTGTAAAATTTGTCTAATAATGTGTTATTGTTGTGACTGTAGAGTGTGTATTTATTTGTAATTCAGGTTAGGATTCAGAAGGAGGTGTTGGTTGGTCGGTTCCTCAGTTTAGGGGCTGCGACAACGCGGTCATGTAGCCCCGTGTACTTTGAGTGTGTGTAGAATCTGTCTGATAACCGGTGTTAATTGTGATGGCTGTATTAGTGTGTGTATCTGTTTTAATTCAAGTAAGGACTGCAGACGATCAATTTTCAGGTAGTTCCTACTTTTGCCACCAAACGCCACCGTCAACGACCAACTAGTTCAAAAATTAGTTACCAGATGCAACCGCAGTTGGTTCTTGACGACGAACGTAGGAACCTAAGAACGTTAGTCAAATGTTTAACCTATATTAATTTAGCTTCACACAGGTGTAATAAGAGGAAGGTTCTTTAACATGCCATAAATGACATGGGACCGCCGGCTTTACTTCCCCTTCGAAGGAAGACATACTGAGGGATTTTTCACGTTCTTAAAAAATCCGACGACTTCGGCTGGGTTTGAACCCGCGATCTTGGACATAGAAGCTCAGCTGCTACCAACTACGCCACCGAAGCCGCTAGAGAAGGAGGTGACCTTAAGTTAGGAACCATCCCAGCCTTTGCTTTGAGTGGACAACCACGGGAAACCACTTCCAGGCTGAGGTGGAAATATAACCCACCTCTTCACAGTTTTGCCTCACGAAGCTGAGTGAGTTAAGTGTGAAGCTTAACGTGTATATTTAGCTCGTTTTGTTCGTTAAGCTAAGGTCCTTTCGGATTCTTTGCGCACTGAGTAGTATTGTATTCAATAGAAATGCAAAAGTCCAACTTGGAGTAATACCTGATATTTATTTAGTTAGAACATTTATATACAGTTTGTAACAGGAACCGTGAGGCTAGTTAAAAATCACGCCTTCGAGTCCTGACGTCTTTAAGAATAAGAGTTGTTCTTCTTCTAAAAGTAGCCTAGATCTTAAATAATATTCTTCTATGGGAGTGTTTGACCTCAATATACTCGAGAATGCCCGTAGCTCAACCAATGAGATTCCAGTATTCCACTGGGATTATAATAATGCTTTTAATAGGAAAGTAATTAGAGTTTGAAATATTTTTTGAGTTTTCTTCCATTGTTTACAAGGTGGGCCTGCTCCCAGTTATTTCTAAGAAACCTTTAATTCATTTTTACTCAAATTACATAGGCTGAAGTCATTTGCTGCTGACCAGAAAATAAGAACATTGCTTCTACCTGGCCATTCCGGGAAGGATTCGCCAAACCCTTGTATGACAAGATGTTTCACTTAAGATTGATAACAAAAACATGGCTCCCTAAAAGAACTAAAGGAATGGTTACATTCCTAATGTCATTCTCACGACTTGTGGTTGATTTCCACATTGTCCTCATTTCAAGAGTAGTAAGGACTATTAATAATAATAATAATAATAATAATAATAATAATAATAATAATAACTCGAAACCAAAGAGAGGAAGATTCTGAGAAAGATCGTGGGCCCGGTCAAGGTACGAGGAGAGTATAGAAGACGACACAACGATGAACTTTATCTACATGTGGAGAAAATAACGGTTACCATTCGCAAAAGAAGACTCTACTTTTATGGCCATTTAACACGAATGAACTCTGGAAGATTGTCCAATCGAATCTGTGCCTACTTTGTGGGAGAGAAAACCAAAGGGATCTGGTTTACAGAGGTGGTAAAAGACCTACAAGAACTGGGTATTTTACATGAGGACATCTTGGAACGTGAATCTATGAAGAAGAAACTTGGGGAGATACAGAGATTTCATTCAAAACCTATATTGAAAACCGGCAAGAAGTGGACCGAAGAACGGAAGGAAGCTCACAGAAGAAGAATGCGCGAATACTGGGCCAATGTGAAAGAAAGAGAGAAAAGGCAGTTGAAATAACGTGGTCCTTATAGACGACCGAAACGATTATATAAAAAAGAAATAATAATAATAATAATAATAATAATAATAATAATAATAAAGAGATTCACAAGGTGAATATCTATGGAATCATAGTCTCTGGTTTGATACCGGGCAAGATACAGTTTATAACTAGTGTACCCCGCTCCATCCTTCAGACCAGAATTATATTTCTTGGCAGAGCCGGGAATCGAACCTGGACCGCTACACCACAAAAATATTACTGTACTTTCAAAATGTATTGATGGAATTGCTATCTGAAGGGAATCTGTAGATTCTTTGAGCCAACCCATAAATTGCCCGTAAGAAAGTTATGTACTATTGTGAATGAATGTGCAGTAAATATTGGCGTCTAGACAGCAGTGATCAAATATTGTATTTTGTTTATAAAAAATATTTTACAGATAAGATGTTTTTCAATTGAGGAAACTTTATATCCAGCATCGAAATATATTCCAAAATAACAATAGAAAATATTGTATGTTGTAGAGGAAGTTATTGGAAGTGATTCACAAAGTATTTTTTTTTCAACCATGGAGATAAGTTCATCTCCCTTATCGTAGCCAGAGTGGATTCCTATGTCGTAGAGATTAGAGCAGGGGCGAGGACGATCCTCTTATAAAGAGGATAAAAGATGAATGCTTCAAGAAGAGATATATGAAGAAAGTGAGGAAAAGACTTGGAGAAAGAAGAGATAAGAGCGCTGAGTGGAGAAAATGGTGGCAGAAAAAGAACGCGAGGCGGCACAAGTAGCTCCGAAGAGATAAGAAATGCCTTGCGCGACAAAAGTCAATGTCTTCATTTTTCTCACCCATCAGTGTGACGTGACGTCATCAGCAGCAGCGAAGAGTGTAAATGGAGATTGGCGTCAATGCAAAACAAATGTATGCAGACATCATCACCCTGGTCTCTTGTGTAAGCGAAGAGGAGGTAAGGAGAATGGCGTCGTGTTACGACGAAGGAAAAGTTTTACAAAGACTCCTTTCTAGTTTTGAAAGTCAGGTACGTCATTTGCGTAATCCGGAGAATGAGAACATTTTGAAAGTTTAGTAATTTCTTCGTGGTATATACCCTTACTGTGGATGGAAATGCCTTAATTTGCAATATATTATGACGCTGAGAGAAAAGTTTGACGAACTGGATAAAACTCCGAAGTAGTAATTGACAAGGGGTTAGGGGGAATTTTAAGACTTTGAAATGATGAGTATTGGTTTCAGAGAAGAACCAAAACGCTGCTCGTACAAGAAGGGTTGTTTTTGTTGATTTATTTAGGGACTTAACAAGTTTATGATCATATACCCTGGTGTGCATTAAGGATACTGGGTACTCTAGAGCATGTAAATTGTATACATAATCAGGCATCATTATACTAAGGATTTTGTCATGGCTATGGTTCTAGTACTGTGCAAATAGTAACTTATTCTGAGTTGGATGATAATGTTAAGGATAGGAAATCTGGAAAATTATTTCAGTTTAAAACACAATAAAATTCATGTATCTGGTTTTGAAGGGCCTAGGCCTACCAAGCGACCACTGCCCGGCTATATGGCCTGCATATTCGGTCCCCTCGGCCATTTACCTTAGTCTCCGTTACCGGGACGCTGCCTCACTGTCATTCAGCTACTCAATTGTCTTCACGAGGCTGAATTCACCACGTTCCAACCCTCACGTCAGTTTCAAAAATCCCAGGAATCGAACCAGGGCCCTCCGGTCGCAAGGCAGGCACGCTACCACAACACCTTGGGGCCGGCCAGAAAGAAAGCAACATTGGTTTATCCAGGGACACTTAGTGTACCCTTCAAAGGTTACAGGTTGTTTCACAAACGAAGAATAGCTCACTTCTAAATTTTCCCGTACAATAATTTTCATCAAATATTAGCAAGCCGGCCTCCGTGGCTTAGGCGGCAGCACGCCGGCCTCTCACCGCTGGGTCCGTGGTTCAAATCCCGGTCACTCCATGTGAGATCTGTGCTGGACAAAACGGAGGCAGACAGGTTTTTCTCCGGGTACTCCGGTTTTCCCTGTCAACATTTCATTCCAGCAACACTCTCCACTATCATTTCATTTCATCCGTCATTCATTTAATCATTGCCCCAGAGGAGTGCGTCAGGCCTCGGCAGCCGGCACAGTTCATATCCTCGCCGCTAGATAGGGGCTTCATTCATTCCATTCCTGACCCGGTTGGAGACTGGAAGCAGGCTGTGGATTTTTCATTAGCAAGCCGAAAAAACAATATAATCCTTTAAAATAAATTATAAATGATAAGTAAGTTGGATGAGATTTTTTCTTGGATTCTCTCCTAATATTAATGATGATGATCGAGTGGCCTCCGGAGAGGCTGAGTGCAGGCCTTTCTAGTTGACGCCCGTGGGCGACCTTCGCGTCTTAATGAGGATGAAGTGATGATGAAGACGTCACATACACCCAGTCACCGAGCCACCGGAATTAACCCCAGGAGATTAAAATCCCTGATGGCTCTGCCGGTAATCGAACCCGGAGCGCTTTTGGCCAAAGCCTAGCGCGCTAACCATTTAGCCACGGTGCCGGGCAATATTAATGAACTGAATAGTGTAATATTCTGAAGTTAGCTATTCTCACTTCTACTCCAGGCAAATGCTGAGATGGTTGACTACTTAAGACAACGGCCACCTCCTCCCGAATCCTCACATGAATAACAAGTACACACAATAGTACAGTCATCACAATAACACAGGTTATCACACAAATTTCACACACACACACAAAATACACGGGGCTATATGACCGCGATGTCACAACCCTTAAAGTAAGCAACAACTAATATTTTAAGGGTGTTTCTACATTCTCATTACAGACTTTGAGGGCTTGAAGTGGGAACCAACACGGTTAAGTTTAGCACAGGAACTTGTGTCCGGAAACGTACTGTCTTCAAGCTACCCACAAAAAAAAGAACCTTCCACTAACTACAATTGAGTGAAGCCAAAATTTATAGGTTAGAATTAATAACGCTGTATTAGTTCTAACTTTCGCTTCCAGGTGCTGACTGCGATGACATCTAGTAGCCAAGTCCGCAAGCTAGGTGTCGTGGACGGTAGCATTTGGTAGCAAAAGTAGGAACTACTTGAAATTATCGTCTGCAGTCCTTACTTAGGAAGTAAACTATGGATAGTAGGTATCAATTAAGTCAGAACATTATGACTATCATAGTGACAAAATTGTCCAACACAAGTGTCTAGCTCACCACGTGAGATATAATCAACGAGTCGTCCGGGTCCAATTACAGGTGGGGCTCGATGTGACGACCACCAACGCAACACAGACACGGTACCTCCGTACTAAGTTCTGGTACACACGATCACTAAACCTTGGTCCTCCAACATCCACCGCAGTCAGTAGATCTTCCTCAGATTCCACAGGTGTCACGTAAATCAAGGTTTTCATGTTACCACACAGGTAGTAATGTCATCGCGTCAAGAGATGGCAGTTCAACACGCTGAGACGGGGTGCGGGGGCCTTACATTACGTATGCTCGGCCCGCATATTCCAAAACTAAATATATCGGCTTCCCTCCTGCCAATCGTTGTTACACAGGGTGAGTTAGCCGTGGTTGTAACGGCGTGGCTGCAGGCAGTCGCTCACATCCGGGAGGCGAGTAGGTTTGATTCCCCTCGCTGGCAACCTTGAATATGATTTTCTGTGGTTTCCCATCTTCCTTCCAGGCAAATGCCGGGGTTGGTCCCTAACTATAAGCCACAGCGACTACCTTCCAATTCCTAGTCCTTAGATTACAATCACACTTTCTTCCCCAGACAACACTCCACACGCGACGATACTTGTATCTCGCCCCATGGGTGTCCGCATAGAAGTAGGTAATAAATCTGGCGAGCCGGACATGTCCTCGGACACGCCCGGCACTAATTGCCATACGCAAAAATTAAAAATCGTTGTTATTGCAGCACAGGACACGCAGCCAGTGAAAGAAGGAATGTGCTGAGTGAGTGAAGCAAGTAGTGACCAACTTAATGTTTTTGGAATGCGCGATACGCAGTGAGCGGGAAGACATCTGCAGTTCACACGCAACTACCTACTCCTGGTGCGATATCAGTAGTCTAGCGGTGTCGAGTCGAGTGAACGTGTAGGCCAAGCAATCGGACCACCACAACCTATCCACTGTTGCCCAAATCTGTGGTACAGATGATCTCGAACCGCAAGTAAAAAGAGGTGGTGTGCCATCGTGATGAAATTACATGTTTTGACGCACATGTAGTGGCACAACGTCCGAGAACTCATGCAGTACGTCTTCAAGGAATACCAAGTACGCGTGAGATTTCGTGGAAGAAGGTAGGGGATACAACCTGTAGGCGATATCGGACATCAGGTGAAACGATCAAGTCGTTGAGTCAATGTTCACTGGAAAATTTAGATTGCTGGCCATAAGTGAGAGTGAGTTAGGGCCAGCAATCTAAATTTTCCAGTGAACATTGACTCAACGACTTGTTCGTTTTTGAATGATGATTTTTTTGTTTTTCAGTAATTTTTGTTTATTTTTATAACTAACAACCTGACCAGGCTTCGCCCGGGAACAGTTATGAATGCATTACGTGATAAGCGCTTTTTTTTTCAATGTAAATGAACAACGACCAATATCCGTTTTACGTCTCGGCATGATGGATTAAAATCACTGAATGGACTATTAATTATATTATCATGGAGATGCATGCGCAACAAATTATTGTCAGACGTAATTTAAGAATGACAAGGTGCATGAAACACAAACCCTCATACGTCCAATCTTAACTTGACTGTGAATTTTGCGGAACGATAAGTTCACAGGCGAAATGAAGAAAAGCCGACTTGCACTTCCAGGGAAACATCAAACACAACCACTCTTCTCTAAAGTTTTCAACTCAACACGACTCGACAGTTTGCTGCTGGCTGTATCTGGGCCAATAGGTTCACCCGCTAGCTAGGCTGTAAAAGGGATGATAGACTCGCCCTTAGCTAGCTCGTAAACTGTCGCCTCAATAGTTGAATGGGCATGGTTGGAAGAAATTAAAACGTAAAAACACATATAGTGGGCGATGTATTGAAGATAGACATATGCTCTCACGGACTTTATTGTAGAACTTTTCATGCTGAACAATTCTTACACTCATAGTATTTAGATATTTTTAACGGTTTGTCCAGCGTAAGCTTACAAAGCGCTCGGACGCCAGGTTTTTATTTTCGACTTTCCATTGAAATGGTTACTGCTCGGCTTCCTTTGATCAAAAATAAATTATTTTCTACAGAAATTATCCTCGAGATATCCTTTACAGAATGGTGAAAACCGCATCAAAATCCATCCAGTGGTTCTTGAGTTTACCCGTAACATCTAAGAATCGGGGACATTGTTTTATACTATGTAGAGATTATTAGTTTTATTTAATTTTATTGTTTTATTAATTTTCAGTTTTTCAAATTTGGGTATCTACCTCTAAATTTTAAATTCCATTCCAAATTTGTATAATTTAATCACTGTTAAGAAGGACAGATGACCTCGTAGTCCCGCCCCTTAAAACAACAATAAATAACTATCTTTCAATGACGTACCTACTCTAGTCAGTGGCGCCCAAAATGCGGGCGATTTTAACATGTGCTGTGGTGGTTTTTTGCGGGTAGAAGGAAGACTGTACGTTTCCGGACACTAGTTTCTATGCTAAACTAAACCGTCTTGGTCCCCACTACAAGCCCTCAATGTCTGTAATGGGAATTTAGAAACACACTGTATAGAAAAAAAAGTGTCTGCGTATCCCTGAAATAGATACAGACTGTACCTTGAGAACCACTGCACTAAATGAACAAAAAAAAAAAAAAGAATCACGAAGAAATCTACAAGCAGTTTATTATATCTCCCAGTATAAAGCCAAGAAGCACATCGTAGGCTTTTATTGCACTGAAATGTTTCCCCAAAACTTCCCTTGTGTAAAGCGCTGCTCCATTACAGTTCCTCTAAAGAGTTGTAAATTATCTGGCCAGCAATCTTCCCCACTGCGAACTTTTATTGCATCGTTAAAATTAAGAAAAGTGGTCACTTGATTCATAATTAAATTCTATCCCCGTATTTATTGCGTGATTCCAGAGACCGTAAATACGTGCTAAGATGTTAGCATGGTATTTAATTAGTAAAGGCTTTATTACAGGCCTATTTGGGACCATATCAGTCAGCCGACAATATTCGCTCCTTGCGCTTCATCTGCTGTCTGTCAAGAAGCGGCTTCGGTGGCGTAGTTGGTAGCATGCTGAGCTTCTATGCCCAAGATCGCGGGTTCAAACTAGGCAGAAGTCGTCAGATTTTTCAAGAGAGTTAAAAAATTCCTCAGTATGCCTTCCTCCGTGGCTTAGGCGGTAGCACGCCGGCCTCTCACCGCTGGTTCCGTGGTTCAAATCCCGGTCATTCCATATGAGATTTGTGCTGGGCAAAGCGGAGGCAGACAGGTTTTTCTCCGGGTACTCCGGTTTTCCCTGTCACAATTTCATTCCAGCAACACTCTCCACTATAATTTCATTTCATCTGTCCATTTAATAATTGCCCCAGGGAAGTGCGACAGGCTTCGGCAGCCGGCACAGTTCATATCCTCGCCGCTAGATGGAGGCTTCATTCATTACATTCCCTGACCCGGTCGGAGACTGGAAGCAGGCTGTGGATTTTCATTTCCATGCCTTCATTCGGAGGGGAAATGAGGCCAGTGGCCCCTTGTCATAGATTTACGGCATGAAAAAGAACCTTCCAATCACTACACTTGTGGAAGATAACATTTGTAGGTTAGTTTGATAACGCTATATTAGTTCCAACGTTCGCCGTCAGGTACTGACTGCGATAGCATTTAGTAGCCTCGTCCGCAGCTAGGTGTCGTGGACGGTAGCATTTGGTAGCAAAAGTAGGAACTACTTGGAAAACTTAATTGTATGCAGTCCTTCTACCTGTATCATAGATAACCTCAATCGACTAAGAAACCGACATGGTAGATACCAGTATTGGAGGCATAAGTGGAAGATGATCGACAGTCCAGCCTGCGACTGCAGTGAAGTGCCACAGACGGTTTATCACATTGCCATGGAATGCACAATAAGGAGGTTCGGTGGGACGCTACAAGAAATACATGAGGCTACAGATGAAGCAGTGAATTGGTTCAACTCGTTGGACATCCATTTGTAATGCTTGTATCTTCTTCCCTGTCAGAACTTTTGTACATTTTGTTTATACTAGCAATTACGTTTTCACCTTATTTGTAACATATGTATCCTTTATGCCATACGAAATAACAACAGATAACACACTCTAATACAGCCATCACAATTAACGCCGGTTATTCTACACACACCCAAAGTACACGGGGCTACATGACCGCGATGTAGCAGCTCCTAAACTAAGGAACCAACCACTCTGTCAAGAAATTGAATTGTGGTATGAATGTTGGATTGGATTCACTGAACCTCATGAAGCAACAAGTAGTTCCGTGAAGAACTATACAGCCTATTTTCATATATCCTACTTATGTTAACTGCCACTATCAACATACAAAATTTCAGTTTGATTGCTCTAATAGATTCGTAGACATTGAGAACCGACTAAATATTTCGGATGGTCGCCAAGTTGGATTTTATATATGTAGGTCCTAGAGTTATGTACTGTTACATGAAGATTATTGTGTACGTGTAGCATTCAAACTTCAATCACATGATTAGGACACAAGAAGTGACAAGGAGATTTTAAAATTTCGCTCAGCTGCCATCTTGTGGTTATGGAAACAATTGAAATAATTTGGATGCCAGTGGATTAACATTCGTATAAGGATTTACTGTACAAAGTTTCACTGCACTCGGATGGTTAAATTGCGAGAAACGTCCATGTGAATATTTATACTTCGCGACGCCGCCATGTTGGATTTGTGATCTCCAGGTTATTTAAAGTCCTATAGGTGAACTTAAGTCCGTTGCCCCAATGAACATAAAAAAGTTCAGTTTGATTGCTATACTAGATTCGTAGATATTCAGAGCCATCTAAATATTTCAGATTGTTAGGTTCACTTCTCAATAAATCACATAGACTCCTCTAGAATGCATATTTTTATTATTTGTTGTGGAAAGGTTCACAATTCACACGATACACACCATATTGATTTGACACTGAACTTCACTGATATCAAAGACTATGTCAAAGATACTGCACTACACTCTTGTGCTTACTGCCAACACAACATTCTCCCACCTTGAGTTGTGGAAACAACTCAACAAAACAATAAAATAACATAACACACATATTTTCACAAAATAAATGAACACAGAAATAAATAAGTCACTCAAAATATCTCTTTGGTTTAACCACCACTCTCCCACTACTGGTTTTGATGAGATCAGAAGTATTAGTAGATGGTTTAACCATCTTTGGATTTTTCTCCTCCTTCTCATTTTCATTCCGCTCAACTTGCAGTCTTAAAGCATGATCTTCTCCAGATGTCACTTCAAGTGGATACACTCTCTGTACTGGCCTCAGTAGCTCTCCTTTTGTAGTCGCCAAGCGAACAACTCTCACGACACCACCTTTGCCAGGGATGACCTCCGTCACTCTTGCCAGCGGCCAGTCTAGTCTCTTCGTGTTGTCACTGGCTACCAGTACTACTTCACCTACGCAGGGTTTGTGATGGCTTTTCCTAATGTGGTTCTTCTGTATTAGCTGTCCAAGATATTCATTCCTGAATCTTACCCTTAATGTTTCCTTTACTTTCTGTCTGTACCTGAATCTTCTGTCAAGTTTTATGTCCTCTATCATGTCGATATCGGGCATTCCAATCTCCTTGACTTCCTGTAGGAACATTGCAGTGGTGATAGCCATCAAGTCTTCTCCATCATTGGACAGGTAAGTAAGTGGTCGTGAATTCATGACAGCTTCAATGTCACACAGAACAGTCATCATTTCTTGGTACGACAGACATGACTTTCCCAGAACTTTCCTGAGCATTTGTTTGAGGACACCAATCAGCCTCTCCCACCATCCTCCCCACCATGCTGCAGTGGGAGGATTGAATTTCCATTTCATTTGGTGTACAGAACTATAATCAGCAATTTTATCCCACTGAATTGTCTCCAACATATTGCAGGTGCCTTGAAAGTTTGTCCCATTGTCACTATAGACAATCATTGGCCTTCCACGTCTGGACACGAAGCGCCGAAAAGCTTCGAGGAATGTTGCAGTAGCCGAAGATGTTACTAGCTCCAGGTGCACTGCACGAAAAACCGCACACGTGAACAGACAGACCCAGGCTTTCTCTCCACCTTTCAAAATCAGAGGCCCGGCAAAGTCGACCCCTGTTATTTCAAAAATTGAGGCTTCTCTTACTCTGTCTATGGGGAGATGAGTTTGTTCTGCTTCAAGATGTTTTCCATGGTACCTCCTGCAGACAACACCTGTTTTAATTGCACCCTTCACCGTTCTCCTTCCTCCAAGGATCCAATATTTCTGTCTGAGCCCACTGAGCAGAATCTGGGTTCCAGCATGACATAAGTCTTTGTGCTTCTCCCTAATGAGAGCGTGAACTGTTGTATGCTTCGCAGGAAGGATAGCAGGACAACGGAAAGCATAATCATGTTTGCGCGATATAATTTTTGTTTTCAGTCTCATCACTCCCTCATCATCCATGAAAACACATAGTGAGTTGAATCTTTCATCCTTTTCACCAACAAAACACTCCCTTTGTATGAACTTCATCACGACTTTTTCTGCTTCTGTGGTTTCTTCAATGGATAGTTCGGTAGTTCTTCTATTATTTTTCTGTCGACAATTATACAGAAACCTCAAGATCCATCCTATCATACGAACTGTTCTACGGAAACTTGAGAAATAGTCAAGGTGCCATTCTTGGGTATTGGACTTGTCTTCTAACACCGTCATAGTGTTGACTTTCTTTTTTCTTTCTTGGAAGACTTCATCATCGTTTGTTGAAATTTCGGGGCTAGGCCATTGTGTAGTGGATTGTTTTAGCCATTTTGGCCCTTCCCACCATCTCTGTTGAAGTAACTGTTTTGTGCTACATCCCCTTGATGCCAGGTCAGCCGGATTCATGGTTCCTGGAACATGCCGCCACTCTTCTCTTCTGGACAGTCTTCGAATTTCTTGCACTCTGTTCCAAACGAAGGTCCCCGAAGGTTCGTCTAACTTGATCCAGGACAACACAGTCGATGAGTCACTCCAATAATAAGTAACGATTTCTTTTGCAGTTAATGTTGGCAGTACTGACGTCACTAGTCGAACCCCTATTGTAGCTGCTAATAATTCCAGGCGTGGTATGGTGATATTCTTCTTGGGTGCCACTCTTGTCTTGGCTTGTACAAATCGTAGCTCTATATTGTCAACCCTCTGTATTCGCAAGAATATAACTGCAGCATACGCAGTTTGACTGGCGTCGCAGAACACGTGAAGAGATATATCTTCAACCGACTGGACACTACCGATCAAACATCTAGGAATCTTAATCTCAGACAGCTGAGGTAGTTCTGCCAACCACTTCATGAATCTTCTCTTTGTTGTTTCGTCTACTCTGGTGTCCCAACCCAAGTCAGTGGCCCATAGTTCTTGCAAGATTAATTTTGGACAGAGAAATACCGGACACGCGAAGCCAATAGGGTCAAACACCTTATGTGAAGCTTCTAGTATAGCTCTTTTAGTGATTACATCATATTTGAAATCGTTAACATGAGTTAGATTCAGTTCAATGGTATCTTCTCCTTTATTCCAAATGAGCCCTAGCACATGAGTAAGATTTTCAGCTGTACCATCCTGAGAATACTCCCACCCTCGGAGATTGAAAGATGCCTTATCCATTATTATGCTTGCCTCTCGCATGAATGAATGAAGGTCATTTCTGTTGTTAACACTAATAGCACAGGTATCCACATAAAAACATTCGTCCAATCTTTCTATTGTTGAAGTTGAGTAGGAACTATTATCGACTGTTTGTCTCTTCAACTCGTTCAAGTGGAGTTTGATGGTTGCCGACAATAGGAACGGAGAACATGCAAGTCCAAAGACAACTCTATTGTGACGGAACACTTCTACCTTCCCTGTACATTCCTCCTCCCACCAAAGGAATCTCATAAAATCACGGTCTCTAGGATTGACACTTATTTGAAGAAATGCTTTTTCTACATCGGCCGTCACACCGATCTCATTTTCTCTGAACTTCAGTAGCGAACTAGGGATCAACTCTATGAAGTTAGGCCCTTTTTCAATACATTCGTTCAGAGATGGAGCGTTTCTCTGCTTCGCCGAGGCATCAAAAACAGGCCTGATCTTGGTGGTGCTGTTTTCTTTGAAGACAGGTCGGTGAGGTAGATAGTATCCACTATTCTTCAGTTCTTCTTCTTCAGGTACCCTCTCGATGATTCCTTGCTCCAACCAACTTCGTAAGACATTATCGTACTCCTGATAATGTTGTTCAGCTTGTAGTTTCTTTGTAGTGATTTCTAATCTGTGCTGAGCAATTTCTTTGTTGTCAGGGAGAGGTGGATGTTGTTCACTCCAAGGCAGACACACTTCATATCTGTTATCTTCATTCAGTCGTGCTGTCTCAAGGAAGTTATTTCTAACACGCTCATTCCTCTCGACGATAGATTCTTTCACAACAGGGTCAGTAATTCCAAGAATTTCTAAGTCCCAGAGATCAGAAATTCTTGTATATCACGGTCGCCATAAAATGTTAGGTTCACTTCTCAATAAATCACATAGACTCCTCTAGAATGCATATTTTTATTATTTGTTGTGGAAAGGTTCACAATTCACACGATACACACCATATTGATTTGACACTGAACTTCACTGATATCAAAGACTATGTCAAAGATACTGCACTACACTCTTGTGCTTACTGCCAACACAACACAGACGGTCGCCATGTTGGATTGTTAAATGTATAGGCCATAGAGTCATGTACCATTAAAGGAAAAATATTGCGTAGGTTCATTATTCAATCTTTCAATTCGATCGCATGATTACGACACAATAAATAAAAACTTAATTTTAAAATTCGCACAGCCGACATCTTGAGGTTATGCAAACAATTGAACTACATTAGATACCAGTGCATTACAATGTGTATAAACATTTCCTGTACCAGATTTCATTGCGTTTGGAACATTAAATCGCGAGAAAGTTCTATTTAAATTTTTCAAAATCACTTGGCCGCCATGTTCGTTTTGTAGTTAACCGGTTTTTGAAAGTCCTGTAGATGAACTTCCAGTAGTGTCCTTTATCTCCGTTCAAAATTTCAGGGTGATACCGCTAATAGTTTCAGATATATAGAATGCCGGTGAAATATTTCGCACATCCGCCATCTCGTGGTTATGTAAACAATTGAGCCAAGTTAGATGTCGGTGCATTACAATGTGTATAAACATATACTGTACCAAGTTTCATTGCGTTTGGTTGGTTAAATCGCGAGAAACGTCTATTTAAAAGTCGAAAATTCGCGTGGCCGTCATGCTGGTTTGGCAGTTAGGCCTACCAGTTTTTCAAAAGTCACATGAATGAACTTCTAGTAGTTCCCTTTATCACCGTAATAAATTCCAGGGCGATATCAGGAATGGTTTCGGAGATATTGAGTGCTGGTGAAATATTTCGCACAGCCGCCATGTTGGATTGGTGAGACGTAACAAAATTTGAAGGGCACGGTCGGGGTCGCCCGAAGTAGTGCTATGAACTTACCGGGTTTCATTGAAATCGCTCCAGCCGTTTAGAATTTATTAGGGGGGGACACACACACATCACACACACACACACACACACGCACACACACACACGGACAAAAGGTGATCTCATAAGTCTATTTTTTCAAAATTGAAAATAGGCTAAAAACTCTGAAGAGGCGGATTTGATTCCCACCTCATGGTGTAGCGGCTAGCGCCCCGGAGGCATGGAATCGATTCCCCACTCTGCCAAGAAATTTAATTCTGGTCTACTGTAAGGACTGGAACAGGATACAAAAATAGCCTCGTGGTTTCGATCTCCACCTCAGCGGTCCTATGAGAGATTTTCCGTGGTTTCTCACTTCTACTCCAGAAAAATGCCGGAATGGTTCTTAACTTGAGGCTACGATCTCCAAATCCTAACGCAGTTACCAATACGCGCACCAATACAGCCATCACAAAGACACAGATTATCAGATAAATTCCGCACAAACCCAAGTGCAGGGGGCTACATGAACACGTTGTTTCAAAGCCTATTAGTGAACCAACTACAACAACTCAATATTCTTTAATTGCCGTTGGTGCTTGCCTCGTTGCGTAGGAGCTAGCATTTTTGGCTGTCACCACGGAGACATGCGTTCGATTCCCAGCTCTGGTAAGTTTTGTAATTCTGAGCTGAGGGCTGGAAAGGGGTATAGTCAGCCTCGTTAGACAAAAACTGAGACGAGGCGGTTTCGATTCCTACCTCGGCCATCCTGGAAGTGGTTTTCCACATCCACTCCAGGGAAATGCCGGGATGATACATATCTTATGGCTATTGCCGCTTCCTACCCAAACTCTCCTCATTTAAAAATACACACACTTGTACAGACATCACAGTGATACAGGTTATCAAGAAAATAATAATAATAATAATAATAATAATGTTATTGGTTTTACGTCCCTTTTAACTACTGCGGCTTTTTGAGACGCCGGGGTGCTGGAATTTTGCCCCAAAGAGGATCTTTAACGTGCCAGTAAATCTACTGACACGGCTCCCTCGCATTTACACACCAACTGGCTGCGCCAGGATTCGATCCTGCAACCTGGGGCAGAGCAAGCGAGAACATTACTGCTGAGCCACGTGGCCAGTCTATATCAGACAAATTCTACGCATACCCAAGTACACGGGGCTACATGACCACGATGGATATAAACCCCTAAAATAAGCAACAACAACAATCTCAATTGGCGTTGCATTATGGGTTATATTTTACGTTGTTCTCTGGCTATTTTGGTTTCAGTTCAGAGATATTGATTGCCGATAACCGTGAAATTTAACAGCCTAATTCTGCTTATATCAAATATTGCTGCTGAAAGTAGCTAATGAGGTCGCGTAGTTGGTAGCATGCTGAGCTTCTATGCCCAAGGTCGTGGGTTCAAACCCGGCCAAAGTCGCCGGATTTTGTAAGAGCGTTAAAAATCCCTCCGTATGCCTTCCTGCGGAGGGAAATTAATGACGGCGGTCCCATGTCATAGATTTATGGCATGAGAAAGAACCTTCCACTAACTAAAATTGTGTGAAGCCAAAATTTGTAGGTTAGAATTGATAACGCTATATTAGTTCCATCTTTCGCCGCCAAGTGCTGACTGTGATGACATCTAGTAGCCAAGTCCAAGTATCGTGGACGGTAGCATTTGGTAGCGAAAGTAGGAACTACTTGAAATTATTGTCTGCAGTCCTTACTTGAATTAAAACAGATAACTCGCAGTAATACAGCCATCACAATTAACACCGGTTATCAGACAGATTCTACACACACCCAAAGTACACGGGGCTACATGACCACGTTGTCGCAGCCCCTAAACTAAGGAACCAACCAACCAAAAAAGTAGTTGATCGCTCCAGTTCCCTAGATTGGCTGCACTGCCTTGCGCTGTGCTGTCGACGAGCAGCCCTGATACACTGTTTCGAATTGAAATCGTTACCTATGTTTCTCAATGGTCGTCAGTAAAAATATTATATCACTGATCTCAAAAGAGACTAAACTGATGCTGCTGCATCGGTTAGTCAAATAACGTTCAACGTTCATCTAGATATTGTTTTAAAGGCAAACATTAAACCTTGTTGCTGTTGTTATTGTTGTTGAGGGGCGTATATATCATGGTCATTTAGCCCCGTGTACGTAGTGTGTCTGTCTGTGTTATTGTGGTGTCTGTATTAGGGTGTGTATTTGTATTCAGGTGAGGTTTGGGAAGTAGACAGCCGTGGCCTTCAGTTTGGAACCATTTGACGAGAATATAAGGCAGCATTTCCACTGAGAAGAAATCTTCTGACATCAATTATAAATTTAAGCATCAGAAAGTCGGTTTTAAATGCCTTTGTCTGGAACGTGGCTCTCTCTGGAAGTGAATCCTTGACTGTTGGTGCAGCGGTAAAGAGAAGAATGGAAGCGTTTGAAATGTTATGTTTCAGAAGAATGATAAAGGTCAGTTGGGCAACAAATGAATATGAATTAAGACGAGTGAGATAGGAGATGTGGCGTAGGGATGTGGTGGTCCCATCGCCCAGTGGGAAACCACTGCAATCAGCCACCTAAGTATTTGCGAGAAAACCAAAACTAAGTGGGAAATGCCTGCCCAAACCCAGACCATCTGGGGCACTCTGTCTCCAGGGGATAAATATGGAGGATGGGAAGGTAACTCAACAAACCACTCTACATTGGGGTAATCACTCATGTGGAGGTAAAGAGATTCAGAGAACTACAAGTAGCCTCGGATTGGACGGATATAAACGACGACAACCGGAGTGGAAACGGAACTCGAGATTCGGAACATGCAATATTAAGACAATCATTGGTAAAGAAGTGGAATTGATACAGGAAATGAAGGACCACAAACTAGAAGTACTGGCATTAAGTGAGGTTTGAGAGATTGGGACAACAAAGACGGGGCAAACCCGTTGTGGAAACGAAGAGAATGTGCAGAAATAGAGCGGAATGGCAGAAATGGCAGAAATGGCCCAAACGAGGCTACCCCGACGCTTGAAGGCATAAGGGAATTGAAGAAGAAGAAGAAGAAGAAGTAGAAGAAGAAGAAGAAGAAGAAGAAGAGAGAGGAGAGATGATACTGGCGACTGCTAATGAAGATAATAGATAAGATGGTTGGACACATAGTAAGACACTCAGAAATAGCAACCTTAGTTATGGAAGGAAGGGTGGGGGACAAGAACTGTAAGGGTAGACCAAGGTTAGAATATGTTAAACAGATTACCTTGGGAGTAAAGTATGGTAGCTATGTAGACATGAAACGATTGGCTCAGGATAAGGAAGCATGAAGAGCTGCATCAAACCAATCAAAAGACTGAAGACTCAAACAACAATAAGAAGTGGTGTAAACAAGTAAAACGGCTTTCAGGATAGGTGAGGTGGGAATTAAACCCACCTTTTCACAGTTTTTCCTCACGAGGCTGAGTGTACCGTTTTCCGGCCCTCACACCAGAATTATTTCTCTTGGCACAGCCGGGAATCAAAACCGAACCTCCGTGGAGCCAAATGAAGATTTCTATGTAGTGTGTTGCTATAAAGAGCTTCTACCCTACAAATGGGCAGTTGAATGAATACCTAGGTAAATAAATCGTTCAATCTCAAAACATTACTTTGGTTTCGTTTCAAAATGCATTGCTTGTAGGCCTAATATCTTGCAAAATTAAATACACGTCCATGATCTTAGCGACCTCCGACAGTTACTAGGACCACAGCAAGACGTAGAATGGATTAAAAGGAGTTAGAAATACGCTGGTTCAAGTAAATGTGGGAATTGTTAAGTGATAACAGTGCTATGTGTATAGTCAAATAATTTGAATGGGCACAAGATTAGTGTCTGACTGAGAGCTATGTGTAGACATAGAGACGAAAATCACATGCTTATGAAGTAAACTATGGATAGTGGGTGTCAGTTAAGTCAGAACATTATGACTATCATAATGACAAAATTATCCATCACTACCTCATCACGTGAGGTATAATCAACGAGCTCCCCCTTGCGATGGAGGCCTTTGCCCTTCTAGGGTCACCAGAGGCTTTATTCCTTCCTTCATTCATTCATTCAATATAAACGAGTATGATGACTCTTACTTCATTATTCACAGTAGTCGTGGCTGGACCTTTATGCTCATTGCTCATGCATCTAGCATCGGATATTTTGAAACACTTGGCGTGTTTAATATCTCCATAGACTTGAGTTTAGTGGAAATACAATTTTAAATCATGAGATAAGTATATATTTCCATCTCAGATGAGGTGCAAAACGTTCTTCTTGCGAAGTTAGACGATGGTTAGACTTGCTGTTGTTTCGGAATGAATATTAAACAAAAATACAAATTTCATAAACTAAATGGCATCCTTGTTGCTTTCTTTTTAGCTTTCATCTTGTTTAAATAAAGCCGCCATCGCATGCATGCAAAATTTTTTGGGATCTATTTTGGGAAGAATATGAAAATGGAAAGACAAAAGTAGAAATAAAATAAAAAAGTATGGGGGTAAGAAAGGGGAAGAGGCTTCATTTTCTTGTATACACTAGAGAGTAGTGGTGTCAGGAGGGAAGGAAGGGGCTGGAAGAGTAAAGGAAGATAAAGGAAGATCGTAAGGGAGCCAGTACCGTAAGGGGAGGGGAGGAATCCCCACATAAAGTTTGCATATGAAATCGTCAGGTTGGCCCCCACCTGCATTTCAATAGCAGCTTTTGTTCCTGCAAGTGGTCCGGAGATACAGTATATTGCAAGCCGCCTGCTCGTATCACAGCTCTGTTTCTCTGGATCAACATGCACTACATATGAGAAAGAGAAGGATTTTAGAAGCTGAAGTATTGGAAGTGTATCACAGAGGCAGCACGCACCTGCGACAGGACAAAGTGGAGTCTCTGAATGATACTCAGTCAAGTAATATAACAAACTGCATACAGAGTCGAGGAGAGAGATGAATTTCAGAACAGAGCAAGTAGTCTAATCATCAGACTCAGCTATCCTCCCTTATAGCTGTCACTTATACCTCAACATTCTCGCTTTTGGAACTAAATATAGATAATTATCCAATCGAAATTTAATGTCTATCAGTCGGTCAACACAAGTGTACCCAATAGTAATGGGTGGTTCCCTAATCTTGAAAAGAAAATTACTGTACATGATATTTAAGAATATAATAAATACAATAAATAAATTGGATAACTGGAGAGTGCCTACCACCTATATAAGAATATATAATTAACTAGCTGACTCGGCAGACGTTGTCCTGCCTATCAAGGAAAGTGTTGTAACTTTGTTCCTTGAAGTGTTTTTGGATACACAATATTTTTTTTAAAAAATTTCTGTTAACTGCCTCTAATCTATCGTGAAATGAATTAACTAATCAAGAAACATTCGTGGGAGCGTGCACAACAACTCTCCAAAGTTTCATCGCAATAGGATAAATGGCATATAACGCATACGGGATTTTGTTTAAATGATTCGTACGCTGTTACTCATTTGTTGAATCTACTCGTGCTCTACCAACTGTGAAATGGATTTACTAAGTTAGAAAGCTTCACGTAAGTGTACACAACAACTCATCAAAGTTTTGTCGCAATCGATGAATGGTATATGAACGCATACGGGATTTTGTTGGAACGCTTCGCGCGTCGTCACTCGTTTGTTACATCTGCTCGTGCGTTACCAATATTGTACAATGGATTTACCAAGATGAACACCTTCCCTGGCGTGTACACAACAATTCATCAAAGTTTCATCGGAATCGGATGAATGACACATGAATGCATACGGGATTTTCTTTAAACGATTCAAGTGCCGTCACTCATTTGTTGAATCTACTCATGCGCTACTTATTAAAAATGGATTTACTAAGCCAGAAACCTTTCCTGGAGTGTACACAACAATTCACCAAAGTTTCATCGTAATCGGATAAATGGTATATGAACGCATACAGGACTTTGTTGAAACGATTCGCGCGCCATCGCACATTTGTTGAATCTACTCGTGCGCCACCTATTGTAAAATGAATGTAGTAAGCCAGAAACCTTAACTGAAGTGTACACAACAATTCACCAAAGTTTCATCGCAATCGGATAAATGGTATATGGACGCATACGGTACATTGTTGAAATGATTCGCGTGCCGTCACCCATTTGTTGAATCTACTCGTGGGATACCTATTGTAAAATGGATTTATTAAGCCAGAAACCTTCCGTGGGTGTACACAACATCTCACCCAAGTTTCATCGTAATCGGACGAATGGTATTTGAACGCATACGGGGCCTTATTGAAACGCTTCGCGCGTCATCGCTCATTTGTTGAATCTACTCGTGCGCAACCCCCTGTGAAATGGATTTACTAAGTTAAAAACCCTCACGTAAGTTTACAAAACATCTCACCCAAGTTTCATTGCAATCGAATGAATGGTAGCCTATATGAACGCATACGGGACTTTGTTTAAACGTTCGCGCGTTGTCGCTCATTTGTTGAATCTACTCTGCGCTACCTATTGTAAAATGGATTTACTAATCCAGAAGCCTCCCCTGGAGTGTGCATAACATCTCACCTTAGTTTCATCGCTATCGGACGAATGGTATTTGAACGCATACGGGACTTTTTGAAACGCTTCGCGCGTCGTCGCTCGTCTGTTGAATCTACTCGTGCGCAACCTCCTGTGAAATGGATTTACTAAGATGGAAACCTTCACGTACTGTAAGTGTACACAACAACTCATCAAAGTTTCATCTCAATCGATGAATGGTATATAAACTTACACGGGATTTTGTTGAAACACTTCGCGCGTCGTCAATCATTTGTTGAATCTAGTCGTGCGCTACCTGTTGTAAAATGGATTTACTATGCCAGAAGCCTTCCCTGGAGTGTACACAACATCTCACTCAAGTTTCATCGCTATCGGACGAATGGTATTTGAACGCATACGGGACCTTTTTGAAACGCTTCGCGCGTCGTCGCTCATTTGTTGAATCTAGTCGTGCGCTATCTATTGTAAAATGGATTTAGTAAGCCAAACACCTTCCCTGGAGTGCACTCAACATCTCAATCAAGTTTCATCGCAATCGGATGAATGGTATATGAACGCATACGGGACTTAGTAACGCTCTAACGTGCAGAGACAAACAGTAGGATTCGACATCACTGCCACGTTTGGTACAAAACACAACTTTCCGCCACGGGCGGAGTGTATGTCAAGGCGGTAGTTGCACAGGTTGCGACCAGGTGGCTCTAACGTGCAGAGACAGAGTCCAAATGCATCAATTTTCACTAAGACTAGCGGTTTCCATGACGACTGTTTATGACTGTATATTGTGATTCTAAAATTGTGTGTAAATTGTAGTTCTAAAATTCTAAAGTTCCACCTACCTGGCCAAATTGTGAATCCAAATCATACATGGACCCACCCTAACATACATACAAAATTTCATCGAAATCGACCCAGCCATTTAGGAGGAGTTCAGTCACATACACACGTGTCGAAGAATTATATATATAAAGATAATCCCCGGCACTACAGCCCATGAAGGGCCGAGGCCTACCAAGCGACCGCTGACCAGCCATTTGGCCTGCAGATGTTGGGGTGACGCGTGATCAGCGCATCGGGTCCCCTCGGTCGTTAATCTTGGGTTTCGTGATCGGGGCGCTGCCTCACTGTCAGACAGCTACTCAATTGTCCTCACGAGGCTGAGTGCACCCCGTTAAAGCCCTCACGTCAGTTTCTAATATCCCTGACGAAGCCGGGAATCGAACCCGGGGCCTACGGATGAGAGGCAGGCACGCTACCCCAACACCACGGGGCCGGCGTGTAAGAATATGTACAAATCCAAATCCCTTTCAATGAATCTCAAATTCAGACATTACAGTACTGTGGTGAGACCATCAGTAGCTAACTATATGCCTCAGAATGCCAAAATATGGTCAGAAAAGGACGACTCCGGAAATCGGAGCAGAAGGACCGGAGGATTCTGCGAAAAATCATGGGCCCTCTTAAAGAAAAAGATACGTATAGAATCAGGCACAATAATGAACTGTATGAACAAGTGGAGAGAATTATTACAACAGCTATGAGAAAGAGGAGGCTGATCTTCTATGGTCATATTGTGAGAATGAATAATCAGAGGCTCATCTCCAGAATTTTCAACACTGTCTATATAGGGAAAGCAACTAACGCCAAGTGGACGAAACTAGTCAGGAAAGACCCCAGTAACATCTACGACAGGAATAAATACAGAACTTTGATCAGAACATCAGACTCTCTCCAGTCGCTAACAGCAAAAGCAGTGCGTCCAGGAGTAGGTGTGAAATGGACTCAGGAGCGGAAGGACATTCACAGTGCCAGGATGAAGGAATACTGGGCTAGGAGGAAAGCTGCCCGAGATAAGAACCACTGCTCCACAGCCGGCCCAAACGGAACTAAAGAGTGACAGTCAGTCTGAAAGACTAGACTTTGTATCATTTTAAATGCTACAAATGCTGAAAAATGCTAGAAAGGCTGGAGGCTTCTCGCTTCGCTCGAAGCCCAAGACTCTTCACATGTTAGAAAATTGTCTGCATAATACTTATCTTGCTTTATAATACTTTAACTTGTTTCAAATTACTCGCGAACGGCAAGTGCAAACCAAGGGCAAAGCAAGGTCAAGCGCGCGGGATGCCGTCACGCTCACCAGAGCACGCGGGGACGTGCCCCTTCCATCCAGTCTAAAAACACTTATAGTGGGCGATGTATTGAAGATAGAGATATGCTCTCGCGGACTTTTTTGTAGAACTTTTCATGCTGACCAATTCTTACGCTCATAGTATATTGCTATGTTTAACGGTTTGCCCAGCGTAAGCTTAAGAAGCGCACGGACGCCAAGTTTGTTTTCGACTATTTCACTGAAATCGTTACTGCTTGGCTTCCTTTGATCATACATAAATTATTTTCTACAGCATCTTTCCTCGAGATATCCTTTACAGAATGGTGAATACCGCATCAAAATCCATCCAGTGGTTCTCGAGATTACCCGTTACATCCATGAATCGGGGATTTTTGTCTTATACTAACGAAGTAGAGATTGTCGGGGAACACATGCACCAAGCGGTACTATGACGTCACACACCTCAGTGAATCTGGGTACATTTCGTCCCGTCACCGTAACGTAACGCTAGACCCCAGCGTAACGACGAAGTCGACAAGATCATTTAAAATGATAAAATAAATAAATTGGATGACCAGTTTCGATCCTCAAGCGATGATTATCAGATCCTATACACTTAGGTTTATATGGGTTTTTATATTTACAATATTTATGTCCCTTTTAACTGAAGCCTCCGTGGCTTAGGCGGCAGCACGCCGGCCTCTCACCGCTGGGTCCGTGGTTCAAATCCCGGTCACTCCATGTGAGATCTGTGCTGGACAAAACGGAGGCAGACAGGTTTTTCTCCGGGTACTCCGGTTTTCCCTGTCAACATTTCATTCCAGCAACACTCTCCACTATCATTTCATTTCACCTGTCATTCATTTAATCATTGCCCCAGAGGAGTGCGTCAGGCCTCGGCAGCCGGCACATTCCATATCCTCGCTGCTAGTTGGGGGCATCATTCATTCCATTCCTGACCCGGTCGAAGACTGGAAGCAGGCTGTGGATTTTCATTTTCATGTCCCTTTTAACTACTGTGGCTTTTAGAGTCGCCGGGTAGCCAAATTTTGCCCCGCAGGGAATGTTTAATGTGCCAATAAATCTACTGACACGGCTCCCTCTCATTAGCGCACATGAAATGCCAACTGACTGCACCAGGATTCAATCTTGCCACCCTGGGCACAGCAGGCGAGAATGTTACCGCTGCACTTAGAAGCCAGTCTACCTCGTGGTCTACTGTACTGACACACGAGCGTCTATGTCAGACGGACACTTACAGAAAGTGGTTCAAGGGTCACGCTCTGGGTTAAGGTATAAATCTTTCTAAAACAAAGCAGACAACGGGGTGACATCCATTTCAGCACAGTGCCACTGGTCGGCGCTTCCCGATAACGACGCCGGCGTCATGTTGAGTGGAGTGGAGTTCTGCCCTCCTCTTGGAACAAATGGCCTAATGTATGCTATGCAGTTGTGTCGAACAGCGCGCTTACAAATGTTCAGATTTGTCTGGATGGATTGGAGTTGGGGTGTGTGGGAAGAACCAGATACCTTTATATGAAGTAAGGGTATTGCATTCCTTTTGGTTTGTTGATATCGATTCGAATTTACAGTAGGAGTAAAGATTCATGGAAAAACATTTTAACCTATGTGATTTGCTGATAAAGTGTCATCTTAGCCGATTCAACAGAGGATTTCAATGAGTTTTATCATTTAAATAATGTAGTCGACTTCGCCGTTACGTCATGAAATGTACCGAGAATGCAGTGAGGTGTGTGACGTCATAGTACCGCTTGGTGCATGTGTACTCAGTTCACTGGTGAGCTCTGGCGTTACGAGACGGCAACGACACGGCGAGCGTGACGTCATCCAACCAGCTCCCTCCTTTCACCGCGCGCTCGCTCGAAGTATCCAGCCTTTCTAGCATTTAAAATGATATAAAGTCCAGTCTTTCAGACTGACTGTCTCTTTTTTTATTATTATTATTTAGTCGATTTACCCTCGAGGTTTGTTGTTCCCACGGACTCAGCGAGGGAACTCACCACTACCGCCTCTACGGGCAGTGTCCTAGAGCTTGGAACATCTGGTCGGAGGGGATACAACTGGTGAGGTGTGATCAGCACCTCGCCCAGGCGGCCTCACCTGCAAAGCGAACAGTGGCCTCATGAGGGAAGGGAGGAGGGGAAGATTAGGATGATAGGCAAGGAAGAGGGAAGGAGGCGGCCGTGGCCTTGATGAAGGAACCATCCCGGCATTTGCCCGAAGACGAAGTGGGAAACCACGGAAAACCACTTCGAGGATGGCTGAGGTGGGAATTGAACCCCCTCTACTCATTTGGGCCACCTGAGGCTGAGTAGACCCCGTTCCAGTCCTCATACCACTTTTCAAATTTCGTGGCAGAGCCGGGAATCGAACCCAGGACCTCCGGGGCGGCAGCTAACCATGCTGACCGCTACGCTACGGAGGCGACCATCTCTTTTTTTAAATACAGTAGTATGGACTCCGTCTTGAGGAAAGAATTCATGATGATAAACAATAAATGTAAAACAAAAATAATGGGAAGCAGCTGAAAGAAATCAGAAACCCCTATTGACGTCAAATAGGATGCTGAAACGATAAAGGAAGTAGGAAACTTCCGGTGGTTAGGAAACAAACAGTGTTGGACGAAGCAAAGAGGATATAAAAAGTAATTTGACTCAGGCAAGGAAAGCTTTACTACAGATAAAGAATCTGTTGTCATCGGTGGCGTAGTTGGTAGCATGCTGAGCTGCTGTGCCCAAGATAGCGGGTTCAAACCCGGCTGAATTTCTAAGTTAGATTTCGTTGTAACGCTCTATCAAAGGTTCCAACGTTCACCACTAGGTCTCAGTGACACTGGTAGCGAAAGTTGGAACTACTTGAAATTGAACGGAACTTGTAGCTCAACCTATGGGTGTCCGCTTGAAGCAGCTACAGCCTCTGGCGTGCCGAACATGTCCTCGGACACTCCTGGCACTAATAGCCGTATGATAAATAATTAAATAAATAAATAAATAGATTAAGTATTAGGAAGTCATTTTTGAAAGCCTTTGTATGGAGCGTGGCACTATATGGATGTGAAACGTGGACTATTGGTGCAGCAGAAAAGAGGACAATAGAAGCATTTGAAATGTGGAAAAAGATGAAGATCAGGAGGGGTAGATAGAGTAACAAACGAAGAGGTATTAAGACAAGTGGGAGAGGAGAGATGTTCCTGGTGACTGCTAATGAAGAGAAGAGATAGTTTGGTAAGACACAAACTAAGACACCCAGAATAGCATACTTAGTTTAGAAGGAAGGGTCAAGGACAAGAACTGTAGGTTAGAATATGTTAAATACATTGTCTCGGATGAAAGATGTGCTAGCTATGTAGAGATGAAACGATTAGCTTACGGCAGGGAGGCATGGAGCGCGGCATCAAACCAGTCAAAAGGCTGAAGAATCAAACAACAACATAATTCTACAATATGATTAATCTATATAACTAAAATAAACTTTCACCCTGAACATTCTGAATTTTCGGCTGAAAAGTCGTATTAATCCCACATAAGGTGTATAATGACCAAATAAACCCTGTGATTGGTTCTTTTCTGCTTACTATGGGTTGGTGTTAGACCAACCTGGGTGAATGGCATGGAAATGTGCCACTACAATAAAACGATTATAAACTATTTATGTTATACAAAGTGGTGAGGGGTTTAAGGGGAAGCCAGTGAGACAACAGCGTGGCACAAGTAAACAAAGAATAGTTTCCAGCTTGGCCGTCGGATCTCGTATCATAAACGGGTAACAACTATGGGGTGGGCTATTTTACGGCCAAATGACCTTCCTGACGCCAACCACTTGAGAAGAATAATGCGGGATGAAATGAATGAAGATTTACCGGCTATCATACGTTTGTGAGGCGGCTGCATATATTTCTCGAGACCATACCTTCTTCTCCCGGATCCCTAATAATGATTTATCTGTTTTGTACCTTTCAGTTGTAATGCTTGTCCCTTGTGATGAAGGTGACATACGGTCAACTTGCTACTGACACTACTTGGTAATTAATTACTATAATATGGAGCCACGACCAGATCAATCTCGGCGAGTTCTGAAAACAATGCAAACACATTTTGAAACTGATTTGAAAGAGATGATAAATTATGTAATGCACATTACGACAGTCTAATGTCTAACATATTTTCCTGCATAGTGAAATTATTACTCAGATTTGGACACATACAGCGTTTGAACTTACATGTAAATATAAGTGGCGTACCTTGTGATAAAGAATCTTGTGTGCTCATGGATTTTGGACATCAAAATATCCATTTTTGTATAGGCGCGTCCGGGATTAAACTTGAGAATGAGAGACCAAGTGGAAGATCCAGGAATAAATACAGGGACATGTGGAAGTCTGACGTCGAGACAAGAGGTGAAGGTCGAGTCGCCACATAATAACCGTAGCTGGTGGAGGGACTCCATACGCCGACTATTCGAATAAAAGGAACGACACTGAATATGTATGTATGATGATGCCGTGCAATCCACATTTCTTCCGTGTACAACGCAGTGGATTGTCATAAACCGCATGCAGAAAGGCCATGGTCTATCTGTTACATAATACATTGCAACATTGATTTTCCTGTGCCATTTACAATGTTAATTACACTACCAATTAATTTGTTCCCCAGGCTACAACTACAGGCTGGAACTATCATTTACCTAGCTAGTCATCACGTTTTATTGGAAGCACACTGACCTGGTTAAAGATTGTTATGCACTGCAGTCACCAGTCACATCATTATTAACCACAAGAATATTGTCCACTGCAGTGTCTGCTTGCACCGTTCGGTAACAACTTAGAGTATGGGTCACGTATTGCAAATAAATTTGAGAGGCGTGGAGGTTCGCATCTCACTCAATAAGATAGCAACTCGTGTCCTTTTTTGAGGTGTTCCACAAGGCTCGTTTCTGGTCACAGTTCTAATTATCCTATAATAGGATACAGCGAGGATTATAAGTAGAGGTTTACTTTGAAGTATATATCCGGCATGTCTTAAGAACATTTCATATATTATTTCAGGCTGCTAATTTTTCGTACAAGGACATCACCAATTTCTCTCTAATTTTCACATGTATTAACTTATTGTGTTTCTTTCCTAAAGTAACAGGCTGAACGGTTCCTGTTAGCCCGCTAACAAAGATTTGTATAATCTAACATGTCGTCCTGCGAAGAGATGTCTAGGCCACCTTGGGCTACTCCCTTATACAGTAATTACACGCGTTTTAAAATAATTCACAAAATCAGTACATGAGAAATGTTGTTTCTGGTAACCTCTGAACACGTGGGCTGTTTTCTCCTCTTAGGCAAAACTAGTATTAAATGGCGTATGCAACATTTAATATTCTAACAGACGGTCTGTACTGAAAAGCCTGTTTTGCGAGACGTGGAACAACTGAGGCTGAAAGTTAGGTAGCGTATTAGGAAATATTGTGGAAAAACTACTCTACTCCTGAGTCAGATTGTTTTCTTTCTCTTAAGCGGAGGACGGCGAGATGGGTGTGTCGTGCCGTCTAGACCACATTGGCTGCTAGCCAGCTAGTCTTGCGGTTAATTGTCTTTGTTGCTGTTATTGTTGATTTACATAGGGACTAGGAACGTCCTGGCCATTTAACCCAGTATATACCGGGTGAGTTAGCCGTGGTCGTTACGGCATGACTGCTGGCAGTCGCTCACATCCGGGAGGCGAGGAGGTTCGAATCCCCCCGCCGGCAACCTTGAAGATGGTCTTCTTTGGTTTCCCATCTTCCTTCCAGGCAAATGCTGGGGTTGGTCCCTAACTATAGGCCACAGCCGCTACCTTCCAACTCCTTGTCCTTACATTCAAACTTTCCTCCCCAGACAACACTCCACACACGACGGTACGTGTAGCTCACACATTGGGTGTCCGCCTCGAAGCAGCTACAAAACTGGCGAGCCGAACATGTCCTCGGACACTCCCGGCACTAAAAGCCATACGCTCAAAAAACAGTATATAATTATGAAACCGTTTGTTTACTCTGTCATTAGTATGGCTGTACTAACACGGAAATTTTTATTTGGAGGGTTAAGATTGGGTAGGAGGCAGCCATGGCCTAAAGTTAGGAACCATCCTAGCATTCGCCTGGAGTAAGAGTGAGAATCAATGAAAAATCTCATTCTAGGATTGCTGACGTAAGAATCGAAACCCACCAATTCTCAGTTCTGCCTCACGAGTCTGAGTATAATAGTTCTAGCTCTCAGACCAGAACTAAATTTCTCGGCAAAGCTGGAAATCAAACCCGGACCTCAGGAGTGACAGCCACTACTGTGAGTTGTTTCATCATTTAGGAGCTGGCAGCGGACAACCTGAGTGTGATTTTACCGCAGGATTCGTTAGACTCACCCATGGCGTAACTGTGCTCGTTGCGTCGTGCACCACGACCGCCTGGGCAGGTGGAGCAAATTAGGAGATCGTGGGTAAAAATCCAGGCACTGAGAGTGGTTATTCTGAGTGTGGGTTTTTCCTGGTTTTACCCACACTCCTTCCAGGCAAATGTCGGAATAGTATCTTACTTCAAGTCTCGGGGCACATACCTCATCTCTGCCCTTAATACAGTTACGCACACTACTAGTCATCACATCAATATCCAACAGCAGTACCTACACTCGCTAAAGCGCAATGCTAGGCCAGGGAACCAAGTTCTCTGCTGACTCGGTAGACGCTTGGGTTCGAGCCCCATCGTCGGCCGTCCTTGAAATGATTTTCCTTGGTTTCCCATTTTCAACACCAGGCAAATTCGGGACGGTACTTCTGACAGGCCACGACCACTTCTTTTCACATTATTTACAAGTTTCATTCAACTTCATCCATTCAATCTCTCATTCAGACCCGCAGGTAGCCCACGGGCGTCAGCTTGAAACACCTGTACTCGGCCTCTCACGAGGATACACGACAAAATAAAAATCACATGAATAGAGGTCATCAGACACGTTCAACACAGACCCAACTGCATGGGGCTGATGACCAAATGTCGCTAGTCCCTACAATGAATTAAGAACAACAACATCTCTAGACACACTCTAGTGAAATGTCACAAACATACCTTATTTAAAATCACGGGAAACCTGCCCAAATCCTCCTCCCTAATAACTTACTTGAATTCATATAGAACAAAGTTACCCATCTCTTAGTGTAGTGGGTACCATTCCTGGCTGTCACCCCGGAGGTTGGGATTCGATTCCCGATTCTGTCAAAAAATTAAATTCTGACCTGAGGGCTACACGTAGTCTCGTGAGGCAAAACTGAGAAGAGGTGGGTTCGATTTCCTCCTCAGTAGGGATCAGTACAACTTAACCACCTTGAAAAATTACAGTTTTTGTTATAATTTTTAAAAATATATCCTCACTCTTCTAGTTAATTTTGGTGAGTGAATTTTATAAATATCTGCACTAGGTTAGGAGTTATAATTTTAATCGCTAGGCATTGCGCAGGCAATCTCTGGTGGCCAAAGTTGGAACTACTTGATGGAGAGCACGACTGAATGCGCTCATACCGGCCTAGACAATGAGACCTTTTTCATGAAATCTTGTTAGTTACTCATCTACTCACACAGCGCTGTTCACCAAGCATTGCACGACTAAGACTTATCTCTACTTAGTGTAAAACAAAGTCCCCGATTCTTGGATATCACGGGTAATCTCGAGAACCACTGGATAGATTTTGATGCGGCTTTCACCATTCTGTACAGGTAGTATCGAGGAAGATTTCTGTAGAAAATAATTTATTTATGATCAAAGGGAGCCAAGCAGTAACGATTTTAGATTTCAGTGAATAGGTCGAAGAAAGAACTTGACGTCCGAGCGCTTTTTAAGCTTACGCTGGACAAACCGTTAAAAATATCAATATACTATGAGTGTAAGAATTGTTCAGCATGAAAACTTTTACAAAAAAGTCCGCGTGAGCATATCTCTATCTTCGATACATCGCCCACTATAAGTGTTTCTAGTTTGGACGGGAGGGGGTTTGGCTTGCACCTCGCCATTCTTAAATTACGTCTGACAGGAATTCCTTGAACATTCATAACTGTTCCCGGGCGAAGCCGGGGCGGGTTGCTAGTGACACTATTATATTATCATTATAATTCCCACAATATCAAAATGCAAATTATATCACAAAATAAAATAGCGTGCTAATAAATCTAAGAGAAATTAGACATTCCTTGCACCTCGTTACAGTTGAATTCGATCAGAATCACTCGGTTTTCATTAAAGTTTATGCATTTTTCTGCTGAACGGTTTGGAAGTTCGGCAACAGGAAACTAGGACTGTTATTTACTTAAAAAATTCATTTTTGTATTTTTGTACTATTTGTGTTCATGATTTCATTACATTGTCAGAATTACCGACAGTAGTGGCTACGCTGGCTAAAGCGCAGCGTTAGGCCATGGGGCCAAGCTCTCTGCTGACTCGGTAGACGCGTGTGTTCGAGCCCCACCGTCGGCCGTCCTTGAAATGATTTTCCGTGGTTTCCCATTTTTCAACACCAGGCAAATGCTGGGACGGTACCTTCTAACAGGCCACGGCCGCTTCCTTCCACATCCGTGCCCAGTTTCATTCATCTTCATCCATTCCATCTCTCATCCTGACGCGCAGGTCGCCCACGGGCGTCGACTAGAAAGACCTGCACTCGGACTCTCAGGAGGCCACACGAAAAAAAATGTCAGAATTAATGCTTTAATTAGTAGGGTATACTATTCAGTGTACCTATTACAAATAAAAACCGTGAGGTTTCTCACCTCCCCATATTTCGAAACCCGGTTGCCTAATACGGGGAAAGTGCACTTTTAAAGTTAACAATAATATCAGAGGGTATTACAACATCAAACGTGCCCATATTTGTAATATACATAGTATATCGCCTGAGGTTTACATTGGTGAGAAAACCAAAATTATTCCGTTCCTTCTTATGTCTAATGTGAGCCCTATAAAAAAAACTCCCCATATTTGGCGACTTTCCTCTGCCCATTTTTAGAAGATACCTTATGCACTGGACAGCTGAATCCGTGATTAATTGTATAGGTAGCTTCGTAAGTCTCAGAACTCAGGAAGTCCTTTCTAGCAGCGTTACTAGCAGCTTTCAAAGTTTCAAGGTAAGAAAGAAAATATTCCTCTAGCCAGTTTAGTCGACTGACATTTAATGAGAAAAAATGCCCTTTATCTGGATTTCTAGACTGAATATGATGATATGTGATGCTTACGTCATGCATAGCGAACCATTTATTAACGTTTTTCCAAAAAAATGGTTGCTTCTGCGTCCATGAATGTGTACGCTTCCGGGTGCATGCCTATATTTTCTTTCAGTGTACTAATGGCACCAATAACTTCTGACGAGAACAATTCCTTGGCACGCCGAACATTCATTTTTTCAAATTTAGTGGGTTCGATGTGTTTTTAGTGAGGTGTCTGGCCGGTTTGACGATCTCACCCTTTTGCATTGTGTATAGTAATGACAAGTATTTCCCTGAAATTATTCCAGTACCATCAGTCATCTCTCGTTACAGAAACTGCGTTCTAATGTTTTTTTTAGAATGTGACAATGATCAAAACTAGGGAATACATTCCTAGACTCGTCGTATGGGTGATTGACCATTGGTTGCAAATTCCCTCCCCCTAAATGCCTCATCATTGTAGTGTTAGTTTTGTGATTATCAGAGACAGTTATTATAATTATGAAACCGCATTGTTCAACCTCGAGAATAACGTCCAGCAGGAGTTTATGTAAGTCCCGTCCTGACAGCTGCTTCGTGAAAAAGAAGGCACACGGTATCTGATAATTTGTCGAAAGATCTCTTAGCACAAAACACAACACACGATTAGCTGCTACTTGTTCCCGGCTGTAATTTTGATCCTCTCTTTCCTTTTAATGAGACGGTGCTGGAGTAGTGTCCTTGTACCCGAAGAAGATGCAAGGTATGTCTAATTTCTCTTAGATTTATTAGCACGCTATTTTATTTTGTGATATAATTTTAATTTTGATAATGCGGAAATTATAATGATAATAATTATATAGTGTCATTAGCAACCCGCCCCGGCTTCTCCCGGGAACAGTTATGAATGTGCAAGGAATTCCTGTCAGACGTAATTTAAGAATGGCGAGGTGCAAGCCAAATGCCCCTCCCGTCTAAACTAAAAACACTTATAGTGGGCGATGTATCGAAGATAGAGATATGCTCTCGCGGACTTTTTTTGTAGAATTTCTCACGCTGAACAATTCTTACACTCATAATATAATGATATTTTTAACGGTTCGCCCAGCGTAAGCTTAAAAAGCGCACGGACGCCAGGCTATTTTTTCGACCTTTTCACTGAAATCGTTACTGCTTGGCTCCCTTTGGTCATAAATAAATTATTTTCTACACAAATTTTCCTCGAGATCACCTTTACAGAATGGTGAAAGCAGCATCAAAATCCATCCAGTGGTTCTTGAGATTACACATTTAATATACGTACTGTACAGCTGATTCCTTATCGCGCCTATAATGGGAGGGGAGTGCGCTCTACCGGCAACGAGTAGAAACTTTCCAATTACATGTTATACATGGGTTCTGACTGGGAATGTCAAGGCCGGTATAGAGCGCAGCTCGTATTCAGTCGGCCGTGTGGAGAGCATACGGGCGTTCTATTAAAACACTCTGCTATGACTGTAGGCCTATTTATTTTCAAATCCGTTTTCCTTGTAAGTCGTAAACTATAAGGCGTATTACAATGCATTTTTCTCACGTGTTCTTAGTGATAGGGTGTACCAAACTGACCAAAATCGCGGGTGTTGTTTGGATGGTTGTTTGTAAAATCACGAAGCAAATATGCAAATTTATGTTACGGTAATTTATACCGACAGCTACGCTCGCTAAAGCACAGCGTTAGGCCATGGGACCAAGCTCTCTGCTGACTCAGTAGACGCGTGGGTTCAAGCCCCACCATCAGCTGTCCTTGAAATGGGTTTCCGTGGTTTCCATTTTCCACACCAGGCAAATGCTGGGACGGTACCGTCTGACAGGCCACGGCCGCTTCCTTTCACATCCTAGAGCAGCTTCATTCATCTTCATTCATTTCATCTCTCATCAATTCCTATCTTGAGGTTAACGTCAGGGAGGGCATCCGGCCATAAAAACCATCCACCACGGATTAATAAGGGGTTGGAAACGGGATTAATAAGGGGTAGACATACAATACATGTTATGATAATTTATGACATGATTTAAAATATTAAATGTAAGTACATAGTTCTGAAAGAGGTCAGTTTTGTAGCTGTTTTCTTACAATACAATCTCCTATAAATAGAGCAAAGATAGGTATAACAATGTGTCACTTATCAGGGAAATGGTGACACCCAACAACTTAAAGTTGCCATTTTGGTATTTTTTTTAAGTTTAACTGTGCCGATTACAGTTTTAAAATTTTTTTATTTATTATTATTATTATTATTATTACTATTTAATTATCGCATGGATGTTAGTGCCGGGAGTGTCCGAGGACATATTCGGTTCGCCAGAGGTTGTAGCTGCTTCAAGTGGACAGCCATAGGGTGAGCTACAAGTTCCGTTCAATTTCAAATAGTTCCAACTTTCACTACCAGATGTCACTGATACCTAGTGGTGAACGTTAGAACTTTGATAGAGCGAAATCTACCCTAGAAATTTAGCTTCACACAAGTTTAATCTGTGGAAAAATCTTTTACATTCCATAAATCTATGACATGGGACCGCTGGCTTTACTTTCCCTCCGAAGGAAGGCATACGGGAGGATATTAACGCTCCTAAAAAATCTGACGACTTCGGTCGGGTTTGAACCTGTGTTTAAAAATAGCACTTGTATTCTACACACAAGGTAGTTGTCATGTAAAGAGCATCATTGGGTTATATATGGTAGAATCGTAGATATAAATGCTTACATTTTTAACTTTTGAAGGTCTTAAGCTTTAGCGATCCCCTAACGCAAATGGCAATGGCGCGGGGTTTGCGAGTAAGTGAGCTGATAAGGGTACTAGTGGAAGATAGCGGTAAGTAGCCTAGGCCGGTCCACTTTGCGCCGAACACAGCACTGCACTGGAGCTATTGATCGCAGCGAAGAGAGTGTTTGGCCCCTGGGCGGTTATCGTCCGCCCTCCTCCACCCTCTGAGTAGCAGCCAACTTACACTGATGCACGTTTTTCCGATTCAACTAAAATAGAACAGAAGGAATGGAACGAAGCTACAAACTTTTCTCGTTTTCTTGCTCGCCTTCTCGAGGTCCAGTCCTTACTTGGCGGAGAGACCGTGGCTAGGAGCACGTTCCCAGCGAGGCTTCAATTTGCTAGCATGTCGCTCGGCTCTAGATTGGTTCTTGTTCAGCGCAGCGCTTCAGCCCACAGGCTGCCGCACTGCGTACGAATCTCGCCATTTCTCAACCTTCACGCGCAACACCTTTCTTCATGATCAACACAGGACAAAATGAAACTCCAGCTCTGGAATATTGATAATCTCATTTTGGTTTTGAAGACTTCTTCTAACTCGAATTCAAAGCATTGTGCTTGTGACCCATCAATAGCAAAATAGTCTACTTTGAGTGTGTGAAACAGCCTCATAAATAGTACTTTCTTAGTGGATTGACAGGTGATTAAATCCCATTATATATCTCCATCAAATGGCTATACTCTGATTTACAAAAGTTGCTCGGTGAAAGCTGCCATACGCTTGATGGGTGAGGTGAGGAGTGGAGACGAGAGGGGTAACGGTCTCCATGGCAACAGTGAGCAATGTTGCAATGTATGCCGACACAGCAATAAGCACATGGTTTGACTCAGTGTGTCTTCACTCGTCTCGGTCATTAGAGCGCCAGGCAGGGGGACTAACTTCCACAGTATTTGTGTCTTCCTGCAAGCCTCTTGGAATGTTATGAATCATGATCTGCCTCAGTGGCAACACAGCATTTCCCCACGTGCTAACATTGACAGCTGTCAGCGAGCTTTATTGGTTATAGCATTCTTGGTTGTCACTGCGTAGGTCCTTTCAAATCCAAGCCTAAGTATCTAAATAGCGCATGTTATCAGACAAATAATAATAATAATATCGTATGGCCTCGGTGCCGGGTGCAAGCTTTGTAATTTGACACCCAGAGGGTAGCTTGGATGTCGAATTTCGTTGTTCCTTGATTCACTATGAAAGTCAAGGAGGTTAGATATCTAAGTTCCTTGAACACTATAGCGCTTTCTAGTAGAGAAATGAAGAACTTTGTGTTGGCGGAAATTCCCGAGATTAATTTTGCCATTATGAACTCGGCCTACTGAATTCAAATGGGTTCTTTGACATGCCAACATCGTATGGCATGCGTATCGTATTTTTGCCGCCTTTCAAAAATCACTTACCACGGCCAGGAGCGAACCTGCAATCTTGGGGTTAGTAGACCGACACCCACTGTGGCAAGCTTGTTATCAGACAAGTTGGCCTGTTTGCAATCTTTTCTTGAATGCAGTACATTTGCATTTGTCTGTTGGCACAGGCTAGAGTAAAATGTGGCTTTTCACTGATGTCTCAGTCCCACTCATGGCTGTGATTATATCGAAGCTACTGAGGTATGGGTGGTGCTGAGTAATGGCCTCAGGGCACAGTCAGCGCCTGTGTATACTGTGAAAGGTTCTACTCATAGGATTATTAGTACTGCTGTTCTGACTCAGTGAGGAAAGCAATGACAAACTACCTCACTCCTCAACTTGCCTAGTACGCCTCAATATAGCGGTGACTTGGGTTTTTGTGGGTGTCTACCCACACAACCTAACGGTAGTACTTTTTGAGGATCCAACCAGCCTTCGTGCTGACTACCTAACACACAGACATTTTGGTTTTGAAGACTTCTAACTCGAATGTAAAGCATTGTGCTTGTGACCCACCAAGAGCAAAATTATTTGAGTGTGTCGAATAGTCTAATAAATAGCACCTTCTTGGTGGATTGGCAGGTATTTAAATCCTATTACACTTTATATTTCCATCTTATGACTAGCATTCTTGCCTGTCACAGCGGAGGTCCTTTCAAATCCATGCCTAAATATAACAATAACGCATGTTATCAGAGAAGTTGCACACACACTCAAATCCACGGGGATAGTCTACATGATATCGAATAATCCCGCAGTTAATCAATAACCACGATAAGTGAACTCATGTAGTCCACTGGCCTTTGCTTATGTGACTTGGCATATGACTGATACCATTCGATTACCTCAAACACACTTGCCTCGGTGGGTGACTGGTTATCGTGTTGGAGTGCCAACACCAAACTTGCAGGTTCGCTCCTGGCCGTGGTAAGTGATTTTTTGAAAGATGACAAAAATCACAGCATGCATGTCACACGTACTTGGTATGTTAAAGAACCCATTTGAATCAGTAGGACGTGTTCATAATGGCAAAATTAATTTCGGGATTTTCCACCAACACAAAAAAGTTCCTTATTTATCTACTAGAAAGCGCTATAGTGTCAAGGAGCTTAGATATCTAACCTCCTTGACTTTCATAGCGTTCCAAGGAACGACTAACTTTGACATGCAAGCTGCCCTCTGGGCGTCATATAACAAAGCTTGCACCCGGCCACCGAGGCCATACGATAAAAAATAAATGTAAACAAAAACTGAAACACGAAATAATTTTTCTTGAGTTGGGAATCGAAGCCGGGACGGTAGCCAACTGTGGTAACGACTGCAGAACGAGGCGTTTAATGGAGTTAAAAATAATTTACGTGTGTGTTAATGTAAATGAAAATGAAACTCAAAGCGCATTTACCGAAGTAATTTAGATGTTGGCTACCATGGTTACCAATCATAAGGAGGAAGTGGTGGTACAGTGGTCAACCTGCTTGCCTTTCACCTCGATTCCCGGTCAATGGGCGTGAGATTTTCGAAGTGAAATGTCACGTCCTGTGGTTTGGATTACGTGTAAAAATGGAGGACCCCTGTCTCAGGATCGCAAGATTAACGATCAATACAAGCCTCTTTCTCCAACCATAAGGAGCAACAGAATGGAGCAACGTTGTCAAGTACGCTTGTTTGTAGTTTTTCTACGTGACCAATAATTTCGCCATCATTAGCCATGGGACCTCCATATTTACGAGGAATCCGAACAACAAGACGTGATATTTCACTTGGAAAATCTTACATGCACTGACCGGGAATCGAACCTGGTTCACCTTGGTGAGAGAAAACAGCTTTGTCAGCTGTGAGGTGTGTGACATTCAGTGACAAAAATTACAGTACTGAAATCGAATTTCTATTTCCACCGGCAGCGGTAGCCAAGCTCGCTAAAGCGCAGAGCTATGCAATGGGACCAAGCTCTCTGCGAACTCGGATGTCCTTGAAATGTTTTTCCGTGGTTTCGCATTTTCAACTCCAAGCAAATATCTTCTAATAGGCCTCGGCCGCTTCCTTCCATCTCCATGCTCAGTTTCATTCATCTTTATTCATTCCATCTCTCATTAACTCCTCTCATAAGGTTCGCCCACATAGACTGGCATTGCATCTGATCAACGACCCCATTGAGAAAGCGTTGGTTGGTTGGTTCCTTAGTTTAGGGGCTGTGACAACGCGGTCATGTAGCCCCGCGTACTTTGGGTGTGTGTAGAATCTGTCTGATAACCGGTGTTAATTGTTTATGCAGACGATAATGTCAAGTAGTTCCTAATTTCGCTACCAAATGCTACCGTCTACGACACCTAGCTGTGAACTTCGCTGCTACTAGATGGCATTGCAACCAGCGCCCGGTGACGAACGTTGGAACTTAAGAGCATTAATCAAACCTAACCTACAAATGTTGGCTTCACACAAGTGTAGTTAGTGGAAGGTTCTTTTACATGCCATAAATCTATGACAATGGACCGCTGGCTTTACTTCCCCTCCAAAGGAAGGCATGCTGAGGGAGTTTTAACGCTCTTTAAAAAAATTGACGACTTTGTCCGGGATTGAACCCGCAACCTTGGGCATAGAAGCTCATCATGCTACCAACTACGCCACCGAAGCCGCCATTGAGAAATAGAATAATAAGGGGTATACAGAGCCTACATATATACCGTACAATTGAATAAAATATAACTCTTTCTTGCATACAGGTGATAGTCAGGTGTCCGAGTATTTCCAGCTTTGACTTGAACAAAGAAATTGAAAATTTACTCAATTTAACGCCAATGAAAGTGCATATAACTATAATTTTTGTTCGTATGCTGAGCACACACACCTTTGTTAATAAGTAGCGGGGTTGAAATACCAGCTGCTACCTCACAAATCCCGGGCTAATTACGAGTTGCTGCGTGGTCCACGGGCTAAATGGTCTCCCCTCGTGTAGAGCTCGGAGGAGAAAGTGAAACTACTCGGTTATTCTCGTTAAATATGTGAAGTATTGAGCGGTAATACTCGCCTAAGGTTAAATTTATATGTCGTAATATTCAACCTTATTTCAATTTTATCAGATTTAACCCAATGTACATGCTATTAACCCTTTATGAAATAATAAAGAATAAAGAATAAAGAACAGCCTCCTATAAAAGGGTAGCACATTTTCACTAATGTGGTGAGCTAGTCACATTAGGATTGTGCATGGTAATTGTATGGTTTGATTTGTCTTATTTTGTTCTGTTACACTTTGACTTTCCCTCCCAGCTCTCCTAGCGATGCACTTGACTTAAATTACTTTCACTTATCCTATAGTCTGTCTTCCATGGTCCTCCACTCAGTTCTATTTCTTGCTTCGCTCGACCACTGTGGGCCTGCCTGCGCTCTGTAAAAGTCGGACCACATTCGCCGCGGCCTTCCTCTCTGTCGTTTACCTATCCATGTGTGGTATCTATATTAACCACCTGTCATAAGGACAGTTTATGCTTTGAAAGATACTGATAGTTGTATCTTTCAACCAAATTACAGAGATTTTTTTAAGCCGAAGTGCTAGTATTGCTAAAAATCAAATTGTATATACGGATCTACTTCACGTAACGTGCTGGATAAAATTTAAAAAATTTAAACTAATAACAATAACAATTAAAGTGTAATATAAATAGAAATAAAAATCATAAAATAATATTTCTATAATAAAAAAATATAAAAATCAATAATCGTAACTATAAATAAATTATGAAAATAATCGTAAAAATCAATTCAAAATTAATTAGTTAAATAAAAAATAAAAAATAAATCTATAAGAACATAAATTAAAAATAAATATATAAACATCAAAATTAGAGAAACAAATAATAACATTAATAATATTAATAATTAAAATAAATTAAATTGTAAAAACACAAATATATAAAAATAGTTTTGCCCTAAACAGGGTTAATGTTGCGGCCTAAATGCAGTTTCGAAAAATAGCCTAACATCGCTTGTTTCATTACTCGTCTTTTTCGTATTCAAATTATAGCAAAATTAACTTATTTTCATACCACTTTCTTTAATGTGTTTCTTGGTTTAATACCCTTAGGCGTTTTTGGAATTTTTGAAAATTATTCTATCCGGTTGGTTGGTTGGTTGGTTGCTCAGTTTAGGGGCTGCGACAACGCGATCATGTAGCCCCACGTACTTTGAATGAGTGTAGAAGCTGTCTGATAACCGGTGTTAATTGTGATGGCTGTATTAGTGTATGTTATCTGTTTTTAATTCAAGTAAGGACTGCAGACATTCAATTTTCAAGTAGTTCCTACTTTTTCTACCAAACGCCACCTTCAACGACAACTAGTTCTGAACTTGGTTACTAGATGCCACCGAAGTCAGCTCCTGGCAACGAATGTTTGAACCTAAGAACTTTAGTCAAATCTAACCTATAATTTAGCTTCACACAAGTGTAATTAGTGGAGGGTGCTTTTACATGCCATACATCTACAGTATGACATGGGACCGTCGGTTTTACTTCCCCTCTGAAGGGAGGCATACTGAGGGATTTTTAACGCTCTTAAAAAATCCGACGACTTCGGCCGGATTGAACCCGCTACTTTGGGCATAGAAGCTCAGCATGCTACCAACTACGCCACCAAGGCGCCTTCAAACTGGAAGTAGTTATAAGGGCTTAAGTGAAACTGCATTGACACGCACTAGCACTCGTATTTGTAGAAAAGGCAAACTGATAATCTAATTGACCGGATATGGTTGAGTTTGCGACGAACAACCATCAGTCTACCGCGTGTCATCAAGCCGTAAGAAACGTTTAGTGTGTCCTTTACGTTTGCAAAAGTGGAGTAAACAACGAAAATTTATTACAAATACGCCAAATATAAGTTTCAGTGATGAAACAGGTTCGAGTCGGCAATCGGACGAAAATGGAGGCTTTTTGATGAGTAACATCTTTCCACGCGGTTGCTGGATATTGTCAGTGGGAGTTATTTTGGAAAAGGGACGGAAATGTCTATTTGCCGTTTGTGGGAGTGATTTTGGAAAAGGGGCGGAAATGGGACGGAAATGGGACGGAAAAGGGACGGAAATGTGTAAGAGGAAACAATGAGCGCGCACTGTGGCGGAGATTGGTACCACGACGTACTGTCGGCCAATATACAGCCCTATGAGGAATGTATATCGCATACGGTTTACTTCATGGTTTGGAGGCCCCATTAAAGATATTCCTACAATAAATCATCTTCAAGTTGTCGTTCTTTGGTGTGAAAATATGCATTATATCATATTTGCTGAAAACAATTATAATTTATTAAATCTTCATACTTTTGCTGTGGAATGTTGATCGCATACGGTTTACATCAAGGTTTGGAGGCCCCATTTAAGATATTTGTCCAATAAATCATCTTCAAGTTGTCGTTCTTTGGTGTGAAAATATTAATTATAGACTATCATATTTGCTGAAAACAATTATAGCCTAATTTATTAAATCTCCATACCTTTGCTGTGGAATGTATATCGCATACGGTTTACTTCAAGGTTTGGAGGCCCCATTGAAGATATTCCTACAATAAATCATTGGTACCACGACGTACCTCGCGCATGCGCACCAGTCAGGATTTGGCTCTGGAGTTTTACAAGTAGTTATTTCAATGACCAACAGAGTTCACTGTTTACATGGGATTGCGCTCCCGGCAGACTCATAGTAGGATAACATGTCACATGTTACACATCACATGCGACTACTGTAAGGCTCGTAATTATTTCTTTCTTTATCGTTTACCCTCCAGGGTTAGCTTTTCCCACGGACTAAGCGAGGGATCCCACCTCTACCGCCACTGGCAGTGTCCTGGAGCTTGAGACTTTGACTTGGGGATACATCTGGGGATGTGACTAGCACGTCGCCCAGTCGGCCTCACCTGCAAAGCGAACAGGGGCCTGGTGAAGGGATGGGAATAGTGGGAGGGATAGGCAAGGAAGAGGCAAGGAGACGGCCGTGGCCTTAGGTTAGGTACCATCCCGGCATTTGCCCAAAGTCGAAGTGGGAAACCACAAATATCAGCTTAATAGGATGTTTAAAAAGTTGAGTTGTCCGTCTCCGTGGCGAAATGATTAGCGCCTAGGCTTTGGCCCAAAGTGCCCCGGATTCGATTCCCGACCGAGCCATCACGGATTTTAATCTCCTGGGTTTAATTGCGGTGGCTCGGGGACTGGGTGTATGTGACGTCTTCATCATCACTTCATCCTCATTACGACCCGCAGGTCGCCCACGGGCGTCAACTAGAAAGACCTGCACTCGGCCTCTCCGGAGGCCACTCGATCATTAGCATTGAGTTGCTTGCCTGAAGTGAGCTGTGGATTTTTCCAAAATGCTATAAAACGCTAAATTGCAAATGTATAAAAACTACAAAATACTATCCTAAATGTTCAAATCAAAATTGTAAATTTTCTGATTTCAAAATAGGCTACTAAACATCCCCACCTCTAATTATGGTTCATCAATTTTGGCCAACGCCATCGGCTACTGAAACAGTGTAAGGTCGAACTTGTTCAGATAGTTCTTATTGGATCCTCTCTAGAATGTATTGTGATCCATAAAGAATGCACGTGCCGCTACAACGGAGAATATCTCATATCAGTCAGCTTTCTACTTTATGGGTCACGACTTCGAGTTCAAGAGCTGCGAGTAAGTGTCTTCTCCACTTTGGCACACCAAGTGCTGACCGAGTGCATTATCAGCGGTTAGGTGATGGAAGAAGACTTGTCTGATTGCTCGCGTGATGTTTGGATTGTTTTAAAAGAAAAAAAACTTGCCTTTGATAAAATTAGGTTAATTGCATAGCATGATTCCAAATGGTTGACTATCAATTCCAAACAGACCAATAATGAGAATAAGTGGGCAGTATTATCTTATTAATTGTCTGGAGCATTATAGGCCTATTTCGACTCATTGAGGACATGAGAGTTATACAGTATTTGTTAGCCTACTTTCGATTTTTGCAAAAAAAATGAAAGTAAACTTATGAGATCAACACAGGGCGAAAAAAGTGTGTCTGTCTGTGTGTGTGTGTGTATGTGTGTGTGTGAGTCTGTGTGTGTGTGTGTGTGTGTGTGTGTGTGTGTGTGTGTGTGTGTGTGAGTGTGTGTACTCTGAATGTCTGTCCCCCCCTATCAATTCGAACACGGTGAACGCGAATTGAACGAAATTTGGTACAAAGGTAGCACTAGCACTGTGCACCTTAGTGTCATGTTTTATATCGCCGCCATCTTGACGGAAACGTAATGGCGGACACACAAATGTTCAAAGCTTAAATCAAATTACGACTAACATAATCATCCGATCTTTACCAAATTTTGCAACAACATACCTTTATAGAGGGAGCATCCTTTGACCAAATTAATAGGTCATTAGCCTAATAGTTTGGGGATGGCGGCCATCTTTGTGTGAAAATCGATTCCCCCTCTTAATTCGAACACGGTGAAACCGAATGGAACGAAATTTGGTACAGAGGTAGCACTAGCAAAGGATACCTCAGTGTCATGTTTCATATCGCCGTCATCTTGACGTAAAAGTAATGGCGGCCACACAAATGTTCAAAGCTTAAATCAAATTACGATTAACCTAATCATCCGATTTCGACCAAATTTTGCAACAACTTACCTTTATGGAGGGAGCATCCTTTGACCAAACTAATAGGTCATTTGGATAATATTTTGTGGATGGCGGCCATCTTTGTGTGAAAATCGATTCCCCCTATCAATTCGAACACGGTGAAACCGAATTGAACGAAATTTGGTACAGAGGTAGCACTGGCAAAGGGCACCTTAGTGTCATGTTTTATATCGCCGCCATCTTGACGGAAACGGAATGACGGCCTCCCAAATGTTAAAAACTTAAATCAAATTACGACCATCCTAATAATTTGATCTCTACCATATTTTGCAACAACATGCCTTTTTGTGGAAAGCATCTTATGACTGACTACAAGGTCATCAGCCCAATAGTTTGCAAATAGCGGCCATGTAGGCTATGTGTGCAAATCCATTCCCCATATCAATTCAAACACGGTGAAACCGAATTGAATGAAATTTTTTTCAGAGGTAGCATTAGCAAAGGGCACCTCATATTCATGTTTAATATCCCTATAGCACGTTGTATTTCAACAAGCTACTACAACCAACATTCAATTATACTCCTTGAAAAGGACAAAGATTTATAACAATACCCATGCATTTAGGAGAAAGTAGGCTATATTTTCTTTACTGAACATCTTGTTGAGTAATCTAGTGAATTGCTTTTCAGTCGGTCAATACATTTATGTCCCAATTAAATTGGGCGAGGAATAATCATTATCTATCACACCAGCTAAAAGAAAATAACATGGACTAATTTTACACATTTTGCACTTTGAATATTACAATCATTAGTAGACCTATTCCGCGTGTCACCAAAATTGATATTTAATAGTGTCTTAATTACCATTATAGGCGAGCCGCATACGCCTGTTTATGTTCAACGATAATTATAACTTCATTTTATGTTCGAACATGCAGTAAATATTTGTTTGTTATGTATCAATTGTACAATCTATCTGGTTAGATGGAGGAGAGGGCCCAATGGCCCTGATCTTGCCAGACAAAAAAATCTATCTATCTATTAATATCTGTCGAGATTTCACCTGTTTAGTTTACGGAAGAGAGCGCATGTGACGCTGAGCATACCTTGTATTCGACCACAGCCTCTTCGAATACCCCACTATGACACTAGCCACAAAGTGAAATTTAAAATAGGAGGCCGTGGAAGTCAGTGCAGGTGGGATGCTACCCTTACCTAAGTGTTCAAACATCTGTATCGTAATGAAAATCTTGAGCTCTGATTGGTGGAGAACCTGTATCATAATGAAACTTGAACTACAATGAGCCTCTTTAAGATGCAGTTTTCTGGCATATAATATTTATATTTCGGCATGGTCGAACATAATTACTTTTTTGACATCTTTAACTCAATTAAAATTATATTGTTTCAATTCATATTTTTAAAAGATATCCATTCATACTTTTACTAAAAATATTATCTTTTTAACTTTTATTAAATAGATTATACATTAGAATTAAGCAGAAAAACACTCCGCTGAAGAGTCGAAACATATACTATAATTCAATAGATGGTTCATGAAATGTATTGATTTATTAGTAATCGGGTTAGCTCTCGTTGGACCGTAGGCTTAATATAAGTTGGGTATGATTTGTAAATGTGACTAACCTCGGAATTCGAACCCGAATTTCCTGCTGCCCGGGCAGGTGCGTTTAGCCACTTACAGCAATGCGGCCACCCTCCGACCACGCCACATTTGCAAGTTTTTATAGACAGACGAGGTTGCAGTGACTTCTGCAATGATGTGGATAATATATCTTTAATTGCCAAGTCGATACACAGAGTCATCTGTGTGCCAAAGTCTAAACTGACTTGATATTATTGAAACATTATTATTTCATTCTTTTTACATGTGAGTCATAAAAAGGATGTACTTACGAAGTGACAATAACTGGCACGTAGTCACATATAGAGACAAACAAGAAGTTCCGTGAAGAACTATACAGCCTACTTTTCATGCCAATGATTATTCTATCTAGAATAATGACGAAATTAAGTTGGTAATATCGAAATATCTAATTAGTTCAAAATATACCTGGTATAATGTAGCCTATTAGAGCACTACAGTTGGCAGCCCTGGTGACTGAATATATTCTTAGTTCCACCTCTTAAGGTACAGAATACAAAATTTGGTTGAAGTCCAATGGACGTTACATGCAGTTAGACACTGGATCTATCAGCACGCGAAAAAGCATGTTGCCAACAATACCATGCGTGTGCTGGTCAGAAATAATCTGAATTATTATGATATCATGTTGTGCCAATTTTGGATGAAATCCATTTGTTAGTATTGTGCCCTTCAGCAAGAAATATGCAAATCACAGTATGCCAGCATTGCTCAATTTGGGATTTTCGGGGCTGCGGTAAGTTCTCCCACTCTGTGACTTACATATTTTGGATTAAGTAGAGGATACACTTGCAAAAATAACAACAAAATCAACTCCTATTTTAACACATTTAATTAATCCAAATTATGGCGCTACAAACAATAAAACAAATAAACTACTGACCAATATCATTCTACTTGTCCAAAGTGAACAAGGAATAGCATAAAAATAAAACAAATATTAGATTAAAACACATGGTTTTCTTTAAAACCAACAATTCACGATTATTTTCACTTCCATAAAGTACTTATCTTAAAGTTCCAAATAACTACGAGCTCCTTTGGCTCGATACTTTCCCCTAATAATAGTGTCATACTTTTATACACCTCAAGAACTATTTTTATCTTTTCTTATCATCAAAACAAATATATAATTACATTTAAAATTACATGTTAATTATTCACTTCAATATTTGGACATATCACATGTTCTCCGTATTTACTATCTCTCTCAAGTTTTGCAAATTCACTACGATGATCGGGAAACTATTTGTGCACTCCAGAGTTATAAAGATTACTTGACAAAGTCAAAAACTATGATTACTCCCGAAATCTAGTTATCTTCACAAAACTCGTGGATTCCTTATTTTCCATACAACATTACAATAGGGATTTTTATTTAATTCATTTGTCTTATAAGACCATTATCACATAAGAAAACTACGATCTGAACTGGCAAGCGATAATATCAATCTACAAGGACCTCGGTTCAACGCCCGGGTCATTAACAACTTGAAACACTCACGGTGTATTTAACATTTCTTACAAGACGTTTTTTACCCACCCTCGCTCTCTGAGGGTCAGGCCATTATACTCGAGCGTGATTTATGACAAGGAAAGCGGCTCTCTGCCTAACCTACGGTGGCAGCTCTCTTCAATGCTTTAAAACAAACCTTCACATTATTCCCAGTTCTGTGGAGAGACCTGGCTTTTACTTCACTTATTTTCATTCAACAATATTCTTTGGCTCATAAACCATTTTCGTAACCTTGGCATTTATTAATTATGAGAGGGTCCTCATTGATTGGGAAGAATAATACACATTCCACGACGAATAATTAGGGGCTTTAACAACAAGAGGATTCTATGTTCGAATCTCTTAACATGCCTCGGGAACCATTTCCACATTTGGAGGACTTATACAAGACGCGATTTAAAGTCGGCCGTGGCCTACATGACATACGCTCAATAATACCATACATTAGCTCCCTTTTAAATAATACACACATTGCCTCGTGATCCACGTCACAATTTAGAGGACTTACAACATATCTCAATTCACTGCAATCAACTACCCTCCATATGTAACTTACCAAGTACTTTAACTTTTACGCGTTCCTAGCGTGACTTTTTATTTAATTGCGTTCCATTACGCTACACATTACTTTACGGCCGAATGTCTTCCAAAGAACTGATAAATTTCATAGTAACAATTGATACATATCTCCATTCTTATATTAATCTTTTCCGTTGACAATAAATCGCTCCATTTTTAAGAACATGCATTCACATCATGTCTTATACATTTGTTAAGGCTTCAACGCTCTATATTTTTATATCATTCAATTTAATCTTTATTTAGATTTCTTTACCTAGTTATTCACATTATGTCTTCATTCCTTACAAAAGCTCAAAAGCTATTTCCTTCATATAATTCAAATTTACCTTTATGTAAATATCTTTGTTATAATTATTATTATTACGCTTGCTTTTATAACATTCATTAAATACACTGACATTTTATTCCATGCCTATCCTCTACAGGATTTATTATTTCACATAATTATTTATTATTTCTTAAAACTTTATTTTCGTTCAGATCGCGTTCTTATTTAGTTATTATTTATTTAAAAACATCCCTTTTACTCAAAACTCCGGTGGAATTGTACACAAAAATTTTCCCGACACCAAAATATAATGAAAATCTTTACTCACATGTCTAAGGTCGTTTTCTGACCTTTATTCTCGTTTGATGTGACATTTTGGCCCACCTTCTTGACCTACTCCATATTGCCCAAACTCATCTCATGTACAGACATTTCTTGACACATATTCACTATATTTAACACTGACAACATTTTTAATACACTGGTGTATCCGTTTTGAACACACAATAAAACACTAAAAAATATATTACTTTTAACACACACTTTTGATATATTTACACTTCACAACTTTTGATCACTAGGCCGTCTTTTTAGCCTATCACACGTGACCTCTTAATCTCCCGTCTCCAAGGGTGAAATTTATTCAATGTCGGCTTCCTATCCTGCAGAATACGAAAGTCTCGAATCATCTACTACTCCCCTGGATTAACAATTCTTCAAATCCTGATCCTGATGATCGGCTATTTCTCTAGCTTGAATGGCTCCCCTTTTAGATCTGATTTATCGATCCTAGCGAAAGTCTGTTCTGATCGAGGTCCCCTCGATAACCTATCGGTGACCTATGGATTTTTAGCCACTAATACTTCTCGAGTCTTAGTGCTTTAGAATAGTTCGTCTGCTTTCTTGAAAACAATGTCTATAGTTTCCGTTCCTCTTTGTTTATTTGGTTCTCGCACTTCTAATTTTCTGAAATACGTTGCCAACCTTACTCAGTTTTTCCCTGTTCGGGATCTTTAAAATTTATAAACTGTTTATCTCGCTGTTCCTGTACTTCCGTGCGTTATGATACTTTTGGTCGATTACTGAAAGTCCTATCGCCTGAATCCTAAGTTCGCAGCCTGCTTTGACTGTATTTTTGGAACTTTTACGGTAACTTTTGCCCTGTCGGACCTAAATCCTGTAACTAGGATTTTCCTAATTTTTCAACACAGCGATACTTTAATACTTCTTCTTTGCAACTCCTTCCGGAGGCACGCAAGTTACTGATACTTCGACGCCCGTGGCTGTCGGATATTAATTCTGCGGTGTAATACAGCGTTTCTCCCCTCAAGGAGTACTGGTTAACTGCCTTCGATGTCTGATACAGCGTTACGTTCCCCTCACGGGCTCTTGAATACTGCCTAGACGAGGTGGTGCAGCACCTCCGCTCACGGAATGCTCGTAGACTGCATGTACTGATACAGCGTGACGTTCCCCTCACGGGCTATCGTAGACTGCATGATTGGCTTGGTGAGGCCAGGAGTTTTATACCTTTCAGTCACAAAAAGATAAAATCCTAGTCCTTTTCGTGACCAACTTTTGAACTAATTGTCGCACAATTATAAAAATCATATCTCCAGAAAGCTCGTCTTCCAAACGTAAAATAATCTTCCTGTGCATGGAAATCGATCGTGCATTTCCGAGATATTAATTAATTTCTCGTCCTCAACTGTGTGGGTGGTGCTGTTCATTTTTAATTCTCCCACTCCTTGGGTCCCGGTGAATTCCCAATGACGTATACTTGCGTTTGCAGTTTTTTCCTGGACTATTATTACAAGGTTTTTCTTTACACAAAAATCTCTAATCCAAAATGATTCACCGTACTGTATCTGTTTACTTATTTTTATACTCGTAAACGGGTTAAATTTAATTATTCCTGTTCTGACTCAGCAGCGGGGTTGCCATTTTCCTGCAACGTAAGAGCAATTTCCGAGTCAAGCTTCTTCGTCTTACAGTCCAAACTTTCCACTCGTTCTAATAATATCCATGACTGGCTCCTTATAAATGTCAAGAGGCATGAGCTCATCTAAGGAACACCTGGCCCTAGTGCTTGCACAATGTTAGGCTATAATCCTGGCTTGAAATCTCTCTCCGTTCTCTTAGAGACTGTATGATTCTTTCATTCCTTTCACAAAATACATGGATTCGACTCCCTTTGAGGCCATGGTACATGGGTTCATCTCTCCCATCCTTAGGTAAATAAATTTTCGAAAAATTTTGAGGAAATTTATTTCAATTATTTATAAAAATCTTATTTTTCCTTTAATAGTCGAAGCCATCATAACGTTATCCGTACCTTCTGATTTTTCTTCCTTAAAAATCCCATGATAATTTGATTTCTTTCATCTTTTTAAGTCATATCCGGTAATTGTGTCGGTTGGGTACGCTCTGTCCCTACCCTTTCTTTCCCCTCTTTATTTGTCTGGACTTCAGGTTTCCAAAACCTCATTCTTCTTTACGGGTGTGGTCTATCCCTACCCGTTCCTTTATTTCATCATTCTCCTTCCTTAAATTGAAATTTTCCTCTTCAATAAAATCAATTATTTCTTTTATTTCCCAATATAATTTCTCCAATTCGCATTCGCACTCGAATGTTTGAGCTCTGTTTCCTTTGTCTATTTCATTCTCGTTCCTATCAAAAGTGGATTCTTCATCTCAAAATTGTTCCATAACCAGGGCTTGTTCATTGGCTTCGTCAAAGTCTTCGGGAGGGTAATACACTTTTAAATTTGCTGGATTCATGGTCACTTCATGATTCGTTTCTCAGTGCCGAATTCTATAGGCATTATTTCTCAAATCCCTTATTATTTGATACGGTCCGTGGTACATTTTCTGGAACTTTTTGTACACGCGGTTCCCTGGATCCGAAAAGGCGGGTCTTTTTACTAACACCATTTCCCCTGCTAATAGTGGCCGATGATACCTCTTGTGCCTATTTCTTCTTTGTCTCCTGTCGGCTTGAGCTTTTAGATGCTCAAAGGCTCTTCTTATACGTACATCTCTTCCAGGCTGAGCGTCTGCTGGCCTAGGAATTACCAGACTCCAAGGTCTCTCTGGTTGCTCATTCCGATGTAACGTTATTGGTATCTCTCCCGTAGATTCATGGATTGTGTTGTTTATACAAAATTCGATAATATCCAAGATATCTATCCACTTCCAATTTTCTTCGGCACAGTATATTCTACAATACTTGGCCGTCTCCCTCATCACTCTTTCTACAGGATTTGCCTCAGGATGGCGAATACTTGACAAAATCTGACGTATTCCAAGTCTTTCTAATTCTTGTCTGAACTCTACACTGGTGAAACAACTACCGTGATCCGACAACAAATTCTCAGGTTTTCCCAGAATCGGTATCACTTTTTCTTTGAGTCGTTTTAACACCTGTTTGGTACTAGTCTTCTGTATGGGAGCAAGGACAACCATTTTAGTGAAGACATCCATAGCCACCATTATGTGTCGATTTCCTCTTCTTGCCTTTGGCAAAGGTCCGAAGTTATCAATGGATATGATTTGACCTGGCCTTTCGGGCAACAATGGTATAGGCTTTTGTCTCATCAGAAATGCATTTGGTTTGATCCTTTGACATAGATCACATGTCTTTAGCGTGTCCCTTACAGTTTCTCTCAGTCTCGGCCATACAAATGCTTCTTTCAGCATCGAGACTGTTTTGTCGACTCCCATATGTCCGAACGATCTATGGGCTAACCATACTATTTTCCTCTGCAAAATTGCAGGTACAACAATCCTTAATCGTGTATGGTCAGAGTCCACAAACTTATATAATAATCCATTATAAAATGTGTAATCTTGAGCTATCTTATTAGCTTCTGTGTACGCTGGTGTTCCCCTTATCAAACTTCCCTCAAGGAAAGATATGAGCATGTTCATCCATGGATCCTCACGTTGCCGTTGACTAATGCTCCTTAACTCATTTAGAGTACGCTGATTCCTGTCTTCCAAATCAATAGCCATTACTTCCTCTTCTGTGGACTCTGGCTGTCTACTTAAATAGTCTGGAACTATATTTTCTTTTCCTGGGCAGTATTCTATCTTAACATCAAACTGTTGAATATATAAAGCCCAACGCATCAACCTTTGACTGGATAAATCAGTCTTCATCAAAAAGGTTAAGGCTTTATGATCCGTTCTTAGAATGACCTGAAACCCATATACGATCTTTCGCCAATATTGCAGCGCGTGCAATATCGCTAACAGCTCGATTTCGCTGATCGTATAATTTTTCTCGTGTGGTTTCAGTCTCCGACTTGTGAAAGCTAGATAATTTTTCTTATCAGGGTTATCCGGGTTTTCCTGATATAGCATTGCCCCTATTCCAATCTGGGATGCATCTGTTTGAATTATAAATTTCTGATTAAAATCAGGATATCCTAGCTTCACATAGTTTAAGAGCATTTCCTTGGCCTCCACGAATGCTTTTTCTGTTTCCTCCGTCCATTTCCACTTGCCCCCCTTCTTCAGAAGGTCCTGTAGTGGTGCAACAGTTTTTGTGTATGATGGACAATGTCCTGAGAAGAAACCAATCAATCCCAAAAACTGGCGAACGTTCTTCACCTTCAAAGGCCTTGGAAAATCCCTTATCGATTCCAATTTGCATGGATTTGGTTTAACACCATCCTTATCAATCACATGCCCTAAAAATGTTACTTGCCTTTGACAAAAATTTGACTTCTTTAAATTTATTTTAAAATTTGCCCTTCTTAAGTCTTCCAATAATTTCTTCAATTTTTCTAAATATTCCTTAATATTCTCCGAGGTAAGCAAAATATCATCCACATAACGGATAGTGCAATCTTTCATTTCCTCTGACAGGTTTCGATCAAGCGCTCTTATTAAGGCAGATCCCGCGGTCTTCAATCCTAACGGACATCTCCTAAAACAATAGGTTTGTTGGTCGAACTGAAATCCAGTCAACAAGCTGGTTTTCTCTTCCAGTTCGAGATGATGATACGAAGAAGTCATGTCAATATTTGTGAAAATATTCTTGCCTTTGAATTTTCTCAGTATTTCTTTTATGGGTGGTGCCGAATCATTTTCTGGAATGATTTTTGCATTTAAATTTCTGGCATCTAGACACACCCTTACTGAGCCATCCGGTTTACTCACAATCACTAATGGACTAACATATGGTGTCGCCATCTTTTCTATAACACCTGCATTCATCATCTCCTGCAGTGTTTTCTTAGTTTGTGGGTAATGTTTTTCCGCAACCGGGTATGGTTTTTGTCTGAACGGTGCCCAATCATTGACTTGGAACGCGTATTTAAAATTTTCAATCTTCCCTGGCTTGGAATCAAATACGTCCCTAAAATTTAATAATAATTTCTTTAATTGTTCCTAATTTTCAAGGTTAACTTTGGCTTCCTCTACTTTTCCTGACAGGTTGGTCTCGAACTCAGTTTCCAAATTATCTTCGAGTTCTATGTTGAGGACTTCAAATGTCTTTTCTATGTCCTTACAACATTCTTCCGTTACTTCTTCCACATGCCATACCTGTTCTCCTATTTTCGCCTCCTGTTCCTGTAGGTTAATGTTTTGTTCATCCACATCCTCTCTTTGGATTCTAATGCAGTTTTGCGCTAGATCTATAATGACCTTTTTCTCACGGATAAAATCAATACCTAATATGACATTATACGGTAATTGATTTACCAGCAAAAAGCATTGCGAAATTTCAGTGTTACCCATGATCAGATCAATGTATACCTGAAATTTGCATGTTAAAGATTTTTCAGGGATAATTCCCTTAATCTTTACACTTGATGTGGGGATTTTTAATACGCGGCCTCTTGTTTCCAATTCATTCAGAAGGGTTTGCGTAATTAAACTTATTGTTGATCCGGTATCAATCAATGCCCTGACCAGTAATCCTTCTATCCTTAGCATAATTATGGGTAATTCTCTTTTGATAGGTGGGATTCCTTCCACATCCTCATTAATTAGCTCATCTGGTCTTGCTATCCAATTCACAATTTCTACCTCCTCCCAGCTCCTGGTATGTTTCCACTTTTGACGATTTAAATTTGGAGTTTTTTTTATCCTGAGGGCTTCCTTTCCCCTCATTCTTTAACTGAGCTTGTAGTTCCAAGCTTTGAGCTCCATCTAGTCGGTCGGGTGATTTCCGGTTCTTGATTGCCACACTCCAACGGACTTTTTGTCTTTCAGGTTCATCTGGTCGTTCGTTCATGTAACGAAGACTTTCCTGATATCTTTCCTCTATTTCGGCCCGATATTCATCATCCCTATCCTCTGGCCTTACGTTCCTTCTGGGATAATTCTCCCATTTCTTTCTGTTTTCTTGCCTCTGATGGTTATTGTTATAGGGTCGGCTCTCTTGTTGCCTATAACCCGTATTCCTAGGATTTCTTCCTCGATATCCTCCTCTGTAGTATGGCTGTATTCCTCTAGACTCTTGGCGCCCATACTCTCGACCTAGTCCTTGAGTATCAGTGATGGTGGACTGATTCCTGGTCGATGGTTATTCGCTGGTTTCCTGACTGCTGGCCATGTGTACCTGTTCAGTCTGTCTTTGGTGCCTAGGAGTTACGTGTGACGTCGTCATGTCTAATTGACGTAATACACTCTCCACTTCCACAGCACTTCTGGCTTTGGATGAGATTAGCAGCCTCTGAATCTCATATGGAAGTTGTCTTGCAATGGCGGCACACAGGTCGTTCTCAGCTGGAGCAATGTCAAGTTCGCGGAATTTACACAGCTGAGCAGTAAAAAATTCCGAGTACTTAGTTGGTGCATTTGTGCTGTACTTCCTAGAGTACAGATCTAGCCTCAAATTCTCCTGGACGTCTGAGGCCCAATATCGTTTTAAAAAGGCTTCTCTAAAGCCTTCCACCGTATCAAAGGTGTACCTGAAGCTTCTGAACCAGGTGAGACAATCACCTGCCAACAGCTATTCAATAGCTCTCAGTCTCCGATCCTGAGGAACCTTCATTTCGTTTAAGTACTCTGCGACTTCCTTTAGCCAGTATTTTGGAGTAATTGACATGTTATTACCCGTAAATTTTACCGGTCTGTCCTCATTCGATTTGATAATGTTTATTATCTGACCATTTGTCTGGTTCATGAATGGGGTTGACATCGCCATCGGATATCCTGGGTTCTTATAAGGGCTCTCCCCTCCTAAGTCCCTATCGGTATCTGTGCCTTGTTCACGGGAATCTACCCATCCTGTCTTTGGAAACTCCTCCTGATTCTCAAATTCTAACTTCCTTTCCCTTCGGGCAATTTCTTCATTAGCCATGAGTTGGATTTCCATTTGACTGTTCTTATGTTCAGTCCTCTCCAACCGGGATCCTAATTCATTTTGAATTCTTTCCTGATTTTTCTAACTGGTTTCCAGTTCTTGTTTGAGTTGGTTTTTGTCGTTCCTGAAGCTATTCCTGATTTCATTTAAGTGTTCTTCTACCTCTTTCTTGATGACCATGACCTGTTCTGTTATAATTTCTGGTTTAACGTCACCTCTGGTATCTAGGTATTCTCGTATTTCCTTTATCTTTTTCTCCATTTCTCTTTGTCCTTTGACCACTTTGTCCTGAATCTTGTTCATATCCTCTCGAGTCTTTCCTTGTTCCTCGAATATAATTGTTATGTCGGTTATAACCTTATCTATATCTCCCTTTGTGTCTTCCATTTGTTTTGTTATTCCACTTACTGTTTCCTGAATTCCATTGATACCCTGACTTATTTCATCTATCTTATGAGTACTTTCCTTACTTTCTTTATTTCTTTGTTTTCTTTCTTTCTGGAGATGCTCTTCGTAGGTACCGAATTTTTGAGTTATTTCCTCCCCGTGCCTTTTTAAGTTCTCATCTACCTGCCCGGTAAAATGATCAATCTGCTCTTTCATGCCCTGTATATCTTTGTGATTCTGAATTTCCATATCATCCACTTTGGCCTGAACTCCCGCTACTTTTTCCTCAAGTTTTCCTACTTGGTTCTCCACCCCTGTAAATCTGTCTCCTAAATCACTAACACTTTTTTTTATCTCATCCCGGGAGGTCTCACAAATACTCTTGTTAGATTCTATCTGAGCTTTCAATTCTTTCTGCACACCTTGGATCTGGGTTACAAGTTCATTTTTACAATCGTCTACATTCTTTTTGCACGTTCCTTCCATGTTACTTAATTTAGTTTCCAAATTTTCAAAATTTTCTTGACACCTAGTTTGGGACTCTCCCATACTCTTCTTCAAGATCTTTATTTGGCCTTGCAATTCTGACTGAAATACTTTATTTTCCCTTTGAATTTCACTTTCGATTTTCCCTTGTAAATCATTTAATTTGTCCCCAAACTTAGTGTCAAAATCTTGAAATTTGGTATTCATTGTTTCTTCTAAAACCTTGGACCCCTCCTTCATTTCCTTAATTTCAACCTTCAGTTCCTTATCCATTTTTATACAATTAGCTTCGATAGCTTCTAATTTAGTTCCCATGTTATCACTTTTAGCTTCGATATCTACTAATTTAGTTCCCATGTTATCACTTTTAGCTTCGATATCTACTAATTTAGTTCCCATGTTATCACTTTTAGCTTCGATATCTACTAATTTAGTCCCCATATTATCACTTTTAGCTTCGATATCTACTAATTTAGTACCCATATTAGCACTATCAGTTTTTAGTGACTCTAGACTCTCATTTATGGATTCGAACACTTAGTTATTTTCATGCTTTTGGAGGCCCAATGTATTGTTTATAGCCTCCAACTTCTCATTGTTATTGGCTTTTATAGCCTCCAAAAGCCGTTGCATCTCTTCACTCAATGCCATCTTATTAGAATATAGTGGGCTACTAATGCCACATCGCTAGAACATGCTTGAGAGATAGTAATCTGAACCATTGTGTCCCAATTTCTTTAAAAATTTTACTTTGGTACGGGTTTTTACTACACCGTACCCTTTTGATACTCTTCTTCACACTCAAAGACCTTTATGGAAGTATTTAAAATTCAAAATTTCGAAAAACCATTTTTTTTTTCAAAGAAAATGAAAATTTTGATTTTTCGAGAAAACTCGGGTTTTCCCCAGGAAAACTCAGCCCTGCGTACTGGGCGCCATGAAATGTCTGGTAGGGGGTTGTTTATAATCCAGGGCTGCTCGGTGTGAGTTTCTAGGGACCCATGCGGTCAGTTAACATTATACGTTGTAGCTACTCCTATCATTACTTTACTTTTACATGAATCGACCGTCTTTAGTGTTCCTCTAATCATTAATCCAAGCACAGTACTTCTATTCACCCCCCTGTGCCCTTCAGCAAGAAATATGCAAATCACAGTATGCCAGCATTGCTCAATTCGGGATTTTCGGGGCTGCGGTAAGTTCTCCCACTCTGTGACTTACATATTTTGGATTAAGTAGAGGATACACTTGCAAAAATAACAACAAAATCAACTCCTATTTTAACACATTTAATTAATCCAAATTATGGCGCTACAAACAATAAAACAAATAAACTACTGACCAATATCATTCTACTTGTCCAAAGTGAACAAGGAATAGCATAAAAATAAAACAAATATTAGATTAAAACACATGGTTTTCTTTAAAACCAACAATTCACGATTATTTTCACTTCCATAAAGTACTTATCTTAAAGTTCCAAATAACTACGAGCTCCTTTGGCTCGATACTTTCCCCTAATAATGGTGTCATACTTTTATACACCTCAAGAACTATTTTTATCTTTTCTTATCATCAAAACAAATATATAATTACATTTAAAATTACATGTTAATTATTCACTTCAATATTTGGACATATCACATGTTCTCCGTATTTACTATCTCTCTCAAGTTTTGCAAATTCACTACGGTGATCGGGAAACTATTTGTGCACTCCAGAGTTATAAAGATTACTTGACAAAGTCAAAAACTATGATTACTCCCGAAATCTAGTTATCTTCACAAAACTCGTGGATTCCTTATTTTCCATACAACATTACAATAGGGATTTTTATTTAATTCATTTGTCTTATAAGACCATTATCACATAAGAAAACTACGATCTGAACTGGCAAGCGATAATATCAATCTACAAGGACCTCGGTTCAACGCCCGGGTCATTAACAACTTGAAACACTCACGGTGTATTTAACATTTCTTACAAGACGGTTTTTACCCACCCTCGCTCTCTGAGGGTCAGGCCATTATACTCGAGCGTGATTTATGACAAGGAGAGCGGCCCTCTGCCTAACCTACGGTGGCAGCTCTCTTCAATGCTTTAAAACAAACCTTCACATTATTCTCAGTTCTGTGGAGAGACCTGGCTTTTACTTCACTTATTTTCATTCAACAATATTCTTTGGCTCATAAACCACTTTCGTAACCTTGGCATTTATTAATTATGAGAGGGTCCTCATTGATTGGGAAGAATAATACACATTCTACGACGAATAATTAGGGGCTTTAACAACAAGAGGATTCTATGTTCGAATCTCTTAACATGCCTCGGGAACCATTTCCACATTTGGAGGACTTATACAAGACGCGATTTAAAGTCGGCCGTGGCCTACATGACATACGCTCAATAATACCATACATTAGCTCCCTTTTAAATAATACACACATGGCCTCGTGATCCACGTCACAATTTAGAGGACTTACAACATATCTCAATTCACTGCAATCAACTACCCTCCATAAGTAACTTACCAAGTACTTTAACTTTTACGCGTTCCTAGCGTGACTTTTTATTTAATTGCGTTCCATTACGCTACACATTACTTTACGGCCGAATGTCTTCCAAAGAACTGATAAATTTCATAGTAACAATTGATACATATCTCCATTCTTATATTAATCTTTTCCGTTGACAATAAATCGCTCCACTTTTAAGAACATGCATTCACATCATGTCTTATACATTTGTTAAGGCTTCAACGCTCTATATTTTTATATCATTCAATTTAATCTTTATTTAGATTTCTTTACCTAGTTATTCACATTATGTCTTCATTCCTTACAAAAGCTCAAAAGCTATTTCCTTCATATAATTCAAATTTACCTTTATGTAAATATCTTTGTTATAATTATTATTATTACGCTTGCTTTTATAACATTCATTAAATACACTGACATTTTATTCCATGCCTATCCTCTACAGGATTTATTATTTCACATAATTATTTATTATTTCTTAAAACTTTATTTTCGTTCAGATCGCGTTCTTATTTAGTTATTATTTATTTAAAAACATCCCTTTTACTCAAAACTCCGGTGGAATTGTACACAAAAATTTTCCCGACACCAAAATATAATGAAAATCTTTACTCACATGTCTAAGGTCGTTTTCTGACCTTTATTCTCGTTTGATGTGACATTTTGGCCCACCTTCTTGACCTACTCCATATTGCCCAAACTCATCTCATGTACAGACATTTCTTGACACATATTCACTATATTTAACACTGACAAAATTTTTAATACACCGGTGTATCCGTTTTGAACACACAATAAAACACTAAAAAATATATTACTTTTAACACACACTTTTGATATATTTACACTTCACAACTTTTAATCACTAGGCCGTCTTTTTAGCCTATCACACGTGACCTCTTAATCTCCCGTCTCCAAGGGTGAAATTTATTCAATGTCGGCTTCCTATCCTGCAGAATACGAAAGTCTCGAATCATCTACTACTCCCCTGGATTAACAATTCTTCAAATCCTGATCCTGATGATCGGCTATTTCTCTAGCTTGAATGGCTCCCCTTTTAGATCTGATTTATCGATCCTAGCGAAAGTCTGTTCTGATCGAGGTCCCCTCGATAACCTATCGGTGACCTATGGATTTTTAGCCACTAATACTTCTCGAGTCTTAGTGCTTTAGAATAGTTCGTCTGCTTTCTTGAAAACAATGTCTATAGTTTCCGTTCTTCTTTGTTTATTTGGTTCTCGCACTTCTAATTTTCTGAAATACGTTGCGAACCTTACTCAGTTTTTCCCTGTTCGGGTTCTTTAAAATTTATAAACTGTTTATCTCGCTGTTCCTGTACTTCCGTGCGTTATGATACTTTTGGTCGATTACTGAAAGACCTATCGCCTGAATCCTAAGTTCGCAGCCTGCTTTGACTGTATTTTTGGAACTTTTACGGTAACTTTTGCCCTGTCGGACCTAAATCCTGTAACTAGGATTTTCCTAATTTTTCAACACAGCGATACTTTAATACTTCTTCTTTGCAACTCCTTCCGGAGGCACGCAAGTTACTGATACTTCGACGCCCGTGGCTGTCGGATATTAATTCTGCGGTGTAATACAGCGTTTCTCCCCTCAAGGAGTACTGGTTAACTGCCTTCGATGTCTGATACAGCGTTACGTTCCCCTCACGGGCTCTTGAATACTGCCTAGACGAGGTGGTGCAGCACCTCCGCTCACGGAATGCTCGTAGACTGCATGTACTGATACAGCGTGACGTTCCCCTCACGGGCTATCGTAGACTGCATGATTGGCTTGGTGAGGCCAGGAGTTTTATACCTTTCAGTCACAAAAAGATAAAATCCTAGTCCTTTTCGTGACCAACTTTTGAACTAATTGTCGCACAAGTATAAATATCATATCTCCAGAAAGCTCGTCTTCCAAACGTAAAATAATCTTCCTGTGCATGGAAATCGATCGTGCATTTCCGAGATATTAATTAATTTCTCGTCCTCAACTGTGTGGGTGGTGCTGTTCATTTTTAATTCTCCCACTCCTTGGGTCCCGGTGAATTCCCAATGACGTATACTTGCGTTTGCAGTTTTTTCCTGGACTATTATTACAAGGTTTTTCTTTACACAAAAATCTCTAATCCAAAATGATTCACCGTACTGTATCTGTTTACTTATTTTTATACTCGTAAACGGGTTAAATTTAATTATTCCTGTTCTGACTCAGCAGCGGGGTTGCCATTTTCCTGCAACGTAAGAGCAATTTCCGAGTCAAGCTTCTTCGTCTTACAGTCCAAACTTTCCACTCGTTCTAATAATATCCATGACTGGCTCCTTATAAATGTCAAGAGGCATGAGCTCATCTAAGGAACACCTGGCCCTAGTGCTTGCACAATGTTAGGCTATAATCCTGGCTTGAAATCTCTCTCCGTTCTCTTAGAGACTGTATGATTCTTTCATTCCTTTCACAAAATACATGGATTCGACTCCCTTTGAGGCCATGGTACATGGGTTCAGTATAGAAGTTACATGTATTTTAAATTTGTACATATCAGCAGGCATAGAATCATGTCGGCAGCACTGCCTTGTATTAATTACTCCAAATTAATCTAGAATGTCAGGTGCTATACGTGTGCAAAGTATAGAGCTGTTGGCTTGCATACTTTCTGATATATTGATATTAGGGTAAAAAGAATATAGACAGCATTTATTAACAGTTGGCAGGCCTGATTGCTCTTAACAATACTTATAGTCATATCTGTTATGGTACACATATCACATACGAAATTTGGTTGAAATCCAACTGATAGTATAGAAGTTACATGTATTTAAAAATTGGTACTATCAGCAGGCTTATAATCATGTTGGTAGAACTGACGTATATAAGTTACTCCAAATTAATCTAAAAAGTCAGAATATACGTGTGCATAGTTTAAAGCTGTTGGCTTGCATACTTTCTGATATATTGGTATTTGGATAAAAAGAAATAGAGAGAGCAATTATTAACAGTTGGCAGCCCTGGTGGCTCTTAAGAATACGCTCAGTCATATCTGTTTATGTACAGATATTACATACAAAATTTGGTTGAATTCCAATTGATAGTGTAGAAGTTATATGCATTTAAACATTGGACCTATCAGAAGGCTTAAAATTATTTTGGCAACACTGTCATGGTTGGCCTCCTGGAAATTAAACTGAAATAGTATTATCTACATGTGTGCCAATTTTGGAATAGCTCCCATGCATACCTTGCAAGATATCCAACATGGAGCTCAAATTTCTAGTGCGTTTTTTCAGCAGTTGGTAGCACTGACATCATTTTCAAATATGGACGTGAGCTATCCCGGTGCACATCTTTTCTCATACTAAATTTGGTTTTGATTGCTGCAGCCGTTTAGGAGTTGATAGGGGGGGGGACACACACACAGCCAGCCAGACAGACAGAAGGACAGACAGACAGACAGACAGACAGACACACATTTTCCCGGATCAATCTCATAAGTCTACTTTTTCCTCATTTTTGCAAAATGTGAAAAGTAGGCTAAAAATACCTCTCAGGACGCCGGAAAGCGGAGGTAGATTACATCGGACAAAGAAAGATATTTCGAATTCATTACATTTGTTAACTGTTCGATAGACCTACCTACAGTCCATCAGCATACTGGAAGCCCCGTCATTTTATAATTCCGAAAACAGTTTGTTCATCCCTTGATGTAAGGGTGGGTCGTACCAAAAGTTATTTCAGACAAAGGTTTTAGGTAATGTTTCGAGGACTATTTACCATTTTGATATTGTGTCTATTGAGGGTATGATTTATTTTCTAAACACTCAATTCTACCACCCCTTTCGTCAATAGTTGGTGCTATCAAAAAACGCTACTAAGTTAAGTTTTGGCCGTTATCCAAAAAATTATGTGGGCTTCGAATGGATTCGATTTTTCACATAGACCTATTAAGAAATTTATAGCGATATTTCTCTTTTTTCGAAAAGCGCCCTCCTTTTCCACCCACTTCGTCTAATATTGCTCATTAGCAAACTAGACCCAGATTTAAGATGGTTATAATAATTTAATTTATAAGTTTGAAAATAATTGGTGCAAACTGACAGACGTGTCCACAAGAAAGTACGTGGATCTCGAAGATAATGTCGAACTTTTCTGGAAGTCGCAGCATAGTGCCCAATGCAATGGCTAGCTTTCTAATGTTGTTGTTTGATTCTTCAGTCTATTGACTGGTTTGATGCAGCCATCCATACCTCCCTGTCCTGAGCTAATCGTTTCATCTCTATATAGCTACCTCACCCTACATCCGAGGCAATCTGTTTAACATATTCTAACCTTGGTCTTCCCTTACAGTTCTTGTCCTCGACCCTTCCATAACTGAGTTTGCTATTCCTGGGTGTCTTAATACGTGTCCTACCAACCTCTTCTCTTCATTAGCGGGGCGTGGTGGCGCAGCGGTCAAGCTGTATGCCTCTCACCAAGGCGGACCGGGTTCGATTCCCGGTCACTGCATGTGAGATTTTCGATGTGAAATGCCATGTCCTGTGGTTCGGATTCCACGTAAAACGGAGGTCCCGTGGCTTATGATCGAGAGATTAACGGTCACGTTAAACTACAAGCTTCCTTCCTTCTTCATTAGCAGTCGCCAGAAACATCTCTCCTCTCCCACTCGTCTCAATATCTCATCATTTCTTACCCTATCTACCAATCTAATGTTCAACGTTCTCCTGTAACTCCACATTTCAAAAGCTTCAATTCTCCTCTTTTCTGCTGCACCAATAGTTCAAGTTTCACTTCCATATAGTGCCACGCTCCAGACAAAGGCTTTCAAAAATGACTTCCTAATACCTAAATCTATATTCGATGTCAACAGATTCCTTTTCTGTAGAAATACTTTCCTTGCCTGAGCCAACCTACTTTTTATATCCTCTTTGCTAATGAACTCTACATAATAAAAGTAAGTTTCGCCTATAACTCTTTCTAAGTCCTTATTTGATATTCACGATGTCTCCTAAGATCTTTCTCGTGTAGTCGCAGTGTTGAAAAATCTCTTGCCTCCTCGTGATGGAATGCAGGTTTACATTCCTCTTGGCGACTTGCATAATACCCTCATTTAATTGTCTTGTTCATTGCGGCATTGCAAGAACGTAACTTCATAAGCAGGCAATTGCTTCAAAAAGAAGACGTCACGTCATGCTCGCTTGGGGGAACACACACACTGATATACCTACCATATTTCCATCGCTCAGGGGCCCCCTCCTGGTGTAGTGGCTAGTCCGCGTCACTTCCCGGCTCTGGCTAATCATTTAAGGGTGGAGATCCCGCTAAAGAGAGGAATAAAATGTCATTATTAATTCGATTGTTGAAGATTCTACAAATATTGTTGACAAATGATACACATATAACAGTTTTTTTTTTTTTTTTTTTAGCGTATGGCTTTTAGTGCCGGGAGTGTCCGAGGACATGTTCGGCTCGCCAGTTTTTGTAGCTGCTTCGAGACGGACACCCAATGGGTGAGCTACAAGTACCGTTGGGGAGGGAAGGAGGGAAGTTGGAATGTAAGGACGAGGAGTTGGAAGGTAGCGGCTGTGGCCTATAGTTAGGGACCAACCCCGGCATTTGCCTGGAAGGAAGATGGGAAACCACAGCAGACCATCTTCAAGGTTGCCGGTGGGGGGATTCGAACCTCCTCGCCTCCCGGATGTGAGCGACTGCCATCAGTCATGCCGTAACCACCACGGCTAACTCACCCGGTACATATAACAGTAATGGCATGCTTGTGCATCACCATTTCCCTTATACACCCCCAAGTTTATAAGAAATTTCCTACTTTTCCTTTTTTCATGTCATTAGGATATATTTGTTTTCACATACTGTATTTATTCTTTAAAACAAAGAACTATTTTCAGCTGCTTTGAATAAAAATGCAATAAGAGGACTTAATTAACAGTTTATGTTAGTGATTGAGGTACATTTTGTAGGCGCAGATGTAATACACGCCTTAAAAAAGGACAAGTAGGAAATTTCCTATAAACTTGGGATATATACGGGAAACGGTGATGCACGGTACAAAATTTGGCAAATTTTGAAAATTCCCTGAAAGGAACTCTTAAGATAAAAATGTTGACATTGCTCTTGGTTGCCACAAGCATGCCATTACTGAGATATAATTATCATTTGTCAACAATATTTGTAGCATGTTCAACAATCGAATGAATATTGCCATTTTATTCCTCTCTTAAGCTGGATCTCCCCCACTCAGTCTTGTTAGACAGAACTAATTGGTTTGGTTCCCATTTCAGTCATCCTAGAAAAGATTGTCCGTGGATTACCACTTCTACTCCAGGAAAATGCCGAAAGGCTAACTTGCTAAGGCCACAAATTCCTCCTACCCAATTCAAAATGAAAATTTGAGCAATTAACTCTTCACTAACGTTAAATCGTACTTAACTTAAATAGCCTACGAGAATTAAAGCATGGTTATCGTCGATGATTTTCATGAGGCCATTCTGGTTCGTAATTACTTTAATACGCTTAAGGGACACTAGGACTGAGTTTTAGGCAAAAATGACAAAAAAAACTGTTGTTTTTTTGTTTTGTATTTAAAGCTAGAAATCCTAGAAAGTCGTAGGTTAACTCAAACGAAAGGTCTTATGCTCTTTATATCTACAACCAAATATCGTATTTTTCAGATTTTTTCCTAAAAAGTTTCATAAGGTGAGCCAAACTGGTTAATATAGCATGCGATTTTATAAAAATGCCATTATCTCCAAACTACATGTTTAGGTACCGTAATCAAAATGATCCATGTGCATGAGATATTCACAAATTTTACTCAAACAATCACTGGATATTCAACAAGATGTTCAGTAAAGAACATATAGCCTACTTTCTCCTAAATGCATGGGTATTGTAATAACTCTTTGTCCATTTCAAGGAGTATGATTGAATGTTGGTTGTAGTAGCTTGTTGAAATACAACGTGCTATAGGGATATTAAACATGAATATGAAGTGCCCTTTGCTAGTGCTACCTCTGTACCAAATTTCGTTCAATTCGGTTTCACCGTGTTTGAATTGATAGGGGGAATCGATTTGCACACATACATGGCCACCATCTGCAAACTATTGGGCTGATGTTCTTGCAGTTTGGTCTGAATATGTTTCCCACATAAAGATATGGTGTTGCAAAATTTGGTAGGGACTAGATTATTAGGTTGGTCGTAATTACATTTTAGCTTTTAACATTTGGGTGGCCGCGATTACGTTTCCGTCAAGATAGCGGTGAAATAAAACATGACACTGAGGTGCCCTTTGCTAGTGCTACCTCTGTACCAAATTTCGTTCCAATCGGTTTCACCGTGTTCGAATTGATAAGGGGAATCGATTTACACACAAAGATGGCCGCCATCCGCAAAATATTAGGCTGATGACCTATTAGTTTGGTCAAAGGATGCTCCCTCCATAAAGGTATGTTGTTGCTAAATTTGCTAGAGATCGGATGATTAGGCTAATCGTAATTTGATTTAAGCTTTGAACATTTGTGTGGCCGCCATTACGTTTCCGTCAAGATGGCGGCGATATAAAACATGACACTGAGGTGCCTTTTGTTAGTACTACCTCTGTACCAAATTTTGTTCCATTCGGTTGCACCGTGTTCGAATTAATAGGGGGAATCCATTTTCACACAAAGATGGCCGCCATCCGCAAACTATTACGCTGATGGCCCATTGGTTTGGTCAAAGGATGCTCCCCCCATAAAGGAATGTTGTTGCAAAATTTGGTAGAGATCGGATGGTTATGTTAGTCGTGATTTGATTTAAGCTTTAAACATTTGTGTGGCCGCCATTACGTTTCTGTCAATATGGCGGCGATATAAATCATGACACTGAGATGTCCTTTGCAAGTGCTATCTCTGTACCAAATTTCGTTCCATTCGGTTCCACCGTGTTCGAATTAATAGGGGGAATCAATTTTGACATAAAGATGGCCTCCACCCGCAAACTATTATGCTAATAACCTATTAGATTGGTCAAAGGATGCTCCCTCCATAAAGGAATGTTGTTGCAAAGTTTGGTAGAGATCGGATGGTTATGTTAGTCGTAATTTAACTTAAGCTTTGAACATTTGTGTGGCCGCCATTACGTTTCTGTCAAGATGGCGGCGATATAAAACATGACACTGAGGTGCCCTTTGCTAGTGCTACCTCTGTACCAAATTTCGTTCATTCGGTTCCACCGTGTTCGAATTAATAGGGGGAATCAATTTTGACATAAAGATCCGCAAACTATTACCCTTATAACCTATTAGATTGGTCAAAGGATGCTCCCTCCATAAAGGAATGTTGTTGCAAAGTTTGGTAGAGATCGGATGGTTATGTTAGTCGTAATTTAACTTAAGCTTTGAACATTTGTGTGGCCGCCATTACGTTTCTGTCAATATGGCGGCGATATAAATCATGACACTGAGATGCCCTTTGCTAGTGCCAGCTCTGTACCAAATTTCGTTCCATTCGGTTTCACCGTGTTTGAATTAATAGGGGGAATTGATTTTCACACAAAGATGGCCGCCATCCGCAAACTATTAGGCTAATGACCTAGTCATTTGGTCAAAGGATGCTTCCTCTATAAAGGTATGTTGTTGCAAAATTTGGTAGAAATCGGATGATTAGGTTAATCGTAATTTGATTTAAGCTTTGAACATTTGTGTGGCCGCCATTACGTTTCCGTCAAGATGGCGGCGATATAAAACATGACACGGAGGTGCCTTTTGTTAGTACTACCTCTGTACCAAATTTCGTTCCATTCAGTTGCACCGTATTCGAATTAATAGGGGGAATCGATTTTCACACAAAGATGGCCGCCATCCGCAAACTATTACGCTGATGACCTATTAGTTTGGTCAAGAGATGCTCCCCCCATAAAGGTATGTTGTTGCAAAATTTGGTAGAGATCGGATGATTAGGTTAGTCGTAATTTGATTTAAGCTTTGAACATTTGTGTGGCCGCCATTACGTTTCCGTCAAGATGGCGGAGATATAAAACATGACACTGAGGTGCCTTTTGTTAGTACTACCTCTGTACCAAATTTTGTTCCATTCGGTTGCACCGTGTTCGAATTAATAGGGGGAATCCATTTTCACACAAAGATGGCCGCCATCCGCAAACTATTACGCTGATGGCCTATTGGTTTGGTCAAAGGATTCTCCCCCCCATAAAGGTATGTTTTTGCAAAATTTGGTAGAGATCGGATGGTTATGTTAGTCGTAATTTGATTTAAGCTTTGAACATTTGTGTGGCCGCCATTACGTTTCCGTCAAGATGGCGGCGATATAAAACATGACACTGAGGTGTCCTTTGCTAGTGCTACCTTTGTACCAAATTTCGTTCAATTCGCATTCACCGTGTTCGAATTGATAGGGGGGGACAGACATTCAGAGTACACACACTCACACACACACAGACTCACACACACACATACACACACACACACAGACTCACACACACACATACACACACACAGACAGACACACTTTTTTCGCCCTGTGTTGATCTCATAAGTCTACTTTCATTTTTTGCAAAAATCGAAAGTAGGCTAAAAATACATGTGTTATGAGATAACATTGCAATATCTCCAGTCACTTTGTAAATTACAGACCAAAAATTTAAAAAACTATGAAAAATTGTCAAAATTCATAAAATATCATGGCACATAAAGAAAAATTAATCTGACAGCATACATGTTTTACTTTCATGAATTGTCTCAATGTTATAATATTTAGAATAGTTTTATTGATATGTAATGGAAGTATCAAGCGTTTTTCACAATTTCTAATGCGTGTGGAGCATTTTGGTCACACGGTATATTTTAATAATATAATTAGTAAAAAAATCAATTACTTTTCATCCAATCGCTTTCAATTTTGGTATGTGACTTAGTGTTACTATTCTAAGTATGCAGTTTAAATTTCAACTCATTCTGATAAAAATGTGGAAGTTGAAAAATTCAGTCCTAACGGCTCTCGCGCATGCGTAGACTAGGTTTCAGCTTCGAGAAGCATGGCGGACAAAACAATACGCGTGTAGCACTGATTGATGTTTGCGATGCTTTCTTGGGATTTTCTGGAACATAATTATAAAGGAAGGGAAATACAGAACACCTTATTCATGCTGGGGTAGCTCGACTGCCTTTCAACCGGAGGCTCTGGGTTCAATTCCGGCTTCGTCAGGGGTTTTAGAAATTAACGTGAGGACTGGAACGGGGTGCACTCAGCCTCGTGAGGACAATTGAGTAGCAGTCTGACAGTGAGGCAGCGCCCCGATGACGAAAACCAAGATTAACGGCCGAGGGAACCCGATGCGCTGGCCACGCGTTACCCCCAATATGGCTGGGCAGTGGTCGCTTGGTAGGCTCAGGCCATCACGGGCTGTAGTGACGGGGGCTATTTATTTATTTATTTATTTATTTATTTATTTATTTATTTATTTATTTATTTATTTATTTATTTATTTATTCATGGCAAAAGCTTAAAATGATATGAAAAACGTATTTAGCAGAACTGGCAGTTGTGTGTTTTTTTAGTAAATAGGACACGCTTTCCCCGTTGTTTTCTTACCTAAGTGGTTGCGTTGCAAACTCCGAGTTCATTTCGCAGAGCTGCAAGTAATTCGTATCCCAATTCGGATGTGTTTATTCATTTCCGTATTCTTCTCTTAGCATTAAACATGTATGATGTTTTCAAGTTCGATGATGTCGAAATGTAAATATTAGGCTATATGTCAGAAAACCGTACTATAATGAGGCTCATCATAGTACAAGTTTTCATTATGGGACAGTTTCTTCCACCAATCAGAGCTCAAGAAACGGTTGTTTGACCAATTAGGTAAGGATAGCGCTGAGTTCCAAGGCCTTCTAATTTAAATTTCACTGCGTGGCATAGTGTCATAGTGGGGTAATCGAGGAGGACATGGTCAAATACAAGGTATTCTCTTCGTCCCATGCGCTCTGTTCAGTACATAAAACTGGCGAAATCTAGACAGAGATTTATGAATATTTATGTTCGAATAAACTAGTTATAATAATTATCGTCGAACATAAACAGTCGTATGCAACTCGCCTATAATGGTAATTAAGACACTCGTATGGAAATTATAAAACTCGCATATGCTCGTTTTATAAACATACTCGTGTCTTCATTATTGCCATAATAGGCTCGTTGCATAATGTACTATTATAAATTCATTGCCATAAACATATTTTATTTTCATGTCCATGAAAGTTCATGTAAAACTCGGAAACAAACGAATTATTCCGCCAATCTGTAGAATTTAGCCAATGTTGCTGCAGCTAGTAAGAAAATACGTCTTTTAAAAGCTTACAAGAGAAAACACGAATTTTTTGAATTACAGAAAAGACGTCATGGATTACCTTATGCATAAGAATGGGCATCCCAGCAAGAATGAATAGAAATAAAGTGGAGAGACTAGACACTGTTGTTCTAATGTCTCACGATAAGGCTCTCTGTAGCGGGAATAAACCGCAGTCACCTCCATTCCTCATGCTGATTAGGCTAATTACTTTAGTTAGGCCCGTCTCCTAATATTTTTCGATGTTAGACTTGAAGTACCCAAGTCGAGTCTTTACAATGCAAATTTTGTTGGACTCCCTTGTTGGAAGTTTGTGTTGTTGGTAAAATTGGCAGGCGTCCTTTTAGTTGTACGAATATACTCTATCCCTTCTCTTTCGCTCTCCTCAACTGTGTAATTCATTCTTTATACACGACGCCCGTAGCAATTTTCGACGGCAATGGTTAGGTTAGCATCGCTCTACGCCCACGTTAACCTCCTAGCATTACCAACAAGAAGAAGTTTCATTCTTTCCCTTCCTCCTCTTTATCTCAGTCTCTATTTTCTCATTTAGCGGCAGCTCCTTCCCCTGAGCATATAAAACTCGACTTGAGTTAGCAAACAACGTTCTTTCGTAGTTCTCTTTTATTTTTCTTTCTTTTAGATGTAATCCGCATCTCCTCTCTTTTCTTCCACCACTTCTCCACACTCTCTTGCCCATTTGTATTCTCTCTCCCCGCTATTCTTTCTCACGCACACCCTACAAATTCTATTTTCTTTCATGTGATGCAAGGGTGTACCCATGGGAGGGATATTACCTCATCCACCATCCAATACTCAGATGAGAAAAATCAAGGAGTGGCCGTTGGATTAAAAAGAAACAGGTCTCTCTAAGAAACGCTAAGAAGCAGGTTTGCCACTGAGAGGCTGTGGGGGTGATTACTGGCTTAAGGAGTGGAATATCCAGGTCATCTGCTACTACTGATTGTGAGACTAAAATTCATTCATTCCCTTTATATGCAAATGGGGGAAATTGCCCGGTGTCAAATTATACAATTACAGAAAATGTCCAACAATAATATCAATCATACTTAATGTACACAAGTCGTGATTTCTGAACTATAATAAAAACATCGTAGTATTTACACAAAAAATCAGTCTTATTTTAAACACATCAATAAGTTTGGGGAAAGGTTCTAAGACTGTGACAGATAATGAGTTCCAATGATCAATACCACAATTAATGAAAGAATATTTCCCATAATTTGTACGCTGCGGTCAGCCCTTAAGTTTATGCGGATGATCAGATCATGATCAGATGATGTTGTTTGTCGTTTAGCCCAGTGTACGTGGGTGTGTATGGTCCATTTATGATAACCGTGTCCATGTGATTGCTGTATCATTGTGCGTAGACTAATTATGTTAAAACTCAGCAATTCTTCTAGGTTTGTGCCATTTCTTGTGTGGAGTTTTTCCTAGGACACCAAGCTGGCTCATCGGCGGGCTCTTGGTGTCCCCGCTCGGACCCCCACAGGATTAACGTACTGCGCGCTACCTCCCTTTCTATAGAGTGCAACTGCACTACTTTACTGCGAGAACTAAGAGCTCAAGCAGCCTTTACCTCCCTATGAAGGCTTTTTTATTTATTTTCTATTTACAAAGACAGATACAAACACCGGTCACTGAATACAATTCCCTCCTCAATATAAGGTTCAAAGTTCACTGCAGTATTTGAAATAAACAAACACCAAAAATCATAAGAGCACAATACCGGGTGAGTTAGCCGTGGTGGTTACGGCATGACTGATGGCAGTCCCTCACATCCGGGAGGCGAGGAGGTTCGAATCCCCCCGCCGGCAACCTTGAAGATGGTCTTCTGTGGTTTCCCATCTTCCTTCCAGGCAAATGCCGGGGTTGGTCCCTAACTATAGGCCACAGCCGCTACCTTCCAACTCCTCGTCCTTACATTCCAACTTCCCTCCTTCCCTCCCCAACGGTACTTGTAGCTCACCCATTGGGTGTCCGTCTCGAAGCAGCTACAAAACTGGCGAGCCGAACATGTCCTCGGACACTCCCGGCACTAAAAGCCATACGCTAAAAAAAAAAAAAAAAAAAAAAAAGAGCACAATGATGACCACGTGTATTTTTAGAATGTATATAAAAAGCTGCCAAAAGCATTGTTGATACACTTCCGCTGTACGACTTTCCATCGTTCTTTCCGGAGATGATCCAGATATCCAGGCAGGGTAGTCACCGGGGGTGTTCGGTAACCAGTAAGGTTGTAGTGGATGGCTCCAGCTGCTAGCCATAAGATGACAATCGTTTTCGGCTCACCAAGTACATCCTGTATTTCGAAGTTCAAGATCTCGTCCTCCCTGTTGAGCGTAGCTGTTAGCCCGTTTATGCTGTGAACAGCATTCATCGTCCATCGCCACACGACTTTCGCACTCCTGTACATATAGTGATGCGGTGGATGAAGGTGTCAGTCCTGTTGCACACAGGACAGTCATCATCAGCTACTTGTACGTGAGGATCCGGAAGGAGGTGGTCGTGGCCTTAAGTTAGGAACCATCCTGGCGTTTTCATGGAGTAAAAGTGGGAACCCGCGGAAAACCACTTACTGGATGACTGAGGTGGGAATTGAAACCACCCCTTCTCAGTTTTGCCTCTGAAGCTGAGTGTACTCCGTTCCAGCCCTTATACCAGAATTAAATTTCTTGGAAGAGCCAATAATGCTAGCCGGTACACCAGGAAGCGGACTACAATAAACCACACGCACTGTACGCGATAAAAATCATGCTCGAAAGTCTGCTGAGCCAAGACACAGGGCGTAGAATATATTAACTTTTCTTAACATAAATATTCTAAAGATCTTAAAATTACTCTTGGAATAACGTAAATAGAGCACGTTAAGAGCACCAGTCCATTCTTTTATTCCCTAGCGCATTGGGATGTCCTCTTATAACTTGGGAATAGTAGTGTATGCACACTTACTTGGCGTAAGGGTTAGCGTGATCAACATGGCAGATCCTTACATTACAGTCCACTTAGGTTGCTCCCTGCCAATACCATACATGTGGGTATCTCGGGTCTGGAAGATAATATCAACTATAGTATTCTAATTATATTCTGTAAACACTACTCTTGTACATTTAATTTAATAAGATGCGCTCGAAAGAGCATTACTTAACCTACATAATACACGAAAATATAATTCTAAATACAATTTGATCTTACAATGCTATTTAGTTTTCACTGTAGTCTCTGATGGATTTAGTTCTTTTTACACACTTAGTTAAGTGATAACGGTCACATCTCTTGTCACACAACGAACATACGCAATCATCATCTGGCTGGTGAAAACCCTGAGTTAAGCAGATCTTATGGTGAAAACCATGAGTTGCAAGTCTCGTTACCACATGTCTTAGATCCTGTCCTGCCTCCGTCCATTGCCTATCCATCATTGCACTAGTGCTATAAAAATCAGGGTCAATGTCATTTCTCTTCCTCCGCCGCAGTTCGAGATGCGCTTGGTAAGGGCCGGTAGATGGCAGCGTGAATTGCAGTCTCAGGTCTTCCAAGAAGAAGCTTTCCCTGGCTAATTCGTATACAATCCTTGAGGGTGCATAAATCCCAACTCCCAAAGCACTCTTCAGATATCGTGATTTAACACTTTCTAAACGTTTGAAATCGCTACTCGAAAGCTTATCCCATATTAATTCTATTCCATATGAGGCAATTGGAGTTATTACTGTTTTGAACAATGACATTGCAGTGGGCAAAGAAAGTTGTCGGATATTTTTAATTCGATGAGTGGCTTTCGTAGCTGCTGAAGCCCTTTCCTGAGTGTGTATCCTGTAGGACGACAGTGTCGTTTGTAGATATATTCCTAAATACCGGAAATTATTTACTACTCTTAGCATATCTCCTTGCAGAGTTAAATGATCATCCAACGCCAGTTTGCCTCCTTTTCTAAAAGTCATGTGCACTGTTTTTTCTTTGTTGATCACTAAACTGTTTTCGTCAGCCCATAATTCAAGTTTCTGAAGAGCGGCACGCAGATCACTTATGCAATGTGAACCTAGAGCCATGTCGTCGGCGTACATGATAAGTTTCACTGTTGGGTAGTCTTGGACGGTGTTAATAATGTCAGCTGTCAAGATGTTAAAAAGTAGGGGACTCATAGGATCGCCCTGAAGTACGCCATTTGTCTGACGGACCTTTTCAGACAGAACTACACCGTCATTTAAAATGACATAGTTGTATGCTAGGATTACCTCAACTATTCTCGCTAGGGGGTTAGAGTTTCCTAGCATCCCTTTAAGTTTATTTATGAGGATATTCCTGTCTATCAAGTCAAAAGCTTTACGATAGTCTATGAAGACCACGTGAAATTTCCCTTTCTTATGCCTCAGAGCTTGTTCCACTTCTTCTTGTAGTAATGCCACTGCTTGTAGAGTACTCCGTCCTTCTCGAAAGCCGAATTGACAATCTGGTATGTACATATCCACCTCCTTGGCTAGTCTTTTTGTTAAAATTTTAGAGAAAATCTTGAATATCGCGGGCTCTAGTACTATTCCTCTGTAAGAGTTGGGATCTTCAGTGTTTCCTTTCCCCTTGTACAGAATTGTCATTTGGGCCGTTCTCCAGCTTACAGGAATGACTCCTGTATACAAGCACTTATTAAATAGGTCTGTCCAGATGGGCAGAAGCAGATCTTGTGTCTCTTTTATGTGTTCTATGAATATCTTGTCAGGTCCTGCCGCCTTACCCTTCTTAGATGACGTGATATTAGTTTGTATTTCATCTGTGGTTATTTGGAGGAAATCATCAGCTATGCAATTTGTAGCAGAGACTTGGTGTTCTTCCAATGTTCCATTCTTGTTGAGGATCCCAGAGAAATGTTCCGCCCATGTCTCTATTGGTATTTCTCTTGCCTTAGGAGCTTGCCTCTTTCTTAGAGCTATGTAGGGATCTGATCTTGCTAGTTCCGCTGTTTCCCTTGCTTCGGCTTCAATGTGCTCGGTTCTTTTAGTATGAAGTAGTAGTTTATACTCTTTCCTCCTCGTAGCGTAATACTCCAAATCAGCTTTGTGGTTTGTGCACTTTGCTTTGTACAACGATTGTAGTGTAATTTTCCGAGTAATGTAGCACTCACTATCGAACCATTTTTGTGCATGTCTCTTTCTTCTGTAGACGAAGGCTTTGCTGATTAACAAGCTAACACACTGCGCCGCGTCATCTATTTGATCCTGAGCGATGAGGGCTTTTGCTTCTTCAATACATGTTATGTCCTGCAATTTTGTCTGATCTAGGTTCCTAGAAGGGAGTTGCTCTGGAAATCGATATGCTGTTGCAGTCTGTGACGCTATTTCTATCTCAGTGTGCACGGGGATGTGTTTTCGAATTGGAGAAGCACCCGATGCCCATAATCCTTCTTGTTTCACTATGCGAATCGCTTTTCCCCTGTAGAACACTTGATCGATGGCGCTTGCTCCATTGTGTGCGAAATAAGTTTGAAAAGTTTTTTCGTTTACTAACGTGAACCCTTCTTCTTCTAGGGTTTCCAAAACTAGATCAGTCTTTATGCTTGGCTTGTCAGTTCTGCAGTTAATGTCGCCTGCTAATATTACATTCGTGTGATTTGTTACATGACCTATTGTTCTTAGAAGAGCGTCTATTACATCTTCTGTTGCCGTAACTGGAGCGATGTATACCCCTATTAGAGTGAGCCTTGTTGTTTTGACTATTATGGCATTTGACTCTGTCTTGTACTCCAGTATGCTTCCAGCTGTCGGTTTAAGAAAGCAAGACACTCCGCCAGCTGGTCTGCCTCCTGTGGCATTTGCATAGGCATGTACCCCGTAGAAACCTGGTAGGTCTAAAGGTTCTTGTAAAAAGGTCTCTGTCATAATCATTATGTCATAGTTCAATGTTAGATTTGGTGGCGTAAGTTGTAACGCGTTTCTTAGTCCTTCCGTGTTCCATAAAAGAAGTTTTATAGTTTGGTTATTCGAAATCAGCTCCTTCGGTAAATCTGTGGCCTCGAAAAAGGAATCTTCTAACAAGCACCCCTTTTGGCCAAAACTCTGGTTTCTCTAATTCGGCGAGATGATTAAAAGGAATGCCAACCTTAAAGGCTTCCTTAGAACCTAATGTGTTGAGCTTTTCACAAACAACTCCCTCGGTTATGTTGTTGCGTAATAGAAAGGTTCGAATTGCATTTTCGGTCGTTCCGTTCTTAGCCCTGCCCACATACAACCAAGCTGTTTTGTCTGCTGACTGTAAGTCTTCGTCGTTACCTTGTTTGGTACCGATAATCAGGCCCTGCCTCTGACTGCGACGTTTCCTGGGTGTCTTGAATGGCCCAGCTTCTTCTTCTTCTTGATCGACTACATCCTGTGCCGATGACTCCTTCACCACAACGTGCGTCTCTCCTCCCGACTTAGAGGGAACATTGTTTCTCTTTGTTTGAATTACGATGTCTCGCCCCGGCGCTATTGGTGCCGTTCTTTTTCGTTGGTTTTTAATGTCAACTGGATGAATATCTGCTACAATTGTATTGTTATCTTCTCTCTTCTTATGAAGATCGTCCTCGCGTGAAACATGTTGGCTATATAAACCGTCTTTTGTGAGGGAAGACTGCGTAGAAGAACTTTGATTCTCTGGCTGAGACTTCTGCATAGGTTTGATTATGTTAGCGGGTTGGATGCGTGACTCTAGTACCTTTTGTAAATTGTTTATTTCCATTGTAATTCTATCTTGTATTTTAGTTTCCATTGCAACAAGCAATTTCTCTATCCTGCTAGTCATTTCATCCGAGTTGTCGGAGTCCGGCATTGGTTTTGTCAAGATCCTAGTGTTACATTCCGTGCACAGCCACAGTACATTGTCAACATGTTAAGACCATATTTATATCGAGTCTGTAATGGGCATATCTCTTTGATGATTTGTCGGTGTGTTAAAATGCAACTGTTGCTTCCATATAACTCCATTAGGCTACACGCGATGACACTTTATGCAATATGTTGTGGTTTTAGGTTGTTCTATTTTCATAGAGGAAACAGAAACATTGGATTGGATTTCAACGACGGGTACGACTGTCAGTATACATTTTAATTTCTTATTTTGGCTAAATATAATTTGATCAGAATAAAGCAGGCTTTAAGATTTTTCTTACTTTGTCTATTGTATTCCCTCTTTCTTTGCGAGGCGTGGTGGCGCAGCGGTGAAGCTGTTGGCCTCTCACGAAGGTGGACCGGGTTCGATTCCCGATCAATACATGTGAGATTTTCGAAGTGAAATGTAATTTCCTGTGGTTAGGATTCCACGTAAAAAGGAGGTCACGTGGCCTATGATCGCATGATTAACTGTCACGTTAAACTAAAAGCTTCCTTCCTTTCTTTCTTTCCTTTCATTCAGACAGGTTTAGAAAGTGGCCTTACAAAATCACTTATGGTGTCCGTAAGTGAAGCATATATCTGTGTGTCTTGGAATTGCTTCCTGATCATTATTTTAATAATATAGCGCATGCGCAGAGTGACAAACGTGCTGCTTATCATTCGACATTACTCGCATTGAATAGGATATAGCGCATAGCCACCTTCTGTCTGTTAGGTAGTCAGCCCGAAGACTGGTTGGATCCTCAAAAAGTGCCGCTGTTAGGTTATGTGGGTAGATACCCACAAAAACCCGTGGCAGCTCTATATTGAGGCGTACTAGGCAAGAAGAGGAGTGAGGTAGTTTGCCATTGCTTTCCTCACAGCCACCATCTGACGCATGCCATTTGCGAAATAGACCATTGATGTTTTCAGAGATTCCCTTCAGTGTACTGTAAATACTGTGTGTATTGCACTGATAAATATGAAAATAAATGAAATCTTGAAAATGTGAGTTGCTAGCAGATAAGTACGGTCTCCAACTGCTCAATTATAGATGAATAATAGTGAATTGAAGATAAGTAATCACGAATAGTAAAACTAGGCTACTGGTACCGATTTTAACATTTTATATTTTGAAGATGGCGATTGAGCGAAAAAGAAATCAGTTCAATGTTCTTCTGACCAACACTATAGTTCTTTCTTGTACATACTCTTAATTTGTAAAAGTTCTTTGTAATTTCGCTATTGCACCCTAAGGAATTGATTTTAACGTTTGAACAACAAACCCACCCTTCATTTTGAATCGGAGTCGATGAGCTTATACCTTTCGGTGAGAAAGCCTCTCATGTGAGTCTCACGTACTTGCTATGTTCAGTCATTATAGCACTAATGATGGATTATCGAGTTTTATCTATAAATATAAAATCAAAGTGATCTTGATTTACAAATTCACACTTCACCACGGATCACCAAGGGGCTTGAGACATACAGAAATGTAGATTTAAATTTGATCCGCATGTCTTAATTGGACACGATTATATTTGCATAGGCTAAGATAGGTAAACAAGTAGTTCCGTGACGAACTAAAGAGCCTAATTTTCTTAGAATTTATGAATTAATCTAAAATGTTATGATCTTTTATGGTGCCAATTTTGGATGAAATCCATTTGTTAGTTTAGAAGTTACATGCATTTAAAAATTGGACCTATCAGAAGGATTAAATAATGTTGGCGAGACTGACGTATCGATTTTGCAGCAGTTGGTAGCACTGATATTATTTTCAAATATGGCCTTGAGATATTCCGGCATAGATCTTTACTCATATCAAATTTGGTTTCCATAGCTGCAACCGTTTAGGAGTTGATAGGGGACACACACACACACACACACAGCCAGACAGATAGAATGACAGACAGACAAACAGACAGACAGACACACAGACACTTTCCCGGATCGATCTCATAAGTCCACTTTTTCCTCATTTTCGTAAAATGAGAAAAGTAGGCTAAAAATTACGTAGAAGGGTTGGCTCAATATTATATGAGCATAAGATAGGTAAAGGTTGTCGTACAAAGGTTGGGCCTAGCTCAATTCTACGACCTTCGGTGTGAGAGTTCAATACTCGGAGACCCATGGAACCCTAATTTTAATGCCCTGGGATCAATCTCTTCAAGAATATTACAGAATATCCCTGCTCATGGAAACTGATCAGTGAATGACAAGCCGTCACCATAGTATCGCCAGATCAATATGTTCCTTTGAGCTCTGTAACAGGCAGTTCCCAGCTCCATGTATCGCGTAAAATACCAAATAAACGTTATACACGTAGCCTACATCCATGGGGACATTAATGAGTAGCACGATAAATTGCGGGCGGAGACTTACATTTTCAAGATGTGGCTGCGCGCTATATCCAATGTGAGTAATGAGTTAGCCAGGTTGTGTGATAAGCAGCAAGTTTGCCTCTCTGCGCGTGCGTTATATTATACTATTAACATAGGCTAATGATCAAGAAACAATTCAAAATATTGTAAATATGGCTCGAAACTAGAACCTAACTTACTTTAAGAGTTGTATTATGTTGACAATAACTGGCAGTTGGAGCCATACCAAGACGAGTTTCAATATTATGGTATTTTCATTTGCCCGTCAAGTGAAAAAATCGTTGATGTGGGAAATATATTGACGATTAGTCTTTTTGTAAACGTCTAGAGACCGCAACCGGTCATTCATAAAGTTACCATTGGCGAATATATTACCATCTTCTGTAGAATTCTTGTAATTAATTGTATCCTTTAGTGCGCAATTGCAGGAGCATCTAATTTAGGTTATGCTTGGAGACTGGGTTTTGCCAGAGAATGAATGGGAAGTTAATGAAATTTTATGGGAGAGTGTGTCTGATAAAGTTGGTGTTGAAACTGCGAGGCAGATCGGCTCGAACAAGAGGAGAGGGAAGGTTCTATCATAAAGTAGTGTCTAGCCAGCCTCACTCTCCCCCCACCACTCCTATGGGAGGGGAGAGCGAAAGTTGGAGCCCATCAAATTGTATACAGACGATGTAGTTAGGTCCCAGGGCAGGTGGGACTGCCTGCAGGCTTGCTCAGCCCACCCAACAGCTTACGTGGATCTTGAGAGGATTTCTTCCATTCAGAGTTGTACAAGTCTCAAGTTCGATTAAGATGAACACAGAGATATTCCTGCATTGCACGTATGACGTAAAGAAATAACACAAACGTTGGCCATCTCCAGAAAATAAGTAGAGGAGACTTTGTTCACTCCGCAGCTCAGCTTTATTTAGCGTATGGCTTATACTGACATTTTCAGTAATATTATATCGTATATATTATTTCAGTAGTATAGATCCCTCCTGAGGCGCTCACAAGCGACCGATCGTGACAAATGAGCATTCAAATGAAAGAGAATATACATTAGCAGTGACGAATTGCACTATAATTTCATATTTATAATTTCTTTAAAAAATGAATTTAAAAAATGTACGAAGTGTGCAATTTGAAAATACTGTTGCTGTAGGAAAAATACTCTCCATAATTGATGTCCTCGGGCCACTGTGACGCCTGTTTCATGTCATTCTAACATCTGAGGTCCTTACTTTATCCTGAAATGTGGGCTAAATAGTGTTCTATAATCATTTGGTTGAAATAAAAACCTCATTAAAAACCTATTGGGGAAAGTGTGGTTTACCATCATGCGAGATTTCTCGCACGGGTTCGCTTGTAGCCTATATACATATTTACAGGAGGGAAACAAAGTAATTTGTGCTTCACAACTGAATATCTAGATTTTCAATCCAGCATGCAGCATCTGGAGTTACTAACAGGAAGCCCGCTTCATCACCGTAATAAGCTCGAATCTTGCATTCTCTGAGAATCTGATGAATAGTCTGGTGTGGAGCTCCGCAGTCACAGCCTGGATTATGTAGCTTTTTCCACTTGTGGAGAGCGTCTCTGCACCGACCATGTCCTCTTCTGATTATGTTCAGGGCAGTCCAGGTCTTACCTGGTAGGTGGAATCCACTTGGGAATCTGGGACCTGAGAAGAAGGTATGCAGGCGCATATCTGTTGCTGCTTCCCACCGACCTATCCATTCATCAAAAGATTTAAAATCCTTAGCATCCATGTCAGCAGCATCACGCCGAGTTGGATAGCGTGATTTTAGTCTTTTAAGATTCAAAAGTGGCAGGTCATTATGCACGGGTAGACTAGGATTCCTGGAGATCTTGTCGAATTCCTTCATGAGGGCATTAGATCGGCGTAGATCAGGTGGCATTATACCGGTTAGCAGTGGAAACCAATGAACTGGAGGCTAATTTCACACTATGTGAATTATACTTTTTCTGAAGAGATACCTCCGTGCAAGACACGAGTTCATCTCATCAGCTGTGTTGAGATAACTAAGTTATTTAATTTCCCTTAGCCACGAATTTTGAAACGACAAATGCTACCGCCTAGTGGTAAAATCATGAAACAAACCTATGTTATATGGAAGTTTAAGAACTAAATTTATATCATAAATATGTAGTACAGTGGAACGTGGCTAATTCGAACTTCTATAATTCGAAATATTCTTTAATTCGAATTTTTCTCTTGGTCCCTAGCATTTTATATACAATCATTGCTAAAAAATCGTGGTTAATTCGAATTATATTTTGGATAATTCGAAGTTTTTACGTGTAAAAACTCCGAAAAGCATGATGGTTCCCGAAAAATCTGTTCCGAGTGCAGCCCAAGCAACAAACCACATCACAGAATTTACGCGTCTTTTTTTTTAATGTAGAAACTACGTAAGTGATTCTTTTTTCAGTTTCTTAAATTTTTTAGATTCTATTGTGATGGCCGAGAGACTTAATTGTAGGAAACAGATAAAAAATCTCAAACTTATTTGAAAAACAGTAGATATCTCTAAGACTTAACTAGATTGCTGGATTACTACTGTCGTTAAATAGGTGAATAGTACATTTTGGTTTTATTTTATCATTTGAAACATTTGAGGTTATTCACGATACAGGTATTTATTATACAGTGCCGTTGTCTGTTAATCTGCTTTGTTGAACAAAATCATTATGTAAACGTAATACAATATATTTTCTCTACCCTTTTTAAAAAACTTCCTTAATTCGAATTTTTGGATAATTCGAATTTTATTACTGGTCCCTTGGGGTTCGAATTATCCAAGTTCCACTGTAATTGAATGTCTATGTGAACTATTTTTAACTCCTTCCCTTAATTTAGCATGTTTAACATCAACCCCTTAAAATTGTAGATTTTGCCGAGTCTCCCCTACATGACCTCATGAAAGCTTATTCACATTAAGTTTATTTAAGTTTTGTTTTGTTTTTATTTGTCGCTGTGCTACACCGCTGCACCTCGAGTACAAATCGTCACTGCGCCTTCTTAATCTGCTATGTGACAACGTCATTCTCTTCCATACTTTACCTTCAAGGCTCCCACACACCGGAGCGATCGTGGTGGCAGTGGCAGGCAGGCAGGATGGCGGTGGTGGTCAAATACTTTCTGCAGAATTAAATAGAACCTTTCAGACAGGCAGCGATCACGCGGGCAGCGTTCAGGACAGTGAAGCGTTCTACAACGCCGTGGCGATCAGAAGCAGCTTGTCGAGTTTGACCGCTGCCCGCGTCACTGTGTGTTGGCATGACAATGATGTAATGTTATTGGTTTTACGTCCCTTTTAACTACACTGGCTTTTAGAGACGCCGAGGTGCCGGAATTTTTCCCCGAAGGGGATCTTTAACGTGCCAGTAAATCTACGGACACGGCTCCCTCGCATTTGCGCACCCTCAAATGTCAGCTGACTGCGCCAGGATACGAACCTGCAACCTTGGGCCCAGGAAGCGAGAACGTTACCCCTGAGCCACGCAGCCAGCTTCCAAGACAATGAGTGTGACAACAGAGCAACTCATTGAAGAAGTGAAATTGCATAACATATCTGAAAGTAAATGTAGAATCGTTCTTCATGTTGACGCAGTTGCCGATATAAAGTGTGAAATTATCCTTCATTCTCACGAAGCAGATTCAGGTCGTGAATCCACGTTATATTGCGTTTTCTTCTGCAAATATATTATTTAATTAATATATATTATTTGTAAACCCTTATCACATTTCTCTAATTGTAGGGCTACACAATGAAATGAATAATTACCTTGCTTGCTGCTGCTCCACATCATCAACTACCACTGCCAACAGTAACGCTTCTTCTTCCAGTTGAGATAACCGATGCATCCTTGACGTACACGGTTTTCCAAACTGATCGATACCACTGCGCGCTTGGGTGTAAAAAGGTTTGATCGCTATCATGATCGCCACCGCCAACGCTCCCGCCATCGCCAACCGCGTTCGCTCCGGTATGTGGGAGCCTTAAAACCGGCCAGGCCCCTACCAAATGTGGGTATATAGCCCCGCATAACATTCTCGTATGGTTTATTTTCCTATGACCTCTCAAGGAAAATAATCCAAAGTGAATATTGTTCGATTGGACTGCATATCCAGATAGAGCATGGGGATAACTAGCGTTAGGGAACAGAATCGAAGTGAAAAAAATTGTCACATAGTGGATATAACAGGTGCATTGACGAAATTTTACTGTTTATTTTGAAATTCAGATTTGATGGCCTGACTGCAAAATGCCTTGATTATTGCAATTAAGTTTAGAATTTCCTATCGAAAGCCCGTTTGTCTACCTTAATAGTGACATGAAACTTCAAGTTTTAGGTAGAATACGGTACAATCTTTGGTATTTGAGTTACTCTTTGCCCTCCTACTTCCACTCAGTTTCAGTTCGGCCAACAGCTTCGGTGGCATAGTAGGTAACATGCTGAGCTTCTATGCCCAAGATCGCGAGTTCAAACACGGCCGAAGTTATCGGATTTTTATGAGCGTTGAATATCCCTTCGGAGAGGGAGTAAAGCCGGCGGCCTGGTGTCGTTGACGGTAGAATTTGATATCAAAAGTAGGAACTACTTGAAATTGATCGTCTGCAGTCCTTACCTGAAGTACAGGTAACACACACAAATACAGCCATCACAATTAACACCGGTTATCAGACAGATTCAACACACGTCCCAAGTACACGGGCCTTCATGATCGCGTTGTCGAAGCCCCTAAAGTTAGGAACCAACCAACCAACCATCAGTTCGGCTTCTTTTGTTGTAATACGGTAGTTATTCATTTCCCATGTCGATGCCGAAAGGCAAAAAGTTTAATGATTTAAATTTTAGGCCAACTTGTGGTGTAGTGGCTAGAATTCTTGTCTGTCATATCAGAGATCCGGGTTCGAGTACCGGCTCTGCTAATAATTTTAATTCTGCTATGTGAGTTGAAACAAAGTGCACTCGGCCTCGTGAGGCAAAACTGAGAAGAATTGGGTTCAATTGCCGCCTTAGTCACCCTATAGCTCATCAGGTTCAACTGAAGCCCTGAATGAGGGCGCTGCCGGCGCGCGTGAGCGAAAAAGGAAGGGATGGAGAGCACGTGGTGGGCGGGGAGAGAGAGTGACACCATTGGTAAATCATCCTCACGTGCGCGCTACCCAACGCCAGTTTGTTTCTGTGCAAGTCACGCCTTTCCGCGTAGCAGTAGATCCAGCAACAGGGGCAAGGGGTAGCCTAGTAGTTCGTATATTTTCCGGGGCTTCCGATGAAACTGTCGCGCTGTAGAAGTGGTTTTCCGTGTTTTCTCACTCCAGTTCCAGATAAATGCCGCAATGGTTCCAAACTTACAACCAAGGCCGCCTCCGTCCTAAATCCCCGTCTCAATACACGCGCTCCTACAGACCATATAAAGCAAAGATTAAATCAGACTAACTCTACACACACACACACCAAATTACACGGGTGTGAAAAGCTCCTAAAATTAAACAACCCTAAAACAACACAGTTTAATTTTTAAGTACAAGGTAGAAGTAGTCTACAATATTTATTAGTTTATATTAATACAGTTTCATCAAATACAGGGTAATTATCTATGTGCGCCCCGATAGCACGGCAAGCTAAACTGGCTGTGACTGGTGTAGATCGCGGACGCGGTTCAGCAGGTGGTGGCACGCTCCGCCTACTCATATCGTTAGTTCACACGTGTTTTGTCATTCATATGGACGTGTATCCGCAAAGCTCAGACGTTAGTGTTGCACCTTTGGTGAGTATTGTGATTTTTGTGATTGTTGGTCATGTCTATTACCAAATCAAATTGCGTGAACGGGTGTACATCCATAATTCGTATATGAAAAGCAGAAAATCTTGTTCTGAAACAAGACAAAAAAAAAGTCGAATCAAGTTTCCAGGAAGACCTGTAGCTAATACCAGTACAATTAGGAGACTCGTTAAACGATTCAAGGAAACAGGCTCCGTAAATAATAAAAGAGTTGACAGACATTCTAACATCAGAAGATGGCAGGTGTGTGTTACAAGAGAGGGGGGACATTTTCAACATCGCCTATGAGCACTGTTAGTACACTTTATTGAACATGTTTGGTGAAAATGAAAATCCGCAGCCTGCTTCTAGTCTCCGACCGGGCCAGGAATGGAATGAATGAAGCCCTCATCTAGCGGCGAGGATATGAACTGTGCCGGCTGCCGAGGCCTGACGCACTCCTTCGGGGCAATGAATAAATGAATGACAGATGAAATTAAATTATAGTGTAGAGTGTTGCTGGAATGAAATGTTGACAGGGAAAACCGGAGTACCCGGAGAAAAACCTGTCTGCCTCCGTTTTGTCCAGCACAGATCTCACATGGAGTGACCGGTATTTGAACCACAGACCCAGCGGTGAGAGGCCGGTGTGCTGCCTCCTAAGCCATGGAGGCTTCAACATGTTTGGTAAAAGTGTGAAAGTGGGCGCAACCACCGGCTGAACCGGGTACGCGCGCCCACGATCTGCGCCAGTCACAGCCGTCTTAACTTGCCATGTTTATCGGGGTGCCCATAGATACTGACCTTGTACTATTTCTAGAAGTGAAGTGTTATTGTAATTTATTGAATGTCAGAATAAATTTATACGGGGTTACGTCCCTCAGAAATGGTCTTCAGTTCTTCAACAATGATGATTGAAGTAACATTATTGGGTACTGTATTCGGTAATGCGTAATTGCATGGTTTCTTTACTCGCTCAGTGCGTAACGACGCAGCCTTTCTAGACCCAATTAGTCGCAGGCTTTAATCACGCTGACTCAGTTGGAGGACGTGAGTGGGATGTGGGATGTGGGATGATGAATGTGTCAGCCAGGTAAGTATGGAGACCCACAACTTGTCGCAAGATTTATTAAAATTAATCCAGCTTGCTGCCTAGGTCTCCCGGGGAGGCAATCACATAACTCGACGCGGCACCGTGTGCACAGGTGTTGGTGACTGGGAGAGTGGAGAGGTAGAGTAGGCACAAGGCACACAGGAAGTAATTAACTGTAGTGCTTTCCATTCCACATGCACTATAAGAATATTAATATTAATTAGGGCTCGGATGTTTAGGAAAAATCATATTCTTTAATGTGCCTCTATTTTCATGCCCGATTGGTTGCTGATGCAAATCAAGTGATTATCGTCACAATATAGTGGTTTCATTTGTCATATAAATGCATATTTCGAACATTGAGTACCATTAGGTCATATTTTGAGCATTTTTTGGTAAGAACGTCATATTTCGGTAGTGTGACGCAGATGTAGGTGTGCAATCATCCTCAACTTACCGAACGGGAACTAGTGTTTACAGAAATAGACTGTAAATTACCACTCAATCATATATATATTTTAAAAATAATTTGAAAATAGGAATAAATAATTTAGTTACCAATTTAATTTCGAAGGGATTGTCGCTTGGATTTATAATTTGAAAAATGGCCATATTCAAATCAGTCATTTTCAGGTCATATTTCGTCATTTTTAAGGGCATATTTGCTTGCATATTCGGGCTATTTTTAGCATGAAAGCAGGCACTGATCGATGGACTAAAGATATACTGGGATGATGTCAAGGTTGCTAGAAGAACAATATCTCGAAACAAATGAAATTGGGTGTCAATATGCAGTCCATAGAGGCTCAACTCAAATTCAAATGTAAGAAAGTAGTGATCAGAAGGAATCTGGATGAAAAAGGAATCTCAGGAGCTTTATCAGCATACTGAAAAGAATACTGACACCTTCAGAAAACGGTTATTGAAGTTCTACGCCCACATTCTCAAAATTAACAATGTCAGGCTCACCAAAAGGATTCTCAACCTTGCGCTCTCAATGAAATCACTTTATGGGTTAGTGGTCTCTATATTAACCACCTGTCATAAGGACAGTTTAGGCTTTCAAAGATGCTCATAGTGGAATCTTTCATCCGAATTTCGGAGAAATTTCTTGCCTAAGTGCTAGTATTTCTAAAAATCGAATATTATATACTTATCTAATTGACGTAATGTGTTGGATAACATTTTAAAAAAATCTAAAAAACATTAACAATATTACAGTGTAAAAATAAAATATTAATATAGAAAAAAATCTTAAAATAAAACTACAATAATAAATGAAATATAAAAATTACAATAATAAACATAACTATAAAGGAATTATGAAAATAATTGTACAAATCAATTTGAAATTAGTTAATTAATTAATTCAATAAAATTATCAAAATTAAATCTATAAGAACATAAATTGAAAATTAAAAATAAATATATAAACATTTCAATTAGAGAAACAAAGAATAGCATTATTAACTTAATCTAATTATAATAATTAAAATATATTAAAATGTAGAAACACATAAAAGTAAAAAATAGTTTTGCCCTATAATGGGTCCATGAAATAGAAAAGACCTTCAAGAAATTGACATTACAAAAGAAATTATAAGATCGACTCCAGTTCAGATCATTAATCAACAACCATCATTTCTCTGAGAAAATGACTGCCAGAACAAAGAAATCATGCACTGAAGAACGGAGGAATATCTTCAGTGCCCAGATGAAGAGAGTTTGGGAGAATAAATAAAACATCATTAGCTGAATAAGTTCTATCGCGCTCCACAGATGGGCATAACGATGTAGAAATAATTTAAAAAAATAATAATCGAAACATAGCCAATATAACACAGTCTAACGTTCTCGCATGCTGTGCCCATGTTTTCTGGATGAAATCCTGTTGCATTTAGTTGGCATTTGAGGGTGCGCAAATCTGAGGGAGCCTTGTCAGTCATTGACACGTTAAAGATCCCCTTCGGGGGAAAATTCCGGCAATCCGGTGTCTCTAAAAGCCACAGGCGTTAAGAAGGTCTTTTAAACAATAATAATATTATTATAGTTATGATTATTCTTTATTTATTGTACATCGTTTATACCAGTCGATGGAATCTATCTTGTTTTCTTGTCCTCCCAAAGTCCCTTTAATCGCGTCGGTTTCGGTGAACTCATGTAGGCCTAACATTCAGTTGAGCAAAAAAATCAAACATGAAAAGTGTTGTTTCCATGAAATTTAAAAAGAAAAATTATATGCATGAGAAGAAACGTACCTGTGCTCTAAATCCAGTGCTCTTAAATTAACTGCCTTATTGAGAGGGGCTGATTACATTTGAGAAGCCGATAACAAAGGCATATATAATGTGTTAAAGGATGTGTTATAGAATTATGTACCTGAAGTTTTAGGTCATACTAAAAGTTCACTATGCCAGATTTATCGGTGATCGGATCATTCAGTCACGAGTTAGGTAAAATCATGTATTAGAAATTGACATGTAGGCCTACGCCAAAAACAATTCATGAAAATTATGGGTTAGAATTGAATACCTCTGGCTTAGACCATAGTAATGTTCCACTATACAACGTTTCACAGATGCTGGATTATTTCTTGACAATACATAGAATTTTTTACCTCAGGTATTTCTATAAGTTCTCTTAATTACAATGATTTAATTTGATCGCCTCATTAAGGGGAAAGAAATTAAAAAAGAATTACACAGCCGCCATCTTATATATTAAGCTATAAATATGCTTCGGTGGCGTAGTCGGTAGCATGCTGAACTGCTATGCCCAAGATAGCGGGTTCAAACCCGGCCGAAGTCGTCGGATTTTTTAAGAGCGTTAAAAATCCTTCAGTATGCCTTCCTTCGGAGGGGAAGTAAAACAGGTGGTCGCATGTCATAGATTTATGGCATGTAAAAGATCCTTTCACAGACTAAACTTGTGTAGAGCAAAATTTGTTAGGTTAGATTTCGTCAGAACGCTCTATCAAAGTTCCAACGTTCACCACTAGGTATCATTGATATCTGGTGGCGAAAGTTGGAACTACTTGAAATTGAACGGAACTTGTAGCTCACCCTTTAGGGTGTCCGCTGGAAGCAGCTACAGACTCAGGCGAGCCGAACATGTCCTCGGACACTCCCGGCACTAAAAGCCATACGATAAATAAATAGCTATAAATATATATTTAGTTTGCCTCATTTCATCACTCTCGGTCGCCAGCAAAGCACATTTAAATATTTAAATTTTGCGTGGCCGCCATGTTCGTTTCGTGATGATCATGTTTTCGATCATGTGCATTACTTTATAATCTTCTATCACCATTAAACACCCCAGGTTTAATACTGCAATAGTTTCGGAGATATTGCGTTCCGATGAAGTATTTCGCGTGACCACCAAGTTGATTTGAAGTAATTTATTGACATTTGAAAGGTACGTTCGTGGTCAGATGGGGAAGTAGTATGTTCTAACCTTGTTTTAATGAAATCGCTTCTGCCACACACGCACTCACACACATACAAACACACACTGACGAAAGGTGATCTCATCAGCCTCCTATTTTTCATGTGAAGAAAATGGCTACAGGACATTATCTTTATCATTTACTGTTATAGCTGATAATTAATTGACAATGAAATTGTAGCGCACAATGTGAGGAATTGCTTCAGCTGAACTTATCTCCAAACAAGGATTTCCTTTATCCATTGGTTATAGGCCTGTGAGTCCTGCTATCAGCTCAATACGAAACACGGAGAAAAGGTGGCGATAAAGCCTAATCCCAACGAAAATTACATTTTTTGGAAGACAATCCAATCCGCCAGCGATACAATCACAGTGCCACAACATCGCCTTCGACAGATCGTACTGGGTTGAAGAGTTTTGTTAGTCTTATCTTTAGTTCCAATACACAGTCATGTGAACATCTTCTGGGCGATACAGAATGGCATAGCTTTAACAACATTCAATTTGATATGCAATTTATGAAAAGGTGTAAATATCCGTTCAGCCCCCTAATGATCACGTGGAACCATAAAACAGAACTGGAATTCTTCATCTATTTGATGAACTTTTATTCGCCCAAAACTTCTTTATTCTTTCGCTCTGGGCTTGCCGTCTTTCTTGTGTCCATGAGTTTTGAAGTTTCAGGCTTTTCTCGGGTGGATTCTTGGGTGAAAATTTTGTGGGTGTTGATCTTTTGTCTGCATGTAGTCCTTGTTGCAGCCATTGGACCAATGTCGACTACAGTAAGGTCCATTTGTGTATCTACAAGCCAGCGAATTTTGGTTTGTCAGTTCCCATTGATAATAAGAAATGTTTTCTTAGTCAGACGTGAATCAGCCGTTCGTGTTAAATGTCCATAACATTTCTATCGCCGCTTGCGTGCGACTGAAGAGAATCGTTCAGTTAATGCATAGAGCTATTCCGAGCCTTTTCGCATCCATATACCCTCTTGAAACTTGGGCCCGAATATATTCCTTAGTATCTGTCGTTCAATTTTCTCAGTTGCGTAGAGTGCCTCTATTGCTCTATTATGATTGAAAAATACTGTTTTAAGTGGTTGTAAGTTAAGAGCTTTACTGTCTATTTCGAATAAATAAATACCTAAATAAATATATAATTAAATGTATAAATAAATATATATATAGCAATAAATTAATTGATGAATTAATAAATTAAATAAATGTGTTTCTATGCGTTAATATTCCTCCTTCAACTCGGTCGGGGATAAGGTGGGATCAGTTTCGATGTGGCAATAGTTTCCACGGCCAGATGCCCTTCCTGACACCAACCCCATGAGATATGAAATGAATGAAGATTAATGAAACTGAGCAAGCATTTGGTAAAAAAAAGTGGTCGTGGCCTGTTAGAAAGTGTCACCTGGAGCTGAAATATAGGAGACCACGGAAAGCCATTTCAAATTCGGGTGACGGTGACGATGGATTTCTATCCCACCCGTTTACGAAGTCCGTGGATAGCCCCCGTTGCCTTAGCGCAAGGAACTACCTCTGTCGGTTATGGAAATAATTAGATTAAATAAAAACTCAGCAATTTTTCTAGGGTTTTCCCGTGTCTTGTGTGGGGTTTCGTCTAGGAACACCAAGCCGGCTCATCAGCGGGCTCTCGGTGCCCGTGTCCGGACTCCCACCGGAGTAGCGAACTGTGCACCATCTCCCTTCTTATGAAGCGCACCTGCACTTCTTTTCTGCGAGAGCTAACAGATTTTCAGCTCCCTATAAAGGCTTCCAAAAAGATGGTATAATGGCTTTCACGGCCAAGGATATAAACCTCATCAATTTTTCTAGGTTTATGTCCGGGCTAGCATTCTTGGCTATCGCCCTGGAAGCACGAGTATAATTCCCGAACTCTGCCAAGAGATGTAATACCACGATCCCTAAGCCCCTCAAATGAAACAACATTAACTACAATCTCGAAGTAAATCTAGGAAGAAGCAGAAGGATCTTTGAGGTGATATCAATTACAGGCTTCGCATTTATTATTTTATTTCATCTTCATAAGTTATTCTTGTTCGTTTCAAATTTCTTAATTATTGTCTGCGTTTTCGAGAATATCCGTAAACTTAACGTTAATCCAGTATCATTAAATCTACAACATAACATTCCGACAGTATGGTTTCAACACTGAGTGCATCACGCAAACTGTTTTGTACAAACCATTCTCGCAAAACGTGTTAATGGTTGAAAACGTGTTTTTAAGGTCATAACCTGAAGGAGACTATAGGCGTTTTGACCACCGATTTCTTAAATCGTAAAATGAAACGGCAGCAACTAAATATCATTATGAGATAAGTATTCACTCCTACAGTATATATTTAACTTCATGCCTTATCTTGAATGTGGCTGTGTAAGAATGGGGAATGTATTATAGCGTGCCCTGTCTGATCACTTGTTAATGCAAACGACGGTCGTGTTTTCACATAATATGAGCATAGGACAGCTCTAAATTTCTTCTTAATTAACTTGACGGATAACCTAACGACGATCAAACTACGGGCCTGTCACGTTTCCTTGGCAGTGAGTAGTAGGAATACAGACGTTCCCACATATCGCCCATTAAGCAGCTGCTCAACAATCTAAAGCGACTCCTCCTGTCGGCGTGAGTAGCGCAGCCCAGCTATCGTCTGTAAATTCAAAATCGTGAGTTCGATCTCAGCTCATGTTCATTGCATAAGATGCAACAAGATCACTTTCGGTAGAAATTCGACGTAATCGCAATGATTAAAAATGACTGTTAATTAACGAAACACATCTATTCATTTAATGTACATGTTTCGGTCATCATTGGAACAATCAACAGCAATTGTTAAAATAAAAACTACCGGTACCATCTTATCGATACATCTAGTTCTTAATATAATATTACAGAAATAAATCAAAATATGGATATCCTTGCAAAATCATGATTTCAAGATATAATAATTAACAATAATAGCTCGAAAGTTTTTAAACAATCCCACCACATAGAGTAGATGAAATAGAGGGTCATTAATTTGCTCTAAAATAACGTTGATGATTCTTGTAATTTCAAGCGTAAGAGAAACATAAGAATTAACTTCAAAATGTCAGGTTAATACAAATAATCTATCGATATGTTAAATCGACGATACATCGATACGGAGAAATATATCCACCCAGTAAATAAGTGGTGAGACTCCTTAGATTTGAAAGTAGAGGTGTCAATGACAATATGAAATGCGTTTCAAAATGAATAGGTGCTTACCAGGGCACTAAATAAATAAATAAATAAATAAATAAATAAATAAATAAATAAATAAAGTTAAATTAAGTAGCGACGAAGGGAAAGGTAAAATTAACCATACGTTTAAACTTACCCAAAATTCATAGTGCAAAGACATGGTAGGCACCGTTAATAATGAATACGTTAAGAAAATGTGGCTTAGACTATACGTATTAGCATTAAATTTATTGAACTTCTTTTATTAATTACTATCATCCAGCAACCTCATATTGTTTTAAGTTTGAATTAACTTGGTTAGTCTATAGCCATCATTTGGAACGCGGCTTCGGTGGCGTAGTCGGTAGCATGCTGAGCTTCTATGCCCAAGATAGCGGGTTCAAACCCGGCCGAAGCCGTCGGATTTTTTAAGAGCGTTAACAATCCCTCAGTATGCCTTCCTTCGGAGGGGAAGTAAAGCCGGCGGTCCCATGTCATAGATTTATGGCATGTTAAAGAACCTTCCACTAATTACACCTGTGTGAAGCTAAATTGGATAGGTTAAGAATGTAAACAACGCTCTTAGGTTTCTACGTTCTTTGCCAAGAGCCGACTGCGGTGGCATCTAGTAGCTATGTTCTGAACTAGGCCTAGTAGTCGTTGATGGTGGTGCTTGGCGGCAAAAGTAGGAACTACTTGAAAAATTCTAAGTTGCAGTCTGTACTTAAATTAAAAAACAGATAACACACACTAATACAGTCATCACAATTAACACCGGTTATCAGACAGATTCTACACACACCCAAAGTACACGGGGCTACATGACCGCGTTGTCGCAGCCCCTAAACTTAAGAACCAACCAACCAACATCATTTGGAACATCTATAAATCATCTATAGAAGAAGAATCAATTAACATAATGTGAATTTTCAAAAAAAATGTATTTCTACTGGGCAAAATTCCAATACTTTAACCTGATTGGGATTTTCATGAGGTGATGGATTTCACTATCAGTCTAACTTATGCTAGTATATTGTTACGAAAGAATCAACAACGTTATTTTAGAGCAAATTGATGACCCTCTATTTCATCTACTCTATGTGGTGGGATTGTTTAAAAACTTTCGAGCTATTGAACAAGTGTTAAGAATGACATATTTGTGTACGTGCCTATTTCACTGCACTGACGAGAAGATCCAATGCTTGCAGGTTTGTCTTCAGAGATGTTGGTAGATGACCACAGTGGTTCATTTTCCTGTTACCACATCTTCTTTATTTCTTCAACCAGCTTATTTTATTTCATGATTATTTTGAATGTTCACGTTTTGCATGTTGTATGTATTTAGCACAGTAATGTCAAGCAAATGGTTGTGTTTTTGTATTTTGTCCACAAGAATGATCTCTGGTCCATTACCTGGAATGGTGTTTTCTGTGATGACAGATTTTGTGTGTGTGCCAACATGAAACCAGTGATCTCGCCATATAATTGGCCTTGTTGGATGCAGACTCATCTGTAGACGGTAGATCCAGCTGGTGTGTATGAACACCGTGAAGCGCCTTTCCTTTCCATTCTTCTACTTGGAGTTGTTTTTCAGGTGAGGCGAACTTCTCCCGGTTCAAATGAAGTGCAGAGTCACTGTCAGACTTAAACAAGTAGTTCCGTGAAGAACTAAACCCTATTTTCATATATCCTACTTATGTTAATTGCCTCTATCAACATACAAAATTCCAGTTTTTTTTTCCTGTAATACAGGCTGTTCCAGCCGAGAAGCTCACTCGTGAGCAGTGGAGTACTCGCCGCCTTCCATGAGTAACAGTTGACTTGCAATACAGCTCTGCAGAGGGGGGGGGGGGGGGGCTCCCGTCACTGCGCGGTGGATATGTTACAGGAAAAGTCGATTCTCCAGTAAGAGTTGACTCTCCCTAGGTAAAGTCGACTCTTACTGATCTTTTCAGTAAAAGTTGATTAAAAGCGGTAAGTGTTCAATTTCGATCAACATTTACTAGTCAGAGTTGACTATACCTAGGGAAAGTATACTCTCACTGCCTTGAGATAGTAACAGTTGACTATTTGCAAGGAAACGGTACTAGCTAATAAAATACGAATAGGGAGGCAAAACCAATACATTAAGAGAGAGAAATGTTTAAGAGAAACTAATAAAAATAAAAAAACAATTATAAAACTGTAAATAAAGAGATATAAATATGTATCATTTATTACAGCAAAGTGAAGCTTCCGTGGCTTATGAGCAGCACGCCGGCCTCTCACCGCTGGGTCCGTGGTTCAAATCCCGGTCACTCCATGTGAGATCTGTGCTGGACAAAACGGAGGCAGACAGGTTTTTCTCCGGGTACTCCAATTTTCCCTGTCAAAATGTCATTCCAGAAACACTCTCCACTATCATTTCATTTCATCTGTCATTCATTTAATCATTGCCCCAGAGGAGTGCGTCAGGCCTCGGCTGCCGGCACAGTTCATATCCTCGCCGCTAGATGGGGGCTTCATTCATTCCATTCCTGACCCGGTCGAAGACTGGAAACAGGCTGTAGATTTTCATTTTCATTACAGCAAGGTAAAGATTTGTGACACTTTGAGTTGCAAAGTACACTTTTCTTCTTGCACATGCACTTCATGGATACGCATTTAGTGTTGCAAGGACATTTGAAGAAACCTTGTCCACTTCCAAGTGATTGTGAAGTTGCAACAGTCCTCACAGCTATTGTTTTATCCATAGAAACTTAATTTTCTTGGATAATGTTCGCAGGACATTAAATTTACTGAATTGAGACCTGAACAAATGTAATCATTGACATTTGAATAATTTATTACTATGGGCAGCGAGAGAGAGGAGAGAGAGATATCTTTTATTTTAGCTTTGAAAACTTACCTTGGGAAAAGCTGCTTTTGAATTCCATTTCTCGTTCCAATTCGATAAAAGCCATCATCGACAACCTCCAGTACCACGCCAAGGATAGATCGAGCATCTCCTCTACCGCGGTCAACATCGGGGATAGGAATTCGAAGGTCAACATCGGGGATAGGAATTCGAACTGATGTTCCTTTTTCTACTGGCAGATGCATGTGATCTGATATTTTTTTATGCGTTTAGCTTGTTGTTCTAGACAGTAGAAAGCTTTATTTCTCTGTATCTTGAGGTCCTCAGTAGATTTGTCCAGGTTAGTGAGGAGATAATCACTATCATCTAAGAGCTTTTCACCACTTGATATATTTTGGTTTGTCTCATTTTCATCAGGATTTCCATTCCCGTTACTTCCAATTTCGTTTTCTTGTTGCTGAATTTGATCAATTGCGCATTGAAGATCCTCTTCTGTTTCTAAATTTTCCAGTACCTCAGTTGGTAGTTTTGAACTAGATAAGCCGTGTCTCGGGGGGCAACCGAACAATGCCTCATACAGGGATCGTTTTATCCCACTATGCAATGCACTGTTTTTCATAAGTTGATTAAACTTTAAGCCTTCACTCCATTTTGATGTTTTGTGGTCTTGCATCCAGGTGGTTATCATATTTTCTATGTCCTGGTTGGCTCTTTCAACGCTACCTTGACTCTGACTATGTCGTGGTTTGCCGTGCACCATTTTGAAGTTCGGCCATGTATTAACCAGACTGTCAATAATTTTATTAACAAATTCTCTCGCATTGTCTGATTGTAAAATACAAAGAGCGCCTAACAAAGTAAAAATATCAACGATTTTCCTTGAATAACGAAGGCTTTACAACCAGTCCTTTCATCTTATGTCTCAATTTTTGATCTCAAGGTTCGCACAAGCTTAAAAATAGTAAAATGTCCTTTGTAATAACATTTTCAAATTTCCCTTTCAATTGCTGAATCATACGATCTCTTCCTCCGTATCCAGTGGATATGTGCGCTTCATTAACAACTGCAAACAACTCTGCATCAAAAACATAATACCTTAAGCTGTCTTGGTCTGTGACAGGGTGTATTAGTTTTGAAATACCATTTACTTCAATAATGTCACATCGTCTTAAAAACCTGATATCGTTATTTTCTTATTTAATTGCAGTTTTTAGATTTTTAGATTTTTGAATGCAGCCATCATATTTCAATTTGGTCAATGTCAGTGAATTTACCTTGGAAGTCGAGCGTTCCTGCTGCAGTTTTTCACGAAACAGTTCTGCCGTGGTGTCTGACATAATGGGCACGGCGGGGCTAATTCGCCCACGGGGCTTTCCCGCTCAAAATAAGCTTGACGTTGCACTGAGCAGCCACCCTGCTCAGCTGATATCGCCCTTTGTGTTCAGTGTGACCCTAGGTCTCTGTGCTACTACATCTATCGTTTGTTTGAGAGTGACAGCTTGAGTGTTGAGTAAAACAAAGGAAGAGTACTGCAAGGTACATTGTTTATGTTGTGGAATTTGTCGTCATTAAGAATTTGTGCTTGCAACTTTAGGATTAGTGTCCACAGTAGCGGCTTTTCTTTTCCCGGAAGTGTGGCGCCTGGCAGTTTGAAGGTTAAGCTACATCTGGACATAGCAGGTAGCGCGTTTCCTTGGTCACTGCTATCACAAGACGCGCTATTGTAAATTCCAGTAATTGGGGCTACTCCGCCCAGAAATATGGGGGCTATTCCACTCGGCCAAGACTTCTCTCTTGTTATAATATTGCAACCAAATTATTTCAGATGGCAGATTAGTATCTCTTTCCTGTTACGTTAGAGATGTTACGGACGTATAAAAGGAAAGGGTCAGTTCAAAAATGGACGGAGGAAGATATTGACCAAGCTATTTCAACTGTATTACGAGGCGATGTGAGCATGAGAGGTGCAGCTGGACTATTCAATGTGCCTTATTTAACACTTAAAAATCGTGTTCATTTGCGTAAACGACAAGGACCCTTAGGGAAAATCATAGTGGACAAACCACCGGGTCATCACACAGCATTTAGTATGCAAGAGGAGACGGAGTTAGCTTCCCGGATAAAATGCTTGGCAGCAAGAGGTTTTGGATGCACGCCAGAACAGATTCGAAGGGCAAAACGGAGCTTAAAATTTGATAAGGCCCGTAAAGGAAAGGTTGCCAAAAACATTTTCGAGACATTTGCAAGACAAATGACCGGGACCTTCAATCCGTACGACCAAAAGACTTTGACAAGGAAGAAACACCATGTGGATTTTGTGGGGTAACTTTTTATACCGCTCAGTCATCATTAAAGGGTGGTTGGTTTCAATGCAAAGACTGTGAAACTTGGTATCATGACATGTATGTTGGGGCTACAGGAAGGAAAAACTTCATTTGTGGTAAATGCCGTTGAGGAAAGGGCATTATTACAGTGAGCGAAATAGCCCCATTAAATTTGTGATTCGTCATTTTTGCTTTGATTTATATTTTATTTCATCAAGCCGGTATATTGTTATAACTGTATTTTGACAACATTCGTATGTAATAAGCAATAAATAAGGTGTGCTTTGCTGTTGGTTCCATCTTAGAAAAATGAATAGTTTTTGATTTATAATGTTTACAATTTGAAATGAGCGGAATAGCCCCGCTCTACCCTATTGCACACTTAAACTCATTATTTAAACGTAAATGAATCTTTTGTCACTATTGCACAACAATAAAGAGCCGAGTAATGACGAATGGCAACTGCCTGTTGTGTGATGGGGTAATAAAACAGAGAATTGTTCTGATCTATAACGGTAGGTCCAATAATGGAATTACGAGTCCAAACAATCGCAATATTTTAATAATCATAACAAAGGTTTGGCGCGCGCGGTGTCATTTTCAGAGCAGCATCTGTGAATCAACTTTTACTAAACCACAGCAGGCATAGTTAACTCTCCCTAGGAAAAGTTGATCTGTGTGTTTTCAATCAACTGTTACTGATACCTTCAGTAAGAGTTGACTCTGCCTAGGGAGAGTCAACTCTTACTAAGAATCGACTTTCCCTGTAACAGATACATCAAGACTGGCTGGAAGCGCATTGACTTGTGTTATGAACTTCGCCCAGTGAGTATTGGCTATCACCCCCAGTCCCTCTCCAACCGTGCTCCGAGCAACACTGCTGAGTACTCGCGTGTTTGCATACTCAAACTCATGGATTTGGAACAGCCTGCTGTAATAGATTCGTAGATATTGAGAACTGACTAATATTTCGGCTGGTCGCCATGTTCATTTTTTATAAGGTCTTAGATTTATGTAGGTTATGTAGATTGTTGTGTAAGTGCAGTATTCAAACTTCAATACCATGATTAGGACACAAGAAGTAAAAACGAGATTTAAAAATTTCGCACAGCTGCCATCTCGTGGTTATGAAAACAATTGAAATAAATTAGATGCCAGTGGATTAACATTTGTATATGCATTTATCCTACCAAGTTTCACTCCACTTGGATGGTTAAATCACGAGAAATGTCCATTTAAATATGTATACTTCGCGTCGCCGCCATGTTGGATTTGTGCTCACCAGGTTATTGAAATTATATGGCAATGCATTAAAATATGTATAAACATTCATTGTACCAGATTTCATTGCACTCAGATGGTTAAATCGCGAGAAAAGTCTATTCAAATGTTTCAACTTCACTTGGCGGCGTGTTGGTTTTGTACTTTAGAGGTTCTTCGAAGTTACAAGATAAACTTTTAGTAGTGCTCTTTATCGCCGGTGAAATAATTCGCACAGCCGCCATCTTGAGGGTATGTAAACAATTGAACTAAATTAGATGCCAGTTCATTACAATGTGTATAAACATTTGCTGTATCAAGTTTCATTGCGTTTGGATGGTTAAATCGCGAGAAAAGTCTATTTAAAAGTCACAATTTTGCTTGGCCGCCATGATAGGTATGTAGTTACCAGGTTTTTGAAAATCTCATAGGTGAACTGCTAGTAACACCCTTTACCACCGTATAAAATTTCAGCATGATATCGGTAATAGTTTCGGAGATATTGAATGCTGGTGAAATATTTCGCACAGGTGTCATGTTGGATTGGTGAGACTTAATAAAATTTGAATGGCACAGTCCGGGTCTGCCACAATGGTGCTATAACCTTAACGAGTTTCATTGCAATCGCTCCATCCGTTTAGAAGTTCTCAGAGGGGGACACACACACACGGACTAAAGGTGATCTCATAAGCCTTTTTTTTTAGCCTATTTTCAATTTTGAAAAAAAAAAATAGGCTTTTGAGATCACCTTTTGTCCGTGTGTGTGCGCGTGTGTGTGTGTGTGAGGAGTGTGTGTGTGTGTGTGTCCTCCTAATAACCCTTAAACGGCTGGAGCGATTTCAATGAAGCTCAGTAAGTTCATAGCACTATTCCGGACGACCCCGACCGTGCCCTTCAAATTCTGTTACGTCACACCAATCCAACATGGCGGCTGTGCGAAATATTTCACCAGCATTCAATATCTCCGAATCTATCCCCGATATCACCCTGAGATTTATTACGGTGATAAAGGAAACTACTAGAAGTTCACCTATGTGACTTCTGAAAAACTGGTAACTACAAAACTAACATGGCGGCCACGCGAATTTGCGACTTTCAAATAGACGTTTCTCGCGATTTAACCAACCAAACGCAATAAAGCTTGGTACTGTATATGTTTATACACATTGCAATGCACCGACATCAAATTTCGTTCAATTGTTTACATAGCCACAAGATGGCGGATGTGCGAAATATTTCACCGGCATTATATATCTCTGTAACTATTAGCGGTATCATCCTGAAATGGAGATAAAGGGCACTACTGGAAGTTCATTTACAAGACTTTCAAAAACCGGTTAGCTACAAAACGAACATGGCGGCCAAGTGAATTTTAAAATTTTAAATAGACCTTTCTCGCGATTTAATGTTCCAAACGCAATGAAATCTGGTACAGGAAATGTTTATACACATTGTAATGCACTGGTATCTAATTTAGTTCAATTGTTTACATAACCTCAAGATGGCGGCTGTGCGAATTTTAAATTAAGTTTTTATTTCTTGTGTCGTAATCATACGATCGAAGTGAAAGTTTGAATAATGAACCTATGCAATAATTTTCCTTTAATGGTACATGACTCTATGGCCTATACATTTAACAATCCAACATGGCGACCATCCGAAATATTTAGACGGCTCTGAATATCTACGAATCTATTATAGCAATCAAACTGAATTTTTTTATGTTCATAGGGGCTATGAACTTAAGTTATCCTATAGGACTTAAAATAACCTGGTGATCACAAATCCAACATGGCGGCGACGCGAATTATACATATTCACATGGACGTTTCTCGCAATTTAACTATCCAAGTGCAGTGAAACTTGGTATTGTAAATCCTTATACGAATGTTAATCCACTGGCATCTGATTTATTTCAATTGTTTCCATAACCACAAGATGGCAGCTGTGCGAAATTTTAAAATCTCCTTGTTACTTCTCGTGTCCTAATCATGCGATTGAAGTTTGAATGCTACACGTACACAATAATCTTCATGTAACAGTACATAACTCTAGGACCTACATATATAAAATCCAACATGGCGACCATCCGTAATATTTAGTCGATTCTCAATATCTACGAATCTATTACAGCAATCAAACTGAAATGTTGTATGTTGATAGTGGCAGTTAACATAAGTAGGATATATGCAAATAGGCTGTATAGTTCTTCACTGAACTACTTGTTTTTTCATAATTTGAAAAGGCTAATTTTGTGTGGCTTTATTGAATTCGAGAACAATTGCTCCATCTGCAGTTTTTCGGATTGACCGTATGCCCTTCCCACTGTCTTCCGGCTTTACCTTGCACCGGATATTCTTCAAAACATTCGCATAGGCTTCATGAATACTGATTCTGGGCGGCTTCTTAATGCTTTGTGATTCCGTCTCTGAGACGTTTTAGAATTTTCAGTAACCGGAACCTCTGTTGTTCTGCTATCAAATCCATCAGACTTGGATGGAATATCTTCTTCTTCTCCTTCATCATTTTTAGCCTACTTTCGAATTTTGCAAAAAATGAAAGTAGACTTATGAGATCACTACAGGGCGAAAAAAAGTGTGTCTGTCTGTGTGTGTGTATGTGTGTGAGTCTGTGTGTGTGTGTGTGTGTGTGTGAGTGTGTGTACTCTGAGTGTCTGTCCCCCCCTATCAATTCGAACACGGTGAGCGCAAATTGAACGAAATTTGGTACAGAGGTAGTACTAGCAAAGGGCACCCCAGTGTCATGTATTATATCGCCGCCATCTTGACGGAAACGTAATGGCGGCCACACAAATGTTCAAAGCTTAAATCAAATTACGACTAACCTAATCATCCGATCTCTACCAAATTTTACAACAACATACCTCTATGGAGGGAGCATCCTTTGACAAATCTAATAGGTCATTAGCCTAATAGTTTGCGGATGGCGGCCATCTTTGTGTCAAAATCGATTACCCCTATTAATTCGAACACGGTGAAACCGAATGGAATGAAATTTGGTACAGAGGTAGCACTAGCAAAGGGCACCCTAGTGTCATGTTTTATATTGCCGCCATCTTGACGGAAACGTAATGGCGGCCACCCAAATGTTCAAAGCTTAAATCAAATTACGACTAACCTAATCATCCGATCTCTACCAAATTTTGCAACAATATACCTTTATGGAGGAAGCATCCTTTGACAAATCTAATAGGTCATTAGCTTAATAGTTTGCGGATGGCGGCCATCTTTGAGTCAAAATCGATTACCCCTATTAATTCGAACACGGCAAAACCGAATGGAATGAAATTTGGTACAGAGGTAGCACTAGAAAAGGCCACCTCAGTGTCATGTTTTATATCACCGCCATCTTGACGGAAACGTAATCGCGGCCACCCAAATGTTAAGGGCTAAAATGTAGTTACGACCAACCTAATAATCTAGTCTCTACCAAATTTTGCAACAACAAATCTTTATGTGGGAAACATATTCTGACCAAACTGCTAGATCATCAGCCCAATAGTTTGCAGATGGTGGCCAATTATGTGTGCAAATCGATTCTCCCTATCAATTCAAACACGGTGAAACCGAATTGAACGAAATTTGGTACAGAGGTAGCACTAGCAAAAGAGCACCTCAGTGTCATGTTTTATATCGCCGCCATCTTGACGGAAACGGAATGACGGCCACCCAAATGTTAAAAGCTTAAATCAAATTTCGACCATCCTAATAATTTGATCTCTACCGGATTTTTCAACAACATGCCTTTTTGTGGAAAGCATCTTATGACTGACTACAAGGTCATCAGCCCAATAGTTTGCAAATAGCGGCCATGTATGTGTGCAAATCCATTCCCCAGATCAATTCAAACACGGTGAAACCGAATTGAATGAATTTTTTTACAGAGGTAGCACTAGCAAAGGGCACCTCATATTCATGTTTAATATCCCTATAGCACGTTGTATTTCAACAAGCTACTGCAACCAACATTCAATTATACTCCTTGAAAAGGACAAAGGGTTATAACAATACCCATGCATTTAGGAGAAAGTAGGCTATATGTTCTTTACTGAACATCTTGTTTTGATAGAACCTGTACCCATTCCTCCTTGTCTTCCTTTATATGTGTCACTAATGATGGCATGGGCAGTTCAACCTTCTCTATAACAGGTGAATCCTTTTGTGGAATCCCCCCTAGTTCTCTTCCAAGATGTACGTTGCTCCTGCATCTATAGCTTCCTCCAGGTTCCTCAAACCATGTTGAATTTCCAAGTTAAGATTTGTTGTTGTATTGTCAGGATACTTGTCAGCAATGCCCTGGTGATCTGAAGGTGCTCTTCCACTTCACATTGGTCCTCCATTAACTGCTGAATTATATCGACAGTCAGATTCGTTTCGTAATTTCTTACTTCCGTCTCGGCCACGCATTTTATATGTTCGCTGTTTCACAGCCATCGCGTTCAACTCCGTTTGCACCGTTGTCAAAGCTATTCTTAGATGTTCGGGAAAACTCCGCTAGATTGTACTGAATCCCTGCGTCCGGCATCACGCCAATGAGGGAGTCTAACTGGCCGTGACTTGAATCGTAGCGATGGTGGGTCTTATCTTTGATGCCGTGCGTTCCTTGGAGCAACCTTATAGCCTAAAACTCATCTCAGCTAGGTCAAGCACTTATCTTTACCTTCTTTATCAAGAAACTCAAGAAAGTAGTAACCCCAAGTAAGAACCAAAAGTGCGAATGCTAAGAAATCACATAGGTCTACTCACATTCTAATCAAATATAGTGTCCACTATACCGACGAAATCTTCAAATAAAGCACGCGGAAAAGTTCACACACCTAACCATGCTCCACTCGGTTCTCTTTCCGGAAACATAGGGATTTGTTGTAGCTATCCAAGACCAAGTTGTCGCTACTCGAAGCTATCGGAAATTTATGAAAGATCCAGCAACAGAGTGTGAGAAGTGTCGCCGCTGTGGCAAATGTAGTGAGACCATTCAACACATTATATCAGCTTGTTCCAACCTTGCCAACACTGACTACAAACATCGACACGATCAAGTTGCCAACATTATCTACCAAAAACTGGCCTTGAAGTACAAACTTCTTCAAAGCTCCGTCCCCTATTGAAAATTCACACCATCCGCAGTACTCGAATATACCACACATAAGCTCCAGGCCCGACGAGAGGGAGGGGCAAACAGGACGGGGCTGCATCCCCGGGGCCCGGTCTTTCCGAGGGGCCCGCGAGAGTAGAGAACCCCAGAGTAGACAAATTTACCCAATTTTACGTATTTGCCAACAAATTTGACATTTTATTATATTCAATGTGTTTGAATAAATTGAATATGCTACAAAATACTAAGTCATATCTTCGCGGCCAGAAAAATAGTAAAAGTTACCACTGTTTATAGGGAGGAAAGTTTCTAAATAACATTGCAACTATAAACGCAAAGTTAGGTACATAAGATTGTGAAAGGCGTTGAAATTGTTCTTGTGATGAGAGGGACTACATTTTTTGGTCGGTCACATCACAAACGACATTGCGAATTTACAATTAACAATATTAGTACGTTCAAAAAATAATAAATTACAAAATTCATTTCTTTTTGTGGAACATAAAAATAAAAAAGCAAATTTTATATTTACACGATCTCACGGGGACGAAACAATATGGAGTGGGCCCGTAGGTCCTAGCCCTAGGGTCCGTACTCTCTCTCTCCACGGCCCTGATAAGCTCTACTGGGACAGAGGATTTGTGACAGATGTTGCAGTCAGTAACAACCGGTCAGATATCATTGTTATCAATAAAGAACACAGAGAGGCATTACTGATAGATATCGCATGTCGCAACACTCAAAACATCCAAACAACAGCTGCTACTAAAATATCTAAGTACACAGAGCTGGCAATTGAGATAAAGCAGATGTGGAAACTTAAGTCGGTGACTACCATCCCAATAATTGTATCGTGTACTGCTGTTAAACCCAAAACTCTCCACAGTAGTCTATCAATATTGAATCTGCATCTGCAGATATACTCGTATATATCGAACTACAGAAGGCAGTTCAGTGAAACACCTGCCATATTGTCAGGAAATTCCTTGGTGAAAATGGTCGAACACTCAGCAAGGCTCGATGATTCAGATGGAAATTTAGCTCATCTTATAGGACTACTGTAAATGAAGGAGACTCGTAAAGAATGCGGGCACGACATGGATGTACAGTAATGTGAAATCTCTGAACAGTGTACTCTACAAAATTACCTCAGTACTGATGGTTCCTTGCTAAGGCTGAACCAGGCTGAACCCAAGATAGCGGGTTCAAACCCGGCCGAAGCCGTCAGATTTTTTAAGAGCGTTAAAAATCCCTCAGTATGCCTTCCTTCGGAGGGGATGTAAAGCCGGCGGTCCCATGTCATAGATTTATGGCATGTTAAAGAACCTTGCACTAATTACACCTGTGTGAAGCTAAGTTGGATAGGTTAAGAATGTAAACAACGCTCTTAGGTGTCTACGTTCATTGCCATGAGCCGACTGGGGTGGCGTCAAGTAGCTAAGTTCTGAACTTGGCCTAGTAGTCGTTGACGGTGGCGCTTGGTGGCAAAAGTAGGAACTATTTGAAAAATTATAAGTTGCAGTCTGTACTTAAATTAAAAAAACAGATAACACACTAATACAGTCATCACAATTAACACCGGTTATCAGACAGATTCTACACGCACCCAAAGTACACGGGGCTACATGACCGCGTTGCCGCAGCCCCTAAACTTAAGAACCAACCAACCAAAAAATGAAGCCGGTATTTGACGTGATAATGATTTCAAGCAATAAATAATAATGATAATAATAATAATAATAATAATAATAATAATAATAATAATAATAATAAAGGTGTAGAAATTGGTTATACTAGACACACGTGAGACAGTTACAACGCTTGTGTAGGCCTACAGAACACTGTCGACTTGCTGCAAAAGTCGTTGATGATTCACCTTAAGTATAGAAGTTCAATAAAGTTCCAAATTCAATAAAGAAATAATAATAATAATAAACTTCTAGTATGTACTCTCAGTAGCCGCACTCACTCTACCAGTGTCCACATAATCTCCTGTTTGGCTACTCTGGTTGCTATAGCTGTCATTGACGATCAGCAGGCGGTCGGAATGCTCTGGCAGAGGACAGGCGCCGAATAATTCATGTGAATCGGAGGCGACGCGATGCACCGCTGGCCATCTCTCACACTGTTGAGTGGCCAGTCGGGATTCATGACAACACCTCGTGTAGGCTACAGCTCTGGCGATATTCATGATGCCATCTACTTCGTGATTGTGCACAATGAGAGCGTATTTGTGACTGAAAGTCTTCTACATTGGAGTCAAGACAGTGCGTAACAATACCAACATAATAACTTACTGTAGGGTCAGCATACACTTCAAATCGTGTATGATCCAGACCAAGGTTGGAAGGCAACCCAGCTCATAAAGAAGCTGTTTTCCATTGTTACCTTCGAAATGCAATCAAGTAATAGCTCTTCAGTCACTCAACACTTAAGCCCTAGGAAAATCAACCAATTTTTATTTTGTTGTATACCAACCGGGCGGAGGAAGATGTACGTTGTGACTACCATTTAAAGTCACTTTTCTAAGAATCTATTAAGTTACTAATGGAGATATTTATACAAAATATTCAACTACGTATTTCACATCCCTTACAATAAACTAAGTAGTTATTTCAACAATGACAGAACTTATTTTAATTTGGTCGAATTGCCAACTGTCACCTTTCAAAGACTGGCTGAAACAGCTGATTGGTCTATTTTAATTAAATGCAAATATTTTTATTGTTCTACTTTCAGTCTGATGAAACACCTCTTTCACTGTGAATTCCACAGGTTTACAGTTTTGGAACTGTGTTTTCCAGCTGTTTATCTCTTACTTGATGAATATAAATGATTATAGTCTTGCTCTCAAGCAGTTGTTCTAACTTCCTTCGATGTTCTAAGGAAACTCTTCCTTGACTTCAGTCGTTACGGGTGCGGTTCATGTCCATACAGGGGGTGGGTTCTTTCCTGCTTCACTGTCTTTCTTTCCTTGTTTGCAACTATTTCTCTTCGAACAGGAGGTTATGTTATTCCTGCGAGGTGGTAAAGCCATTCAACTGGAGTGGATTTCAAGCAACCTGTTATAGGTAATTCTGCAGGTGTCGAGAGGGGGTTAACATCACAGAAGTGACAAAGAGAAAATCTGATATTCTACGGATCGGAGCGTGGAATGTTAGAAGTCTGCTAGGAAGTGGAAGGTTAGAAAACTTAGAAAGGGAAATGGATAGGTTGAGGTTGGATTTGGTTGGGATTAGTGAAATGCGCTGGCAGGAAGAACAGGACTATTGGTCAGGAGACTATAGGGTAATTAGCACTAAATCAAACAATGGCCAAGCAGGGGTTGGTCTCATATTGAGTAAGAAACTTGGACAGCGGGTGGAATATTATGAGCAATATAGTGAACGGATTATTGTAGCAAAAATAAATACTAAACCTACGTGCACCACAGTGGTACAAGTCTATATGCCTACCAGTCAAGCTGATGATGAGGATGTTGAAAAGGTCTACGAAGAAATAGATGAAATTCTGAGGTATATCAAGGGTGATGAAAATGTTATAGTAAGTGGAGATTGGAACGCTGTGGTAGGAAAAGGGAGAGAAGGGAAGATAGTAGGAGATTTCGGATTAGGTGAAAGGAATGATCGAGGAAGCAGGCTGATGGAATTCTGCACCGAGCATGAGTTGGTCATAGCTAACACCTTATTCAATAACCACAATAGAAGAATATACACATGGATGAGACCAGGAGATCAGGGCGTTACCAAATCGACTTCATTATGGTCAAGCAGAGGTTTCGAAACCAGATTTTGGATTGTAGAACATATCCTGGTGCTGACATAAACTCTGACCACAATCTGGTTGTAATGAAATGAAGATTAAAGTTGAAGAAACTGAAGAAAAGTCAAAAGCCAAAAAGGTGGGCAATAGACAGACTGAAAGTAAAGGATGTAAACGAAAGATTCAAGAAGAGTATAAAGGAAGAACTAATGAAAAACCCTAAACAAACTTCAATTGCAGACGAATGGGCACTTTCGAAGAATGAAATAACAAAATCCGCAGAAGAAAACATTGGTAGGAAAGAAAGAATAGGTAGAAAACCGTGGATCACTCAGGATATACTAGAATTGATGGATGAAAGGCGGAAATACAAGAATGTAAGAGATGAAAAAGGGAAAGCAGAACACAGACGTCTGAGAAATGAGGTCAACAAGAAGTGCAAGGAAGCGAAAGAAGAATGGTTGAAAGAAAAATGTGCAGGTATAGAAAATTGTCTGAAATTAGGAAAAGTAGACACAGCTTATCGAAGGATTAAGAATACTTTTGGGGAAAAGAAGACTAAGTGCTGTAATATTAAGGACACAAATGGAAAGCCTGTAACAGGTAGGGAAGAAAAGGTTGAGAGATGGAAATCTTACATAGAGTGTTTGTATAAGGGAAAGGAGATTGCAAATCGTGTAATGGAAAGGGAGGAGGAAATTGATGAGGATGCAAAAGGAGATTTAATATTGAGATCAGAATTTGACAGAGCATTGGAAGATTTAAGCAGGAACAAAGCACCAGGCATAGATGATATACCGATTGAGTTGCTACGCTGCATAGGAGATGAAGGTCTGATCAGGTTATTTCACTTGGTGTGTAGGATTTATGAGACAGGTGAGGTACCCCCTGATTTCAAGAAGAATGTTATCATCCCTATACCAAAGAAAGTGGGAGCTGACAGATGTGAAGATAACCGTACAATCAGCTTGATTACTCATGCTTCAAAGATCCTGTCTAGAATAATGTACAAGAGGATTGAAAGCCAGATAGAATCGGAGTTGGGTGAAGACCAGTTCGGTTTCAGGAGAAATGTAGGAACAAGGGAAGCTGTACTAAGTCTTAGGCTGATTTTGGAAGGTAGAATAAGGAAAGATAAGAGTACGTTCATGGCATTTGTAGACTTAGAAAAGGCTTTTGATAACGTTGATTGGACTAAATTGTTTGACATTTTGAAATCTATTGGAATAAAGTACAGGGATAGGAGGGTGGTATACAATCTATACAGAAACCAGACAGCAGTCATTCGAGCTGAAGGACATGAGAGAGAAGCTGGTATTCAGAAAGGTGTAAGGCAAGGCTGCAACTTATCACCCATACTTTTCAATCTTTACATTGAACAAGCAATGAAGGAAATTGGAGAAAAATTTAAAGTGGGAGTGAAGATTCAAGGAGAAATAATTTCAACTCTGAAATTTGCTGATGACATCGTCATCTTGGCCGACAAGCCTGAGGATTTGAATGAGTTTTTGACTGGTATGGACTCCGTCTTACGGCAAGAATTCATGATGAAAATTAATAAATGTAAAACAAAAATACTGGAATGCAGCCGAAATAAATCAGAAACCTCTATGGAGATCAAATTGGCAGGTGAAAAGCTGAAGGAAGTAGGAGACTTCTGTTACTTAGGAAGCAGAATAACCAGTGATGGACGAAGCAAAGAGGATATAAAAAGTAGGTTGGCTCAGGCAAGGAAAGCATTTCTACAAAAAAAGGAATCTGTTGACATCGAATATTGATTTAGGTATTAGGAAGTCATTTTTGAAAGCCTTTGTCTGGAGCGTGGCGCTATATGGAAGTGAAACTTGGACTATTGGTTCAGCAGAAAAGAGGAGAATTGAAGCTTTTGAAATGTGGTGTTACAGGAGAATGATGAAGATCAGATGGGTAGATAGGGTTACAAACGAAGAGGTATTAAGACGAGTGGGAGAGGAGAGATGTTTCTGGCAACTGCTAATGAAGAGAAGAGATAGGTTAGTAGGACACATTCTAAGACACCCAGGAATAGCAAGCTTAGTTATGGAAGGAAGGGTCAAGGGCAAGAACTGTAGGGGTAGACCAAGGTTAGAATATGTTAAACAGATTGCCTCGGATGTAGGGTGTGGTAGCTATGTAGAGATGAAGCGATTAGCTCAGGACAGGGAGGCATGGAGAGCTGCATCAAACCAGTCAAAAGACTGAAGACTCAATCATCAATCATCATCGTTGAGATCTACACCCCCCTGTTTGACATGTGTTGAATTATACCAAACAGGACAGGCATACTCTGCCGCAGAAAAGGATAGGGCCATCGCAGAGATTCGGATCGTTTCAGGTGGCATAGTTGGTAGCATGCTGAACTGCTGTTCCCAAGATCGCGGGTTCAAACCCGGCCAAAGTTTTCAGATTTTTTAAGAGCGTTAAAATCCTTCGGTATGCCTTCCTTCGGAGGGGAAGTAAAGCCAGCCGGCCCATGTTATAGATGTATGGCATGAAAAAGATCCTTCCACTAACTAAACTTGTGTGAAGCAAAATTTCTAGGTTAGATGTCGTTGAAACGCTCTACCAAATTGACATCTGGTGGCGAAATTTGGAACTACTTGAAATTGAACGGAACTTGTAGCTCACCCCAGCAGCTACAAACTCTGGCGAGTTGGAACTATGTCCTCGATCATTCCCGGCACTAAAAGCCATACGCTAAATAAATAATACCCCACTGTGATCCGGATAGTTTCCGTATGAGATTGTTCACTTAAGAAATGAATATATAATGTGTATATTAAGGCTTTCACGGCCCGGATTATATAAACAATTCATGTATCTTGGGCTAATGCCGTGTGCATTTAGATAAGAACCATACGTTTCAGAGAAACCTTGCCTCCTTTTTCAATGGAAATCAAACAATGTGGCCAAAGAAAGTATATCAATGAGATTACAAAAATTACAAAAAATATAGATAAATTCCTCGGTTCGTCACCAGAGAGCATCAAAGAGCATCAAAACAACATCCGTCTAAACCAACCTGACAAATCAGCTATAGCTGAACATGCCCTGTCTTCAGGGCACGATGTATGTTTCACGGATGCTCATGCGCTTGCCCTTGTTAAGCACAACTCGTCTAGAATTATAAGGGAGGCAGTTGAAATTCGTAAAAATCCCAATAATTTTAACAGAGACACTGGATATCAGCTAAGTGACACTTGGCTACTAGTTATTAAGGATCTAGGGAGATAGTTCCTCTCAGTCTCTCTGTTCTTCACCTATTTCAAATTGTACTTTTTTTCCTCTATGGCTACAGAGCCTGGATTTGTTCTCCTTTGTTCGTCACTGGAGGAGTTTCCATCTGTGTTTCGCCGTTGCCTGTATGACGTTAGGTATCGTTCAGATACACTTCCCTTTTGTTTATGTTTCCTTATATCCATATAACCCTCCCACCACATCCCCCCCCCCCCTCTTCTTTTGGACATCCTCATTCATCGAGGAGTCTCTATATTTTCACGCCGCCTCCTTTACCTTCTCCTTACTTACTACTCTGTCCGCCGTTCTACCATGGTCCATACAGTAATTTCTGGCAGCTGCTCTCTGGTGACGAACCGAGGAATTTATCTATATTTTTTGTAATTTTTGTAATCTCATTGATATACTTTCTTTGGCCACATTGTGTGATTTCCATTGAAAAAGGAGGCAAGGTTTCTCCGAAACGTATGGTTCTAATCTAAATACATACGGCATTAGCCCAAAAAACATGAATTATTTAAATGAATATATACATAGTTTTGTATTGAAGGAGTATAATTTTCGTAAACGTCAAGCTGGAGATATTCATTCATCAGAAGTGTGACACGGTTGACTGGGTTCTTGAGCAAGAGCGAGCAGTCGCGATCCTGACCTAGGCCAACACAATAAACACTGTTTATGAGTCTCCCGCACATACTACTAGTGTATTTTGATGTTGTCATCAAACTGCAGGTCTCTCTCTCCCTCCTTCTTTATACGACCTCACGTTACGAGCCATTAAATCTCCCAAACGTCATCACTATACAACCGTGACGTCATGTTGTCATTCACAGATCTTCTTGGCATTGCCAAGGCCGTTCCCCCTCACTTGTGTTCACAGATAGGTCAATGGTCTTCAGTACAGCTGAGAGGGGGTCTTCCGGTGGTCGTAATACTAACGGAGGGTAAACTCTCAGCAGTACTGCCAACTTATTAACGCAAGATGTTACTAAATACTGTCTTACAAGAGATTTTCGTAAACGTGAACCACCTAATCTGTCTGAAACTTTGTCACATGTTGTTCAGAAATAAAATACGATACGTAATTATTAAATTTAATACACTTTAGTCACTAAATAATGAAAATAGAATACATTATACCAGTTTCATTGTGGCCCTCTTCAGTAATTGTCTTCTAAAATAAATCCAAACTAATACGAGCAAAGTTGATCAATATTTACCTTGGGTTTTCCCTTTCCTTGTCAACAATTTTTCATAAAATTTACTGTATTCAAAAAGCAGATCTGTAACAATGTGTGCTTTAAATTGATGATACTATAAAATGATTTTCTGAAAATTACGTAAAATTATCTAAAACTTCTGGTGATGGTAAAAATTATTTCATAAATAGATGATTGGTTGGTTCCTCAGTTTAGGGGCGACAACGCGGTCATGTAGCCCTGTGTACTTTGGGTGTGTGTGCAAATTGTCTGATAACCGGTGTTAATTGTGATGGATGTATTAGTGTGTGTTATCTGTGATTCAGGTACCGTAGTAGGACTGCAGACGATTAATTTTTTCTAGTAATTCCTACTTTTGCCACCAAATGCTACCATCCACAATACCTAGCTGTGGACGTGGCTACTAAATGGCATCGCAGTCAGCCTCCGGTGGTGATCGTTGGAACTAATAGATCGTTATAAAACTAACCTGCAAATTTTAGATTCCACAAGTTTAATTAGTGGAAGGTTCTTTTTCATGCCATAAATCTATGACATGGGACCGCCGGCTTTACTTCTCCTCCGAAGGTTTATAAATAGATTTAAAACATTTAAAAATTATCTTGAGATAGTTTTTCATAAGATGAAATAAGACTCATTGCCTGTAAGTAAATGAGTTGGCGTGAGGATAGCGTATAATCAGGAGTCCATTCAAGATAAGGAATGATTTTCTTATATTATTATTAATATTATTAGTATTATTAATAATAATAATAATAATAATAATAATTTCATATCAATACGTATCATGTCTAAGAACTAGCAAGGAAAACACATCTGATGGTATTTCATTCCTTAATTAATTCAGACCATTCTTAACAAGCGTTCTCAACCTTTTTGAGACTGTGAGCACCTCCTTCATGCCATACTAAGTATTCAAGCACCATTAAATCGTGCATAATAATAACAATAACAATAATAATAATAATCATCATCATCATCATCATCATCATGGAACAAGCATGCGTCTCTCTTTCCTTTTCCTGTCTCTCGGTCTCCCTCTGAAGTGCTGAAATAGCTAGGGATTCACCGCTCAACCAGTATTCTGCAATTGCTTGCATGATTCATGCAGATAAGATACATTTACGTCTGGAAATTCGAGTCGAATCAGCATCTTTCTTGTTACTCATAAAACAGGGATGTCCAATTATTTTTACAGTAGATCAAAGAATACTATTTCAAAAACTGATAACATTTCTGACTGTCAAAACTTGTATTGAATACACTGTTATTCGGGATTGTACAACAAAATCTTAGGGGATTTTCCTCTGCTGATTTTGTTCTTTCTACAAAAAAATTAACATTCCCCTGCATTGGAAGTTAATTCAGGTTTCTTTATTAGCCCTTCCCTTTCACTCCTCTTGAAACTTCCATTCACATCCTTTTCTTCTAGTATGTCTGTTGTTCACCTTTTTAACTTCTGATTTTTCTTCAGTTTCTTCAACTTTAATCTGCATTTGATAACAATCAGAACGTGGTCAGAGTTTATGCCAGTCCCGAGAAATGTTTTGTAATGCAAAATCTAGTTTCAGAATCTTTGCTTTTCGAAGTCATTTTGGAATTGTCCTGTACCTCCCAGTCTCATCCGAACGTATATAGACAAATAACAACTTGTTCTAAGTGCAGAATCCTATCAACGTACTTCTTCAATCGTTCTTTTCAACCAGTCCCGATTCCCCTACTAGCCTATATTTCCTCAATTATGACGCATGGTGCTGGGCAGTAACCAGTAATATTTGTTTCTCTCAATATCTGGAACTCAAGCCAATTTATAAATCCACAACTGTGAAGGAGACGTGTATTTCCTAGGTCCAATTGATGTAGATCCCTTGCATTGAACTCATTTAAGCATAAACTAGTGTTTGTGCTACAATATTTAAAATGGTAATAGATGGGCTCATCTCCAGTGCTGGTTGGGATGAAACTTTAATGTTTGGAATTAACTTATATGAATGTAGGAAGCACTCACTTAGAGATTATTACAATGATGACGGAGTAAATGATATCCTCTCTAAGAAGACTTCATAAGAAATATTCAAATCTATGTTCTTCTAGTAATATACATTCATCTGCCATTTTACACATCTAATCTACGAGTTCAGGGAATGTATGTCATCCCTTTGAGTTCACGTTAATTTGTAACACAGGATATGCAGAATTTCTATTGCAATTTACATACTCATTACAGGCCACTAGGACAGACCTCGCCCGTTGTTTTAATTGTGTTGGGCACAAAGTTAGCTTCATATGGAGATTACTGACACTGTACAATCACGGTGGCAAATAGACCAACAAATAACTCCCCTGTGTATGGTTTAATCTGCAGTCTCTGTGCTGATTTAAGTGTAGTTCTGAAGTTATAAAGTTCCTCTTCAGATTACTTCATTTGCAAGTTAAAAAGGAATGTTATTGTAATTTCTTCACGTGTGCATTTGCATGGCAGTTATGAATAACTAAAGCAAACTTATCCCATAATGCTAATAGTCTATTTTTGGATTACATGGCATTCGGACTATTCAATCTTTGTTCACGTTTGTTAAGGTTTCCAATTGGGCTTGAATCCTCCCTCCTAGCAGTCATCAGCCCTTAAAAATTACACGGAGTGAACAAAATTTAGTACATGAACCTTCTTCAGATGTTTGAATCATTATTCACTGATGTACGAGGTGTGTTCGAAAAGTAAGTAGGCTACCAGAAATATTTAACAAAACAAAGTGACAGTTTAACTTGACATGTTGTATCTGATTATTCTTCAGACCTTATAGTTATAGCTATATAGTTTCCTGAATTGTATCCGCATTTGCCGTAGCGTGGCACGCGTTTTTGTATCACGCCATCATAGAACGTTCCCGTCTGGTACGTAAGTCTTACATTCCCTGTATATCCCCAGTTCCTTGGGTGACGTCACAATCGACGAAAGATGTCTACCGATTTCACGTTTCTCTCATTTGCAAAAGAAACAAATGACAGGTCTTCAGATTTTGCAGGCCGATAAATTGTCGTGAAAACTTCAAACCTTCAGGAAACTATGCTCTTGCTAGCTTCTTTATGCACAGTGTTTGTAAATTCCGACTACAAACCTCTAGTAGCCTACTTGTAGAGATGAGTGAGGGAGGACATACTATTTTGAACATAAACACATGTCCGGAAACACACCGTTTCTTTTCCACAGCCGCTTAAATTCAAGTGTTTTCTTCATTCACTTCTGCTTGAGAACTCCTCTCTTTAGAAAATGAGGTTCGGCAATGTTTCCGAACATCGGAAACCTCGATTGTATCTTTATCTGCAATCTTAGCCCTCACGAGAGGAGACTAATTTGTACGAACGAATGTAACAACTAGCCGTGTTGGGTATTTTGTACCAACTTTCAATGCTTTATTCTAGGATAAACTCCCACCCATTTTGACTGCATTGGTGTTCTGACATGAGAAGAATACTGTTGATACGAAAATTAACAGCCTGGCTGTCATTTCTCGTTCTTATTCAATTAAGATATTATCCATCAAATGCGCTAGAAAGAGATCCATGACTTAGTTAGTTATTAAGGTCGAAGAGCGTGGTCATCTGTCCCTATATCCATGACTGATCTCATATGTAGTCCATATATATTTTTAAATTGTTGGCTTTTGTAATCGGCTTCGGTGATGTAAGAAAGAAGTAGCCTATTAAGAAATAAATATAAGAACAAATGTATGTGATTATAACAGAATCATAGAGAAGTGGAAATTAAAGTTAGAATACAGATTGCTAACAAAGTGTAGCCTGCTACTCTCTGCCGTTTTTATTGGGTTCCAAATTTTTGACGAGAAATACAAAATTGAAAATATACAATACCATCATTAGGCCAGTTCTAACTTATGGTGCAGAATCATGGAGTTTAACAAGACAGGAAGAACACCAGTTGCAGGTTTTCGAAAATAAAGTGTATGGGAAAATGATTTGGACCAGTTTTTCACCCCGCATCTCAAATCTGGAAAAAAAAGATCAAATAAAGACATACACTCACTATCACAGCAAGCACCAATACTCAACATCATTAACTCCAGAAGGCTTCAATGGGCTGGTCATTTACTAAGGATGGGAGACGATAGGATGGTCTTACACATCTTTAAAGAAGAACCAAGATGAAAAAGGCCAGTAGGAAGACCACGAAGTTCCGGGAAAATTGAAATCTCCAAACTTTGTAGACGTCTGAATGTAGACAACTGGCAAGAACTCGCCCCAAAACAAAGTTCAGTGGAGGCAATTTGTGAGTTCGGCGCGGGATCTTCGTGTCTCATAGAAGCCTTATGACTGAGTGAGTGAGTGAGTGACTTTAACTTACAAACAAGGTTTTGAATATTCCCGAAGGGAATATGATGTAGTTTCCATTTGAGCGGATGAATTATCAAAAAATGATAAAAATGGTAGGTGTGTCTGTACCAACTGATGAGCCCAACGGCACACTGGGGCGAAACGCTTGCATTGTTAGAGCTAACCGGACCATTTGTATCATTTATTGAAAACTTACAAAGTTTGGAATATGTCGGTTACTGTAACTTATGTATCCTCCTGCTCCAATGGAAATTTTGAAGTGAATTTTATTTGACAAAGAACTTTTATTTCGTAATTTATGGTTGGATTTTGACATATAAAATGCTCAACATTTCAATAAAGAGAATATAATTATGATATTTTTTATTTTTTTTATTTTTTAGCGTATGACTTTTAGTGCCGGGAGTGTCCGTGGACATATTGGCTCCCAAGAGTTAGTAGCTGCTTCTATGCGGACACCCATGGGGTGAGCTACAAGTACCGTGGCGTGTGGAGTGCTGTCTGGGGAGGAAAGTGTGATTGTAAGGACTAGGAATTGGAAGGTAGCGGCTGTGGCCTATAGTTAGGGACCAACCCCGGCATTTGCCTGGAAGGAAGCTGGGAAACCACAGAAAACCATCTTCAAGGGTGCCGGTGGGGGGATTCGAACCTCCTCGCCTCCCGGATGTGAGCGACTGCATCTAGCCACGCAGTAACAACCACGGCTAACTCACCCGGTATTATGATAATGTTACTAATATATGGAAAGTGAGTTGTAAACTGATAAAGTTTATAAGATTCAATATTAAAAATAGTAGTCTACATTATGCAACGAGCCTAAAATGGCAATAATTAATATACGAGTTTGTTTATAAAACGATCAAATCTAGTTTTATAATTTCCATACGAGTGTCCTAATTACTATTATAGGCGAGTTGCATACGACTCTTTATGTTCGACGATTATTAGCCTGTAACTTTATTATATGATCTATAATAGGCTATCTGAGGAGATTCTGTCGGTTGAATTCTTCTTCTTGGGAATTGTGTGAGCTCAGCATTTGATCTCTTCCCAATAACAAATCCCAAAGCTTTGAAACATTGTTTATCCTGAAGTAGCACCAACAGATAGCGCACAGGTACTATGTTGGATCATTTTGTTATTTTGGTCAAATAACACAAAATAGGCTGTTACAAACGCTTTAAAATTAAAATGAATCGTATTATTAACTAGTTAATCTTCAAATTCGATGCGTATGGAATGTCAATGGAAGGCAAATCAATTGAGTCCCAAATAAAACAGTTACCGGTATGACATCTGGCGGAAAAGTTCCCTTTACTAAACAGAGAGTTGGGTTATAATTTCCGAGGAACTAATGTCATACGCCTGCTTCATCCATGACGTTCTGGTGTGTTGATGTCAACAACAGCATTCACTAAAATTGTCGGCGAAATCTTATTTATGTGTAGAATTTGGAGTTGCGGATATTAAGGTACAGTGCTATTTCTTCTGCAATATTGCCCAGTTTGTTTATGCATTGGTACAACAATGGTTGATCCAATATAGGCTACATTGTCAACTTAAAAATCATGTAATGCATGTCCGACATAATGGATTTGGAGTCCATGTCACAAGCTATCGTTACCTAATTGGTCAATGAATGAAAATATTGAGCTATGATTGGTTGGAAAAACTGTGTTATAATGAAAACTAGTAGCCTACTTTAATGACCCCCATTATGATACAGTTTTCTGTCATATTAAATGTATATATCGACACCGTCGAACATAAACTTACTTGCTTACTTACTTACTTACTTACTTACTCACTTACAATATTTATCCTCTAGTAGGAGGTATTTGCCTTTATGGGGCATTAATGTTATACTGTATTTAGATTTAGATTGGTGGACAGAAATAGTTACCTAATGAAAAAACAATACCAACTTTATTTTAAATCCAGTTTTGTAACTTTTCGAGGGTGGCGAGTAAAGTGTCTCGATCAGGTCCTGAAATCACCGCGGCGTCTTATGTCCAACTCGTGTTAAGGCCAGACGGGCGGGAGGGACTTTATGGCTTGTTTTATGTCTTGTTGCTGTCGTCCGCTCAATGTTTCATGTGGGAGCGGGCAAGGCGCGAAACCGATTATGAAATAGCGCCAGACAAGCCTCCTGGTGTCTGTCCCCAGAACAAAAAGGATAACTTGACCACAACTCGCGACACGCACCATTAGAGTGAATATATTCCTACACTAGCTCGATTAAATCAGGTACTTTCCCTCCTGTTCATCAAATTGAAGGACTTGGTGATAGATCCAGGTAGCTCCACTTTTAGCCCAACATGAGTTTCACATCTGTCCTGATAAGAGGAAAAGTCCTCTTTGTTTTGGTTTAAGAACCAAAACGTCTCATAGAAAATCCGCACAGTTGGAGAAAGAAACTTGCACGTGTCATGTAATTGGAGGATATACAGTATAAGAAGGTGGCTCCAGGAATTTGTGGTCTTTGAGATTACTAAGTATAGAATTTTAAACTTGCAGGACACTTCATAAACTTGTTAAAAAGGAAAATTCTTAAAAAGCACATAGAGAAACTTCCTGCCTCTCAGTGAAGTCTTCATAAATATTTTCTTTAATTAGTATGCTACATAGTTTGATATGTAATAATCTTGGGTGGGCCAACACCAGAGATTCTTGTGATATACACAGTATTGTAAACTCAAACATAAATGCTTAATGTGTTTGGTGAAATAATCCGGTAGCCTATTTTCTACAACTACAATATTCCCGCAAATGGAATTTTAGTGTAGGCTATTCTATTTTTACTTTCAATTCAGGAAAGTATATTCACTCCAGTTCTATCAACAATTATTTTATTTATTTATATATTTATTTGTTTATTTATTTATTTATTTATTTGGTAGTGGCGAACTTAGGGCTAGGGCTTCCACTTAACCACGTGATACGGCACATAGTAAAATATTAAACAACAATCACATGATTTACAATAAATAAACGTTAATACAGTAGAGTGTGAACTAATTGGGACCGAACCCTTTTCCGATTAGCGAAATTTCAGATTAGGTGGATTTTCGTGAAATACCACAACATATTGACTTTAAGGTTCGGAAACCAATAGGCCTACTGTACTGTAATGTTTTATAAGCACTATTGGCGTCAACCTATCTTGCAGCAATGCTTCTGCGACACATAACCGTCCAATAATTATTGTAATCAGCAAATCGGCAAAACCACGGTGTTTTAAAAACATGAAAATATACTCACTTTCTGTTTTTTACAAAAATCACTGATTTTACTTCTTAAGTGTTCATTTGCTTTTCCGTTTGTTTTGTCCTTAACAAAAAAAAAAAATATTCAAACTTTGTTATGCACAGTGTTAGAAGGCCTAGGCCTTCTTTTTTTTTTTTTTAGTTTTTGTGTATAAGATAGCTGACATATTCACTGTTTACACCTGTAGCATTTATTTTACGTTTTTCTGTGCTAATAAATTTATGTTTTACTTGGAAAAAACTAGTTTAATCTTAATCTTTATTTTTTCCTTTTTAAAATCAAAACACATTTGGTAGTTATTTTTTCCTAGCCCTGTTCGGATCAGGTGGATTTTCGGATTAGCGGGGTTCGGATTTATGGGACTTTACTGTAGGCTAATGATAATGATGATAATAATAACAGTCTAATAATAATAATAATAACATTTACGAACATTTCTAGAATATCCTAAATATACAGTATAGGCTACCGTCCATCGTCATTCACACAGTACTAGACAGTCAGTAGTATTTAAGAGGTGATCTTTATAGGTCTAGTCCTAGAATTTCTGACATCAGCAGAAGTTGATTGCGATATCGAGACCCAGCTACGACAATGGAATGGTTAAACATGGATGAGTAGTTCCGCCCCTTTAAACAACAATAACTAACTAAACATGGACGACGGAACAGCCAGATCGAATGTTTCAGTTATGTAATGACGAAAAGTTGTCGGCATGTACGCTGGGATTTTTTCATACAGAAATCGATATAATGCACGGGTATATGATAAATACATTCAAGGCTTCTGTATTCTACATTTTTTGTAACTTATATATTTATAGAGTTTTATGCTTAGCCTATGTTTCAATTGTTTAAGTTTGCTGCAAAATAATTTCCTTCTCATAACAGTGATTATTTCAACCTCCTCCTCTTTTAGTGTGTACATTAATTTGCAGATTGGTTCTGTTGTCAATTTCATAGTAAATAATACTGAAGCCTTCGAAATTCTAGAGCCTTTCCAGAGAAACATCAAATGGCGTATTATTGATTTAAAAAAGGATGAAAAAGTTTTCTTTTTAAAAATCCTTCAATTATCTCCGCATCAGCGAATTCTGAGCTTTAACGTATAATAATTATTAATCATGAAGAAAAAAGTGGTCCATGAACTGAAGCCAACGGCCAAATGCCTGCGCCTCTCCAAGATAGTACGGTATCTGCAAATAGCTCGAACCAGTTTGGCGAGAAAAGACCTGCCTGGCTTCTCTTGACTCCTCCCGTAATTGTGCATCCAACGTCCACCTCTATTCTGTAAGCCAACCGTTCTCCTTTCCCTTTCAAATTACGTCTGGAGGAATGGCGGAAACCTCTGTCAGGATTTCTTGTTAAGCTTCACACGGAACCCCTTCGTTATTCATGTAATTCTATCGTAACAACTTCTCTGTAAAACTCCCGCCACCTATGATTAAGCCATGCTCTGTTTTTCAGAGACCTAAGTGGCGAGGAGATGGTATAGGTCTATATTTTCTGGCAATGATAGCCTCTCATTAAATTTCTTACAGCATCATATGTTAAACCTTCGACCTGTTCTAAATGATTCGTTAAACCAATTCCTTTTAATGACACTTGATGTTGAAATAAATGCATTGATTTATTTTTGTTTTTATTTATATATTTTTATTATTATTTTTATTTACCGACAGGCAGCGGTAGCTACGTTCGCTAACGCGCAGTGCTAGGCAATGGGGTCAAGCTTTCTGCGAGTTCAATAGACGTGGGTTCGAACCACACTTGAAATGGTTTACCGTGGTTTCCCCATTCTCAACTCCTGGCAAATGCTGGGACGGTACCTTCTAATAGGCCACTGCCAGTTTCTTCCTTCTCCTTGCCCAGTTTCATAAATCTTCATTCATTTCATCTGTAACTAACTCATCTCAAGAGGTTGGTGTCAGGAAGGGCATCTGGTAATAAAAACCACCTGCCACATACCCCTTCTCCTGATTCATCCCCAACTACATTGAAATTGGAATAATAAGGGGTAGACATACAATGTATTTATTTACTTATTTATTTATTTGTTTATTTATTTATTTAATTTTTTATTTTTATTTTTATTTATTTATTTATTTATTTATTTATTTATTTATTTATTTATTTATTTATTTATTTTAACAGACATGCACCGGTTAGTAAAAAATATACATAATTTTGTAAAATACTTAAGAAGAATAGGATTTTGCTTACAGTAAACTTCCAACTAATTCAAACAACAATTCTCGGATTGTCCTCACGAAATTCAGTGAATCCCGTCTCATGATAGCTCACTAGTAGCGGTATTCAACATTAATCTCTTTATATTTATAGGCTATACAGTATATAATCCAAGAATTTCTCTGATGGAAATATCTTGTTTTACATATTCCATTAGCAGCAGATTCCAGAGTTTAAAAGATCATTCCACTATGCGCAGGTACCTGCCACTGGTGCATGCAGATGCACGGAGAGTGTGGGGGAGGCACGGGGGAGGTTAACTACAGCCAGGCTGGAGAGCTGGAATACCAAGCCAAATAGCTCTCCCCTACGGGCTGTTTTAATTTTTTATTTAAAATTTTAATGGAATAAAACGAAATACAGGATAAAATTAGGAGCAATTTCATTAGCGCCAGAGTTTTGCAGAGCGGAACATTCCTGCGGTGTTTGTTCAGTCAGCCGGCTTATCATGTGGACAGACTCACACACGCATACACACATAGGCTACATCTACTGAGAATGTTTGCATACAGTTCGTTTCACGGAGCTAAGTTAAGGTTAATATCAATATTTGATATCCCTTCTCTTCTCCCCAGCCAAACTCTGCTGTGTACATATCTAAAGCAATGTAATCTATATGTAAAGTGAAGGGATGTTTCCATATTGGGATGCAGACCAAAATTCAATATTTTAATAATTTCATTGGCATAGACTTTTATTCTGAGTGCTGCTATTTAAAACGACCAACGTTCCTCAATTTTTCCTGCCTTTGATGGATGTACAGCCTGTGCCATAATTCAGTTCACCGACATACAAAGTGGCCCATTTTAGGCAATCCGCAATGTCCTATATTGCCCATGATAATGTTCAACTTTTATTCACCTTTTCTCTGAAACTACGAGCATGAATTATTCGAAATTTTTCATTGATGATCTCCAAGACTCTCTATTGGTTTAGAAATAGAGGAAGATGTGATCTTTACGATCGACCTAAAACAGAACTATTTTTGAAGATTTCTTTGTGTATAAAGCACCTTAATGTATTTAATCTCCCGTTAACGTGTTAACTGACTGTTAAGAAACATAAAAATAGTAACAAACTAAATAAATCAATATTGTCTATTGATTATTGTTAATATAAGATCCTTTTACGTCCTCAGCTCTATAGTTTTTCACAAAAATTGAGTTTGGAGCACGGTAAGGTTTGATTAGCAAAATTCCACTAGAAAATAATACGGCTGATGGAAGAAATAAAACAAAATAAACCTTAGATTACCGAGAGAGCTTCGTAACATGTTGAAGCGACTTTCATGTATTACACTTGCTGGGTGTTCTTCTTTCATTCTCTTGAATTGAGTTGAGTTCTGATAAAGGGCGAGATACATCATCACCCCTCAAGGCTCAGAGAATTTGCGAAGCAAGAAGACCTGTTCGTGAGAAGGATGTGTGAATAGGCCTCACACAACCTTGCAGTTACCTGACGAGCGTACCAAGACTGGATCACCCAAGTGAAGCGCAATAAAGTGTCTCGTAGTGATTGATCATTGTTGCATGCTGGCTCTTACCTCCAGAATAATAACGAGATACATTGTTAGCAATGGGCACTGCAGCATAGTAATCGCGCATGATAATACCATACTTCGCGCCAACTGTCAATCTTGCAGGATGTTCCTTTGCAAACTGAATTAACCGTCACTTTGCCCTTAAAAACGCCAAGGCAAGGAGAGTGACATCTAATTCGTTTGCATTTGCAAATGTTTTGTATACTGTGCTCGCCGTTTATATTTTCTTTTAAGAAAGGACTTAAGTATTGCGGTACTAACGAGCAAGCGTAGCGTCTGGAACGTTACTCTCTCAACGTAGGTGAAACTTGCATGCATCGCTCATTTGCAGCAACAGTAATATCAACTCAAAATACAAGGAGCAAATGAGCGACATGTTGGCCAGAACTAATGGAAAACATCTGTGATTGTAAAACTCGGCAATTTTTCTAAGTTTTTTTGCCGTGTTTTGTGTAGGGTTTCGCCTAGGACACCAAGCTGGCTCATCAGCGAGCTCATGGTGTCCCCGCTTGGACCCCCAGAGGAGTAGCAAACTGCGCGCTACCTCTCTTTTTATGAAGCGCACAAGCGCCTCATTTCTGCGAGAAATAAAAGCTCAAGCAGCCATAACCTCCCTATGAAGGCTTCCAAAAAGAAACTCCACACAAGACATGGCACAAACCTAGAAAAATTGCTGAATTTAAATTCACTGGTCTTGAAAGCCAACATACCATCTATCTATGATTGTATTTTATCATAAAATTACCGGGTGAGTTAGCCGTGGTCGTTACGGCATGACTGCTGGCAGTCGCTCCCATCCGGGAGGCGAGGAGGTTCGAATCCCCCCGCCGGGCAACCTTGAAGATGGTCTTCTGTGGTTTCCCATCTTCCTTCCAGGCAAATGCTGGGGTTGGTCCCTAACTATAGGCCACAGCCGCTACCTTCCAACTCCTCGACCTTCCATTCCAAGTTTCCTCCCCAACGGTACTCGTAGCTCACCCATTGGGTGTCCGTCTCGAAACAGCTACAAAACTGGCGAGCCGAACATGTCCTCGAACACTCCCGGCACTAAAAGCCATACGCTCAAAAAATCATAAAATTCATTTGAACCATGTTAGAGAAGGAGAAATCGTACACGTTTGAATTTGGACGCGAGATTTGGAGCAGCTGAGTTATCATGTCCACTCCAACCAATCGCACTGCAGCAACTACAGTTGGGCCCGATGAGACTGTATCTCCGGGGCCCGGATCTGCTGAGGGGCCTGAGGTGGTAAAGGGACTTAGAGTGGACAAATTCGTTTCTTTCAATGTCAAAACTAATATGAAATTTACTTACTGTGTATGACTGTGTTTGATGTAAATACACAGGCAGTGAATAATATCCAAAACACTACAAAGTGAAAATATAAACTTAAATAATGTTATAAATAACCATTGTGTTTTTTTGTTTTTCTTCCGGGAAAATGACAACGTTGCCAGAGTTTTCCATTTAATTTACGAGTATAACGCTCTGAAATTCCATAGCTTTCGAGCTTAGAGTTTTTAATGTTAATTCATAAAAGAATGACATTTTTTGCATAGGTCTACTATTTTGAAAGGAGTAAGACAAATTCTTGTGGTGCCTGAACACGTTCAGATAAATCGAAATTGAAACTTTTAATGCACGGTGATCAAAATCTTGAAGATAAAAGTGACAGTCAGTCTGAAAGACTAGACTTTGAATCATTTTAAATGCTACAAATGCTGAAAAATGCTAGAAAGGTTGGACTCTTGACAATTTAGAAAATTATCTGCATAACACTTATCTTGCTTATCTTGTTTCAAATTACTCGCGAACGGCAAGTGCAAACCAAGGGCAAAGCAAGGTCCAGCGCACGAGATGCCGCACGCTCACCAGAGCTCGCGGGGACTTGCCCCTTCCATTCAGTCTAAAAACCCTTATAGTGGGCGATGTATTGAAGATGCTCTCGCGGACTTTTTTGTAGAACTTTTCATGCTGACCAATTCTTACGCTCATAGTATATTGATATTTTTAACGGCTTGCCCAACGTAAGCTTAAGAAGCGCACGGACGCCAAGTTTGTTTTCGACTTTTTCACTGAAATTTCTACAGAATCTTTCCTCACGATATCCTTTACAGAATGGTGAAAACCGCATCAAAATCCATCCAGTGGTTCTCGAGATTACCCGTGACATCCAAGAATCGGGGAGTTTTGTCATGCACTAACGAAGTACAGATTGTCGGGATACACATGCACCAAGCGGTACTGTGACGTCACACACCTCAGTGCATCTGGGTGCATTTCGTCCCGTCACTGTAACGTAACGCCAGACCGCAGCGTAACGACAAAGTCGACAAGACCATTTAAAATGATAAAACAACAACCAATTACAGAAAGAGATGGAAAGAGGGGGGAAAAGAAGAGTGGCTTAATAACTAAAAACAAAGTAAATTAATATTCAGTTGAGCAAGCTTTTTGCATGGAGCTTTATATGATTTGTTTGTGCAAGGGAATTTGCAAGTTTACCGTAATTCCAAAATGCCACAGGTTGAATAAAAATGGAGGGGCGCGGATGTTCTCGTCCTAAGGCCCGTGGTCGCTCTCTAGGGCTCAGACTGCAGTACTTCCCTCAGCAAGTACAGTACTGTAGGCGCCTCTTTCCTCAGACAGCCTGTTGGGAATGTAGCTTAACCAGTAATAAAATGAGACCAAGCATACACACATACACATGCACACATACGCCATGCGCGTTAAATCATTCAGCACAACCACGGTGGGCAGCTGCAGCGAGTCCGGGGATCGGAGGTTTGAATTCCGAAGTTGATAGCGGGTAACCTTAGTGTGGTTTATATTGGGGTTTTCCCACACTGTCACCATGTAAATGTCGGGTTAGTGTCTTATTTCAAATCCCAGGGCACCTACGCCATCCCTGTCGCAGCTATAGCCTAGACACTACCAGAGTCAATACAGAAACACAGGTTATAAAATAATTTTAGTACACCGAAGCACCCGAGGCTGATGACCAAGATGCCACAATTAATAACCATAAAATGACATGTTTTAAGCATTATGTTCTTATGCATATTTTTCAACTATCTTGTGCATATTTGAATGCATAGCCTATTATTAGCATTACAGGGTGAGTTAGCCGTGGTCGTTACGGCATGACTGTTGGCAGTCGCTCATATCCGGGAGGCAAGGTGGTTCGAATCCCCCCGCCGGCAACCTTGAAGATGGTCTTCTGTGGTTTCCCATCTTCCTTCCAGGCAAATGCCTGGTTTTTCCCTAACTATAGGCCACAGCAGCTACCTTCCAGCTCCTCGCCCTTCCATTCCAACTTTCCTCCCCAACGGTACTTGTAGCTCACCCATTGGGTGTCCGTCTCGAAGCAGCTACAAAACTGGCGAGCTGAACATGTGCTCGGACACTCCCGGCACTAAAAGTCATATGCTAAAAAAAAAGCATTTATAATGCACAAGCTGTACCCGGCATGCGTTGCAATGCCAATCAAAGAAAGTGTTGGCGTTGAAATTCTGTTTCTTGAAGTGATTTTGGATACACAACATGTTAACTGCCTCTAAGCTATCGTAAAATGGATTTTCTAATTTAGAACCATTCGTGGAAGCGTGCACAACAACTTTCAAAAGTTTCATCGCTGTCACTCATTTGTTGAATCTACTCGTACGCTACCTGTTGTGAAATGGATTTACTAAGTCGAAACCCTTCCCTGGCGTGTACACAATAACTCATCAATGATTCATCGCAATAGGATGAATTGTATATGCACGTATACGGGGTTTTGTTTAAACGATTCGTGCGCTGTCACTTATTTGTTGAATCTACTCGTGCGCTACCTATTGAGAAATGTATTACTAAGTCGAAGCCCTTCCCTGGCGTGTACACAATAACTCATCAAGGTTTCATCGTAATCGAAGAATGTTATATGAACGCAATAGGGGATTTTGTTGAAACGCTTTGCGCGTCGTCACCCTTTTGTTGCATCTACTCTTGCGCTACTTATTGTGAAATGGATTTACTAAGTCCCCTTCCCTGGCGGGTACACAATAACTGATCAATGTTTCATCGCAATCGGATGAATAGTATATGAACGCATACCTGATTTTGTTTAAACGATTCGCGCTCCGTCACTCATTTGTTGAATCTACTCGTGCGCTACCAACTGTAAAATGTATTTACTAAGTTAGAAACCGTCATGTAAGTGTCCACAACATCTCACCCAAGTTTCATCGCTATCGGACTAATGGGATATGAAGACATGGGGACTGTATTGAAACGCTCCGCATGTCGTCGTTCATTTGTCGAATCTACTCGTGTGCTACCTACTGTGAAATGTATTTACTAAGTTAGAAACCGTCACGTAAGTGTCCACAACATCTCACCCAAGTTTCATCGCTATCGGACTAATGGGATATGAAGACATAGGGGACTGTATTGAAACGCTCCGCATGTCGTCGTTCATTTGTCGAATCTACTCGTGTGCTACCTACTGTGAAATGTATTTACTAAGCCAGAAACCTTCCTTGGAGTGTCCACCATATTTCACCCAAGTTTCACCGCTAACGGCAGAATGGTATATGACCTTATACGGGACTTTGTTGAAACGCTTCGCGCGTCGTCCCTCATTTGTTGAATCAACTTGTGCGCTGCATATTGTAGATAGTGGATTTACTAAGCCAGAAATTTTCCATGACGTGTACACAACATCTCACCCAAGATTCATAGCTACGGACGAATGGTACATGAATGCATACGGGACTTGGTTGAAACGCTTGGCGTGTCGTCGCTCATTTGTTGATTCTACTCTTGCGCTACATATTGTAATATGGATGTACTCAGCCAGAAACCTTCCCTGGAGTGTACACAACATCTCACCCAAGTTTCATCGCAATCGGATGAATGGTATGTGAACGTATACGGGACGTTGTCGAAACGCTTCGCGCGTAGTCACTCATTTGTTGAATATAAACGTGCGCTTCGTATTGTAAAATGGATTTACTTATCCAGAAACCTTTCCTGGAGTGTACACAACAATTCACCAAACATTTATCACTATCAGACGACTGGTATATGACTTTATACGGGACTTTGTTGAAACGCTTCGCGTGTCATCGCTCATTTGTTGAATCTACTGGTGCGATACCTATTGTAAAATGTATGTACTAAGCCAGAAACCTTCCCTGGAGTGTACACAACATCTCACCCAAGTTTCATCGCTATCGGATGAATGTTATATTAAATTATATGGGACTTTGTTGAAACGCTTCGCGCGCCGTTGCTCATTTGTTGATTCTACTCGTGCTCTACCTATTTTTAAAGGGATTTACTAAGCTAGAAACCTTCCCTGGAGTGCACACAAAATCTCAGCCTAGTTTCATCGCTATCGGACGAATGGTATATGAACGCAAACGTGACTTTGTTGAAATGCTTCGCGCGTCGTAGCTCATTTGTTGAATCTACTCGTGCGCTGCCTATTGTAAAGTGGATGTACTAAGCCAGAAAATTTCCCTGCAGTGTACACAACATTTTACGCAAGTTTCATAGCTATCGGACGAATGGTATATGAATGCATACGGGACTTTGTTGAAACGCATTGCGTGTCGTCGCTCATTTGTTGAATCTACTTGTGCGCTATCTACTGTGAAATGTATTCACTAATTTTGAAACCTTCACGTAAGTGTACACAACATCTCACCCAAGTTTCATCGCTATCGGACGAATGGTATATGAACACATACGGGACTTTGTTGGAATGCTTCGCGCATCGTCGCTCATTTGTTGAATCTACGCGTGCGCTACTTATTGTAAAATGGATGTATTAAATCAGAAACCTTCCTTGGAGTGTACTCAACATCTCACCCAAGTTTCATCGCAATCGGATGAATGGTATATGAACGCATAGGAGACATACATACCCACAGACAGACAAACTATCACGTAACATTGATTTTTATATATATAGATAAAAGATTTGCTGATAACATTGCTATCCGAGAACTTGAATGAGGTTTTAAATGGTATGGACTCCGTCTTCTGCAAAGAATTCATGATGAAAATCAATAATAATGTAAACCTAATAGGCTAATAATGGAATGCAGCCCAAAATATGAAAACCCCATATGGACGTCAAAATGGCCATTGAAAGAACTAAAGGAAGTAGGAGACTTCTGTTACTTAAGAAGAAAAATAACCAGTGATAGACAAAGCAAAGAGGATATAAAAAGTAGAATGGTTTAGGCAAGAAAAACATTCCCACAGGAAATAAATCTGTTGACATCAAAATGAGTCGTCCAGTTGCAAAACTCGTTTAATCCACTTGTGAATAAGAATCATTTTCATGAGAAACGTTTATCTGGACTTTGCCTCGCGTATCTTTTGTGTTTATTGTTTTCTACTTTTTTCTTTTTTTGCTTTGTGTTGTTATTTTTTGGTTTTGTGTTTGCTTTGTGCTTTTGCTTTTGAATTGTACTTTTTTCCTTATCTTTCATGGTTTTGGTTTTGGTTTTGTGATTGTTTTCTGCTTTTGCATTTGTTTTTGAAGTTTGCTTTTTGCTTCGAGTTTTTTGTTTTTGGTTTAATGTTTGTTTTCTGGAAAATCAAAACAAAATATAACATAATAAAATAAATCAAAATCAGAATAAATCATAACAAAATAAAATAAAACAAAATAAACAAAACAAAATAAAAGCAAAATAAAATAAAACAAAAAAGCAAAAACAAAAAATAACAAAATAAAACTAAATAAAATAAAACAAACCAAAATCAAAATAAAATTAAACAATACAAAATAAAACAATATAGGCTAAAATAAAGTAAAATAAAATAAAATAAACTAATTAAATAAATAATTTTAAGACATGATCCTTATTCACAAGTGGATTAAAAGAGTTTTGCAACTGGACGACTCAAATACAGATTTAGGTTTAGAAAGTCATTTTTGAAAGCCTTTGTCTGTAGCGTGGCGCTCTATGGAAGTGAAACCTTGGCTGTTGGTGCAGCATAAAAGAGGAGAATAGAAGCATTTCAAATGCGCAACAGAAGCAGATACCATCTACTGCAAGAAATTCTGCAAGGTAAAACAACCGAAAAGAGAAGTATTGGCAGAAGACGAATCTCCTCTCTAAAAATCCTCAGAGACTGCACTATCAAGACTTCGCAAGAGTTATATAAACCGCTCAGAACAGAGAAAGCACAGCCACGATGGTTGCCGACATCCGGAACGGATAGGGACTAGAAGAAGAAGAAGAAACGGGGTGTTAAAGGAGAATGATAACGATCAGATGGGTAGATAGAGTAACATATGAAGAGGTGTTAAGACGAGTGGGAGAGGAGAGATGCTCCTGGCGACTGATAAGGTTAGTTGGACACTCAGACACCCAGGAATAGCCAAGTTAGGCTAGTTATAGAAGGCTTGGGGACAGGGTTGGTTGGTTGGTTCCTTAGTTTAGGTGCTGCGACAACGCGGTCATGTAGCCCCATGTACGTACTTTGGGTGTGTGTAGAATCTGTCTGATAAACGGTGTTAATTGTGATGGCTGTATTAGTGTGTGTTATCTGTCTTAATTCAAGTAAGGACTGCAGACAATAATGTCAAGTAGCTCCTACTTTTGCTACCGTGCACGACACCCAGCTTGCGGACTTAGCTACTAGATGGCATCACAGGCAGAACCTGGCGGTGAACGTTGGAACTAATAGAGCGTTATCAAGTCTAACCTACAAATTTTGGCTTCACACAAGTGTATTTAGTGGTTGGTTCTTTTTCATGCAATAAATCTATGACATGGGACCGCCTTTACTTCCTCTCCGAAGGAAGGCATACTGAGGAATTTTTAACACTTTAAAAAAAATCCGTTGACTTCGGCAGGGTTTTAACCAGCGACCTTGGGCATGGGAGCTCAGCATGATACCAAGTACGCCACCGAAGCCGGCTTCGAGGATAAGAAGTGTAGTGGTAGACCAAGGGTAGAATAGGCCTATATAAAACAGATGCCTCGGATATAAGGCGTGCTAGCTATGTGGAGATGAAACGATTAGCTCTGTACAGCGGGCATGGAGCGCTGCATCAAACCAGTCAAAACACTGAAGTCTCAAACATACAGTAGATAACATAGTTTACCGTGTCACCACTTCCGCCTATTGTCGCTTTGGAACTCTTGACTTTTAGCTTCAATATTCCAATGGATTGCTTCCCTTTGTTCTTCAACAACAGACTATTAATTGAAAGTACTTCAATTTTTCTATTGACACACTGTGGCACGATTACTGGCGGTGTTACTGATTGTGGGTACAAGAACACCTGTAACTCATTTCCTACTATTGTTCTTTTGTGATCTCAACAATAGTCAATTACCTTTATCGACGCGATGACTTCTTTACGACTGGGTAACTCGCGCTTGGTGGGTGGGAAGGATACATCTCTGACATTTTATCCAATACTAACTTGTAATGACTTAACCGTTTCGATGCCAAGTTTGTAACAATGGATACGTTAATAATCCCAAGTCAAGATCAGTGAAATAACAATGTTTTTATAAAAATGATCTCCTGGAATGTTGATACTTTTGTCCGTAGCAGGTAAATATATTTGCTTCATTAAAATCACTTTATTTTTTTATTTTTTTTATTTAGTCAATTTACCCTCTAGGTTGGTGGTTCCCACAGACTCAGTGAGGAAACTCACCACTACCACCTCTATGGGCAGTGTCCTGGAGCTTGGAACATCTGGTCGGGGTGGATACAACTGGGGAGGTGTGATCAGCACTTCGCCCAGGCGGCCTCACCTGCAAAGCGAACAGGGGCCTCATGAGGGATGGGAAGGGGTGGAAGATTGGGATGGATAGGCTAGGAAGAGTGAAGGAGGCGGCCGTGGCCTTAGAGTAGGTACCATCCCGGCATTTGCCCGAAGACGAAGTGGGAAACCACGGAAAACTACTTCGAGGATGGCTGAGGGGGAATCGAACCCCCTCTACTCATTTGGGCCACCCGAGGCTGAGTAGACCCCGTTCCAGTCCTCGTACCACTTTTCAAATTTCGTGGCAGAGCCGGGAATCGAACCCAGGACCTCCGGGGCGGCAGCTAACCATGCTGACCGCTACGCTACGGAGGCGACACTTTAAATTTGTATAAAATTTTAATGCTCAGTGATCAAAATCTTGAAGTAAAAAAAAACAAATTCAGAGAGAGACGGAGAGAGAAAGAGAAGAGTGACTGAATAACTAAAATCAAAGTAATTAATATTCAGTTGAGCAAGCTAAATTCCATGGAGCCTTTTTTTAACTTATTTAAGTCCTCTTCATTCATATCTTACTTTCCTCTGAGGAAGAAATAAAAAAACACGACTTTAAAAGAAGACAATCTAAGGATGTCAGCTGATTGCAGCATGTTCAAAGAATACTTATTATGAATCGAATTATTCACGGAACATCGATATATTCACAGAGAGAATGATTCCCGCGTTGTTGTCTTGGTTACAACACTGACTACGTGGCTGGGAATAATAATACAAATTGTATTAAAAGCGTGGCCAAAAGATCGGTGCCTGGCACTATAAGGGTTAATGGTCTTGGCTCTTCCATAATACCATTACTGTTTAGCAGCTGTGACAGGAGTGTCGGGAGAATATTACGAGTTCAGGGTTTCTAAAGATAACGACTTTGAAATACGGAAAATATAAGGATAGGATCAAAACTACCATTAATCTTTAAAATTGTTCCACCTCTTTGCGTAGTGGCTAGTACACTGGGCTGCACCGCGGAAGCCCGGGTTCGATTCCCTGTTCTGCCAAGGAATTTATTCTGCTCTGAGGACAGGAACGGGGCACACTCAGCCTCGTGAGGAAATCTAACAAGAGGTGGGTTTGATTCCCACCTGAATTAAGGCAACGGCCATCTACTTCCCAATCCTCATCTGAATTACAAATACACCAATACAGCCATCACAATAGCACAAGTTATCAGTTAAATTGAGAGCGGCCGCACGCGCACACACAGACACACACACTAAATGAATCAACAAAAACTTAAAATTGTTACCAATGAATTACTTATTTCTCAAGCTAATAAATAGTCCTTATTTAGGTGTATTCGAGGGGCAGATGACCTCGTTGTTCCGCTTATATTTACATTAATTTATTTTCTTTTTAACAACACGACTGAAGAAGGCCATTGTAAATTATGGCCAAAACTGGTACATTTCATTAATTAGATATTAATTTATTGACTAAGGTGTAATAATTCAAAGTTTAAAATATAGGGTACGCCAAACAATACTTACACAAATATATCTATTATGTATTGTACATGTTTCGCCCTGACATTGAGGGCTTCTTCAGCTCAATTAAGAATTAAATCAATTAAGAATAAAGTAAAATACTAGAGATGTACTTAAGTCTAATAATGTTTGTTTGATATGAAAAAAAAATGTGAAATATTGAAATTAAAAGAATAAAATGAACTAATAAAATGGATATCCTTACAATGTAATATTAATTGTAACAAGTAGTTCCGAGAAGAACTATACAGCCTATTTTCATATATCCTACTCATGTTAATTGCCTCTATCAACATACAAAATTTCAGTTTGATTGTTGTGATATATTCGAAGATATTGAGAACCGTCTAAATATTTCGGATGCTCGCCATTTTTGATTGCTATATGTAGAGGCCATAGAGTTATGTACAATTCAAGGACAATATTATTGCCTAGGTTCATTATTCAAACTTTCACTTCGATCGCATGATTACGACACAAGAAATAAAAACTTAATTTTAAAATTTCGCACAGCCGCTATCCTGATGTTATGTAAACAATTGAACTAAATTAGATGCCAGTGCATTACAATATGTAAAATCATTTACTGTACCACATTTCACTGCGCTCAGGGAGTTCAATCACGAGAAAAGTCTATTCAAATATTTCAAATTCGCTTGGCCGCCATGATCGTTTTGTACTTTACAGGTTTATGAAAGATACATAGATAAACGTGTATTAGTACCCTTTATCACCATACAAAATTTCAGGGTGATATCTGTAATAGTTTCGGAGATATAGAATGTCAGCGAAATATTTCGCACAGCCGCCATTTTGAGATTATGTAAACAATTGAACTAAATTAGACTTCAGTGCATTACAATGTGTATAACATTTGCTGTACCAAGTTTCATTACGTTTGGATAGTTAAATCGCGAGTAAAGTCTATTTAAAAGTCTCAACTTCGCTTGGCCGCCATGTTGGTTTTGTAGTCACCAGGTTTTTGAAAGTCTCATAGGTGAACTTCTAGTAGTGCCTTTTATCACCGAACACAATTTCAGGACGATATCGATAATAGTTTTGGAGATATTGAATGCTGGTGAAATAATTCACACAGCCGCCATGTTGGATTGGTGAGACGTAATAAAATTTGAAGGGCACGGTCGGGGTTGCCCGGAATAGTGCTATGAACTTACCGAGTTTCATTGAAATCGCTCCCGCCGTTTAGAATTTATTAGGGGGACACACACCTTACACACACACACACACACACACACACACACACGCACGCACAAACGGCAAAAGGTGATCTCATAAGCCTATTTTCTCAAAATTAAAAATAGGCTGATAATAATATATAATATTGGGCTTCACATTTTTTTTCTTCAAAATACAGATTGAAAAACAAGAAATTTAGCAATAATAAGTGTAAATAACATATTGGGCTTTATATTAAACAAGTAGTTCCGTGAAGAACTAAAACCTATTTTCATAAAATACCCTACTTATGTTAATTGCCACTATCAACATACACAATTTCAGTTAGATTACTGTAATAGATTCGTAGATATTGAGAACCGACTAAATATTGCGGATGGTCGCCATGTTGGATTTTTATTATGTAGATCTTAGAGTTATGTACTGTAACATGAAGATTATAGTGTACGTGTAATATTCAAACTTCAATCGCATGATTGGGACACAAGAAGTACAAACAAGATTTTAAAATTTCGCACAGCTGCCACCTTGTAGTTATGAAAACAACTGAAATAAATTAGATGCCAGTGGATTAACATTTGTATAGGGATTTACTGTACTAAGTTTCACTGCACTCGGATGGTTAAATTGTGAGAAACGCCCATGTGAATATTTATACTTCGCGTCGCCGCCATGTTGGATTTGTGTTAACTAGGTTATTGAAAGTCCTATAGGTGAACATATGTTAATAGCCCCTATGAATATTAAAAAAACAGTTTGATTACTGAAATAGATTCGTAGATATTGAGAACCGTCTAAATATTTCGGATGGTCGCCATGTTGCATTGTTATATGTATAGGCCATAGAGGCATGTACCATTAAAGGAAAATTATTGCGTAGGTTGCTTATTCAAACTTTCACTTCAATCTCATAATTACGACACACGAAATAACAACGTAATTTCAAAATTCGCACAGCCGCCTTCTTGAGGTTATGTAAATAATTGAACTAAATTAGATACCAGTGCATTACAATGTGTATAAACATATGCTGTACCAAGTTCCATTGCGTTTGGTTGGTTAAATCGCGAGAAAAGTCTATTTAAAAGTCGCAACATCGCTTGGCCGCCATGTTGGTTTTTTAGTTACTAGGTTTTCAAAAGTCACATTGGTGAACTTCAAGTAGTTCCTTTTATCATCGTACGAAATTCCAGGGTGATATCAGTAATAGTTTCGGAGATATTGAATGCTGGTGAAATATTTCGCACAGCCGCCATGTTGGATTTGTGAGACGTAAGACAATTTGAAGGGCACGGTCGGGGTCGTCCGGAATAGTGCTATGAACTTACTGAGTTTCATTGAAATCTCTCCAGCCGTTTAGATTTTATTACGGGGGGGGGGACACACATACACGAATCTCACACGCACACAGAGATAAAAGGTGATCTCATAAGCCTAATTTTTCATAAATGAAAATAGGCTAAAAATACAAAAATTCATTAAAAAACTTAATTAATTGGTATTCTGCCCGAAGGCAGGTCCGAGCCTCCAAAGAGGCTACCCCCAGCCGGAGTTTACTTGTGGTAGGGTGGCCAGGGCCTTTCCGCTCCGCCGTATGTTGTCCAACAGCGCGCAGTACCTAGAACCAGCATACCATCCAAGTTCCGACTGCGCCCAATGTTGCTTAACTACGGAGTTCTCATGGGATCCGGTGTTTCAACACGGCTAGGCCGTTGGCAAAGGTGCATAGGCTATAGAAAATTAAATAATTTAGAAGAAACAAGTGCCGAATATAAGTAAATTTGTTTAATAACCTAACCCCGTAGCACTACAGCCCATGAAGGGCCTAAGCCTACCAAGCGACCGCTGCCCAGCCATTTGGCCTGCAGATGTTGGAGTGACACCTGGTCAGCGCATTGGATGCCCTCGGCCGTTAATCTTGGTTTTCGTGACCGGGGCGCTGCCTCACTGTCAGAAAGCTGCTCAATTGTCCTCACGAGGCTGAGTGCACCCCGTTCCAGCCCTCACGTCAGTTTCTAAAATCCCTGAGGGAGCCGGGAATCGAACACGGGGCGTCCGGGTGAGACGCAGGCACGCTACCCCAACACCACGGGGTGTTGGTTTATTAAACGTCTAAGAAAATCTATTTGAAATGATTAAGTTTATATCACTATGTGTCCTATTGATAATTTACAATTTTACCTAAACCATTCCTCTGGACAGCACCTGAGGTACCATTAGTAATTCACGTACCACTGGTTGAAAACGCTGATCTTCATTCCTGTTTACATGCGAACTTTTTCTTTGTTTTCAGACTTCAAAGGAAGAATGAACATGGGCGAGGGAGATACCTGACATCGGTGGAGCAAAATGGTAAGTCCACAACCCAAGTAGATAAGAGAACATTCTTGTGAAGTTTCAGACTTTCAGAAGCAATTTTCGTCCTTAAGCACATCTTCTAGCTGATGTCAATATGAACTTCTACATGAGCACTTTATGTTGATTGTCTGTCAGACCTAGAGCTGCATGCGAAGAAATTGATATAACCACATTTTTTTAAAATTGCTGGGAAATTCCAAAGAAGGGACAGAAAAACCAAATACGGCACAAGTTTGCAAGAAGAGAGGTGGTGGCGTGAATTTTCTATCATATTGTAGGCCTACCTTTAACCAATAAGGACCGTTTCATGTTGCACTATTCTGATTATTCCCAGGCGTTCTGAAATGAATATGCCATTCAAATATCTATATGCTTGTCTGTAGGCCTATATAGCCTACAGTAATCGTCAATTTCCGTACATTTTACATTTTTATCTTCTAACGTAGGACATATTGATCCCAGACGGGGGTGTAACTTATAGTATACTAGCTGAAGTACCCGTGCTTCGCTACGCGTCATAAATAAATTAAAATGTGAAGGTGACAGTTAAAACAGGGGATAGGCGAGGTGCTGCGCAGAGGGAGATTAAGGATGGAACATTTTGTCCAACTACACCGCTCGGCGTTGACCGTGTTTTATAGCACAAATTTAGGTTTTACTCGCTAACAGTTGCAGATACCTTTCGGATGGAAAATGTAATTTTAAACCTCGCATATGCCATCAAAAGTTTGCTATTTCTTAGCGTTCTCTTTTTATTTGAAATGGAAATATGAAAGTTTGAAACCAAAGGGTGTAGTGACGTCACTAAAATGGTCGCCATTTTAAATAGTGCAAAGCATTGGAATCAAAAGTAACCTATATGTTAACCAGGTAAATCAGCTACTTCCATGTAAAATTCACGTAAATCGGACCAGTGGTACTTGCGAGATTGAGTAATACACAGACACACACCATCTCAATTTTAGCCTCGCTTCGCTCGCGTCATAGTCGTATCATATTGTTTTTTAATGAAATGCAGGTTTAACCCCGTTAACACCCCTTTAGAACCTGAATACCCAAAAATCCCTCCTTAGTAGACGTTTTCGACACACAACAAACAAACATGTCCACAAAATATCATTCTTCTAACTTTAATAGTTTTGGTTGTTCGATGAGAGCAAACATACAAAAATCCTTCTTTAGTCGATGTTTTTCTTCCAGAAGTTCACCCCTCCCCATATGCCCCTTAAATTGCATTTATGAAAACACGGTCGAACACCTATTTATTTTATTTATTTATTTATTTATTTATTCATTTATTTATTTATTTATTTATTTATTTATTTTTAAGCTGATAGATTTCCTCCGAGTTTCAGACTCCTCCCTATGTCGTTTAAGAGATACACGCTCAGTTAGGAATCTTTCAACCCCCACTTTTCATCCCCTTCCCCTCATAATATACACTACATCGAAAAACCATTAGACATGTGTCAGCTTATTTTTAATGATTAGTATATGTGCCAAGTATCACATCCCCAAATGAAACCACTCGTGAGATATTGTTATTCAATGGAAAGCACGTTTACCCCCTTAACACCTCTTTAGAACCTGAATATCCAAAACTCTTTCCTTAGTGGACGTTTTCGACATACAACGAACATATCCCCAAAATTTCATGTTTCTAACTTCAATAATTTTGGCTGGGCGATGATGAGTGAGTGAGTCAGTCAGGATATTTTCTTTCATTTATTTTTGATAATTTCACCCGTCCCCATGAACCCCTTAAATTGGATTTATGAAACAAACGGTCAAACACCTATTTACTTATTTAAAGCTGTTTTCCCCCTGAGTTTGATGAGTGAGTAAGTGAGTCAATCAGTTAAGACACTTTCTTTCCTGTTTTTTTCCCATAAATTCACCCCTCTCCAAGGGCCCCTTAAATTGGATTTATGAAAAAACGTTCGAACACCTATTTACTTGTATTTTAAGCTGTTTTTTCCCACCGAATTTCAAACTTCACGCCTATGTCGTTTCAGAGATACACGCTCCGTCAAGAATCCCTCAACCCCCAATTTTCACCCATTTCACCTCATAATATACACCACATCGATAAACCCTTAGACATATGTCTGATTATTTTTAATGATTACTTTATATACCGAATATCACATCCCCAAACAAACAACTCATGAGATATCGTTATTCAATGAAATGCACGTTTACCCCCTTGACACGTCTCTAAAACCCGAATAAACAAAAATCATTCCTTAGTTAACGTTTTCGACATACAGCGAACATATTCCCAAAATTTCATGTTTCCAACTTTAATAGTTTTCGCTGGGCGTGATGAGTGAGTGAGTCAGACAGGTCATTTTCTTTCATTTATTTTACCAGAATTTCACCCCTCCCCATGGGCCCCTTAAATTGGATTGATTAAAAAACGCTTGAACAGCTATTAACTTATTTCTTAAGCTGTCTTTTTCCCCTGAGTCAGTCGGTTAGGACACTTTCTCTCATTTTTCCCCCCAGAATTTCACCCCACCCCATTGGCCCCTTAAATTAATTTATGAAAAAAAAAACAGTCGAAAACCGATTTACTTACTTTTTAAGCCGATTTTTTTCCGCTGAGTTTCAAATTTCTCGCCTATGTCGTTTAAGAGATAGGCCTACACGCTCCATTAGGAATCCTTCAACCCCCACTTTTCAGCCCTTTCACCTCATAATAATACACCACATCGAAAAACGCTTAGACACATGACTGCGTATTTTTAATGATTAGTTTATATGCCGAGTATCACATCCACAAATGAAACCACTCGTGAGATATTGATATTCAATGAAATGCAGGTTTAACCCCCTTAAGACCCCTTTAGAACCCGAATATCCAAAAAACCTCCCTTAGTGTACGGTTTTGACATACAACGAACATATCCCCGAAATGTCATGTTTCCAACTTCAATATCTTTGGCTGGGCGATGATGAGTGAGTGAATGAGTCAGGACATTTCCTTTCAATTTTTTTTTTTCTTCAGAATTTCACCCCTCCCGATGAACCCCTTCAATTTGATTGAAAAACAAACTGTCGAAAAGCTATTTACTTACTTTAAAGCAGTTTTTCCCCCTGAGTTTGATGAGTGAGTTAGTCAATCAGTTAGGACAATTTCTTTCCTGTCCCCCCCCCCCCCCGAATTTCACCCCTCCCCATGGGCCCCTTAAATTGGATTTATGGAAAAGCGGTCAAACACATATTTACTTATTTTTATGCTGATTTTTTTCCGCTGAGTTTCAAACTCCTCGCCTATGTCGTTTAAGAGATACACGCTCCGTTAGGAATCTTTCAATCCCCACTTTTCACCCCTTTAACCTCATAAACACATCGGAAAACCCTCAGACACGTGTCTTGTTACTTTTTAATGATAAGTTTATATGCCGTGTATCACATCCCCCAATGAAACCAATCGGGAGATATTGTTATTCAATGAAATGCAGGTTTAATCCCCTTAAGACCCCTTTAGAACCTGAATATCCGAAAATCCTCCCTTAGTAGACGGTTTTGACATACAATGAACATATCCCCAAACTGTCATGTTTCTAACTTCAATAATTTTGGCTAGGCGATGATGAGTGAGTGAGTAAGTGAGTGAGTCTGGACATTTTCTTTCAATTTTCTTTTTTCAGAATTTCACCCCTCCCCATGAACCCCTTAAATTTGATTTATGAAAAAAAAAACAACTGTCGAACAGCTATTTACTTACTTTAAAGCAGTTTTTCCCCATGAGTTTGATGAGTGAGCCAGTCAGTCAATTAGTTAGGACACTTTCTTTCCTGTCCCCCCCCCCCCCCCAGAATTTCATCTCTCCCCATGGGCCCCTTAAATTGGATTTATGAAAAAACTGTCAAACACATATTTACTTCTTTTTTATGTAGATTGCTTTTCGCTGTGTTTCAAACTCCTCGCGTATGTCGTTTAAGATACACACGCTCCGTTAAGAATCTTTTAATCCCCACTTTTCACCCCTTTCACCTCATAATATACACCATATCGAAAAACCCTCAGACACATCTATATATTTAAAACAGTAAGGTGATTTTTGTTATCACGAGATAGAGAGAACGACAGAACCAATTTACTTCGTAGAGCACTCTAACGAAAGCTCTTGGCCTGTAGATTTGCAGAGTGTCTCTAAAATAAACAAATATAAGACGGTATATTTTTAAATAAATATAGAAAATAGCAGAATTCTGGCCCCTCGCGCATGCGCACAATCCGCCTGGGCTCATGACAAAATGGCGGTGAGAAGTCCATTAAAATGTAAGTTATTTAATAAGCTTCCATGTAATTGAAAACATACATTAACCAAGTTCTGACAATACAATATAATAACAGTATGAACATATACAAATGTATATTGATTTTATTGATAATGAATTGGATTATTTTCTTCAGATAGCGGCTTTTGAAGATAGTGAATGGTTGCGTCTGCATCTAAATCTGAGTGCGCGAGTAGCTATTTGGTTAAGGCGATTGACTGTGGATCCAAGGATCGCAGGTTCGATCCCAACTCTCGCCAGTATTTTTTTTTTTTGCCACTGAAATATTGTTTTATCAAGGAGTATTAGTAAGGTTTTATGTCAGTTAAAGATACATATTTCTACACATTTTCTCAACACGTTTTATTTCCGTTTTACCATTGCATTACAGCATGTCCTCAATACGTCGTTTGAATATCTGCAATCAGTTCCAGTAACTGACAACAGATGGCAGTACCTCGCCAATATAGTTCCAGTAACTGAGAGCAGATTGCGTCGATATATTTAAAACACAAGGCATGGCCTTGATGGCGAGTTTTCGCGTGATAGTTAAATATTGTTTTATCAAGGATTATTAGTAACGTTTTATGTCAGTTAAAGATTCCTACATTCCCTCTCAATAAGTTTTATTTCCGTTTTACCATTGCATTACAGCATGTGGTCAAAAGAGCTAATATCTGCCATCAATTGCAGTAACTGACAACAGATGGCAGTACCTCGCCCATATAGTTTCAGTAACTAACAACAGATGGCAGCACCATTGCATTGATATATTTAAAACACAAAACATGGCGCGTTTTCAAGTGATGGAGAGTTATAGAGGGGAATTTTTAAGAAGGGAAACGTTGAAGAACATTAACTGACAGTTGAGTGTGTAGGCTATGTTGTTTATGTACTTTAATATTGCAATTTCTTCCCAATGCTTCGGTGGTCAAGTTGGTAGCATCCTAGACTAAAAGTTATAAATTATGCATCGTCGATATACTCTTAAATTATTAATGAAAAGGTAGTTTTCCAGGCCCTGGCGCGTGTCCACAATTGCTTTCGCCATGAGAGACACTTGGCAAACATAATTCGTTTGAAGGGCTCCGACATCGTTGTCACTCAGCCCCATGTACTTTGGTGTGTAAGTGTAAAATTTTCTCTGATAACACGTATTATTGTGATAGCTGCATTACTTTGTGTATTTGTAATTAAGGTGGGAAATGGCAAGGTGACGGCCGAGGCCTTAAGTTAGGAACCATCCCGGTATTTGCCTTGAGTGGAAGTGGGAAACCACGGAAAACCACATCTAAGATTGTCGAGGTGGGAATCAAACCTTCCTCTTCTTAGTTATACCTCTAGAGACTGAATGTGCCCCGTTTTTGCCCTCAGACCAGAATTAAATTTCTTGGCAGAGCAGGAAATGTAACCCGGGTCTCCGAGGCGATAGCCAAGAATGGGTGGGCTTCCATGTGTTAATACGATTTTTGACATGCACGGGACATAGAATTCTAAAACAGCCTCCATTAGGGTGACTGCCGAAGTGAGTATTGAGTATATGCCTAAGCTCATTCCAGTAGTTGGCGAAGTTATTCTATGTTCCCCTGCAAAATGTACTGCCATAAACTATAACAGGTGATGGAAATAGCTTATTTAGAGCAGTTTTGTACTGTTTATATCAAAATGAAGAACGTCATTCTGCGCTGCGTTTTCAAGCTATTGCCAAACATTTCGCTGGCAGGAACAATTATAAGGAATTTATTGTAAGCGATCAGTCTCATCGCATTCTCCTCACCAACCAACTTGAGTATGAGAGTCTCTGGACGGTCATGTTGAACTTCATTGTATGAGACAGTTGTTTAATGATTATTTGTTTAGAGTACTGAATCTAACTACGCAGTTGATTTCGGCAATGGAAGTATTTTTTGCCATTTAATATTTAGCGGCTCCGATACTGCAGGTCACTATAGTGTTATCGAATAATACGAAGCCACATTTAAAATCCAATATAAATAGGCCATTTCAGAAACAATTCCAGATGTTATGCAGTACAGTGAAAGGTCTTTGACGATCAAATGTAAACATTGTTCTACATTGTATTTCTCTTGCGTAAAATCTACGCGCGGTTACTTTGGCCTTTACTGTTGTGATGGTAAAATTGATCTGCTGAAATATAAAATATTTGCCAAGCTGCAACAATGCAATGATATTAATTTTAAAGTCTGTCTGTCTGTCTGTTAGGTAGTCAGCCCCAAGGCTGGTTGGATCCTCAAAAAGTACCGCCGTTACGTTATGTGAGTAGATACCCACAAAAACCCAAGGCAGCGCTATTTTGAGGCGTTCTAGGCAAGAAGAGGAGTGAGGTAGTTTGCCATTGCTTTCCTCACTGAGTCAGAACAGTAGTCCTAACCCTATGAGTTGAACCTTTCACAGCATTCACAGGCACTGACTGTGCCCCGAATGCCATTACTAAGCACCACCCATACCTCAGTAGCTTCCATATAATCACAGCCATGAGTGAGACTGAGACATCGGTGAAAAGCCACCTTTTACTCTAGCCTGTGCCAACTGACAAATGCAAAAGTACTGTATTCATCAAGAGATGGGGAACATTGAACTTATATCCAGTAGTTCAAACACATACATCAGCGTTAACATATTGGCGAACAGGTGTGCGAGTGTAAACTTTTCTCTGATAACCTGTGTTAATGTGATGGCTGTGTTGATGTGTGCATTTGTAATTAATGTGGGGAATGGGGAGTTAACGACCGAGGCTTTAAGTTAGGAACTATCCCGGTATTTGCCTGGAGTGGAAGTGGGAAACCACGGAAAACCAAATCCAAGATTGTTGAGATGGGGATCAAACTTTGCTCTTCTTAGTTTTGCCTCACGAGTGCGCCCCGTTCCAGTCATCAGACCAGAATTAAATTTCTTGGCAGAGCGGGGATCGAACCTGGAATCCGGGGCAATAGCTCAGAATGTAGCCTTAAGAATGGGCTTCCCTGTGTTAATACGATCTTTGACAAGCACTGAACATATAATTCTAAAACTCCCTCCATTACTGTGGCTGGCGAAGTGAGTCTATGCTCATTCCAGTAGTGGCGAAGTGATTCTATGCTCCCTTGCATAATTTACTGTCATGGAAATACAATGTATTGTACCTTCAACAGGTGATGGAAATTCATTATTTACAGCAATTTCATTCTGTTTATTTCAAAATGAAGATCGTCATCCTGAGTTGCGTTTGCAAGCAAATTGCAAAAATTGCAAGGATTTTATTATTGGCGATCAATCTCATCGCATTCTCATCAGCAACCAACTTGAGAATGGAAGTATTCATTGTATATGTGAATATTATTGTTTATTGATTATTTGTTTAGAGTGCATAACAATGGGTCTAACCACGCAGTTGATTTTGGCAATGGAAGTAAGTTATTATTTGCCATTTAATATTTGGCGGCTACGTTGATGCAGGCCACTATAGTTTTATATAAAATGACGTTAATTTGGGCAGAAATGCTGCTATAAATAAACCCATTTGACGAAATAGAACATTAGCCGCAAAAAAGTGGGAAATCGGAGAAAAATACGAAGCCACTTTTAAAATCCAATATAAATATGGCATTTCAGAAACAATTCCAGATACTATGCCGTTACAGTTTAGGGTCCTTGACGAACAAATGTAAACATTGTTCTGCACTGTATTTCTCTTGCGAGAAATCTACACTTGGTTACTTTGACCTTTGCTGTTGTAATGGTAAAATTAATCTGAATAAATATAAAATATTTGACAGGCTTTAACAATTATTTTTCACTGGAGATGATATCTCAAGGAATTCCAGAGGGACTAATCGGCAGTACAATGCAATGTCCTTCGTTTCATGGCGCAGCGGTCAAGCTGTATGCCTCTCACCAAGGCGGATCGGGTTCGATTCCCGGTCAATGCATGTGAGATTTTTGATGTGAAAGGCCATGTCCTGTGGTTCGGATTCCACGTTAAACGGAGGTCCCGTGGCTTATGATCGCGAGATTAACGGTCACGTTAAACTGCAAGCTTCCTTCCTTCCTTCGTTTCATTTGGTGCCAATGTTACTGTGCCACACGCACACGGTCCACATTGTTTTAAAATGTATGGAATATAAGCGATGGTTTGCGGCCAGTTGTATTAGACTCATCAGAGTTCTTGAATCCCTTGGAACTAAACGACTGGCCGCCACATACTCCAAACGCTTGGCCCGTTATGCTGCTTAGAAATCAGAACGGTTCCCAAGGACTCCTAAATGCAACCATATTGCTTGGATTTGGAAATAATAGGTGCAGTTAAAATTAGGCAGAGATGTCTAATCCTTCGACTTGATTTAACACCATCCGATAAAACACTATCATTTTCTTTTAAGAGGCAATATTTTCCAATTCATTTGGCATACTTTATCACAATCAATAAAGCTCAAGGGGAAACTCTGGAACGTATAGGCCTCAATTTGCCCCAACAATTTTTCAGTCATGGCCAGCAGTATTTTGCAATGTTGAGAGTGCAATCTTTTGACGCCCTCATAGTTTCAATAGAGTCAAAAAATAATCGTACAAAGAATGTACAGTAGGCCTATATAAGAAAATTCTTCAGTAAATATTTTTCTATTGACCGTCATGTTTTGACGGGTTTCAACTAGTGTCTTCTTATTTTTAATGATGAGTTTATATGCCGAGTATCACATCCCCCCATGAAACCAATCGGGAGATATTGCTATTCAATTAAATGCAAGTGTACCCCCTTAACACCCCTTTAGAACCTGAATAGCCAAAATTTCTCTCTTAGTGGGCATTTGCGTCCCTTGAGGAAGCTGCATACCAGATTTCATTCCAATCCGTTCGGTGGTTTCTGAGATTTCGTGATGAATAAAAGAATGAGTGAGTGAGTGAGTGAGTGAGTGGTATTTGAAAAATATATAGTAGAAAGAAGATAGTGTCAAGTCTTTGTTATGCTAAACTCGGTTGACAGTGCTGTGTGAGCAGTTGAGTAACTAACGGGATTTCAAGTAAACATCCTCATTTTCTATACCGGTAGTGCTGAGCGCAATTGGCATCAAGTCGGCCGTGTCTGGACTTGAGCTATGTTGCCATGGAAGCTATCTGCCTTGCCATTCCTTCATGAGTATATTTTATGATTTGATTAGCCTGTTTTTGAGTGAAAAAGGGCCGAAATCAGAAGAATGAGAAAGACTATCGAAAATGCATGTAGCCAGCGGTTCCTTCTGGGTCCTAAACTATGTGTATGCAAAATATGGTTGAGATTGGTGGAACGGTGTAGATTTGTATACGGAACCAACATATATACATACATACATACATACATACAGACTTTCACTTTTATATATTAGATTGATTGGCGACCGTTATTGATGACCATAAAAATCACTTCAAATTATCAAAAAATGCTTTAAAGTTCCTATGAGAATAAAAGTATGATTCAGGATATTTGGCCCAACTGAACTCAGATTACAACAGATTTATTAACAAGTAGTTCAGTGAAAAACTAATATAGTCTATTTTCATAATATGATATTGGACTTTTCCACATCAAAACCCTCCCTCCAATTAAATAGCCTCTCCTTGTTATAGAGTAGAATAAATAGATTTTTGATTATGACCTACATTGAGATAAATATTGGGCAATAGCAATAAACTCTTAACTCGGGACCGGATTCTTAGGTTTTTACATATTTATTCCTTGCTTCTAAAACAAAACAAAATACTTTTCCGAAGGCCACTCAAAAGAGCCATTTTCATGAATTCCGTAGCCTACGGTACCTAGAAATTCCTAAATGATATGCGAGTTCCTAAAAATATCAAATTGCAATTTTGTTTCATTTATTGTAGTAGGCCATATTTTTTAAAAGTGAATCTAAAGATAGTGTTTATTCCTAGCGCCAGTTGATTGAGAGAAATCCTACCTGCCAGAAAATTCAAATATTGTCACCACGTTTTAACATTTGTTTGGTTATTAACTGCCAGGAAAGTGTGATAAATCTCTTATTACATCCAAGAATTCTATATTCAAAATAAACAAAGTTGATTAAACGGGCTAGAATGTGAAAATTACCTCTGACATCCTTGGTATTATTGAATTTGAATAATTAACATAAACAAGGAGAGCAAATATTGCCTAAGATTGTGAAGTTCTCGGTGATAAGTTGATAAAAGACATATCGTTATGTAAAATATTTACACTCTCGTTACATCAGATTTTCTACTAACAATTAGGCATTAACTGTAAGCTTGGAGCAGTTTATGTCATCATTTGCTGCACATTAATCATAAAATCCTAAGAAGACTATTTTATATTTTTAGCCTACTTTTGATTTTTGCAAAAAATGAAAGTAGACTTATGAGATCAACACAGGGCGAAAAAAGTGTGTCTGTCTGTGTGTGTGTATGTGTGTGTGTGTGTGTGTGTGTGTGTGTGCGAGTCTCTGTGTGTGTGTGTATGTGTGTGTGTGCGTCTGTGTGTGTGTGTGTGTGTGTGTCTGTGTGTGTGTGAGTGTGTGTACTCTGAATGTCTGTCCCCCCCTATCAATTCGAACACGGTGAATGCGAATTGAACGAAATTTGGTACAAAGGTAGCACTAGCAAAGGACACCTCAGTGTCATGTTTTATATCGCCGCCATCTTGACGGAAACGTAATGGCGGCCACACAAATGTTCAAAGCTTAAATCAAATTACGACTAAACTAATCATCCGATCTCTACCAAATTTTGCAACAACATACCATTATGGGGGGAGCATCCGTTGACCAAACAAATAGGTCATCAGCGTAATAGTTTGCGGATTGCGGCCATCTTTGTGTGAAGATCGATTCCCCCTATTAATTCGAACACGGTGCAACCGAATGGAACGAAATTTGGTACAGAGGTAGTACTAACAAAAGTCACCTCAGTGTCATGTTTTATATCGCCACCATCTTGACGGAAACGTAATGGCGGCCACACAAATGTTCAAAGCTTAAATCAAATTACGATTAACCTAATCATCCGACCTCTACCAAATTTTGCAACAACATACCCCTATAGAGGAAGCATCCTTTGACCAAATGAATAGGTCATTAGCCTAATAGTTTGCGGATGGCGGCCATCTTTGTGTGAAAATCAATTCCCCCTATTAATTCAAACACGGTGAAACCCAATGGAACGAAATTTGGTACAGAGGTAGTACTAACAAGACACCTCAGTGTCATGTTTTATATCGCCGCCATCTTGACGGAAACGTAATGGCGGCCACACAAATGTTCAATGCTTAAATCAAATTGCGATTAACCTAATCATCCGATCTCTACCAAATTTTGCAACTACATACCTTTATGGAGGGAGCATCCTTTGACCAAACTAATAGGTCATCAGCGTAATAGTTTGCGGATGGCGGCCATCTTTGTGTGAAAATCGATTCCCCCTATTAATTCGAACACGGTGCAACCGAATGGAACGAAATTTGGTACAGAGGTAGCACTAGCAAAGGGCACCTTATGGTCATGTTTTATATCGCCGCCATCTTGACTGAAACGTAATGGCGCCCACACGAATGTTCAAAGCTTAAATCAAATTGCGATTAACCTAATCATCCGATCTCTACCAAATTTTGCAACAACGTACCTTTATGGAGGTAGCATCCTTTGACCAATCTAATAGGTCATTCGCCTAATAGTTTGCGGATGGCGGCCATCTTTATGTCAAAATTGATTCCCCCTATTAATTCGAACACGGTGGAACCAAATGGAACGAAATTTGGTACAGAGGTAGTACTAACAAAAGGCACCTCGGTGTCATGTTTTATATCGCCGCCATATTGACAGAAACGTAATGGCGGCCCACAAATGTTCAAAGCTTACGTTAAATTACGACTAACATAACCATCCGATCTCTACCAAACTTTGCAACAACATACCTTTATGGAGGGAGCATCCTTTGACCAATCTAATGGGTTATTAGCCTAATAATTTGCGGACGGCGGCCATCTTTATGACAAAATTGATTCCCCCTATTAATTCGAACACGGTGCAACCGAATGGAACGAAATTTGGTACAGAGGTAGCACTAGCAAAGGGCACCTCAGGGTCATGTTTTATATCGCCGCCATCTTGACTGAAACGTAATGGCGGCCACACGAATGTTCAAAGCTTAAATCAAATTACGATTAACCTAATCATCCGATCTCTACCAAATTTTGCAACTACATACCTTTATGGAGGTAGCATCCTTTGACCAATCTAATAGGTCATTCGCTAAATAGTTTGTGGATGGCGGCTATCTTTATGTCAAAATTGATTCCCCCTATTAATTCGAACACGGTGGAACCGAATGGAACGCAACTTGGTACAGAGGTAGCTCTGGCAAAGGGCACCTCAGTGTCATGTTTTATATCGCCGCCATCTTGACTGAAACGTAATGGCAGCCACACGAATGTTCAAAGCTAAAATCAAATTACGATTAACCTAATCATCCGATCTCTACCAAATTTTGCAACTACATACCTTTATGGAGGGAGCATCCTTTGACCAAACTAATAGGTCATCAGCGTAATAGTTTGCGGATGGCGGCCATCTTTGTGTGAAAATCGATTCCCCCTATTAATTCGAACACGGTGCAACCGAATGGAACGAAATTTGGTACAGAGGTAGCACTAGCAAAGGGCACCTCAGTGTCATGTTTTATATCGCCGCCATCTTGACTGAAACGTAATGGCAGCCACACGAATGTTCAAAGCTTAAATCAAATTACGATTAACCTAATCATCCGATCTCTACCAAATTTTGCAAGTACATACCTTTATGGAGGGAGCATCCTTTGACCAATCTAATAGGTCATTCGCTCAATAGTTTGCGGATGGCGGCCGTCTTTGTGTCAGAATCGATTCCCCCTATTAATTCAAACACGGTGAAACCGAATGGAACGAAATTTGGTTCAGAGGTAGCACTAGCAAAGGGCATCTCAGTGTCATGATTAATATCGCCGCCATATTGACAGAAACGTAATGGCGGCCAAACAAATGTTTAAAGCTTCAATCAAATTACGACTAACATAACCATCCGATCTCTACCAAACTTTGCAACAACATACCTTTATGGAGGGAGCATCCTTTGACCAATCTAATAGGTCATTAGCCTAATAGTTTGCGGATGGCGGCCATCTTTATGTCAAAATTGATTCCCCCTATTAATTCGAACACGGTGGAACCGAATGAACGAAATTTGGTACAGAGGTAGCACTTTTTGGCACCTCAGTGTCATGTTTTATATCACCGCTATCTTGACGGAAACGTAATCGCGGCCACCCAAATGTTAAAAGCTAAAATGTAATTACGACCAACCTAATAATCTAGTCTCCACCAAATTGTGCAACACCATATCTTTATGTGGGAAACATATTCTGACCAAACTGCAAGAACATCAGCCCAATAGTTTGCAGATGGTGGCCAAGTAAGTGTGCAAATGGGTTCCCCTTATCAATTCAAACACGGTGAAACCGAATTGAACGAAATTTGGTACAGAGGTAGCACTAGCAAAGGGCACCTCATATTCATGTTTAATATCCCTATAGCACGTTGTATTTCAACAAGCTACTACAACCAACATTCAATCATACTCCTTGAAAAGGACAAAGAGTTATAACAATACCCATGCATTTAGGAGAAAGTAGGCTATATGTTCTTTACTGAACATCTTGTTAAAACCTAAAATGACAAACCAAAACACCTAAAAATCCGGTCCCTACTTGTAACTCATCATCTAAGCAATGCTGTCATTACCAACAATAAACCAAAAAATATACATAATCCTAATATGCGTTTATTTTACATTATAACACAAACTCCATCTTATATTGAGAAGAATTACTCCAGGTCGCCTCCGTAGCGTAGCGGTCAGCATGGTTAGCTGCCGCCCCGGAGGTCCTGGGTTCGATTCCCGGCTCTGCCAAGAAATTTGAGAAGTGGTATGAGGACTGGAACGGGTGGCCCAAATGAGTAGATGGGGTTTGATTCCCACCTCAGTCATCCTCGAAGTGGTTTTCCGTGGTTTCCCACTTCGTCTTCGGGCAAATGCTGGGATGGTTCCTACGGTAAGGCCACGGCCGCCTCCTTCCCACTTGCTTGCCTAACCGTCCCACTCTTCCCATCCCTTCATCAGGCCCCCTGTTCGCTTTGCAGGTGTGGCCGCCTGGGCGTAGTGCTGGTCACTCACCCCAGTTGTATACCTGAATCAGAGTCTTAAGCTCCAGGACACTGCCCTCAGTGTCGGTAGAGGTGGGATCCCCCGCTTAGTCCGTGGGAAAAGCCAACCCTGGAGGGTAAAACAATAGTGAAAATAGCGAATTACTCCAGAATATTAAACGGCAGATTGTTCCATTCGTAGCAACGGGCTACCATAGCCTACAAGTTTCACTGTGATCTGATAATTCCCAGACGAGTTGGTGGAATTTATATATGAGGAATCCACATGCATGCCATATAGGCCTATCATGTGTGAAAAGGAAGCAAAGGAGTTTGAAAGTACGGGACCATTCTGCCATGTTTTACTGTGATCTGGCAATTCATCTGAGGAATTAGACAAATTGATATCTGAGGAATGGACATACCACCATTTATGGGTTATAAAAAACAAGATGTTCAGTAAAGAACATATAGCCTACTTTCTCCTAAATGTATGAGTATAGTTATAACTCGTTGTTATTATCAAAGAGTATAATAGAATCATTTCTTGGTTGAAGACCTTAGAAACTATTTACCTCTACCAAACGCCACAACCTAGAAAAAAACTACTACCATCATTGAAGAAAGATAGATAAGAAGTATCTCAAGAATGTTATGGATCTGGAGACATAATCGACCGGACTGGCTGCGTGGCTCTGCGGTAACGTTCTCGCTTGCTGGGCCCTAGGTTGCAGGTTCGTATCCTGGCGCAGTCAGCTGGCATTTGAGGGTGCACAAATGCGAGGGAGCCGTGTCAGTAGATTTACTGGCACGTTAAAGATCCCCTTCGGGCCAAAATTCCGGCACCCCGGCGTATCTAAAAGCAGCAGTAGTTAAAAGGGTCGTAAAACAAATAACATTATTATTATTGTTATTATTACATAATCGACCTGCCGTGGGCAACATCCAACTTTGAGTTGAGGCATGTCTTTACACGTCTGGTTGTGCATGGCTTTCACAACCCTAGTCTAATTGAATTAACAAATATTTCCGTGTCCCTACAGAGACGTGTGTATACAAACTATGTGGATATTTTCGATTGCTAGGCTATTTGCCTGAAATAAAAGTATTAATAACCTGAACTAGTACCAGCGGCTAGAATTCAGTTACTATGTGAAATCGTTTTGTTCTTTACTTCAAATAACATTTTCAAATAACGCACAATAGGCTGTAACAAACTCTTTAAAATAAGAAGTAAAAATGTATCATAGATGTATCATAGTATCATCCTGTCATTCTTCAAATTCGATGCGCATAGAATGCCAATGGTATACTATCAATGGAGTCCCATGCAGACCAGTCGTGAAATCTAGTGCAGAAATATCGAACAATATAATCCTAACAGGGCGAGTGCATTCTAGCGGCCATAAGAAGAAACTTTTCAATAAAATCTGGAAGTTAATAAGTAGGCCGGCATGCAGTTATCTTTTTGGCTGCTAGATGTCTCGAGCAAATCTGCTGGCGAATTATGTTTTAATTAAATATATGTTTTGCACCGTAATATGCACAATATAAGGCTTAATTTTAAAATGTCCGAGTCATTACAAAGCAACAAATATGTAAAATTTCAAGCAAAAAAACAAACTCTGATGGGGTTTGAACCATAGGCTTATGAATGACAGACTAACGCTTTACCACGGAGCCATTTGTGCCAACGAACATTGATCTATATAAAATGACTTACATAGAACTTGTTAGCAAATAATGATTTAGACCTAACGATTTCATCAGTGGAGTATAGTCTATTATTTATGTATAAAGCATTTCATACTAAGTTTATTTATTTTGTATCAGTACGCTATATTGCATGCAATACTCAAATTAGTGAAATATAAGTCAGGCACAAGATATCCGCTGCCACCTTGTCTTCTTACCGAGACGGCTCAGCTTTTTAAAATCACTTCTGCACTATAGTATTACAAAATAAACTTTTAATTTCGAACGTGCCTCTTCCTTTAGAACAGTTAAATCGATTTTCGGCTCGATAATCGGAACTGGTGGGTCCCATGATATGGATTATAAAGTTTGCATAATTCGCACGGCCGCCATCCTGAAATGGTACGGCGGATGACCTTGTAGTTTGGTCACAAGACGCGTCCTATATGAAGGTATGTTATTACCAAATTTGGTAGAGATCGGATAATTTGGTTAGTCGCTATTTGATTTTACGTTTTGAACGTTTGAGTGGCCGCCATTCAGATTTGGTAAAGATGGCGGCGATATAAAACATGACACTGAGGTGCCCTTTGCTTGTTCTACCTCTGTACCAAATTTCGTTCAATTCGGTTTCACCGTGTTCGAATTGATAGGGGGGGGGGGGACATACATTCAGAGTACACACACTCACACACACACACACACACACAGACTCACACACACACATATACACACACAGACAGACACACAATTTTTGGCCCTGTAGTGATCTCATAAGTCTACTTTCATTTTTTGCAAAAATCGAAAGTAGGCTAATAAGACAGGTATTCTATACCTGTAGATTTGGAATATAGTAGCTGCCCTCTACACTAAGTTCCACAACGAACGGGTATATTTCCGTATAATTATGCACTCCTACAGTGCAGTATATTTAGGGTTCATTTTTTTTAGCTGCCTACACATGAAAATGAACCTAGCGAATGTTCTTATTTCCCAATAGTTTCCTTATGATTTTCCACGCCTCCAAGCCGCATGAGGATGTGACGTCCAACAGTACAATTCACGTTAGGTTCATTTACTTGTGCCGGCCCCGTGGTGTTGGGGTAGCGCGCCTGCCTCTCTTCCGGAGGCCCCAGTTTCGATTCCCGGCGCCGTCAGGGATTTTAGAAACTGACGTGAGGGATGGAACGGGATGTACTGAGCCTCGTGAGGACAATAGAGTAGCTGATTAAGATTAACGGCCGAGGGGACCCGATGCGCTGATCACGCGTCACCCCAATATCGGCAGGCCAAATGGCTGGGCAGTGGTCGCTTGGGAGGCCTAGGCCCTCCTGGGCTGTAGTGCCAGGGGTTATATTATTTATTATATTCATTTTCCTATGCATAAGCACAAAGAAAAGGACCTTAAATATACTGTACTGTATGGGTGCATAACTACACGGAAATATACGTTTCTAAAGTGCAATCAATTTAAAACTCAGCAATTCTTCTAGGTTTGTGCCGTGTCTTGTGTGGGGTTTCGCCTAGGACACCAAGCTGGCTCATCGGCGGGCTCTTGGTGTCCCCGCCCGGACCCCCACAGGAGTGACGAACTGCGCGCCACCTCCCTTTATATTAGGTGCAACTGCACCACTTGATTACGAGAACTAAAAGCTCAAGCAGCCTTAACCTCCCTATGAAGGCTTCCAAAAAGATGGTATATTGGCATTCACGGCCGGTGAATTGAAACTCAGCAACTCTCGCAGTCAAGTGGTGCAGTTGCACCTAATCTAAAGGGAGGTGGCGCGCAGTTTGTCACTCTTGTGGGGGTCCGGGCGGGGACACCAAGAGCCCACCGATAGCCAGCTTGGTGTCCTAGGCGAAACCCCATACAAGACACGGCTCAAACCTAGAAGAATTGCTGAGTTTTAATTCACCGGCCGTGAAAGGCAATATACAATCAATTTAAAGTTCATTTTTCTTTGTGCATCTACACAGGAAAGTGAACGTAACGTGAATTGTTCTGTTGGACGGCACTTCCACATACGGCTGGGAGGCGTGGCCAATCATAAGGAAACTATTGGAAAAGAAGAACATTGCCAGATACGTCGTATTCCAAAATCAATTGCGATATAATTGTTACGGCGATATCTAGAGCGTTTGTTGAGTTAAAGTGGATTATTATGTTGTTTAGCTCTCGGTATATTCAACTTAAACTGATTTTTATGAGTACATTTAGCGTGGAAATGAGAGTTACATGCGAGTCGTTTATGAAGACACTTTAGTAGGCCATATATTTATTCTCAACAAACCATTCTGCCACCTGTGTGAAAATATGGCAGTAAACAGTAGACTGAGACATCAGCTTCAAAATAATAAAAACCTTCGCATAAATACGAAACGTATAGCATATTAAATATTAAAGCCTTCAGAGTTTTGTAGTTTGCGTGGTTTGAGGCACTTAGGCTTTAGGAAACTCAGCGGCAAGTTAAAACGGTGTGAAATATTGATATTCTTTACACCAGTGTAATTGTGTGAAATACTGTAGTGGATAGAAATTCTCTTTTAAAGCCTTTCCTGCCTCATCGGTTTTCAGATTAAAACTCATCTTGCAAAATATCTTGAAAACTTGCCAAGAGAAGAATCTCCTTCTTTTTGTTATAATGGCGTCCTTCTCCCTCACATCCTTGCAGCCTGCCAAACTTGTTCTGACATAGCCTTATTCCTTCTTCAGCCAACATGGCGACTTCCCTTTATCTTTGGAGCCATCCCTCCCCGTTCTCCCCTTCCTGGGTCGCTGAGAAGAGAAATATGGTGCAGGAGGCCCGGCCCCGAGGTTGCCATGGCAACACACAGCCCGGCCAATGGGCCTGCGAGAAGCCTGTCCCCTTCTCTGCATCAGCACGGGAGAGAAAAAAAGACGCTTTCACTTCTTTTTTGGAAGACAAATAACAAGCAGAAAAGAATGGAAAAGGAAAAGGTACATCCCAAAAGTTAGTCTGCTCTTTCCTCGTTTTCAAAAGAGTTCTTTTAAAGTAAAACTTAGTTAATAGGACGACAATGTCATCAGAAGGAGACCAGTTTCAGCAAGTCTGTAGCCCGCTGCAGAAATACGATTGAGGATCAATTGGTCTGAATCCTTAAGAAACGAGTTTTGAACAAAGATTCTTTCTTTTACAATCATTCACTCTTTATTAAGTAGCCGGCTCATGGTGATGGACTCAAGAGTTGAAAGTGCTCATAAAATGCATCCGTGAGAAATGTAGAAATCTTACAAATCACGTGACAATCTAATATCTGACTTCTTTCAACCTTAGGTACAATTGATATAATTTGAACTATTTTATCATTTATCCTTGTGTCATTTCGTGTATAGTACAGTACATTTATTTTGATTTTGTATAAATTATAATGTAGACTGATAGATATAATAGGCCTAAGCGTCTCACTGGGTAATTTGAAATTCCTACTTTAAAATATATCTCGATAGGTTCAAGCGTTAGACGGCAAACGTAAGGCATGTTGTGAAGTGATTTTCTTACAACCCTAAACACTTGATCACAAATAGTGCATTCCCAATTGGTTTTGTATCGATATCAAATCTTAGCAGATGTTTTCAAGTTGCATATCCATCGTTCTCAAGACAACTGTTGTACTGCTTCTAGAAATGAATGCCTTATGTTTATATGCTTTATATTATACAAGCATTACAAAAGACCATATTAGTCTTTATTTTTTTGCTCCATTTTGTATTACAATAGATAGGCTGTATTTTAAAAAGTACTCGAGAATCCACCTAGTCAATACATATAGCCTAATGTCTCTCAGTGAACAATTATTTCAAGTCGTTTTTTGACTCATCTTCAGCACTTGTGACAATAATTTAAACATCACTAAGCCATGCTTATTTAGAAATAAAATATACAACTTTAAAAAAATGCATTATGAATAAAATGTTATGTTAAGTACAATGGATTTATACTAACATTGTATTCATAATGCATTTCTCTAAGTTGTATAGTTTTGTAAATGAGCATGTCTTAGTGATGTTTATATTATTGTCACAAGTCCTGAGGATGAGTCAATAAACGACTTGAAACAATTGCCCACTAAGAAACATTATAGGCTAAGTTATGTATTGACTAGGTCATTTCTCAAGTATTTTTAAAAAAATATATGGTAAAATTGTTCGTGTACTGTCAGTCTTGCTTTTCTGTTCACATTAGTTGTGCTGAAGATGGCCACAATGTGGCCGAAACCGGTACAATAAATGTAAACATTGACTTACGGTTTTTAATCTTCAGGACTTATTATATTTTGCTTTATATTAACTAATATTACCCCTAAAATGCCAGTGAATCACTCTGAAAGGAACGTGTAATTGAACAACGTTATTTGTGAAAATTCCGTTCAAATGAATTAATTTACTAGGCAATACATGGCTCTGCCTATATAACGTACGGTATGTGTTATTTCAAACTCCATATAGACCTAACTAATTCATTTTTGTAACATACAAAAATTTATTGATGTAGATCCAAAAACTACTAATTACACTACTTCTTTTAATTTTGAAATTACGTTTGATATGGGCATTCCATTCCAATCGTCATCGTCAAAGTATATATGGAGGCCTATAACAGGTTTTCAGCACAATAGTAGGCCTATGTTTCTCTTTTCTTTTCATAATTCCAGAAACTGAAGATACTGTCATTAGTAAGTTGCATGCTTGATCTAATGAAGTAAATCACAATCATGTTATAAGTTTGAACAAGTATCTTTCTATGTAATTACGGCTATAGGGTTTGGATATTTTTGCGATGCGTAGCCTATTCAAGATGTTTTGTAAACAATGAATTGCATGCAGTTGGCTAATGTCAATATGCCACTAAAGTGATTTTATAAATTCCTAGTTTAAGAAATATTGCAAACACAGCTACTTCAAAAGAGGCACACTGCTCATGTTGTCGTAATAAGTTACGTTGAAAACCTTTTAATATGAAATAATACTGAAAGTAACCCAGAGTCCTGTTAATTATAATTATTACTTCTTGACTGTTCCTTTCTTCGTAATCGTTGTACAATATTTCTACTGTTCCTTACCCTGCTGATCTTATTTGGAATTCGTCGATGTGGCATTTAACTCATTTTCACTCTCAAACTTTGTGCCTTACTTTTTTCTAATTTGTACATTAAATGGAAAGTGCCATATTATGGATCTCGTTTACCTTCTTCTAACTTCGTTTCCTTGAAATATCCTTGCTGAAATCCTTCAAATTTTTCTGTGGTATATTGAAGGAGTTATTGTTTCAAAGAAACATGTTTAATTACCTCCATTCGTGCGAGTGATAACATTGGTAGGTAGTCGTAATTCAACAAGTCAACTGTGTAAATGAAGGCTAACCGGTACTATCTCCGAACTCTGAACGTTCTTCATAATGCTCCGCTAATGAGTCTAATACTTTCTTGAAATAAGTGTATTTGTTTAGGGTAATTCTTAGAATATTTTCAAAACCTTCAAAGGATTATAATGTGGAATGGCCGGTATGAATATACGATTTTATTAGCTTCATATTGTCGGTAAATCCTGTCTTCTACAGTTCCGTTAGAATAAAACGGAATCGGCAAAGAGCGTGCTTATAATTATTTTAGTTGTGAACTTTAAGAAATGCAAGTAAAATATTTTATGTCAGTCATAAACAGCTTCTATTTAGTCACATTGCACTTGAAGCTAAATTGAAACTATCACTCTGTTAACTGATTTGTTTTAATTCATTTTATGGGTTGTTGTTTTAAGACCATGTTTCTGTTTAAAGGCTGACATTGTGGGAACTAGTAGTATCTTGTAGATTTGAACGTCGTGATCTGATGATGCTCGTATGACGAACGAAACATGGCATACTATAGTTTTCTCCCTCTTATGTAACCCGTAACAAATATTTTTGAATCACGTGTAATTTTTTCAAGTTGTATTTAACATTTCCCATTGACCTACTGAAAAATTGCACTATTAATATTGGAACATCTTGGTCATTAACTCCGTTTATTTGGGTGATTTGAATACATCTAATCACCTGTGTTTCTGTAGTGGATTTCTTTCTAATTCGTAAATCCTATTGATGACCTAAACTTTCTAATATCATAATAGGTTCATATGACAATCAAAACATAGTCTTATTTAACAACCTAAATTCATGCTTCGAATTCATTTACTTCCTAGCGAAATAAGACACGTTCACAGGCACGTGACTTGGGGCAGCACAACTGAGTGTGTGCGCTGAGTTATCATGTCCTCTCCGACCAATTGCACTGCTTCCACCAGCACGTACCATAGATTCTCTCACCGTCTACAGCCTGTTGTGAGAGTAGTTTAAGTTGAAATTCGGATTGGATAAGAGAACTTAGCGTGCATACCCACCAGGATCGTTTCAAGTCTCGTGTTGGTATCCAGACACACACAATGTCGCCCTCTTTATGGTTTAATACAAATGACTTCGGCAATGAAATACCTCTTTTTTTCTGTGACCTGACCAAATTGTATGCAAAATTTCATCCAGATCGGGAACTTGACATTTGTCATGTTTCCTTGTGAACTGTCTTGGCATCCCTTTAGTAATGATAATCAGGAATGTCTGATTCTACTTAACACACAATATTGTCGCTGCGCCTACAAAATCCGCTATATGCCAATGTCGTTCACTTTCTTTCTGTCCCCTAACGCTGGTCATGCCTCCCAGCTCTATGTGGATAGGCCTATAGCCTACAGTTCAACTGAAAAAATCACCTCCGTTTGTTTTTCACTCAATAGGAACATTGGAAAATGACCCGTACGAGATTGTTACAGTATGTGCCAGGGGGTGGAAGGTATGTTATGAAAGTGGACAAGATTGTCAGATAGTGGATTTTGTAGGTAAATAATAATAATATCGTATGACCTCGGGTGCTGGGTGCAAGCTTTGTTAATTGGCGCCCAGAGGTCAACTTGAATGTCGAATTTTATCGCTCCTTGATGTGCTATGAAAGTCAAGTAGTTAGTTATCTAAGCTCCTTGAACACTATAGCGATTTCTAGTAGAGAAATGAGAAACATTGTGTTAGCGGAAAATCCCGAGATTAATTTTGCCATTATGAACACGGCCTACTGAATTCAAAAGGGTTCTTTAACATACCAACATCCTATGACATGCGAATCGTGATTTTTGTCGCCTTTCAAAAATCACTTACCACGGCCAGGAGCGAACCTGCAAGCTTGGGGGTTGGTAGTCCGACACGATAACCACTCACGTGGCAAGCATTTTGTGCTTTCGTAATAACCATTACACTGAAATACAAGTCTGCAGAGGTATGCAAATTATTAGACTCAACGCAAGTTTTCAAAAATTGCATTTAGGCCTATACTTTTCATGATTTAATGCACTAAATATGTTTACAAGGCGCTGCAATTATTTCAAATATTTAACCAACAGTCTTAATTACATTTTACTTTAAGAAAATCATAGTAAAAAGATATTATAGAATTTCTACTAAAAGAAGGGTCTTTTAATGCAAAATGCCGCTCGTTTTATTTTGATTAACTTATTCTACGTTTTGTATGAATTTAAAGCAGAGGTTCTCAAAGTCTTTTTTACTGATCAACCACTCTTGAACTATTCAAAGATTTATGGGCCATGGTTTGAAATCCCCTGATTCAGAGGTTACATTCCAAAGTCAATGAAACAAGAAAAAAAAACGGACCCAGCTCAGGTATCCCTTGGAATACCTTATTCTCAAAATTTCCAGAAGCAATTCATAATGGGAAATGTTATAAGTCTACATGGGAGGAAACATTACTAAGTAGGGTGATAAAAGCTGATGTCAGCAGTTGGTTATTAAAACGAGTTTGAATAAAACATTCTGACTAATTTTTAGCCTACTTTTCACATTTTGCAAAAATGAGGAAAAAGTAGACTTATGAGATCGGGCAAATGTGTGTCTGTCTGTCTGTCTGTCTGTCTGTCTGTCCTTCTGTCTGTCTGTCTGTCTGGCTGTGTGTGTGTCCCCCCCTATCAACTCCTAAACGGCTGCAGCAATCGAAACAAAATTTGGTAGGAGTAAAGATCTATACCTGAATATCTCACCGCCATATTTGAAAATGATGTCAGTGCTACCAACTGCTAAAAAATCGCAATTGAAATTTGAGCTCCATGTTGGATATCTTGGAAAGTATGAATGGGAGCTATTTCAAAATTGGCACTCGTACAGATCATAATATTTCAGTTTAATTTCCAGGAGGCCAAACATGGCAGTGTTGCCAAAATGATTATAAGCCTCCTGATAGGTCCAATTTTTAAATGCATATAACTTCTACACTATCAAGCGGAATTCAACCAAATTTCGTATGTTGTATGTGTACATAACCAGATATGACTGAGCGTATTCTTAAGACCTACCAGGGCTACCAACTGTTAATAAATGCTCCTAATTTATTTTATCCAAATACCAATATATCAGAAAGTATGCAAGCCGACAGCTTTAAACTATGCAAACGTATAGTACCTGACATTCTATATTAATTTGGAGTAACTTATATACGTCAGTGCTACCAACATGATTCTAAGCCTGCTGACAGGTCCAACTTTAATTACATGTAACTTCCATACTATCAGTTGGATTTCAACCAAATTTCGTATGCGCTATGTGTACCATAACAGATATGACTATGCGTATTCTAAGGAGCAACCAGGGCTGCCAACTGTTAATATGTGCTGTCCCTATTTTTGTTACCCTAATATCAATATATCAGAAAGTATGCAAGCCAATAGCTCTAAACTTTGCACACGTATAGTACCTGGCATTCTAGACGAATTTGGAGTAACTAATATACGTCAGTGCTGCCAACATGATTCTAAGCCTCCTGATAGGTCCAATTTTAAAATGCATGTAACTTCTATACTAACTAATGGATTTCATTCAAAATTGCCACAACAATAGATCATATTATTTCAGATTATTTCTGACCAATACATGCATGACATTGTTGCCAACATGATTTTACGCGCGCTGTTAGATCCAATGTTTAACTGCATGTAACGTCCATGCTATCCAGTGGACTTCAACCAAATTTTGTATTTAGTACCGTAAGAGACGGAACTAAGAATATATTCAGTCATCAGGGCTGCCAACTGTAGTGCTCTATTAGGATACATTATGCCAGGTATACAGTATTTCTAACTAATTGGAAATTTCGATATTAGCAACTTAATTTCGTCATTATTCTAGATAGGTTCATATTCTGTACAATAATCATTGGCATGAAAAGTAGGCTGTATAGTTCTTAACGGAACTTCTTGTTAAGCATTTCCGTTCACTCTAGCTTTTAGAGAAGGATGCAATATTTAAATGGCTGCAGTCATGTAAATTGAGGAAAGTTCAACTTCTTTAACTACATTTTGTCGCTGAGCTTGCAATACCGCGTATCTGATAATGCTCTTCTTTTCCATTATTTTCCTTACGATTAGTCACGCCTTCCAGCTGTGTGTGCATGTGACGTCCAACAGAACAATAACATGTTAGGTTCATTATCCAGTGTAGGTGCGAAAATGAGCTTAAAAGTCACTGTAGAGCTACCGTAGAAACGTATATTTCCGTATACACTCCTACAGTACAGTCTATTTAAGGTTCTTTCAAGAATAATTAGTTATGATCACTATTTTAATTGTATAATATAAATAATACATGTAATTTTTCCAGGAGTGTTATCTACTTGTTATTCTTTAGCAACCCGCCCCAGCTTCTCCCGGTATCTTTAACGGTTTACCCAGCGTAAGCTTAAAAGGCGCACGGACAGCAGGTCCCAGATGCAGTTCAGAAAAGCAGAGGTAAACAGAGAAACTCCAAACACTCTTCTCTGAAGTCTTAACTCGACATGCCTCGACAGTTTGATGCTGGCCGAAGCTGGGGTGATAGGCTCGTACGATAGCTCGTAAACTCGCTCCGAAGCTAGTAATTCAAATTTCCACTGAATGGAAATGGTTGGAAGAAATGAAAACGTAAAACTTTTCATGCTGAACAATTCCTACACTCAGTGTATATAAATATGTTTAACGATGTACCCAGCGTAATCTTAAAAGGCGCACGGACGGCAAGTTTTATTTCGACTCGTTACTGTTCGGCTCCCTTTGATCATGAAAGATTTTTCTACAGAAACCTTCCTCGAGAAATCCTCTACAGAATGGTGAAAACATCGTCAAAATCCATCCAGTGGTTCTCGAGATTACCCGTTACATCCAAGAATCGGGGACTTTGGTTTATACTATGCAGATAAGAGAAATACTGTACATTGTACAGGTTGTATTCGGAGCACGAACACACTTTGGCTGCCTGTCCTCTGCAACATTCCTCCTCCAGCCTTGAGAAGATCAGAGGCACTCTTAAAAACATGGAAGAAAATCCAGCAGAATCCCTATTTGCCCACTCATCAAGATATTGCATGAATAGTACACCTACGTTTGAAGTCAAGGAAACCACCATGGCGCACAGCAGTTAGCCTTGAGGGATCATCCTTTAATGTGAATGACTCTTGGAAGATGCAGTGAGAGCATTCTTCAGTAACCAACAAACATCTAGTTGGGAACCCTTTTAGACGGTTACATGGATTTGATCTTTCCAGACGCCAATGGAGGACCTTAAATCGGATAGGCACAGGACAGGGCAGATGTGCGTATTCACTGCATAAATGGGGCTGGTCTAGCTCTGCAGTTTGTGACTGTGGTGCCTCCTTACTGTCAGCCCATCACATTGTCGCTGACTGCCCTCTCCGAGCGTTCCATGGAACGTTGACGGATGTCCATCAAGCATCAGTTGAGGCCGTTGAATGGGTCAAGGATCTTGACCTTGAATTGTGAGGTTGTATGAACTTGTGTGTGCACATTTTCTTTGTATGCATTGTACATATATTCATCATACGATAAATAAATAAGTACATTGTAGGCTTACCCCTCCCAGAAAAAAAATCCACAGCCTGCTTCCAGTCTCCGACCGGGTCAGGAATGGAATGAATGAAGCCCCTATCTAGCGGCGAGGATATGAACTGTGCCGGCTGCCGAGGCCTGACGCACTCCTCTGGGCTTACCCCTCCCAGCTTTGGGCAAATTCGTGTTGACCAACTGAAGAGTTACAACTGATAGTTTGTATAGGCAACACAAAATGAATGGATTCAAAACTTTACATTTGAATGGCTGAGGTAGGAATCGAGCCCACCTCTTTTCAGTTTTACCTGATAAGGATTAGTGAACCCCTATCCAACCCGCAGAACAAAATTAAATTTATTTGGCAGAGCAACAGAATGGCAGTGCTAGCAATCGAACCATGACCTTTGGGACCGCAGTATCTATGCATTGTGTTTTGGTTTTTGCTTTTGTTTTCGATTTTTTTTTTAAGTTTTCGAATTTTGCTTTTTGTTTTCTGTTTCGTGTTTTGTTTTTAAATTTTGTTTTTTGCTTTGTGTTTTCTGCTTTTGATTTTGCATTTTGCTTTGTGTTTTTTGGTTTTGTGTTTTTCTTCTGCTTTTGTTTTTAATTTCTGCTTTCTGTTTTGGTCATGTGTTTGTTTGTGGTTATGCTTTGTGTGTGTGGGGGGGGGGGGCAAACTAAGACAACCATTGAAAGCAAACCTACACGTTTTCATGCTTGATCTCGATAACATTCAATATGTTTTATTTGCTCCTCTCAATGTGCTAAAGCTCGGAAATGAACAATTTTGATAACACTAAATATTTTACACATGTAAAGATAAATGTTCTCAAATAAGTTAGTGTAACTTACTTGGCTCTGAAGGGAGATTCATCCCCCTAATCGCCCCCCCGTAGTTACACCACTGCCGAGACCTCCTTCTGTAGTTCAATGTGACAAAAATCTTGCTGCCCTCTTCAGGATGGAGTGTTATACATTATCTGTATAATAAACGCGGAGCTCTTCAGTTAATTATTATCAGGGCCCGGATTTTGATGACCTAACCATGATCAAAAAATGACCAGTAAAATGACCCTAAAACTTTTAAAAATGACCTAAAATTTGAATGAAACTGACATAATTTCAGCAAACAACAAGAAGTTCCGTGACGAACTAAAGAGCCTACTGTTCTTAAAATTAAGATGCATGCCAATGATTAATCTACTGTATATGAACCTATCTAGAATATTGACGAAATTAAGTTCGTCATATCGAAATGTCTAATTAGTTCGAAATATACCTGGTATAATGTAGCCTAATAGAGCACTACAGTTGGCAGCCCTGATGACTGAATATATTCTTAGTTCCATCTCTTAAGGAACAGAATACAAAATTTGGTTCAAGTCCAATGGACGTCACATGCAGTTAGACATTGGTTCTCTCAGTACACGTAAATGCTTGTTGGCAACAATGTCATGCGTGTGATGGTCAGAAATAATCTGAAATGATATGATCTATTGTTGTGCCACTTTTAACTGAAACCCATTGGTTAGTATAGAAGTTACATGCATTTTAAAATTGGAATTATCAGCAGGCTTAGAATCATGTTGGCGGCACTGACGTATAGGCTAGTTACTTCAAATTAATCTAGAATGCCAGGTGCTATCCATGTGCCAGGTTTAGAGCAATTGGCTTGCATACTTTCTGATATATTGATACTAGGGTAACAAAAATAGAGACAGCATTTATTAACAGTTGGCAGCCCTGGTTGTTCTTAATAATACGCATAGTCATATCTGTTATGGTACAACTAGCACATGGGAAATTTGATGAAATCCAAATGATAGTATAGAAGTGACATGTATTTAAAGTTGGACCTTTCAGCAGGCTTAGAATCATGTAGGTAGCACTGACGTACATAAGTTACTACAATGTAAAATAGAATGTCAAGTACTATACGTGTGCATAGTTTAAAGCTGTCAGCTTGCATACTTTCTGATATAGCCTATTGGTATTTGGATAAAAAAATAGAGAGAGCAATTATTAACAGTTGGCAGCCCTGGTGGCTCTTAAGAATACGCTCAGTCATATCTGTTTATGTACACATACTACATACAAAATTTGGTTGAAATTAAATTCATAGTGTAGAAGTTATATGTATTTAAAATTGGACCTATCAGAAGATTTAAAATTATTTTCGCAACACTGTAATATATGGCCTCCAGGAAATTAAACTGAAATAGTATTATCTACATGTGTGTCAATTTTGGAATAGCTCCCATGCATACCTTCCATGATATCCAACATGGAGCTCAAATTTCTAGTGCGCTTTTTCAGCGGTTGGTAGCACTGACATCATTTTCAAATATGGGTGTGAGATATTCCGGTATACATCTTTGCTCATACTAAGTTTGGTTTCGATTGCTGCAGCCGTTTTGGAGTTGATAGGGGGACACACACACACAGCCAGACAGACCGACAGACAGAAGGACAGACAGGCAGACAGAAGGACAGACAGACACACATTTTCCCGGATCGATCTCATAAGTCTACTTTTTCCTCATTTTTGCAAAATGTGAAAAGTTGGCTAAAAATCGCAAACAGACTTCATCATTGTATGTTGAAATGATTTTAATAGGTACCTAATAATATTTAATTATTATTTCACTAATAGGTTACGAGTTATTTTCACACAAATACTGGTTATTACTTCAGTCTAATGTGTCTCCTAGAATGTGGATATTCGAAGAAATAAGGGTTGACAAAGTTGTGAAGATTCTAACGTCTTCGTATTCAACCTCACTTTCAGTTCCGTTAATATCCAGTACCACACGCAAAAAAAAAAACGTCAAAAAGGAGAGAAAATAACTCAAAACGTATATAATATTCGAATTAATTCCGTAAAAGGACATAATTATGACACAAAAGGCGACAAAATGGCCTAAAAAGGAAATACAAAGAAAAATTACGAAAAAATGACGTAATAAATATGGATTTATATAATGCGGAGTCCATGAACAGGAATTGTATAGGCTATAAATTAGCAATGTCTGTGGTGAACCATTTAAAATATAACATTTCATCAGAATTTGGGCCCTGATCATTATCAACTGGAAATACTTAGAAGCAACAGTGCCATCCTGTTGAATAGACTAAAGATAAGATGCCTGCGATAGACAGTAGTATTATTATAGACACAAGTTATATACATTTTCATTGTTCCTCTTGTTGCCTGAGCGTTTGTGTTCCAATTCTGAGTCACGTCTCAGGCTCCAGTCCATGATCTACATTTCTGCTCGCCACAAATTGCAGGCAAGCTAGATGTCGTCTTTAAAACAACATTTGAGGGGCTCGTTAAAACTCCGCTCCGTTGCTTCTCGTCCTTCTTCCTGCATAATGAAATGAGTCCACATAAACTTAGACAAGGAACCATCTTTTATTGCACCTGTCTGTCATTCTGTACCGCTTGTGATAAGTGCAAATATGTATCCTCCCACCACAACGAAAGTTTCGTCCAGTAAATAGATAATTCCTACAAAATGAAATGGATTTAGAATTATCGTAATTTTTGTTAATATATGCGCCATTGGAATTTGGACCACGAATGTTCCATTTTTCAATTTCGCCTTATTGTTAATAATTTATATGTATTGATGTGAAATTCATCACATTTCAAGTGATTATGCCAGAAATAACATATAAATTAAAAAATTATACCTGTGAATAGATAAATAGATAAATAAATGATGATCCACCTTACAGTCAATAAAATATTGTAACTAATTATAATATAATACCAGTTTCTGTTATCTTGTAACCTTCTTCAGTTCCAATAAAAAAATAATTAAACTAAGGGCATCAATCAAACATTAACATTCTATAAAACAAAGTTGACCATTAGAAATAAAATATTCACTTAAATAAACCTCCAGTAATCGTTGACTAATCTTCGGAAATGATTAAAATCTGTTTGAAATACTGTTAATGATAGCCTACTCGAAAATATTGTCTAATTTGAGAGAATTCTTAAAAATATGGAAATATATAATGTAAAATTGCTTAAAATTATCATATCTGTTACAATTGAAATATTAATGAAAAATATTGTTAGGTTTGCAAAAACATATAAAATATTTTTTATAAAGAATCCATATTTTCAACGATCTTTTATAGTGAACATGTTATTAATTTTTCTCATCTTTGTTTCATAGAATGATGTTAGATTGATGCTCTTAGTTTAATATTTTATTTTATTATTGTAGTCAGGATCTTTGAAGCCTGAGCGATCAAGCTGATTGTACGGTAATCTTCACATCTATCAGCTCCTATTTTCCAATAGCATGAATTGAGCGACGTTTTCTGTGTTTAGGTGCTTGTATATATTAACTACTTCTTATGCAGCATTGCAAAGTATTTTGCTCTTTCAAAATATATTTACACAGGCTTCTCAATAAGTTTGAAAGATTTCTGTTTCAGAACTTGTTATTATACGCTTCTGTTAATGGCTTTTGCAGAACATTTCTATGAAATAAAATTTTATTTTACAACATAATTTATTACAACACAATGCATTTTTGTGTTGTATTTTTAACAACATAATTTTTTTGCTTTTCAATCCAATACCACAAGACGAGATACAATTTCGAAATGATATGTTACAAAATTGAGTTTAATTAAGAATAAGTTTCAACGATTTATATATCACAACACTTTACCTGCAACAATGTAAAATGATAGAACGTTTTGTGTTATTGGGTTAAAAAGCAATAAATTGTGTTGTAAATAAAATACAACACAAAAATACATTGTGTTGTAATAAACTATGTTGTAAAATAACATTTTATTTCATAGAAATGCCATTAACAGAAGCGTAAAATAACAAGTTCTGAAACAGAAATCGTTCAGACCTATTGTGAAGCCCGTGTAAATATATTTTGAAACAGCAAAATACTTTGCAATGCTGCATAAGAAGGCGGCAATCAGTGAAATAGAACTCAGCCCCGTCGCTAGCGCGCTGCGAGCAGATTTCAAGCTGATTGTGGGTGGGAAGGCAACCCATTTTACAGTTCCGTGTTGAATCGGAACACGCTGTTCATACGTACAATTTAATTGTTAATCTACTGTTTATTATTGGGAGTTAAATAGCTCTTTATATAAGATCTGACATTACCCGCATTCGGCTCTTGGAAAGTCCTCTGCACAAATGTTGACCCAGTCAGTGTCATGAGCTTACGCAGATCGACACCGTCCTGAATCAGACAATGAGCATCATCAGTGGTTTAGAAAAATCTATTCTACTCCTCTTTTCTGGTTGCCATTGCTGAGTAATATCAGACCACGTAGGTCTGAAAGAAGGAGATAGAAGGGTCAATTACCTCAAAATGGTAAAGGAATGAATTCCAACAGATGAAGAAAGAGGGATGGAAGAGGAATGGGCTAGTTTTAAGAAGACACTGGTAGGTGCGGCAGAAGCAGTATGTGGGAGGAAACATCATGGTGGAATGAGAAGACAAAAAATATAGTAAGGGAAAAGAATAGAGCCTTTGAGGTGGTATCAAAATAGGACGGTAGAGACAAGGGAAGAGTACTAGGAAAGAAAGACACTTGTAAGAGATATAACCATCTGATCAAGGAGTTCACAAAAATATCAGCGAACATAGCTCTCCCAATTCATGAAGACATACAACATACATTTGGCCGTTTGAAATCACGTTGTCCATCTGTGTTAAAACCCTAAGAGCTGGTTTAACGTTGCAGCAGAATGGCAACAGGAGTAGAGCAACGCAGTTCCAAAGGAATAGTAGTCATTGCTTTGTACCCAACACACCCTCCAGAGGTTTTAATCAGCCACGTAAAACGTGGGTTGCCCTTAACATGGTACGATGCAACCATGGGCGGTGTGGCTCGTTGCTATATACAGTAAGTGGGACATGAAAAAGTCACCCAGCTGTGACTGTGGTGAGCCGAGACAGACCATTCGTCATATTGTTATCGAATGTTGTAACAGAGCGTACTTGGGACCACTTGAAAGCGTTGTGTAAGCCTCTTTAAAGGCTATAGAGTGGCTGGACAGTTTAGATTTAAAACTTGAAATTTATCAGGTGCACAGTAGATTATTAAGATGTGCATTGTTTGTAATCATGTTATATGTATTGTGTACTTTGTCATCATCGTCATCATCATCATCATCATCATCGTCATTATCATCCTTTCATGTATTAGTCCTAGAAGAAAAGTTACGGTCTATACAAAAGATTTGCATTTGCACGCCATCTTTTCCTGGGGCGACCTAGAAATCTCTTCTCACCGGGACAGTAGTTGACGACTGATTTAGGGTTCCTGCTTCTGTCCATCCTGTTGAGGTGTCCTAGCCAATTTCTCTGGTATTCACGGATGTATTGCAATACAGATCTGCTGTCAAGACCATTTAGCACTTCTGTCTTTCGTTTGTGATCCCACTTAGTGCCGAATGAGGGTAATGTCAGATCTTATATAAAGAGCTATTTAACTCCCAATAATATACAGTAGATAAACTTAAATTGTACGTATGTACGTATATACGCATGTTTTATGGACACTCCTCATCAAGAATGAAAGTTTTGTACCAGAACAGTCTTTATACATATCTCAGGACAATAGCGGATGGCCTAAGTTTCGAAGAAACTAAGGGATATTATGCTCCGATTTAGCTGATTAACATTAATTCAATTTACCAAGAAACTGAAATTGTTGATGTTGTTGTATGGTTAAACACACTCTGTCTCCCTTAGATTCTTACACAGTACAATAGACAGGGTAAACAGACGAGATCTTATCCTTCGAAAATTGTATCACACAAGGGCCAAAATGTTTGTATTGTTATTTTTAAGGGGAAGAAAAGCGAGGTCATCTTCCCCTGACAAGGGCCAGTTAAGGCGGGAAAATGAAAGACATCATGGGTCTCATTCATTCATTCATTTATTTTATTTCATTTGCTGTTGTGTACTTTGTTATGAGTAATAATTAATAATAATCCCATTACTGATTGACATAATTGGCTATATTTCCAAGATATATAAATAAATACGTTACAAGATATGTTTACTAAAGTAATTGCGGGTAGTTTATAATAAAATGAGTAAAAATTGTAGGGCGTAGCTCAGTTGTGAGAACTTGTTGCTACCTTTGTGAAGCGTGCATTGTATACACTTGCCTAGCAATTAGTAGCTAATCAGGTAGGAACAGAAGGGAATGCTGCACTGTATTCATAAGATGAACTGCCAGTAAAATTACTAGTAATAGTAGACAGGGAGCAGTATGTATTACTAACAGTTGATCTACAACAGAGGTGAGTCCACAACGGTGATTATTGGGAGAGAATTCCAAGAGAAATGTCTTAGCAGAGTCAGGTACAACCCGGACCTCAGAGGTAACAGACAAGACTGCTATGTTGTCGAACTGACATTAATCAAGTTAGACCTACAAGATGTTCATTACGACTAATACATTAACTGCAGCATATCACCCTGACTAAAAATCTTACTGATTCATTCTGGAGACAGGGGAAATGTTGGTCATAAATCCTGTGTACTTGGGAGTGTGCCGAATTTTGCTGATGTTAGTGAAAACTGAAGAGATATTATCAAATAATAGTTGTACTGTAATACATAATAAAGCAATGTAGGATAAATCAAAAATGTTCTTGATGTTCACCTTGCCTCAATATCTCAGATGTTAATAACTTTTACACAAATCACTGCATAACAAATTGAGACATAGTTTCAAAACATCTCTGCCGTATTGTTTACTGTGATTCAAAAGGCTTACAACAGTCTTTAAATGAACTGTACCTGTATAGCTTACTGAGAGTCTTGGCCTACCAAGTAACCATATGATATGCCTGTTGATTTTGAAGTAGTACGTGACCAAAATGAAGGGTCCCCAAGACAGTTCATCTTGATTTTCTTGAGCGAGGTCACTAACTCTCGGATCAGACAGTTACTCAATAGTCCTCACGAGGCAGAGAACACTAATTCTCAGCCCTAACATCAGTTCAAAATCCCTGATGGAGCGTGAAACCCAATCCGGGTTTTTCTAGGAAAGAGGCAAACGCGCTATCCCTAAATAACGAAGCCAACATACAACAATCTCACGAATTCAAATTTCTGCTGTGTTGTTAATTATACTAGTGGTGTTGGAGTTGCGCGCCTGGCTCGCACACCGAAGGCCTCCTGTTAGATTCCCAGCTTCGTCAGGGATTTTCAAAGCTGACGTGAGGGCTGAAACGTGGTGCACTCAGCATCGTGGGAACAATTGAGTAGCTGTCTGACAGTGAGGGAGCAGCGTGGTCAGGGACCCCAAGAATAACGGCCAAGGGGACCCGACGCGCTGACCATGCGTCACCCCGTAATCTGCAGGTCAAATGGCTGGTCAGCGGTCGCTTGCTATGACTGGGCTCTTCATGGGCTGTAGTGCCGCGGGGTTTAGTTTGGGTTTATTAATTGAAGGGTTCATTCCAAAAACCAGACACGTCCAAAAATTTACTTTTTTAGATAAATACATCTTCTTCTTCCTCAAGACCAGCTCTACGTATAGATATTACTGCTGTCTCCAAAAAGCAGGTTATATACGAGTGTGAAATATTGGGGATTCTACAAAAATTAGACAAGTCCAATGCTTTTCCAATGTTTTTTTAAAGATATTTAATTACCTGCAATGTTTGTCATTCAATAATGATTTGCACTTTGTTAGGATTTACATAATAAATATTCGTATTTGAGGATTAAAATATTTTACTTTTTTGGATTCAACTAAGATTTCCCTCATAAAAATATATTTCCTTTATGTGCAATGTAAAGCTATTAGTGAGATAGTAGTAGGTCTAAAAGCAAATTTTATTTCATTCAGCACAAATGAAGCTGTACTTTTTTTAAAGTTTATGAACAATTTAATTTTTGGATTTGTCTGGTTCTTGGAATGAACCCTTTAATTATATTAGACTAGCAACCCGACCCGGTTTCGACCGGGAACAGTTATGAATGTATTACGTGATAAGCGCTTTTTTTTTCTCATGTCAATGAACAACGACCAATATCCATTTTACGTCTTGGCATGATGGGTTAAAATCACTGACTGGACTATTAATTATATTATCATGGAGATGCATGTGCAACAAATTCTTGTCAGATGTAATTTAAGAATGGCGAGTTGCATGAAACACAAATTCCCCTTCTGTCCAATCTTAACTTGACTGTGAATTTTGCGCAACGAAAAGTTCACAGGCGATATGAAGAAAAGCCGAGTTGCACATCCAGGGAAACACAACCAATCTTCTCTAAACTTTTTAACTCAACATGACTCGACAGTTTGCTGCTGGCTGTATCGGGGGAAATAAGCTCGTCCGCTAGCTAAGCTGTAACTGGGGTGATAGACTCGCCCCTAGCTAGCTCGTAAACTGTCGCCTCAGTAACTGAATGGAGATTGTTGGAAGAAATGAAAACGTAAAACCACTTATAGTACGCGATATATTGAAGATAGACATATGCTCTCGCGGACTTTTTTGTAGAACTTTTCATGCTGAACAATTTTTACACTCATAGTATTTAGATATTTTTAACGGTTTGCCCAGCGTAAGCTTACAAAGCGTTCGGACGCCTGGTTTTTTTTGCGACTTTTCCACTGAAATCGTTACTGCTCGGCTTCCTTTGATCATAAATAAATTATTTTCTACATAAATCATCCTCGAGATATTCAATACAGAATGGTGAAAACCGCATCCAAATCCATCCAGTGGTTCGCGAGTTTACCCTTAACATCCAAGAATCGGGGACTTTGTTTTATACTAAGTAGAGATTAGATATTTTGACAGTGTCAAATGTAAGGTTAAATACTTCGCATTTGAAAACCTTGGAAATGTTGCTTTTGAATCTAGGACTGGGTAAATGTAAGGCAATATTTAGTTAACTCTAATATAATCCCATTAGTGCTTGGTAGCAACACTGAACACCAAAGCCAGCCAGCTAAGTGAATAGACTACAATTTTAATTTTGTTAAAAAATTATTGTCAAGCTTAATCACGCTGTCTTGCTTACAGGCACCTCGTAGTGTAGTGGATAACGTTCTTGGCTATCACCCTGGAGGTACGGTTTCGATTCATGGCTCAGCCAAGAACTTTTAATCTTGGTGTTCCAGCCCTCTCAACAGGATTAAATTTTGACTGACTGAGTGATGCAGCGGTAACGTTCTCACCTGCTGTTCTCAAGGGTACAGGATCGAAACTTGGAGCCGTCAGTTGGCGTTCGAGTATGCGCAAATGCGAGGGAGCCGTGTCAGTAGATTAACCCTCGCTTTAAAGTACCCCTTAGGGGCAAAATATCGGCATCCCGGCGTATTTAAAAAGCCACAGTAATTAAAAGGGACGTAAAAACAGTAACATTATTATTATTATTATTATTATTATTATTATTATTATTATTATTATTGAGTCGCTTCCATGGTGTAGTGGTCAGCGTGCTTAGGTGCCACCCCGGAGGTCGGAGGTTCGATTCACGGCACTGCCATGAAATTTGAAAAGTGAAATGAAGACTGGAACAGGGTCTACCCAGCCTCGGGTGGTCCAAATGAGTAGAAGGGGGTTCGATTCCCACCTCAGCCATCCTCGAAGTGGTTTCCCACTTCGTTTGCTGGCAAATAGCGGGATCGTACCAAACGGGAGGCCACGGCCGCCTCCTTCCCTCTTCCTTGCCGATCCATCCCAATCTTCCCTTGCCTTCCCATCCCTCATAAGGCACCTGTTTGCTTTGCAGGTGAAGTCGCCTGGGCGAAGTGCTCGTCCCACCTCCCCAGTTGTATCCCCCAACCCGAAGTTTGAAGCTCCAGGACACTGCCCTGGAGGCGGTAAAAGGTGGGTTCCCTCGCCGAGTTCACGGGAAAAGCCAACCCTGGAGGCTAAAACGACTAAGAAAATATGAAAAGTATTATTATTAGATTTTTTTTTGTTTTGGCAGAATTGGGAATCCAACCTGGACCCCTCGGGCCAAAAATTATAAATACTCCTCAGGATGTCCAACTTCCTCAAATGAAACAACAAACAACAACCATTTTAAACCTTGGGTAAAAAATAAAATACTGAGCAGAGTAATAAGTCAGTAAAAAGATTTTTACAGAAAATAATTACTGCTTCAAATATTCTCAAATAATGTGCACACCTCAGTACTGACTTTATTACAATATGAACTTATTATCATTGTATTGTGAGATTTAAACATTCCTCTTGTTTCATTATTTTGTAAATGTATGACTTATATAGAATCCCCTTGTACACTGGTGCAAAGAGCTGGCCGCCAAGCCTTTGAGAGTAGCTTATTACACAAGTATTTGTCTTGAACACGGAGGTCTTGCCGCGCCTCTCCAACAAGTGACCGTGCGCAACAGCCAAGGAGCGGCGAGGTGGCCAAGAAGTTCAGAGAGCTGCTAACAGGTTGCGATAAGTGAGCGTTTCGCCAGGAAAAATACCGTGCAGGTTGGTTAATGCAAAGGGTGAGGTAGACGTGGCCGTGGTTGCTTGCCGTCCAGTTTTCAACTTCCATCATTGATAAATTACAATCTTCTCCTTCTGAATTAAATTAGCCACAAGAATAAATTAAAACATAAAACCATTTTTTATAAATAATAATAATAATAATAATAATAATAATAATAATAATTACAATAATCAACAACTATCACTTCTCTGAGAAAATGACTACCAGGATGAATAAATCATGGACTGAAGAACTCAGGAAGATTTTCAGTGCCAGGATGAAGAGATTTTGGGAGATGAAAAAAACATAATTATCTAATCAAGTTCCATCGCGTTCCACAGAATTATTATTATTATCTTATTACAAAATCATTTGAAGTAATCAAAATAAACTGGCTAAAAGAAACTAAGGCCGACCTCCCAGAAATAAATATCACAGAAAACATGGTAGATTTGTGTAGGCAAGCAAAAATTTGCGGAGCAACCTAAAAAGTTGTTGTTTATGTTGTTGATTATTTAGGGGCTTTGCGACATCGTGGTCTAGTATCCTCGTTTACTTGGGTGTGTGTAGAATTTGTCTGATAACCTGTGTCGTTGTGATGTCAGTACTAGTGTGTGTATTTGTAATAAAGGGCGGATTTGGGTAGAAAACGGTCGAGGCCTTAAGTTATATACCATCCCAGCATTTTACAAAAGTAGAAGTTAGTGGGAAACCACTTCCAGGATGGCTGAGATAGGAATCAAACCCACCTCTTGCCAGTTTCGCCTCACAAGGCTCACTGTACCCCCATTCCAGCCCTCAGACCAGAAATAAATATCTTGGAAGAGCCATGAATCGAACCCGAGCCTCCACGGTGACAGTCAAGAATGTTAGCCACTGCGCAACGAATCGGATCTTTGTATAATATTATTATTAATAATAATATTAACCAACAACCATCATTTCTCTGAGAAAATGACTCCCAGGACCAAGAAATCATGGACTAAAAGGAGATTTTCAGTGCCCAGATGAAGAGATTTTGGGAAAATAAAAAAAACATTAAATAAATACATTCTATTGCGTTCCACATATACTGTAGGCATAACGTTGTAATAATAATAATAACAATAAAAATAGTAATAATAATAATAATAATTATAATACGGCAAATGTGGAGACAGGAAAGTGTAGTGGTTCTGCCCATAGTAATTTCTTCTACCGGCATCATCCCCAAATTATTGGCTCGTAATCTACAAATATTGGGAATACATCCTGGTCTACATATCACCATGCAGAAGGCCATCTTCTTAGAGACCTGTTCCATTGTTCGCTCGTTTCTCAATGTGCCACCTTAAGAGAATTAGCCATACCGTCTTGCAAACAAGCCGACGATATGTTGATATGTCCCACTTAAGTGGTGAAATGAATGTAGAAATAATAATAATAATAATGTTTACGGCGCCGTTTTCAGAGATAATTTCTGGCAAAAAAAGACCCACAGAAAAATTATATAGAAATACTGAGTCTATTACGACACTCATCAGAAAACGCAGAGTGAAGTTCTTTACACACATCGCCAGAATGAACGACACCAGACTAACTAAAAGAATATTCAACATAATTTCTACGTCGAAATTGGGTACTTCTTGGTACAAAGAAACTATGGAAGACTTACAATAATTAATATAATAATAATAATAATAATAATAATAATAATAATAATAATAATATCGTATGGCCTCGGTGCCGGGTGCAAGCTTTGTTAATTGACACCCAGAGGGTAGCTTGCATGTCGAATTTCATCGTTCCTTTGAACGCTATGAAAGTCAAGGAGGTTAGATATCTAAGCTCCTTGACACTACAGTGCTTTCTAGTAGAGAATGGAGGAACTTTGTGTTGGCGGAATATTCCGAGATTAATTTTGCCATTGAACACGGCCTACTGAATTCAAATGGGTTCTTTAACATGCCAACAACGTATGACATCCATGTCGTGATTTTTGTCGCCTTTCAAGAATCACTTACCACGGCCAGGGGTGAACCTGCAATCTTGGGGTTGGTAGTCCGACACGTTAACCACTCACCCACCGTGGCGAGCACAACAATTACCTATCCCCATAATAACATTCACGACAGCAGTATTTGTAGAGATAAAATCAGAAACCATAAATTTGAATTTAGATCACAACCCAAAAGAAATAGGCGTAAATGGACAGATGAAGTATAATAATGATAATAATAATGTTATTTGTTTTACGTCCCTTTTAACTACACTGGCTTTTAGAGACGCCGGGGTGCCAGAATTTTGCCCCGAAGGGGATCTTTCACGTGCCAGATGAAGAGAAGAAGGCGCAAAGTGAACGGATGAAAGGTTTTTGGGAAGGTAAAAATAAAGAATGAGCCACCACCAAAAGCAAGATTTTTGTGTTTTTAGCGCTCTCCTTAAAGGGAAATGTACGCAAATAATAATAATAATAATAATGCTTAGCGAGAGGATGAAGAGATTTTGGGAGGAAAAGAAGGCCAACACATCAGCTAAGCAGGTTCAACCGTGCTCCTGAGTAGGGCATATCGATGTAACAAAAATATGTTGTTATAAGATTATTTACAGTAATCAAAACAAAGAGGTCAACATAAACAGGCTAGAAGAAGATAAGGCGGATCTGCAAGAAATAAATATCACAGACGACATCATAGAAGATCATGAACCCTTTAGTACAATTATTGTAAACAAGCACAAATTCGTGGAGAAACCTACAATAAAACTGGTAGGAAGTGGTTCACAGAAAGCAAAATGTAACACCGTGCATTCAAGGAGAGATGTTTGGAGGATAAGAGAGTGAAAACCATCAGGCCATCTAACAAGTTGTTCAATCGTGTTATTTGAAAGGGCATAACGAATGAGAAGGAAATAATAATGTTATTGACTTTGTGTACCTTTTAACTAGTGAAGCTTTTAGAGACGCTGGGATGTCGGAAGTATCTCCCTCAAAGGGATCTTTAACGCGCCAGTAAATCTACTGACACGGCTCCCTCGCATTTGCGCATGGTTTCTATCCTGCAACTTTGGGAACAGCAGGAGTGAACGCTACCACTGCACTACGCAGCCAGTCACACATCGCAATTTGTAGGCCAAAATGGCTGGGCAGCGGTCGCTTGGTAGGCCAAGGCGCTTCGTGAGCTATGGTGCAACGATGTTTGTTATCAATTTAATCGTTTGAAACTGCTGAGTATCATAATTCATTAGATATTTAAAGTACTGTAGTTGTTAGAAGGATTATTTTGTTAACACACTATACTTTTCGAAGTAAACAATTGTAAATCTGCTCTGTATGTTACTACTTACGTCAGCGAATGACTTCATGAAACACAATACTGTACAGTATATGGATAACAGGGGGAATTTTCACTCAATTAAAAAAAATACGATGGTATTGACTTACATGTAATGACAGGTTTCATTTTTATGAGACAGGCCTGGTTTGCTTTATCAAAGTAGAGGTAAATTATGCTTGCATAGCAACGTAAATATAGTGTGACACAAGATAACATGTGACGGTTTGAAAATTGCAAGCGTGGCATGAGATATTGATAATAGTCTATTATTACGATAATAACTTCTCATAACTGCAGTATTTTATCGTCCTTTCAACACGCCTGTTGTTTTCTGGGTTGACAGAGTGGTTACTGATTCATTTTGGGGCTTTGCGGCTAAGTGGGGGGCATTTCCATTTTTACACCTGGCAAATGGCTGTATGGCACCTGGCTTAACACCGCAGCACATCTTTCCTTCCCCATTATAGCCACAATTATAAATACACACAATACTACAGTGAGAAAGATTCTCCGTGGCTTAGACGGCAGCACGCCGGTCTCTCACCGCTGCGTCCGTGGTTGAAATCCCGGTCACTTTGTGCTGGGCAAAGTGCAAACAAGTTTGTTTTTCTCCGGGCACTCCGGTTTTCCCTGTCACAATTTCATTCTAGCAACACTCTCCACTATTATTTCATTTCATCTGTCATTCATTTAATCATTGTCCCAGGGGAGTGCGACAGGCTTCGGCAGCCGGCACAGTTCATATCCTCGCCACTAGATAGGGGCTTCATTCATTACATTCCCTGACCCAGTCGATCGACTGGAAGCAGGCTGTGGATTTTCATTTTCACTTCAGTGAGTGCCCTCCCTTAAAAACAGAGCCTGGGATGCACTCTGGCTAGCCGCCTGTCGAGCAAGGCACTGGCGCAAGCAGCAGCATAGCGCCCAACTAGTTCAACACATTTAACGTATTTAATAATCATTATTTACATGAATTTCAGAGTAGTTGCTGGAAATGTTATCATTAAGGTTCGGATGTTAAGGGAAAGTCATATTATTTTCATGTTCTCATTTTAACCGAAATCTGAAAAATAAGTTTGAATGAAGGGTCCCTGACCACGTTTAAAGCAATTTGATGTTGCCTATAAATGCATATTTCGGCCACTTTTATTGTTTTGGTCATATTTTGTCATATTTCAGTAATATAAGGTCATATTTGGTTATAATTTCAGCATATTTGTTTAAATTGAGGTGTCGTTAACAAGGTCCGTGTTATCTGCGTCGAGTTTCAAACACAGGATTTCCGAATAGTGTAGTAAATTAACGGGGGAAGAACTGCATCTCAAGGATATGATACCGGATGAATGTTGAAAATTTTAATGTACTGTAGCTCACTGTCAGTTTGTATGATTAAATGAGTCAGGTGTAGGCTATTATCGCTGATCACGTTCCGGCACTTAAGTCGTTTAATGTATGTTAACGATACTCTACCTATCCCCAAAATTCCTGTCATATTTTATAGCTTTTAGGACATATTTTATAGTTTTTAGGTCATATTTAGCTAGTTTTAGAGCATATTTGCTTGCATATGTGTACTTCTTTATGTCTTAAACTTCCGAACCCTAGTTATCATTCATTTTCTAAACACATATTGCACCAACGTAGGAAGTTTTGGTCACTCGCTGTAATTCAACCTCACTGGTAATTTTTATCAGTGCAATTATTTCGTTCTCGAGAGCCTCCTAAGTACGCAGATTGTTTCTGTATACCTTTTGTTTGAGGTCCCCCACAAGTAAAAATCGCATGGCGCTAAAACTTACGAACACAATATTTACTGGAAGACTTTTTCTTGAGAAGATAAGTTTCCACTAGGAAAACCCGATGTTTTGTTCTATACCTAACCATGTTCATGGGATACGAGAAAGCCTATAATTCTTCATCATAAGTCGTAAGTATCTCAACTAAGGTGGCTTTCCAGCTCCGTATGTAATAAATGCAATGCTAGCATTTGGGGCTTCCCGACGAGCTGTTGTGTGACGGTAGATGCTAGTCAACTGGTGCTGACTCACCAGGCTTCGTCCATCCCACGGCACAGACAAAGCTCCGTTCTATAGGGAAGGCTTTCAATGTATATACATTACAATAACACAGTTTATGAGACAAATAAATCCCCCCCCCCCCCCCGATTTATTAATACAAAAATTGCGTTAATTAAGAGTTAAATATGTAATGTAATATTTATTTCAGGCTAGGATGTTGAAATACATTTTCCTCCCCATGTAATATATTTAGGCACAATCGCTTCGTCCGACTGATAAACATTAGATACTATGCAACACACTGAAAAAATGGTTGTTAATACTTCAATAAATGGTAAGAATTTGGTAACCAGTAATAATAAATAGAATGGATATGCTGAATAAGGAACGTTTTTTTTTATCATCTCTTACTGATTTTGTTCTTTTTCATAAGTTGTAGAATTACTCTTTCTGGACTACCCTTTCCCGTTCCAATCCATGCAATCTCATGACACAGTGGCTAGCATTCTTGGCTGTCAGTCCGACTTCCATTCCTGGCTCTGTTGAAATATTACATTCTGATCTGAGGTCTAGAACGGGGTGTATAGTATTCAGTCTCGGGAGGCAAATCGTTTATAAGAGGTGGCTTCAATTCCTACTTAAGCCATACTAAAAGTGGTTGTGTGTTATTTGCCACGTTTACACCAAGTAAATGTTTGGATGGCACCTAACTTAAGGGGAGAGGTACACCTTTCGCATGACAATTTCTACTGAGTTTAAATAATATATCTCATGAACACAGTTCACTCATTATTATGCACAAAAACATTTTATAATATACTTGCAGTCATGCATTATTGTACCACCAAACTAGCAGCTGTCTCTTGTGCATTTGGACAGTGATTGCATGATAAGTACCCCACAATTCAAAATATTTACATGGATCTTCTTTTGAGCTCTTTGTAACATTCACGGCTACAATATACACCAAAATAATTGATACGCATATTCAGATATTTCTTTTTTCATATTCTTACTCTCCATGTATATTTTCTATTTTTGTTGGGTAAAAGATATTCTCTTATATGCGAAGTATGCTTGATACACAAAATATTTTGGTGTACTGTATATTGTCCATGTTAGTAGAATACACAATCATGCAAAATTTCATTGAGATATCTTGAATAATATTTGAGTTATCATGTAAACACTGTGTGAAAATAAAGTTTACGTGTAACGAACTTCAAACTTACCTAAGGGCGTGGTAGTCTAAAATTTAATGAGGCAACTTACGCAACAGAAACTAATATTTAGAGGCAAATATCTGGACGTATCGAATATATTTTTAATTGGTTTTCACCAAATGAAAGATAAAAAATTAGTAATTCAAATAATTCATTAAAAGAATTAATTCTTTTGAATCTGAAGGTGTACTTGCCCCTTTAAAGCCACTGCACGTCCTTCCCCAACCTAGCCTCAATTACAAATACACACAATACCATATAAGTTACATTACAGTAACATCGAATATAGATTTAGGTATTAGGAAGTCATTTTTGAAAGCCTTTGTCTGGAGCGTGGCGCTCTATGGAAGTGAAACTTGGACTATTGGTGCAGCAGAAAAGAGGAGAATTGAAGCATTTGAAATGTGGTGTTACAGGAGAATGATGAAGATCAGATGGGTAGATAGGGTTACAAACGAAGAGGTATTAAGACGAGTGGGAGAGGAGAGATGTTTCTGGCGACTGCTAATGAAGAGAAGAGATAGGTTGGTAGGACACATACTAAGACACCCTGGAATAGCAAGCTTAGTTATGGAAGGAAGGATCGAGGACAAAAACTGTAGGGATAGACCAAGGTTAGAATATGTTAAACAGATTGCCTCGGATGTAGGGTGTCGGAGATATGTAGAGATGAAACGATTAGCTCAGGACAGGGAGGCATGGAGAGCTGCATCAAACCAGTCAAAAGACTGAAGACTCAAACATACACAGTAACACAGGTTATGAGACACATTGATCACAATCTCAACTACACTGGGCTGAAATGTGCACGATGTCCAAGCCTCTAAATGACGAACCAACATATAATAACCTATAACCCGTGAAAATACAATAGTTCAGTGATGTCCTTCGTTGATTTCATTTTCCAGTGAAGCTGTACTGGAACTGACATTCCCTTGAATAGCTCCAGTGAAAGTGAATTCTGAGCGATTATCCTGAGTTTTTTATGCGTGTCTGCCCCTTTCACCACTTCCCAGATAATGATTGAGTAGTACTCTGTTGGAATCCAACGTTAACAATAAACTTACAAGCAAACCGATGGAGAAAACATACAATCCCGCAGTACAATTATTGTGTAGATATTGTACTGCGGCGTTGTATAAACTGCAGGGTATATTGGGTGGAGTTCATATTATGATGATGATAATTGTTGTTTTAAGGGGCCTAACATCTAGGTTATCGGCCCGGAGTTCATATTACCTTGACGGGCTGGAGTCATCGTTGTTTAACCCGTTGAATGCTTCGCCCGTCTATAGACGGAGCAAAATAACTCTTTTCTCATATTCCCCATTCGCTCTCGGTGCTGAGTCGATCTCTGGCACGTTCTGCCATCTGTTGGGAAATATGATATAGTGCTACTTGAGTTTTGATTTTTGCTTCCGGAAGTAACTTGGTTGGTTGGTTTCTCAGTTTAGGGGCTGAGACAACGCGGTCATATAGCCCCGTGTACTTTGGGTGTGTGTAGAATCTGGCTGATAACCAGTGTTAATTGTGATGGCTGTATTAGTTTGTGTTATTTGTAATTAAGGTAAGGACTGCAGACGATCAATTTCAAGTAGTTCCTACTTTTTGCCACTGTCAACGACACCTAGCTACGAACATGATTACTAGAACCCTCGTACACCAGCACCTAGCGACGAACGAACGTTGGAACTTGATAGAGCGTTAATCAAATCTAACCTGCAAATTTAGCTACACACAATTGTAGTTAGTGGAAGGTTCTTTTACATGCCATAAATCTTTTACATTGGCCCCCTTGCTTTACGTCTCTTCCGAAAGAAGGCATACTGAGGGATTATTAACGATCTTAAAAAATCCGACGACTTCGGCCGGGTTTGAATTCGCTATCATGGGCACAGCAGTTCAGCATGCTACCAACTACGCCACCGAAGCCGCTAAAATGTTAATACCCTAGTATGCAACGAAACGTCAGGATACGATTTGATAACCTATGTTTATGTATTATTGTGCAGTAGTGTGTGTTTCTGCAATTATTTGAATCTTTGTTGGGGATATGCGCCCAAAAAAGAAATAAGAAGAAATAAGAAAAAACAGGTCTATCATGCGTCAAAAATTTTCATTGTCTAGCTTACATTTAAATGACTGAAAAACTCCTAGATTTTTTTTTTTTTTTGTATTTAATTCTTGTAATTCCTTTTTTTTTTTTTTTTTGCCAAAATGTTGATACGAACATTCACTTCAATGTTCAGTCCTTAAAGTTGTCTTTCATTACCTCCAACGTTCAGTGAACTGGAGCTGATTAAACATTTTTGGCCATGTCAGCTGATAAACTGAACCATGCCCTGGCACTCGTCTCTTCCTCCAGCGTGCTCTTAGCTTCTGTTTGAGCAACATGTCTCAGATTTAAACAGCGCTATACAATAAAAACATTCTAGCCTTGAGAACACAAACAGTAGTTTCCGCTGTGAATACAAAACCCACCACCATGTTCTCAAAGAAAATACAGGTTAAACACACTTTGAATGTGTAGTAGGTAGTATTTTAAATTCCACACAGTGTTGCCTTAAGGGGTGGAAAATCGAGGTTGTGTGCCAGTATAAGAAGATGCTGTTGTTGATTCATGGTCTTGCAGATATACAGTATATATATATATATATATTAGCGTATGGCTTTTAGTGCCGGGAGTGTCCGAGGACATGTTCGGCTCACCAGAGGCTGTAGCTGCTTCTAGGCGGACACCCATGGGGTGAGCTACAAGTACCGTCGCGTGTGGAGTGTTGTCTGGGGAGGAAAGTGTGAATGTAAGGACGAGGAATTTGAAGGTAGCGGCTGTGGCCTATAGGTAGGGACCAACCCCGGCATTTGCCAGGAAGGAAGATGGGAAACCACAGAAAACCATCTTCAAGGTTGCCGGTGGAGGGGATTCGAACCTCCTCGCCTCCCGGATGTGAGCGACTGCCTACAGCCACGCCGTAACGACCACGGCTAACTCACCCTGTTGCAGCTCTATGCACTCGGGTGTATATGTGTAGAATCTGCCTGACAACCTGTGCCATTGCGTGGCTGTACTACTGTGTGTATTATTGTAACTGAGCCTAGGACGGCGGTAGTTGACGACTATGGTATTTATTTAGATACAATCCCAGCATTCACCTGGAGTAGAAATGGGGGGAACCAAGAAATAATACTTGTTTTGTTATATCATCTGAGGGGTTTAGATATTTAGCCCCATGCACTGTGTTTAAGTGTGTGATAACCTGTGTTAATGTGATGGCTGTATTAGTGTGTAATTCAGATAAGGATTAGAAAGGATGCGACTGTGGCCTTAAGTTAAGAACCATCCCGACAGTTGCCTGGAGTGGAAGTGGGAAATTACGGAAAATCACTTCCAGGATGACTGAGGTGGGAATCGAACCCACCTCTTCTTAGTTCTTCGCCACACGGCTGAGTGAACCTTGTTCCAGCTCTCACATCAGAATTAAATTTCTTGCCGGAGCCGAGATTTGATACCTGAGTGCCGCTGTGAAAGTCAAGAACGCTTAGTTGCTACTGCTATCCTGTGCCTACTGTAAGATACCCTAAAGGAGGAAGGGTGTGTGTAACTCTACCACATATGGTTCGTGACTGGTGGGTTGGTGACCTCGAGGGATACCCGACCTCGGTCTGTGCTTTCCATTAACTAGGGGCGAACCGTCTCCACTTTCCTCTTTCATGGCTCTACCTCCTCAATCCTCACTTTCCAAATTTTTAAGGAGTAATAGATGTAAAGTAGAGCATTAAAATATCATGACACTTGAGGAATACAACCCGAAAGTTCTGGTTTTGACCACCAACGCTTTTCCACTGAACTAACACAGCATGATTTTCAAAAAAAAAAAACTATCTAGGCAAGAAGTCATGAGTGGACATTTTAACGCTTCTGGTATGTATGGCTGGTATTCTATGTACACTACAGACCTAATGGCTGAAAACCTCCTCCGTAGATAATTATGATTGGTCTAGTTACCTTTTGATTTATCATCACTGGCAAGGGCAATAAGGCCTGTGTTACAGGGTTGATGGTGATTTGAAATAGCTGTGCGTGTGCTGATAAGAACCAAAGCAAACTTACCTGCTATCAGTAATTGTGTTCAACGCCTCTAGAAGAAAGAGTGAGATGAATTTTCTTGATGTGCAATCCTATTTTAAACCTTTATAGGATAGCGGCCTGTATCTCAGCCACAACCTAACACAAGGGTAATTCAAAGAGGTGCAGATGGTTGAAACTTTCTGAGTTACTTCAACGAAATTCCTGTGTAAATTTTGAACTACGGTGCTGGATAAAATTTGAAGAAAGCTAAAAGATAAATATAGAAATTAAAATTTAAAAATAAAAACGTAAAATTAGTATAATAAAGTTAGTATTAATAATAAAAATCAAAACTAAATTTCAGAAATAAATAACAAAACTTTAAAAACATGAAAATTGAAGAAATGGATATTAAAATTAAAGTTATAAATATTGAAAGTAATCAAATAGTACATTATGCAACAAGCCTATAATGGCAATAATTAAGACACGAGTATGTTTATAAAACGAGCGTATGCGAGTTTTATAGTTTCCATAAGAGTGTCTTAATTACCATTATAAGCGAGTTGCATACGACGATAATTATTATAACTATTTTATGTTCGAACATAAATATTCATAAATATCTGTCGAGATTTCGACAGTTTTATGTACTGAACAGAGCGCATGAGACGCAGAGAATGCCTTGTATTTGGCCATGGCCTCCTCGATTACCCTGCTATGACACTAGGCCAGGCAGTGAAATTTAAATTAGAAGGCCGTGGAACTCAGCGCATCTAATTATCTAATTGGTCAAACAACTGTTTCTTGAGCTCTGATTGGTGGGAGAATATGTTTCATAATGAAAAATAGAGTTATAATGAGCCTCATTATAGTACAGTTTTCTGACGTATAATAGTCAGGGTCGAACATAAATATAATTATAAATTTAAAATTATCAAATTAATACTTCGAACATTAGTTATTTAAATAATAACATTAATAATAATTACATTTAAATAAGAATAAATAAAATAAAACGGCTAACGTGCTAGCTCGTACCTCTCTGGCATCAGGGGAGGGTGGGTTCGAATTCCACCGCAGTCGTCCTGAAAATGTTTTTCGTGGTTTTCCATTTTCACTCCCCGGCAAATGCTGGGATGGTTAATTTCAACAGGTCCACGGCCGACTTCCTTCCAAAATCCCTTCCCTAACCCTTTCTTAATTAGTCCCAACTTAACAGTCAACCTGTCACCATCCCCAGTTGTATCTGCCGACAAAGTGTGTTCAGCTCCAAAACACTGTCTTTGTGGCGGTCGAGGAATGATCCCTCGTACAGTCTGCGGGCGACCCAAGCTGGGAGGATAAGCGATTGAAAGAATAAAATTAAATAACTGAAAAAAGAGTTCCGTCCTAGAGAGTTATAATTAACTGTATCATATGTGTTTCCACCAGCGTATTTGCATTCACAAATCGTGATTTGGTGTATTTATTCGAATGGGTTCAAATACCTGATAATGGTTTCCGTGGTTTCCCATTTTCACCACCAGGCAAATGGTTAATTTCAACAGGAAATTATTATACTCGAATGCTTTGAACACTAAAATATATGCGGACACTTAGCAGTGAGACATCAATGACGTTGGCCTACTGTGATTGCACTGACCAGTTTAACAGGTGTAGGGAATAACTGAAAGGCTTCATTTGTATCCTTAAAGAGATTATGTGGTAATTGTTTTCGGAAGGACTGGACACGAGGTCATTAGCTCAGGAGTTGCCAATGAATGGGAGTTATATTGTTATTACTTTTAGTTTGAGGGAGCTTGGGCAACGTTGTCATTTCACGCCCATGTACTTTGGGTGTGTGTAAAATTTGTGCATTATTGTGGTGTCTAGTTGTGGGAGTTTTCAGGCGAATATTGGGAGGGAGACCACCGTGGGCTAGAGCAGAAATGGGGAAAACACTTCTAGGATGGCTGAGGTGGGAATCAAACCCAGATCTGTCTACTCAGTGTACCACGTTCCGGCCCTCAGACCAGAAATTAATTTATTGGCAGAGCTTGGTATCGAACCCAGACTTTGTGGGGTGACAGCCAATATTGCTAGCCACAGCAGTACACAACAAGGTAGTCGAATGGGAGTTAGAACGCAGCTGTGGTATATCCTAAGGAAGAGATACCTGCAGCCTCCCACCTTATGGCGTACTCTGGGTAAGGTAAAGTGAACTAAACCTCAGGTGATCGCGGCTAGTGAGCAAGGGAATTGGCGATACTGGAGCATTTTTGAGCTCTTTCCACTATCTTTGGAGACGCAGCTGTAAATATTTGGGTTAATCTCGGCAAGCATTGCGTCCAAATAGTGAGAAATGATTTGGTTGGGGGATCAAATATTAACGGGTTGTGTTTGCTTACCCTACTCCAAATAAATCTAATTTTAATGCCAGTGTTATTTGATATTAACTACAGTCTTGGACAGAAATGTTTTAGCTTTTGCATTACTGAAATGGGTAGTGAAATAATAAATATACATTACTTGAGATTTTTTAAAATAAAACTACTTTAGCCTAATTGGATTTTTGGTTCGCGTTAGCAGAAATAACTTGTGGTTTACCAGAAGTGACTTTTTATTTTTGAGCTTGAATTGTGACCATTCTTTCTTTCCGATTGTATATTTTTTCCAAATTGAAGAAATATAAATCTTATTTCTCTTCTTCCCCTGCTTCAGCGTTTTTACCCCATTTTAGTTGCATGGATGCCTTGTCTCCATTTGTTTCTGTCTTGGACCGCGTCTGGATGAAGAATTTTGGCTTTTCAGGTCTCTATGTATCGTATTAGCTCACCATAGATAAATATGTTAAATACATATACTGGGTGAATCAGCTGCCCCTAATAATATTGTTTTATGCAGCCCAACTAGCGCTGTCATCAGGAAGGTCGATATTTCTCTGCTGCATCATGTATGGTACTAATTCACTGCAAGCATATCCTGCAAATGATACTGAACACTATTAGTTTTTCCTCGATGTGACTACTGACTATTAAGCGAGAAAATTAATAGTGTTCAGTATCGCTTGCGGGATATGCTTGCAGTGCACTAGTATCATACGGGATGCAGCAGAGGAATATCGACCTTTCTGACAACACGCGTTCGGTGGGCTGCATAAAACAATATTATTAGGGGCAGCTGAATCACCTGGTATAATTATAAAAATAATAATAATATTAATGATAATAACGTATGTCTGTCTACCCGTTTTAGATGGAGACAGAGATGAGATATGATTAATAATATTAGTGGGCGTTTTCCATATGTCCGGATGCCCTTCTTGACTCCATACACATGAGAGGAATGAGTGATGAAATGAATGAAGATTAATGAAAATTGGCAAGGATATGGAAGGGAGTGGCCGTGGATTACTAGAAGGTACCATCCCATCATTTGTCTGGAGTTGAAAATGGGGAAAACACGGAAAACCATTTTAAGGAAGGCCGATATTGAGGTTCAAACCCAGAGTCAACACATAGCTTGGCCCCATGGCCTAGCGCTGCGCGTTAGCTACTGCTGTCTAATTATTATTATTAATAATAGAGATTTTAAGTTGTTGTTCCTCCATCTGAGGGGGGGGGGGGGTGGACAAGCTGATTGCCTCTCACCAAGGTGGACTGGGTTCGATTCCCCGGTCAATGCATGTGAGATGTTCGAAATGAAATATCATGTCCTTTGGTTCGGATTTCACGTAAAATAGATCACGTGGCTCATGATCGCGAAATAAACGGTCACGTAAAACTAACAAAATTCCTCGCTTTTTCTTTCATTTGAGGGGCTTGGACTTTGAGGCCATTTTAATCCGTATATTTGAGTGTGTGTAGAATTTGTTTCATAGTTAGTTATTGAGGTATAAGAGGGCGGAACAGCGAGGTCATCTGCCCCAATTTTTGTGAGAACTAGTGGTTGGCTGTGCTCAAAGGTTAGGAACCATCCCAGCATTTGCATGGAATTGAAGTGGGGAAACAACGGAAAGCCATTCCAGGATGTCTGAGGTGCGTATCGAGCCTGGGGTGACTGACAGCTAAGAATGCTAGCTGCTATACCTCGAGGAGGTCTGTCATTTTAAGTGTTCCTTTCTTCAGTTCCCACCCACATACTGCCGGCATGTGAAATAATAGTTCGATAACTTATTTCCTAATCTATCCACATATAATTACAGAAGTAGAAACCTGAATGGACATTACAATAAAACTTTGTCTCATAACGAACGTACGCACTACTAAACCTTCACTAAGGCATCCTCATGGTGTAGCGACTAACATTCGTGGCTGTCACCCCGAAAGACCGAGTACGATTCACGTATCAGCCATGAAACTTAATTCCGGTCTGAGAGCTGGAATGGGGTGCACTCAGCCTCGCAAGACAAAACTGGGAAGAAGTGGGTTCGATTCCCACCTCAGCCACCATAGGATAAATCCCAATCATTCTACACCAAGCGATCGCCGGGATGCTACCTACCTCAGTCCACGGCTATCTCCTTACATATCCTCACCTGAATTACGAATACATACACTAATTCAGCCATCAAAATAACACAGGTTATCAGACCCAAGTATACAATAACAATTCCACCTAAACTGAGCTGAAGTATGCCTAATCCCCACCCTCCAAAATTAAGTAACTTCTATAATACCATTCCCCTATTTTTTGCCTTCATCATTGAAAATTTAGATTTATAGTATGTAAAAGAACCTTTCACTAGTTACAGTTGTGTGAAGTTAAATTTGTTGGTTAGATTTTATTAACGCTCTATTAAGTTGCAACGTTCGTCGCCAGTTGTGGCGGCATCTAGTAGCCAAATTCACAGCTAGGTGTCGTTGACGGTAGCAAACTTAGGAACTACTTGAAATTGACCGGCTGCAGTCCTTACCTGAACAGATTACACACTTATACAACCATCACAATTAACACGGGTTATTAAACAGATTCTACACACACCCAAAGTACACAGGGCTGCATGACCACGTTGTCGCAGCCCCTAAGCTGAGGAACCAACCAACCATCAAAGAAAATTGGCCATGTAATCTTTACAAAAATAATTGCAAAATAAAATTCTTGCTTGTTTGACTGCATATTCAGATCAGGAATATATCGGTACCATAACTCAAAGGACTTAAGTCGCGAGCTGTTTTCTGCAGCCCTAGAGAGAAGCTTCAAATCTACAGAGTCTATCCAGTGACCTATCGCCACCTGTATAAATTTAGTGTGTGTGTTGTAGAATGTGTGGTTGTAATTATGTTCATCTTGGTTTTGGTAGACTCCCTGGAGCTTGAAGTAAGGACTCTAGCATTTGCTTCGAAGTGAGTGTGGAAGAACTACAGTGCACGTTGATGGAGTCACCACGATGCAGGACCAAACCATGGGACATATCTTTGCAAACAGGGCTAAGAAGGTAGGTAAGACCCAGCAATAAGATGAATTGATAGCCATTATGACTACCATTTACATGGAAGGTCCCATGGCTATCACAAAACTTGTTTCTATTGAAGAAATTAACGTCATTCGCTTCCATACTAACTGTCACCCAGCACGCAGCGTTTCCGCCAAAAACCAATTAATCAGCTATTGTCTGTGTTGATTCTCACAGCAACAGCAAGCAACTCTGTGTATTTGGATGATTGTGAAACCTATCATGTAGTCTTTGTTTTTGTGGTGACTGTAATAAGGCGCCAATATGCATCTATGCGGGGACATGTGCCCAGGACATTGATATCCCAGCATTTGCCTAGAGTGTACTTGGGTGTGTGCGACTGATTTTCTGAGTCATTATAATAGTTAGCCTACTAGTGTGTATATTTGTAACTGGGGGCTTAGGTAGGAGACGGCTGTGGCCTTGATTAAGATAGGTTGGTTGGTTCCTTAGTTTAGGGGCTGCGACAACGCGGTCATGTAGCCCCGTGTACTTTGGGTGTGTGTAGAATTTGTCTGATAACCGGTGTTAATTGTGATGACTGTATTAGTGTGTGTATCTGTTTTTTTAAATTCAAGTAGGGACTGCAACTTTGAATTTTCAAATAGTTCCTACTTTTGCCGCCAAACGCCACCGTCAACGACTACTAGACCTAGTTCAGAACTAGCTACTAGACGCCACCGCAGTCGGCTCTTGGCAACGAACGTAGCAACCTAAGAGCGTTGTTTACATTCTTAACCTATCCAATTTAGTTTCACACAGGTGTAATTAGTGGAAAGATCTTTAACATGCCATAAATCTATGACATGGGACCGCCGGCTTTACTTCCCCTCCGAAGGAAGGCATACTGAGGGATTTTTAACGCTCTTAAAAAATCCGACGGCTTCGGCCGGGTTTGATTAAGATACAATCACGGCATTTGCCTGGGGTAGAATTGGGAAACCATGGAAATCGATTTGTAGGATGGCCCAAGCGGGAATCAAATATGCCTCTTCTCAGTTCGATCTCACGAGCTTGAGTGTGTCCTGATCCAAAACTACTGTCGACCAAAGTATAATGTGCACTCGAGTTTGAAGGTTGTTTGTGAAGTAACCAATAGACCTACATAAAATCCAATACCATAATCATTTTTGCCGTTCTATTTTACGTTAGTTCATATAGGTTTGGAATTTTTAATTTATATTTTAATATTTTTTATCGCAGTTGGAACACAAAATGTGCCCGTTTTGAAGCGTGTTTCAACCATGCGTCACATTTAAGAATTATTATCTCAAAAACCCGTCATCAGATCGAATGCACATTTTAACACAATATACATTGGAATGTTGTATAACTGGTTTATTAATTTCAAAATTTTGTGTGTCCAAGAAACAAAGTTGTTATCATTTTTGTAAGGTAACTTTTTCTCGGCTCGGGGTGGTTGGAAAATATAGCTCTTGGTCGCGTTGTAATACTTATACATCAAGAAGTTATGTTGTATGACTGTGAAATACGTAAATTAATTCACTTATTTTATATCGGTTTGTATTTGTTCCTGGAAATAAGGCATGATTCACCTGCCAGCCACTCCGGGGTAGGCTGTACAGCGTTGCTGAGATGGAGCCCATCACTACCAAGCGAGGCGAGGTCGTATTTCCCCGTTCAAATATAAACCGATATAAAATAAGTGAATTAATTTACGTATTTTAAAGTCATGCAGCACAACGTTTTGATGTATAAGGAATATAACGCGACCAAGAACTACATATTCCAACCACCCCAAGCCGAGAAAACGTTACCTTAGACAAATGATAACAACATTTTTTCTTGGACACGCAAATTTTTGAAATTAATAAATCAGTTATACAACATTCCAATGTATATTGTGTTAAAATTTGGATTCGATACAATGAAGGGTTTGTGAGATAATAATTCTTAAATGTGACGCATGGTTGAAACACGCTTAAAAACGGGCACTTTTTGTGTTCCAACTGCGATAAAAAATATTAAAATATAAACTAAAAATTCCAAACCTACATGAACTCACGTACAATAGAACGACGAAAATAATGATGTTATTGGATTTTATGCATGTCTATTGGTTACGTCACAAACAACCTTCAGACTCGAGTACACATAATACTTTGGTCGACAGTAAGTAGCTAGCCTTCTTGGCTGCAACTCCAGAGGTCCGGGTTTGATTCCCGGCTATGCCAATGAATTTAATACCAGTCAGAGAGTGGGAAACGGGTACACTCAGCTTCGAGAGGCAAAGCAGAAAAGGGGAGAGGGGAGTTCGATACCAAACATCAGCCTTCTAGAAGTGGTATTCCACTTCAACTACAGACGAATGTGGGATAGTTCCTAACCTAAGCCACGGCCACCTCATTCGCAATTACAAATACACTCCTGCGGACATCACAATAACACAGGTTATACAATAAAATCCACACACTCACACCCAATTGCACGGGTCTGAAATTAGTTATTGGTATTGTTGATTCACTGAGGGGCTTTTCGACATCGTGAATTTGATGGCTGTATTAGTGTGTGTATTTGTAATTCTGATGAGGATTAGGAAGGAGGCGGCCGTGGCCTTAATTTAGGAACTATCCCGCCATTTGCCTGAAGTAGAAGTGTTAAACCACGGAAATCCCCTTTCAGGATGGCTGAGGTGGCAATAGAACCCGCCTCTTATCAGTTTTGCCTCATGAGACTGAGTGTACCCCTTTCCAACCCTCTGACCAGAATTAACATTTCTTGGCAAGGTCGGGAATCGGCCCCGGGCTTCCGTGGTGACAGCCACGAGTGCTAGCCACTACGCAACGAGGCGGATGGTCTGAAATGAACAGGATGTCTAAGCCCCTAAGCCAATACAATATTGAATACATATTACTACTGCCGAAGCCTCCGTGGCTTAGGCGGCAGCACGCCGGCCTCTCACCGCTGGGTCCGTGGTTCAAATCCCGGTCACTCCATGTGAGATCTGTGCTGGACAAAACGGAGGCAGACAGGTTTTTCTCCGGGTACTCCGGTTTTCCCTGTCAAAATTTCATTCCAGCAACACTCTCCACTATCATTTTATATCATCTGTCATTCATTTAATCATTGCCCCCAGAGGAGTGCGTCAGGCCTGGGCGGCCGACACAGTCCATATCCTCGCCGCTAGATGGGGGCTTCATCCATTCCATTCCTGACCCGGTTGGAGACTGGAAGCAGGCTGTGGATTTTTCATTACTACAGCCACCACAATAAAACAGGTTACTATACAGATTCCTTACACACCCTAGTTCACGGGGCGTCTTAACCACGATGTCACTAAGCCCCTATATGAATCAATAATGACAAAAACGTCACTAAACAAATCAAACAACCCGTTGCACGACAGGCCAATAGTGGCCTAGCAAGCAACCTCTGCTCAGCAATTTAGCCTACAGATTTCGGGGTGACCCATGGTCAGCATGACAGGTCCCCTCAGCCGTTAATCATGGCTATCTTCACCGTGGTGCTGCCTGAGTGTTAGGAAGCTAATCAATTGTCCTCACAAGGATGAATGCACCCCGTTCCAGCCCTCACGATGATTTCTGAAATCCCTAACGGAGGCAGGAATCGAACCCGGGGCCTCCAAGAAGGCCTTATCAAAACATTAGCACAATAGCAATTTTTTGATTAGCAGAATTGTTGAACAGGTAACCCAGGCTCAGCCATTATCTATTGGGATGACTGTACAAGATCGTGATACAATATCCTGAGATTTGAAAAGAATTCTAGATATAATTTTTGAAAAATTAAAACCAGTACGTACCTGTCTGCAAAGTGTTCTCGTGCACAGATGCATCACCAAGTAGTACCATCCAGTAGCTGTCTCATCTAGAGGAAGTTTCGGGAAAATGAAATAAGAGGGATAATTCTTACTAAGAGTATAATCAGCAACGTATTTTATTTAATCACAAAATCATGCAATAAAGAAAATTGATTTATAGTAAATTTTTCGTTCCTTTACTCCTGACATATGAAACGTTATGAATTTATATAAATGAGGTATGATCTATAAAACTTATGTACATACTCGTGATTGCGATCACCCGGCCTTGAGGCAATGGATGGGATTCAAATACCCCGCTATATTTAAAGCAAAGCAAATAGCATACTACTGTTATCAAAATTAATTAATTAACAGAAAAGCAAAAGAATACAACCTTTTTTTTTACAATTAGAAACATAATTAATACAATCTTATCACTACAGTAATTTGATTCAATAAATCACTTAAAATTATTTTTTACAAACATTTAATTCAACAAACCAGAGTTATATTCTTGAAATAATGAGTACTTAAGGGGAAGATCCAGCCCAGAGAGTCAATAAAGTAACAATATTACTTGTATTATTGTGCCTGTCACAGGTCTTGTACAATAATTGTACACATTTCCAGCGTGACACAGACATCCTTTCTATCAGAAATAATATTATAGCTTTTAAAATTTCTCATCCAAAATCCTTTATACAATTTTCAAAATGTTTCCTCGCTTCAGTGATCTTTTATCGTTTCATTCATATCACCCATGTATATAAGCATTTTTGAACTTTTCTTATTTTTAAGTGTGCGTAAACCTTCCTACTACAAACTCTACCTCACTTATTAAAATATCTCTTAATTAAGCAGTAATAATAATAATAATAATAATAATAATTAAGCAGTGTTGATTTATTTTCATTCTGGGTAACACTTAAAAAACTTGTTTTTTCAAAAGAAGTGTTCTTAGTAAGGTACAATTTGTAGCTGCAGGTTTAACACAAACATTACAAAAATAAGAGTTTAAACATTCTTGTAAACATGGGAGACATGACATAAACGATGAAGGACAAGTGATAGCGATGATATATTTTTTAAATCTGTTAAAACATTTTTCTTTAAGCTTAGAAATTTTTAAATTAAGTTTGTATTAGACAGCAAAGATGCCTGGGCCTCTTTGGAAATGTGTACAATTATTATACAAGATCTGTGACAGGCACAATAATACCATTAATATTGTTACTTGTTTCTGGCTCTTTAACCAATGTAATAATAAACTTAAGTTAAGCATGCACATAACGAGCAAATTAATTCCTATGGTTATACCACTATATTGTAAAAATTTTCATATGTTTATCTAGTGTGAGACGCTTTATATAAAACTTGTTTAGGGGAGACGGCATTGACACACAATAAGGCATTATTAGAAGATTTTCAGTCGGTCAACACCGGTGTGCCGAAGTTAGATTGGGTGGGGAGTCACCATTAATTTCCTAGTGCCTGAAATAAATTACGTGAATTATTGATACATTTAATAAATTACTTGTCACTAACCAACAACAAAAGCTCACCAAGTAATTAAATAAGAAATTTGAAAAGTAACAGTTAATAACAAAACCGTTTAGAACGCAAACATTTCAATAGTTCGCTACGATTCTAAAGCGTGTCACACTTATAGCCTGCACATAAAATGAACTTACAAAAGACTCGTTACAATGTTCAATTGTGCATAAATGTTATGTACATATCCACTGAACCTAAATTAAACCTGAATGAGAAGAATCTGAAGATGCTCACTTGATAAACGATATTAATCATCCAATTTAGCAGCTCATTATTTCAGGCACTAAGAAAACAATTGTAATTCCCTGCCCATTCTTATTTGGGCACATTCGTTTTGACCGAATGAAAAGCTTCTAATATATGAGTACGAACACAACACTGCAATATGGCGTCTATAATTTCAATGCAGTAAACTTCCATTTAATATACATTGCTACAATAAAATGTTCTTCTATTTATAATATTCGATTATGACATTATATGAATATTCGTCTGGGTAATGGATCCTAAATTGTGGTTTAAAATACCCCTTTTGACCAAACGTGAATTGTGCAAAGAAATTAAAATGAGTATTTTAAACATTGAACGTGAAACAACAAGTTTTATCTTAACTCCTTTGGAATGAGGCATACAATCACTGACCAGGATATTAATATACTTTATAGCCCGACACAGCGGTTTCTGCCGCGATATGACCGGACAGGCGTGGCTTCGGAACAGTGGGAGGGGAGTAGGACTGTCTAGCACGACTGTCGGCTCGCGTCACGCGTCACCGAAACGAAATATCACGCACACCGAGGGGTCAAGTTTGACAGGATACGATTTCTACATAAAAGTAGGATGAAAGGCAGCATTTTACCGAGTATATAGAAACATGAATCACAATTCTACGCACAGTAGTTTACTCTTTATGTTATTTTAAAACATGCTTCGATACGAGCCACTGCTGAGTTGGGGAGCCAATGTAATGTTGCCAAGTCGTTGCACAATGACGAGCGGGTGAGCGAAGCTCTCGTCTACATTGCGTAGCATTATGTTATCAAGGCCAAGTCCAAGCAGAGAATGAACAATGTTGCTACATCGGGACTCGGGGAGTCAGGACGTATCACGTGTGCCAGAGAAGGTGTGAAGAAATTAAAGTGCGTAACTGCGTCGCGGCAGACATTCCTGAGTCGGGCTTTACAATAAAATCAATTAAACATTTCATTTTTCCACACCATCAGCACGTATTTGTGCACAATTAGATTAGATTTGGTAGGAAGCCTGACCAATCGAAAAGTTAATCGCTTGATTGTTAATAGGAATCACTGAGATATTTCTATGTTATTTATGTTGAACCTTAAATACAGTAATCGGAAGTGACGTGTTATTAAAACTGTGCTTAATTGTTGTTTAGAATTTAATATACCAAAATTACCTTATATATTTTGAATCAATAATTTCTTTACTTTTCCAATACCGGAATTAATTTTCCTAATAGACAACGCATGGATCAATCTGGCGTTTTTACAGTGTATTGAATAATAATCCTTCATCAGAGGACGGGGAGAGATATTTGAATGAAATCTAATGCACTCAAGTTGGATAGAGAGATCTGATCTGATGCGATCTGACCGAGAGCAATACGAACACAGGCAGAATCTCTTCCAGGGAATTTTCTCCGGGATTGACAAGTCCAGATTTCTGGGGTGGGGACGTGATTTTATAGTCTTCCTTACAGTGCAGAAGTTAAGTACGGTATAAGACTATTATTATTTACCCACAAAGATCATCTCACCTCCCGTGGCTAAAAATCACAAGATCCACGGTCACCTAAAACTACAATCTTCCTTCCTTCTTTTTTTTAAATCTTTTAACCTACTGCAGTTGACATAAAACAAGCCACGTCAGATTTTTGACATAACCTTCACAACTACTCCAATTAAAAATCCGATCCTACTGAAAAGTACATGCCTATTGCCTACTACAACTTTCAACATCAATAATATACATTTTATTGTTAAGTATCAAATTCATCAATTAGTTACATTCTAATAAACTATGAAAGGTCAAGTTCGTACATAACCTGTTTTTGAGTTACTGTGTACAAAGAAATACCCACAGGTATTTAATAAATCTAATACAACTCAGTCAATAACATTTATAAATTAATATGTATTAAATAAATAGCGTTTTCGGCCACATTATGGCTTTTTTCAGTTTTGTTCAAAGAATAAAAGAAGAAACTAAAGCAAAACTACGATCAAAGCTTTTGAAAACAATATTTTAAACGTGGTCTTTCCTACTATATTTTTTATATAAAAATATATTTAAAAAACAGATCTGCCACAAATTGGGCTTTAATTTGTTAAAATAAAATAATTTTGTGAAAAATTACATAAATTAAAAAAAAATGTTTGTGTTTGTATTCCTATAAATAGACAAAAAATTGTTCTTTAAAATATATTGTATTTTATATTACTACATTAAAGACCACATTTAGGGGCAGATGACCTCGTAGTTCCGCCCCTTAAAACAACAATAACTAACTAACTAACTAACTAACTAACTAAAGACCACATTTGTGACAGATCCGTTTTAAAAATTTATTTTAAAAATAATAATAGGAAAGACCAACTTTAAATGTTGTTTTCAAAAGCTTTGCTCGTAGTTTTGCATTAGTGTTTGTTTCTTTTCTTCTTTGAAAAACTGAAGAAGGCCAAAATGTGGCAGAAACTGGTATTTATTTAATAAATATTAATTTAAGATTTTTACTGACTAAAGTGTATTAGATTTATTAATATTATATTAATATTATATTAATATTATAATATCGCATGGCCCTGCCGGGTGCAAGCATTGTTATTTGACACCCAGAGGGCGGCTGGCATGTCGAACGATTAATATTAGATTTTTAGATTAAATGTCAATAAGGAAAGAATAATTATGATTAAGTTCATACCATTCCTATATTACACATATGCCCTTGTATTTCTATAATTATATTGTTACTTTAGATTATGATACACACCACAGGGGAACTCAACCGAAGAAATAAGAAACCTAATCTTTAAAAAAATTCAAATGCTACAATTGGGTGAATTAATAATTACATTGAAATTGAGATTGTAAATTTTCTACTTATAACCATATATTAAATAATTCTTCAAGCAACAAGTAAGCAAATCAGTTCCACTGAGTTGTTCTCAATAACTTTAAAAACATATACAAATATATTGTATTCCTTCTGGTCTGAGGGCTGGAATGGAGGACACTAGCCTCGTAAGAGACAACTGAGAAGAGATGGGTTTGATTCCCACCTTGACCATTCTAGAAGTAGTGTTCCGTGGTTTCTCACTTCTACTCCAGGAAAATGCCGGGATGGTTCCTAACTTAGGCCACGGCCACCTTCTAACCAATCCTCACACTAATACTACTACAGACACCACAATAACACAGGTAATCGGGCAGTTTTTATTTATATAAGCACACGGGGCTAAATGACCACGATGTCCAAGCTCCTCAAATGAAGCAACACCAACAGCAAAACCCTCGGGGATGAGATGTGATGAATATCTCTTTGGTTTCTATGGCCGGATACCTTTCCCGTCCACCTTTGCAGAGAAGTTAATGAGAGATGGAAAGAGTGAAGATAAATGAAACTCGTTTATCATTTGGAAGGAAGCTGCCGTGGCCTATAAGAAGGTACCGTCCCGGCAATTTGCTTTGATTTGAAAATGGGGACCACAGAAAACCCCTTGAAGCATTGTTGACGATGGGGTCCGAGCCCACGTCTAGCATTCTCAAGCAGCCCGTTTGATTGTAATTAACAATCAAAATTGAATGTTGATGGAATGGTGCCTCTGGCTTGACCCATGGCTTAGTGCTGCGCCTTACCTAGTGTAGCTACCGATGTCAGTTATACATTGAGTGGCCTAAAGTCTCGGGAAAGGTAGTCTCAAGAGAAAATGTATCGTGTATGACTCGTGAGCGTTGCGGCTTGCTCCAGCGGAGCAGAGCAGTCTGTCACAGACACTAGTGTAGTGAAGATGGCAACACGTCGCGAGTTAACTAACTTTGAACGTGGGATGCTCATCGGCGCACGGTGCATGGGTCATATCATTTCGGAGATTATAGGCGAATTCGGGTTTCTGAAGTCAACATTGTCGAGGGTGGATCTTCAATACCGCAGAGATAAATGTTACCATCCGCGTAAACCCCCACACGGGATGACCACAGGTATTTAACGAACGAACATCACGTCGCCTCATCAGAACCATGCGATCGAAGGGTTACCGTAAGTCAGATCACCGCCCAGTTGAATGTTGGCAGTCAGGAATCCAATTCTTGTCGAGTCGATGCCTCGCCGTATTGCTGCCGTTTTGTGGGCTCGCGAAGGAGTAACTCGTTATTAACATAAAATTCCGTGACTTTCAGCCAATTAGTGTATATTACGTGTAAAGTGAAGATTTAATATGAGAGTGCCGTTAGGACTCGACCCCGAGTTCCCTGTAATCAGTTAGGGGCGTTCTTCGTATTCGCCAAAGATGATCCATACCCGTGCCGATCTCATTTGCATATCTTAGACGAGGAGCTATTTTGCTACTTACTCTATTTTCTATAAATCTGGAGTGTAACTGAATTTTTACGTCATTTTTAAACTTAAATTTATATTCTTCGTCTAGGAGATAAATAGACGCTATAACTGAAACTGTTGTATCAATATTCAACACATTGCTGAAACGCAGAGTGTTTAACAATCACACGTTACGTTCATTTAAAAGAAAATATTAAATATTAAATACACTTCAGAGTCTGTAATAAAAAGTCGACAGTTGAAATGTTCAATCAATAATAATATTACTAATAATACTCTAATAATAGCAGCCTGAGTTTGCGGAGAAACGTGGCAAGAATTTGATGTTGTGTACATCCAAGCAAACACGGCAACGATAATGATTTTTTTTGCACAGAATATAAAGATAACATTTATTTAAGGGGGAACGTACAGCTAAAGGAGCCAAAAAGAATCATTTTAAAATTATTACTCAGCTTGTCATAAATCTTGCACAACAAATAACCTATATATTTCCAAGGAAACATACTATTGCTATTAGAAGTTATATATTTCCAAGGAAACATACTATTGCTATTAGAAGTTAAGTTCCAAATTTTAAAAAATCAAATCGGAAGACTTTTTATACATTTTTCAAAATTTGAGCCTGGCTTAGTGCTGATCTTCACCGTTTACCAGATTACTCCCATATTTATAGGCATTTTTGGACATATCTTTTTTAAAAGTGGATGTTAAACCTTCAGCTACAACCCGAATCTCACTCAAACATCTGTGGATTTAATTAGTATTTCTATAAAACGGTAAAACTATTCTTTGAGTTTGCTCAAAATAGGAATGAAAATATAACGATTAATTAATTAATAATTTGGAAATGAGGGAGGTTCATTTTGTAACTGAATATTTAACACTCACTTTTAAAAAAGATAAGTCCAAAAATTCCAATAAACATGGAAAATATGAGGGAAACGATGAAGATCACGGAAACGATGAATATCAACACAAATCAAGGACCAAATTTTGAAAAATGGATAAAATTAGTTACAATTTCAATTTCGAAAATCGAAAACTTTGTTTCTATTGAATAGCAAGATGTATTGTGTTTCTTTGGAAATGTATATAGTCTAATTGTTGTACAAAATTTATGACAGGCACGGCCGTAATATTAAAACCGTTATTGATTTGTTCCCCCTTAAGGCCAAGTCAAGTAAATGTTTTGTGGCATCGGAAAAAATATTTCTATTTTATCATTAAATAAATGTACGACCTGCATCACCCATACTTCCCATGAAGTACGGCAAACAAAATACACCACCTAAGTCATGCTAAAGATATAGGTATTATTGTAATTATGTCATCAGTAATTGGTCTAGGCAATAACCGCGTTTTTGTTGTTGTCGCAATATGATTCTATTTGTCCATAATTCAGACGTACAATGGTGAACACAGCAGGAATGTTACTACAGGTGATCAAAAATGTAACGGAGGGTGGGAAATGGTGGATATAGGCCTACGTATGGCTAGGTTATGTTCGCTCACATTATTTGACGATAAAATAGTAATATTTCTTCAAATGCCGCAACATTTTGGCTTAATTTTGCCTTAAATACACGTGAAGGAGCGAAATGGCGGTTAGACGCATGGTTAAATTAAGTGCGGTTATTTTATTTAATGTTAAAATTGTAATATTTATTCAAATGTCGCAAAATAGTGACTTGATTTCACCTTAAATACACGTTTCTTCATAGTTTGACCAAAAAAGTTCGATTATCGTTGGCGTGGTTGCTTGGATGTCCGCAGAGTAGGGTAATGGTTCCACAAAACAAAACTATAGTAAGATTATAACATACCTTATTTACCTTGATAAAATGCATTCCTTGTAGAACACCAACATAATCCATATAAGGTTTACACACACACACAAATGCTCTCTTGAAACTCCAATTCAACTCACAAGTTAAACTGGAACAACTGCGGTTCACTGTAAAAGTTTCCAATTTCGAAAGCGTTCCAGGGATGCGCTTTCTATTTGGGGGAGGAACTCGTGGTTTCATATTTAAAGAAGCTTGAAGTTAGACGTTTTCTTATTGGTCAACTGGTGACTTGCTCCAGGCCCAGCTTCAACCCTTTGAACACAACAACAAACTTTCTCTTTGCCGGACATGTTTCTGTCCTCCTGTAACCCTTTCGTAATACTTGGACAATAACAAAGAATTTGGAGGTTTTATGACAGGCTGGAATAGATTTTCTTCGCTCAACCCTTTCACAATGTTGTCTTGTAAAACTCGGGATTTTATTGACGAGGTCAATTTATGAGATCTTGCAAGGAAGAGAAAGTTAGAGCATTCTTTATGTTAGACTTGGAGTGCTGACTTACAGCAATATCTGTGCAGGTATTATACTTGGTGCCAACAAAATATAGCCTATAAATATATCGTCCTTAGAAACAGTAGCATAAGCAACAAATTGATGAAACGTTCGCTTATTAATTAAGTTAAAATACCTCAGTCCATTGGATTCGATTGTAGAGTGGTTTAACTTATGAACAACATTTGTGCATCATCTTGCAAGAAATAACGTAGTAGATATTCCAATGTTTTGCAAGCTTGACGTCAAACCTAGATCTCATAATTATATGATATTTGAAAATTAGAATTTCATTGTATTAATGACATCAGCACATTTTAATATACTTTTACAGTGACAGATTTATTCACTTTGACCTCAACAGTTTTAAATAGCAATATGTTATTAGCCTACTTTTCACATTTTGCAAAAATGAGGAAAAAGTAGACTTATGAGATCGGGCAAATGTGTGTCTGTCTGTCTGTCTGTCTGTCTGGCTGTGTGTGTGTGTCCCCCCTATCAACTCCTAACCGGCTGCAGCAATCGAAACAAAATTTGGTAGGAGTAAAGATCTATACCTGAATATCTCACCGCCATATTTGAAAATGATGTCAGTGCTACCAACTGCTAAAAAATCGCAATTGAAATTTGAGCTCCATGTTGGATATCTTGGAAAGTATGAATGGGAGCTATTTCAAAATTGGCACACGTACAGATCATAATATTTCAGTTTAATTTCCAGGAGGCCAAACATGGCAGTGTTGCCAAAATGATTATAAGCCTCCAGATAGGTCCAATTTTTAAATGCATATAACTTCTACACTATCAAGCGGAATTCAACCAAATTTCGTATGTTGTATGTGTACATAACCAGATATGACTGAGCGTATTCTTAAGACCTACCAGGGCTGCCAACTGTTAATAAATGCTCTTAATTTATTTTATCCAAATACCAATATATCAGAAAGTATGCAAGCCGACAGCTTTAAACTATGCACACGTATAGTACCTGACATTCTATATTAATTTGGAGTAACTTATATACGTCAGTGCTACCAACATGATTCTAAGCCTGCTGACAGGTCCAACTTTAAATACATGTAACTTCCATACTATCATTTGGATTTCAACCAAATTTCGTATGTGCTATGTGTACCATAACAGCTATGACTATGCGTATTCTAAGGAGCAACCAGGGCTGCCAACTGTTAATATGTGCTGTCCCTATTTTTGTTACCCTAATATCAATATATCAGAAAGTATGCAAGCCAATAGCTCTAAACTTTGCACACGTATAGTACCTGGCATTCTAGACGAATTTGGAGTAACTAATATACGTCAGTGCTGCCAACATGATTCTAAGCCTGCTGATAGGTCCAATTTTAAAATGCATGTAACTTCTATACTAACTAATGGATTTCATTCAAAATTGGCACAACAATAGATCATATTATTTCAGATTATTTCTGACCAATACATGCATGACATTGTTGCCAACATGATTTTACGCGCGCTGTTAGATCCAATGTTTAACTGCATGTAACGTCCATGCTATCCAGTGGACTTCAACCAAATTTTGTATTTAGTACCGTAAGAGACGGAACTAAGAATATATTCAGTCATCAGGGCTGCCAACTGTAGTGCTCTATTAGGATACATTATGCCAGGTATACAGTATTTCGAACTAATTGGAAATTTCGATATTAGCAACTTAATTTCGTCATTATTCTAGATAGGTTCATATTCTGTAGAATAATCATTGGCATGAAAAGTAGGCTGTATAGTTCTTAACGGAACTTCTTGCTTTATAAGATTTCTACTTTCATTCAATAGTCATTTGTAACAGATCTGATTGGTTTAAACATTTTGAAGAATTTTTACAACTTCTTGATCAAGGAAATAATTATTCTTCATTAGTTCAAGTCCGTTTTTATTATGCATTTTAGAAGGTCATTCAACAGAGTTTTTTTTTTTAATTTTAAAGTAATAATCATATTATTTGACTTCCAGTATCGCATATCTGACAATGCTCTTCTTTTCCAATAGTTTCCTTATGATTGGCCACGCCTCCCAGCCGTGTGTGGGAGTGCCGTCCAACAGAACAATTCATGTTAGGTTCATTTTCCTGTGTGTAATCATAACGGAACATGAACTTATTTTTTTACTGTACTGTAGGAGTGGATAACTACACTGAAATATACTTTTCTATGAATTCAAAGTTCTTCTTTGTACCTCTACATAGAAAAATACCACCTTGATGAAATTGAGGTAATAGAGCTAATGCTCGAAGCCCACGGTACTGGGCCAGCCTTCTTTGTTAAGTTCTGGAAACGGTTAAGTTCACCAGATCAGAGGATTACAGACTTAATTATATCCTAAAGACCGTATTTCTACCGAAAAAATACGAAATAAATACAAACGTACGAGCCATCAAGCCCAAGCCAGGATGAATCCCGCTGACAGAGCCCACAGTCAGTGGCGGATCCAGGCCTTGCGGGGCCCTTAGTTAGTTATTGTTGTTTTAAGGGGCGGAACGATATTATAAGGTGGGGCCCAAACAATAGAAAATATCAAATCAAATGGAAAATAGTTTGGTAATAATAATAAAATAAAGAATAGTTATAATATTTTCAATACACTACTGTACATTTTTTAATAATATGAAATAAACCTTTAAGTCCCCTTGAAGAAGATTATGTAAACTATGAAATATTAAAAAATTACTTTGTGACCTTTCCCGGCTGAAGTCTTCTATTATTTCACTGTAATCTAAACTTGCTAAAGAGATACGGGAGGTCATAGCTGCACTGAAAAAGGAATATAAATTATAAATTAGTTTAAAAGTATAATTAATTAATTAATTAAATACATTTAAAAAATCCATGGCACGGAGGCCCCCGGACCGCGGGGCCCTGGGAGGTCGCCTTCCTCGCCCTCTCCTAGATCCGCCCCTGCCCACAGTCGTGTGTGTAGATTTACTGGCACGTTAAAGATCCTATTCGGGGCAAAATTTTGGCTCCCTGGCGTCTCTAAAAGCTGCAGTAGTAAAATGAGACGTAAAACCAATGACATTAACATCATTAGAATAGCTAAGCTGTTGAAAAAGAAGAATGCCCGCACTATATTACGCTCCAGAAGTACAAGACCGCATCCAGCCTGCAAAGGACACCTTTTCTAATCCACATTCTTGAATAGTAGCCTAACTCAATCAGCATGATAACTTATTTTGCCCTAAATTAGAGCTTTGTAGCTTTTTACAACTTTCCTTTGTTTCTTGGACACTTTGTCCATTGTTGGCAACCACTACTAACGGGAAGTTGATAACGTTTATAAAAAAACCATATTTCTCATAACACTACAAGGACCAAGGTTTTGTTGTTACACATAGGGTCAAGAGGAGGCTTCTGAGGTCCATTCTAAAAAATGTCATAATATTGTGGATAGGCCTAATACAGAAATAATTTATGAAACACCATTTCATGAATACTTTTAAGAAAAACGTCAGTATAAAATATTAAATTGAAATTAAATTCTCGGAAATATTAATCAACAACACAAATCCAACACAAACATCATTCTAGTCAGTGTGAGTATCATTTCCAGGCTCACATTGAAAACAGATTACAGTTTTCTTGCAATTTTTGCCAAAAACATGCTTCAAACACTTTGTACAAACAACCTTCGACTTCCCTAATTTATCACGTGACCTGAACATCCTTAGTTTTATAAGTAGACAAATTGATCCTCAATTAGACCAAGGCCCATAGCGGTTTTGATTACCTTTCTAAGGTAAGAACAATGCCTTCAAATAATTTAGTTTGTTATCATAGGCAACGTAAGAACCTCCGTGGCTTACGCGGCAGCACGCCAGCCTCTCACCGCTGGGTTCGCGGATCAAATCCCGGTCACTCCATGTGAGATCTGTGCTGGACAAAACGGAGGCAGACAGATTTTTCTCCGAGTACTCTGGTTTTCCCTGTCACAATTTCATTCCAGCAACACTCTCCACTATCATTTCATTTCATCTGTCATTCATTTAATCATTGCCTCAGACGAGTGCGACAGCCTTCGGTAGCCGGCACCGTTCATATCCTCGCCGCTAGATGGGGGCTTCATTCATTCCATTCCTGACCCAGTCGGTCGACTGAAAGCAGGCTGTGGATTTTCATCATAGTTAACTTATGACTCAAATAACAATATCATATTTTATTCTCAACAATTTAAAACAATATATCCCATTACAAAAAGAAATGTATTATGTCTGTGGGCCACCGAGACCCACCCCCTTGGTCCTTGTAGTGTTAAGCTTTGTCACAGTGGTAATCTTCAATTGGAGGAAGTACAATTAAGTCTTCATTATTGTCTCTCAAATATTTTGTATCCACTGCTAGGGCCTTAGCTAGAATTAGACTATTCATTGCTGACATACAGAATAAATATTCAGCGTGAGATCGAAGATTTAATTTTCAGCCTCGGTAACTCTATGTGGCCATCTTGAATGTAGGTTTCCATTCGTTTTAGCATATTTCCCAAGTTCAAAAACGACATATGATTTTTTTTTTACTTTCACAAAACGGTTCCCTAAGGCTGTAAATATAAATAGCAAACCACTTAAAGTTAATTATGAAGTCAGAGTAGTTGTGCCAACCTGCTAACCACCAGTCATTACAAGTAACCTTTATTGCATGTGTTATGCAGGAGAACGGTAGGTGAGATCAAGACAAGCTGTCATCCTTGGCAGGGTCTTTGGGAAGGTCAAAAATAATTATTATTGTGCCGTAGACAGCATATGGATGAGTTATTAATCTCTATTACACCTTGAAATCTGATATGTTTAAAATAAAGATCTTATGATAATTCCCGGTGCAATTTTACTAACAATGTAAATATTACTGCGATGTTTTCCAGTTAACTTCCAGCACTGAGGGTTATAACTAAATGATGGAATGAGTAAGTAACTTCCGAGGATAGTCTAGTAAAATATTAAACATTTCCGAAAAACCAAATTTGATTCAATCTTGAGGATACTGGTCACACTTTGTGACTAATCACAGGTATAATTTTGAGTGTCATAAATGCTAGTAGTAATTAAAATAGTGTAAAATTTCCAAAATTGCTTTTTTCATTCCGAAATCAGGACAAAAGTTCAAAATCCCAAAATTCCTTAACTAAACCCAAGTTTCATTCTACTTTAGTTCCTCCATTTTCCCCTTTCTTTTTCATTATCAGGTATTTTGAACTGTCGAATCCTGGCTTGAAAACCGTGGTTTAGTGTCCTGTATGATATTGCTGTCTTGTTGTATCTATTCTGTATTAACCTATAAATGATCTCCATCTTTCTAGCACTCCTCTATTTCTGTTTCTTTATCAAGCCAATTCGACTGGATTCTTTCACTAAGCTATTTAAAATGATCCTACCTCTTGATTATTTATTTAGGTTATAGGACATAACGTACCACGGACATAACGTACCACTTGGCCGGCTGATTACCTGCGAAGAGTCAGCTAATGACCTTAAAATATTTAGGAGAGGGCATTAGGTACCACTTGAAATAGTGGGAAGTATTTAGGGTGCATGAAACCCTAACCGCACGGCCACTTGCTCGGTATTGCTCAATTAATCCTGGTAATAAATACGTGGGCGATAACATAACATAATCTAATATAAAATATGATAAGTGTAAGGATTCTCATCACACTTTATCCAGGCTTTGGACAGTTTAAAATCGGGTGTGGTTAAGCTCTGGTCATTTTTCGTTTTCTTTACTTTTTTAATTTTTAAAATTGTTTTTTGTGTTTTTTAATCCTAGCTAATAGAAAGTTCGCCATGGGATGTTTCATTCTAAGTGAATTGCAAGTTCGCCATGTGAAGTTTCATTCCAAGTTCTGCGAATATGAGAGAGCTCTCAAGCAAGATTTCAAGTTTCCATTCTCTTCATACCGCTTCATTATTCTGTCAAGCCGTTCATCATACTTGCCATATTTCTTCTTTCTCTTTGAACTTTAAATGTACAATTCGTACTTCATCCGTCGAAGTGCGCACATAAACCGCCCTTATTCGTTGTACACAACTCCATGTTACAATACCAAAATGTTTAAAGCCGTACAGTTTAATCGCCACTGATGTTTATGTGGTAATGAGCCTGTAACTGGAATGTCCGGACACCATTTATTAATTCACGTATTTATCTTCTTCCTTCAAATTTGGCCTATTTTGGACACCGGGAAACAATTGACTTGCTGGTTAGTCCTTTCTTCTTTTCCCAGAACGTCTTCATCTTTTCACTGTGGTTGTGGCTTTTCTACTTTGATTTTCCTAGAACACCCTGAATTTATCAATCGTAGCTCGAAAGACCTCTCTATGCTAGATCTCTTTAAGACTGACTCCAACTTCCTTCATGTCATTTCTTGTTTCATCCACCCATTATTAGTCGCTTTTATCTTGGTGATGTAGTGGAAGATTTTCTTCGTTTGACCACTCTCGCTCATTCTCGTGAGGTGTCCATGAAACTTTATTATTCTCCTCCGTATGGTATCTGTGATTTTCTCTGCCTGCCTGTATAAATCTTCGTTTCTTCTTCGTTTCTATTTTTCTTTTTCTCCTCAAGATTTTTCTTTCTTTCTTCTTTATCTCCTCCATTTCCCCTTTCTTGTTCGGTATCAGACATTCTAAACTATAGCGTCCCTATGGTTTTATAACTATGGTATAGTGTCTTATTTTTGTCCTGTTTATTTATTTATTTATTTATTTATTTGCTGTTTTCAGGCAGAAGTCGAGCATGTCAACGACAGTAAGAGAGTAAAAAGTAGAATGCATGATTGAAATACCCAGAAGCCTGCAAGCACAATTTGAAAGTTTACAGTAGTCTGTCTCCAACGTAAGTGTTTATTTACTCATTCAAAGATAACCTGATATTTCTATGCACAACCAATCTTTATAATAATAAATTACCATACGCCACCTAGTGTCATGAATTTCTTAACTAAGTACTTGGATTGTTGCTTCGTAAAGAATTGAGACAAAGAAGGTAAGAGGGAGGGGGTATTTATTTGAAATGGATAAGTATGTCTGACAACATGACTCGCCTACAACAGAAGTTTGATAATATAAACTTGATAGCAATACCTCATGTGATTTTGGGCGACATATTGAGATTACTGTCCCATAACTCCTGGGTTCTATTCCTGAATCAATCAAGAGATTTAATTCTGGTTGAAACTGGGCAGACTCAGTCTTGTAAGGCAAAACTGAGAAGAGGAGGGTTCGATCCACATATCAGCTATCTTGAGAGTGGTTTTCCGTTGTTTCCCACTTCAACTTCTGGCAAATGTTGAATGGTTCACAATTTAAAGCCATGGCCATCTCCTTCCCAATCCTCATCTGAATTACAAATACACACCCTAATACTGCCATCACAATGACACAGGTATTCAGACAAACTACACACACCAAGAACACGGGGCATCGAGACCACGATTTCACAAAGACACTTAATCAATCAATCAACAACAACATTAAAAACATAAGTTTTCAGCTCAATATAATCGTTGGAGATACAACAAATAGTCTCATGACCAAAATTATACACATGCTTTCAACTTCGATTGTCATGCCAAATTTGGAGATTATCTGCCCATGGAAATAATTGTAAAATATTCGTAAAAATTAGAAAATTTACTCTAGGTCAAAGAATAAAAGCAGTACCTCTATCTAAGGTGTAATTGACTGAGTTATGACAAAAAAAATCATACGACCAAACGTGTAACATATATCTTTGGTTGGTTGGTTCCTCAGTTTGGGGGCTGCAACAACGCGGTCATGTAGCCCCGTGTATTTTGGGTGTGTGTAGAATCTGTCTGATAACCGGTGTTAATTGTGATGGCTGTATTAGTGTGTGTTATCTGTAATTCAGGTAAGGACGGCAGACGATCAATTCAAGTAGTTCCTACTTTGGCTACCAAATGCTACCGCCAAAGACACCTAACTGTGAACTTGGCTACTAGATGCCACCGCAACCAGCACATGGCAGCGAACGTTGGAACTTATAGAGCGTTAATCAAATCTAATCTACAAAAAGCGTCACACAATTGTAGTTAGTGAAAGGTTCATTTACATGCCATGGGCTCGCCGGCTTTACTTCCGCGGCAAAGGAAGGCTTACTGAGGGATTTTTAACGCTCTTAAAAACGACGACTTTGACCGGGTTTTGACCCGCGATCTTTGGCATGGAAGCTCAGCATGATACCAACTACCCCACCGAAGCCGCTGTAGATTATGTCCAATCCGATTCTGCTAGAGCAATCCGTTTTCGGTATGTGTCACCGTTTAATGGCAATAGAACTCTAGAGACAGGTCGTCCACCTCGTTGTGTAGTGGCTAGCATTCTTGGCTGTCGTCCTGGACGTCTGGGTTCGATTCCCGGCTATGCCAGGATATTAAATTCTGGTCTGACGGCTGAGGGTCTGAGCACACAAGGCCTCGTGAGACAAAACTGAGAGGAGGTGGATTCGAATCTTACCTCAGCCAACCTGGAAGTGATTTTCCGTGTTTTCCACTTTTACTCCAGGCAAATGCCAGGATGGATTCTAATTTGAAACCACGGCCATCTCCTTCCAAATAGCCATCTATATTTCAAATACACAAATTAAGACAACCATCACAATAACACAGGTTATCAGACAAAATTCCTTACACACATCCAATTACACGGGACTAAATGAACCCGATGACCATGCCCCTCAAACAAAGAAAGGATGATACAGACTTAAAAACTGCGTCCACCATTTTGCAATTTGCAGTCTAGAAGTTTTCCAAATTTCAAGTTTCTATCTCATCAGGAAGTGAGTAAACATTAAGGTATGTGAGTGAGTCAGCCACCTAGCTCTATAATGGATTTATGTCTGCCTCGTTACTTTGTGACTGGCGTTCTTGCCTGGCACCATGGAGGCCCGAGTTTGAATCCTGGCTCTGCCAAGAAATGTAATTCTTGTCTGAGGGAGGAATACTCTGCCTCGTGACGCAACGCTGTGAAGAGGCGAGTTCGATTCCTACCGCGGCCATCCATTAAGTAGTTTTCCGAGGTTTCCCACTTCTACTTCAGGCAAATGCCGGGATGGTACCTAATTGAAGGCAACAGCCGCTTGCTATCCGAATCCTACCTCAATTACAAATACACACACTAATACAGACATCACAGTGACACCGGTTATCAGACAAATTCTACATAACCCAATTACACGGGGCTACGTGTCCACGATGTCGCAAAGTCCCTAAAGAATCAACACGATGTCGCAAAGCCCCTAAAGAATCATCAACAACAACAACAACAACAATGGATTTAAGCTCGATCTTCGTGTTCTAGGATTACGTATTGAGTCTCCTGTTGCAAAGAACCTGGATTTCACAGTCTACTCAGTCAAGATATTTAATTTCAATGTGTGGTCAAGAGAGGGATACACTCAGCTATATGAGGATATTGACAATAGGTAAGTTCGATTCCCACCACGTCCATCCTACAAAACAGTCTCCATGGATCCCACTCCTCCTGGAAAAATGTCAGAATGGTACCTAATAAAATACCACTGCAGCCTTCTGTCAATTTCAAGCTCACAGAGAAATGCAGACACAATATTAAAACAGGTTATCAATCAAGATTCCTTACAGTTAAGAGTTGGTCACCACAATGTCCAATCACTAAAAACAGACAACAGCAAGAACTGGATATTAAGTATCATACTCCCTTATAAAACAATATTCAAATAAAAAAATTAAGTCGAGTTCTTGGCAGTCGTTTTGGAGGTCTAGGTTTGATTCCCGGTTCTAGGCCTACCATAAAATTTAATTGTGGTCTGAGAGCTGACATGACTCAGCCTCGTGAGGCAAAACTGAAAAAAGGTGGGTTCAATTTCAACCTCAGCCATCCTCAAAATGGTTATCCATGGTTTTCCCACTTCTACTCCAGGTGAAGGCCAGGATGGTTCCTAACATAAGGCCACGGCCGCCTCCTTCCCATTCCTTACCTGAATTACAAATAGCTTACACACACACCGATGCAGCCATCACAATAACACAGATTAACAGTCAAAATTCCACACACGACCAAATAAATAAATGAAAACGGCCTTACAAATTCCATCAGGGCTGTGACATCCTGCATTGCAGGCTCAGTGCTCAGTTTTATCATTTTAAATGATTATGTCAACTTTATCTGGGGTCTGGCGTTACGTTACGGTGACGGGGCGAAATGTACCGAGAATGTATTGAGGTGTGTGACGTCATAGTACTGCTTGAGCCGGTGAGCGTGACGTCATCCAGCCAGCTACCTCATTTCACCTGGGTTTGCATTTTTTTTTTCCTAACGGACTTTGAGTTCACGCAGCATTTGTAGCATTTATAGCATTTGAAATGATATAAAGTCTAGTCTTTCAGACTGACTATCAGTGTTTTTTTTTTTTTACTCATCAGATGAGTTAGTCTTAAAGAGCATAATTTGGTCCAAGCGTTGGCGTACAAACTATTTCAGGCTTGTGACCTCTATAGGCTATAGGCAGCTTCGGAGGCGTAGTTGGTAGCATGCTGAGCTTCTATGCCCAAGATCGTGGGTTCAAACCCGGCCGAAGTCATTGGGTGTTTTAAGAGCGTTAAAAACTCAGTATGCCTTCCTTTGGAGGTGAAGTAAAGCCGGCGGGCCTATGACATAGATTTATGGTATGTCAAAGAACCTTCAACTAACTACAATTGTGTGAAGCTAAATTTGTAGGTTAGATTTGATTAACACTCTATTAAGTTTCAACGTTCGCCACCAGGTGCCGGTTGCTGTTGTATCTAGTAACCAAGTTCACGGCTAGGTGTCATTTGTAGCAAAAGTAGGAACTACTAGAAATTGATCGTTTGCAGTCCTTACCTGAATTACAAATAACACACACTAATACAACCATCACAATTAACGCCCAAAGTACACGGGGCCCTAAACTGAGGAACCAACCAACCCTCTCTTTATCAAGTACTGTAGTCGCTTCCATCCCCTTTCGATGTTTGACTACAGTTCAGAATGCCTCTTTGCAAATAAGACAACTATGCAAAATTCTTCTGAGATAACTGTCTGAATGCCGCTTGACTTGTCACCTCTGTTACACGTGTCAAAATGGCCACGATGTCTAAGCCCCTGAAATTAATCTGCAACAGCACTTTTAGGGAAAGCCCAAACCACAAGGTCACTTCAAGTTTACGGCCATGACTCAAACGAAAACATCGTTAGCATCAACTCGTCACTGCTACCTTCAAACGACAAGGTCGTCAAATGAAGTCAGGTCAGGCCTACTTCCTCATCCCGGATTTCTCATCTGTGTGATATGCATAGTTAAAAGGAAGGAAGGAAACTTTTAGTTTTACGTGACCGTTAATCATGCGATCATGAGCCACGGGACTTCCTTTGTACGTGGATTCCGAACCAAAGGACATGGCATTTCACTTCGAAAATCGCATATGCATTGACCGGGAATCGAACCCGTCCACCTTGGTGAGAGACCAACAGCTTGACCATTGCGCCACCACGCCCCCTATGCATAGTTACAATGAAACGTACCGTACTACTTGTTGTTTGTTGTTCCTTTATTTTAGGGGCTTGGATATTTTGGTCATTTAGCCCCGTGTTCTTGGGTGTGTGATTGTGGTGACTGTAGTAGTGTGGGTATTTGTAAATCGGAGATAATTGGGAAGGAGGCGGCCGGGGCATTAATTTAGGAACCATTCCGGTATTTGCCTGGAGTAGAAATGGAAAACCACGGAAAACCACTTTTAGAATATTGAGAATAGAACTCACCTATTCTCAGTTTTGCCTCACGAGTCTGAGTGTACCCTATTCCAGCCCTCGGACCATAATTGCATTTCTTGGCAGAGCCTGTGATCGAACCCGGACTTTGGAGCCACAGACGCCACACCAGGATATGTATGGTAATACTAATACGCCTTCTAGCGGGACGTTCCAAGACGTCCTTCGAGGGCATGAGGATGTAGTGGTCAAGTTCCTTGCCTCTCACCCAGGAGAACCGAGTTCGATTCCCGGTTAATAATTATTAAATTTTCGAAGTGGAATACAGTATTATGTCCCGTGGTTCGGGTTTCACGTAAATATGGAGGTACCTTGGATCATGATCGCGAGATTAACGGTCACGTAAAACTACGTTTCTTTCTTCAAGACGGCCTTCAAAGATTTACGTAACTTTTATGTATTTAAATCATTTCAAGTTACGACTTCACAATTGGATTTACGACGATAAAACCTTAGACGTAATTGTGCAGAATATTCCACTCACTCATCACTCTTTCGCATGCCACGGTGGGTGAGTGGTTATCATGTCGGACTGCCAACCCCAAGCTTACAGGTACGTTCCTGGCCATGGTAAGAGATTTTTGAAAGACGACAAAAATTACGACACGCATGTCATACGTTGTTGGCGAGTTAAAGAACCCATTTGAATTCAATAGGCCGTGTTCATAATGACAAAATTAATCTCGGGATTTTCCGCCAACACAAAAGTTCCTCCATTCTCTATTAGAAAGCCCTCTCGTGTCAAGGAGCTTATATATCTAACCTGCTTGTCTTTCATAGCGCCTCAAGGAGCGATAAAAATCGTCATGCAAATAGCCCTCTGGGGCTCAATTAACAAAGCTTGCACCCGGCACCCGAGGCCATACGATATTATTTTATTATTATTATTATTATTGACAGCCTCCGTGGCTTAGGCGGCAGCACGCCGGCCTCTCACCGCTGGGTCCGTGGTTCAAATCCCGGTCACTCCATGTGAGATCTGTGCTGGACAGAACGGAGGCAGACAGGTTTTTCTCCGGGTACTCCGGTTTTCCCTGTCAAAAATTTCTTTCCAGCAACACTCTCCACTATCATTTCATTTCATCTGTCATTCATTTAATCATTGCCCCAGAGGAGTGCGTCAGGCCTCGGCAGCCGGCACAGTTCATATCCTCGCCGCTAGATGGGGGCTTCATTCATTCCATTCCTGACCCGGTCGGAGACTGGAAGCAGGCTGTGGATTTTCATTTCATTATTATTATTATTGAAGCCTCCGTGGCTTAGGCGGCAGCACGCCGGCCTCTCACCACTGGGTCCGTGGTTCAAATCCCGGTCACTCCATGTGAGATCTGTGCTGGACAAAACGGAGGCAGACAGGTTTGTCTCCGGGTACTCCGGTTTTCCCTGTCAAAATTTTATTCCAGCAACACTCTCCACTGTCATTTCATTTCATCTGTCATTCATTTAATCATTGCCCCAGAGGAGTGCGTCAGGCCTCGGCAGCCGGCACAGTTCATATCCTCGCCGCTAGATGGGGGCTTCATTCATTCCATTCCTGACCCGGTCGGAGACTGGAAGCAGGCTGTGGATTTTCATTTCATAATTATTATTATTATTAGGCCTACTGTATTATTATTATCACTCTTTCAATTTGGACCAATACCGAGTAGGAATTTTATTAAAATTGACCACTTATCGTCCTCCATTTTAATTTTAAAAAAACTCCATTCCAATTATCACAGACCTCTTACCACACCTTCCATTTATCTGATCACAACGCTTACCGTCGCGTCGTTCCTTCATTCGCAAAGAATTCCAACAAAGTAATTGTGGTTTCATGCTCCAGTTTATTCATAAGCTTACGTTAACAATGCACTGCAAAATAGACCATGTTTGAATGTAGAACACATTTCTTAGCAGACAAAGTAGGGGTACCATCTTAACAAAAACGTGAAATTAAGCAATTTCCAGAATTGTGCCAAAAGTTGAAAAGCATAAGGGCCCGGAAAGGTTTCAAATTGTGAGTCTTGGAAAGATCTATCAAACTAAAGAAAACAACTAAAAATTTTGAAACTTCCATCGAGCCAAGATGCAGTTCCAGAAAAAAGCATAAAATCGCTTGTTTATTTTTTCGTTTTCTTTTTGATTAAAATCCTAGCCAAGTGAACTAATTTACATAATTATGTAATAATATCAATAATATCAATAACAACAGGCGTATTTTTTTTTAAATCTTCACACCGGAAGTAGTTATAAGGGCTTAAGTGAAACTCTGCATTGTTTCACACTAGTGCTCATAGTGGTAGAAAAGGCAAATTGCTAATTTAATCGACCGGACAGCTTGCCACGGTGGGTGAGGGGTTTTCGTGTCGGACTGCCAACCCCAAGCTTGCAGATTCGCTCCTAGCCGTGGTAAGTGATATATGAAAGGCGACAAAAATCACGATACGCATGTCATATCGATGTTGGCATGTTAAATAATCCATTTGAATTCAGTAGGCCGTGTTCATAATGAGAAAATTAATCTCGGGATTTTCCGCCAGCACAAAGTTCCTCATTTGTCTACTAGAAAGCGCTGTAGTGTCAAGGAGCTTAGATATCTAACCTCCTTGACTTTCATAGCGCTTCAAGGAACAATAAAATTTGACATGCAAGTTGCCCTCTGGTGTCAATTAACAAAGCTTGCACCCGGCACCCGGGGACATACGATATTATTATTATTATTATTATTATTATTATTATTATTATTATTATTATTATCGACCGGAAATGGTTGAGTTTCATTGACTCACACCAGCGCTTGTAGTGGTAAAAAAAGGCAAACTGCTAATCTAATCGACCGGATATGGATGAGTTTCCGGTGAACTAGTCTATGACATTAAAGGATATTTTCAACATTGAGTTACCTGAAGGGTGGATTTTTTGAGCTATACTGTACCACGTCTTTACGTTCTTTGTTCATACAGATAACAGGAGCATCCAGCAAATGGTCTGAAGATATTTATTGCCCCATTGAGGAATCTATAACGACGTGTGGGTTTCAATACTACCAGTTATCTGGAGATATGGATTATGTCTCTCCCATTTCACTGGAAGGATCAATGAATCCAGAACTCAGACAGAAACGCACCATCGGGAACAGGGTAATGGTAAAACAACTTAGCATCTTCTCATTCAGAAGTTCTATGTAGCCAACTGTTCTGAAATTTTCCAATTCCATCTGTCAAACTAGGCACCGTACTAATTTTCTGGATCATTTCGGATTTTTTGTTTTTCATACGAGGTGTTTCATATCTTTTGACTTTATAACAATATCCCATTCATTGCATTTTCTTCATGTTTTCTGATACCTATTGATTTTATTTTAATATTTAATATTATTTTTATTAATGATATTATTATTATCATTAAAATGTCATTACTTGTCCAAAAGGGGCTTAGGGTCAACAATCAATATTTTTCTTATAAATAGTATTATTATTATTATTATTATTATTATCAAAATGAAATTTCAAATCACATAGTGGGTTAGGGTCAACAATCTAAATTTATCTTACTAATATTATTATGGTTATTTTATTAGTATAATTATTAGTCTATGTAATTATACAACAAAACGGAATACCTTAGATTGGAGAATAATGGTGGTGAGAAACTACAGATCAGAAATGCTGAAATTCAAACAGTCACTAAATTTAAATATTTGGGTTCAACCGCAGAAGCTGGGGGAACAAGTTCATCTGAAATTGAGAAAAGAGTAAGTGTAGGAGAACAATTGGAACATTTAATTCCGTTTTATGGAGAAAAAAAATAGAAACAAAACTAAGAAACGTATTTACAGTTCATTGCTACAACAGTAAGTATTTTGTTACATGGAGCAGAAACTTGAGCGTTTAACAGATAGCAAGAAAACAAATTATTAGTAACAGATGGATTATTGGAGGGGGGTGACAAGAAAAACAAGATTGGATAAGATTATAAATTCGAGAAATTATGCAGGGAAAGAATGTACTAGAAGTGGTTGAAGATTGCAATGGTTTGGACATGTGAAAAGGGTGAAGAATAATAGTATTCCAAATTTAATGTTACTTTGGCAAGCTGAAGGCAAACGGAAACGGCGTAAAGAGAACAATGAATGGATAGTGTAAAGAGAAGCATGGCTACCAGGGGATTAACCGAGGAAGATGCTGAATACCGAAATTTGTGAAGGAGTAGAATATTTTTGGGTTGAAGGAAAACTTTTATATTGTAGAAAATCCCTAATAAAGAAGAAGATCCTTATCATTATTATTATTATTATTATTATTATTATTATTATTATTATTATTAGAATGCCATTACAAGTCACATAGTGGGTTAGGGTCAACATTTTAAATTTCCAAGTGTTCCGTTACTCATTAAAAGTGTTTCTTTAGATTTTAATTTCTAAATTTCTCCAGTATATTTCTGTTTGTTATTAGCATTCATTTTATTTTTATTTTATTGATTTTAGAATTTTTCATACTTAAGCATACAGTTTTAAATTTTAACTTTTTCACCCATTATAACAAGCATCATCATTAAAAGACTACAAAATTCACCAAGACTGTAGGCTACACATTTTATGATTGACTTATCGATTCCTACTCTTTTCCTTACATGTAAATTTACAAAAGTATAGAACAAATTGCTTCAGTTTGGTGATGGCAGTTGGAAATGGGATATCAAAATTCATACAGAGCAGGAAGAGCAATCCCACATACCATAATAAAACAAAAACAAATCAAATAATTAATCATAGACAAAAGTTACGCAAAACAAATATTCAGAATTCAAAAAAGAACAAGTCTTTGAATAAACGTACACGTGAAAGTTTAGAGTTCGTTAGTTATTGTTGTTTTAAGGGTCAGAACTACGAGGTTATCTGCCCCTTTTAACACAGATTAAATTATTCAAATTTAGAATATTTTATTAAATTTGAGGTGGACGGCTAAATATTTAAAAAATCGTAAAAATAATAAAATTAAAAATTAAATAAAACTAATAATAAACAAAAATAAGTTACGGAAAACAAAAATTCAAATTTTCAAAGTAGAAACAATGTGTTTGAGTAAATATTCACTTGTATATTTAGATTGCTGGTCCTAACCCACTATCATTATAAAGCGGATGACGAGATCAGCAGCCACCACGCCAACGGCTAATACCAGTTTGAGTGTCATGTGCATACCAAGGTTTCTTCGTAAGTCAGCAAGATCTTCACACTCGGTTGAAATGTGGGCCACAGTAAATATGGCACCACAGGTACAAAGTGTGTGTGTGGGGGGGGGGCACAATATCGTCTCCCTATAGGGGTACCTCAATAGGGATGAGACAATGGTGTGGGAACTCTCAGTTCCTGCAGTAAAGTAGTGGGATGCACTTCACATATATGGAACGTAGTGCTCTGTCCACTACCCCACCGGCGGTCTGTGCAGGGATTACCGAGAGCGTTCTGAAGAGCCTGATTTGGTACATTTAGGCAAAACCCCGCAAAATAAATGGCAAATAGAACTTTTAGAATTGCTGGATTTGTTGTTGTTTATTTGTGATATTGTGGTCATGTAACCTCGTGTAATTGGGTGTGTGTGGTGTTTATCTGATAGCCTGTCTTATTGTGGTGGCTGTATTAGTGTGTGTATTTGTAAATCAAATGAAGGTTAAGAAGGAGACGGCCTTGGCCTTAAGTTAGGAAACCATCCAATGATTTCCCTGCAGAAGAAGTGAGAAACCATGGAAAACCACTGCCAAGATGGCTGAGATGAAAATCGAACCCACCACTTCTCAGTGTACCCCGTTCTAGCCCTAACACCAGAATTAAATTTCTTGGTAGAGCCGGGAATCGAACCCGGACCTCCTAGGTGACAGCCAAGCATGCTAGCCACTGTACCACGAGGTAGTCTAATTGATGGATTTTACAGTTTGTTGAGTTTCATGAATAAAATGCGACAATTTGAATGATTGAATCTCATTACTTCGACAAACCACAAAAAAGGATGAATGACTTAATCTTCTTCTTTTTCCATATTCTTGTCTACGTCATCAATTAAGGGGCTCCGGAATGCTGAAAATCTTCAACATTTTCAAAATTGCATTTTGATATATGAATCGCAGCCAATGGCCAAAAGCTGGGCATTTTATTTTATTGAACGCCCGAGGGCTCCCAACAAGTTCAATTTCAAGTAGTTCCAATTTTGGCTATCAGATGCTACTGTCACTAACACTAGCGGCGAACGTTGGAACTTGATAGAGCGTTGTATACTAGCCAAATATATCCAAAAAATTTTGCAACACACTACCAATTGCAGGGGTAGGTTCGGTGGCTGCTGATCGCGTTATCCGCTTTATAAGTGAGAGTGGGTTAGGGCCAGCAATCTAAATTCCCCAGTGAACATTTATTCAACGACTTGTTCGTTTTTGAATGATGATGTTTTTGTTTTTCCGTAATTTTTGTTTATTTTTATAATTTGTATTTTTATTCAAATTTTTGTTTTTGTTTTTTAATTTAGGTCTTTTTAAATTTAGGTGTCCACCTCAAAATTTTAATTTCAATTCCAAATTTGTATTCTTTAATCTGTGTTAAGAGGGGCAGATGACCTCGTAGTTCCGCCCCTTAAAACAACAATAACTAACTAACTAACTAGAGGTAGGTTCTTTTACGTGCCATAACTCTATGACATGGGACCGCCGGCTCTACTTCCACCTCCGAAAAACGGCACATTGAAAGATTATAACGCTCTTTAAAATTCCGATGACTTTGACTGGGTTTGAACCCGCTATCTTGGGCACAGCAGTTCAGCATGCTACTGACTACGCCACCGAAGCCGCTATGAGAGCAGAAGAAAACAGTGAACTGGAGTAATCTTTAAAGGTGTTATTTTTACTGTGCACAGCATTTATTTACGTAGTGTAATTCAGTGACATTGACTTCTAAACATACGCCACCGAAGCCGCATTTTTACATCATATTTAGCTTTGTAATGGTGGCCTACATGCATTTCCTCCATGGCTCATTTTTAAGACTACTTTCCTTATACTTTCCCACAACGATGCGTCATATTAATAAACCCACGTCCGTCTCGTTGCGTAGTGGCTATCCCTCTTGGCTGTCACCGTAGAGACCTGGGTTCAATTCCCGGCTCTGCCAATAAATTTAATTCGGCTACACTCAGACTCACGTGAGGCAGAAATGAGAAGAAGCGGCTTCAATTCCTACCTCAGCCATCCTGGAAGTGATTTCCCGTGGTTTACCATTTCTATTTTAGGCGAATGTCGGGATAGTTCTTAAATTACGGCCATGGCTGCCTCCTTCCCAATCCTCATCTGAATTTCAACTATACACACTAATACAGCCATCACAATAACACAGCTTGTCAGACAAATTCCAAACACACATACACACCAAAGTACACGAGCTAAATGACCACAATGTCGCAAATCCCCTCAATCAATCATTAACAACATCTAAAAGCACATTATTATTATTATTATTATTACTATTATTATTATTATTATGATTATTATTATTATTATTATTTATAACTAGATTTATACCTACATTCTTAGTTTTCTCTCTATTAGACAGTTGGCATAAAAAACATTTTTCAGAAAGCATAACGGTTTCTGCGGGGTATTCGGAGAATACCTCGGCCTAAAACCAAAACTGTCACCGTTTCCTTAGCTAGCGGAAAAATCTATGATTCCAGTTTCTGGCTAAAATAAATTTATTAATATGAAATTTCCCCCTTTTTCTTGATAATTTGATAATTTTAGAAATAGGCCTAATTCCTCATTATATTTTTTTTCTTTTTATTCGGTTTACCATCCAGGGTTGACTTTTCCTTCAGGCTCAGTGAGGGATCCCACCTTTACTGCCTCCAGGGCAGTGTCCTGGAGCTTGAAACATCGGATCGGGGGATACAACTGGGGAAATGGGACGAGCACTTCGCCCAGGCGGCCTCACCTGCAAACGAACAGGGGCCTTATGAAGCATGGGAAGGGATGAGAAGATTGGGAGGGATAGGCAAGGAAGAGGCAAGGAGGCGGCCGTGGTCTTACGATAGGTACCATCCCAGCATTTGTCTGGATACGAATTGGGAACCACGTAAAACCACTTCGAAGATTGCTGAGATGGAATTGACTCCCTCTACTCATTTGGACCACCCGAGGCTGAGTAGACCCCGTTCCAGTTCTCTTACCACTTTTCAAATTTTGTGGCAGAGCTCGGAATCGAACCGTGGACCTCCGGAGGGGGGGAGGGGGGGGGGGGGGGCAGCTAACCATCCGTTTTTCAAAACTTACTTTGCGTTAATTTTTCCTGATGGAAATGGTGTTAAAATTACGTGTTTCAAATCCAAGAAAAGTCAAAATGTGTCTTATTTAAAAAAAACTCTGTGTTGAAGTAAGATGAAAGCATTAAGGAACAACTATACCTGCCAACCTTACAAATCAAAAATCAGGAGATTTTGATATGAAAAACAGGAAAATTTAGGAGATGCTGAAGTCTCTAAGACAGTTTTAAACACACATCACTACCGAATATATCCTATTTATACTATTACATATCGTATTCACTGAGTCTTATTATTCACATAATACAGTACAATATAGCCCACTCTACCTAGGTAGATTTCATACAATTTTTTAACTCACATAGTGGAGGTTTCTAGTCAGATATTATAAAAGGGCCCTGTGGATATATGGTAGTCCTGTACACAGACTTCTCAAAGTTGCACAAATAATATGCACAAGATATTCTATGGCTCATCCATCACAGGCTACTACAGTAATACAAGCTTTGACGGCCATAAATACACTTGAAAATGAACCATGATTGATGTCCACATATTGCAGGTCCATGTCGCCGCCATGCCATCCAGTTGCAAGTGTGGCCTCCTGTTACGTATACTGAAGGTATACCGGACAATTATACACTCAGGATACATTCAGTATACGTACAGGGGGTTGCACAAAGCTCCACCATCCTCGCTGGTCTTCAAGCTGCCCGTCTCGACGCTTCTCTTCTTAGCCAGTCATCACATCAAAGGAGGATCAAAATGTGTGTTAAACTATAAGCCTATTCAGTTACCAAACATTAATCCAATGAACATTCCTTATCTATTACCATACTTTTCAATAACCCTCCCCCTTGTAATGTACCCAGGTACTCCAGTACAATAAGCGCAGTAATTACAAACTCTACATTTTTATATCCTTGCTTTCAAAATACTTAAAATTATTGAGTAATTAATGAGCAATTAAAATAATAATATAGTACTTCTATCCTTTAAAAATGTTCTTTATTTGATTAAAAATTCAAAATGTATTTTAAAATTGCTGCTCGTACTGGATTTACAAACTTCTTGTAGAAGAATTCAAGATACTATTAACATGAGATTTTGACTTATTTTACATACCGGTACGGTATTTAGAGAATACGGGCTATTAGACGAAGTCCACACTCAAATACCTACCCTTTAAAAGAGGTTGAGTTATTAAAATTTAATTTACACCAAAAAAAATACTGCACATTGCAAAAGATATGTTCGTGTTGATAAAAAGATTGGGTTAAGATAACGCAAACATCGAATACAATTAAAAGAGAGCTTAGAACCCATGTTTTATATTATTGTTATATATCACAGTTCTCCGCCGTCCCTCCCCACTCATGCATTTTCAGATCCTCAGCCCTGATTCCGTAAGATCCAAGTCCTTACAAATATTAATTTGCACATTCAAGTTATAATTAGGTTACTTAAGGCCTATTACTGATTCTGAAAATGATTCTCGGTTTCCATGTTTCTTTCAGTTTCTTGGAAACCAGATAAATGTATTCATCCATCGTTTACATTACAGGCAAACTAACACTAGCATTGTATACTAGCAATACATAATTCTAAGTGTCGTACCTGATAATTTTAAACTTGTTAAACCTTATATAGCCCATTTACAATTGTACAATAGCCAACTAAACACATCGATTTCTTGCACAGAATGTAAACAAATTATAATGGAACAGGAAAATTGAACCTTTTTATGCTTTGAAGTGAACATGCTACAGCTCTATTACTAGACTACAGTGCATAAATACCTTGCTAATATAAGCTATTGTTTGTACATTAGTACAGTCGTTCACAAGACGAATGAGACATTCTTACAGCCATACTCATGTATTTACGAGTACTTAGGCTGCTCTACAATTAATGTATAATTTGCAAGTACTTCCATGTATGCACTTGAGAACATTCTTGATACAATTTAAGAGGTAGTAGTCAAGAATGACGGGTGATAAATCTTAAGTCATGCTTTTACGATGTCGTAAAGAGGCTCTTAAAGCTGCTCAGGTTAGTTTTAAAACCCTTTCTCCCTGTTTGGGATTTAGAGAACTGTTGTTTACATTCCGCATAACTGGAATTACTCTCCCCGCCATACCTGACCCTCGTGCCTCCCTTGGTTTACGATCTCTATTGGACTCGTAAAGCTCTCCCAGACAGACGTGAGAAACCAGAGTGACTACTTAGGAAAGAATTCACTCACAAACACGTACTTTCTGATACAGGGATTATTATATAGTAGTTTAAAACAACTTACGCTTTTACATCCAAAATTCTGCGCATCAAACCTAATATCCTGTATATAGAGTGTTCCGGAACACACTTCTAGGAGTTATAAAGGTGACCTATTAGATAACATTTGCATGCGCTACTCAAGCCCAGAAACACACCACTTTGCAGCTGCGTTGATGACAGGGTCGAATGAGAACCCTATTGAATTTGTTTCATTCATTTTTTTTGGCAAACTGCTTGCTGTAAGTAATATGTTCATTGCAGTACTTAAATTAGGTTTATTTTGTGTAAAACAAATGAAGAGCACAAAGGCAAAGAACATACTCATGATAACAACACAGTGAGATCCTTCCCTAAACGACGAAACCTCGCTGGGGCCGTGTGGCGGTTGGATCGGGATGAGTCACGGTCAGATAACTAGCATGAACCTATTACAAAACAGCGGGTCGGGAAGCCCTGGATGCTGTCATAGCATTGATTACATACGCAGCAGGCAATATACCTTAGTTTAGAGAGTTTAGACTTGTAGTGAAGTACTGTAGCCTATCTCGTATCCCGTGAACAAGGTTAGGTATAGAACAATAACAAAGAATTTGCCTAACATCGTGTGATTTTTACTAGTGGGGGAATCTCAAACAATTCTGGAGGCTCTCGAAAACGAAATAACTGCACTGACACGAAATAACAGTGAGGATGAATTACAGTGAGTGTAGCAAAACATCGCGTGACGGTGCAACGTGTGTATAGAAAAAGAAGAACAGCATTTCCAGCAAATACTCTGAAATTCATGTCAGAAATGATGATTATTAAATACCGACATGGGTAGCTATGCTTGCTAATGCACAGCGCTAGGCCATCGGGCGAAGCTCTCTGCGGACTCAGTAGACGTGGGTTCGAGCTCAACCGTCCTTGAAATGATTTTCCGTGGTTTCCCGTTTTCAACTCCAGGCAAATGCTGAAAAATTACCTTCTGACAGGCCACGGCCGTTTCCTTCCACCCCCTTGCCTAGTTTCATTCATTGCCATTCATTTCATCTCTCATTAGTTCCTATCATAAGGTTGGCGCCAGGAAGGGCATCGGCCGTAAAAACCATCTGCCACAGTATTTCATCGCATCTCATCCCTGACCCCGTTGGAAACGGGAATAATAAGGGGTAGACATACAATGATGATTAATAAATACGTTAAAAAGTGTGAATGTGTACTTGGGCACTACACTGCTGCTGCTAGTGACAGGATGCTACACACTGTGACCCCAGCAACCCTGCGGTCTCTGCGAGGTTCCGTCATTTAGAGAAGGACCTCACTGTACCATGAAGACGTCGTCTGGATCACCGAGCGTGTACCTGGATACACTACAAGAACTACAAGTAGCCTATACTACGCGCAACAATCACGGAAACCACATGGGAATATAATGGGGGAATTCATTTGACCTTGTCACCTATGTAGCATCGAAATGGTGCGTTTCCGGGCATGAGTTCCGCATGTAAATGGTATCGGTTGGATCCTGTCTAACAAACCCTAAAATGGATAATAGGAATTCCAGAACACCTGTATATAAATAAACCAATTATTTGAAACAGGTGTATTGGCAAGAAGACAGTTCATTAATTAAATTCCGTAATTTGACAGGTTTGCACGATAACTCCTTGCTGTACACACAGCCAGAAATGTATAGTGTAAAGAACGTAAGACATTTTACATGCAAATTATTGCTAAATTATTTACAAGGGATCTCTATCTCGACGAAACATTACCTACACGTAGGCCAGGTCACATGAAAAACAATTGTTTTGGTACTTCATTTCCAAATTCATAAGTATGTACAATCCGAACAGAGAACGAAATATTACACATTTGAATATACTGTAGATGAAAGTTTTGGAGCATCCTAGGAGGGTGTATTCACTGAGTTACCACATCCTCTTTGACCAACTGCACTACAGCAACAGCTTTTCGATTATGAACTGTATACCATTGGGGCGTTCACCGCAGACAGGCTGTTGGAGGTGTGGTTTCTAGTGGTCTTGCGTCAGTATTAAAACATGTACAATTTGTACCTCTTTGAAAATCGACCAGATGAATGTAATTAATGTAGCCTTGGCCTATGTAATCTGGAAAAAAAAAAAATGCAAACTTTCGCTGAAATCTGGAGCTTGTCTTTTGTGATTTTCTCTTGTTAGACATGAAGCATGCTACGTTTACTATCTGAAAATAATAGTTTCAACCACCTGACTTTAGCAAGGAAATCAAGATTGGGCATTTCTGGCTGAATGCAAAATAAGAAAAGAAATTATGAATCACAATACACATGACAAATAATTATTTTCGATGATGTCACTTGTGAAGCAAAATTAAACTAATCTATATCGAAAGATATTTTAAGATAAAATACTTGATGATGAGGTGTCTTCAGCTCCATCCACAGCGCTGTATCATCTGGCGACCGATGCTCTTCACCTTACCACAAGTTCTGGTATGGATTGTAGTGATGAGTCCTGAATTATGTCTTACACAGACAAGGTTTCTTCCTTAAAGCCTCCAACGAAAGCTCTTAATGTTGTTATTAATTTTGTACCCTCAATTCATGATATTCTGTCCAATTTTCTTATATCATAAATTATTCCAAAAAGTACTTGGTTAATTATAAGAAATACCAAACCCATATGTGCCGTTTAAATGTAGAAAATTTCCAACATGTTTACTTATAGCCGGAAAAATTAACATAACCCTAAATAAGTAGTCTCAAAATGCATTATATCATTATTACTGATATTAATGAGATTTGAGATGTTCTCTATAAGATTTTTAATATTGTTAACTGTCTTTTTTGCAAACAATGTTCATGCTTTTCCTCATGAAAGCTCATATTCATGAGAGCTCGTAATAACCTCCATTTCTCTCTATCGCATTAATTCATATCCCAACAATATATTTTCTCTGTGACTGTAGGGATAAGAAGTTCACTGTTGATGGCATCTTCCAGTTTCTAGAAGTCGCATACCTAGGGAAACCTGAAAGAAAACAAGTCCATAATATTTATATTGACATCAGTAGTCATGGGTCTAGAAAGGAGGGAGAGAGGAATGCTATATTGTTAATAAGGAATAGGCCTCATGTCGAAGATAAATATTCCTTATTAATGTTCAGAAATTACTCAACTCTAATATGGATAGTGAACATTTCGTTATTTAATTTCCTATCGATGCCACCACGGTCACGGAAGAAGAAATAATTAAAAGAGTATGAATAGATAAAAAAACGAGATTTGAAATATAGACTATAACTGTCAAACTAGGGCTTCAATGAGGTTAGAATTAATAAAACTAGCGGACCCGTGCATGAAATCTCGCATGTTCATAAACCACACATTCCCCAATAGGTTTATAATGAGAGACTTAAGGAGAAAGGTTGTTATGTTTTTATGTCAGCCAAATGATTATAGAACACTATTTACATTTCAGATAGAATTCCAAGTTCTACGTTCCCTAACTTAAGAAGGTAATCACTGAATATTGGATCATCATAACAATCACCGGTTATTCGATATTTATGAAATTAAACGATTCATTCCTTTGATTTACTGTTTCTGAAATCCATGCAAAATGATAAAGGAAATACCTCAGAATGTTAAATGACATGAAACAGGCGTCACAGCGGCCAAAATGTGAAGTGGACAGCAAAAATGGAGCGTATATTCGTACAGCAACAGTATGTGCAAATCGCACACTTCGTACATTTTTAAGTCATTTTTTAAAGAAATTATAGATATTTATGAAATTAGAGAGCTCTTTCATACGAAAGCTCATTTGTCACGATCGGTCACTTTTGGGCGCCGCAGGAGGGATCTATACTACTGAAATAATATACATGATGACAATAAAAATATAAAAAGCAAATGTGAATGCCAGAATTCCTTGTTCATAATTTAATAACAGTTACTGCTACAGCCTATCTTCTTCCACTTCTCGAAACATTGCCCTAAATATCAGTTGTATCTTCCTTTGCTCCAAAGTTCCGAATTCCTGCCTGGGGAAGCCAGACAGTACCGTGTCTGGTTGCCGTGTTGCAGTGAGATCAAGAGTGTATAAGTTATTAAAAGGCGTGATCAAAAGTTTCTGTTTGAGGGCGTTGCTGTAGCGATACCCCAGGCATTCAATGCCGAACAATAAGCACAGTGGATGGCTGTTTGCCTGCAGCACCCAGTACGTTTCAATGTTGAAGTCACACAGCACATTGTTACAGGCGACGAAAGCTGGTGCCATCACTGGTAACCGGAATCGAAAGCGTCAACGATGCAGTATTGTCGTCCATCGTCCCCTCCTCCCAAGAAGTTTAAGAGCCAATCATCTGCTGGAAATGAGATGCTCATCCTGTTCTTTGATTACTAGGGCCCATTGCTTATTGATTTCAACAAACCTAATGTCTCAATCACTAGGGAACGGTACTGCAAAACACTGGAGAAATTTCGGCGTGTAATGAAGGCAAAACGTCCGGGAAGACTGTGACAAGTGGTGTTGCTGCTTCATGATAACGCTCGTCCCCGTACCGCATAGTTCGTAACGCAGAGGGTACGCCTACTCAAATGGGAGACATTCGAGTATTCGCCCATATAGCCTGGTTTCTTCCCGTGTGATTATCACGCCTTCGGTCCCTTAAAAAGTGACTTGATGAGTCAACGATTCCCATTGGATGAGGATGTGTATCATGCGGTTACGGTTGAGGTCAAGTGCCCTTGGGCTTAAAATACGCACCATGTTTACACTAAGAAAAAACACATTTTGTATCTAAATTTGGAGTAAGGCTCAGCTCCGAACACGAAGGTGGTTTCCAAACATGTTCCCTTAGTGTCCTGGGGGCGTGGTGGCTCAGCGGTCTAGCTGTATGCCTCTCACCAAGGCGGTCCGGGTTCGATTCCCGGTCAGTGCATGTGCGATTTTCGAAGTGAAATGCCATGTCCTGTGGTTCGGATTCCACGTAAAAAGGAGGTCCCGTGGCTCATGATCTCAAGATTAACGGTCACGTTAAACTACAAGATTCCTTTTTTCCTTCCTTCCTTAGTGTCCCCATCATAAACTAGTAGCCAAATGCATGATATTTAATCGAGAGATATAAACTCCTGATCACCCTTGCGCATGGCTGTTAATTTGCCTCATTAGCTCTGCTATGGCAGCATAAGCTGTGCTGGAGAGTTTTAGGGAACCAACCAACCTTCAAGATGACAAATCAGTTTGACTAGTATATATTTTTTCTTCTGAGGTTGATTTCTATTAGGTACCATCCCGGCATTTGCCTAAAGTGATTACAGAAAAAGCAAGGAAGAATAAAATCAGGATTGCTGCTCTTTGCGATGGGATTTGAACCCGGATCTCGGAACTACGGTTCTTCAGTCATTAAAAGAACGTGCTGAGCTTTGCTGTTGATCAGTGGCATTTAAGGGTGTTTGAATATTTAAAAACTGTTTCAGAATATTTACCAACAATTGAAAGGTCATCTGGTCAATCACAATTCCCCGGTGTCTCCATTATTAATATTATTATTATTATTATTATTATTATTATTATTATTATTATTATTATTATTATTATTATTATTATTATATGTTTATTACAGTGGAACTCCAATTATCCGAACTCCAACTATCCGAATCGCTTTCAGAATAAAGACAAGATGTTCAGGAAAGAACATAGGCTATAGCCTGCTTTCTCCTAAATGTATGGGTATAGTACAGATAGATATATCTCTTTGTCCTTATCACCTCCTATTTTCTTCCAATACGAAGTGCAAAATGGCACACAACAGTATGACATACTGGATTCGAGCAGTGGGGTTCAAACCTTAGTTTATAATTTACCCCAGCATTTTACAATTTCATCAGTAAAAACTCCAAACAACGTAGGAATGTAGTAGGCTATATTAACACCGACTAGGCACTTACAATAATTGAAACTTCGTTGGACTAAACGTATCCCTGGAGAAACACATTTAATATACCTACTGCACAGCTAATTTTTAATCACGCCTATCCTTGGGGTCGAGTGCACTCTATCGGTAACAAGAGGATTTTTTTCAATTACACCGCACGTATGGGTTCACTAACTGGCCGGTATAGAGCGCAGCTCGCATCTAGTAGGCCGTGGTTACCTCCGGCATAGTTCAACTGGTTGCTAGTAGATGACACTCGTGCAGATCCGGTGTTGTTTTAACTAAATATACTGTGTATTAAAAAAGCATACAGTACCTAAAATGTTCTGGTATTTCAACCAGATAACCTTTTTCTTTAAAATACATAATTAGACTATGTATGTATACCATGTATGTAAATCCAGTTATCCGAATTTTTGATTATCCGAATGAAGTCCGGTCCCAATTGATTCGGATAATTGGAGTTCCACTGTACTTGTTTATTACCTGAGGTATAATTTAACAGGATACATTTGTTGTTGCATTTGACAGGCTTGCACAGCGCAGTCGATCAATCTAGTACACATGAGTGAGTGTTGATTTTTGTCTGATAACCTGTGTAAGTATGATGGCTGTAGTAGTGTGTGTATTTGCGATTCAGGCAGAGCCGAGAATCGAACCCGGAGCTCCAGGACGACAGCCAACAATATTTTCTGTTACACCAAGATATGGTCGGGGGTCGAGAGATTGTTCAACTGGCATAGTGTTCATCATTAATCTCCACTAATACCGAGAAGGGGGCTTGAGTTTAATTCTAGTTCCTCCTAGCATACTGGGAATTTACTATATTGATACGGTGTCAATCGTAATTATTACTTAGTTTACTCCTAGGCGCTAATGCTTGTGATAAAGAGGTGTTGTTTAAAACTGCCTTCGTGTTTAATAAGAATTAAGATAACGTTGTTGAGCTGCAAAATAGGTAGTAAGTTAGTTCTCTTAACTATGTTGAAGAAAGCTTTCAAGTCGGTCGACACAAATTGTGCCCAATTACAATAGGCGGGAAACAAGTAGGCTATTTACATACCCCACAAAGTAAGACGCCTTAACGTACAAATACCTACTTAGTTATCCAAGAACAATTGATTATAACTGACATACCGGTTTCCAGACATGTTCAACAAACATACGAATATGCGGGGCTGATGACAAAGATGTCCCATAGCTGAGGAACAACTTTAACCTGTACAATTCCTAAACAGTCTCGATCAGACAGGCCTACCACTAGTTCTCTTGCAAAATATCCTTTTCGAGGAGGAGAAGATTGATAACTGCGTGGGAGTGTGGATGTAGTAATCAAAATGGGCCGGTTTAATGAAGACAAATGGATGCCGAGAGGAATGGGTAAGTGCCCACTGATAAAATGCATACCGTCAGCGAACGTTGAGGATCCAAGTCTTTTGTCCCTTTATGCTAAATGTTGCACTGTGATCCCGTCTTTATTTATTTATGCATTTATTTATTTAATAATAATGTATGTATGTCTACCCCTTATTATTCCCGTTTTCCAACGGGGTCGGGGATGAGATGCGATGGAAGTCTTTGTGGCGATGTTTTTTACGGCCGGATGCCCTTCCTGACGCCAACCTCATGAGAGGAGTTAATGAGAGATGAAATGAATGATGGTGAATGAAACTGGGCAAGGATGTGGAAGGAAGCAGCCGTGGCCTGTCAGAAGGTACCGTCCCAGCATTTACCTGGTGTTGAAAATGGGAAACCACGGAAAACCATTTCAAGGACGGCCGACGGTGGGGCTCGAACCCACGCGTCTACCGAGTCAGCAGAGAGCTTGGCCCCACGACCTAATGCTGCGCTTTAGCCAGCATAGCCACTACTGTCGATATTTATTTAATAATAATAATAATGATAATAATAATACTTATTATTATTATTATTATGACTGATCAATCGGTATCACAAAACAGGCCGGATCTGGTGGTTGTCAGCAATGAAACCAAGCAAACTACCTTGATTGATGTTGCGATTCCTAACAACAAGAATCTCCAGTCAAAACACATACATAGAAAAGATCAGCAAATACAGCGTGTTGGTCGACCCAATCAAAAGACAATTGCATGTAGAGCGGGTAAAGAGCTTAGCCTACCTATCATTGTCTCTAGCACGGGCGTGATCCCAAGTATCTTGCTCCAAGGCCTTAAAATACTGGATCTGGATACGCAATTGTACAAACTAATGCAGAAGGCAGTAGTTCTATCAACAACCCGAATCGTTCGGAAGTTCATGGGTAGCGACATTCCAACTTAGAAGTTGCTGTTTCAGTAACTATACTTTGGTTCCCTGACGCCCGTATAGTTACGTTGTAATGTACCAGCAATGTGTTATATGTACTGTATTAAACAATATTAATAATAGTAATAATAACAGTTTAGTCTCTACTACTGCCCACAGTATATACCGTTGGTTCTCTGGTCATACACAACCTGCTTGAGGAGTAGTTTTGGTAGTGCGATAGGTCGGAGGGGATATGAAATTGCGCACACACCCACCAGAGCAGTTCAAAATCCCGTGTCGATTTCGAAACACGTACCATTTTTCCCTCCCTTGGGATGAGCCACATAAACTTGAGGATGAAATATCACTACTTAGTGATATTTTCCTTGTGACCTGACCAGTATATAGGCTTATGCAAAGTTCTTTGGCATGGGAGGTTTACGTTGGGGATGTTTCCTAGTAGTCAAGATATTGTAGGCGCCTTCCAACAAAGTGGGCCACGAAGTGTCTCAAAGTGCCCCTCCAGACAACAGGAGAGTTAGGTTCGAATTCCACCTGCAGTCTCATTTTCAAGTCTTTCCTGCCAAGGAATTTAATTTGATTTGAGGGTTGGAACGGAGTACACTCAGCCTCGCGAGGCAAAACTGAGATTAGGTGGGTTCGATTCCTCCCTCAGCCATTTTGAAAGTGGTTTTCCGTGGTTTCCCACTTATACTCCAGGAAAATACCGGGATGGTGCCTAATTCAAGGCACCGGCCGCTTTCTATCAAATCCTACCTCAATTACAACAAATGCACAAACTATTACAGACATCGCAGTGACGCAGGTTATCAGACAAATTTTACATACACCCAAGTACACTAGGCTACATGACCACGATATCGCAAATTTCCTAAAAGAATCAACAGCAAAAATCCCAACCATGTCTTTACGATGGATATTACTGCTCCAAGGAAGACTGTTTCCTTATAATACTTTTCTCAGTCTTCAAAAATGACAGCTATTTTATTGTTTTGTTCAATTTATTAAATATTAAGTAATACAGTAATAATAATAATAATAATAATAATAATAATAATAATAATAATAATTTATGATTTGAACGAACCCTTTAACCAACTACAGTCTCATTATCAGGTCTTTTCTGCCAAGAAATTTAATTTTGATCTGAGGGCTGGAACGGGGAACACTCAGCCTCGTGAGGTAAAACTGTTAAGATGTGGGATTCCAGAAATTTGACCTAGGACGGGGCACTTAATGTACTAGTAAATCTAGCGACAACAATTAGTCACATTGAAACACTCTTAAATGTTATCAATCAGATCTGGGATCTAACTCGCAATTATGGGCTTTGAAATCCATTGCTAAAATTCAACCCATTTAACTGATCATTTTAGAGTACGGTGAGGCAAGTACTGTTTTTTCCAGCATTGCTCTTAGCTTGTTATGAAACTTCCTGTTGAAACCATTTTATTTCAAGAATGGCTATTTCTAATCATTCATATGGAACTGTGGTCAATTTTATAAATTAGTGCAGTTTTCTATTTACAGTACTTCGCTGCGACATTGTCTATTTGAAGTAAAGGTCACGCTTTATAACTGCAAGTCCGGATGTCTGAAGTTCAAATACCAACGCGGCTTGTGGTTTACCTCCGTTGTATTTGTTTTCTCCCACAAGACATATTACATGAGCACCAATATCTACCTTTGACTCTATTTATGCACACCGCAGGGAGACATTTCAGCACGTAAGGTGCGAAGTGTACAGGACAAATGAAATTGACCCCCAAGCCCTAAAAAAAAAAAAAAAAAAAAAAATACATTAATAAATTAATTAATAAACAGAAAATTAATTAATTAATAAACATTTAGTAAATTAATTAATTAATTAAGTAACTGAATAAATTAATAAATTAATTAAAAATAAATAAATTAATTAATAAACTAATTAATGAATTTTAATTAACCAACTAAATAAATAAAATAAATGCGTATATTAATTAATTAATTAATCAATTAAAAATAAATAAATAAATCAATAAATTAATAAATAGACTTTGGAGTCTCCTGGTTTTGCGTTTTTATATTTATGGAAAACTCTCAGATCATTAGTCAATAAGGCTTTCAACTAGAAAGCTATAAGACCTTTGCAAAATCGAGATGAACCATTATTTTCACCGTCATGCTTTACAGCTAGAATTAAAGTGTTAAGAATGTGGTCGATATGTGCTGGATTTATGATCCTATAACTATTATTTTTTTCAGAGATAAGTGAAGTTTCTAGGGACAGAAATTAATTTCTTTTGGTATGGTTATGTCTGAAGCATAGCAAAGGATGAAAAGCTTTGTAAATATCATTTTCAAGATATCACTGCACCATTCTGAAAATTACAATGATGGTGCATTATTTTATTGTGCCCTGTCGAATACGTTTTTAGGGGCATAGAATGTCTAGTAACATCAATCATACTCGCAATCAATGTCTATTTCAAATATTGCCTGTTTCTAGACCTTCAATGATAAGATATTATTCTCTTAGCTTGTTTTGCCTTCTTTCTACCTTCCAATTGTGTAGAATTATTTCATTGATACATCAAATACTATTTTTATTCTTTGCCTTTTCAAGTAACTTAATAATGCAGTTAATCTCGTAACAGTTTCCAATTAGCCTATTCAAGTTAAGGAAAACTGAATATGTCTACATATATTTGTTTTAATTACATGTGTTCAGTAGTCAATTAATTACCTATTTCTTTACAAATTTTGAATTGTGCTTCAGACAAAATGTTCCAAATAATGATAATAAATATATTCCATCGTTATTCAAAATACAATTGAGAAAAAAGTCTGGATTAAAACCGGAACCTTTTCTAATAAAATTCCGAGATTATGATAAAGACGAAGGGCAAATCGCTTTCAAGGAAGAAATTTTTATGTGCAATTCTAACTTCATTCTTCATCAATGACGTGATAACCTTGATGTTTTGTCTCTTTAAATAACAATCCGTAGGTTACCGTATTTACTTTCAGAACTGAGATCCTTAGCATTGATTGTTGTTGGTCCTCTCTAGAACAAAAGTTTACCATAGGTGGAATCAGGATGGCTTAGTACCTTTCATTTGACTTGGAAAGCAGACAGGGTGGTCATCCAGCTAAATTCGGACCTAACCTAGTGTCTTCAATTCCTGAAATCCCATTGGATTTCAGAATATCTCTTTGAGTAATAGGCTAATACCTACCGGTGACGTATATTGCTTTTAATTCTATCGAAATAATCATGATAAAAATAATAATAGTTTAATAATAATAATAAACCTGAAAATAATAATCACTGTTTCGACACAGCTGCCTGATTTAGGACTTTGAGGTGGAGACATCTAGGCGATCTACACCAACATCGACAACGATAGGCCTATGGGAACTCGTTTGAGCAACTTAATTATGGCTGATATTTAATCACCGAATGTAATACATGAGTTTACTTCTTACGAGCACACATTGTATTTGACTGAGTGTCCTCGATTTTTCCTGCTCCTCAAATATCCAATTTCGTCGACTTGGGAATCGATCCTGTTATCTTGGGATTCGAAGGTTTTTACTTATTTCTTTTCTTACTTCTAAATACCAGAATATTTGGATACTTATCCGAATCACACTCAATGAATTGTGTAGTACCTAAAAAGAAACTAAATGATATGCGAGTAGACCTACATAAAAATACCTAATTGCAGTTTTGTTCCATTTATTGTTTTATATTTGAATCTTTAGTCCATATTTTTAAAGAGATACTTATTTATTTACTGTACTGTAACCAAGAAAAGTGTGGCTAAATATCTTATCATTACTTATTCTTTCTGTCAGGAAAGTGGGGATAAATTTCTTATCGTTTCCAAGTTCTCTATATGATAAATTATCAAAGATAGGATACGGGCTAGAGTGAGAAAATAATCTGTGATATCCTTGGTTTTATTGAATTTGAATAATAATAATTATATTTAAGGACAGCAAATATTGACTAAATTTCTCGGTGATAATTTTATAAATGACGTATCATTATGTAAAATATTTACACTCTTGTTGCAATCAGATTTTCTACTAACAATTAGGAATTAATGTTAAGCTTTGCGCAAATTATGTCAACTTGTGCTACACTTTAAACATAGAAACCTATTTAAAATCCTATTCTACTTATTAAAATCCTGAAAAGCCAATCTTATGTTTTTGAAAAACTAAAATGACAATTTTGAAAACCCAAAATCCGGTTCCTATTAATCAGAGACTGACATTGATAGACCGAGGAATGTCATTGTATATCAATGAAATGCTTCTTTGAGGGAGAAAAATGTTCAAGAATCGAATACAAATAACTGCAGATAATGCAGTTTGTGTTAATTACACTACACCTTTTCTATTGGTATATCATCTATCTGAGATAGCCTAATATCTTGTTTAGGAACGTCACCGGAAGACACGCTGCATCTCAAGATGGTTGTCCAAATTTCCTTCAAAGCTTGAGGTTATCTGGTAACAAGGGAGTAAAATAAACAAAATATTTATGGCTACTCCATAAACCAGTAAAAGCTACCATTAAAGGGCAGGGCAGCTACTGTTTACTTTAACAGCCTGTTAAACCTTAATGGCAGGTGTATAACTGAGTGATGCCACCAAGGGGTGAAGTACTCAGCCTTGGGGGATATTGTGAATAATTATAGGTGAACTGTTAGCCTAAACCGTTAATGTTCTGAGTGATTACCTGATTAATTTATTGGTTTGTTGATTGAATGTTAGAACTGTTCTCTTTCAATCAAAAAGTTTAGTGAAGAATGACTGCAAATCATAGTATTAATTCCAGATAAACCACATTGTAAATAAAATGGGGGTCTAAACAAATAATAATAATAATATTAATATAATAACAATAATAATAATAATAATAATAATAATAATAATAATAATAATAATAATAATAATTAAGTTACCGATTCATTTGAGGAATATTTTAGTGGCAAACTTATTTTCACTCTAAATAGTGATCAACAGTTATTTCAATTTCGCTAGCTATTGGAAATAAAGTGTTTCTAAACAACTAAATTAAATAAAACTTAAGCAATCCTGTTAAAAATAAACATATACAACTATTATCAGTTCATTAATAGAAAAACTGATCATGATTATCTATGTCCTTGACTTTTAATTTACGACGTAACCGATTATGTTAATCCTATTTCATTACTAGAAAGTTTTTAAGACCTCCAATATAAAAGATGTCTTGCCACAATGTAGGGAGTGCTCAGAAACTTGTATACAAGCTTAATAATCACACAAGGAGAGACATAAACTGTCACAACTTCTTAATGAAAATGAAAATCCACAGCCTGCTTCCAGTCTCCGACCGGGTCAGGAATGGAATGAATGAAGCCCCCATCTAGCGGCGAGGATATAAACTGTGCCGGCTGCCGAGGCCTGACGCACTCCTCTGGGGCAATGAATAAATGAATGACAGATGAAATGAAATGATAGTGGAGAGTGTTTCTGGAATGAAATTTTTGACAGGGAAAACCGGAGTACCCGGAGAAAAACCTGTCTGCCTCCGTTTTGTCCAGCACAGATCTCACATGGAGTGACCGGGATTTGAACCACGGATCCAGCGGTGAGAGGCGGGCGTGCTGCCGCCTAAGCCACGGAGGCTGCCCCACAACTTCTTAATATGTTGTATAAATTTAATTTAATGTATTTATTGCAAAAATTATTTTGTCTTGATTGTAGCGCTAATGCTGTATTTCATTGTGTAGCCTTTTATTGTATTAATGAAATACTGTATTATAACAATGCATCCAATCATTCACCCTCCCCGCCAAATAACAGGCATTAAAAATCGATTTTTGATCATATTTCATTTATTAGTACTGTAACACGGTAAAAATGTATTTACATTAATATACGGCAGCAAAACAAGTGCCGATAATAGGCTTACGCATATAATAACCTATACTGTTTACGTTAATTACACTATATCTTTCATATTGGTGTATTATCTGTTTGTTTGCAATATTAGGGTGTTCTAATGGCTTGAAATAGTAACATATAACACTAGAAGTTCCCGAAGACTTACGACCCTCATTTCAGGCTTCGAATGCTACCATTAAACCTATATATAAGCACGCAAAATACACGTCATTAGGAGAATACATTAGAAACTAATATTGTATATGTACATGTCATCCAGACTGGAAACTTTTGATGACGAAATATTTTCTTTTCTTGTATATTTATTGGAAGCTGACAACAAAGATTTCCTTCTAATGTATACGAATTAACGAAAGTAAGATGACAGATAAAATAAAAATATTAGTGAGACTGAAGAAAGACCTGCCCTAGGGGTCCAAAATACTTATCAATTTGTTTGAGAATGCATCAAAATTCTAGACTGTAATATTCATATTAATTTTAATTCTGTACCAGTGATCTCTTTTCAGATGACAACAAGAATATTTCGAAATTTTTCTAGTTATGAGCCAAAATTGAACCAGCTATAAACAGTAAGTTATGAGAGATACTGAGAGTTAAACCAATGAGTAGGAATTTTAAGGAAATTCATAAATTATGTAGTAATTCAGAATTTTGTAAAATGTGTACATTTGAAACGATTTAATTTATAACAATAATAATTAAAATCTATTGCAGGATGGATGAATAATATAATGCTGCCAGCGAAAACAATGGCCTAATTCTGGAGCAATTTTCTTTTGGTGTTTTCGTTTTCTCATTGCTATATTTTAACTCTCCTACAGGCTTTCCACCTCAATGAATAATGTAAGTACAATAGAAAGCAATTTCCTGTGTTGTTTTGTTGGTGGGTCACGAACACGCGAGCATCAAGTGCCGCAAGGGAATGCTGTCCCTCAAGGATCATTGCCCACTGCTGAAAAGGTTACCTTAAAGAACGACATAGCTAGGTGGTGTGCGGGGCGAGGTGGGAAGGGGGGGGGGGGGGGTCGTCTCTGGCGGCCATGTTGGACACGTCCGTTGGGTTGCCTGCCCGCTGGGGAACTCTACATTCTCTTGTATAGTGGACCGGTGAAGGCAGGGGGTGGGGAATCGGTGGGGAGGCCACGAGGGTTTAGCTTTTGAGAGTTGTGATTTACTGGATACGGTTCAAAAGGGATGGAAACACCCATGGAACATTTTCTATTGTTATCAGGGGCCTCAACGCTGTAGCCCACAAGAATCAATACAATAATGGCTCCTGAAAGGAGAAAAAGCTGGGAAGTGGAGGGTAGGGGGGGGGGGGGGATGGAAAGAAACAAAAGGAATCTGAGACCGAGGGAGGGCTGTAGAGGTGAGGTGCACAATTACAGACCAGGGAGAAATCCAAGTTCCTGACAAATATGTCTAACAAATTGACACGGAACATTTTTCATAACGATACTTCTATCCAATTCCAAAATAACTCCAAATTATGATATTAATGCGAAGTTACCCTTTAAGGTTCTATTGTGATTTGTACTAGAAATTTGATCAGAAAATTATTGTCACTTCACCTGTATTATTGCTTCCATTTTGAAACAATAACAACAAGCATCACATTTTAAAAACAATATATATATATATATATTTTTAGTTACTTGCTGTTGAATTGAGGTATCGATATGTTTACAATACATACATGCAACCATTGCAAAGTAGATATTTCAGATAAATGACAGTTCGTTGTATTAGGCTACTCTAATAAAGCATTATGCAGAAGAGAATGTTGAATACAGTAAGTTATAGTTTACATACAACAATTATTGTCTAGACACCAATAGACTAGTTAAGACTGCTAATTTGTCAACCCGGTGCTGGTCGGATCCTCAAAAAGCTCTACCACAGCGTATGTGGTCATAAACCTCAAAACTTAATTCAGTGCTTTAATTTGCCTTCCTAGTCAAGGTTAGTAGCGAGGTAGTTTGTTATTCCTTTCCTCACAGACTTGTGATATTCAGTAGAACTAAATTATATGTTCGTAAGTGTAGAAAAACATTACTTATTAGCGGTAAATAATGAGTAATAGTAATAATAATACAATGAATATGTGACAAAACTGTAACTGGTATCAGTCATTTTATAATTGAACCCGAATTAATGGATGTTTAGTTTTTTAGCTATATAATCGATGCCCATTTTAAATAACAATACATTTGATTCTTTTCCTAGGAAAATCTACTCGGAGACAATCAAATGTCTAGCACTGATTGTAAACTTGTCAAAGAGTTATTTTGATTGCTATTAATGATGAGTTATTATGGGCCTATACAGATTGTATGTCATACTATAGAATACTGTGCACTGCCCATTTTATGAAACGATCAATATGAAATTAAAATATAAATCTGAATATGGTATCTATAATACAATACTGTACGTGGATATGTTTCACAAAAAGGGTGGACAAATTCTAGACTAGACTACTCTTTAAATTATAAAATTAATAATGCATATTCGAATATTAGTCTTCATTATTTAACTCCTTTGCCCAAAAAAAGTTGCAATGTGCAACACTATTTATAAACATTAAGCAAGACTAGGACTATGCTGTTATTCAACATTAATTTAATAAAGATGAAACTAAAAACTTGTTTTGCCAAGACCAAGAGAGAACAAGTAACTTGAATAAATTGTCTTAGGTATGAGCACGTAAAGGAGCAAACACACATGAGCATGAAAGGAGACTATTACGCAACATCGACCAATTGATTGGAATTCTGATTATAATTTTAGAAGTTGTAGTATTAAAAAACGTCGTAATTAATGCACAATTTTGGACAAGAATTATCCCTGGGAATAACATATGAAAACAGGAAGAGAAGAGGGTCAAGAAAAACAATATAAAAGAATCTAGACTATTATTTTCTTACCAACAGTCAGAGGGAAACAGCTGTATATCACGTTTTATAATTACACATTGTATTTGGTCTACTTCAACGAACAGTTCCCATCAAAATTTAGCAAATACATAAAATAAAGATAGCTTTAAAGCCATTTTGAGTGTTTCCTTATCAACAATTCATATTACAGCTTTCAGTCGGTCAACACAAAAGTCATTCCAATTTCAGGAATAAGAGATAAATTACCTGAAATAAATTACATGTCATTAAGAATTCTTAATATAGACTACAATGTACAGAATTATTGAAGGAAGCATCGAAGAGATATTGTAACTTAGTTGAATGAGTAGAAAGAGTTTCTTAAAAGTGCTCAATAGCTGATATTGAAATGAAAGTATTGTATATAAATATACAATATCAATATATTAATATTTACTCACATGTAATTTATTTCAGGTCATTTTTCACTTATTCCATTAATTGTAATGATTTTTGTGTTGATAGATTAAAAGCTACATTATTAATTGCTAATACATAAAATTCCCATGAAAATTTAACCAAAACGATTTTCTCATGTAACGGTTTTAACTTTGTTTTTGTTTTATATTTGGACAATATAATCATGATAAAACTGTAAAATAATAGCGCTTCTTATGTTTAAATATAAGTTAATACTCTTAGTTAACAGCTAAATTCTGAGGTAAGATTTAGTGTGACGTCAACAAGATGGCTACCCATTATACGATTACTTTGACAGTTGTACATGCATGCAGATTTGTAATTAATATTAAACACTAACAGCAAAAATCAATTAAAAGACTGAAATATAATGACTCAAAAGAAGAACATGCAATATAAGATACTCTTGTGCAATAGTTAGGATAGCCATAAATTAAGAAGCAAATTTTACTGTGAGTTTTAAAAAATAAAAATAAAAAGAGGAGGAATATGATCTTAAACGGCAGGTATGCCATTAGCTCTTTATAGATTATTATTGAAGAAAGCATTGAAGAGATCATGTGGCTTAGTTAAGTGAGAAAGAGTTTCTCTAAAGTGTCAAAGGGCTGATATTGAAGTGAAAGTGTTGACTTACCAGGGAGGTGGTGTGGAAGAGCTGACAGGTAGTTGTTGAGAGGATGGCGTGGCACGGCGCGTCTAGCAGGCATCTCGACGCAGAGTGAGCGAGTATGTGTGGCCGCTCGTCTGCCCAGGACGCCGTCGGTCGGGTAGGCGACGACGCAACCACCACCCCCCACTCTTCGACCCGACGTTTCGACAACCCCCTCCTCCTCCACCATCTCCTCTTCTTCAGCCGTATCTCTGCTGCAAGCCCTGCAGGCAGGAATGAGGACTGTACGGGCGCTTTCCTTTTTTAAACAAAAAAGATTGAGAGGGGTGTAGAAAGGGGGGATCTATAGTATATGTTGTGCACAAACGCAAAAGCAAGAGGGGGTTGGTGTTACCCTGTTGTACGAAAGAGGAGGGTTGGTTGGTCCGCTTGCCTGATATAACGTGTTTGGGGAGGGGTGGCAGGGAGGGGAGTGTGATGATGGTAGTTTTTAGGGAACTCTTCCCCCTCTCTCCTATCCTACCCTTTGCGAATGTATATATACGTATATGTGAGTGAGTATATGTGTGCAAAGTGCGCGGGGCGAAAGGGGAGTGGCCACAGAGCACTAAATGGGTTGGGTTGGCTGGTAAAAGCAGATCCCGCGTTTTATAGCAAAGTGAGAAAGTGGGACAAAGAGAGGAATATGCATATAAGAGGAAGGAAAGTAAGCAGATTAATATACAAGTGAAGAAGCCAGGAAGCATATGTATACCGTACATAAGCATGGAAATGTTGGGACGAAAGAAAATGCGATACTTAAATTACATTGAGTGAATAAATACTATGACATATACATTTCCATATTTCTTCCTGCTAGCAAGGAAGATTAAAATGACTAAATCCTTCGTATCATTCCTTGACTCATAAGCTAATGAACCCATAAAGAAATGTTTCTACACACAAATCACATCTGGAAGACAGAGTCAAGAAATGAGATAAATATTAAAAGGAATTTCCGTACCGATAGTTCTAACGTAGGCCTATTACGATTAGAACCCTGCATTCTACTTTCACTTTCTAGTTATCCCATATTTAACATGATTACAATTTTTATTATCATATTTTGTTCATAACTTAATGGTGTTTGAAGCCATTTTCAGTGTCCCCTTAGAAATCGAAGTGTAATGTTTTTCAGTCGTTCAATGAGTGTAGGCAGTGACGGGAGTATCTGCTCGCATCCGGACCGCAAACCACTCAAGCAGCTAAGTTCACAATCCACCCTAATCTGACCATTTCTTACACTAAGCAAGCACCACTTGAAGTATCTTAACAAAAAATCACAATAACTATCAAATATTGACTAGTTGTGTAGTTTAACTACTACTGCAACAAAGGTTCGGTGCATTTCAGTCGGTCAACACGAATGAACTCAAAAGAGTTGGATTATACCCTAATCCTGAAAAGAATTACATGAGATTAACAAATACATCCAGTGTATTTTTTTCAGGATTAGGGTAGCCTATAACCCAACTCTTTTGGGTACATTCGTGTTGACTGACTGAAAAGCACCAAACTTTTGTTTACTAAGGCAACACTGAAAAATGGCTTCAATCCCCTTAAAACTAATACTGCAACTAAATTAAGTGTACATATTGTAAATACCATCACCCATACTTGTAGACATAGATTTAATAGCCTAAGTGTTATGGATCTGATGATGATCGCTTGACGATCGAAACTGTTCCTCCAAGTGTATTTATTAATCTCATGTAATGGTTTTCAGCAACGCCTCCGTGGTTTAGGTGGCAGAACCATGGCTCTCACCGCTGGGTCCGTGGTTCAAATCCCGGTCACTCCATGTGAAATCTGTACTGGACAAAGCGGAGGCAGACAGGTTTTTCTCCGGGTACTCCGGTTTTCCCTGTCACAAATTTCATTCCAGCAACACTCTCCACTATCATTTCATTTCATGTGTCATTCATTTAATCATTGCCCCAGGGGAGCGCGACAGGCTTCGACAGCCGGCACAGTTCATATCCTCGCCGCTAGATGTGGGCTTCAGTCATTCCATACCCTGACCCGGTCGGAAGCAGGCAGTGGATTTTAATTTTTCATGTAATGTTTTTCAGGATTAGAGAAACACCCATTACAATTGGATACACTTGTGTTGACCGACTGAAAATATTACATTTCGATTATTTTGTTTATGTTCTTCCAAATGTTGTTATATTTATAATATTGGTGAATAAATACAATCCGAGTACTAAAATATCAATATTCTATTTGGTTACTAATCAGAAAATGATTGATTTGCACCATGTCTTCAGCGAGGTTTTGCCATGGTGTGTCAAGTCAGGCTCATGAGCGGGCTATTGGTGTCCGTGCCCAAGACCCTGCTGATGATCCTGACTTGTTGCACATTGGCGAAAAGTGGAGGTAAACGAAAACATTACATAATTAGCTCATTTTACGTACGTGACTTTCCAGCTGCGCCAACAATGGAGCGAGTGAAGCCAAAAAATACTTCTATTTAGACCATAAAGAAATAAAAATATTTTTGATGAAAAGTTATGTAGGACTGTTGTCAGGTGTTCCTACATTCCTGTATTTTTTCCCCTTCTCGAGCTCCTCAGGAAACAGCAGAGTTATATATTTTTTACAGTAATTAATGACTCTGACATTGTGTTTCTTGTTTCATATATTTGTACGGATAGTATGGTTTGAGTCTTCAGTCTTTTGACTGGTTTGATGCAGCTCTCCATGCCTCCCTGTACTGAACTAATCGTTTCATCTCTACATAGCTACCACACCAGAGGAAATGTGATTAATATATTATTCTAACCTTGGTCTATCCGTACAGTTCTTGTCATCGACCCTTCTTTCCATAACTAAGCTTGCTATTCCCGGGTGTCTTAGTAGCCTATGTGTCCTACCAAACTATCTCTTCTCCTCATTAGCAGTCTCCAGAAACATCTATCCTCTCCCACACGTCTTAATACCTCTTTATGTGTTACCTTATTTACCCATCTGATCATCATTCTCCTGTAACTTAAGTCTGTCTATATTCGATGTCATCAGATACCTTTTCTGTAGATATGCATTCCTTCTCAAAGCCAACCTACCTTCTATATCCACTTTGCATCGTCCATGACTGGTTATTTTGCCTCATAATTAGTAACAGATACGGACAAATCGTGACGAATTTAGAAATATTAGGCATTGATTTGTGATTACGTAATAGGCCTATAGTGGGGGGAGGGGGTGGGGGTCAAACATCAACCAAAAACTGAATACGTAATATGTGGACGGATCCAAAGTGGGAACCGATAGAAACATAGAATATAATAAAGTGCATGGCTACCATCAGACGGTTTGTAAGTTTATGTCCTATCATGAGCCCTCATAAGACAATGTTTGTGAACTGTGTGAGTGGCATTGTGACTTACCATGTTTTACAGTGCGCACAGTGACCACGTTCTGTCAGTGACTATTGCACAAAATTAAAGTGGAAAACTCATTTGTATCAAGTGCACAAATTATGTTTAGTAAAATAATTATTAATAACAAGGTACAGAATTGCAATATGAGCTCACTCTGTCTGTAACTCTCTTTCTGAATTCTGGCGCAATGACTAGCATTCTTGGCTGTCACCCCGATGATCCGTATTCGATTCCCGGCTCTGCCAAGAAATTTAAATCTGGTCTGAGGGCTGGAACGGGGATCGCCTACCCTCGTGAGTAAGAACTGCGAGGTTAGTTCGATTCCTACCTTGGTCATCCAGGGAGTGGTTTTCCGTGGTCTCCTCCAGGCGAATAACGGGATAGTACCTAATTTAAGACCACGGCCACCTCCTACCCTAATCCTAGCACCCCGCCACCATTACAAACACACACTAGTTTAACAATCACAATTCTCCACACACCCAAGTACTCGGGACTATATGATGACGATGTCTCAAAGACCCTAAATTAATCAATAGCAACATCTTTCTGAATCTCCATTTCGGTCACAGGTGTCAGATCATTAATCTTACCGTTAACAGTCAACTTTAGAATAGGCGTGGCCTTGATAAATTGGGAGGAAATCTTCGAAATTGACCTAATATGGGTGAATTGCTTGTCAACAACAACGCTCAAGAGCCTCAAACTAAAATTAATTTGCTAGACAGAGACCGAAATCGAACCTGGGCTTCCAGCATGGCAGTCAACCACTTGTACGTTAGCCACTGTACACAACGAGCCATAGCATACTTCAAATTGAGTATTGACACAAACACACAATACTTCACAATATTTTAGGTACAGTAACATATTGCGCAATCTTACGCATACTTGGTGAATATCAGACTTCGATAGCAACACCCAGTTAAAGCTAACTCATCACAGTAGACATGCTGGGAAATTAAATTACATTTTCTTGCATGAGCTATTGAAATTTTACCCAATTGATTGAAGATAGATACCAGTTTTAACTGTATTTTCATAAATAGAACAGACTAAAACTTGGCAATAATTTTTAAGCTATGTCCATACCCTTGTATACATTTTGTTTTACCTTATAACACAATGTTTCGTTGACGTAACAAGGGTGAATTGCATGTCAACGATACCACTCCAGTGACTCAATCCAATTATAATTCCTTGACATTGACGGAAATTGAACCTGGGCATCCAGGGTGGCAGCCAACTACTCGTATGTTAGCCACTAGCTGACTCCTTTATATCATGAGGGTGTAATTGCGTATTAAATATTTCCCATGAGGATTACTAGATGATCTGTTGTACAATTTAGCGTGTACATTGCGCAATTTGAAACTTGTTCAATCACGGAAAAATTGCTTATTTAAAACTAATAATTTTAATCAAATATGATTAAAATTTATTCATAAATTAATATTTCTTACATAAATAATTCATGCTTTTGGGCTAATGCCGTGTGTATTTTTAATTTGAACCATACGTTTCGGAGAAACCTTGCCTCCTTTTTCAATGGAATTTTTGTTTATTTCCATTGAAAAAGGAGGCAAGGTTTCTCCGAAACGTATGGTTCAAATTAAAAATACACACGGCATTAGCCCAAAAGCATGAATTATTTATATAATAATCCGGGCCGTGAAAGCCTTAATATGCAAATTAATATTTCTTGTTCATTATATTATTGGAGATTTCTTGTAAATTTAGCGTTTATTTTCTTTGGTTCATTCCCGTTAAAGCAATAAATTACACCTAAGCTCAGTATAGTCTACCTACACAAAATTCTGGTTGAGCTGCAGTTTCTAAATAGGCCTACGTTTATTAAACATAAATTCCGTTATATAAGACACAGATGCTAAGTATAATTATCCATTCATAATACTGTAAGCTATGTGACGTCCACGATAAACGAGTGACTTCCTGTTATGACGAAACCCATTTTCTTTATATCATGATAGTGTAATTGCGTAATAAATACTTCCCATGAGATTACTAGATGATCTGCTTCATGGTGTAGTGACTATCATCGATTTCTATTTCAGTCTCTTCCAAGAAATGTAATTCTGGTCTGAGTGCTCATTCTCCTGAGGCAGAACTGAAAGATGAGGTGGGTTCGACTCCGAACTCAGCTATCGTTGAAGTGTTAATCTGTGATTTCCTATTTCTACTTGAAGCATATACCGGGATTGTTCCTAACTCTGTCAACCTCGTGGTGTAGCAGCTAACATTCTTGGCTGTCATCCCAGAGTTCCAGGTTGGACTCTCGGCTCTGCCAAGAAATTTAATTCTAGTCTGATCACTGAAACGAGCCGCACTCAGCCTCGAGAGGTAAAACTGAGGGGAGGTGGGAGCGATTCAAACCTCAGCCTTCCTTGAAGTGGTTTTCCGTGATTTTCCACTTTTACTCCAGGCAAATGCCGGGATGATTCCTGACTCAAGGCCACGACCACCTCTTTTCCAATCCTCCTCTGAATTACAAATACACACACTACTACATACACCACAATAACACATGTTATCAGACAAACTCTACACACAATGATATAATAACTACAACAACTACAAACCTCCCAGTCTAACCCTGGCCTCAGGTACAAAACCACACACTAGTACATACATAAAAATAATGCAGGTTAACAGACAAACTCTACACACACCCAACTACACGGGGATAAATAATCACGTTGTCCAAGCCCCTCCCATGACATAATAACAATAAGCCTCCCAGTCAAACCATGGCCTCAGGTACAAATACACACACTAGTACAGACACCAAAATTATGCAGGTGATCAGACTAACACTAAACTCATCCAAGTACACGGGGATAAATAAACACGTTCTCAAAGCCCATCTAATGATAGAATAACAACAAGCCTCCCAGTCAAACCCTGGCCTCAGGTACAAATACACACACTAGTTCAGACACCAAAATAATGCAGGTTATCATACAATATCTATCCACACCCAAGTACATGGGGATAAATAATCACGTTGTCTAAGCTCCTCCAATGATATAATAACAACAAGCCTCCCAGTCAAACCCTGGCCTCAGGTACAAATACACACACTAGTTCAGACATCAAAATAATGCAGGTTATCATACAATATCTATACACACCCTAGTACACGGGGATAAAGAATCACGTTGTCCAAGCAGCTCCAATGATATAATAACAACAAGCCTCCCAGGTACACAAGTACAGACATTAATGAAGCAACAACACTGTGTACTTACTTGCTGGACTTGAGGAGCGGCCTGTTTAGCGAACAGTGAATGACTTGCGTAGCGTAGTGACAACTTTGGCAGTGGCGAGTACACTGAACGAGCGGCAGACTCTTCTCGCTAGCTTGACACTCACAGATTGAATGAGTGAGATGCGACTATGGTGGGTCGTGTGTGACAGAAGGAGACACATAAACATTTTTATTATCTTTTTCTCCTTCATCTTCCCCCTTTTCTTGTCCCTTTTCCTCCCCCTTATTTTGGGTTGGTGCAGCTACAAACGGAAAAATATGGATGTCGTTTAGCCGTAACTACTGCATCCTAGGGATGTCCATGTAGCCACCTATCTGCACAGAGCAAGAGTGCTGTTCATTCAATTTGGAACGGTGGTTTAGATGACGATGGAGGCAAAGAGGAGGGGGGAATAGTATCCTTGAAGCCTCATTAAATACGTGCAGAAGACCTAAGTGGAGTGGAATGAGTAGTCTACAGTTCACAGGAAGAAACATTAGACCAGTATTCAACTTCAAATCCAAGCGGTGTACAACTAACCCTAGGAAGAAGACCGAATACTTCCAGCGGTCGTAAATGATAGGTCTGAATCTCGGAGTTGAAAACGGCCAGTTGATTGTAGTTTCCCCGTTTAGTATTTTTTGACATTGACGCGAAGATCGTAGAGGGTTGGTACCTTACTTTATGTGTCAGGGTACCTACCCCTAGGCAGAAATAATTCCAGAATTTCCATTTTTCAAATTATCTTTTAAAACAGAGGTTCTCGACCTATTTGAGACTGTGCCTCTTTCTCTTCTTCCTGTCTCTCTCCCCCTCTGAAGTGCTGAAATACCCATGGATTCACCACTCACCAGGCATGCTGCAACTGCTTGCAAGACTCATGCAGATAAGACACATTTACGTGTGGACAGTGAATCGAATCTGAATCTTTCATGCTACTCATAAAATATGGATGTCTAATTATATTTACTGAAGATTAAAAATACTATTTCACAAAATAATAATAAAAATAATAAAATTTCTGTCAAAACGTATAATGAAAACACTATTATTCTGGTTCGTGTAACATAACTTGAACTGAAGAATGGATCTCAGTGGATCTGGTGCTCGCGAGCACCAAATTGAGATCGCCTGTTTTAAAATATAACCCTAGTCTTTTAGTTCAATTCCGTGAAAGATTTTTAAAATATCTGCATTACAGTAGTTTAGGAATATTATGATTTTAAAAGCTAGTCATTGCACAGGTTATTTAAGGAGACAGATAACTTTGTCGTTCATTTTCTCAAAACGGTATTTTTCAAATGCGTTTCCCTTGTGACTCCTGAAGTATAAGGTGTGTTATAATGCATTTTTTCTCGCGTGTTCTTAGTGATTTGGACCACAAAAAAGACCAAAATCGTAAGCCTTGATTGGAAGAAAAAAAATACAAATTTGTGTTCAACACATGATTACAATTATTACTGTAGTCCACTAAATGTATAACAGAGTTCTTAAAGAGGTCAGTATTGTTACCATACAAAGCGACCTACAAACCCAGCAAAAGTAGGTTAATAAGTGTTTCACTTTTCAGGTAAACGGTGAATCCGGAAAATTTAACCCTATTATGATTTCCGCCATGTGACTACAGACTTATGCGAGGGAAAAATAATAGTGATCAGTATCGTTTGCGGGATATGCTGGCAGTGCTTTAGTACAATACGGGATATAGCCAGAGAAATATCGACCTTCCTGCCTAAACACGTTAGTTGGGTTGCAGCAAACAATATTGGAAGGGGCTGTTGAATCACCCGGTACATGATAGAATCGGAGATAAAAATTGATTCTTTTTAATAGTTACTTTTGAAGATGTCAAGTTTGTGCACGAGGTCCCTCAATGCAATACAAAAGGTTAAATTTTAATTTGTTTCTCGAAGTGCACATACATAGCCTAACTAGTCTGGCGACCTGTGTGGGACTTTTAACAGACATTGATCTTGAGCCTTACAACCCACACAGATGAGTCAACCCATTAAGTACATTGCAAAACGAACTGAACTGTGTCATATTTATCGTAACAATGGTGTAGGTTTACTTCACGGACTGGAATATGTCAGAAAGTGAAGTATTGTTAGGTTCTCATATTATACATGATTCATTGAAGAGATAAGGACAATGCCTGATTTGAGGTGGAATCGTTTGGGTCAGACTGGTAGGTGTTCTACGTCAGTTGAGCTGAGCATATCGTTGCTTAACTTGCAATACCACGTATCTGACAATGCTTTTCTTTTCCATTTTTGATGTGTAACATCTTTCCACTCGGTTGCTGGATATTTTTGTGGGAGTGATTTTGAAAAATGGGACGTAAGTGTGGAATGTTTATCACGTACGGATTACTTTGTAACAGCAGAGTGTCAAGAAGGTAGTGCGAGAGTAGAAATATCAAGTAGACAGTGATGAAAAAAAAGAGTCTTGGAATTGTTATGTATTATGAGAGTGTAAAAAAAAAGATATTTTATGGGTTGATGAATGTCACGGATAATAAAAACGGTAACAACTTCAAGGTAGGACAACATGTCAGATGTTACACATCATATGCGACTACTGTAAGGCTCGTATCTTTTTTTTTTCCTTATGATTAGTCTCGCCTCCCAGCCGTATGTGGATGTGACGTCCGACATAACAATATTCACATTAGGTTCATTTTCCTGCGTGTGACCCCAAAGCAAGATGAGCCTTTATTGTAGTGTAGGATTGCATAACTACACGAAATATACTTTTCTACAGTACAATGAATTAAATTCTGGTGTGAGGGCTGTAACGGTAGGCTATACTCAACCTCTTGAGGCAATTTGAGAAGAGGTGGGTTCAATCCCCACCCCAGCATTCCTGAAAGTAGTTTTCTGTGGTTTCCCACTTTTTCTACAGACAAATGCCGGGATGGTTCCTAACTTAGGACCACGGCCGCTTCCCCTCCAGTCCTCAACTGAATAACAATTACAGACCTACGACAGTCCTGACAATAACGCATGTTATCAGACAAATTCTACACACACCAAAATACACGGGATGAATGACAACGATTACCAAGCCCCTCAAATTAAACAACAAACAACAAAAGAAACGAAAACGTATCTTCTTGAATTTTGTACTAATCTTCTCATCTTTCAATCCATAGAGATTAATATTATGATATCAAGGGGTATCTGCTTTTTGTGCTGTGTGTTTAATTGCATCATCCGATCAAGTTTCCTTGAGCACAAACTGAACCAATGTAGGCCTATTGTCTAACTAAAACGGAACTTAATGAAGGATTTGTATGTATTAAGCCTCTACTAAATGCGCAGGCTACATACGGAGTGAAGAAATGAAAGAATGAAATAAATCATACTAACATTTATAACATTAACAAAAATGACCCAAAATAAAGCAAAACATTGTGTATGTCGTACTAAAATAGAAATGTTTCTGTCTCTCAATGTGAGTAAAACTTGAAGTAGGCTATGTATTGCGTGAACATAACAACATGATAATTTGGATTTGTTTTGAAAAATATTGGAGTGTTCTTTGTCTTGTTAATAAAATTAATGTGGATGCACTTGATCGTTTTATTAAAACTACCTACTGCCACATCATTGTGCAGGAAGTTATTGTTGTAGTATTTGTTGTTGTTGTTGTTGTTGTTTGAGTCTTTAGTCTTTTGACTGGTTTTATGCAGATCTCCATGCCCCCTGTTCTGAGCTAATCGTTTCATCTCTATATAGCTACCACACCTTACATCCATTGCATCATTGGTTGTAAATATACCAGGTGACTCATATGCTCCGTACAATCTACTTTTAGGTATACCGCATGTACTAATGATGAACGGGACGTCTAATAACTGGATTTCTAAGGGGTATATTTATGCAATCAGGTTACGTCAGAATGCCAAGAGATAACAACCACTCGCTACATGTTCCTCAGTGCTCTCGTCTAATGCGCCCCATTGCGTTATGAAACCTTGAGCCTCGATGGCATTACAACCAGTTTCTCCATAGATTAGTATGTGTATGTCTACCCCTTAATATTCCCGTTTATCCAACGGGGTCGGGGATGAGATGCGATGGAAGTCTTTGTGGCGATGGTTTTACGGCCGGATGCCCTTCCTGACTCCAACCTCATGAGAGGAGTTAATGCGAGATGAAATGAATGATGGTGAATGAAACTCGGCAAGGATGTGGAAGGAAACGGCCGTGGCCTGTCAGAAGGTACCATCCCAGCATTTGCCTGGTGTTGAAAATGGGGAAACCACGGAAAACCATTTCAAGGAGGTTCGAACCCACGCGTCTACTGAGTCAGCAGAGAGCTTGGCCCCATGACCTAATGCTGCGTTTTAGCCAGCGTAGTCACTACTGTCGGTTTCTCCAGAGATTAGTATGCTATCTGTTCACTCGTAGTTGTAGAATACACTAGCCATTGACAATATGTTGCCAGCAACTGTCGTGCTGTTGTACCTCATACGAGCCTATTACGCTCTCAAATACGAGGTTTCATAACGCAATGGGGCGCATTAGACGGGTAGCGCTGATGGACATGTAATGAGGAGCGGCTGTTAGGTTGTTATCCCTTCGTATTCTGACGTATTCTGCCAGCGTGCAGTGTGTCCCCTGTGTAAGTCAGTTATAAAATATCCCATAGACTAGAGTAATATTGGAATGCAGCCGAAATAAATCAGAAACCTCTATGGACATCAAATTGACAGGTAAAATTCTAAAGGAAGTAGGAGACTTATGTTGCTTATGAAGCAAAATAACCAGTGATGGACGAAGCAGAGAGAATATAAAATGTAAGTTGGCTCAGGCAAGGGAAGCATTTCTACAGAAAGGGAATCTGTTGACATCGAATATAGATTCAGGTATTAGGAAGTCACTTTTGAAATCCTTTGTCTGGAGCGTGGCACTATATGGAAGTGAAACTTGGACTATTGGTGCAGCAGAAAAGAGAAGAATTGAAGCGTTTGAAATGTGGTGATACAGGAGAATGATGAAGATCAGATGGGTTGATAGAGTAACAAGTGAAGTGATATTAAGACGAGTGGGAGAGGAGAGATATTTCTGGCGACTGCTAATGAAGAGATAGGTTGGTAGGACACATATAAGACGCCCAGGAATAGCAAAGTTAGTTATGGAAGGAAGGGTCGAGGACAAGAACTGTAGGGTAGACCAAGGTTAGAATATGCTAAACAGATTGATTCGGATGTAGGATGTAGATGAAACGATTAGCTCAGGCCAGGGAAGCATGGAGAGCTGCATCAAACCAGGCAGACGACCGAAGACTCAAACAACAACAACAATAGTGCATTTGGTACCCTTAGGTGTATCAGTACAGTAGATTGTACGAGGCAAGCGAGCCACCTGGTATTTCAAAATCTTAGTTGTTGCTGGTCAAACAACAAGCACTGTATATATTTACATACAAGTCATAACCCTCTAGACAATTTCTACAACTTTCCTATGTCTATGTACGGAGAGTATTGTTCTACCATCTTTTGTTGATAGGTTTACTCTTCGGCGCATAGATCTCCTTCAACTCAACGGTTTTCCTCACAATGGAATATTTTTTGTCGTAACGGTATCGGACTTGTTGTAGTCCCACAGGACCACTGACCAGTAGAGTTACTCTTTTAAACTCCGCTCACAGAACTCCTTACCCTATCCTCCCTTCTCTATGGGGGCAATGATAAGTGTTATTTCGCCACACCGTATAAGGACAATATTCAGCTCTTAATGGCTGTATTTACTGATTCACCATGAAACCCTAACCACCAGAATGAAAGGTATTCTGCACTCTCATGTTCACCCACACCACATATTTTCCCTCCCCTCACTGTGCCCGGGTAATTCACTTCTTTTCTGGTTTGAAAGCGTGGCGCCCATTCGTCCGTTAGCAATTTGTTGGCAGTGACATCCCCTGCGTTGTCCCCTCCCTTTCCCCTTCCCAACACTCCCCTAGCATTTATCTGATAGTAACATCCGAATGATTAATGGGGCTTAAGTATCCTTTCGTGGGAAATAGAAGGGCGAGAGGGAACGAATAGGGGATAATGCAAGGCCATATTATATGATGAGTTATCACTCTTATGGTTGAGGTGCTTCGGATCTTAAAAGGTAAGTTTCGTTTCCTCGAACGAAGAGAATAGCAGAGCCATTTCACCGCCAGTGAAACAGGAATTGCACCTGAGGTACATGAGAGAGTTGATTCTATCCTTGTTTGCACTTTGGTGATGAGGTATCACAGTGGAAGAACAGTTCTTGTTGGTCTTCAAGTAACTTTAAGAATTCCATTCATCTTTTCAAGTATTAACGTAGTAAATACCACACAGCGATATAATCGAACCTCAATATCTCAAATTTCTATTACTCAAATTTTCGATAACTCGTAGTTATTAACCTTTCCTGACCAAACATCCTATAATTTGATAAGTCCTGAAGATTAAAATCCTAAAGTCAATATTAATTTGTACTTTGTATTGTACCGGTTTCGGCCACATTGTGGCCATCCTCAGTGCGAATAATAATATGAATAGAAATGCAAGACTTACAGTAGACTACATGAAAAATGTTACCATAAAAGAAGGATGTTCTCAAAACTATTCCTAAATAATTAATCGTCTGAAAAAAATATATAGGCCTACTAAAATTTAATAAAAGCATATCTGTTACAAAAAATACTGTATGTTAAATGCGAAAGAAAAAGTACAAGTTTACTGTATATTGACTTAAGGTCTATACTTCGTCAATAAGGACCAGGGCTAGCATGGTTATATTCATGTCACATTATTTCCTATAATTACAGGGTCTTTATAATTGCTTGGCAAGGACATTCTCACTCACGCGCTCCGCCAGTGGCGCCTCAATTGCCGGCTGTCATGCGCGCGTATGTACGGCAGAATACGATGCTTAAAATCAGTATCATGCATTTTTACTCACCATGTTTACGGTAGATGCTGAAAATGTTCCCCATCCGCTGCCAAACATAATCGGCATCTCCCTATGAAGTTTCCGGTTACTCCGGTTAATTAAGCTTCAGTAGCGAAATAACGACCTTTACGTCTATTTTTATTGTTTACTGAACCTGTGTACGTTTGAATATTTTAGGTAGATTTCATGAGAAGGTTACCTATTGCAGTGGCTACCATATTGTGACTTCAGGCTAATTTCGACATACCTTCGCGTTTCACATCCCCCAGACCTCAAAACCACCGTCAGTTCTAAATTGTATACAGAGTGTTTCAGGAGGAATAGTAAATATTTTAGGAGGTGGTAGTATAGGTGAATTGCAATATAAAATTCCATATAACACGCGTACCATTTGTATTGCGTATCGAGATACAGATGGTAGTATTTAACCCAAACAAATGTAAAGCCATGGCAAAAGAGGACGTTCAAAGTTGATTTTCAAAACTTCCACCTCCAATTTCAATGCATTTTGCACTTCTCTTGATAACACCCCGTGTAGCTCTTCGGAGGACCTTTTGGCATTTTTTGATGAGGGCTGCACTATGCATAATCCGAACGACTAACACGGCTCTTGTGTTAACTTTTTCCTTGTAGTCTTCGCCTTTCAACCATCCCCACAGGAAAAATCCAAAAGGGTAAGGTCCGGGGACCTTGCTGGCAAAAGAAACGTGTCCATATCTCCCGATGCATCTTCCGGGGAATGTTATGTTTAGATGTTGTATCACCATATCGACAGCTGGGTACTGCACCAGAGTCACGCAGTATATTGTTTTCTCTACAAGCAGCAGCAGCGTTTCCATTACAAAACCTATACGCAAATACCATATCGGCACACTCAGCATGTGTAACAACGTGCGGCATGTTTAAACAGTACAGGCAACTTGGTCAACAAAGCACACAGACAGGTGAACACATTCAATGGAAACTAACAACTTCACAACGTGAACAACAAAACACGATCGTTAAATACGCTCATAGTAACCGGTGTACCAACACACGAAACGACAACTGCCCTGGTTACATACCAAAATCTGTATCTCGGTTCGCAATACAAATACGACACATGTTATATGGAATTTGTTATTGCAAATCATCTATTCTACCACCTCCTAAAATATTTACTATTCCTCCTGAAACACCCTGTATACAGGGAATGTGGCTACATGCTGCGAGAGATAGGGTCTGCAGTTACGTTGGCAGCACGGCTGTTGCTTGTATCAATTAGGAAACTGCGCCTGAAATTTTAGTTTCACATTTTCTGTAAACCGACTGCCTTCGCGAAAAACGTACAATATTCCACCAAAAAAGCTCTCTCTTCAGTATAGTAAACATTACCGCTTGTATACGGTTGCACTCTTTCAATAATCTATCTGAACGCTCACTAACTGAAATACACATTGACGATTTCGACAGCCCACATCCCACACAAGTGGTTTTCACTGTACCGCTACACACAGTGCTGCCAACTAAACTGCTGACGCTATCTCTCGCAGTAGCATGTAGCCGCTGCGGAGAACATTTACTGGCGCCCTGTATAATTTACACAGCCTATATAAGTTATACCGGGGGTATGGTGGCGCAGCGGTCAATCTGTTGGCCTCTCACCAAGGTAGACTAGGTTCGATTCCCGGTCAATGCTTGTATGATTTTCGATGTGAAATGCCATGTCCTGTGGTTTTCGGATTCCACGTAAAAAGGAGTTCCTGTGGCTCAGGATCGCACGATGAACGGTCATGTAAAACTACCAAGCTTCCTTCAGCTTCCTTAAGTTATGTCACTTTCCTGTGGATACAATAACTACCGTCGTTTTTCGCCAATCACGTTAAATTTATACATAAAACTAGCAGAAGTGCCCGTTCTTCGAACGGTCTTCGGTATTAATAACCAGACGTAATCAATTGAGCTACTGTTGCAATGGTTAGGGGCTTGGAACCTGTTTGTCGACAAAGATAAATGATTAGTTGAAACATGCTCTGAAACTAATTTACCTAACGTGTACTTCCTGACGTGAAAATAAAATTGAAAACCTCATAGAAGAAACGCAATACACGTCACATAAAAACTGACCCTCACTGTTGTGTCAAGTCCACATCCAGAGGAAGACCCCTTTGGGGTGCATGAAAATTCAGGGTTTTTTTTTTAGCCTCCAATGGCCCGAATTCCCAAAAGCAAAAAAATAAAATAAAAAATAAATTATTTTAATCCAGGATTTTTTTAAAATAATGTTGCTGTTTGAAGATATAGTAGACATTCTGTACGACATATCGCACGATTAAGTCTTGTGAAAAAAGCTAGGGTACCCCTTGACCCCCTTAAGCACATTGATGAATTTTACAGTTTTTGTTGGTTCCGTGATAACCTTATAGCCATTTGCAAACGTTCACAGAAATTTAATAAATGGAGTGGCATTACTTCTTGCAGAAATAGATGGAAAGTTGGATGTAACTTTTTTAGACACTGTTGTCATGGTTACTGGCTTGCATTCATACATTAGTTTATTAAATGAAATTAGTTTTCCGGGAATATCTCGAAAACTCTTGGTTTTAGAGCCTTAAAATGTAGTTTTCGGGGACCCTTTACGGCTGATTAAGGGCCCCGAGTTTTTTTTTTACACCAAGGGGCTGAAAATAAGCTTTGTCTCGTCGTTGTAGGCCGTAGTATAATAATAATTATTATAATAATAGTATAACAATATAGGGATAGGGATATAATAGACCTTCCGTACAACACCAGCACGTGTAAATCGCGTGAAAAAATTCTAGAGTACCCCTTGACCCCCTTAAGCGCATTATATGCATTGATGAATTTTTCAACTTAATTTGGTTCCGTTATAACCTTATAGCCGTTTGCAAACTATCCCAGTAATGTAACAAATGTAATTGTATTGCGTCTTACAGCAATAGATGGACCTGTGAGTTTCTGTTGCCATGGTTACCGGCTTGCTTTCTTTCATTATTGTACTAAATGAAATTAATTTTCTGGGAATATCTCAAAAACTGTTGGTTTTAGGGCCTTAAAATGCGGTTTCGAGTTTCGCTCCTCACATTGAGGGGCTGAAAATGAGTTTTGTCTCGCCCTTCTACGCCTATTTCAGCAAGTATTTTAAGGGGGTAGGCCCCCTTTTATGAGAGGTACAGAGGAGAGTTACATCAGTGATTAAGTGTCGTGCCTCTGAAGGATATCTGTACCAAATTTTACGTTGATCCACCCAGCCGTTCTCGAGTTATAAGGGAACAACCACTTTGTCCACAGACAGACAAACAGACAGACAGACAGACAGACAGACAGACACAAATTTTATTTTCGCGCACATGTGTCATAAAACAGTCTGAAACGCGTAAATAACGCAAATTTTCGTAGAAATTCAGAAAAAAAACAGACAAACTTTCATTCTTATATATAGAGAGATATAACCATTCGAAATCTTGGTCAAGTTCATTAATGGGCAAAATCGGACCAAGGTAAGTGGAAATGGGGGACCTTTCACTTAAGTTTCTTGCGTATTGGGCTGCACATAATGATATTCACTTGAAGTTCATCAATCGCTTTTATCATTTTAAAGGACCAAAATCTTATTTCAGTAACGTTTTATGATTTATTTATTTATCCGAGTCCAAAACACATACAAATTAATATGATAGCAACGACCCTTGACCAAAGGGGTAGTAAAAATGGAGTTTTCAAAGAAAAAATGAATACCTCCCATGCTAGGCACAATATCAAATCCGCTTAAAATGATCAATTGCCTTCTTAAAATTACCTAAAATGTTTGTCAGAAAGAATTTTTGATATGACCCACTCTTACTTCAAGGGATGAGTAAAATGTTTTCGGAATTAGGCTAAGTAATAAACATTCTAAACATGTAGAACTTTTGTAGGTTACAATTGGCAAATTTAGTGATTTTGGAAATATTTTTCTTTGCCCAGTGAAATCTACCTCCTCCTTCCGGCGTGCCAAGAGGGATTTCTCTTTCTCGGATTTTTCGGTATCTCGATGCTTAGCTCTAAGTTACATACCTGGCACTTAATCTTGTTTCTTATCTCGAATATTTACGTTCTTTTACAGTGCAACTTGTTTGATACATCAATAAATGTGGTTGAGAACTTAGTGGCAGAAGCTCGTGCACAGAAAATGAAGCAGAAGAAGATGACACAAGTCATGAAAAAGTATATAAAGGCTGTATTTTGTATTGTTAAATTTAAATTACTTAGTTAATGTAATAAAGTTGTCATCAATACAAACATCTATATTTATTACATATATTTATGGCATATGTCTGCATACAGTAAAGTGCCTGAAATCCGTCCCCTCATCTTAACTTGTCCTCCACTTTAACTTCCGTGGACAGTGCTACTATTTTCCGAGAGGACTAGGAAACAGTTCAGAAACTTCCATTTGACTACTGGCAGTGACACACCTTCTTTTTCCTGTTTGTTTCTGCTGTCTGTCTGTTAATTAGTCAGCTTGGAGGCTGGTTGGATCCTCAAAAAGCACCACCATAGGTTATGTGGTACAAACCCACAAACCAAGGCAGCACTATAATGAGGATTTCAAAAATATTTATTGTGAGAGGTTGCAAGAGAGTCTAATCAACTTTAAATCATTTCATTGACGGCTCTGGGTAAGTTCAATTATGCAGGTTCAGTTATGCGCGAGAAGACATGTGGCATGCTGGTAAATAAATAAACGTTGTAGTCACCACGATTTTAATAGAAACGTGCATGTATTGTGCCATGCAGGTGCCATATGTCATTTTGTGGGATGGAATTCCACACCTGTTGCACTTGATCAGTCAAATTAGCAACGGTTATGCTGATATTGGATGATGCTGGATTGATTGTCAATAGGAGAAAGTTCTGGTGATCTTGGAGGCCAAGGCAACTTATCGACACTCAGTAGAACACACGTTGAGTGACAGCAGCGGACGATAATTAACGATTATGAAGTGAATAGCCCATATTTAAAGCAAACTTGCTTTGCAAGGTCATAGTGGCACTACTAGCACCATTCCTCGTCCACTAGCGTGTAAACCAGAACAGGCGTCGGCTTCAGAAATGCAAGCGCGCCTCCCGTATTTACGTTATCTAGCAAAACTCCTTCTCATTGTTGGGACTGAATTTCCCGCCAATGAATTATAATATGAAGAATTTACCTGTAGGCCTACAATACAGCAAAAAGAGTTTAGGTCTAACCTTTAACGATATCGACCTGAGCCATAATTAAACCCTATACAGTAGTGGCGTAGATGGTAGCATGCTGAGGAAGTCGACAGATTTTTTAAGAGCGTTAAAAATCCCTCAGTATGCCTTCCTTCGGAGGGGAAGTAAAGCCGGCGGTCCCATGTCATAGATATATGGCATGTTAAAGAACCTTCCACTAAATACACCTGTGTGAAGCCATATTATAGTTAAATATTTGACAAACGCTTTTAGGTTCCTACGTTCGTCGTAAGGAGCCGACTGTGGTGGCGTCTGGTAACCAAGTTCTGAACTTGTAGTCGTTGACGGTGGCGTTTGGCTGAAAAAGTAGGAACTAGTTCAAAAAAATCAATGTCTCTGCAGTCCTTATTTGAATTGAAAACAGAAACACAAACTATACAGCCACCACAATCATCACTGGTTATCAGACAGATTCTACACACACCCAAAGTACACGGGGCTACATAACCGCGTTGTCGCAGCCCCTAAACTAAGGAACTAACCAACCAACATTAGTAAGGTCAAAACCTTAAAGCGACATCAACCTCAGCCATAATCAAACCCACAAATGTTGAGCTTAGAAAACCATTCTTATGCTTGTATAATATTTGATTCATCAGGGTTTTGGTATGTTTGTATTTTGATTGTTTATTATTGTTTGTTTTTAGGAATGCGTGTTAACATATTATATGCAGGAAGGAGTTCCTACAACATTTATTTGCTCAAAGTCTGTCACCGTCCCTAGGCTACAATTTTGAGAAAACATGGGCAGAATAGTTCCTTAAATTGTGTAGAGTTGACATGTTTCTAATTTCAGAAGGTAGAGAATTCCAGCTTTGCTGGCGGAGACAAGGAATGACTAACGGCAGGCAGTTGGTAAATTAATGGTTGTACCTGACAAGTTAAAGGCTTGTTTGGAATGCCAGTAGGAGATGACACATAATGGGACTGGGGAGCCTAAGGTATTTAAAATTTCACTCAGACTTCTGTGCACTACGATCTTTTTCCCATTTAATGTTAAAACGTCAACGGTTTAGTTTAATAATGGTTCGACCGTAGACAGTCTCAGGTATAGATCTTTACTGGGGTTGTCATCAAAGTTGTCCCCTAAAAGATTTCCTGATCTTTTGAAGATATTCTCTTTCTAACCTTACAAGTGCTAATAAGGAGCTTATGAACCAACGGGTAAACTCAGCGATGCTAAGTTTGGTGTTTATAAACAGACCTACGTTATATTGATTTCTGAATCTAGAATAGTAGTTCAAGAAATGTATTGTTTTCAGTCGGTTGTACCCAATTTTAATGGATGGTTCGATAATCCTGAAAAAAATTACACGAGAAAAATAAATAATTTTTCGTAATAGTGATTAATTCTTAATTAATGAAAAATATTTGAATGAGATAAATAAAGGATTCTTTTTCCAGATCATTTATTGATCTCATATAATTGTTTTCAGGATTACTGAACCACCTATTATAATGCGGTACAATTATGTTGATCGACTGAAAAACATTAAATTTCGATTACTAAGGCAACACTGAAAAATGGCTTCCATCACTACAATAGTAGTTCAACTTTAGGACATAGTATATTTATATATTTATATTATATTTATATCAAAATCCGATAATTACTTTAGTAAAATAAATTTTTTGATATTCATGTTTGCCATTTCAGGTTTCATGCTAGTGATGCCTTGAAATTTTCTTGACCTTCTGGGTTTTGCGTCATTAAAATAGACGTGGTAACTATTGGCAAAGTTCTTCTTCAAAAGTGCACGTCTAATTTTAAAATTAGTTGAATTTTTCAACTGCTATAGTAGGGGCTGGAATCAGTACAATTCAGTTTAAAATAGCAATTTGGTATCATCTCAATGATGCCTCAGAAAATCGTTGCCTCTTGTCTACGAGCCCTTTATTACTATCAAACCAGGTGAAAACAGAATATCATTAACTATCAAACAAGGTGAAAACAGATTATCTTTAGTGAGTCAGAAAATATTTGAGTAATCCTGTATATGCCCTCTCCTACTTTGGCGCTGGCTTATTTCCGATGTAGCAAAGGAAAAGAAACAGATCAATCAACAACATGAAATTAGTTGGCGTAACTTCTCAAAACACCTCTATATGAATGGGGGTTTCAGATTAGTGCCATTAATGTAACACCAGAGTACAAAATATGTCTTGTTTTCAGGAGAATGGAAGCAACACTAAATATCAGATAATTTCACATTTTTCCATAGTGAATAATAGGAGAGTTGTTTTAATGATTCATGTTTTCTCCTAAAACTACAATAACATTATATTTAATATTATTTATTTATTTATTTATTATTATTATTATTATTATATAATTTTTGCCCTTATGGACAGTGTTTGAACTTAAATATCTCATGATGTCACAATTTTCACTTCTTTCCCTTCTTCCTCTTCTCTTCCCAAAATATATTCATCCATTGACTGTGCTCCTGTTTCCTTTGTTCCGTCCACAATGTTCCTATCTTCTTCCTTTCACTTACTAAAAATTTGGCGTTCTTAATTTTGTTTCTGAATTTTTCTCTGTCTTCTATCATTTGCTTGTTGATCCCTAATTGCTTTAAGTCGCCTTCTATTTCATGATATCAATTTATTTATTTATTTATTTATTTATTTATCTATTTATTTATTTACGCCCACATTGGAGCCCCTACATTAACCCAAATACATTTAAGTCATCTCAGCATTGACAGGGAATTTAGCTGTCATCATCTTCCTCCTCTCACAAAACCTCTTAATTCTGGCTGACCTGTCTGCCCTTTCTTCATTAGATATGACATATGGTTTTTGTTGCTTAGTATGTAGTATAATTTTAATTTTAGATTTAAATATATTTGGATTTTAATGCATTATGCATTATTACATGAAAGTACAAATGTTGACAAAATGTACTTTGTTTATCTTAAAGCTTGAAGCATAGATCATCATTGGGAAGTATTTCATCAACACGTAAGAAATCAAAAACGTTCAGTATGTTCCTCGAAAAATCAATATGGTATTAATCTTACTAGAGAAATCATGTTTGGTTTATATTCTTAAAAGTCATGAGTATAGTCACTCAAACAATGAATGACGGCATTCATGGTAAGTATTTTGGCGTAGACTTAATGTGAAGTATTGAAAAAACAACTAAAGTGATCTTGAATTAAATACATTCCGTCATGAACTTCCATATGTGCCAATTCTCGCTATCTTAATTTACCTGTATAAATCTACAGGTAAAAGAACCTTAAATTTACTGCAATGTAGGAGTGCATAACTACACAAAAATATACTTTTCTACAGTACAATGAATTTACAGCTAATTTATGCTCCTACACAGGAAAATGAACCTAGCGTGGATTGTACTGTTCGACGACACATCCACATACGGCTGGGAGGGGTGACTAATCATAAGGAAACTATTGAGAAAGAAAATCAGTGTGGGATACGAGGTATTGTAAGTACAGCGATGTTATATGCCACGTGCACAGTATGTGTTAGATCTTTCAAGTGTAATGTTCTTCAGGTGTTTCAAGTACTTTGGGAATACTCAGTATCTTATATATATCATTGTTCCTCCGTTATTAAAATCTGAATTATGCACGTATGTATTTTGAGTAAACTTAAAATTAGATGTTGCATAGCTTGGCTACTCTCGATTGTACACAGCACTTGATGGATAAATAAAGAAATGAATAACTACACCCTTAAAATGTTGTCATTTTTAACTGAATGTCACCAATTTCCTGTGATAAACATATTCTGGACAATGTTTCTATTTCCCATGCACTTTCCAATTGCACATATGATCGTTCCCATCTGCCATATGCCGTTCAAGTAGTCATCACCGCTCTCCCACTTTTACTTTTTCCCGTATCGAAGCACAGTGGCTAGCATTATTGACTGTCGTCACTGAAGTCCGGGTTCAATTCTTGGCTCTGGTTTGAGGGTTGGAACGGGTTACACTCAGCCTCATGTGGCAAGCACCGAGGAGGGGAGGGTTTGATTTCTACACCAGCCATCCTGGATGTGATTTTCTGTGGTTTCCCATTCTACTCCAGGCAAATGCCTGGATGGTACCTTACTTAAGGACAGAGACATTTCCTACCTAAATCCTACCTCGATTACAAATACACACATTAATACAGGCATCACTGTGGCAGGTTATTAGACAAATTGTACATATAGACTACCCAAATACACGGGGCTACATGATCACAAAATACCAAAATAATAACAACAACAACAACAACATAATCTGTGTTTCAACAAATAATTTTAACGTCAGTAAAAAAAGAATATCATATCTCACAAATAAAGTCCTTGTTGTTGCTTCAACTGGGGCCTGGACGTCGTGATCATATCTGCTTATGATGGTTGGTGTAGAATTTGTCAGATAACTTATGTTATAAGTCTCTGTAGTAGTGGGTGTATTTGTAATTGAGGCGAGGGTTGGAAGGAAGTGGACGTTGCACTATGTAAGGGACCATCTCAGAATTTTCCTAGAGAAGAAGTGAGAAACCACGGAAAACTATTTCAAGAATGACTGACGTGGAAAGGGATTCCACTTCAAATCCGGTCAAAGTCGTCGGATTTTTAAAAGCGTTAAAATCCTTCAGTAGGCTATGCCTTCCTTCGGAGGGGAAGTAAATCCGGCGGGCCCATGTCACAGTTTTAAGGCTTTTAAAAGAACCTACAAATACAATTGGTAGTGAGTAGCCAAATTTGTAGGTTATTTGTGGCTAGAAACGAGCTATCAATTTCCAACATTCGCCACTAGGTGTCAGTGACAGTGGACAGTGGATTTTGGTAGCCCAAAAATGGAACTACTTGAAATTGAACTTGCGGGGAGCCTTCGGGTGTTTCATTAAAATACCCCGCTTAAACCAATGGCTGCAATTCATATATAATGAATCGAACCCAATTCTACTCAGTTACGTCTGGTGCTGAGTGCACTCCGTTCCAAACCTCAGACCAGAATTAAACTTCTTGGTAGGGTCATAAAATAATCAAACTCGAACTTCACGAGTGACAGCCACTACACAACGACGTTGTCCAAAACTATCACCATATTTAAAATAGGTTGTGAAGAGATAATTTTGTACAACCACTTTTCAATCCTCTCCTTTTTAGGTACGATAACATTCTTTCCTTCCTATACTTTTTTCTTGTCAGTTGTAACTCTTCAGTCGGTCAACACGAATTTGCTCAATGACTTCTTTCATTGAGCTGAGCACTGGCAACTCCACTTTGTCTAGGTAAATGTCTTTTTGCCTTTCCTCAATATTAAATAAAAGAATAAAGATACGAGCCTTACAGTAGTCGCATTTGATGTGTAACATCTGACATGTTATCCTACTATGAAATTGAGATGAAATATATGAGAAGTCATCTGACATGTTATCCTACTCGTATACTACACAGCTTGGACATTCTTAAAATGTTAATTTACGCTCCGTTTTCATACTGGTACTATGATGAATTTATAGATTGAATTGGAGTTATGCTACTGTCACACTTGTTTGAACAAAAATCACATATTATATTGTAAATTAAGAGGAGGAATTAACCATAGTCTCTAGCCTATCTGTAGACTACTAGAAATAATGTTCAATACAATCCAATTTCCCAACTCCTGCTTGGTGCAAACTATTGTAATTAAAATTAGATAAATCGTAAATTCATGTAGATTCGGTTAAAATGAAGCATAATGATTGATATCGTTTAAATCGATAATCCGGTAGCAAAAATAATTGCTGGGACTGGGGTTCCAACCTGAGACCTCATGATTCACAGACCAAGAGACTATCCACGCAGCCATAACAACCCCAGAAATTTAGTGTACAAGACAGTTACTCATTTTCACGTGCCGGTAATAATATGGAAGTATTTTTATGCTCCGTTAAAATTTTGCTTTTTTTTTCGATAACGTTCCTGCGTGGAATTGAGTTTTAAATTAGTTATGAATACGCCTACTTGACATTAAAGGGAATTCCTATAGTGGTCCGTGAAAGGCTACCTCAGTTCCCGTATTAAAACATCGATTATATTACATTAATCGCTGCATTACCGCAATGTGGGTTAATATCTGAATAGCCATTGTGCAGAAACATAATACCAGCTTTGCCGACTAGTTACAATGTTCCATGTTAAAGCATATAATCATGTAAATACTGATACGAAGACTTTCAACATGTGGTTTGTGTTTCAATCAGTTGACACCAGAGTTTACATGAGCGTTTACCGTTCAGTATGAAAGTGTTGAGCAAAGTTACTCGGGAAGCGGATGCCCATCACTTTTACCCAGAGATTGAAAAACAGACTCTTAATAAATCATAATTGTTTTCAGCTAATATGATTTAATGAATATTTTTACACCAAAGAACGACAACTTGAAGATGATTTATTGTGGAAATATCTGTAATGGTGCCTCCAAATCTTGAAGTAATCCGTATGTTATAAACATTCCACATGGTACCACTACCAGCTGGATCGCAACCCTCCTGGCTGCTTTAGTGCAGTGCACTTCCGTCCTAGGGGCAGATGACCTCGTAGTTCTGCCTCTTAAAACAACAATAACTAACTATAACACTTCCGTCCGATCAACTTCCGTCCCATTTTTCAAAATCACTCCCACAAAAATATCCAGCAACCGAGTGGAAAGATGTTACACATCAAAAACAATCAGATTTTACTGTGCGCATTGCTAAATGATGCAAGAAAACGAATGATTTTAATGTATTCCATAGTAAAATTTCGAATTCAAAGGTGAGAGATATCTTAACTTCCCCAGAAACTCCTAACAATAATCATAATGTCACATTTTCATTGTTGTCTGTAGCAAGATTCCAACAGTTACTTTCCGTCACAGAGCAGTGAGAGATTCGTCCTTCAAAAGAGCAAAGGTAAAAATAAAATTGCCAACATACCAACATATTGTATGAAGCCATAAATGGAGTGGGATCGGAAACGCAAATTATGCTACAATCTGACATCCAAAATTCCCTTTCATGAACACCCATCTTGAAATTAATTTTAAAATGGCGGGAATTTGTGTCTTGAGTCTAATAATTCGAACAGATCTGTAAGTAAATAGCACTCCTGGAGAAAAAAATGTATTAGTTATGATAATAATAATAATAATAATAATAATATCGTATGGCCTCGGGTGCCTGGTGCAAGCTTTGTTAATTGACACCCAGAGGGTAGCTTACATGTCGAATTTCGTCGTTCCATTGAACGCTATGCAAGTCAAGGAGGTTAGATATCTAAACTCCTTGACACTACAGCGCTTTCAAGTAGAGAATGGAGGAACTTTGTGTTGGCGGAAAATCCCGAGATTAATTTTGCTATTGAACACGGCCTATTGAATTCAAATGGGTTTTTAACACGCCAACAACGTATGACATGAGTATCTTGATTTTGTCGCCTTTCAAAAAAAAAATCACTTACCATGGCCAGGAGCGAACCTGAAATCTTGGGGTTTGATAGTCCGACACTATAACCCCTCACCCACCGTGGCAAGCTATTAGTTATGATCACTATTATAACTAGGCAATGGCTTCAAAATTTCCCATACATCTTCCTTTTACTCCCGTACATTCCTAGGACTGACGCTCATATACAATGAAAATTGGCGTCACCTTTCCCATTAAAAGTGGACATAAATAAACACGCTAATTGGCTTTCAAGAGAATGGCGTAACACAGTCCACCTACAGAGAGTAAAGGGTATTGAACCAAGGCATCACAGCAATATAACACGCGCCATTTCCCCTGCTTTTATTTGCTTTTCCCTCCTGTGTTTTGTTTAATTTTCTTCTATATTGACTCTAGTTGTGTCCATTCGCCGACTCTCATTTGGTCCCACCCTCTCTTGCGAGAGATAACCAGGCTCTACTCTGCTACCTGCGCTCAGCGCTATTTGCACTAAACGGTTCTGTTGATGTCCTTTTTTGTGCTGCCACTGCTATGTTGTGCTGGTAGGGTGGTGGACGTGTAGGCTGACACAGGGTAATTCTGGAGGCTCCAGTGCACACCATGTTACATTCGCTGGAGACAACAAGAGAGCTCTTCTCCAAACATTTGTACAATTTTGTTTCATAAACTGGCCTATGACACCAGGGTTAATATGGCATGGTGTGACAATAGCTTGGAAAGGTAATTTAATGTAAAAATATATGTAGCAAAATTATATGCTGCCCTGAAGAGAGAGAATAGTAGTCTATGAATACTGAATGTGCTCACAAAATTTAGCTACCCTTCCGTCACCTCAACGACAAGCAGCTACACATTGTCGCACTTCTACAAACTATTGTTGTTCGTAATATAATTGCTATTCAGTTGCTTAAAACTTTAAGCGACCTCAGTGGCGTAGTTGATAGCATGCTGAGCTTCTATGCCCAAGATCGTGGGTTCAAACCCGGCCGAATTCGTCGGATTATTTAAGAGCGTTAAATATCTCTCATTATGCCTTCCATCGGAGGGGAAGTAAAGCCGGTGGGCCCATTTCATTGATTTACGGCATGTAAAAGAACCTTCCACTAACTACAATTGTGTGAAGCTAAATTTGTAGCTTAGATTTGATTAACGCTCTATTAAGTTCCAACGTTCGCCACCAGGTGCCGGTTATGGTTGCATCTAGCAGCCAAGTTCACGGCTAGGTGTCGTTGACGGGAGCATTTGGTAGCAAAAGTAGGAACTACTTGAAACAGATAACACACACTAATATAGCCATCACAATTAACACCGATCAACACACACATTCTACAAGCACCCAAAGTACACGGGGCTACATGACCGCGTTGTCGCAGCCCCTAAACTTAGGAACCAACCATCCAAACTTGCTTAAAACGTTAATGTGCCAAATTAAGTTGGTCGAGAAATAACGTTTAACTACTCACATCTACTGACCTGCAAGACAATTACATGTAGGCCTCTTAATTATAATAATAATAATAATAATAGTAATAATAATAATAATAATAATTAATAATTATTATGAAATAGCAAATGAAATGTACATAACTCAGAACTTTATAAAGCAGGAGCATCAATAGTGTCCTTCATCAATGGTGAAATTTTACAGGAAGACAGATTTAAAGACTACTTACGAAATTTGCAAGTTTCATACAATTGTGCAACAAGTAGGCTACATAAAACTCAATTTCCTTGATTATGATAGATTAAATTACTGATTGTGTTTCATTCGTATACCCATTTATTTATTTATTTATTTATTTAGTTAGTTAGTTAGTTAGTTAGTTAGTTAGTTATTCTTCTTTCATCATTTCGGTATGTTGTGGACCACGTTACTTCAACAGTTTGCACCCTAGAGCTTTAACTCTTCCCCAATATTCTCGCATTCGCGTTCTGTGAGTCTCCTTGCTTTCATCAGTCCACTTCTTACCGGTTTCCTATTTGGCTTTTCTTTGAAGATCTTGTATGCTCGAAGTTTTCTCTGGAGAAGTGCACTTTCCTGGATGTCTTCAAGTGTGATTCCTACTTCTCCAAGATCTTTTTCAACTTCGATGAACCAGGGTCCTTTGGCTTCCTTGTTAACAAAGTAGGAAAAGATCTTGTCTTGTTCTGCGAGCTAATGCGTGTTATGAGGCCATAAAATTGAATCCTCCTTTTACGAATGGCGTCTGTTATACTCTAAATGTGCAGGTAGAGTTCGTTGTTATGCCGTCTCGTCATTTTCTCTGATTGCTCCAAGAATCTTCCTCAGAATTTTCCTTTCTTTCACTTCTAACTTTTCAATCAGACCTTTTCTATTCATAACCAGGCATTTCGCTGCGTACAGGGCTTTGTTAATTTATTTATTCATTTGTTTATTAATTAGTTTTGACCACCAGAATCCATATCAAGTTATGGAACTGTGCTTTTGAAATAATTAAAATTGACTTTATTAATCTATTTCATTAATCATTAATGTCTATCTATCAGAATATAAAACCTTTGGCATTAAGAAACTTTCTATTATATATTGAAATTGCAGGGGAATGCCAATAGATGAAGGTTGTTCACGTACACACATGATCTAACGAATATCTAGGCTAGCCTTATTTGCTGCGTACATAAAACCACTGTGTAAATTAACCTCAAAGCAATATTTGATCGAACTTCATTAAAACAGTCATTAAAGAAGTCTCAAATCACTTAGTTTTAAACAACCCTCGAAGGGTAGAGAAGACTTGAAATTTGTCTTTCGATAAAGATTAATTTAATGTATGACGAACACAGTAGGATAACTATTGTTAGCTTGCACAAGTAGTTTAATTAAATTCACCACGATCTTGTTTCCAGAAGCACGTTTTGCCTGGATTTCGGATGCCTTTCATCGCCGTTATAATTGACACCAGAAAGCGTAAATAATTAAAGGAAAGATCTCTTCCAACGATAAAAACAAAAGCGTCACTCTCTGATCGCCTGAACTGGCAGAACTTGTAAACAAAACCATAATCTACCACCATTTAGAAATCGCGTCATATTTGCTGAACGTGAAACTTGATATCATTACATACCGAAATTAGGAACAGAGAAATTACATAGCCTATCTGAAAAGTTTATATAAAACTTTTCAAGGAAACTCGCCCCTACGTCAGTGGGGTGGGAATAAAATCGGTGAGAAGTAGGAATCGAAGATTTAGATTAATATCATTAATAAATTATACACAATTCCCAGATATTTACATCTGCGTCATCTAGTTGAGCAAAACAGATATTAGTTCGTAAGTTCTGTAGGGTAAATTAGACCAGGGTTCATTAGTCTCATCACGAAGAAATGAGTCGGGACACGAGATAACGGGCAATAATGTTTAACTTATGTTTAATTCCATGTGACAGCAAGTTAAAATGAAGTGCATAGATGCATATTGTGACTTAATAAATATTGGCTAGCATAATCCAGTGCGAACTTATCGCTACACAGCTACCACTCACACAATCAATAGTGCGGAGATAACCCGGTAACACGGGCATGCATGACATAATGAAACACATGCACGTCGTAATCTCCGCGGGTTATAACACCCAAACATTTATCGTCTACCATTAATTTGGAACATGAGATATGGCATCAGCTTACCTACACTAGTTGTTGCATGATGCTAGACTCACTGGGGCTAGTAAAATGTAACAAATGCAGCCGTGTTATTGACATTGAACCCCACCCAGTGATTGGACAAATTCATGTTGACCAGCAGAAGAGTTACAACTGATAATTCAATTGATATTTTTATAAATTTGCTGTAATTCAGTTGGGCCAAATACTTACGTCATATTTTTTTTAAAATCAATTTTTAGAGCATTTAAACGCACTCTATTGGTTATTTTAAGTGGTTAAGGCTTGGGATGGTCACCCCATTGTGATGGGGTAGCGCGCCTCCCTCACACCCGGAGGCCACGGGTTCGATTCCTGACTTCGTCAGCCATTTTAGAAATTGACGGGGAGTACTCAGCCTCGTGAAAACAATTGAGTAGATGTGTGATAGTGAGGCAGCGCCCCGGTCACGGTGACCAAGATTCACGGCCTAGCGGACCCAACGCGCTGCCCACGCGCCACCCCATAATATGCAGGTCAAATGGCTTGGCAGCGGTCGCTTGGTGGAGTGATTATTACTTTGTAAATCTCCCATTAGCGTCAACGGTGCTTACTCTAAAATGACTGGCTGCGTGGCTAAGCGGTACCATTTTCGCCTGCTGTCCCAAGGTCGCTGGATGAAATTATTACGCAGTCACTTGGCATTTGAAGGTGCAAAAATGTGAGGGAGACGTGTCAGTAGATTTACTGATATGTTAAAGATCCCACTCGGGGCGAAATTCCATCACCCCAGTGTCTCTAAAAGCCGCTAAACCTCAGATATAGCAATTATTGTTCGTTGTAATCAGTAATTTTAGATTTGACACAACGATATATTAATTAATATTCTTAATCGAACTTTTTGCTGAAGAAGGTTTCATTGTCAAGCCGAAACATTTCCAACAATTGAACAATTGAACAGTTGTTTCTTAACTAGCCGTTTTGAAGTCATTTTCAGTGTTGCCTTAGTAAACGAATGTTTGATGCTTTTCAGTCGGTCAACACGAGTTTTTTTTCCAAAAGAGATTGGTTATTCCCTAATCCTGAAAAAATACATGAGATTAATAAATAGGCTTACACTTGGATGACCAGTTTCGATTGTCAAGCAATCATCATCAATTCCATTACACGTAGGCCCTAAAATTTATGTCAGAAAATATGGGTGGAAATATTTACAATATGTATGCCTACATTTATTTAGTTGCATTATGAGTTGAGATAATTCATTTCGTCAATATGTGTTAGTTGTGGTCTAATAATAATAATACTTACTTTACTTTCCGTGTCCGGGAGACACACTAAATTCTTCCTTTCCAGAACTCTGCAGCTCTTATCCCTCTGTCTGTGGCCAACATAAGGTCTTCCTGGCTGCAGGTTTCATTAAGATCTTTGCACGTGAGCAGGTGTTGTGGAGTCTGGATTTCTCCACAGGCACATCGTGGATCTTCTGCATAACCCCACTTCACAAGGTTGCTACGACACTTAGGCACTCCTGTTCTCATCCGGTTTAAGGACCTCCAGGTGGTATAAGGCAAATGACTACCACTGCTCAGTTCTTCTTTAGGGGTAAACCCCTCTGGTACTATTTGTTTCCAGAGTGACACACGCCGGACGTCTGGCTTGGCGTACCCTGGGCAACGGTGGCCATAGGCCAGCGGCTGATCCTTCAACCACCGGGAGATATTACATTTTCGACCAGTCTTTTTCAAGACTTTCAATAACTTCAATAATAATAATAATAATAATAATAATAATAATAATATCGTATGGCCTCGGGTGCCAGGTGCAAGCGTTGTTAATTGACACTCAGAGGGCAGCTTGCATGTCGAATTTTGTTGTTCCTTGAAGCACTATGAATGTCAAGGAGGTTAGATATCTAAGCTCCATGATACTATAGCGCTTTCTAGTGGAGAAATAAGAAACTATTGTGCTGGCGGAAAAGCCCGAGATTAATTTTACCATTATGAACACGGCCTACTGAATCCAAATCGGTTCTTTGACATGCTAACATCGTATGATATGCGTGTCGTAATTTTTGCCGCCTTTCAAAAAATCACTTACCACGGACAGGAGCGAACCTGCAAGTTTGGGGTTAGTAATCCGACACGATAACCACTCACCCACCGTGGCAAGCAGTTGTGGTCTATGTGATGTTTGGATAAAATACTGGAATTGGTGATTGATCTCCAAACTTGCTTGTTTGGATTGAATATGTGATGGTAATTAAATGGTCAATACAGGTTGTATTGTACCGGCTACTTATCTGTGGTGTCTTGCGCTGTCCTGGTGAGAGCAGTCATCCTGATCACTATCTACTCTCATCTGGGGGAACGTCTTGTGGGAGGAAAGGTCTCTTATATACCTGGGCAATTCTCAGTGTATTTATTAATCTCATGTAATTTTTTTCAGGATTAGGGAATAACCCATCTCTTTTGGGGAACAACTTGTGTTGACGGACTGAAAAACATCAAACTTTCGTTGTTTCTTACTTTGTATTGACTTTCGTAATATTATTAGAACTCTGTCAAATAAAATAAAATGCGTCAACGTTAACAATTTTAAAATTGTTGACAGATGTATCCGTATTGGGCCATGGTAATATGTAGTTGTGAAATCCACCTGGTCAATACTGTGAAAATGATATTTAATACATATTGAATCATACATGTTTCGGCATGGCAATGATACCCTCTTCAGCGTAATTAATTATCACTAGCGGTCCCGTGCGAGAAATTTCGCATTTTCATAAACCACACTTTCCCCAATAGGTTTAAAATGAGAGACTTAAGGAGAGAGGTTATGTTTTTATTTCAACCAAATGATTATAGAACACTATTTACATTTCAGGATAAGGGAAAGACCTCAGAATGTTAATATGACATGAAACAGGCGTCACAGTGGCCCATGGACAGCAATTATGGATCGTATTTTCCTACTGGAACGGTGTTTGCAATTCGCACACTTCGTACATTTTTAGCCTATTTTCATTTTATGAAAAAATAGGCTTATGAGATCACCTTTTGTCCGTGTGTGTGTGTGTGTGTGTATGATGGTGTGTGTGTGTGTGTGTGTTTGTGTCCAATAACTTCTAAACGGCTCGAGCGATTACAATGAAACTCGGTAAGATCATAGCACCATTCTGGCCGACCCCGACCGTGCCCTTCAAATTGTATTGCGTCTCACCAATCCAACATGGCGGCTATGCGAAATATTTCACCAGCATTCAGTATCTCCGAAACTATTACCGATATCGCCCTGAAATAGTGTACGGTGATAAAGGACACTACCAGAAGTTCACCTATGCGACTTTCAAAAACCTGGTAACTACAAAAAAAAACATGGCGGCCAAGCGAAGTTGAGACTTTTAAATAGACTGATCTCGCGATTTAACCATCCAAACGTAATGAAACTTGGTACAGCAAATGTTTATACACATTGTATTGCACTGGAGTCTAATTTAGTTCAATTGTTCGCATAACCTCAAAATGGCGGTTGTACGAAATATTTCACTGACATTCTATATCTCCGAAACTATAACAGATATCACCCTGAAATTTTGTTCGGTGATAAAGGGTACTGATACAAGTTTATCAATGTAACTTTCATAAACCGGTAAATTACAAAACGAACATGGCGGTCAAGCGAAGTTCAAACATTTTAATAGAATTTTCTCGTGATTTAACTCTCTGACGCAGTGAAATGTGGTACATATTTCAATGCACTGGCATCTAATTTAGTTAAATTGCTTACATAACCTCAAGATGTCGGCTGTGCGAAATTTTAAAATTATTTTTTTTATTTCTTGTGTCGTAACCATGCGATCGAAGTGAAAGTTTGATTAATCAACCTAGGCAATAATTTTCCTTGAATGGTACATAACTCTATGGCCTATACTGAACCCTTCAGAAAAGCAGTGTTTAATGTAAGAAATCTTAATCAAGGGGTCGCGCTCAGTTCCTATGTGATGTTTACGTTCGCCAAACAACGTGCTCTACTGAGGTAAGGGTCATAGGATATAAACTAAAAATTAGAAAGAAAGGTGACAAGATGTAAAATAATAACATGATTTAATGACTAACAGTGCATAAAAAGAAATAAACAACAATAAAATATAAAACAATCCTCCCTGAATTTCCCATGATAGGAATATCTATAAATTTGAGGAGTCAGACGGATTTCCCCTTTTATTTAAAATGTGGATCCTGGTTCCACTACCTTGCAATTTGGGTTTTATGTGCGCGTAATGACTAACTACGAGGAATGAGTACTTTGGATGACTGTTCGTTTACAACGGGTTAACAGCCACGATGCTTACGAACAATCATCTCGTAAATCAACGTTTATGGATATGGAACATGACATTAATAAAAACCCTTAAAAAGTAATGCTGACACACGCACTAAATCTACTATTTACAGGAATCTCCCTGAGACCCTCATTAGCGCGAAGACGCACTTGACTATGAGCTGCCAACATTGGCCAACTTGCTCAACACAAACAAGGAGATACAGCATAGCATATGACTCACGGGTCACTGAATGAAATATAAACATGGAATAAACCAACAACAACAAAAGCCTGACTGGCTGACATTACTTTATATGAACAAAAACTGCAAGTTAAGCTAACGCTTCGGAGATTATCGTGATTCGTAGGCAACTCCCATTTATTAAACAATTTTTACCATTGATCAGTTCTTAATTCTGTATTACAAGTTATTACTGAGCCACACAGGCACTCTTCACTAATGACCTGGCTGGCAATCCTCAGTCCGTCTTGTGCAACATCTCCCCTCTTCCTCAATCACCTGCCATTGTCCCACTCCAGTGTGTATAAATACCTGACCAGCTGTGCCGTTATCTCAAGGAATCAACAGCAACAAACTCAACCACTTCAAAATATGGTCAGACATTAATCAAAATATCCAGAATTGCCCTCGCGAGGTCACAATATGGATTTGTCATCAAGCTGCCAGAAATCAGACTACGCTGAAATTCCCGCTTGTAATCACACAAAACACACACTCACACACACACATTTGGGAATGACAATAAGTTTTCACACAGATCGGCTGAATGGATGCTCGCCGACAATTAAAAAAATATATTAAAACCTACAATAGAGCTGACTGCTCTTCGTCACAAATCACATTGCTCCAAAGGCAATAATCTCATTGAATCTGATCAATAATAAAACAAAAGAAATTAATTACCCTCCAATCTACTGTATAATTATATTACTTCAGTCCTACTGCTGAAACACAACATATTTCCGAGAGACGTTTTTAACCGCATCGCGTAACATATGCAAACACGGCCGTTCACATAGCTACGTTAGTTAAAACAACAAACAAGAAAAGAGCCTTCTACTAAATATATATGCGAGCTGTTTCCATGCAAAAGGTGTGTCAGACCAAAACTAAATTGACTACGTTAATCACACAAGCAAATTATTTACAAAACAAGATATGTCCCATACACCATAAGTTAATTTATCAGATAATAATAAATATTATTCGGTACTCATCCTCAGCCAGTCTCCCGTCAAAGAACATCTGCAGCCATTTCCCAACTGGATTCTTCTTATCTCATCTCAACCATCTTGACGGAGTCTTGATATTTCCAGGCTTCCTCCATGGTCAATGATGTCATCTCTCGTGCTGATTCAAAAATTAAATTATTATACACTTGATGTCTGACTACTAAATTCGCCGTTCGGGTACTTCTTTCCCCAAAGCAGTCTATTGGCGAATTATCGAAGATACTGCCCCTACAAATATAGTACTGTGACTATCTAACACTGAATTTAACACTTTTAATAATAATTTCTGTGTCCTTCATGACACGCAAAGTATAACTGTCAACGTCCTTAGACGCACAAAGTATAAAAGCCTGTGTCCACTGACACACAAAATAACAGCCTACGTCCGTAGACGCACAGAGTAATAATCTTACGTCCGTAGACGCACAGAATAGTAAGCAAAGTCTTGGCTCTTCACACCACTTATAAATGAACTGGCCCTAGGTCTTGATAGAGGGGGAATTTAGATAAAAATTTCACAAAATAATGGTGGTACATGAATGAAATAAATATCACTGAACTCGTAAAATAGCGCAGGTCAAGAATATGCCCATTAATCCTAGAATCGATCGTAGAGATTTTGTCTAGGCGATCTCCCGCGTGAATGCTAGCCGAGCGTGCCCACGCTAGACCTGCCGCGCTAAATAGGCATTCTTCTCTCATTGGTTCCCACATTTTCTGTAATTTGGCGGTTTTAGCAGATCTTGGCGTCGTAGGAGTGTCTATTTTCTTCATCAGCCACTCACGTTACTGCACCATATTACTTCTAGGCGCGAATATCACAATGAACATACCAGCCGCATGTCTCACTGCGCGTCGCTTCTATTTTGAGGTGGCCAACACCTGTCCTTCTGACACATCGCTAGGCTATTTCCTTTCACAGCTAAAGTATTTAGCCTTTTGTCAATCTGCTTCAGGTATGTCCCCGCTGTCTCCAACCAATGCTTGAAATTTCCTCATCTCCGTCTGGCTACTTTCATGTTGCTGGTGGAAATATTTATTAATTGAAGAAATAAAACATAGAATCATTTATCCAACAGAGGATAAAGGGTTCAATACATATAACAATCCAAAATGGCGATCATCCGAAATATTTAGACGGTTCTCAATATCTACGAATCTTTTACAGTAATCAAACTGATTTTTATGTTCATAGAGGCTATGAACATACTGTATGTTCACCTATAGGACTTTCAGTAACCTGGTGAGCACAAATCCAATATGGCGGCGACGCGAAGTATAAATTTTTAAATCTCGTTTTTACTTCTTGTGTTCTAATCATGCGATTGAAGTTTGAATACCACACGTACACAATAATCTTAATATAATAGTAAATAAATATCCAATCTGGCGACCATCTGAAATATTTAGACAGTTCTCAATATCTACGAATCATTCAAAACCTTCAAACTGAAATTTTGTATGTTGATAGAGGCATTTAACATGAGTAGGATATATGAAAATAGGCTGTTGGCCTATAGTTCTTCACGGAGCTACTTGTTTTAAAGTCAATTTTTAAACAAATTATAGATATTTATGAAATAATAGTGCAATAAGTCTCTGCTAATGTCTATTCTCTTTCATTTGAATGCTCATTTGTCACGATCGGTCAATTGTGAGCGCCGAAGGAGGGATCCATTCTACTGAAATAACATATATGATGATGATTCAATTACGCTGAAGAGGGTATGAATGGCATAGCCTACTAATACATGTACGTTTAAATATTTATTAAACATCATTTTCACAGTATTGACAAGGCGTATTTCATCTATACATTGACTTAGAAAAATCAAATCAGAAAGTACTTGTCATTGATGAGTAACACAGCTAGTTTTAAAATAATTATGTAAAAAGCCCAGCGCTGTGAAGAGTAAAGGGGCGAACAGAGCAGCCTTTATCTCCGAGGTGGCTTGCTCGACGAGAAGTGAGATTGGTCTGGAATTACGAGGACCCGGGCCGGAGAATAAGAAGGGAGCAATCCTCGCCGGGTGTCCCAGAGGGCGCAGCGAGCGTTATGTCCCGCCATGCTGTTGATAGCACTATCTTACCTCTCACAATAGAGTTGGAGCAGAGGAGAATCTATAGCCGCCTAGCGACGATATTATTAACAGCGATAACATTATTATACAACACGGGGCAGTTTGTAGCTACAAAACTCATCTAGACCAGGCGTCCACGATGATAACATTAAATAAATAGGTGTTAGGCAAACATTCAACAGCGAATGAGAATTTCTCTATCCTGATCTCATTTGTGAATCTTTCAAAAATATTAAACTATATTATATATAGTTATATATTATATTATATATATATATATATATATTTAATTCACCGGCCGTGAAAGCCAATATACCATCTTTTTTATATTATAACAGTTTAGGCTTTCACGGCCGGCGTTCATAATTAAGTAGCCTACACGTTTTTCGGGCTTGTAGGCCCTGTCTGGACCAAGACCTACAAGCCCGAAAAACTTGTACTTAATTTTAAACTATATTGTTGTTGTTGTTGTTGTTGTGTTGATTCATTTAGGGCCTTTGCGACGTCGAGGTCATGTAGGCTAGCTCCTTGAACTTAAATGCATGTTGAATATGCCTGACAACTTGTGTTATTGTATTGACTGCACTGACGGCTACAGTGGCGTAGTTGGTAGCATGCTGAGTTCCTATGTGCGAGATCGCGGGTTCAAAGCCTGCCGAAGTCGTCGGATTTTTAAGAGCATTAAAAATCCCTCAGTATGCCTTCCTTCGGAGGGGAAGTAAAGACGGCGGGCCCATGTCATAGATTTATGGCATGTAAAAGAACCGTCCACTAACTACAATTGTGTGAAGCTAAATTTCTAGGTTAGATTTGATTAACGCTTTATTAAGTTCCAAAGTTCACCTCCAGGTGCCGTTTGCGGTGGAATCCAGTAAGCAATTTCACAGCTAGGTGTCGTTGATGGTAGCATTTGATAGAAAAAGTAGGAACTACTTCAAATTGATCACCTGCAGTCCTTACCTGAATTACAGATAACACATACTAATACAGTCACCACATTTAACACCGGTTATCAGACAGATTCTACACACACCCAAAGTGCACGGGGCTACATGATCGCGTTGTCGCAGCCCCTAAACTGAGGAACCAACCAACCAACCATTGACTCTACTACTGTGTACCGGGGGAATCAGCTGTCCCTAATAATATTGTTATATGCAGCCCAACTAACACGTGTTGTCAGGAACGATACAGACCGTGTTCAAGGTGCTAGACTACATGACTAGTAGTAGTCTGTAGTCACATCGAAGGAAAATAATAGTGTTCAGTATCGTTTGCAGGATATGCTTGCAGTGCAATAGTGCCATACGGGATGCAAACAGAGAAATATCGACCCTCCTGACCACAACGCTAGTTGGGCTGCATAAAACAATATTATTAGGGGCAGCCGATTCACCCGGTATATTTCTGACTGGGCTAGGATTTGGGTAATAGGTGACCGTTGCCCTAATTCAGGTACCATCCCAGCATTCTCCTAAATTAGAAAAAAGTAAACCACAGTAAACCACTTCTAGAATGGCTGAGATGGCAATCGAACCCACCTCATCAGTTCTGCCTCACGAGGCTGAGTGAACCTTGTTCCAGCCTTCAGACCAGAACTAAACATCTTGGCAGAGTCGAGGATCGTATCTGAACCTCCACGGTGAGCGTCACGAATACTAGTTGCAACATCACGGGGTGGACAACATTATTTTGTTGTTGTTGATTCGTTTAGGGGCTTTGCGACATCATGGTTATGTAGCCCCGTGTAGGCTTCTTGGGTGAGTGTATAATTTTCTGATAACTTGTGTTATTGTGATGACTGTATTAGTGTGTGTATTTGTATTTCAGATAAGGATAGGGAAGGAGGCGGCCGTTACCTTAATTTAGGAACCGTCTCAGTATTTGATTGGAGTAGAAGTGGCATACCACGGAAAACCACTTCCAGGTTGGCTGCGGTAGGAATCGAAGAAGACTCAGTCTTTCAAGACGAGGCATCACCCTGTTTCAGCCATCAGACCAGAATAACATTTCTTGGCTAAGCTGGGAATCGAACCCGTTCCTCCTAAGTGATTGCCAAGAATGCTAGCCACTACGGAGCGAGGCGGACGCAGTTAATTTCAAATGGAATACAATTTGTCTTTGAGATATCTGCCATCTGCGATTCTATCCGGGGTTTGCAACTGCTTATAGCGTTGGCAGTGAGTACTGTCGCATTATTTTAATGCGCAATGGTTTCCGGAGGTCTGACTAGTTTTTATCCCACGTTGTAACCGATTTAGAGACCAAGAGAACGGAAGTTTTCACGCCCATGCAACAGTCAGCTTTTATTACATCGACAGAGGAAATACAGCTTTCGGCTAGGAAGACTGCTTTTGTTGATAGACTAGTCATTTAGTGCAGCAGAAAAGAGGAGAATTGAAGCGTTTGAAATGTGGTGTTACAGGAGAATGATGAAGATCAGATGGGTAGATAGGGTTACAAACGAAGCGGTATTAAGACTAGTGGGAGAGGAGAGATGTTTCTGGCGACTGCTAATGAAGAGGAGAGATAGGTTGGTAGGACACGTACTAAGATACCTAGGTATAGCAAGCTTAGTTATGGAAGTAAGGGACGAGAACAAGAACTGTAGGGGTAGACCAAGGTTAGAATATGTTAAACAGATTGCCTCGGACGTAGGGTGTGGTAGCTATGTAGAGATGAAACAATTAGCTCAGGACAGGAAGGCATGGAAAGCTGCATCAAACCAGTCAAAAGACTGAAGACTCAAACAACAACAACAACAAGTTTGAAAACATTATCATCATCATCAACCTTCCTTCGGAGGGTAAGTGAAGCTGGCGATCCCATGTCATAGATGTATTGCATGTAAAACTAAACTGCTGTGATGCTAAATTTATAGCTTGGAAATCATTCAAACGCCCTATCAAAGTTCCAACATTCACCACTAGGTGTCAGTGACATCTGGTAGCGTAAGTTGGAACTACTTGAAATTGAGCGGAACTTGTAGCTCACCCCATGGGTGTCCGCTTGAAGCAGCTACAGCCTCTGGCGAGTCGAACATGTCCTCGGACACTCCGGGCATTAAAAACCATACGTTAAGAAATGATTTAATAGGCCTATTTATCAGTCAAAATTACCACACGTAACTTAATAAGTTTTCTGATGGAATGTCTTATATTTTGTTTCTGGTGGGCAGAAACTGTCTGTGGCTGCCACTGTCCCTGGTGTAAACAATGCAACATTGATGACAGGTGGGTACACATCGAAATGCCAGTTATTGCATACGCATCCGATCTTAGCGTAATAAATATTCAAAATACCTTCCACCTCAATGCATTTTGCGACTTTGTGAATGAAAGATTGATGTGTCCGTGAAAGCATATCTCTGTCAATACTGGCACAAGCATTTCGTATCAGCGCCTTCATGTTGTCCGGAGTCGTTGGTTTTCCACAACACACTCCATTTTTCCGGTAACTCCATAAGAAAAAGTCCGGGCAAGTAAGGTCAATTAACAGAACTTATCCAACGATTATGGTAATTGTTATTTGTAGAGCAATTTGCCATGCATATTTGGGTCTGATGATGCTCGCTTGACGAGCGAAACATATCATCCCTTAGTTGTCTTCTTCTTCTTCTTCTACTTCCATAACAATATATGTAAATCGTAATCACATATAATTTATTTAAGGTTATTTTCACATATTCCAGTATGCTAATTGGAATTAGTTTGTGTTTACTGACTAAAATCTACATTACCAACCGACAGAGGAAGTCATTGGGAACAAACCACGACCACCAGATAGTGTTGTTAGGGTAAACCAAGATGTCACAACAGTGAGATGAAGCCAGACCATCGTAGAGTTCAATCGCAGCCTACTCAATCACCTGATGGAGCTGTCAAATGACAGTAAATCTGGTTGAGAATTCGTAAGGAATATTCTCAAATGAGTAACAATATGTAATGTATTAGCCTAGTCAGCAATTTACGGGATATGTTTTGTCTGCAAAACACATAGTGGTAAAAATGTCAAACGTTATATGTTTTGTACTCAATGGTATGAACTTAATCATGTTTTTATATTTCCTTATTGACAATCAATCTAAATGGAAATACCCACAGGTATTTAATATAACTAATACATCTCACTCAATAACATTTTAGAATTAATATTTATTAATTAAACACCAATTTCGGCCACAGTATGGCCTTCTTCAGTTCTTTGAAAGGAGAAAAGAAAGGAAATAATGGTAAACTACGAGCAAAGCTATTGAAAACAACGTTTCAACTTCTTCTTTCCTTCGGGGAATGGGTCTATATTACGAACGGATTGTTGGCTTACCTGAAACAGCCGTTACTATCCTTCGAAGTAATCCCCGTGGTTGGTTAAGCACTTCTTAGAACGGTTGTAGTATTCCTGAGGGATAGCCTTCAGTTGGGTCGTCACATTACGTTGGAAGTCCGAAATGTCCCAAAACCTCTGGCCCTTCAGGGCTTTTCGGCGACCCTGGACCCCGATACTCCATACTTTGACGCTTTCCTTCGAGGTCGTACCTCAGGCACCAGGTCTCTCACCCGTGACGATGGATTTCAGGACCATTCCATTACAGGGAACATTCACCCTTCTCACTGCCAACCGTCGAACCAGTGTGCACGTTAGGTTGCATAAATTCACCCTTCTCACTGCCGCCCGTCTAGCAGGTGTGCAAGGCAGGTAGCATAAATTCACGCTTCTCACTTGCTTTCAATTTAGAGTTTTGACGACCCAAACGGAAGGGTATTCCTAAAAGAGACTATGCCAGGAGTTTCCAGGACTTGTTCAGTCATTCTCAGAAGTGCATAACAATCTATGGGGATTACATCGAAAGACAGTAAAGGCTGTTTCAGGTAAGCCTACAATCCGTTCGTAATATAGACCCATTCACCGAACTTTTCAGACAGAGGGTGTATTAAAAAAACAGATCTGTAACAAATATGGGTTTTAATTTGATAATATAAAATAATTTTTTTGAAAAATGACATAAATCTAAAACAAAATTGTGTTTTATTCCTATAAATAGATTACAAAATTTTCAATAAATCTTTCATTTTATATTATGAGATTAAAGTCCACGGATCTGTTTTTAGCCTACTTTCTATATTTGCAAAAAGTGAAAGTAGACTTATGAGATCTACACAGGCCAAAAGATGTGAGTCTGTGTCTTTGTCTGTGTGTGGGTGTGAGAGAGAGTGTGTGTGTACTCTGTCTGTCCCCGCCCTATAGATTCAAGCACGAAGAACCCGAATTGAACGAAATTTAATATAGAGGTAGCACTAGCAAAGAGCACCTCAGTGTCATATTTTATATCGCCGCCGTCTTTACCAAAACTTAATTGTGGCCACTAAATTGAACAAAACTTAAAAACAAATTACGACCAAACTAATCATTGGATCATTACAAAATTTGTTAAGAACATACTGTCATGTGGGACGCATCTTTCTCCCAAACTGCAAGGTCATCAACTATACCAATTTAGGATGGCGGCCGTGTGAATTATGCAAGCTTCAGAATAAATAACTTGGGACCCACCAGTTTTGATTATTGAACCAAGAATGGGTTAATCCAGAGGTCTTCAACCTTATTTTAATGAAGGGACAATTTTTTGTTACGGAAGGGCTTGAGGGCCGCATTAATGGAAAAGTGTTGGTCGATTCCTCTGATAAAAATAGCTAACTGAGGTGTGTCTGTAACCTCAGTGCTTTCATCAAGCGCCACTGAATAAAAAGCAAACTTTGAAACACGGTCTTTTAGTGTGTTTTCAATATCCTGAGCTAATTCTTCGATTCTTCTCTAGATAAGCTAACCTTTGAAAACAAATGCTTTTGTTTCGGGCATAGAATTTCAGCTGCCGATTCTACGCACTGCTTTACAAACTCACCATCCGTAAATGGCTTTGAGATCTTAGCAATTTGTTCAATAATGACGTAGCTAACATTAACACTTAATTCACTTTCAGCGTTTTGCCAAGTAAACGAGGATTGTTGATTTTCTATTTTTTTCTTTAAGTCTCGCACCTTATCTATTCGAAATTGCCCTCGGCTTGAGTCCATCTTGGAGGCGTGCTTGGCGTCACAATGTCGCTTAAAATTGTAGTCTACTCTTTCATAACGGAGACAGATTCATTACAAATTAAACAAACTGCTTTTTTTAATATTTACGATACAGTACAGGTAAGACCACTTTTTTTTGGAACACTCGGTACTCATCGGCAATTTTCGGTTTGTTACTACTCATAGCCATCATTCACTAAACATAAATAAGCGTTCACTCTCTAGGAGAGATCAGGTGATCCTGATTAGTGCACCGTGGAAAGCAGTCTCAGTTGACTGACCTTGAGTCACAGGGTTGCCACACTTCCTACGGTCTACGAAGTATGATAACATTTAAAAATCGACACAATGATGCAATCTTCTGAACTCTTTGTTCTTTTTATCAACGGTACATGTGACTGTCGAAATGCCATCAAATATGAATTATTGAAACTAAATCGGTTTGCGAGCCTCTGAAATATACGCAGAGGGTCACGAGCGGCCCGCGGGCCGCGGGTTGAAGATCACTGGGTTAAACTGTTCTAAAGGACGTGTCCCGGTCGAAATTAAAAGTTTATATTATAATATTATACTGCAGAAATGATTTTATAATGCTGTGGCATCCCGGTTACAAGACAAGATGGCATCTGATCTCTCGTTCAGACCAGTATGTTAGCATGCAATATGCACTAATGATAGAAATAATATAAACTTTGTATGAACTGGATTCTTCTTGTTGCCAGTGAAGAAATAATTTAGTACAAGTCGTTATTTGCTAAGACGCTGTACGCAAATTGATTGATAACGTTTGGCTTCGGTCTACACGTTTGGCTCTGTGGTTACAGCTTTGGTCTTTCACACAGTCGGCTGGGGTTCAACTGAAAAGAAGAAAACACTACTTTCTTAAATTCGTATAGGCCTAGTTAAATTTCCTTCTTATCATGCCCGGTCCATCTTAACATTTCACATGGGTGTTTCCTTTTTTTTTTTCTTCATAAATGAAAATAGGCTAAAAGTATGACACTCATTGGAAGTGAAACTTGGAATGTTGGAGCAGAAGAAAAGAGGACAGTAAAAGAATATGAAATATGGTGTTACAGGAGAATAGTGAAGATTAAATGAGTATATAGCATAGCAAATGAAAATAAGAGAGAGGTTGATTGGGCACATACTAAGACACCCAGGAATGGCAAACTTAGTTATGGCAGAAGGAGTCGATAACAAGAATTGTACGGGCAGACCAAGGTTGAAATATACTAAGATTGTCTCGAATGTAAGGTGTGGTAGTTGTGTAGAGGTGAAATGATTAACTCAGGACAGAGTTGTAATCGAAAAGCATTAAACCAGTCTGAAGGCCTTTGTTGTTGTTGATGTTGATTCTTTTAGGGGCTTTGCAACATAGTGGTCATATAAGTCCATGTACTTGGGTGTGTGCAGAATTTATCTGATAGTCTGTGTTATTGTGATATCTGTACTGGTGTGTGTATTTCTAATTAAGATAGAATTTGGGTAGGTAGTGGTCGTGGCCTTAAGTTTGGTAAAATCCCGGCATTTGGCTGGAGTAGAAGTGAAAAACCATGGCAACCCACTTCCAGAATGGCTGAGGCAGGAATCAAACCCACTTCCTCTCATATTTGTCCCTGGAGGCTGACTGTACCCCGTTCCAGTCCCCAGGCCAACATTTAATTTCTTGATGGAGCCAGGAATCGAACTCAGGTCAAGACAGCCAAGAATGCTAACCACTACATATCGAGGCGGATAGTCTGAAGTCTCAAACACACAGTAATACAATGAAATATTATCTAATGCACACGGTTTTTGTTTACCAAAGGGACTATAGAATTACCCAGTAAATTCAGAAAATCTAAATCTCCACACACGTCTTCCTTCAATCTTCTATTTTCCAATTCTTTGTCTCATCCATTTTACTTCACCTCGTCTTTTCTCATTGTCTTGTTGTGGTTGTCTCTTTTTATGTCCCTCATCGTATCTCCCCCGTCCCCTGGACAATCACCAAACCGCGCCGTGGAGTGACTATCCCCAGCCAGCCATCATCAGCAGTCATTGTGCGGCCACAACTGCCCCCGCCAATACATCCCGTACCCTTAATCCCTTTTAACACGAAGCAATCTCACCGCAAGGTGTTGCTCCCCACGAATACCGACCAGGGACACATTTACAGGAGGAGACACAAACATGGAGCAATACCATTTCAACTGTTGTCTTATTCTCACGGCTATAGTCTCGTTTTGGCAAATTTGGCAGTAGTATTCTATGATAAGAGGCAAAAACATTAACCATATTGTAAAATGACCATGTCTACGTATTCACTTCGATTATCTAACTGGAGAAAAAATTAAAGACGGAGGAAAGATTCAAGGAGAAATAATTTCAACTCTGAGATTTGCCGATTACATAGTCATCTTGGCCGACACGCCTGAGGATTTTAATGAGTTTTTGAATGGTATGGACTCCGTCTTGAGGAAAGAATTCATGAAGAAAATTAATAAATATAAAACAAAAATATTGGAATGCAGCCGAAATAATTCAGTATCCGCTATAGACATCAAATTGGCAGATGAAGAACTAAAGGAAGTAGGAGACTTCTGTTGCTTAGGAAGCAAAATAACCAGTGATGGACGAAGAAAAGAGGATATAAAAAGTAGGTTAACTCAAACAAGGAAAGCATTTCGACAGAAAAGGAATATGTTGACATCGAATATAGTTTTAGGTGCTAGGAAGTCATTTTTGAAGGCCTTTGTCTGGAGCGTGGCACTCTATGGAAGTGAAACTTGGACTATTGGTGCAGCAGAAAAGAGGAGAATTGAAGCGTTTGAAATGTGGTGTTACAGGAGAATGATAAAGATCAGATGGGTAGATAGGGTTACAAACGAAGAGGTATTAAGACAAGTGGGAGAGGAGAGATGTTTCTGGCGACTGCTAATTAAGAAAAGAGATAGGTTGGTAGGACACATACTAAGAAACCTAGGAATAGCAAGCTTAGTTATGCAAGGAAGGGTCGAGGACAAGAACTGTAGGGGTAGACCATGGTTAGAATATGTTAAACAGATTGCCTCTGACGTAGGGTGTGATAGCTATGTAGAGATGAAACGATTAGTTCAGGACAGGGAGGCATGGTGAGCTGCATCAAACCAGTCATAATACTGAAGACTCAAACAACAACATCTAATTAAATTAACTTGAACACCTGATAATACTTTATAAGATTACTTCTTTAATGAAACATGTTTTCGGCCCTTCAGTGGAGTCTTCTTCAGCTTGTTAATTAGCTTAACACTACATTAGGTGTTTGTGAACAGAATTACAATATAAATTAACATAGATTTTGGAATGAACATCCTTACCATTTAAATTAAGAAATATATTCATGTACTGAAATCCAAAACGCGGATAAAGAAAACGCTATCCGCATCCGCTCCACATCCGCACGTTTTATAAACATACTCGTGTCTTAATTATTGTCATCCTAGTGTAATTATTAATCTCATGTAATTTATTTCAGGATAAGGGCATAACCCAGTCTTTTGGGTAGACTACATTCGTGTTGACCGACTGAAAAGCACTAAACTTTTGTTTACTAAGGCAACACTGAAACATGGCTTCAAACCCCACAAAACTACCTTCTAGTGTTTGACAAGGCGGTTGAGATTGCGTCTGGAACCTGCGCCATTTAAGCTTACGCTGGGTAAACCGTTATTAAAGATACCTGGTGAACCTGGGGCGGGTTGCCCGTTCCCAGGATATTGGTACACGATGACTATACTTCGTTCCACAGTTATCAGCATTACTCAACTATGCTAGTTATAGTAGTTTGTTATAATTCTGTACTAACAAGGGGAGGATACGATGCATGGGTCACCGATTCGAACCATCTTTAGTACACGTGTAGGGCTTGACTAGGCGTATACCAGGTGCAAGTAGTAAGTTGCACTTCTCAGCCGATTCCGAGAAATTAATTATTAATTATTCGTAATTGCTGTACGTGCCGGCCCCGTGGTGTTGGGGTAGCGCGCCTGCCTCTCACCCGGAGGCCCCGGGTTCGATCCCCGGCTCCGTCAGGGATTTTAAAACTGACGTGAGGGTTGGAACGGGGTGCACTCAGCCTCGTGAGGACAATTGAGTAGCTGTCTGACAGTGAGACAGCGCCCCGATCACGAATACCAAGATTAACGGCCGAGGGGACCCGACGCGCTGATCACGCGTCACCCCAATATCTGCAGGCCAAATGGCTGGGCAGCGGTCGCTTGGTCGGCCTTAGCTCGTCATGGGCTGTATAGTGCCAGGGGTTGATTGATTGAATTGCTGTACGGCGTTCATGTGCATTCTACGTTAACTTGAAGACAAGGAGCGCATGGTACAGCGGTAAGAGGCCTGCTTCGTAAGCGCGGGATCACTGGATCGAATCCCACCGGTAAGCCATTCTTTTTTTTCTGTTTTTTTTTTTGTAAACATAGGCAATTCGTACAACTGTAAGTGTCGCGAATAATGTTCATTTTGCAGTCAATTGTAATAACATGTTATGTGAGCGGGAAAAGGGAGTCTGAATAAATCGTACAGGAGATTTATGAAAGAATACCTTTATTCATCATATACGCTGTTAGTACAACTGTCCACCGTTAACGTTAGTTTGTGTGTAGGTGACCTCGCCAGGCCCGAACACTTTCCAACCAATACCCAAAGCATGAGACACTACTTGCTGGGTACGGGGTGGTCTGATGGTTCACTGACCTGCAATGAACGGAACAGACAGGGCCTTCAGTGTATAAACGTATACGTATAATAGAATACACCGGAGCATGTATAATACCAATGTATTTGCAATGGCCCGACTGTACATTATGTAATGTCACAAACGTTCACCCACATACGATGATTTCAGAATTCCTTTTCCCGCTCACAAAACACGTTATTACAATTTACTGCAAAATGAACATTATTCACGACACCCACAATTGTACGAATTGCCTATGTTTACAAAAAAAATGCTCTTCGCAGGGATTCGATCCTTTGATCCCACGCTTACGTGGCAGGACTCTTACCGCTGCACCATGCGCTCCTTGGCTTCATGTTAACGTACAGCGCACAGGAACGCCGTACAGCAATTATGAATAATTTATAATTAATTTCTCGGAATCGGCTGAGAAGCGCACCTTACTACTTGCACCTGGTATACGCCTGGTCATGTCCTACAAGTGTACTAAAGATGGTAAGAATCGGTGACCCATGCATCGTATCCTCCCCTTGTAAGTGGTTACCGTAGCTCTAGTTAAGTGTAGACCTATATCCACATTAGTATGTTATGGAGTGTCTGATATGTATCATATCTCTTCATATGAGGGCCATTTCGGAACGAGAGAAAAAACTCATATCAATGTATCATACAGCCCTCTGTATTAGGCGAACCCTCACGAGAAGGGTCCATGCCGGAGGCGACGCCAAGCGAATAGATTACCACTTCACAGAGGCGCCGCGTTACACGACGAGATTGGAAGCCGACGTAATCTCCGGCACTTGCATGCAGAACGCCTGAGTTATTTCATATTAGAGCCAGTTTAGAAAATTGAGGCAGCACGAAGGAAGAAGGAATGTTATCTAGTATATTCCGTCACCCCAAAACTCGGTCGATGTACCACATTCATCGTCATAGATACCGTTCCACACACATCATTCTCATGGAGATATCGTTCTGGCTTGCACCATCCTCCATCATGTTTGTGTGCTACCATATACATCGCACATAAATACCGTGGATATGCAGGAGAGAAAATATGCTCATTCATAAAGATACTGTTGTGTTCCAGTCTTCAGTCTTTTGACTGGTTTGATGCAGCCCTCCCTGCACCTTTGTCCTGAGCTAATCGTTTCATCTATACCTACCTACCACACCCTACATCCGAGGCAATATGTTAAACATATTCTAAAGTTCGTCTACACCTACAGCTCTTGTCCTCGACCCTTCCTTCCATGACTAAGTTTGCTATTCCCGGGTGTCTTAGTAATAGGCCTATTAATAATAATGTTATTGGTTTTACGTTCCTTTTAACTACTCTGGCTTTTAGAAACGCCGGCGTGCCGGAATTACGCCCCGAAGGGGCGGCGGCTAACCACGCTGACCGCTACGCTACGGAGACGACTGTATGATTCATGCCAATGAATAATCTATATACAGTATCAGAAATGAAATGATACATTGGTTCTATCAGCGCACGTAAAATAATGTTGGCAACAATGCCATGATAAGTTGCTAAGAATTAACCTGAAATATTATGTTCTATTATTATCCTGATATTACCGACAGCCGTGGCTCAGCTGGCTAAAGCGCAGCGTTAGGTCATGGGACCAAGCTCTCTGCTGACTCGGTAGACGCGTGGGTTCAAGCCCCACCGTCGGCCGTCCTTGAAATGGTTTTCCGTGGTTTCCCATTTTCAACACCAGGCAAATGCTGGGACGGTACCTTCTGATAGGCCACGGCCGATTCCTTCCACATCCTGCCCAGTTTCATTCATCTTCATCCATTCCATCCCGACGCGCAGGTCGCCCACGGGCGTCGAATAGAAAGACCTGCACTCGGCCTCTGAGGAGGCCACACGACAAAAAAAAAACGATATTTGATGCAATCCATATGTTAATATAGAAGTTACAAGATCGCCTACGTAGCGTAGCGGTCAGCGTGGTTAGCTGCCGCCCCGGAGGTCCTGGGTTCGATTACAGCTAAATTGTAGGTTAGGTTAAACATTTGACAAACGCTCTTAGGTTCCGACGTTCGTCGCCGGGAGCCGACTGCGATGGCATCTGGTAACCAGTTCTGAACTAGTAGTCGTTGGCGGTCGCGTTTGGCGGCAAAAGTAGGAACTACTTGGAAAAATTCAATGTCTGCAGTCCTTACTTGAATTGAAAACAGATAACACATACTAATACAGTCATCACAATTAACACCGGTGATCAGACAGCTTCTATACACACCCAAAGTAGCCTACACGGTGCTACATGACCGCGTTGTCGCAGCCCCTAAACTGAGGAACCAACCAACCAATTATTCCATTCAAACTTCTCACCCGCATTGGAAGTTAAAGAACTAGTACCTTGATGATGACCTAGCCAGAATGTAATTGAGCTGGCACGACTCAAAAATGAAATCACCCCACCCCTGCCCCTATTCAAAGTTTCTGACCACGCCACACGATATCGTAAAGTTCACGTGGCCTTTGTGTAATAACCTAGCTGGTTCGTAATAAGCTCTGCTATTGTATTCGTTAAGAGCGAGAAAATCCCCGGTCAGGGAATGGCGACCTAGCCGCGGGCCGGCCTGTTTTGGGCGCCATCAGCCATCCCCTCTGATCCATTCCACAAACGAGACGCTTCTCTCAGAATCTCCACCAGATGGCAATCGGACACTACGCTTCGGAATGGGTAATATATACAGGGAGCGTGGGGTGGAAGAAGAGACCAGTTGGTTGAATGGAAGAGGAAGAATTTTAAACTTCCAGAGAAAGGAATATAGAATACTACTGTACTGCACAAGCTCACACGATGAGACAAGGTGAGCATCGAGTGTAACAGACAAGTACAGTATGATCCAATACAACCGTTACAATGCGTTTTCCCCACGCTATATTTGGGTTAACGCGGACCTTACCGAACCGAGTCAGGAATCCTGAACAGCATAGTGCAACTAGTACTGAACATGACGTCATCGCAGTACAATCAAAGGAGGAGAAAAACTGAGCACTAAACATCTTATCCACGAGCATTGCCATTATGGAAAATTATAACATACTTTATTAGAGAACTATTCCTTATTGTTTTAGAAGTAGGTAGCCTAATTATGTATTTCATATTAGGCTACTAAAAGAAATATTACGAACAAGCAATACATTAAAACTCAGCAATTTGAGTTTGTGCAGTGTCTTGTGTGGGGTTTCGCCTAGGACACTAAGCTGGCTTCCCTACCCGGTGTCCTAGGTGAAACCCCACACAATACACGGCACAAAGCTAGAGTTATAATTCATTGGCCGTGGAAGCTAATATACCATCTTGGTGGAAGCCTTCATAGGGAGGTTATGGCTGCTTGAGCTTTTAGTTCTCGCAATAGAGGCGCAGGTGCGCTTCATAAAAAGGGAGGTAGCGTGCAGTTCACTACTCCTGTGGGGGTCCGGGTGGGGATACCAAGCCCCGCTGATGAGCCAGCTTGATGTCCTAGGCGAAACCCTACACAAGACACGACACAAACCTAGAACAATTGCTGAGTTTTAATTCACTGGCCGTGGAAGCCATTATAAGCAATACATTGTTTATCTTAATACATTTTATTATAATTTTAATCATAGTCTCTATCATAATAATAATAATGATAATAATAATAATAGCAAATTAAATACGGTATATGTAATGGATAATATATTATTGTCTGCACAATTGCAATACGGTTTTTATCTATAATGCCTTTTGCCATGGAATTTTGTGGGTTTCTTCCCACATAATCTACAGCAGTACATATTGTGTATCCAACCAGCCTTCAGCCTGACCACTAAACAGACAGGCGTTTTGTCGCAATCTTAATTGTAGTGTCATCGGATCAAAATCAGCCTCTTTTTTAGCCTACTTTCGATTGTTGCAAAAAAAATGAAAGTAGACTTATGAGATCAACACAGGGCCAAAAATTGTGTGTGTGTGTGTGGACTCTGAAAGTCTGTCCCCCCTTATCAATTCGAACACGGTCAATCCGAATTGAACGATATTTGGTACAGAGGTAGCACTAGCAAAGGGCACCTCAGTGTCATGCTTTATATCGCCGCCTTCTTGACGTAAACGTAATGGCGGCCACCCAAATGTTCAAAGCTTAAATCAAATTACGACCAACCTATTCATCTGATTTCTACCAAATTTTGTAACGTTATACCTTTATGTATGAAGAATCTTTTGACCAAACTACGAGGTCGTCTGCCCAATAATTTGCGGATGGCGGCCATGTTTGTCTGCAAATCAATTCCCCCTATCTTTTCAAACACGGTGAATCCGAATTGAACGAAATTTAGTACAGAGGTAGCACCAGCAAAGGGCACCTCAGTGTCATGTTCTATATCACCGCCATCTTGACGTAAACGTAATGGCGGCCACCCAAATGTTTAAAGTTTAAATCAAATTACGACTAGCCTATTCATCTGATTTCTACCAAATTTTGTAACATTATACCTTTATATATGGGAAATCATTTGACCAAACTACGAGGTCATCTGCCCAATAATTTGCGGATGGCGGCCATATGTGTGCAAATCGATTCCCCTTATCTTTTCAAACACAGTGAAACGGAATTGAACGAAATTTGGTACAGAGGTAGCACTAGCAAAGGGCACCTCAGTGTCATGTTTTAAATCGCCGCCATCTTGACGTAAACGTAATGGCGGCCACCCAAATGTGCAAAGCTTAATTCAAATTACGACCAACCTATTCTTCTGATCTCTACCAATTTTTGTAACTTTATACCTTTATGTATGAAAAATCTTTTGACCAAACTACGAGCTAATCTGCACAATAATTTGTGGATGGCGGCCATATTTGTCTGCAAATCGATTCCCCCTATCTTTTCAAACACGGTGAATCCGAATCGAACGAAATTTAGTACAGAGGTAGCACTAGTAAAGAGCACCTCAGTGTCATGTTTTATATCGCCGCCATCTTGACGTAAACGTAATGGCGGCAACCCAAATGATCAAAGCTTAAATCAAATTACGACCAACCTATTCATCTGATCTCTACCAAATTTTGTAACATTAAGTTATACCTTTATGTACGAAAAATCTTTTGACCAAACTACGAGGTCATCTGCCCAATAATTTGCGGATGGCGGCCATGGTTGTGTGCAAATCGATTCCCCCTATCTTTTCTTACATGGTGAAACCGAATTGAACGAAATTTGGTACAGTGGTACCACTAGCAATGGGCACCTCAGTTTCATGTTTTATATCGCCACCATCTTGACGAAAACGTAATGGCGGCCACCCAAATGTTCAAAGCTTAAATCAAATTACGACCAACCTATTCACCTGATCTCTAACCAAATTTTGTAACAGTATACCTTTTTTGTATGAAGAATCGTTTGACAAAACTACGAGGTCATCAGCCAAACAGTTTGTAGATAGCAGCCATGTATGTGTGCAAATCGTTTCGTCATATCAATTCAAACACGGTGAAACCGAATTGAATGAAATATTGTACAGATGTAGCACTAGCAATGGGCACCTCATATTCATGTTTAATATCCGTATAGCACGTTGTGTTTCGGCAAGCTACTACAACCAACATTCAATTATACTCCTTGAAAAGGACAAAGAGTTATAACAATACCCATGCATTTAAGAGAAAGTAGGCTGTATGTTCTTTACTGAACATCTTGTTTGAACAAGTGAAGCCAATTGACTAAACAATAATTTTCTTTTCAGTCCGTTTTTTAGCCTACTTTCGATTTTTGCAAAAAAATGAAAGTAGACTTATGAGATCAACACAGGGCCAAAAATTGTGTGTCTGTGTGTGTGTGTGTTTTTGTGTGACTGTGTGTGTGTGTGAGTGTGTGTTTGGACTCTGAATGTCTGTCCCCCCCCCCCCCTATCAATTCGAACACGGTGAATCCGAATTGAACGAAATTTGGTACAGAGGTAGCACTAGCAAAGGGCACCTCAGTGTCATGATTTATATCGCCGCCATCTTGACGTAAACGTAATGGCGGCCACCCAAATGTTCAAAGCTTAAATCAAATTACGACCAACCTATTCATCTGATCTCTACCAAATTTTGTAACGTTATACCTTTATGTATGAAGAATCTTTTGACCAAACTACGAGGTCGTCTGCCCAATAATTTGCGGATGGCGGCCATGGTTGTGTGCAAATCGATTCCCCCTATCTTTTCTTACATGGTGAAACCGAATTGAACGAAATTTGGTACAGAGGTACCACTAGCAAAGGGCACCTCAGTTTCATGTTTTATATTGCCACCATCTTGACGAAAACGTAATGGCGGCCACCCAAATGTTCAAAGCTTAAATCAAATTACGACCAACCTATTCACCTGATCTCTAACCAAATTTTGTAACAGTATACCTTTTTTGTAAGAAGAATCGTTTGACAAAACTACGAGGTAATCAGCCAAATAATTTGCAGATAGCGGCCATGTATGTGTGCAAATCGTTTCGTCATATCAATTCAAACACGGTGAAACCGAATTGAATGAAATATTGTACAGATGTAGCACTAGCAATGGGCACCTCATATTCATGTTTAATATCCGTATAGCACGTTGTGTTTCGGCAAGCTACTACAACCAACATTCAATTATACTCCTTGAAAAGGACAAAGAGTTATAACAATACCCATGCATTTAAGAGAAAGTAGGCTGTATGTTCTTTACTGAACATCTTGTTTTATTTTCATATGTGCCCATACTTTACGTTATAGAATTCCTGCAAATATTTCATGAATATCTTGGTCGCAGAATATTAATAGTCTTCGCAATGCTGGAACTTATTTTTTCGAACTAGAATTATTCCTGAAATTTCCTGTGAATAATACAGTTATCCATATCGTCCTATATAATCATTTTAGCAAACAGTTTGTCCTTTTTACCAAAAGACTCGCTTTTGCTCGCTTCCCTTACTTAAGGTTGACCCTCCTTGCGTATCTTACATATTGCAGGTGACTTTATTTATTTATTATTTTAATTATTTATTTAATTAATCTTCTTCAGCTATGTTGTAAATGCATTTTATACCAACGTTTGAATAGTTGATAACTGTGCATATTTCGAATTATTACTTTTTCAGTGTATGCTTAAAGTTAACACGAGGAGACAAAGAGATTAGACTCGACGTCGTTTTTTCCAAAATTGCATTTATACTTTTCACGGCTTAATGAAATAAATATGATTGCAAGGCGGAGAAATTACTTTCAATGTTCAACCAAGAGTCTTAATTATATTTTCTTTTTAAGAATCGCAATTAAAATTATTTTTTAGAATTTCCACTAACAGAGGAGCCGTGCTACTGCAAACTGTCACATGGTTTGTTTTGATTACTCTATTTTCGTGTTAATGTAAAGCAGAGGGATTTGGAGGCTCTTTTACGGTCTTGAACTATTCAAAGATTCGTGAACCATGGATTGAAATCATCTGACTTAGAGGGTACACTCCAAAGTCAATGTAAAAATAGAAAACAGACCCAGACGCAATTCCTTATGGGAGAAGGAGTAAGTCCACGAGGGGCAGACATTATTAAGTAGGGTAATAAGGTATGCCAGCAGTCGGTAAATAAAATGATTTTGAATAAATATATGTGACAGATTTAAATTCTTTATTTTATTCTAATGATTTGCACAACTTTGTACATTCATAATTCCTAATTCCATAGCAGTGGACAAGGTGTAATAAAGCACCTTCTCATTTTAAATGTTACGTTGCAATAAGAAAATACATTTGTATGCGAGAGCCAGACTCCAATATTGAAGTACATTCCAGTGAATGCCAACCATAATTTGAAACCATCTACTTTTATAAGGTCGTATGAACGTAATATTCCTACATGAATAACTATGGGTACAAACTACAGGGGATACAACAAGGAGCAATCCTCAACACTGTCATGAAACATTCATGGCGAGTCAGGTCTAATGCATTCGTTTCGCATTCAAATGCCTCCCGTTGATTGTCATGGACGACTCTAAATATGCAAATTAGTCGTTGTATTTTTTACCCTCACTAAATAAAGAACCGCATCTTTATCTGTAAATTTGAGAACCTGAACGAATGGAGTTAAAGCCATTTTCAGCACTAACGATTAGTTAGTTAATTCCTATTTAACTTAAATATGAGAGCTAATGCATGGTTATCGTCGATGCATTTCACGAGGCCATTCTGGTTAGTACGAGGAGAGTACGATATTGTTTTACACTTTATTTTTTCTACCCAAAAGAAGTACATCACACATCATTTGTTACGCCCACCTTCTCCACATAATCTTCTTGTAACTTTATGCACTTTTGCCATCGATGTGTCAGTCTCTCCAGACATTACTGAAACCATTATTTCGAAGTGCTGCTTACTCATGCCTTAACAGCTGTGTCCGCAGGTTTCTTCATGTTCCCGAACAGGTGCCAATTCAGGAGAGTATGGTGGGTGTGGCAACACCGTGAATCTCATTTGATCAATGGCAGCGGTGGTCTCTCGGCTAGTGTGGGGGGCGGGCATTGTCATGTTGTAGATGCACAGCTTTATCCCTTTTTCCAGGCCGCTTAGTTTTAATGGCATGACGTAAGCGCTTAAGGGTTGCCAATATGCTGCACTATTAATCGTGGCCCCCAATCCCAGCCAGTCAATGAGGATGATGCCCTTTATATCCCAGAACACTGGCGCCATTCCCTTGCCAACTGATGGCACTGTTTGACATTTCTTTGGCGATGGACTGCCCCTATGCTTCCATTGCATCGTCGCCGTTTTGCAGATTTTGCAGAACTGGACACAGCTGTCAAGGCATTGGTACGCAGCACTCCGAAAGAATGGTTCCAGGAAGGCCTGGAGAGACTGACACATCGATGACAAAAGTGCATAAAGTTACAACGAGAGTATGTTGAGAAGGTGGATGTAACAACTGATGTGTAATGTACTTCATTTGGGTAGAATTAGTTATTAAAAAGAAAATAAAGGGATTCTGCCTTTTCAATACTTATATTGAATTTACTCACAGGCACATGTTTCGAAGGTTAACTCCTTCTTCCTCAGCCTGTACATAAATGTCGAAGATAAATTACCTTTATAAGAACATACGTTACATGAAATAAAGATATTTTTTTAAATTTCACAAATCTTTATTTCATGTAACGTATGTTCTTATAAAGGCAATTTATCTTTGATATTTATGTACAGGCTGAGGAAGAAGGAGTTAACCTTCGAAACATGTACCTGTGAGTAGGTTCAATATAAGTATTGAAAAGGCAGAATCCCTTTATTTTCTTTATAATACGAGTATATAGTTAGTCAATAAGGACCTCAATTACTGACATTAGAATTAGTTAATTAGTAATTAGTTAAATATACTTTACGGCTCTCGCGCATGCGTAGACTCGGTTTCACCCTGGAGAAATATGGCGGACAGAACAAGACGCGTGTAGCACTGATCGTTGTCTGCGATGCTTCCTCGAGACTTTCTAGAACATCATTATAAAGGAAGGGAAATACAGAACACCTTATTCATGACAAAAGCTTAAAATGTTACGAACAAAGTATTTAGGAGAACTAGCAGTCGTGGGAATAGTCCACATTGTTTACTTAGCTAAATAAGACACGTAGGTTAAGTGGTTGCGTTGCAGTCTCAGAGTACATTATGCAGAGCTGGAACCTGGAATCCCACTTCGGATACGTTCTTTTAAATCCCGCATTCTTCTTCCTTGGTATTCGTAACATTGAATGATCTTTAATAATTTCATTGTTATAAATGTAATCTGTTAGTCTATGGTATATTGGCTTCCACGGCCAGTGAATTAAAACTCAGCAATTCTTCTAGGTTTGTGCCGTGTCTTGTGTGGGCTTTCGCCTAGGACACCAAACTGGCTCATTAGCGGGAGGTTAAGGCTGCTTGAGCTTTTAGTTCTCGCAGTAATGTGGTGCAGCTGCACTGCATATAAAGGGAGGTAGCGCGCAGTTCGCTATTCCTGTGGGGGTCCGGGCGGGGACACCAAGAGCCCGCTGATGAGCCAGCTTGGTGTCCTAGGCAAAACCCCACACAAGACATGGCACAAACCTAGAAGAATTGCTGAGTTATAATATGTTATATTCATATGGATGAAAGTTCATGTGAAACTTGGAAACAAACGAATTCTGCCGACATTGTAAGAAGGTTGGTTGGTTGGTTGGTTGGTTCCTCAGTTTAGGGGCAGCGACAACGCGGGCATGTAGCCTCGTGTACTTCGCGTGTGTGCAGAATCTGTCTGATGACCGGTGTTAATTGTGATGACTGCATTAGGGTGTGTTATCTGTTTCTAATTCAAGTAAGGACTACAGACATTCAATTTTCAAGTAGTTCCTTCTTTTGCTACCAAACGCCACCGTCAACGACAACTAAATCTGAATTTGGTTACTTGATGCCACTGCAGTCGGCTCCTGGCGACGAACGTTGGAACCTAATAGCGTTAGTCAAATCTAACCTATAATTTAGTTTTACACAAGTGTAATTAGTGGAAGGTTCTTTTACATGCCATAAATCTATGACATGGGAGCGCTGGCTTTACTTCCACACCGAAGGAAGGCATACTGAGGGATTTTAACGCTCTTAAAAGATCCGACGACTTCGGCCGGGTTTGAACCCGCTACCTTATGCATAGAAGCTCAGCATGCTACCAACTACCATTGCAAGTAGCGTGAGGTAAAATTCAGCTGTTCCCCTCCACTTTAAAGATGCTTTAGGGAGATGAGTAGTCAGATTTGGCCATTTATCGTAATTGCTTGTTAGTGGTGAGTTAACGAGCGTTTCTGTTTAATGAAATGCTCGTGCTAAGTTAAATAAACTTTAATAATGAATTAAGAGATAATTGACGATGGTGAAAATGGCCCTTAAGTCATGGTTTAAGGCGGCTTCGGTGGCGTAGTTGGTAGCATGCTGAGCTTCTATGCCCAAGATCGCGGATTCAAACCCGGCCGAAGTCGTCGGATTTTTTAAGATCGTTGCTACACGTCCGTAGGTGAAACCTTAAATTACCCTACACGTGACCCCTGGTTGGTGCTAAGAAAGCAACAGTGATAAGATGTCGCCGTACTGCCCCATGGGGCCTCACGGCTATGACAGTAAAATTGATACGAAAAGTCCTTGTAAGGACTTGGCATTCAATACCAGGACCCTGGGCCCTCAGCTAACGATCTGTCAACTTAATATTGAGGGAATCAGTATTTAAGACTAGATGAAACCCGTCAAAACATGACGGACAATGGAAAACAAATTTACTGAAGAAGCTTCTTATATAAGTTACATTCTTTGTACGATTACTTTTTAGCACTATTGCAACTATAAGGGCGTCAAAAGATAGCACTCTCAGCATTGCAACATATTGCTGGTCATGACTGAAAACGTGATGAGGTCATCATCATCTTGCACAGTTTCCAGCCACTGGCCGGGTCTGTTTGGAACACAAGCCTCTCCAACGTCTTCTGTCTTCCCACCATCTCTCAGCCTCCACCCTTGTCCAGTCTTCTCCTCTCTTCTTCACGCTTTCTTCCACCCCCTTCAGCCACCTGTCTCTCGGTCTCCCTCTTGGTCTCTTTCCTTCCCACTTCGTCTCGTGTATCCTCCTGGGTATCCTCTTCTCCTCCATTCGTTTTACATGTCCATACCATCTAAGTCTAGATTTCTCTATACCATCCTGTAATGGTTCCTCCTTCGTTACTTCTCTGGTCCTCTCATTTCTTATTCTGTCCCTCTTTGTAGCTCCAATACTGCTTCTCAAGAACCTCATCTCACTGGCCTGTATTTTGCTCTTCTCCCTTCCTTTCATAACCCAGGTCTCCGAGGCGTACGTCAGGATAGGGACATAGTACGATATATGATCTACTTGCTGTTCTGAGGGACATCCCAGCTCCATAACATGCTTCTCACACTCCTCCGGAATGCTTCTGCCTGTCTCCCCCGCTCATTTATTTCTCTACCGTTTCTTCCATTCTCTTGTATCAGGCTTCCCAGATACTTGAAACTCTCCACTTTCTTCAGCTGTTCCCCACCAATTGTTATTCCCGTTGTGGTCCTTTCCTTCTTCCTTGTTGTGATTACCATCTTACTCTTATTTATGCTAAATTTCATCCCATATCCTTGTATTATTCCTTCCCACACTTCCAACTGTTCCTGTACCTCCTCCTCCTTGTTTCCACAATCATCAAATCATCCTCAAACACCATTGCTTTCATCTTTCCTTCCCCAATTACTTGTGCCGCTCGGGTCATTATGTCATCCATCACCACAATGAAAAGTAACGGTGATAGTGCACTTCTTTGTTTCAGGCCGTTTCTCTGTTCCACCCAGTCCGATCTCTCTCCTCCCACTTTCACACAGCTCACGCTTCCCTTGTACATCTCTTTTATCCTCCTTATAGTCTATTTTTCTACCCCTCTATCCTCCAGGGACTTCCATACTTTGTTTCTGCATACACTGTCATATGCTTTCTCAATGTCCAGGAAGGCCATCAGTAGAAATGTTCCATACTCATAGTGCTGTTCTTGTAACTGACTTACAGCAAAAATCAAATCCACTGTGGACCTTCCTGCTCTGAAGCCATGTTGTTCTTCCCTCATCCCTCCTTCTATCCTTGTCCTAATTCTCCTTTCTAAAACTTTCTCAAACATCTTTGCACAATGACTCATCAGTGTTATTCCCCGATATTTTTTGCATTCTGTTCTACTACCTTTCTTGAAGATCGGGACAATTATTCCCTTTTTCTAGTCCTCTGGGGTCTTCCATTCCTTCCATGCTGCCTTCATCACTCGGTACAACCATTGTATCCCCACCTCTCCTGCTGCTCTCACCATCTCCACACTCAACTCATCCACACCCGGTGCCTTCCCTCCTTACATCTTCCTCACTGCATCTTCCACTTCTTTCCATGTTAAGTCCTTTTCTGTTTGCAGTTCATCTACTGTACCTCTTCCCCGATTTCTTCTTCCTCGCCGTGGTTTCCATTTGGGTTCAGGAGTTCTTCAAAATATTCTTTCCACATTTTCTTCAGTTCTTCCCTATTTTCTATCCCTTGTCCCCTTTTGTTCACCATTCTGACATAATCCGCAGGATCCTTCCGCCTCTTATTCTTTACCATCCCATACAGGACCTTTTTTGTACCTTCACTATCCTGCTGGTCATGACTTAAAACGTGATGAGGTAAATAGCCCAATACGTTCAAGAGTTTCTCCTTGAGCTTGATTGATTGTGATAAAGTAGGCCGAGCGAATAGGATATTGTTGCCTATTAAAAGAAAATGTACTGTACCTGCTAGTGTTTTATCGGAAGGTGTTAAATCAAGTCGTAGGATTTGATCTCTCTGCCTAATATTACTGCACCTATTATATCCGAATCCAAGCAATTTCTTACATATTTCTTACAATTAATATATTACCATATATGAGTCCTTGGGAAACGTTCAGATTTCTAAGGAGCATAACTATGGCTCAAACGTTCGGAGTATGTGGAGACGAATCACTTAATTCCAAGGAATTGAAAAATTCAATAATAGGGAAATGAAGTAGCTGGCTTTCATCTTCAGTATCCAATCTGTTAACGCTGATGTATGTGTTTGAACTGCTGGATATAAGTTCAATGACTTTTAAATTAATATCATTACATTGTTGCAGCTTGGCAAATATTTTATATTCCAGCAGATCAATTTTACCCTCACAACAGTAAAGACCAAAGTAACCACGCATAGATTTTACGCAAGAGAAGTACAATGTAGAACAATGTTTACATTTGATCGTCAAAGACCTTACAGTACACTGTACTGCATAATATCTGGAATTGTTTCTGAAATGGCCTATTTATATTGGATTTTAAATGTGGCTTCGTATTATTCGATAACACTATAGTGTCCTGCAATAACGGAGCCGCTAAATATTACATGGCAAATAATACTTCCATTGCCGAAATCAACTGCGTAGTTAGACTCAGTACTCTAAACAAATAATCATTAAACAATTGTCTTATACAATGAAGTTCAACATGACCGTCCAGAGACTTTCATACTCAAGTTGGTTGGTGAGGAGAATGCGATGAGACTGATCACTTAAAATAAATTCCTTATAATTGTTCTTGCCAGCGAAATTTTTTGCGATAGCTTGAAAACGCAGCTCAGAATGACGTTCTTCATTTTGTTATAAACAGTACGAAACTGCTCTAAATAAGCAATTTCCATCACCTGTTATAGGTTATGACAGTACATTTTGCAGGGGAACATAGAATCACTTCGCCAACTACTGGAACGACCATAGGCCTATACTCAATACTCACTTCGGCAGTCACCCTAATGGTGGCAGTTTTTGAATTATATGTCCCGTGCATGTCAAAAATCGTATTAACACATGGAGGCCCACCTATTCTTGTTTATCGCCCCGGAGACCCGGGTTACATTTCCTGCTCTGCCAAGAAATTGAATTCTGGTCTGAGGGCAAAAACGGGGCACATTCAGTCTCTTGAGGTATAACTAAGAAGAGGAAGGTTTAATTCCCACCTCGACAATCTTGGATGTGGTTTTCAGTGGTTTCCCACTTCCACTTAAGGCAAATACCGGGATGGTTCCTAACTTAAGGCCTTGGCCGTCTCCTTGCCATTTACCACCTTAATTACAAATACACACAGTAATGCAGCCATCACAATAACACAGGTTATGAGAGAAAAATTCACACATACACACCCAAGTACACGGGGCTGAGTGACCACGATGTCGGAGCCCTTCAAACGAATTATGTTTGCCAAGTGTCTCTTATGGCGAAAGCAATTGTGGACAAGCGCGAGTGCCTGGAAAACTACTTTTTTCTTTAATAATTTAAGAGTATATCGACGATGCATAATTATAACTTTTAGTCTAGGACGCTAATAACTTGACCACCGAAGCATTGGGAAGAAATTGCAATATTAAGGTACATAAACAACATAGCCTACACATTCAACTGTCGGTTAATGTTCCTCAAAATTTCCCTTCTTAAATATTCCCCTCCTTTATAATTCTCCATCACGTGAAAACGTGCCATGTCTTGGGTTTTAAATATATCGATGCAATGGTGCTGCCATCTGCTGTCAGTTACTGGAACTATATGGGCGATGTACTGCCATCTGTTGTCAGTTATAGGAACTGATTGCAGATATTCACGGCCGAGCGCATTCAGTCGGCCGTGAGATATTTAAACGGCGTACTGAGGACAACAGTTTGCTCTTTTGATCACATGCTGTAATGCAATGGTAAAACGGAAATAAAACGTATTGAGAGGGAATATAGAAATATGTATCTTTTACAGACATAAAACCTTACTAATACTCCTTGATTAAACAATATTTCAATGGTAAAAAAATACATATATCGGCGAGGGCTGAGATCGAACCTGCGAACCCAGGAACCAAAGTCTGTCGCCTTAACCACATAGCTACTTTTTTTTTTTTTTTTCGGGTTTGAACCATAGGCATTTGAGCGATAGGCTAACGCTCTACCACTTTTTTTTTATTAGCTCTTTACAGAATTACATAATTTTCAGATATGATAAATACCATACTAATACATCACAAGAAATCCAGATAGTGTCCATATTTATCGTACAATTGTCCACTTTCACTAAGCTTCCAACGCTCTTTTTGCAGGTGATACCTGAGATCCAGGAAAGAGAAATGTTGATCATTGTCCATCACGAAGTGTACATATTGGCCCATTATCCACACAATGGCAGTCTGTTTAATTTGGGGGAAGGCGGTCACCGACAAACGAACCAACATCCTGTCATCAAGGTCATCCGAGGGCACATTTAATAGTTGACATACTTTTCCCTTACACCACAGCCACGTGGAGGCAACTCGCGTGCATGATGTGAAGCGGTGTATCGCCGTATCAGTTTGACCACATATAGTACACCATGGGTAAGCTTCAAGATGGATGGTATATCGCCGTAGAGCGGTTGGGATGAGATCGTTGAGGAAGATAAAAACTTGGGAGTGTACAGCAGAAGAAATGGTCATAGCCCCAAAATTTTTCCAAACAGTGGGCCAATGGACGTAGAGGGTGGTGGCCTCTATTCGCGGTTTGGAGTGTACCACTTGCCGCAACATGTTATAGATACTTTTCGTCGTTGGAACAATCCCTGGAGGCATTTGGCGAACAGTTTCCAGAAGGTGCTGTTGATGGTCCCTAAATATCTTCGGCAAAGCTCTATCACAACCACGGGCTGTGTTTCGAATATCTTTGTATAGCGCTTTCGTAAAAGTGTCATGTTGGGAAAGAATGGTGATATCGTTCTTGCAGAGGAGTGCACGGCATGTCATGCCATGAGTTGTTAGACCTAGCCCGCCTTGCCGGGATGGGAGATACAACTGTTCCCGTTGTACTCGGAACAAAAATCCTTGCCATATAAACCAACCTGTATATTTTGCCAATTGGCTCTCAAACATTTTGGGAAGTGGGAAAAGTTGTGCGACATACCATATTTTAGAGAGCGCAAACACGTTGAGGACCATGACCCGTTGCACTATATTGAGGTTTCTTTGACCAAATTGGATCAGGACTCCCCTAACTTTGGCAATGACCTTAGTCCAGTTAACTTGCACTGTGTCCAGAAGCGATTGCTTCCAGGTAATGCCAAGAATTTTCACCTCATTTACTATCCGGAACCAGGGCTGTGGGGTAATCACTGAGTTAGTATTGAGCGGAAGCAAAGCAGTTTTCTGGGGGTTCGATTGTGCTCCAGAGGCGATATGGTAGAGCTGAAGGACGCTATCGATGTGGGAGATGTCTTCTTCATTGCGGATCAATATTGATACGTCATCAGCATAGGCGCACATTCCAAAAACATGTGTGGACAGTTTGTAACCCTGTAGCTTCACCTGGGTAGTCCGAATGAACGGTTCAAGGCCAATGACAAAAAGTAGCATAGAAAGGGGACATCCTTGCCTAACTGATCGTTGTATTGGAATCAGAGGGGAAAGAAAACCGTTGATGAGCACTCTAGACGTAGCATTACAATTTATCATACGAATGTAGTCAATAAGGATTTCAGGAAATTCGAAGTGTTGCAAGACCATGTACAAGTATTCATGACTGATGCGGTCGAAAGCTTTATCAAGATCTAAGGTGAGAAAACTCATTGGCTCAGTGGGGAGCATTTCGGCTTTTAGGTGTAGGTCCCGTAGTATCGCTAAGTTTGTTAACAGAATTCTTCCAGGAATACTGCAACATTGTTCATCACCAATGATATCAGGTAGAACAGTCTTCAATCGGCATGCAAGTACTTTGGTAAGGACTTTATAGTCACTGCAGAGCAGAGTAACTGGTCGGAAGTCACCAACTGCCATGGGAGAGGATGTTTTTGGTATGAGGACTATGGTACCCTCGTGATGTGATTGACAAAGAGCACGACGTTGGAGAATGGTACGCAGGACATGACAAAATTCTTTGCCAATGAGAGGCCAGAAGTGTTTATACATTTCATATGGCAGTCCATCAATGCCAGGGGAGCGGTTGTTTGGGAGTTGTTTAACCACAGAGTGAATCTCTTCATCCGTAATATCCGCGCTGAGCAGAGTTTTGTTGTCCGGAGATAGTTTGGTACTGCAAGATGACAGCAATAGGGTCACCTGCTGTGGATCAATGGGAGCCTTAGCGTAGAACCGTTGATAAAATAATGATATTTCACTACGTATAGCGTCAGGGGAGGTGACGACACTTCCAGTACTGGTGCGGAGGCGGTGGATATATTTACGTTGCCGCTCACGTTGTCCTTTGGCGATATGGTATACACTTGCACTTTCGTCCGGGAGCACTGTACGATCTTTTAAAGCCACGTTGATATGAGCGAGCGTTCGTTGCTGTAGAGACAGGAGCTTGGTTTTAACTTCCCGGATCTGGTCATATATACGCTCCCCAGCATCAGATCTTTGCTGGAGCTGGCGAAGAACTCGATAGTAAAATTCAACTGTATCCCGTCTTTCCCGACCTCGTTGGTAAGATATGTTCTTAAAGACGTGGCGGATCCCTGGTTTAACTAAAATATCCCACCAGTCTGTGCAGTCGCGAAATTTGCATTTTTGTTGGACCCATCGAGTCCAGTGTTGTCTGTAAATATCTTGGCATTCCTCCTCCAGTAACAGCGAGCAATTCAGCTTCCAATAACCTCTTCCTATGTGAAATATGGGATGGGGGTAAGAGATTGTACATACGACAGCATGATGGTTAGTGAAACTGGCAGGTATCACTTCATATCGTCTAGGCTGGATAAGTTCCTGTGAAAAGTAGATGCGGTCAAGTCGTGATGAGGAGTTGTGACTTATACAGGTGTAATGGGGCAGGGGCACCCTTAAACTATCCACAGCATCAATGAGGTGTAGGGAGGTAAGAAGGGTCCTGAGAGCCGGGTTGACAACTTGGTATGAGCTAGTGGAATCTTCTGGGCGTTGAATACATTTGAAATCCCCTGCAAGAATAAGTTTTTCCTTAACTTCGTGCAGATGAGGCAGTATACTCTGTTGAAAGAACATTTTCCGTTCCACACGTTTATTGGACCCGGATGGGGCATATACATTTATCAGGGTGGTATTGTTTATGTGTCCAGATATTATGCGTCCTGATGGATGACATAGCACACCTTCGAGTGGGATATCATGTCTTATGAGGAATCCGGTCCCTCTATTCGTATTACCGGTATTGATGTATTGTTTGTAGAAGGCAGATATGGGCAAACAGGGTAGAGCAACTTCTTGAATGAAGGCAATGTCAATGTCTGCATCTCGAAGGAATCTCTCCAACAGTTGAAATTTCAGAGGGCATTCTATTACATTGATATTCACAGTGGCCACAGTGAGAAATTGCGCCATTAAGAGAAGTATAAAAGTTGTGCTAGACATACTGGAAGTTGGACTCGAGAAAAAAGAAAAAAGAAAAAAGACACAGGTGAGAAATATACTGGTGCACTATGTCAAATTAGGTTGAGATAGTTCCTTTTGACTGCCATTCATAGGCCGGCTGTCAGCAATTGAGAGCGTTCGTGGGTCCCTAGATGACGTAGAATGAAGATTTTGTTTCTTTTTCACAGCTGCGGGAACGTTTGTAGAGCCAGTTTGATTCTTCGGGGCTGGTACGGCAATCGAGGCATTTGTTTTAATCTTCTTAGAGACGTTCTCGGATCCCCGATCAACATTCTTAAGCGAGTCGGTAGGGACCAGCGAAGTCGGGGACAGTGAAGACAAAATTTCTGAGGCAGCCTGTAGTGACGGCAGAGTTGGTTCTAAGGCTGCGATACAGGTTGCCGATAGCACAGGGGCACTCTGTGTCTCGCAGCTCTGGTCAGGGCAAGGTACCAGTTCTGCGTCAGATGTATCCGAGGTCACTCCTGGTGTTGTCCCAGCTGACTGATCAATAAGCATGTTTTCATATGACGTTTGCTGCGTCACAACTTCCGAGTATTGTACACGTCGTTGTTGTGTAGGAGGTATACCGAGGGGAATCATTTTCTTTTGGGCAGTTAATACGTAGATGTGTGGTAGCATTGCAAATTAAACAGGTCTGTTTCTGTCCATTATACGTTATATAGCCAGAATGGCCACCAAAAGTCTCAGTGGAGGGGATATCTTGCTTGATTTCCATAGTGACGGCACGTATTCCATTATACACCGGGAACTGATAAGCAGAAGACCATTGTTCTTTCCTGACGTCACTCACAGTGCCATATTTCGACAGGACGGATTTGAAAATTTCAGGGGGTACTTCGAGTGGGACATTAAATATACGCACTGTGGTAAATTCGGAATCCGCTGTGGAGAGCTTAACATTGGTCATTTCGCCTGAATCATACTGAAATTTAATAGGATCTGCAAAAAGTATTTAATAATTTCTGATAAATAGATATGCTGATTACCTTGATGTACATGGTTTTTTCGTGCGCATTTAACTGGATGGCTTCTACTTGGTCGACAGTCAACCGGAGGGTATCGCCAATCCAGCGGTGAATTTCTCCTGGTGAGGGGCGAGAACTCTGCCTGTCCCATTGGCAGCGTACGGTGTTTTTTCTCTGGTATCCGGACATGATTTTCAGCGGGGTTTTCTGGGTTTCTGGTTTTGTTGTCCTATCTGGAACACTACTTAAAAAAGTATTGTCCGAATGACACACGGAAGGTCAGTACACACGTGGAACTAAGGAAGCACCGGTATTAGGAACCGTAAACTCTTCCAATGCGGTCACACAGCGCGCACACACGTACCGCACTCGGCCACGACTAGTGACCAACTAAGCTACTCGCGCAATCATGTTCAGCAGCAGACGCAGCCATTCATTATCTTCAAAAGCTGCTGTCTGAAGGAAATAATCAATTTCATTATCCAAATAAATCAATGTTGCACATTCGTATACGTTCATACTGTTATTATATTTTATTGCCAGAACTTGGTTAATGTATGTTTTCAATTACATGGAAGCTTATTAAATAACTTACATTTTAGTGGAATTCTCACCGCCATTTTGTCATGACCTCAGGCGGATTGTGCGCATGCGTGAGGAGCAAGAATTCTGCTATTTTCTATATTAATTCAAAAATATACCGAGAGGGAATGTAGAAATATGTATCTTTAACAGACATAAAACCTTACTAATACTCCTTGATTAAACAATATTTCAGTGGTAAAAAAAAAATCGGCGAGGGCTGGGATCGAACCGGTGAATCTTAGAACCACAATCTGTCGCCTTAACCACATAGCTACTCGCACACTCTTGGTCAGCAGCAGACGCAGCCGAACTTTATCATTTAAAGCCGCTGTCTGAAGGAAATAATCCATTTCATTATCCAAATAAATCAATGTTGCACATTCGTATACGTTCATACTGTTATTATATTTTATTGTCAGAACTTGGTTAATGTATGTTTTCAATTACATGCAAGCTTATTAAATAACTTACATTTTAATGGACTTCTCACCGCCATTTTGTCATGACCCCAGGCGGATTGTGCGCATGCGTGAAGGGAAGGAATTCTGCTATTTTCTATATTAATTCAAAAATATACCGTAATATATTTGTTTATTTTATAGACACTCTGCAAATCTAGAGGCCAAGAGCTTTCGTTAGAGTGCTCTACGAAGTAAATCGGTTCTGTCGTTCTCTCAATCTCGTGGTAACAAAAATCACCTTACTGTTTTAAATATATAGATACTTAGGGACCATTTTGTAGATGTATTGGCACTACAAGAAACACACACTGAAGATGGTACTCAGCTGTCTAACAGAGGAAAAATTCCTGGATACAAAATAGCGACGGAACTTCATCATCCAAAATATGGCATTGCCATCTATGTAAAGAGTGGCATTGAAGACTATACGATCTTGCCTTCTGATATATGCCCAAATGCTTACTCAGCTTCTATCAGGATTCAGGGTGTTACCATCACGAACATCTATAAGCCCCCATCAGTCCGCTGGACAGATCAAATTGCACTAGTTTATGCAGAAGATAGTATAATACTTTGCGATTTCAACAGCCAACATACTTCCTGGGGCTATGTGAAAAATGATGATGATGGTGACAAGTTATTTGAATGGATGGATGCAAATAATCTCACACTGTTATATGATGCTAAAGATAGAGGCACCTTCCATTCTGCTCGATGGAACCAGGATTACTCTCCTGATCTATGTTTTGTCTCCAATAGCCTAATGATACCAACACCACGAATACAAAGGCACGTTCTGAATGACTTTCCACGTAGTCAGCATAGACCAATAATTTATAACATTGGTATTAATATCCCTGTTATTAGATCTACGTACACCCCACCCTCGATGGAACTTCCAGAAGGCTGACTGGGATTTGTACGCCAGTTACACTGATGCCAACATTAGATGGGCGCAACCAGTCCCTGAGAACTATGACCGGTTTGTTGGATTAATCAAATCTGCTGCTAAACGAAGCATTCCTAGAGGTTTCCGTAAAGATTATGTCCCTGGATGGAATGAAGAAACAACGTGCTTATGCAATGAATTTGAACGGAACAGTAGTCATGAGAAAGCTGTTGAATTACTAACATCCTTGGACAATGCTAGAAGAGAGAAATGGTACAAGACTGTTGAAAACTTGAATTTCACCCACTCAAGCAGCAAAGCATGTCCCTAATACGAAAACTGGATTCAACATCCTTACCCACAAGAAAGCATTCCGCTATCAACGTAGAATCCATAGCTGACCACCGTATTTCTACATCCAGGACAGAGAGAGACAAGAGGTTTAGCAGACAGGTCCGATTGGAATTCAACAAGTTAAAACGTGAAGTCCAACCTAACTTGTTTTATTCGCGACCATTCTCATTAGAAGAGACACAACATGGTTTGGATGCCCTCCAGACTGGAAAATCAGCGGGATTTGATGGTGTGTATCCGGAGTTTCTCAAGAAATGTGGTCCAGCTACCAAAAGATGGCTTGAAAACTTTTTCAGTTCCATTCTACAATCAGGACGTCTTCCACCGTCTTTCAAGAAGACCAAAATAATTGCAATACTGAAGCCAGGAAAAGATCCAAAGCTACCCCAAAGTTACAGGCCAATTGCCTTATTCAGTGTCACCTACAAATTACTTGAAATAATGTTACTGAATAGAATTGCTCCTGCAATTGAGCAAGAGATTCCTGTTGAACAAGCTGGATTCCACCCAAAACGAGACTGTCTGATCAAGTCCTTGCCTTAACTACATATCTAGAAATTGGCTTTCAGAAGAAACTTAAAAGTGTCTGCCTTTCTGGACCTCTCAGCGGCGTACGATACTGTCTGGAGAAAAGGACTTCTCCTCAAACTCATAAAGTCCGTCCCTTGTCTTAAAATAGTGACTCTCATCAGCAACATGTTAAGTAATAGACTATTCCAAGTTCACAATGAAAGTGCCAGAAGCAGGTTCCATACACTCAATAATGGTCTACCTCAGGGTTCAGTTTTATCCCCTATGCTATTTAACTTATACATTCATGATCTGCCAGAAACGGTATCCCGTAAATTCATCTATGTGGACGATATAAATCTTACAATCCAGTGCACCACTTTTGATGAAGCAGAGGATTTACTGAGTGAAGACCTTAAGAAGATGAATGTTTATTTCAAAAAGTGGCGGCTTCAACCAAGTCCTTCAAAATCTGAGGTAACCACATTTCACCTTAACAACCTACAGGCAAACTACCAACCTATAGTGAAGTTCGGGAACCAATATCTGAATTACAACAGCTCCCCTAAGTATTTAGGAGTGATATTGGACAGGGCATTAACTTTCAGACAGCATATTGCAAAAACAGCAGCAAAATTAAAAAGCTGTAATAACTTACTAAGTAGGTTAGCTGGTACATCATGGGGCTTTGATGCCAACACACTCAGGACTACTGCTTTGGCTGTCGTTTACTCTCCAGCTGAATACTGTGCAGGTGTATGGTTGAACAGCTCCCATTGCCAACTGGTTGATATTCAAATCCGACAGACAATGCGGATTATCTCTGGCACTCTACATTGCACTCCCTAGTGGCTACCTGTACTGTGTAATATTGTTCCTCCTCATATCAGGAGACAGCAAGTTCTTTCCCGCCTGTGGCGCAGAATTATGAATAATGAAGTTCTCCCAATCCACCAAGACGTCAATCAACCTTCCACATCCAGGTTGGAATCACGGAAACCAGCCTACAAGACGGCTATGGAACTTACTTTAGCTCCATTCAACCCTCGAAATTCATGGAAAGTTGATTGGTCTACCTCTCCACCTCGTGGCCTAATTGAAGTACTTGATCCTACCATCAAACTACCTGGATTCCATCTCCCTCGAGCAGTCTGGTCCCCTTCTGAACAGAATTTGATGTGGCACTGCTCGAACTAGAGCAGCCTTACGTCAGTGGGGTTGGATAGACTCGCCTCTTTGTGATTGTGGAAATGAAGTGCAAACCATCAAGCATGTCGTGCAGGAATGCCCTCTATATATGTACTCTGGGACCTTAGAAGAGCTCCATGCAGCCACTCCACAAGCTCTTGAATGGATTCAAGACCTAGCAGACCATATATGAAGGGTCCTAATGCTGTAAAATGTTTATTTGAAAATTTATATTTATTAATTACAGTGCTGTCTTGTAAGCATCATACGCTAAATAAATAATAAAGAGCGATTAAAGTCCCTCAGTATGCCTTCCTTCGGAGGGGAAGTAAAGCCGGCGGTCCCATGTCTCAGATTTATGGCATGATAAAGAACCTTCCACTAATAAAACTTGTGTGAGCTAAATAATAGGTTAGATTTGACTGAGGCTCTTAGGTTCCAACGTTCGTCGCCAGGAGCCGACTGCGGTGGCATATAGTAACCAAGCTCAGAGCTAATTGGTCGTTGACGGTGGCGTTTGGTAGCAAAAGTAGGAACTACTTGAAAAGTGAATGTCTGCAGTCCTTACTTGAATTAAAAACAGATAACACACACTAATGCAGCCATCACAATTAACACCGGTTATCAGACAGATTCTACACAGAGCCAAAGTACACGGGGATACAGGACCGCGTTGTGACAGCCCCTGAACTAAGGAACCCACCAGAGTCTTGGTACGTCACTCAACACACACGGCTACGCTGCAGGATAAACGACTCTTAGCACATTAAATAAACAACCTAATCTTGATCGGTAAATGTGGGTACCTGAACGAATTGAGTTCTGCTGCGGTTTGGCTTTCTCATTTCCTTATCACACACGAGAGGTTTCACGCCAACGTGCATGCAGAGATTGATATCTGCACACTGATCAGGGTAGCGTGAAGTGCATCTACTGCTGCCTGCAATGGTGAATTCATCCATTAAGAGTGAGATTCATGACCGTCATGTGAAGTTCTGAAAGCTGATACTTTCCGTTTCACATAATTATCAACGGCAGTGAGTGCTTCATCCGTGTCGTCACAAAACTCACAAGTCTTAAAACCCACGAGTCTCAAAATTCACGAATTTCAAGATGAGGGTTAGTAAAAATAGGTTCTAGCCGTTTTCTGTATCTCAGCTAATCTCAAAACTCACGAGCCAAGCCAGTTCTTCTTTGAAAACACAAAATAACGACCTCCATGGTCCAATGAAGTTTTTGGGCCTCCTTACTGTCACCAAGCAGAATGACTGAGTTATACTTGGAGAATATTTGGTCTGTGGTAGTTTGATAATTCCCGCTAAAACAATGCAAACGAAATCCCGGTCAGTATGAGTCACCATGCAGCTCATAATTCCTGCGGTCATCGCAGGCACGTGCTCTCCGGAGAATTGAGTTTTGAGAATAATTAGAATATCAATTCAGCTACTGCTTTGTAATCGTGAGTTTTGATACTATTTGTTACTAATGTTAGTTCGTGAGTTTTGAGACTCGTGAGTTTTGAGTCATAACCGCTTCATAAGGGCAGTCTTAGATATTGATCCGAGTGGGTAGTATCCTAGACACTATAAAACTAAATACCACTTAGCAACGTAGTTTTCTTCCCTGAAAAAAGTAAAAAATTCTTTGTTTTCATGGGATGGTTCTTGATTCCTCAGTTTAGGGGCTGCGACAACGCGGTCATGTAGCCCCATGTATTTTGGGTGTTAGTAAAATCTGTCTGATAATCGGTGTTAACTGTGATGGCTGTATTAGTGTGTGTTATCTGTAATTCAGGTTAGGACTGCAGACGATCAACTTCAAGTAGTTCCTACTTTTGCTACTAAATGATACCGTCAACGACACCTAGCCGCGAACTTGGCTACTAGATGCCCAAACAACCGGCACCTGGTGGCGAACGTTGGAACGTAATACAGAGTTTATCAAATCTAACATACAAATTTAGCTTCACACAATTGTAATTATTGGATGGTTCTTTTACATGCCATAAATCTATTACATGGACCCACCAGCTTTACTTCCCCTCTGAAGGAAGGCACTCTGAGGGATTTAAAACGCCCTTAAAAATCTGACGACTTCGGCTGGGATTGAACCCGCATCTTGGGCATAGAAGCTCAACATGCTACCAACTACGTCACCGAAGTCACCGTTTTCAAGGGAAACTTTATACACCATCAGTGGTATCGGGAGAGCGTGGATTCGAATCTCATCTCGACCATTCAGAAAATGATGTTTCGTGCTTTCCCAAGTTCACCCCAGACAAATGCCGGGATGGTTCCTTCCTAAATTCCCTTTCATGTTAGCGGTCGCCTGGGCCTGTCACCATCCCCAGTTGTATCTGCTGACAAAGTATGTCCAGCTCCAAGATACAGTCCTTGCGACCATGGCTGAAGCAGACGTGAAGGAAGGAAGGAAGCTTGTAGTTTAACGTGACCGTTAATCTAGAGATCATGAGCCACGGGACCTCCTTTTAACGTGGAATCCGAACCACAGGACATGGCATTTCACTTCGAAAATAAGCAGACGTGAGATATAAGGATACAAAATTCATTCTTGTTACCATGTCGTAAAAATGTCCACCTAACCCCAGTCCCAGAACGCAATGTTAAAATCACACAAACAGAACTCTGTTTAAACATGTCAATGTTATTTTCAGTTAAGCTGCATCTCCGGTCACTAACTAAATACTTGAAAACATTTCAGTCTTTTTGCAGCTAGCGGGCCCAGCCTAGTTGGCCTACGTAACGGAACTGCAGTAAATCTCTGCCCCACAAGTTCGGTTTGCCTTGTTTAATTATTTTAAGGAATAAAATGCGTCAGATGAGCCACGAAATATATTAAAATTGTGTAAAAAGGTGCTTACATTTAGGAAGGGTGAAAAATGGTGCTTGCGTTGAGAAACGTGAGAACCTCTGCAACCAAAACTCAATTAGGGGTTATAGTTTAATGTTATCTTTGCAAGAACAAATAATTTAGGCACCTTAATAGACAAACAAAAAATGCAGGTAAGGTGCAGCATCTAAAATTCCTATCTCTAGTTATCACATCCCCCTGCCACCCATTCTGGCAAAACTAAGCTTGCTGGAGTGATGGAAAAAGGTTGGCAAGAAAGAAACTCAGTACGTAAGAAAAATGCCCTAGACTGTTGTTATATGGATACTTGTAGACTATAAGTAGTTTCTTCTTCTTCTTCTTCTACATCTGTCGTTTAGGTCGACTGTGGACCACTTTAATTTGATTTTAGCTGTTACTGGGTCTTTATTTTTGCCCAGCACTCCTTCATTCTATCGATCTGCATTCTCCTACTTTCTTTAGTCCATGGTGCCTGGATCAGGGAAGTAGGATGACTCTTTAAGACCCATGAAATGCTTAATTTTAGCTTTGTATGTTTCCCTGTTGCTGATTTCAGCTTTAGATGTTGAAATTTCTTCTAAGTCCTGATACCAGCGAGCTGTGGTTTTCCTGGTCACAAAGAATTTCATTATCTGGTTGGTTCATCTACCTGGGACCATTCTGTATAGATGTCAAAAGAACATGACCCTTCTTTTGCGGATAGTGTCTGAGATTTTATCCTATCCGAGGTATAATTCTTGTTTTTCTTTTCTACTGTATACGATCCATCTTGTATTATTTTAGGTCCAAGTATATTCCAAAGAATCTTTCTCTCTATTAGCTCCAACTTTTTTGATCATTCACAAACATTCAGCTGCATATTTGGCTTCCGGACGAATCACTGTCTGGTAGTGTCTCATAATAATAATATCGTATGGCCTCGGGTGCCTGGTGCAAGCTTTGTTAATTGACACCCAGAGGGTAGCTTGCATGTCGAATTTCGTCGTTCCTTTGAACGCTATGAAAGTCAAGGAGGTTAGATATCTAAACTCCTTGACACTACTACAGCGCTTTCAAGTAGAGAATGGAGGAACTTTGTGTTGGCGGAAAATCCCGAGATTAATTTTGCCATTGAACACGGCCTACTGAATTCAAATGGGTTCTTTAACATGCCAACAACGTATGACATGAGTATCGTGATTTTTGTCGCCTTCAAAAATCACTTACCATGGCCAGGGGCGAACCTGGTAGTGTCTCAGTTTTGTGTTGATCGAGATATAAGTGTTCCAGGTTAATTTGTATGGCAAGTTTAACTTGTTAATCCTCGATTTCATTGCCTCTTGCTCTGACAAGTTGTTCTCTATCCATTCTCCCAAATACTTAAATGTCTCCACTTTTTTGATACGTTGTCCCTCTACTGCCATCCATTTGGGTGCTGTTTCGATGTTGGTTATGTATTGTGTTGTTTATAAATGAGAATTAGGATAATTCAACGTTAAAGACTTCTTTCAATGGAGAAATTGGAATTGTTTGAAATTGGTCGAGTTCTAGGCGTATCGTAATGTAAGTAAAGTCGGAACAAAAGTTAGGATGAATGTAGGGCCTTCAAGTTATCCACTTACAGCTACCCGGAATCTCCAATAAGTTAGAAAGAAACAGAGAAGCCGGTCGTAATCTTTTTACGAGCGCTGTGGTCGATGGATTGTTGAAGAGCACGCTCTCAGTCTCCATGGTGATAGCTTTGATCCCCAAAAAGTAAACACATTTGACTCAACTTTCATTGATTGTCTACGTATATTTGTATGCTGCTAGAATATTCCTTCAACGTTGGTCCTAAGTACATAGGGACAAGCAATCTTCTGTCTGCATTGTTTGGTTTCCATAAGGAAATTTTTTTTTGGCCGCTGGTATCGATAAATTACCATATACTACGAGGTGAAATAATTTTTAAACGAACATTAACTTAAATTGATAATTATAAAGCAGAAACGTAAAAGACACTCTAGGCCTTGGCTTTCGGGGTCGGAAGAAAACAAGATTTGAACAAGTGATGCTGACAGGAAATATGGCAGGGCTAAAATTAAGAATTTCATGGGTCTTAAAGAGTCATCATCCTACATCCCGGATCCAGGCACCATGGACTAAAGAATTAGGAGAATGCAGATCGATAGAATGAAGGAGTGCTGGGCAAAATTAAAGACCCAGTAACAGCTAAAATCAAATCATTAAAGTGGTCCTCAGTCGACCTAAACGACAGATGATGATGAAGAAGAAGAAACTACTTATAGAAGTATGCATATGGCCCGGCACAAGTAAGTGGAAGCAATGCAACTTACCGCACGGTACAGAAACAATCGAAAAAAAACAATGGTTCAACAAGGAACTCAGAATTCTGTGTAGAGAAATAGATTATACAAAAGATGGCTAAGAAATAACAAGTAGTTCCGTGAAGAACTATACAGCCTATTTTCATATATCCTGCTCATGTTAATTGCCACTATCAACATACAAAATTTCAGTTCAATTGCTGAAACAGATTCGTAGATATTGAGAACCGTCTAAATATTTCAGATGGTCGCCAGGTTGGATTTTTATTTTTGTACTATTACATTAAGATTATTGTGTTCGTGTGGTATTCAAACTTCAATCGCATGATTAGAACACAAGAAGTAAAAAAAAAACAAAAAAAAAACGAGATTTTAAAAGTACGCACAGCAGCCATCTTGTGATTATGCTAACAATTGAAATAAATTATATGCCAGTGGATCAACATTTGTATAAGCATTTAACGTGCAACGTTTCACGGCACTCGGATAGTTAATTCGCGAGAAACGTCCATTTAAATATTTATATTTCGCGTCCCCGCCATGTTGGATTTGTGCTCCCCAGGTTACTGAAAGTCCTATAGGTGAACATATGTTCATAGTCTCTATGGTTGCTGTAAAAGATTCATAGATATTGAGAACTGTCTAAATATTTTGGAAGCTCGCCATTTAGGATTGTTATATGTATAGGCCATCGAGTTATGTACCATTCAAGGACAATTATTGCCTAGGTTCATTATTCAAACTTTCACTTCGATCGCATGATTACGACACAAGAAATAAAAACTTAATTTTAAAATTTCGCACAGCCGCCATCTTGAGGTTATGTAAGCAATTGTATTAAATTAGGTGGCAGTACATTACAATCTGCAAAATCATTTACTGTACCACATTTCACTGCGCTCAGAGAGTTAAATCGCGAGAAAAGTCTATTAAAATATTTCAAATTCGCTTGGCCGCCATGTTCGTTTTGTACTTTACAGGTTTATGAAATATACTTAGGTAAACTTGAATCAGTACCCTTTATCACCGTACAAAATTGCAGGGTGATATCTGTAATAGTTTCGGAGATATAGAATGTCAGTGAAATATTTCGCACAGCCTCCATTTTGAGGTTATGTAAACAATTGAACTAAATTATAATACAGTGCATTACAATGTGTATAAACATTTTTTGTACCAAGTTTCATTACATTTGGATAGTTAAATCGCGAGAAAAGTCTATTTAAAAGTCTCAACTTCGCTTGACCACCATGTTGGATTTTTAGTCACCAGCTTTTTGAAAATCTCATAGGTGAACTTTCAGTAGTGCCCTTTATCATCATACACAATTTCAGGGCGATATCGGTAATAGTTTCGGAGATATTGAATGCTAGTGAAATATTTCGCACAGCCGCCATGTTGGATTGGTGAGACGTAACAAAATTTGAAGGGCACGGTCGAGGTCGTCGGGAATAGTGCTATGACCTTACCGAGTTTCATTGAAATCGCTCCAGCCGTTTAGATTTTATTAGGGACACACACACACACACCTCAAACACACACACACACACACACGCACGCACGCACGCATACACACACACACGGACAAAAGGTGATCTCATAAGCCTATTTTTTCAAAATTGAAAATAGGCTAAAAATAACACTGATAACACACAGAGGTGTGCAAAGTTTAGACTCAACATCAGTTTTCAAAGATTGCATTTCAACTTTTGCATTTCAACTTTTCAATGATTTATTACCCTAAAATATATTTACAAGGCGCTGAAGTTATTTCATATATTTAACCATAAGTCTTGATTACATTTTATTTTAATAAATGGATAGTAAAATGATTTCATATAATTTCTACTAAAAGTGGGGCCTCGTTAATACAAAATGCCACACGTTTTTATTTGATTACTATATTCTTCTTTTCGTATAAATTTCGAGCTGAGGAATTCAAAGTCTTATATACTGATCATCCGCTCTTGAACTATACAAAGATTAGTGGACCTTGGAAAGAAATCACCTGATTTAGAGGGCACATTCCAAAGTCAATGTAACAAAGGAAACGGAACCAGCTCAGGTATTCCTTGGAATACCCAATTCAAAAAGAATTGTGTGCCAATTCCTTGTGGGAAAAGTTATAAGTCTACAGGGGAGAAAACGTTACTAAGTAGGGTGATAAAAGATGTCAGCCGGTGTTCAATAAAATGGTTTTGAATTAAATAACTCTGACTGATTTAAATTCTCTATTTGAGTCTTCCAGTTGCAAAACTCGTTTAATTCACTCGACAATAAGAATCATTTTCATGAGAAACGTATCTCTGGACTTTGCCTCGCGTATCTTTTGTGTTTGTTGTTTTCTACTTTTTTCTTTTTGCTTTGTATTTTTGGATTTTGGTTTTGTGTTTGCTTTGTGCTTTTGCTTTTGAATTCTACTTTTTGCTTTTCTTTCTTGGTTTTGGTTTTTGTTTGATTTCTGCTTTTGCTTTTTTTTTGCTTTTTGCTTAGTGTTTCTTGTTTTTTGTTTCCTGCTTTTGCTTTTGTTTTTAAATTTTTATTTTTGCTTCGTGTTTTTGTTTTTGGTTTTATGTTTGCTTTCTGGAAAATCAAAATGAAAAAGAACCAATTTAAAACAAAATAAAACGAAATAAAGTAAAACAAAATCAAAATCAAACAAAACAAAATAAAATAAAATTAAACGAAATAAAGGGAAATAAAGTAAAATTAACTAATTAAATAAATAACTTTACGACATTATCCTTATTCACAAGTGGATTAAACGGGTTTTGCAACTGGACGACTATTTGATTCTAATAATTTGCACACCTCTGAAGATGAATACAAAGCATTTAGAAATAAACTTAACAAGACCATATTCGAAATTAAACAACACTATTATAGAAATAATATTGATAACGCAATAAAGATATAAAATGCATGTGGAAAATTATAAAAGAATCCACTCTCAGTAATTGAAGTCATAAATACATATTTAGGCACAAAATATGCTAATGAATAAATATCAAACGAATTCGTTACCACTTTCAATGATAAAATAGGAACCATGCCAACTTAAAAAAACAAGAAGTTCCGTGAAGAACTATACAGCCTACTTTTCATGCCAATGATTATTCTACAGAATATGAACCTATCTAGAATAATGACGAAATTAAGTTGCTAATATCGAAATTTCCAATTAGTTCGAAATACTGTATACCTGGCATAATGTATCCTAATAGAGCACTACAGTTGGCAGCCCTGATGACTGAATATATTCTTAGTTCCGTCTCTTAAGGTACAAAATACAAAATTTGGTTGAAGTCCAATGAATAGCATGGACGTTACATGCAGTTAAACATTGGATCTAACAGCGCGCGTAAAATCATGTTGGCAACAATGTCATGCATGTATTGGTCAGAAATAATCTGAAATAATATGATCTATTGTTGTGCCAATTTTGAATGAAATCCATTAGTTAGTATAGAAGTTAAATGCATTTTAAAATTGGACCTATCAGCAGGCTTAGAATCATGTTGGCAGCACTGACGTATATTAGTTACTCCAAATTCGTCTAGAATGCCAGGTACTATACGTGTGCAAAGTTTAGAGCTATTGGCTTGCATACTTTGTTATATATTGATATTAGGGTAACAAAAATAGGGACAGCACATATTAACAGTTGGCAGCACTGGTTGCTCCTTAGAATATGCATAGTCATATCTGTTATGGTACACATAGCACATACGAAATTTGGTTGAAATCCAAATGATAGTATGGAAGTTACATGTATTTAAAGTTGGACCTGTCAGCAGGCTTAGAATCATGTTGGTAGCACTGACGTATATAAGTTACTCCAAATTAATATAGAATGTCAGGGACTATACGTGTGCATAGTTTAAAGCTGTCGGCTTGCATACTTTCTGATATATTGGTATTTGGATAAAATAAATTAGGAGCATTTATTAACAGTTGGCAGCCCTGGTAGGTCTGAAGAATACGCTCAGTCATATCTGGTTATGTACACATACAACATACGAAATTTGGTTGAATTCCAATTGATAGAATAGAAGTTATATGCATTTAAAAATTGGACCTATCAGGAGGCTTATAATCATTTTGGCAACACTGCCATGTTTAGCCTCCTGGAAATAAAACTGAAATATTATAATCTGTACGTGTGCCAATTTTGAAATAGCTCCCATTCATACTTTCCAAGATATCCAACATGGAGCTCAAATTTCAATTGCGATTTTTTAGCAGTTGGTAGCACTGACATCATTTTCAAATATGGCCGTGAGATATTCAGGTATAGATCTTTACTCCTACCAAATTTTGTTTCGATTGCTGCAGCCGTTTAGGAGTTGATAGGGGGGGACACACACACAGCCAGACAGACAGACAGAAGGACAGACAGACAGACACACATTTGCCCGATCTCATAAGTCTACTTTTCCTCATTTTTGCAAAATGTGAAAAGTGGGCTAAAAACATTACGAGCCTTACAGTAGTCTCATATGGTGTGTAACTTCTGACATAGAAGAAACCTCACGTGACATTGTTGATACACCGGTATTTTATAATATTATTGGCACAAATATTAGGCTTATCTATTGTAAAAGGGAGTGTTTTACAGATATTGTAGTTTATAATACGGATCTCATTTAATTAGATGATTTATAGCTTCCACCAGCACTAGCCTAAATACACAATACGATATGGATCAACTAGATTAATAGTTGCGACACCGCTCATAACCTTAAATTCCTTATAAATAGGTGAACTTGCGAGTAAATACAATATGCACAGCTGTAGATCATGAAAGGATTGCTCATTTCCCGGACCACTTGATTCACATACCAACACGTAATTTCATACGGATTCTGTTAAAATGAATCATATTGATATGATTAGGGTATTGAACCCTTCAGAATAGCAGTGTTTATATGTAAGAAATCTTAATCAAGGGGTCGCGCTCAGTTCCAATGTGATGTTTACGTTCGCCATACAACATGCTCTACTGAGGTAAGGGTCATAGGATTTTAACTATAATTAAGAAAGAAAGGTGACAAGATGTAAAATAATAACATGATTTAATGACTAATAGTGCATAAAAAGAATATAAACAACAATAATAAAAAAATCCTCCCTGAATTTTCCCATGACAGGAATATCTATCAATGCTGAGGAGTCAGACGGATCTCCCCTTTATTAAAATGTGGATCCTGGTTCCACTAACTTGCAATTTGGATTTTATGTACGCGTAATGACTAACTACGAGGAATGAGTACTTTGGATGACCGTTCGTTTACAACGGGTTCACAGCCACGATGCTTACGAACAATCATCTCGTAAATCAACGTTTACGGATATGGAACAAGACACTAATAAAAACCCTTAAAAAATGTAATGCTGACACACACACTAAAATCTACTATTTACAGGAATCTCTCTCGAGACCCTCATTAGCGCGATGACGCACTTGACACAATGAGCTGCCAACTCCGGCCAATTGCTCAATACACAAGCAAGGAAATACAGCATCGCACGTGACTTCACGGGTCACTGATATGGAATATAAACATGGAATAAACCAACAACAACAAAAGCCTAACCGGCGGATATTACTTTATATGAACAAAACTGCATGTTAAGCTAACGCTTCGGAGATTATCGTGATTCGTAGGCAACTCCCATTTATTTAAACAAATTTTTATCATTGATCAGTTCTTAATTCTGTATTTCAAGTAATTACGGAGCCAAACGAACACTCTCCACTAATGACCTCGCTTGCAACCTTCAGTCCGTCTTGTGAAACAGCTCCCCTTTCCTCAATACCTGTCATCGTCCCAACTCCAGTGTGTAAAAATAACTGACCAGCTGTGCCGTTATCTCAAAGAATCAACAGCAACAAATCTCAACCACCTCAACATATGGTCAGACATTAATCAAAATATCCACAATTGCCCTCGCAAGGTCACAATATGGATTTGGCACCAAGCTGACAGAAATCAGTCTACGCTGAAATTCCCGCTTGTAATGACCACAAAATACACACACTCACACTTCTGGGAATTACATTACGTTTTTCACACAGGTCGGCTGAATAGGTGCTCACAAACTATTTAAAAAAATATTAAAACCTACGATAGAGCTGACTGCTCTTCGTCACAAATCACATTGCTCCAAAGGCAATAATCTCTCTGAATCTGATCAATAATAAACCTTAACAAAATTTAATTACCCTCCAATCTACTGCATAATTATATTACTTCAGTCCTACTTCTGAAACACAACATATCTCCGAGAGACGTTTTTTAACCGCATTGCGTAACATATGCAAACACGGTCGTCCACATAGCTACGTTAGTTAAAACAGCAAACAAAAACAAGAACCTTCCACTAATAACATATGCGAGCTGTTTCCATGCAAAAGGTGTGTCAGACCAAAACTAAATATACTACGTTAATCACACAAGCAAATTATTTACAAAAATATGTCCCATACACCATAAGTTAATCTATCAGATAATAAGAATATTATTCTGTACTCATCCTCGGCCAGTCACCCGTCAAAGAACATCAGCAGCCATCTCCCAACTGGATGCTTCTTATCTCATCTCAAGCATCTTGACGGAGTGTTGATAGTTCCAGGCTTCTTCCATGGTAAGCGATGTCATCTCTCGTGCTGATTCAAAAAATTAGATTATTATACACTCGATATCTGACTACTAAATTCGCCGTTTCAGGTACTAATTTCCCCGGAACAGTCTGTTGGCGAATTATCGATGATACTGCCCCTACAAAATATAGTACTATGACTATCTAACACTGAATTTAACACATTTATTGATAATTTCTGTGTCCTTCATGACACGCAAAAGTATAAGTGTCTACGTCCTTAGACGCGCAAAATGTAAAGTAACCTGTGTCCTCGACACACAAAATATAATAGCTTCCGTCCTCAGGCGAACAAAAGTAATAAGCCATGTCTTGGCTCTTCACGCCACTTATAAATGAACCGGCCCTAGGTATTGATAGAGAGGGAAATTATATAAAAAATTCTCAAAATAATAGTGGTACAGGAATGAAATAAATATCATTGAACTCGAAAAATAGCGCAGGTCAAGAATATGCCCATTAATCCTAGAATCGATCGTAGAGATGTTGTCTAGGCGATCTCCCGCGTTAATGCTAGCCATAGCGTGCCCAAGCTAGACTTGCCGCGCTGGTAAGCATTCTTCTCCCATTGGTTCCACATTTTCTGTAACTTGGCGGTTTTTATCAGACCTTGGCCTAGTAGGAGTGTCTAGTATTTTCATCAGCCACTCACGTTACTGCATCATATTTTTTCTAGGCGCGAATATTACAATGAACATACCAGAAGCGTGTCTCACTGCGCGTCGCTTCTATTTTGAGGTGGCCACCACCTGTCCTTCTGAATCATTGCTATGGTCTTTCTTTTCACAATCCTAAGTATTTAGCCTTTTGTCAAACTGCTGCAGGTATTTCCCCATTGTCTCCAGCAAATGCTTGAAATTTCCTCATCTCCGTCTGGCTATTTTCATGATGCTGGTGGAAATATTTATTAATTGAAGAAATAAAACATCGAATCATTTATCCATCAGAGGGTAAAGGGTTCAGTATGGACGGACGAATCGGGTCAACAGATAAATCGGGTCAATTTTACAAATTTTCTCCTAGCCACCAAATGGAACACACTCAAAGAAGTACTCCCATCTAGCGGCACGCATCGTAACATCGTCTGTAAGCTGGTGACAAGTAGCTACTGGGAGTCGTATTTGTTTGTTTGTTATTATTGAATAAGTTCATGCTGTTTCAGGTAAGTTTCGGTTTTGTTTTGTTTTCAAAATAGTATTAACTTTATATTGAACTGGCTGCGATAATTGTATTGTTAATAGATTGAATATTTGCCATAAACGAAACTGATATATTGTTATGAAAGAGGTTATGTCTTTCCGCGCTTTTCCTGACTCGTGCAGGTTTGCCAACGTAGAAAATGAAATGCTACATTTCGGGGAAATAGGGCCACTTAAATGCAGGTGAATAGGGTCAATATTTCCCACGTATTTTCCTTTCAATAATTTATACTATTTTGCTTCAAATTACAGATGGGGAAATATAAAAGGAAAACCAGCTCTCAGTGGACCAAGGATGATGATATGCAAAGAGCAATTAAAACTTTTCGTGAGGGTAGAAGCCAGCGCTATGCAGCAGAGTTATTTGGAGTTCTGCATTCATGCCTTCAAACTAAGGTGACTGCAAAGTGGTATGGATACTCCTGCAAAGACAAAGGATGGTCAAAATATATTTGATAAAGACCAAGACAATGAGTTTGTTTCTCAAATCCTGAAACTGTCTGGTTATGGGTTCCCGTGAGATTCAACGGATGTAAGAAACCGGAAACTGGAAAAGAGACTGCAATTTACTAAAAGATTGCGTAAGGCTTTTACACGATCATCATCATCATCAGAGTCATCTGAATCCAAGGAAGAAGCGGATGGTGAGGAAAATGACACCTCATGTGAACTCTCCAGCATCAATTACACGGATCCAATGTCAGTTAAACTTGGGGACTGGATTCAGTGTCAAGGCAAGGGGAGGGAATGGTACCATGAGAACTGTGTTGGTGCTAAAGGGAGAAACGTTATATTTGTAGAAAATGTGTTGCACTTGAGTGATATTTCAAATTTTGGATTGACCCTATTCGCCAGACACTGTGACCTGAGAAAGGCGAATAGGGTCATGCAGGACTCTTTTAAAACTTATTTTTATAAACAGTGAACAATATTTATAAACTGTTATGTATTGATGTTTGTAGCTGAATGGTGGCTCTTTGAAGATATGTGCAATAATCAGAGTGTATGGTGACGAGTTGACTGCAAATCATAGTTTTCCTATTTTTGAACCGATTCCCCCGACCTTACCCTAGCAGCAGAGTATCAAGAAGGTATTGCGAGAACAATCAAGAAGGCAGTGCGAGAGTAGAAATATCAAGTGGGCAGTGAAGGAAAAAAAAAGAGAGTCTTGCAATTGTTATGTATCATTAGTGTGTAAATAAAAAAGATTTTTGTGTGTTGATAAATGTCCCGGAGGGATACGATCCAGCTGGCAGTGCGTCTTACACACTTCCGTCCGATCCAATTCCGTCCCATTTTTCAAAATCACTCACACAAAAATATCCAGCAACCGAGTGGAAAGATGTTTCACAACAATAACCTCTTCTGTCTTACAAAAAAATTACATTCATTCTGAAAGACTAGACTTTATATCATTTCAAATGACGCATGCTACAAATGCTGCACATGTTAGAAAGGCTCAGGAGGGCTTCTCGCTTCGCTCAACAGACACCATTACCCATTAACTTGGGCTTCCCGCGCGGGCACCTTTTTAAGGGTCACCCTGTATTTGAGTCTGACATCTTTTACAACTCTTTAAGGGTCTCCCATTATTTGAATCTGATAATATCTTGCAAACCCTTTAAGGGTCACTCTGTATTTGAATTGAATCTAACATACTGTACACCTCGTTAAGTGTCACCCTGTATTTTGCTCTGACATCCTGCACACCTCTTTAGGAGACACCCTGTATTCTTATCTGGCATCTTGTATATCTCTTTAGAAGTCACCCTGTATTCTTGTGTGACATCTTGTACACTTCTTTAGGAGTCACCCTGTATTCTTCTCTGCCATCTTTTACACCCCTTTATGAGTCACCTTGTATTCTTATCTGGCATCTTGTATATCTCTTTAGGAGTCACCCTGTATTCTTATCTGGCATCTTGTACACCTCTTTAGGAGTCACCCTGTATGCTTATATCACGTCTTGTATATCTCTTTAGGAGTCACCCTGTATTCTTGTGTGACATCTTGTACATCTCTTTAGGAGCCACCCTGTATTCCTGTCTGACACCGTGTACACCTCCTTAGGAGTCACCCTGTATTCTTGTCCGACATATTTGTACACCTCGTTAAGGGTCACCCTGTATTCTTATCTGACATCGTGTACATCTCTTTAGGAGTCACCCTGTATTCCTGTCTGACATCTTACACACCTCTTTAGGAGTCAACCTGTTTTCCTGTCTGACGTCACGTACTCGCCGTCTCCCAGGAGTAAACTCAGACTCGGTGCATATGCACTGAACAACATGATGACGTCATCCACGCCGTAACCGTACCCGTAACGCAAAACGTTAGAACCAAGCATAACGACGAAGTCGACAAGATCATTTGAAATGATAACAAGAAGTTCCGTGACGAACTATAGAGCCTGCTTTTCTTAAAATTTAAGATTCATGCCAATGATTAATCTATATTGGATCTATCTAGAATAATGACGAAATTAAGTTGGTAATATCGAAATTTCTAATTAGTTCGAAATACTGTATATCTGGAATAATAGAGCCTAATAGAGAACTACAGTTGGCAGCCCTGGTGACTGAATATATTCTTAGTTCCATCCCTTAAGGTACAGAATACAAAATTTGGTTGAAGTCCAATGGATAGCATGGACGTTACATGCAGTTACACATTGCATCTAACAGCGCGCGTAAAATCATGTTGGCAACAATGACATACATGTATTGGTCAGAAATAATCTGAAATAATATGATCTATTGTTGTGTCAATTTTGAATGAAATCCATTAGTTAGTATAGAAGTTACATGCATTTTAAAATTGGACCTATCAGCAGGCTTAGTATCATGTTGGCAGCACTGACGTATATTAGTTACTCCATATTAATCTAGAATGCCAGGTACTATACGTGTGCAAGGTTTAGAGCTATTGGCATGCATATTTTATGATATATTGATATTAGGGTAACAAAAATAGAGACAGTATGTATTAACAGTTGGCAGCTCTGGTTATTCTTAAGAATCGGCATATACATATCTGTCATGGTACTCATAGCACACACGAAATTTGGTTGAAATCCAAATGATAGTATAGAAGTTACATGTATTTAAATTTGGACCTCTCAGCAGGCTTAGAATCATGTTGGTAGCACTGACATATATAAGTTACTCCAAATTAATATAGAATGTCAGGTACTATACGTGTGCATAGTTTAAAGCTGTCGACTTGCATACTTTCTGATATATTGGTATTTGGATAAAATAAATTGAGAGCATTTATTAACAGTTGGCAGCCCTGGTGGATCTTAAGAATACGCTCAGTCATATCTGGTTATGTACACATAGCACATACGAAATTTGGTTGAAATCCAGTTGATAGTGTAGAAGTTATATGCATTTAAAATTTGGACCTATCAGCTGGCTTATATTCATTTTGGCAACACTGCGATGTATGGCCTCCTGGAAATTAAACTGCAATATTATTATCTATACGTGTGCCAATTTTGAAATAGCTCCTATTCATACCTTCCAAGATATCCAACATGGAGCTCAAATTTCAATTGCGATTTTTCAGCAGTTGGTAGCACTGACATCATTTTCAAATATGGCCGTGAGATATCCAGGTATAGATCTTTACTCCTACCAAATTTTGTTTCGATTGCTGCAGCCGTTTAGGAGTTGATAGGGGGGGGGGACACACACACACAGCCAGACCGACAGACAGACAGACAGACAGACAGACACACATTTGCCCGATCTCATAAGTCTACTTTTTCTTCATTTTTGCAAAATGTGAAAAGTAGGCTAAAAATAGATAGGCCTACAACAGAAATTACAAATATCATCAATAAGTTATATAAAATCCCTCTCGGCACGCCGGAAGGCGGAGGTAGATTTCACTGGGCAAAGACTAATATTTCGAATTCACTAAATGTGCCAATCTATACTAACAAAATAAAGCTGAAGAGTTTGTGTGTTTAAACGCGCTAATCTCCATTCAAGAGGAATAGTTTAGGCTATGTAGCATTATGCTACACTTCTCAGGTAACCTTAAAGATTGATTTTTGTTCAGTAAGTCGGAAGACAAGCGCCCTGTACAGCTTCAATAATACAGTAGTAAATCTGTTACCAGGCAATGCGGGCTGTATCACGTCGCCCCTACCAGTGTTCTGGTGCAGATTTGCGAGCTGCTTATAAATTGCAGTCACGGGGAGTAATTAGTGCAAAAAGATGTCTTTGGCACCTTAAAACAGTTATCATCATGACCAATAGTATGCTTCAGTATAAGGGCTATGGTGTTGGTGCAGTGTACTGAGGTTATCAGCTGCAATAAGCGTTGGTGCTTTCCGATCCTTATCCTTGAGCGTTCCAGTTCTGTAGTAAGTTAGTATTCATTATCATCCATAAAACAAATAAATCCACCGGGTGGAGCCGGACACGACTGATAGTTTTTGTATAACTACAAACGTTCTACGTGTTTATCATAACTTACGAGAAGTCCCATCTTATAATTCCGAAAACATTTTGCTCTTGGCGTAAGGGTGGGTCATATCAAAAATTATTTCAGATAAAAGTTTTCGGAAATTATTAGAGAAGTATTGACCATTTTAAACGGTTTTTGCATTGTCCCTATTAAGAGAGATATGATTCTTGTTTCTCTAAAAGAAAAAATGCCCCCCCCCCCCTTTTTATTCAATGGTTGGTGCTATGAAATAACTTCACTGACATAAATGGTTGGCTCTTATCTGAATAAAAGATTGGACTTGGAATGGATTCTATATTTTACATATTGAGGAAGTTATACCGATATATCACTTTTTCGAAAAAAAGCCCCCCCCCCCATTTTCTCCCCCTTTGTCTAATTTTGTCCAGTATTGAACTTTACCGAGATTTCAAAGGGTTATATAATTATGTATACATTTGAAAGTGATTGGTGCAAAATGGCGGTAGTTAGTCTAACGTATTCACAAGAAAGTGATGGAGATAGATAGATAGATAGATAGATAGATAGATAGATAGATAGATAGATAGATACATAAATTATATAATGGGTGTTCAAATGAAAAGGTACGAATCGTCGTAAAACCGAAACCGGCTGATATTTGAATATGCCGCTTTGGGATAAATTACGCCGACAGTGACATCTAGGAGATGTAGTGTCCAGCGTGGTACTGTCGGCGAACACACACATGATGCAGAAGAGAAGCTGACAGTCCGACGTTCCGTGCCGTCCAGTTGAAGTTAAACTTAAATCACGGACGAACCATTAACAGCGACGTGTATTGTGCGACACTCCGTAGCCTACGCAAGTTCATCAAGAGCAAACGGACCAGACTCCTCACGAAGGGAGTGATTCTGCTCCATGATAACGCTCGCCTACACGTCTCCAATGTCACACAATGTGTATTGGTCACTTTCATGTGAGAGCAACTTGAGAACCGCCCTACAGCCGAGACTTGTCACCCTGCGACTTCCATCTGTTTGATCCGTTAAAAAAACATATCAAGGGAAAACGTTTCCAATCGGACGACGAACTATAGGACACCGTACAGAATTGGCTCCTGTCACATCCACAAGACATCTCGAATCAGGGAATCCTGAGGCTAGTAAAGCAAGGGGACACCTATGTACAGGCGTGTGGTGATTACTTTGGAATAACCAATAAATTGTTTCCACAGTATCGTTTCGTACCTTTTCATTTGAACACTCCTCATATAGCCTATATACTTTTGAACTGACGGTGGTTTTGGGGTCTGGGAGATGTGAAACGTGAAGATATGTCGGAATTTGCCGGAAGTCGCGACACGCTACCCATTGCAATAGGTAGCTTTCTAATAATATCTACCTAACAGAGACGTCAGCTGGAGCAGACAATCTTCGCATAAAAGATCAAAACAAACGTACAAAACACAACACCAATTGAGTCGTCCAGTTGCAAAACTCGGTTTAATCCACTTGTGAATAAGAATCATTTTCATGAGAAACGTTTCTCAGGGCTTCGCTTCGCATATATTTTTTTGTTTGTTGTTTTTTCTTTTTTTTCTTTTTGTTTTGTGTTTTTGGTTTTTGGTTTTGTGTTTGCTTTTGAATTTCACTTTATCCTTTCCTTTCATGGTTTTGGTTTTGTGTTTGTTTTCTGCTTTTGCTTTTTTGAATTTTGCTTTTTGATTTGTGTTTCTTGTTTCTTTTTTTTGTTTTCTGCTTTTAGTTTTGTTTTTGAATTTATTTGTTGCTTCGTGTTTTTGTTTTTTGTTTGTTTTCAGGAAAATAAAAATGAAACAAAACAAAATAAAATAAAACAAAATAAACAAAACAAAATCAAAATAAATCGAAACAAAAATAAAATAAAACAAAATAAACAAAACAAAATCAAAATAAATAGAAAAAAAACAAAATTAAATAAAACTATTTAAAACAAAATAAAATGAAATAAAATAAAACAACATAAAATTAAATTAAACAAAACAAAATAAAATAAACTAATTAAATAAATAATTTTACGACATGATCCTTATTCACAAGTGGATTAAACGATTTTTGCAACTGGACGACTCAATTATAAATAACTCGGCTGAGGTCCCGTGGTTACCCACCCACGATCCAATAGTTGTTAGCTCTTAGGATAGTGAGTATCGGTAAATACGGCTTGTATTTGGTTAGGAGTCAACCGTGGCCTTAATTTAGATAGAAATATGAAAACACGAAAAAACACTTCTACAGGGTCAATATCTATGTGCGCTCCGATAAACGCGGCAAGCTAAGCCGGCTGTGACTGGCGCAGATAGTCGGCGCGAGTACCCGGTTCAGCCGGTGATAGGCGCGCACTTTCACACTATTAACCAACATGTTCAATAATGTCTGCTTACAGTGCTCATAGGCGATGCTGCAAATTTCCTCCCTCTCTCGTAGCACACACCTGACATCTTCTGATGAAAGAATGTCTGTCAACTCTTTTATTATTTACGGAGCCTGTTTCCTTGAATAGTTTAGTGAGCCTCCTAATTGTACTGGCATTAGGCACAGGTCTTCCTGGAAACTTGATTCGAAATTTTCGTCTCGTTTCAGAACAAGAATTTCTGATTTTCATATACGAATTATGGATATACACACGTTCGCATAATGTGAATTGGTGTCTAGGCATGACCAACAATCACAGTAATCACAACACTCCCTAAACGTGCAACACTAACGTCGAAGGTTTGCAGATACACGTCCATGTGAATGACAAAACACGTGAGAACTAACGATATGAGTCAGCGGAGTGCGCCTACCACCGGTTGAACCGCGTACGCGCGCCCGTGATATGCGCCAGTTACAGCCGGCTTAGCTTGCCGTGTTTATCGGGGTGCACATAGATAATGACCCTGTTGGTAGGGTAGGGGGTAATCGAACCCTCCTCTTCTTTAGTTGTGCCTCTCGAAGTCAAGTGTACCCCGTCCCTGCCCCTGGACAAAAATTTACTTGGCAAAACAGGTAATCGATCCCGGTTCTCCTCGGTGGGAACCAACCATGCTAGGCACTACGCTGTCAGGTGGACAATAGACCAAACATTTCAACGTAATTGTACACAGGGGATTGTTGCTCTATCATTAGTCTATTGACTTTTCTTAATACCTCTGTGTCTCTGCCTCCATAATGCCCTGCCATTTTTGGCCTCTCCCCACAATGGAGCTTCTGCCGCAAGACCCATTTAGTTGGTGAGCATGAGTTGCGGTTAGTGGCAATGAGGGGTGGTGCACTCCTGCATTCCTCGTTATGCGAGACCCAGCCTGGCCGACAGAACGCTAATCGCTTAGATTGCTTCCGCGTGGTCCATAAAACAGTTTACTGCCTTTATCGCTCGCATCGCAGGTTGCAACTCACAACCCGGCCTGCGCGGTCACAGGTCGGACCGTGTGGAGAACAGTAAAATAATATAGGCTACAACGCAGCGGAATCAAGTAACGAAAATAAAGTAGGCCTACTGACTTAGAATACTGACTCCCCTAACTCAGTTCAATTGCCTGTAACCCCTCCCCTCAACCCCCCAACGCTTCTCAGAATCCACTTAATCAACAAAAATTAGTTAAGGGACAACAACTCTGGCCGGCCACTGGATGGACGTCCAACGTCCTTCCTCCCCAGTACACCAAACAATCGCCAAATGACACCCAAATAGAACCAAACATAACCCAGCACAGTTAAATCATCATAATTTGCAATACTATGTCATAAGAATATTGCATTTTTATAAAAACAGGGCAAATATGATGATTTAACCTGCCGATGCCTTTTTAGTTGTTATTTGTACGCCCGCTATTGCTAATGTTGGTTGATTGGTTGGTGCAGGGTTTTCTGGTCTGTGATTGGCTGTCAGTGGTCTCAAAATAACCAAAATTCACTTCCTAACCGAACCTACGCTGAACATAATTGCTACTTTTATTTTCCCCTTCCTTGAAAGGTCCTAAATTACAATTCAACTCCATCACCCTCGCAACATAATTTCTACGCACAAGAAACTAATTTTTGGTATCGTGACGTCTAAATGTCACTTCCAAATATTTTCTTGCTTTAATTCACTCACGACTCAACTACAAATTATCAAAATTAAAATCCCCCCAAATAGATCCTAGCTCGTAGGCACCAGACTCTCACCCCAATCTCCCATAACCACAATGGTTACGGGGATCTCACTGCATAAGAGTAGTAGTTCAATTGAGTTTTATTATTTTTCTAGCAGAAGTGCCCGTTCTTCGAACGGTCTTCAGTATAAATAGCCAGACATTATCAATTGATTTATTGTTGCAATGGATAGGGGCTTGTCATTCCTTCATCAGTTTATCTCAGCGAAGTTAGTTTTCTGGGAATATCACAGATACTGTTAATTTTTGGGAGACCACGGGCGTTCAATTTAAATGCCCTGCTATGGGCATTCAGCTGCAATTCATAAATAATAATAAAATAAGGTTTTCGGAGACACTTTATAGACTCCCAAGCATTGAGTCTTACAATGAGGGGCTCAAAATAAGCTTTGGTCGTCCTTCGAGGACAATTTTTATATTTCACCTATTTTAGCATGTAGGCCTACTGTATTTTGAAAAGTTTTCCCCTATAGATACACTTTTATGAGGAGTACTGTGAAAGATTATATAAATGATAGCCTCTGATAGCTATACTTTTATGAGAAGTACTGTGAAGGATTATATAAAAGATAGCCTCTAATGGATACCATACATAATTTTGCGATGTTCCAACCAGTCGAGTTATAGTCGTACAGAAAAATACACAGTAAGACAGACAGACAAAACCACTTCTTGCTTGCATCCGTCAAAACAAACTTCGAAACGCGTAAAAAAGAAAACAAAATTGAACATTTATTAAACAAATATTCATAGATTTCTAGATAGTTATACGTATATAATATACAGTATCTTCATGCGAAGACGCCTAGTGGCCACGAGGCAAATTAACTCTGTTAATACACAATATCAACCAGATGGCCACACAGTATCAAATAAAAACTTCCTGATGATAAAGCCGTTTGACGACAAAAATGAAAAGGACTCGCAAAAGTGTGAATACTAAATTTATCTAACATGTCCTTCTTAACGTGAAAATCAAATTGAAAACCTCCTAGAAGAAAGGCAATTCACACCACATAAAAATTTACCCTCACCGTTGCGCAAAGTCCCCATCCCCACGAAAACCCCTTTAATAAATGGAAATTTAGGTTTTTTGGTTTTCAATGGCCACAATTCCTAAAATCCGCCAAAAATGCCATTTCAATTTCAGAATTTTTGTAAATAATGTTGCAGTTTGGAGGTTAATAGACCTTCCGGACGACATACCGCAAGTGTAAATCGTGGAGAAAGAATGCTAAGATACCCCCTTTTTCTTTATCAAATAACGTGTTTAAAGAACTTTTTAGCTCTGGGAGGGGATTATTCTCCCTAGTCACACCCCGTGGTTACGCCACTGCTCCCGTGATAGTTATCTATTTAGCATATCTCCACATCCAGGGGGTTTAACGACTAACTAGGCAGAAAGTCCCAATTAAATGTTACTAATTGCGTTCCTTTCCGCCATGCTTGCTCTGATTAAAACTCCGCAAGCGTTTCGTTCGCCGTGCACACTCCCCGAGGGATCGTTCTCCGTTAAGCAGCCATCTAAATGCGCAACTCCTTTTTTTTCCCAATCAGCAGATAAGGCACGTTCCAATATGAACGGGTAGGGACAATGTGAGACCTGTGGACATTCCGGCTAATTAGAAACCAAATTGGACTGCAAGGACGCAGAATGGGTGTGGTAGGAGGGGGTAAGATAGGCCAGTAGAGTTGCGAGGACTACAGAGGGGTGGCACATACCGTGCCACGCATTATGGAACTGTGAAAAGCCCCTGTTAACCCTTTTGACGACAGGCTATTTTGAGTAGTTGTGTTAAGAATGCCATGCCAAGATTCGTGAAATTACAACTTATCTCCGACCTAGGTTGGTTGGTTGGTTGGTTGGTTCCTCAGTTTATAGGCTGCGACAATGTGGACATGTAGCCCCGTGTAGGCTGTCTGATAACCGGTGTTAATTTTGATGGCAGTATTAGTGTGTGTCTTCTGTAATTCAGGAAAGGACTGCAGACTATCAATTTCAAGTAAATCCTACTTTTTCTACCAAATTCTACCATCAACGACACCTAGCTGCGAACTTGGCTACTAGATGCCACAGAAACCTGCACTTGGTGATAAACGTTGGAACTTAATAGAACGTTACTCATATCTAACTTACAAATTTAGCTTCACTCAATTGTAGTTAGTTGAAGGTTCCTTTAAATGCCATAAATCTATGTCATGGGCCAGCCGGCTTAAGTTCCGCTCCGAAGGAAGGCATACTGAGGGATTTTAACGCTATTAAAAAAATTCGACGACTTCGGCCGGATTTGAACCCGCGATCTTGGGCGTAGAAGCTCAGCATGCTACCAACTACGTCACTGAAGCCGCTATATCACCCACCTAAGTTTTAAAAATGTAATTGCGTTTTAGATATTAATATTTAAAATTTAGTTCACTTTTTTATTTTTGACTTCTTTTCAACTGCATCTTACTCATAACATAAGGATGTACAATTATTACTTTTACTGAAGATTGAAAATACTATTTCACTAAACGATAAAATTTCTGATTGTCAAATCTTGTAATGAAAACACTACTATTTTGGTTCGTGAAATATAATTTAAATTTAACAAGATGTTCAGTAAAGAACATATAGCCTACTTTCTCCTAAATGCATGGGTATTGTTATAACTCTTTGTCCTTTTCAAGGAGTATAATTGAATGTTGGTTGTAGTAGCTTGTTGAAATACAACGTGCTATAGGGATATTAAACATGAATATGAGGTGCCCTTTCCTAGTGCTACCTCTGTAAAGAAAATTCATTCAATTCGGTTTCACCGTGTTTGAATTGATCCGGGGAATGGATTTGCACACATACATGCCCGCCATTTGCAAACTATTGGGCTGATGACCTTGTAGTCAGTCATAAGATGCTTTCCACAAAAAGGCATGTTGTTGCAAAATCCGGTAGAGATGGTCGAAATTTGATTTAAGCTTTTAACATTTGGGTGGCCGTCATTCCGTTTCCGTCAAGATGGCGGCGATATAAAACATGACACTGAGGTGCATTTTGCTAGTGCTACCTCTGTACCAAATTTCATTCCATTCGGTTTCACCGTGTTCGAATTAACAGGGGTAATCGATTTTGACACAAAGATGGCCGCCATCCGCAAACTATTAGGCTGATGACCAATTAGTTCGGTCAAAGGATGCTGCCCCCATAAAGGTATGTTGTTGCAAAATTTGGTAGAGACTAGATTATTAGGTTGGTCGTAATTACATTTTAGCCTTTAACATTTGGGTGGCCGCGATTACGTTTCCGTCAAGATGGCGGTGATATAAAACATGACACTGAGGTGGCCTTTTCTAGTGCTACCTCTGTACCAAATTTCGTTCCATTCGGTTTCACCGTAATCGAATTAATAGGGGGAATCGATTTTCACACAAAGATGGCCGCCATCCGCAAAATATTAGGCTAATGACCTATTAGTTTGGTCAAAGGATGCTCCCCCCATAATGGTATGTTGATGCAAAATTTGGTAGAGATCGGATGATTAGGTTAATCGTAGGCTAATTTGATTTAAGCTTTCAATATTTGTGTGGCCGCCATTACCTTTCCGTCAAGATGGCGGCGATATAAAACATGACACTGAGGTGCCCTTTGCTAGTGCTACCTCTGTACCAAATTTCATTCCATTCGGTTTCACCGTGTTCGAATTAATAGGGGTAATCGATTTTGACACAAAGATGGCCGCCATCCGCAAACTATTAGGCTGATGACCAATTAGTTCGCTCAAAGGATGCTGCCCCCATAAAGGTATGTTGTTGCAAAATTTGGTAGAGATCGGATGATTAGGTTAGTCGTAATTTGATTTAAGCTTTGAACATTTGTGTGGCCGCCATTACGTTTCCGTCAAGATGGCGGCGATATAAAACATGACACTGGGGTGCCCTTTGCTAGTACTACCTCTGTACCAAATTTCGTTCCATTCGGTTTCACCGTGTTCGAATTAATAGGGGCAATCGATTTTCACACAAAGATGGCCGCCATCCGCAAACTATTAGGTTGATGACCAATTAGTTTGGTCAAAGGATGCTGTCCCCATAAAGGTATGTTGTTGCAAAATTTGGTAGAAATCGGATGATTAGATTAGTCGTAATTTGATTTAAGCTTTGAACATTTGTGTGGCCGCCATTACGTTTCCGTCAAGATGGCGGCGATATAAAACATGACACTGAGGTGTCCTTTGCTAGTGCTACCTTTTTACCAAATTTCGTTCAATTTGCGCTCACCGTGTTCGAATTGATAGGGGGGGACAGACATTCAGAGTACACACACACACGCACAGACTCACACACACACATACACACACACAGACAGACACACTTTTTTTTTCGCCCTGTAGTGACCTCATAAGTCTACTTTCATTTTTTGCAAAAATCGAAAGTAGGCTAAAAATGGATCTCAGAGCAGCATTGCAAAATTCAATAACACAAGCCAAAGCTGAAAACAAACACAATCCCAAAAGCAAAAACGAACATTCAAAAACAAAAGTAAAATCAGAAGACAAACACAAATTTAAAAAAAAAAGAATTCAAAAACCAAAACGTAATTATTTCAGATCTGACTCCACTGATCCTCCTCCAGAAACATATCTTCGTTACGCCACTGCACCGGAGGTTTGCTTTTCTTTTGCACTCGGACTACTGTTGCCTATAACTCGCAATAGAGCCCTTGAAGGGCCTAGGCCTACCAAGCGACCACTGCCCCAGCCATTTGGCCTGCAGATATTGGGGTGACGCGTGGTCAGCGAACGGGTCCCTTCAGCCGTTAGGCCTAATCTTGGTTTTCGTGACCGAGACGCTGCCTCACTGGCATAAAGCTACTCAATTGTCCTCACGAGGATGAGTGCACCCCGTTCTAGCCCTCACGTCAGTTTCTAAAATCCCTGACGGAGCCGGGAATCGAACCCGGGGCCTCCGGGTGAGAGGAAGGCGCACTGCCCCAACTCCACGGGGCCGGCTGTTGGGGTGAGTAGTATACTGAAATTGAAAATAAAACTTATACAGTAGCCTATAGTTTCGATATTTTGAGTCACGAAAATATTCCCATAAATCAGAGTTGAAAAATTTGAATTAACTACAAGTAGGCTAGTTCTGTGAAGAACTATACAGCCTATTTTCATATAACCTACTCATGTCAATTGCCTCTATCAACATACAAAATTTCAGTTTGATTGTTGTAATAGATTCGTAGATATTAAGAACCGTCTAATATTTCAGATGGTCGCCATGTTGGAGTTTTATTTATGTACTATTACATGAAGATTAATGTGTACGAGTGGTATTCAAACGTCAATTGCTTGATTAGGATACATGAAGTAAAAACGAGATTTTAAAATTTCGCACAGCTGACATCTTGTGGTTATGAAAACAATTGAAATAAACTAGATGCCAGTGGATTAACATTTGTATAAGCATTTACTGTACAACGTTCCAATGCACTCGGATGGTTAAATCGCGAGAAACGTCCACTTAAATATTTATACTTCGCGTCTTCGCCATGTTGGATTTGTGCTCACCAGATTATTGAAAGTCGTATAGATGAACTTATGTGCATAGCCTCTATGAACATTAAAAAAATCAGTTTGATTGCTGTAAGTGACGGCCAAAATGGTCTATGACCTTACCGAGTTTCATTGAAATAGCTCCAGCCCTTTAGAAGTTATTAGGGACACACACACACACACACGCACACACAGACAGACAGACAGACGCACAAAAGGTGATCTCATAAGCCTATGTTTTCATAAAATGAAAAAAGGCTAAAAATAACAAATCGTCATATTCAGTACGCGAAATCCGAACATGGGCGACGTGCTTGTTGACACTGACCTTGATCGCCATCCGGCAATTCCCCTATCCTACCCCACTGTCTCACTCTCACCTTCAATATAGTTATCTCAAATTCCGTGACTCAAACGTTACCCAGTACCACCATACTTATTAACTGCTCGCTGTTAACCAATAGCTGATGGTTCTTGACCAATAGAATGCTTGCTCTGTCAGTCCAAGTGGAGTCCAGAGTCTGGTCCTGGATGCCGGCTCACTTGTCAGGTCACCAATGTTGCACAGTTCCACCCAACTCTGTTCTGTCTTACCACTTGCTCTATGCTCTCAGTCGCTACGATGTAGAGTTGACAACGCTGTGCCTCAAACTGAAAAATCCTTGGCCCTACCCAGACATCTAGTGTAAACATAGCCCACCCGCTTTTACGTTTCAAAAGAAAGCAGTTCGTTAATGAGGAAAATTAGAGAAATACGTATCGCCGCCACGTTATAAAACTATACCACCCTGGTCCTGGGTCGTATTGTTTATGCATTTGGCAGGAAATGTTTTGATTTGTGCACTACTAGCTCCCGGCGGCTTCGCCCGGTATTTTTAATGGACGGCAGGTCCCAGACGAATTTTAAAAAATAAAAGCTGAACAGCGACAATCCAAACATATACAGTCTACTCTTCTCTGAAGTCTTTACTAGACACGACTCAACAGTTTGATGCTGGCCGAAGCTGGGGTGATAGGCTCACTCGCTAGCTCGCAAAGTCGCACCGAAGCTAGTAATGTAAATTTCCACTTAAAGTAGTGTATTTGAAGAAAATGAAAGCTTATGCTCTCACGGACATTTTTGTAGAACTTTTCATGCTGAACAATTCTTGCAATCATGGTGTATAGATGTGTTTAACGGTTTACCCAGCGTAAGCTTAAAAGGCGCACGGACGGCAGTCTTTTCTTCGACTCAATTAACTGAAATCGTTGCTGTTCGTCTTTCTTTGGTCATAAATGAATGTTTTTCTACAGAAACCTTCGTCAAAAGATCCTTTACATAATGGTGAAAACCACATCAAAATCCTTCCAGTGGTTCTCGAGATTAGGCCCTGCCCGTTACATCCAAGAAGTGTTTACACTAGATGTCTCGGTAGAGCCAAGGCTTTTTCAGTTTGAGGCACTGCGTTGTCAACTCTCCATCGTAGCCACTGAGAGCATAGAGCAAGTAGTGAGGCAGAACAGAGCTGGGTGCAACTGTGCAACTATAGATTTTATTAGGTCTATACGCTACTATTAATTTTTCTTGTATTATTTTCTTCGTTATGCCATCTGTGCAGCGAGATAAAACTAATTTTAAAAATAAAGTTTTAGAAGCCATTTTTCAGTGTTGCCTGTTATATTATAGAAGGCTCTCCAGTCGGTCAACACAAATTGTGACCAATTAGGGTACATTAGGTCGGAAACAGAAATGGAATCCGTTGACATCAAAATATTTAGTCATTAGAAAGTCATTATCGAAAGCCTTTGTCTGTAGTGTGGTGCTTTATGCAAGTGAAACTTGGACTGATGGCGCAGCAGAAAAGAGGTGGATAGAAGCGTTTGAAATGTGGTGTTACAGGAGCATGATGGTTAGATGGGTGGATAAAGAATGGAGAGGTATTGAGATGAAGGGGATAGGATAGATGTTCCTGGCGACTGCTAATGAAGAGCTAGGTTGCTAGGATACATACGGTACTACTGTAAGACACCATGTAACAGAAAACTTATTTACGGAAGGAAGGATCGAGGACAAGAACTGTAGGTAGAGCCCTGCGCGGATAAACAAAACGTTATCCGCATCCGCCCCGCATCCGCACGACGGTTATAAGCATCCGTCCCGCAACCACACAACTGTTATCCGCATCCGCCCCGCATCCGCACGACGGTTATAAGCATCCGACCCGCAACCGCACAACTGTTATCCGTATCCGCCCCAGATCCACACGACCTTTTTCCACATTCCCACGTTTGTTATCCGAATCTACTGGCTTTACAATAATATTTAAATTAGATAAAGGATAAATCACTAAAGCAACATTGAGGAAAAAGTCGTTCCCCTAGGATGTGTATGCCATGTGCTAGGTATGTTTAAAATGGATGTTATACAGACAAAATTGCAACCATTTCCTGTTCGGAGTGTTAATTATGAATGAGATTAGCTTAAATCATCATCTTACACTTGTCATGAAAAAGACACAACGGAAAATATGATTTGTCATAAACATCCGGGTCCTAGTAATGATGTTAAACAAGTTCGGATTGTATTCTAAAATGAAATGAAAATCCACAGCCTGCTTCCAGTCTCCGACCGGGTCAGGAATGGAATGAATGAAGCCCCCGTCTAGCGGCGAGGATATGAACTGTGCCGGCTGCCGAGGCCTGACGCACTCCTCTGGGGCAATGATTAAATGAATGACGGATGAAATGAAATGATAGTGGAGAGTGTTGCTGGAATGAAATTGTGACAGGGAAAACCGGAGTACCCGGAGAAAAACCTGTCTTCCTCCGTTTTGTCCAGCACAGATCTCACATGGAGTGACCGGGATTTGAACCACGGGCCCAGCGGTGAGAGGCCGGCGTGCTGCCGCCTAAGCCACGGAAGCTTTGTATTCTAAAAACTATCCGCAAATTTTCTCCAAACATTATCCGCAGCTTATCAGCTATCCGCACAGCCATGCACACTATATCCGCATGGCGAAAATATTTGCGGATAACTGAGGGTTTATCCGCGGATATCCGCATCCGCGCAGGGCTTTAACTGTAGGGGTAGACCAAGGTTAGAATATGTTAAACAGATTGCCTCGAATGTAAGGTTAGGTAGCTATGTAGAGATGAAGTGATTAGCTCAGGACAGGGAGGCATGGAGCGCTGCATCAAACCAATCAAAAGATTAACTTTCAGATAATAAGGTGATCAATTAATAATTAGTGCCCTCCCAATCTATTTGGGCACTCAGTGTTGGCTGACTGAAGATCAATTCTGTTGTTTGTCACGTTAATCTGTTTTACATTATAAAAGGCAATCCCAGAGAAAGTAAGGCTTAACTCAGCTACTGTTAACAGAATCAGGGCATTATGAAGATCATAATGATTGGACCAGATATGTGTAATTATTTGGGTCATATCTCCTCCTTTTTGCCTCCCACGTACAGCACATTGCCCTTTTGAAACATATCAGTGTCTCATTACGACGTATTCTTTTCGCTGATGTTCCAATTTCCGTATCTCGTGTGGGTTCGGTTACTCTCCAAGTTCCCTGCCATTAAACTCTTTTTGTTTCGTTCTCTTCTCCCCTCAGTGGCCATTGTTATCTCCTGTGATGTTCTGCAGCCCTGGTCAGCATCGTTGTGTGGAGGGAAGTTGGCCGCTAGGGGTCGGGGGGTCGGGTCGGGCTCGGAACCGAGGCGAGGGAGAGGAATCAATAGAGAGTCGAGCGTCCGAACTGGGTACACTCAAAGTTCCACACTTTGCCGTAGATTGTGCCTGCCCTTAAATATGGATGAGATGACACTCGATTCGCTGAACGTGTGTTTGCACACAAGTATTAAAGGAAGGAAGAGAATTTTGTTTGGCTGTCTACTACGTAGTATAAATTGGCTGTCTACTACGTAGTATAAACGGCTCCTTTGCTCCTAACCCAACCAATTTACACACAAACCAAGTAAATTTACAATTCAACACAACCAGTTGTATGGGAGAGATCGTTTGAACTGAAAATGATTACAAATATGTATGAATATGCTTTCCACCAGATAAAGCCTCAAGATTCAAGATTCGAAGGATTTTTCAGCGTTTCCTTATTAATAAGGATCGGAAGTTAAAGAAAAGTCATATTTCTTCCCAAGGTTATTTCCCGAAATATGAAAAAAAAAATATTTTGCCTATAAATGCGTATTTTGGCAATTCTTATGGTTGTCGTCACATTTATGGATAACGTCTGTCAGTCAACACGTATTTTAGCCTAATCATATTAGGATGGAAATGTAAAATTATATCTCAAAAATTGTTGTTGGGGTTCGAGTCTTCAGTCTTTCGACTAGTTTGATGCAGCCCTCCATGACACCCTGTCCTGTGCTATTCTCTTCATCTATACATATCTACCACATCTTGATCTCGACCCTTCCTTCCATAACTATGTTTGCTATTCCTGGATGTCTTAGTATGTGCCTTTCCGACCTAACTCTCCTCTTCATTAACAGTCACCAGAAACATTTTCCTCTCTCACTCGCCTTAATACCTCATCATTTGTTACTCTATCTGCCCATCTAATCTTCATCATTCTCCTGTAACACCACATTTCAATTGCATCTATTCTCTTTTCTTCTGTGCAAACAGTGTAATGTTTCAATTCCATATAGCACCTCGCTCCAGACAAAGGCTTTAAAAATGACTTTCCAATACGCAAATCCATAATTAAAGTCAAAATAATAATTTCGTTAGAAATGCTTACCTTGCGTAAGCCAACTTACTCTTTATATCCTTTTTGCTTCGTCCATCTCGGGTCATTTTTCTTCCTAAGTAGCAGAACTTTCCTACTTCCTTCAGCTTTTCACCTGCCAATTTGAACTTCCAGGACTGACAGTCAAAATCGCTACACCACGAGGCGGTCTGAATACTGTAACCGATATCGCATGGTTTTAAGAGCTCTGGCAACGTCGCATAGCAGGAGGAAGAAAGCAAGCGGAAGTAACCTGAGGTTGATGTTTTTACGTCATGGACATAGTCGACAGCATGACTAGGCGAAGGTTCCAGAAGCGTAGAGGGCGCTGATGAGCTCCAGGAAAAGTCAAGGTGGAAAGGTCACGTCGGAGAAGCGGGTCACTTTATTTTGCATCACCGTACAACGAAGTTCACTTTCTTTTGTGTCGCCGTACGCCGGAGTTCATCTTTATTTTTGCTTCGCCGCACGCTGAAGTTCCAAACAAGTGTGTAGTAGCAGTCGTACCGTGGCCGCTTGGAACCAGTGCGATATTCCGACAGTTTTTGGGACATAGCTGAAAGGCTCAGTATTATTTCTTGCGTGGACAGCTCTGTATTAACGAATACTAAAGCCGAATGTGGCGAGGTGATATTATAACGCAGATCATAATGCATTATGTTGTGGGACACTAGTCATTTGTACGACTAAGTGCGAGCAGACACACGTGGTGTCTCAAGCTTTACTAGGTACGGGACTGTATGGGCCGTGCGCGATATAATTGACGCCCAGAACATATGAACGAAGCGATGTGCTTTTGTTTGACGAGCAGACAAATGAGTATCCAGGGTCAGTGAACTATGAGAGATAAACTGAGTGTAGTCCAAATATAGAGCGACATTCAAGGCCAAGGACGGACGTAATCTCTTATGAGTGCAGGCTGGTGTAGATGCGTACGATATAACCTGTGCCGTTATAGAGTTATTATCACGGCCATAAGTTGATATTACTTGGCATATTCGACATGAAGATTGCAGCGATGTATTGGGCGGGCATAAAGGCTATCAGTACAGACCAGTGCGAGTTCTGTGTCAAGAACTTTACGAGCGAAGAGATGATAAGCTAAGTCTAGAAATGTGGAAGCTGTTACGATGACGTGGAAACGAAGGCAAGCCAGGACCATGGACACCCCGAGGGTCGCGAGCTGGATCCAGGACGAGAGGGGAGGATGTTCAATGGGACGAACGTGGACCCAAACCCCCAGGAAACGCGTCAGCGGAACCAAGACTGAGGTGGTCAAAAGATACTGAAAACCATGTTAATTCTTAAGTAGTGGTTAATGGGTAGTGGTTACTAAGATTTGGACAGATGGGCTAAAATCGAAATAGAAGTTAATCAAAAAGATAAAATGCGATATCATGACACGATTATTAGGATAGTAAATTTTAAATTTTCTTTTGAGAGATTAATGCAGTCATATTTAGGGTTTAAAATAAATATATGGATGCTTTAAAATATAATCTGAGTACAGGGTTCTTTCAGCGTGTTACGTCGCTGTGTTCTTTGAATTGGTGCAACCTGGATGACAATTTATGGTTTGAACAGGCTTAAATTACAGGGGATTCATTTACACTTAATGGGCCACTTTTTGTGCGCACATCATGATATTTACACTAAACACTCACACGTCACTGAGGTTTCCCTTTACATGCTAACATGAGGAGATGCGTTTGGTAGGTGACTGATACATGGTTGTGTAAATAATGATACTGCATTGATAAAATAGCAGGGTGGCCTAATACGAAGTTATGATGAAACTAAAGGTTCTCGCTATAGCGAGGTGATTAAAATAAATGATTATAATTAATGTTACGTGATAGGTTCAAGTATATGAAATTTTGAGGCAATTGTCAGTTGAAAATAATACAGATAGGCAGAGGCCATCTACTTAAATGTTTATGGTGTATTTATGAATATGTGAAGAGCATGCAGTGATTAACAAATAAATAAATATCTGGAATCATAAAGATGTTACAATGTAAAGTAATAAATTTAAAAGCCAACAACTAGTCATTTTTCTGAGTGAGGCACAGCTGAACGAAAACCAGTGAAAATAATAATGAAAGTATTTAATCCATGAATAAAAGGTCTGAAAATAAATTCTTTAACGCCAGTGACATACATATATAAAAAAACTATTTTGGTGATTACATTTAGTTAGAAGGAGATCGAATGAGGCAACATTTTTTTTTTCTTTGAATATTTTCTCACATTTATGCACCTGCTCATTTATGGACTATTCAACGGAGAGGTGACATAGCATTTTGAAGTAATGGTTGTAATACTAGGGTGATATAGCTCTGATCTCCGTAAGTTATTTTGTATCCAAAGATTAGGACGCCCGGCGATTTTTGTCCTCATTAATTTGAATTTTGCTTCTGCGTCATTTATTTATTTGCACATCAAGAGTAATTTTGAGAAGTCTCCGAGCGAAGGTAGGCTTCTGTGTTTGATTTTATGTATTTAGTGGTGTGGTTCTGTAATAAATGATGGATGAGTTTTATTTTAACAGCGGAGTTTTTTGTCATTCTTGTTCGTTGTCATACTTGTGTGTCCACCGGATCAATTTTGAGATTTTACCCCAGTTGTGCCCATCATTATAATGACCCCGGGATTGCTTGAATCTCGTTCCCGACATAGTTTTTTTAAGACCAAAATTGATTCGGACATTCAAGATTTTTTTCTTCTTTTCGAGTTGTACCGAATTCTGGGTGAGGGTTGACGTGTGTGTCGGGCCACCCAATCCAAAGCCAGATTATCGGGCACAATACATAGGCCTATTACTGGAGAGTATACAAATTATGTTATGAAACTAATTGACTGTTTCATACTGTTCTTCACAACAATTACCTTGTTAATATCATGTCGGCCCAAGTATGGAAAAGGGCACAGATAACCTCTGTGTTCCGCTCTTTAAATCAACAATAACTAACTATGAGAAATCGGTCAATGTTCAAAACCTTGAATCTTCACTTTGTATGCTGCTGCTCAGTTTGGCGGTGTAAATTGGTCGTTATCATCATCATCACCTTCATAATTATACTCTGTGGGACATTGTAATAACAGAATTACTTTTCAGTCGGTCAACATAAGAGTAACCAATTAGAATGGGCGGGAAGTAGGCCTAACACACACCTTATCAGCCTACTATTTGAAAGGATTATTACATGGAATATTTATACTCTTGTTAACACATTTCTTGAACACCTTCAGCACTTTGATCATTATTCCATGTGACGTCAATCGTTCAAAAGAAAAAATTCTAGTGATGGACGAAGCAAAGAGGATATAAAAAGGAGGTTGGCTAAGGCAACGAAAGCATTTCCACAGAAAAGGAATCTGTTGACATCAAATATACAGTAGATTTAGGTGTTAGGAAGTCATATTTGAAATCTTTGTCTGGAGAGTAGCACTCTATGGAAGGACTGTTGGTGCAGCAGAAAAGAGGAGAATATAAGCATTTGAAATGTGGTGTTACAGGAGAGTGATGAAGATCAGATGGGTGCTAGAGTAGCATATGAAGAGGCTTTTAGACTACTGTAGTGGGAGAGGAGAGATGTTTCTGGCGACTGCTAATGAATAGGAGAGTAGGATACATCGTAAGACAGCCAGGAACAGCAAACTTATTTATGGAAGGAAGGGTCAAGGACAAGAACTGTAGAGGTAGATCAAGGTTAGAATAAGTTAAACTGTCTAGGATGTAAAGTGTGGTAGCTATGTAGAGATGCAGCGATTCTTTTAGGACAAGGAGGCATGGAGTGCTGCATCAAACCAGTCAGAAGACTGAACACTCAAACACACACAATTCGATCGTATGTTGGCCTCTGGTCGTTTCATCTCAATGAACTAACATTCAGAAGATATTACTTCACCATCTATAACAGATGGCATCATTAACTTATTGTTTTAATGGCTATTGATTGTTTTTCCCTGGATCCTTCAGATGCAATATAATGTAAAATTACAGTGTTTATATTGCAACATCATCAGTACATTTCTCTCCTAACTGCATGTTCGTGCCATTGAAACTAGAATCCGCATTCTCTGCCATTCATACATATTCATGTTGGGAATGAATTCCTTTCCGTAAATATAAAGCATGCAGAGATTTGACACATATTCGTATAATGCATACAGTAGCTTACATGAGGTGCATGCTTCATTCTTAATGCTCGTATGTTCCCCTTGTTCACGTCCTGTTATATTATGGTCCCATGTTACCATTTATTCACGTCGGCCTGGTCACAATCATTGGCATCAAAATAGACTGCTTCCATAGTGGAGTTTACATCACAGTTAAATTCACAGTGTGACGTAGTTAGTTAGTAAGGTTTCAAGGGGCTGAACTATGAGGTCATCTGCCCCTACAGTGTAACGTAGTTCGGGTCCATGACCTGATCATGAAAATGCTGAGTCAAAATGGAAATAAAAATATTAATGAATAAATTAGGCAAACTGGATTGTAAGGAGTATGAAACGCAGAGTGCATTTTAACCCTTTTGATGCTAATTACAAGTTTTTGAATTAAGAATATAACTCCTATCTGTATATTTAGCCTATTTTCATTTATGAAAAAAAAAATTGGCGTATCAGATCACCTTTAGTCCGTGTCTGTATGTGTGTGTGTCCCCAATAAAATCCATACGGCCAAAGCGAGTTCAATGAAACACGGTAAGTACATACTACTATCTCGTCCAACTTCGACCGTGCCTTTGAAATTTTGATACGTTTTCCAAGCCAACATGGCGGCCACGCGAAATATTTCACTGACATTCTATATCTCCATAACAGTAACAGATATCACCCTGAAACTTTGTACGATGGTAAATAGTAGGCTACTACTAAAAGTTCTTCTCTGTAACTTTCATAAACCTGTCAAGTACAAAACGAACATGGCGGCCAAGTGAAGTTGAATCATTCAAATAGACTTTACTCGCGATCTAAACATCCGAGTGCTGTGAAACTTGGTACCGCAAATGTTTATACAAATTCTAATGCAGTAACATCTAAATTAGTTCAATTATTTGCATACCATTAAGATGGCGGATGTGCAAAATTTTAAATTAAATTTCTATTTCTTGTGTCCTAATCATGCAATCGAAGTGAAAATTTGAATAATGAACCCAACACAATAATCTTCATAACTCTATGGTCTACATATATAACAATCCAACATGGCGACCATCCGAGATATTTAGACGGTTCTCAATATCTTCGAATCTATTACAGCAATCAAACTGAAATTTTGTATGTTGATAAAAGCTGTGAACATAAGTTCACCTATGGGACTTTCAATGACCTGGTGAGCACAAAACAAACATGGCGGTGACGTGAAATTTAAATATTTGAATTGATTTTTCTCGCGACTTTTCATCCGAGAGCTGTGAAACTTGGTATGGTATATCTTCAGACAAGCCTTAATATACTTACGTCTAATTTAATAGTTTTTATGAAAACATTTAACATGGCGGATGTGCAAATTTTTTAAAATCTCGTTTTCATTTCACGTGTACTAAGTAAGACCAGTAGGATAGCCTATATGAAACTAGGCTATTTAGTTCTTCACGAAACTATTTGTTTGATATTTAAATTAGTCTTCAGCACAAGCAAAGTCGTTTTCATTAATCGAAAAGTCACTCTCGCAGGCTACACTCAACATTAGAACCTTAGCTATCTTCTCTTCGTTCAAAGAGCTATGCCATATCTATCACCATGTATATTAATTCATCATAACAGGAGCGGAAAGTCAACTGACTTATTATGAAGCGAGTTATCGCGGTACTAAATCGCATCGATATAACCACAGAGAGAATGATCCCGCGTTTTCTATATTACAACAACTGTGATAGCACTGTGTGGCTGGAAATAATAATAATAAATAAATAAATAAATAATAATAATAATAATAATAATATTTATTATTATTATTATAAAGAAATTTAATAAACGGGGCTGATACATCGGCGTTTTTAGCCGAAGCTCCCTCGGACGATATATCGGCACTAAGAAAATAATAATAATAATAATAATAATAATAATAATAATAATAATAAAAACTCAGCAATGTTTCTAGGTGTAGACCTATGCCGTGTCTTGTATGGGGTTTCGCCCAGGAACACCAAGCTGGATCATCAGTGTGCTCTTGGTGTCCGCGCCCGGACCCCCAGAGGAGTAGCGAACTGTGCACTACCTACCTTCAAATGAAGCGCACGTGCGAGAACTAAAAGCTCAAGCAGCCTTTCACATCCGTATAAAGGCTTCCAAAAAAAAAACACCACACAAGACACGGCATAAACCTAAAAAAAATTGCTGAGTTTTAATTCACGGGCTGTGAAAGCCAATATACCAATAATAATGATATTGGTTTTACGTCCTTTTTAACTCGCACTACAGCGTTTAGAGTCGCCGGGGTGCCGGAATATTTCCCCGAAGAGGATCTTTAACGTGCCAGTAAATCTACTGACATGGCTCCCTCACATTTGCACGCCCTCAAAATTCAGGGGCGTAGCCTATATACAATTTTTCTTCCGTGGGGGGGGGGGGGGGGTGACTATTCTGGAAAATTGTGAGTATTCTCAGAAATATCAACCAATATCTTAGAATATATAACTTTAGTTAGTTAGTTAGTGAGTTATTGCTGTTTTAAGGGGCGGAACTACGAGGTCATCTGCCGCTAGCATAGACTATAACGTTGTGTAAATATTTTAGATAAGAGTTATTGTAAAATTCTAAGTTCATATAGCCAACAATTAGTGACAATAAAAAAGTTGTAAAATACAACACAACACACAAAGAACATGTTTTCTCTTATGTCCTATGAAGTATGAATGGCAAATTTGTCAATTTTTTTTTTTTTTTTTTTTTTTTCAAATTGATAATTTATATCTCAAAAGTACTGTACTGTGGAATTTTCAGTTTTGCCTCATAAGGCTGAGTGTACCCCGTTCCAACCCTCAGACGAGAATTAAAATTTCTTGGCAGAGCCATCAATCGAATTCAGACCTCCGTGGCGGCAGCCAAGAATGCTAGCCACTACACCACGAGGTAGTCTAATTTTAATCTTAATATTGTGTATAACTTAGCCAATAGGCCTAAGTTAAGATTAGGGTACAACCAAATTTTCAAGCTACCCCTTATATACGCCCCTGCCTTAAATGCCAGCTGGTATTGGAAAGTAGGCGCTTCACCATTCCCGGCATTGGCACTAGATGGGATGGATTTGTTACATTATTGTTATTGTTATTGTTATTACATTTGGCTTATCAATGTCCAAGTACTTCATTACAACCTATAAATATACCTTGGCTAACTTGAGTTATGTTATGAAATACATTGCCCATTTGGACATCAGAGCTAACCAACAAATAGGAATCCTCTGTCTTGTTCGAAGTTGCTGATTTAACCATTAATAGATTCTTTTTACAGTGTTCGACCATCTGGAAACAATATATTATAAACGACTAATAGGTTTAAACAGGATTCTTTCCAAGGTTAGATGACTTCTTCGTTTTAAAATTGTATGCGATGTTCCATATTCATTATACCTGGCTGTAAGCAACATCCCATGCTCTCAGCAGCGACGTCCGATTCACTATTTACTTTAGTCTAGTCTAGTCTCCTTTATGTATTTTCTAAACATTTTTTCTGACCTCTCATTTATTTAAATTCTAATGTTTTTGTAAGCATAGTCGATCAATTTTCTCTTTGGTATTAGTTAACATAGTTTTTAAGATTACAGTATTTTTATTATTTAATCTACGCTGACGAGGGTATCATTGTATACCGAAACATGTACAAATTAATTTAATTATTAAACATCTTGGTGTTTGACAAGGCGGATTTTATAATTTGAGATTACAAGTACACACTCCACTACATACATCACAATAACACTGGTTGAAATGAAAATCCACAGCCTGCTTCCAGTCTCCGACCGGGTCAGGAATGGAATGAATGAAGCCCCCATCTAGCGGCGAGGATATGGACTGTGCCGGCTGCCGAAGCCTGACGCACTCCTCTGGGTCAATGATTAAATGAATGACAGATGAAATGAAATGATAGTGGAGAGTGTTGCTGGAATGAAATGTTGACAGGGAAAACCGGAGTACCCGGAGAAAAACCTGTCTGCCTCCGTTTTGTCCAGCACAGATCTCACATGGAGTGACCGGGATTTGAACCACGGATCCAGCGGTGAGAGGACGGCGTGCTGCCGCCTAAGCCACGGAGGCTGTAATAACACTGGTTATCAGACGAATTATAAACTAAACGGGCTAAATGCCACGATGTCCCAGCCACTCAAATGAAATAATAACAAACGTCCTTCTTCCTTTGAAATAAATGTTATTGGTTTTACATCCCTTTTAACAACACTGGCTTTTAGAGACACCGGCGTGCCGGAATTTTGCCCCAAAGGGGATCTTTAACGTGCCAGTAAATCTACGGACACGGCTCCCTCGCATTTGCGCACCCTCAAATGCCAGCTGACTGCACCAGGATACGAACCTGCAACCTTCCTCCTTTGAGACATTACATATTTAACAAAATAAGTCACCCAATTTTGTGCAGATTGCAGCAAACAGATCCATTTGGTGGGATTTTATTTTACGTCCGCAGAAAGCAATATGTCTGAAAACTGGTCAATATGTTTAAATTCTACAAATTGCACTTTTCTTCATAACATACGTGAAGAGCCCTCGCCAAAGCAGAGAGGTGACAACCATCACTATGGTTCGAACAGAAAGGGAAGACGATGCAAAGCAGGTTCGTTGGAAGACATTACCTTCGCTTGCCTGCAGAGGGAAAAGAAGGAAGTTGAATTGCTCAGCCTTCCTCCTCCAAGCTCCCTAATTACACGGCGTGGGGTGTAGACCCTCCTCCCTCCACTGCTCTTTCTAGAGTTTCTTAATTATCTCCTTGAACCGGTAGACCCACTCTACTCTTTTCTTCTCCCCCTCCCCCTTATGCTCCACCCTCCCCCACGTTCAACTTCTGGCTTTATTTCTTATTCCTGCAGATTTCTCCTCGATTTATGAATTTAATCTTTTGCAATAATCTCTGGAGTGATTTCCTCCTTCACTGTTATTAGGCCAGGATTTTATTTAAAATTCATTTTTTAAGTGTTCCTTCTTCTATCAATTTCCACTACGTACGATTTTAATATTGGTTTTTAGTATTTAGTAATCTAATTATAGCATAATGGTAGAATGTAGTCCAGATCATATATCCACAAGGGTTGTAAGCGATTCGATTAGAGTCCTTGATTGTGTCAATGGACCATTTACCAGCGTTATGAACCTGAGTTTACGTGCGGCAGGATTGTCAGTTTCCATCCGCCCCTACTCGTGCTACTGGTTCTGGCAGGTTTCCATTTAGCGCCGTGGGGCTGGGAGACCTCGTAACAGACCATAACAGAGCTGGGCATTAAACCCGATACCCATTGGGCAACAGCCTACAATGCTGTCCACTGTACCACGAGGCGGTTATAGAATGTAGTGTCGATCAGTAATTAGGCCCATTAGTCCAGTTGAGCAGCCATAGGCTTGTTTGATGACTGAATTGGGCAGTTCGCGTTCGAAGATCAAGTGTTAGAATTCTGGCAGTGATAAACCTGTCTTGGTGCAACTACTATACAGTAGACTGTTATGCCATTCGGAATCCACTGTAGTAGCCTATGCAAAATTCTCTGAGCGAATGAGGAGCCTTTATTTGTAGTTAGCACTTCAGCCTCCACTACTTTACAACTCTCACCTTAAACAATCGCTAAAATCTGAGCCTAATCAGCAACTCTTAACTTTACCAATGGACCTGCTTTTCTGACCATCCAGAACTGAATATAGGCCCTATTAGCCTCCTAGATAATCTCTCGTACTCACATGGCCCCACCATCTGACCTGACTTGTACGAATGGCCTCATCAAATTTGTGTATTACTAACACCCTCCTTCCAATGTTCTGGTTTCCTACTCCCACATATCAAAGTCGGCTTGAAAACAGAGCGATGTAGGGAGAGTTTCGTCCTAGCAATAACTTGATTTGAACTGAGAACTGAACTACCATGGCCTTTCTATACCCTTCACTGTTCCTTCGTCCTGGGAGAATACAAAGGCTAAGTAGGCTACTTGCAATGGTCCACATGATTCAATATACTATACTCAATAAGTTTATACATTCTTTCATTTCTAAATCTAAATGTGATATACCGAAACCTGAGATGTACCAGAGCTGACACACCAAAGCGTACACACCGCTCATCAAAGATTTCGGTATGCGATTGATCTTCAGTTCCTCACATGTGTTTCTCGCTCAGCAGGGAGTGGGGGTATATATGAGGATAATTGGCTGTAAAACAGGTGTTTGGTATTAATTTCCTTCTCTCCAAGACAAACAGTGACAGCACACGGTGATATACTGTATAGTCGCTACGCCTGTAAATGTGGCAATGTCCATACTTTACTTTAAGGATACTGTGCGTGAGTTGTGTTCATTATCAGGCATCATTACAATAAGAATTTTCTCGTTTTGTGGATTCTTCAACGTGCAAAGCGTAACTTATTCTGAACTGCATAAAAACCATATGATGGAATTTTGAGGTTAGAGAATCTAGAAACCTATATAAAAATTGTAACAAATGAAAATTCAGAAACAAGTAACATTGAGTTATTCAAGAACACTTATCATAGTTGTTTTTCAACCAAATTCTCCCTAAGTTCTTTCACATACCTACTGAGAATAGTTAACTTCAGAATGTAACCAATATTGTAGAGTCCCCCATGACAAGATTAAGGCTATCGACGTTGTGTATTTCTCTTCGTATAAATTTCATTTCAATATGTTAGCGTGTTGGCAACGTGACCAATTGCGTTGGTCCGTCTGCAGTGGACGCAGTGTCACTAACTTATCTAATTGTTATTGTTATCATTATCATTATCATTATCATTATTATTATTATTACTATTATTATTTTATTATTATTGTTTTCTATGTGTTCTATTTGTGAAGAAGGCTTCACATGATCAGGAATAAACAGCATCCATGTGTGTGTGTGTGTGTGTGTGTGTGTGTCTGACCCCCGCCCCTAATAAAATCTACACCGATTTCAATGACACTCGGTAAGGTCATAGTACTATTTTGGCCGACCCCGACCACGCCATCATGTTTTATTTGGTCTCACCAATCCAACATGACGGGTGTGCGAAAAATTTGAAAGGCATGGTTGAGATCGGACAAGTTTCATTGAAATCGGTTTGGCCGTTTAGGTTTCATTAGGAGTCACACACACACGGACAAACGGTGATCTCATAAGCCAGTTTTTTTTTCATAAATGAAAATAGGCTAAAAATCTTAGCCAAGGCCTCACCACAAAACGAGAAAGAGCTTAGTATAATGATGCCTGATAGTGTACACATTTCACATGATCAGGAATAAACAGCATCCATAGAACTGGTGAAGACCGCAGCCATATCTGGGTATGTTGCCCCACACAACAATCTCATAAGGTTCATTTTCCTATGTTCATAATCAGATAAAAATTGACTGAAGTGAATCATTTGATTGGACTGTATATTCTGTTAGGGTTTGGAGGTGTGAATAGCGTTTGGAAATAGAATAGATGTGAATGACATCGTCACATAGCGTAGCCTACTTTACAGGCACTGTGACTATACGACCGAAATTTGGCACTATGCTTAGTTTATGTTGTGATACCTGATTTGGTTAAATATTTCGTAACAAAAATTAATATTACCGTGTTTAAAAAAGTGACAATAATGCCATTGGCAATAGCCGCAGTTCCTTTTAAATCACGAGGGACATCTGAGTTCTAGAGATAGAAGCCGACAGCCCACCCTCATAATTAGCTGGATCAGACTGAGAGGCAGATTGTGGTGATAGGCTTGCGGCTGGGTATTAGTTGGGCGTCGTGACTGTCCATTAACCATACATATTCGTGTTCAGGAAGGAATGCGGTATAAATAATATTATCATTAATGGAAAAAAAACGTAATTTTAACTGATTTTCACTGGCAGGTTCCCTTTGAAAGTACATCAATTAAGAATAGAATGCGAACTTAATTTCTAACATGACTCACGCATACCATGTCACAGTAGCAGGAGTAGCCAGTAATGACGGTGCGCGAGTGTATAACATTCTAACACGGACTGTAGAGAAGCCATTCCCTACACTCGCCGCTCTCACATTGCAGACCAACTTTCCGCTGAATTCTCTTGCTTAATTTTCGCCTTTTACATATTCTCTGCATTTCCTTTTACAAATGTCATTATTACTGCTATTCTCTTTTTCTCCTTTACTTCTCCCTCCCCTCTCTCCTTTTCTGACTTCTCTAGAAAATTGTTTGCTCATTCCTTTGTTTCATATGTATTGTCTTCCCCTTATCTCCTGCTGTTTTTATTATTTTGAGGACTTTTCTAGGAAAAACTTGACATGTATTGGTATCATTCATATTCTCTCTTGTTGCTACTTAATTCTGTCACGTTTTTTTTTTATCTAACATTCAGTTAGAATTATTTGGTGTTTTATGATTTCTACTAAAGTATGGAAAGAACCAAATAAACGCCGTGGCACTACAGCCCATGAAATGCCTACCAAGCGACCACGGTCCACCCATTTCACCTGCAGATTATGGGGTACGCGTGGTCAGCGCTTTGGATCCCTCAGCCTGTAATCTTGGTCTCCGTGACTGGCGTGCTGCCTCACAGACAGCTACTCACAATCAGTTGTCCTCACGAGGCTGAGTGCACCCCGCTCCATCCCTCCGTTAGTTTCTAAAATTCCTGACGAAGTAGAGAATCGAACCCGTGGCTTCCGAGTGCGAGTCAAGTGCGCTACGCTAACACCACGTGGCTGGCACAAATATGGAAATATGGAGTTGTTTAAGACAACTCATGACTAAATGCTTGAAAGATCAGATGTAACATCATTTTCTTTTCTTTTTATGTTATTAAAAGTTCGTACAACAATATTTAAGATGCAGTTAGTGCAGAATCTATATACAGTATAAGTTTCGTCCTCAACGTTTGTAAACAAAATACTATGTTACACCATTTTATAACACCATTCGCTGGTTGAAGCTTGGGGAAATACAGTTTTATTAAACTTCTTGCTTACTGTTGATAATGTTTTAAAATAATACACCCTGGCTAAATTATTCGTTCATATGAGTCAAGTGCAAAATCGGTATAACTACAACTCTCCAGATCCCTCAGCATTGCACAGAAAAAGTTACAAGTCTTTTGTTGGTAATGGCTCAAGAATATTCGATAATATAAGACTGGATGAAGCATAGCAGATGTGTGTCAAGGCTAAGAAATCCTACATTCACTCCCATGATGTGTGTAAATATTAAACAATGCATATGTGATTTTATTTATAGCGCAAGTAGTTATGTTTCATATTACTTTTGTGGGTTAGAACAGTTTGTTTACATTCTTCCTTTGTATGCCTCTTTAGACTAAGTAAATTATTTTTTCCTCCTGATGAGAACCGCATTGATGCGCTGCTTTTTTCACTTGCGTGGCAACCTCTTGTCCGATGTCACTATAAGTGACTTTTGTGTGAGACAAGTCTCAGATTTACCCCAAGGACAGAGGACTCCCCAAGTAGATTAATTTAAAACTACGCTATAACCTCGATAATCTGAACTAATTGGGTTCGGGGCCAGTTCGTATTGGCAAAAATTTGGATTAGCGGGGGTTCTGTAGGAAAATTAGTACGTTCGTCAGTTTCTATAATATGTGCGAGTCATCTATAACATCTGTTGTGCGTTGTTTACTGGGGAAAGAATTCTTGAATTTGTGACACGCAACTGGTTCCTAGCACAAGTGAATCATCGCCATACATGATTTATCTGCTATGTATTATTGTCTTCTGTTTAATGAAGTTCGATAGGTTAGTTATTTAATTCTGAGGTTTGTGGACTGTTATAGTTTGGTTCTTTGTTCTCCTCAGAACGAGAAACAAACTAGAAATTAACTTTACCAAAGGAAATAGATCTGCAAATCCCGACAAAATAAACAGAAAATTTCCAAAATAAAGTTGTTTAAAAATCTTGATTCTAAATATGTTGATTATAAATAAAGGTCAGTTTGTGTTAATAAATTTATTGGGTTTTCGATTTTCCAAAAGGAGAGGGGGTGGGGAGGGGATTAAATTTCATGGCATGCTTAAATTGCGACACAATCTCCTCTTTCTAGGGGCAGATGACCACGTAGTTCCGCCCCTTAAAACAACAATAACTAACTACTACCTCTTTCTCCGAAGAGTTCTAGTTGAGGACAACAAAATTCACACATACTGAAAATTGTTGCCTTATAAATGCAAACTTATTGCTACTTAATAAGACCCCAAAGGATATGCTTGCCACAAAATTATGTTATATATGATTCCTTATTAATATTCGCTTATTTGGCGGTAGAAATTGAGTTTGGCGCCCGGAATAGAAATGGAAATACATAGGGGAAAACGAAGGGGGATTGAGCAATTTAGTTGTCAAAAAGTTGTTAAACATGTAGTTAATGTACAACCATACTCACATTCCACTCACATATCATTTGAGGTCTAATAAGTAGGCTAGTTATAAGTTTTCATTCATTATGCAATGATTTTCAGTAGACTACGTGTGAATTTTATTGTTCCAACTTGAATGAGGAGATTGGGTCACAATTCAATTCCTCCCCAGAAAAATAAAGGAGGCTTTTTTCTCCTTCCAACATTGCTAGTACAAGATTTCCTTCTTTTGTTTTCTCCTTTTTTCGTAAAAAGAAAAAGATACTAAGCTTGTGAAAAAAAGAAAAGGAAGGGGTAGCGGGTGATATAGAGTTATGTGGCACGTAGGGGCCGAAGGAGAGGCGATGGGAGATGAAGTTAGGTGAACATAGAACCTCTCCCTCCCCCTCAGACTGTTTTGCGTCAGCTGGTAGAACAGAATGCCTAATTCCATAGCCGGCCGTTAGATGGCAGCTGGCACGCCTGATTTGTGTTCATGGCTGCGTCGCTCGCCGGGATATGAAAAAGGCTTTAATAATAAATGCGAACAGCACGTACGCATGCACTCAGAAATCCTAATGCAATTCTCTACGAGTTGGCACAAAATGGAAATTAAATATTTATAATAGTATTCCGCCTATATGTTTTAAAAATGTACACTCATGCTGGCCATTGCAATTTTCTCTCAGCAAAAAGCGGGGAAATAGTGGATATGTGGGCTTCTTTCCACGTAGTACTCTGCTAGTAACTCCCTCGCAAATTGTGACGAAATGTTAATTTTCCTTCTTGTGAGCTTCAGAATTAGTCGTATAACACTGTTTAATAGTTCGTTTGATTACAATTTCATCGCGAAGAAAGGTAAAAAAAAACTAAATATATTGTGTGTCCATAAAAGCAGCTTCAAAGGTGTGTTAGGCTACAAGTAATGGGTGAATATGTAAGACATGGTCATTTTAATGTTGCCAGGCTGACTGTAAAATATCTCGAGTCATAACAGTGGCGTCTTAAATTTTCCCTTTATGTCAAATTTTAAGAAATGTGCGCATTGCCAACCTTAACATTCACCTGATAAGACAATATCCAAGCAGGGTTGAATTAATTGAAATCTCAGAAGTTAAACAGCAGAAAAAAAAGGAAACTTGCAGTTTTACGTAACCGTTAATCTGGCGATTATAAACAACGGGACATCCTTTTTACCCTGAATCTCAACCACCGAAAGTGACATTTCACCTCATCCATTATGCATTAACCGGGAATCGAACCCATTCTGCCATGGTGGTAAGATAGCACACACACAGGCAGACACACGGACATTTGGCCCGGGTAGATCCCTTTTTTTTTTTTTACAAAAATCGAAAGTGGTCTAAACAACTAGTTCTGTGAAGAACTAGCCTATAGGCCTATAGCCTATTTTAATATATCCAACATATGCTGATTGCCTCTATCAACATACAAAATTTCAGTTTGATTGCTGTACTGTAATAGATTCGTAGATATTGAGAACCGTCTAAATATTTCAGAAGGTCAGCATGTTGGATTTTTATATATGTAGGCCATAGGGTTATGTACTATTACATGAAGATTATTGTGTAGGCGTATATTCAAATTCAATCGCATAAGTAGGACTCTAGAAATAAAATAAAAATATTTTAAAATGTCGCACAGCCACCATCTTGTGGTTATAAAAACAATTGAAATTAATTCGTTGCCAGTGGATTAAAGTTTGTATATGCATTTGTACAAGTAACAAGTTTCACTGCGCTCGGATGGTTAAATCGCGGGAAACGTCCATTTAAATATTTAAATTTCACGCCACCACCATGTTGGATTTGTGATCACCAGGTTATTGAAAGTATCATAGGTTAACTTATGATTATAGCCTCTATCACTCTATCAACATACAAAATTTCAGTTTATTTGTTGTCATAGATTCGTAGATATTGAAAATCGTCTAAATATTTCGGATGGTCGCCATGTTGGATTTCATTATATGTAGACCATGTAGACCATAGAGTTATATATTAATAGATGGAGATTGTTGCGTAGTTTCATTATTCAAACGTTGACTTTAATCGCATAATTAGGACACAGGAAATAAAAACTTAATTTTGAATTTTGGAGATATAGAATGCCGGTGAAATATTCGCACAGCCGCTATGTTAGATTGATGATACGTAATACAATTTAAAGGGCACGATCAGGGTCAGCCAAAATAGTACTATGACCTTATCGAGTTTCATAGAAATCGCTCCTGGCGTTTAGATTTTATTAGGAGGGGACACACACACGGACAGAAAGTGATCTGATAAGCCTTTTTTTTTTTTCATAAATAAAAATAGGCCAAAAATGTAGGCACCAGCATCATGAACCGTGAAAACAGAGGTGAAATATTTAATCTTTAGGAACGTATTTACAATGTTTAAGTTACAGAAGTATTAATGTTGTAAACATTTTTAAATGACACTGAGAGCACTCGGTCTATAGGGGTCCAATTTAGCAAAAACGTCAAGTTAAGCCATTTTAACAATCGTGCCATCACTGTTGAAAAGATAGAAGACCAGGAAAAGTGTTAAAATGCGTATTTGGAAAACCTTATCATAATTCAAAATACAATTTTGAAAATTACTTCCAGCTTAAATGATATTTTTGAAAAACATGCTAAAAATTATTGTTTTTTAAAAGGAACTTGTTCTACAGATTAAAGTAAAATTAAAGTTTGATTGTTTTAATGTATAACTTGGGGTGAAATCCGTGCTCAGCTAATCTGATCGTCATTTGTCTTAATTCGTAGTTGGCTTCTTTCCACTGGTCGGTGGTCGTCGCGTCTGTGCTGTAAAAGTCCAGTCAAATTTCTGTTATCTTCCTGTGATGTTTGAGAAAAAGATAAGTAATGATTAATTCAATTGCATATTTTGTCCTGTAATAAAATGCATTTAATATATTCTTTGATTCTTTATCTTTAATTTGTGGGAAAATTATATTTGAATTTCTCCAAACGGAAGTAGATTTTTGATAGGCTATTGATTTGACCCTGCATGGGTCAACATTAGCGCTCGTAGTGATAGATTTAGTGAACTACATACGACAGAGATGTGGTCTAACACTTGGCGTATTCTACAATACAGTCGATTTCATTTGATTTTTTATTTAATATCATTTAAGTTTAGGAACTTCATGATTATCACCCCATGTACTTTGTTCGAGTCAAACTTGTCTGAAAATCTGAAATATTACTGTCCGTGCTAGTTGGTGAAATTGTGATTAGGACTATAATTGTGCCATAGTCAGTTAGGGTATCGGGTAGCCTACTGCTGATTATCCAAGGGTGTGGGACCAAATCCCGTAGAGTCAGCCAGCGTTTGACTGTGTTTAAATTCCAATAACCCGCGGCAATAACCTTAATAACACGCGTACTATGACAGCGGACAACCCAAAAGTTCTATGATCATAGCTCTTTAAAATCACGTTGAGCGCATCTTCTTATTCTTATGTTTTCCTTCTTTTCTCCTTCTTATGGCTTGGGTATATTGGTGTACTGTGCGTGTATACATTGGGGTAGATGACCTCAATATTCTGCCCTTTAAAATAACAATGATCATCATCATAATATATGTGTGTATAGAACTGAAGAAAAATGAGATGGACGATTGCTCGGGTGGAGTTGAAGCAATGCCAGACTGTTCCCGCGAAATTCTGATCGGCATTCATGCTTCACCGAGCACGTGGGCATCAAAATATCTACATGCAGGTCATATGTCGACTGCATCAGTTACAGTGCCGTATAAAGCCAGCAACAATATCGGAAATTGAACTAACCAAGAGTCTCCGAGGTAATTGAACAACAGTATTTATATTCCCCTGGATTTGAATTCGTAAACATTACCAACGTATTAGTGGCCTATTTAAAGTGCTCATACACTCTGTGCATTTTGGTGATAATTTAGCTAATACTATCGCGGGAATCAGGACAAAAATAAAGTTCATTTCTCCCATAGAGATTTTTCTCATGGTTCTGTAGAGGCCTACCATCTCTAGGAAAATATTGCAATGGGGATTTTGTTATAGGCCACGGCCGTTCCATTCTTTAGTTCTTACATGAAAAACGTACTTTGTCTCCACTACATGGTACAGCTTCTAATCACGGATATGTTCAAGTATTTCTGACTTCTAAGCTTCTCTGAATCATTGAGCATTCTTTTAGGCTATAGTATGCTACATTGGTAGTTGTAGAAGAGAATGGTGTGTCGAGGATAAATGTTTAGCCTACTTTTCTCATATTTCAAAAATGTGGAAAAAGTAGACTTATGAGATCGATCTGGGGATGTGGATCTGTCTGTCCTTCTACCCCTATCAACTCCCCCCTATCAATTCCTAAATAGCTGCAGCTATCAAAACCAAATTTGGTAAGAGTAAAGATATATACCTGAATATGTCGCGGCCATATTTGAAATTGACGTCAATGCTACCAACTGCTAAAAATCGAAATTGAAATTTGAGCTCTACGTTGGATATCTCAGGAGTTATGCATGCGAATATTCCAAAATTGGCACACATATAGTCAAAAACATTCCAGATTAATTTTCAGAAGTCCATACATGCCAGTGTTGACAACATGATTCTAAGCCTACCGATAGGTCCAATTTCTAAATGCATGTAACTTCTATACTACCGATTGGATTTCAACCAAAATTCGTATGTACTATGTGTACTACAACAGATATGACCATGCGTATTCAAAAGAGCCATCAGGGTTGGCAAATGTTAATAAATGCTCTCTCTATGTTTTAACCCTAATATCAATATATCAGAAAGTATGCAAGCCAACAGCTCTAAACCTTGCACACGTATAGTACCTTACATTCTACCTTAGTTTAGTGTAACGTATATACATCAGTGCTGCCACGGTGGGTGAGTGGATAGCGTGTCGGTCTACTAACCGCAAGATTGCAGGTTCGCCCCTGACCTTGGTAAATGATTTTTGAAAGGCGGCAAAAATACGATACGCATGTCATACGATGTTGGCATGTCAAAGAACCCATTTGAATTCAGTAGGCCGAGTTCATAATGGCAAAATTAATCTCGGGAGTTTCCGCCAGCACAAGGTTCCTCATTTCTCTACTAGGAAGCGCTATTGTGTTCAAGGAGATTAGATATCTAACATCTAACCTCCTTGACTTTCATAGTCAAGGAACTACGGAATTCGACATGCAAGCTACCCTCTGGGTGTCAAATAGCAAAGCTTGCACCAGGCACCCGTGGCCATACGATATTATTATTATTATCAGTGCTACCAACATGATTAAAAGCCTGCTGATATGTCAAGTTTATAAATGCATGTAGCTTCTATACTGACAAATAGATTTCAATCAAAAATCATATGTGCGTTGTGTACCATAACTGTTATGACTATGCGTATTCGTAAGAACCAGTAGGGCTGCCAACTGTTAATAAAAGCGCTCTCTCTTTGTTTAATCCTAATGTCAATACAGTAGAACGTCGTTTATCCGGACGTCAAACAACCGGAACGTCAATTATTCGGACGAGCAAAAATAAAAGACGGAACAGCGCACGTTGTTATGCGGATGTGCGCGCTGCCTACAGTAGTGAGTCGGTTCTCGTTTTCAATAGTTGTCTCTGTTGTCTCCTACAGTTTGTTTATAATGTTTCAACGTGTTACAGTATGTGAGTCAGCGAAAAACTGTACTGTATTACGTCGTGATAATGGCTTCTACGAATGGCAAAAAGGAAAAACAAAATCGCAATGCTTTTATCGATTGAGAATAAGGTAGAGATCATTAAAGAACTGAATAAAGTGCAGTGTGCAGTGTCTAATGAAAACTTAGTGGTGGAAAATCCACAATTTATGATTTGACGAACTGAAAAGGTGATATTCTGAATTATGCATCGAAGTTAGATAGTGACGAAGGGTCTAAAAAGAGAAAAACCATGAGATCAGCTACGGATGAAAAGTTGGAAGAAGTGGCGTGCTTTTGGTTCATTCAGACAATACGTAAGGGATATCCCATTTCTGGACCTTCGTTATGTGAGAAAAAGTTGCAGCTAAATGAGAAGTTTGGTGGTTCTCGCTGTGAAATGAACGCGTGTTCGATTATCCGGAAAAATCATTATCCGGAACACTTTCGGTCCAAATTAGTCCGGATAAACGATGTTCCACTGTATATCAGAAAGTATTCAAGCCATCAGCTCTAAACTTTGCACACCTATAGTACCTGACATTCCAGATTAGTTTGGAGTAACTAATAAACCTCAGTGCTGCCAACACGATTCTAAGCTTTGTGATAGTTAAAATTTTTAATTTGGCTATATATAATTTCTATAATAACAAATGAATTTTATCCAAAATTGGCACTATAATAGATCGTGATATTTCAGATTAATTCTGAGCATCTCATACATGACATTGTTCCCAACAGGATTTTACGCGTACTGATAAATTAAATATCAAGCAGCATGTAACGTCCATACTATCCATTAGACTTCAACCAAATTTTGTATGTGCATTCTATACCTAAGAGATGGAACTAAGAATATATTCAGAGTTACCAGGGCTGCCAAATGTAGTGAGTTACTCTATTAGGCTAAACTATTTCTGGTGTATTTCAAACTGCAGTACTTAGGAATGTTAGTATTACCAACTGATTTCGTAATTATTCTAGATTGGTCTATATAGATTGGCATGAAACTTAAATTTTAAGAAACATCTCACCCAAGTTCTAAAAGTTGGAGTGTACGCAACATCTCACTCAACTTTTATTGCAATCGGATGAATGGTATATGAACGCATACGGGACTTTGTTTTAACCTTCTCTGGAGTGCACTCAACATCTCACCCAAGTTTCATCGCAATCGAACGAATGGTATATGAACACTTACGAGAGTTTGTTGAAACGCTGTAACGTGCGGAGACAAACAGAAGAATTCAACATCACCGCCACCTATGGTACAAAATATAACTTTCCGCCACGGACGAAGTGTAAGGTAGGCCTATGGCGGTATATGCACACGTTGCATCCAGGTGGCTCTAATGTGCAGACACAAAGATCCCAAAGATTTCAGCTTTCATTAAGGCTAGCGGTTTTTATGACGACTGTTTTTGACTGGATATTGTAGTTCTAAAATTGTGTGTAAATTGTGGTTCTAAAATTGTGTTCATTTCACCAACCGGGTCAAACTGTGAATCTAAACCATACAGGGACCCACTTTAATATACTCGTACATATTTTATTTTATCAAAATCGGTTCAACCATTTAGCAACGATAGAAACAAGTAAGTTAATGTAATACTCGATCCTCATTAGAATATTTAAGGAATTGATATAGGCCCTACTGTTTGATGCCAAATAAAATTCCACCGTACAGATCATAATAAAAATGTATCCTTCAACCATCACAAGCCATGTAAATGCTACAGCGATAATTGAAATAAAGCCAGGAGCAACTGCAATTGTTTCATTGGAGAAAGTGTGGGACAACATGCCAGACCCGTGGTGGTGGGGTAGCGCGTCTGCCTCTCACCTGGAGGTCCCGTGTTCCATTCCCGGCTCCATCAGGGATTTTAGAAATTGACGTGAGGGCTGGAACGGGATGCACTCAGCTTCGTGAGGACAATTGAGTAGCTGTCTGAAAGAGAGGCAGCGCCCCGGTCACGGTAAACAATATTAACGACCGATGAGTTGACCATGTGTCACCCCAACATCTGCTGTGCAGCGGTCGCTTGGTAGGCTAAGACCCTTCACGGGCTGTAGTGCTACCGGGTTTATGATTGAGTGGAGAGGTTAAATGATAATACAGAAATACTCCTTTCTCCTCTCCACTAGATAATTCAAATGAGCAGGTATAACTTCTCAAAAGCTGGCGTTAGAAAAATGTAATAGGAGGCAATATCCTCCAAAATCGAGTTATTTCATTTTCTGGTTCATATTTATTTATCAGTGCCTTACACAGTATTTACAGTACACTGAAGGGGGTCACTGAAAAGAGCATAGCCACTGTTAATTGAAGGGCATGGGGAAGGATAATAGTAACTCTCAAACATGTATTTTTGAAGACCAGTAATGAAATACAATAGTAAGTCTTCATTCTTCAAGTGGTTGAAGTTTGAAGTAGACGAGGTCAAATATACGTATCAAAAAGAGTTTTGCATAACACTTGTTTGCCATGATGCAGAGTGTGTGTGGGATTGTGGGCGAGGTTATTATAAAAGAGACGGCATTCTGACAAATCCTGCAGAATTTATTCATGTGTAAAAAGGAAATTACAAACAGGAAGAAATTTGGCCTGTTAAACAGGGACTGATATGTGTTGTAATCTTGTGACGTTTCGATAAGGAACATGGCCAAGACGGGCGTCCGGCACGGCTCATACTCGCCGTGGAATACCACAGATCAAGTTGTCCAGGTCCTCTTTAGGCAAGTGATCCCAATCTTCGACAACGGCCTCCATGATCTCTTGGGAGGGCGTGGACGCTAAGCAATAGCTCTCTTCAGCATATCCCAGACATAATCGATACAGTTCATGTCCGGCAACATCGCAGGCCATTCCATTAGTCCTATGGTGGACTCCTGGAGGAAGTTTTGTACCATCGCCAGGCGATGTGGTAAGTATATGCAAAACCTTTTTTGATGTAAATATAACAAACGACTGAACAACGTTAACTTGGTGCCATGGGAACTTGTCTGGTGGAAATAATGGGAACTCAAACATTCTCCATTCATGCTCAATTTGGGCTACCAATATCTTCCCCCACACCCATCAATTCTTCTAGTTAATATTTTTATGTGTAGCATTCTTTATGGTCGGCCACTCATGATTACAAACTTGTTGTTGCTTTATGGGTCTTCAGTCTTTTGACTGGTTTGATGCAGCGCTCCATGCCTCCCTGTACTGAGCTAACCGTTTCATCAGACTTATAAAATTTCACGCTCTGATCCGTAGAATGTCAGATATCATCTTGTCACTTCTGTCATGTCAACCCTCTCCCGAGTAGTCCCCACCCAAAGATCCAAATGGGGGACTAGTTTACCCCCGGATTGGAATTTTACAAGAGAGGAGACCATCATCACATGCATAGCGAAGTGCATATCCCCGGGAAATGTAGGCTATGTTGAATAAAAAATCATTAGATCCTTACCATGTTATCAAATTGGCAGGTGAAAAACTAAAGGAAGTAAGAGGCTTCTGTTACTTAGGAAGCAAATAACCAGTGATGGACGAAACAAAGAGGATATAAAAAGTAGGTTAGCTCAAGCAAGGAAAGGATTTCTACAGAAAAGGAATCTGCTGACATTGAATACAGATTTAGGTGTTAGGAAGTCATTTTTGAAGGCCTTTATGTGGAGCATGGCGCTCTATGGAAGTGAAATTTGGACTATTGGTGCAGCAGAAAAGAAGAGAATTGAAGCGTTTGAAATGTGGTGTTACAGGAGAATGATGAAGATCAGATGGGTAAATAGGGTGACAAACGAAGAGGTATTAAGACTAGTGGGTGAGAAGAGATGTTTCTGGCGACTGCTAATGAAGAGAAGAGATAGGTTGGTAGGACACATACTAATACACCCAGGAATATCAAGCTTAGTTATGGAAGGAAGGGTCGAGGACAAGAACAGTAGGGGTAGACCAAGGTTAGAATATGTTAAACAGATTGCCTCGGACGTAGGGTGTGGTAGGTATGTAGAGATGAAACGATTAGCTCAGGACAGGGAGACATGGAGAGTTGCATCAAACCAGTCAAAAAACTGAAGACTCAAACAACAACAACATGTTATCAAATGTAGCAAAATTCCAAATTATAATGAATCATATTAATCTTTCCAGTAGGTCCACAGCCGATTTCCTTCCAAAATTCCTTCTCGAACCCGCACTGAAAAGAAAATTCATGGCCATGGCTACACTAATAATAAAATGTTTTTAAATTATTATGTAGCCAAAATTTACTATAAGTAAAATACGCTAGAGCAACTTTTTCCCATAGAAAGCATATATTAATCACTTTATCGCAAGGACATAATTTAGTCTACTAATTTTGTTTTTAAACATTATTTCCATAATTATTCAGGACAGGAGGTTAAAAGTTACGTTCCAATGATTTTAATGATAGCCTAGGTTCTTTAATGCAAATGTGAGCCTGCTATAAAATTTAATTCTTCATTCTGATTCGGCGTGAAAAAAGAAACAAACCATTCCAGTGTGGGACGTAGCGCCGCTATCTGGACTAGCTGCAATGCTGCATCCCTCCATTTCCCCCTCCATGGAGTCCTCCCCTCCTACTCCCACCCGTGTTCACCCGGCAGCGCTCGATCGATCCTCAAACAACCTGCTCTTCGTATCTCCTGGTCCAAGCTATTGTCCTGTTTCCATGATGACAATGATGATTGTTCTAAACATCATTATCCCTCCTCTCACACATAATAAAGTGCCTTCTTTAGTGCTTCACCACACAGCTCACGAATAGTTTCATCTAGATCCAGTTTCCTTATTGTTGACTACCCACATTACGCCTGATCAAACAGTGGCAACTCACTCCCGTTTATATTCATTGCCGCAATTTTACAACTGTCCGAAAAAGTTATCACATATCGATATTTCAATTCTCCTTACTAGATAACATTTTAGTGTGCTATTATTTCAAGAAATGACTGCAATAATGCTTACATTTAATAATAATAATGATGATAATAATTATAATTATATAGCTTGCCACGGTAGGTGAGGTATTAACGTGTCGGTATATTAACCCCCAAGCTTGCAGGTTCGCCCCTGGCCGTGGTAAGTGTTTTTTTTAAGGCGGCAAAAATTACGACATGCATGTTATACGATGTGGGCATGTCAAAGAACCCATTTTAATTCAGTAGGCCATGTTCATAAAGGCAAAATTAATCTCGGGAGTTTCCGCCAACACATAGTTCATCATTTCTCTACTAGAAAGCGCTACAGTGTTCAAGGAGCTTAGATAACCTCCTTGAATTTCATAGTGCTTCAAGGGCAAGCTATCATCTGGGAGTCAAAAAACAAAGCTTGCACCCGGCACCTGAGGCCATACGATATGATAATAATAATAATAATAATAATAATAATAATAATAATAAAATAATAATAATAATAATAATCTAAATTTAAATAAAATATTACTGCTATAGCTATGTCTACTAGCTAATGTTGGATAAGTAAAATATATAATAAAAATTATAATTAAATATAAAATAATGTCACGAACTGGATAACCATACAAAGAGAATAAAATTATTTAAGTATAGGACACGTTAAAGATCCCCTTCTGGGCAAAATTCCGGCACCCCGGCGTCTCTAAAAGCCAGTGTAGTTAAAAGGGACGTAAAACCAATAACGGTTTTATTAAAGTGTACGTTACTACTTACAGTTCTCTACAGAAGGTGCTCAAAATAGCTACCACGAGCTGTAATGCAGGCGCCTAAGCATCGCAACATTGACTGTCTCACACGCTCCCATATTCCCGGCGTCTGTCGTATCTGCTGACATCCTTTCTCTATTCGCTGACGCAGCATGTCTACGTTATGAATAGGTGTGGCATACACAATGGCCTTTAAATGACCCCATAAGTAGAAGTCTAATGAGTTGAAATCGGGAGAACGAGCAGGCCACGGTGTCGGTCCCTGACGCCCTACCCAATTGTTTGAACTTCAATATTGACGAAACGTACAAGTGGCTTGTGTGCCCTCCACAAATGACCAACTAGCATCGTGCCGCCGTCTGTGTTATGCACACCACAAACAATGCTTGTAACACGGAAACGAACGCACATAGGCTACACCATATATTTTTACAGGACATGTTTTGCTTGTTGTCAGGTCATCTATCGAATTCCCGGAATTTTCCCACATATTCAATTACACACGGTATATTGGCTACAAAAATTATTCGATATCAAGGGTGACGAAAATGTTATAGTAATGGGTGATTGGAATGCTGTGGTAGGAAAAGGGAGAGAAAGGAAGATAGTAGGATATTTCGGATTAGGTGAAAGGAATGATTGAGGAAGCAGGCTGATGGAATTCTGCACCGAGCATGAGTTGGTCATAGCTAACACCTTATTCAATAACCACAATAGAAGAATATACACATGGATGAGACCAGGAGATACAGGGCGTTACCAAATTGACTTCATTATGGTCAAGCAGAGATTTCGAAACCAGATTTTGGATTGTAAAACATATCCTGCTGCTGACATAAACTCGGACCACAATCTGGTTGTTATGAAATGCAGATTAAAGTTGAAGAAACTGAAGAAAAGTAAAAAGCCAAAAAGGTGGGCAATAGACAGACTGAAAGTGAAGGATGTAAACGAAAGATTCAAGAAGAGTATAGAGGAAAGCCTAATGAAAAACCCTAAACAAACTTCAATCGCAGACGAATGGGCACTTTAGAAGAATGAAATAACGAAATCCGCAGAAGAAAACATTGGTAGGAAAAAAAGAATAGGTAAAAACCGTGGATCACTCAGGATATACTAGAATTGATGGATGAGAGGCGGAAACACAAGAATGTAAGAGAGGAAAAGGGGAAAGCAGAATACAGACGTCTGAGAAATAAGGTTAACAAGAAGTGCAAGGAAGCGAAAGAAGAATGGTTGAAAGAGAAATGTGCAGGTATAGAAAATTGTCTGTAATTAGGAAAAGTAGACACAGCTTATCGAAGGATTAAGAATACTTTTGGGGAAAAGAAGACTAAGTGCTGTAATACTAAGGACACAAATGGAAAGCCTCTAACAGATAGGGAAGAAACGTTTGAGAGATGGAAAGCTTACATAGAGATTTTGTATAAGTGAAAGGAGATTGAGAATCATGTAATAGAAAGGGAAGAGGAAATTTATGAGGATGCGAAAGGAGATTTAATATTGAGATCAGAATTTGATAGAGCTTTGGAAGACTTATGCAGGAACAAAGCACCAGGCATAGATGATATACCGATTGAGTTGCTACGCTGCATTGGAGATGAAAGTCTGATCAGGTTATTTCACTTGGTGTGTAGGATTTATGAGACAGGTGAGGTACCCCCTGATTTCAAGAGGAATGTTATCATCCCTATACCAAAGAAAGTGGGAGCTGACAGATGTGAAGATTACCGTACAATCAGCTTGATTACTCATGCTTAAAAGATCCTGACTAGAATAATTTACTAGAGGATGGAAAGCCAGATAGAAACGGAGTTGGGTGAAGACCAGTTTGGTTTCAGGAGAAATGTAGGAACAAGGGAAGCTGTATTAAGTCTTAGGTTGATTTTGGAAGGTAGAATAAGGAAAGATAAGAGAACGTTCATGGCATTTGTAGACTTAGAAAAGGATTTTGATAACGTTGATTGGACTAAATTGTTTGACATTCTGAAATCGATTGGAATAAAGTACAGGGATAGGAGGGTGATATACAATCTATACAGAAACCAGATAGCAGTCATTCGAGCTGAAGGACATGAGAGAGAAGCTGGTATTCAGAAAGATGTAAGGCAAGGCTGCAACTTATCACCCATACTTTTCAATCTTTACGTTGAACAAGCAATGAAGGAAATTGGAGAAAAGTTTAAAGTGGGAGTGAAGATTCAAGGAGAAATAATTTCTACTCTGAGATTTTTTGATGACATCGTCATCTTGGCCGACACGCCTGAGGATTTGAATGAGTTTTTGAATGGTATGGACTCCGTCTTGAGGAAAGAATTCATGATGAAAAATAATAAATGTAAAACAAAAATATTGGAATGCAGCCGAAATATATCAGAAACCTCTATGGACAACAAATTGGCAGGTGAAAATCTGAAGGAAGTAGGTGACTTCTGTTACTTAGGAAGGAAAATAACCGGTGATGGACGAAGCAAAGAGGATATAAAAAGTAGGTTGGCTCAGGCAAGGAAAGCATTTCTACAAAAAAGGAATCTGTTGACATCGAATATAGATTTAGGTATTAGGAAGTCATTTTTGAAAGCCTTTGTCTGGAGCGTGGTGCTCTATGGAAGTGAAACTTGGACTATTGGTGCAGCAGAAAAAAGGAGTATTGAAGCATGTGAAATGTGGTGTTACAGGAGAATGATGAAGATCAGATGGATAGATAGGGTTACAAACGAAGAGGTATTAAGACGTGTGGGAGAGGAGAGATGTTTCTGGCGACTGCTAATGAAGAGAAGAGATAGGTTAGTAGGACACATAGCCTCCTAAGACACCCAGGATTAGCAAGCTTTGTTATGGAAGGCAGGGTTGAGGACAAGAACTGTAGGGGTAGACCAAGGTTAGAATATGTTAAACAGATTGCCTCGGATGTAGGGTGTGATAGCTATGTAGAGATGAAATGATTAGCTCAGGACAGGGAGGAATGGAGTGCTGTATCAAACCAGTCAAAAGACTGAAGACTCAAACAACAACAACAACAATTACATTATCACCTCGGGATTAAGAGCGGAGGTAAGTGGCCCTTTATACCACATTTGTAGAAACACAAACCAATAACATAACAGTACGAGTATAACCATTACCATATGTGTAATACCCCTGGACAGATGTCAAATGAAGGATGCTACACGTTCATAACCTTACGTTCTGTATCACATAACTTTTGCAAAATGTACGAGGGTTTGAGTCTTATGAACGATCATCCTTACACATGCAATGTGTTCATGGCTCGTCTCGTCACGAATAGAAAATAAGTTATGATATATTGCTTCATACATGTATGCCGTCTTAATTGGCTATTGTATGTTCTTTTCAGTGATCCGGGGACACGTTATGAGACTCCGGTTCATTAAGTCCTCTGTTGGATTCCCACCTCTTTCTATTCTGAGGGTTGGGACTGAGTTACACTCAGCTCGTGAGGCCAAACTAGGAAGAGATGGGTCTGATTTTCACGCTGACATGAAGTAGCTTTCCGTGGTGCCCCTTTACTTCTACTACAGGCATATGCAGGGATGGTTCCTTACTTAAGAACACAGCCACTTCCCACCCAAACCTGACCCCATTTACTAATACAAACACTAGTATTCCCATCATAATGACACAGGTTGGTTGGTTGGTTGGTTGGATCGTTGATTCCACAGTTTAGTGTAGTCCAGTGTACTTTTGGTGTTTATAGAATCTGTCTCATAACCGGTGATGGCTGAATTAGTGTGTTATGTGTTTTTAATTCAAGTAAGGATTGCAAACATTCAATTTTCAAATAGTTCCTACTTTTGCTACCAAACGCCACTGTCAACGAGAACCAGTACTGAACTTGGTTACTAGATGCCACCTCAGTCGGCTCTTGACGAGGAACGTAGGAACCTAAGATCGTTAGTCAAATGTTTAACCTATATATAATTTAGCTTCACACAGGTGTAATTAGTGGACGATTCTTTAACATGCCATAAATCTATGACAGAGGTTATAAGTCCCTGAGGCTCACAACTAGTGAGCCTTCCCTATAGAACGGAGCCTTGCTGGGCCGTGTGACGGGTAGAGAGTGATTAGACACTGCGAGTTAACTAACATTTACCGATTACTCAAGAGCGGGTTGGGAAGCCCCGAATGCTGTAATTGCATTCATTACAACATATAGAGCTGGCAAGATCCCTTAGTTGAGATAATTACGACTTGTGGTGAACAACTGCATGCTATCTCGTATCCCGGAGCATGGTTAGGTACAGAACAAAACATCGAATTTTCCTAGTGGAAACATATCTTCTCAAGAAGAAGTCCTCCAGTAAATGTGTTCGTGCGAATTTTACTTATGGAGGAATCTCAAACAGGAGGCTCTCGAGAACGAAATAACTGCACTGATACGGAATGTCAGTGAGGATGAATTACAGCATTTCCATCAACTACTCTGAAATTCGTTTAAGTAATGTGCTGAACTAGTTAGCACCAGTGCGACTGCGAGGTTCTGTAGAGAAGGTTCTCACTGATTTGTGACACGCAGCTTTTTTTTTTAGCATATGACTTTTAGTGCCGGGAGTGTCCGAGGACATGTTCGGCTCGCCAGTTTTGTAGCTGCTTCGAGACGGACACCCAACGGGTGAGCTACAAGTACCGTTGGGGAGGAAAGTTGGAATGTAAGGGCGAGGAGTTGGAAGGTAGCGGCTGTGGCCTATAGTTAGGGACCAACCCCGGCATTTTCCTGGAAGGAAGATGGGAAACCACAGAAGATCATCTTCAAGGTTGCCGGCGGGGGGATTCGAACCTCCTCGCCTCCCGGAGGGGAGCGACTGCCAACAGTCATGCCGTAACGACCACGGCTAACTCACCCGGTTCTTATCTGTCCTGTTAACCTCCCTTGGACACTCTTGTTCTCTTCCGACCCTGAAGATAATATGGTATCCGAAGCCTTGTCTATTAACAAGAATATATTTTAGGGCTGGGTCCTATCTGTCATTAGCGTGGACAAAAGAAAACCGACAAGGATATCCGGCGGGTACAATGGCAACAAGTGTTCGTCAACTAGAGCTATGCATCCTAGTTCAGTAGAGACATCTATTGACGTCCGAAACGGGGGAGGAGCTTACGGTCAGCTGTTTGCAATATGGCGGCGATATAGTGACGTGAAGTAATTGGGTGTGCGTTTGTTATGGCTTCAAATGTATTATGGTAAAACACTACATATTTCCTTTCATTGATAGAAATATATTTATAATCAATTTAAATGCAGTGCCTAATTACTACCAGTTAAAAATATTACCCACATGTAGATAGTTAATTTACTGTCTGCTGTTACATAGACTATATGAAGCCTGTACTTGGGAGCCTAGCGGTATCGATGTTTTTATTAATTTCACAATATATATATCTCACATAACACAAAGGACGACTCCCTGATAATAAATTGAATCAAACAACCCTGAATTTGCATGAATGTTTTGGGTTCAAAGAAGCGTTACTTGGGATGCTCAAATCATACTTCAATATTGCAAATATTGACCTAGGCTCTACATACTTGCTGTTCAAAGACAAGAATGTTAATTTTTTAATCTCTTGCCACAGGCAAGTTAAAATGGAGACATCCTCTTTATCAATATATTTAATTAAATATTTAAAATACAGATATTTAACAAAGCTGGAGTCTCCATTTGAACTTGTCATAAGCAAATGGAACAGATCAAAAACTACACTTTAAGCCAAACCAAATTCACTCCTCAGCTCAACATAAACCATAATACCAATTAAAACCTATACAAAACATACTCTCCTTCCTGTTGTACAACTTTCAAACCAACTATTCGCACTCAAAACTGTAAAATCCTGAAATGGGAACTAATTCAAGTTAGAATAGCCTAGGCCGATCCGGTCTCCTGCTACATTACCGCATATGTATACTTAACATCACTATAACTTCAAAATTACGGCTAAGTATAGGTGTTGCCGGCCTGCCTGGGATGATGAGTCACCAAACCGGTACTTAAAACTAAGATTTTACATTTTAATTAACTAAATTCAACAGTAGGGCGATCATAGCCAAAAACACAATTCAAGCCAAATCATACCTCAATGACCTACATACTTGCTGTTCAAAGGCAAGAATATAAATTCTCTGGCAAATTAAGGCTAGGAACAGCATTTTTCTTAAGTTTTCTAACCATTCGGCTATTGTCAATCGGAAGAACCCCTAAAATAAGTTTACGAAGAGCGGATTACATTCTTTGTACGGCACAGAAGTAATAGGCTATAAGTTTATCAGTATTTTTGATGTAGCTAAATCCATGTGAATACAAATTAGAGACAACAACTATCAATAATCAACAGTACCGGTGGAAAGAAGTCGTCTTCACAAAAATGCAGACTGCACACTGTCATGTAACATGTAACACGTTTTCCAATTGACAGCGCCAAAGACCATCTTTCACTCTGAACTTTATGTACAGGAAAGTAGTGAAGATATTTAGTAGCCGTTTTATACGATTTGCAACCGTATTCAGAGCAGTACCTCCTCGAATTTGACAAATTTCTTTCTGTTTCCATCACGACGTCAATGCTTCACCATCTAAATAAATCTCACCAGTCACAATGTAACAGCTTCAACATTCTGCCACGTGGCTGCGCCATCCAACTTTTCTGACGTCAATATGTTGCTACTATAAGAACATCTTATTTACCACTATTGAAAGTTAGTATAGCCTAGTTCTTTCATATTTCATTAACGAACGGCTTGCTTTTGAAACCTATCTGTGCGGCCACGCTTACATTTAATTGTCAGTCTGGAGCCAGGGCTTTCTCAGCTAGAGGCACAGCGATGTCAACTCTCCACCGTAACCACTGAGTGCAACAGCGAGACTGGACAGAACTACGTGCAACTGTGCAACACTGGAGACCTGACAAGCGAGCTGGCAGCCAGGACCGGACTCTAGACTCCACGTGGAGTGATAAAACAAACATGGTGAGGTTTGAAGCAATTTTTCAGTGTTGCCTAAGTAAAGAAAAGTTTGGTGCTTTTCAGTATTTATTAATCTCATGTAATTTATTTCAGGATTAGGGCATAACCCAGCTCTTTTTGGGTACTTTCGTGTTGATAGACTGAAAAGCACCAAACTTTTGTTTTGAAAACAAACATGCTATTGGTCAAGAACCATCAGCTATTGGTCACCAGATAACAATGGTTATTATAGGCGCGTGCTACTGCCTAACTTTGAGTCACCGATCGTTAACGAGAAAAGTACCGGGTGAGTTAGCCGTGGTCGTTACGGCATGACTGCTGGCAGTCGCTCACATCCGGGAGGCGAGGAGGTTCGAGTCCCCCCGCTGGCAACCTTGAAGATGGTCTTCTGTGGTTTCCCATCTTCCTTCCAGGCAAATGCAGGGGTTGGTCCCTAACTATAGACCACAGCCACTACCTTCCAACTCCTCGTCCTTACATGCAAACTGTCCTTCCCAGACAACACTCCACACGCGACGATACGTGTAGCTCACCCATTGGGTGTCCGCCTCGAAGCAGCTACAAAACTGGCGAGCCGAACATGTCCTCGGACACTCCCGGCACTAAAAGCCATACGTTAAAAGAAAGAAAAAAAACGAGAAAAGTAAGAGGAAGTTAGTAGTACGAACTTGCAGTGTAGGAAATTTCGATTTAATTTTTCTTTTTCTTGTAACATCTATGTGTATCAGTTTAGATTTTGTAAATCACAGCTGCCAACATAAAATTTTATTGTCAACTAAAAAATCCCTAAAAATTTATCGAAATCAAATTTCATCGAAAATGTCATTTCGAGTAGGTAAACGAATTACTTAGTACAATGTGGTTGTCAAGGCAACAAGGTTATCAAAATATGCTATTACTAAGAATTGTACCGACAGTAGTGGCTACGCGGGCTAAAGCGCAGCGTTAGGTCATGGGGCCAAGCTCGCTGCTGACTCGGTAGACGCGTGGGTTCGAGCCCCACCGTCAGCTGTCCTTGAAATGGTTTTCCGTGGTTTCCCATTTTCAACACCAGGCAAATGCTGGGACAGTACCTTCTGACAGGCCACGGCCGCTTCCTTCCACATCCTTGACCAGTTTCATTCATCTTCATCCATTCCATCTCTCATCCCGACGCGCAGGTCACCCACGGGCATCGCCTAGAAAGACCTGCACTCGGCTTCTCAGGAGGCTACACGAAAAAAAAAACTAAGAATTGCATCAAATGTTGCCACCTGTTAATAATAATAATAATAATAATAATAATAATAATAATAATAATAATGTATTAATTTCAAATAATTAAACAGTCACGTAGGCTACTGATGTGTAAGAGATATGTAGGAAAGTACGAACTTTGTTGACAAAACATCGAATTATTAGCATAGTTGACCTCATTCCTACGCGTAACATTGATAAAATATTTATTTTGATAAGCGTATAATAGCGTTATAAAAAGTCATCCAAGATTCCATTTTTCTTAGTGTAGCGGAGAAACGTAAACTCTTTTGTTGGCCACATTTTCGTGACTTTTATAGTTTTTCTTGATAACTCCTGTCTAATGTAAGAGTCCCTAAAGAATGCAGGGTGTCTGTAGCCTCTCCACTCACCCTGTATAGTACAGTGCTCTTCGGGGCTTATGGATGGTGAGCTCGTGAGTTGTCCAATTATTTTCCTTTTTTCTTTGACATTCTCTTCTTCACGTTTCATATTGTCATTTAAATGACTCTACTTCTTTCTTCTTTCTAAGTCCCTCAGACCTCATTCTTCGAGGGTTTTCTTGTATTTCCTTTATTTTTTTCTTCTTTTAATGTCCCTTTTTAGTAAATTATGTGTTAGTTGTAGTTATAATTTTGTACTTACTTCCACTATCCCCCAAATCATAAGAGGCAGATGACCTAAATAATGTGCTCCTTAAAATACAGTCTCCAACACCACATATTATATCAGACAGATTACACACTCGCTTAAGTAGACTTTACGGATATAAAAGATCACGATGATGCAAGTCCCTAAATGAATTAACTACAACAGCCTTGGGGGCTGACTAAAATACTTTTACGGCTTTTCAGTCGGTCAACACGAGTGTGCTCAATTAGACTGGGCGGGAAGTAACAACTACTATCTGAAAGAAATGTTACTTGTTAACACAAATGGGGGAAGGGGGAGTTTAATTGGACGACATGTTTCGCTCGTCAAGCGAGCGTCATCAGATCACAATATACAAGACTATATAAATAGTCCTTTTTCGGGTGCTTAATGCTTCTTTTCCTTTTTTCTTTTAGTTTTTGAAATGTTACTTGTTGTATTCTTTCTTTTTTCTTTTTGTTTACTTTGAATATTTTCTCTTTATTCTGTTTATTCTATTCTTTTAGCCTATTTTCATTTATGAAAAAATAGGCTTATGAGATCACCTTTTGGCCGTGTGTGTGTGTATGTGTGTGTCCCCAATAAAATCTAAACGGCTGGGGCGATTTCAATGAAACTCTGTGAAATCATAGCACCATTTTGGACGACCCCAACCGTGCCCTTCAAATTTAATGACGTCTCACCAATCCAACATGGCAGCTGTGCGAAATATTTCACCGGCATCCTATATCTCCGAAACTATTACTGTATCACCATGACATTTTGTACGGTGATAAAAGGCACTACTAGAAGATCATCTATGTAACTTTCCAAAACCCGTTAACTACAAAACAAACATGACGGCCAAGCGAAGTTGAAACATTTAAATAATAATAATAATAAGCCCAGTGAAACTTGGTGCGATAAATGTTTATACAAATTTTAAACCACTGGCATCTAATTTATCACAATTCTTTTCATAACCACAAGATGTCAGCTGTGCGAAATTTAAAATCTCAATTTTATTTCTTGTGTCCTAATCATGCGATTGAAGTTTGAATACTACACCACACAATAATCTTCACGTAAATAGAATATAACTCATATAAAAATCCAACATGCTGACCATCCGAAATATTTAGATGATTCTCAATATCTACGAATCTAATACACCAAATCAAACTGAAATTTTGTATGTTGATGGGGGCAATTAGCATAAGTAGGATATATGAAAATAGGCTGTATAATTCTTCACGGAACTACTTGTTCAGTTTGTTTTTTCTTTTTACATAAAGACGCCACAAACGCCCAGTCCCCGAACCGGGGTAATTAACCACAGGCGATTAAATTACCCACGGTCTGGCCGGGAATCGATCCCGGAATCCTTCAGGCCAAAATCTTGCACGCTAACCAATTAACCACGGGGCCGGACCGCTTCAGTATTTCTAAGCAGTACTAGCTGCACTTTTTAAGATGTTGCCGTGCCTTTAGCGGGTTGTCACTGGAGGGCAGTGACCGTACGTGGGTGGCATAGTGGGATTGTTGGTAGTGTTCTGTAGACCAATTTTGTCTTGTATATTTGATCTGAAGATGCTCGCTAGACGAGCGAAACGTGTAATCTAATTAAACTCTGTTGATTGATTTCTACCATATGCACGCGTTTAAACCCGGCTGAAGTCTTCGAATTTTTTAAGAGCGTTAAAAATCCCACACTATGTCTTCCTTCTGAGGGGAAATAAACCCGGCGGGCCCATGTCATTGATTCAGGGCATGTAAACTAACCTTCCTCTAACTACACTTGTGTGAAACTAAAATTTGTAGATTAGATTTGATTAACGCTATTAAGTTCCAACGTTCGCCTCAAAATTCTGGTCGTGGTGGAATCTACCGTAGTAGCTAAATTTGCAGCTAGTTGTCGTTGACGGTAGCATTTGGTAGCAAGAGTAGTAACTACTTGAAATTGATCGTCTGCAGTCCTTTCCTAAATCAAAGATAACACATACTAATACAGCCATCACAATTAATACCGGCTATCAGACAGATTCTGCACACACCCAACGTACACAGGGCAACATGACTGCGTTGTCGCAGCCCCTAAACTAAGGAACCAACCAACCAACCATAATACCAACGATTCTGATGAATAATGTAAGAATCTATGAATCATTGCCTCAAACACCAATCTTCAGATTTTCAGCTTTCGCGATAAATAACAGATATCCAGTACAGACCGGAAACGTGTTAGTGGAATTTATTGGCCTCTTCAGAAGCTTCAGTAGTGTGTTTATGGAATCCAAACTGCCAGAGTAATATGTCTTAGAGGAATGGGCGAGCGATCTGTTGCATATCGTATGAAGTAAGGTGTACGTGTCCCGTGGGATACAGTGGGGAGATACCTAACTGTCTAGCGCTTATTTTATGTAGACAGTACAACGGAGGTAATGGTAACCTCCCACGGATACCGTCAATATATTCCCATTAGTGTATGTTCCATACATAAGGAGATCCCCTGGCTCTTAGCTGTATAAAACTTCACTCTGGCAAACGTAATATATTTCTATCTATTAGGAGTGTCCGGGGGAACTGGCGGGAAATATATACATCTAGAGAGAGAGAGAGAGAGAGAGAGAGAGAGAAGAGAGAAAGACAAAGAAGTGGCTGTGCTTTGCTTGTATAAAGGTGGCTGCCCTGAGGCTCCAAAAAGTGTCCAGCTGAAAGAACACAACTACATTCAAGACCTACGAGAAGATTCAAGTCACTTCAGGCCGTAAATAGGGTACTATTTTCGGGCAGTAATTTGCCTAACCATTGTACAGGGGTGTGCAAATTATTAGACTGTATTGTATGTCTACCCCTTATTATTCCCGTTTTCCAACGGGGTCGGGGATGAGATGCGATGAAAGTCTTTGTGGCGATGGTTTTTATGGCCGGATACCCTTCCTGACGCCAAACTCATGAGAGGAGTTAATGAGAGATGAAATGAATGATGGTGAATGAAACTGGGCAAGGATGTGGAAGGAAGCGGCCGTGGCCTGTCAGAAGGTACCGTCCCAGCATTTGCCTGGTGTTGAAAATGGGGAAACCACGGAAAACCATTTCAAGGACGGACGACGGTGGGGCTCGAACCCACGCGTCTACCGAGTCAGCAGAGAGCTTGGCCCCATGACCTAATGCTGCGCGTTAGCCAGCGTAGCCACTACTGTCGGTTTGTGCAAATTATTAGACTAAACGGTAATTTTCCAAAATTTAATTTATACTTTTCATGACTTAATGCACAAAATTTGCTTACAAGGCACTGCAATTATTTTAAATATTCAACCAAAAGTCGTAACCCTTTTTGGGATAGTGGTCTCCATATTAACCACCTCTCATAAGGACGATGATGATGATAGTTGAATCTTTAAGCCAAATTTCGGAGAATCTTCATGCCGAAGTGCCAGTATTTCTAATTATCAAATATTATACACGTATCTACTTGACGTAATGTGTTGGATAAAATTTAAAAAAATTAATTCTGAAAACATTATGAATTAAATAGTAAAAATAAAATATAAATATAGAAATAAAAATAATAAAAATACAATAATAAAATAAATATAAAAATTCTCTAACTATAAAAAATATGAAAATATTGGTTATCAATTGGAAATTGGTTAATTAATCAATTAATTCAATAGAAAAATATCAAAAATAAATATTTAAGAACATAAATTGAAAATTAAAAATAAATATATAAACTTCAAAATTACAGAAACAAAAAATAACATTATTAATAATTATAATAATTAAAATCAATTGAAATGTAAAAACACATAAAAATTAAAAGTAGTTTTGCTCTATAAAGAGTTAATTGTATCTTATCTTAAGAAAATCATAGTAAGGTTTTATGATATTTCCGCTAAAAGAGGAGCCTTGTTAATGCAAAATAACACACGTTTCATTTTGATCAATTAATTATTATTTTTTCGTGTACATTTAGAGCAGAGGAACTCAAAGTCATTTTACTGATGATCCACTCCTGAACTATTCAAAGATACGTGGACCATGGTATGAATACACGTGATTTAGAGGGTGCATTCCAAAGTCAATGAAACAAGAGAATTTGACCCAGGTCAGATATCCCTTGGAATACCTTATTCCTAAAGTTTCTAGAAGCAATTCCTAAAGGGTAAAGTTATAAGTCTAGAGGGGAGAAAGCATTACTAAGTTGGGTGATAAAAGATGTCAGCAGTTGGTCAATAAAATTATTTTGAATATAACAGTCTGACAGATTTAAATTCTTCATTTGATTCTAATAATTAGGGCTCGGATCGATATGCTCGATAAAATCTCCAGATATGCTCGAAAATCATGTGTTTTATGCTCGATAGGTATGCTTGAAAAAACCATTATATGCTCGAAAAAAACATTATAAACCCATTATATGCTCGATAGATATGCTCGAAACCCCCATTATATGCGGTTAAATATGCAGAATATGCTCGAAAAACACCGTAAAAAAACTATAGAAAGGAAAGTGAAACGAAAAAACCATACCTTTAAATACGAGCTTTATTTTCTAATTGTATATATGATACACTGCAATATACTCGCATTCAAGTTTTACAAGTATATATAAGAGAAGTGCTCTTATAAAAGTTACACTTTAAAAGTTAATTTACAAAATGTTCAAAATTAGCCAGTCAATGAAGTAGATCTGCATTGGTTGTACAACAAGAAATTTTCTATGTTTTCAGTTTTGAATGATTTTCTTAAATCAGTCAATAAAAGTTTCAATGACGAGAAGGACCTCACAAAAGGTTAAAAGCCATGCGGTTCTATTATTCGCACCAGATAGGCTTTTCAATTATTATTTCTGTTTTCGAACCTTAAGGATCGTCAGGGCCCGAATTCAGGGAAGAATTCGAAAAAAAAACTATTTAGACGAAAACCACAAGAATGTGCATTTATATGCTTCTATTCTGAAAATCGCGGTTTTATGCATATATATGCTCGATAAATTTCATCATTTCTGTTGGTCCCAGAGAGGTGAAAATACCACCGAAAGGCTTCTTTCAAGTGTACTATTCAGGAAAAAAAATATGCAAATATGCTCGAATCCGAGCCCTACTAATAATGTATACACCTCTGTATAGACCACTAATAAATGATTCAACAACATTTCCTAGCTCGTGAAATAAATATTAAGGCACCAACCAAAAAAAAACTATATTTTAATGTTGCAATGGGATAGTCATTTCTGAGTTTTAGCAACATTAAAATAAATAGATTTTTTGTTGGTTTAATCTAATCGTGTCAGGAGCAACATCAGTCTCCAGAAAAAGTACATCATACATGGTATTTAGCTGGTACTATATACAATCTCATCAAAACAGTCAGTAAAACTATATAACTTACTACTATATGTTACTATGTGACCAGTATTTTGCCACATCACGTGCTTCCGGTGTTGCCTCCATTAAGTCCTTCATCGTGCATTTAGCAGGAGATAATCTGCATACAAGAAGGTGATCCATGGTTTGTTCTTCCCCGCACTCGCACATGGTGGTGTCAGAAGTGTATCCCCATTTCTTCAAATTCATCTTGGACCTACCTACCCCACTTCGCAACCTGTTCAGTGTTCTCCACGAAACCCATCCATTGTCATGTCCCGGAGGTAAACTTTCATGAGGGATAATCCAATCTTCAAGGTCTTTAACTCTCCTTATCCATGATGTTAATCTAATTTTTCCGGGCGGTTCCGTGAGGCTTTTTGCTGAATGGAGGAAGCTTTTCCTTGACTTGAGCCTTTGATTTGATGGTGTGTACCCATAGAGGATGGTTTTCTTAGTTGTCTGCCTTTGCTCTTTCAACTCTGGCTGCCACTTCACGTCTGATATCTGGTGGGGAGATTCCGGCTAACCAGTAAACTTTTTCTGTTGGTGTAGGTCTTAGGCAACCGGTGATAAGTCGGCAGGTGTCGTTCAGAGCGATGTCTACTTGCTTCGAGTGACTAGATGTATACCATACAGGGCATGCATATTCTGCAGTGGAGTAGCATAGAGCCAAGGCAGTTGTTCTAAGCGTTCAAGGTTGTGTCCCCCATCCGGTACCAGAGAGTTTACGTAGGATATTGTTTCTTGCCGATACTTTCTGTTTCGTTTTCAGGCAGTGGGCTCTATAGGTAAGAGTTCGATCTAGAGTAACCCCTAGATATTTAGGGGTGGGGGAGTGCTCAAATTGAATTCCTTCCCACAACACATTTAGTTGTCTAGTTGCCTGTTTATTCCTGAGATGAAATGCGCAAGTTTGCGTTTTCGTAGGGTGCGGTTTTAGCTGGTTAATTCCATAATATTTGTCAGTAATAATTACCACACTTACTAAGTTTTCTGACGGGTTTCCTTGTATTTTGTTTCTTAGAGGTCATAGACAGTCTATGGGTGTCACTGTAGGTTTGGTAGTGGTTTGTAGAGCTATTTGCCTTGCATATTCTGATCTGAAAATGCTCGCTTGAGAAGCGAAACATGTCATCCATTAGTTTTCTGCTTCTTCACTAGTCCGTAACAATACATACAAATAACAACTTAAGTCTGAAAACACTGTTTTGAGAAAATCACTCCTAAAGTTTTGAAACACTGTAAATGTCTGAGTTTTTCATTTATGGATACGTTGATTTATACACTCCATTTAAAGATAGTCCTTAACAATATATCAAAGTCACTGTGAATTTAAACTTTACCAGTTCTTAAATATTTTAATTTAAATATGGATTCACTGAAGTCGTTATTGCAGAGACTGACAATCAGCATCTTAAATTACCATTTTTGGATAGCAGATTCGTTCAAATTAATTTAAATTTAAGAAAAAAGCTACCGTGTACTGCACAATAAGTATATTTTATAATCTATATATTTAAAACACTAAGCTGATTTTTGTTACCGCGAGATTGAGGGAACGGTAGAACCGATTCACTTCGTAGAGCAATCTGTCGAAAGCTGTAGGCCTGTAGATTTGCAGAGTGTCTTTAAAATAAACAAATATGTTACCACATATTTTTAAATTTATAAACAAAACTGCAAAATTATTGGCTCAAGCGCATGCGCAGAATCATCTTGGTTAATGACAGACATGGCGGATGTCCACCGCGTATTTATGCAATAGTTAGTTATAAGAATTATAATAAAGGAGGGGAATATTGATTATGAAGTTTCCACGATATAAACAGGAATAGAATATTATAAAAAACGGGAAATGTAGAAGAACTTATACGGACTGTTGAGAGTGAATGTTGTTTAAGTAACTTAATATTGTACTCTTTTTACCAGTGGTTCAGTAGCTCAGACGGTAGCGATGAAAGTTCTTAATTTATGCATCGCACAATGGAAGCAGTTCGAATCCCACCTCCGACATATATTTTTATTTCTCAATTATTCTTTCTGACTATTGGTAATACATTGTCTTAACATATTTTACTTTTATTATTCCCGTAAAGTAAGGAATTCTCCACGATTTACGTTCCCATATACTTTTAAATTATTAAATAAAAGATGGCCACAATCGCTTTCGCCATGAGAGACAATTGACGAACATAATTCATTTGTTGGACTCAGACATCGTGGTCACTCAGCCCCGTCTACTTTGGTGTGTGTGTGTGTGTGTGTCAAATTTTCTCTGATAACCTGTGTTATTGTGATGGCAGTACTGATGTGTGCATTTGTAATTCAAGTGGGGAATGGGAAATTGGCGACCGAGGCTTTAAGTTAGGAACTATCCCGGTATTTACCTGCAGTGGAAGTGGCAAACCGCGGAAAACCACATCCCAGATTGTTGAGATGGGAATCGAACCTTGCCCTTCTTAGTTTTGCCTCAAGAGTGCGCTCCGTTCCAGCCCTCAGACCAGAATTACAGTTCTAGAGAAATGGCGGGTAAAGGATTCACCGTATCGTAGTGTGATCTTTGTTTTTGAGAATTAAAAAGAGGGGACTGAAGAACTTCAACAGACGTTTGAGTTCGTTTGTTGTTTAAGTAACTTAATATTGGTTTAGAAGTCTGTTGACTGGGTGGCTCAGGGGTAACATTGCGGACCCAGGAATGAATTTTGCATTGTCGAAGGAGTCTCACCTCAGACATGTATTTCTATTTCCTAATTATTCTTTCTGGCTATTGGTAATTCATTGTCTTAACATATTTTGCTTTTATTATTCCCGTAAAGTAAGGAATTCTCCACGATTTGCATTGCCATATACTTTTAAATTATTAAATAAAAGATGGCCACAATCGCTTTCGCCATGAGAGACAATTGACGAATATAATTCATTTGATGGACTCAGACATCGTAATCACTCAGCCCCGTCTACTTTGGTGTGTGTGTGTAAAATTTTCTCTGATAACCTGTGTTATTGTGATGGCTGTACTGATGTGTGCATTTGTAATTCAAGTGGGGAATGGGGAATTGACGACCAAGGCTTTAAGTTACGAACTATCCCGGTATTTACCTGCAGTGGACGTGGCAAACCACGGAAAACTACATCCCAGATTGTTGAGATAGGAATCTAACCTTGCTTTCCTGAGGTTTGCCTCAAGAGTGCGCCCCGTTCCAGGCCTCAGACCAGAAGAAATTTTCTTGGCAAACCAGGGATCGAACCTGGAATCCGGGGCGATAGCTCAGAATGTAGCCTTAAGATTGGGCTTCCCTGTGTTAATACGATTTTTGACAAGCACTGAGCATATAGTCTAACTCTTAAACTCCCTCCATTACGGTGGCTGTCGAAGAGAGTCTATGCTCATTCCAGTAGTTGGCGAAGTATGTTCCCTTGCTTAATTTACTGTCATGGAAATGCAAAGGATTGTACCTACATCAGGTGATGGAAATTGCTTATTTAGAGCAGTTTTGTACTGTTTATTCCAAAATGCAGGACGTTATCCTGAGCTGCGTTTGCAAGCAAATTGCAAAAATTGTTGCTGGCATGAATAATTATAAGGATTTTATTATTGGCGATCAGTATCATCGCATTCTCATCAGTAACAAACTTGAGAATGAAAGTATCTGAACTTCATTGTATACGTGAATCATCTTCATTTTCATTCGATCAGTATCATCGCATTCTCATCAGTAACAAACTTGAGAATGAAAGTATCTGAACTGCATTGTATACGTGAATGAATGAAAATCCACAGCCTGCTTCCAGTCGACCGACCGGGTCAGGAATGGAATGAATGAAGCCCCCATCTAGCGGCGAGGATATGAACTGTGCTGGCTGCCGAGGCCTGACGCACTCCCCTGGGGCAGTGATTAAATGAATGACAGATGAAATGAAATGACAATGGAGAGTGTTGCTGGAATGAAATTTGTGACAGGGAAAACCGGAGTACCCGGAGAAAAACCTGTTTGCCTCCGCTTTGTCCAGCACAAATATCACATGGAGTGACCGGGATTTGAACCACGGATCCAGCGGTGAGAGGCCAGCGTGCTGCCGCCAAAGCCACGGAGGCTCACGCATTGTATACGTGAATATTATTGTTTATTGATGATTTGTTTAGAGTACATAACATTGAGTCTAACCACGCTGTTGATTTTGGCAATGGAAGTATTATTTGCCATTTAATATTTGGCGGCTACGTTGATGCAGGCCACTATAGTGTTATTGAATATGACGTTAATTTGGAGAGAATTGCTGCAATAAATATACCCATTTGACGAAAAAAGAACATTAGCCACAAAAAAGTGGAAAATCGTAGAAAATACGAAGCCAATTTTAAAATCTAATATAAAAATGCCATTTCAGAAACAATTCCAGAAATTATGCCGTCAGGTGTATGGTCCTTGACGAACAAATGTAAACATTGTTCTGCACTGTATTTCTGTAGCGAGAAATCTACGCCTGGTTACTTTGACCTTTGGTGTTGTAATGGCAAACTTAATTTTCCTAAATATAAAATATTTGACAGACTGCAACAATTTATCACTGGAAATGATATCTCAAGGAATTTAAGAGAGAACTTCGTTAATGTATATTTAAAAATTATAAGCGACGGTTCCTGCGGCCAGTTGTATATATTTCCTCAGAATTCTTGAATTCCTTGGAATTAAGTGATTTACTTCCACATACTCCAAACGATTGACCCATAGATATGCTCCTGAGAAATCTGAAGTTTCCTAAGGGCATCTAAATGCTAACATATTAATTATAATAAATATGTACGAAAATTGCTTGAATTTGGAAATAATAAGTGCAGTTAAAATTAGGCGGAGAGATCTAACCCTTCGACTTGATTCCATATTAATTATATGAAATATGCATGAAAATGCTTGGACTTGGAAATACAGTGTGGAAATATTTATTGCATCACCTTCTAAAATTGACATTTTAAAAAATAATAATTGAATAACTGACCTAAATTGGCCTGAAATCCCTCTACTTCTATCAGAAATGAATATACGCAGTAATGTTTGTCAATTTTATTTTATTCTCTATTTTTGTTTGTATAAAAAGTTTTTTTAAAAATAATTTAACACTTTCTTGAAAAATGGGTGTAGGAGGATATGTCAGCTATTCTGTTTGTCCTTCTGAAATATGAATTCTAATGTTGAAACAAACCCTGCGTATTAATGTTGCAACATGACACTGATCAATTTTAGTGTTTGTTTATACACAATTGCCTTATATGAATGCACTGTTGCCATTTAATACTTTGTTGCTCCACCGCGCGCCTCAATCACCCCTTGGCATCGTGAAGGCACTGAAAGAATTAACTTTTTACAGTACTTCTCACTCAGTTCATGAAACCACACACGAACAAGGCCCTCTAACAGTTCCCGTTTATTCCGTGGCATCTTTTTGGTGATAACATTGCCTATAACCTTCCAACAGTTCTCAATAGGATTGAGATCTGGGCTGTTTCCAGGGCACTCTAACACTTGAACCCCATTTTGTCGAAGGAAGGATTTTACCTGAATTGTAAAAATATGTGATAATTAACCAAGAATGGCATCAGCTTCGTGCTTGGTATAATTATTAATCATAGGAATCACCTTCAAAGCTCTATAGCAAGGAGCGGAGTCATCCTGAAAAATGCATCTGGAAACACCTCCAAACTGGTCTCTTATTGTGGGCATAAGCTTCCTTTCAAGGATGCTTATGTAGACATCCGCGTTGACAGTGCCACTTATGAAGTTCAGACGAACTACTCTGTGATTAGAAATGCCCCCCCCCCCCCCCCCCCCCGAGACCATCTGTCCTTGTGGGTGTTTGACAGTATGTGTTATACATGATGGTAAAAATTCTTCACCTTTTCTCCGATGCACAAACACTTTTCCATCTGAGTCATGCAGATTAAATTTGGACTGGTCTGAAAAGATTACTCTGTTCCACGTCTCTGGTGTCCATGTCACATGTGCTTTTGCCCATTTTAGCCGCTGTTGTCGCAGTTTCTTGGGCAATAAAGGCTTCTTTTTAGGTCGACGGGCTGAGAGTCCAGCTTTCAGTAGTCTATTTCTTGCAGTTCTACTGATTACTGAGATGACGCACATTCCTTCCCAGTCTCGCTTTAGTTCAGTTGATGACTTGTGACGATCTTTGGGCGAAAGCCTTTTCAATATCCTGTCCTGTTTGGCAGTAGACGCCCTTCTTCGACCTCTTCCTTTCTCTCGATCAATATTTCCTTCCTCCCTGTATTTTTTCGGTAACCTTGAAATTAAAACCTGTGTTAGAGGCTATCTCTCTGGTGCTGAGACCAACAGACGAATAAGCAACTAGAGCAGCTTTCTTTTCTGGCGTTAATTCAACTGACCTGCCCATCTTCTCACTGCAAAGTCTCAACTCTAAATGACTGTATAAACACTGGCATCATTGTAAAAACAAACGACAACAAGAAAGAGTTGTGTATTGTTCGAAGAAATGTGAGAAGAAGTCAAACTATCAAGGCAACAATGTGTCTACAATGTGTCTACAATGTTTGACAACGATTAGACTGGTATAACCTGAAGCAAACAGCTGTAAAAGACAAATTTACGAAGTAATTAATGGTGATGCAATAAATATTTCCACCACGTGTAAGTGCAGTTAAAATTAGGCATAAAGGTCTAATCCTTCGACTTGATTTAACCCCACCGGATAAAACAATCATTTTCTTTTAAGAGTCAACATTTTCCGATTCGCTTGGCATACTTTATCACAATCAATAAAGCTCAAGGGGGAACTCTGGAACGTATAGGTCTCAATTTGCCTCATCAAGTTTTCAATCATGGCTAGCAGTATGTTGCAATGTCTAGAGTGCAATCTTTTGACGCCCTTAAAGTTTCAATAGTGTCAAAAAATAATTGTACAAAGAACGTATATAATAAAATTCTTCAGTAAATATTTTCTTATATGCCGTCATGTATTGACGGGTTTCAACTAGTAAAATTTTAATATATATATATATATAAAATTAACACCAAAAACGTAATTTTGAAACTATTCTTTTAATAAAGCATTTTTGAATGTATCACTGCAATTATTTTACCTAAAAAAGAAAAAAAGTGTCCAAACACAGCCATTTTTTATAATCCTGTGTAATTAGTACATTTAAATGCAAACGGATATGCAGAAAGGCTTAGAATGGTTACATTCATGCATGAACTCTGGTTCTGTTTACCCAATTTCAATCAGAAAATAATGATTAAATGAATAGATTGCCTTGATAGGATAGACTAAGTGAAGTAAAACTGTATTTAATTAATAATAATAATAATAATAATAATAATAATAATAATAATAAAACAACAGGAGTTTATGGACATTCAATGGTTTTCTCAGCCTCACTGATTTCACTTTGCAGTTCACTTTCTTCCACAAAAGTCTCTTTCTCTAATATGTGCATAAGTGCATCTGCATTCTCCGGTGATTTTCCTTGGGGAAAAATGAGTGGCAGTTTCTCTTGCAACAATTTTCAGTGTAACTAAATACTTTCTTGGAAACCTTCTTGCCACTAGAACTCACATAGCTATCACCACGATTCCTCTTGGCTTTGTTCTGCACGCGTTTCCAAGAGTCTCGCTAAAGTAAACTCTTCTTTCCTTTATTCTGCATTTCCAAATTCGATCCTTCATTTAACTTCTCATGTTTACTATCGTCTGACTGATCACACATCTTTACAGAATAACAATACAAAACCACACGCAACAGTCACAAGACAACACTCAATGATTCCCACGCGTGTGCGATACCGGCGCTCGAAGTGCCTAAGTCGGTCAAGCTGTTCGCCGGAAGAGCGACTTGCTACACCGCTGTATATAATGCAAGCTCCTGCCATCTAGAGTTGACATAACAAAATAATATTTGGAGGATAGATGAAGAACACATTGGGGATTACAAAACTGCATTCGCCGGAAAAACGACTTAAGTCGACTTAAGTGGTTATTGCACCCAGCGCCTCATTAATCTTAATCGCATGTAATTTTTTTCAGGTTATTTTTTACATATTCCAGTAATTGGAATGTTTCTTGTGTTGACCGATTGAAAGCTAAAATATTAATTAAGAATTTGTTCCCAATTGTATTGGGTGAATAGTATTACATATATTAATCTCATGTAAATTATTTCAAGGTTTAGGCCATAACACCCAATACAATTGGGTACAATCGTGTTGACTGACTGAAAAGAACGAATTTCATTTAAGAAGAAGAAACGTATGCACAATGAATTATACATTTTTACGTGTTAGTTTATATCACACTTTTATTAATCGCGTTTTAATTGTTATTATTATTATATTATTATTATTATTATTATTATTAGACTAACTAAGAAGATCTTGGATGTAGCAAACAGCTCAAGCTGGAAAACTAATTGGTTCATGAAATAGAGGAAGACTTAAGGCAGGTGGGTACCTACAGGAAAATGATTGGAGACAGAGGAGAATTCAGAGACAAAATTAAGAATACAAAATTTAAAACAAATGAAAATATAAAGACAAGAACATTGTGTTCAGAACCATGGAAACAGGAACACAGTCAAATAATGAAGAGATTTTGGGATGAGGAAGAAGGGAGAGAAGGGAAAATTGTGTCATCAAGAGATATTTAAGTTCAAACACTGTCCATAAAGGCAAAAATGATGTAATAAAAATAACAATAATAATAATAATAATAACTTATTATTAGGGGGCGGATTTCTATGAATTAAAAATGTATTAAATATGTATGCATTTATGAACTAAAAACATAAAAATATCACCTGTAAAATACAAAATATGACTTTAACCTCACACAATTTACAGAATAACATCACTCCATCCGTACTGAATATGTTTTCACCGAACTCGCGAACAAAACTTCGTGAAAAACGTGTTGAAAATACAAGACTATAAGATATAATGTTAGGGGGGAAAATGTGACTTGTCATAGAAATCCGCCCCCTACTTATTATTATATCAAAAATTGTTCATTAAACAGAGTTATTCAGGTCTTCGGCAAAACTTCGGTGGGCGTACACAAGAAGCATTGCTGGTTTTTAATCACTATTAAAGAATTTCCTGACAATATTACAGCTGTCCAATATTGCTGCCTTCTGCGTTTTCAGATGGATGTTCAATGGTAGATTCAGTTGGTGTAAAGCTGTTTTGAGTTTCATTGGTATTTGGCTGAGATTATAACTAGGATAACAGTGACTGTTTGTTGAAATTAATACTATTATAATTAAATAATTAATTATTCTAACATTTGATAGCAGTAAGCTATTTATTATTGATTTGGATGACAGCATTTCCCTAAAGTTGAAAATAGGGAAAACATGAAAAAGAAATTTCAAGTGCGACTGAAGGTGGGGTTCGAACCCACTCGTCTTCTGAGTCAGCCTGGGCGTCATGAAACTGATACTCTACTCAAAAGATCACCAACTGTGGAACGAGTTGAGTTGAAGTAGGTGATGTTTTAGGTACCGTATACTAGAATAATGAGCTACACCACACTCTTCTATTAGTTGCTCGTATCAGGGCGTTTATTACGGTGAATAATGCTGTGTATTGCCTCGACTTTGTAGGCAGCCTGTACTCACGTCTTGGCCGGTGGGTCCCTGCGCTACGCGGGTCGTATAAATCAAGGCGCAAGACGCGCAGTAAATTCATTACCCCGTCCCGTCACAGGTAGGTCTAGTGCGCCGGGCGGACCAGCACGACATAGCTAAGGTTTTGATTACACAATATGAGATGATTTTTTCCCGGGCTTGTTTTAATATCCATTTTAATAAGGCTGAAATTAATTCTTAATGCCGGATTAGCTCCACATATCTCAGCTCAATGTTATCTCTGAGATATCTCATTTGTGTGCAGCATGCAAATAGTACTGTGAGGATTATCATACACTAACTTAATCTTAGATCCTAAATTAGTCACGTGGAATCAATGCTTGTGAACATTTTACATAGCCTACATACACATTAGCAAACAAAGGCTTTCATTATGGTGTTTGAAGCCATTTCCAGTGTTGCCTTAGTAAACGATGTTTGATGCTTTTCAGTCAGTCAACACGATTTTTCCTAAAAGAGAGGAGTTATTCTTTAATCCTGAAAGAAATTACATGAGATAAGCAAATACACTTGGATATTTGGGTATTTGTTAATCTCGTGTAATGATTGATGTGTAACATCTTTCCACTCGGTTGCTGGATATTTTTGTGGGAGTGATTTTGAAAAATGGGACGGAAGTGGATCGGACGGAAGTGTGTAAGACACACTGCCAGCTGGATCGCATCCCTCCTGGCTGCTAAAGTAGCTAGGAGGGATACGATCCAGCTGGTAGTGGTACCATGTAGAATGTAACTTATATAACATACGGATTACTTCAAGGTTTGGAGGCGCCATAACAGATATTTCTACAATAAATCATCTTCAAGTTGTCGTTAATTGGTGTAAAAATATTCATTATATTATATTTGCTGAAAACAATTATGATTTATTAAGAGTATGTTTTTCAATTTCTGGATAAAAATGATGGGCATCCACTCCTCGAGTAACTTTGCTCAACACTTTCATACTGAACGGTAAACGCTCATGCGAACTCTGGTGTCAACTGATTGAAACACAAACCACATGTTAAAAGTCTTTGTATCAGTATTTAAATGATTATATGCTTTAATATGAAACATTGTAACTAGTCGGCCAAGCCGGTATTATGTTTCTGCACAATGGCTATTCAGATATTAGCCCACATTGCGGTAATGCAGTGATCAATGTAATATATATCGATGTTTTTATATGGGGACTGGGCTAGCCTTTCTTAGACCACTGTAGGAATTCCCTTTACTGTCAAGTAGGCGTATTCATAACTAATTTAAAACTCAATTCCACGCAGGATCATTATCGAAAAAAAGCAAAATATTAATGGAGCATAAAAAATACTACCATATTATTACCAGCACGTGAAAATGAGTACCTGTCTTGTATTCTAAATGTTTGTGGCTGTAATGGCTGCGTCGATAGCATCTTGGCCTGCTAATCATGAGGTCTCAGGTTCGAAAACCAGTCCCGGCAATCATTTTTGCTACCGGATTATGGATTTAAACGAATCTATCATAACATTATGCGTCATTATAACAGAATCTACATGAAATTACGATTTATCTAATTTTATTTACAATAGTTTGCACCAAGCAGGAGTTGGGAAATTTGATTGTATTGAACATTATTTCTAGTAGTCTATAGATAGGCTAGAGACTATGGTTAATTCCTCCTCTTAATTTACAATATAATATGTGATGTTTGTTCAAACAAGTGTGACAGTAGCATATCTCCAATTCCATCTATTCATTCATCATAGTTTTTTTTAAGTCGTTTTACCCTCCAGGTTGGTGGAACCCACGGACTCAGCGACGGAACTCACCACTACCGCCTCTACGGGCAGTGTCCTAGAGCTGGGAACATCGAATCGGAAGGGATACAACTGGTGAGGTGGGATTGGCACCTCGCCCGGGCGGCCTCGCCTGCAAAGCGAACAGGGGCCTCATGAGGGAAGGTAAGGGATGGTGAGGATGGATAGGCAAGGAAGAGGGAAGGAGGCGCGTGGCCTTGAAGAAGGTACCATCCCGGCATTTGCCCGAAGACGAAGTGGGAAACCACGGAAAACCACTTCGAGGATGGCTGAGGGGGAATCGAACACCCTCTACTCATTTGGGCAACCCGAGGCTGAGTAGACCCCGTTCCAGTCCTCGTACTACTTTTCAAATTTCGTGGCAGAGCTGAGAATCGAACCCAGGACCTCCGGGGCGGCAGCTAAGCATGCTGACCGCTACGCTACGGAGGCGACCATTCATCATAGTACCAGTATGAAAACGGAGCGTAAATTAACATTTTAAGAATATCCAAGCTGTGTAGTGTACGAGTAGGATAACATGTCAGATGGTACACATCATATGCGACTACTGTAAGGTTCGTATCCTTTTTTTTTTTTTTTCAGGATTAGAGAACAACCCATCTCTTTTGGGAAGACCGACTGAAAAAGCATCAAACTTTCGTAAAGGCTTTCAGCCATTAGGTCGTGTAGAAGCTGTATAGCGTCGCTGAACTTGCAATACCACATATCTGACAATGCTTGTTTTATCCAATATTCTTCCTTATGACAAGTCACCCCACCCAGCCGTATGTGGATGTGTCGTCCAATAGAACAATTCACGTTGGGTTCATTTTCCTGTGCAGGGCTTGAAGAAAACTGAGCTTTAACTTCATTGTACAGTACTGTAGAAACATAAATCTCCGTGTAGGTAAGCACCCCTACAGTAGACGATAAACAGGGTGTTTTTTAAATTCCCATTACAAACTTTGTGGGCTTGTAGTGGGGACAAAGACGGTTAAGTTTAGCATAGGAACTTGTGTCCGCCTTCCCGCTACCCGCTGAAAAAAAAACACTGCAGCACAATTTCAAATATCCCGCAATTTCGGCACCACTGACTAAAGTATGTATGTCATTGAACGATCATCTGATGTCCCATATCCTCTTGGGTTCTATCCCTGGCTCTCACATACTCGTGAGTTAAAACTGAGAAGTGATGGGTTTGATTCCTACCTCAGTCATCCTGGAAGTGGCTTTCCATGGTTTCCCCACTTCTACTCCAGGCAAAAGCCGGTATGGATCTTTACGTAAGACCACGGTCACCTCCTTCCCAACACACACCTCAATTACAAATACACACACTACAACAGATACCTCAATAACACAGGTTATCAGACAAATTCTGCGCTTATATATCCAAGTACTCAGAGCTAAATATTCACGAAGTCCAATCCCCTCAAATGAAACAACACCAACATCTCTGTTTGGACGAACCGACCCTGTTTTGGGGAAACCCGGAGAACATCGTAGGGAACTAAATGGCAACTTTCAACTCTATTCAGAGATTCGAAAAGACAACAAGCTTATTTCAAGCCCAGAGGGCGTCTAGAAAAAATTAGTAACAGTTAAACACACTACTATAGACATTAAAACAACACAGGTTATCAGATAGTCCGCATACAAGTACAAGAGGCTGTGAACTTATTGAGGCAAGTGTACAGAAAGAACGGGCCAGTTTATCTAAAATGAAAAGCCAAGAATATAACCATGGCAGCCCTTATTGACGAAGTTTAAATATTAAGTAAGTTGAAACCTTGAGTCAATAAATAAATACAGATCTGATTTTTAGCCTATTTTCAATTTTGAAAAAAATAGGCTTATGAGATCACCTTTTGTCCGTGTGTGTGTGCGTGTGTGTGTGTGTGTGATTCGTGTGTGTGTCCCCCCCTAATAAAATCTAAACGGCTGGAGCGATTTCAATGACACTCGGAAAGTTCATAGCACTATTCCCGGCGACCTCGACCGTGCCCTTCAAATTTTGTTACGACTCACCAATCCAACATGGCGGCTGTGCGAAATATTTCACCAGCATTCTATATCTCCGAAACTATTACCGATATTACCCTGACATTTTCTATGTAATATAGGGAACTACTATAAGTTCACTAATGTGACTTTTGAAAATCTGGTAACTACAAAACCAACATGGCGGCCAAGCGAATTTGCGACTTTTAAATAGACGTTTCTCGCGATTTGACCAACCAAACGCAATGAAACTTGGTACAGTATATGTAATGCACCGACATCTAACTTCGTTCAATTGTTTACATAATCACAAGATGGCGGATGTGCGAAATATTTCACCGGCATTCTATATCTCTGAAACTATTAGCGGTAAAACCCTGAAATTTTGTACGGAGATAAAGGGCACTTCTGGAAGTCCATCTATAAGACTTTCAAAAACCGTTTAACTACAAAACGAACATGGCGGCCAAGCGAATTTGAAAATTTTAAATAGACCTTTCTCGCGATTTAATGTTCCAAGCGCACTGAAACCTGGCACAGGAAATATTTATACATATTGTAATCCACTGGTATCTAATTTAGTTCAATTGTTTACATAACCTCAAGATGGCGGCAGTGCGAATTTTAAAATTAAGATTTTATTTATTGTGATGTAGTCATGCGATCGAAGTGAAAGTTTGAATAATGAACCTACGCAATAATTTTCCTTTAATGGTACATGACTCTATGGCCTATACATTTAACAATCCAACATGGCGACCATCCGAAATATTTAGACGATACTGAATATCTACGAATCTATTTTAGCAATCAAACTGCATTTTTTAATGTTCATAGGGGCTATGAACTTAAGTTCACCTATAGGACTTTAAATAACCTGGTGATCACAAATCCAACATGGCGGTGACGCGAATTATAAATATTCACATGGACGTTTCTCGCAATTTAACCAACCGCGTGCAGTGAAACTTGGTACAGTAAATCCTTATACGAATGTTAATCCACTGGCATCTAATTTATTTCAATTGTTTCCATAACCTCAAGATGGCAGCAGTGAAAAATTTTAAAATATCCTTGTTTTTTCTTGTGTCCTAATTATGCGATTGAAGTTTGAATACTACACGTTCACAATAATCTGCATGTAACAGTACATAACTCTAGGACCTACATATATAAAATCCAACATGGCGACCATCCGAAATATTTAGTCGGTTCTCAATGTCTACGAATCTATTACAGCAATCAAACTGAAATTTTGTATGTTGATAGTGGCAATTAACATAGGATATATGAAAATAGGCTGTATAGTTCTTCACGGAACTACTTGTTTAATTTTTACGTGATTTTCAGCCCCTATACTATTAGTATTTTAATTAATTATTTTGATAACAACCTTTGATAAGAAAGTGTTTGTATGTAAGTCTTGCTTCTCTTCGTATTTTATATAACGCTGAAGAAGGACACATGCGGCCGAAACCTGTACTGTGATTAAAGTACAACTATTTATTGACTCAAGTTTTCAACTTACTGAATATTTATATGAAATGCTACATTTCCCATCATTGTTGACCAATTTGTGTTGACGTTCACTCGCCCAATGCATAAAGTTACAGTAGGTGGGTGAAGACAAGAGCCATGTGCTCCCTATGTTTACAAACCACCCCTGCTTTTCTTGGCGCCATGTATAGGCACGTAGCGTATAAGGCAAGTAGCTCATCAGAGGTCAAGTTACGCAAATGTCCATTGTGTCTCAGCTTTGTTGACAAGCTGTTGTTTGCCTTCGATAAAACACTGAATGAAGCCCGTAGTCTTCCGGCTAAACAAACAAACGCCAGAACTGCATCGGCGAATTGCTTCCATAAACCACAGCTTATAGATAGTCTTAAGCGCTTGTACCCTCAGTGACTTTCTTTGGTGACTATCTGAGATGTCACAAGCTGATATGTCACATTATCATAATTGTTCCGGTGTGTATTTTTAGCCTATTTTCAATTTTGAAAAAAATAGGCTTATGAGATCACCTTTTGTCCGTGTGTGTGTGTGTGTGTGAGGTGTGTGTGTGTGTGTGTCCTAATAAAATCTAAACGGCTCGAGCGATTTCAATGAAACTCGGTACGTTCATAGCACTATTCCCGGCGACCTCGACCGTGCCCTTCACATTTTGTTTCGTCTCACCAATCCAACATGGCGGCTGTGCGAAATATTTCACTAGCATTCAATATCTCCGAAACTATTATTGATATCGCCCTGAAATTGTGTACGGTGATAAAGGGTACTACTGAAAGTTCACCTATGAGACTTTCAAAAACCTGGTGACTAAAAAACCAACGTGGCGGTCAAGCGAATTGAGACTTTTAAATTGACTTTTCTCGCGATTTAACTATCCAAATGTAATGAAACTTGGTACAGCAAATGTTTATATACATTGTAATGCACTGGAGTATAATTTAGTTCAATTGTTTACATAGCCTCACAATGGCGGCTGTGCGAAATATTTCACTGACATTCTATATCTCCGAAACTATTACAGATATCACCCTGCAATTTTGTACGGTGATAAAGGGTACTGATACAAGTTTACCTATGTATATTTTATAAACCTGTAAAGTACAAAACGAACATGGCGACCAAGCGAATTTGAAATATTTTAATAAACTTTTCTCGTGAGTTAACTCTCTGAGCGCAGTGAAATGTGATACAGTAAATGATTTTGCAGATTGTAATGCACTGCCATCTAATTTCATTCAATTGTTTACATAACCTCAAGATGGCGGCTGTGCGAAATTTTAAAATTAAGTTTTTATTTCTTGTGTCGTAATCATTTGATCGAAGTGAAAGTTTGAATAATGAACTTAGGCAATAATTGTCCTTGAATGGTACATAACTCTATGGCCTATACATATAACAATCCTAAATGGCGAGCTTCCGAAATATTTAGACGGTTCTCAATATCTATGAATCTTTTACAGCAACCAAACTGATTTTTTTTATGTTCATAGAGACTATGAACATATGTTCACCTATAGGACTTTCAGTAGCTTGGGGAGCACAAATCCAACATGGCGGCGACGCGAAATATAAATATTTAAATGGACGTTTCGCGAGAATTAACTATCCGAGTGCCGTGAAACGTTGCACGTTAAATGCATATACAAATGTTGATCCACTGGCATCTAATTTATTTCAATTGTTTGCATAATCACAAGATGGCTGCTGTGCGTAATTTTAAAATCTCGTTTTTACTTCTTGTGTTCTAATCATGCGATTGAAGTTTGAATACCACACGTACACAATAATCTTAATGTAATAGTACAACAATAAATATCCAACCTGGCGACCATCTGAAATATTTAGACGGTTCTCAATATCTACGAATCTGTTACAGCAATTAAACTGAAATGTTGTATGTTGATAGTGGCAATTAACATGAGCAGGATAGCCTATATGAAAATAGGCTGAATAGTTCTTCACGGAACTACTTGTTAAGGTTTTGATGAGGCATAACAGAATTAGTCTAAAACGTCTTCATGTCTTATGACCTCTAGCAGTGGTTGATGTCAGCGATAAGAACAAAAACTGGCTTTACATGCGAAATCATTCGTTTTCGGCGACATTTTCGCCTTACTGCAAAGTAATTGTTTTTTAATAGTGGCGTGTGTGTTTAAATCTACAGTCTTTTATAGGTATGATACAGCCCTCCATGCCTCCATAGGTTCATCGTTTCATCCTTACATAGCTACTACACCCTACATCCGATGGAAGCTGTTCAACACATTCTAAACTAGGTCTACTCCACTGTGCTTGTCACCGACCCTTCTTTCAATAACTATGATTACAATAAATTGCTAGGTGTCGTAATATGTGTTCTACCAACCTATCACTTCTCTTCATTAGCAGTCGCCAGAAACACATTTCCTGCTCTCAACCCTCAAAGAAAGAGTATTGGGGGAACGTTGAATGAATTGGAGCCATGATAGGCAGGCAGAAAAGGGAAAGAGGAGAAGATCCACTTCAAAGCCAGTGGAAAAAAGGGAGAACGGACTCAGCATGAGGTCGCCAATTCCCTGACACACCAGCTGTGAGCCCTTGAGGGTGTGGCACTATCCAGGGTGCACCGGAAGTGGTGGGACTACATACACCTTGCCTCCTTTAGGGCCTTGAGCAGAAGACAGGAGATGCAGTGAAAAGAAAAAGAAGAGGTCTGTCCCTTCGAAGAATGAGGGTATCAGCAAAGATGAGACAAGGGCCAAATAAGGCGGTAAAATGTAAAACATCCTAGACCTCGGATAATCTAATACCATCGAGGTTGGAAAATAACAAGAGTGGACCAAGGGAGTGATTTTTTTAAAGCTAAAACAAGTGTTATTCACACAGATAACCTAATCAAAGAATACAAAATTTAAGAACGCTCACAGTCTTTCAGTAAAGAAATGTAAACTTGTTACCTTAACTCGGTTATACTTTTATGTTTATCCACTGTAATAGTCTTCAATTCAAATTAAACGAGTCCTAAAAAAACAAATTCTGCATAACAAAGTCACACATAAAATGTATTTGATGAAAGCCTATACACACACACACCAAACACTCGCGGATAAGCATGTTTCAAAGCCACTGAAATACGAACATCAACTGATAAAGAGACATACGCTGTGCAATAAATTTTCCGTCTTTTTGTTTGATTCACAAATAAAACATATAATAACGACAAATGCCACAAATAGAAGTCTAAATCTATCAAAATCATCTACTGGCTCCAATCAATTTTCGCCATCAGCTTAGGAAAAGCACTTTCGACCAGGAAATATGATAGAGTGGAGCCCGACACGAGTAAATGGAAGCAATACTGGTCTTAGCTGGGGGCCCGTGGTTGCCAATCCACGTCCCACTAGTATTGGGCCCCTGGGAGGATTGACCGACTGAAAAGATTCTACTAATACGAGGGAAGTTACGAAAGTAAGTTTCGTCATTTTATTGAAAAAGCATATGGTATACCAGGTGACACAAACAATCGCCATAAGAATCCACACCGTGGCTGGTTCAACGATGAAGGAGCGTCAGCGGAGGGGGAATGACGCATGTGCAGGGCGCCAATGATGAGAGAGGAGCAGCAGACCGGCGTGCCCGATGCCATTCGATTACAACTCACAATGGCAGGCAGACGTGAACTGACATCGTGGTCACCAATTGAAGTGCATGCTGTTATACTGTATGAATAGGCACGTGGGACTAGTGTGTTAGTGATCCATGAACGCCTACAGACCGTGTATGGTGAAGCGGTCATGTCTCATCAAATAGTCGGTCACTGGTGTTGTATGTTCAGTGAAGGATGGCAGAGTGTGGAGGATGAAGATCGAAGTGGGCGTCTCTCCATATCCACGAATGAAAACATTGCAGGCTGTGTCACAATTCCTTGCATCGCATGGCACCGAGTTTTACCAGAATAATTTCTTCAAACGCTACGATAAGTGTCTCAATGTTGGTCGTGACTATGTCGCAAAAAAATATTGGGTGTGTGCAAATACGATGCGATACGATATTTGAGCGTGACAACGTTCTCTCGGACTGATTTGTTTAAACTATCGCTCTTGCGAAATTTCAGCTTCGTATATTTTTAGCCTACTTTTCACATTTTGCAAAAATGAGGAAAAAGTAGACTTATGAGATCGGGCAAATGTCTGTCTGTCTGTCTGTCTGTCTGTCCGTCTGTCTGTCTGTCTGTCCGTCTGTCTGTCTGTCCTTCTGTCTGTCTGTCTGGCTGTGTGTGTGTCCCCCCCTATCAACTCCTAAACGGCTGCAGCAATCGAAACAAAATTTGGTAGGAGTAAAGATCTATACCTGAATATCTCACGGCCATATTTGAAAATGATGTCAGTGCTACCAACTGCTAAAAAATCGCAATTGAAATTTGAGCTCCATGTTGGATATCTTGGAAAGTATGAATGGGAGCTATTTCAAAATTGACACACGTACAGATCATAATATTTCAGTTTAATTTCCAGGAGGCCAAACATGGCAGTGTTGCCAAAATGATTATAAGCCTCCTGATAGGTCCAATTTTTAAATGCATAACTTCTACACTATGAAGCGAAATTCAACCAAATTTCGTATGTTGTATGTGTACATAACCAGATATGACTGAGCGTATTCTTAAGACCTACCAGGGCTGCCAACTGTTAATAAATGCTCCTAATTTATTTTATCCAAATACCAATATATCAGAAAGTATGCAAGCCGACAGCTTTAAACTATGCACACGTATAGTACCTGACATTCTATATTAATTCGGAGTAACTTATATACGTCAGTGCTACCAACATGATTCTAAGCCTACTGACAGGTCCAACTTTAAATACATGTAACTTCCATACTATCATTTGGATTTCAACCAAATTTCGTATGTGCTATGTGTACCATAACAGATATGACTATGCGTATTCTAAGGAGCAACCAGGGCTGCCAACTGTTAATATGTGCTGTCCCTATTTTTGTTACCCTAATATCAATATATCAGAAAGTATGCAAGCCAATAGCTCTAAACTTTGCACACGTATAGCACCTGGCATTCTAGACGAATTTGGAGTAACTAATATACGTCAGTGCTGCCAACATGATTCTAAGCCTGCTGATAGGTCCAATTTTAAAATGCATGTAACTTCTATACTAACTAATGGATTTCATTCAAAATTGGCACAACAATAGATCATATTATTTCAGAATATTTCTGACCAATACATGCATGACATTGTTGCCAACATGATTTTACGCGCGCTGTTAGATCCAATGTTTAACTGCATGTAACGTCCATGCTATCCAGTGGACTTCAACCAAATTTTGTATTTAGTACCGTAAGAGACGGAACTAAGAATATATTCAGTCATCAGGGCTGCCAACTGTAGTGCTCTATTAGGATACATTATGCCATGTATACAGTATTTCGAACTAATTGGAAATTTCGATATTAGCAACTTAATTTCGTCATTATTCTAGATAGGATCATATTCTGTAGAATAATCATTGGCAAGAAAAGTAGGCTGTATAGTTCTTCACGGAACTTCTTGTTTAATTATGTATTTTGTGGAACGGAACGTTTACAGGTGAAATGAAGAAAAGCCGAGTTTCACTTCCAGGGGAAACTCCAAACACAACCACTCTTCTCTGAAGTTTTAACTCAACATGACTCGACAGTTTGCTGCTGGCTGTATCTGGGGTAATAAGTTCGCCCGCTAGCTAGACTGTAACTGGGGTGATAGACTCGCCCTTATTCAGCTCATAAACTGTCGCCTCAGTATTTAAATGGAGATTTTTGGATAAATGAAAACGTAAAACACTTATAGTGGGCGATGTATTGAAGATAGAGATATGCTCTCGGGGACTTTTTTGTAGAACTTTTCATGCTGAACAATATTCTTACACTCATAGTATACAGATATTTTTAACGGTTTGCCCAGCGTAATCTTAAAAAGCGTACTTTCGCCATGTGTTCTTTTCAACTTTTGCGCTGAAATCGTTACTGCTCGGTTTCCTTTGATCATAAATAAATTATTTTCTACAGAAATCTTCCTCGAGATATCCTTTACATAATGGTGAAACCTGCATCAAAATCCATCCAGAGGTTTACCCGTGACATCTATAAACGGCAGTAGCGACACTCGAGGGCAACAACAGAAGAGAGAGCGTTGCAGTAGAAGAGAGAGAAAACGATATCATCACCTTTCACTGTAACACTTTTCACGAACGTCAATGTATTCCAACAATTTATTTGACGTTGTTGTATCAAAAAAGTATGGATCCCTGGGGGGGACGAAACTTTTTTGCATAAATTCCCTCGTAGACGGTTGAGGTGGGACCACAATTTAATTTGTTGGTAGAGCCGGAAATAGAACAGGACTCTCAATACACACTTCTATACCCCACAAGGCGACTTTATCCTGTAATATGATATCGGAAGCAACAACAAGGCTGGTTACTTTCCATTATATCGCAGTAGCAGCGGATATTACGTTCCATGGAGGCTGCATTATCTGAAGACAGGTGCTTGCCAAGATGCATAACTCTCTGGGGTTTAGGCTGTTGTCTGTAAATACCTAATTACTACGTCCCCAGCCGCGCAGCCAAGACGAGGAAACTTAGCAAACTTCAACCCCCTTAATTTAGTTAATTAGTCCGCATGACTATGCATTTTGAAACCTTCATTAACGATAAAATAAAGTTTTCTGAGCGATGGGTTAATATATTTACTGTCAAACGTGCACGCTGGTACGTCAGCTAATATCCCCATAAGGGACCAGTCCTTGCCTCCAGAATACTTTATAAGCCCTGAAATTGTTACGCTAGGTTCACATAAATAAGAGCGAAAGGGAAATCTTTTCCACGGGGACCTTAGAAAACTGTTAGCCTTATGAGGGTCGTGGTGGCGCTGCGGTCAAGCTGTTTGTCTCTTACCTTGGTGGATTGGGCTCGATTCCCAGTCAATGTATGTGAGTATTTTGAAGTTAAATGTCATGTCTTGTCGTTCGGATTCCACGTAAAAAGGAGGTTCCGTGGCTCTTAATCGCGAGATTTGTCACGTAAATCTAAACGAGCTAGTTAGATTCCTTCCATCCTTCTTCTCTTCCTTACTTTCTTCCTTCCTTCCTTCCTTACTTACTTTCTTCCTTCCTTCCGTCCTTACTCCCTTCCTTCCTTACACCCTTTTTTCCTTACTCCCTTCCTTCCATACTTCCTTCCTTCCTTCCTTCCTTACTCCCTTCCTTCCTTCCTTCCTTCCTTCCTTCCTTCCTTCCTTCCTTCCTTCCTTCCTTCCTTCCTTACTCCCTTCATTCCTTCCTTACTTCCTTCCTTCTTTCCTTCCTTACTTACTTCCTTACTTCCTTACTTCCATCCTTTCTTTCTTCCATCCTTCCTTCCTTACTCCCTTCCTTCCTTACTTCCTTCCTTCTTTCCTTCCTTACTTACTTCCTTACGTCCATCCTTTCTTTCTTCCTTCCTTACTCCCTTCCTTCCTTCCTTCCTTACTCCCTTCCTTCCTTACTTACTTCCTTCCTTCCTTACTCCCCTCCTTACTTCCTTCCTTCCTTACTCCCTTCCTTCCTTACTTCCTTACTTCCTTCCTTACTCCCTACCTTCCTTACTTCCTTCCTTACTCCCTTCATTCCTTCCATACTCCCTTCCTTACTTACTTCCTTCCTTCCTCACTCCCCTCCTTACTTCCTTCCTTCCTTACTCCCTTCCTTCCTTACTTCCTTCCTTCCTACCTTACTCCCTACCTTCCTTCCTTACTTACTTCCTTCCTTCCTTACTTACTTCCTTCCTTACTCCCTTCCTTCCTTACTTCCTTACTTCCTTACTCCCTTCCTTCCTTACTTCCTTCCTTACTCCCTTCATTCCTTCCTTACTTCCTTCCTTCTTTCCTTCCTTCCTTCCTTCCTTCCTTACTCCCTTCATTCCTTCCTTACTCCCTTCCTTCCTTACTTCCTTCCTTCCTTCCTTCCTTACTCCCTACCTTCCTTCCTTACTTCCTTCCTTACTTACTTCCTTCCTTACTCCCTTCCTTCCTTACTTCCTTACTTCCTTCCTTACTCCCTTCCTTCCTTACTTCCTTCCTTACTCCCTTCATTCCTTCCTTACTTCCTTCCTTCGTTCCTTCCTTACTTACTTCCTTACTTCCATCCTTTCTTCTTTCTTTCCTTCCTTCCTTCCTTCCTTCCTTCCCTCCTTCCTTCCTTCCTTACTTTCATCCTTACTTCCTTCCTTTCTTCTTTCCTTCCTTACTTCCATTCTTACTTCCTTCCTTCCATCCTTTCTTCTTTCTTTCCCTCCTTCCATCCTTCCCTCCTTCCTTACTTCCTTCCCTCCTTCCTTCCTTACTTCCATCCTTACTTCCTTCCTTACTTCATTCCTTTCTTCTTTCCTTCCTTACTTCCATTCTTACTTCCTTCCTTCCATCCTTTCTTCTTTCTTTCCTTCTTTCCTTCCTTACTTCCATTCTTACTTCCTTCCTTCCATCCTTTCTTCTTTCTTTCCTTCCTTCCCTCCTTCCTTCCTTACTTCCATCCTTACTTCCTTTCTTCCCTCCTTCCTTCCCTCCTTCCTTCCTTACTTCCTTCCTTTCTTCTTTCCTTCCTTACTTCCATCCTTACTTCCTTCCTTCCATCCTTTCTTCTTTCTTTCCTTCCTTCCTTCCTTACTTCCATCCTTACTTCCTTCCTTTCTTCATTCCATCCCTCCTTCCTTACTTCCTTCCTTCCTTCCTTCCTTCCTTCCTTCCTTCCTTCCTTTCTTCCATCAAAGTAACAGTATACCAAATAGCAGCAAGTCAATACTATAACCATCTCATGGCGCAGTGGCTAGCATTCTTGGCTCTTACTCCTAAAGTAGGGCACATACTAAGACACCTGGAAATAGCAAACTTAGTTAAGGAAGGATGGGTTGAGGACAAGAACTGTAGGGGTAACCAAGGTTTGAATATATATGAGATTGCCTTGGATGTAAGGTGTGAGAGCTATGTAGAGAGGAAACGATTAGCCCATTAGGCTACAGGGAGGTGTGGAGCGCTGCATCAAACCAGACATTAGGGGCCGATAACCCAGATCTTAGGCCCCTTGAAACAACAATATTATCATCATCATCAAACCAGTCAAAAGAATGAAGACTCAAACAACAACTCCTGAAGTCCGAGTTCGATTCCCGGCTCTGTCAAAAAATGTCATTGATATCTGAGTGCTGGAACGGGGCAAACTCAGTTTCGTGAGGCAAAACTGAGAAGAGTTTGCTTCGACCCCCCGCCCCCTCAGCCACCCTAGAAGTGGTTTTCTGTGGTTTCCCACTTCTACTTCTGGCAAATGCTGTCTGATACCTACATTAAGGCCAAGACCGCCTCTTTCCCCAATCCGGGTTTCAATTGCTAATACACACAGACTACTACGCCCATCATAATAACACAAGTTAATAGTTCATTCCATATACACACCCAAATATACGAGCCTAAATGATCGAAAACTATTTAGCTACATAACTTAATTGACTTTAAACTTCTATGAATTCATCCTCAGCAACATTAAGAATGAAATAACCATTTATCTTGGCCTCTCCTACTTCGGTAAATAGCAGAGGTTAACACCAATTTTCAGTGTTTAATTTTGACACTTGTTTTACAATGTTGAATAGAAAAATATCGACCACCTGTTAGTGTAGTGGCTTATATTTTCAGGTATTGCCCCAGAGGTCCGGGTTCGTTTTCCGTCTCTGCCAAGAATTGAGTTATGGTCACGGGGTTGGAACGAGATACATTGAACCTTGATAGGCTAAACTGAGAAGAAGGGGTTCGACTCCCACCACAGCCATCTTAGAAATGGTTTCCCTGGATTTCCAACTTCTACTCTAGGCAAATGCCAATATGAATCTTTAGTTAAGGCCATAGTCAGCTCCTTCTCAATCATAACCTGAATTACAAATACACACCATACGACAGACACAGCAATAACATACTGTAGGCCATTATAAAACAAATTCTGCAACAACACGAAGTGCACTGTACTGAAATAACCAAGCCTCTTCATGATATAACAACAACATTAACAGAATAGGAAACACCCATGTGAAATGTTAAGATGGCCCGGGCATGATTAGAAGGACATTTAACTAGACCTATACGAATTTAAGAAAGTAGTAGTTTCTTCTTTTCAGTTGAACACAAGTCTACATTAAATCAATTACACTTTGCTTATCACATGATTTGTGGCTGCGGAGCACATTCTTGACCTAGGTTCAATTTCTGGCTCTGGCACAAAATTTAATTTCAGTCTGGGAATAGAAACGAGGTGCAATCAACCTCGTGAAGCACCTCCTAGTCTCAATTACAAATACGAACTTTATTATAGACACCTCAATAAAATAGGTTAATACTCACTCAACCATGTGCACGGAGCTGATGTTCACAGTGCCCAAGCCCCTGAATTAAACAGCCATAACAACACATGACTGCGAAGAAAAATTCGATCCACACCTTATTTTGTGTTATTATTTTATGATTTCAGCAAAACAATCAAAATTACCGCATGCTGACTTAAGTATTTTATGTTGCAGGTGCGATTTGAATCATGAATCGACAGTGAGGATAACAAGCAAATGAAGACACAAATGGTAGAGAATTAACTTACTCCAGTAAAATAATGACAGGCTATAAAAATACATTTTGTTTTCGTTCTAGGGTTTCCAAATTGACTTCCAATAAAGTAATGAGAATAGGAAAAGAAGAAGACACATATAATAAACAATAGATGGAAAGGTATTAAGTTTGAGTGTCATCTGCAAGCCAAGGTTTCTTCGTAAGTCAGCAAGATCCACACACTATAGGAAAATAAGAAGACACATGTAATATAACAATAGATGGAATAGCATTAGAACAGGTTCAATCATTTCAGTATTTAGGAAGCTTGATAACCTCTAGCGGAAGTTGTACAGTAGAAGTGAGTCGCAGAATCTCCATGTGGAAGAAAGCATTCGGGAGAGTGAAAGGTTTATTAGCAGCCAGAAGCATACCGATCAGAATGTTTTGTGTAGAGTGTGGTGTCTTATGGTTCGAAAACATGGACAGTCAGATAGATAGAACAAAAATGTTTAGAAAGTCTTGAAATGTGGTTATGGAGAAGAATGAAGAAAGTGAAATTGGTCGATAGAATGAAAAATGAGGAGGTGCTAAGAATGGTAGGAGAGGAGAGAAGATTCATGGGAATGATACAGAAATGGAAAAAATGGATGGGTACCATAAGGCGTTGGAATTGTCTACTACAAAGAATCATGGAAGGAAAAGCAGAAGGAAAAAGAGGGAGGGGAAGAAGGACAGAGAGAAATGGAGGACGTCTAGTTGAAATCTGTCTGCGGACAGATCTACTGAAAGAAGAAGAAATTAATCAATTTGAAACTATTCAGGTTCTTTCTACCTAGTCAATACTTATACAAACTTACAGATTGAATTAAAGAATATCAAACGATTGACACAAAGAAAAAATCCATCTTAAGAACAACATGAATTGTTCGCTAGATTTAAGAAATGTACACTAATAGCATGTTTCTAATAAGGTAGTCCGCCTCGTTCTGTAGTGATTAGTATTCTTGGCTGTCACGACGGAGGCCGGGTTCCATTCCCGACTGTGAGGGCTGGAACGGGGTACACTTAACCTCGTGAGACAAAACAGAGAAGAGGCTGGTTCGAATCGTACTTGAGTAATCCTGGAAATGGTTTTCCGTGGTTTCCCACTTCTACTCTAGGCAAATGCCGGGATGGCACTCTGTTATAGTGAAGATTAAGTTTGTTTTTTCTCAAAACTTTACATTTTCTAAGTTATGCAGGCCTACTTTTTTATCAGGGACCACAATCCCAATTATGTTGAAATTTTTCACATTTTTTGGGCGTTTACGACCCAAGAGGTGTGAAGGAAAATGAAAGCAATCAAAATAAATAAACAATAAAGGAAGGTGATAATAAAAATAAAAATAAGTAGCCTATTGTGGTGATAGAAGCCAATTTTTCAGTGTGGCCTAATTCTATTAAAGAAAGCTTTTCAGTCGGTCAACACAAATTGTGCCCAATTATATTAGACGAGAAACAACTATTTACATACCCTACAGACTAATTAATAACTTTGTACATAATAGCGTGTAAGTTTATAGGGTATATAAATAGTTGTTTCCCGCCTAGTAATTTCTGTTCACCGACTAGAAAGCTTTCTTTAATAAAACTTTAAAATCTTGAAAAAATCAAAAATTTGAAAAATGTGTACCGAGTGCCTAAATAATAGGTTTGCTTTACAAGCTTTAATATTAACATATATTTATATAATAGTTTTCAATAAATTATATAGGCTAGCTTAATATTAGAGCAAAAGGAACATGACTACATATATTTATTGAACTATAATATAAATGTACGTAATACATTAACAGCACATGATCATGAATGTTATTAAAAACCTCTGAAAATTAGTTCCGCCCCTTACAACAATAACTAACTAACTAACCTCTGAAAATGTCAAGCTTCTAGTTGCCATGGTTACCCAATAATGAAAGTTTTAATAAGTAGTTGGTATTGTTGGTTAATCTACACTATCCAGTTCCATAATTCCTGTAACACCCCCAACCATGTGAAAGTATGTAGCCTCGCATAACAACCTTGTAAGCTTATGATAATAAACTGTACTACAGTAGATAATTCGGTTTCCCTGCTATATGTGTTGAACTATTGAGCATTTCACACAGAGTCTAAAAGACAACACTGAAGAAATGCCTACTGCTCGTAAGGTATTTATTACCAAAAAATGCCTTAAAATATTTCTGAGTCCTACCGAAATTCCAAGTAAACTGCAACCTTCAGTTTTGATAAATAATGTACACAAGCTCCTTACCGTAATAAACAGGTAAGTACTATATTGTCAAATATCTGAATAATAATACACCAACGAATTTATTTATCAACAAATAGTTCCGTGAAAAACTATATAGCATATTTTCATATATCCTACTTACACGTATTAATTGCCTCTATCTGCATCCAAAGTTTCAATTTGATTGCTGTAATAGATCCGTAGATATTGAGACCCGTCTAAATATAATAAAAATAATTATTGATGTGTAACATCTTTCCGCTCGATTGCTGGATAGTTTTTTGGGAGTGATTTTGAAAATTGGGGACGGAAGTGGATCGGAACGATCGAGATGGCAGTGGTGGATCGAACGGAAGTATGCACTGCCCGCTCGATCGATCGAACGGAAGTGTACTAGCTGGCAGTGGTGGAAAACGGAGGTATGCACTGCCCGCTCGATCAATCGAACGGAAATGTACTAGCTGGCAGTGGTGGAAAACGGAAGTATGCACTGACCGCTCGATCAATCGAACGGAAGTGTACTAGCTGGCAGTGGTGGTAAACGGAAGTTTGCACTGCCCGCTCGATCGATCGAATGGAAGTGTACTAGCTGGCTGTGGTGGAACGAACGGAAGTATAGCCTAAAATGCACTGCCAACTCGATCGATCGATCCAGCGGGCAGTGGTAAGACCCAGCTGGCAGTGGTACGAGAAACAATGAGCGTGTGGTGTCAGAAATTGATACCATGACGTACTCTCGGCCATGTGGAATGTATATGACATACTGAACGGAAAACGCCCATGCGAACTCTGGTGTCAAGTGATTGAAACAAATGGCATGGTACATGTTCGAAATCTTCGTATCAGTATTTAAATACCGGGTGAGTTAGCCGAGGTCGTTACAGCATGACTGCTGGCAGTCGCTCACATCCGGGAGGCGAGGAGGTTCGAATCCCCCCGCCGGCAACCTTGAAGATGGTCTTCTGTGGTTCCCCATCTTCCTTCCAGGCAAATGCCGGGGTTGGTCCCCAAGTATAGGCCACAGCCGCTACTTTCCAATTCCTAGCCCTTACATTCCAACTTCCCCCTCCCCCCCCCCCCCCCCCAACGGTACTTGTAGCTCACCCATTGGGTGTCCGTCTCGAAGCAGCTACAAAACTGGCGAGCCGAACATGTCCTCGGACACTCCCGGCACTAAAAGCCATACGCAAAAAAAAAAAGTATTTAAATGGTAAAACTCCTTAATATCAACAATTGTAAGTAGTCGGCATTGCCGGTATTATGTTCCTGCACAATGGCTATTCAAATATTATCCCACGTAACGGTAATGCAGTCATCAATATAATATAATCGTTGTGGTTATACGAGAAATGAGCAAGCCTTCATGAACTATTACTGAATGCATTCTCTTTACTCACAAGAGGGCCTATTCATACGGCATTTTAAATTCAATTTCACGCAGGAACATTATCGAAACAAGCAAAATATAAATGAAACTAAATTCCGTAATGCAGTATTATTGGAACGTGGAACGTGCACAAAACTTCCGTAGTCAAAATAGCCGTGAGGTTAGTGTTTATGACTGTGAATCTAGAGATCTTGGGCTCGAATCACGGACGGGAAAGATATTTTTAGCCTACTTTTCACATTTTGCAAAAATGAGGAAAAAGTAGTCTTATGAGATCGGGCAAATGTGTGTCTGTCTGTCTGTCTGTCCGTCTGTCTGTCTGTCTGTCTGTCCTTCTGTCTGTCTGGCTGTGTGTGTGTCCCCCCCTATCAACTCTTAAACGGCTGCAGCAATCAAAACCAAATTTAGTATGAGTAAAGATATGCACCAGAATAGCTCACGTCCATATTTGAAAATGATGTCAGTGCTACCAACTGCTGAAAAAACGCACTAGAAATTTGAGCTCCATGTTGGATATCCTGCAAGGTATGCATAGGAGCTATTCCAAAATTGGCACACATGTAGATAATACTATTTCAGTTTAATTTCCAGGAGGCCAACCATGACAGTGTTGCCAAAATAATTTTAAGCCTTCTGATAGGTCCAATGTTTAAATGCATATAACTTCTACACTATCAACTGGATTTCAACCAAATTTTGTATGTAATATCTGTACATAAACAGATATGACTGAGCGTATTCTTAAGAGCCACCAGGGCTGCCAACTGTTAATAATTGCTCTCTCTATTTTTTTATCCAAATACCAATATATCAGAATGTGTGCAAACCGACAGCTTTAAACTATGCACACGTATAGTACCTGACATGTTTGATTAATTTTGGAGTAACTTATATACGTCAGTTCTACCAACATGATTCTAAGTCTGCTGATAGGGCCAATTTTTAAATACATGTAACTTCTATACTATCAGTAGGATTTCATCCAAATTTCGCATGTGCTATGTGTAACATATCAGATATGACTATAAGTATTCTTCAGTGCAATCAGGGCTGCCAACTGTTAATAAATGCTGTCTATATTTTTTACCCTAATATCAATATATCAGAAAGTATGCAAGCCAACAGCTCTATACTTTGCACACGTATAGCACCTGACTTTCTAGATTAATTTGGAGTAATTAATACAAGGCAGTGCTGACAACATGATTCTATGCCTGCTGATATGTCCAATTTTAAAATACATGTAACTTCTATACTAACAAATGGATTTCATCCAAAATTGGCACAACAAGATATCATAATATTTCAGATTATTTCTGACCAGCACACGCATGGTATTGTTGGCAACATGCTTTTACGCGTGCTGATAGATCCAGTGTCTAACTGCAAGTAACGTCCATTGGACTTCAACCAAATTTTGTATTCTGTACCTTAAGAGATGGAACTAAGAATATATTCAGTCACCAGGGCTGCCAACTGTAGTGCTCTATTAGGCTACATTATACCAGGTATATTTTGAACTAATTAGATATTTCGATATTACCAACTTAATTTCGTCATTATTCTAGATAGGTTCATATTCTGTAGAATAATCATTGGCATGAAAAGTAGGCTGTATAGTTCTTAACGGAACTTCTTGTTTTGCTACCAGATTATCATTTTAAACGTTATTTATCATATCAATATGACTCATTTTAACAGAATCCATATGAAATTACGTGTTGGTCTGTGAATGAAGAGGACCTGTGTATAAGGAATTTAAGGTTAAGAGCGGTGTCGCGTCTATTAATCTAGTTGATCCATATCGTATTCTTTATTTAGGCTAGTGCTGGTGGAAGCTACAAATCATCTAATAAAATGAGTTCCGTATTATAAACTACAATATCTGTAAAACATTCCCTTTTACAATAGATTAATATTTGTGCCAATAATAGTATAAAATACCGGTGTATCAACAATTTCACTTAAGGTTTCTTCTATGTCAGATGTTACACATCATATGCGACTACTGTAAGGCTCGTAATTTTTGTTATTATTATTATTATTATTATTATAGGAACTTTGATAGGATACTCCTTAATACGAAAATGTAACCTATAACCTACTACAGTATATTGTTTGGAAGCGAGAATTTTACATCTCTAATGAAGGTACAACGAAATATCCCTGGAAGAAATAGGTGGGAGCAATTTTAGGAAGGTACCGGTACTCGTAATGAATTTAGAACTGAACACATTAGATGACGCTGTCGTATCGGCTGAATCAGATTGTAGGGTCATTTGATGAGAATGGGGGAGGAGAGATTACCTAAGAGATTGATGAGTTTGGATGTAGAAGGTAGAATTATGCAGACGTTGATCTCGGAGACAATGTCAGTGTTGAACAATTTCCAAGTGAGAGGAGTTGAAGCAGAGGAGGACACAGTGCTAACTGCCAATGGGGGATCATGGAGGCAACCTTTTCGCAATCAGAGGCTTGCAGGCTAGATTGGACGCCGATTGGCAAACCAATCTCAAATGAAAATTAATTAAATATTGATAATAATAATAACAATAATAATAAGGGTTTTCCTTTTTTTCTTTTCTCCATGAGAAAAAGACAAAGGGGGGCTGGTTCAGTGAAGTAGAGAAAGATCTATTGGAGATTAGGATAACATGTGAGGAGCGTTGCTCACTAGGGGAAAAGCTTCAAAAACGTCGGAGTTTTCAACTTAAGCCGAAACTAAAAACTGGGAAGAGGTGAACAACAGAGAGAAAGGTGCAACATCGATTGCGAATGAAAGAGTACTGGGCCAACATTAAAATGCAGAAGAAACAGTTGACATGACGTGGTCCTTACTTGGCCGTAACGAAAGAAGAAGAAGAAGAATGATGGTTCTACGCCTATACGGTATTCTATAAAGTCTTAGAAAAGTCGGTAGAATATTTCCCACAGATTGTGTCACCAATTATTGGCCTCTTAAATTCATTAGTTTGACAACTAGTCACAAATGTTTGATGCTTTTCAGTCGGTCAACACAATTTTTCCCAAAAGAGATCGGTTATTCCCTAATCCTTACACTTGGATGACCAGTTTCGATCGTCAAGCGATCATCATCAGATGCATTACACTTAGGCCCTAAAATGTATGTCAGAAAGTCTGGGTGAAAATATTTACAATATGTAGCCTACACTTATTAAAATTTATGTAAGAAAGTATGGGTGAAAATATTTACTTATTTCGTTGCAGTATGAGTTGAGATAATTCAACTCGTCAATATTTGATAGTTGTGGTCTATGTGATGTTTTGTTAAAATACTGGAATTGATCATTGATCTACAAACTTGTCTGTTTGGATTGAATATGTGATTGTAGTTAAATGGTCAATACAGGTTGTATTGTACCGGCTACTTGTCTGATGGTGTCTTGCGCCGTCCTGTTGAGAGCAGTTATCTTGGTCACTATTTACTCTCAACCCATCTGTTTTGGGAAAATCGTGTTGACCGACCGAAAAGCATCAAACATTCGTTTACCAAGGCAACACTGAAAATGGCTTCAAACACCATAACAACTAGTCACTGGCAACACTGTTCAAAAGTAGGCTACACCGTACATACACCAAGAAGACAACGCAAGCTATAAAGCCATGTACAGGGCTCACCTATCGGCGTTTGAAATGGAATTAATAAGCGATACATGGCTTTTAATTTGACAAACGTGGCTTGTTAACGCTCGACCCTTACATCTGAAGAAAGGGAAATTGTACACCAGCAAGGAAATTTAATATGACTCTTGCCGTTGGATTAGATTTAGTGTGACAAGGAAAATTCCTTTACCCGGCTCGTTCATGTGCATAATTTAGATATATTTACTATCTTCACTTCTTGCTGCCAAGAGCTCGCGACTATGTAGTGAATATTGGTTAAGAGAAACGATAATTATCTCTCCTTCTACATTACCATGTTTCTAAACAAATTGCTCCTTTGGAAACTCACGTCAACCATGAGAAAAGAGGAGAAACTTATTACTACCCACCTGGTGGCGTTGTGACGCGTCTCGGAGGTTCCGATTCGATTCCTGGCTCTGCCAGGAAATTAAATTCTGGTGTCAGGGTTGGAACGGAGTACATTCAGCCTCCTCAGGCAAAACTGAGAAGAGGCGGGTTCAATTCCCACCTCATCCATCTTGGAAGTGGTTTTCCGTGGTTTCCCACTTCTACTCCAGACAAATGCCAGGATAGTCCCAAACTTAAGGCCACGACCGTCTCCTTCCCAACACTCACCTGACTTACAAATACACACACTAATACAGCCGTCCGTCTCGTTGGGTAGTGGCTAGCATTCTTGCCCATCACCGCGGGTTCGATTCCCGGATCTCCCAAGAAATTTAATTCCGGTCTGTAGGCTGGAACGGGGTACACTCAGCCTCATGAGACAAAATTGAGAAGAGGTAGGTTCGATTCCTTCCTCAGTCCTCAGGGAAGTTGTTTTAAGTGGTTTTGCCACTTCTACTCTAGGCATAATGCCGGAATGGTAGGCCTGCTTCCTACACCATCGGGGGCGTGGTGGTGCAGCAGTCAAGCTGTTGGCCACTCAACACGGCGAACCAGTTTGATCCTGGGTCAATGCATGTGAGATTTTTAAAGTGAAATGCCATATCCTGTGTTTCGGATTCCACGTAAAAAGGAGGTCCAGTGGCTAATGATCGCGATATGAAAGGCCTCGTAAAGTACAAGCTTCCTTACTTTCTTGCTTCCTACCCAAATCTTACCTCAAATATAAATACACCCACTAGTACTCCATCACAATGACACAGGATATCAGACAGATCCCACACCTCCTCAGCAAGTATGCAAAATTTCACTGAGGGAGTTCGCTGCTCACTATGTTCCCTTATAAGGATGGCTTGGTCAACAGCCCCATGTCTGGAGAAATATTTTTGAAGGATATAAATTGTGACTTGACTGTATGGCAGAAATTCCAAGTAAAATTTAAAGTTTTGAATCCATTCTTTCAGTGTTGCCTCTACAAACTGTCAGTAGTAACTCTTCAGTCGGTCAACACAAATTTACCCAATGACTGGACGGGGTAAAATGTAGGCCTATATAATATAAGTTAATATAATATAATATAATAAGTATATACTGTAATACTCGTAGAAAAAAATTACACGTATTAGTTATGGTCACTATTATATTGGGGCAATTTTAGGATAACGCGTTTCGAGCTTCAAGCGGTCATCATCAGATCCTGATCAATGGGTTGAGGTTTAAATTGATATACAAAAAATACTATTTAAGTACAATAAGCGTAATGCGTTTATTTGGTGTTTATATTACGATTCGCTGTTTGAATTTCGTTATTTATATGTATTTAGCGTATGGCTTTTAGTACCGGGATTGTCCGAGGACATGTTCGGCTCGCCAGAGGCTGTAGCTGCTTCAAGCAGACGCCCATGGGGTGAGCTACAAGTTCCGTTCAATTTCAAGTAGCTCCAAATGTTGCTACCAGATGTAACTGACACCTAGTGGTGAACATTGGAACTTTGAGAGAGGGTTTCAACGAAATCTTAGCTAGAAATTTAGCTTCACACAAGTTTAGTTAGTGGAAGGATCTTTTCAATGCCATAAATCTATGACATGGCACCACCGGCTTTACTTCCCCTCCGAAGGAAGGCATACTGAAGGATTTTAACGCTCTTAAAAATCCTACGACTTTGGCCGGGTTTGAACCCGCGATATTGGGCACAGCAGTTATGCATGCTACCAACTACGCTACCGAAGCCGCTTGAATTTCGTTATATAAGAGTTTGTGGATTAAGTCTACCAATGAGATTATACACGTGTGTACAAATTAGAACAACACTATATCTATATATATAAAAATCAATGTAACGTGATAGTTTGTCTGTGGGTGTGTATGTCTCCTATGCGTTCATATACCATTCGTCCGATTGCGATGAAACTTGGGTGAGATGTTGAGTACACTCCAAGGAAGGTTTCTGACTTAGTAAATCCATTTTACAATAGGTAGCGCACGCGTAGATTCAACAAATGAGCGACGATGCGCGAAACATTTCAACAAAGTCCCGTATGTGTTCATATACCATTCGTCCGATTGCGATGAAACTTGGGTGAGATGTTGAGTACACTCCAAGGATGGTTTCTGACTTAGTAAATCCATTTTACAATAGGTAGAGCACGCGTAGATTCAACAATTGAGCGACGATGCGCGAAGCATTTCAACAAAGTCCCGTATGTGTTCATATACCATTCGTCCGATAGCGATGAAACTTGGGTGAGATGTTGAGTACACTCCAAGGAAGGTTTTTGACTTAGTAAATCCATTTTACAATAGGTAGCGCACGCGTAGATTCAACAAATGAGCGACGATGCGCGAAGCATTTCAACAAAGTCCCGTATGTGTTCATATACCATTCGTCCGATTGCGATGAAACTTGGGTGAGATGTTGAGTACACTCAAAGGATGGTTTCTGACTTAGTAAATCCATTTTACAATAGGTAGCGCACGCGTTGATTCAACAAATGAGCGACGATGCGCGAAGCATTTCAACAAAGTCCCGTATGTGTTCATATACCATTCGTCCGATAGCGATGAAACTTGGGTGAGATGTTGAGTACACTCCAAGGAAGGTTTCTGACTTAGTAAATCCATTTTACAATAGGTAGCGCACGCGTAGATTCAACAAATGAGCGACGATGCGCGAAGCATTTCAACAAAGTACCGTATGTGTTCATATACCATTCGTCCGATTGCGATGAAACTTGGGTGAGATGTTGAGTACACTCCAAGGAAGGTTTCTGACTTAGTAAATCCATTTTACAATAGGTAGCGCACGCGTAGATTCAACAAATGAGCGACGATGCGCGAAGCATTTCAACAAAGTCCCGTATGTGTTCATATACCATTCGTCCGATTGCGATGAAACTTGGGTGAGATGTTGAGTACACTCCAAGGATGGTTTGTGACTTAGTAAATCCATTTTACAATAGGTAGCGCACGCGTAGATTCAACAAATGAGCGACGATGCGCGAAGCATTTCAACAAAGTCCCGTATGTGTTCATATACCATTCGTCCGATAGCGATGAAACTTGGGTGAGATGTTGAGTACACTCCAAGGAAGGTTTCTGACTTAGTAAATCCATTTTACAATAGGTAGCGCACGCGTAAATTCAACAAATGAGCGACGATGCGCGAAGCATTTCAACAAAGTACCGTATGTGTTCATATACCATTCGTCCGATTGCGATGAAACTTGGGTGAGATGTTGAGTACACACCAAGGAAGGTTTCTGACTTAGTAAATCCATTTTACAATAGGTAGCGCACGCGTAGATTCAACAAATGAGCGACGATGCGCGAAGCATTTCAACAAAGTCCCGTATGCATTCATATACCATTCGTCCGATAGCGATGAAACTTGGGTGAGATGTTGAGTGCACTCCAAGGAAGGTTTCTGACTTAGTAAATCCATTTTACAATAGGTAGCGCACGCGTAGATTCAACAAATGAGCGACGATGCGCGAAGCATTTCAACAAAGTCCCGAATGCATTCATATACCATTCGTCCGATAGCTATGAAACTTGCGTAAAATGTTGTGTACACTGCAGGGAAATTTTCTGGCTTAGTACATCCACTTTACAATAGGCAGCGCACGATTAGATTCAACAAATGAGCTACGACGCGCGAAGCATTTCAACAAAGTCACGTTTGCGTTCATATACCATTCGTCCGATAGCGATGAAACTAGGCTGAGATTTTGTGTGCACTCCAGGGAAGGTTTCTAGCTTAGTAAATCCCTTTAAAAATAGGTAGAGCACGAGTAGAATCAACAAATGAGCAACGGCGCACGAAGCGTTTCAACAAAGTCCCATTTAATTGCATATACCATTCATCCGATAGCGATGAAACTTGGGTGAGATGCTGTGTACACTCCAGGGAAGGTTTCTGGCTTAGTACATACATTTTACAATAGGTAGCGCACCAGTAGATTCAACAAATGAGCGATGACACGCGAAGCGTTTCAACAAAGTCCTGTATAAAGTCATATACCATTCGTCTGATAGTGATAAATGTTTGGTGAATTGTTGTGTACACTCCAGGAAAGGTTTCTGGCTAAGTAAATCCATTTTACAATACGAAGCGCACGTTTATGTTCAACAAATGAGTGACTACGCGCGACGCATTTCGACAACGTCCCGTATACGTTCACATACCATTCATCCGATTGCGATGAAACTTGGGTGAGATGTTGTGTACACTCCAGGGAAGGTTTCTGGCTGAGTACATCCATATTACAATATGTAGCGCAAGAGTAGAATCAACAAATGAGCGACGACACGCGAAGCGTTTCAACCAAGTCCCGTATGCATACATGTACCATTCGTCCGTACCTATGAAACTTGGGTGAGATGTTGTGTACACGTCATGGAAAATTTCTGGCTTAGTAAATCCCCTATACAATATGCAGCGCACAAGTTGATTCAACAAATGAGGGACGACGCGCGAAGCGTTTCAACAAAGTCCCGTATAAGGTCATATACCATTCTGCCGTTAGCGGTGAAACTTGGGTGAAATATGGTTGACACTCCAAGGAAGGTTTCTGGCTTAGTAAATACATTTCACAGTAGGTAGCACACGAGTAGATTCGACAAATGAACGACGATAGCGATGAAACTTGGGTGAGATGTTGTGGACACTTACGTGACGGTTTCTAACTTAGTCAATACATTTTACAGTAGGTAGCGCACGAGTAGATTCAACAAATGAGTGACGGAGTGCGAATCGTTTAAACAAAATCAGGTATGCGTTCATATACTATTCATCCGATTGCGATGAAACATTGATCAGTTATTTTGTACCCGTCAGGGAAGGGGACTTAGTAAATCCATTTCACAATAAGTAGCGCAAGAGTAGATGCAACAAATGGGTGACGACGCGCGAAGCGTTTCAACAAAATTCCCTATTGCGTTCATATAACATTCTTCGATTGCGATGAAACCTTGATGAGTTATTGTGTACACGCCAGGGAAGGGCTTCGACTTAGTAATACATTTCTCAATAGGTAGCGCACGAGTCGATTCAACAAATGAGTGACAGCGCACGAATCGTTTAAACAAAAAACCCTATACGTGCATATACCATTCATCCGATTGCGATGAATCATTGATGAGTCATTGTGTACACGCCAGGGAAGGGTTTCGACTTAGTAAATCCATTTCACAATAGGTAGCGTACGATTAGATTCAACAAATGAGTGACAGCGATGAAACTTTTTGAAAGTTGTTGTGCACGCTCCCTCGAATGGTTCTAAATTAGAAAATCCATTTTATGATAGCTTAGAGGCAGTTAACATGTTGTGTATCCAAAAGCACTTCAAGAAACAGAATTTCAACGCCAACACTTTCTTTGATTGGCATTGCAACGCATGCCGGGTACAGCTTGTCATCTATATATATAAAAATCAATGTAACGTGATAGTTTGTCTGTGGGTGTGTATGTCTCCTATGCGTTCATATACCATTCGTCCGATTGCGATGAAACTTGGGTGAGATGTTGAGTACACTCCAAGGAAGGTTTCTGACTTAGTAAATCCATTTTACAATAGGTAGCGCATGCGTAGATTCAACAAATGAGCGACGATGCGCGAAGCATTTCAACAAAGTCCCGTATGTGTTCATATACCATTCGTCCGATAGCGATGAAACTTGGGTGAGATGTTGTGTACACTTACGTGAAGGTTTCAAAATTAGTGAATACATTTCACAGTAGATAGCGCACAAGTAGATTCAACAAATGAGCGACGACACGCAATGCGTTTCAACAAAGTCCCGTATGCATTCATATACCATTCGTCCGATAGCTATGAAACTAGGCTGAGATTTTGTGTGCACTCCAGGGAAGGTTTCTAGCTTAGTAAATCCCTTTAAAAATAGGTAGAGCACGAGTAGAATCAACAAATGAGCAACGGCGCGCGAAGTGTTTCAACGAAGTCCCATATAATTTCATATACCATTCATCTGATAGCGATGAAACTTTGGTGAGATGTTGTGTACACACCAGGGAAGGTTTCTGGCTTAGTACATACATTTTACAATAGGTATCGCACCAGTAGATTCAACAAATGAGCGATGACACGCGAAGCGTTTCAACAAAGTCCCGTATAAAGTCGTATACCATTCTGCCGTTAGCGGTGAAACTTGGGTGAAATATGGTGGACACTCCAAGGAAGGTTTCTGGCTTAGTAAATACATTTCACAGTAGGTAGCACACGAGTAGATTCGACAAATGAACGACGACATGCGGAGCGTTTCAATACAGTCCCCTATGTCTTCATATCCCATTAGTCCGATAGCGATGAAACTTGGGTGAGATGTTGTGGACACTTACGTGACGGTTTCTAACTTAGTAAATACATTTTACAGTAGGTAGCGCACGAGTAGATTCAACAAATGAGTGACGGAGCGCGAATCGTTTAAACAAAATCAGGTATGCGTTCATATACTATTCATCCGATTGCGATGAAACATTGATCAGTTATTGTGTACCCGCCAGGGAAGGGGACTTAGTAAATCCATTTCGCAATAAGTAGCGCAAGAGTAGATGCAACAAATGGGTGACGACGCGCGAAGCGTTTCAACAAAATCCCCTATTGCGTTCAGATAACATTCTTCGATTGCGATGAAACCTTGATGAGTTATTGTGTTCACGCCAGGGAAGGGCTTCGACTTAGTAATACATTTCTCAATAGGTAGCGCACGAGTAGATTGAACAAATGAGTGACAGCGCACGAATCGTTTAAACAAAATCCCGTATACGTGCATATACAATTCAACCGATTGTGATGAATCATTGATGAGTTATTGTGTACACACCAGGGAAGGGTTTCGACTTAGTAAATCCATTTCACAACAGGTAGCGTACGAGTAGATTCAACAAATGAGTGACGGCGATGAAACTTTTGAAAGTTGTTGTGCATGCTTCCACGAATGGTTCTAAATTAGAAAATTCATTTTACGATAGCTTAGAGGCAGTTAACATGTTGTGTATCCAAAAGCACTTCAAGAAACAGAATTTCAACGCCAACACTTTCTTTGATTGGCATTGCAACGCATGCCGGGTACAGCTTGTACTACTATATAACAAGATGTTCAGTAAAGAACATATAGCCTACTTTCTCCTAAATGTATGAGTATAGTTATAACTCGTTATTATCAAAGAGTATAATAGAATCATTTCTTGGTTGAAGACCTTAGAAACTATTTACCTCTACCAAACGCCACAACCTAAAAAAAACTACTACCATCGTTGAAGAAAGATTGATAAGAAGTATCTCAAGAATGTTATGGATCTGGAGACATAATCGACCGGACTGGCTGCGTGGCTCTGCGGTAACGTTCTCGCTTGCTGGGCCCTAGGTTGCAGGTTCGTATCCTGGCGCAGTCAGCTGGCATTTGAAGGTGCACAAATGCGAGGGAGCCGTGTCAGTAGATTTACTGGCACGTTAAAGATCCCCTTCGGGCCAAAATTCCGGCACCCCGGCGTATCTAAAAGCAGCAGTAGTTAAAAGGATCCTAAAACAAATAACATTATTATTATTGTTATTATTACATAATCGACCTGCCGTGGGCAACATCCAACTTTGAGTTGAGGCATGTCTTTACACGTCTGGTTGTGCATGGCTTTCACAACCCTAATTGAATTAACAAATCTTTCCGTGTCCCTACAGAGACGTGTGTATACAAACTATGTGGATATTTTCGATTGCTATTTGCCTGAGTCGCCTCCGTAGCGTAGCGGTCAGCATGGTTAGCTGCCGCCCCGGAGGTCCTGGGTTCGATTCCCGGCTCTGCCACGAAATTTTAAAAGTGGTATGAGGACTGGAACGGGGTTTACTCAGCCTCGGGTGGTCCAAATGAGTAGAGGGGGTTCGATTCCCACCTCAGCCATCCTCGAAGTGGTTTTCCGTGGTTTCCCACTTCGTCTTCGGGCAAATGCCGGGATGGTACCTACTGTAAGGCCACGGCCGCCTCCTTCCCTCTTCCTCGCCTCTCCATCCCAATCTTCCATCCCTTCCCATCCCTCATGAGGCCCCTGTTCGCTTTGCAGGTGAGGCCGCCTGGGCGAAGTGCTGATCACACCTCCCCAGTTGTATCCATCCCGACCAGATGTTCCAAGCTCCAGGACACTGCCCATAGAGGCGGTAGTGGTGAGTTCCCTGGCTGAGTCCGTGCGAACCACCAACCTAGAGGGTAAATTGACTAAATAAATAAATAAAAAAATATTTGCCTGAAATAAAAGTATTAATAACCTGAACTAGTACCAGCGGCTAGAATTCAGTTACTATGTGAAATCGTTTTGTTCTTTACTTCAAATAACATTTTCAAATAACGCACAATAGGCTGTAACAAACCCTTTAAAATAAGAAGTAAAAATGTATCATAGTATCATCCTGTCATTCTTCAAATTCGACGCGCGTAGAATGCCAATGGTATACTATCAATGAAGTCCCATGTAGACCAGTCGTGAAATCTAGTGGAGAAATATCGAACAATATAATCCTAACAGGGCGAGTGCATTCTAGCGGCCAGAAGAAGAAACTTTTCAATAAAATCTGGAAGTTAATAAGTAGGCCGGCGTGCAGTTACCTTTTTGGCTGCTAGATGTCTCGAGCAAATCTGCTGGCGAATTATGTTTTAATTAAATATATGTTTTGCACCGTAATATGCACAATATAAGGCTTAATTTTAAAATGTCTGAGTCATTACAAAGCAACAAATATGTAAAATTTCAAGCAAAAATCCAAACTCTGGTGGGGTTTGAACCATAGGCATATGAATGACATACTAACGCTTTACCACGGAGCCATTTGTGCCAACGAACATTGATCTATATAAAATGACTTACATAGAACTTGTTAGCAAATAATGATTTAGACCTAACGATTTCATCACTGGAGTATATTATTTATGTATAAAGCATTTCATACTAAGTTTATTTATTTTGTATCAGTACGCTATATTGCATGCAATACTCAAATTAGTGAAATATAAGTCAGGCACAAGATATCCGCTGCCATCTTGTCTTCTTACCGAGACGGCTCAGCTTTTTAAAATCACTTCTGCACTATAGTATTACAAAATAAACTTTTAATTTCGAACGTGCCTCTTCCTTTAGAACAGTTAAATCGATTCTCGGCTCGATAATCGGAACTGGTGGGTCCCATGATATGGATTATAAAGTTTGCATAATTCGCACGGCCGCCATCCTGAAATGGTACGGCGGATGACCTTGTAGTTTGGTCAAAGGACGCGTCCTATATGAAGGTATGTTATTACCAAATTTGGTAGAGATCGGCTAATTTGGTTAGTCGCTATTTGATTTTACGTTTTGAACGTTTGAGTGGCCGCCATTCAGATTTGGTAAAGATGGCGGCGATATAAAATATGACACTGAGGTGCCCATTGCTTGTTCTACCTCTGTACCAAATTTCGTTCAATTCGGTTTCACCGTGTTCGAATTGATAGGGGGGACAGACATTCAGAGTACACACACTCTCACACACACACACACACACACACACAGACTCACACACACACATACACACACACACAGACAGACACACAATTTTTGGCCCTGTAGTGATCTCATAAGTCTACTTTCATTTTTTGCAAAAATCGAAAGTAGGCTAAAAATGAAATGGTGTGTGTCTGTCTTTCTGTCTGTCTGTCTATCTGTGTGTTACTCAATAACGCAAGATCCACTGGTCCGATTTAAATGAAATTTTGCATGGATGTAGCTGAAATACCAGGTTTACATATAGGATACTTTTAATTTCGATATTTTTCACTATTAAGAAATGGCGACCTTTTTAGTGACGTCACTACACCATTTGATTTAAAAATTTAACCTTTCCATATCAAATAAAAAGAGAACGCTAAGAAATAGCAAACTTTTGATGGCACACATGACCTAGGTAATTTAATTTCCTATCCGAAAGGTCCTTATCACTTTTCGTGTATCTCCAACGGTTAGCGAGTAAAACCTACTTTTGTGACGTCACTACACCCTTTGGTTTCAAAATTTCATATTTCCATTTCAAATAAAAAGAGAACGCTAAGAAATAGCAAACTTTTGATGGTATATACGAGCCTTAGCATTTAATTTCCTATCCAAAAGGTTCTTATCACTTTTCGTGTATCTCCAACGGTTAGCGAGTAAAACCTAAATTTGTGCAATAAAACACGGTCAACACCGAGCGGTGCAGTATATCTCTACATGTATAAAAAAGAAAATTTGTTTGTTTTGTTCTGAATTTCTACGTAAATTTGAGTTATTTACACGTTTCAGACTGTTTTATGATAGATGCGCGCGAAAATAATGTTTTGGTCTGTCTGTTTGATTGTCTGTGGACAACTTTGTTCCCTTATAACTCGAGAACGGCTGGGTGTATCAACGTACAATTAGGTACACTTATCCATCATAGGCACGACACTAATTCATTGATGTAACTCTTCTCCGTACCTCTCATAAAAAGGGGCCTACCGCCTTAAATTACATGCTCAAATAGGAGTAGAAGGACGAGACAAAGCTCATTTTCAGGCCCTCAATGTGAGAGACAAAACTCGGGGGCCCTAAAGGGTCCTCGAAAACTACATTATAAGGCTCTAAAACCAACAGTTTCTGATATATTCCCAAACAACTAACTTAATTTAATTTAACAAACCAATGAAGTAATGCAAATCGGTAACCATGACAACATTATCTCAAGGGGTGGCATTCAACTTTCCATCTATTTCTGTAAGAAGCAATGCCACTCCATTTATTACATTTCTGTGAAAGTTTGCAAATGGCTATAAGGTTATCACGGAACCAACGTAGACTGTATAATTCATCAATGCAATTAAGGGGGTCAAGGGGTAACCTAGATTTTTATCATCCAATTTTCGCGTGCGACATATAGTACAGAAGGTCTATTATATCTCCAAACAGCAACATTAATACCAAAAATTCCTGAATTGAATCAGCTTTTTTTTTTTGCGACTTTTAGGAATTTGGGCCATTTGAGGCTAAAGAACCTGAATTTTCATACACTACAAGTCTTTATAATTTATGAAAGAGGTCTTCCTGTGTATGGGGACCTAACACAAGGTAGAGGGTCAGTTTGTATGTGACGTGTATTGCGTTTCGTCTACAAGGCTATCAATTCTATTTCACGTCAGGAAGTACACGTTAGGTGAATTGAGTTTGAGAGCACATTTTAACTTTTTTTTTCTTTTTTTTTTGTCGACGTAAGGGTTCATCGTAAGGATGATTTTTTGATAGTGTGTGGTAGATATACCCATATTTGGGTATCTGGGTGATATGTTGTAGACAATAGAATTGTCTGTCTGTCTTTCTGTGTATCTTTATGTACGCCTATAACTCGTGTTCGGATGCTTGGTGCATCGTAAAATTAGGTATGGTAAACATGAGTCAATACACCAAACATTTATAAAACACTTCACCGTACTTTTCATTGAGTAGAAGGGTGGATATAGGGAAAAACTTCTCAAAATACATGCTAAAATAGGAGAAATATAAAAAATATCCTAGAAGGACGACCAAAGCATATGTTGCGCTTCTCAATGTGAGACACAAAATTCGCGAGTCTATAAAGGGTCTCCGAAAACCACATTTTAAGGCCCTTAAATTAACAGTGTGTGTGATATTCCCAGAAAACTAACTTCGTTCTGATAAACTTATGGAGGAATGACAAACCGCTAACCATTGCAACAGTAGCTCAATTGATAATATCTGGTGTTAACACCGAACACCGTTCGAAGAACGGGTACTTCTGCTAGTAACTTAATAAATAAAATACAATAAGATTAGAGCATGGACTTGAATTCTATTATATAGGCCTACTGTATATGGTTACTTATATGAGCGGAACTGTTGGTTGTAGAGGTGTTACGCTATCGCGTGTCTACTCCTGATTGAATTGCTGCGGAGTGTATCAGTCTGAATACCGTTGCGGTGGCAGTTGTAACTAGGAAAAAATTCGTGTTGACCAACTATTTATTTATCGTATGATGAAGTGATAGGTATTTACAAATATATACACTAATCTCAAGTTCGTAATCTGAAATTATTAATTTTCAGCTGCAGATACGAATGGAGAAGCCAGTCAACAGCCTCTTGAGCTAGGCTGTGTAGATCTTCCAATACACCACTGAAGGCTCTGAGGGGACAATCAAGCTTTATGTGATCTATAATCTGCTTCTCCTCCTCACAGTCGCAATTTGGAGAAGTCTTCCATCCCCATTGATGTAGTATGCCTCCACATCAGCCCTGGCCAGTTCTAATCCGGTTCAACAAGCATCAGTGACTCCTAGATAAGTGAAACCCTGCCTGTCTTTCCCAGGGATAAATAATTAATCCATGGTGTGCCAAGGAAGTTTGTTTCCGCCATTGATTAATCCAGGCAACTTTGATATTGAAGTTGTTGATCAACAAGGTATCTGCTGTTCGCCACGACGGAAGTCTGGAATTTTATCGATGATAAAATTGATGCATTGGTAGTTAACCAACTGAAGAGTTACAACTGACAGTTCCAAGTTAAATGAAGGGATGAAAATATAATACGGTAATCGTGCAGTTGGCGAAGCACATTAATTCTGCATGTATCACTCGGAAAGTTGTTTCTACTTACTGTGCCATGGTTACAGACGCTAATTGCATTTGGGAATCACCATTTTCGCACTCAAATAAGAAAATGATCGAAGTTTTAACTTCAGAGCAGCAAACAGACGAAAATGTCAGTCGCCATGTTGGAAAATGCAAATGTTGACTCAATGCTGCCAACTTCACTTCACCTCACTCCCCTGTAGCAGCTTTCAATGTTGCGCCAAACCTAATCATGTAAACACTATAGCCTAGCTATTAAAAAAAAAATCCAACAGACAGAATGAACGAAGCGAGCATAAGGTCAGCTTACGTTTGCTATTATCCCTATACTCTTAAAATGTATACCCAAATCACTGTTTTCTAAAAATTTCTGGCAGCTCCATGTTTCAAATTAAGTGCCAATTCCTGCGATCTAGCGCCAACCGTAACCAGGTTAGCACGTCCGAAAAACGTGCATTGTCGCTCCCTAGCGACATACAATTCAATTCCTTCGTTTCTGTCATATTACCGATTTCTGTAGTAGTTTGGTCTTTTATCTAAATCTAAAAAAAGGAAATCATGAAAATAGAAAATATTATATGGATTCCATTTAGCCTAGTCTATATTCTGAATCAAGTTTCTAGAATTATTGGTTCGAAAAATCTTGGGTCAATGACCTTATAGTTTACTGCTTGGACATAAATTAAAAAAGTTTTAAAAATATATATTACATAGCCTACATACATTTAAATCATTGATCAGGTTTGTAAGATTATTAGTTCGGAAACTCTCGGGTCAATGACCTTCCAGTTAATCAACTATCAAAAACAAGAGTAAATAATCCAGAAATAATAATTTTAGAAACCCGCCATCTTACAAAAGCCCCGAGGGCGCATGCGCACAAAAAATCACTATTTCACCCCCGGGGTAAGAGTAGTTTTTATTTTAGGGTGGAAATAAGTAATGTATAGGAAAGGGGGCTTCATCGTGAGTCATTTGACACCCCACACGCCCATCTCCGATCATTGGTTCGCGAGATATCGGGTTGGCCTCGCGCGGCGGCCATGACACTATCTTGGATCGGTACTATCTCTCTTCTACAGTAGGTTATGAAGCCGAGATTTTATTTTTTAATTTTGGTTTTTTAACATTAATATTTTTTTAAAGTTATTTAATTTAATTTCATGGCGACTCGGCCCGTTAGGTGCACGAGTTCCTACAATACAGCTTGTTCCAAATGAAATTAAACATTTCGTAAGACACATGCACATACTGACTGAGCAGGGGAGGACTGAGAAACTTGAACCATAACCAGAATCAGTGACAAGCCGCAGGTGCCAGCTGATACAGTAATGTGAAGCGATAAATTGGCGCCAACAGGATAGAAATCACAGCGCGGGGAATTGTCATATTTAACAAAAGTCGTAACACTGTCCTGAGCGAGTTGGAGCGAATGTAGGCTAAAATTTCTGCTTGGGTTGAATGGCGCTCATTATTCCTGTGGTCAGTCCACTTACACAACTTCCGACTTTTCGAATTGGGACTGAGATTAAGGAAGCTAAGCTTGTGCATGGAAATGAAATTCATGATAATATGGTTCCGTATTGAACTAAATTAACAGCCTCCGTGCCTTAGGCGTCAGCACGCCGGCCTCTCATCGCGGATTCCGTGGTTCAAATCGCAGTCAATCCATGTGAGATTTGTGCTGAACAAAAGCGGAAGCAGACAGGTTTTTGTCCGGGTACTCCGGTTTTCCCTGACACACACTCTCCACTAACATTTCATTTCTTCTGTCATTCATTTAATCATTGCCCCAGGGGAGTGCGACAGGCTTGGGCAGCCGGCACGGTTCTTATCCTCGCCGCTAGATGGGGGACTCATTCATTCCCTTCCCTGACCCGGTCCGTCGACTGGAAGCTGGCTGTGGATTTTCATTTCATTGACCTAAGTTCTACTAAGTTATTGTTGTTGTTGATTCATTTAGGGCCTCTGTGACATTGTGGTCATGTAGCCCCGTGTGCTTAAGTGTTTGTGTGTGGAATATATGTTATTGTGATGGCTGTAGGACTATTATTGTGTGTATTTGTAATTCAGATGAGGATTAGGAAGGAGGCGACCCTGGCCTTAATTTAGAAACTATCGCAGCATTTGCCTGGTTTAGAAGTGGGAAACCACGGAATACCACTTCCAGGATGGCTGAATCAAATCCACCTCAGTTTCGCCAGGCTGAGTGTACCCCATTCCAGCCCACAGACCAGAATTAAAGCTTTTGGCAGAGCCAGGACTCGAACCGCGGTGACAGCCAAGAGTGCTTGACACTACGCAACGAGGCGGAATTGTATTAAGAAATCAAGGGAACTGGGTAGTGTAGGACAACTAATAATGCAACAACTTTGAAACCTTCATTAGTTGTTGTTGTTGTTGTTGTTGTTGTTGTTGTTGTTGTTGTTGTTGTTGTTGTTGTTGTTGTTGTTGTTGTTGTTGTTTGAGTCTTCAATTTTTTGACTGGTTTGTTGCAGTCCTCCTTACTTCCCTATTCTGAGATAATCGTTTCATCTCTACATAGCTACCACACCCTACATCCGAGGCAATCTGTTTAACATATTCTAATCTTGGTCTACCCTTACAGTAGAAATCTGTCCTACCTACCTATCTCTTCTCTTTAGCAGTCGCCACAAACATCTCTCCTCTCCCTGTTGTCTTAATACCTCTTCGTTTGTCACCCTGTCTACCCATCTGATCATCATTCTCCAGTAACACCACATTTCAAACGCTTCGATTCGCCTCCTTTCTGCTGCTCCATCAGTCCAAGTTTCACTTTCATAGAGTGCCACATATTCCTTTTCTGTAGAAATGCTTTCCTTGCCTGTGCTGACTTACTTTTTATATCCTCTTTGCTTCCTCCATCACTGGTTATTTTGCTTCCTAAATAACAGAAATCTCATACTTCCTCCAGCTCTCCGCCTGCCAATTCGAGATTCATAGGGGTTTCTGATATCTTTCGATTGCATTCTAATATTCTTGTTTTACATTTATTAATTTTCACCATGAATTCTTTCTTCAAAACACAATTCATACAATTTAATAACTCATTCAAACCCTTTGGTATGTCGGCTATATGACGATGTCGTCAGTAAATCTTAGAGTTGAAATTATTTCTCCTTGAATCTTCACTCCAACTTTGATTTTTTCTCTAATTTCCTTCATTGCATGTTCAACTTGATTGGGCTGAGCTGAAACGCAGTCCATTCATTTGAGCATTCGAGGTAGATGTATCTCTTTAGGAAGTTTAATTGTAAACATAATATAACACTGGCCTGCATGATTTTGACCTATATTAGAAAATAAGCAATTTTGGTAGAAACTTATGTTCTGAATCTGAAAATGGTGACAGTTTTTATAAATCACAATTTTTTTTTTGGCTCAATTCCATTTTTAGCCTAATTTTCACATTTTGCAAAAATGAGGAAAAAGTAGACTTATGAGATCGATCCGGGCAAATGTGTGTCTGTCTGTCCTTCTGTCTGTCTGTCTGTCTGTGGGTGTGTCCTCCCCCCCCCCCCATCAACTCCTAAACGGCTGCAGAAATCAAAACCAAATTTTGTATTTAGTATGAGTAAAGATGTGCTCACGTCCATATTTGAAAATGATGTCAGTGCTACCAACTGCAGAAAAAACGCACTAGAAATTTGAGCTCCATGTTGGATATCTTGCAAGGTATGCATGGGAGCTATTCCAAAATTGGCAAACATGTAGATAATACTATTTCAGTTTAATTTCCAGGAGGCCAACCATGACAGTGTTGCCAAAATAATGTTAAGCCTTCTGATAGGTCCATTGTTTAAATGCATATAACTTCTACACTATCAATTGGATTTCAACCAAATTTTGTATGTAATATCTGTACATAAACAGATATGACTGAGCGTATTCTTAAGAGCCACCAGGGCTGCCAACTGTTAATAATTGCTCTCTCTATTTTCTTATCCAAATACCAATATATCAGAAAGTATGCAAGCCAACAGCTTTAAACTATGCACACGTATATTCTGACATTATAGATTAATTTGGAGTAACTTATATACGTCAGTTCTACCAACATGATTATAAGCCTGCTGATAGTACCAATTTTTAAATACATGTAACTTCTATAACTTACTATCAGTTGGATTTCAACCAAATTTCGTATGTGATATGTGTACCATAACAGATATGACTATAAGTATTGTTAAGAGCAATCAGGGCTGCCAACGGTTAATAAATGCTGTCTATATTATTTTTACCCTAATATCAATATATCAGAAAGTATGCAAGCCAACAGCTCTACACTTTGCACACGTATAGCACCTGACATTCTAGATTAATTTGGAGTAATTAATACAAGGCAGTGCTGCCAACATGATTCTATGCCTGCTGATATGTCCAATTTTAAAATACATGTAACTTCTATACTAACAAATGGATTTCATCCAAAATTGGCACAACAAGATATCATAATAATTCAGATTATTTCTGACCAGCACACGCATGGTATTGTTGGCAACATGCTTTTACGCGTGCTGATAGATCCAGTGTCTAACTGCATGTAACGTCCATTGGACTTCAACCAAATTTTGTATTCTGTACCTTAAGAGGTGGAACTAAGAATATATTCAGTCACCAGGGCTGCCAACTGTAGTGCTCTATTAGGCTACATTATACCAGGTATACAGTATTTTGAACTAATTCGAAATTTCGATATTACCAACTTAATTTCATCATTATTCTAGATAGATCCATATAGATTAATCATTGGCATGAATCTTAAATTTTAAGAAAAGTAGGCAATTTGGTTCGTCACGGAACTTCTTGTTATTGTTACAATCGACGTAACATTTTTTACTGTTGCCAAATGTGACAGGGAGAAACAGAAAGCATTTTCGAATGAAGCACAACGAAGTTAATCAAACGCACCTATTTTCGTTTAGTACCCCAGATCTTTATCATTTATTTTTCAGGCCTTTGTAATTATTATGTCTGGTATTCAGGCCGTTGAAACCCTTAATCAAATCTCACCAGTTGTTCATAACCCACACGCCGTTCCATTCCGTGAGTTGCCAGCATCTAGTCTGCAAGGAAACTACCCCTTCCTCTGTCTGCATTCCTTCCTCTCTCAACAACCCTTTACCGCCCCTCCTACCCTCTCTCATTCTACAATTAAGTCCCTCTTCACAGAAATGTCCCCCTAAGATGGCTGCCAGATTGACGTAAGTGTGTGGTTAGTGCTTGCAGGGCTTTCAACACCATTTAGAAGCCCCTCAACATTTCACTACCTATTCGGCCACTCATGGTGACACATCATGCAACTAAGATTTGTGCCTTTAATTACGCTGTATTAACACTCAAGACTTACGCAAGTACAGCACGCGTACAGCTCATATTATCTTGACCTCCAGTTTGTAGTGGCACTTCACGTTAATTTATAAGAGTGGGATCTCGTACAACCGTGCACAAATGTATTTAAGTAAGAAGCGTATGTGAGAGACGTAGGGTAGGTCAATAGTACTTCGACATCACCTGCATGAACAACAACTACTTCCTTTGTGTGATTTTATAACTTATTATGTCGAAAGACGCAACACTCTCTTTTGGCGTCAAAAAGTTTAAGAGTTCATTTTAAATGGCAAACATCATTAAGTGCAGAAAAAAAAACAATTAATAACTAGACTAATCAAATAAATTATTATTAATAATAATAATAATAATAATAATAATAATAATAATAATAATAACAAGAATCAGTTATTCATTTTCATATGAGACTGCTTTGCCCTTCAGCTTCCGGTCTAGTTGCATGCCACTGTTTGCCACCATGCCCCTTACTGGCAATTAGCACTGCGAGCCCTTCTGCTTCTACACCTCTCATTTTGAAATCGTTCAACACTGAAGCTAACCATCACCTCCTAGAGCCGCACTGTGTAGACAGTGTGCGTCTCTGAATAGCAGGTGTGCATCCCATCCCTCACCGTACGTCCTTACTTCCCCTCCACTCCACATGGTGGGGGAGTGTCCTCGTTCAAGGAACGTGTAGAGGTCAAATCGTAGGTGATTTTTTATTAATTTATCGATATATTTAACAATATGAAAGAATTCAGGCATAAGCTCAAATTGATAATATCGTGGTATGTGGTATTATCGTGATACTATATTTGAACTTCTATCACGGTAATACTAAGCGGAGCAGTGGTTCGTTTTCAAGGGGAATAGTTTCCTTGTACTGTGGCCCTGCAGTGACCGTAATGGCGCCGACCAAGAAGTCACCGACACAACGGCGGAGTAAATCAAACTGCGAATTGGTGGAGGGAAATGGATACGTACTATGTTAAATGTGTTGAAGTTAGTGTAAATTGTGTTATATATTCTGTGTACATGGTAGGCAAACGATAGTCGTATTATATACAGCAGAAAGAAGGCTCAATTTTTCTGCGTGCTTAGATGTTAGTTACGAGTAATGGAGGGAGCCTGGGAAGCTTATGAATTCGGCCTTCTTTCTTACAGATTTCGAGTTGGTGGGCCCGGGAGAGCGGGAATTCAAAAATCGCGGCGTGGCAGCTATACTAATAATGAACTTCTAAGTGCTGTAAAAAGGTTGTTAGTGATAAATGGACACTATATAAGGCTTCTAAAGAGTTCATTGTACCATGGAGCACCTTGAAAAGACCACGTGAGTCATCATAATGATGAGGAACCTCACGAGATACCAAAACTCGGAAGGCCTTTCGTTCTAATGAAAGAAATTGTCAAATATGTAATAGAAATGCAGGAGTTGGAATTCGGATTGATTGATACCAGCATAAAGCGACTAGCATTTCAGTTGGCAGAAAGTTCTACACAAGTGTCCCCCTTCAATGAGGAAAAGGGAAAGGCAGGTGCATTATGGGGGCGATGTTTCAAGACGCACTATGGCTTATCTTTGAGGACACCAGATAAATTAGTAGCTAGCAGGGCTGTAACAGCTAATGAAGAAAACCTACGTGAGTTTTATGACAAGGTAGATAATACTGTGGCAAAATTAGATCTCGGTGGCAAACCAGAGCAAATTTTCAATTGTGACGGGACTGGCGTCACTTTTGTAGTTAAATTATTTGTTCTACTGTCTATTTTCCATATGTTAATGTTATAAAACGTTTCCTTTTGATTATTGAGTTGTGTGTAAGTTTGAATTTAACTTCAATTTAAGTTTAAGTTTAATTTAAATTTATCACGGTATTACAGACACCATATCACGTAATTACCACACTTATCACGATATTGGTCTATAGGTGTAAGTGATTGCATTTTTAATTTCTTTGTTCAATGATGTTATTCTCATTCTGTTATCATTGTGGTTATATAAGTGTAAACATTCAGACAATATTTTGTGTTAATTCTGAGTTATTGCTACATTTCGTTCCAGAATAAATTATGATTTATTAAAATGTATCACGGTATTACCTAACTTTACCCTACTACAAAAGAAATTGTGAATGGAAAATTCTGTACAAAGTAGAAGAAAAAAAGAATATACAAAATTAAAGGAGAAAAGAGTACCAAGTATTCAAGGAACATCTGCTTTTATTTGTTTATTGAATGAGTTAGTCCCAGCAAATAAACCTACGTGAGCATCGATTGAATTATAAAGTGATAATATTTTAACTAATGGTTAATTAGAATGGTGAACACTTCTAGATCTTGGGATGTGAAAGAGTGCTTGCTGTCGAGATCTTACTTCTGGTACATGAAAAGTGATGAATCAAAGTTATGCAAGTGAGCTGACTCCAAGAATAATGCTGGAAGTGCCGTTCAATCCAAGCAGATATCTTAGCCAACATTCGCTCCCAAAACAGCTCAATATAGGCTACAGTAGTAGAGCCTACGACGTCTACTAAGTTTAGTGTGACAATATACCGCAGTGTTGTTTCAAGTCTGTTGGCCCCAATTTATCGTTTCAAATATCGGCGCATATTACAGTACTGGATCAACTTGCACCTGTGGTTGGTCGCACGTTCTAGTTATGGGCCAAGTTTCTCAGAACACTTATATTATCCGCAACCATGTGTCTTAAGGTGCAAGTAATTATATCTCGGACATATATCTTCGGCAGTTCCCATTTAACTTGCAAGTTCTACAGTAAATGCAGTTCGCAATTTATATCTACTGGATTTATTTCTCCGTGTCATGAGCAGCTGTCTTGACGCTCGAGTTCAGAAGGCCAAGTAATTTAATGCTTTCCACAGGAGTTTAATAAGATCGCCTGGACCATTTCTCAATTTAATTTTATTTGATTTATCCTTCTCTCTCATTGCGTGAAAGAAAAGTGTTTGGGGATCCATCACCACTTCAGAAATCCTCTTTTGTTAGATGGGGTGCGAACTGTTCCTTCCCTGACGGATATTATCCCAGGATGAATTACGAGGGACCGGACAAAAATCATGCACACCTTATCCGGGTTAAGTAATGGTGGGAGCTCACTTGAATGTTAGACAGAGGAATGTAGTCACCGAGTACGTGGCACCTCGTTGTCTGGCTGTGAATCAGCAATATTTGCCTTCCCAAATACGTTGCACCATAACTTACGAACAGTTAAATAAGGGGAGCGTGACGGCGCAGTGGCATAGCTGCACGTCTTTCACCCTCACGGCCGGGTTCGAATCCCGGTGACAGCGGGATGGAATTTTCACCTGAAAAATCAAATGGCGTCAGGAAGGGCATTCAGCTTTAAATCCCCGGCCAAATCCAAAAATGAGTCTGGTTGGCTCCGGCGACCCCAATTAATTGGGAAAAAGCCGAAGTAACAAGTGGGTCTCCTTTGAAACCTAACTGGGCGGATATGTTTACATTCCATGTCTACGGGATATGTCTACCCAGTTTGAAGTACAGCGTTGGCAATTCTCCACAATAGCCACTGAGAGAAAGCAGCGAGACTGGACAGAACTACGTGCAACTGTGCAATAGTGGATGTCTGACTTGTGAGCAACTAACCAGAACCGGACTCTGGACTCCACGTGGAAAGATTAGGAAAGCATGCTACTGGTCAAGAACTGTTGGACAGTAGCGAACAATGGTTATTATCGACACGTGCTACTACCAAACGTTTGAGTCACCGTCGTTAATGAGGAAAGTGAAGGAAGTAGAATATACACGCCTACTGAGTGCGCAACGGGCCGATATATTCTGTATTATCACTAAACTAGCACTCGAAGGATTTATGAATAAGGAAGGTTTATGTAAAGGATATCCATTTCGTTTTATGAATAATTGTTACACTTGTTTTAAGAATTAGATATAACTTATGCAATTCGCACTAGCCTATTGGTTGATGAAGACCTCAATGAGAGGTTGAAACATTTGAATAGATTTTCTTTTTTTTATTGATAGGCGTTGTATTTTAAGAGTTATCTATTAGACTAATAATCAATACAGTAATGCTTGCCACGGAGGGTGAGTGGTTAACGTGTCGGATTACCAACCCCAAGCTTGCAGGTTCGCCCCTGGCCGTGGTAAGTGATTTTTGAAAGGCGACAAAAATCACGACATGGCTGTCATACGTTGTTGGCATGTTAAAGAACCCATTTGAATTTAGTAGGCCGTGTTCAATGGCAAAATTAATCTCGGGATTTTCCGCCAACACCAAGTTCCTCCATTCTCAACTATAAAGCGCTGTAGTATCAAGGAGCTTAGATATCTACCTTCTTGACTTTCATAGCATTCAAAGGAGCGACGAAATTCGACACGAAAGCTGCGCTCTGGGTGTCAATTAACAAAGCTTGCACCCGGCACCCGAGGCCATACGATATTATTATTTATTATTATTATTATACGGTAATTATCATACATTTCATAACATTTTAGAACTTAAAAGTTTCCTAACATTGGGAAAGTTATTGCTGTTTACGATATATTCTGCCGAGTAGTAAGCAGGTTACTATGGCAACGAAAGGACAGCCGTGGTTACGGAAACTCTTCCACTAGCCCTTCGCCTCACCCAGCACTCTCAAACAAGTGACATCTCATCATTTCGAAGTATCTGCTGTAAATGTTCAATCCGAAAGAGATTATAGAGATTATGAAGGCTACGCTATAAAATGGCCTCTAAAATTTCTATATTTTGGATGTATTATGGTGTTTAAAGCCATGTTTCAGTGTTGCCTTAGTAATCGAAATTTAATATTTTTCAGTCGGTATACACGATTGTACCCAATAGTAAGGGGTGGTTCCCTAATTCTGATAAAGGAAATTAAACCTACATGAGATTAATAAATATGTACACTTGGATGACCAGTTTCGATCGTCAAGCGATCATTATCAGATCCAATATACTTAGGCTATTAAATCTATGTCCACAAGTAGCCAATGTAGGCTTAACTTATTTAGTTGCAGTGGTAGTTAAGCAAACACAACTAGTCAATATTTCTTAGTTATATGTGATTTTTTGTAAAGATAGGCTACTGAATGTGGTGATTGACCTTTAAATTTGCTTGCTTAGTGTGATTATGTGATTGTTGTTAAATGGTCAGATTACAGTGAATTGTATGCTTAGCTGCTCGAGTGGTTTCTGGTCCTCTCGTCACTGCCTGCACTGAACTGGGAGGAATTTCCTGTGTGCGTATATCCAAGTGCATTAATTAAACTCGTGTTCTTTTCTTTTATTATTATTATTTATTAGGGAACCACCCATTACTATTGGTTACAATCGTGCAGACCGACTGAAAAATATTAAATTTCGATTTTGAATGTATGCCAATATCGAGATACTAAATCGATACAGATTATGCTAGATGTACCTCCAGGATCTAAATCCGCGACTTTTGATCACACGTTAGACTGGCAGGGAGATATTGATTTGTGTGTGGTGGCGACAAGTAGCCTAACTTACTCCCGTCACACACGTGTGCAGTGAATGGTGGGCGCCCTGGTTACTATCCGACCATGCTTGTTGTGTGTCTAGCCCGAGCTAAAAATACGCCGACTTGTGGCAGTGCCAAGATTCACGAACGACTAATATTGTAACAGAATTATCGAGGAGGTTTCTTGTTCTAACAGGTGAATTCTAGTGTTTGTTCACTGGAATAGTAAATTGTGTATTGTTATTATTATTATTGTAACTGGTAGTTGCAGTAATTAGACAGAAGCAATACTGTAGACCTTGTGATCCGTAGGCTATGTATTTTGCGAAGTACTGATAGCCAATGAGAAGTGCTAAAGAAGGAAAGAAGAATAAGGGGGGGGGGGGGGGAGATATTTCATGTTTCAGAAGTGGGGTGCGACAGAAAGAGTTTGAGAACCCCTGGTGTAGAGGAAAATATCGTCTTATTGCTAAATCATTTAGGGTCTTTGCGGCAGCTTCGGTGGCGTAGTCGGTAGCATGCTGAGCTTCTATGCCCAAGATCGCGAGTTCAAGCCCGGCCAAAGACGTCGGATTTTTTAAGAGCGTTAAAAACCCCTCAATAGGCCTATGCCTTCCTTCGGAGGGGAAGTAAAGCCGGCGGGCCTATGTTATAGATTCATGGCATGTAAAAGAATCTTCCATTTACTACAATTGTGTGAAGGAAAATTTGTAGGTTAGATTTGAATAATGCTCTATAAGTTCCAACGTTCACGGTCAGGTGGCAGTTGCGGTGGCATCAAGTGGCCAAGTTCGCGGCTAAATGTCGTAGATGGTAGCATTTTGTTGCGAAAGTAGGAACTACTTGAAATTGATCGTCTGCAGTCCTTACCTGAATTACAGATAACACACACTAATACAGCCATCACAATTAACACCGGTTATCAGACATAATTTACTCACACCCAAAATACACAGGGCTACATGACCGCGTTGTCGCAGCCCTTAAACTGAGGAACAAACCAACCAGGGTCTTTGCGACAGCACTTATCATGTGTACTTTGGCGTGTGAGAAATTTTCCTGATAACGTTTGTCATTGTGATGGCAGCACAAGTGTGTGTATTTCTAATTCGGGATTAGAGTTTGGGTAGAAGACGGCTGTGGCATTAATTTAGGTAGCCTACAATCCTGTAATTCACCTGGATTAGAAGTGGAAAAACCGCAGAAACCCACTTCTAGATATGCTGAGGTGAGAATCGAACCTATCTCAGTTCTGCCTAATGAGGTTTAGTATACCCCGTTCCAGCCCTCAGGCCTGAATTTCTTGAATTTCTGAATTTCTTGGTAGACTTGGGAATCGAAACAAGATCTCAACGGTGACAGCCAAGGATGCTAGCCTCTACGTAAAGAGGCGAACGTGGTAAAGAGTACTGGATGAGAAAATCAGATGGGAAAATGAAGTCTGTAACATCCATCTGAAATCACTGCGGGATTGTTTGAATCCCATGAACAGATTCAGTTTCCTACTGAAACAAGGGATTATGAAGATCATTTATTTCAAGACTCTCTCATGTTAATACTGTTGATGTTAAATCCTCTTCCTCGCATCAACGGACTTCAGAGGTGTCATCGTAATTCACTCGCCGACATATTCTGTGTCTCCAGTTCACCGTTAGGATACTGTAGTTCTCAATTTCTGTAAATAAATGGCTTTATGTTTCTTGAATATATTTAGGATTGAATAAATTAATGAATGCAAGATGTAATTTTATTTTCGGGAAGTTTGAGTGCATGTCTGAATGTTTGTAATTGTTGATAGTTAATAGTTTTCCCCCGGGTTTTTCCACACTCCCTCCAGGCAAAAACCGAAATAGTACCTTCCTTCAAGTTGGGTATGTGTTGAACTAATCTGATAACCTGTGTTTCTGTGATGACTGTATTAGTGAACGTGACTGTATTAGGGACAAGGATAGGGTAGGCCTAGATGGCCTTTGCATTTCAAATGTATATGATGAATAATTGTTACCTTGGTAACCATAGAATATAGGAGGCCTAGATGGTCTTTGCACTTCAGATTTACATGATGAATAATCGTTACCTTGGTAACCATATAGAAGGCCTAGATTGCCGTATAGGCCTACTTTAGATTCACATGATGAATAATCGTTACCTTGGTAACCATAGAATATAGGAGGCCTAGATGGTCTTTGCACTTCAGATTCACATGATGAATAATTGTTACCTTGGTAACCATAGAATATAGGAGGCCTAGATGGTCTTTGCACTTCAGATTTACATGATGAATAATTGTTACCTTGGTAACCATGGAATATAGGAGGCCTAGATGGCCTTTGCACTTCACATTTACATGATGAATACGTGTTACCTTGGTAACCATATAGAAGGCCTAGATTGCCTTATAGGCCTACTTTAGATTCACATGATGAATAATTGTTACCTTGGTAACCATAGAATATAGGAGGCCTAGATGGTCTTTGCACTTCAGATTTACTTGATGAATAATCGTTACCTTGGTAACCATATAGAAGGCCTAGATTGCCTTATAGGCCTACTTTAGATTCACATTATGAATAATTGTTACCTTGGTAACCATAGAATATAGGAGGCCTAGATGGTCTTTGCACTTCAGATTCACATGATGAATAATTGTTACCTTGGTAACCATAGAATATAGGAGGCCTAGATGGTCTTTGCACTTCAGATTTACATGATGAATAGTTGTTACCTTGGTAACCATGGAATATAGGAGGCCTAGATGGCCTTTGCACTTCACATTTACATGATGAATACGTGTTACCTTGGTAACCATATAGAAGGCCTAGATTGCCTTATGGTACTTAAGATTTACATGATGAATACTCGTTACCTTGGTGACCACATAGGAGGCCTAGATGGCCTTACACTTAAGATTCATATGATGAATACGTGTTACCTTGGTTGGTTAATTCCTTAGTTTACGGTGCTACGACAACGTGGTCATGTAACCCCGTGTACTTTGGGTGTGTGTAGAATCTGTCCGATAACCGGTGTTAATTGTGATGACTGTATTAGTGTGTGTATCTGTTTTAATTCAAGTAAGGACTGCAGACATTCCATTTTTCCAAGTAGTTCCTACTTTTGCCGCCAAATGCCACTGTCAACGACCAACTAGTCTAGAACTTAGTTACCAGATGCCACCGCAGTCGGCTCTTGACGACGAACGTAGGAACCTAAGAACATTAGACAAATGTTTAACCTATAGGCTATATAATTTAGCTTCACACATGTGTAATTAGTGGAAGGTTCTTTAATATGCCATAAATCTATGACATGGGACCGCTGGCTTTACTTCCCCTCCGAAGGAAGGCAAACTGAAGGATTTAACGTTCTTAAAAATCCGACGACTTGTTACCTTGGTAATAATAGTCTATAGCCTAGGTAACTGTCACATTTTAGGGTCGTATTTAACAAAGTTTGATTGACCTCCAGCACAAAAACATGTACAGTAGCCTACTTGTTGAAACACACTCAGAATAGCCGCTGTTTGCGCCGGGATTGAAACTGTACTTGCTGCAGCTGCCCTCACAACCGTGGTGCACGATTTATCAAGAACGGTTATTCTCTGAGTTCAATAAAGAAGGATTGAACACACAATGAAAGAATGAAAGGATACTGGAAAAATCGAAAATCAAAAAAGGGAATAAAAGCATGAAGAAGTTATTTCACCTGGTCCATAAATGGCCGTAATCGAAGAAAGAAGAAGAATTTGGCCGCGACTGTTGAAAGCAGACAAGGCTGCAAGGTGTGGTCATTCCACAAGGAGAAAACAGAAAGGTGACTATTGTCAAATAAGTTACGCATTTTTTTAAATCTCAACGACGATCTGCAGCTTCCAGAACGCTAAATCCTGTTCCACGTCATCTTGAATTTCATTAGCTGTGTTTCTTGAATTAAGGACTTGCCCACATACTTATTGTTATCAAAGGACAGTTCGTTTTCGCCAGATAGATTTAAAAGGTATTGTAATAGGAAAAGGAACAAAGCAGCATGCAATAACATATATTAAGTTATGTTTGTTGTGAGCGCGACATCACGAACGAACAAGGCATAGCACGCCTTCGTGCCCGCTCATGTGTTTGGAACACGCGAGGCCAGGAATCAAAGCCCGCCTTCATCTGTCTGCGTCACGAATTGCTTAATTAAAGCACATCTCTTCATGTCCGAGGTCTCCTCCTACTCGGGCGACAACGACATCTTCCCACGCAATGTTTCCCTCTAACTCAACCGCGAACAATACATGGCACTGAGCTGCCCGCCTTGCCAAAAGAAATACAGTACCGACCTAAAGCTTTAGAACATTTTCACATAGACTAGTCCCTGATTCTGTGGTCTGCAACTTTTGAGGAAATAAACTTGAACTATTTTCATTAAGTTAAAGTGTTCTAGAACCAAAACTTAATCATTGATTTTTGTTTTCGTCTATTCGTATTATTAGCACCGCCTTCATGCCATACGAAGTGCCCGAGTACCATTATATCGATTATTTATTATTTAATCGATTGTTCCCCATTAGGAAAGCCATTGAACTTGAATACATGATTTCATCTTCTGGCGTATTCCCGCTTCTCTTCCCAAAATCTCTCGCTATAGAACGAAACCTCGGATGCACCGTGTGACGGCTGGACACTCTGGCTAGCAACCTGTCGAGCAAGGCACTGGCGCTAGCAGCAGCGTAGCGCCCAACTAGTTTAACACATTTAGGCTACACTTTTTAACGCAGTTAATAATCATCATTGCTTATAGTCTATGAATTTCATAGTAGTTGCTGGAAATGTTGTCCTTCAATTTTTAACACACTTTGCACCAACATAGGAAGGTTTTGTACACCCGCTGTAATTCATCCTCACTGATATTTCGTTCTCGAGAGCCTCCAGAGTATGCGGATTGTTTCTGTATACCTTTTGTTTGAGGTTCCACCTTAAAGTAAAAATCGCAAGGCGCTGAAAACACATTTACTGGAAGACTTTTTCTTGAGAAGATAAGTTTCCAATAGGAAAATTCGATGTTTTGTTCCATACGTAACCATGTTCACGAAATACGATATAGCCTACAGTCCTTCACACAAATCGTAATTATCTCAACTAAGGTATCATGCCAGCTCCGTATGTAATAAATCCAATTGCAACATTCGGGGCTTCCCATTCCGTTGTTGGGTAACGGTAGTTGATAGTCAATTGGCGCTGACTCAACGCGCTTCGCCCGTCCCTCGGTGTAGTCGAAGTTCCGTTATATAGAGAAGGCTCTCACTGTATAGACTAATGATGCAACAAGCATGCACCTCTCTTCCCTTCTCCTACCTCTCCCTCAAAAGAAGTGTTAATAATAATAATAATAAATTATTATTATTATTATTATTATTATTATTATTATTATTATTATTATTATTACCGTTTACATCATTCAAACGCCTGTAAAGAAAGGGTCACTCTTCCACGAAAGATAGGAGGTCGAGGAGTACTCGATTTACAAATTTTGCTCCAGAACCAAATTAAAACCCTTAGAAGATATTTCTATCAAAGAAAGGAAAACAGCATTCTCCATAAAGCCATTGTACTTGCTGATAAACACACTGTATTGAACCTTCGTACACCCTCTGATGATCATATCAGCCAGCCACTACACTTGCATGAAAAAGAAAAGGCATGGGGAGAAAAGACCCTCCATGGAAAATACTACAGCAACCTATCCCAACAGAGAATTGATAAAAACGCATCGTGTATGTGGTTACAAAGTGGTCGACTGGAGAAACAGAGGGATTCGCAATCGCCATCCAAGATTAAGTCATTGCTACAAAAAATTACAAGAAATACATCATCAAAGATACCAGTGTAATTTCAGACAAATGCAGGCGATGCGCCATTCATCTCGAGACCATTGACCATGTCACTGCAGGTTGCCCAATACTAGCATCAGTTGAATGCACGCGGCACAATCAGGTTGCAGGCATCATTCATCAAGCACTCGCACAGAAATATAAATTGACTGAGGAGTATATCCCTTACTACAAGTATCATCCACCATCCCTCCTCGAAAATGAACTGTGTAAAATATACTGGGACACTGGTATTGTGACAGATAAAACAATAGATCACAATCGACCAGACATCATATTAGTAAATAAGGTTGATGGCACTACATTTATAATAGACATAGCAGTCCCCAACGACACCAACATCGAACGTAAACACAATGAAAAAATCACCAAGTACAGACAGCTGGCAGAGGAAATCAAGAGGATATGGAAGATGAACTGCGTCCGGATAGTGCCTGTAATCTTGTCAGTCAACGGCCTCATACCTCACACACTCCACAAGAGTCTGAAGGAATTGGATCTTCCGCCGACCATCTACAAGAGTTTGCAGCATTCGGTCCTATTGTCCACATGCAATATTGTGCGATCCTTCCTTGCTAGTGAATGAGTGATAATGAACTCTTATATTTTGTATATACATGATATGTATTATAGTTTGTATTATAGTTTTTATGTATTGTTGTAAAACACTTGGTTTAACCCGTGCTTTAGAGTAACCCATGTTTGTAATGGTGAATTGAATAAATAATAATAATAATAATAATAATAATGTTATTGGTTTTACGTCCATTTTAACTACTCTGGCTTTCAGAGACGCCGGGGTGCCGGAATTTTGCCCCGAAGAGGATCTTTAACGTGCCAATAAATCTACTGACACGGCTCCCTCGCATTTGCGCACCCTCAAATGCCAGCTGACTGCGCCAGGATATGAACCTGCAAACTTGTGCCCAGCAAGCGAGAACGTTACCGCTGAGCCACGGAGCCAGTGTTAAAATAGCTGGGGATTCACAGCTTATCTGGCATGCTGCAACGGTTGTTTCCTGATTGCGGTCATTCCAGATTGTTTTCACCTCATTAGCAGTCCAGATTGAGATCACTTTCATTTTAGAGAAGAACCGTAAACATTCCAGCGTCCAGATTGCGATCACTTTTCTTGGGAGACCGGTCCTTGGTTCTTGGTCCTTCCCAACTACCTCATACGTTCCGTAAGTTTTGTGGATAACAAGGGGAAACTGATATTTTACTTACTTAATCAAAAATACAGTTCAGTGTTCAGCTGAGCACACCCCATAAAACTTCGCTTAAAAAAATAAAGTTCCCTCCCAATCTGACGGCACCTCGTAAAGCAATGATTATAACATTTTAGTCTTAAGAATAGAAACGTTTCAGGATCGGAATCAACAACCTTCACTTTCAACAAAATTGTTGTAACGGGAAATTTTATACTTACAGTGTATAGTTTCTAATTTCTGCCCCTCCTCTCCCATTACAGGCGAGATATCTATTTTTATAATAGGTACTGTAGGCTATATCGTGAAAAACATTCTTTTCATTACCTAAAAAAAATTCGTCTCGTAAAAGTAATTTGTTCTGCGTTTGATTCTAAATCCCCTTTGTAATCAATTTTTGTCCCCGCCTCCTCCTACATACAAACATTTGAAGTTTTAGGTTTATTAACATTCCAGATTTCAAATCTGTGACTTTTGATAAGTCAAAAATCAATAGGTTCACTGTCAAAATGTAGTGTATCAGGACCAAAGAGAACTGACACATGACATGTAGGCCTACCTCAACATTGGCAAGAGGGGTGGAAGTGAAAGGTGAGGAAATCCCCAGGGGAGTCACAACCGGACCGGTCTCCCAAGAAAAGTGATCGCAATCTGGACGCTGGAATGTATATAGCTCTTCCCTAAAATGAAAGTGACCGCAATCTGGACTACTAATGAAGTGAACGCAATCTGGAATGACCGCAATCAGGAAGACACCGCTGCAACTGCTTGCATGACTCATGCTGGTAAGATACATTTATGTGTGGACAGCTGAGTGGAATCAACATATTTCGTGTTACTCATAAAATAGGGACACACACTTAATTATATATTATTTTGAATTATTTATTTTCTTTATATTTAAGTTATATTTCACAAATGATAAAATATCTGACTGTCAAAACTTGTAATGAAAATACTACAGAGTATTCCGGTTCGTGCAAAAGAATTTGATTTGAAGACAGGGAATCTTGTTTGTTGTTGTTGATTGATTTAGGGGCTTTGCGACATCGTGGTCATGTAACCCCGTCTACTTGTGTGTGTCAATGGAATTTGTCTGATAAACTGTGTTATTGTGATGGCTGTATTACATAGCGGAGCTTGTGTTCACCAGCGCCAGGTTGAGTTCCTGAGTAAGATGATCGCGCACGATTCAACAAGTGGGAACTACACTTAGTGGCCAAAACTCCCGGGAAGGATAGTCCCATGAGAAAATTTCGGCTTGTGAAGCCTGTGCGGGGCAGGTGTCTACTTACAGTCCTGGTAGAAACTGATTCCTGACTCCCAACATTCAACTGGGTGGTGATCTGACCCTTCGTGCGATTGTGCTGAGACGACGTGATGACCGTACGTTAAAAACCTGTTGTCGTCCCGCGCGGCGGTTTACATGGATGGCAACATTAACTCTACAATATTGAAGATCCACCTTCGACACTGTTGACCTCAGAAGTCCAAATTCAGGTGTAATCTCCGAAATGCTATGACCCATTCACCGTGTACCGATGATCGTCCCACGTTCAATGTCGGTTAACTCGTGACGTGTTGCCATCTTCACTACATTCGTGTCTGCGGCAGACTGCTCTGCTCCGCCGCAGCTAGCCGCAACCGTCAGGAGTCACTAAGTGTAAGACTTAGTCCTCTTGAACTTGCTGGCATGGTAACTATTCATGCTACTCTCACAAAGAAAGTATCAGGTAAGACTGGTCGAAACCTATCTTGAAACTTTGTGGACGCAATCGTTGCACTATAAGAGGCCAACGTGCGGAAACTCAGCAGCCAGGCTCCGAAATCGTGTGGCGAATCTCTCATATAAATCAATGGGAGGTAGCGAATACAGTAGGCTACATGTTAGAATGGACAGCCCTGACCGCCCAAGCACTGAAGGCCGATGGGAAGGATTCGTACGCTCCAGTCAGCATATACACCCCGCCTCGCTACTAGAGCTCAGCAACTTGAAGTGAAACCCTGGCGACGGCGCTAGCTCTGTCAGCCAGTGTGACAGAGAGGAGGGCAAGCTTGAGCGAGAGAGTGGACTGTCATCGCTTGTCAACACATCTATTGGCTCCCGGCCAGCGATGGACTACACCCCTCTGTACAGATATTGGTCTTGCTTGAGTTGGTCAGAGCGGGCAGGGGGGAAGTACTTTAGTTCGCATTTTTTCCGGGGTTTCAGTTCGAGTTGCTGAGCTCTACTCCGAGTGCCACAAGGATGTCCAGCTCATCCAGCTGTCATGCCTGCGTACCAGGATGTCGGGTACGATTTCGGAGCCTTGCAGTTCAATCTGGAGGCTGATCCATTTCATCCATTCTGACGGACTCCCTTGAACAAGTCTTGCCCTCAATTTAAATGGTTTTACAACGAGGTCATCAGCTTGATATCATGGCTCCCTTTTCTAGTGCTAGTGCGTTCTCCTGCTTTTAATTGGCATTTTTATTCCTCTCCTCTCGGGAACATTAATCGTAGCCCACTTCTTGACATATTGGGTATCATTCTTGAGACCACCCCATGGTGTAGCGACGAACATTCTTGGCTGAAAACTCGGAGGTCCGGGTTTGATTCCCGGCTCTGCCAAGAAATTCAATTCTGGTCTGAGGGTTGGAACGCGTCACATTAATCTTCGTGAGGTAAAACTGAGAAGACTTGGGTTTGATTCCCAACTCAGCCATCTTGGAATAGGTTTCCCTTGGTTTCCCACAGCTACTCGAGGCAAATTCTGGGATGGTTCCTAACTTAAGGTCGCGACCTGCTCCTCCCCAATCCTCACCTGAATTACACTATTACAACCATCACTATAACACAGATTAAATCAGACACCACTTACACATCCAAGTACACGGGGCTGAATGATCGCCATGTCCAAACCCCACCACAGAAACAAGAACAAAGATACACTCATTGACTGTCACTATGGATGTCCATGTTCGATTCCCAGCTCACCTCGGTTGGTTGGTTGGTTCCTCAGTTTAGGGGCTGCGACAACGCGGTCATGTAGCCCCGTGTACTTTGGGTGTGTGTAGAATCTGTCTGATAACCGGTGTTAATTGTGATGGCTGCATTAATGTGTGTTATCTGTAGGCCTATTAATTCAAGTAAGGACTGCAGGCAATAATTTCAAATTCTACCGTCAACGACACCTAGCTTACGGACTTGGCTACTAGATGGCGTCGCAGTCAGAACCTGGCAGTGAACGTTGGAACTAATAGAGCGTTATGAATTCTAACCTAAACATTTTGGCTTCACACAAGTGTAGTTAGTGGAAGGTTCTTTTTCATGCCAGAAATCTATAACATGAGACCACCTGCTTTACTTCCTGTGCGAAGGAAGGCATAGGCACACTGAGGGATTTTTAACGCTCTTAAAAATCCGATGACTTCGGCCGGGTTTGAACCCACGACCTTGGGCATAGAAACTCAGCATGCTACCAACTACGCCACCGAAGGCGCGTTAAATCGCTCACCATGACGTAAATGGGAGCTGCAGCAAGTCCGGAGACCAAAGCTTCAAATCCCGGCGCTGACAGTGGCTATCCTGAGTGTAGTGTTTACCCCCGGGGTTTCCCTCACTCCATCCAGGAAAATGACGGAATAGTAGTCTATCTTATTTCAAGTCCCGGGGCACCTACCCAAGTCCCCACTCTAATCCAAGGCTATCCAACAAGTGTGTATTTTCATACAAATCCCAAATCATTGAAAGATCAAATTAAGATCGTAAACCTTGATTGATGTCATTTTGAGAGTTATTCGCCAGATAAATTCCTCAGCTTAAGTGTAGTCAGATAAATACCGGTTGGATATAATTTACTCTATGCATGCTGGTGTGAAAGATACTAACTAGAACTATCAATTTTTGCTTTCCTGACAAGTTCCCACCGATATCATATCCACCTCACCAATCATGCAGACAACCTGTGTAAAGAAGCATACAAACGATCAGAACAAGTTGGTATTCTTCAGGCAGTACTTCTTCACCCCACTGCCGCTGGAGATCAGAATAGTCTTGACTCCCTGCAGTGACTTATTACAAAGAAACCAAGACAAAGAAAGAGGCGTTTATCCTATCACTTTCCCCCTAAATTACAAAACTTGAATACAAAACGAAGGGCATTCTTCAGAGGTCACATTAAACAGAATGTTTTTGCTGGCTAGTCAGAAGAGCATAGTTTCATTTTGAATTTAGCCATGAAATAAAATCAGTGCTGAGAGTTTACAACTGTTTAACGGATTTAAGACGCGTTAAAGCGAACGCAAAGTATGTTTATGAATGTTGAATGTACCGTTTACCTCTCTCTCTCTCTTGTAACATTCGTACAACTGTGTCGTTTCCAGACAAATTTATAGAGTAGTCTAATAGTAGCAACACTTTATTTTATAGCATTTCCGCCTCGTTAGGTGGCATTTAAAATAATGCATTTTTAGTCTATCCTTAGCAATAACAGAAATATATTAAGCTTTGCTTAATTTACTTCCGCTCGCCTTAATAGCATAGAAGATATATTCTAGGTTTTTAGTGGCAATATTTTCCTCCAGGTAAGGCAGGCTTTCTCGCCCCTTTTAAGACAGTGAGCACCACTTTCATGCCATACCAAATACCCCAGCACCATTTAATCGACTGGTATAATAATAATAATAATAATAATAATAATAATAATAATAATAATAATTTTGAGAAATATCTTAGGCCTGGTCAAGGAACAAGGAGAGTATAAAAGACGACACAACGATGAACTTTATCTACATGTGGAGAAAATAACGGACACCATTCGCAAAAGAAGACTCTCCTTTTATGGCCATTTAACACGAATGAGCTCCAGAAGATTGTCCAATCGATCCAGTGCCTACTTTGCGGGAAAGAAAACCAAAGGGATCTGGTTTAAAGAGGTGGAAAAAGACCTACAAAAACTGGGAATATCGCATGAGGACATCTTGGAACGTGAGTCTTTGAAGAAGAATCTTGGGGAAATATAGAGTTTTCAGCCAAAACCTATATTGAAAACCGTCAAGAAGTGGACCGAAGAACGAAAAGAAGCTCACCGAAGAAAAATGCGCGAACACTGGGCCAATGTGAAAGAACGAGGGAAAAGGCAGTTGAAATAACGTGGTCCATAGAAGACCGAAACGATCATAAAATAATAATAATAATAGTAGTAGCCTAATAATAATAATAATAATAATAATACCTATATCTTACCGGAAGAAGATACGACACTATACCATGGTTGTCCAGCCGTAAGGCCTTTACAGTTCCGAATGCCTGATTTTGAATAAAAAAGAGGAAATTGAGGAATTAGGGAAGAAAGAGAGAAAAATCTTGCGAAAGATACTAGAGCCTGTAAAACGAAACGATGGTACATGGAGAAAGAGGAGAAATGAGAATCGATATAGACAGGCAGAGAAGATCACGGACACTATGCGTTAGAGGGGACTGAAGTTTTATGGGCACCTCATGAGAATGGATGAGAATCGAATAACGAAAAGAATATTTAATTACATCACCAAGCTAAAGGCGACTACAATGTAGGTAGAGGAAACGAGAAAGACATGGAGGAAGTTGGCGTACATCCAAAGGACATCTGGAATAGGGCTGTGTTTCGAGCTAAAATTGATAACTTCAAGGGGTTCAAGGAAAGACCCAGTAGAACGACGAAGAACGCCCGGTCAGAGGAAAGGAGGAGGAACCACAGCGAAAGGATGAAGACATTCTGGGTGAAGAAAAAGGAACTAACCAGCAAATCAATTGTTTCCCGTGGTTCACAATACGCCAAATTCGAAGAAATAAAAAAGAAAGAAAATACGAAACGACTTGAAAAAGACCATGTCTGCCCAAAATTCTTATTGACAAAGTTTATTGAAATAGGAAAATAATATCGTAAGTCAACAAATAGCAATTATTGCGTACAGTGTTACATTATCACCATCTTCAGCAAACAGTAGTTGATACAAATGAAGTTGCAAGATTGACACAAAATTTTATAAAAAGGCTGATTTCAAAATCAATCTGATATATAGTTTTTAGAGTATTTTTAATAATTTTAGAAAGTTACTATTTTGGAAATAATTTTGAAATCAGCCCTTTTATACAATTTTGTGTAGATTAATAAGGAAATGAAAGATGTCTTCAACACAGTTAAACATTTAAAAAAACATTCAAATGGTGGCTGTTAAGTTGTCGGGTTTCTCCGTTTCCCTGATAAGTCAAACATTTATTAACCTATTTTTGCTCTGTTTTTTAAGGTTGCTTTGTAAGGTAACAGCTACAATGCTGATCTCGTTCAGAACTTAATAATTAAGTTTAATCATATGATAAATTAACTTAACTTAAATTAGCAAATTTATTTCGTGGAAATATTTCTGTTTTACAAATAAGCATCCAACCAAGACTCACGATTAGGGTCAGTGTTGTAGACCATATCACTAAAAATACGTGAAAATAAATCATGGTAATACACCTTATATTCTGGGAGTTAGAACGGAAACGAATTTGAGAAAATGAATGACAAAGTTAGTTAGTTATTATTGTTTTAAGGGGCGGAACTACGAGATCATCTGCCCCTAAAAATGACAAAGTTATCTGTCTCCTTAAACAACTTGTTTAATGCCTAGTCTATCTTTTACAATCATAACTCATAAACTAATGCAGATATTTAAAACATTCCTTCAACAGAATTGACTGGAAGAGTAGCATTATATTTTACAAAAATAATTTTAAAAACGAGACTTTTCAAGATATTTATTATTATTATTATTATTTAGCTTAGCGTATGGCTTTTAGTGCCGGGAGTGTCCGAGGACATGTTCGGCTCTCCAGAGGCTGTAGCTGCTTCAGTGCGGACACTCATGGGGTGAGCTACAAGTTCCGTTCAATTTCAAGTAGTTCTAACTTTCGCTATCAGATGTCACTGATAGCTAGTAGTGAACGTTGGAACTTTGATAGAGAGTTTCAACGAAATCTAACCTACAATTTAGCTTCACACAAGTTTATTTAGTGGATGTTTCTGTTACATGCCATAAATCTATGACATGGGACCGCCGCACCGGCTTACTTCCCCTCCGAAGAAAGGTAGCCTATACCGAAGGATTTTAACGCTCTTAAAAAATCCGACAACTTCGGCCGGGTTTGAACTCGCGATCATCGGCATAAAATCTCAGCATGCTACCGACTACGCCACCAACCTACTCAAAGTACAAAAGTATATGAAGACACCGACTGCAACACGTAATATCGTCGCTGTGTCCGCTATGTGACAATGGCAATCATTTCCATTCTGTCCTCTACCGTTGGTCATTTCTCCTTTGTGTCACTTCGGGTTATTTTTCTCTGCCGGGGAATTTGTGGGCAGTTGACCTCGCTGTTCCTCCCCTTAAAACAGTAACAATACAACAGGGGTCATACAATAATGAACCTTCAAGAGAATGTTATGCAGGATTATAGGCTATACCCACATATGGCTGGGGCGTGACCAGTTATAAGGTAAACTTGTAAAGCATGGAAGAGAACAGCGTTGGCACATAGCGGATTATGTAGGCGCACCGACGATATGATAATCTACTCGACTTGTTGCGTATTGAAGCGGAAACGCTCTCGCCTGCTGTGCCCAAGGTTAGGGATCAAACCCTCGCGCAGTCAGTTGGCAATCGAGGGTGCATAAATGCGAGGGAACCATTTCAGCAGATTTATTCATTCGTTAAAGATCCCCTCTTTCTTTCTTTATTTCTTTCTTTCACCAAGTAAGAGGTCATAACAGATGTTTTAATTTTATTTTTTTAAGCAAAACATTAACTTACTGCAAGAAGTAACTTAAGTCCAATGTCCAGGGTAAGTAGTAAATGTCTCCTCAGACTATATCTGCGAATGTTTCTCAAAATCATATGCATGGTCCTAGATATTAGGCTGTACTAAACAATGTATAATTTTGATAGCCTAAATAGACTATGGGTGTCAATGTGTTTAAGGAATTAATGAGACTCCGGAATATCAGTATTCTGGTCTTCATAACTTTCTTTACTTACTAATAAATCTTGAAGCATGATGCTGTCACAATGAAACGCCCATAACTCAGGTGTTAGTTTGGCCACCACGCTCTCCAGATCTCAACCCTTCTGTTTTTGGTCTTCATGCCATGGAATGTGCACAAGGTGTTCCCCAAAACCTCCAAATGCAATTTGGGATAAGGTGTATTTGTAATGGAAGTGCATGTCTCAATAGAACGTAAGGACCTTGATAACAAAATTTCGATGCTAAGATAGCAGCCAGAAGAGGCAACTTCTGAGTGTTCTAATGCTTGTTAAAATGTGTTCCTTGTGTATCCTCATTATTAAAATTACATAGGAACAAGAATCAAGATTAAAACAAATTGCTGTGTAAATTCCAAATAATAATTTGCTTTAATTTGCATTGAGGCACTAAAGGGAACAAAAGGATCAATTTGACACCTGGTTGCATAACATTTTGTTGAAATATGAATAATTTCGAAAGAATGAGCACAGTGTGAGAACATTGTTGTTATTGTTGGCTCAGTGAGAGGCTTTGTGACATCGTAGTCTTGGAGGCATTTTACTTGCGTTTGCAGGGCTTTGACCATAGTATCTGATTGACAACACTTATCATTGTGATGACAGTAGGCTACTAGTGTGCGTATTTTTAATTATGTCTAGAAGGTGGCCATGGCCAGAATTTAGGCACCATCCCAGCATTGGCCTGAAGTAGAATTAGAAACCCGTGTAAAATCACTTCTAGGATTGCTGAAATAAGAATGGAACTCATCTCACGAGACTGAGTGAATTCACCTTTCAGACCAGAATTTAATTTTTGTCAGGACCGGGAATTGAACCCAGAACTCCACAGTGTAAGCTAAGAATGCTAGGCACTACGCCACTATGACTCATGAACATTAGCATCCAATTATGAGTAAAGTGAAGAGATAACAATATTCAGGAGTTATGGTTCTTTTAATTTGTCCATCCATTTACCTCTGATGGGGCAGATGACCTCGCTGTTCTACCCCTTAAAACAACAACCAACATTATCATCATCATCATTAATAACCACTGGCGTGAGCACGCATCCAAGGATGGAGAGTAGTACGGAAAGATTTATCTAATGACCATTTTGTGGTAGTCTATAGTAAGTATCATTCTTGGCTGTCACCCCTGAGGAGTGGGTTCGATTCCTGACTCTGCAAGAAATGTAATTGAGGTTTGAGGGCTGGAACGAGGTACACTCAAACTCGCAAAGCAAAACTAGGAAGAGGTGGGTTTGATTCCTAACTCTGCCATCCTAGAGTGGCGGTTCCCCCCATTTCTACTCCAGATGAATGCTTGGATGGTTCCTAACTTAAGGCCACGCCGCCTCCCTCCTAACCCTCACCTCAATTACAAATATGTACTTACCACAATTATCAGACTTATTTCAAACTTACCCAAGTAAAAGGGGGTTAATGACCATTATGTCTAAAATAAATGAACAGCAACAACAACAAAAATAGGAATGGAACTCCTAGAATGTTCAAGTGAAAGAATAGGCAGGTAGTTGTTAAATGGAATGCAAGGAATACCTTTTTCGACGTTGATAATAACCAAACGGCATACTGCAGTCAATTCTGCAGTCATGGTATGAGTATTTAAGTGCTAAGCAAATATGTACACGAATATTCGTTTAGAGATAACACGATATGAGCTGGTTTGTGCATGCATACAAAAGGTAGCACTTCCATTTACGTACAAACCGCGTACTTAAGATGAGCACATCAGCAGTAGTGTAGTCTACACTTAGCCTGCCTGCGGTTTCTTCGTAATATTCAGTCAAGGTAATAATTTCATGTAGCCTAGGCGTACATTAGTATCGTCCTTTCCTTCTCTCTTTCTTTCTTATTAATTAATTAACTTATTTATTTATTTATTTACTAGCGACCCACCCCGGCTTCGCCCGGAAACTGACGCGTCATTTATATAATTTATTGAGGAATCATAATTCAAAGCAAAATTCTCTTTGTCGGACCACAATCCATTAACATTTCTTCCCTGTGTCATAAGAACTTGGGGGATGACTCTATTTGTCTTTGTGAATTCTTTCTTTCTCTCTCTTGTGACAATCGAGAAATTATTTGTTGCTCAGTTTCATTGTTACGTGATAAGAGTATTTTTTCAATTTCAATTAACTACGACCTACAGTAGGCTATATCCGTTTTACGTCTCGGCATGATGGGTTGATATCACTGACGGGACTATTAATTATCGTATCATGGAGATAGCATGTGCAAGTGCAACGAATTCTTGTAAGACGTAATTTAAGAATGGCGAGATGAATGAAACGCGAGTCCCCCTTCCGTCCAATCTAAACTTGACTGTGTATTCTGCGGAATGAAAAGTTCACAGGCGAAGAAAAGAAAAGCAGAGTTGCACTTCAGGGAAACTCCAAACACATCCGCTCTTCTCTGCATTCTTACCTCGACACGACTCGGCAGTGGGATGATAGGATCGCTCGGCAGCCAGCTAGCTCGTAAACTGTCTCAAAGCGAGTAATTGAATGGAGATTGTTGGAAGAAATGAAAACGTAAAACACTCATAGTGGGCGATGTATTGAAGATAGAGAGATGCTGTCGTGGACTTGTTTGTAGAACTTTTTCATGCAGAACAATTCTTACACTGCTCATACAGTATGCTAGTAGCCTATATCGATATTTTTAACGGTTTGCCCAGCGTAAGCTTAGCCTAAAAAGCGCTCGGACGCCAGGATTTTATTTTTTCGACTTTTTCACTGAAATTGTTACTGCTTAGCTTCCTTTGATCATAAATAAATTATTTTCTACAGAAACCTTTCTCGAGATATCCTTTACAGAATGGTGCAAATGGCATCAAAATCCATCCAGTGGTTCTCGAGATTACCCGTAACATCCAAGAATCGGGGACTTTGTTTTATACCTGTACTAAGTGGAGATTTATTTATTTATTTATTTATTTATCTATTTATTTATATATTTATTTAATTATTTATGAATTTATTTATTATTATTATTATTTTCGTTTCGGTCGTCTAGGGACCACGAGCCAATTTCAAAACTTTATCCTTTGTTGTTCCTTCTTCTTCCTCCAGTATTCCTTCATCATCTCTATTTATCATTTTATGTATTCATTCATTCATTCATTCATTCATTCATTCATTCATTTGTTTACTTATTTATTTACTTATTTCCTAATTTACTTATTTATTTTATTCATTTATTTATTGTATTTATTTTTTAATTATTTTTAATTGTTTTATTTATTTATTTATTTATTTACTTATTTATTATTTATTTATTTATTTAGTCTATTAAATTTATTTTTGGACTATCCACTTCCGACTGCTTACTACACATTGTGAATAGGCCTGGAACATGCTGCAGAGAAATTTTATTTCCACAGCTTCTTCTCCGCTGGGTAATGCACACGTTTCCAGACTGTAAGTGGTAAAATGAAACAAAATGGCTAATATAGCGTCTGTCTTGAGGATAGTGGTACTATTGAATCCCATAATAAACCTTTGTGATAAAAAATGTGACCCCTTGAGGATTTGGTTGGTGTCTTAGACGATTGTTATCATCACATGATACAGTATTATGCTTCCCAGTTATTGGAAATAAACAAAATAATGTTGAATTTCTCCCTTCCTCTACCTAGCTCCATAACTAGGTTACTGGCTTCTTATTTGCGAATTATATTCTAACTTTCAGTCGGTCAACAGAAATAATTCCAATTACTGGAATATGTGAAAAATAACCTCAAGTGAATTAGGGCTACAAGTGATTAGCATATATTTTTATGGCCTATTGAAAAAGGAGAAAATTAAGGGATGAAATGTTTCGCTCGTCAAACGAGCATCATCAGATCCAAATTTACAATACAAATGACTCTACAAGTACTAAAAAACCAACAGTGACACCCACAAATAGACTCTGCCATCCAAAAACAAAACAAACAAAAGACTATCAGAAAAGGCTACAAATAGGCTACTAACCTAATACAGTCACACCAATAATCCTGCAAGTTATCAGACAAATGAAACACACACTCAAGTGCACGGTGCTGATGACCAATATGTCCCAAGTTCCTTCGTGTATTAATAACAATGGTAATTTGTAGCATTATTGTAGATGATTCATTCAGGGCTTGCGACATCGTGGTCATATAACCCCGAGTACTTGGGGGGGGGGGGGGTGTAATTCAGTAGGCTATGATGGCTGTAGTAGTGTGTGTATTTGTAGCCTAATTGATTCTTGGATTAGGGTGGGAGACGGCCGTGGCCTTAAGTTTAGTACCATTTCGGTATTTGCCTGGAGTTTAAGTGGGAAACTAATGCTAAGATGGCCGACTTGGTAATCGAACTCATTTCTTCTCAGTTCTGCCTCTCGAGGCTGAGTGTAGTCTACCCTCCTACCCTCAGATCAGAATTACATTTCTTGGTATAGCCAGGAATCGAACTCGGAACTGCACGGTGTCAGCCAATATTACTAGTCACTGCACCACTGCTTGAGTCCAAGCTCCGTGAACCTGAGAGGAATGTGGATCAAGGACGATGAGGAGTGATGGTGATGACGAGTGATGAGGGTTCCTGGTACATGCATAGTAACAGAAACAAATAGGCCTACATTGGTCGGTGACTCACTCACTCACTCATTCACAACACCACAGTGATTTAGGCAACGGCCCAATGTTAGCAGTATCGGAATAGACATGAATTCCAGATAACACGGCGAGCTGTCGACAGGTCCGTTTCTTCCCGCCTACCGCGTCACCTCACCCCTCAAGTTCACAGAGCTTGGACTCGAGCAGTAAGTAGGCAGCATTGTTGTAATAATTATAAGTTAATAATAATAGTCCAATAATGAAAAATAAATAACGACCATCTGACAATTGAAACCTTAAAAATCCCTCAGTAGGGTACGGCGGGGCTAATTCGCCCACGGGGCTTTCCCGCTCAAAATAAGCTTGACGTTGGACTGAGCAGCCATCCTGCTCAGCTGATATCGCCCTTTGTGTTCAGTGTGACCCTCGGTCTCTGTGCTACTACATCTATCGTTTGTTTGAGAGTGACAGCTTGAGTGTTGAGTAAAACAAAGGGAGAATACTGCAAGGTACGTTGTTTATGTTGTGGAATTTCTCGTCATTAAGAATTTGTGCTTGCAACTTAAGGAGTAGTGTCCAGAGTAAGGGCTTTATTTTTCCCGGAAGTGAGGCGCCTGGCAGTCTGAAGGTTAAGTTACATCTGGACATAGCAGGTGGTGCGTTTCCTTGGTCACAGCCAACACAAGATGCGCTATTGTAAATTCCAGTAATTGGGGCTACTCCGCCCAGAAATATGGGGGCTACTCCGCTCAGCCAAGACTTCTCTCTTGTTATAATATTGCAACCAAATTATTTCAGATAGCAGATTAGTATCTCTTTCTTTTTACGTTAGAGATGGTACGGACGTATAAAAGGAAAGGGCCAGTTCGAAAATGGACGGAAGAATCTCTTGACCGAGCTATTTCAAGTGTATTACGAGGCGATGTGAGCATGAGAGGTGCAGCGGGACTATTCAATGTGCCTTATTCAACACTTAAAGATCGTGTTCATTTTCGTAAACGAGAAGGACCATTAGAGAAAATCATAGTGGACAAATCACCGGGTCATTCCACAGCATTTAGTATGCAAGAGGAGACGGATTTAGTTTCCCGCCTAAAATGCTTGGCAGCAAGAGGATTTGGATGCACACCAGAACAGATTCGAAGGGCAAAACGGAGCTTAACATTTAATAAGGCCCGGAAAGAAAAGGTTGCCAAAACATTTTCAAGACATTTGCAAGACAAATGACCGGGACCTTCAATCCGTACGACCAAAAGACTTTGACAAGGAAGAAACACCATGTGGATTTTGTGGCGTAACTTTTTATACCGCTCAGTCATCATTAAAGGGTGGTTGGATTCAATGCAAAGACTGTGAAACTTGGTATCATGACATGTATGTTGGGGCTACAGGAAGGAAAAACTTCATTTGTGGTAAATGCCGTTGAGAAAAGGACATTAATACAGTGAGCGAAATAGCCCCATTAAATTTGTGATTCGTCATTTTTGCTTTGGTTTATATTTGATTTCATCAAGCCGGTATATTGTTATAACTGTATTTTGACAACATTCGTATGTAATAAGCAATAAATAAGGTGTGCGTTGCTGTTGGTTCCATCTTAGAAAAATGAATAGTTTATGATTTATAATGTTTACAATTTGAAATGAGCGGAATAGCCCCGCTCTACCCTATGCCTTCCTTCGGAGGGGAAGTAAAGCCCGCGGCCCCATGTCATAGATTTATGGCATGTTAAAGAACCTTCCACTAATTACACCTGTGTGAAGCTAAATTAGGTGAAAAATCTAAACAAAGCTCAGGTTCCTACGCTTGTCGCCAGGAGCCGACTGTGGTGGCGTCTAGTAGCCAAGTTCTGAACTAGTAGTCGTTGACGGTGGCGTTTGGCAGCAAAAGTAGGAACTACTTGAAAAATTCAAAAGTCCGCAGTCCTTACTTGAATTAAGAAACAGAAAAACACACTAATACAGTCATCACAATTAACACCGGTTATCTGACAGATTCTACACACACCCAAAGTACACGGGGCTACATGACCGCGTTGTTGCAGCCCCTAAACTGAGGAACCAACCAACCAACAATTGAAACCATACCTTTCCTCACATGCATTACAGAAGTTCACCACAACGCGTCCAGGAAATGGTCCGAGGAACGTAAGATAGAGTTCAGCTGGAAAATGAAAGAATACAGTAGTAGTCTACTGGTCCAATAGAAAGGCTCAACATTTCAGCACGAAAGCAGCCGACAAACAATCCACCAAGAATAGGCCTACCGGAAGTGGCAGGCAACAGCTAAGCACAAGCACCGTGCTTCATAGAAGAATGGCATTGGCTTAAAGTCTACTTTAACTGTTGCGACCTAAGAAACACGCTTAATTGTATGAGAAAACGCTGGGATCGAACTCGCATTATTGGTTTTTGAAGTCCAATGCTTAACTGACTGCGGCACTCAGACCCAACGTAGACTATTTGTTGTAACAGTATTGGGGCCCATCCGTAAAATACGTTAGGGGCTGATGACCTCGCTAGTCAGGCCTTAGCCCCTTAGGCCTATAGGTTAGTGGCTAAATATATAGCCGCCACCTTTTTCTATTTAAGTTAAATGCAAAACTTAATTTTCCTCTCGGTTCCGCAGAATGTTATGTTAGATGAGTTTGCATAGGTGTTATTTGCACAAAACTGGTGTGCTCCTTGCATACGTAAGGTAGCCTCATATTTGGACATCATTGCCACTAAGGATAGAGTTGGCTACAATGAATTTTATCATGTAGCTATTGGTCTTTAATGGAAGTGGTCACATAGTCTATCGTCCCTTAACAAGCAATGACGCCTATGAGACAATACTCCTCTTTTCCAATAGTCTTGTAATGATTAGTCACGCCACCCAGCCGTATGTGGATGTGACGTTCTATTCACAATTCACGTTAGGTTCATTTTCCGGTGCATAAGCACAATGAAATGGACTTTAAATATAGTCTACTGTATTGTAGGAATGCATAACTACACGGAAATATACGTTTCTACAATAGGCCTACAATTGGCGGCTTCGGTGGCGTAGTTGGTAGCATGCTGAGCTTCAATGCCCAAAATCGCGGGCTCAAATCTGGCGAAAGTCGTCGGATTTTTTAAGAGCGTTAAAAGTCACTCAGTATGCCTTCCTTCGGAGGGGAAGTAAAGCCGGCGGTCCCATGGCATGGCATGTTAAAGAACCTTCCACTAATTACACCTGTGTGAAGCTAAATTGTATAGGTTAAGAACGTAAATAACGCTCTTAGGTTCCTACGTTTGTCGCCAAGAGTCGACTGCGGTGGCGTCTCGTAGCTAAGTTCTGAACTAGTAGTCGTTGACGGTGGCGTTTGGCGGCAAAAGTAAGAACTATCTGCTGTCCCTACTTGAATTAAAAAAACAGATAACACACACTAATACAGTCATCACAATTAACACCGGTTATCAGACAGATTCTACACACACCCAAAGTACACGGGGCTACATGACCGCGTTGTCGCAGCCCCTAAACTTAAGAACCAACCAACCAACCTACAATACAATAAATGTTAAGTTCATTTTCCTTTGTGCTTCTACACAGGAAAGTGAACCTAATGTGATCTCTTTGTTCTGTTCGACGTCACATCTACATACGGCTGGGAGGCGTGACCTATCATAAGGAAGCTATTGGATAAGAAGAGCATTGTCAGATAGGCGGCATTGCTTTTTAAAAGATGATATGTAGCCACCAAAAATTCCTGCATAGTTAAATCGAAAGAAACTGAGGGTAAAGGGGTTAAAGGAACAATAACTAGAGCTCAGCAACTTGAAGTGAAACCCTGGCGACGGCGCTAGCTCTGTCAGCCAGTGTGACAGAGAGGAGGGCAAGCTTGAGCGAGAGAGTGGACTGTCATCGCTTGTCAACACATCTATTGGCTCCCGGCCAGCGATGGACTACACCCCTCTGTACAGATATTGGTCTTGCTTGAGTTGGTCAGAGCGGGCAGGGGGGAAGTACTTTAGTTCGCATTTTTTCCGGGGTTTCAGTTCGAGTTGCTGAGCTCTAGCCTAACTATAAGTTATAACCAACTAACATGCAATAAACAGCATTCTAAAGAAATCTACCTAAAATATTAACGAATTCACAATTCCTATAGCCTACCAATGAAATGTTATTTTATAAACACTGATTTCTGTACATAATGAGCTCTAAGTAATGGCGATCAACGTTTAATAATTTGTATCATATTTTGTCGTGATGGCAGCTCAATAATATAGACTAGGCCTATAGCTTAATTTACCTACTGAAAATAAATACATAGATGTCTATAACAAACACACACTGAAACTGGCATAGGCCTAGTAGCTATGGCCATCAATCATTTAGAATTTTAGGACCAAGGGAAGTAGGCCATCACGTACAAGCCCATACAGACGTCATATCGGTACATTTACAATGGTTAACTTGTAATAAGATTTTATAAACCATAATGTGATATCACTTCACCTTGAAAATAAGGACTACGCATTAGTAGTGGTGGATGCATTGTGGCCTAGAGCTCAGCAACTTGAAGTGAAACCCTGGCGACGGCGCTAGCTCTGTCAGCCAGTGTGACAGAGAGGAGGGCAACCTTGAGCGAGAGAGTGGACTGTCATCGCTTGTCACCACATCTATTGGCTCCCGGCCAGCGATGGACTACACCCCTCTGTACAGATATTGGTCTTGCTTGAGTTGGTCAGAGCGGGCAGGGGGGAAGTACTTTAGTTCGCATTTTTTCCGGGGTTTCAGTTCGAGTTGCTGAGCTTCTACACGTTATGGTTTTCGAATGCCAATTAACGAATACATAGGACCGAATTAATCTGCTTAAATGTTTCACAAATACGATAGCTAAGCGTTGACACTGAAGCAGTTTTTGTCACCCTACCCTGTAAAATTATGAATTTGACTTATGATTAGGCCTACGCTACATAACGTAGGTTTCCGGCACACACAGTATTTTATATAAATACCGAAATCTGACTAATATTTATTATTATTCTTTAAACTTAAACAAAAACGTAGATAATTTTAAAAGCTATATTATATTTAAAGAAACTGTAAAAAAATACAATGGAACAGCTGTTGATATTCAGTAGCCTATATTTTTCAACACTTCCACATTTTTGCAAAGTAATTTAGCTCATAAACGCATAGATGAAAGGAATGCATGCGTATAATGTAGTTCTAAATTAACTGAAGGAAGAAAATGACCTGAATAATGTGTATAATTAGGCGAGTAAGTGGCTGAAATGCCACGGAGGCTGCACGGCCATTGCAGGCCTGGGGTTGGCTGCTGCTGTGCTGGCGGGCAGGTCGGCCGCCCATCCCGCCGGAATGGCCGCCGTATCACGGGCCCGCGATCCTCGCAACATGGCGTAATGTGCATAACATTAGCACTGTAATAGCGCTAACATATTCACAGAATGAACCTGCTCCTGGCGTGAATTTCTGACAGCTAGAGTTACAGTGTTCTAAGCCCTCTTTACCCACAATCATATTATGTAAACAGAATTAACTTACTTGGCATTTTTTCGCTTGTAATAGCATAATTCCAATTATAACTTATATGCCATCTTAAATATGACTGTGAACCTTTGGAACATCATGTCATTGCGAATTTGAATTTGTAGAAGTTTACTGTTGGGTATTTATTGCTCTCCATTACGCCTAAGTAGGCCTATAACAAAGTTGATGTAAGTTAGATGACCTCGTAATTCCGCCCCTTAAAACAACAATAACTAACTAACTAACTAACTAACTAAAGTTGATGTAATAGTTTAGGATATGGGGTGAGGGGATTCCATCCTATAGAACTAATAAAACATGGTATGCTAATGTTGAGCTATGTAATGTATCAACCTACTTGAATCTACTATAGCCTATAACTTATAATTTTTAAATTGAAATCCTTTACAATTTTAGTTATAAAAGTCTGCATTTTTTGGCGTTTATAAATGACTTACTAAATGGGATTTGCAGTGACTGTCGATTGTTTGCGGATGATTGTGTAATATATCGAAATATACATGACTCACAAGACAATGCAGTTTTCTTTATAAGTTACTTCAAGATGACCTGAATCTAGTTTATAAGAGGATGATTGAAAATAAGATGAAAATAAATAGCCTACAAAAAATGTATTCTCGTAAAAATAAGGAAAGGGCGAAGGCAATATTTTCAATATAAAATTGACTCAGAAATATTTGTAGAAGAAGATTCATGCAAATATTTGGACATTCACGTATAAGGAATTATTATAAGGAATGATATGAAATGGAGTCATCATGTAGGAAGTGTAGTTTCTAAAGCTTAGAAATATCTGCACTTGAAAGGAAGTAGGCTAGTAGACTACCTCTGCATTTATCGAAAATTAACGATTGGATTGATATTAAATTATAAAGTTCAGTTTTCTTTCATTCTTATCATTTGTAAGAGCCATTCTGGAATACGCCTCAGCCGTTTGGGATCCATATGAAGTAGGGTTCATCAATGGTACAAAGAATGGCCGCTAGATTTGTGCTCAGTGACTTTAATCCCAGGAGCAGTATGACCTGTATGTTGGGTGGGAATCACTTGAGGCTAGGAGGATGAAATCTAGACCCTGCGCTATGTAGCTACAACATGTATACAAATCAACCAGCATGGGGTGAGCTTAGCAAACGTATGGGAAAGCCCACTTAGGCTACATGACAAGGGAAGATCATTCATTCAAAATTAAGGGTCAACCACAGCGTACAAATTATGGTAAATATTCTTTCGTAAACCGTGCCATCGATAACTGGAACTCTCAACTTGCTGCAGTCTTAGAGCCTGTACCCAAGCATATAGACCTACTGTAGTTGTGTTTAAGAAAACTTTGACGATTTGTATAAATACACCAGTTTAATTGTTATTTAATTTGTAGATTAAAGCCTTCACGGCCCAGATTACTAGGCCTATTAAAATAATTCTTGTTTTTTGGGCTATTGCCGCGTGAAATTACATTTTTGTTCGACGATGTCGATATGTAAATATAAGTCTAAATATGTCAGAAAAATGTATCCTAATGGGTATCATTAAAGTACTACTTTTCATTATAACACTGTTTTTCCAACCAACTAGAGTTCAATATTTTCATTCATTGACAGGTAAGGATAGCGTCTGATATGCACTGAAAATCCAACATTTAGGACATGAATTAAGTTTTCATGATTTGAAAGTTGACAATGAAGCCTATATAGGATCAACCATTGTAGTTACAATGCATAAACAAACTGAGCAATATTGCAAAAGAAATAGCACTGTACCTTAATATCCGCAACTCCTATTTCTACACATTCGTAGGATTTCGCCGACAATTTTAGTGAATACAGTTGTTGGCACACCACAACGTCATGGACGAAGCATGCACAGCCGGCAGCCGGCAGCCGGCACAGTTCATATCCACGCCGCTATATGGGGGCTTCATTCATTCCATTCCTGACCCGGTCGGAGACTGGAAGCAGGTTGTGGATTTTCATTCATTCTAGTGCTTCAAACGTTTTATTTTTAGCCTACTTTTCACATTTTGCAAAAATGAGGAAAAAGTAGACTTATGAGATCGATCCGGGGGAATGTGTGTCTGTCTGTCTGTCCTTCTGTCTGTCTGGCTGTGTGTGTGTGTGTGTGTGTCCCCCCCCCCCTATCTACTCCTAAACGGCTGCAGAAATCGAAACCAAATTTAGTATGAGTAAAGATGTATACCGGAATATCTCACGTCCATATTAGAAAATTATGTCAGTGCTACCAACTGCTGAAAAAACGCACTAGAAATTTGAGCTCCATGTTGGATATCTTGGAATGTATGCATGGGAGCAATTCCAAAATTGGCACACATGTTGATAACATTATTTCAGTTTAATTTCCAGGAGGCCATACATGACATTGTTGCCAAAATAATTTTAAGCCTTCTGATAAGTCCAATTTTTAAATGCCAATAACTTATACACTATCAATTGGATTTCAACCAAATTTTGTATGTAATATGTGTACATAAACAGATATGCCTGAGCGTAGTCTTAAGAGCCACCAGGGCTGCCAACTGGTAATAATTGCTCTCTCTATTCTTTTATCCAAATACCAATAGGCCTATATCAGAAAGTATGCAAGCCGACAGCTTTAAATTATGCACACGTATAGTACCTGACATTTTAGATTAATTTTGGAGTAACTTATTTACTTCAGTTCTACCAACATGATTCTAAGCCTGCTGATAGGGCCAATTTTTAAATACATGTAACTTCTATACTATCACTTGGATTTCAACCAAATTTCGTATGTGCTATGTGTAACATAACAGATATGATTATAAGTATTCTTAAGAGCAATCAGGGCTGCCAACTGTTAATAAATAATGTCTATATTTTTTAACCTAATATCAATATAGTCTATCAGGAAGTATGCATGCCAACAGCTCTATACTTTGCACACGTATAGTACCTGACATTCTAGATTAATTTTGAATAATTAATATAAGTCAGTGCTGCCAACATGATTCTATGCCTGCTGAAAAGTCCAATTTTAAAATACATGTAACTTCTATACTAACAAATGGATTTCGTCCAAAATTGGCACAACAAGATATCATAATATTTCAGATTAGGCTATTTATGACTAGCAATTACGCGTGCTGATAAATCCAATGTCTAACTGTATGTAACGTCCATTGGACTTCAACCAATTTTGTTATTCTGTACCTTAAGAGATGGAACTAAGAATATATTCAGTCACCAGGGCTGCCAACTGTAGTGCTCTATTAGCCTACATTATACCAGGAATATTTCGAACTAATTAGACATTTCGATATTACCAACTTAATTTCGTCATTATGCTAGATAGGTTCATACCCTATACTGTAGAATAATCATTGGCATGAAAAGTAGGCTCTTTAGTCCGTCACGGAACTTCTTGTTAATTTTCTCATTGAAAGTTTAAAAAGTTTTGAAGCAATGCCACGTTTCCCAAACTACATAAATACTGCAGCCATTACTCTAGGTCAGATTAATGCACATATGCACATAAAGATACTGTGAAAATTTCAAGTAGAACGGTGCAGTAATTTCTTATTTGCCTAAAGATAAAAGGTGTAAGAAATGACTGTCAAAGAAATGTCTACAAACTTAGATGAATAGGCCTAAAGATTTGGTAGATGTTTGCCAATGTTGACAAACTTCAAAAACCCTTATCTTGGAAACAGATAAACTTTTTCACTCCAAACGAACTTCCTATCTTATTTCAATTTACTGAGAAACCAAAACATCAGAAAAGAGAAAATTGAATTTTTCAACCGAAACCTAGGCTAGGCTAAGTTAGCACCACCACCTTTGGTTGGTTGGTTGGTTCCTTAGTTTAGGGGCTGCAACAACGCGGTCATGTATCCCCGTGTACTTTGGGTGGTGTAGAATCTGTCTGATAACCGGTGTTAATTGTGATGACTGTATTAGTGTGTGTATCTGATTTAATTCAAGTAAGGACTGCATACATTCAATTTTTCCAAGTAGTTCCTACTTTTGCCATCAAACGACCAACTAGTTCAGAACTTAGTTACCAGATGCCACCGCAGTCGGCTCTTGACGACGAACGTAGGAACCTAAGAACGTTAGTCAAATGTTTAACCTATATGTAATTTAGCTTCACACAGGTGTAATTAGTGGAAGGTTCTTTAACATGCCATAACTCTATGACATGGGACCGCCGGCTTTACTTCTCCTCCGAAGGAAGGCATACTGAGGAATTTTTAACGTTCTTAAAAAATCCGACGACTTCGGCCGGTAGCACCACCTTAACTCAATAGCCTACTATTCACTTTCCACAATGACACTGACACTCGGATAGGCCTACCAACAGACAACTGACAAATTGTGTATTTTTGGAAAGGAATGAGGAAAGATAGCCTCAATGCCACTCCTCTGCCTAACTGACTATTTTGCTCATTCAGTAAGTAGACCTATTAAGTTAGGCTAACACTAAACATTTTACATGACTAAAAGATATGCATTCTCATTAGTAAATAAAAACTTACACAACTCAATCTTTAAATCATCAATCCAACGATTGGTGTTATAAATTCTGTACTGCCGGGGAAAAGTGGCATAAGTCAATATTCCTCTGTTACTTAGTTAATTAATAACTTAGTTCGTTAGTTAGATAGTTAGTTAGTTGTTTAGTTAGTTAATTCTAGTGGGCATTTGTATCATATCCAACTTGAGAAGAGAGGCACAAAGGATTTGGCAATTACAAACTGAAATTTTTGAAAATGTCAATAATTTATTCGTTAGAACAGATTTTCTAATCTTTCGTAAAATTTGATTTTTCGACTTTTCCCCGGCACTACAGAATTAAAAACTTCAACAAATTTTATATTTTTATTATTCGGCTCTGGGGGGATATTAATCCCCCTGATCCACCACCCCCTCCCCCATAAGTACGCCAGTGTCGCACATGCTTCAACATCTGGGATCTAAATCTGCTTGCCATGGTAGGTCTAACTAGTCGGGAATTTGGCTATGCAACACGCTTCGACGATTGCGATTTAAGTCTCTACTAAAGTAGAATACAGTACAGTACATAGACCTAGCCTAGATAACGAACACTTGTAGCCATAGTTAACACTCTGCCGGTTTTTTGTCCACTCTATTCACAGATAGGCGAGTCTCCCAGCCCTGTAGCCTATACAGTTTACGCTACAGTTTTTGGCCAGTCAGCTCCTGTTTCGCACTCATAGAGGACAGTCTGTGAGCCTCAGTCATGTGCAATTGCTCTCCGCGCTACTGACAACCCACGTACTAAAAAAAAAGTCCAAGCTGCGTGAACCTGCGAGGAATGTGGATCGCGGACTATGAGAAGTGATGGTGACGATATATGATGACAGGCGGTCCATGCGTAGTTACAGAACCAAATACATTGGTCGGTGACTCACTCCCTCATTCGCAACACAACAGTGATTTGAACAACAACCCTACGTTAGCAGTATTGAAATAGAAAGGAACACCAGACATCATGGCGGGCTGTAGACAGATCCTTCTCTTCTCGCCTGACCCTTCCCTGCGCTTTCCCCTCACCCCGCAAGTCCACAGAGCTTGGACCCGAGGAGTATCAATTGCACATGTCTGAGCCTCACCGGCTGTTCTCTGTACGACTGCGCAACCGGGGCTGACCAGTCAAAGACTGTGGCGTAAACTGTAGCCTACAAGTGGGCTGTTTCTTCTTGACCGGTACCTATTACGTAACATGCGCAGTGGTGTCTTCATGCACAGTGAGCATTCATCCCTTTGTGATCCATCCATCTAAATAAAGTACGCAATGTGTCCTCGGCAGCACATTTGCATATTCAGTGGTCTCAGTGTTCTACTCGGGCTTAAAGAATAATCCTCACGCGCTTGCGACCGGCCACGAATGACCGGCACATCCATACCATTCATCAAACAACCAATCGAGTGCTTGTCAACTCAGTTGGCACACAGCTCTCCGCTGAGCCAGCCGGTACCAGAACTTCGCGAAACTGCGAGCTCTTTCGTGTAGGCCACAACCATTCTATATGTGTGATGATGTAATCTGTAACTGCTATTAGCTCTGCGGTGAAGTAGGCATGGTAATATTGAGCGGGGAGGAATGGTTTACAGGAGAATCTTTAGGAGGTGGCTCGCATGTCGGCGCATAGTAGGCTACTGCTTAACGTTTGAGTGGCCGCTCGTTAACGAGGAAATTATAATAATAATATAAAAAAAGATACGAGCCTTACAGTAGTCGCATATGATGTGTAACATCTGACATGTTATCCTACTATGAAATTGAGATTAAATATATGTGAAGTCAATTTTTATCGCCTGTACTCCTCCAGTTTTTAATATTTTCCCACATTTCTTTTGTAAGGCTCGTTTTTTTTTCTACACTTTCTATGCGAATGTGCGTAGGCCTAATACATGAAAGAATTACTGCAGACACAGTGAGATTCGCTCCTAATTGATTTAGAAATGACTTGTCGCAAGTCCAATCTAGGAGTTAATAAGGTAATAGGTTCATGTCAGCTGTGACCCCATTGTTCATTGTTTCGATAACGCAGGACCTCACACACATTGTGTTCTTGACATGTTAATCCCACTGATTGGTTCTGAAGGTTGGTGGTGATAATTCACCTTCTCTGTCTTCCTAAATCAAAATTAACCAATTAAAGGGAATGGAAGGCCATGGCAGTTGACCTAGACCACCAGTCAATACCATTGTAGTTTATGTCAAGACCTCAAAGGGGACTGAAGGGTCACCCTTGAAAGTACGGCTTATCTCCTATTGGTTTCTTGGGACAGTCCAACGGAGATAATAGGCTATATAGATCTTTTTAAGATGCGAGGGAAAGTTTTGTCATTGATCTTGAGTATTATTTACTACTAAAGGTACCTGGTGTTTTTCTGATGTTTGATCTACAGTAGGTTATCCTATTTCGCTGTCACCCCTGAGGTCCGGGTTTTGTTCCCGGCTTAGCAAAGACATTTATCTGTGGTTTAAGGGCTAGAACGGAGAACACTCAACCTCGTAAGGCAGAAGTGAGAAGAGGTGGGTTCCATTCCCAACTTAGCCATCCTAGAAGTGGTTTTCCGTGGATTCCCCTTTTACACCAAGCAAATGACGGGATGGTTCTTATCTTATGATAATGGCCGCCTTCTTCTCAATTCGAGTCAGTCCACCACGCGGGGTAGTGGCTAGCATTCTTGGCTGTCACTAGGTTCGATTCTCGTTGTTTTTTTGTTTTTTTCAAAGAAATTGAGTTGTGATTCGAAGGGGTAGCACGGTCCCTTAATGAAGAATCTATAGCCTTGAAATAGATGTAAACTTAGGTAGTTAAATACGACACAAACATTCATGCCTTAAATATTAGGCTGGACTGGAACCGATAGACGCATCGCTCAATTACAGAGCCTTTCATGCTGACGTCCGCGATGTTCTGTTGTGTACTTTGCCTTCCGACTAAGTTACTGTACGTTGATAGAACAGTGTTTTCAATTCATATTGTTATTGATGTGTAACATCTTTCCACTCGGTATCTGGATATTTTTGTGGCGCCCGGTAGCTGGACATGTTTGTGGGAGTGATTTTGGAAAAGGGACGGAAATGGATGGGACGGAAGTGCATGGGACGGAAACAATAAGCGCGCGTGGTGGCAGAGATCGCTACTACGACATACCGTAGGTCGTGTGGCTATGGGGAATGTATATCGCATACAGTTTAGTTCAAGGTTTGGAGACCCCGTTTAAGATATTCCCTCAATAAATCTTCTTCATGTTGTCGTTCTTTGGTGTGAAAATATTCATTTTATCATATTTGCTGAAAACAATTACGATTTATTAAATCTTTATACTTTTGATGTATTGTTATTTAATGTAAGCACTCGATGTACTGTCGGCCATGTGGCTATGTAGAATCTATATCGCATCAACAAACACTCCAAACAACGTAGGAATTCAACAACAATAATTGAAATTTCGTTGCTCTAAACGTATCACTGGGAGAAACACGTTTAATATACTTTCCGCACACCTAATTTTTAATCGCGCCTATACTTGGCAGTGCGCTATATCGGCTAAACGAGGCCATTTTTAGTAACATCGCTGGCATGGGTTTACGGCAAATAACAATTATGATTCATTAACAGTCAGGATTTGGCACTGGAGTTATACAAGTAGTTATTTCAATGACCAACAGGGTTCACTGTCAACAAGGGATTTGCACTCCCGGGACACACATATTAGGATAACATGTCACATGTGACACATCATATGCGACTACTGTAAGGCTCTTTTTTTGTGTGTGTGTGATTGTACTGTAATACCTCCAAAAATTAAATGAGGGAGTTAAAGGGAGACCTTTAATGAAGGCAAAACGGAAAGGCTTAAGGTGCTCAAGACCCAGAGCATAAATGCAGGCTAAATATATTACCACCTCGTGGTGTAGTGGCTAGCATTCTTGGCTGTCACTCCAGTGGTCCAGGTTCGATTCCCAACGCTGACAAAAAAAAATCTGATCTGAGTGCTGGAACAGGGTACACTCAGCCTCGTGAGGCAAAACTGATAGGAGAAGGGTTCGATTCCCACTTCAGCCATCCTGGAAGTCATTTTGCGTGGTTTCCCACTTCTACTCCAGGCAAAATTCTGGGATGGTGCAAACGTAATGCCACTGCCACCTCCTCCCTAATACTCCCCTGAATTACAAATACACACCCTAACACATACTCCATAATACAACTGGTTGCCAAACAAATTTTATATAGGCCTATAAACACACACCCAAGTACACGGGGTTAAATGACCACGATATCCAAGCCCCTCAACGGGCTTGCACTTGGACACTGTTATCTAGGCCTATAGTTGGAGCCCTGCGCGGATAAACAAAACATTATCCGCATCCGCCCCGCATCCGCACAACTGATTTCCGCATTCGCACGTTTGTTATCGGAATCTACTGGCATTACAATCATATATATTATTTCAGTAGTATAGATCCCTCCTGCGGCGCACATAAGCGACCGATCGTGACAAATGAGCATTCAAATAAAAGAGAATACACATTAGCAGTGACTTATTGCACTATAATTTCATAAATATCTATATTTTTTTAGAAAATGACTTTTAAAAAAATGTACTGAACCCTTAATAAGCTACGCATATTAATGATTCTAATTATTCATTTCATTATATTCTGATTTTACTGCCAGAATCATACAGGAAGGCCAGACTGGATTGCGAAATGTCAAGCTTATATGGAGACAGTACGTTTGAACGTGCCCAGTCCTGAAACAAAGGAGTGACGAGATCGGAATGTTTGACAGATACTTTATCAGACAAAGGTGTATTGGGGTCCTGACTCATTTCAGACCGTAATTTCTTTGTCACCCTAGCGTTACGAGTAAGATAGTTGCTGGATGAGAGAGACGAGAGGAACTTTCAACCAATCATAGGACAGAGGCTTCTGTTCTAAACTGCGATATTGACGTCATGAACTACCAATCAGAGAGGGTCACCAATTTTAGCGCCAAGGGAGCGTCTGACGCCGGCTTGAAGTTGAAAGCGGGAAAGATTGGATTAACGAAATCTATGATCGATTCCAGAGCACGATAGCCCCATTGTGACCTGTATAATATTTCAAACTGTTTGATACCTGTTGCATGCCAATAGTCGCATTATTATAGAAGTTAGTGATAGATTTCCCTCTCCCTCCGTCCTTTTGCTAAATTCACATAAATAGGACAGAGGTTTCTGTTCTAAACTGCGATATTGACGTCATGAACTACCAATCAGAGAGGGTCACCAATTTTAGCGCCAAGGGAGCGTCTGACGCCGGCTTGAAGTTGAAAGCGGGAAAGATTGGATTAACGAAATCTATGATCGATTCCAGAGCACGATAGCCCCATTGTGACCTGTATAATATTTCAAACTGTTTGATACCTGTTGCATGCAAATAGTCGCATTATTATAGAAGTTAGTGATAGATTTCCCTCTCCCTCCGTCCTTTTGCTAAATTCACATAAATACTGTCGTCTGAGTGACGACGAGGATGATTCTTGGTGACACCGTGAGGTGATCACTTATTCTTTTCCATACCGTGAAGATATACTGTGTTAAATTTATCAGAGATAGGGTCATTATTGAAAACATTATAATAAAGTTGTGTGCGCACAGCTGAGTGTGAAATTTGTGTATCTGTAAGATTTTAGTAGTCTCCCACGACTACAACTATTAGGGAAAGTATACGATTAATTTTGCACTAGACAGATGGTGAATGAAGTAGCTATTGGCAAAATTTAGATAGAAAATTACGTGTGACTATAAATAACATTTTATTTTTTTTATTTTTATTCAACGTCAAGATGGAACTCTAGACCCAGAGAAAGACATCGAACCAACGTTTCTACGGCTCCATGTGGTCTGAGATGAGCTAAACACTTTGGAGAGAGAATGTCAGGCGATGTTCGATGAGACGACGCAGAGAGAGGAATAAGTACTAAAATAATTTAATTATTTGACAAACTGGTTATGGTTTTGTGGGAACATATTATTTTGTGTAAATATTTTATTTTACTTTTGTCTTCGTGTTTTATTGTAGTTGGTTTGTGGTACTGACACACTTTAGTATAATTCATGAGCAACGTGGCATGTATTCTATCTGTGTGAAGATTTTTGTTTGTTGATGTCAAGTACACGGGGCAAGCGTACTCGAGTGCGTGTCGCTACCGTAAAATGCGCGGCTAAGCGACGCAAATTGGGAACCGATATCATAACAGAAGCGAAACTGAATTAACTAGAGTAGATAATAGAATTGGTGGGAATCTTTTTATTGTATAGATTTTTATTGTTACACAGGCTTGTGTGTTAATTGCCGTTTGTTGCATTTTTTGTTAAGTGAGGGGTCATCTGCCCAATTATTTTTTTTGTTGGTGAAGTTTCTCTTTTAGTGTCTTGGTACACAAAATCTATCGATATTTGATTGGAGTGTCGGCCCGTGGTAGATTTGTGTTGTGTTCTGCCCAAAAATGCTTTGTTGAGTCTGCAAATATGTGTTTTATGGGATAGGAGTTTTCGGGAACCCTGGTTCTGTCTGAAGCTATTGTCCAGGATAAGCATTTAATCCTTGCGAGGAAAATGTTGGAATCCCCTTCTACGATGTTCTTGCAATTCATTGGAATTGACAAGAAGTGTGTGAATTTATGTGTCGCGATTAACAGGTGGCGTAACGGGACTGTCTAGTCTCTTGTTATAAATAGCATGACTCAAAGCTTCGACAAGGAGGGCTGGTTTTGAACACAGACGCTAATGAGTGGTAAGTGAAGGTATTTCTACCCGGCGCACTCCATCAGATAAGGAGCAAGCAGTGCTCATTAGAATTCACGGATCAGATTTCCGTTCTTCGTAAATGTTTATCTTATATATTACAATAAAGCCTGTTTAATGATAAAAGAATTGTAATCGGTAAATGGGTGCTGTTCGCGTTTTGATCGATCGAGTCCCAGCGTGTTAGCTTAACCATGCTTTTTATTTCATGTAAATATCATCGGGTTTTAGGCATCTTATTTCTTGTTTATTTATTGTCATGTTCTTTGACCTCGGGTGGTCTCGATGTTCGGTCACGTTGTTGTCATGTATGTGTTGAGCATTTTGAGCCATTGGTCAAGCTTTTTTTTTGCTGGGAGTTTCCTGACTAACTGCGATCTCCCTGGAGATCACCTAGTTTATACATTTTAAATGGTTGCGTGTGTCATTATAATTGTTGGTAGGTTATTTTACGAGTGTGTCCCATTAAGCCATAATAATGGTTTGCAGTATGGGGGTTTGCAAGCATATTGGCTGTTCCATCTGTGAGCAAATCTCCATCAAAAGTACTTATTTCTTCTCTAGCGTAGTTATACGCGTGCATACATATTAATCAGACAAGTGGAATTTTGATCCACAATTTTATTTCTTTGGAGTGGACCTTTCTAGGCCACTCAGATCTGTGTAAATTCTTGTACAGTGGGAGTAAAGTTCAGGGTGGACTTTGTTTATGTTATATTTTTTTATGTTTTGTTGTTTTTATTCAGTTATTAAATGGTGGTAAATTTATTTGTTTTTCACTCATTTCTTGTTTGTAGTTTTGCATATGGTCCTTGTATTTGTAAGCAGCCGTCTGGTATTTGAGCTCTAGTGAAAGCATACCCGGACTGATCACGCCCCGAAGTTTGATTCTCGTATATACGACGCTGTTATATACAAGGGCACAGTACGAAGTGTGAGATTTGCAAACACTGTTGCTGTAGGAGAATACGCTCCATATAGCTGTCCACGGGCGCTGTGACGCCTGTTTCATGTCATATTAACATTCTGAGGTCTTTCCTTTATCCTGAAATGTAAATAGTGTTCTATAATAATTTGGTTGAAATAAAAACATATCAACCTTTCTCCCTAAGTCTCTCATTATAAACCTATTGGGGAAAGTGTGGTTTATGAACATGCGAGATTTCTCGCACGGGTCCGCTAGTGACTTATAATACAATATTTTAATTAGATAAAGCATCATGTATTAAAGCAACACATTTAGACATTTGAGGAGAAAGTCGTTCCCTTAGGCTATGTATGTCATGTGCTATGTTTAGAATGTATGTTAACTTATACTGTACATCATTTTAAGTTCAGAGTGTTAATTACGCTTATGGACATAATTTGAATGAGATTAGCTTAAATCATCTTACATTTGTCATGAAAAAAAACGGAAACATATGATACCGTACGTCATCAACATCCGGGTCCTAGTTATTTATTTATTTAACGTATGGTTTTTCATGCCGGGAGTGTCCGAGGACATGTTCGGCTCGCCAGAGGCTGTAGCTGCTTCAAGCGGACACCCAAGGGGTAAGCTACAAGTTCCGTTCAATTTCAAGTAGTTCCAACTTTCGCTACCAGATGTCACTGACACCTAGATGTAAACGTTAGAACTTTGATAGAGGGTTTCAACGAAATCTAACCTATAATTTAGCTTCACACAAGTTTAGTTAGTGGAAGGTTCTTTTACGTGCCATAAATCTATGACATGTGTTCGCCGGCTTTACTTCCCCTCCGAAGGAATACTGAAGGATTTTAACACTCTTAAAACAATCCGACGGGTAGGAACCCGCGATCTTGGGCACAGCAGTTCAGCATGCTACCAACTACGCCGCTCGGATCCTAGTAACTTAATGATATTCAACAAGTTCGGATTGTATTCTAAAAACTATGCACAAATTAACTCCAAACATTATCCGCAGCTTAGTCTATTCGCTTCCGCACAACAATGCAAACTGTATCCGCATGGCGAAAAGCGTTGCGGATATCCGCAGGTATCCACAACCGCGCGGGGCTTTATAGGCTAGTGGAACGTCCTAAGAAAGAGCACAGTTACTCTGACTGCAGCCTCAGCGATCGATGATGGGTAACTCTCCGGAAGTTGGAATTTTTTCCATATGAGTCGTCCAGTTGCAAAACTCGTTTAATCCACTTGTGATTAAGAATCATTTTCATGACAAAAGTTTCTCTCGACTTTGCCTCAATTATCTTTTGTGTTTGTTGTTTTCTACTTTTTGTGTTTGTTGTTTTTTGTTTTGTGTTTGCTTTGTGCTTTTGCTTTTGAATTTTATTTTTTGCTTTTCTTTCTTGGTTTTGGTTTTGTATTTGTTTTCTGCTTTTGCTTTTTTGAATTTTGATTTTTGCTTTGTGTTTCTTGCTTTTTTGTTTTCTGTTTTTGCTTTTGTTTTTGTTTTCTGGAAAATCAAAATAAAACAAAACAAAATAAAATAAAACAAAATCAAAATAAAACAGAATAAAATAAAACAAAATATACAAAACAAAATAAAAACAAAAACAAAATAAAATAAAATAAAACAAAAACAAAGAAAAAAAGAAAAACAAACAAAATAAAACGAAATAAATTAAAACAAAATAAACAAAACAAAAACAAAATAAAACAAAACAAAACAAAATTAAATAAAGTTAAGTAAAATAAAATAAAATAAAATAATTAAATGAATAATTTTACGACATGATTCTTATTCACAAGTGGATTAAACGAGTTTTGCAACTGGACGACTCATATGTCGACCAACAACTTGGGTAGAGTCCTTCTCACGCACACGACCAAACCATTTACGGAGAAAGACTTCACTCGATATTCGTCCTTGATGTGAGCGGACACGGGCTCGAAGATTGTATAGTACACAAGGACTCAGACTAGCCTACATTGAGTTAGACAAACGCAAGGCATTAGAGTTACTTTTGTTGTTGTTGATTCATTGCAACATCGCGTTCATGTAGCCTCGTATGTCTACCCCTTATTATTCCCGTTTTCCAACGGGGTCGGGGATGAGATGCGATGGAAGTCTTTGTGGCGATGGTTTTTACGGCCGGATGCCCTTCCTGACGCCAACCTCATGAGAGGAGTTAATGAGAGATGAAATGAATGATGGTGAATGAAACTGGGCAAGGATGTGGAAGGAAGCGGCCGTGGCCTGTCAGAAGGTACCGTCCCAGCATTTGCCTGGTGTTGAAAATGGGAAACCACGGAAAACCATTTCAAGGACGGCCGACGGTGGGGCTCGAACCCACGCGTCTACCGAGTCAGCAGAGAGCTTGGCCCCATGACCTAATGCTGCGCGTTCATGTAGCCTCGTATGAATCTAAAATTTGTATGATAACCTGTGTTATCGTGATAGCTGTAGTAGAGTGTGTATTTATAATTGACGCTTAGATTGGGGAAGGAGATGGCTCAGGGCCTCACGTTACGTAGGTGCTGTACCATCCCGGCATTTGCCTGGAGTAGAAGTGGCGAACCACTGAAAACCAGTTCTAGGCTGGCCAGGGTGGAATCGAACCCGTCTCTTCTCAGTTCAGCCTCAAGAGGCTGAGTGTACCCCGTTTCAACCCTCACACTGGACTTAAATTTCTTGGCAGAGCCGGGAATCGAGCCTCGATCTCCGGAGTGTCAGCCAAGAATGCTAGCAACTACGCCGCGAGGTGGTCTGAGGGTCTTGGATGAAGAAAGGTTGTTGTTGTTATTGCTAATTCATTTAGGGGCTTGAAACATCTTGAATATGATAGGAAATGATAAGTAGGCACATAGGCTACTATAGACTATAATATTTTCTTTCGGAATAGGCCTATACTATGAAGGTAGTCCAATAATGTGGTTACAGACGGTTATCAGAAGACATTGTTTGTTTTTGTTTCATTTGAGGGTCTTGGACATCGTGGTCATTCAGCCCCGCGTAGGCTACTTGTGAGTGTGTGAAATTTTTATTTGATAACCTGTGTTATTGTGAAGGCTGTATTAGTGCGTGTGTTGTGATTCAGAGAAGGTTTAAAAGAGGCGGCCGTAGCTTAAAGATAGGAACCATCCCGGCATTTGCCTAGTTTACAAGTGGAAAACCGCGGAAAACCAATTCCACGATGTTTGAAGTAGGAATAACCCACCTTTTCCCAGTTTTGCCTCAGGAGGCCGTGTGTATACCCTTTCCAGCCCTCAGACCACGATTATTACGTTTCTTGGCAGAGCCGGGAATCGAATTCAAGCCTCCGAGGCTACAGCCAAAAATGTAATAAATGACCACGTACAGTACAGACAAAAAATTAATAGACTTTATAAGCCGGGGCTGATGACCAAGATGCCCAATGCTCCTAAAATGAATTTACATCATCAACTTTAAACACCAGAATATCTCCTATTCTTCACTGTAATTTGCTACACATCTCTTGAAAAGCTGAGGCAGACTTGAGGGACAGCTGCATGTATTTTCAAGTTGACGCAGACAGATGGGAAGATTCTACTGATTTCCCTGTCTTCTCTTAATAAGTTCTAGCTGTAAATTGTGACATTTCAATTATAAACAAGTAGTTCCGTGAAGAACTATACAGCCTATTTTCATATAGGCCTATCCTACTTATGTTAATTGCCACTATCAACATACACAATTTCAGTTTGATTGCTGTAATAGATTCGTAGATATTGAGAACCGACTAAATATTTCGGATGGTCGCCATGTTGGATTTTATATATGTAGGTCCTAGAGTTATGTACTGTTACATGCAGATTATTGTGTACGTGTAGTATTCAAACTTTAATTGCATAATTAGGACACAAGAAGTTACAACGAGATTTTAAAATTTCGCACAGCTGCCATCTTGATGTTATGGAAACAATTGAAATAAATTACATGCCAGTGGATTACCATTCGTATATTTACTGTACCAAGTTTCTCTGCACTCGGATGGTTAAATTGCGAGAAACGTCCATGTGAATATTTATACTTCGCGTCGCCGCCATGTTGGATTTGTGATCACCAGGTTATTTAAAGTCCTATAGGTGAATTTAAGTTCATACCCCTATGAACATTAAAAAGTTCAGTTTGATTGCTATAATAGATTCGTAGATATTCAGAGCCGTCTAAATATATCGGATGGTAGCCATGTTGGATTGTCAAATGTATAGGCCATAGAGGCATGTACCATTAAAGGAAAATTATTGCGTAGGTTCATTATTCAAACTTTCACTTCGATCGCATGACTACATCACAAGAAATAAAAACTTAATTTTAAAATTCGCACAGCCGACATCTTGAGGTTATGTAAACAGTTGAACTAAATTAGATACCAGTGCATTACAATGTGTATAAATATTTCTTGTACCAGATTTCAGTGCGTTTGGAACATTAAATCGCGAGAAAGGTCTATTTAAAATTTTCAAATTCGCTTGGCCGCCATGTTCGTTTTGTAGTTAACCGGTTTTTGAAATTCTTATAGATGGACTTCCAGTATTGCCCTTTATCTCCGTACAAAATTTCAGGGAGATACCGCTAATAGTTACAGAGATATAGAATGCCAGTGAAATATTTCGCACATCCGCCATCTTGTAGTTATGTAAACAATTGAAAGATGTTAGATGTTGGTGCATTACAATGTATATAAACATATACTGTACAAAGTTTCATTGCGTTTGGTTGGTTAAATCGCGAGAAACGTCTATTTAAAAGTCGCTAATTCGCTTGGCCGCCATGCTGGTTTTGTAGTTACCAGGTTTTCAAAGGTCATATAAGTGAACTTATAGTAGTTCCCTTTATCACCATACAAAATGTCAGGGTAATATCGGTAATAGTTTCGGAGATATTGAATGATGGTGAAATATTTCGCACAGCCGCCATGTTGGATTGGTGAGTCGTAACAAAATTAGAAGGGCACGGTCGGGGTCGTCGGGAATGGTGCTATGAACTTAATGAGTTTAATTGAAATCGATCCAGCCGTTTAGATTTTATTAGGGGGGGGGGGAGGGACACACACTCGAAATCACACACACTCACATGCACACATACACGGACAAAAGTGATCTCATAAGCCTATTTCTTCAAAATTGAAAATAGGCTAATAATATGTTCAGCATAAATATTGTTGGTATATCACCTATTAATCTTTCATTCAGAATTACATATATACTAATTAGAGACATACATGTTTAGGCAAATCAATAACCATAAATTTCCTTGTCTTTATGCTGAGAAGAATGGGAGGAGGGTTAGTTAAGAGATTCAGTCATATACTGTAGGCCTACATATCAGGAGATATCCGCTCTGGATCAAAGTAAATTCTGCATGTATACTTCAAGTTTTAATTCCCAGAATTCTCATCTTAAGCATACTATGTGAAACAGTTAATAAGTATTCACCTCCTGTGCCGCTTGCCACGGTGGGTGAGTGTTCAACGTGTCGGTCTACTAACCCCAAGCTTGCAGGTTCGCTCCTGGCAGTGGTAAGTGATTTTTGAAAGGCGGAAAAAATTGCGAACCATGTCATACGATGTTAGCATGTCAAAGAACCCATTTGAATTCAGTAGGCCGTGTTCATAATGGCAAAATTAATCTCGGGAGTTTCCGCCAACACAAAGTTCCTCATTTCTGTACTAATAACAATAATATCGTATGGCCTCCGGTGCCGGTTGCAAGCTTTTTAATTTTAATTTGACACACAGATAGCTGTATAGAAATGAGGAACTGTGTTGGCGGAAACTCCAGAGATTAATTTTGCCATTATGAACACGGCCTACTGAATTCAAATGGGTTTTTTGACATGCCAACATCGTATGACATGCGTGTCGTATTTTTGCCGCCTTTCAAAAATCACTTACCACGGCCAGGAGCGAACCGGCAATCTTGGGGTTAGTAGACCGACACGCTATCCACTCACCCACCGTGGCAAGCTATTTCTGTACTAGAAAGCACTATAGTGTTCAAGGAGCTTAGATATCTAACATCCTTGACTTTCATAGTGCTTCAAGGAAAAACGAAATTCGACATGCAAGCTACCCTTTGGATGTCAAATAACAAAGCTTGCACCCGGCACCCGAGGCCATACGATATTATAATTATTACCTTCTGTGCCCAAGATAGCTGTATCGAATCTCAGCGCAGTCAGTTGGCAGGTGGAGAAAGTAATGATGGTACAGGTTTCCTCCGGGACCTCCAGTTTCCGTGTTAATTCGATTTCTATAACATCACCATTCATCTTATTATCGCTCTGGAAGAGTGCAACAGGCTTCAGCAGCCACCACATTTTCATACCTCGGCGTAAGACGATTATTATTATTATTTAAATTTCCGTTACACTATAGCCTACATAGTTTACAGTACGGTATTCAGAAAGACTGTGCCCATATTATGAATTTTCTCTCAATTCATACTAATTTGTTTCACCTGTAAATTGACAATTATTAAATTACTAGCGGACTCGTACGAGAAATCGCGCATGTTCATAAACCACACTTTCCCCAAATAGGTTTAAAATGAGAGACTTAAGGAGAAAGGTTGTTATGTTTTTAATTCAACCAAATGATTATAGAACACTATTTACATTTCAGTTAGAATTCCATGTTCTACTTTCCCTAAATTAAGAAGCCAATCACTGAAAATTGGATCATCCACTCACCGGTTATTCGATATTTATGAAATTATACGATTTAATTATTCATTCCTTTGATTTACTGTTTCTGAAATCCATGCAACATAATAAAGGAAAGACCTCGGGATTATAAAATGACATGAAACAGTCGTCACAGCGGCCAAAATGTGTAGTGGAGAGCAATTACGGGGAGTATTTTCCTACAGCAACAGTATATGCATATCGCACACGTCGTACATTTTTTAAAGTAATTTTTAAGGAAATTCTAGATATTTATGAAATTAGAGTGCAATACGTCACTGCTAATGTCTATTCTCTTTCATTTGAATGCTCATTTGTCACGATCAGTCACTTTTGAGCGCCGTAGGAGAGATCTATACTACTGAAATAATATAGACGATGATGATATTATACCCTACTACAATGATGAAGACAGGTGAAAGTAGGATATAAAATCCATACAGAGCAGGAAGAGCAATCTTATATGCCACTATAGGCCTAGGCATACAAACATTGAACTTAGTAATTGAATGCTAACGTTTTGATCTTTAGCTCGAAAGTTTCCGTCCGTTAAAAATCTCCAATTGAAATTGAGAAAATGAGTTAGTAGGTCTATCGGTAGGGTTACTACTAGGCTATTAAGAAATCTAACTTATTTTCCAAGAAAAAAAAATTGCATTTCTTTGGTGGGAAGGGAATAGGCCTATTTTCGATTTTAGAGCCAATTTCACACTTTATCACAATTGGGGGGGACTCGGTAACATCCCCGCGTAACACACTTCGATTGACGACATATCGATTAATTTTGTATCTATCGATGATCATTCTTGTGCTGGAATCAGGTTAGCAGATTTTAATATCGGATTGTGGTGGCAAAAGTGGAGGTACGGTGGATCTGGCAACGCTGGACCACACCTTTACACACCGCACACTTGGTACGTGATGCAAGGTCTTGTATTCTCTGAATTAGGCCTATTTCGATGTACAACCTTGAGCCATGACTAAGAGAAGTTAACCTTGTTAATTTTTTGTTCCTTCCCTCGTAGCCAATACGTGAATGTTGTCAAGATAACTTTTTCTTCATGGCAATTCACGTCATAGACAACATGTTTTAACAATAATTTCAGTAATAAGCACAGAGCAAATTTCCACTCGATGGCAGAGAACGGAAATTTGACAGATTTTAAACCATTAGATGTTGGTATAATGTTTCTGTATTTAACAGTGCAAGACATAAAGCAGGTCACGTCTTAATTTTCCACTCCGTTCAACTGTTTATAAACTAGGAGTCAGAAGTTGACAAGTGTTTGGGAGCTGAGCTATGTTTAGCTTCGAGCGGAGTGAATCACTACAGCTAGCACACATCCACTCACATCGAAGGTCAGCAATAACAACACGTAGGCCACGATATCAGCGTCTTTGGTGGCGTAGTTAGTAGCATTCGGAGCTATCTATGCCCAAGATGGCGGGTTCAAACCAGGCCGAAGCCATTGGATTTTTAAGAGCGTTAAAATCCCTCTATATGCCTTCCTTCAGAGGGGAAGTAAAGCCGGCGGGACCATGTCATAGATTTATGGCATGTAAAAGAACCTTCCACTAACTACAATTGTGTGAAGCCAAATTTATAGGTTAGATTTGATTAACGCTGTATTAAGTTCCAACGTTCATCGCCAGGTTCTGGTTGCGGTGGCATCTAGTAGCCAAGTTCACATCTAGGTGTAGTTGACGGTAGCATTTGGTAGCAAAAATAGGAAATGCTTGAAATTGATCGTCTGCAGTCCTTACCTGAATTACAGATAACGCACATTAATACAACCATTACAATGAACACCGGTTATCAGACAGATTCTACACACACCCAGCCCCTAAACTGAGGAACCAACCAACCAGGAATGACAACATGTAAACCACGATATGCCCAAGTTCGTAAATAAGTGTGGGTGAAGGAATTTCGTAATTTTGTGCTAAATTATTTAAAATTTGACTGGGCTGTACGACATCGCGGTCATGTATCCCCGTGTAGGCCTACTAGGGTGTGTGTAGAATTTGTCTGATAACCTGTGTCACTGTTATGTCTGTACTAGTGTGAGCAGTCCACCTCGTTGCGTAGTGGCTAGCACTCTTGGCTGTCACCTCGGAGGCACGGGTTTGATTCCCGGCTCTGCCAAGAAATTTAATTCTGATCTAAGGGCTGGAACGGGGTGCACTCAGCCTCATGAGGCACAACTGAAAAGAGGTGGGTTCGACTTCAGCCTCAGCCATCCTGGAAATGGTTTTCCGTGTTTTCCAACTTCTACTCCATGCGAATGCCGGGATGGTTCCTAAATTAAGGCCACAGCTACCTCCTTCCCAATCCTCATCTGAATTACAACTACACACACAAATACAGCCATCACAGTAACACTGGTTATCAGACACACCCAAGTACACGGGGCTACATGACCATGATGTCGCAAAGCCCATAAATGAATCAATAACAACAACTAGTGTATTTAGCTATTTTTAATTTAGGTAGGTTTTTAGGAGGTTGCTGCCGTGGCCTCACGTTTGGTAGTCTACCATCGGTAAGAGTTCCGAGTGCAACTGAATTGTAACGATTATAAAAAGGATAGGCCGAATATTTCATTAGTTAATAGACTACAAACACCTCTATAAAACGCTTCAAATCTCCTATTTTCTGCTTCTCCAACAGTCCAAGTTTCACTTCCATAGATGATGATGATGATGATGATGATAATTGTTGTTTTAAGGGGCCTAATATCTAGGTTATCGGCCCCTTATTGTTCGGGTGATAGTGGAAGATGACATGAGTATGAAAACTGTAACTAATACTAACTACAGACTTACATACTAGAAGAAGAAATGGTAACCAAAGGATAAAGCAAATAAAGGACAGGAAGAAAAGAAATGCCCTCAACCCTCGAAGAATGAGGATTGAGGGACTTGGAAGAAAGGAGAGCCATGAAAGGCAGATAGGAAAGGGAAAGAGGAGAGGGCCCGCCCCAGAGTCACAGGAAGAAGGGGACATAACGGACCCAGCTCAGGAATTTCGGAGTCGCCAACTCCCAAATTCACCAGCCATAAGCCCTTGAGGGTGTAGCACTATCCAGGGTGCACCAGAAGTGGTGGGACTACACACACCCTGCCTCCTTAAGGGCCTTGTGCAGAAGGCAGGAGATAACATGAAAAGAAAAAGAATGAAGATGATGATGATGATAATTGTTGTTTTAAGGGGCCTAACATCGAGGTTATCGCCTCTAATGAAATGAAATGGCGTGAAATTAAAGGATGTAGATAAAAACAACTCACTGCCATGGATGAAACGAATATGGTGTTTATAAAACAGACAGTGAGCCCCAAAATTATGCCTTATTTGAATAAAAAGAATAAAAGGCGGATGGTAAAAAAGGATAAAACAAATAAGGCATAGTGAACAATAAAATAGATGAACACAATAAAAAACATAAAACAGATTTAACCTGAATTAAAAGTCGTAACTACACATTAAAACTTAAAAAAGTAGCCACTCTCCCTCATAAACCGGATGACGAGGTCAGCTGACGGCCCGTCATCACGGAGAATAAGGGAGAGGGTATTAAGAAAAAGAAGGCTGACCCCTCGATGAATGAGGGTTATCAGGAAAGATGAGACAAGGGCCAATTAGGGCGGGAAAGTGAAAGATTCCCTAGGCCTTGGATACCCTAATACCGTCGGGGTCGGAAAAGAACAAGAGTTGACCAAGGGAGTTTGACAGGAAAGAACGACGGAGAGGAGCCCGAGAACGACGGAGAGGAACCCGGCATAAGTAGGCTATGTGAAAGCAATGCCGGACTCAGCTGGGGTCCCGTGGTCACCAACCCATGTCCCACTAGATGTGAGTCCTGGTGGGACTTCCATAGAGCGCCACGCTCCAGACAAAGACTTTCAAAAATGACTTCCTAATGCCTGAATCTAAATTCGATCTCAACAGGTTCCTTTTCTGTAGAAATGCTTTCCTTGCCTGTGCTGACCAACTTTTATATCCTCTTTGCTTAGTCCATCACTGTTTATTTTGACCCCATCAAGACTTAATTAATTCTCCCTTCAATGCTACTGTATGTATTTAGCAGCCTATTTGAATACGATATATTTGCCACAGTATCAAAGATAGCCTAAATGGACAGCGTGATTAAGTGTCATTGGCGCAGCACACTAATTTATATTAATATTACCGTATGGCCCCGGGTGCCGGGTGCAAGCTTTGCTATTTGACACCCAGAGGGTAGCTTGCATGTCGAATTGCGTTGTTCCTTGAAGCACTATGAAAGTCAAGGAGGTTATATATCTCAGCTCCTAGAACACTATAGCACTTTCTAGTAGAGAAATGAGGAACTTTGTGTTGGCGGAAATTCCCGATATGTATTTTGCCATTATGAACACGGCCTACTGAATTCAATTGGGTTCTTTGACATGCCAACATCGTATGACATGGTGTCGTAAATTTGCCGCCTTTCAAAAATAACGTACCACGGCCAGGAGCGAACCTGCAAGCTTGGGGTTAGTAGACCGACTCAATAATCACTCACCCACCGTGGAAATTAATGCAGCGGAAGTGAAAATAATACGTATGAATTACTATTCAGAGAACTCTTAGTGGAGTAGAATAAGAATGTAGAAAGTGTAACAATCAACTTTTAAAATATAATCTATTTGTTGTAACGCAAGAGAATTGTTCGACTATAGTCGTAAGTTAGCTATTCTCTTAAGTCATTTCTAGAAGGTAGCGTCAAAGCAATACAGTTTAAAAATACCTCTCACATTCCTTCTCCAGATTGAATATTCAACTAGGGTCGCAGCAGGATACCATGGCTTTAGCAAGCAGCCGTTATATATTGCACATATTGCAATAACAGTTAAAGGATGTTTGCGCGCACGGAAACATGGTCTAACGCGTAAGCCTAAGTGCATAATGAGATCTGGTTTTGGCATCAGAAGGGCACCTTATCAGCAACATGTTGAGGTATACAGTGCGAATGTCACGTTTGGTACACTGAGTTCAATAACGGCAGGATGGGTGTGCAAGATGAAGGCTTATATCATGTAGTCCCGACCTGGCATCCAGGGATTTCCATCTCTTAGGACTCCTCCCAGAACACATGGCTGGTAAGCGATTCAACAACAAATCGTTACGTGACTTCAGGGAATGGATGCAGATTTCTTCCATGCCAGCATCAATGCTTGAATTTCCATTGGAACAAGTGGTTAGATGGGAATGGGGGTTTTGTAGAAATTCGTATTTGCGTGTAAAATAAAGCTCTTCCTGATAGGGGCCGATAACCTAGATGTTAGGCCCCTTAAAACAACAATTATCATCATCATCATCATCATTTTTCTGATAGACTGTACTTGAAAAAGAAATTTTAAAAATAAAAACATCCTATGTGCTTTCTAAATCTCAAAATGTTGTGCATAATTAGAAGTCTACCAAGAAGACGCACGAGAGCGATGTTTTCTCTGCAATAGAACATAGGTCCTACATAAGAAAAAGTACATTGAAAATAATGGGCAAGCAAAAAAAAAAATCATATATATAGCTTTTACCTGTTTTAGTTCAGGTGGATGCTCTCGATTATCCAGGTAATGACCGGGGTGAATGGTACGAATATTCGGAAAACACGGATAATCCAAAAGCATGTTTTTGTTGCAAAGGAATGGTTTCAATTTTTTTAAAATACCGTACCATATAAAGTAGGCTATAATACATTATTGTGCTCTGAAGAAGTCTGTAATGGTTCTCTGCTTTTGGTTCTTCATCTGCTTCCTTACCTCGAGACGTATTTTGCGTGCGGCAATAATGTCACCATATTCAAACCCCATTTGTCCCATATAATCCAACAGGGTATTACAAAACAAGACTGGACAAAGCAAGAATTCGTTGACCTGTCACAAAGTTCCGTACTAAATACTTACCCCCACCGGGACTACACTGCAAAAATATGTGCGTATAATACCAGGACTACACTGCAAAAATATGCACGAAAAATAAAGTAAAACGTAATCAATTTACAGTACAGTATCAATTACAGATATATTCTTGTACTGTAGGCTACAGGCCTACTGTATTCTCAAATATTTTTAATTAGTCGAAAACGTGCACGGTTAATCCGTAAACCGGATAATCCACGCACGGATAATCGAGAGTATGCTATACTGTAAAGTGAAAATTTACTTGATACAAGTTTCAGTACATGTTCCTGGACTGTTTCTTTGTAAAAGCGATATAATAAGCAAACGCTCCATTGCACGCGCTGGTGTATAAAGTCCACCAGGCGTATTAAAGATGGTATATTTTTGGTTGTAATGTCTCTGCAGGCTGTTAGGTGTCATCTAAACCTATCCCTAAGATGTTCCCAAACGACTACAAGCAGTGTCATTGTTGCCGGATTCGTTTGTGCTGATTCAAAGGAATAAACATTGAGCTGTTGCATGGTATGGTGAACAAAGTACACCACGCTAGTAGCTATATTTTAGTATAACTAGCGGACCCGTGCGAGAAATCTCCCATGTTCCTAAGCCACACTTTCCCCAATAGGTTTATAATAAGAGACTTAGAGGTTGTTATGTTTGTATTTGAACCAAATGATTATAGAACACTATTTACGCTTCAGACGTCCCTACGGCCAAAATACGAACTGAATAGTAATGATGTCGCGTATTTTCCTACAGCAACAGTATTTGCAAATCGCACATTTCTTACAAAAATTGATATTTATGAAATTATAATGCAATTCGTCACTGCTAATGTCATTTGTGTGCTGAGTCCTTTGATTGACAGCTTAGCCGTAACACTCACCGGTTATTCGATATTTATGAAATTATACGACTTGAGTACCAGTACTCGTTCCTTTAAATTACTGTTTCTGAAATCCATGCAAAATGATAAAGGAAAGACTTCAGAATGTTAAAATGACATGAAACAGGCGTCACAGCGGCCAAAATGTGAAGTGGACAGCAATTATGGAGCGTATGTACCAGCAGCAACAGTATCTACAAATCGCACATTTCGTACCGGTTTTTAAAATTCATTTTTTGAAGAAATTAAAGATATTTAGGAAATTAGTGTGCAATGCGTCACTGGTAATGTATATTTTCTTTTATTTGAATGCTCATTTTTCACGATCGGTTGCTTGTGAGCGCCGCAGGAGGGATCTATACTACTGAAATAATATATATGATATTGATACAGTTATTTCACTAAGTCTTATCTTTTATTAGCTTAAATCATATTCTAACAGAATTAGAAACTATCTCCGTGTTTTGTACGGTTCTGTGTTTTTACGGCTTGTATACGAGCTAAAAATCCGAAGCGACTTACTGAACAGGAAATCTATGACGTTACAACGCAAGAAGTTGGATGAGTAGCCGATACTTTCGAGGTAGAATTTACAGAAGAAAATGATAACGATAGAAAATAGCCTTAACTATTGTGCTTGTAGAACAGTTGATTTAATGTGTTTACTAAGATAAAATATTTATGCTAACTGATTTCGTGACATTATTCTCTTGGTGTACAATGTTCACCATGCGTGTACTTATTAAATATTAATAGGTGCGTGTAGTCACAGGTCATAAGCCGCCTCGCAGCTTATGCCAAACCTAGCACAGTTCCATTACAGCCTCAGGAATGAATGAATAAATAAATAAACACATAAATAAAAGACACGATCCTTAGAGTAGGCTAGTCGCATATGATGTGTAACATCTGTCATGTTATCCTACCTTGAAGTTGTTACCGTTTTTAGCCAACTTTCGATTTTTGCAAAAAATGAAAGTAGACCTATGAGATCAACACAGGGCGAAAAAAGTGTGTGTGTGTGTGTGTGTGTGTGAGACTGTGTGTGTGTGTGAGTCTGTGTGTGTGTGTGTACTCTGAATGTCTGTCCCCCCTATCAATTCGAACACGGTGAACGCGAATTGAACGAAATTTGGTACAAAGGTAGCACTAGCAAAGGACACCTCAGTGTCATGTTTTATATCGCCACCATCTTGACGGAAACGTGATGGCGGCCACACAAATGTTCAAAGCTTAAATCAAATTACAACTAACCTAATCATCCGATCTCTATCAAATTTTGCAACATCATACCTTTATGGGGGGAGCATCCTTTGACCAAACTAATAGGTCATCAGCCTAATAGTTTGCGGATGGTGGCCATCTTTGTGTGAAAATCGATTCCCCCCATTTATTCGAACACGGTGGAACCGAATGGAACGAAATTTGGTACAGAGGTAATACTAGCAAAGGGCACGTCAGTGTCGTGTTTTATATCGCCGCCATCTTGACGGAAACGGAATAACGACCACCCATATGTTAATAGCTTAAATCAAATTACGATCATCCTAATAATTTGATCTCTACCAGATTTTGCAACAACATGCCTTTTTGTGGAAAGCCTCTTATGACTGACTACAAGGTCATCAGCCCAATAGTTTGCAACTAGCGGCCATGTATGTGTGCAAATCCATTCCCCATATCAATTCAAACACGGTGAAACCGAATTGAATGAAATTTTTTACAGAGGTAGCACTAGCAAAGGGCACCTCATATTCATGTTTAATATGCCTATAGCACGTTGTATTTCAACAAGCTACTACAACCAACATTCATTATACTCCTTGAAAAGGACAAAGAGTTATAACAATACCCATGCATTTAGGAGAAAGTAGGCTATATGTTCTTTACTGAACATCTTGTTATTATTCTTGACATTCATCAACACACACTCTCATAAAATATAACAATTCCAAGACTCTCTTGTTTTTCTTCACTGCCTACTTGATATTTCTACTCTCGCACTGCCTTCTTGATACTCTGCTGTTACATCACTCTCCTGCCAGTAACTAAGTTACGTTAACAGAGACTGACATATTTTTATTCACTGCCTACTTGATATTTCTACTCTCGCACGGCCTTCTTGATACTCTGTTGTTACAAAGTAATCCGCATTTGATAACCATTCCACATGATACCACTGCCAGCTGGATCACATCCCACATCCCTTCTAAGCAGCCAGGAAGGATGCCATCCAACTGGCAGTGCGTCTTACACACTTCCATCCGATCCACTTCCGTCCCATTTTTCAAAATCACTCCCACAAAAATATCCATCAACCGAGTGGAAAGATGTTACACATCAATAAATAAATAAATAAATAAATACCGACAGAGTATCTCAGAGTCTCGTTTTACAGTAGTTGATTATATAAAAAGCCATCCAAGACATTCAACACAGCAACATTTCACTATTTTTTGAAAATTCCCAGCCAACCCACAAATATTTTGTTCATGCTTGAATTAGATGCTTGGGTTAACTTTGTTACTTAGGCCTATACCTGTATGTTATTTGTACCTTTACCTGTGTTATTGTAGTGTAATATGTTATAATACATTTTATAGGCTAGTATTGGGGTTACGTACTCCGCAACTTGAAATATCCTACCGTCCCAGCATTTCCCGGGAGTGAATATGAAATAACCACAGTAAGGTCAGCCACTATCAGTGCCATCTGCCCAACGATTAAAGGAACAACTATAATTGAATCCATTACAACCAAAGAAAGAAAGCTTTTCAGCTTTTCACAAAATAACACGCTTTTATGTAAAAAATGGTGGTAGGGCCTACATAAAATCGTGTTAGTCCTATGTACAAATTGGGGTAAATAAAAGCATGTCATTTTGTGATCAATATATTATGTAGTGTTTTCATGTTAGGACATATAGCCTAAATACTTGTTGTTGTTTTTTTCGCCTAAAGTAATTGGGCAAACATTTGTGTTGACAAACTGAAATGCTTTCTTTATTAGAACCAAGCAACTCTGAAAAATGGCTTCTATCACTTCATTTTCAATTACAACCACCACTACATCTGGAGGTCGCTTTAAGATTCAAATTACTTCAAAAGATCTAAGATTATTTGCCTATTTGAAGCTTACACCATTCTTATAACTTACTACTACTGGAAGATTTCTCTAGGTATTTCTTCATAACATTACGTGAGCTTTTTTTAAGTATGGGCCGTTTTTTTAATTAACCGAACATTATATTTTGAAAACATATTTAATTTTAGATTTTACATACCTTCCTCTATTTTTCTACATAGTTGCCTTGTTTATTTAGGCACTTGTCATACCTTAAAACTAAGTTCTGAAATCCCTCTGCATACACGTTAGCCGCCTGCTCTGACAACCAAGAATTCACGGCTGTTTTCACTCCTTCATCGTCGGCGAAGCGCTTCCCACCAAGATGACGAAGGGCTATACGGTGAGTGATCTAAAACTTCCCACCCAAAAGATTCAATCAGTTCCCGAATCCGGGCAGCATGCCATGATCTTGCGCTGTGACCGTAAAGCTCGAAAATGGGTACGAGAGTTCAAAAGTAGCCGTGAAAATGTTCATTCCATTATCACGATACACCTCACAAAGCTGACTTGTTTCCTGCACTCAAAAAACGTATCACAGATCGTACCTTACACGCGACGGGTGACTCAATAATCTTGAACATTGTGAAGATGCACAGTTCAGCGTACAGGTTAGCTACACAGCTGCAACTGACGCCTGCTTGTTCGCAAAAGATGCCGGGTGGTAGCACGCACGCACTAACTAAGGGCTTTAAAGAAAACGGCCCTTACTTAAAAATCAACCTTCGTATTTTCACTTCAGCTGCGCTCATTAGTCTGCCCCGCCAATGACCTTTTACCACTCTTCACAAGTGTCTTTGATAATGTGGCAAATGTATAGTTTGCGAACATGCTAAATGAATACAGTAACTTTGAAGGAATGAATAACTGAATTATCTTTGGGATCAAATCTGGCAATTAAACTGATTGACTCGTGGGAAAGGATGTAACGAAGAAATGGAAAACGTTTCGAGTCCACAAAGTCACAGGCAAGACGGCATCAATAATGCATTCAGTAGTCTATAAAAGAATGCAAGCCCTGACCCTTCCTAAATTAGACCCAAGTTAGCGGTTGTCAGGGCGAACGGCCTGTCACCATCCCCAGTTGTATTTGTTGACGAAGTGTGTCCAGCTTGTAACGTAATCTTGATTACGGTACAAATTATTATTATTATTATTATTATTGAAATATCAAAGTTATATCGTTTTATTCACCCATTAATATCAAGGGAGGGGCCATACCATATTCACGTCATTACCATAGTCATATATAATATTGCCAAGTGCTTAGATTAAGAAACAGGGTTTTTATAGAGGTCTAGGGCTGTTTTATTAGTTAAATTGTAAAGACAGGACGGGCATGGTTGGAAGAAGTTACGGACGGTGAAGCAACATATTGCAAGAAAATGTATTTCTGGAGCGAAGCCACGCTGACTGGAGACAAGGGCTTGGAGAAAGATTTCGGCGGAATATATAGATGCGCAACGAGAGGAATAGCGGGTTCTGAGTGGAATATTTGAAGTACGCGGGCCTGTATTCCCGCTCGGAGAAGTTTTAGCGTCGCTTGAGGACTGAGAAATGCTTTGCTATAATTGGTCTGATGGGTCGCGGGCAAATTTATGCCGCGAAACATCGGGACCATTCAGAGTGTATAAAAGCCCAGCGCGACTTCAGCACTGGCTATTCTATAGATTCTATTCTGTCATTCACATATTCGATCACGCACTCACTCATTGACTTTGTGAGTCGTAGACTCCGTCAGCCGCTCAGTAAGATGGGACTTAGTGAATTCAATTAGCCTGGTTTGTTCAAATTTGCTTACCATGGTGATCAAACTCAGAACAAGCAGCAACAACAACAACAACAAGAAGAAGAAAACATATGTTTTCAAAGGTCAATAAACGTGTGTTGGCGTAAGATCTCAAATTAGACTGCAAGCAGACCAACGAGATGGACTTTGAACCACAAGGCACCAGGTATGTGGACCGAGTTATTATCAACACAGAAGATCAGCGCTAGCGAGAAGACAGTCAATATTGCCCCGCAATTAGGGAATATTAATGCACATATTGTACACAGCTCGAAACCTCAGATCAAATGTTAATAATTTTGTTGTAAATAAACCAGTATTAGTTAAAATGTCTTGTTCATTGGGAGTTGAATATATAGGATAGTTGGAATGCAAAGAGTATCTCATAGAGCAAGTTTATTGCCCTACGCTCCGATGATAGATCTTGGCTCAAGGAAGGGAGCGGCCGTGGCTAAATAAAATTTTAATGTGTTATCTTTACGATAACTGGCGCCCAGTAAATCTAAATTAATAAAGTGTATGTCGTCTGTCTAGACAGGCCAATGCTAAATAAGAACGATGAGGTGGTTTTAAGGAGTCTTGAGTGTAATATCTGTAGAAACGTTATAAATGATCGCCCAACTTGTAGAGCGATATCCAACGACAAAGGTAGCCGTTACAAATGGCACAACCAATGTGGGGCTACGAAATATCGTACTGAAGTGAATGGATATTATGTATAAATCCAGTTTATTTCAAGTATGTTAAAGTTTAAAGTTGTTTTCATGTACGATATAAACGAGTACTCTTTGCATTCATTCCGAGTTTTTCAATAAAGAGGCATATATCAAGTTAGGGAACTACGGTTATAAATTAGTAGTGTTCTTTTGATGAGTTGTTTTTTTGGGTAATGAGTAACAGGGATAATTTGGGGAACATAAATTTGAGAAACCGTAGTATTATAAGATCAGTTAAAATGTCGAAATTAGATGTGCAGGGTACCAATGATGAGATGTCAAAAGTAAGCGAAAATCAGGAAACTGAGGAAAATAAACAAGACGGGGCTACAAACATCCAGATTAATGAGGGGGAGAATCCTTCCTGGCTTCGAAACCTGACGATGCTGATAACAGAACAGAACAGAAACATAGATCATAAGTTAGCTGAGCAGAGTAAGAAGCAAGAGGAACAAAGTAAGAAATTTGACGTGCGTAGTGATCAATTAGAAAAAGCAATAGATCTTAAGTTCACTGAGCAGAGTAAGAAGCTAGATGAACAAGGTAAGAGGTTTGATGAAGCCACAGAAAACTTCAATAGACAAATTAAAGAAGTAGGCCGAGAATTTCACAATAAGTTAGAAAACAGGATTAGTGAGGTGGAGGAATCATGGTCACTTAAGGTTGACGCCAGAATGCAACAAGTGTCGGAGCGAGTTGACAAAATTGACGAGGAAGTGAAAATTGAATGTAGTAAGGTTAGGGTTGACTTAGAAGGTGAAGTCAACAGCATGAAGGTCAAGTGTGATAATAATATTGCTAAAATAGGTCATTTAGAAAATAAAGTAGAGAGCGATAATCAAGAAATTAGGGAAGAGGTTAACAGTAAATTTAACAGTTTCAGTGAAGAAGTAGCGAGTAAAACAGATAAAATAGAGGAGAAATTGCAGAGATGTCAGAAGCAAATAGCAACAAATAGCGGTAATGTACAAATAGGAAATTTAAGTAGATTTCTAACTAAAGAGGCAGATTTGCCAGTATTCACAGGCAAGGCATATAACCCAATGGAATTCTTAAAAACAGTAGAAAAGAAGTTCGCTAAAGATTTAGAAGAGGGGATCGTTCAATGGGAACAAGTACTTGAGATGCTAGATAAATCTTTTGTTAGGGATTCAAGGTCATGGTTCAGTGTGTATAAATACCAGATGACTAGTTTTAGAAAATTTAAAGAGAAGTTCATAGCCAAGTACTGGAATGAAAATGTGCAAGAAAGAGAAAGATGTAACATTATTTTTGGAAAGTACCAAAGGAGAGATGGTGTTTCGTACACAGAGTATTTCTTAGCGCATGTACTTATATGCCAGAATTTAGAAGGTTTAGAGACTGAATCACAGGTAATTAAAACATTATTAAGGCATTTTCCTGATATAATTAAAGAAGCATTCTTCATGCAGAATATTACTACTATTGACGGGTTCGAGAAGCTATTGGAAAACTTTGACTCTCTTGAAAATAGTAGGACCGACCGCAAGCCAATAAGTAGAGGAGATAATTTCGTGCAAAGTGAGAGAGAGAGGGGAAGAGAACAAGGCAGGAATGCGAATTACGAAAGACGACTTGACAATGGGGGACGCACAGCAAATACGAGGAACGAGAATTTGAACAGAGTAGGGGAAGGTACTAGGCCAGACAGACGTACAGTTCAACAACAACAATCTACATCAGGGGCAGGTAGGCCTAATTTAAACGAATAACGGGTTGCAGTGAGGTCAACAGACAGCCCGAAGTGATTGCAGTTCAATGTCCTAGGAATATTGAGTATTTAGGAGATTTTAATATAGATGTTAGAGAAGAACTGCTTTATGACCTAAATGGTGGAAATTTAGATAATGTTGAGAATGAGATTATGTCACCAGTAATTAAACTTAATGTGTGGGGTAAAGAAGTTGATGTTTTATTGGACAGTGGAAGCGAAAACTCTTGTATAAATTTAAGATTTTTGGAAGATGTAATGAGAGAAGGTATTCATGTTGATATAATTCCAGTTAAGTCCACTTTCATTGTCACAGCTGTAGGTAGTAGGTCTCAGAAAATATCTAAGCAAGTCGCAGTTCCAATTAACATTATTGAGTTAGTTAAATTTCAGCCCTGTTTGGCAGTTCCAAATTTAGTATATCCGGTGATTCTCGGTGCGGAATGGTTATCATTATATCAAGTTAAATTAGATTTTCATTTTGGCAGGATATGTTTATTTTGGCAGGATAAAGAAGTTCAGGTTACGTATAAGGTGTCTAAGACTGACAAACAGATGAAAGTGTGTATGTTTGAGGAAGAAAGCAACGTGGTTGTGAGTGATGAGTTTCCTGAAGTAAATGAGGTAGACCGCGGAGATGCTAGTGAGAGCAAAGTTTTTAAGGTGTGTCAGGTTGCAATGGAGTCTGAACTTGAGAGTAGGATCCATGATGCATTGTCACAGTGTAAGCTGGATGATGAGCAAGGTCATCAGTTACATGAGGTATTAATAAAATATAAGGAAATTTTCAGCTCAAAACCCGGAGCAACACACTTATATGAGCATAGTTTTGTCGTTAAAGACACAAGTAGTTTCGTAGGGCCTAGGTATCCTGTCGCAACTAAATATATGAAAGCCGTCGAAGAACAGATAGAATTAATGTTGGAAAACGACATAATTGAGCCTTCAGCTAGCCATTGTTTAAATCCATTAGTTGTAGTAGCCAAGAAAGACAATTCAGTGAGACTGTGCATAGACGCCAGAATGTTAAATACCAGAATCGAAAGCGACCAGCTGAGAACTGAAACAGTGGAGGAATTAGTTCAACGTTTTCAGGGACGGAAGTGGTTCTCGACAGTAGATTTAAGTAGCTCATTTTGGCAAGTTCCACTCCGTGCTTCAGATAGGTATTTAACTGCCTTTGCTTTTAAGAATAGACTCCTACAGTTCAAAAAAGTACCATTTGGGACTAAAACTAGCAGTTCCGCCTTAATTCGAGCTTTATCTATGGCTCTAGGTCCAGAGACTAGTGAGTTTGTTACGAATTATGTGGATGACATAGTTATTGCGTCACATACATTCGAGGAACATATAGATCACTTGAGTATAGTTTTTCGTAAATTATGGGAAGGGGGTTTCACTTTGAAACTGGAAAAATCTGAATTTTGTGTACACCACATAACTTTTCTAGGACACACTGTTTCAGCAGATGGTGTTACACCAGAGTCATCTAGGCTAGAGAAAATTAGTAGTATGCCGTCTCCACGTAATAGTAAGCAATTAAGGTCATTTATTGGTGTTCTCAATTATTTCAGGCGTTTTGTTGTCCAGTATGCAGGGTTATTAGAACCATTTAGAGAATTGTTGAAGAGTAAGAGTGTGTGGAAATGGACACAGGTCCACGAGGAAGCCTTCAGAAAGCTGAAAGAAGGATTCAGTAGAACAGTGATGCTGAAACACCCTAGGTATGATAGAGAGTTTATAGTAATCACGGATGCATCAGAGGTTGGTATTGCAGGCTGCCTATGCCAATACGATGATCAGGGTCAGTTAGGCATTGTATCGTTGGCAAGTAGAGGTTTGTCAATGGCTGAAAAACGCTATACAATTACTGAGATGGAATTCTTGGCAATTATTTACTCAATGAGTAAATTTAGGGTTTACGTGCTAGGCACGCACTTTCAAATCTGGACCGATCATCAGGCGCTAACGTTCATTAAATCTAGCAGGTTAACTAGTAATAGGATGACACGTTGGACGTTAGCCATGAGTGAATATGATTTCAGTATCAAACATATCAGTGGAACGAATAATAATTTAGCAGACTACCTGAGCAGACACATTCATAGTGAAGAGTGTGATATCAATATAGGAGTGAAAGAAGGAATCTTAGTGTGTATTGGTAAACGTATAGTGCAGGAGGATGAGAGAGTACGTTTACGAAATATGTCTGTTGAACAGGAGAGAGACAGAGTATTGGGCGACATTGTCCGCTTGGTGAGAAGCAGCAATGATGGTGAGTTATCAGTAGGGAGGCTCAAGTACGGGCTATATCAAGGTATGCTATCTAGGAAAGATAGAGATGGTGAGTGGAAAGTGTGTGTACCAGAATCTTTACAGGAAGATTTAATCTGGTTCTTTCATGCTCAATTGGGTCATTTCGGAGCCAGGAAAGTTCTGTATGCCATTAAAGGGCATTTCTTTTTTAAAGCTATGGGAAGGAAGATTAGGAAGATTCTTGCTACTTGCGATCTCTGCCAACGCGCGAAGCACTCAAATCGGCACTTGATTGGAGAGTATCAAGCGGTAATAGCCAAGAAGCCGGGAGAGCTTGTGTGTGTTGATCTGTATGGGCCACTGGTGAAGTCTCGATACGGATACCAATTTATAATGGTAATAATTGACGCATTCAGTAAATTTGTCAAATTATATCCCTTGAGACAAGCTACGGGAAGGTGTTGTGTCAAGCAGATAGCAGAAAAGTATATTCCTGAGTTTGGATGCCCACTCAGTATACTTAGCGATCATGGAAGCCAGTTCACGTCTAAAATATGGACTACCAAGCTGACGGAACTAGGTACCCGGATTATCTACTCTTCAATTAGATATCCACAAGGCAACATGGTTGAACGGTCTATGCAATCCATTGGAAGAATATTCCGTACATACGTGCACGACAAACACAACGCGTGGTTCTCACGGTTGGGTGATGCCGAACGCTGGTTAAACTCAGTGTTACACGAGAGTACGGGATGTTCACCATATGAAATTCGTTATGGAAGGAAGCCCTCCAACGAAATAGCAAGAATGATAGGTTTAGATCCGGGTGAGGGACACTCCACGGAGTATTATCTTCTGTTGGCCAGGGACAACTTAGTAAAGTCAGGAAACCAAAGGAAACGCCGACAGAAGGGGGTCTACGACGAATTGGAAGTAGGTAGCGAAGTTTTGTTACGTAAGCCGTTGCCATCTTGTGCATTGGAAGGGAAAATGTCAAAGCTCTTTTTATTGTTTACTGGACCTTATGTCGTTTCGAAGAGGATAGGAAAGAATGCCTACTTATTGAAAGATCAGGAAAATTGTGTCATTGGTACATATAACATTTACAATCTGAGGAAATATCATAGAAAAGAGCAAGTGCTGCAAGAAGGGTAGACTGCCGTGTGTTTATAATTAGAGTCGTGTCGTGGCTCTAAGGAATTGGTGGAAGTGAGATAAATCACTTGTGTTGCGTGAAACAAGAAGCAATATATATTGTGTTCTGTTATTGTAAGGGACTACAAGAACAAATGTAGCATGTAAATCCTGTATGACTGCACAGGACAATCAGAATGTTTATGTAACATTGCAAGAAGAGTGCAGATCAATCAAGGAAAATGAAAAGGGTATAATCATTATGTATGTAATTTGAAGGGTCATATATGTATATTCAGTGTATTTCCTGTAAAGTTTTAAAGGGAAGATTTGTGATTTCATCATTCATTACATTCTTTATGAAACCATGGGGACGTTTTGTAACGTAATCTTGATTACGGTACAAATTATTATTATTATTATTATTATTGAAATATCAAAGTTATATCGTTTTATTCACCCATTAATATCAAGGGAGGGGCCATACCATATTCACGTCATTACCATAGTCATATATAATATTGTCAAGTGCTTAGATTAAGAAACAGGGTTTTTATAGAGGTCTAGGGCTGTTTTATTAGTTAAATTGTAAAGACAGGACGGGCATGGTTGGAAGAAGTTACGGACGGTGAAGCAACATATTGCAAGAAAATGTATTTCTGGAGCGAAGCCACGCTGACTGGAGACAAGGGCTTGGAGAAAGATTTCGGCGGAATATATAGATGCGCAACGAGAGGAATAGCGGGTTCTGAGTGGAATATTTGAAGTACGCGGGCCTGTATTCCCGCTCGGAGAAGTTTTAGCGTCGCTTGAGGACTGAGAAATGCTTTGCTATAATTGGTCTGATGGGTCGCGGGCAAATTTATGCCGCGAAACATCGGGACCATTCAGAGTGTATAAAAGCCCAGCGCGACTTCAGCACTGGCTATTCTATAGATTCTATTCTGTCATTCACATATTCGATCACGCACTCACTCATTGACTTTGTGAGTCGTAGACTCCGTCAGCCGCTCAGTAAGATGGGACTTAGTGAATTCAATTAGCCTGGTTTGTTCAAATTTGCTTACCATGGTGATCAAACTCAGAACAAGCAGCAACAACAACAACAACAACAAGAAGAAAACATATGTTTTCAAAGGTCAATAAACGTGTGTTGGCGTAAGATCTCAAATTAGACTGCAAGCAGACCAACGAGATGGACTTTGAACCACAAGGCACCAGGTATGTGGACCGAGTTATTATCAACACAGAAGATCAGCGCTAGCGAGAAGACAGTCAATATTGCCCCGCAATTAGGGAATATTAATGCACATATTGTACACAGCTCGAAACCTCAGATCAAATGTTAATAATTTTGTTGTAAATAAACCAGTATTAGTTAAAATGTCTTGTTCATTGGGAGTTGAATATATAGGATAGTTGGAATGCAAAGAGTATCTCATAGAGCAAGTTTATTGCCCTACGCTCCGATGATAGATCTTGGCTCAAGGAAGGGAGCGGCCGTGGCTAAATAAAATTTTAATGTGTTATCTTTACGATAACTGGCGCCCAGTAAATCTAAATTAATAAAGTGTATGTCGTCTGTCTAGACAGGCCAATGCTAAATAAGAACGATGAGGTGGTTTTAAGGAGTCTTGAGTGTAATATCTGTAGAAACGTTATAAATGATCGCCCAACTTGTAGAGCGATATCCAACGACAAAGGTAGCCGTTACAAGCTATCAGACACCGTCCTTGCGACGGTAGAGGAATGATCGCTCGCAGAGTCCGTGAGTAACGTCAAGCTTGGAAGATAAGCGATTATTTATTACTGTATTATTATTACATTAGTCTGTTATTATTAGTCTATTATTATTATTTTATTATATAAAATCTTACTATATAATACGCTAAGGTGTATGTTTCATAAAACTCGAGCTCCTAAACCATAGGTAGAGCCCTGCGCGGATAAACAAAACCTTATCCGCATCCGCCCCGCATCCGCACGACTGTTATCCGCATCCGCACGACTGTTATCCGCATCCGCCCCGCATCCGCACGACTGTTATCCGCATCCGCCTCGCATCCGCATAACTGTTATCCGCATCCGCCCCGCTTCCGCAAGACTTGTATAAAAATCCGCTGATATTTCAATTCTGTTTTCCTGACCTCCGCTTTAGACAAAAAAAAAACTGGCTATACTTCTTTGGCTACTTTCGCACTTGTGCCGCAGTAGGTTTGATGTGCCTGATTTGTGTCCTGAGTATGAATACACTTCTTTACAGGTAAAACATCCTACTATATCGTTCATCTCTTCGGTTCCATTGAAAACGTAACCAAATATCTGCCTTATCCTTGACTTTTGTTTCACGCACTATTGAATATTCACCTTGTTTTGTTTTAATAGATATTTTATCATAGTTGGTTAAATGATGTCCATACTCCCGGTCGCGGTAACATTTACTAAGTGAACTTCTCTTTAAGCTTGGAGAAAGGGATTGACATTTGGCCGGAACTTCCAAGTCAGTCATCATACTTCTGCCTCTTGACCCATCAATGTTAGCATAGTTGATGTCATAACTGTCTCCGTTGCAATATCACAGCCCACGCGTTTCAGTGCCAAGATGGAAATAAATCTACAGATAAACCTGGAACCAGATCTTCCAGGTTAGCTTAGATAGCGAAGTAGCTGAGAAATGTCAATGATGTCACCACGATGAACTAACAAACTTATTGACAGCATTATATCTCGTGGGTAATGGCAGTGAGAAATTGATGATGATGATATGTCAAGACCTTCTACTACAAACATACGGTACGGTACTTAATAAAATGTAGTTGAAACCATATGAGTAAAATAATCTTCTCGTGTATAACTGCAAAACGTACCCGAATATTTCGTACGCAATAGACTATAGGAGTATTCCTCTTTTAAGCATTAAGCTGTAGATTGGCATATCAAATATGTAATATTATCGAAAGTTCCACATCGTATTCTAAAAACTATCCGCAAATTTACTCCAAACATTATCCGCAGCGTATCCGCTATCCGCACACCCATGCAAACTATATCCGCGTGGCGAAAAATGCTGCGGATATCCGCATCCGCGCAGGGCTTTAACCATAGGGAGTTAGAAGGTGTGGTTTGTACGAAAAAAAAATGCTGGAAAAATCTTGCATTTCTTGAAAAGTCAACGAAAATATATTCATTTGTTTATAAAGTGTTTTTAAACAAATAAACAAGACGATAGCCCCTGGCAGAACTGTGTCGCGTACAGCCCGCATAGCACTAGGGCCGGGAGGGTAGTCTACACATGGGACGTGCACAACCCATTATGCGAGAGTTCTCGCACGGGTCCGCTAGATATTATATATCGTATTATTCTACAAGATTCTTAGTGTTTCTATTAGCCTTTAACGGTCAGACTAGAAACTACAACTGTTGAAGCTAACGATTCCGCGATGTTTGCTTCAGTCGAATGGTCAACGGCGTCCAACGCTCTTTTTATTACTGTTGTTGTTTGACTCTTCAGTCTTTTAACTATTTCTAGGTATTTTAATAAACCTACTTCATGTTTTTGAATTTTAACATAGTCTACATAAACCTGGTGTATATAATTTCATAGAATGTGATTTGTAGATTAATATACTGTAGTCTATTGATATCTTCCGTTTAATGTGCATTTCTTTATCGATTTTCATTTAGATGGGCCTTATTTGCGGCAAGTAGTGGGTCTTGTTTGGAACGGGTGTTCTTAATAAGGCCCATTACTCACATTTTTCAAATATTGTATTATTAATGAAATATTTTCCAGTGATTCTAATTATATCAACCAATGTTTTCATTCGATTACTGCTTGCCTTCAAGATAAATCCAGGACAATGTTCCGAGTTTTTTTCCATTCTAGTAAAAATACAAAAAATCCTTGAACGTTAAGTGGGCTTTATTTGGCACATTATCCTTACAACTGTTTACATAAACTTATTACCCATTCCATAATCAAGATGTTAAGCAAAGAGCTAAAATGCCTGGCTTTTGCATCATGTACACAACACAAACTAATAGATAATGAACCGCATTTGGTAGCCTATAAAAACGGTAGTGAAAAATACTCAAGAAATTGCAATAAACCCTACAGTGGATAGGGGAGAGGGGGGCATGTTGTTAACAGGGGCACGTTGTTACATGTTAGTTTTAAAATCACCCGTGTGGCTGAAGCGCGTAACGATCAGCTACTAAAGCGTGGGGTGCCTGTCTGCAGATGCTGTGAAAACAAGGAAACCATTGTATGTATTTGAAGAGGGTTATAAAGGATTAAGTGTTTTTTGAAGTGAAAAGTAAAAATAAATATTCGACTTTGAAGTCATCTGTCTTCTTCTGTATTGAAGGTAAGTACTTGCATGTCCCTGAGATTGTAGTTTGATATCTTACGAAAGAAATGCTTGTGAGAGTAGTTAGCTAGGCTACTCCCCGCCGAAGTATTGACCTTGAATACAAAATGTCGGCCGGTGGGGCAAGTTGTTACAGTAAGCTGGGGGCATGTTGTTACACTGTAACAACATGCCCCATGGTATCTTAATATTATTTAATTGCTAATTATTAAGGCCCGGATTGTTATGTGTTTTAATATTTTTAATTAACTAAATAATTTCTTTTTATTTGCATGTTTTTGCCGTTTTTTTATAAATACATATTCTGGTGTATTTATTCATAAGTACATATTTCCTATATTTGGTGGTATATTGTACTCCTTAGATGATTGCTGCCCACATTTTCGACTCTTGGCAATTCCAGTAATTGGCTTATCTATTTATAGAATGCACCCTTGTCTCTGTATTGTATTTCAAACAGGAATTCCCAGGTCATTAAGTATAGCAGGGGGACTGGAGTCAACAGTCTCATTAAGCCTCCAATAGTCCTTACCTTGAAAGGAAATTTTACTTGAAATTACAGAGGTCTGCAAAACTTGTGAATATTGACAGATTGCTATGAATGTTTCTGATGTGACCCTTTTTTCTGCTCTTTAGAATGAAATTCGAAAACAGCATATATATGATTTCGTATCGTATCGCGCATCTGCGGTACAGTAAGACGGACTCGGAAACTGAGGCGAGCCCCGGCCTGTTAAATGGGAACATTTTTTGTACAGTAGACAGTACGTATTTGCTAGTTGATTATTATTACCGGTATCATTATTATTTCTCTATACCGACAGTGATAGCTGTGCTTGCTAACGCGCAGCGATAGGCCAAGCTCTCTGCTAATTTGGTAGACGAGGGTTCGAGCCCCACCCTCTGCCGACCTTGAAATGGTTTTCCGTGGCTTCCCCATTTTCAACTCCAGGAAAATGCTGGGACGGTATTTTCTGACAGGTCACGACCGCTTCCTTCCACATCCTTGCCCAGTTTCATTTTATCTTCATTCATTTCATATTTCATTCACTCGTCCCATGAGGTTGGCGTCAGGAAGGGCATTCTGCCGTAAAACCAGAATTGAGAAATGTGGTAAATGTATTTCAAGGTTGACTGTTATATTATTTCGAGTTAAAAATACAAGATTGTAGTTACAACTATGTCGCATTTTATTAATAAGTTGAGTGTAACGACTTACCCATGGCATTAACAACTAGCCCCGTTGTGGGGCATGTTGTTACAATTTACCACATTAACAAGAAAAATTATTTATACCGAAAACATTTTTACGCCAGTCTTCACATTTTTCATATATAAAGCCAAATACTGATACTTCATTATCACTGCCATAACAGGTTAATAGCTTCCAGGAGAACAGTTTAAAAAAATAAAATTTGAAAATTGTAACAACATGCCCCCCTCTCCCCTAAGTGTCTGCTCGCGGTAGGTCAGTGGATAGATTGTTTTTATTCGTCTATTGGTATTGCAAGTATGGTGCACACACTTAAGTGCGTGTGCCCTAGTTGCCATGGTAACTAGGTGCCGGGAATTTGTCTATTCTAAACTGTCCTCGCTAATTCCAGCCTAAAAGACATATTTATGTATGAGAAGAAAAAAAGAAAGCGTCAATGAAATAATATTTTGAGTTGACAACTCGTTCACGCTCTTGAAACAGCAGAATAAAGCCAACAGTTTAAATTCCCATCGTCAGTTGTTGAGCTCACGAACGTGGTTATATAAGAAATGAATTAACCAAGAGAGTGTTGAGTCTCTTATCCCTGTATTCTCGTCATGAGCCGAATGTCATTACATATTTCTTACGTGACGACACTAGTGGAATACAGCGGACGTATCAGCTGGATGAATGGATGAATCACCATTTCCACTTCACCACTCTGACTGTAAATGTTATCATCTGTTGTACGATAATTCAAAGAAACTCACTCATCAGTGATCTGCAGCTTTTTCTTATAAGTTACGCGAATTAGAGTTTAATTGGAAATACCGATCAACCGGGGCACAGTCTTCCAACCCGGGAAGATTCGTACGGAAAGCACAGTAAGTTACTCTTTTAAAGAAGTAAGAAGTGGCTTCGGTGGCGTAGTTGGTAGCATGCTGAACTACTGTTCCCGTGATCGCGGGTTTAAACCCGGCCGAAGTCGTCGGTTCTTTTAAGATCGTTAAAATTCTTCAGAATGCCTTCCTTCGGAGGGGAAGTAAAACCGGCGGTCACATGTCATAGATTCATGGCAAGGAAACGAACCTTCCACTAACTAAACTTGTGTGAAGCTAAATTTCTAGGTTAGATTTCGTTGAAATCCTCTGTCAAAGTTACAACGCTCACCACTAGATGGCAGTGACATCTGGTAGCGAAAGTTGGAACTACTTGGAATTGAACGGAAAGTGTAGCTCACCTCTGCTTGAAGCAGATAGAGCCTCTGGAGAGCCGAACATGTCCTCGGACACTCCCGGCACTAAAAGCCATACGCTAAATAATAAAATAAATTAATGTAACAAAATTACAATCACCGTTACTCACCAAAAATAGGTACGAAGTTATAGTTACTATTAGCCTACTTCCTTGCCGTAATTGGAAGCCATATTTCAGTTCTGCCTTAGAAATCAAAATTAATGATTTTCAGTCGGTCAACATAATTGTAATGGGTGTTTCTCTAAACATGGTTTTTATTACATGAGATTACAAACAAATTCATTTGGATGACCAGTTTCGATCGTCATGCGATCATCATCAGGTCCTTTACACTTACAGTAGGTTACTAAATCTGTGTCTACAAGTAACCTATGTGGATGAGGGTATTTAAAAATAGGCCTACAGTATAGGCTATACACTCATTTAGTTACAGCAGTTACTTTAAACTAGCGCAACTTGTCAAGATTTGTTAGTTAGCCTATACAGTAGAGTCTCGCAAACTTGGCCTAATGTGGACCGAAGGGTGGCCGAGTTCGCGAAATTGCCGGGTTATCGGGAAATGTGTTAAAAAGAAGAAATAAGCTGTTCGTTTTGGTTTAGAAGTAATGCAATGCTCTGTGCGAGAACCGTTTGCTTACTTCTTACTGCCAACAGTTCGTGCTTTTGCAGTACTGTACTGTACCTGTATTTATTAGGCCGTCGTTACTCTTCTTACTATGTACTGTAGGTCAACTCGTTTCGCGACGTATTTAACTGTCGATAATTCCATTGACGGAGAAGACGAAAGAAAACATAATAACGCTCTGTGCGGAAACACTAAAACAAACAAAAATCTTGATTTTTTTCTTCTGTCAGGGTGGCCCGGAAATCCGGAGTGTCGGGTTACCGAGTGCCGAGTTTGCGAGACTCGATTGTATGTGATTTTTTGTTGAGATATTGTTAGTGGTCATTGACCTTCAAGTTTGCTTGTTTACATAGTGTGATATCTGTGATTGTTAGTGAATGGTCGGTTCTGAATTGAAAATAATTTCAGCTTATTGTTTGATCGGTGTGGGATCCGTTCTCGTCCAACTGCTACCACTTCCACTGGCTACCCACATATTTGTAGGCCTACACATAGATTTGACGGAACAAGTGTAAAGGATCGGGTGATGATCTCTTGACGATTGAAACTGGTCATGCAAGTGAATGTATTTATTAATCTCATGTATTTTAGCCTATATTTATTTATGAAAAAAAATAAGCTAAAGAGATCACCTTTCGTACGTGCGCGTGTGCGTACGTATGTCCATGTGCGTCCCTTAGTAAAATCTGAACGGCCAAAGGGATTTCAATGAAACTCGGTAAATGTATAGACTGCTACTATCTCGTCCGACCTTGACCATGTATTTAAAATTTTAATACTTTTCACCAATCCAACATGGTGGCCGCGCAAAATATTTCACTGGCATTCTGTATCTCCGCAACAGTAACAAATATACTCTGAAATTTTGTACGGTGATACAGCGTACTACTAGAAGTTCATCTATGTGACTTTTATAAACCTGTTACAAGCCAGACGTTTGCTTTAGACGATTGCCCTTGACCTTGAAGCTTGCGGGTGAGCCTGTACACAGTCACTATTTAGCCCTCGCGCTTAACATTTGTCACCACCGCACCGGTCTGATGTAATGGAATTCCTGACTTGAGCACGAGACGACACCACCGTGCAGACAGTGCAGTCCACGTCGAAGTATTGTGTGACGCGGAAGTGCACATTACATAGTTACGAACAGAATGCCATTATATTAGCCAATGACTGTACATCAGCAGTAGTGTGAGATAGCTTTGTCACTCATCTGACCGCATGGGGCAGCTGACAAGAACACAGGTAACTCGCCTCCAGGCTTCCATTAAGATTTTTCACTCGTCTAAAAAAAACTACTGGCCTGTAAGTACGAAGCGAACATGGCGGGGGCGCGAAGGTTTTAAATATTTAAATGGATTTTTCTCGCGGCTTTTCATTCCAGCGCTACCGGGTGAGTTAGCCGAGGTCGTTGCGGCATGACTGTTGGCAGTCGCTCACATCCGGGAGGCGAGGAGGTTCGAATCCCCCCCGCCGGCAACCTTGAAGATGGTCTTCTGTGGTTTCCCATCTTCCTTCCAGGCAAATGCCGGGGTTGGTCCCTAACTATAGGCCACAGCCGCTACCTTCCAACTCCTCGACCCTCCCATCCAACATTCCTCCCCAACGGTACTTGTAGCTCACCCATTGGGTGTCCGTCTCGAAGCAGCTACAAAACTGGCGAGCCGAACATGTCCTCGGACTCTTCCGGCACTAAAAGCCATACGCTAAAAAAAAAAAAAAAAAAAATCCAGCGCTGTTGAACTTGGCACGGTATATATTCATAAGAGCCTATACTGACGTCTAATTTGATGCAATTTTGAGAACTTAACAATGGCGGCTGTGCATTTTTTTTAAATCTCGTTTTCATTTCTCGTGTCCAAAGTAAGACCAGTAGGATATATGAAAATAGGCTATTTAGTTCTTCACGGAACTACTTGTTTTTTCTTTCATGTTTAGAGGAACATCGACTGCAATTAGGCACAATCGTGTTGACCAACAGTAAATCATTATTGTTACTTGATGCGAAAATTTAACTGCGTTCTAGTTACAGTTGTCGAAGTAATGTCACGTTTTTTTTAAATAGATTACTTGTGTAATAAAATATATTTATTTAGTTTTAGTTTTACAGTGTCACAACGATTTGCTCGTTGTTATTGTTGTTGTTGTCATTGTTTTCATAAAGGGGACATCGTGGTCATTTCAGGAATGAGAATGTTCTTGATGTTAATTCAATTCAGGGGCTTGGGATACCTTGGTGATCAGCCCTGTGTAATTGAGTGTGTGTTGAATTTGTCTGACAACCAGTATTTATGTGAAGACTGTAGAAGTGTGTGTAGCTGTATCAGGGACACTGATGAGGCAGGTGCCCCGGGACTTGAAGCACGATACTATCCTGGCATTTTCTTGGAGGGAGTTAGGAAAAATCCGGGTAAAAACCACACTAAGGATAGCCACTGTCAGCGCCGAGTTGCTGTAGCTGCCCACGCGGTCTTGGTGCGCGATATAACGGGCACAGCTAAGACGCAAGCACAGGTAATATTTCAAGTGGTGTTTTTGATGGTTGATCAACAATGTTCGTGTTTTCCTATAGGCTCTATCACTTCCATATCAGTAACCCCCCCCCCCCCTGGCACTACAGCCCATGAAGGGCCTAGGCCTACCAAGCGACCGCTGCCCAGCCATTTGGTCTGCAGATATTGGGGTGACGCGTGATCAGCGCATCGGGTCCCCTCAGCCGTTAATCTTGGTTTTCGTGATCGGCGTGCTGCCTCACTGTCAGACTGCTACTCAATTGTCCTCACGAGGCTGAGTGCACCCCGTTCCAACCCTCACGTCAGTTTCTAAAATCCCCGACGGAGCCAGGAATCTAACCCGGGGCCTTCAGGTGAGAGGCAGGCACGCTATCCTCACCACCACGGGGCCGTAGGGCACCATTTAATTATTCCAAATGAATATATTATTATTATTATTATTATTATGCCAGGCCCCGTGGCGTATTGGTTAGTGCGCTAGGTATTGACCCAAAGGGACACGGCTTCGATTCCCGGCCGGGCCATCAAAGCTTTTAATTTCTTGGGGTTAATTCCCTTTACCCGGTGACTGGGTGTATGTGCCGTCTTCACCATCACTTTATCCTCATTAGGACGCGCAGGTCGCCCACGGTCGTCAACTAGAAAGATCTGCACTAGGCCTCTCAGGAGGCCACCTGACATTATTATTAGACTATTCTTCTTCTTTCTTCGTTTAGGTCAGCTATGTACCACGTCATTTCAACTGCTTGCATCTTTGGGCCTTGATCTTAGCCCAGTGTTCACACATTCGTTGCCTCTGAGACTCCTTTCTTTCTTCAGACCACTTCTTGCCGGCTTTTAGCCTACTTTTCAAATTTTGCAAAAATGAGGAAAAAGTAGACTTATGAGATCGGGCAAATGTGTGTCTGTCTGTCTGTCTGTCCTTCTGTCTGTCTGTCTGTCTGTCTGTCTGTCTGTCTAGCTGTGTGTGTGTGTGTGTCCCCCTATCAACTCCTAAACGGCTGCACCAATCGAAACAAAATTTGGTAGGAGTAAAGATCTATACCCTTCGAGCATAAATACAATCGAGTGCGCATTGCCACACTGCGCCTTTACTGTGACGTGAAACCAACATCTCAATCGGCTGACTAAAGGGAAAAGAGAGGAACTCGTAATGGAAGGTGATAGGCGTAGGTGGGGAAATGAGTTTTAATGAGTGTTTAAACACACATTTTCGTAATTTATGCGATATTGGGAAAAGCATCGCATGTTTCTTTATGTACAGGAAGGTAGCAAGGTTAAGAATGTAACATATTTGGTGTTAAAAGTGGCTGTCGTGTTCCGTAATACTCATACATCCAGGATCCCCTCTTGTAAATAATTAATAACAAATCCAATTCTGAATTAGGCCTACTGATGTTTTAACAGAATTGTGTTTGTGTAAAAAGTGTCTGTCGTGTTCCATAATACTCATACATCCAGGAGCCCCTCTTGTAAATAATTAATAACAAATCCAACTCTGAATTAGGCCTACTGATTCTTGAACAGAATTGTGTTTGTGTAGCTGGTCATTTATGATTGTACGCCCGAGAGCCCCAAACAAGTTCAATCTATTACTATATCATTTCCTAATTTGTTTTTCATTAGAAAATGTATTTTGGCTAATTTCAGTACATTACTTTACAAAATTGTATCGTACGATTAGCTCTTATTCAGCTTTACCTTCCATCTCAGTATATTATGAATGTGAACTAAACATGGGCAAAAGGAAAAAAGGAAGTCTATTGATTTAGTAAGCGTTGCTTTTTTATAAACTAAGCATTACATTTGCTACAAAGGAAAACATTACAAGCAATGAACTGTTTCCTTTTAACCCTTCACAAAAATAACCCAGAACTTTCAAATTCTACGAAGAATTGACTAATTTAGGGTTGCAATGTATCCTGAAAATTTCCTCAACCAAACGCACTGTCCATACGTTTAATAAGATGACAAATATTACCTCAGCGTATTTATTATCAAAGACTACATCGTCACATCAGTAGCAATTTGACACTGAACATGATTGAAAAGGAAGGTTCTTTTATGTTGTGATGGTCCTAATTTTGCTTCATAGGCCTGTTCAGTGGAGTAAGAGATAGGGTAAATTTTAATAATTTGTAATAAATGCCAGCATTTACATGTTAAATTAATTTTCTTTCATGTTTCGGAGTTAAGAGGAAACGTAAAGAAATGCAAGTAGTGAAGTCAAGAATTTTAGGGCTATTTTACAATGAATTAACTTAGGCCTACGAATGGAAAGAAATGCCCGATCCTGTTCTAAACATCTCCTTACATCCATACGCTGCACAGTAATACACCATTCTGGCTTAGTACGGTAATGAATAAAATAGAATAGCCCAATTCTATCATCACGTGTAGTATTTCAGTGCTCCAAACTATCCTCAGTTCCCGGCAGTTCCCTTTAGTCAGCTGATCGAGATGTTGGTTTCACAAATGTGACGTCATCAGCCATCTATTGGATTTATGATCTAAGTCTATACCTGAATATCTCACGGCCATATTTGAAAATGATGTCAGTGCTACCAACTGCTGAAAAATCACAATTGAAATTTGAGCTCCTTGTTAGATATCCTGGAAGGTATGAATAGGAGCTATTCCAAAACTGGCACACGTAGGCCTATAGATAATAACATTGCAGTTTAATTTCCAGGAGGCCATACATGGCAGTGTTGCCAAAATGATTGTAAGCCTGATGATAGGTCCAAATTTTAAATGCATATAACTTCTACACTATCAATTGGATTTCAACCAAATTTCGTATGTGCTATGTGTACACAAACAGATATGACCGAGTGTATTCTTAAGAGCGAACAGGGCTGCCAACTGTTAATAAATGCTCTCAATTTTTTTAAATCCAAATACCCATATATCAGAAAGTATGCAAGCCGACAGCTTTAAACTATGCACACGTACAGTACCTGACATTCTATATTAATTTGGAGTAACTTATATACGTCAGTGCTACCAACGTGATTCTAAGCCTGCTGAGAGGTCCAACTTTAAATACATGTAACTTCTATACTATCATTTGGATTTCAACCAAATTTCGTGTGTGCTATGTGTACCATAACAGATATGATTATGCCGATTCTTAATAGTAACCAGGGCTGCCAACTGTTAATAAATACGGTCTCTATTTTTGTTACCCTAATATCAATATATCAGAAAGTATGCAAGCCAATAGCTCTAAACTTTGCACACATATAGTAACTGGCATTCTAGATTAATTTGGAGTAACTAATATAGGCCTACGCCAGTGCTGCCAACATGATTCTAAGCCTGCTGATAGGTTCAATTTTAAAATGCATGTAACTTCTATACTAACTAATGGATTTCATTCAAAATTGACACAACAATAGATCATATTATTTCAGATTATTTCTCACCAATACATGTATGCCATTGTTGTCAACATGATTTTACGCGTGCTGTTAGATCCAATGTTTAACTGCATGTAACGTCCATGCTATCCATTGGACTTAACCAAATTTTGTATTCTGTACCTTAAGAGATGGAACTAAGAATATATTCAGTCACCAGGGCTGCCAACTGTAGTTCTCTATTAGGTTACATTATGCCAGGTATACAGTATTTCGAACTAATTAGAAATTTCGATATTGCCAACTTAATTTCGTCATTATTCTATATAGATCCTTATAGATTAATTATTGGCATGAATCTTAAATTTTAAGAAAAGTAGGCTCTTTAGTTCATCACGGAACTTCTTGTTAATTTCGCTTTTTCTTGGAATTGGTGGTTTGCTCCAAGCATTTCCTTCAAAAGGTCACGTTCCATTATTATTATTATTATTATTAATATTAATAATATTGAACTTGTAGCTCACCCTAGTGGTGTCAGCTTGAAGCAGCTACAGCCTCTGGCGAACCGAACATGTCCTCGGACACTCCGGGCACTAAAAGCCATACGATAAATAAATAAATATTATTATTAATAATATTATTATTATTATTATTATTATGAGACAGCATTTGATGTAATTTAGAGTAATGACCCATTTTAATAGCTTTGATAAGCATATAGGCCTAGATCACTGCCGCGTTTACAATAAATTAACACTTTCGAAGAAATTTGAATTTAGTAACTTTTTGGAAATTTTTGGTTGACTCTAAATGTAGCACTGAATGTTTTTAAGTTGAAAATAACACTAGGAAACGCTAGAGGAAAAATAGTAATTTTGAATGACTTTTAGTAGCCTTAGGGACTTTTAGTTCAATACTACAAGAGCGTAGCCTACTATCTCGCGACTGATAGACGTACTAACTTTCAACAATAGTAATTAAGATGTTCAAAATAGCATAATACTGTAGATGTCTCTACTAAGCTAGAATGCTAAAACCGAGATGACGAACAAATGTTGTCATGGTACTGTAACCATCGGATATCCGAGTCGGATTTTTGTCCAAGCTAATCACAGTTAGAACCCCTGCCCTAAAAACAAACAGTTTATGCCACACGGACACCAAGTGCCCCCGATGAGCCTATCTTCGTAATCCTAGGCAAAACCCCACACAAGACACGGCATAAATCTAGAAAAATTGCTGAGTTTTAAGGCCATGAGGCTAAGCTCTCTGCGGATTCGGTAGACGTGGATTTGAGCCCCACCGTCGACCATCCTTGAAATGGTTTTGGTGGTTTCTCATTTTCAACTCCAGGCAAATTTATTCCATATCCTTGCCCGGTTTCATTCACCATCATTCACTTCATCTCTCATTCACTCCTCTCATGATGGCACGAAGGGCATCCGGCCGTAAAATCCATCCGCTACAAAGACTTACATCGCATCTCATCTCCGACCCCGTTAGAAAACGGGAATAATAAGGGGTAGACATACATTCACTGCGTAATTATGGTTACTCCATCTCAGTAGTTCCTCTGATGTGGTTGGCCTTTAAAACAGTTCACCTCATAGACTAGTAGCTCATTTCCTCCCACCCGAACCCCGTTGAAACGGGAATACGTAGACAATATCTTCGTTGAATATAAGGCATTAAAATTACCCAAAAACTATCAAATTTGTACATAATGCCCAAAAATGTAGAAAGAGATAAAACAACTACCTATGATCACAAAAATTGCCAAAATATGCAATAATAAAGCAATTTTTTTTAATGCATAATTCCTCTCACCAGAACCTAGAATGGATTTCTGTTCCATCGTACATCATTTCACTGTGTCGAAAAATAAGATTGTATTTCAACAATATCGGCCCCTTAGATATAACCTGTTGACATCGAATATAGCTTTAGGAACTAGGAAGTCATTTTTGAGGGCCTTTGTCTAGAGCGTGGTGCTCTAAGGAAGTGAAACTTGGACTATTGGTGCAGCAGAAATGAGGAGAATTGCAGCGTTTGAAATGTTGTGTTACAGGAGAATAATGAAGATCAGATGGGTAGATAGGATTACAAACGAAGAGGTATTAAGACGAGTGGGAGAGGAGAGATGTTTCTGGCGACTGATAATGAAGAGAACAGATAGGTTGAGGACACATACTAAGACACCCAGGAATAGCAAGCTTAATTATGGAAGGAAGGGTCGAGGACAAGAACAGTAGGGGTAGACCAAGGTTAGAATATGTTAAACAGATTGCCTCGGATGTAGGGTGTGGTAACTATGTAGAGATGAAACAATTAGCTCAGGACAGGGAGGCGTGGAGCGCTGCATCAAACCAGTCAAAAGACTGAAGACTCAAACAACAACAACACACAAACTTCAACTAAGGAAAGAAAGAAGTCGTACTTACCACGATAAATATCTTCTCCAAACGAACATGCACACCAACGGAGTCAATCTGGTAAGTTACAGTAAACAGGGCACTGCACTTGTCCAATGCCTATGGTCCAAGATTTGATTTCCACAGCTTATAGTGGTCTTTCTTCACGTGGTCATCATCCTATAGAATTTTCCCCACATTGACCAAGATAAATTTCCAATTAGTGACTTAGTCTACTTAAACTCCCAGGACACCCTATAGCGATGATCTTGCAATTAAACACACACTGTTGAGACAGTACAATAACACACGTCGAAGACGAAGGAAGGTAACGAAGAGACTGATCAGGAACTGTTATCGAACTTGGGTGGATGACCTTCGGGTGGTAAGGTATAGCAGCCCAATTCCACACAACCCTTCCTTATAGCGTCACGCTTCATTGCTGCCCGGCTCGACCTTCACAACCCTTACGGTACTGTTTTGGCTAAAATACCTCGCCCTCACTTTTACGATATTACACGGACACCTCATAAAGCACAGTTCCCGATAGTAAAGAACTTCACATGTTTGCCTGTCCCACCTATAAAAAGAAAATAAGTGCCTGGCTTACCCCTTTCCTATTGTCCAGTGAAATACAAAGGAAAGGGAATGGCTAAATGGTTTTATAGGCCTGACAATTTCAACTCACGGAATTCCTAACCCTGTTTGACCTGGTGTCACATTTCAGAGTTCAATAAACTACAGTCTAAGAGGCCTATATGTTATCGGCGTAGCCGCGAACGTAAAATCGTATGACGACCGCGATGGGGAACTGCAAGAAGGCAGGAGAACGGAGGTTCATATCCTGACACTGAACTTGGCTGTTCTGGGAGTAATTTTAACATGGATATGTTTCTAGGCTGGGGGTTCGTTGGTTGATTCCTCAGTTTAGGGGCTGCGACAACGTGGTCATGTACTTTGGGTGTGTATAGAATCTGTCTGATAACCGGTGTTAATTGTGATGACTGTATTAATGCGTGTTATCTGTAATTCAGGTAGGGACTGCAGACGATCAATATCAAGTAGTTCCTTCTTTTGTAACCAAATGCTACTGTCAACGACACCTAGCTGTGAACTTGGCTAGATGCCACCTCAACCGGCACCTTTCAGCGAACGTTGGAACTTAATAGAGCGTTAATAAAATCTAACCTACAAATTTTGCTTCACACGATTGTAGTTAGTGGAAGGTTCATTAGAAAATGAAAATCCACAACCTGCTTCCAGTCTCCGACCGGATCAGGAATGGAATGAATGAAGCCCCTATCTAGCGGCGAGGATATGAACTGTGCCGGCAGCCGAGGCCTGACGCACTCCTCTGGGGGCAATGATTAAATGAATGACAGATGAAATGAAATGATAGTGGAGAGTGTTGCTGGAATGAAATGGTGACAGGGAAAACCAGAGTATTCGGAGAAAAACCTGTCTGCCTCCGTTTTGTCCAGCACAGATCTCACATTGAGTGACCGGGATTTGAACCACGGACTCAGCGGTGAGAGGCCGGCGTGCTGCCGCCTAAGCCACGGAGGCTCGACTGGAAGGTTCTTTTACATGCCATAAATCTATGACATTGGCCCGCCAGCATTACTTCCCCTCCGAAGGAAGGCATACTAAGGGATTTTAACGCTCTTAAAAAATCTGACGACTTCGGCCGGATTTGAACCTGCAATCTTGGGCATAGAAGCTCAGCATGCTACTAACTACGCCACCGAAGCCAGGGGGTGGGGGTCAATCGAATATTTTCGTAATAAGACCTAAAAGTGTGACGGTCATCTAGGCCTCCTAACCTATAGCCTATGGTTACCAAGGCAACACCTTATGCATCATCTAAATTTGAAATGTTAAGGGCATCTAGGCCTGCTATATGGTTACCAAGGTAACAAGTATTCATCATCTAGGCCTGCAAAACATATCCATGATTCGTCGTTTCTTATTGTAGCAGAGAACAACAATTAAATGTTTCAAACATGGTTATGTTTTTGGGCTGGAATTATCATCATCAATTTCCCGTCGCTATTGTAACCATGGCAACTAGTGTTAGTCATCTATGTACTGCATGCTAGGTCATCTATAGTCTATAGTACGTTGTAATATGAACGCAAGCTCTTAGTTACCTGTCTTAGTTACGCACTGTTTGTTCATCTATGCATATTCTGCCAGGTCAGTAGCGTCACCTATACGCTGTTATATGGACACAAGCTGTTAGTTACGTATTGTTAGTTCCGTTACGAATTTATTTGTATCGCATAATGTCAAACGCAGAAAAGTATACCAAGTATCGCGAACAGTAACTACCGATGTAGAAAAGTACAGATCTTATCAAGGAATCAAAGAAGCTCAGAAGTTAGAAAGTCGTAAAGATATCCACGATGCTATGCTTTTTCGTGTATCTAAGAAATGTGCCTTCCCCCACCCCTTTTGTTTTGTCTTCCTTTAGGAAAATGCTCGGATAGTATCTTTGTTAAAGTCCCTGGGCATCAACTCCTCCCCGATCTAACAACCACAGCTATGCGCACTACTAAAATCACCACAGACACACAGGTTGTCAGAAAAATTCAATTACACTCAAGTATACGTAGCTGACGGCCAAATAGATACGAGAATAACATACCCTTGGCTCGTGATGCGAGTCTCGTACTGTGACGTCACTAGCTTGTATCAAGGTGAGCCTAGTCAGGTTTTTGCACGGGCTTTCAGTAGTCTATTAGTTTGAGAGCTTGAGTGTTACAGCTCTGTACTAGAGAAATTAGATACTGTGTGATTAATTAATTATGTTTAATTGTAGCAAGGGACAAACTTGAGGGAAAAGTGAGTTTCTAATGAAAGTTATTTTCAGGCATAGCAAACAAGACCATGAATTTTACATTAACACGCAATTTTTATAATCCCTTATTCTCCCAGCTCGTCTTTACATACGAACTCTGCGAAGGATCATTCTTCTACCGTCGCAATGATAGTGTCTGAGAGCTCAACACACTTTGATAGAAAATACAACTGGGGATGGAGACAGGCCAATCACCCAGGTCAAATTAAGTTTCCACATTTTACATTCATTTCATTACTGTATTCTTATATAGGCCTACACGTAATCAAATAGTTCAAGTGGTATGTCGATATACGCTGGCAAGAATGTTGCATAGTATTCTCTGAGTGCGACTCCCGGTTATATCAAGAAAATTAATTTTGATCTCAGGGCTGGAACGAGATTAACTTGTAAAGTGAAAGTTTAAGAGAAGACCACGACATGGTGTAGACACCCTTGGATTTTGGAAGGAAGTCGGCCGTAGACCTGTGTCCCGGCATTTGTATGGTGGTGAAAATGGGAATAATAAAAAACTTGCAAGACGGCCGAGGTGGGATTCCAACCCACGGTCTCCCTTTGCAAGTAAGTTACGCCTACGAATTAGCGCGTTAGCCCTTTAGATACAGTATCTTGTTCATTCATTTAGTGGCTTACGACATCGTGATCTTGAGCCTCATGCACTGGGGTGTGTGCAGAATTCATCTGATAACCTGTTTTATTGTGGTATCAGCATTAGCAAGTGTATATATAATGGAGACTAGGATTGGGAAGGAGGGAGCCGTGGCGATAACGACGAACTATCCTGGCATTTGCATGGAGTAGAAGTGGGAAACCACGGTAAGTCAGTAATAGGAAGCCTGAGGTGGCAACCAAGCTCAGGTGCTCAGAGTTCTGTCTCCCGAGGCTGAGTGTATTCCAGTGCAACCCTCAGACCAGAATTCAATTTCTTGACGGAGCTGGAAATTGAACCTTGAATTAGAACATTGTAGGCTGTCACCCCCGAGGTACCGGGATCGATCCCCAGCTTTGCCAAGAATTTAAAAGTCTTGGTATGGTCTGGTACGGGGTCTCCAAGCCTCGTGATGCAAAATGGGAACTTGCCGGATGGTATGGTAGGAGGAGGAGTTGAAAGGAACTGGCCAGCCTACCACACGCAAACTCCGGCTCGGGATGCCTGGTTAGTAATCCCTTGACTTAGTCAAGGGCTCTTATTCAGGTCGCCTACGTCCCTGGAGGGGATATGGCACTCTTTTATTTTATAAACTAATAAATAGATGACGAGTACAGAAGAAGACCAAATCAGGAGCTATATAGATATACTGAGAAAATCACAGATGTGGCCTGGAAGAGACGTCTGGCTTTCTATGAACATGTCTCATGGAAGAAACCAACAAGACTAATAATCCGGATTCTCAACTACTGGGGGAAGAGAACGAGTGTGACACCGTCGCTAACAGTAGTTAACAAGGATATCCAAGAACTGAAGATAATGAAAAGTGATATTAGAAGCCGATCGCATCTCAGAAAGATACTTAAACAGAAGAGTTTTCAGGACAGACCACCCTGTAAGAAAACCGGCATCATCTGGAAAAAGGAGAGGAGAATGCGCGAATATTGGGCAAACATCAAGTGCCTCGCCAAGCTGAAAAGTTGAACGTCGTGGTCCTTATCTGGCCCATCTGAAAGAAGAAGAACACGAAGAAACTAATGAAGTAATGCAAGCCGGTAACCATGACAACAGTATCACAAAAGGTGACATCCAACTTTCCATCTATTTCTGTAAGAAGCAATGTCACTCAATTTATTAAATTTCTGTTAAAGTTTGCAAATGGCTATAAGGTTATCGCCGAATCAAACATAGACAGTAAAATTCAACAATGCGATTAAGGGGTTTAAGGGGTACCCTAGAATTTTTACACGTGACTTACACGTGCTATATGCGATATGTTGCACAGAAGGTCTATTATATCTCCAAACAGCAACATTATTTTCAAAAATTCCTGAATTGGAATAGTGTTTTTTGCAGCTTTTGGGAATTTGGGCCATTGGAGGCTAAAAATCCCGAATTTAATGCACCACGAGTCTTTATAATTTATTAAAGGGGTCTCCCTGGGGATGGGGACTTTCCACAACGGTGAGGGCCAGTTTTAATTTGACATATATTGCGTTTCGTCTACGAGGTTTTCAATATTATTTTCACGTCAGGAAGTACACGTTAGGTGAATTTAGATTGAGAGCACATTTTAAGTAATCATATTTTTGTCGACAAACGGGTTCATCGTAAAAATGATTTTCTTTGATACTGTGTGGTTGATATATATTTATGTTTTTGTACGCCTATAATTCAAGTTCGGGTGCTTTAGGCATTGTAAAATTAGGTATTGTAACCATGAGTCAATACACCAATCATTCAGAAAACTCTTCAACGTACTTCTCATAGAAGGGTGGGTATAAGGAACAACTTTTCAAAATACAGTACATGCTAAAATAGGCGAAAAATAAAAATTCACCTAGAAGGACGACAAAAGCATATGTTGCGCTTCTCAATGTGTGATACAAAACCAGGGAGTCTATAAAGGGTCTCCGAAATCCACATTTTACGGCCCTTAAATTAACAGTGTCTGCGATATACCCAGAAAACTAACTTCGTTCTGATAAACTTATGAAGGAATGACAAGCCCCTAACCATTGGAACAGTACCGTATCTCAATTGATAACGTCTGGTTATTAATACCAAAGACCGTTCGAAGAGCGGGTACTTCTGCTAGAAGCTTAATAAATGAAATTAGTTTTCTGGGTATATCTCAAAAACTGTTGGTTTTAGGACCTTAAAATGTGGTTTTCGGGGCCCGTAGGGCTCCCGAGTTTTGTTTCTCACATTGAGACGCTGAAAATGAGCTTTGTCACGTTTTTCTACGCCCATTTCAGCATGCATTTTAAGGGGTTAGGCCCTCCTTTATGAGGGGCGTGGTGGCTCAGCGGTCAAGCTGTCTGCCTCTCACCAAGGCGGACCGGGTTCGATTCCTGGTCAATGCATGTGAGATTTTCGAAGTGAAATGCCATGTCCTGTGGTTCGGATCCCACGTAAAAAGGAGGTCCCGTGGCTCATGATCGCGATATTAACGGTCACGTTAAACTACAAGCTTCCTTTTTCCTCCTTTATGAGAGGTAACTTACGGAGAAGAGTTACATCAATTATTACTTTCGTACCTCTGATGGACTTCTGTACCAAATTTTACGTTGATCCACTCGGCCGTTCTCGAGTGATGCGCGTGCAAAATTGTACACAGACAAAGAGACAGACAGACAAAAATTTTGTTTTTACGCGCAACCGTCATAAACCAGTCTGAAACGCGTTAATAACTCAAAATTCCGTGGAAATTCCGATAAAACAGACAAACTTTCATTTTTATATATAGAGAGATAACCGGTGTTAATTGTGATGGCTGTATTAGTGAGTGTTATCTGTTTTTAATTCAGGTAAGGACTGCAGACATTCAATTTTCAAGTAGTTCCTACTTAAGCTACCAAACACCACCGTTAGCGGCAACTAGTTCTGAACTTGGTAACTAGATGCCAGCGCAGTCAGCTCCTGGCGACGAACGTTGGAACCTAAGAGCGTTAGTCAAATCTAACCTATAATTTAGCTTCACACAAGTGTAATTACTGGAAGGATCTTTTACATGCCATAAATCTATGACATGGGACCACCGGCTTTACTCCCCCTGCCAAGGAAGGCATACTGAGGGATTTTTAACGCTCTTGTAAAATTCGACGACTACGGCCGGGTTTGAACCCGCGACCTTGGGCATGGAAGCTCATCATGCTACCAACTACGCCACCGAAGCCACCCGTTACCAATGTGCAAATGCTCTGAAGTTAACAAATTTGTTGATATTAGGCCTACTGTAAATTATCAAGTTCAGTTTTCTTCATTAAATAGGCCTGTCTGAATATGTAGTCTATTAAAAATTACAGTTCCCAACTGAAGTTTAACTGAAAACAGCAATACAACTTAATACATACTATTAACTTTCCACAATGACACTGACACTTGAATTGTCTTTTGCTGCTCTGCAGTGGGTCAACACGATTATGGCCCATGAGTTGGGCGGGGTACAAGTTATAAATATGTAAGCAGGTATTAGTTAATCATCACATTAAAATGGCAATTTATGATTACGCGTTTGGCCCTCAAGTGGCAATCATGAGATCCTGATCACTGTGTTAAGGTTAATTTTCACTATTGTAAATTCACCACTGTGGTTCAATAGCATGTCGTTAGATGATTATAGTATATTGTTTTAATTCGTGGTCTATAAGTGAGCATCGCTGTGAGGAGAACTATACCAAGTTAAGTGTACATTATGTTTATTTTTTTTCTATTACATGCTAAAACTTGTTATTTTATTTATTCCTAGCGGACCCATGTGAGAAATCTCACATGTTCATAAGACACACTTTCCCCAATATGTTTATAATAAGAGACTTAAGGGGAAAGGTTGTTATGTTTTTATTTGAACCAAATGCTTATAGAACACTATTTACGTTTCAGGCGTCCCTACGGCCAAAATGCGAACTGAACAGCAATGATGTTGCGTATTTTCCTACAGCAACAGTATTTGCAAATCGCACACTTCTTACAAAAAATTACACTTATGAAATTAGAATGCAATTCGTCACTGCTAATGTCATTTGTGTGCTGAGTCCATTGATTGACAGCTTAGCCGTAACACTCAACGGTTATTGGATATTTATGAAATTATACGATTTGAGTACCGGTACTCATTCCTTTAAATTACTGTTTCTGAAATCCATGCAAAATGATAAAGGAAAGATCTCAGAGTGTTAAAATGACATGAAACAGGCGTCACAGCGGCCAAGATGTTTAGTGGACAGCAATTAAGGAGCGCATCTTCATGCAGCAACAGTATCTGCAAATCGCACACTCCGTACAGTTTTTTAAAAGTCTTTTTTTTAAAGAAAATATAGATATTTATTAAATTAGAATGCGATGCGTCACTGGTAATGTATATTCTATTTCATTTTAATGCTCATTTTTACAATCGGTCGCTTGTGAGCGCCGCAGAGGGATCTATACAGAAATACTGAAATAATATATATGATGACTATTACAGTTTGATATTCAACATTGTATACACGCGCATATACAACGTTACTCACGTAATTCACAAAACCTTGCAACAGAAAACAAACCTAACGTATAACGAGATTCAAACCATGAATCAAAACATCATACTATAATCATCTAACGACGTGCTATTGAACCAAAATAGTGATTTACATTAGTGAAAATTAACCTTAACACAGTGATCAGGATCTGATAGTGACCACTTGAGGGTCAAACGTGTAATCCTAAATTGGTTGGTTGGTTCTTAAGTTTAAGGGCTGCGACAACTCGGTCATGTAGCCCCGTGTACTTTGGGTGTGTGTAGAATCTGTCTGATAACCGGTGTTAATTGTGATGACTGTATTAGTGTGTGTGTATCTGTTTTAATTCAAGTAAGGACTGCAGACGATCAATTTTCAAGTAGTTCCTACTTTTGCCGCCAACGCCACCGTCAACGACTACTAGTTCAGAACTTAGCTACCAGACGTCACTGCAGTCGGCTCTTGGCAACGAACATAGGGACCTAAGAGCGTTGTTTATATTCTTAACCGATACAATTTAGCTTCACACATGTGTAATTAGTGGAAGGTTCTTTAACATGCCATAAATCTATGACATGGGGCCGCCGGCTTTACTTCCCCTCCGAAGGAAGACATACTGAGGGATTTTTAACGCTCTTAAAAAGTCCAACGACTTCGGACGGATTTGAACCCGCGATCTTGGGCATAGAAGCTCAGCATGTTACCGACTACGCCACCGAAGCCGCCAAAAATCCTAAATTGACCATTTATGTGTGACTACTAACTAATACATGTAATTTTTCCAGAAGTGTGTTTACATATTTATATCTTGTACCCCGCCCAATTCATTGGGCAAAATCGTGTTCACCGACTGAAAAATAGCAAAAGACAATTTGCTTAGGCAACACTGAAAAAAGAATGGCTTCAAATTTCCACAAGACTTGAATACCAACAGAATGGCAAATGACAAGTGGTGAGGACTAAGGATGAGAAGATACAGTATATTGTAGTGCCACACCCATTTCACTGTCACCACTCTGGCTAACAAATCAGCTGACCATTTTTTTGCTCATTCAATAAGTGTTAAGTTAGGGCAACGCTAAAAATTTTACACGAGTGAAAAGAAATGCTTCCAAATTAGTATAAACTGACATAGCAAAGCCAACTCCGTACAGGCCATGGAGGCCCTGGGAGTAGTGGAAGGTAGAGGCTTCCACTTTTTGTGACATCGGCACTAGATGGGATGGAGTTGTGATGATGATGATAATTGTTGTTTTAAGGGGCCTAACATCTAGGTTATCGGCCCCTGAGGATGGAGTTGTCAGCTCCATGCCCGGCCGTCTTTGCTCCCAGGAATTACTCTGGTACTCATTTATGGTGTAGGCTGAGTGAATCCCAGGGCTATCTGCGATTCCGAAAGTGGTAGTTTTGTTTCTAAAATCCACTAACTGGGTGAGGATCGAACCCACTCCCTTCCAGTTAGAAGCTCAGCACCTCTGCCAACTGCGCTATGCAGCCCCCTATAAACTTGCATAATCCAGTCAATTGTTATCACTCTGACAATTGGTTTTACTAAAAATTAGAAATTTCAACAAAATTTATATTTTTATTATTTGACGCTGGGAGTGGGCAATCGATACCCCTGATCATCCCCGTAGTTACGCCAGTGATTTACTGTATCTGTTCACATATGATGTGAGGGCAAAAGTTCAGTCAGAAATTTACCTATTTTATCTTAATATCTTCCTGGTAGTTGGGATGGGAAAACTAAATGAGAGAATTGAGGAGAATAAACTAAGGTGGTTTGGACATGTAAAGAGGATGGAGGAAAATAGAATACCAATACAGATGCTGGAGGCAAAGTGCAAGGGTAAGAGAGCAAGAGGAAGACCTAGAACAAGGTGGATTGATTCAGTTAAGAACAGCGTATGAAAAAGAAATCTGGACTGGGACAAGATCGTGGAAGAAGAATGGTGGAAGGAAAGAGGAAAGTGGAGAAGTGCCATAAATACCCCGACCCGGCAGGAGCTGGATAAGGGGAAATGATGATGATGATGATATCTTAATATCTTCCTCCACCTAGAGTCTGTCCGAAAATAAAGAACACACAAACCAAAAAATGACGGTTTAAAAAGTAACAGTTAAAATATAGCTCAAAACTCTGAAAACAAATTTGGGAAAGGAATTTAGATTTTTTAAATTCTTAAGACAATCTATTCAAAATTGAATGGTTACCCCAAATAAAGATCTAACCCATACATAGAATTTTTTTGGCAAAGGGAAAAGAATAATGATTTTAATTTGAATCATTCGTTTTTCAATCTTCCGTGCAATATAAAACAAATGTACTGTAGGTCACCCTTGAGGGGAAATAGCATATTACACACAGGTCATGATTCCACTGAGAACTCAACTTTCGACTTTTTTGGGGGTTATATCTTTATTCGGGGTAACCATTCAATTGCAGATTAAGTATGATTCTAAAAATAATAAATAAAAAAGAGTGGTAGTCAGTCTGAAAGACTAGACTTGATATCATGTTAAATGCTACAAATGCTACAAATTCTGAAATGTGCTGGTTGAAAGCCTCATGATCATGCAATGAACTGCGTGAACTCAAAATCCATTAGCAAGTGCAAACCAAGGTCAAAGGAGGTAGCTGGCTGGATGACGTCACGCTCACCGGAGCGCGCGGGGAAAGGATGCAGCTCAAGCGGTACTATGACGTCACACACCTCAGTGCATTCTCGGTACATTTCGTCCCGTCACCGTAACGTAACGTCATGTCAGACCTCAGCGTAACGACGAAGTCAACAAGATTATTAAAAAAAACGAGCCTCTCAGTAGTCTCATATGATGTGTAGCATCTGACATGTCCTACTGTGAAATTGAGATGAAATATATGTGAAGTCAAATTTTTTCGGCTGTACTCCTCCAGTTTTTAATTTTTCCTCACGTTTCTTTTGTCGATAATTTCGCATATATTCTGCTCTGGATTTACCCATCTCTGCAAATCACAAAATCATGGAACGAAGGGGCGTCACCCCGAGTCCTTCAACACCTCATACAGCATTATAGATTCGCGAAATATTAAAAAGCTGATGACCCTTTAGTTTTGGGTCCTTTGGTTAAATTAAGAGGGGGATAGAAAAACGGGGGGCGTCACCCCGACTCCTAGGACACCTCATACAAGTCCGTAGCATTATTGGTTCGCGACGTATTAAAAAGCCGATGACCTATTAGATTTGGGTCCTTTGGTTAGATTAAGGGGTCTATAGGAAAACAGAGGGCGTCACCCCTAGTCCTAGGGCACCTCATACAAGTCCCTAGCATTATTGGTTCGCGAGAAATTAAAAAGCCGATGACTAATTAGTTTTGGGTCCTTTGGTTAAATTAAGGGGGCTATAGGAAAATGGGAGGGGGATCGTCCTGAGTCCTAGGACACCTCATACAAGTCCCTAGCATTATTTGCTAGCGAGATATTGAAAAGCGGATGACCTATTAGTTTTGCCGGGAGCACAAATCCCTTGTTAATAGAGAACTCTGGTGATCATTGAAATAACTACTCGTAAAACTCCAGTTCCAAAACATGACCGGTGCGCATGCGCGAGGTACGTCGTGGTACCAAAGATTTATTGTAGGAATATCTTTAATGGGGCCTCCAAACCTTCAAGTATGCGATATACATTCCACGGCAAAAGTATGAAGATTTAATTAATAAATCATAATTGTTTTCAGCAAATATGATACAGGTTAATGAATATTTTCACACCAAAGAACGACAACTTGAAGATGATTTATTGTAGGAAGTAAGCCGTATGCGATGTTTCCTCTTACGCATTTCCGTCCCATTTCCGTCCCTTTTCCAAAATCACTCCTACGAAATATATCCAGCAACCGAGTGGAAAGATGTTCGACATCAACAAAAACACAACAGTTAAAACAAAACGAAAAATAATTACTTTTTCTTTTAATTCTAAAAACGGTAGGGACAAACCTTTAATATTTATTCTTATAAATCTCTCTCTTCTAAACTCCGGGCGCTATTGGTATATTCTGTCTCATCTTAATTAACTCTTAGGTTCAATCGTACTCCACCCTCGCTTATCTATGACCTCTTCCTAATACTTCACTCTTCATTGATAATGCTGGTAGGATTCCTATATTTATAAGTGGGTGCGTGTAGCCAACTCAAGGTCGTTGACTATGAACAGGAAGGGATTTATCAGCCTTGAACAGCAACAGGCACATGATTTGAAAGTCCAAGAAAGGGTAATAGCAAATGGTTGAGAGTTATAGACGATGTATATAAAACACAGGCCTTTTGTACTGCTTGTAACAGAACATTCTTACCCTGAACTCTTTCCTCTTTCTGCTTCCTACCCAAATTCTACTTTGATTACAAGTACACACGCTAGTACAGACATCAGTGACACAGATTATCAGACAACTTCTACAAACACCCAAGTACACGAGGTTACACGACCACGATGTCGTAAAGACCCTGAAGAATCAACAACAGATATTCTGATTCTACGCACACACAAAAAAGTCGTTTGGTTTATAAATGCAAAGTTAAGTCTCATGACAATAAAAGTTGATACTGTATTTTAACATGACTAAATGCATTGAAGTTGCCTGTGTAGTTTCAGAGTTTAGTTCACGACAGGTCGATAGATAACTGTATCGATATGTGCGTGAGTAAAGTTACTGTGCCGTGAGACGAACGCTATATCGATCACGGTCACTGAGTCTTTCTTTGTCGCTCCTCCTGGAATTCCACAGACAGGGAAGGATTGTGGCTCGGAGGGTAAAGTGTCGCTTGACCTTCACTGAAATAAGCAACCCTTTAGTTCAACCAATCCTTCTTGTCCCATGTCTCTTTTTACGTCGTTCATCGGGGAGGTAAGAAAAAAGGGTTAACCTTGAAGGGGAAAATAAATTGCGGTACAATATCCGTTATTCGGTGGCAAAGAAAAGAATTGTATTTACCCTTCCAATGCTTTTCGCCTCCACCCACAACCAAACAGGCCTGCCAAGAGTCATTCTAGCTAGGACGCAGGCAGAGGCGTACTAAAATTCCAAGAATTGGGGCTAATTCCAAATATGTACAGTAGGTGTCCGAAAGTAAGTTACGGGAAATTTAAGAGCATAATAATAATATCTTTAGTAATGTAAGATAGGAACCGCTGTCCCATTTTTTCCTAAACCGTTCGCGGTAATTGCAACTTATCTCCTACGCCAATTGAATTCGCAACAAAGAGATAGTGGTGAAGAGTTTGTAAGTTCTGTATGTCTACACCTTATTATTTCTATTTTACCTCGACAAGGAGTTAGATATAAGCGACTGTGGTCTATTAGAAGATATCGTTCCGGCGTTTACCTGGAGTTGAAAACACGAAACCACAGATAAGCATTTGAGGATAGCCGACGGTGGGGTTCGAATCCACTTGTCTACAAAATCCTCAGGCTGTACCTAAGCGAGTGTAGCTACCGCTGTGGTTGAAGTGTGTCTCTCACTAAATAAAATATTGAAAAGGGTGACAGAAAATGCAATCGTTTGCTTAGGTGTTCAGAAACAAAGAGAAAAAGAAAAAAATAACATTATATTTTTCTTATTTTAAACTTTGGTAGGACCAGTCGGATCTCCGCAACGACAGTCAGAAATGCTAGCCACTACACCTTGAGAAGGACTAAAATAATTCAAGAGTTCTTTAATGGGAATCATCACTTTTATGAACAAATACCTGTGTAACTTACATAGAGTGACGAGTTTTGGCTATATTTTCTGAAACTGACATTGTGTTAAACAGCAGATTAAAAGCCTTTGTGCCTAGGTTGTTCCTCTCTTTACGGCACTGCACATGCTTAGTAAAGGTTTTCATGTTTATGATTTGTTTAAAATTATTTATTAGTTCTTTGTTTACGTATAACTGTTTGCTATCTATATGAGTAACTAATTAAGTTTTGCAGTTTTATTATTTTTAGGTGTAATACTTTTTCATTTAGCCTTTTGTTTTCTTACAATTACTATTTCGATTTACTGTAGTCTACAATTATCTACCTTGTAATTGTGTGTCGAAAAGGTACTGATTTGGGCTTATGGCCTGTGTAATTAAATAAATAAGTAATATATGAATAAATACGTAAATAAATAAATAATAGATTAATAAATGAATAAATAAGTTAATAAGTAAATAGATAAATATAAATACATAAACAAATGAGTAAATAAATTATTATTTATTTGTGTATTTATTTATTTATTTATTATTTATCGTATGGCTTTTAGTGCCGGGAGTGTCCTAGGACATGTTCGGCTCGCCTAAGGCTGTAGCAGCTTCAAGCGGACACCACTAGGGTGAGCTACAAGTTCCGTTCAATTTCAAGTAGTTCCAACTTTCGCTACCATATTTCAATGATACCTTGTGATGAACGTTGGAACTTTGATAGAGCGTTACATCGAAATCTAACCTAGAAATTTAGCTCTACACAAGTTTAGTCTATGGAAGGATCTATTACATGCCATAAATCTATGACATGGGACCGCCGGCTTTACTTCCCCTCCGAAGGAAGGCATAGGCTACTGAAGGATTTTAACGCTCTTAAAAAATCCGACGACTTCGGCCGGGTTTGAACCCGCTATCTTGGGAACAGCAGTACAGCATGCTACCAACTACGCCACCGAAGCGCTAGTAAATAAATGAATGAATATAAGAAAAAATGAATGAACGAATGAATGAATGACTCGATGAATAAATAAATAAATTAATTAATTAATTAAAATACACAAATTAACAAGTAAAATAAATAAATAACTAAAATTACAAAAATAAATAAGTAAATAAATAAATAAATAAGTAAATATAAATAAAAAGGCTCAAAATTTCAGCACAAAAGCAGCCGGCAAACAAACCACCAAAAACACCAGAAGTGGCAGACCACAGCGAAAGCACAAGCACCGTGGTCCATAGGTGGTCCAAACAACCAAAGAAGAAATGAGTAAATACTGTAAATAAATATATAGCCTATATAAGTTATATGAATAGATGAATAAATGATGATATGGAGACATGAATAAATGAAAAAATGAATAAATAAGATAATAAGTAAATATGTACCGTAAATACAGCCTATAAATAAATAACTGAACTAATAAATAAATAATTACACAATGTCACAAATGTTAGAAACTACAAATCCCAAACGAAAGAGACCTAGTTTACTGTTCAGTGGTTCATTTTGTATGATTTCTTCTGGTTTCCTTAACCTACTTGGCGAGTGTGTAACCAAAGTACAGTAGCCTATACCATGTTTATTTTATACAGCGTTTGCATTCACGGAGCGCTCTCTCACTTGCGTGCCTGCATACATAACTTGTGCTATTTGTTTAACCAAAAAGATAACACACATTTAGCTGTTATCTCCGGTGAATGCTGGCCATAAAAGAAAAACAAGGCAGGAGAAAGGAGGGGACGAAACAATAAGAGAATGATAAGAGAGAGGGTGACTAAATCTGCTCTTCATAATGACTGCTGTTGGTCATATGTTTTTGAACGTTCACACAGCATAAGGCGAGATAAAGCCTGTTCTAACTACTGAAGTGCTTCGTCAAAGACTAACAAGCAACCCTTTTGATGTGGCAGATTTAAAAAAGGTTAAATTTGTCTAACACCTTTGTAATAATTGTTATAAATGTTTGAACGAATTTTGCAACGCGAGTGTTATTACGACGCGAGTTTATTGTGCAATTAATAAGAATGTGGGAGGAGGTGATATTTTGACTTAACACTTTGAAAGATAAGGTCAATTTATGTACCCAAATGTAGCTGATGGTTGACTTTTTCAGCCTTATTTCAATCAATTAACTTGTGCTCATGCAGTCAGACATAGCATCTATCAGCGCGCGTAAAATCATTTTGGTAGCAATGCCCTGCATGTGTTGGTCATAAATAATATAAAATATTATGATCTCTTGTTGTGAAGTAGAAGTTAGAAGTTATAGAAGTTACATTAAAATTGGTCCTATCAGCAGGCTTAGAATCATGTTGGCAGCACTGACGTATATTAGATAATTCAAATTAATCTAGAATGTCAGGTACTATAAGTGGGTAAAGTTCACAGCTCTGGGCTTGCATACTTTCTGATATATTGATATTAGGGTAAAAAAAATAGAGACAGTATTTATTAACAGTTGGCAGCCCTAGTTGCTCTTAAGAATAGGCATAGTCATATCCGTTATGGTACACATAGCACATACGAAATTTGTTTGAAATCCAATTGATAGTATAGAAGTTACATGCATTTAAAAATTATCCTGTCAGCAGGCTTAGAATCACGCGCAAAGCAAACTTGTGAAAATTTTGAAGTATTTGGGTATTTCGGAGCTGTTAGGTTGTAAAATGCACAATTTGTGAAAGCCATGTAGCCTACTGTATAATTATCTATGTCTACACAACCACATAATCAACTCAGTTATATTTTAGTGATTGTTCAGGCGATTAACTTAACTAACCAATTACAAAAGCTCATTACGTGAATAGGAAATTTGAATAGTAGGCTAACGGTTACTGACAAAATGGTTTAGAACGTCATTAGCCCAAAGGTTCGCTACGGTAGAAGATAGGGATTGAAAGGGTTTTTGTTCTAACAACAACAACAACAAAAACGCAAACTTACAAAAGTGTAATAGAATGACGGAGTTTAAAAAAATCCCTCTCAGCACGCCAGAAGGTGGAGGTAGATTTCACCAGGCAAAGAAAAATATTTTGAATTCAATAAATTTGCCAATTACTGTAGTCTCCAGACACTTTGTGTATTTAGGCAAAAGGTAACATAAACTCTGACCACAATCTGGTTATTATGAAATGCAGATTAAAGTTGAAGAAACTGAAGAAAAGTCAAAAGCCAAAAAGGTGGGCAATAGACAGACTTAAAGAGAAGGATGTAAACGAAAGATTCAAGGAGAGTATAAAGGAAGGACCAAAGAAAAACCCTGAACAAACTTCAATTGCAGATGAATGGGCACTTTTGAAGATTGAAATAACTAAATCCGCAGAAGAAAACATTAGTAGGAAAGAAAGAATAGGTAGGAAACTGTGGATCACTCAGGATATACTAGAATTGATGGACGAAAGGCGGAAACACAAGAATGTAAGAGATGAAAAGGGGAAAGCAGAATACAGACGTCTGAGAAATGAGGTTAACAAGAAGTGCAAAAAAGCGAAAGAAGAATGGTTGAAAGAGAAATGTGCAGGCATAGAAAATTGTCTGAAATTAGGAAAAGTAGACACAGCTTATCGAAGGATTAAGAATACTTTTGGGAAAAAGAAGACTAAGTGCTGTAATATTAAGGACACAAATGGAAAGCCTCTAACAGATAGGGAAGAAAAGGTTGAGAGATGGAAAACTTACATAGTGTGTTTGTATAAGGGAAAGGAGATTGAGAATCATGTAATGGAAAGGGAGGAGGAAATTGATGAGGATGCAAAAGGAGATTTAATATTGAGATCAGAATTTGATAGAGCATTGGAAGACTTAAGCAGGAACAAAGCACCAGGCATAGATGATATACCGATTGAGTTGCTACGCTGCATAGGAGATGAAGGTCTGATCAGGTTATTTCACTTGGTGTGTAGGATTTATGAGACAGGTGAGGTACCCCATGATTTCAAGAAGAATGTAATCATCCCTATACCAAAGAAAGTGGGAGCTGACAGATGTGAAGATTACCGTACAATCAGCTTGATTATTCATGCTTCAAAGATCCTGTCTAGAATTATTTACAAGAGGATTGAAAGTCAGATAGAAACGAAGTTGGGTGAAGACCAGTTTGGTTTCAGGAGAAATGTAGGATCAAGGGAAGCTGTACTAAGTCTTAGGCTGATTTTGGAAGGTAGAATAAGGAAAGATAAGAGAACGTTCATAGCATTTATAGACTTAGAAAAGGCTTTAGATAACTTTGATTGGACTAAATTTTTTGTCATTTTGAAAACGATTGGAATAAAGTACAGGGATAGGAGGGTGATCTACAATCTATACAGAAACCAGACAGCAGTAATTCGAGCTGAAGGACATGAGAGAGAAACTGGTATTCAGAAAGGTGTAAGGCAAGGCTGCAACTTATCACCCATACTTTTCAATCTTTTCATTGAGCAAGCAATGAAGGAAATTGGAGAAAAGTTTAAAGTGGGAGTGAAGATTCAAGGAGAAATAATTTCAACTCTGAGATTTGCCGATGACATAGTCATCTTGGCCGACACGCCTGAGGATTTGAATGAGTTTTTGAATGGTATGGACTCCGTCTTGAGGAAAAAATTCATGATGAAAATTAATAAATGTAAAACAAAAATACTGGAATGCAGCCGAAATAAATCAGAAACCTCTATGGACATCAAATTGGCAGGTGAAAAACTAAAGGAAGTAGGAGACTACTGTTACTTAGAAAGCAGAATAACCAGTGATGAACGAAGCAAAGAGGATATAAAAAGTAGGTTAGCTCAGGGAAGAAAAGCATTTCTACAGAAAAGGAATCTGTTGACATCGAATATAGATTTAGGTATTAGGAAGTCATTTTTGAAGGCCTTTGTCTGGAGCGTGGCACTCTATGGAACTGAAACTTGGACTATTGGTGCAGCAGAAAAGAGGAGAATTGAAGCTTTTGAAATGTGGTGTTACAGGAGAATGATGAAGATCAGATGGGTAGATAGGGTTACAAACGAAGAGGTATTAAGACTAGTGGGAGAGGAGAGATGTTTCTGGCGACTGCTGATGAAGAGAAGAGATAGGATCTAGGACACATACTAAGATACCCAGGAATAGCAAGCTTTGTTATTAAAGGAAGGGTCGAGGGCAATAACTGTAGGGGTAGACGAAGGTTAGAATGTGTTAAACAAATTGCGTCAGATGTACGGTGTGGTAGCTATGTAGAGATGAAACGATTAGCTCAGGAGAGGGAGGCATGGGGAGCTGCATCAAACCAGTCAAAAGACTGTAGAGTCAAACAACAACAACTTTTATTGATTTCTATACATCATTTCGAAAATAAGAGTGACTCAACTTAAGCTATGACCTCTCATTTAAACTTCCTTTCTTATCTCGTATCTACTATTCAATTTATCGATTGTTTGGTTGGCGGATTAATTTATTATTCAGTTAATCGATTAATCGATTGAACGATCAGTCGATTAATTGATTATTATTCGATTAACCGATCATCGCTTATTACCGGCTCTTCGGTGGCGTAGTTGGTAGCATGCTGAACTGCTGTACCCAAGATAACGGGTTCAAACCCGGCCAAAGTCGTCGGAATTTTTAAGAGCGTTAAAAATCCATCAGTTTGCCTTCCTTTGGAGGGGAAGTAAAGCCGGCGGTCCCATGTCACAGATTTATGGCATGTAAAAGATCCATCCACAGACTAAACTTGTGTATAGCTAAATTGTTAGGTTAGATTTCGTTCGAAGGCTCTATCAAATATCCAACGTTCACCACTAGGTATCATTGATATCTGGTAGCGAAAGTTGAAACTAATTGAAATTGAACAGAACTTGTAGGTCACCCTAAGGGTGTCCGCTGGAAGCAGCTACAGACTCAGGCGAGCCGAACATGTCCTCGGACTCTCCCGGCACTAAAACCCATACGATAAATAAATAAATAAATAAATAAACCAGCTCTACTGGAAACCCTGCAGATAAACGCTAATATGGGTTTATTTCTCCCTTGACCATCTGCGTGGCGCAGCGTTAACGTTTTCGCCTGCTGTGGCATAGGTTGCAGGATCGAAATTCGGTGCAGTCAGTTGGCATTTGAGGGTGCTTAAAAGCGAGGGATCCTTGTCTGTAATTCAAAATTCTGGCATCCCAGTGCCTTTAAAGGGCACGTAAAACCAATAACATTATTCATCTACTCTCTCAATTGAATCGATTATTTCAGAATGCTGTCAAGTGCCAAAAAACGAAAAAATGCGTTAATGGCAGAATGTGTTACTAGGAGGGTATACGCACATTTTAGTGCTGAAACCAGGCAAGAAACGTCCACCTATAATGGTCAGGCATTACGTTGAATTTCGTTTTTAGTTCAGAAACCAGTTAAATGGCACCGCATGGCTGGTTTTTGCAGTGAACTGCTGGTAGGCTACATTTTGTGATGCGCTGCACTTTGCCGGTTGGCACTGCTCCTCTGAATCCAGAATCTCTACTGTAAAGAGATATTGCTCCTGACTTACCCACCCAGATGGCCTCCCCGTCAGGAATAGTAAGTTTATAAATATGATTTATTAGGCATACTTACTAAATTATTAGTTAGAGTAACATGCAACAATATTCTTTGATTCAAAAGCGTATAAAAATTCTAAAATATTATATTGTAGCCTGAATATTTCTGTACACTGTTGGTCTGAGCCCTACGTTATTCTTTGTTATTGACTGTAGTTATAGGTGCCCATCAATATCAATAAGTTACGAGTCCTAAATGCCCTACCTGATTGGATATGAAAATTTTACTGACAGTATTTTACAATGGCCTACTACAGAGACAGAATGTGCTGTGGAGTTTGTTTATGAGGACTAATTACCTCCTGTCATGATGAGCAGGCATTGCTGATTTCATCCTTTTAATAATTATATTTGTATCAGCAATGTAGTCTAAACCTAATGAAAATGTTTCCTTTTTTCACAAATATGTGTTTTATGGCGAAATCCTTTCAAAATTCAAGAATTATCCCATAAATATATGTTTGCAACACTCGTTTATTGCAGAGACCAGTTAAGTGAAAAATATTTTGGATTATTTTTACAATAAAGTTATAAATCACAAAATAATTTTCTTAGATAAAAAGTATTCAAAGATATAATACTTTCAAGCTATAATATTAAAACCACTACCAAAACATTTAGTCTGATGTTAAACAGTTTTTTTTTTCATTTTCCCACAATTGACAGATTTGGCGCTTGACTGGTTTCTGAAATAATCGATTCAATTAAGATTCTGGCCTTCCTCCTTATGGTAATATTTAGGGACCGGATTTTTGAAAATGCATGTGCTCATATGCTAATGCATATGTTGTTGATTTAATGTTCTTATTGAAGCCTCCGTGGCTTAGGCGGAGCACTCCGGCCTCTCACCGCTGGATCCGTGGTTCAAATCCCGGTCACTCCATGTGAGATTTGTGCAGGACAAAGCGGAGGCAGACAGGTTTTTCTCCGGGTACTCCGGTTTTCCCTGTCACATTTTCATTCCAGCAACACCCTCCACTATCATGTCATTTCATCTGTCATTCATTTAATCATTGCCCCAGAGGAGTGCGGCAGGCTTCGGCAGCTGGGATAGTTCATATCCCTGCCGCTAGATGGGGGGCTTCATTCATTCCATTCCCTGACCCGTTCGGTCGACTGGAAGCCGGCTGCGGATTTTCGTTTTCATTGTTCTTATTGCAAATTCTGAGCATACGTATTTTAGCATATACATTTTGAAATTAAGTAGCCTATAATGTAAAACATCTTGAACAAAATTGGTTTTCCCTGAGTGTTGGATATGCCTCGCAATAATCTTTATGAGCAACAGATTACGAAATAATAGTATTTTAAGCGAGACTATTTCAAGAAGAGAATGGGGTAGGACATTCCTTTCGCCATCCCGGCAGCCAGATGTCCGGGGTTAGTTTTGTGAGGAGTATCTTCAGTGTTACTTTATCCTTAGTCTCCACATACTTTCATCAAACTGGTTGAAGATAAAAGCAGCAGTGGCTGTCAAATAGTAGTGATAATTCAACTGATAGCGTTGTTGTTTATTGCCAAGTATGCTCGAATGAAGTGAAATGTGAAAAGAAATTTCAACTTGAACAACATGCAAAAATGACCTCACATATTACGGCTTCCATCTAAACAAAAAGATCGCTAATAAAGAATTACAGGTGTTCATTGGAAATCAATTATTGAGACATAATAGATTCCCTAAATACCTAGGGGTTACATTAGATAGAACACTCTGCTTTATACAACACCTCCGCAATACTCAATCCAAAGTACGAACCCGCAACAATATAGTCCAAAAACTATGTGGCACAACTTGTGGTTCATCGGCAACTTCACTTCGATGTACAGCTTTGGGACTTGTGTTTTCAGCTGCAGAGTACTGTGCCCCAGTTTGGTTGAATAGCCCTCACACGAACCTCATAGATACCCAGCTCAACACCACCATGTGCCTAATCGCTGGCACAATAAGGTCTACACCCACACATTGTCTACCTATCCTCAGCCATATCACTCCACCAGATCTTCGACATAAACACGCTCTCCTCAGAGAGTTCCAGAAAATAATGGATAACCCACAACTTCCAATACACTGTGACATTGCCTATGTTCGCCTGAATCGTCTAAGATCTCGAAATCCAACAACAAGGACGGCAATAGACTTGGAGAATTACAACTTCAACTTAACTAAAGAATGGCATGGAAAACAGGATACTAGACCTGGATCAGCCTTACCAAGCATTGGATCATCGCTGCCACCTGAATTTGAGTTTCCTCAGAAAACATGGTCAACTCTCAACAGGATTCGTACGGGTCATGGCAACTGTGCAGACTTCCATTATAAATGGAAAACTAATTCTTCACCTAACTGTGATTTTGGTGACCCTAAGCAGACCATCCAGCATATCATCGCCAAGTGTCCTAAAAGAAAGTACAGTCACTGATTTCGCTCATCGATCACCAGAGACAGAGGAGGTTTCTGGAATATAGACCTATAGACCTATGGGTCATTTTTCGGGAAATCGCTTCAAAGGGCCGCCATATTTTATAGTATATTCCCTCCAAGTTTAGTTTCATACTTTCGTCATTTGAGTGAATGGCAGCACTTATCGTCTCTGATGTGCAGTTGTCTGGAGCCTGTGCTGTGCACTAGATCTGTTGATAATAGTTTATCTATGTTTGTTTTTACATAAAACGAAGTGAAATTGAACCCGAAGGAACTGTGAATCAGGCACCAGTAAAATCTGTGAAAGAAGAAGATGTTCGTGGCTTGTTTAAATACATGGATGAAGAAAGTTGTATTTGGTTGGATAGGATGTTTGATGAAAGCAAAGTATGAAATGTTAGGGATAGTAACAAATAATAAAATATAATAATTGTTAATTGTATTCTATTATTATATTTAATTATTATTATTATTATTATTATTATTACTACATCTGAAATTAGACATATTACAGCACTTCTAACTCTTATAAACCTCATTTACTGTCGATTTATGGAAAAACGACCCATACGCATTTTCACTATTATTGTTATAAGTTACTTTCAAAGTTGTGGTACTTCTAATTTTGAAATTAACATATTTCTTGTTAAAAAATGTATTTTTTTTTTTAAAGTAGACTTGCAGTATCTGGGTCATGTGATGAGAGGAGAGAAATATCATCTGCTGCAGCTGGTCATTCAAGGAAAGTTACAAGGCAAAAGAAGACCTGGAAGAAGATGCATTTCTTGGATCGATAATCTGAAAACTTGGTTTAATTGTTCCACTATTGAGCTGTTTCGTGCTGCATCATCTAAAGCAAGAGTCTCTATGATGGTTGCCAACCTCCTGAGAGGAGATGGCACTTAAAGAAGAAGACTTGCATATATACTGCATGTCGTATTTATTATGTTACTCAATCCAAAAATCTTTGATTGCAATATCTTAATTCGCCATATTGCCGTATGGGTCCTTCTTCCAGAAACCACCTCTACATAAACAATCTAGATATAAATATAGGCTATAGTTTATAAACTAATTATCATCTGTGTACATATTGTATCTCTAAAGCCAAACGCTAAATAAATAAACGGCAAAGGAGGGAAAGAAGAGTGAATAAGATTGGCTTATTGTTAAGTGCATATTTTTCCATTTTAATGCATATTTTCTACATTTTAGTGCATAATTGCTTGCATATTTTAATCGTTTTCAGTGCATAAATATCCGGTCCCTAGTCATAGTTTATTCCTTCAGTTCTTCTTGTACTGTATTGTTTAGTAGTCTTACTGAATGGCAATGGTGGCAACATAACACTCAACTTGTCGGTTTATTGAGCCATTATCATGTGAGGAAATTGTCAGTGCCTTTCGAATACGGAAGTCTGTAATTTAAGTGACTTGTATAAAGGCTGTTAGATGAGTAGATGTGTGTGATGTATTATGCGCACGCGCGTGTGGGACGTGCGAAACTGAATGTGTTGTAGGAGGAAAGGGGGATGCACTATAAAATGGTTTTATGGCACCATCAAGTGAGCAGGTTAACCGGAGTCACGCTCACTCACATGCCCGAGAAGACGAGCCAAGGAGTGTCGGGAAGGAGAAGGCCAGTGGCCGACACTCGGGTTAAGGAGGATCCCAGTACGTACAACCACAAAATGCACATAATTAGCGTAACTACTCTAGCGGATATTTACGCTCAAGCTACGAGACCTTGGCCTAGAGAAGTGACAATCCTTTGAAACTTGTGAACATTTCGGAGAAATATTTTTTGTAAAATATGTTACTACACAAATTGTTTTAGAAAATTTTATTGTACAAAGAATGATGTGTAACTTGCAGTGATTGATTTTAAATTGGTACTTGATTTGTAACATACAAGGCCGATTCAATGTTTTCTTCAATGTGTTCTTTAATGTAGGCTAGTGCAATAACATTGGTTGAAGAAGGTCCGTAATAAAGGGTCGAAACATGTAGGCTACCAATAAGTTTAATGAATTATAAGTATTGTTAGACATTTGTATAATAAAATATTTTACATTTGATAGCGTCAATACGGACCAATAAAATGGAGGTAATTATTCCAGATTCAAAAGAAACATTTTTTCCCATATTAATTGATCAAAATTTTAAACAGATCAGATTTTATTATTTTTACATATTTTAGACAGAAACCATTTTTAGATACATTATTGAAACTCAATTCCTTTATTAGGCCTATATGTTTAATTTTTACCTGTTGAATCATTTCTCTTAACAGTACTAAGAAAATTATTGTTTTATCTCTATCTTGTAATTTCATTAACTTGCAACTTCATACAGGTGCGTATATAAGGGGAGTGCTGAGGGGGCTCCGCCCCCGCCCGAAAAAAAGCCAATAAAAATTAAGAAAGTGGAGCTTTGGTAAGAGCATAAAATAATTGTCAATTTGGTTGTACCCTAATCTTAACTTATCGGCTAAGCTATAAACAATATTAAAATTGAAATTATACTAACTCGTGGTGTAGTGGGTAGCATTCTTCGCTGCCACCCCGGAGATCCGAATTTGATTCCCGGCTCTGACAAGAAATTTTAATTCTAGCCTGAGGGCTGGAACAGGGTGCACTCAGCCTTGTGAGGTAAAGCTGTGAATTCCACAGTATGTTTTTTGAGAAATACATGTAAAAAAACTGTTTACCTTCCTGCTTAGTAAATTGACAAATATTTAGATATTTTCCATTCATACTCCATAGATCATAATAGAAAGTTCATTAAGTATAAAATTGTATTTGTGTGTTGTGTTGTATTTTACAACTTTCTTGTATTGCCAGTAATAATTGTAGGCTATATAAACTTGGAATCTTATCTGAAATAATTGCACAAAGTTATATGCTCTAAGGTATTGGTTGATATTTCTGGGTATTTTGCGGTGACAATCCCCTGAGAATACTCACAATTTTCCAGGATAGTCAGCCCCCCCCCCCCCCCGATTTTTTTTCTATATACGCCCCTGACTTCATACTTGTTTCCTTTTTAAAATATTTAATTTTACATTGCTGATGAAGGTCGTAATGTGACCGAAACCGGTTCTCATCAGTATGGAGAAACATTTCACAACTCATATAAATCGGGAAGCGATTTAAATAAGTTAACAACCACTCAACTTTAATAGAGGTGATGGTTATCCCTTGAGTAAATCATGGCTGCTCTCTATAGTGTAGTTTCATTACCAGATTCTTCTTGGTCTCAGGAGGTCATGGAGTAACTATTTGTTTCGTCATGGCTTCCCATCTTATACCATTTTTATATGGAGGCTATATGTAATTGTTAACTCATTCCTTCTTTCTTGACAAACCTTGATAAAGGGGCAAGCAGTTGTCTCGAAACGTCAGTTTTTTAAAGTTTCACTTGACCTAATATCCCCAAAGCTATATAATGTGTGGATAATAATAATAATAATAACAATAATAATAATAAGTCAACAAGTCAACCCCTGGCACCATCCAGCCCATGACGGGCTAAGGCCGACCAAGCGACCGCTGCCCAGCCATTTGGCCTGCAGATATTGGGGTGACGCGTGATCAGCGCGTCGGGTCCCCTCGGCCGTTAATCTTGGTATTCGTGATCGGGGCGCTGTCTCACTGTCAGACAGCTACTCAGTTTAACAATAATAATAATAGTAATAATTGCGCAAAATACTCGGTCCTTTGAAAACAGCAGAATTCTGGATATTAAGAAGTAATGAGGAAATATATCGAAAAATAGAAAACATATCAGAAACAAGACGGAAGAGGAGATTGCTATTATTTGGACATTTGTACAGGATGGATGCCAGTAGATTGAACAAGCAGATATTCACATTCGTGTGGAACAAGAAGTCAACAATAAATTGGGTACAAGAAGTAAAAAAGGATATGGAAGTATATAATGTCAGAGAAGAAGATATACCGCAGAGAGATTATTTTTAGGCAAAAAGTGCTAAAAATGGAAGGATTCCAAGGGTGGAAGGGAAAGAAAACCGGCTCGAAATGGTCCGAGGAAATGAAGAGGAAACAATGTGAGATGATTAAGGAATAATGGAGGAAGAAGAAGGAACAGCAAAGGACAAAGCATTGAAATTGGCTCGTTGTCCCTAGACGACCGAAACGAAAATAATAATAGGCTAATATCTATTGATTTACGGGAACCTTGTGGTTACGAAAGTCCTATTCATCCAATGCTAAAGTGAAGCAAATTTAGTTAAGACAAAAGAACCACTGTAATATCTTTAAAAAATCAAGGATGTAGGGTATTATATGTTGAACAATACCATGCACATTTAATACATTAGCAGTCATGAGGTTTGAGATATAAATTAAATACTAGTCTATCCTTTTCGTTACGATAAAAGCCAAATTTTCAGTGCTTTCATTTAAGTATTTTTACTCTATGCAACAGATTGCCACATCTGTGCACTATTTTCATTATTTGTGTATGAAAAGAAAGCTGTGTAAGTTTCATTCTTATAGCTCTCTTACTTTTCAAGAAACATGCACCTAAATTACTGGAAGTTACTTAAATGGTAGCTTCAATTTAAACGTTGCACAAATCAGCATTCTCTGTTACCTCCATAGTTAGAGGTGACCTCTCACTCGCATACTGGAACAAAAAAATATGTCTGAATTTTATGAATCAAACATAGATTTATTCATACTTACTTAATTCCTGCCGTTCCTTCCGGAGCATAGGGCCTTGACGAAATTTCTCCACGCAGTACGGTACAAGGAGGAGGAAATTCAGGAGCAACTGAAGGCTTGGGAGGAAACAGTGGGAGAGTACGGATGGAAGTTCAACATCAGTAAATGTGAGATCCTGTTGACGATCAGGAAAAGGGACAGACCAATGAGTGGGACAACACTTGGAGGTTGACAGCTGAAGAAGGTGGAAAGTCTCAAGTACTTGGGAAGTATAGTGGAGGAAGATGGGAGAAATGACAAAGAGATTACGGAACGTGGCAGACGGGCAGAAGCATTTCTGAGAAGCATTAGGAGCTTAGTGTGGAATAAAGATGTCCCGCAAAAAAGCAAGGAAGTGTTATACAGAAGCTACTATATCCCGATACTGACCTATGCTTCAGAAACGTGGACAATGAAGAGAAGAGACATAAGCAGAATACAGGCAGGTGAAATGAAGTTCCTGCGAATTAGGATCGGAGTAACAAGAAGAGACAGGGTGAGGAATGAAAAGGTCAGGGAAATGGTGGAAGAGGAGCCCTTGCAAGGTAGGATTGAGACATCAAGACTGAGGTGGTATGGACACTTAAAGAGAATGGATGAGAAGAAGATTCCCAAGAGGATACATGAAATGCAGATGCAGAAGAAACCACCAAGAGGAAGACCAAGAGATAGATGGCTGAAAGGAGTGGAGGAATGTGTCAAGAAGAGATGCGAGGACTGGACCAGAGTGACAACGGAGAGGTGGTGGGAAGAAAGAACTAAGTGGCGAGGCTTATGTTCCAAACAGACCCAGCCTGGGGCTGGAAACTGTACAAGATGATGATGATGAGTACGGTTCCTGGCCATTCTCTTCACTTGACTCCATTTCTTGTCCATCTCTGCAATTTCATTTTCGATCGTCCTCTTCCAGGTCTTCTTAGGTCGACCTCGCTTCCTGGCGCCTTGAGGATTCTAGTCTAGCGCCTCCCTATCAACAGCTCCGCCCGCTTCCTTAGTGTGTGACCAATCCAGCGCCATTTCCTCTCCTTGATCTGGTTGCTAATCGGTTGTTGATTGATGATGGTCCAAAGATCTTCATTTGAGATTATGTCCGGCCACCTCACATTCATGGTGCGACGCAGACATCTGTTAATGAACACCTGTAGCTGGTTGTTGATCGGGTTTGTGACTTTCCATGTTACACAGCCGTAGAGAAGAATCGACTTTACGTTGCTATTGAAAAGGCGGAGCTTGGTCTTCCTGGAAATGTTTCTATTTCTCCAGATAGGGTAGAGCTGGACAAAGGCTTGCCTTCCTGATACGGCTTCGAACATCTTCCTCTGCTCCCCATCATTTGTGACTATACTTCCAAGGTAGAGGAAGGACTCAACTCGCTCAATTTCCTTTAGGTTGACTGTCAAGCTAGTTGTGACGTCAGAATGTATCCTCATCAGATTTATTCATGCTAAACAGTAAACAAATTCACCGATTTGACCCCTCTAGGCTACAAAGTCCCCTTAAGGTATCATATTATATCTTTCAAACTTTGTCAATAGGGTCATTTTCAAGACATGGTTATTTTCTTGTCTCTACAGTACGTAAATTATTCTGTGTCCTTTGACAAACATAAACTGTTGTCAGATTGTAAAAAATAAAAATAAAATGTAACTATGTTTCATACAAAAGTAACGAGAAAGTAACGATACTTTACTTCAACCGTGACAGTTTCTTACCTCACAAACTTTGTTAATGTTTTTGGTAAATAACAGTAACTTTCAAAAATTAGGTCACCCAACCCTGCTTCTCATCATATTCTGCCTGCTGGGGTGGCGGCTTTAGTAATGTGATTGGTCGGCGAAGAAGAAGGAGAAGAAGAAGAAGAAGATGATGATGATGATGATGATAATTGTTGTTTTCAGGTGAACAAAACAGATTCTTAATATGATTCTACCACACACACTACTGAATCAATTGTTATAAACATTTATCAACATTTACCTTTATAAGATAGACCTCTCCAGAGTCAATGGAACAAGGGTAAAAAATAGACCCAGTTCAGGAATCCCTCGGGTTCTCCAACTCACAAACTCACCGGCCATGAGCCCTTGAGGATGTAGCACTAACCAGGTGCACTAGAGTCTTGAGCATAAGGCAGGAGGTACCATGGAAGGAAAAACAATAGGTCTGACCCCACGAAGATTGAGGGTTTCAGGGAAGATGAGACAAGGGCCAATTAAGGCGGGAAATTGAAAGACTCCCTAGGCCTCGGATACCCTACGTCGGGATCGGAAGTGAACAAGAGTTGACCAAGGGAGGTCGACAGGAAAGATGATAGAGACGAGCCCGGCACAAGTAAGTGGAAGCAATGCCGGACCCAGCTGAGGTCCCGTGGTCACCAACCGACGACCCAATATTTGTCCATGTTTAGATGCATATGCTTTTGCCCTTTCTAGAGGGGCGGCTTCGGTGGCGTAGTTGGTAGCATGCTGAGCTTCTATGCCCAAGGTCGCGGGTTCAAACCCGGCCTAAGACGTCGGATTTTTAAGAGCGTTAAAAATCCCTCAGTATGCCTTCCTTCGGAGGGTAAGTCAAGCCGGTGGGCCCATGTCATAGATTTATGGCACGAAAAGTAACCTTTCACTAACTACACTTGAGTGAAGCAAAAATATGTAGGTTAGGTTTGATTAGTGTTCGCAAGTTCCAAAGTGTCCGGCTCCGTGGCTAAATGGTTAGCGTGCTAGGCTTTGGCCCGAAGTACCCCGGGTTCGATTCCCGGCCGAGCCATCAGGGATATTAATCTCCTGTGGTTAATTCCCATGGTCCGGGGACTGGTTGTATGTGACGTCTTCATAATCACTTTATCCTCATTACGACGTGCAGGTCGCCCACGGGCGTCAACTCGAATGACCCGCACTCGGCCTCTCCGGAGGTCACACGATCATCATCGTCAGTTCCAAAGTTCGTCACCGGGCGCTGGTTGCGATGGCATCTAGTAGTAGCGAAGTTCGCAACTAGGTGTCGTGGTCGGTAGCATTTGGTAGCGAAAGTAGGGACTACTTGAAATTATCGTCTGCAGTCCTTGCTTAATTTAAAAACAGATAACACACACTAATACAGTCATCACAATTAACACCGGTTATCAGACAGATTCTACACACACCCAGAGTACCCCACGGGGCTACATAACCGCGTTGTCACAGCCCCTAAACTAAGGAACCAACCTTTCTAGAGGTGGCTCTAGTAAGTTTGGGGATAAAATACAATTACAAATGCTTTCCTGCTGGTCTGTCCAAGATGTAGCGTATGCGAAATTCCAACTTGAATGAGAAATTTATGTTCACGCCTTGTGAGATGTCATCCTGCGGGCAGCCCTACATCAGAGTAACCATATCTCCTCGACAACCCTTGAACTAAAACCTGAATTAATTGAACACACAGCTTTCGGAATAAGCGCGAGCGACGTATGTGTCTGTAAATGACACAGCGACCGGTATAAATCTCGCATGCAGTCGAAATTAGGTCAGTGGAATGTGCATCCCAGACGTTGTGGAAGCATCAGACCGTAAAATGTGCACATTTGCCAAGTTTAAATTGTTGACACGCCAGCTTCCTTATTGAAGTAATGTTGGAGTGAAGTAAAATACCCACGATGACAAATCCCAGCACAGTTAAACCTAATATTCTATTACTGTTTATAGAAAATGGAGATCACCGTAATGAATTTTAACATTAGGAAATAATAATAATAATAATAATAATAATATCGTATGGCCTCAAGTGCCGGCTGCAAGCTTTGTTATTTGACACCCAGAGGGCAGCTTGCATGTCGAATTTTGTTGTTCCTTGAAGCTTATGAAGATCAAGGAGGATAGATATCTAAGCTCCTTGACACTATAGCGCTTTCTAGTGGAGAAATAAGGAACTTTTGTGTTGGCGGAAAATCCAGAGATTAATTTTGCCATTATGAACACGGCCTACTGAATTCAAATGAGTTCTATAACATACCAACATCATTTGGCATGCGTGTCGTGATTTTTGCGCCTTTCAAAAAAGCACTTACCATGGCCAGGAGCGAACCTGCAAGTTTGGGGTTAGTAATCCGACACGATAACAACTCACCCACCGTGGCAAGCATTTGCAAATGATGTCTTTGCCTTGTGGTAGTCTATTTATCATTAGATTATGGTGCAGTGCAAGGAATCTGTATTTCCTTTTAGTCTATCAATAAGGTAGGCCTACTTGAGCCAAATAAGGCCTGGTTCCAAATAAGGCCGATCTGTGATGTTATTAGCAGAATATTCGAAATTCTACAAGATTCTTAGTGTTTATGGTAGCTACTAGCCTTTAACGGTTAGACTAGGAACTACAACCGTTGAACGAACGAATCCGCGATGTTTGCTTCAGTCGAGTAGTAAACGGCGTCCGAAGCTCATTTTGTTACTATATCTAGGTATTCTAGGTAGCATTTGGTAGCGAAAGTAGGGACTACTTGAAATTATCGTCTGCAGTCCTTGCTTAATTTAAAAACAGATAACACACACTAATACAGTCATCACAATTAACACCGGTTATCAGACAGATTCTACACACACCCAGAGTACCCCACGGGGCTACATGACCGCGTTGTCGCAGCCCCTAAACTAAGGAACCAACCAACCAACTAGGTATTCTAATAAACCTTCTTCATGTTTTTGAATTCTAACATGCATAAACGTGGTGTATATAGTTTTAAAGAATGTGATTTGTAGATTAATATAGAGTATTGATATTTTCCGCTCAAAGTGCATTTCATTATCCCTTTTTATTTACATATGCGCCTTATTTGAAACAAGTATTGGGCCTTATTTGGAACGGATGTTCCTAGTAAGGCCCGTTACACACATTTTAAATTTTGTATTATTGCTAAAATAGTTTCCAGTGATTCTAATTATCGACCCATGTTTTCATTAGGCCTACTGCTAGCCTTCAAGTTAAATCCAGGACAATGTTCAGATTTCTCCTTCTTGTAAAAATACAAAAAAAAATCTTTATGTTCGACCATGACTATTATGTCAGAAACTGCACTACAGGGTCTTTCACTCAAAGTGCGGCCGGCCCAGCGCTCTAGGTAGAACGTGCAGCTATAAAGGTCAGACGAGCATATCGCAGCTGCTGTCACAGCATATGTCATAATTAAGATAAGGAAGTGCTGTAGGATTGATGCTTCGGACTCTCGACCCTAAGCTCAGCGAGCTGCCTCTACGCGCCGCACTTTGAGTGAAAGACCCTGTATAATGAGGCTCATTATAACACTATTTTTCTTTATGAAACAGTTTCTCCAACCAATCAGAGCTCAAGAAACAGTTGTTTGACCAATTAGATAAAGGATAGCATCGCACCCGCGCTAAGTTCCACGACCTTCTAATTTAAATTTCACTGCATGGTCTAGTGTCATAGTAGGGTAATCGAGGAGGCCATGGTCAAATACAAGGCATTCTCTGCGTCTCATGCGCTCTGTTCAGTACATAAAACTGGCGAAATCTCGACAGATATTTATGAATATTTATATTCGCACATAAAATAGTTATAATAATTATCGTCGAACATAAACTGTCGTATGCAACTCGCCTATAATGGTAATTAAGATACTCGAATGGAAATTTTAAAACTCGCATACGCTCGTTTTATAAACATACTCGTGTCTTAATTATTGCCATTATAGGCTCGTTGCATAATGTATTATTAAACGTTAATTGGACCTTATTTGGCACATTTACCTTACTCGTAATACTGTAATGTAAAACGTAAAACTTTGACGAAACATCATGGCTTTCATTTCCCCTTTTCCAGCTGACACTGGGTGGGGGCAAATATGGTTTCTCTCCACTTTGTTCTGTCGTTCCACCATTCCTCTTCCGACACGGTGTTCCAATCCAGGTTCCGTTTTCTAATGCTATACTTCACCAAGTCCATCCAACGCATTCTTGGTCTTCATCGTCCTCTCTTTCCTGTCATCCGTCGTTCCAGTGCTCGTCTTGGTAGCCTTACTTCATCCATCCGTTTGGCATGTCCAAACCATCTCAATCTGTTTTACTCCAGTTTGCATTTAGTTTCTGTACTCCCAGTTCTTTCCGTATATCTTCATTTCTCACTCTGTCTCTCCTCGTTTTCTGGACCATAATTCTCAGGAATCTCATCTCAGCCGCCTGTACTCTGCTCTCATCCCTCTTAGTCATTGTCCAAGTTTCTGCTGCATATGTCATTAAAGGATCATAATATGCTTTATTCCCGGTAGGACCGAGATCCAAAGACCACATTTTGTAAAATACCGAAATCAGATTAGCAAGAAAAAATGTATCACAGGGTCTATCTAGGTGAACATTAGGTCTATATCTGGCATCCCTGATCTCGGTAATTTACAAGTAAGGTAAGGAAAGAAATTATTTTGAAAACAGCATATTTCTTAAAAATCTCAATTTATTTATATTTAAAATATTAAATTGACTGGCAAAAACCTCAAAACACAAAGAAAACAATGACACATAAAAATCAACAGTCCCTAAAATTACCTTTGAACTCCGCAAAATTGATATTCAGAAAAGTTATTAGTCCATTTTGATATCAAAAACGAAAATTTCTAATTATTTACACTGGGGTAATCACTATTCAATGAAGAGTTCGAGTGATCCCTCTATTTACATATTTGTGGTTTCGCTTCACGAAGAATTGCATTGATTGTTCAAGTACACGTTGTAAAGATATTTCGAAAATGATTTCGATGATGTTCCAAAAAAAATGGAAGAAATTATTTCACTGTTTCATTGAAGTATAATAACAACCCCATATCAATATTCGGCTAACATAAAGTCGAATGTTAATATTTGTGTTTGTACAAATTTTTGTTTCCTTAAACAAAAATTGTTTATAAATTTTTCATTATCATAATAATTTGAAAAATAAATCTATTCTTTTCTCATCATTTGTTTCAATGTAAACAAAATTTAAATTTACTCATTTCATAATTTGTTATGAACATTAGCATAAATTGTTGTTAACAATATAAATTGTTGTTATCCACTATCAGTGGATTATCTCTTTCACCAAAACTTTTCTCAATCAGAAAATTTACATATTATCTCACACAAAATAAATGTTAATCATAGAATTTATTTTTATTATTATTATTATTAATTTCAAAATTTCTTATCAATTTATTTACAATAAATTTTCTCGCCCTCTCATATTGTGAATATTTAATGCTCATTTCCACTGTTACTACTATTATAATTCCAAGCACAAAATAAAAATATCTTCAATTATTTATTTTATTTTTGCATTTGCAACTATTCATTTGATTTTTTTTTCTCGGTCAGGTTCATCAAATCTTAACTCATGTTCTTCAATTATTTAGGCATACTATTGGAAATTCAAGTTGATCCAGAAAAATATATTAAATATTTGAATTGACAGTTAAATGGAATTTGACTAGAATATGGGGCGGTCTACTTGCCTAACCCTTCTTTTACAATTGAACCCACATGCTCTTCTTAAACACTTCAAATGACACACGCACATCCATGTGTGCCCATAACTACGGGAACAAATGCCCTCATGGACGACCCCTTGGTCTCCCCACAACTTTAAGTGTCGACAATTCGCACACTAAAATCATCATATTATTTGACTTCAAATATTCTCCTCCACAAAACATTATATTTTCTTATTATATTTTTTTATGTTTGTAATATTCTGTCCTATCACTGTACTGTGTGTTCTTCAATTCTATTTTTCCAGTGAAAAGATGTATTTAATTCTGGTCAATTTCTCCTTGTCTCCCATTTACATAATCTCCCCTAATTTATACATTTAATACCTGCCGCTTTCTTTTCCTTCATCTAAATATTTTTAGTGCTTTTGGAAAATTTTACTGAGCTCAAAATCTTACTATTTCACTTCATTCATAAACTCATTTAAATTTATTTAAAAATCCAAACTTCTATTCCACAAATAAACAAAGTTATTTTATTCAAAGTCTTCCAATTATTTAAATTCTTCCACAAATTATTATTATTATTATTATTATTATTATTGCTGGAAAAAATATTTAGGCATCGTTGCTTCATTACAACCTCATAATGATTATTATTGCCCTATTTCATCCATAAATAAATAAATGTTTAAATCCTCTTCGTAAATGATTAACATCTCCCTTTCTGATTATCAATGCAGTAACTATTTAATCACAATTAACAATTTAATTTAAGTCCTAAATTGGTGCTATCACCTCCCTAAATAAATTATTTATAACTTTAAATGGTGTCGTTATATTTTTAATAGTATTAACTTATTTATTTCACAGTCATTTATTATTATTTAATAAATCAAATTATTTAAATAATCCAAGTTATAATTGAGCCTCTTCTCTAAATTCGAGTTAAAGAAAAAAATCCTATCCCTTGGAAATAACTTAAACATTTCATGTCGAAACACATGAACTGACTGTTGTCCTGACAAAAAACGTAAAATAGAATAATAAATTGTCGGACTACAAGCTCCATTTGTCATCCTAGACAAATATAATAGACGTTCTCGTTACGATGATAATTGTGTTGATTTCTTATAGTGACAGTATAAAAATGGAATTCTCAAATACTACTATAGGCTAGTGGATAGTACATGCATAGTTGTCTTACTTCATTCTTGCTGTGTAGGTAGAGCGTGTCCTTCGGTGTTCACTATTCCAATAGTGTCCGCCCATGGTCATCTGCTGTTCCATATCACTTCGTTCGCCTCCATATCACGCCTATCCTCGAGTAGTTTAACGGCGCATGTTGATATAAAATGTCACTCGTTCAAAAAAAAACTCCCGTTATTCTCGGTATAGTCTAACATGTTGAAATGAAATGTTGTACAGTCTTATACTGATATAGTACTCTTGAAAGATTGAGAACAAGTCCCATATCCGAACAATGCGGTTTTGTTCGCCTGCTATTACAGGAACACCTGTTAGCTGCATAGAACGAACTGTAAGAATAAATTCTTCCTGATATTATTTGAAGTGCCTGATGTACCGTTTCACCACAAGAAACACAATTTTGTAGGCTAACTTCCGTGAATGGCTTTACAAAACTACCATCACCTGACTGGTTAGAATAATTGACCATAAAGTCAGTCGATATTCTAAGTCCTTCGCAGATATTATATATGTTCATTCACCTGAACAAAAACTAAGTTCTTCGGCGGTCAGAATCACGGCGTAAACACTCGTACTTGATGTATCGTAGATGCGCACATGAGGAAGTGCTCTGATGGAATACAACTGTCTTGATTCTCTGGCTCCTTATGTAGTCCAAGCGGTCTTCCTTCTAGAAGCTTCCATTCCGTATCTCGGCTTCTACTGAACGGATTTTCATGCTTGATAGCTCTAATTTCTTCTCATTCAATTGCCAGTAAACTGTACTACTTTCCTAGGTTCCATTCCTTCTCCTAGAGGAAATTCTAGAAAACTTATTTTAATTACGTAGGCGAGCTTTCACGTCACAGTTCCACGTCACTCGCTCCTACGTTGCTTAATTCCCTCAACACTCGGAGTCTCCTAGCGCGCTATTCAAAATATCAGCCTCTCCATCTCTCAGATAAATCAACGTCTCTGCTTTATAATAATGACGTCGACATGTCACGGACGTGTGAACGATCCGGGTACAGTACATAACTTCTTTAGCCTTAATTGGTAGGCCTATATCCTTGTTCCATACTAGTCCCCGTACCTGTTGGTAGAAAGCACTTCCACGTTGTATTCTTCTACTAATTTACAAATTTAGTCTTCCATCTTCAGTCAGTTCACTTCCCAAGTATTTGAAGTGTTTCACCACGAAACATATCTTACGTTATTTTGTTTGTAATCGCTTATCTTTCCAGCTCGGACTTTGCGAGGGATCATTCCTCTATCGTCACAAGGATGGTGTCTGTGAGTTGAACACACTTCTTCAGCAGATACAACTGGGGATGGTGACAGGGCTACTGCCCAGGAGAACACTAACTTGGGTCTAATAAAGGAAAGTCATAGAGGGTTTTGGGAAGGAAATTGGCCGTGGACCTGTTGAAAGAAACCATCGCAGTATTTGCCTGGTGGTGAAAATAGGAAACCACGAAAACCATTTTCAGGACGGCCGAGATGGGATTTGCACCCACGATCTTCCGATGCCGGGTAGGCACGAGACAGTGCGTTAGCGCTCTCGACCACCGTGGTCGGCTTTTAATATTTATGAATATGAATAAAATATGTGTATTAATGCAGCATATTTTAGATTGCTGCAGCTTTGCAACAATGTCAGTTTTTCTAACATGATTCCATAAAGGTATCATGTCGAGTGTCTTTACGCATCCATTCCAATATATTGAATTGAATGACTAAGCAACTCCATGATAAACTTATTATGTGCTACGTTCATGTGTCTTGACAGCATGAGATGGTTTACCTCGCATCCTTGTTTAGTGTTCACTTTCCTGTTACAAGCAATATTCTTCAGCAGTTCATGACTTCCTTCGTACGTATTTTCAGAATTAACGGTGAGGTAATGGCTATTACTCGTCTATTCTATTACGGTCATTAGGATAACTGACATTGCATCTCTAGGGATTACATGCCTCAGTGCCATCGATAAAGTAGGCTTGTCGGTTTGCGCATTTCACTTTTGAACCTAATGCAATTGTCAAACGTTTGCATGCCATTGCTATTCTTCATACTGTTGGAAGAACGCAAGCATTGACAAGAAGTTCTCAAACACGTCTCCTTCAGCCCTGACCTGGCTCAACACTTTCTCACTTCCACTTGTTGGACGAGTTCAGGAAACTTCTGATAACAAGTGGAAAGTGAAACATGAAACTGAGGAATCGTCTTGGACATGGTCACGTGCAAGATACCTCAATACCATGCGTGTTAATAAGACGCGTAGGTTACTTGGAGAGAATGGGCCATTTCAATTAAAACCCTTTAATTAGTTAGTTATTGTTGTTTTAAGGGGCGGAACAGTGATGTCATCTTCCCCTAAAATCTCTTTTAAGATCCATTTTAACAATGCTTAAAATTTAACAACTTTGTGTTTGTCGTCCTGCAGTTTGTATACAACTTCCATTGTATTTCCAAATCCTCCCACCCACGATTACGTAGTTTCATCGCACATGCCATGCAATAATAATAATAATAATAATAATAATAATAATCTCCAATTATAAAAACCGCCTTGTCAAACACTTACCTTACCTAGATGGCCACTCAAACCTAAGTAGGTTTTTGGCCTCGCCAACAGCAAGGCGCCATCTTTCTCGATCATCCATCATATCCTATGTGACTCCGATTTTTCTCATATCTTTTTGGACTTGGTCCCACCAGCGAAGTCTCGGTCGTCCCGATGGTCGCCTGCCTCTGCGTATACCTTCGAAAACTGCTCTTAAATTTAATTCTCTACTTCATCTATGTACATGACCGGCCCAGCGCAGTCTTTGGCTCTTGGCACGGGCCACGATATCCGGTTCTTTGTAGAGATCCCGCAATTCCTTATTTGTCCTAATTCTCCACTGGCCATTTTCTACTATCGGTCCGAAAATGCGTCGTAGTATTCTATTTTCAAAAGTTACTAATTTCCTTTCAGTTTGCTTGGACGATACTCAGGTTTCTGAGCCGTACGTGACAACAGGAAGTATAATGCTTATATAAATTCTAACCTTAGTTTTTCTAGATATAATTTTACTCTTTAAGAGCTTTTACAGAGACCAGTAGCTTTTGTTGCCACTGATAATTCTTGATTTTATTTCTGTTTCTTCCATATTATTCTGGTCTATGATAATCCCCAGATATTTGAACTCAGTACATCTGTGAAAAGCGTATGAAGCAACTGTTAAGGGGTTTTGTACTTGTGCTGTATTCCTTCCTACAACTAGATATTTTGTTTTTTGTTCATTTATCATTAGACCTACCTCCTTGGCTTCTTCAATAAGGGTTTCTGTGAGTATTTTTAGATCGCTTTCGTTTTCTGCCATGAGTGTTATGTCATCAGCATAAGCTAATATGTTCATTTTGTTTCCCACTTCAAGGCTTGGGTGGAGCTGGTTTACTCGTTTCAATGTTTCTTCTCGAGCTAAATTGAATAATAAAGGCGAGAGTCCATCTCCCTGTCTTACTCCAGTGTTGGCACTAAATTCTTCGGTATATTCATTATTGATTCTAATATTGCATTTGGACCCTTCTGTGCACAGTTTTGCCATACTGATAAGTTTTTCAGGTATTCCATTCCGTTGCATGTATTTTCAAATTTGTTTCCTATTGACACTATTGTATGCCTTGTTGAAATCTACAAAAAGAAGATGGGCTGTTTTGTTAAACTCCCAATATTTGGATATTACTTGCTTTAAGACAAAAATTTGGTCTTTGGCTTCTAAATCGTGCTTGGTTATCTCCAAGAATTTCTTCTGCATAGCATGCTGGTCTGTTGTTGATTATTCTTGACAATACTTCGTATGCGCTGCTTATTAATGATATCCCTCTGTAATTATTGCACTCGAATTTATCTCCCTTTTTGTGAATGAGAACTACTACTGCTATCTTCCATTCTACTGGGGTTTCTTCCTTCTCCCAGATTTCTACAATTAAGCTGTGTAACCTTTTTAGCAAAGAGCTTCCACCTGCTTTAAGAAGTTCTGCTATTATGTTATCCTCTCCAGGGGCTTAATTGTTTTTTAACTTTTAACTACCTTTTCAACTTCTTCATAGGTAGGAGGGTTAATCTTTGGTTGGACATTTAGGTATAAATCCTTTTCTTTGTTTGTTGCCACTTCTTCACAATTTAAGAGGTCTTCAAAGTAGTTTTTCCAAGTTGCTAGCACTTCTGTTTAGTTGCAAACAACATTGCCATTCCTATCTTTTACCCCTACTGATCTCGCTTTGTACTCTTGTTTAAAATATCTGACAAAGCGAAAAAATTATCTTGTATTATTTTTGTTGCTATCTTTTCTGCTTTTCTTAGCTGATATTTCACAACGTTCAGTATAGCTGCTCGTATTGTTTGTTAGTCTCCCTATTTATCTGTTTGTAATTTTGTTTGATGGGTTGAGTTTCATTGGTGTACATCACCTTTTTTGCTCTTATTCCATCTTCTATTAATCTTTGGCAATCCTCATTAAACCAAGGTTTTTTCCCCTTTGTTTTCTCTCGATAGCCTACAACTTCTTCGGCGATTGTTGTAATAGAATCCTTATTTTTTTTGCCAATTTTCCTCTTCCGTTTGTTCTGATTCTTGTTGGTCTAAGATTTGGACTTTGTTGGTTAGTTTCAGTTTAAATTCATTTTTAATGATTTGATCAGTAAGCTTTTTGATATTAATTTTGTAGCTGTAGATTGTTTCACTCTTTTGACTGAACATAGTTTTTGTCTAAGTTTGAAAATGACTAGGTAGTGATCTGTTCCACATTCTGCACCTCTCCTGCTTCTTACATCTACGATGCTACTTTTGAGTCTACTTTCCACTAAAGCATAGTCAATTTGATTTTTTGTTATGCCGTTAGGAGATACCCATGTTGCTTTATGAATATCTTTTCGAGGGAAGTGAGTGGACATAATTTTAAGGTTTTTGGCACTAGCAAAGCTGATTAGCCTTTGTCCATTATCATTGGAGATAGCATGAAGGCTGTTGCCCCCTGTGTACTGTTTCCATATTTCTTCATTACCAACTTTTGCATTTGCATCTCCCAAAAACAACTTTATATCATAGCTCGGTAGGGTTGTCATCAGTTGGTCTAAACTATCATAGAAACACTAAGCAGTTTAATAATTAAATTAAAACGTACATGCGCAACTTGTCAAGATTTGTTGGTTAAATGTGATTTTATTTTGTTAAGATATTGTTAGTAGTGATTGACCGCACATCGCTCAAACAATCAGCTAAGTACACAATCCACTCTAACCTGACCATTTAATAACAAAATATCACACTAAGCAGGCAAACTTGAAGGTCAATCTTTAAATTTCGAATAATAAGAAATATATTATTTTTGCTTTAAGGGACATATTCCCTGGGTTATCGACCCCATGTACAAATTCCTTTACTCAATGACTCAGTGCTGCGCGGGCGCCGCATAACGGCAAAGTGCGTGGCGGGAGAGAGGCTCGCGCCGCGGGCGAGTGGGCTAGCGAGGGTCTCCGATACATCCAAACTAAACTCTCTGTACTATGTAAGGCAGAGCTTCACATACGCTAGAAGTTACATGTGTGCGAAACCCCGTGCAATGGTACAGTGCACAGTGCAACCAGGACTCCACGTGGTGTGCAGTACAATACTGCTGTTCGTCTATTTTCCGCTCTCGTTCCATTATTAAATGGATAAGTGCAGAATGATTTAATTTTTTTAAAAATAAGCCACGATCGTGACATGACATTTAAAAAAGAGTGGAAAATTGCGTATTATTTTTAGTACTAATTTGCAGAGACATGTGATATTGAGGAATGTTCAGCATTACGTCAAAAACAGATTAAAGAAGGAAATATGAAGAAAGTTAACCAAAATCCAAACAAATGAACCAAGTGAAGAAAAACATCAATAAAAATTATATTTATTATTCATAGACAACAAACAGCCTCCGTGGCTTAGGCGGCAGCACGTCGGCCTCTCACCGCTGGGTCCGTGGTTCAAATCCCGGTCACTCCATGTGAGATCTGTGCTGGACAAAACGGAGGCAGACAGGTTTTTCTCCAGGTACTCCGGTTTTCCCTGTCAAAATTTCATTCCAGCAACACTCTCCACTATCATTTCATTTCATCTGTCATTCATTTAATCATTGCCCCAGAGGAGTGCGTCAGGCCTCGGCAGCCGGCACAGTTCATATCCTCGCCGCTAGATGGGGGCTTCATTCATTCCATTCCGGACCCGGTCGGAGACTGGAAGCAGGCTGTGGATTTTCATTTTTCAGACAACAAACACACATTGCACACTTACAGTATATCGCATGAAAATCCATCCAGTGGTTCTCCAGATTACCCGTTACATCCAAGAATCGGGGATTTAGTTTTATACTACGTAGAGATAAGCAAAGATGCTAAAGATTGGATCTATTAACATTATATAATTGAATTTTCTTGTGGACGTACTAATATTTCTGAAAATTAAATGTTGATTTATTTCTGTATCTCCGTAACCTAAGGTGCTGGATAACATTTCAAAAATGCACAAATAGAAACAAATCAATTAAAAATGTAAAAATGAATAATATTTAGTTAAATTATAGAAATTTAAATTGTATTTTTTTGTAAAAATAATATAAGATAAAAGTAATAGCCTAATAGAATTAAAATTAAATTAAATTTATATACATAAGAATTTTAAAAAAGATTGTTTTTTAAATCATATGTTAGACTATTATCTTTCAAATCCAAAATTAAAATTATTAATTAAAATATAAATACAAATTAAGATATTTAAAAAAATAGTTCTGCCCTAAAAAGATTCAAGAAAGATTGAACGCACTCTAGGTAACTGTTTTGGTCAAGTCCCCAACGGCGAGTTTACAAGAGAGCCTATACAGCGGTGGCAAGAATTATAAGTAGGGCTAACTGCGTATATTGCGAGGTTACTCTATGCATTCCTTTGAGCTTTGGCTCTTGGTTCAAGACTGAAACGAGAATGAAAGAATGAAAGAAAGAAAGAAAGAAAGAAAGAAAGAAGGAAAGAAATAAGTAAACAAAGAGCGAAAGTTACTGTATAGGATATTAATAATTGGGGAGAAAAACAGGCATAGGCCATTAGTGTATTGCTCTTCCTTGGCGGATCAGCGATAGACTGAACATCCTAATATTTCAAATTCACGGGTTCGATTGTCGGTCAATGAAGTTGGATTTTTGAAGGGAGAAAAATTCCACAGCTCGTTAAAAACCTCTCATATCATATTTGGATAATAAAACATACATTTTCATTTGGCTTTCAGCATCCAGACTAGGCTGCAAGCCTCTGTTTACAAGTCGCCTCCATGTTCCTCTATTAACAGTTAGCACTGTGACCTCCTCTGCCTCCACCTCTCGCTTTGAGATCGTTCATCACTGAATCTGACCATCCCCTCCTAGGTCTACCTCTCCTTCTCTTACCCTCTACTGTCCAACTCTTAGGTAATCTCTCCTCCCCCATTCTCATCACATGACCCTACCATCTGAGTCGGCTAATACGAACAGCTACATCTAGCGTGTTTATTTCTAACTTAGCCTTTATCTCTTCATTGCGAGAACCCTCCTGTCATTGCTCCCATCTATTTGTTCCAGCAATCAATGGTGCTACCCTGATATCAGTTACCTCCAGCTTATGTATCAGATACCCAAAATCTACCCAGCTCCAACTTCAATACAGCAAGGTCGGTCTAAATACTGATCGATGTAGGGAGAGTTTAGTCGCTACACAAACTTCTTTCTAGCAGAATAATGTAGAGCGTAACTGAGAACTTACTGCATTGGCTTTTATACACCTCGACCCTATTTCTTCCCCCATTACTACCATCCTGAGAGTATGTCCAGCCTAAGTACTTAAAATGTTCCACCTGCTCCAATTTATTCCTCCTACCTGGCATTCTATTTTATTGTCTTTCTTCCCTACCGACATAACCTTCGTGTAAACAAAATTAATTCATCCAAATTCATCCAGATTTCTCGTTTTCTCCACTAGAAGGCAGATAAACAGAGCATCGAAATTGGTGAATAGATTCCCAAGATGCCACCACATAGAAAGATAAACAGCAAATAACGATTGTTATTAATTACCAAACGTGTTAGTGTCAATGCTGTTTTGGCGTGACTGTTAAGCAAGGTGAGTCTTACAAACAGCCATGCCAATGTGTTCTCTGGATCCTGCATGAGTACGTGACTGCCAGCAGCTATTTACACACATATTCTGAGTCACTGTGAAGAGGAACGGAAGACCACACATGCTTCGTACAAGTGATATGCACTTTTATTGCATGTTGATAATACTGTGCTTATATAGCAAGTGAGCATGTGAACATTTTTAAGACCTCTTGAACCCATTAGAATCAATATAATCGAACCGTAAACTATCTTAATGGGCAATTAAAAACGCCACTTGCTATTTTGACCTCGCTTGGTGGCCTCACCAAGAGAGCACAGATTAGACTGTTTTACGACCAAGACTGTTATGGTCACTGTCTTCTCTTCTGCACATAGGAACATTTTCTAAACCTAAATGCAGTATACTTGAGGCGACTTGAATCACCCTTTCATCTCCTGTCTCCAATAGCAAGCCCACCAAGCATTCTTCTGAAGATTCTGCTACTGCTTCAAAAGCAACAACCCCTAAACCAGGCATTCTAAACCTTTCTGAGTCTCTGAGCACCACCTTTATGCCATACTAAGTATTAGAGCACAATTAAATCGAATATAATATTAATAATAATAAAAATAATAATCACAATAATAATGGAGATTAACAAAACAGGAAGAACACCAGTTTCAGGTTTTCGAAAATAAACGGTAGGTCTACAGGAAAATGTTTGAACAATTGTTGGCCTACTTTTCATATTTTGTAAACATGAGGAAAAAGTAGACTTATGAGATCGATTCGGGCAAATGTGTGTCTGTCTATCCGTCTCTCTGTCCTTCTGTCTGTCTGTCTGTCTGTCTATGTGTGTGTGTGTCCCACCCCGATCAACTCCTAAACGGATGCAGCTATCGAAACCAAATTTGGTATGAGTAAAGAGCTATGCCTGAATATCGCAAGGCCATATTTGACGTCAGTGCTACCAACTGATGAAAAATGGCAATTGAAGATTGAAATCTATGTTGTATATCTCGGAAGATATGCATGGGAATTGTTCCAAAATTGACAAACATATAGATAATATTACATCAGACTGATTTACGGGAGCATCTCTAAGCTGGAAAATAAAATGATCTAATAAAGGCATAGGCTACACTCACTATTACACCCAGCACCAATAATCAACATCATTAACTCCAGAAGACTTCAATGGGCTAGTCATTTACTACTAAGTATGGAAGATGATAGGATGATCTTACAAATCTTTAAAGAAGAACCAAGAGGAAACAGGCCAGTAGGAAAACCGCGAAGTTCCTGGAAAAATGACATCTCCAAACTTTGTAGACATCTGAATGTGGACAACTGGCAAGAACTGGCCCAAAACAGAGTTCAGTGGAGGCATTTTATGAGATCGGCGCGAGATTTTCGTGTCCCATAGAAGCCTTCTGAATGGGAGAGAGTGAGTGAGTGAGTGTGAGTAATAATAATAATAATGAAAATGAAAATCCACAGCCTGTTTCCAGTCTACCGACCGGGTCAGGAATGGAATGAATGAAGCCCCATCTAGTGGCGAGGATACGAACTGTGCCGGCTGCCGAAGCCTGTCGCACTCTTTCGGGGCAATGATTAAATGAATGACAGATGTTATGAAATGACAGTGGAGAGTGATGCTGGGATGAAATACTGACAGGGAAAACCAGAGTACCCGGAGAAAAACCTGTCTGCCTCCACTTTGTCCAGCACAAATCTTATATGGAGTGACCGGAATTTGAACCACGGACTCCAGTGGTGAGAGGCCGGCGAGCTGCCACCTAAGCCACGGAGGTTTAATAATAATAATAATAATAATAATAATAATAATAACAAGGCCAATTATTTGGTTAGACCACTGGTTTCATGTTATCTATAGGCCTACAAGACAGAGTCATTCCTACAAAGAATTACAAGAGGTTCATCTTAAAGTAGACAGAAGTTGAGAATAAGTGTCGTAAATGTTGCAAGCAGGGTAAAACCTTGGATCACATTATCAGTGGATGTCCAACCTTGGCTAATATAGACTACACTGAGCGCCACGATTATGTTGCTAAGATCGTGCACATGGAGATGGCTAAAACTGTAGCGCTAAATGATTCTTCGCTTCCGTATTAAAAGTACCAACCAAAAGATGTTTCGGACAATGGAACCCATATACAGTAGTATACAGGCACAGAGAAATCCGCACTGATAAAACCATCAAAGCCAACCGACCTGATATTTTCCTCCTTGAAAGAAAGAATATGTGATAATCGATATATCCGTACCACTCAACCACAACCTTCAAACAGCCTATGCCCAAAAGGTCAATAAATACACAGAAGTAAAACAAATGTGGAATCTAAAGCAGGTGTACATCCGCCCTCTTTATTTTGTCTGCAACTGGAATCGTACCTTCAAGATTGGTGGACCAACTACAGGCCCTCGGAATAGCTCACAAGCTGGGACAGAATCAAAAGTCAGTGATCTTGGACACTTGCCATACAGTGCCACATTTCTTACATGAAGAATGAACTCAGAAAGTGATTGACATTTGTCCGTAATTTCAGTCAATAGACTATATCATTGTAAAAACAAAATGAGGAATTTATGAATCTGTATAATAATAATAATAATAATAATAATAATAATAATAATAATAATATAAGGTATAAGTAATGAAAATAATAATTAGTATTATAGGTCAAATAATGCAGCCTCCGTGGCTTAGGCGGCAGCACGCCGGCCTCTCACCGCTGGGTCCGTGGTTCAAATCCCGGTCACTCCATGTGAGATCTGTGCTGGACAAAATGGAGGCAGACAGGTTTTTCTCCGGGTACTCCGGTTTTCCCTGTCACAATTTCATTCCAGCAACACTCTCCACTATCATTTCATTTCATCTGTCATTCATTTAATCATTGCCCCAGAGGAGTGCGTCAGGCCTCGACAGCCGGCACAGTTCATATCCTCGTCGCTAGATGGGGGCTTCATTCATTCCATTCCTGACCCGGTCGGAGACTGGAAGCAGGCTGTGGATTTTCATTTCATAGGTCAAATAATGCAACAAGCGGGCGCCTCTCTTTCATATTCATATCTCTCTCTCTACCTCTGAAGTGCTGAAATACCTAGGGATTCACTGCTCACAAGGCATCCTGCAACTATTTGTATGACTCATGCAGGTAAGAGACATTTTCGTGTGGACAGTCGAATGGAATCATTATATTTCCACTAACTCATATAGCCTAGACCTACTATTTATATTTCACAAAATGAGAAAACATCTGACTGTCCATACGGTTCGTACAACAGAATTTGAATTGAGGAATGGATCTCCGAGGATCTGGTGCTCCCGAGCATTATTTTAGCTCATATTACGAGAGCACCAAATTTCATTTAAAGAGCACCGTGGGGCTCGCGAGCACCAGGTTGAGAACGCCTGCCGTAACATTCCGAGTCTGCTGGCGTCCTCGAAGCCAACTGTGTATTCTACCTATACAAAGCCCTTCTTACATTCTTACGTCACGATGAGTTAAACAAATGACGTTTGCTTTTTTGATTCTTCGACTCTACTGCCGCATCCAGTGCTTCTTTCTTCCTCCTTTCCCTTTAATCTATGGTTATTTTCGTGTTCTCTCTTTGTACGAGTGTTCCTATCTTCTAGTGCTACTTGCCATAAGCACCATATTTCGCTTCTTACTCCATGTTTAATTTGTGCCAGTGAACATTTATTTGAACATTCTTCAGTTTGTGTGTTTTATTTTTCACTTCAAAGTTATTCATCTTGATGTGTTGTAACTAGCTGCATGACCATTTTCGGCCTAAAGCCATTAATAAAATTTAAAAGAAACTACTTGAGGCGACTATTACACCAGGGACTTCATCTCTTGCTGCATGTGGTGGTAACTGTTGTTTTGAGAGACGAAGTATCGAAGTCATCTGCCCTTATGATAATGATGATGGATGATTATTATTATTATTATTATAATTATTATTAGATTAATATTATTATTGTTATTATAACTATTATTTTCTTCGAGTTTGACCTTCTAAAAATCACGTGAATTAACTTCCTCTTGGTTTTGTCACCTTTCTTGATTTTAGTTTTTTTGAGTAGGCTATGTTTTTTTTAAATTCTTTCATTGTGTTTTTCTTTATTTCTTTCTTTCTTTCTTTCTTTCACCTGTGCAATCAATTGAGCGCTCTTTGTGTTTTTCCTGAAAACTGCCGAATTTTCAAACGTTATTTCGAAATGTAAGCCGGGTTAAAATTTCTTCTTTGGTAGGCCTAATTTTCATTTTTGTAAATCAATTTGCAATTCGATGAAGCAACTAATTTGCGTTTTGGGAATTTTGCCAATATGGTCAATTATGTCTTTAGTCATTTAGTTTACTCTATAGACTAAGCTAATATATCATGTTGTACTGTAATTCAACAAGCTTCTGCAACCAAGACCTACTGTATGTATTTATACTCCTTGATAAGGACAATTAGTTATAACTATACCCATTCATTTAGGAGAAAGTAGGCTATATGTTCTTTCCAGAACATCTTATTTATTTTGTGCCAGTGAACATTCCATTCGAACCAATTGACCAAAGAAAGAAATTTGCATTTTTCTGAGAGCATCTGATCATTTTTCAGTTTGGGAATAAATTTCTTTATTACATTAGACTACACTACCCAAGTATTTTCAACTTTCCTTGATCCAAGTAATTTCCTTTTTCTCCAGTTGTTTGATTTCTATCTTTTTTTAAGACTAAGAATTCCGCTGCTCAAAGGCATTCTTGTTTTATGACAGTGTTATAATGTTGCATTTATTTGCTGAGTAAATTATTATTAGTATTATAAATATAGGAATGACTAATGTAACAGTATTTTATGGCATAGTCGTTGGTTTTCATGCTGCCCGTTGGCTTGGAGTGGACGACTCACCGCCTGAGCCACGTAAGGTATATTTCCAGCTGTGAAAGTCGTCTTAAATGCGTCAGGCAAAGACTCTCTGGTGTAGTTCAATTTGAAGGAATAGTTCGTGTCGACTATGTTGTGAGTCATACCTGAGTGTCGTTAACTATAGTAGGTAGGCTACAACTAGACTATAGGAATACAGTAGAGTCCCGCCAATCCGAACCCGGCTAATCCACAAATCCGCCTAACCCGAACAGGGCCAAGAAAACTTATCTACCAAATTTGTTTTGAATTTTAGAACAGGAAAAATAAAGATTAAGATTATACTATTTTTTTCCAAGTAAAAACGTAAATTAATAGACTAAGCAGAGAAAAACAAGAAATAAATGCTACGGTAGTAAACAGTGAATCTCTCGGCAATCTTATACACACAACTAAAAAACGGAAGGCCTAGATCTACTAGCAATGTGCATAACAAAGTCTGAATGCAATTTTCTTTAGGTTAACGACAAAACAAACTGAAAAGCAAATTAACACTTCAGAAGTAAAGTCAGTGATTTTTGTAAAAAACAGAAAGTGAGTTTATGTTCATGTTTTTAAAACACCGTGGTTTTGCCGATTTGTTGATTACAATATTTATATTGGACGGTTAGCCTATGTGTCGCAGAAGCATTGCTGCAAGCTAGGTAGGTAGACGCCAATAGTGCTTATAGAAACATTACAGTACAGTATCGGTTTCCGAACCTTAAAGTCAATATGTTGTCGTATTTGACGAAAATCCACCTAATCTGAATTTTCGCTAATCCGAACAGGGTTCGGTCCCAATTAGTTCGGATTAGCGGGACTCTACTGTACGTACATTCTTGTGATCATTTTGAAAAACTGGAATCAAAATGGACTTTGAGGGATTTACTCTGGAACAATGTATTTACCCAGCACAATTGTTTCGTAGAAAAAAATAGAGTAGTGCTGCGTACGTGTGAAGAATTTCTAGGAAATTCTGTATAGTTAGTATGAAATATTGCCGCTTATCTGATAAAGAAGCATAGGTGACAAAATCGCGAAGACTGAGGTCTCTTCAATTTTTGTATTGTTCCAATAATAATTGAAAAGTGCAGGCCAAAGTCTACCAGTCCTTACCATGCAGCGTAGTTCAACACGTCGAAACAAGTTCAGAGATCCGAGGTTCAAATCACAGCGAGACATTTTTTCCTTTCTCCTGTGTGTTCCTATTTCACTCCAAGGAAACACTGAATGGTAACTTAATGGAGCATCAAGACCAATTCTGGTTCATAATTATTACAGTTACAATCACCATAACAACACAGGTTATCAGGCAAATAGCATAAACACACAAGAACGCTATGCTTAGGCCTATGACCAAAGATTTGCTAAGACCACTATTAAATCTAGAACGAGATATTGAAGTTGTAACGGTGTCGCTCATATAATCACCCACGACTGCGGTGGAGAACTGCAGAAATTCGCAGATCTGGGGTCGAATCCCTGCACTGGCAGTGGCTATCATGAGTGTAGTTTTCTCCTAGGGTCATTCCACACGCTCCCAAGGCAAATATCTGGCTAGTACTCTATTTCAAGTCCTACCCCATTCCCGAACCTAATAATGACAGTTTAGGCATAAATGTAAAAAAAAAAAAAAAAAAAAAATTGGAATGCAGCCGGAATAAATCAGAAACTTCTATGGACATCAAATTGGCAGGTGAAAAACTAAAGGAATTAGGAGACTTATGTTACTTAGGAAGTAAAATACTGATGGACGAAGCAAAGAGGATATAAAAAGTAGGTTGGCTCAGGCAAGGAAAGCATTTCTACAGAAAAGGAATCTGTTGACATCGAATATAGATTTTTGAAAGCTTTTGTCTGGAGCGTGGCACTATATGGAAGTGAAACTTGGACTATTGGTGCAGCACAAAAGAGGTGAATTGAAGCTTTTGAAATGTGGTGTTACAGGAGAATGATGAAGATCAGATGGGTAGATAGGGTTACACACGAAGAGGTATTAAGACGAGTGGGAGAGGAGAGATGTTTCTGGCGACTGCTAATGAAGAGAAGATATAGGTTGGTAGGATACATACTAAGACACCCAGGAATAGCAAGCGTACTTATGGAAGGAAGGTTTGAGAACAAGAACTGTAGGGGTAGACCAAGGTTAGAATTAGTTAAACAGATTGGCTCGGATTTAGGGTGTGGTAGCTATGTAGAGATGAAACGATTAGCTCAGGACAGTGAGGCATGGAGGGCTGCATCAAACCAGTCAAAAGACTGAAGACTCAAACAACAACAGGCCTACTCACATTCTACTACAGTCACCACAGAAACACAGTGTGTCCGACAAATTGATCACACTAACAAATACATGGGACTGATGACCAATATCCCTTATTAGCCTAGGCTATATACAGTTCTACGGGGTTATCGATGTTGTGAGATGAGTCTGGCTGTGGTGAATGATTCTTTTTACCTGACTCCAATCTCTACAGAATTTTGTTATTTCATTTGATAGCCTTGGTCATCGTGGTCGTTTAGCCCCAAGTATCCTACTTGTGTGTGTGCCATTTTGTCTGATAAACTTGTGTTATTGTGATGGCCATAATAGTGTGTTTGTAATTAAGGTGAGGATTGCTAAGGAGGCAGCCGTGGCCTTATCCTGGCGTAGAAGTGGGAAACCACGGAAAACCACTTCCAGAATGAACCCACCTCAGCTCTGTTTTGTCTCACGAGATTGAGTGTAGGCCTACTTGTGCATAGGAATAAATGAGATATGTAGGCCTAATGAAAGTGAATGAAACTGGGTAAAGTTATTTTCAGGAACCAGCCGTGGCCTATTAGACGTTACCGTTCCACCAATTGCCTGGAGTTGATGGTAAACTATGCCATGGGCGACCGCAGGATTTTTTTTCAGGGGGCAAGTAATATTTTTCATTTAATTTCAGTACCTACCTCTCACTAGGTGATGATGAGACGTATACCCACCCCGCAATTTTCGTTTCATTTCTTACTTGCTTCGTGATATTAATTGTTTGGCTGCTCTGAAACCGTTGGGCACATTATATTTATAACATGAATGGGAGGAATAGTTGTTGTTTTTTGTTCAGATTTTTTGTCCATAGAAGTTCGCTTTACTTTGTAAATCATCGTCATAATGTTCATGGTTGTAACACCATGTATGGACAAAAATAAAAATCAAGAAGTTCATTAAAATGGTAATGTTAATCCAGTTCGCCGAGTTTCTAAAAAACTGGAGATACAGTATTTTGAAATAATCCAAAATTACTAAGTTAAATAAAACTGTGGAATTATCCCTACATCTAAATCAGTTAACTACAGTATCTGTAACTTCAATTTATGAAATAAACTTGTGTGACAGTAATCGAAATATTCTCGGGATTCCTGGGAGGGGGGCACGGTCCCTACTTAGCCCCTCCTTGCCCTCCTCCCCCTGCGGGCGCCCATGAACCATGGAAAGACCTCAATTCACTACAGAGTCTTGAAATAGCCTGGCCCTATTGCCTTGAGTAGTAAGACGCGCAGTTACTCCAGTCGGTAGTGTTAACATTCCATAAATTATGATTAGGCCTATCCTGTTGGCCTATACTTAAAATATGGAATATTTCACTGATGGTTTAATGATTTATTCAATATTTTTTAAAAAATACTCTAACCTTAGAGCAGCCTACTTCTTCTAAGGCTGCTATATGCCAATAAATTAGGCCGACTTTGTAGTGTAGCTATTTATTTATTTATTATTTATTTAGTCTAATTATTTATTTAATTACTTATTTACTTATTTACTTATTTATTTATTTATTTATTTGTTTACTTACGGTATTTGTTTGTTTACTTATTTATTTATTTATTTATTTATGTATTTATTTATTTTTATTTTTTATTTTATTTTTGTATTTATTTCCTTATTTATTTATTTATTTATTTATTTATGTATTTATTTATTTATTTATTTATTTATTTTCCCTATTGAAAACCTTAACAATACAGTACAGTACATGAAATTTATATTCTTTACGATCGTTGAATATCAAATAACAGTTTTTCAGCTATTATGTTGAGTTGTTTTCATGAAGTATAAGCCTTGAAAATGTTAAGCAGATAGGTAGTGTGTGATGCCAAGTAGGTAAGAACATGTGGCTGGAAATTCGAAGGTCGTATGTTCGATTCCAGTATCAGACGTTTTATTTTACTCTGTTTAACATATTGATGGCTTATGCGTCATGTACACAACACGAACACATCGCTGAAAAAACGCATATGGTATACAGTACATTTTAATCGGGTTTCGTTCCAAAAACAATGCTTTTGGGGCGTTAATAAATCTTCTATTAATGTAGGCGATTGATTTATAACCCAGCTTTCATGAATACGCTATTTTTTTTTGGCTCCTTGATAAGTTACTGTTTCAAGGCTACACACCATACTGTACATAAAATAGAAATTTGAGCCGTGGTAAGTTAGAATTTGTAGTACAGAATAAAATTATAATTTTTAATATTCTGATACAAATAATATCTAATGTCAACGGATTTTGAATAAATTTTCAAGCAATGATATTAAAATTAATATATTTTAAATTAAAGCAATTTCATTAAAACATGCATAACGCGACAAATTAAGTTCCAAGCGTGAGATGCTCATTATATGTAGTTCCCATTCGTACCACCATACGGCGCTAGCACTGCAGCAGCAGGGAAGAATAAATTAGGAGAGAAAAAATAAACGTACACAGGAGAACAAGTAATGGCGTTGGTGTGTCTAAACTTACCTTGGTGCACGTGTTGGACGGTGGCAGGTCTGCTGGACGCGTACAGGCTAGTTAGTATCGAGGCGTAAGGCTCCCCAGGTCTTGCACCAGGATGGACCGCCATCTTGCCCTATCGACCACCTCTGCTTGAACCACAGAACGAAGCGGTGGCCCGCCCCTTGCTTGCTCCACAGACAAAACTAGCACAAAAAAAGGACGAAAAGCAAGGCGGAGAGAGGCAGCCACTCACACTGAACGAACAGTTGTGGGATGAGTGCCTGCCTTCCTTCTTTCTACCTGCAAACTGCTGTTTGAGGAAGGTCAATACCTACTTTAAAACGTCCTTCACCAAAAAATACCGTTCTCCTTTACAGCCCAGGCAGTAGAAATACCAGGCGAACAACAGTTTCTAGAGCAGCTGTGGCCTGATGATCGATTATGATCGACCGGTAAATCGTGGCCTAGTGTTCGGATTTTAGTGCGTTCTTTTAATAAAATGAGGAATCCTTTTTAGTCTTAAATACTTAAATGACTTAAATAGACATCAGAATAATACAGTCTATGTTACTATATTTGTCTGTTAGGTAGTCAGCCCGAAGGCTGGTTGGATCCTCAAAAAGCACCGCCGTTACGTTATGTGGGTAGATGCCCACAAAAACCCGAGGCAGCGCTATATTGAGGCGTACTAGGCAAGAAGAGGAGTGAGGTAGTTTGCCATTGCTTTCCTCACTGAGTCAGAACAGTAGTACTAACCCTATGAGTAGAACCTTTCACAGCATCTACAGGCACTGACTGTGCCCTGAATGTCATTACTAAGCACCACCCATACCTCAGTAGCTTCCATATAATCACAGCCATGAGTGAGACTGAGACATGGTGAAAAGCCACATTTTACTCTAGCCTGTGCCAACAGACAAATGCAAATGTACTGCATTCATCAAGACATGGTATTCTATAAAATGTATAGACTCATACGACGAACTTTCTTCTGTGCCAAAGAATGAATGACGTCATCATAGTCAAATGACTGCATAATTTCTGACTCTGTGTACATTACAGAGAGCGAATTGAGCCTGTTCTCTCCTATGTTAGATCTTAAGTAATTCTTTACTCTCTTTAGTGCTGAAAACGACCGTTCTGCTGAGCAGATTGACGCTGGTGTACACAACAGCATTCGGAGTGCAATTCCTACGTTTGGATAAATATCCAAAAAGCCTTTTTCCGATGAGTATTTGTATAGCTTCAGTGACGATAACTCCATAACTTCATCATTCGACGACAAATGAGCTTGCAGGTGTAGACACTCGTTTTCCAAAATCCTATCCAAGACCCCCGGATAAAAAGTTATAAGGTTTCTGGCTCCTTCACGGATGTCTTTAGATTCCAAACGATGTAGTTTCGTAAGAAAGTCAAACTTTTTACTTAACTCCTCATAAGCAGATAAGATTCCGCCACCGGGGCCCCTAGGCTGGCTGGGCCCCTAAGCCGGGGCCCTGTAGGCCTAGGCAGAAATCCGGCACTGCCCATATTCCACTCAAACTACGATGATCCGTCGACAACTGTTATACACCGTTGTTAATAATGATAATGGGTGGGATGAGTGCCTGTCTGTCTACTTTCTAACCGCAAACTTCTGTTTGACTAAGATAATTCTAAATCTTACTCTCTTAAACAACTGGCTGCTTGAAGTTGAAAAAGACCTTCAGGAAATACACATCTAAAGTGATATGATACTGGACAGATATAAATTCAGAAAATTAGTTGACAATCATCAATTTTCAGACCATCCAAACATTACATCCAGCGTCGGTGAAGCCGGCGTCTTTTTACATTTTTCGTTCGAAAATCATATTTTTTTTATTTTGTGGCGCTATAAAACTTTGGCGCCCCTGAACATGTAAAAATATTATACATTAAATCTCGACATTTTATTGAGATATTTAATCTCAATATCATTTGGAATATGGGAATGGCAACAATGGCAATAATAATAATAATAATAATAATAATATCGTATGGCCTCGGGTGCCGGGGGTAAGCTTTGTTATTTGGCACCCAGAGGGTAGCTTGCATGTCGAATTTCGTTGCTCCTTGACTATGAAAGTCAAGGAGGTTAGATGTTAGATATCTAGGCTCCTTGAACACTATAGCGCTTCCTAGTAGAGAAATAAGGAACTCTTTGTTGGCTGAAACTCCAGAGATTAATTATGGCATTATGAACTCGGCCTACTGAATTCAAACGGGTTCTTTGACATGCCAACATCGTATGACATGCGTACCGTATTTTTGCCGCCTTTCAAAAATCACTTGCCTCGGTCAGGAGCGAACCTGCAATCTTGGGGTTAGTAGACCGACACGATATCCACTCACCCACCGTGGCAAGCAAACATTGGCAATTGAAAACCAAAGTTTAAACACTATTGATAGACCCTACTGCTTAAGGCGAGAAAAGTATGTTTTTAAAAGTTTGTGCATAAGAAGTCTTTTACGATACGGTAGGTATTTGTTATTCTATTTGTCAATTATTCATTTAATGTAAATACAAAACACAATTATTTATTTTAATTTGTATTAAACAATAAAATAAATACAGGTGTAAGGCAAGGCGATGGTTTATCTCCACTCCTATTCAATTATTGTATCCTGGAAAAAATATAGTACGAATTTGGAATAAGAAATTGAGGAAGCAGAATATATCACCTATAACACTAGGGAGAAATAACAGTGGTATTAAAGTAAATTGTCTGGCATTTGCTGATGATTTTAGCCATACTTTCTGAAGACGTAGCTCATGCAACAGTAGACTACAAATCAATCTAATAGAAGAGATAGCCAATAAACGGGTTAAAAGATTTCTGTAGAAAAAACAAAATTTATGACAAATATTAAAAATGCTCCAGAAATCCTAATAACAAAAATTGGTCAAATTAAGAGGGTAGATAAGTTCAAATATTTGGGGGAAATAATTCAGAAGAATGGCTTAGAAAAATCTTCTAGAAGAAAGAGTGCACAAGATTCAAAGAGCATGTGGTATAACCAGGAATATCTATAGACTAACAAAAAATGTTTATCCAAGAAATTGAAAATATAGCACTATAGAACAGTAATTAAACCGGAATGCTTATATGCCAGTGAATGTCTAATACTAAATTATAAATTGGATAAATTAGAAGTATCAGAAAGAAAAATTATAGACTACGCAAAATTCTCGGTTCATAACGAACTACAGAGTTTTGGAAATTAAGAAGTAACGAAGAAATAAATCGGAACATTGAAAACATAACGGAGACAATAAAGAAGATGCAATTGTTATTTTTCGTACATTTATATAGAATGAATGATAGCAGTTTTTAAAAATCTTTGGAAAAAGAAACCGACAACAGCGTGGTTTCAAGAAGTAAAGAAAGATTTAGAAAGAAACAATGTAAGAGAAGAAGATACGCTACAGAGAGAAATTTTCAAGAAAAAGGTATTGGGAATGGAAGGACTCCAAGGAAGGCAATACAAGAAAACAGGCTCAAAATGCTCGGAAGAGAGAAAGAGAGAAGACACACAGCGAAAAGATGAAGGAGCACTGGAGGAAGAAGAAAGAACAACAAAGGACTAAACATTGAAAATGGTTCGTGGTCCTCAGAAGACCCTAACGGAGAAAGAAAGAAAGAAAGAAAGAAAGAAAGAAAGAAAGAAAGAATGTTACATTTTAAGAGAAGGGCGCCAAATCCTGATCTCGCATGCGCCAAATAAAAACCATGATCCGGCCATAATTGCTTCCAATAGAACCTGGACAGAGGAGCGCAGAAAGGTTAGTTGGTTGGTTCCTCAGTTTAGGGGCTGCGACAAAGCGGTCATGTAGCCCCGAGTACTTTGGGTGTGTGTAGAATCTGTCTGATAACCGGTGTTAATTGTGGTGATTGTATTAGTGTGTGTTGTTGTTGTTGTTTGAGTCTTCAGTCTTTTGACTGGTTTGATGCAGCCCTCCATGCCTCCCTGTCCTGAGCTAATCGTTTCATCTCTACATAGCTCCGACACCCTACATCCGAGGCAATCTGTTTAACATATTCTAACCTTGGTCTACCCCTACAGTTTTTGTCCTCGACCCTTCCTTCCATAACTAAGCTTGCTATTCCTGGGTGTCTTAGTATGTGTCCTACCAACCTATCTCTTCTCTCCATTAGCAGTCGCCAGAAACATCTCTCCTCTCCCACTCGTCTTAATACCTCTTTGTTTGTAACCCTATCTACCCATCTGATCTTCATCATTCTCCTGTAACACCACATTTCAAATGCTTCAATTCTCCTCTTTTCTGCTGCACCAATAGTCCAAGTTTCACTTCCATAGAGCGCTACGCTCCAGACAAAGGCTTTCAAAAATGACTTCCTAATACCTAAATCTATATTCGATGTCAGCAGATTCCTTTTTTGTAGAAATGCTTTCTTTGCCTGAGCCAACCTACTTTTTATATCCTCTTTGCTTCGTCCATCACTGGTTATTCTGCTTCCTAAGTAACAGAAGTCTCCTACTTCCTTCAGCTTTTCACCTGCCAATTTGATCTCCATAGAGATTTCTGATTTATTTCGGCTGCATTCCAGTATTTTTGTTTTACATTTATTAATTTTCATCATGAATTCTTTCCGTAAGACGGAGTCCATACCATTCAAAAACTCATTCAAATCCTCAGGCTTGTCGGCCAAGATGACGATGTCATCAGCAAATCTCAGAGTTGAAATTATTTCTCCTTGAATCTTCATTCCCATTTTAAATTTTTCTCTAATGTCCTTCATTGCTTTTTCAATGTAAAGATTGAAAAGTATGGGTGATAAGTTGCAGCCTTGCCTTACACCTTTCTGAATACCAGCTTCTCTCTCATGTCCTTCAACTCGAGTGACTGCTGTCTGGTTTCTGTATAGATTGTATATCACCCTCCTATCCCTGTACTTTATTCCAATCGATTTCAAAATGTCAAACAATTTAGTCCAATCAACGTTATCAAAAGCCTTTTCTAAGTCTACAAAAGCCATGAACGTTCTCTTATCTTTCCTTATTCTACCTGTTATCTGTTTTCAATTCAAGTGAGGACTGCAGACATTGAATTTTTCAAGTAGTTACTACTTTTGCCGCCAAACGCTACCGTCAACGACTACTAGTTCAGAACTTGATTACCAGGTGCCATCGCAGTCGGCTCCTGACGACAAACGTCGGAATCTAAGAGTGTTTGTCGAATGTTTAACCTATAGACTATATAATTAGGGTCTAAGCTTCTCACAGGTGTAATTAGTACCGACAGTAGTGGCTACGCTGGCTACTGCGCAGCATTAGGTCATGGGGCCAAGCTCTCTGCTGACTCGGTAGACGCGTGGGTTCGAGCCCCACCGTCGCCCGTCCTTGAAATGGTTTTCCGTGGTTTCCCATTTTCAACACCAGGCAAATGCCGGGACGGTACCTTCTGACAGGCCACGGCCGCTTCCTTCCACGTCCTTGCCCAGTTTCATTCACCATCATTCATTTCATCTCTCAGTAACTCCTCTCATGAGGTTGGCGTCAGGAAGGGCATCGGGCCGTAAAAACTATCCGCCACAAAGACTTCCATCGCATCTCATCCCCGACCCCGTTGGAAAACGGGAATTATAAGGGGTAGACATAGACTACATACATACATACATACATACATACATACAGGAGTAATTAGTGGAAGGTTCTTTAACATGCCATAAATCTATGACATGGGACCGCCAGCTCTACTCCCCTCCGAAGGAAGGCATACTGAGGGATTTTTAACGCTCTTAAAAATCTGACGACTCCGGCCGGGTTTGAACCCGGGAGCGCAGAAAGAGCCATAGCTAGAAGATGAAGAGAATTTGGGAGGACTTGAAAGCAAGATCAGCTAGATAGGTTCAATCGCGCTCCTCAGATGGGCATAACGATGTAAACAATAATAGTCTAATAATGGTAGACTACAGTATATTGTCTTTCACGGCCAGTGAATTAAAACTCAGCAATTCTTCTAGGTTTATGCCGTGTCTTGTGTGGCGTTTCGCCTAGGACACCAAGCAGGCTCATCGGCGGGCTCTTGGTGTCCCCGCCCGGGCCCCCACAGGAGTAACGAACTGCGCGCTACCTCCCTTTATATGCAGTGCAACTGCACCACTGCACACCAAGAGCCCGCCGATGAGCCAGCTTGGTGTCCTAGGCGAAACCCCACACAAGACACGGCACAAACCTAGAAGAATTGCCGAGTTTTAATAATAATAATGTTATTGGATTTAGCCTACAGTATGTCCCTTTTAACAACTGAGGCTTTTAGAGCCAGAATTTTGCCTCGAAGGGGATCTTTAACGTGTCAATAGATCTACGGACACGGCTACTTAACATTTGCACACCCTCAAATGCCAACTGACTGCGCCAGGATGTGATCCTGCCATCTTGGGAACAGCAGGCAAGAACGTTACCGCTGTAGTCCTACCACGCGAACTGTTAACAACATCAACAGTCCACTGTCTGTAGCGGCTAGTATTCCGGAGGTCCGGGTTCGATTTTCGGCTCTGTCAAGAAATGTAATTCTGGTCTGAGGAGTGGAACGGGGTACACTCAGCTTCATGAGGCAAAACTGAGAAGGAATGGGTTCGATTCCCACCTCAGCCATTTTGGAAGAGGATTTCCGTGGTTTTCCACTTCTAATCTTTGCAAATGCCGGGATGTTTCAAACTTAAGTCAACGGCTGAATACTTCCGAATATTCGCCTGTATTGCACACTAATACAGGCACGCAATAACACAGTCTATCAGACAACTTCGACACACACACACAAGTACATGGGGCTAGTGATGTGCACGAGTGACGCTTTGACTCGCGAGAATCGAGTCTAGCGGTTCCGAGTCTGAACGAGTAACCCGTGCGAAGGACTAAAGTCTCCACGTTGACGTCACGGTCCGTAACTGCGACATAGGACACCATGCGGCAAAATTCCCAACACTCGCTAAACTTGCAAACGACTTTTCTACAAGGCTGGGACACTAGTGATTTACGAGCGGAATCGTTTGCAAAATGCACATTATGATTCTATTATAACGAGTGAGTAATTATAAAGCAATAAATATAATAAAAAGCAAGTTTTAAAAAAGCTCCCCGCCGGGAATCGAACGCCGGCCCGCTTTGTAGGAGTCTATATCTTCAACCACTCAACCAAAGATGGTAGAAATTACGCACGCGTTATCAACACCTTTAAACCACTGCTTAGAAAATTATCATATGGAAGGAAATCTCTCATCAGTGTAATCCATTCTTTTTTTCTTTCATCAGTCCATTTCTTGCCGGTTTTCAATTTTTAATATTCTATTACAACACTGTGCATTGATGGGAAACGAATACAATACTTGGCCTAGGCCAGGCGTACCGACATTACTATACATCGTTTCCATAATTGGCTCACATATACGAGTACCACTGACAGCGTCCTCGGCCTCGATTCCGGACTCGAGTATCTCGAGTTTTACGGTTCCAGACTAGATTCTTCGCGAGTCCACTCGCAGCCCATCACTACATGGGGCTATAGGCTATAACCAAGATGTCACAAAGCGCATAAATATTATAATTTATTAACTTTTGGCGAATTACTCTAATGCCATTGGATATTAATTGAATAGTTTGAAAAATCCCTGACGGAGCCGGGAAACGAACCCGGGGCCTTCGGATGAGAGGCAGGTGCGCTACTCCAACACCACGGGGGCGGCAATAATAAGAATAAGAATAATAAACGCTTGGGATCAGCTATGGTGACGTAGTTCACTTGAGTTGGAGCCATTGAGGTGATCTATTCTCCAATTTCTAAGTTCTGCCTTAGCACTGCCATCTGGTAGTGAAAATCCAAAACTCTACAGAGGGACATTTGTATGAGATTTGACACTGGATTAATTATCTCCTGCTGTCACCAATAATTGTGATTAGGGTGAATATTTTACGAGCCGACATCGAACAACTCCAATTGATATTAAGATATTAGGTGAACACTCTGACACTGACTCAAGTAGGAAGCTTTAGAAACACATGAAACATTTCTATACAGTATTCCCATTAACTTGCAGCTGGTTGCGAATGTACTGTACAGCACTGGAATGAATTAACTCTTGGTCTATTGGAGCACAAGTTAACGACTGAACTGCTCTAGATACTTCTACGCGAGTTTGGTTTGCGGTCCAGACAACACGCTGGGTATCTAGGATAACAACCACTGCAGTAAGCTAGACGGCATCCCCTGTTCAAAATTACGACTCTGGCGTTTCCGCTAATCTCAAATGAGTCTCCGTTATACCATAGGCGCCCGCAGGAGGGGGCAAGGAGGGGCCATTGACCCCCCTGGAATCCCGAGAATATTTCGATTGTCCACTGTCACACCAGTTTATTTCATAAATTGAAGTTATTGATAGTTAACTGATTTAGATGCAGGGATAATTCCTCAGTTTTATTTAACTTTGTAATTTGGGATTGTTTGAAAATATCTCCAGTTATTTAGGAAATCGGAGAACTGGATTTACATTAAGCCTACCATTTGAATGAACTTCTTGATTTTTATTTTTGTCGATACATGGTGAAACAACTACTTTTTTACCTGTTGTTAAGAAATGAACATTATGACGATGATTCACAAAGAAAAGCGATGGACAAAATCTCTGTACAAAAAAAAAATCTATTCCTCCCATTCATGCCATAAAGATAATGTACCCAACAGTTTCAGAGCAGCCAAATACAGTAATGAATATCACGAAGCAAGTATGAAATGAAATTTATCGTACGGCTTTTAGTGCCGGGAGTGTCCGAGAACATGTTCGACTCGCCAAAGGCTGTAACTGCTTCCAGCAGACGCCATTAGGGTGAGCTACAAGCTCAGTTCAATTTCAAGTAGTTCCAACTTTCACTACCAGATATCAATGATACCTAGTGGTGAACGTTGGAACTTTGATAGAGCGTTCCGACGAACCTAACAATTTAGCTTCACACAAGTTTAGTCTGTCGAAGATTCTTTTACATGCCATAAATCTATGACATGGGACCGCCGGCTTTAATTCCCCTCCGAAGGAAGGCATACTGAAGGATTTTTAACGCTCTTAAAAAATCCGACGCCTTCAGCCGGGCACAGCAGTTCATCATGCTTCCAACTAAGCCACCGAAGCAGCATCACCTAGTTACAGGTAGGTAATGATTGAAAAATATAACTTGCCCACCTTGGAAAAAATCCTGCTGGTGCCCATGAGTTATATCATGAGAGTGGTGCTAGGAGCTCCCAGGAACTACTGTAATTATTTCATACAAGGTAAAATACCCGTTCTTAGAACGGCATTTGACACTTGTCGGCCAAAAACATTCATATAACCTCACATTCGTATTGTAGTTACGTTATTACCATGTTATAAAGTCGGCTCCTGACTAAGCCTTTAGGTTTGACCAGATGATAGGCTATTACTGTTGTTTCTTCTTCTTGGTTTGTTGAGGCCCCTTGGACCACCTGGTTCCTAACTCTGACGAGCTTTCGTCTTAGCCCAGTATTCCCTCACCTTTGTACTATGGGTTGCTTTCCTTCCCTGAGTCCACTTCACTCCCACTCCAGGACGCAGTGGTTTAGTTGTCAATGACTGGAGAGTGTCGGATGTTCTGATCAGCATTATAAATTTATCTCTGTTGAATATAGGCCTACCGTATCCTTGGGATCAATTTCTAAAAATGTCGAGGTCTTTTCGAAAAAGTCTCGTCCATTTGGCATTTGACCCCTTCCCTTTAGAAATGGTGTTGACGATTTTTGAGGTCAGTCTCTTGTTGTTCATTCTGACTATGTGATCGTAGAAAATAAGGTTCAGTGCTATTTCGTTCAGCAACAAATTTCCTTGAAAAAACGTGCCATTTCGTCCAGCTCGGTTTTACAAATTATTACACAATTTAATGAGTGCCATCTCGCCCAGACGAAATGTTGACAAGGGCTGAGGCAGTGCAGTGTGGGATTTCCCACCCACCCCTGCTGTGGAATTCCATTCCTCCCCTCCCCAACTCTGTTTATGAACAGAGGCTTAATTCGTTCGAATGATCTCTATAAATTAACATCCTTGTTAATTATGGAGGTTTCAACCATTACAAGGTGCCAACCTATTTATTACTTAACGGGTATCGGTATACGGTTAAGAATGAGAAGAAGTGCGGTGAAGTTGTGTGGCGTTGTGTTAACCGTTCTTGTAGTGGAAAAGTGTTTACTATAAACCGTGAAATTATTAAAGAAGAGATCCACAATACGTGTGTTCCTGATGTGGCAGCACAAGACGTCCATAAGGCTATAGCACAGGGAAAGAAGACAGCCCGCGAAGAAGCTGATAAATCCATTTCACAGGTAGGTTTATATTTTTATTAGTGACAAAATTTACGCCCCAGACTCTATAGTGCGTCTCTACCTTAAAAGACAGTACGCATTAAATGGAGCGTGCTGATGCCAGATCTACTGTATATATCAAGTTCTGCAAGGCCGGACACATGATGTAACATAACATAACTCATATACAGGAGGCGTGCTTTTACGAAAATCTCAGGATCGTCCCCAGGTCAGCCGAAGGCAAGGTCGACAGGTAGACGGAGTTCCCTCCCAAACATGGCCCGGGCTGATGTGCACCCGGTGGCCTCATGCACGGCGGCGTGGTAGGCCAGGATAAATAGTGGAAGGTGTCTGTCCCAATCACTCTGGTGCTCTCTGACGACTATCCGGAGATAGTTCTCGATGGTGCGATTGAATCGCTCTACCATTCCGTCGGACTGGGGGTGTAGCGGCGTCGTCCTTGTCTTCCGGATTCCCAGCAGCTGGCATAAGTTCTGGAACTCCTGCGACTCGAAGTTCCTCCCTTGGTCAGAGTGCAGCTCCAAGGGTACTCCGTACCGGCTGACGAATTCCATCACCAGGGTCAATGCGATTGTCGCGGCTTCTTGTTTAGGAAGTGCATATGCCTCTGGCCATTTGGTGATGTAGTCGCTGACGACCAACATGTAACGGTTCCCTGCCTCGCTCAACGGGATGGCCCAGCAACATCGATGGCCACTCTCTCCATGGGGCCGCCCACGTTGTAGGTATTCAGTGGGCCCCGTCGTCTTCATTCTGGGTCCTTGCTGGCTGCGCAATCGTGGCACCGCGCGCAGTGGTTCTCCACGTCTGCTCGGCATCCGATCCAGTAGAACCGCTCCCTCAGCTTCTCTAGGGTCTTTTTTTTTATCCCTAGGTGTCCACCAGATGATCCTCCATGGACTTCCTTCAGGACGTCCTCCGTCTTAGCCTTTGGAACGACGACTTGTTCCCGAGGTGCTCTCCCAGGTACGGCAGATGAGGCCATCTCTTACTATCAGCGAGTCCCACTGCGCCCATTAGGACTTGAACTTTGGACTGCAGTCGCCCACAATGTTCCACCCGGGTCTGGGAACACAGGCCCTCTTCCATTCGGCTATCAGTCCCAGATCATCATCTTCCGCTTGTGCCCGCATGAAAGATTAGCGGCTCCAGCTCCCTTGAAGTTCCTCGGTAGTCCTTCGGCACTGTATCCCGGTGTTCTCCTCCCTTCTGGCGCAGAAGGTACAGTCTTCGGGGCACGGTCTTCGTGACAGGGCGTCGGCGTTAGAATGCAGTTGGCCTTTCCTGTGCTGAATCTCAAAGTTGTACTGTTGAAGCCTCTCTAACCACCGCGCAAGTTGAACCTCGGGCTGCTTGAAGTTCAGGAGCCACCGCTGGGATGCATGGTCGGTCCTGATGAGAAATTCTTGCCCGTACAGGTACTTGTGGAAGTGTTCAATGGTCTTCACGATGGCGAGCAGTTCCTTCCTGGTGACGCAGTAGTTCCTCTCTGGCTTAGACAATGCTTTGCTAAAGTAGGCCACTACTCTCTCCTCGCCGTCCACTACTTGCGACAGGATTCCCCCTATACCGAAGTCGCTGGCATCGGTATCGACGATGAACCTTGTTCCAGGTCTGGGGTAGGCCAAAATAGGTGCGGTGCACAGAGCCTGCTTGAATTGTTCGAAGGTACTGTGGCATTCTGCTGTCCACGTGAAGAGTTGGTCCTTCTCAGTCAGTCGATTCAGTGGTTTGGCGATGTCGGCAAATCCTCTCACGAAGCGACGGTAATAGGTGCAGAGTCCCAGGAAGCTTCGTGGTTGGGACTTGCCCTTCGGAACTGGCCACTCCCTCACAGCTGCGGTCTTCTCTGGGTCGGTGCGCACCCCTTCCTCGGAGACGATATGCCCAAGGTACTGGACCTGTTTCTGGAAGAACTGACCCTTCTTGGGGCTCAACTCTTCAGTTGGGCAGCCCGTAGCTTCATCAAGATCTCCTTCAGGTTGCTGTAGTGCTCCTCGAAGCTTCTCCCCAGAACGATGACGTCGTCTAGGTAGACCAGGCAGGTCTTCCAGTGTAGTCCCCTCAGAATGGACTCCATTAGTCTACCGAAGGTCGCAGGGGCGTTGCACAACCCGAATGGCATGAAGGTGAACTGCCAGAGTCCGCTGTCCACTGAGAACGCTGTTTTCTCACAGTCCTTAGGGTGGACCTCCACCTGCCAGTAGCCACTCTTCAAATCCAAGGTGGAGAACCATCTTGATCCTGATATGGTATCCAGCGTGTCGTCGATCCGGGGTAGAGGGTAGCTGTCCTTCTTCGTGACGTCGTTCACCCGCCTGTAGTCCACGCAGAACCTGGTGGAGCCGTCCTTCTTCTTCACTAGGACGACCGGAGAGCTCCAAGTACTATGTGATGGCTCGATCACCCCCTGCTCCTTCATTTCTTCCATCATCCGGTCAATATCAGCTTGCTTGGCGAGCGGGACACGTCGGAATGGGACCCTAATCGGTGGGCAGCCCCCAACGTCGATTCTGTGCTGGACCAACCTTGCCCTGCCGAAGTCTTTGCTCCCCACGGAGAAGACATCCTGGAATTCGTGTAGCAGGTCCCGAAGTTGGCGTGATTGTTCCTCGTCTATATGGTCCTGGGATCCTTGGTACAGCTTATGTAGTTCTTCTGGCAGGGCGCGTCTTCTTTGGTTGTCCGTCTGCAGGTGTCCGTCCGTTGTGTCTGTGATGCGGGCAATCCAGGTAACGGGCTCGCAGACTCCTAGGATGGTGTCCCGGTGAACCGTGATGTCGTAGTCGTTCAGGTTGGACAGGCGGACGTACGGCCGAGGCATCGTGTTGATGAGGGTCTTGACATTAGCAATCCTTTTGTCTGGATGTCCTCATATTTTGGTTCGATGACAGCCGCCACTCCCTCAGCTGTTCCGTTGACAATTACGGCAGCGCTGACCTCCGTCCTGGCGGGAACGATGACGTCCTCTCTCAGCCATACTCGTCGTGCGGTGACGGCCTCGTGTGCTGGTTGCAAAGCAAGTTCTTCACCTCCGTAGCGGAGAGTGTCGGTGCTCAGGTCCAAGATGATGTTGTTCTGGCCCAGGAAGTCCAGTCCGATGATCACATCGTTTGCTACTGTACCCATTTGACATTATATGGAGGACATGTGTTCACATCCCGACAGCTCTGCCCTTTCGGGGTGCGTTACGTCTCCCCTACAATGTGAACACATGCTCAGGATTTGAATACTACCAGGTACTACTCTACAGGAATAACAAACATATTTCTAAAATAATTGCATTTAATTCAAAATTATGGCATTATAAGACAACACAAAAATATCAATTACATTTAAAATTACTCCCAAATAACAGCAAATAAAGTTTGGGGCACTCAGATGATAATTCCAAAGGGTCACTAACTCTTAATTTGCATCATCTGTGCTCCGCAGCTTGGATCAACATTTGATCTCCTCAGGCATGCTGCGACAATATCTCTTCTTGTGAGTCCATAAGTCTACATGCGGTGTCTCAACACCCTTGTCTACACTTTCACTAAATAAATTCCATGTTTGGAATAGCATTCTTGTCATTCGACGAATGTTTATAATCCAAGCACATCATTTACAACAACAATAACCAAATAAAAGAATCAAATCAAACAACTTGACATAAGACTGTACATAAATAGCACTTCCTATTCTTAAATGATACTGTATTCGATTGATCTAACTGTCCATAGTGCTTAAGGGACAATTACTTTTACTTTAATATTCAACAATGCCTTAACCATTGTTGTGTTTGGTTATTTGTTCAACAATTTACTTTACTTCTGTGTAACAATCAACTTCCTCCACCCTCTCTCACAAACGCGGACTATAGTACCTTTCTACTCTACATAAACAATGTTAGTTATCGCAACACCATACATCCTTGTGTCGGTCAAAATATAAGTCGAACTAATGTTACAATTGCGTCAAACCCGTATCAGGGCTACCCGTATGCAAATATGCCTGTTTTAACTGGGGTGTCATGCCTCAACATATGTGTCAGTGATTTTGGCGAACTTTTTTTTCTTTTTGTCGTGTGGCCTCCTGAGAGGCCGAGTGCAGGTCTTTCTAGTCGACGCCCGTGGGCGACCTGCGCGTCGGGATGAAAGATGGAACGGATGAAGATGAATGAAATTGGGTAAGGATGTGGTAGGAAGCGGCCATGGCTTATCAGAAGGTACTGTCCCAACATTTGCCTGGTGTTGAAAATGGGAAACCACGGAAAACCATTTCAAGGACGGCCGATGGTGGGGCTCGAACCCACGCGTCTATCGAGTCAGCAGAGGGCTTGGCCCCATGACCTAACACTGCGCTTTAGCCAGCGTAGCCACTACTGTCGGTTGGCGAAGTTAACTGTTATGAACATCGACTTGGCGAAATATCATTCGATTTCAACAAACAAAAGAGGGATCCATATCTTCTGAATGTTAACAATTGATTTTTGCAATCAAAACAATCAATTTCTCATTAATTAACAATGCCAGTTTATACATTACAATTTCCCAGTACACTTTTAACATGGTCGGTCATTAGCCGTACCTCTTACTATGCGAACAAAAGGTTATACCTGCTGGTCCCAAAAGAAGATGGCCGCTTGGCTCGACCCTTGCCGACCAGTCCTCCCCTTCTCCAGCTGTCTCATTAGTCATTCATACAATACCAACACAGTCTTAACTGTTTCTCATTCACTGTCTTTCCTATGGACACGGGCGTAAACTGTGTCATTGTTTATGATCTGGAAATCCAAATATTTATTTCCTATCGATAGGGTAATGTTAATTTGCTCAATACATGTCTCAATTAAATATTATGGCAAAGGAATGGGTTTCCGGTAGCTACAAGGTCTTGTGGAACGAATACGGCTTGTAAATGCGTGGGATAGTGGTCTTACTGCTTGCCACTCCCGCGTGCGAAGAATCGGTAAGGCGTACACAGACCCTTCCGTAAATTCAATGGTGTCGCACCACGACGGGCAAATCACTCCATGATGCAGCTCAATTAAGGTGACACGGTTATTCCTTATTGGCTGAAACTGATGCTGGCATGGCCGACTACGTACCATCACCTGTCTCCATCCGCAGTCAACAATATACCAGTACGCTCTCAGGCCGTACAACAATAATACCTTCGAAGAATTATCCCAATATTGTCCTGACAATGTGCTACAGAATTTTCCTTGCATTAAATAAAGAAAAATCTTGGCTTTACTTTAGACGGCTCGCATATCAGCGGCTCGAACAACTAGGTCTGTTGGATTATTCCGGATCATATGACAATTCAGTTTCCCTTTCATACAGTTTACTTTCTGACTTCACATTATTTCTCAATAAGTTGGCATGTGTTACTGGTATAACTACTGGCTTTTACGTTACAACGCTTACTGCGTGATTCAATACAATAATTACATTTGAACATGTATAACCTTATTTCCTGAAACATTATATTCCACTCTTACACTATTTAACCTTGCAATTTCTTGGAATTTGACGCAATTTATCGTTTCATGCATAACATGCTTAATATTAATTTTCCTTTCGACTTTGACCACTCATTAAGTTAATTATTAACTTTAACATTAGATTTATTATGATCTTACGCATATCAGTCGTAAGCCAAATCATTCTCAAGTTGCAAACTCTTTACGGCAATTACGAGGAATGAAACTCGTATGAACTTTACTTCAAGTTTCCTATTATGCTATATTTTGACACGGACGTATGGTGTGCTCAACCGATACATTACAACATTGAAATGGTACTAACGTATTTCTCATTCGGTGGACGAATCCAACGATACAGCTTGCGACCCACCATCTTTGCATCTAACAATGCATCATGGTGGTCACATTATACCTTTCTTGTGGTTTCACATCACTTTCCACTTTGATATTACACATCATTACTTTATCACTTTCATTCATTTTATACAATATTTTCTAACACAGCACTTTATGTTAACACTTAAACACATGAAATGTTATATTACAATTGATTTACACTCGGGTGCCTTCTTTGGCTTCACATCTGCGCGATATCAGAGTTGCAGGCGGCGCGATTTCTGACCTATCTTTCCAATGAAATTCTCGATCACATGCGCGTTCATCCTGACAAATTCTCATCCAACGGCCCCCAAATCCTACTTCAACAATGAGTCTATCCTCGCTTGTGTGTGTAAATGTTCCTCCATCTCATCTAGCATCAATGTAATGTCTGTGACTTGAATATAATCACACTGCCTGTGATATCTTTCCATACCATGAGCTATCGTGAATTTATTAGTGTATAAACACGGTAAAAACTCAATTATGACTATGCGAATCTCGTACAAAATTACCCGTTAACAGGTGTAATTACGATGTTCACATACTATTCGCGTCACTTCTTGTGCGGCTTTCATAATTTTAAGCTTTACTCAGCTCCAACTACAGTTCCATTTTCTTCGCATTCGTTGCTTTGTTTACCAATTTCATGCTGAAGAGTAACAATCTCCCCACATGAGTACTTTATAATTACTTCAAACACTTGTAAGAAGACTTTACACTTCACTTTGCGTGGCGTCGTTTACACTTCCCGAGTTTACACTTCTCGGCCTGAGTTCTTTCCATTGACTCTATAATTTGTATGTCTACCGCTTATTATTCCCGATTTCCAACAGGGTCGGGGATGAGATGCGATGGAAGTCTTTGTGGCGATGGTTTTTACGGTCGGATGCCCTTCCTGACGCCAATCTCACGAGAGGAGTTAATGAGAGATGAAATGAATGATGGTGAATGAAACTGGGCAAGGATGTGGAAGGAAGCGGCCGTGGCCTGTCAGAAGGTACCGTCCCAGCATTTGCCTGGTGTTGAAAATGGGAAACCACGGAAAACCATTTCAAGGACGGCCAACGGTGGGGCTCAAACCCACGCGTCTACCGAGTCAGCAGAGAGCTTGGCCCCATGGCCTAATGCTGCGCTTTAGCCAGCGAAGCCACTACTGTCGGTTCATTGACTCTATAATTACTTTATAATATTTTGCACTTCACTTGCGTGGCTTTGTTGACGTTTCCGTGCGAGAGAGTAGTATCCTCTCGGTCTGAGTTCTTTCCATTGACTGCCTTCTCCAAGCCTCGCTGCTCAAAACTGTAGTTCCCTCAGATCATCAGAGCGTCCTTTCCTTCATAATTGCAATTTTCGGCCCTGGAAAGGCATTCTTCTTGTTCAGTTTTTCACGGAGGTTACAGTTCTTGCCTCGTGCAAACGATTCGATCGACCAATTAATTGATATTAATTGGTTTCTGTGGTAGCGTACCCACGCCATCCACTTGGGGAATCCCCTGTAGGTTTACGCTAGTGTCTTTCCTTCCCCACTTTGCATGTGATTTTCCTCCGAGACTTTATAGGCTTCGATTTGCATATTTGCTGGTTCCATAATTATCCTCTCGGGATTTCATTCATCTGGGTGTTCATCTTGATTCTCTCGGATGCATAGTTTCCAAATAATCAATTTATTTATCTTGGCCACCATCCCCTTCCATCTTCTCTTCATTGTACTTCGGGGATTTTAGGGTCATTTGTAGCTGTCCTGCTCCCCCTATGAAGCTTGAAAGTAGTTCACTAGAGACAGTCTGCCCCGCCCAGTTACTTAGGCTAATCTCTCAAGTGTCACTTTGTCTCGAAATCTTGGTTCTTGGCTCAAGTCCTGCATGTTACCGTAGTAATCATGCATTATTTATGTACAAAATTGCTTATAATTCCTTATAGACAACAGGAATCAAGCTCAGATTACTTCAGTTATCTTTATTTATGTGGGTCTTGGGTTCCATGAGGTTGTTCCACATCAGAGACCTTTAGTTCGATACTCTCTCAAATCATAGGCATGATTTCTGCTACCTAGAGTATTAGGTTCGATGCCAGTCAGCACCAGTACCATGGGTACACTACATCAGCCACGAGCACTGGATGCTTCACCTCACGCCGACCCATGACGAACTCCAGTGATGCTTCGCCATGTACCGGTGCGGTCTCTCCAGTCGCGGTTATTAGTTGGAGGTTCCTTTGTATGGGTTCCACTCTCCACTTCGGGATCACGGTGAGATTGACGATGGTCCTCGACGCTCCCGTGTCGATCAGCATGAGCCAGCTCACTCCGTTGACGACTCCGTCGACCATCAGGCTGATATTGTCCCTCCGTAACTTCGTCACACGAACTTGGGACTGCCGGGGCTTGACGACTGTCGCAAGCCAACCATTGCCCCCAAAGGCTGGCTAATACTCGTTTCCCTGGGTCGCGCGATTTTCAGACGACTGATTTCCCGTCGGATACCCTCGGCGGCGGCGATCACCGCAGTCCTTGCTCAGATGGCCTTTCTTACCGCAGGTCCAGCAGGCCGGTAGTCCTCTTCCGGATCGTCTCTCCAGGAGTCTTTCGGCTGCGTCGTTGTTGGTGGCGCCGCGACTATTGAAGAAACGACCTAGCGCCTCCATCAATTCATCGGCCAGGGGCTTAGTGTCGTTGGTTTTGGCCGGTTCGTCGACATCCACTTGACGCACCCGCGCGTGCATTCTAGATGACTGTTTTGCCGTCTTGAACTCAAGTGCGTGGCTCAGCGCATCTGCCAGGGTCTTATTGCGCGCGAGTCGCAGCGCCTGTTGAGTGTCCGAGTCCCGTAGCCCGTCAGTGAAGGTCTGCGTCGCAATCTGTTCCAGAAAGTCGGTCGGCGCTGTTGGATATGAGAGCCTTACGAGGCGTGCGATGTTCATCTCGAACTCCAGCAGGGTTTCCGCGTTCTTTTGTACCCGGATCCGGAGCTGCATCTGGTAGGCCTGCTGAAGATGGCTATCTCCATATCGGGACTCCATATGGGCGATTAGTGAAGCGTATTCCTGGGATCCAGTCGCGATGGCCTGAAGGACGTTAAGGGCGTCCCCTCTCAGCGCTACAATGAGAGCTGTAGCCTTTTCCGTGCTGTTCCAGATGTTTATGGAACAGGCTGCCTCGAACTGACGTAAGTAGGTGCTCCACGGGACCTTTCCGTCGAAGGTTGGGTGCGTCACTCTGCTCTGTCCCGTTCCTGATATTCCCGGTGTAACTGTGGGCTGGCGTTGGCCAGCTCAGCAACTTCCTCTTGTAGAGCTTTGCTTCTCTCATCCACCCCTGTCTGCGGGCGTCAGCGCAGCTCGACAACTTCCTCTTGTAGAGCTTTGATTCTCTCATCCACCCCCGTCGGTGGGCGTCGGCGTAGCTCATCAAATTCCTTTTGTAGAGCGTTGAATCTCTCTTCCACCCCCGTCAGTGGGCGTCGGCGCAGCTCGGCGAATTCCTCCTGTCAGGCCTCGAACTTCTTTTCTACTGCTGTGACCTCCTCACGTAGGCTCTGGCAGACGGTGTTGACTTCCTGACGCAGACCCTTTTCCAATTTCTTCAGGTCCTCTGCTAACTTATTCTGACTGTGCCCTAATTTGGAGGTTAGGTCCTCGGCTAACTTCTTCTGGCCGTCCTCCATCTTCTTCTGGCCGTCTTCCATCTTCTTCAGGTCCTCCACTAACATATTTTGACCGTCTTCCATCATTCTTCTGGCCATCCTCTAAATTCTTCTGGCCAGCCTCCATCTTGGTTTCCATGCCACTTAACTCTTCTAGCAGTAGTTGTAATTGTGCATCCATTTTAGCTGTTTGTCTTGTGAAGGGCATGCACTTACAAGAGAATTAGTGAACTATGGTAAAAATGACCTGCACGGGTTTTTGAAACCAGGACCTTCAGGTGTTGTGCTTGGGTTCGTAATCCGGCTTCTGACACCAGTTGTTACGTGTTGCCCCTAGTGGCAAGTTCGTTAACTGGGTTACGTTGGGTGAAAGCACAACACAATTGTTCCTTTAACGAAACATTAGCCTTATTGCAGGCCAGGAAAAATACACCACACAATAAGCACTGACTCTCACTTCATAAGACACTACTAGTCACTATAGCTTCCGCACTTAGCCTACTTTCACACTACTGTCCTCGCTATTAATACCTGCAACTCTGCCTTGTACACAAAATACAGTTATTTACGATAGCCAGTCACTCACCACTACACACTGCTTCGCTGTCCGCTGGCTAGGGAACAGCCCACTGCGATTCGCAATTCACCACAATATCTCGGTCGCACTAGGTAAGTACACACTCCTCAAAACTCAGTCCCTCCGTATGATTCACACTGCCTCGCTGTCTGGAGAATCAGCCTCACTTGGGTTTCGTAACTTCGCACGTCACGTCGCCACACTACTGTAGCACAGGTAAAAACACGCACTAGCTCAAAAACACAGTCCCTCCCTCGCTGGTGAGGCCGCTTTATATAGGGAGGGTGATGACTCAATGGACGTTTCCAGAGTAGGAGAGTTCACGGCTCCTCCCGAGAGTTCCATCACCAGGTACGCCGGGAACATTCCAGACCATGTCTTTGTTCCCACTGCGCAAGTAGCCGGCCGACAGAGACCAGGGGTAGCCCAGGCGGCTGTGAGTCACGCGAGAGGGAACGAAGCAACCCCGCTCTCGTAACAATACCATCCACGCACGAGCAATACATCTAGACATCGCCGTCTACAATTCTCAAGCCGTGTCATAAGGTTTGGCAACACCGCAGTAACGCAGTAGTAACGTTCTCGCCTGCTTATTCCAAAGGTTGTAGGATCGAATCCTGGCGCATTAGTTAGCATTTGAGGATGCTCAGATTCATGCCAGGTCTGATCAGTTAAGACGACGAAAGGAGGGGGGGGGGGGTGAAGAGAAGGGGAGGGGGGGTTGATTCATTGGTGTCACAGAAGTGCTTGTATTGAGTTGCTGACTTAGTTATTTCATATTTTTTCAAAAGAATATTTTGCTTTTCTTGAATTAATATGAGCTTAACATATCATATTGCGGATTTAGACCAGGTATTGCGGATTTACACTTAATGACACTTTTTTGTAATAAATGATTCACACAACCCATGTATGATAAAACGTTAATTTTAAGAACGAAAGTTATGTCACAAATATACACTACTTCAGTTTATATATTAATATTTTGAAACCCTTTCCCTTAACTTATCATACTATAGATAATCCTCTTAACATTGCGGATTTAGCCGAGCTTCCTCCTAACAATCTCGCCTGCTGATCCCAATGGTTGCAGGATCGACTCCTGGTACATTAGTTAGCATTTGAGGGTGTGCAGATTCGATGAAGCCGTGTCAGTAGATTTACTGTCACATTAGAGATCCCCTCTACCTACAGCAGAGAGCATGGGTTTGAGCCCCACCTCGACTGTCTTGAGAATAATTATCCGTGGTTTCCCATTTTCAGCTCCAGGAAAATGCTGGGACAGTGTCTTCTGGCAGGCCACGGCCACTTCCCTCCACATCCTTGCCCAGTTTCATTCATCTTCAATCATTTCATCTCTCATTAACTCCTCTCATGAGGTTGGCGTCAGGAAGGGTATACGGCCGTAAAACATCCGCCACATAGGATTTCATCACATCCCATCCCCGACCCCGTTGGAAATAGGAATAATAATAATAAGGGGTAGACATGCATTAAAGATCCCCTCTGGGCAAAATTCTGGCACCTCGGCGTGTCTAAAAGTCGCAGTAGTTAAAAGGGACGTAAAACCAATAACATTATTATTAGTTTTGCAATCACATTCATTTCACCACAAAAGTGGGACAAATCAACATATCGTCGGCTTGTTTGCAAGACAGTATGGCAACTTCTTTTGGGGTGGCACATTAAGAAACGCGCGAACAATGGAAGAGGTCTCCAAGATGACGGCCTTCTGCATGGTGATATGTAGACCAGGATGTATTCCCAATATTTCAAGATTGAGAGCCAATGATTTAGGGATGATGCCGGTAGAAGAAATGACTATGGGCAAAACCACTGCACTTTCCTGTCTCCACATTTGCCGTATTTCCTCAACCAGGGGCAGCTATTTGGTGATCTTCTCACAGCATGTTTGTTGCAGATTATGGGAATTGGGCACTACGATATCAAAGAGAAAGGTTCTCTTCTGCACCTAGTCCACAGGAACGATATCTGGCCGGTTTGCTGGTATGGATTTATCAGTAACTAGCAGTAGTGCCAGGCTTCGCCCGGTGAATTTATTTGTTTTATGGATGATAATTAATATTACTACAGAACTGGAACATGATACTTAAGCTAACAGAAAATAAATATTTTTAAAATATAACTTATGTAGTGGTGGTTATAGTGCGGGTGATAAGTAGTACAGTATAATGGACGTAACATTCAGATAATTTTCCCGTTATGGTAATAATGATTAGGGAAACGGCTGTTTACTAACTACAGCACTGACACATGTAATTTACAAACAAATTTTAAAATATATTTAGAAAGAGGAGTAAGTGAAATAAGACGCTACCTAGGGGCTATATCTTATTAGCTGTTTGAATGTAGAGACCAATAATGTCATATTTTGTCGCATAGTGCCGTAGGAAAATAATCAGAACCCTTTGGAAAACTTCAGCTGTCCCGAGCTCCTGAGGTAGAATAGTATAATTTACCACCACATAGCGCTCAACGATAATTTTCGGAATAAATGAAGGTAAATTTGAAAGCACCAACGTTTATTGCAGCTGATAACCTCATTGTACTGCACCAACACCATTGCATTTATACAGAGGCATAATATGTTCATGATGATAACTGTTTCATGGGGCCTAACAAATCTTTTTGCACTAATTACTCCCCGTGACTGCAATTTATAAGCACCGCAAGATTTAACTATTTTCGCAATTCTGTACCAGAACACTGGTGGGGATGACGTGATGCAGCCCGAATTGCCAGTAAACAATGGACTTATTAAAATACTCTTACAGTTACACTACTACGAACATGAATGGTTCTAGGGCCTTAATACATGGTTTTCAAGTTCAGTTTGTTTGTTATTCTAAATGTAGGGAGCGTTGTACAAAATATCAAGTGGACAATGTTACCAGCAGGGTTTCAAAGTGTAAGTAAAATTTGGTGCAATTAGGAGGAACGGTGTAGATTTATGAAAAAAATAATAATATCGTATGGCCTCGGGTGCCGGGTGCAAGCTTTGTTATTTGACACCCAGAGGGTAGTTTGTATGTCGAATTTCGTTGTTCCTTGACTATGAAAGTCAAGGAGATTAGATGTTCGATATCTAAGCTCCTTGAACACTTTAGCGCTTTCTAGTAGAGAAATGAGGAACTTTGTGTTGGAGAAAACTCCCGAGATTAATTTTGCCATTATGAACTCTGCCTACTGAATTCAAATGGGTTCTTTGACATGCCAACATCGTATGACATGCGTATCGTATTTTTGCCGCCTTTCAAATATCACTTACCACGGCCAGGAGCGAACCTGCAGTCTTGAGGTTAGTAGACCGACACGATATCCACTCACCCACCATGGCAAGCTTAGATTTATGATAGAGGGCCTAAATGCAGGGAATGGAGTGGTCTGTCCGAAATTTAAAGTGGACAGTGTCACCCGCAGGGTTCCAAAGTGTAAGTATACAAGATGTGGTTCAGATCGGTGAAACGGTGTAGATTTGTGCCAAAGGACCTCTATATACAGGGAGTGGAGTGGTCTGTCCGAAATTTCAAGCAGACAGTGTACTCGTCGGGTTCCAAAGGGTAAGTATGTGAAATTTGGTTCAGATCGGTGAAACGGTGTAGATTTGTGCCAAAGGGCCTAAATGCAGGGAATGGAGTTGTCGGTCCGAAATTTCATGCAGACAGTGTTACTCGCAGGGTTCCAAAGGGTAAGTATACAAATTTTGGTTCAGATCGGTGAAACGGTAGATATGTGCCAAAGGGCATAAATGCAGGAAATGGAGTGGTCTATCTTGAATTGCATGTAAACAGTGTTACTCCCAGGGTTCCAAAGGGTAAGTATACAAATTTTGGTTCTGATTAGTGAAACGGTGGAGATTTGTGCCAAAGGGCCTAAATGCAGGGAATGGACTGCTCTGTCATAAATTTCATGTAGGCAGTGTTACTCGCAGGGTTCCAAAGGGTAAGTATACAAATATAGGTTCAGATAGGTTCACCGGTGTAGATTTGTGCCAAAGGGCCTAAATGCAGGGAATGGAGTGGTCTGTCCGAATTTTAACATAGCCTGAACAATTCCTCTTGAATCTGGCTATCATATACAAAAATATGTTTTCGAATCTGACTGGCAGTTGCAGAGATTAGCGCGTTTAAACACACAAACACATAAACTCTTCAGCTTTATTATATTAGTATAGATAACCGATCGGTCCCATAACAACTTGTGACTAGGATTTACCAGAACATCGTCAGGAACATGCTGATAATAAGGCAAAGTATTTTCAGATAATAAGTGCTTTTGGCCACATGGTTGGCCTTATAATGTAATCAGTAGGCTACAGGAATTGCTTGGCAGCCTCCTGTGATGTGTTGAATTGTTCCCGGTTCTAATTGGATCTTCGGCATTTATCATCCTGAATATTTGCCTTAACTATATATTTAAGATAGTTTTTGGTATCCACAACTTGATCCTGGATTGCAACCATGAATCCTTTGGTCTCAGTGAATAGGTCCGCATGAGTCAACCAGCGGTTCCACGCATCTATGTCGGCATGTTTCTGGTTGAGATCATATGGATGACGACCCTGCAGAGCTTTCTTCGTCCTCTGCTGAAGCTTGATGGCTGAACATATCTCATCAGTGGCTAACTGTATATCCCTTATTATTATTATTTATTATTAATTTATTTATTTGGGGAGCGTGATGGCGTAGTGGCTTAGCTGCTCGTCTTTCACCCGGACGGCCGGGGTTCGAATCCCGGTGACAGCGGGGTGGAATTTTCACCTGAAAAATCACGTGGCGTCAGGAAGGGCATCCGGTCTTAAATCCCCGGCCAAAACCATAATGAGCCAGGTTGGCTCCGGCGACCCCAATTAATTGGGATAAGCCGTAGAGAATGATGATGATGATTAATTTATTTATTTATTTATTTATTTACAACGTATTTTCCCAATATTGGAAAGCGTTAAGCACTTCGACTCAATTCTTGACGTTCTTCTTATTTTGCCAGTATTGTTTCATTCTGTAGGAGAATGCCAATTTTCTTTCGTCAGACCATTGAGGTCTGTAAGGTGTAGTGTTTGCTTGCTCTGGTTGGACTTCCCAGTTGTTCACTTTGTTGCGGGAGGAGTCTCTGTCTGATGTGTCGGTTATGTTAGCAATTCGCATGTCTTTTTGTACTTCTTTCATCCATGGTGTTGTACTTTTGAGCGATGATATGTAATCTAGAATTATTTTGGTTAGTCGTGTATTCGGCAGTCAACTTATGTGCCCGAAGAATTTCAATCACCTTTTATTTTATTATTATTATTATTTATTTATTTATTTATTTATTTTGCGTATGCGCTTACACATTCTCAGCATTCGCTGGAAAGAAAACATTTACAATCCCAGATACCGTACGTATCATAAGGAGCAAATTCTTGGTGACTGCATTGTGTATTAACTTTAAACTTTTCCCTCACTCCTTCAGGCCTGATTGCCCAAGAACAGCCTTACAACGCGACACGTAGAAAGTTTGACTGTTTTCTGCATCAGTTTATTATTATTATTATTGTTATTATTATTATTATTATTATTATTATTATTGAAATCTAAATAGTATTAAACAAAACCACCTGTAGTCAATATATTATTATCAGTGTTAAATTTACTAGGACTAGTTTCGACCACAGTGTGGTCATCAACAGCAATCTTAACAAGTTGTCGGAAGAAACTATTAAAAATAAAGTTGCGAGTAATTGAAGCCATGTTTTATTTTTGAGATGCTCTTCAAATATTCCATTAAGTTACTATCTCAAATATTAGAAGAACATTTCTATTTGGTTTTAATATTCCTTTTAGTTGTAGAGATTACAAATATTTAAATTGAAATGTTGAAAGCAACACAGTACTTTTATATATTTTTTAGAAGATAATTTATATTTTTGGTTAAATAACTTTGTAACAGATCTGATTTTCATAGTACTGGTTTATGTTAAGAGCATCTCAAAAATACAACTTAGTTTCAATTACTCGCAACTTAATTTTTAGCTACTTTCATTTTATGAAAAAATAGGCTTATGAGATCGCCTTTTGTCCGTGTGTCTGTGTGTGCGTGTGTGATTCGTGTGTGTGTGTCCCCTTAATAACATATAAACGGCTAGAGCGATTTCAATGAAATCAGGTAAGATCATAGCACCATTCTGGCCGACCCCGACCGTGTCCTTCAAATTTTATTGTCTCTCACCAATCCATCATGGCGGCTGTGCAAAATATTTCACCAGCATTCAGTATCTCCGAAACTATTACATATATCACCCTGAAGTTTTGTTATGTAACTTTCAAAAACCTGTAAAGTACAAAACGAACATGGCGGCCAAGCGAATTTTTAACATTTTAATGGACTTTTCTCGTGATTTAACCATCTGAGCGCAGTGAAATATGATACAGCAAATGTTTATACACATTTCATTGCACTGGCATCTACTTTAGTTCAATTTTTTACATAACCTCAATATGGAGTCTGTGCGAAATTTTAAATCCATATGAGACTCGATTTCGGGGGGTGTAACGGTCCATTTCGTAAAGTTGTTGTATTGAGCGCTTCTTAAAATGCAGGGTAACCTATAACAAAATATCATGAAGGAAAAAGTGAATACCAGGATTAAAACATATGAATTTAATTAACAGATCAACATAATTTTACAATATTTACAACAAAAACAAAAAGACTTCCCAAATGACACCCACTTGAATTAATAAAAGTGCCAAACCAGGCCTGATCTCAGGAGAGATCGTAAACCTCTGGACCAAATGTCCCAAATTACTGCAATGACATGTGCGTGTGCGGCTCTTCTACATGCGGTACAATGTGTACAATTAATACGAGATCCGTTACCATCCAGTAAACCTACAGGGGACGAATCTGCATTGTCTTAGATCTAGACAGACACTAGGAACACAATCTAAACACTAATTAACTATCCGACACTCCCTTCACTGAATAAAACAAATAATTTCCGCATGAAATTGGAATAAAAGAATTGCCGTAGCAAACAACACATTAACGCCTAGAAATTAGGACTTTTTATATCAACACAAGTAAATCAACACGTGGCCGACAACAAGAAAAATACACACATGGCCGCTTGCCATTTTTATGTCAAATACAAATACACCCAACAGTGTCAAGACAAACAAAAATATGAAATATAAGCAAATAAAATGAGTCACAGAAATCACTAGGCTCAAGCCAACATTTACATCATAACAACAAATATTTCTTTTCATACGATATGCGGTATTCGTGATGGACATGGCGAACTCTCAAATTATTATGATCCAACGATCATTAAAGGAACAGGTTTGCTACAGATAGCTTAAAGGGGTCAGTCGGTCGTAGCTGGACTGCCTACATGATGAATCACCAGACAAAGACGGGCGCAAAGTGGAATCTGCAACATCTGTCAACCCACGTGTCAAATACCTCGGCCTGCCGTAGCAATGGCTTGGGACTCGAAGAAGCGTGCTCCCAATAGCACATAATATACGTGTGTGTGTCAAAAAAATATATCTTAGCATTTCCCACGGAAATCCAAGAATCAGCACAGGACCAGATAAGGTAGCCTCCAAGAGCACTCCCCCTATCCATCAAAAATACAACCAATATTGAGGGCAGTAGACACATTCTACCCCTCACCACGAAGAACCAATACACACACATTGACACGATACACACGCCAGAATCACACGTATGGGTTTGACAGAAACCTGAAATAAAAGACATAAATATTTCCACCGACGTGCGCTCCAAATCTAGTCCGTGACTGAAGCTCCTGAAAAGGGATATCAAGAAAAACTCAAAATATAGAACTAAGGTGTTTTACAGTGATATCTTAACGTATTGCGCTCGGCAACTCTAGTATGAATAAAAACCTGTTCGTAAAACATCTAATCAAATTTACCCCCTTCTCCTAATTTAAATGAATTTGAATTAAAGCACCATTTATCATCCAAGACGAACTTCGCATTCGCATGAATAAAATAATCCAATGCACGCGCCATGCATATTAATAATGACTCAAAAGAAAAATACACTATCAAATAAATTTGGTCATGTGCCAACGTACATTTAAATAGATAAGAGTGCCGGTAGACAAAATCTAAATACACAAGAAAACTATGAACAAAATTATTTACAACGTTCCCGCGTCTAATCTAGCTACATATTGAATAAATCAATGGTTTGTACATCACCGAACAGCTTGCAGAAAATCAACCTCCATCCCAGAACATTTCCCACAGGGAAATTACTCCATCATAGTCGACATTCTGGTAGAGGCGTTGCACATCATCCCACCAATCGACCATGTAGTAGACATCCTGGTATGGCTTCTTAAAAGGAAATGTTCAAATTAATATTCTATCCTGCTAGAATCGCTATGAGCTACCGGCTTTCACTCAAGAGTCCTGGGCGATTACTCCACGAAGAACTGGCCCTATCTAAGCATTCGCTTGGTTCACACGCACATATAAATCACAAAATTGCACAAAATAATATTACAGTTTAGTCTGCCACGCAAGTGGAATTTAGAGGTCTCTCAAATTATTTATGCCAAGCAGTGCTTATCTCAACTCCACTTGGCGTGAACTCTGGTCCCTAGAGCTTAATTAAAATGTTTCTTCAAACCGGCGCGGCGTGAACTAAGCCCCTCAGAACCTGTTCAAATTGTGTCTCGAGCTACTCTCCAACGATCAATTTATTGGAAACTGGCATAATGGAGTAGGGTAGGGGCAATTTAGAAAAATAATCTGCAGTTTTTAACTCACAGACTTGGGACTAGTATCAAACTTCTTCTTTTTATCTGAACGTCTCAATGCACTCATGCGGAATCATATCGGATCAGCGGTTCTTCTTACACGTGGTTTCCCGTATTTTTTTATGGCACGCTCATTTCCGCAATGGTCAGGCTTCATCTCTTCTGATTCGATGATTCAATCGAGTATCGGTTGGAAATTCACATCTGGCACGCCCACAATGACGCCAAATTGTATGCGCGTTCACCTAGACTTTGGCCTTGAACTCGACTTACCAGGTCATCCACAGGAATAGCTACCAACGCCACTTCTGTCGCAAGCGATTGCAACACTCAACTTGCCTTCCGTATCCCACTTCAACATGCACTGCCTGGATATGAATAATAATAATAATAACAATCATGAAAACTTATTGATCGGCAAATCAATAAGGGTTCAGTACATAACTCTATGGCCTATACATATAACAACCCAAAATGGGGAGCATCCGAAATATTTTGACGGTTCTCAATATCTACGAATCTTTTTCAGCAATCAAACTGATTTTTGTAATCTTCATAGGGGCTATGAACATAAGTTCACCTTTAGGACTTTCAGTAACCTGGTGAGCACAAATCCAACATGGCGGTGACGCGATTTATAAATATTTAAATGGACGTTTCTCGTGATTTAACCTTCCGAGTACAGTGAAACTTTGCACGTTAAATGCTTATACAAATGTTAATCCACTGGCATCTAATTTATTTCAATTGTTTTCACAACCACAATATGGCAGCTGTGCGAAATTTTAAAATCTCGTTTTTACTTCTTGTGTCCTAATCATGCGATTGAAGTTTGAATACCACACGTACACAATAATCTTCATGTAATAGTACATAAATAAAAATGCAACATGGCGACCATCTGAAATATTTATATGGTTCTCAATATCTACGAATCTATTACTACAATCAATCTGAAATTTTGTATGTTGATAGAGGCAATTAACATGAGTAGGATATATGAAAATAGGCTGTATAGTTCTTCACGGAACTACTTGTTAATAGTTTCTTCTGACAACTTGTTAAGATTGACGATGATGTTATTTAATACTATTTAGAATTCATTTAAATGTTGTCAATAAGAACCAATTTGTTTCAGATATGGTAAGTTTAATATCTATACATCATCATCATAATCGATTTTGGCCAACTAAGGACCTCGTAATTAACTCTTCATGATTTTATTTTTCTTTGGCACCGGTATTCTTTCGTTCTCTTGCTGACAGCTTCTTTCTCTTCAGCTGTCCATTGTTGTTTCTTCTTGGTCGCTGTTTCTGGCTCTTGGAACCCCTCAAATCTGTGTATCTTATTTCTGAAAGTGGTCCTGTTGCGGATGTCTTGATCAGTGATGTTTATATCTTATAGATCCGTCTTGGTGTTAGCAAACCATTTTTCATAAGAGTTGCCTTTTCTATTGGTCTTGTTGAAGTGGTTAAAAATGTTCTTAATGAGTCTGTCGTCAGGCATTCTTAAAACATGTGCAAAGAGTATGGTATCTGCGATTCTGCTGAATGTTTTATATACTTCTTTGTTACTACGTAATCGGTATGTGTCAGCACATATTTTTGGTCCGAGAATTTTTCTTAAAATATTTCGTTCCTTTTTTTTTTTCAATTTCTTCAATTTCTTTTTTAGTTGTTAGTCCTAGGCATTCCGAAGCATACAGGCACTCTGGTTGAATTACTGTTTGATAGTGTCGTAGTTTAGTCGTAATAGAAATCGCTTTTGTTATATGTGTTTCTCGTAAGGTGGAAAGAAAGCTCCATTTTCCTGGTTCACTCATGATTTCCTTCTTTGTCGAGTCCGTTAGGTTGGATTATCTCACCAAGGTAGGCCTACTTGAAATTTACAACTTTACTTATCTTATCCTGTTTTAGTGTCATTATCTATCTAGGGGCTTCTTTAATGTTGGTCACAAAATGGGTCTTTTCAGTCGTTATCTGAAGGCTGGTTTTCACCGCCATTTCTTCCCAAGTGTGAACTTGCATTATAGCTGTTTCAATGTCATCTGACAGCAGCACAAGATCATCAGCGATGGTACGCAGTTGACAGCAACGTTTTCTTTCTTCTAACCCATAGGTGGCCAATGAGAGAGCGCAGCTCCTGGAGCAAACTGCATGAGCGCGAGCGGAGCGGGACCAGCTGACTGCTCGCTAATAGTTTGTGCTGGAACGACTAGATGGCAATATGCGCAGTCAAGGCGCAAGCATAGGTTCAGCATCGTACCGGGCTGAGTAGGCCTAGATTAGGTGTATAGCTGTAGGCTAAATATGAATCACGAACAAGCTTAGCACATGTTTATGAACAGTTTTCGCAAAGAGATTTCCCAAACATGCACAAAATGACTGCCAAACTTCTATCAATGTTTGGTTCAACATATCTGTATGAGAAACTGTTCTCTCTAATGAAGATAAATAAATATCCACGAAGAGCCACTCAAACTGACGCACATCTCACTGCCGTTCTTCGAATTGCAAGTGCACCAAATGTAACCCATCTGCTTCAGCGAAAGGATTCTACTTTTGGCAATTGCAGCGATGGTTCCCATGTTTCCTTGTTTTTCGAAAAATCAACGACATTTAAAATTACACCTACAGCTAATAACGCACAGTCACCCTCTCTCCCCCCCCCCCCCCCCCTCATCACCATTCCTGCCTCTAATTCTCCCTTCTCTGAAGCGATACTTCCCCCCAGCCCTTCACCAAATTACACCGCTAAGACCCAACCAAAATTTCGCACACACTTTCTTCCAAATCCTAAAACCAAACTCACCCATCATCAAAATTTCCACCTCTCCCAAAAACCCTAACCCCTTGGCCCGAAGAGACGGCGAAACCGTCTAAGGGGGCCCGCCGCCGCAGGGGCGATAGCCATGCGGCGGAATGAAACGACTGCTTTTCATTCATTCGAAAGGATACGCACACCTCCTCATCATCTGCAGAATGACACTTCAGATATATAAGAACACATAGGCCTATGTTTTGTTTATGGTGAATGATATTTATTCATGTATTTATTTCTTTACTCCTACCGCAAGTTTTCCTTGCTTTGTTCTAAACAAGTTGTTAGGTTGGCTTATTGTAGTTTCAGGATTATCGGTAGTGGGCAAATGAGTGTGTACTTATCAGCTGTCAAAGTAATTATTTATGTTTCCTACACAGAACCTAATAAAAGCATATGTACGTAGCACCATAATCTAATCATCTAATGCACAACAAACAGGGCACAAGTATAAAGCTGTTGTGATACGCCGCTTGTAACGGCAAGCTATACATGCAACTACAAGGTCAACTTCGGCGAGAGTGCATACTCGCCTCTTCCTCCTGCCGGAGCGGGAGCGCTGCTCAATGAGCCGAATTGTGCCACCTCTGTTCTAACCTATCGTTACTTGGTCCTTGATACCTTTTTCTGCGAGTACTCCTTCCCATTCTTTGACAACCTTTCCAAAAACACAATTGAACAGAAGTGGGGATAGGCAATCTCCTTTTCTTACGCCTGTCTTGATTTCAAATGGTTCAGATATTTCACCCAGGAACTTGATTTTTGAGTATGTATTTGTTAGCGTCTCATTTATTAATTGTAATCTCTTGTTATCTGTGCCCATTTCTTTAAGAATGTCATGCAGTGTATTCCTGTCAATTGAGTCATATGCTTTCCAAAAGTCTACAAATACCGCCTGGTATTTCTTGTCTCTGGCACCTCTGTCCTTCAGTATTGTCCTGAGGTTCCAGATTTGTTCCACGCACGATCGACCTTTCCGGAAGCCTGCATGGTATTCACCGATTTATTATTATTATTATTTTGAATCGTCGACCGAACTAAGGAGCACGTTAAAATTCATTTCTCCTCAATACCTCTTCATCCGTTTACTGTGCTCTCTCTTGCGTTCTTCTGTCCATCCTGTACTCTTCCGTTTAAGTTTCGCGGCAAATTTGTGTCAAGGTGGTCACGCTCTGACAGCGGTAAATTTTCGAGTGTTTGATCATCCCCGGAATGGCGAGGAAATATTTTTGATCTCCTACACTACTTCTTATTTATTACAGTATACTAAAGCCATTTCTAGTCTATGTTTCAAAAATCTAACTACTGTAGGTCGGAATTTCTTGCCCCCATCCTCTGTGACACTACAACTCATGAAGTGCCTTGGTGAACCAAGCGATCGCTGCCCAGCCATTTGGCCAGCAGATTGCGGGGTAATGCTTGAGGTTCCCTCGGCTGTTCATCTTGGTTTTCCTGACCAAGGCGTTGCCTCATTGTCAGACAGGTTGGTTGGATGGTTCCTCAGTTGAGGGACTGCGACAACGCGGTCATGTAGCCCCGTGTACTTTGTGTATGTGTAGAATCTGTCTGATAACTGGTGTTAATTGTGATGACTGTATTAGTGTGTGTTATCTGTTTTCAATTCTAGTGAGGACTGCAGACATTTTTTTTCCAAGTAGTTCCTACTTTTGCTGCCATACGCCACCAACAACGACTACTAGTTCATAACTTGATTACTAGATGCCACCGCAGTCGGCTCCTGGCGACGAACGTCGGAACCTAAGAGCGTTTGTCGAATGTCTAACCTATATATAGGCAAATTTAGTTTCACACAGGTGTAATTAGTGGAAGGTTCATTAACATGCCATAAATCTATGACATGGGACCGCCGGCTTTTCTTCCCCTCCGAAGAAAGGCATACTGAGGGATTTTAACGCTCTTAAAAATCCGACGGCATCGGCAGGGTTTGAACCCGCGATCTTGGGCATAGAAGCTCAGTTTTCTACCAACTACGCCACCGAAGCCGCCCATTGTAAGACAGCTACTGAATTGTCCTCACGTGGCTGAATGCACCCCGTTTCAGCCCTCATGTCAATTTCTAAAATCGCTGGTGGGAATCGAGCCCGGGGCTTCCAGCTGAGAGGCAGGCACGTTACCCTATCACCACAGGGTCGGCCACAAGTGGCTTGCCATCTAGTTTAATGATAGGCCCATGTTCACTAAATACTAATTGAAGAGCTTATTTCCAAAGTGACGTAAATCCATGAAAAACAAAACTTCAGAAATCGCGATTTAGTTTCTTCGTATAATTAAATTCAGATATGATTATGAATATAATGTAATTTCATTCATTACTTTTATGCACATCCTGATACTGTGTTTTAAAAATCTCCTCTCAATGGAAATGGTGGTAATCGTCTCCTGTAAGTTGGAGTTAGGACGTTTTGGAAATAAATGATAATTATATTGACATACGCTTTGAGTGACATTTATGAAAATTTAAATGGTTTAAACACAACAAACACAAACTGATGCTCTACCAATTCCTCAAAGTTAGTCATGGCCTTTATTTACCACGTGATATCACGTGATGTTCAGAGAGTCATCGGATTGATCAACATGGATATAAGAATCATTGGAAATAAATACACGTTGGAGTTTCGTCACTTTGCAAATAAACTTAGTTTTTTGATCTCCGTTAATATGGGATATACGACGTACTGCGACTTAAAACGTTTGCTATACGTTGAGAGAACCTATAAACTTGCTTATGAAAGAAAAAACTGAAAAACCGTGAATTTTGGATTTACTTCACTTTGGAAATAAGCTCTTCAATTATCCTAAACTAATAATAATATAATAATAATGTTATGGGTTTTACGAACCTTCTAACTACTGCAGCTATTAGAGACGTCGGAGTACCGGACTTTCGCCACGAAGAGGATATCTAACGTACCAGTAAATCTACTGACACGGCTCTCTCACATTTAAGCGCCCTCAAATGCCAACTGACTACCGGGATTCAATCCCAATATATTGGGCTCAGCAAGCGTGATCGTTACCGCTGAGTCACACAGCCAGTCAACCCTAAACTAAACAAATAGGACAGATCAAAGCACTTCACTGCAAATACGAAGTAACTAAAATGTTTTTTCAGAACGTGGCTATACGTAACTAGTCTATGCATATTTTTTATTATTCATTACAATTAGCCTCCTTGCGACTCAATTTTCATTTTATGTTCGACCCTGACTATTATATGTCAGAAAACTGTACTATAATAAGGCTCATTATAACATTATTTTTCATTATAAAACAGTTTCTCCCACCAATCAGAGCTCAAGAAACAGTTGTTTGACCAATTCGATAATTAGATGTGCTGAGTTCCACGGCCTTCTAATGTAAATCACACTGCCTGGCGTAGTGTCATAGTAGAGAAATCGAGGTGGCCATGGTCAAATACAAGGCATTTCCTGCGTCTCATGCGCTCTGTTCAGTACATAAAACTGGCGAAATCTCGACAGATATTTATGAATATTTTTGTTCCAACATAAAATAGTTATAATAATTATCGTCGAACATAAACAGTCGTATGCAACTCGCCTATAATGGTAATTAAGACACTCGTATGGAAATTATAAAACTCGCATACGCTCGTTTTATAAACATACTTGTGTCTTAATTATTGCCATTATAGCCTCGTTGCATAATGTACTGTAATAACACTGTTGATTTTTCTACAGATTATTTTAGTGAGGTGGTGTTCCTAAAACGGGCCAGGTAATTCGTATGTTTTACAATGTATGAAAAATTCCTTGAGGTTTATTCTCCGTTTTAAAGCAGTTTGGGAGTAGATTCAGGAGTACTATCCATGTTTGTTTTCCAACGACAATCGCAAATGCTTTACAAACAGGAAGTCAAGGTTATATGGTCGTCAACCCTTGCATCACTTCAAGGACATCCTTTTTGAAGATGGTAACCCTTTTTTTATGACTGTTTTGCTTGACCTACGAAGAAAGGAGGGTGGACAGTGGACACTTCGATTCCGTAAGGGTTGTAAAAGCAAACAAAGGCTCATACAGGAGTTTAGAGCGAAAGGGTTGTTGGCTTATATCTACCACCCTTCCTCTTGGCATGGCTTCAAATGAAATACCATTGCCTGGTTCCTTGTAACCAACAGACGGATTTAGCCCATCATGCCCCTCCAAAATAGACAGTACTATAGCGTCACAGGTATCGATGTTAATACAAAAATCGATACACTAAGAGCAAGTTTGTACGGAAATTCACGTGATGATGTAGCCTATTCAGTGGCGTAACTACAAGAGATGATCAGGGGGATCAATCCTCCCCAGAGCCAAACAAAGAAAATATGACATTATTTTGATGATGCCTTTATGAATAAAACTAATCTTCAATCTTTACATTGAACAAGCAATGAAGGAAATTGGAGAAAAATTTAAAGTGGGAGAGAAGATCCAAGGAGAAATTATTTCAACTCTGAGTTTTGCTGACGACATCGCCATCTTGGCTGAAATGTCATATGATTTTAATGAGTTTTTCAATAGTATGGACTTCGTCTTGAGGAAAGAATTCATGATGAAAATCAATAAATGTAAAACAAAAATATTGGAATGTGGCCGAAATAAATCAGAAACCTCTATGGACATCAAATTGGCAGGTGAAAAGCTAAAGGAAGTAGCAGACTTCTGTTACTTAGGAAGCAAAATAACCAGTGATGGACGAAGCAAAGGGGATATAAAAAGTAGGTTGGCTCAGGCAAGGAAAGCATTTCTACAGAAAAGGAATCTGTTGACTTCGAATATAGATTCAGGTATTAGGAAGTCATTTTTGAAAGCCTTTGTATGGAGAGTGGCACTCTATAGGCTATGGAAGTGAAACTTGGGCTATTGGTGCAGCAGAAAAGTGGAGAATTCAAGCTTTTGAAATGTGGTGTTACTGGAGAATTATGAAGATCAGATGGGTATATAGGGTAACAAATGAAGAGGAATTAAGACGAGTGGGAGAGGAGAGATGTTTCTGGCGACTGCTAATGAAGAGAAGAGATAGGTTAGTTGGACACGTATTAAGACACCCGAGAATAGCAAGCTTAGTTATGGAAGGAAGGTTCGAGGACAAGAACTGTAGGGGTAGACCAAGGTTAGAATATGTTAAACAGATTGGCTTGGATGTAGGGTAAGGTAGCTATGTAGAGATGAAATGATTAGCTCAGAACAGGGAGGCATAGAGAGCGGCATCAAACCAGTCAATGGACTGAAGACTCAAACAACAACAAAACTAATCTTCAGATTGATGACAAATGAATGGATTGTGTTTGGAACAATTAGTTATTACTCGTCTAAAATTTAGCGTTACCCTATCTTAATTCCTCATCAAAATGTTAACAAACCATTAAAGGTCGTTAGCGTATGATTACCGAATATCGTGATTCACCAAACTACAACAATCCATTAACATCCATAACGAACCATTAAAACCAATTGCTGTATCTACATACAATTAACGGTCTATTTACGTGGCATTCTAATCCAAACTCGAGCGTGCATTAAACTTTATTCTCAACTATGATGATGTTCTTGATGACTTACTAGATATACTGTAGGCCGACCTCGAATTTAACTTTTAAAGAACGGAGGAATTACTTTGATACCAACAGCAGTGGCTACGGTCGCTAAAGCGCAGCGTTAGGTCATGGGGCCAAGCTCTCTGCTGACTCGGTAGACGCGTGGGTTTGAGCCCCACCGTCGGCCATCCTTGATATGGTTTTCCGTGGTTTCCCATTTTCAACACCAGGCAAATGCTGGGACAGTACCTTCTGACACGCCACGGCCGCTTCCTTCCACATCCTTGACCAGTTTCATTCGTCTTCATCCATTCCATCTCTCATCCCGACGCGCAGGTCACCCATGGGCGTCGACTTGAAAGATATGCACTCGGCCTCTCACGAGGCCACACGACAAAAAAAAAACTTTGATGAATGCAACGAAACAGAATTTATTATGAGATTTCGGTTGTCAAAACCTAGAATTACTATCTAACAAGTAAGATATGTACCATTTCTTATTTATGTACATTATAATAAATAGCCTATCGTGTGTATTACGGTATAGCACATGTAGTTAATTTAATATATGTGACTACCTAGACGTCACAGCACCAGGCAGGGGCGTAAAACACGGGGGGGGGGGGGGGGCTACCGTTAAAAATATAAAAAGAGAATAACCAGAAAGTATTCTATAAACGATTTAATACTACGTTAGGCTTTAAAAGGGGAAAGTCATCTTGCCTTCTTAGTCGTAATTTCGTTATTCTACCTTACAAACAGTCTATTTTTGCTCCCTCTGACGTTTCTCGCCGAGGCGTCGACTGAGCCGAGAGCCGAGGCCCTTTGAGATTTGTCCACTTACCTCGACGATCCGAAAGGGTAACATTTTCGAACTATTATTTCTGAACCCTGGTTTTAATCTGAGATAAGGCACTGGGACACTCAAAATCATTACTCCTGCCCGGAAACAACAGTGCGCGTGTCGTTGTTTTTTTTTTTATAAACAAGGTAATATAACATTACACTTCCCTCGCGCATCTCGCCTTTTAAGCAATTCCTACGCATGCGCCCTGCGTTACGCCGAGAAGGTTTGAAAAGCAATAATGCACGTGACTTTAGAAGTTCGACATTTGGTGCTATTGTGCCGTACTTATCCAAATCGGTGGAGCTCCAGCATTTCATCAGATTCTGTCTAAACTTTGTTGTTAAATATGTGAAGTTGTGCATCAAACATAAAACGTCACAACAAATTGGTTGAAAAAGTGATGCCAGATAGCCTTAAAACTCATCATTTTGCACCAAATTATATAAGGTGCGTTCAAAAAGTAACCAGTCGGAGGCTGTAATGCGCAAACCGGTGACGACATCGGCTAATCGTTGCGTGTGTAACGAGGCGTAGTTCCGATCAGAGCGTGGAAGGTCACCGCCCGTCGCTAGAGGGCACGTGTGCACGTCACGTGACGATACAAACGAGCAGCAGCATGCATCAATCGTCCAACGCTGCCAGTCGCATTGGAAACAGTGACATGGAGGCGTCAAACGAAGAGCAAAGAGGTGTTGTCGGTTTCTGACAGCGAAAGGAGTAAGGGGAACGGACATTCATCGCCGAATGTCACAAGTGTACGGCGAACACTGCATGTCCCTTGCAAGGGTCAAGGTGTGGCACAAGCGCTTCTGGGAAGGACGGGTGTCGTTAGCCGATGATGCCCGGTCTGGGGCACCCCCTGCATTACCGATGACAACGTCCAGCTGGTTAATGCACTCATTACCCAGGACCTCCGAGTGACAGTGAACGCCATAGTCGCCGTGGTCGGATTGAGCGTCGGAAGTGTGCACACCATCATGAAGGAACGACTGCACTTGCGGAAAGTGTGGGTTCCCCACAGTCTTCAACTACACCAGGAAGCATGTCGAATGGCCTACTCTCTTGGTCTTGGTTGGACGATTGATGAATGCTGCTGCTCGCTTTGTACCGTCACGTGATGTGCACGCGTGCCCTCTAGCGACGGGCTGTGATCTTCCACGCTCTGGTCGGAAACACACCTCGTTACACACGCCACGATTAGCCAATGTCGTCACCGGTTTGCGCATTACAGCCTCCGGCTCGTTATCTTTTGAACGCACCTTATACAAAGTTTCCCGGGAAGGAACCCCGGACCCCCATTTCTTTGGGGACTATTCCAAGCCACCAAACTCCCGGTTTATCCCCTCCATCCCAAATAAAACTCCATATGCGTCAGTGTTCGGGTCTTTAACTCGACGTTGACAATTATTGTTTTATGTTTTGCATTCATATTCATATTATTCTGATTGTATTTTTTATTTTAACCCTTATAGTGCCAGGGGGCGATATATCGGCCAAGGACACTTTTGCCAAGAAATGCCACGGGCGGTAGATGTGTTATTATTAGGCTACTACTTCTAGCCAAGCAGTGCTATCACTGTTGTAACCAAGACAATGTAGGAATTATTCTCCCTTTGGATATCGATATGTTCGTGTTCCGTGAATAACTGGGTTCTTATTAAGTATTCTGTGAACATGCTGTACTCAGCTGATTACCCGCACGTGTGATCTTTTGAAACTATGTTTGTTTACATTCTAACTAGGAGCTAATTGAGATACGTGGTGATAAATATGGATAGCTCTTTGAACGATGGAAAAATAAATGAAGTTCTAACGTTCAATGAAGCGTGTGAGAGTACGTTTTCGACTCATAACGATGACTTTGCAAAATTTCCATTACAAATTATTAAAAAATGTACATTTTGATGAAACAAGTGAAACACTGTTTTAATTATTTAGCATCTCAGATACTATATTTGCCTGCTACAGTCAAACATTAAATCTTAAAAATTATAGGTAGGACATAATGTTTATCAAAAACTTGTGATTTCATTAAAGTTAACTTGCATCCGAAGGGTTACTTAGGAATAATGAATAACATTAACGTATTTTTTAATGTAGCGTTAGGCCTAGAGTTGACTACCGTGTTATTTCAAGCTTTAAAGCCTAAAACGAAAATAGGTTCTCCCAGGTAGCTAGGCAACTTCAGTTTATAAATTTGACCCCCCCCCCCCCCAAGTTTGCGAGGAGTTTTACGCCCCTGGCACCAGCCCTCTTATTTTCAACGATTTCACGATACTATCCACCAAGTGGATAGATGAATTTAGTCCCCAGCTCCTCTTCCTCTTTTCCTCATCAGCCATGTTCGTTTTTAATCAAGGAGTAGGCTATATAACTTTTAAGCGTTTTGCCATCTTGATTAAACCAAAGAATATACAAATACCGCCACAATCATCATCTTTCAATGAGTTTTGTACAGCCCTTAAACATGACGATTCGTTTGCTAATGATAATCGGCAAAAGTGCTGGAGAAACGCCAAAGAGTTAATTCCGATGTTACATTTTAACGTTGCATTTACTGACGGCCTGTTAACGCTGCGTTAGTAAATCCAGCCCTGAATGAGCAAAATGAGTTAGACAGAGCTGTGCTAGTAGCTTTTCTCATCGCTTTTAAAAAATACACCATTTATCAGTTCCCATTCTGGTAGTATCTTAGTGTAAGTGCCATTTAGAAAAGTGAAAAAGGCCCAATGTTGCAGGTTCGCATCCTGGTGCAGTCAGCTGGCATGTGAAGGTGCTCAAATACGACTGAGCCGTGTCAGTAGATTTACTGGCACGTTAAATATCCCATTCGGGGCAAAATTCCGGCAACCAGGCGTCTCTAAAAGCCGCAGTAGTTAAAAGGGACGTAAAACCAACAACAACAACAATATTATTATTATTATTATTATTATTATTATTATTATTATTATTATTATTATTATTATTACTATTACGAAAGTGAGAAATATTTTGTTAAGTATTTTTGCTGTTTTAAGTTGAACTTTAGTTGGAAACTGTAGTTAATTAGTATTTATACAATGTCGGGGGATAGTAAGGCCAGATGATTTAGCGAAGAAAACTACAGTAGACTTTATAATTTAATAGGCCTATCAAGAAAATTGACAATTTTTTAGTATGTGCACATTGATTAGTCTATTAGTAGAAGCCGCGGTGGCCGAGAGCGCTAACGCGCTACTTCGTGTCTCGCTGGCATCGGCAGAGCGTGGGTTCGAATCCCACCTCGGCCGTCCTGAAAATGTTTTTCACTACCAGTCATATGCCTTTCAATAGGTCCACGGCCGATTTCCTTTCATAATCGCTTCCCTGGCCCGTCCTCAAAATAAAAATGCATGGCCATTGGCTGCCTTAATAAAATTAATATTAGAAGTTTTTCACTCGTGTTGACTGGCTGAAAAGCTTAGATACCTTAGGCAAGACAGTAAAATGGCTTCTAGTAGTTCAACATTGATTGGTGTTAACGCAACATATCAAATGCTAATGAAATCAAACACGCAACAAATATAGATAAGGTACGGGGTTTTGAAACTTAGGGATCGTATGTCTGAGTCCTCACAATCATTGTAATGTTGACTCCTTCAGAAGCAAACCCTAGTTACGCCATTGAGCCTAAACGGCTGCAGCTATCAAAACCAAATTTGGTAAGAGTAAAGATCTATACCTGAATATCCCACGACCATATTTGAATTGACGTCAAGGCTACAAACTGCTGAAAAATCATAACTGAAATTTGAGCTTTAGGTTGGATATCTCCGAAGTTAGGCATGCGAACTATTCCAAAATTGTCACACATATAGGTAATAACATTCCAGATTAATATTCAGAAGTCCATACATGCTGGTGTTGCCAACATAGGTCCAATTTCTAAATACATGTAACTTCTATACTATCGATTGGATTTCAACCAAATTTCGTATGTACTATGTGTACTACAACAGATATGACTGTACGTATTCTAAAGAGCCACCAGGGCTGCCAACTGTTAATAAATGCTCTCTCTATGTTTTAACCCTAATATCAATATATCAGAAATTATCCTAGTCAACAGCTCTAAACTTTGCACACGTATATTACCTGATATTCTACCTCAGTTTGGTGTAACTAATATACATCAGTGCTGCCAACACGATCCTAAGCCTGCTGATAGGTTCGGTTTTTAAATGCACATAACTTCTATACTATCGATTGGATTTCAACCAAATTTCGTATGTGCTTTGTGTACCATAACAGTTATGACTATGCGTATTCGTAAGATCCAGCAGGGTTGCCAACTGTTAATAAATGCTCTCTCTATTTGTTTAATCCTAATATAAGTATATCAGAAATTATGCAAGCCAACAGCTCTAAACTTTGCAAAAGTATACAGTAGTACCTGACTTTCTACGATAGTTTGGAGTAACGTATATATATCAGTGCTGCCAACACTATTCTAAGCCTGCTGATAGGTCCTGTTTTTAAATGCATATAACTTCTATACTAACAAATGGATTTCAACCAAATTTCGTATGTGCTTTGTGCACTATAACAGTTATGACTATGCGTATTCGTAAAGACCAGCAGAGCTGCTAACTGTTAATAAATGCTCTCTCTATTTGTTCATCCTAATATCAATATATTAGAAAGTATGCATGACATCAGCTCTAAACTTTGCACACGTGTAGTACCTGACATTCTAGATTAATTTGGAGTATCTAATATACCTCAGTGCTGCCAACATGACTCTAAGCTTTTTGATAGTTTCAATGTTTAATTACATGTAACTTCTGTACTAACAAATGGATTCTATCCAAAATTGACACTCGTAAAATTTCAGATTAATTCTGAGCATCACTTGCATGACATTGCTCCCAACATGATTTTACGTGCACTGATAAATCCAATACCAAAAAGCATGTAACTTCCATTCTACCCATTAGACTTCAACCAAATTCTGATAGTGCATTCTATACCTTAAGAGGGCTGCCAACTGCAGTAAGTTACTCTATTAGGCTACACTATTTCAGGTGTATTTCAAACTGCAGTACTTAGAAATGTTAGTATTACCAACTTGATTTCGGCATTATTCTAGATAGGTCTAGCTTAGGCCTATATAGATTGGTATGAATCTTAAATTTTAAGAAAAGTAGGCTCTTTAGTTCGTCACGGAACAACTTGTTTTTAAAATAGTTAAAGATCCTGTTCGTCAATCGTGTGGGCTTCATTCTAAGCAAGTGGTCGTAAAAATGCATTATTATTATTTATTATTATTATTATTGAAGCCTCCGTGGCTTAGGCGGCAGCACGCTGGCCTCTCACCGCTGGGTCCGTGGTTCAAATCCCGGTCACTCCATGTGAGATCTGTGCTGGACAAAACGGAGGCAGACAGGTTTTTCTCCGGGTACTCCGGTTTTCCCTGTCACAATTTCATTCCAGCAACACTCTCCACTATCATTTCATTTCATCTGTCATTCATTTAATCATTGCCCCAGAGGAGTGCGTCAGGCCTCGGCAGCCGGCACAGTTCATATCCTCGCCGCTAGATGGGGGCTTCATTCATTCCATTCCTGACCCGGTCGGAGACTGGAAGCAGGCTGTGGATTTTCATTTTTCATTATTATTATTATTATTATTATTATTATTATTTTTAGTCGGTTTATCCTCCAGGGTTGGCTCTTTCCTCGGACTCAGCGAGGGGTCCCACCATTACCGCCTCCAGGGCAGTATCTTGGAGCTTGAAACAACGGGACGGGGGATACAACTGGGGAGGTGGGACAAGCACCTCACCCAGGTGGCCTCATCTGCAAAGCGAACAGGGGCCTTATGAGGGATGGGAAGGGATGGGAAGATTGGGAGGGACAGGCAAGGAAGATGGAAGGAGGCGGCCGTGGCCTTACGTTAGGTACCATCGCGGCATTTGCCGGGATACGAAGTGGAAAACCACTTAGAGGATGGGGTGAGGTCGGAATCGAATCTCCGCTACTCATTTGAATCACCCGAGTCCGAGTAGACCCCGTTCTAGTCGTCATACCACCTTTCAAATTTCGTTGCAGAGCCGGAAATCGATCCTCGGACCTCCGGAATGGCAGCTAAGCACGCTGACCACTACACCACGGAGGCGAATATTATTATTATTAATGTAGGAAAGACGATATAAAAGTAGAGTATTATGAATCGAATGTCAACTTATAGGCCTGTTAATGCAAACAAAGGGTAGGAACGTTGTAGTGTCTTGACACTGCCCTCAGAAGAAGATGGTAACAATGATTATAAAATTGTAAGCCGTTCATGTTCCACTGGTTTAGTGTAATTCTATATGGAGCAAACCAACAGCACTAGATTCTAGGAATGGAGGACACATGCAGACTGTGTGAACCAAAAGGAAAGATTGCATTGCAAATGAGCTTGCAAGTTGATGTGGTTAACATAAAAATTACGGTAAAGGGTGATTATCTGGTACTTGGGATGTGAGTTACGAACAGCGTGTTGCATGTAAGCTGTTATATCCTACCATAGTGAAGTTGGCGCGAAGCCTAAGGAATGTACAAGAGACGTCACATATTTTCTGTATCTATTAGTCTGCTGATTTCATTTACAAGAGATCATCGTTAAACTAACTGCCTAATTCAATGATAAACTCCAGGTTATTATTTCTCTAGCAGAAATAGGCGTCTGTGAACAATCATTTTAAACTTTATTTTTGTATTCCATTAAAGTTATCACCAAAAACACAAATAAAATAGCCCACTAACAACACACCCGATTAGCAGAACCGTCTGTAGAAATGTACTGTACACGACTTACTGAAGACAGGTCTGCTCATGGAAGTCATCCTAATGACTAGGTTAATGAATATTGACATCGGTTAAGTCACTAATTTCAACACGAAAAGCATCAGGAGGAAGATAAAGTGGGCGAGTTGCTATCCAGTACACATTGTGAACCAGGCCTCGGGTTTGTGAAATTGTGATGTTGAATATGTACTTTTGGATTAATTATTTAGAGATATTGAGCCAAGAGTTCAAACCTCTCGAGAACATATTTTGACAGTTGCCCTTACTGATGACTCTAAAATATACAGAGCTATATCTCTTGAGGTATTTATTCTTAATACTAACTACTACTACTACTCCTCGGCGCTACAGTCCATGTAGGACCTTGGCCTCTCCTGTTAATACTAAACTGGGTTTAATTTCATTAACGCGTGAGTGGTCGCGCCTGCGGCAGTTTGCCGCACTTTTTGAATTTTCTTAATAATTTTGTTGCTATTTGAATCAGTGTTTTTTGAAAGGGCGTAGGTGAACGAAAGGAAATTGTTGGAAAACTAAATAAAACTTCCCCAAAGTCTCAATTTTTTATTTAATTTTTATTTTGGAGGATTTTGTGACTAACATGCTTTTATGGAACATGTTCCACTCCCTAAAATAATTTTATAAATATTTGTTCGGAAGATATGAGCAAATAAAAATCGTGCTACTACGCCCTTTTTAAAAAAATCGACAAATTAGACACAAAAATGTTCATTAAATTCTTCGAAAATGCAATCTATTTGCTTGAGACAGATATTTACACAAATAGATGGCAAATATGGACACAAAATATAATGTATCATTGTTAAATATCAGTTTAGGACTTAAATTGGAATATTTTGCAATACTAAGAAATTAGTGCAAATCTAAAGCACAGACATTGTGTAGCAAATTAATCTATATTGATCTATCTAGAATAATAACGAAATTAAGTTGGTAATATCGAAATTTATAATTATACCTGGCATAATGTAGCCTAATGGAGAACAACTACAGCTACACACAACAATTGCAACAGATCTGAAGCACAGGGAAATACTTAAGTTACAACATAAGAAAGTCATTGTTGGTTGGTTTCTTAGTTTAGGGGCTGAAACAACGCGGTCATGTAGTCCCGTGTACTTTGGGTGTGACGCACGTCCGCCTTTCAAAAAACTCAATATTTTGAACATGAGTTTTATACGGAAAGAACGCTTGCACAAGCGTCCGTTCAAAGGAAACAGATGGCTCTATCCAAAAGGTAAACAAAACTCTAATAAAGTGAAAATGTCAAAACATGTCGATTATGCCCTTTCAAAAAACACCGATTCATTTGCGGTAGAGATTTAGGCGCCCATTTCATCTCTTACAGCACTCTCTCGCGCCTGCCCTTGACGATTGTCAGTCTCGTCTGTCCCGTTCCCGAGTGGTTTATGACTGCCGCGGCAGTTTGCCTCCGAGCGAATTCCCGTGTAGCATATTTTTGCAACATTCTGCATTTCTTACAAGAGAAGTATCAGGTAAGACAGGTCAAAACCTATTTTGAAACTTTGTGGACGCAATCGTTGTGCTATAAGAGGACAATGTGCGGAAAATCCGCTGCCAGATTGAACTGCAAGGCTTCAAAATCATGTGGCGAATCTCTCATATAAATCATTGGGAGGTAGCGTATACAGTACATGTTGGAATGGACAGCCCTGACCGCCCAAGCACTCAGGATTGGTGGGAAGGAGCTACACGCTCCAGTTAGCATACACGCCCCGCCTCGCTACTACTCCGAGTACCACAGGGATGCCCAGTTCCTCCAGCCATCATGCTTGCGTACCAGGATGTCTGGTACGATTTCGGAGCCTTGCAGTTCAATCTGGCAGCCGATTTTCCACACGTTGACTTCTTATAGTACAACGATTGCATCCACAAAGTTTCGATATAGGCTTCGACCTTACTTACCTGATAATTCCCTTGTAAGGTAGTTTGATTTGAGTGAAATTCATTGTTTCCTTCATTTACTTGAATTGTGAACATTTTTTTTTCTTTGAAATGCACACGTTGAGTCAATTTGCTCACGCGCAGTGTAAAAACTCCAGGATGACATGAGATTTTGCAATACATGCGTATTCTTTTTTTTTTTACATTAAGAGAATATTTTTACACACTAATTATATTAATACCAGATTTAAGGTAGATAAACATGGTTCATTACATAAATCTATCAGGGCATTAACTTATACTGCAAAAGCAAAATAGCAGATGCTGAACATATTAAGCGTGAGCAATTCTCCTTCGTGCGACCTGTCGCGTTCTAAAAGGGACGACCTAGTTACCTAGTTGAACTTCAAATTAGAAAAAAAAACACAATATAATAAACAAAATTAGAGCAAGCACTTAAATCTATATATATAAAAATCAATGTAACATGATAGTTTGTCTGTGGGTGTGTATGTCTCCTATGCGTTCATATACCATTCGTCCGATTGCGATGAAACTTGGGTGAGATGTTGAGTACACTCCAAGGAAGGTTTCTGACTTAGTAAATCCATTTTACAATAGGTAGCGCACGCGTAGATTCAACAAATGAGCGACGATGCGCGAAGCATTTCAACAAAGTCCCGTATGTGTTCATATACCATTCGTCCGATTGCGATGAAACTTGGGTGAGATGTTGAGTACACTCCAAGGATGGTTTCTGACTTAGTAAATCCATTTTACAATAGGTAGCGCACGCGTAGATTCAACAAATGAGCGACGATGCGCGAAGCATTTCAACAAAGTCCCGTATGTGTTCATATACCATTCGTCCGATTGCGATGAAACTTGGGTGAGATGTTGAGTACACTCCAAGGATGGTTTCTGACTTAGTAAATCCATTTTACAATAGGTAGCGCACGCGTAGATTCAACAATTGAGCGACGATGCGCGAAGCATTTCAACGAAGTCCCGTATGTGTTCATATACCATTCGTCCGATAGCGATGAAACTTGGGTGAGATGTTGAGTACACTCCAAGGAAGGTTTCTGACTTAGTAAATCCATTTTACAATAGGTAGCGCACGCGTAGATTCAACAAATGAGCGACGATGCGCGAAGCATTTCAACAAAGTCCCGTATGTGTTCATATACCATTCGTCCAATTGCGATGAAACTTGGGTGAGATGTTGAGTACACTCCAAGGAAGGTTTCTGACTTAGTAAATCCATTTTACAATAGGAAGCGCACGCGTAGATTCAACAAATGAGCGACGATGCGCGAAGCATTTCAACAAAGTCCCGTATGTGTTCATATACCATTCGTCCGATTGCGATGAAACTTGGGTGAGATGTTGAGTACACTCCAAGGATGGTTTGTGACTTAGTAAATCCATTTTACAATAGGTAGCGCACGCGTAGATTCAACAAATGAGCGACGATGCGCGAAGCATTTCAACAAAGTCCCGTATGTGTTCATATACCATTCGTCCGATAGCGATGAAACTTGGGTGAGATGTTGAGTACACTCCAAGGAAGGTTTCTGACTTAGTAAATCCATTTTACAATAGGTAGCGCACGCGTAGATTCAACAAATGAGCGACGATGCGCGAAGCATTTCAACAAAGTACCGTATGTGTTCATATACCATTCGTCCGATTGCGATGAAACTTGGGTGAGATGTTGAGTACACTCCAAGGAAGGTTTCTGACTTAGTAAATCCATTTTACAATAGGTAGCGCACGCGTAGATTCAACAAATGAGCGACGATGCGCGAAGCATTTCAACAAAGTCCCGTATGCATTCATATACCATTCGTCCGATAGCGATGAAACTTGGGTGAGATGTTGAGTGCACTCCAAGGAAGGTTTCTGACTTAGTAAATCCATTTTACAATAGGTAGCGCACGCGTAGATTCAACAAATGAGCGACGATGCGCGAAGCATTTCAACAAAGTCCCGAATGCATTCATATACCATTCGTCCGATAGCTATGAAACTTGCGTAAAATGTTGTGTACACTGCAGGTAAATTTTCTGGCTTTGTACATCCACTTTACAATAGGCAGCGCACGATTAGATTCAACAAATGAGCTACGACGCGCGAAGCATTTCAACAAAGTCACGTTTGCGTTCATATACCATTCGTCCGATAGCGATGAAACTAGGCTGAGATTTTGTGTGCACACCAGGGAAGGTTTCTAGCTTAGTAAATCCCTTTAAAAATAGGTAGAGCACGAGTAGAATCAACAAATGAGCAACGGCGTGCGAAGCGTTTCAACAAAGTCCCATTTAATTGCATATACCATTCATCCGATAGCGATGAAACTTGGGTGAGATGCTGTGTACACTCCAGGGAAGGTTTCTGGCTTAGTACATACATTTTACAATAGGTAGCGCACCAGTAGATTCAACAAATGAGCGATGACACGCGAAGCGTTTCAACAAAGTCCTGTATAAAGTCATATACCATTCGTCTGATAGTGATAAATGTTTGGTGAATTGTTGTGTACACTCCAGGAAAGGTTTCTGGCTAAGTAAATCCATTTTACAATACGAAGCGCACGTTTATGTTCAACAAATGAGTGACTACGCGCGACGCGTTTCGACAACGTCCCGTATACGTTCACATACCATTCATCCGATTGCGATGAAACTTGGGTGAGATGTTGTGTACACTCCAGGGAAGGTTTCTGGCTGAGTACATCCATATTACAATATGTAGCGCAAGAGTAGAATCAACAAATGAGCGACGACACGCGAAGCGTTTCAACCAAGTCCCGTATGTATACATGTACCATTCGTCCGTACCTATGAAACTTGGGTGAGATGTTGTGTACACGTCATGGAAAATTTCTGGCTTAGTAAATCCCCTATACAATATGCAGCGCACAAGTTGATTCAACAAATGAGGGATGACGCGCGAAGCGTTTCAACAAAGTCCCGTATAAGGTCATATACCATTCTGCCGTTAGCGGTGAAACTTGGGTGAAATATGGTTGACACTCCAAGGAAGGTTTCTGGCTTAGTAAATACATTTCACAGTAGGTAGCACACGAGTAGATTCGACAAATGAACGACGATAGCGATGAAACTTGGGTGAGATGTTGTGGACACTTACGTGACGGTTTCTAACTTAGTAAATACATTTTACAGTAGGTAGCGCACGAGTAGATTCAACAAATGAGTGACGGAGTGCGAATCGTTTAAACAAAATCAGGTATGCGTTCATATACTATTCATCCGATTGCGATGAAACATTGATCAGTTATTTTGTACCCGCCAGGGAAGGGGACTTAGTAAATCCATTTCACAATAAGTAGCGCAAGAGTAGATGCAACAAATGGGTGACGACGCGCGAAGCGTTTCAACAAAATTCCCTATTGCGTTCATATAACATTCTTCGATTGCGATGAAACCTTGATGAGTTATTGTGTACACGCCAGGGAAGGGCTTCGACTTAGTAATACATTTCTCAATAGGTAGCGCACGAGTAGATTCAACAAATGAGTGACAGCGCACGAATCGTTTAAACAAAAACCCCTATACGTGCATATACCATTCATCCGATTGCGATGAATCATTGATGAGTCATTGTGTACACGCCAGGGAAGGGTTTCGACTTAGTAAATCCATTTCACAATAGGTAGCGTACGATTAGATTCAACAAATGAGTGACAGCGATGAAACTTTTTGAAAGTTGTTGTGCACGCTCCCTCGAATGGTTCTAAATTAGAAAATCCATTTTATGATAGCTTAGAGGCAGTTAACATGTTGTGTATCCAAAAGCACTTCAAGAAACAGAATTTCAACGCCAACACTTTCTTTGATTGGCATTGCAACGCATGCCGGGTACAGCTTGTAAATAAATAAAACAAACTGACCTGATAGGCTATAACGAGATTCAAACTTGACACACTGTAAATCCAAGCAATTTTAGATGTATTTAGGATAAACCACCCAAGTTATTGTTACAAGATACTGTAATATTACTGTGGATGTGTATAAGTTCAAAGTTTAACGTCGGCATCGATGGCGTAGCTGGCAGCATGCTGAGCTTCTAGGTCAAAGATCACAGGTTTAAACCCGGCTAAAGTCGTCGGAATTTTTAAGATCGTTAAAAATCCTCAGTATGCCTTCTTTCAGAGGGGAAGTGAAGCCGGCGGTCCCATGTCATAGATTTATGACATGTAAAAGAACCTTCTACTAACTACAATTGTGGGCTATGAAGCTAAATTTCTAGGTTACATTTGATTAAAGCTCTTTAAGTTTCAACGTATGCCACAACGTGCAGGTTGCGGTGGTATCTAGTATCCAAGTTCACAGCTAGGTGTCATTGACGGTAGCATTTGGTAGCAAAAGTAGGAACTACTTGACATTGAACGTCTGCAGTCCTTACCTGAATTACAGATAGGGTCTAACACACACTAATACAGCCATCACAATTAACACCGGTTATCAGACAGCTTCTACACACACACAAAGTACACGGGCCAACATGACCACGTTGTTGCAGCCCCTAAACTGAGGACCAACCAAGCTGTATGTTCCCCCACAACAATTACAGTAGGCTACACTAGACGAGAATTTAAACTGTTTGGTTTTTACAAAGGGTCAAAATAGTTGATTTATATGGATTTGGGTGTGGTGAAGCTGAAAATGACAGTTAACAAGTGGTTACCTGAAAAACAAAATAGCCTATTTTCATATATCCCACCTATGTTAATTGTCTCTATTGGGGACGGATGCAGGAATCGTTTCCAGAGGGGTGGGGGTGGGGGGGGGGGGTGCTACAATTAGACAATCTGGAAATGTCATCGAATGCATAAACATATATCAGTTTTACAGAGTTAGTCTATACAATTACATTTGAGGAAGAAACCGACAGGCTTTTTACACATTTTATCCAGTACTTCTTGACATTTAATTTCCACATTCTTATGTACTGTATATACATTAACGGCACTCCATTCAAACTGTCTGCTCCCTTGGGGTTCCTCAAATTTGTCTTCAGATAACGTAATGTTGAGAACGAACGTTCTGGTGTTGCTGTAGTTACCGGTCAAGTGCAGAAAATCTTCAACGCCTTGTGTATTGTAACCGTACGTTCTCTTTTCCGGGGGTGGTGGTAATTGATTTACCTTGAGGGACTCATTTCCTACAAATATTTATTATCTTCACTTCACAATTTTTCCACATATAACCAAGTCATATCACTTCTTCCCTTATACCTTTCCTACAATCACCATAAAAAAACAGATACTCTAATATAAACAATACCCTATCTAAGTCTAAGAATAATCTGAAAGAAACATAACACCATCGTAAATAGAATTTTCAAATAGCTTGGATATCTAAAAATTGGAACTTCCAAATAGCTTGGAAATCTTAAAAGTGGATAATACATGGCCCTATACTCCTTTACTGATAACATGTAACCCCCTTGGGTTACAATTCGCCCCCTAATGTGATTCTTACGTGAGAAGCACGTGAGGATCACATTCATTAAAAAAAAACATAAATTAAAAAATATAACATATCACATATACACCAAAAAATATCACATTTGCAAAAGTCTTCTCTTGACTAGTATGCGCATCCCTGAGGCAGCAACTAACTATTCTCAATCCAACCCAACATCTAGCTGCAATCCACTTTCCGATATTAAGTCTCGAAGAACAGGAAAAATGTGTTCACTTGACAAGGACACACCATCTTCACACCTTTCATCATCCGAACTGCTACCTTCGAGGCCATTACCATCTCGAATACATAAATAATCGTTTCCATCAACATCCAGATCAATCACCTTCCACCCATCATTGACACCATCATCTGTCAAATCTGCACCTTCCACACAACTCACACTTGGAACTAGAGACGAGAATTATAGGCACTAAAAACAGTTAAAATAGGCAGGCATATAGGCTCTTAAAATAGCCAAAATAGGCATGCAAATAAGCACTAACGTGTAAAATAGGCAACAAAATAGGCATTAAAATATTTCTTATAATTTAATAACATATTTAATTACTATAATAAGAATTAACAACAAGCAACTTTTCAATGTTTTCTGGTAATAAGATGGTTCTCCTGCCATGAAGAATGTTTTTATATTGAGAGAAAGATCTCCCAACATCACATGAAGTGAAGTGATTGGGCAAAACTTTAACGAAGCCACTGCATCTGGTTTTAGGTCAATTGCTTCATCTACCTCACCTCGTAGCACACTGGCTACCTTTACCACTGCTTCCCATCCTGGATTCCTCTGCAGGACCCTATCAAACTTTTCCCTGACAGAGGCTATCTTCCCAGAGGTTACTTTCAAACTTCCTCTGACTACTTCAACAATCCTACATGACTCCACCAGGGGTATTCCACTCTACTTTATTTTCTGTTGCTGCAATAGATCCTGCATGATGTGTACCCACAAGCCTGCAATCCTCGTTGAAAATTAGAAAACCGCGTAATTTGAAATTGTAGCATTCGCCCGTAACCTTACTTTTTGCCACAATTTAGCTAGACTCTAGAGGGGATGATAGAGGCTTGTTGGCAGCTTCGCGGCCCTAACCTAGGAGCTTAACACTCCCCCAGACTAGAGCCACACATAGCGCTGGTGAAAGTTACTCGCGACTTTTTCAAAAAAATTGCTTTTACGTTGTAAATCTCTATTTTCACAGGAAATGAGTCAGAGCTCAAAATACCGATTTTTAATTTTCATCCACTCTGGGACAAGAGACCACCAGCGTTCTAACTCCTCGTTCAGTAATTAAATGATTATTTACATTTTATATATACATTATTGAGAGTTCATGTCTAATACAGCATTGCAACAAAACAACTTGCCGCAATACATAAATTAATAGACCTATAAATGCTACAATGAAATGCGATCGTACTTCTCAATCACAAAAACACAAAAGAAACAAACGATTTAACTCTTTACAGCAAGCTTGGCAGAAGTCTACTCTTCCATCGGTATTGAAATTGGTATCCCCTGTGATCCACTGCTTCAGCCAGTAAGACTTCGATAATTTATCTTTTGGCATTGCCACGGACACACTTCTTCTTCGCAATAAGTCACACAAGTTCTGAATCTGAAGTGAAGATGAAGCGTACGCTTACACAGTTCGCATCGAGAGGGAGGTAGGGGATACGGGTTGTGCAACATAATTCAACGTTGATTGGTTCTCGCATGTGTCTTGCGAGGTTGGAGGGGTTGAAGGCTTCGAGGTCAAATTGTACCTTGTTTCTTCTGATGGAAATTTCCCAAGCCCTATTTCTGGTGACTTCCGAGAATTCCCATTCTTGTTCGCGGGGTAAACACATATTAAGAAATGAGAATATAATTCTGTCGAGCACACCAGCTGCAATATAATGCAATTTAAAATAGGCTACAGTCAAAAGGCATCAAATAGGCAATTATACTCCAAATAGGCACAAAACCTTGAAATAGGTATTTATAGGCACAATAAAACCAACGAAATCTAGCCTAAAAGAACCTAAAACGGATTTATATCTCGAAAGCCTACGTTTCTAAACACAGGAATAAAATAGGCAAATAGGCAAATTCCCGTCTCTACTCGGAACACACGAAGGCTCTCGTGAAACTTCAACCATATCATTCACAACATAATACCCCTAATTGTTAACTACATTATTATCAAATGTATTGCGATACTGGTTGCAAACTGGTTCTCCATCACTAACAAAATCCAAAATCATGATGTTATCACTACTGAGCACTTTATCTTCATCCTCAAAATCACTCCCTTCCCCTTTCTCATTCTTCCACTTTTCGTTCTTCCTATTCATCTGTTCCTCCTTCTTCTCCGTTCTTCTTTCTTCCTCTGCCTTCCATCTCGTCTTTTTCTTCATTTACCATGTCATCCCAAACCTCGAACTCCTCATCTTCCATCTCCAACGTTCCTCTCTCCTTCCCTTCCTCATTTTTCTCCTGTTCTTTCTTGTCTGTCTCATACTATTCAACACTTCCTTTCTCTTCGTCTTACATCTCATCCTTTTCATCCCCGTCTTCCTTCTCCAACGCTTCTTCACCTTATCTTTTTCCAGTATGCTGTCTTCTTCATGACTGACTCTTGCACTTTCACCCTCATCTTTAACCTCTTTTTCTTGGCTGCTATTGTCCTGCTCATGACCAACTTCATCTGCTAGCAGTTTCTCTTCTATCTTTTCTTCTCCTTCACATGCTTCCTCTCCTTCTTCAGTTTCGTCCATATCACCTGCCTTCCTTCGTTCTTCCGTTTCATTTCTTTCGTTATCCGTTTCTCCTTTCTCTTCTACCGTGTCCTCTATCTCATCTTCTTCTTTGTCCTCAGTTTTATCCTCCTCCTACATTTGATGTTCTCCTTCTTCATCTTGTCCATTTCCTTCCTCTTTCATTCCTTCTTCCTCTCCATTACCATCTTCTACACGCCCCCCAGCATCACATACTATCTCACTCAACTTCTCTCCTACAATGCATATGATCTCCACTCTGTGCTCTTGCAACTTCCCTTTCTCCTCCTCCTGCTCCTTCTTCTCTTTCTCCTTCTCTTTCACCTTCTCCTTCTTTTCTTTCTCCTCCTCCACAGCCACACTCAAAGACACTTTCCAAGATTCTATTTCCTCTTCCACACCTCCTATTCCCTTTTTCAGACTTCCTATTTCCTTACTTAACTCTTTCAAAGACTCATCCTGCTTCTTCATAGATTCAAGAAGCGACTCTTCCTGCTTCTTCATAGATTCTTTCATAGCCGTAAGCATTTGTAGCAAGTTATCTCTGCTATTTTGCATGATAAGGCCGTACTTCACTGCTTTTTAAATGATTGTCAAATTTCCCTTTATCGAGCACTGTACTCACTTTATTAAAGTTTGCTTTTCTTCACCTTTACCTGCTTCCTTATCTCCATCTTTCGAGTCCCACGTTGTAGCGTCATAATTGTAACCGTACGTTCTCCTTTCCGGGGGTGGTGGTAATTGATTTACCGTGAGGGACTCATTTCCTACAAATATTTATTATCTTCACTTCACAATTTTTCCACATATAACCAAGTCATATCACTTCTTCCCTTATACCTTTTCTAAAATCACCATAAAACAGATACTCTAATATAAACAATACCCTATCTAAGTCTAAGAATAATCTGAAAGAAACAAAACACCATCGTAAATAGAATTTTCAAATAGCTGGGAGATCTAAAAATTGGAACTTCCAAATAGCTTGGAAATCTTAAAAGTGGATAATACATGGCCATATACTCCTTTACTGATAACATGTAACCTCCTTGGGTTACAGTATGAAGGGGAAAATGTAATTATGCCTATTCGAAGATGATATAAAATCCTTAGGGAACTCATGATGATCATTCTGTTAAGGAAATTTCTAGTCCACACCTTTAGCTCAGTGAAGAATGACTCGGGTGATGCATCAATATTATCCAGCCAATTGGCAACTCCAGCTATCTGATATGACATCTAGCGGTAAAAATGAGAAACTTACCAAGTAGGGTACATTTGTCACGTGGTGACTGTTTGTATATGGTTTCTTGTATTGGTAAACAGATCGTGGTAAATTGTTCGTGTCTTTATACATAAGTAATAAGTTTTACTCGTTGATAGAGTGAAAAATGAGTAAAAGCAAAAGTGTATTGCTCAGTTTACGGCTGTAAGTCGATGTATAAGAGGGCTGCGGATATACGTTTTCATCACTTTCCAAAAGATGCAAATAGCAATAGCCGAAATGTGATGATACCTAATACCTAATAATAATACCTTTCCACCCCGGGAAGGATCTAACACTTGTCGAGGTAGACAGACAGAAGACCTGCGACGTAAAGCCAGCGAAGGTTATTCAGTTTAAAAACAGCTGTTACGATGGGCGCGCTGGTAAGATTGAAGTTACTTGAATAATTAATTAAATAATTAATTATTGGCTGCTTGGTAGGGAGAAGGGATGAGTTTAACTTGTATTAAAACTCGGGGGGAGATAGGAATTGCTTGATTTGGATGGTTAAAAGGTGGGTTTGGTGTTGAATATTTGAATGGTAGCGGAATCACTCATTCTACAGTGCCCACGGGGAGGCAAATTAGGCCTATATGACTCGTAGTGGAATAGCTCGAATATCGAAGAACTTAGCGATTACGAGGTGTAGGCTTGGCGGAAAGGCTGGCGGATCATCAGTTTGACATCAATTCACGATATAAGTCGGAGCTTGGAACAGTGGCGTCTGGTTTGCGTGGATGCTAGTCTCGGAATGATAAAAGTAGCACAGCTTCGGTGTGTTATTTATTTGTTTATGTACCGTATTTCTCTATTTGAATGTCCTCGGCGTTGACTCATGATCGACATTTACATTATATTGCGCATAATAGTACCAAAATAATGTCCGAAGTGTAGCCCTGTGTAAATTTGAATCAGCTGATCTACATCAACCATAACACTTTTTATTTTTTTTCGGTTATAATCAGTAAATGTGGTCTCTAAAGTAATGACAGTGTTATTTTTAATTGTATATATGTATAACTGCGATACACGTGATCTAATTTGTGTGTTCCACTGGATTTTTTTGGTGTCATTTGCATATTATCAAGCATCAGGTTCATTTTTTGTTTTTTTTTTGTTCCTTAGTTTAGGGGCTGCGACAACGCGGTCATCTTGGGGCTACATGACCGCGTTGTCGCAGCCCCTAAACTAAGGAACAAAAAAAACTGATGCTTGATAATATGCAAATGACACCAAAAAATCCAGTGGAACACACAAATTAGATCACGTGTATCGCACAGTTATACATATATACAATTAAAAATAACACTGTCATTACTTTAGAGACCACATTTACTGATTATAACCGAAAAATAAAAAGTGTTCCATATCAAACGCGTGTTATTGAGTATTTTAAACCCTACTTATCCAGACCGACCGCAGCGCCCCAAGTGTTAGTTTGAGTTGCCAATGCTTTTGGCAGAAGTTCATCTGAGCAAGGCCGCACTAGATAGACAGGCCACAAAGTTCCGGCCGTGACGTCACAGAAGTGGCCCACGTTCAGCATGGCAGTGTACGGCCCGCTCTCGCTGTGACCATGGTATTGTTCATTTATTGAACCTTATCGATGTATTTGAACAAGCCTTCAATTGTAGTTGCATTTAGGCTTGAGTACTACACGAGTTTTATGCAGGGGGAAAAGTGGCAGGGCAGTTTATGTACCAATATTACCGCAATTGACATTTCCTTACGTTAATTTATTCTGACAACTGTCATTTGTAACGGGACACAGTTTCATGTAAAAGATTAAAACCCATACTACCTATAAAATAGTTTTAATGTTTCTAGGCAAATATATGATAGCAATTCACAATAATAGGCTGGAACCTTTCTTAAAAATTAGGCTCCTGCTTAAAACTAATCTAACAATTCCTAAGGTTTCAATTTATCAATTCTTCTTTTCTTTGGCGATTTATGGGTGTCCTTACTTGAGGATTTCTTCTTCTTGGCCATGAGTTTGTCATCGATAACTTTTCTATAGTTTTCATTAACATATTATAAAAATGCCTATACATTTGTCAACAATTTTTTTTAACTACTTCCACTATCACTGCATGTTTCCAACACCACGTTTTCATTCTCCAGAACATTGTTGACAAGCAAAATCAGAATGTTTATTTGAGCACAGTATAGTAACCATACAGTAAGGACACATCAGGCCTTTACCATGTAAATTTTTCGTCATGGTTTTGAATCGGCCGGTTCCGGAAGCACCGCACGCACGCATGGCGGCGACGGTTCACCATGTATCCGCGAGAGAGCAGTCTACCCGTATTCATTGAGTGCGGCCTGTCGATTTTGTCTGAAGAAAACATTGTTTGTAATTATTAAAATCAACTCAGAAATATAATTTTGCATTTTAACCAATGGCAGAAATGTGGGAAACCAACATCTGTGCGGTAATTTATTGCGCAGTTCTTGTCACACTGGACATAACAGCATTCCGGTTTCTCGTGCATTGGAGCGGTAAATACAAATATCACACGTTTCATCGAATAATTCTGGTTTTAATATCCATGAGATGTCAGTCCCTCAAACACCTATCCATTAATTCACAAATTCCTCATTCCTAATCCAGATATAATGACTGGATAAAGGCCTGTAATCAGGAGGATTTACTGGCAAACGTGGCAAATCTACACGCCAATATATAGGGTATGTAGCCTTTATTTCTCAAAGGAAGTGTTTTAAACCACAAGGAGGGCAGTGCTAGGCTGAGATTAGGTAATATTGCCCAACAAACATTAAATCTCCACCCTAGAGAAGCTATTGTCTCCTTTAATGTGTCCGTTTTCTAACCCCACTTAGCCTAGGAGGTAAATGGTTTCCTGACTGAAGTTAGTTGATGTGTTTTATTAACTGTAATTTGTTAAGCTGCAGCCCTTTACAGTGAATTAAGAGCTTTAATTACAAGCTACAATGCAAATCGGATTTAACATTTGCTCCCTCACCTATGGGACTTTGTGCTATTCCTGAAGAGTTCTGGAGAAGTTTGGATTGTCGTGTACCCAAAGCTACAATCCCATGAAATGACAAGGTACTCCAGTCCATCAAAATTGTAAATAGTGTTGCTTTCAGAGACAAACTATTGAGGTTAGCAACCCCTCACTACGCTCTGCATGGCATTAAGGCTGTGTGACTTAAAAACCAGGGCTGTTAACCTTGATGTTCCTAACTCATAGACATATCACAATGCCCTTAATTTTATTTAATTCTGTGAGACCACTAAAAGTTTGCCCACCCATGTAAATGATAAGCCCACCCAATTTCTTCTCAAGTGATACCTCCCTCTCATTCCACACACGCCCAAATACACGGGGATATATGACCACGATGTCTCAGCCCTTAAAATAAGCAACAACGACTGTATCTTCGATACACACTGATCAAATTCCTGGATACTTCTATACTTTCAGCAATGATCCTAGGGATGATTTTTCTTCACTATGTCACATGCAGAACATGGTACCACTAAAGCAATACTGTATAGGTCCATGTTATTTGAAAATGAATACCGGTACATAATAATCATACAAGAGTGGAGCCTTGCATAAGTGAGGAGATGTAACACCAAACTCTGGGTGTCAACAAGCCTTGCACTTATATCACTCGGGAATTGAGAAATTGGGTGGGCTTATTGTGTGATAATCTTTGTTACTGTGGTGGCTGTACTAGTGTGTGTATTTGTAAATAGGGGATAGGATTGGGAAGGAGGTGGCTGTGCCCTTAAGTTAACAACCATCCCTGCATTTGCCTTGAGTAGGGAAACCACTTCCAGGATGGCCGAGGTGGGAATCGAACCCTCCTCTTCTCAGTTTTGCCTCACGAGGCTGACTGTAACCCATTCCAGCCCTAAGGCCAGAATCAAAATTTCTTGGCAAAGCCGGGAGTCAAACCCAGACCTACGGGGGTGACAGCCAAGAAAGCTATCTGCTGCACCACGAGGTGGTCTCGCGAAAATGTAATGTCTTGGTCATAAATATATTCTATATAAATCTACATGAAAATAGCCTACTCCCTATCCAAACATTTTCATAAATTTAAGTTTCATATACCATTTTAAAGCTCAATGGTTTTAAAATTTACAGTTATCTTAAGTCATAGCAACAGATTTCAATGTTTACATTAAGCCACATTGTTCAAACCTGTTCAGGGATGTCGGAAATTCCTCAGATAATGGCAAGCTGCAACTCACATCCTATTCTATTGTTGGGCAAGGACTTGATTCTCATCATTGCAGAAATAATCTGTTTAATACTAGCTGTAAACATGGCCAAGGTTTCATGTGATACAAGCTAAAGGTGTAGAATTTGGTATAAATGTTTATCTCAAGTATCCAGTACCAGTACCTCTATGTCAATTTTGCATAGGCATTGTGCTTGCTACACTTGTCATAGTATGTGGTACGGTATAAATTTCAGAATGTGCATCAATTTTAATTTCTACCGTTTGATTATTCATATTTTTGTGGGGGTCAGGAATCGTATGGTTTGTGAAGTGATGCTTAGGAAAAGTTGTCTCCTTTCTTTTTAAGGATGTGTGAAGGACAGAGTGGTGTGTCTTTATAATGACATACTAAAATTGTAATGGCTGATGAAGGATGTAATTAATATCCAGAACATGTCCTACTATTTGCACATTATTTATTCATTTAAGGGTTGATTAGGCAGAAAGATTTACAGAAGATTACAATTCAAGAAATATTATACTCATCAGAGTTAATTAGAGATGAATGAAACTGGGCAAGGTACTGGAAAAGCCTGTGACCTATTAAAAGGAAAGGTCCCGGCAGATTTCCCCTATATTGTTCAACCAGCCACATCTGGTTACGACCACTATATTCTTCCTGAAGTAACTCCACAGAGAGAATGAAAAGTGTCAAGAACAAACTTCTGCTTGCAATCGCACATTTTTCTGCATTACAGTATTACTTACTTGTTTACATGGTTTATGTAGAATCAACTCGTACAAATATTACAGTGAATTCTATGTCTGTGCCCCATCATATCCATAGTACCGTACCTAGAAGAATTTGCAGTAATTTATTTTCTGGCCATGAAAGCCTAAACATTCCAACTCAAACAGGCATATTTTTCTGCAAATGTTTGGGTATTCTGATATATTTTCATGGAAACATTTGACTTTTTTTTTTAAGAAACATTATTTTTTCCTGTTTTCAATTTTCAGAGGTGAAGCTCACCAATTTTGTGACTACATCCTGAAGTTGGTTGGCCTAGAAGCCTAGAGTATATAAAATATGGTAGCGAGTGTTTAATCGTAAAGAGGTTTTCTCAATAGTGATTTTTAATGCCCTGGCATTGTCATTGAGGAGCAAATTTAACTTCCTAAATACTGTAACATTTAAGTTGGTCTAACACGAAAGAAATTTAATAATACTATACCTGTAAGGTTTTAGCTACCTACTAAGAAAATTAATGTGCAATTTTTGAATGGAGCTACCTAGGCAAATCTTTACACCAAAAACCAACATATTGTTTATCGCTACCTTTTAGTGGAGAAACTAGAATTCATGTCAGATAACCTGCAGCTTCTGTGACTGATAACTATAGTTTTGTCTTGTTGTCAACAAATGTGATAGACAGGTCTGAAGCAGTTCATTATTTCAAAAACTGACTCTCTCTATCAGAAATCAAATCAGTGATTTGAGATCATGGCGATATCAGGAATGTTTGTTTATTGCATTACAACAAAGGATTTGGAAGTAATCTCATAAAGCAATAACTTCTAAATCAAAATAACTTACAATTTTATTGTTGGACAGCCAAAGGACTTAACATAATCCTCCATGGTTTTAGACAGGTGCAACGATCCATTAGTTCTGGGTTATCCCATCCCGTTAGAAAATGGAAGGATTGGGGTTTGAGGCCTAAGGATGTTGTACAACATTAACTGCAAATCACATCACCACACTGAAGACCTGGTTTGTGAAATAAGTTGGTTCATGTCCCTTCACCTGTCATTTCAAGTTAGCTTCCTTGTTTCTCATCTCAAAATGCTGAGATGGTGGCTTTCCCATAGACCACAGTCACTTCCCCATTCCTTTCTTAGCCTCTTCTACTTTCCATCTACGTTGAGGCTGCATGGATGATCCTTTTCTCTAGAATGAAAGGGCTCCATGACACTGTCAATTATGACGATAAAGACTTTGGGAGTGAAGTACGGGGATAAAAGAAATATTCATATCCAAGAAATAAAAATAGCCAAACATATAAGCCCATTGTTTCCACAGCTACTGCCATGGTCTAGAAGTAAGCATAGCTGCCTTCTAACTGGTTGGCCCAGTTTTGAATCCTGGTTTTGCCAAGGAGAATTTAAATTTTGGCCTGTAGTCATGTGTACTTGGATGTGTGTATCATTTGTCTCATAAACTGCCTTATTGTGATGGCTGTATTAGTGTGTGCATTTATAATTTTAGGTGAGGATAGGGAAGGAGACGACTATGGCCTTACGTTAGGGGTAGCTTACCGTCTCGGCATTTACCTGCAGTAGAAGTGGAAAACCAAGGAAAACCACTTACAAGATGGCCGAGATGGGAATCAAATCACCTCTTCTCAGTTTTGCCTCACAAAGCTGAGTGTATCCCGTTCCAGCCCTCAGACCAGAATGCTAGTTGCTACACCACGAGGTGATCTAAGTGAAAAGGGATGGATTCTAATCCACCTCTTGGTCCTAATAGAAGTGAATTTCTATGGTTTCTAATTCCCCTTCCCCCCTCCCAGAATGCTCCATGCACCAAACATTCCATCTTCAAATTATTTTGCATGCCCAATTAAATGGAGTAATATAGCTCGGGTGGTGTTGGGGTAGCGCGCCTGCCTCGCATCAGGAGACCTCGGGTTCGATTCCAGGCTCCGTCAGGGATTTCAGAAACCGGCGTGAGGGCTGGAACTGGGTGTACACAGCCTCGCAAGGACAATTGAATAGCTGTCTGACAATGAGGCAGCGCCACGCTCATGGAGACCAAGATTAACGGCCGAGGGGACCCGAGGCGCTCACCACGCGTCACCACATAATCTGCAGGCCAAATGGCTGGGTGGCGATCGCTTAGTAGGCCTAGGCCCTTCATGGACTGTAGTGCCACGGGGTTTGTTTGTTTGTTTCGTTTTAATGGTAGTTCGGAGACTACGGTTTCAATAGTCTTCTTAGAATGTACAGTATATGGGTGTTAACTTTAAAAATACCCGCACGAGTCTCTCTGGAGGACTCACACATTATTACTATTACGTAAACATATCTTGCATAAGAATCATGGCCCTACTAATAATATAGTTCATCGTATCTTGGTGAGAAAAATACCTTACCTGTATGTGCATTTGCTCAAAGAACTTTTTCTTTTCTGAATTTTTATTCCATACATATTATTATTATTTTTAAAATTAATATTAGGCATCCACCTATAAATTTTAACTCAACTAAAATTTGTATTATTTTGTGTTAAGAGGGACAGATGACCTTGCTGTTCCGCCCCATAAATAACAATAAATATCCATACTATGTGTGATGTTAATGAGCAATTCTGAGAATATTTACAGCAGATCTAGATTGCAGTCATGGACCACCTTGTGGCGTAATGACTACCATTCTTGGCTGTTGCCCCAGAGGTCTGGGTTTGATTCCCGGCTCTGCCAAGGAATGTAATTCTGGTCTAAGGGCTGCAACAGGGCACACTCAGTCTCGTGAGGCACAACTGAGAAGAGGAGGGTTTGATTCCCACCTCAGCCATCTTGGAAGTGGTCTTCCGAGATTTCCCACTTCTTCTGCAGGCAAATGCTGTAATGGTTCCTAAGTTAAAGCCAATGCCGCCTCCTTACCAATCCTCACCGGAATTGCAAATACACATACTCAGACAGGCATCACAATAACACAGGTTATCAATCAAAATTCCACACTCGTCCAAGTACACGGGGCTAAATGACCACGATGTCCAGGCCCCTGAAATGAAACAACAGATTGCAGTCGATGTACAGAAGTTGTCTAACATGGTGGCCGGATCGCTCCTTAGTGCCTCTTGGTCTATTGGAATGGCTGTAACATCCGGCGCATTATACCATAGTCGAACTGTTCCTCTATTGGAGCACGAAGATTGGGATTCTCTGCCGTCACTGTCTCATGAAGCCATAGCCAGGTGGCTATGCTAATGCTTGTTGTTTCATGTAGGAGGTTGTACATCATGGTCGTCAGCCCTGTGTACTTGGGCGTGAGAAGAAACCCATACAACAGGAGCAATCGAGTGTGGCAACGGGTGGGTGAGAGATTTCACAAGCTCTTCATCCAGGAACGCCTCCAACAGCAAGGAAATTGTCATGTTTTGTGGTGGGATCATGTTTGGTCGACGTACGCCTCTAATTCCTATCCACGGTAACATGACCGGTCTGGTATACAGAGACAACATCCTCAAACCTGTCGTTACAGGATTCGCTGCCACAATGGGTGAGGGCTTTACACTAGTGGACGATAATGCTCATCGAGCTAGGGTGGTCATCAGTTCCTTCAGATGCAAGGCATACTGAGAATGGAGTGGCCTGCATATTCTGCGGACATGAACAGTATCGAACATCCATGGGAAAAGATTAAGAGTGCAGTTTCGCACTGTCCCAATCCTCTAACAAACAAACAAACAAACAAACATTCAGCAACTGATTGAAGCTGCTTTCAAAGAGTGGGATAATCTGCCCCAAACCCGGTTGGTTCGTAGTTCGGTATGCCTCTTAGTCGGCAAGCATGCCTTAGGGCTCGTGGTGGCCATACATGGTATTGATATGCCCCAACTAGAAAAAGATTGCCACTTTTGTTAAGCTTTTAGTGTTTGTCTCTTTTGCACAACATATTGTGTGTTGTTTTTCTTTGTATGCCATTACATACTACCTTACCAGGGAATTGTTACTGCTAGACGTGGAGCACGGCTGTTGTGTATACATTACGTCAGCTCGCCTCGCTATGGCTGCCGCGAGCGGTTGCTGGCCAAGAGGGGGAACGCATGCACAGTCGTACAATGAGAACACACCGCACAGCGCACGACCCAGCACGAATCATGCACACAAATGACATGCGATGAGGTTTCTCTGGCGACAACTGCACGTCTATCGCAGGAGTGTGGCTGGGCGGAGTGCATTAGTTCCGATTTCCGCCACCGGTAACAATTCGCTGGTAGGATAGTACACATAGCAAAACACTAAATCCCAATATGCAAAACCTTTTTTGGAGTACTGTTCAAGTTACAAACACTGCTAGTCACCATAACACTCTAGGGGCAGATGACCTCGAAGTTCCGCCCCTTAAAACAACAATTACATTACATTCACCACAACACTGATTATCAAATACCATGCACACACAAGTACACGGGTCATAGACCAAAGAGGTCCTAATTGGAACTATAATAATATATACAGTACCGGTATGTCAAAAAATATGGTTATATAAATGACTCCAGATTATAGCTTACCAAGAGACATACATAGGCCTACTTTGAACCGGCCTTGGTGGCCGAGAGCGCTAATGTGCTATCTCGTGCCTCGCTGGCATCGGGAGAGCGTGAGTTCGAATCCCACCTCTACCGTCCTGAAAATGGTTTTCGTGGTTTACCATTTTCACTACCAGGCAAATGCCGGGACGGTTCCTTTCAATAAATCCACGGCCAATTTCCCTCCAATATCCCTTCCCTGACCCGTCCTGAAAAGAAAAGTACATGGCCATTGGCTGCATTAATAAAATTATACATACTTTGAAACTTTAGTTTTTAAAATAAGACTGCTGTTACGACTTGAAACTGAATCCCAGCACTCTGCGCAGAGTGTGAACTGATAACACCACGATAGCCCTTTGTTAACTCTTGGGCCTAGTAACTGAAACTATGGCATGTAGTTAGGCCTCCTAATGACCAGTATTAATTCTGCTATGATGTACATGTCGCTTACAGGTACCAACTGGAAAGACCTGCCCCAGGCCTCTCCAAAAGCAACACAGCATTATGAGCCTAACATTTCTCTCATCCAGGTGTAAAAACCATCCATCGCATGGAAAACTCATCCTACATTATCTCCATTTCTGCAGAATGGGGAGAATAAGGAGTTGACATACCACTGACAAGTAAAAAGTGCGGTGCGGATAGATGGCAACTTATTAGTCGTGACGAGGTTAAAGTTAGGTCTGATTGGTGTTAAGCTATGGTTAGAGCAAGTTTAGGACTGAGCGTTTTACTTGATTGATTGGCGACACCATTGCACATAGTGTTATTTACCAGTTATATTACTTTATTACATTCACTAGCGACAGAAAGCAAAGCAAACTTGTAGCTTCACGTGGCTCTCGTGATCATAAGCCACAGAACCTTTCTTTTTTATATTTGGAATTTGAACCACGGGATGCAACTCTGGAATTCTAACATGCATTAACCAAGAATCAAAACCCAGTCCAAAACTATAATATGACGACTTTAGGATCTCCGAATGGAGATCTGGGTGTGACCTTGGCTTCTAGGATTAAAGAAGCAGGCCTCTGTACGAAGGGTGGTTGGCCGGTTTACTTACTGTAAGCCCTGAGCTTGTATTTCAGCTTTACTTTACTTATTTTTAGGCCATCTGTAGGCTAAACAAAACAATCTACCAGTAAATGTATAGTCTATTTGTTGAATCTGAAAGCTACTTGTTGCTCCTATAATAGGCATACAAAGACGTGGAACTAATAAAGGTAATGAAAAGAGATTCCTTAGCACATGACTTACAGTACCGGAACACAAGATAATGAACGGAAGTGTGAGTAGGCTAAGAAATAAGGAGTAAGAAGTAGCCTAGGCATATCATGAAATGTGAAAATAACACTGCATAATAAGGCTGTCCCCACCCATCAACATGACTTTTTATTGACTAAATAAATTCCCGGGTATTTACGTTAGGAAGCTAAGAACATTAAAAATTAACACTTATTTACAGTTTCTGTAGAAAACTTGAATTGCATTATCTCAGACTACAAAAGTTTAAGAAACAAAATCCACATTTCCCCCACACTTTTCAATATATCGTGTGTTAATTTAATCATTAAAACATATCATAACCTTTCATCGTCACGATGCAATCACAATGCGACACCACAGGACTGGAGGAGGAATGTGGTGTTAAACATTAAATTCCACACTTCTTAGAATTAAAACACAGTAGTATTAACACTTTCTATTTTCTTGTTATTTATTTTCCTAAAATATCTGATTATAATGAGAGCTAGTGTGTTGAAATAGAGTTAAATAAATGACATAAAATATACATTCATCAATCAGCTGTTTATCATGTGGTTGTCCATAAGTGGTGCTACCTAGCGGCTTACAGGTGTATTGGTGCTCCCCCTTATCAATTGTTTTTTTGAAAATCCGTTCTTCCGGTTTTGCCGAAGTGTCCATACTGTATGGTTACTATACTGTGATTTGAGAGTCACATTGTAAAAACATCGATTCATACTTATCACTTATAAGTATATTAAATAATTTAAACTGTGTGATCAAAATGTTAACAATAAAATCTGATGGAATCTTCGAAGCTCCCCTGTCGATTACATTGAAATAATTTTCTTCTGGCTTGAACACATCTGACGTAACATTATCATTATTTAACAATACAACATATTGACAATTTCTACATGTGCAGTTTTTCATAATTATATTACAAATATATCCGCCAATATAAACTAGACCTAACAAAATATTCTCAAATACAATAACATAATTAAACTCAACCTCCACACTTTCAAAATGTGACGTTTCTGTAGTTTTGTAGCTTTTACAATCTGAGCTCTTCCAATCCACATACTTACTTAATGAAATATCACTAATAGAGATATCCGCGTGTTTAGCAGAGTATGTATTTTATTACCGTTAGGGCTTTTAATTTTCGTTCTGACTCAAGGACTTGTTTCACTGAAATATGGTGGCAGGCACCACTCATTTGCTTGCACTGCCCAAATCTTGCGTCTAATTCATCAGTCTCAAATTTTCCTAACAATACATACTTGAATCCTAAACTTATTTTCAAGAAATTTACCAACTCCAAAATAGTATTTACAGTGTGAACTAAAGCTGTTTGAGTTTCATTAGTAAGTTTTCAATGAGGAGTCTCTTTTTTTGGTCTGATTTCCCCTTGAACAGGCATATTATCCCACCTAATTAACCAGGTTAAAAACTTGCGCAGAAATAAAACATTGTCGTCATAAACTGAAAATATTGCGTTACAATGAGGGTCGTTAAATCTATCGTCTTTGAAAGTATGCTTAACATTAACAATCTTCCACCACTGAAGAATTAACTCTAAAATACAGATGCGCTTTTAAAATCATTTGGATTTTTTATTTTGTCAAAGTCGCCGGCCTCTCACCGCTGGGTCTGTGGTTCAAATCCCGGTCACTCCATGTGAGATCTGTGCTGGACAAAGCGGAGGCAGACAGGTTTTCCTCCGGGTACTCCGGTTTTCCCTGTCAAAAATTTCATTCCAGCAACACTCTCCACTATCAATTCATTTGATCTGTCATTCATTTAATCATTGTCCCAGGGGAGTGCGACAGGCTTCGGAAGCCAGCACAGTTCATATCCTCGCCGCTAGATGGGAGCTTCATCCATTCCATTCCCTGACCCTGTCGGTAGACTGGAAGCAGGCTGTGGATTTTTTTTTTCATTTTGTCAAAGTGTTTTAAAGCGGCGACATTTTTCTCGTCGAACAGTTTAGAACAAAGGTTAACATTTTGTCGCTCTAAAGACGTTGCGTACAAAACTTTTTGTTTCAGGGCAGGAGCAAGCTTAACTACATTATTCTCTTCCCCTCTATGCAACTGTTTAAGGTGACCAACACTAGCAAAACATTTTTTGTCTGACTCAGGGTTGTCAAAGTCAGGGAACACAAAAGTTTGTAAGTTATCTGCTTGGTACAGCCAATTATTTCTCAAGCTTTTAAATAAATGAACAGAATCAAACATTACAAAAATCTTTTGCGTTTCGTCAAATGGGTTTTGAAAAGTGGTTTGTAAATTGCCTTTGCATAGCTTTTCAAACATTTTCCTGTTAACACTGTTATTATCCGAAATTATGCACACTACCTTATAACCTAGGCCTATACCTGTTACTTTAAGGACTTGCAAAGTTAGTTCATCTAAGAAATGTGACGTTAGGTTCTTACACGGAAACAAACCAACAACGTCTTTATTTTTTTAAAGAATGGATGACAACATAAACGTTTGTACAGCTGTAGCTAATGTAGTGTTATTTTCTCCACTTTTACTACTAAAAGCAACTCCCTCTACCTTTCCTCCTTTATAGTTAAGCTCAGAGTGTACATCGACTTCATCCAGCAACAAGTTAGAAAATCTTTCGTGTTCACTTAACATTTTTAGCTTATTTTTCAAGTAATTCCAATGCGAATCGTCTATACACGAATTTCCCGTGCATAGTTTTGCAGTAAAAAATTTGTAAATACACAGGGTGAGGCATTGTAAGGAATGTTGACTGTCTTATCTTCTTATATGCCCCAGGGAATGCGAAAAATATTGAAGCGAACCATGTTATGAGTATATAGGAGTAAGACATTTTCTTCGCAAAGGCCAAGTTTAGCTGTTCCTTGCAAAATTCTATTTTATTAGTAATTACACAGTCATCAACTTCACTTTTAATTTCGTCGATTATTTTGTTCACAGGTTCTATTTTGTCGTGGACAGTCACTTTAGAGTCACAAGCAGGACTAAACAGATACTTCTCAAATTCGACCATTTTAACATCTTGCCTCTGTCACCTAATGCACGTATAGGGTTACCCTAGATCAAAATATCAAGCTTTACGGCTTTAAAATCAGAGTCTCGTTTAATGTTAAAGAATTACCAATTTTCGGAACATTTTCCTCAGTCATATACATTTTTAAAATACAGAGTCTTTGGCTGTCAAAAACTTTGTCAAAATCTTATTTGCATTTAATACTGAAATTACCCTTCACGTCGTCGAAGTCCTTGATCCTATCATCTTCTTCATCCTCAGCTTTTTCTCTTTCTTCTTCTTCTTCTTCTTCCCGTTTTTCAGTTTCTTTTTGTCTTTGAATAGGAGTTTTCCTAGGTGTTAGAAGATTTTTTGACAGATAGGCTGACACATTTTCAAACTTAGTAGGAATAGCATCGTTTGCGAGTTTCAAATGGTCACGTTTTATAGTTAAAATGGACCCATCGGGTCTTTTAACAGAATCCTCTCTAATTATGAACCTTTCGTCGAAGTGTTTTATGGACACAACGGAGCTTACCGAAGGGACAAATTCGGATCGATGGATGGCTAAGATCCAATTTCGTTTCCGAACCAAGTCAGTAGGGAATTTAAACACTGAAATATTAGGTTGGTTTGAACTACAGTTGCTTCTACAACCAGGTACAGAACACGACGTGGTCATAATACACTATATTCACACACGTTTCAATCATTATATACCATTACATGCGCCACTGCTGCGAGGTTCAGCTCAGTCTACAAGTCACTGGCGAGAAGTGAAGCGTTCGGCTACATGTCTGACGTAGTGACCAAAGTGGAGGGGGAGCCTTATGGCCTGTCTATCTAGCGCGGCCTTGATCTGAGGCTTGCACAATGCTTTTGGGCAGCAATGTTTATATGGTTTATAGGATTCCTTTATGATTCAACAAGAAGTTCCGCGACGAACTAAAGAGCCTACTTTTCTTAAAATTTAAGATTCACGCCAATGATTAATCTATATGTGTCTATCTAGAATAATAACGAAATTAAGTTGATAATATCGAAATTTCTAATTAGTTCGAAATACTGTACACCAGGTGTAGCCTAATAGAGAACTACAGTTGGCAGCCCTGGTGACTGAATATATTCTTAGTTCCATCTCTTAAGGCACAGAATACAAAATTTGGTTGAAGTCCAATGGATAGCATGGACGTTACATGCAGTTAAACATTGGATTTAACAGCGCGCGTAAAATCATGTTGGCAACAATGACATACATGTATTGGTCAGAAATAATCTGAAATAATATGATCTATTATCGTGTCAATTTTGAATGAAATCCATTAGTTAGTATAGAAGTTACATACACTTTGAAATTGGACCTATCAACAGGCTTGGAATCATGTTGGCAGCACGGTCGTAGGCCTATTACTCCAAATTAATCTCGAATGCCAGATACTATACGTGTGCAAAGTTTAGAGCTATTGGCTTGCATGTTGTTGTTGTTTGAGTCTTCAGTCTTTTGACTGGTTTGATGCAGCTCTCCATGCCTCCCTGTCCTGAGCTAATCGTTTCATCTCTACATAGCTACCACACCCTACATCCGAGGCAATCTGTTTAACATATTCTAACCTTGGTCTACCCCTACAGTTCTTGTCCTCGACCCTTCCTTCCATAACTAAGCTTGCTATTCCTGGGTGTCTTAGTATGTGTCCTACCAACCTATCTCTTCTCTGCATTAACAGTCGCCAGAAACATCTCTCCTCTCCCACTCGTCTTAATACCTCTTTGTTTGTAACCCTATCTACCCATCTGATCTTCATCATTCTCCTGTAACACCACATTTCAAATGCTTCAATTCTCCTCTTTTCTGCTGCACCAATAATCCAAGTTTCACTTCCATAGAGCGCCACGCTCCAGACAAAGGCTTTCAAAAATGACTTCCTAATACCTAAATCTATATTCGATGTCAGCAGATTCCTTTTTTGTAGAAATGCTTTTCTTGCCTGAGCCAACCTACTTTTTATATCCTCTTTGCTTCGTCCATCACTGGTTATTCTGCTTCCTAAGTAACAGAAGTCTCCTACTTCCTTCAGATTTTCACCTGCCAATTTGATCTCCATAGAGGTTTCTGATTTATTTCGGCTGCATTCCAGTATTTTTGTTTTACATTTATTAATTTTCATCATAAATTCTTTCCGTAAGATGGAGTCCATACCATTCAAAAACTCATTCAAATCCTCAGGCTTGTCGGCCAAGATGACGATGTCATCAGCAAATCTCAGAGTTGAAATTATTTCTCCTTGAATCTTCACTCCCACTTTAAATTTTTCTCTAATTTCCTTCATTGCTTGTTCAATGTAAAGATTGAAAAGTATGGGTGATAAGTTGCAGCCTTGCCTTACACCTTTCTGAATACCAGCTTCTCTCTCATGTCCTTCAACTCGAATGACTGCTGTCTGGTTTCTGTATAGATTGTATATCACCCTCCTATCCCTGTACTTTATTCCAATCGATTTCAAAATGTCAAACAATTTAGTCCAATCAACGTTATCAAAAGCCTTTTCTAAGTCTACAAAAGCCATGAACGTTCTCTTATCTTTCCTTATTCTACCTTCCAAAATCAGCCTAAGACTTAGTACAGCTTCCCTTGTTCCTACATTTCTCCTGAAACCAAACTGGTCTTCACCCAACTCCGTTTCTATCTGGCTCTCAATCCTCTTGTAAATTATTCTAGACAGGATCTTTGAAGCATGAGTAATCAAGCTGATTGTACGGTAATCTTCACATCTGTCAGCTCCCACTTTCTTTGGTATAGGGATGATTACATTCTTCTTGAAATCAGGGGGTACCTCACCTGTCTCATAAATCCTACACACCAAGTGAAATAACCTGATCAGACCTTCATCTCCTATGCAGCGTAGCAACTCAATCGGTATATCATCTATGCCTGGTGCTTTGTTCCTGCTTAAGTCTTCCAAAGCTCTATCAAATTCTGATCTCAATATTAAATCTCCTTTCACATCCTCATCAATTTCCTCCTCCCTTTCCATTACATGATTCTCAATCTCCTTTCCCTTATACAAACTCTCTATGTAAGCTTTCCATCTCTCAACCTTTTCTTCCCTATCTGTTAGAGGCTTTCCATTTGTGTCCTTAATATTACAGCACTTAGTCTTCTTTTCCCCAAAAGTATTCTTAATCCTTCGATAAGCTGTGTCTACTTTTCCTAATTTCAGACAATTTTCTATACCAGCACATTTCTCTTTCAACCATTCTTCTTTCGCTTCCTTGCACTTCTTGTTAACCTCATTTCTCAGACGTCTGTATTCTGCTTTACCCTTTTCATCTCTTACATTCTTGTGCTTCCGCCTTTCATCCATCAATTCGAGTATATCCTGAGTGATCCACGGTTTTCTACCTATTCTCTCTTTCCTACCAATGTTTTCTTCTGCGGATTTTGTTATTTCATTCTTCAAAAGTGCCCATTCGTCTGCAATTGAAGTTTGTTTAGGGTTTTTCATTAGTCCTTCCTTTATACTCTTCTTGAATCTTTCGTTTACATCCTTCTCTTTCAGTCTGTCTATTGCCCACCTTTTTGGCTTTTGACTTTTCTTCAGTTTCTTCAACTTTAATCTGCATTTCATTACAACCAGATTGTGGTCAGAGTTTATGTCAGCACCAGGATATGTTTTACAATCCAAAATCTGGTTTCGAAACCTCTGCTTGACCATAATGAAGTCGATTTGGTAACGCCCTGTATCTCCTGGTCTCATCCATGTGTATATTCTTCTATTGTGGTTATTGAATAAGGTGTTAGCTATGACCAACTCATGCTCAGTGCAGAATTCTACCAGCCTGCTTCCTCGATCATTCCTTTCACCTAATCCGAAATCTCCTACCATCTTCCCCTCTCTCCCTTTTCCTACCACAGCATTCCAATCTCCCATTACTATAACATTTTCATCACCCTTGATATACCTCAGAATTTCGTCTATTTCTTCGTAGACCTTTTCAACATCCTCATCATCAGCTTGACTGGTAGGCATATAGACTTGTACCACAGTGGTGCAGGTAGGTTTAGTATTTATTTTTGCTACAATAATCCGTTCACTATATTGCTCATAATATTCCACCCGCTGTCCAAGTTTCCTACTCAATATGGGGCCAACCCCTGCTTGGCAATTGTTTGATTTAGTGCTAATGACCCTATAGTCTCCTGACCAAAAGTCCTGTTCTTCCTGCCAGCGCATTTCACTAATCCCAACCAAATCCAACCTCAACCTATCCATTTCCCTTTGTAAGTTTTCTAATCTTCCATTTCCTAGCAGACTTCTAACATTCCACGCTCCGATCCGTAGAATGTCAGATTTCCTCTTTGTCACTTCTGTGATGTTAACCCCCTCTCGAGTAGTCCCCACCCGGAGATCCGAACGGGGGACTAGTTTACCTCCGGATTGAAATTTTACAAGGGAGGAGGCCATCATCACATGTATTTATGCATAGAGAGGTGCATATCCTCGGGAATAGCATACGGCTGTAGTTTCCCGTTGCTTTCAGCCGTGCAGCAGGACGCAGTGTAGCCATTATTTGGCTTATATTATCAATATCTTAACCGTCTTTAAGACTAGTAAAGAATTGATTTATTCTGAAAGGCTGCTACTCCCTTTCAGAATAAGTAAAGAGCAATTCTACTAACAAAAATACCAACCTTCTACCGTACTAACAATTAAATACCAAAATTCTACTAACGAAAAAATACTAAAGTTCCACCAACAACAAATACTACCACTAAAACAGTCTTTCACCAGACACACTCACATGCAATCGCACATTACAGTCTACTGAAACAATGAACTATAACTAATAAACAATGCAACTGCTACCAGACACACTCACACACCACAGTCTAATAGAACAATGACATATATCTAATAGACAAACTAACTACCTACTTACAACTAACTACATACTTACTGTACTGTTATTTGAATTGACAATATTTACAAAATGCAATTTAGATAGAAAATACTTACAAAATGTAATTTAGATTCAAAATAGTCACAAAATGCAACTGAGAATAAAAATACCCAATAACGAATCCCAAAGCCCTGAAGCATTCCTTATCCTGAAGCAGCACCAACAGACAGCGCACAGGCACTAAGTTGGATCATTCTGTTACTTTGGTCAAACAACACAAAATAGCCTGTTGCAAACGCTCCAAAATCAAAATGTATCGCATTGTTAACCAGCTACTCCTCAAATTCGATGCGCATAGAATGTCAACGGAATGCAAATCAATTGAGTCCCAAATAGAACAGTCATGACATCTGGCGGAAAAGTTGTCATGACTGTTCTATTTGACAACTATGATTTAGAACTTTATAAAACCATAAAGACCATACTTTCTGGCTTGCATACTTTCTGATATATTCACATTAGGGTAACAAAAATTGAGACAGTATTTATTAACAGTTGCCAGCCCTGGTAATTCTTAAGAATCGGCATAGTCATATCTGTTATGGTACACATAGCACACACGAAATTTGGTTGAAATCCAAATGATAGTATAGAAGTTACATGTATTTAAAGTTGGACCTCTCAGCAGGCTTAGAATCATTTTGGTAGCACTGACGTATATAAGTTACTCCAAATTAATATAGAATGTCAGGTACTATACGTGTGCATAGTTTAAAGCTATCGGCTTGCAAACTTTCTGATATATGGGTATTTGGATATTTTTAAATGAGAGCATTTATTAACAGTTGGCAGCCGTGGTGGCTCTTAAGAATACGCTCAGTCATATCTATTTATGTACACATAGCACATACGAAATTTGGTTGAAATCCAATTGATAGTGTAGAAATTATATGCATTTAAAATGTGGACCTATCAGCAGGCATATAATCATTTTGGCAACACTGCCATGTATGGCCTCCTGGAAAATAAACTGCAATATTATTATCTATACGTGAGCCAATTTTGAAATAGCTCCCATTCATACCTTCCAAGATATCCAACATGGAGCTCAAATTTCAATTGCGATGTTTCAGCAGTTGGTAGCACTGACATCATTTTCAAATATGGCCATGAGATATTCAGGTATAGATCTTTACTCCTACCAAATTTTGTTTCGATTGCTGCAGCCGTTTAGGAGTTGATAGGGGGGGGGGGGGGTGGAGTCACACATATACAGCCAGCCAGACAGACAGACAGAAGGACAGACCGACATACAGAAGGACAGATAGACACACACACATTTGCCCGATCTCATACTCATAAGTAGGCCTATACTTTTTCCTCATTTTTGCAAAATGTGAAAAGTAGGCTAAAAATCTGTCCTTGAGCTGACTCATGAAATAATCTATGAAAGAAAGGAAAATTGAAAGTCTGTAGTACATTACATGTACATTTAGTATCTTAATGAAAACAAGATGTTCAGTAAAGAACATACAGCCTACTTTCTCCCAAATGCATGGGTAGGCTATTGTTTTAACTCTTTGTCCTTTTCAAGGAGTATAATTGAATGTTGGTTGTAGTAGCTTGTAGAAATACAACGTGCTATACGGATATTAAACATGAATATGAAGTGCCCATTTCTAGTGCTAGCTCTGTAAAAAAAAAAAACATTCAGTTCGGTTTCACCGTGTGTGAATTGATATGGGGAAACGATTTGCACACATACATGGCCGCAATATGAAAACCATTGGACTGATGACCTTGTAACTTGGTCAAAGAACGATTCTCACAAAAAAGGTATGTTGTTGCAAAATTTGGTAGAGATCAGATGATTAGGTTGGTCGTAAATTGATTTGGGTGGCCGCCATTACGTTTCCGTCAAGATGGTGACGATATAAAATATGACACTGAGTTGCCTTTTGCAAGTGCTACCTCTGTACGAAATTTCGTTCAATTCGGTTTCACCGTGTTTGAAAAGTTAGGGGAAATCGATTTGCACACATACATGGCCGCTATTTGCAAACTATTGGGTTGATGACCTTATAGTTTGGTCAAAAGATTCTTCATACATAAAGATATAATGTTGCAAAATTTGGTAGAGATGAGATGATTAGGTTGGTCGTAATTTGATTTAAGATTTTAACATTTGGGTGGCCGCCATTACGTTTTAGTCAAGATGGCGGTGATATAAAACATGACACTGAGGTGGCTTTGCTAATGCTACCTCTGTACCAAATTTCGTTCAATTCAGTTTAACCGTGTTTGAATTGATAGGGGGAATCAATTTGCACACATACATGGCCGCCATCTGCATACTATTGGGCTTATGACCTTGTAGTTTAGTCAAAAGACGCCCGCCATATAAATATATGTTGTTGCAAAATTTGGTAGAGATCGGATGATTAGGTTAGTCGTAATTTGATTTAAGCTTTGAACATTTGGATGGCCACCATTACGTTTCCGTCAAGATGGTGGCGATATAAAACATGACACTGAGGTGGCCATTGCTTGTTCTACCTCTGTACCAAATTTTGTTCAATTCGGTTTCACCGTGTTCGAATTGATGGGGGGGGGGGGGGTACGGATATTCAGAGTACACACACTCACACACACATACACTCACACACAGACACACACACTGACAGACACACAATTTTTGGCCCTGTGTAGATCTCATAAGTCTACTTTCATTTTTTGCAAAAATCGAAAGTAGGCTAATAATTAACGTAGAAAACTCTCAGATCGTTTGAATATATTGAATGAATGTGAATACTTTTATTTTCAGTTGCCGTACGTCCTTAATAGTTTCCAAATTTTCGGGGGGGATACAACCCCCCTATCCCCCTTGGATCCGCTGCTGGTCTCTATCAACATACAAAATTTCAGTTTGATTGCTGTAATAGATTCGTAGATATTGAGGAGCGTCTAAATATTTCGGATGGTCGCCATGTTGGATTTTTATTTATGTAGGTCTTAGAGTTATGTACTATTACATGAAGGTTATTGTGTAGGAGTTGTATTCAAACCTCAATCGCATGATTAGGACACAAGACATGAAAACCAGATTTTAAGATTTCGCACAGCTGCCAACTTGTGGTTATGAAAACAATTGAAGTAAATTAGATGCCAATGGATTAAAATTTGTGTAAGCATTTACCGTACCAAGTTTCACTGCACTCGGATGGTTAAATCGCGAGAAACGTCCGCGGAACTACTTGTTTTTAATGTAAAAATGTCTTTATTGAACAGAGTTATCATCTTAAATATTATTCGCACTGCACCAATTGGTGCTGCTCTGAGTGAATGGAAGTGACCCCACTGGCCACATCGCTGAATATAGGGTAGGAATCCAATGATAATTAACTCAGATCTCCCGCCCTGCTGCCGGTGGAGATTCTTCCTCCCTTACCGGCTGTGGACGCAGTCCACGCCACCCCTCTTGTAGTTGCGAGACCTGACCACAGATGTCTCGGTCAGCATTTCCTCCCCTAACTACACACACTCTCTCCACGCAGTTCACACGCATGCCGGCAGAGACCGATACAGGAGCCATTGTCCGCAGTAAAATCGTTATCGAGGGAAGGGTGGCCTTGCTCATCCTCCTGGGGTTGATTAGCTTTCTAAAAGTTACGTAGAAATTAAACATCCCAGTTAAAATCGTCGTAACACTCTCCTATATAATAAAATCAATGACAGTTTCGAAATAAATGTAGCATGACTCCGATCTGGTGTAATGCTGTAACATGTTAAGAGTTAGTAAAAGAGTTTCTTTAAACGAACTCTGTAGATAATGTTCCTCAAATTTACGATTCCTAAATAAGTTTGATTATTCGTTTGAGAAACGCTTACTGCACTGTTTTCAGTAAGATAATGCTGGGTAATTCAAACAAGTACACAGTAAATTTTCAATTTTGCTGTTGTTGACTTATTTAGGGTCTTTGCGATATCGTGGTCATGTAGCCCCGTGTACTTGGATATGTGTACTTTGTCTGGTAGCCTGTGTAATTGTCATGGCTGTATTAGTGTGTGTAGCCTAGTTGTAATTCAGTTAAGGATCGGGAAGGAGGCAGCCATGGCTTTAAATTTGGAACCATCCCAGCATTTCCCCAGAGAAGAAGTGGGAAACAACTTCCAGGATAGCTGAGGTAGGAATCGAACCCGCCTCTTCTCAGTTTTGCCTCACGGGGTTGAGTATACGCCGTTCCAATCCTCAGGCCAGAATTAAATTTCTTGGCAGAGCTAGGAATCGAACCTGTCTTCCGCGGTGACATCCAAACTAAATGAGGCGGTCTATTTTCAATTTGTGGGTCATGAAATTTAATTGTGGTCTGAGGGCTGGAATGGGGTACACTCAGCCTCGTGAGGCAAAACTGAGAAGATGCAGGTTAGATTCCTACCTCAGCCATCCTGGAAGTGGTTTTCAGTGGCTTTCTCACGTCTACTCCAGGCAAATGCCGGGGTGGTACCTAACGAAAGGCCACGGCCACTTCCTACCCAAATCATGTATCAATTAAAAATACACACACAAGTACAGACATCACAGTGACACAGGTTATCAGAAAAATTCTGCACAAACCCATGTACACGTGGCTACATGGCCATGATGTAGAATAGCCCCTAAAAGAATTAACTACATATTGGAATTAGGATAAAATAAATAGAGAGATAACTCATTATCAGTTGGCACTCCTGATGGCTCTTAAGAATACCCATAGTCATATCTGCTATGGTACACATACCACACACGTAATTTGGTTGAAATCCATTTGTTAGTATAGAAGTTATATGCATTTAAAAACTGGACATTTAAGCAGGCTTAGAATCGTATTGGAAGCACTAATGTATATAGGTTACACCAATCTAAGGTAGTATGTCAGGTACTATACGTGTGAAACGTTTAGAGCTATTGGCTTGCATACTTTCTGATATATTGATGTTAGGGTTAAAACATATAGAGAGCATTTATTAACAGTTGGCAGACCTGGTGGCTCTTACGAATACGCACAGTCATTTCTGTTGTAGTACACATAGTACATACGAAATTTGGTTGAAATCCAATCAATAGTATAAAAGTTACATGCATTTAGAAATTGGACCTATCGGCAGGCTTAGAATCATGTTGGCAACAATGGCATGTATGGACTTCTGAAAATTAATCTGGAATGTTACATGCCAATTTTGGAATAGTTCGCATGCATAATTTCTGAGATATCCAGTAGAGCTCAAATTTCAATTGCGATTTTCAGCAGTTGGTAGCACTTACGTCAATTTGAAATATGGCCGTGAGATATTCAGGTATAGATCTTTACTTTTACCAAAATTGGTTTCGATAGCTGCAGCCGTTTAGGTGTTGATAGGGGGGCAGGGGACACACACACACACAGACAGACACACATTTTCCCAGATCGATCTCATAAGTCTACTTTTTCCTCATTTTTGAAAAATGAGAAGAGTAGACTAAGAATATTCTTCTTAGTCCACCTCGTTGCGTAGTGGCTAGCATTCTTGACTTTCACCGCGGAGGCCCGGGTTCGATTCCCGGCTCTGCCAAGAAATGGAATTCTAGTCTAGAACGGGGTCCACTCAGCCTCGTGAGGCAAAACTGAGAAGAGGTGGATTCGATTCCCACCACAGCCGTCCTGGAAGTGGTTTTTCGTGGCTATCCACTTCTGCTCCAGGCAAATGCTAGGATGGTTCCTAACGTAAGGGCATTGTTGTCACCTTCCCAATCCTTATCTGAATTTACAAATACACACACTACTACAGCCATCACAATAACACAGGTTATCAGACAAATTCTACACAGATCCAAGTACACGGGGCTACATGACCACGATGTCGAAAAGCCCCTAAATCAATCAACAACATTAAAATCTTTTTCTTAGAGGTATTGATGCGAGACCGATTGACCAAACAGTATATTCTAGGTGTTGCGATTAATATTGCTTTGCTGTTGTTAATTCATGTTAGGGGGTTGGAACATATTGGTCATAAGGTGTGTGTGTGTTGAAATTGTCTGACAATCTGTGTCGCTAAGATGACTGTGGTAGTGTGTATAGGATCCGGAATAGGGTAGATGTCCTAGGACGTAAAATAAGGTATTATACCTCTGACTAGAGGGAGTCTGAAAATAATTATCCTTCTCTCTCCAGACTTGGGGCAGAAGACCTCGCTATTCCGCCCTTTCAAGCAACAACAACTAATATTTATCCAGGCTTGCTACTGTTCCCCATGACAGTCGTAGTGCCCGTCCAATCCTTAATTGTGGAGAGTTACTGCTTGTCTCTCAGCAAGGGAAACCGGGTTCGATTCACAGTCAATACATGAGTGAAATTTTAGAAGTGAAATGTCTCGCCCTGTGGTTAGGATTTCACGTAGAAATGGAGGTCCCGAGGCACTTGATCCCGAGATTAATGGACACGTTCAACTATAAGCTTGCTTTGCTTTCTTGGAGAGAGTTAGGTTGGTTTGTTCCTTAGTTTAGGGGCTGCGACAACGCGGTCATGTAGCCCCGTGTACTTTGGATATGTGTAGAATCTGTCTAATAACCGGTGTTAATTGTGATAACTGTATTAGTGTGTGTTATCTGTTTTTAATTCAAGTAAGGGCCGCAGAAGATAATTTCAAGTAGTTCCTACTTTCACTTCCAAATGCTACCGTCAACGACACCTAGCTGTAAACTTGGGTACAACTAGATGCCATCACAACCAGCACCTAGTGACAAACGTTGGAACTTAAGAGCATTAATCAAACCTATCCAACAAATTTTGCTTCACACAAGTTTAGTTAGTGGAAGGTTCTTTTACATGCCATAATTCTATGACATGGGCCCGCCGGCTTTATTTCCCCTCCGAAGGAAGGCATACTGAGGGATTTTTAAAAAGCTGACGACTTCGGTCGGGTTTGAACCCGTGGTCTTGGGCATTGGAGAGAGTTAGTTATTGTTTTAAGGGGCGGATCAGTGAGGTCATCTGCCCCTTCAAATAGGAGAAAGAACGAAGGGAAGTGGAGGGTCTTTAATTAAAACTTATTAACGAAGCCTACATTCAAAAAAAGGCGTTTACACTTGAACCAGTTTTCAATGATAGAGGAAGTTAATAAAATCTTCTTACATGCTTACCTTCAGATGCCCAAACATGTGACCCACTCTGCCTATGTACAGAATACACTCACACGGGTAGCGTTTGTCCCCGCGTACTCTACTTTGCATCTTCATCTAAACAAAAGAGATTGTGGCTGGTGGAAACTTTCTCGTTCTCCCACGGCTTGAAGAACTCAAGGCAGATGAGCAAACCAGCCGAGTTGAGGGAAGATTAACTACGTAAGTTGAGCTAGGAACTTGGGAGAGGATTTTTATGTTTTCAAGGAGCTCTATGGCGGCTTCACATCGATCCTGCTTTTACCTAAGTGAGCGATGAGCACCACAGTTCATCAGTAACAGCTCTGTCCGTAAATACGTAGCTCGGAGCCTTAATTCAGCACAGTAACACACTTTAGAAATCATAAAGATACTTATGTGGCTTAGAGGTACGTATTAAGGCTCCTGTTCCAGAAGCCTTGATTCTGTTGTTGTTGCCTCTTTTAAGGTTTGCAACATCGTGGTCATGTATTATTTGAGTCTTCAATCTTTTGACTGGTTTGATACTGCGCTCCATACCTCACTGTTCTGAGCTAATCGTTTCATCTCTACATACCACACCTTACATCCGAGGCAAACTGTTTAATACTGTCATGGGCAAAGTACGGCCCGCGGGCCAAGTGCGGCTCTAGAGCTATTTTAATAGGGCCCGCGATGTGGTTTCGAATTATAGCCTACTATCTACAATTACATATAGACTAGGTCATATTTTCTGTTCTGTGAACCTAGAAGTGAAAACCTGTTTCAATCTCATTGTGTTTATGCGTTTTGTGTAGTAGAGTTGCAGCTAGAACTTATTGAGTTACAATGTAAGGATGAATTGAAGCAACTATTCCTCAACGTTTCGAAAATTGAGTTCTACAAGGCTCTATCAAAATCAAGCTTCCCAAACTTGAAATATCATGCACAGAAGATAACTGCCATGTTCGCATCTTCCTATATCTGTGAACAGGTGTTTCCTACAATGAAGCTTCGCAAAAATAGTGTCGGAAGTAGATTAACAGACCACCATTTAGCTGCGCTACTAAGAATCAGCTCATCCCAGGTTCAACCCGATTATTAAAAAATTGTAGAAGCACAGTAACAGTTTCACTTGTCACATACTCCTTCCTCTTTTAACAAATAGGGGGCGTGGTGGCTCAGCGGTCTAGCTGTATTCCTCTCACCAAGGCGGTCCGGGTTCGATTCCCGGTCAATGCATGTGAGATTTTCGAAGTGAAATGCCATGTCCTGTGGTTCGGATTCCACGTAAAAAGGAGGTCCCGTGGCTCATGATCTCGAGATTAACGGTCACGTTAAACTACAAGCTTCCTTCCTTCCTTTTCTTTTAACAAATAATGAAGGTGTGTTCATAGTGCAAATGAAGGAATACTGGGGTAAGAAGGAAGCTCGCCAGAGTTAGGAACCACGTGGTCTAAGGGTCCTCAACGAACCAAGACAAAGAAGGTGTGTTCTTTTTTCCTTAGTTTTCTACCATTGTAGCCTGTAAGTTTTGTTTGATTTAAAATTCAGATAAGTTTATAATCTATCAATAAACATGTGTTGAATTTCTTTTCGGCCCACCTAGATTATCTTATACTGTATTGCATATGGAGCTTTCCCTAAAACGTTTGCCCATGTCTGGTTTAACATATTCTGATGTTGGTCTACCCCTACAGTTCTTGTTCTCAAACCTTCCTTCCATAACTAAGTTTGCTATTACTGGGTGTCTTAGTGCGTGTCCTGCCAACCTATCTCTTCTCTTCATTAGCATTAGCCAGAAACATCTCTCCTTTCCCAAACGTCTTAATACCTCTTCATTTGTAACCCTATCTACCCATCTGATCTTCATCATTCTCCTGTAACACCACATTTCAAACGCTTCTACTCTCCTCTTTCCTGCTGCACCAACAGTCCAAGTTTTACTTCCATATAACCCGGTGTATTTGGGTGTGTGTGGAACTTGTGTGATAACCTATGTTATTGTGATGGCCGTACTAGTGTGTGTATTTGTAAATTGGGGATTAGGAAGGAGGTGGTCGTGGCCTTAAGTTAGGAACTATCCAGGCATTTGCCTGGAGTAGAAGTGGGGAAGCCATGGAAAACCACTTCCAGGATGGCTGAGCTGGGAATCGAACACGCCCCTTCTCTGATTTGCCTCACGAGGCTGAGTGTACCCCGTTCAAGGTCTCATACCTGAATTAAAATTCCTTGTCAGAGCCAAGAACACTTGCTGCTACACCGCGAGGTTGTATTTCCGACTCTACCAAGAAAATAATATAATTATTATATTATTCTGGCCTAAGGCAAGGAACTAGGTACACGTAACCTCGTGAGTGTAACTGAGACGATGAGTGTTCGACTCCTACCTAAGCCATCCTGGAAGTGATATTCCGTGGTTTCCTACTTCTACTCCAGGCAAATGCCTGGATAGTACCTAACTTAAGGCCACGGCCGCTTCCTACCCAAATACTACTTCAATTAAAAACACGCACAGTAGTACAGACATCACATTAACACAGGTTATCAGACAAATTCCCCATATACCAAAGTACACGAGGCTACACGACCAGGATGCCACATAGCACTCAAAATAAGCTACAACAACAATCTCTACTGAACTAGAATGCATAGACCGAGATGAAAAATATATGTTGTCATGGTAACCACGTTCTTGGCAGTAGACGGAAGGTCCGGGTTCAATTCCCGGTTCCTCCAAGAGATTTTAATTTTGGTGTGAGTGCTTGAACGGAGTAAACTCAGCCTCGTGAGTCAAGGTTCGATTCCCACCTCAGCTACCATAGAAGGGGGTTTCCATTGCTTCCCCCACCTTTACTCCAGGCAAATGCTGGGATAGTTCCTAACTTATGGCCACGGCTGCCTCCTTCACAATCACATCCCCAATTTACAAATACACACACTAGTACAGACACCACAGTGACACAGCTTATCAGACAACTCTTACGCACATTGAAGTTCACAGGGCTATACGACCACGATGAGGTTAAATCCCTAAAAGAATCAACAACTACAACAATATCACCCGTCATGGAACTGCCCAGTCTAACCCCAATCGAGTGATCGCATTAAGAATCCTCGTTGAGTCTTAGTTTGTTGCTTGTCTGAGAGCGTAGCGAAAAGTGCGAAATACATGCATTAATCGATAAAAGATTAAGTAGATTTTTCGATGTTGTCTATCTCCCGTACTATTCAACATTTACCTGGATGATATCGTTGTGAAATGTCTGGATGGAAGAAGAGGAGTGTACATTGGTGGCAGGAGAATATAGTGTATTCGATTTGCAGATGACATGGTGTTGCTAGCAGAGAATGAAAGGATACTGAATGGAATGCAAGCATATCTGAATGCAACCTGTGAGCAATATGGAATGCGCATTAATAAGAGTAATTAATAAGTGAAAAGCGCAAGCGGGAACTAAGTAATAAAAATCAGGATAGGCCAGAACGATTTTGAACAAGTGTCAGATTTTAAATATCTAGGGAGCATACTAACGGAAGATATGAGAAGCAGTAAAGAGGGCAGAACTCGCATTGCCGTTGCTAAAGAAGCCTTCAACAGAAAGAAGAGACTATTGTGTGGACGCTTGGACTTGAGGTTAAGGAAGAGGCTGGCAAAATACTTTGTTTGGAGTGTGGAACTATACGGAGCCGAGTCGTGGAAGCTAAGGAAGGATGATGAAATAATACTAGAGGCGTTTGAAATGTGGTTTTGGAGAAGGATGGAAAGGATATCGTGGGTGGAAAGGGTCCGGAGTGAGGAGGTTTTGGAGCGAGTTTGAGGTAATAGGAGGCTGTTACATACCATCCATACAAGAAAGAGGAACAGTCTTGGGCACTGGCTGCGAAGAGAGTGTTTGCTGAGGGATGCTCTCGAAGGATCAGTAAACGGAAAGAGAGTAAGAGGACGGAGAAGGTACCAGCTGGTGGACAGTGTCAAGATAGCAGGAAATTACCACCAAACAACGAGCAGTAACGAACTGCGAACACAAGACACGGCACGAACATAGAAGAATTGCTGAGTTCTAATTCACCTGCCGTGAAAGCGAATATACCATCTTTTTGGAAGCCTTCATAGGGATGTTAAGGTTGCTTGAACTTTAATTCTGGCAGTAAAGTAGTGCAGTTGCACTCTATACAAAGGGAGGTAGCGCGCAGTTCGTTACTCCTGTGGGGGTCCGGGCGGGGACACCAAGGGCCCGCCGATGAGCCAACTTGTTGTCCTAGGCGAAACCCCGCACAAGACACGGCACAAACCTAGATGAATTGCTGAGTTTTAATTCACCGGCCGTGAAAGCCAATATACGACCAATCGATTAATCGTTATTTGTGGTAATTAGTTGTTTTTGCAGTTTCGATGTCTGAAATTAATCGAATACAAGTTACAGCCCTAGTGGGAAGTGACTAGCACTAGCCTATTGTGGTCCGCGGGTCATCACTTGATGGTCATACACGTTTAGTTTGAGTACACAGAGATTCCATGGAATATGACACGATAAGGAGGAAGGAAGGAAGTAGTACAGTTCCTGAACGGCTCGAGGAGAGGACCATTAAAAGGTTGTTAAACTCTATGATTGATGTTGATAGGATTGTAACGCTTAATGTCCTGTCTCACTCAACAGGGATACCCTCTCACTACCAAACGACTTACTTTGATGGGCTATAAACTGCCGCTAGTGAGGTGAGAAGATAGTGGTCGTACCGGAGGCAGCCACGCGTCAAAACAATCGCCAGCCCTTGTTTATCAACAAAGAAGCCACCGAGGTTCCTTTTCACCAGTCTTGGCAGAATACTGTTTTTATTTTATTTTCTAATAATTTGAATAAAGAACTCATGATGAAAATTAATAAACTTATATCAAAGATATTGGAATGCAGCCGAAATAAATCAGGAACCCCTATGGACGTCAAATTGGCAGGTGAAAACCTAAAGGAAGTAGGAGACTTCTGTTGCTTGGGAATCAAAATAACGAGTGATTGACGAAGCAAAGAGGGTATAAAATATAGGTTGGCTCAGGCAAGGAAACCATTTTTACAGAAAAGGAATCTGTTGATATCGAATATACGGTAGATTCAGGTATTAGGAAGTCATTTTTGAAAGCCTTTTTCTGGAGCGTGGCACTCTATGGAAGTGAAACTTGAACTATTGGCGCAGCTGAAAAGACGAGAATTGAAGTGTTTGAAATGTGGTGTTACAGGAGAATGATTAAGATCAGATGGGCAGATAGGGTTACAAATGAAGAGGTATTAAGACAGGTGGGAGAGAAGAGATGTTTCCGGCGACTGCTAATGAAGAGAAGAGATAGGTTGGTAGGACACATACTAAGACACCCAGGAATAGCAAGCTTAGTTATGGAAGGAAGGGTCGAGGACAAGAATTGTAGGGGTAGACCAATGTTAGAATATGTTAAACAGATTACCTCGAATGTAGGGTGTGGTAGCTATGTAGGCTACAGTAGAGATGAAACGATCAGTTCAGAACAGGGAGGCATGGATGGCTGCACCAAACCAGTCAAAAGACTGAAGACTCAAATAAAACCATTTGATTTTACTGTATATGCTTAGCCAATTAACAGCTTATTTTCTAACCAGTTGTCCGATAGAAGTAGTGTTTAAAACGTGATAGTCCCGACTCGAGGGCTGTTTCATTTCAGGGGTTTGGACATCGTGGTCTTTCAACCCCGTGTACTTGGGAGGGTGTAGAATTTGTCTGATAACCTGTGTTATTACTAAGGCCCGGAAGTTCATGCAAAATCATATTTTTGCATATTTATGCATATTTTGGTTATTTTGGCACAATGCATTATAGTTCCCTTCTTTCCCTGTTAAAGGGCGTATCTCTGCTTGAGAAGGTGTATATTCTAATTTCCTATTGTTTTGATTCGGACTCCGAGAGTCTATCACACAATAATACTTAAAATAATTTAATTCCCAGTACGATTCAGTCCTTTTTGAAAACATGACTTGGGATTTAAGATTTTAGGATAACAAAAAAAGGAAATAATAAACTTTACGTCAATTTAGTGAACTACCTGTCTTTCTGTTGGTGTGCATGATTTGTCTGTCAAAACGGAAGTAGATATTTCGATTCTGATTTGACCTAGTATGGGTCGACACTAGCGCTTGTAGTGATAGCTTTAGGCCACCAAATATTGTGGTCTAACGCTTGGTGTCCATGTATTGTTTGAACGAAATCCTACGAGTATCGTCTGTCTTCGTCTTGTTGGCGAGGTGTGCATTTCGTTGAAGTAATCTAATTTGTAATTGTTGATCGTTCAATAAATACAATCTTGTTGCTGGTGGCTTCGATGGCGTAGTTGGTAGCATGCTGACCTTCTATGCCCAAGGTCACAGGTTCAAACCCAGCCGAAGTCGTCGGATTTCTTAAGAGAGTTAAAAATCCATCACTATGCCTTCCTTCGAAGGGGAAGTTAAGCCAGCGGTCCCATGTCATAGATTTATGGAATGAAAAAGAACCTTCCACTAATTGCACTTGTGTGAAGCTAAATTATAGGTTAGATTTGACTAACGCCCTTAGGTTCCAACGTTCGTCACCAGGAGCCAACTGCGGTGGTATCTAGTAACCAAGTTCAGAACTACTTGTCGTTGACGGTGGTGTTTGGTAGGAAAAGTAGGAACTACTTGAAAATTGAATGTCTGCTGTCCTTACTTGAATTAAAAACAGATAACACACACTAATACAGGCGTCACAATTAACACAGGTTATCAGGCAGATTCTGCATAGTCTATACCAAGCAGATATGTGTGTTTTGAACAGACGATGTGTCGGATATCCTAAGGAAGTATAGTAGGCTACAACAGGAAAGGGGAAGCAATACTGATGCCCTTAGGCTGCCAAGGCACGTCTTACGAGTTGTGTGGACACACTGAAGCTCACAACAAAAAGCGCTCCAAGGTCACGCCATATGTTATAGGACAGACACGCCTTCACGTGCCTCACGGAGTTATTGTTGATATCTCCCACAGCCTCCATGATCTCCACTACATCCCGCTCCACTGACATACATCGAATCACTTATGTTATAACTAGCAGTAGTGCCCGGTGGATTTATTTGTTTTCTGGATGATAATGAATAGGCCTACTACTACAGAACTGGAGCGCTCAAGCATAAGGATCGGAAAGCACCCACGCTTATTGCAGCTGATAACCTCAGTATACTGCACCAACACCAACTCTAAAATGTCACCCTTTCTTCCTGATCACTGTATTGTGCTCACTTTCATTTGGGAAACAGTCATGTGGTCCAAATCTTCCGAAATAACATCTTACAAAGAATGCTCTGGAATATTCAATGATGGAATCTGGTTTAGCAATATTTAAAATATAATAAATTACTTTTTCAACTTACTCGAGGTTAAACTATAAGTTTGTCCAAACTTGAGGTTTGAGGTTAATGTTTAATAATAGCAAGTAGGATGTTCTTATAGCAACATATAGATGTCTCTATTGAACTAGATGACCAACACTTGTTGCCATGGTAACCACGCTAATCACAGATAGATCCCAGCCATATCCATGTTAATGTTCAATAATAGTAAGTAAGGTGTTCTTAATTAATTAATTAATTGGTATTCTGCCCGAAGGCAGGTCCGAGCATCCGAAGAGGCTACCCCCAGCCGGAGTTTACTTGCGGTAGGGTGGCCAGGGCCTTTCCGCTCCTCCTTATGTTGGCCAACAGCGCGCAGTGCCTAGAACCGGCATACCATCCAAGTTCTGACTGCGCCCAATGTTGCTTAACTGCGGAGTTCTCATGGGATCCGTTGTTTCAACACGGCTAGGCCGTTGGCGAGATGTTCTTATAGCAACATATAGATATCTCTACTGAACTAGATGACCAACACTTGTTGCCATGGTAACCACGCTAATCACAGATAGACCCCAGCCATATCCATGTTAATGTTCAATAATAGCAAGTAAGATGTTCTTATAGCAACATATAGATGTCTCTACTGAACTAGATGACCAACACTTGTTGCCATGGTAACCACACTAATCACAGATAGACCCCAGCCATATCCATGTTAATGTTCAATAATAGTAAGTAAGATGTTCTTATAGCAACATATAGATGTCTCTACTGAACTAGATGACCAACACTTGTTGCCATGGTAACCACACTAATCACAGATAGACCCCCAGCCATATCCATGTTAATGTTCAATAATAGTAAGTAAGATGTTCTTATAGCAACATATAGATGTCTCTACTGAACTAGATGACCAACACTTGTTGCCATGGTAACCACGCTAATCACAGATAGACCCCAGCTATATCCATGTTAATGTTCAATAATAGTAAGTAAGATGTTCTTATAGCAACATATAGATGTCTCTACTGAACTAGATGACCAACACTTGTTGCCATGGTAACCACACTAATCACAGATAGACCCCAGCCATATCCATGTTAATGTTCAATAATAGTAAGTAAGATGTTCTTATAGCAACATATAGATGTCTCTACTGAACTAGATGACCAACACTTGTTGCCATGGTAACCACACTAATCACAGATAGACTCCAGCCATATTCATGTTAATGTTCAATAATAGCAAGTAAGATGTTCTTATAGCAACATATAGATGTCTCTACTGAACTAGATGACCAACACTTGTTGCCATGGTAACCACGCTAATCACAGATAGACCCCCAGCCATATCCATGTTAATGTTCAATAATAGCAAGTAAGATGTTCTTATAGCAACATATAGATGTCTCTACTGAACTAGATGACCAACACTTGTTGCCATGGTAACCACACTAATCACAGATAGACCCCAGCCATATCCATGTTAATGTTCAATAATAGTAAGTAAGATGTTCTTATAGCAACATATAGATGTCTCTACTGAACTAGATGACCAACACTTGTTGCCATGGTAACCACGCTAATCACAGATAGACCCCAGCCATATCCATGTTAATGTTCAATAATAGTAAGTAAGATGTTCTTATAGCAACATATAGATGTCTCTACTGAACTAGATGACCAACACTTGTTGCCATGGTAACCACGCTAATCACAGATAGACCCCAGCTATATCCATGTTAATGTTCAATAATAGTAAGTAAGATGTTCTTATAGCAACATATAGATGTCTCTACTGAAGTAGATGACCATCACTTGTTGCCATGGTAACCACACTAATCACAGATAGACCCCAGCCATATCCATGTTAATGTTCAATAATAGTAAGTAAGATGTTCTTATAGCAACATATAGATGTCACTACTGAACTAGATGACCAACACTTGTTGCCATGGTAACCACGCTAATCACAGATAGACCCCAGCCATATCCATGTTAATGTTCAATAATAGTAAGTAAGATGTTCTTATAGCAACATATAGATGTCTCTACTGAACTAGATGACCAACACTTGTTGCCATGGTAACCACGCTAATCACAGATAGACTCCAGCCATATCCATGTTAATGTTCAATAATAGTAAGTAAGATGTTCTTATAGCAACATATAGATGTCTCTACTGAACTAGATGACCAACACTTGTTGCCATGGTAACCACGCTAATCACAGATAGACCCCAGCTATATCCATGTTAATGTTCAATAATAGTAAGTAAGATGTTCTTATAGCAACATATAGATGTCTCTACTGAAGTAGATGACCATCACTTGTTGCCATGGTAACCACACTAATCACAGATAGACCCCAGCCATATCCATGTTAATGTTCAATAATAGTAAGTAAGATGTTCTTATAGCAACATATAGATGTCTCTACTGAAGTAGATGACCATCACTTGTTGCCATGGTAACCACACTAATCACAGATAGACCCCAGCGACATCCATTTAAAAGAGATAGAAAAACAAAGAAACTGTAACGAAATAACTAATGCAGCATATTTGAAAGCAGTTAAAAGTCAGCTGGCGATAATGAGTGTGGAACTAACCGCATTGGTGATACAATAATCGCCGTGACGCAGCAAATTACAGTAAGATGCATGCAGCGCCAGGATATTCTCTATTCTACAGCACGTATCTACAACTTTTGTTGTTGCTTCATTTAGGGGCACCTTTGTTATCAGCCCCGCTTGTTGAACGTGAGAGACATATGGAGCGACTGTAATATAGTATCCACCAGAGTTACAATAATCTTCACTTACCCCATTAATAACGAAGTCAAGCCAGGGACGTATATAAGAGGGAGAGAGAGAGAGAGAGGGGGGGGGGGGGGAAGCGAGCTGTGAGCTGTGGGGTCTCTAGACCCGCCCCCCCCAAAAAAAAAGGCAATAAAAATTAAGAAAGTGTTGCTTTGGTAAACGCTCGAAATAATTGTAAATTTGGTTGTACCCGAATCTTAACTTATTGGCTAAGTTATAAACAATATTAAGACTGAAATTAGACTATCTCGTGGTCTAGTGACTAGCATTCGCCCCGGAGGTCCAAATTCGATTCCCGGCTCTAACACGAAATTTTAATTCTGGTCTGAGGGCTGGAACGGGGTAGACTCAGCCTTGTGAGGCAAAACTGAGAATTGCTCTGTACGATACTTTTGAGAAATAAATTGTCAATTTGTAAAAAAGACCTCTTCACCTTTCTTCTTAATAAATTGGCAAATATTTCCAAGACACGAAGCTGTGAGCTTGGCTGCTACTACTAGATGCCATCGCAACCAGAGCCTGGTGACGAACGTTGGAACTTAAGAGCATTCATCAAACCTAACCACCAAATTTTGCTTCACACAAGTTTAGTTCATGGAAGGTTCTTTTACATACCATAAATCTATGACGTGGGACCGCTGGTTTTACTTCCCCTCCGAAGGAAAAGCCCTAAATGAATGAACAATAAAATCGCTCAGGCATGCCCAAGGTCGCGGGTTCAAGCCCGGCCGAAGTCGTCGTATTTTTTAAGAGCGTTAAAAATCCCTCAGTATGCCTTCCTTAGGAGGGGAAGCAAAGCCGGCAGGCCCATGTCATAGATTTATGGCATGAAAAAGAACCTTCCACTAACTACACTTGTGTGAAGTTAAAATTTGTAGGTCACTTTGATAACGCTATATTAGTTCCAACGTTCGTCACCAGGAGTCCAATGCGGTGACATCTGGTAACCACATTCTGAACTAGTAGTCGTTGACGGTGGCGTTTGACGGCGAAGTAGGAACTACTTTAAAAAAATCAATGTCTCATGTCCTTGCATGAATTGAAAACAGTTAGCACACACTAATACAGTCATCACAATTAACACCGGTTATCAGACAGATTCTACACACACCCACATGACCGCGTTGTCGCAGTCCCTAAACTAAGGAACCAAACAACGGTTTAGTTTAAAGGTTATAGCCTAGTATGTGTCACACTCAGGTATCTGCTAATATTTAAATTGCGCATGTTGATAAATAACAACGAGCATTTACGAGCCTTTGGAACTGTTCCAAGTTGCATCCCTCAGCACGTGATATCAAGTGTGCGTAGCGGATGAGCACGACACGCAATGCCATGCCATGTCATGTCGCATTACGTAAGGTGAGGTGAGCTTTTGTTTAGTCTAGCGCACGCTACTCGACATTGTGTTGTTTTATTGGCTGCAAGTGCGTGGTCAAGAATTTATCAAGCTACGCCACAGAGTTACTGAACTTCTTGAAACTAACTACGTTGTCAAATGAAACGCATCGCTACCTTCGTATATAACAGATACTTTTCATTAGAAACCGTATTCTTAGTTTTTTTTTGCCTACTTTTCACATTTTGCATAAAACGAGGAAAAGTAGACTTATGAGATCGTTCCGGGCACATGTGTGTCTGTCCGTCCTTTTGTCTGTCTGTGTCCCCCTCCTATCAACTCCTAAACGGCTGCAGCAATCGAAACCAAATTTGGTATGACCTAAGATCTATACCTGAATATCTCACACCATTTGAAAATGATGTCAGTGCTACCAACTGCTGAAAACCCGCAATTGAAATTTTGAGCTCCATGTAGGATATCTTGGAAGGTATGAATTTTTCTATTCCAAAATTGGCACACATGCAGATAATAATATTTCAGTTTAATTTCTAGGAGGCCTCTACACACAAAGTACACGGGGCTACATGACCACGTTCACGTTGACGCAGCCCCTAAACTGAGGAACCAACCATCTTGTTGGCGACTCGTTCGAGGTTCGTCGCTGAATCTCACAACTTTCTAATTTTTTAAATTTTATTATTCCACTTTTGATTATTTTGTTTTTTAACCAAAGACTTATTACGTGTTGGCGACATTGTGACACACACTAAACTCACAATTCATGGATACCAAGCGTTAATCCAAATTCTCGTATGTAGTCCACTAAATCTATCACTACGAGCGCTAGTGTCGACCCATACATGGTCAAATAAAAATCGAAATATCTACTTCCGTTTTGACTGACATGTCATGCACGCCAACAGTTAGACCACATCCTCTGTGGCCTAAATCTATCACTACGAGCGCTAGTGTCAACCCATACATGGTTAAATCAAAATCGAAATATCTACTTCCGCTTTGAGAAATTGAAAAATTTGCTTCCCACAAATTGAAGATAAAGAATCAAAACAATCAAACTTTAATTTCATTTAAATCTGTAGAACAAGTTCCATTTTAAAAACAAATTAAATCATTTAAGTCGGAAGTAATTTTCAAAATTTTGAAATATTATAGAGCTTTTCAAAACACGCATTTTTACACTTTTCCGGGTCTTCTAGTTTTTTAACTTTGGCACAAATGCAAAATTGCTTAACTTGATATTTTACTAAACAGGACCTCTAGAGTCTGAGTATTCTTAGTGTCCTTTATAACAGAATTACATTTTGTTGTAGAGTGCGTGATTCTGGTTACGATATTGAACCCTTTAGTATTGCAGTGTTTATAAGCAAGAATCTTGATCAAGGGGTCGCGCTCAGTTCATAGTGTGATGTTTACGTTCGCCAAACAACATGCTCTACTGAGGTAAGGGTCATTGGATTAAAACTATAATTAAGAAAGGAAGTGACAAGACGTACAAAAATAACATAATTTAATGATTTTTATAAATAAATAAATTGAAAATAGACAACAACAATAATAAATTTCCTCCCTGAATCTTCCCATGACAGAAATATTTATCAAAAGTTGAGGAGTCAGACGGATCTCCCCCTTAAAAAAATGTGGATCCAAGTTCCACTAACTTGCATTGGATTTTATGTATGCGTAATGACTAACTACGAGGAATGAGTACTTGGACGACTGTTCGTTTACATCGGGTAACAGCCACGACGCTTACGAACAATCATCTCGTAAATCAACGTTTACGGATATGGGACACAACACTAATAAAACCCTTAAAAATTAATGCTGACACACAATCTAAAAACTAATATTTACAGGAATCTCCCTCGAGACCCTCCTTCAATGCAATGACGCATCTTACAAATGAGCTGCCAACCCGGCCAATTGCTCAATACACAAACAAGGAAAAGACAGCATCGCACGTGACTACACGGGTCACTAATACAGAACATAAACATGGAATGTAACCAACAACAACAAAAGCCTCACCGGCTGAGATTATTTTATATGAATAAAAATGCACGTTAAGCTAACGCTTCGGAGATTATAGTGATTCGTAGGCAACTCCCATTTATTTAAACAATTTTTACCATTGATCAGTTCTTATTCTGAATTTAAAGTAAATACGGAGCCAACAAGCACTCCCCTAATGACCTTGATGCAATCTTTCAGCTCGCCTTGTGAAACAGCTTCCCCCTTCCTCCCTCTGTCATCGTCCAGCCCCAGTGTGTAAAAATAACTTGACCAACAGACCGTTATCTCGTAGAATCAACAGCAACAAATCTCAACCACATAAACATATGGTAAGACCTTAATCGATATAGCCACTTATGTCCTCGCAAGGTAACCATATGGACTTGGCACCAAGCTGACAGAAATCAGTCTACGCTGAAATTCCCGCTTGTAATGACCAATAAAATACACACACACACACACTGCTGGGAATGACATAACATTTTTCACACAGGTCGGTTGAATCAGATCCTCACAAACTATTTAAAAAATATTAAAACCTACGAGAGAGCTGACTGCTCCTCGCCACAATTTATATTGCTCCAACGGCAATAAACTCACTGAATCTGATCAATAATAAACATTGATAGATTAATTTACCCTCCAATCTACTGCAGGATTATACTAATTCAGTCCTACTTCTGAAACACAACATATCTCCGAGAGACGCTTCTTAATCGCACTACGTAAACATATGCGAACACGGTCGTCCACATAGCTACGTTAATTAAAACAAACAAACAAGAACTTACGACTGATAAAATATGTGCGAGCTGTTTCCATGCAAAAGGTGTGTCAGACCAAAACTAAATACACTACGTTAATCAACACAAGCAAGATATTTACAAACAAAATATGTCCCATATACCATAAGTTAATTTGTCAGATAATAAGAATATTATTCATGTAGGCTACTCATCCTCTGCCAGTCACCGTCAACGAACATCTGCAGCCATTTCCCTACGTAATGCTGCTTAGCTCGTCTCAAACATCTCGATGGAGTGTTGACAGTTCCAAACTTCTTCCAGGATAAGCGATGTCATCTCTCGAGCTGATGCAAAAAGTTATAGATTAATTCACACTCGATATCTGTTTACTAAATTCGCCGTTTTAGGTACTTAATTCCCCAGAACAGTCTGTTGGCGAATTGTCGATGATACTGTCCCTACCAAAATAGTACTGTGACTCTCTATCACACTGAATTTACCACATTTGTATTAATAAAATCTGTGTCCTCATGACACGCAAAGTACAAGTGCCTACGTCCTTAGACGCACAAAATGTAATAATAATAATAACCTACGTCCTCAGACGCACAAAAGTAATAGTAACCTACGTCCTCAGACGCACAAAAGTAATAGCCTGTGTCTTCCGACACACACAATATAATAGCAATGTCTTGGCTCTTCACGCCACTTATAAATGAACTGGCCCTAGGTATCGATAGAGGGGGAAATTATATACAAATTTCTCAAAATAATAGTGGTACAGGAATGAAACAAATATCACTGAACTCGTAAAATTGCGCAGGTCAAGAATATGCCCATTAATCCTAGAATCGATCGTAGAGATGTTGTCTAGCCGATCTCCCGCGTTAATGCTAGCTTTCGCGTGCCCAAGCTAGACTTGGCGCGTTCGTAAGCATTCATCTCTCATTGGTTCCACTTTTTCAATAACTTCGCGGTTTTTATCAGACCTCGGCCTCGTGGGAGTGTCCAGTAGTATCATCAGCCACTCACGTAACTGCATTATATTTTTTTAGGCGCGAATATTACAATGAACATACCATAAGCGTGTCTCACCACGCGTCCCTTCTATTTTGAGGTAGCCACCACCTGTCCTTCTGAAACATAGCTAGGGTCTTTCTTTTCACAATGCTAAAGTATTTAGCCTTTTGTCAAACTGCTGCAGGTATGTTCCCACTGTCTCCAACAAATGCTTGAAGTTTCCTCATCTTCGTCTGGCTATTTCATGACTCTGGTGGAAATATTAATTAATTGAAGAAATAAAACATCGAATCATTTATCCATCAGAGGATAAAGGGTTCAATATTAAGATCTTGCAGTGGCCTCTCACTTGAGCTTAAAATTATCCTCCCTGAACTGTAATAATAATAATAATAATATAGTAATATCGTACGGGCTCGGGTGCCGGGCGCAAGATTTGTTCTTTGACGCCCAGAGGGCAGCTTGCATGACGAATTGTTTGGTTGTTCCTTGGAGCGCTATGAAAGCCAAGGAGGTTAGATATCTAAGCTCCTTGACACTATAGCGCTTTCTAGTAAAGAAAGGAGGAATTTTTGGGTTGGCGGAAAATCCCTAGATTAATTTTGCCATTATGAACATGGCCTACTGAATTCAAATGGGTTCTTTAACATACCAAAATCGTATGAAATGCGTGTCGTGATTTTTCGTCGTCTTTCAAAAATCACTTACCATGGCCATGAGCGAACCTGCAAGCTTGGGGTTGGTAGGCCGACACGATAACCACTCACTCACCGCGGCAAGCCTTCCCTGAACTAAAGGAATTAAGTTTTATCCCCAATACTTTATTTGGGTATTTGTGACTCCTTTCAGGCAGCTTGACCGAATGAGATTGATCCTTACGAGCTGCTAGGTGTAGAAAGAAGATAAGGAAGAAGGCTGACTCAGCTCTCCACGGGGGAGATTCAAGATCGCTGATAGTGGGCCAGCCAATCAAGTGGCCCACATTCTCAACGCTACGTGCTAATTTTCTCGCCAAAGACCTCTTCTACCCTTCATTTCGTTCCGTCTTTCAGGCAATTCGGCTGTCCAAGATGCTTCATGCATGATAATACATCATGATTACATTTAGTCTACATCTCATCTATCTCATCTATTTTAGTTAGGCTATGCTAGATTCACTTCCTTCGGCTTTCCCAAAAAAATTGGGGTCGCCGTAGTCAACCAGACTCAGTTTGGTTTTGGCCGAGGGTTTAAGGCCGGATGTGTTTCCTGACGCCACGTGATTTTTCAGGTGAAAATATCACCCCTCTGTCACCGGGATTCGAACCCCAGCCGTCCGGGTGAAAGACGAGCACGCTCCCAATTTAGGCTATGCTAGAATGTTTAATTAATGTTTAATTCACCAATAAAAGGTGGATGGGCCTCACTTCATATAGATTCTTCCTTTCACTCTTTCCTTCTTTCTTTCTTTCTTTCTTTCTTTCTTTCTTAGGAGACTTCTTCGGTGGCGTAGTTGGTAGCATGCTGAGCTTATATGCCCAAGGTCGCGGGTTCAAACCCGGCCGAAGTCGTCGGATTTTTTAAGAGCGTTAAATAACCCTCAGCATTCCTTCCTTCAGAGGGGAAGCAAAGTCGCCCATGTCATAGATTTATGGCATGCAAAAGAACCTTCCACTAACTAGTCTACATCTGTGTTAAGCTAAAATTTGTAGGTTGGATTTGATACGCTCCTACGTTTGTCGCCATGTGCTGGCTGCGATGGCATCTAGTAGCCAAGTTTGCAACTAGATGTCGTGAACGGTAGCATTTGGTAACAAAAGTGGGAACTACTTGAAAATTGATCGTTTCCAGTCCTTACCTCAATTACAATAACACACACTTATACAGCCATCACAATTAACACCGGTCATCAGACAGATTCTACACACATCAAAAGTAGACTACACGGGGCTACATGACCAAGTTGTCGCAGCCCCTAAACTAAGGAACCAACCAACCAAACTCTTTCTTTCTTTCTTTCTTTCCTTTCTTTCTTTCTTTCTATCTAACACATACCCAGCGAAGCAAGTCTGAAGATCAGAGATTCGAACCCCGGCGCTGATAGCGCCTATCGTGAGTGAGTCAGGTTTTCCATACTTCCTCCAGGCAAATGCCTGGTTAGTGCCTTATTTCATATCCCGAGACGCCTATCCCATCCCTGTCCCTGATACAGTTACACACACTACTACAATCATCACAGATATGCAGGATATCGGACAAGTTCAACATACACCCAAGTACACGGGTCTGATGACCAAGATTTCCCAATTCCCTAAAATGAATTACCAATAGGCTATCATCTGTTTGTAACATGCATCGCGACTTCCTGTTTTATGAACGTCCACAATTTATTTTCGAAGACAGAAAGTCAAAGCCTTTCTATTTTAGGAACCTCATGTTTAGGCATACCAGCATAGATAGACAGTAGTAGGCCTATGAACCTAAATCCATGGAATTTTTATTAAAATTCTGCAATTAATTTAAAATATATTTTTGTTCCTGATTATTCCCGTTTTTCGGAGCCGGGGATGGTTTGAGATGAGCCACTACGTGGCAAATTTACGGCTGGATACCGGAATAAGATGAATGAAACTGGACATAGAAAATGGAAGAAAGTGCCCGTAATAGGTATCGGGATTTGCCCGAAGTTGAAATGCTAACACTGGGCAACACCGGTTTTATTGCATGAACGTTTCTAAGATGAAATGTCCCCACAGAATCCATATTTGAACTCGGAAAATTCCTATCACATTACGCTTCCTCAGAAATTACAGTTTACTAATCTCCATTATGTGCAATTCCGAGACGTAGTTTCCAAGTTTATAGGTAATACAAAGGACCTGATTACAAACACTTGGTAAAAAATAAAGTTGAATGCATTCAATGAACTTGAAAGGAACATGTGTCTCAGGGTCCACATGTCACATTCTCACTTTGACTACTTTCCCCCGAATCTTGGGGACTACAGTAAATAATATGGGGTGAGATTCCACCAATATCTTGAGGAATTAGAAACAAGATACCAATGCAGGTAGAACACTACAATGCTCGCCAATTACTGTTGGATGATGATGACGGAAAACGCTAGAAGTGTTTATATAACAAACCCAACCGGAAGAAGCTTCACATGCAAAAGAAAAATGATCACATTGAGTACTGAAGATGTGAACTGTACTCTTTATCACTACCATAAGTTGTGATTTTTATGATTTTCATCCATGATTACCATGCAAGGCAATCAATGCTAGATTTGAAACGCTTGTAATTATTTCTCCACAGCCACCTACATAGAACAATATTATATGAAGGCGATAGGGGTTCCATGTAATGCTCACATGGTACCAACATTTCATGCAACATCTAAATAACCTTCCAACCTAACAAGAGCCAGGGCATATGTCTTCGTAGTAAGTTTTTCAAGTGTACTTTTGGAAGTGTAGTTTGGGTATTCAAACAATATTACAACACAGTACACTACATCTCAAGAAGCACACGCAACGCATAAATATTAGAAGAAGGTTTATATTATTGGTTTTAACGTATAATTAATTTTACTTTTACAGTAGTAAAAAAATACAAATTATATTTGATTATAAATCTGAGAGCAACATAGGACATTTATAAGATTTTTAGAAGATAATTTATGCTTTTTGGTTACATTACTTTGTAACAGATTTTATTTCGAAAGTAAAGGAATATTTTAAGACATCTCAAAATTACCATATAGTTTCATTTACTCGCAACTTTATTTATTAATATTTTTTTCCGACAACTTGTTAAGATTGCTGATGATGACAACACTGTGGTCGATACTAGTCCTTTTATAATATTAAACAACTAATCTAATATATAAAAGTGAAAGTCTGTATGTATGTATGTATGTATGTATGTGGGTTGGTTCCGTATACAAATCTACACCGTTCCACCAATCTTAACCATATTTTGCATACACATAGTTTAGGAACCAGAAGGAACCGCTGGCTACATGAATTTTCGATAGTCTTTCTCATTCTTCTGATTTCGGCCCTTTTGCACTCAAGCACAGGCTAATCAAATCTTAAAATATACTCATGAAGGAATGGCAAGGCAGATAGTTTCCATGGCAACATAGCTCAAGTCGAGACACGGCCGACTAGATGCCAATTGCGCTCTGCACTACCGGTATAGAAAATGAGGATCTTTACTTGAAATCCCGTTAGTTACTCAACTGCTCACACAGCACTGTCAACCGAGTTTAGCATAACAAAGACTTGACACTATCTTCTTTCTACTATACAGGGTGATTCGAAAAGAATACCACAACTTTAGGAATTTAAAACTCTGCAACGAAAAAAGGCAGAGCTAAGCACTATCTGTCGGCGAATTAAGGGAGCTATAAATTTCATTTAGTTGTACATTTGTTCGCTTGAGGCGCTGTTGACTAGGCGTCAGCGCCAGTTGATGCTAAGATGGCGACCGCTCAACAGAAAGCTTTTTGTGTTATTGAGTACGGCAGAAGTGAATCGACGACAGTTGTTCAGCGTGCATTTCGAACGAAGTATGGTGTTCAACCTCCTGATAGGTGGTGTATTAAACGTTGGTATAAACAGTTTACAGAGAATGGGTGTTTGTGCAAAGGGAAAAGTTCTGGACGGCCGAGAACGAGTGATGAAAATGTAGCACGCATCCAGCAAGCATTTGTTCGCAGCCCAGGAAAATCGACTCGCAGAGCTAGCAGAGAGCTGCAAATTCCACAATCAACTGTATGGAGAGTCCTACGAAAAAGGTTAGTTATGAAACCTTATCGTCTGAAATTGGTTCAAGCACTGTCTGCAGCTGATAAGATTAAAAGAATCGATTTCTGTGATTTTATCCTTGCTCAAATGGAAACAGATGAATCTTTCGTTTCAAAGATTGTGTTTAGTGATGAAGCAACTTTCCACACTAACGGAAAAGTCAACCGTCACAATGTCTATATATGGGGCACTGAGAATCCGCGGGAAACAATTCAGCATGAATGTGACTCGCCTAAGGTGAACGTTTTCTGTGCCATTTCAGCCAATAAAGTTTTTGGTCCCTTTTTCTTCGAAGGTGCTACTGTAACTGGACTACAGTATCTGGAGATGTTAGAGAATTGGCTGTTCCCTCAGCTCGAACAAGAAGCACACAATTCATATTTCAGCAGGATGGAGCGCCACCACATAGGCACTTATCTGTCCGTAACTATCTGAACGTTAACTACCCGAGGCGATGGATCGGCCGCCAGGTAGCCCGTGACAGAGCACTTCATCACTGGTCTCCATGAAGCCCTGATCTTACCCCGTGCGATTTTTTCTTATGGGGGTATGTTAAGGATATGGTGTTTCGGCCACCTCTCCCAGCCACCATTGATGATTTGAAACAAGAAATAACAGCAGCTATCCAAACTGTTACGCCTGATATGCTACAGAGAGTGTGGAACGAGTTGGAGTATCGGGTTGATATTGCTCGAGTGTCTGAAGGGGGCCATATTGAACATCTCTGAACTTGTTTTTGAGTGAAAAAAAAACCCTTTTTAAATACTCTTTGTAATGATGTATAACAGAAGGTTATATTATGTTTCTTTCATTAAATACACATTTTTAAAATAGTGGTATTCTTTTTGAATCACCCTGTATTTGTCAAATACCACTCACTCACTCATTCATTCATTTATTCATCACGAAATCTCAGAAACCACCGAACGGATTGGAATGAAATCTGGTATGCAGCTTCTTCAAGGGCCGCAAATGCCCACTAAGAGAGGATTTTTAGCCTATTTTCAATTTTGAAAAAAAATAGGCTTATGAGATCACCTTTTGTCCGTGTGTGTGTGTGTGTGTGTGTGTGTGTGAGGTGTGTGTGTCCCCCTCTTATAAAATCTAAACGGCTGGAGCGATTTCAGTGAAACTCGGTAAGTTCATAGCACTATTCCCGGCGACCTCGACCGTGCCCTTCAAATTTTGTTACGTCTCACCAATCCAACATGGCGGCTGTGCGAAATATTTCACTAGCATTCAATATCTCCGAAACTATTACCAATATCGCCCTGAAATTGTGTACGGTGATAAAGGGCACTACTAGAAGTTCACCTATGAGACTTTGAAAAACCTGGTGACTAAAAAAGCAACATGACGGCCAAGCGAATTTGAGACTTTTAAATAGACTTTTCTCGCGATTTAACTATCCAAACGTAATGAAACTTGGTACAGCAAATGTTTATACACATTGCAATGCACTGGAGTCTAATTTAGTTCAATTGTTTACATAACCTCAAAATGGCGGCTGTGCGAAATATTTCACTGACATTCTATATCTCCGAAAGTATTACAGATATCACCCTGCAATTTTGTACGGTAATAAAGGGTACTGATACAAGTTTACCTAAGTATATTTCATAAACCTGTAAAGTACAAAACGAACATGGCGACCAAGCGAATTTGAAATATTTTAATATACTTTTCTCGTGATTTAACTCTCTGAGCGCAGTGAAATATGGTACAGTAAATGATTTTGCTGATTGTAATGCACAGCCATCTAATTTCGTTCAATTGTTTACATAACCTCAAGATGGCGGCTGTGCGAAATTTAAAAATTAAGTTTTTATTTCTTGTGTCGTAATCATGCGATCGAAGTGAAAGTTTGAATAATGAACCTAGGCAATAATTGTCTTTGAATGGTACATAACTATATGGCCTATACATATAACAATCCTAAATGGCGAGCTTCCGAAATATTTAGACGGTTCTCAATATCTATGAATCTTTTACAGCAACCAAACTGATTTTTTTTATGTTCATAGAGACTATGAACATATGTTCACCCATAGGACTTTCAGTAGCCTGGTGAGCACGAATCCAAAATGGCAGCGACGCGAAGTATAAATATTTAAATGGACGTTTCTCGCGAATTAACTATCCGAGTGCCGTGAAACGTTGCACGTTAAATGCTTACACAAGTGTTGATCCACTGGCATCTAATTTATTTCAATTGTTTTCAATTGTTTTACTTCTTGTGTTCTAATCATGCGATTGAAGTTTGAATACCACACGTACACAATAATCTTAATATAATAGTACAAAAATAAAAATCCAACCTGGCGACCATCTGAAATATTTAGACGGTTCTCAATATCTACGAATCTGTTACAGCAATTAAACTGAAATTTTGTATGTTGATAGAGGCAATTAACATGTGCAGGATATATGAAAATAGGCTGTATAGTTCTTCACGGAACTACTTGTTGGATACTCAGGTTCTAAAGGGGTGTTAAGGGGGTTGACCTGCATTTCATTGAATAGCAATATCTACCGATTGGTTTCATTGGGGGATGTGATACTCGGCATATAAACTCATCATTAAAAATAAGAAGACACATGTCTGAGGGTTTTTCGATGTGGTGTATATTATGAGGTGAAAGGGGTGAAAAGTGGGGATTGAAAGATTCCGAACGGAGCGTGTATCTCTTAAACGTCATAGGCGAGGAGTTTGGAACTCAGCGAAAAAAAAATCAACATAAAAAAGAAGTAAATATGTGTTCGACTGTTTTTTCATAAATCCAATTTAAGGGGCCCATGGGGAGGGGTGAAATTCTGGGGGAGGGGGGGGGGGGACAGGAAATAAAGTGTCCTAACAGATTGACTGACTCGCTCAGTCATCAAACTCAGGGGGAAAAAACTGCTTTAAAGTAAGTAAATAGCTTTTCGACAGTTTTTTTTTCAATCAAATTGAAGGGGTTCTTCGGGAGGGGTGAAATTCTGAAGAAAAAAAAAATTGAATGAAAATGTCCTGACTCATTCACTCACTCATCATCGCCCAGCCAAAAATATTGAAGTTGGAAACATGACATTTCAGGGATATGTTCGTTGTATGTCAAAACCGTACACTAAGGGAGGTTTTTGGGATATTCAGGTGCTAAAGGGGTCTTAAGGGTTAAACCTGCATTTCATTGAATAACAATATCTCACGAGTGGTTTCATTTGTGGATGTGATACTCGGCATATAAACTAATCATTAAAAATAAGCAGACATGTGTCTAAGGGTTTTTCGATGTGGTGTATTATTATGAGGTGAAAGGGGTGAAAAGTGGGGGTTGAAGGATTCCTAACGGAGCGAGTACGCCTATCTCTTAAACGACATAGACGAGAAATTTGAAACGCAGCGAAAAAAAAACAGCTTAAAAAGTAAGTAAATCGGTGTTCGACTGTAATTTTCATAAATTAATTTAAGGGTCCAATGGGGTGGGGTGAAATTCTGGGGGGGAAAAAGGAGAGAAAGTGTCCTAACTGACTGACTAACTCACTCACTCATCAAACTCACGGGCAAAAGACAGCTTAAAAATAAGTTAATAGGTGTTCAAGCGTTTTTTCATCAATCCAATTTAAGGGGCCCATGGGGAGGGGTGAAATTCTGGTAAAAATAATTGAAAGTAGGGTAAATGTCCTGTCTGACTCACTCACTCATCATGCCCAGCGAAAACTATTAAAGTTGGAAACATGAAATTTTGGGAATATGTTCGCTGTATGTCGAAAACGTCAACTAAGGAATGATTTTTGTTTATTCGGGTTTTAAAGAGGTGTTAAGGGGGTAAACGTGCATTTCATTGTATAACGATATCTCATGAGTTGTTTCTTAGGGGATATGATATTCGGTATATAAACTAATCATTAAAAATAATCAGACATACTGTATGTCTAAGGGTTTATCGATGTGGTGTATATTATGAGGTGAAAGGGGTGAAAATTGGGTATTGAGGGATTCTTAACGGAGCGTGTATCTCTTAAACGACATAGGCGAGAAGTTTGAAATTCGGCGGGAAAAAACAGCTTAAAATACAAGTAAATAGGTGTTCGACCGTTTTTTCATAAATCCAATTTAAGGGGCCCTTGGAGAGGGGTGAAATTCTGGGGAAAACAATAAAAACAGGAAAGAAAGTGTCCTAACTGATTGACTCACTTACTCACTCATCAAACTCAGGGGGAAAACAGCTTTAAATAAGTAAATAGGTGTTTGGCCGTTTATTTCATAAATCCAATTTAAGGGGTTCATGGGGAGGGGTGAAATTATAAAAAATAAATGAAAGAAAATGTACTGACTGACTCACTCACTCATCATCGCCCAGCCAAAATTATTGAAGTTAGAAACATGAAATTTTGGGGATATGTTCGTTGTATGTCGAAAACGTCCACTAAGGAAAGAGTTTTGTATATTCAGGTTCTAAAGAGGTGTTAAGGGGGGTAAACATGCATTTCATTGAATAACAATATCATTTGGGGACGTGATACTTGGCACATATACTAATCATTAAAAATAAGCTGACACATGTCTAATGTTTTTTCAATGTAGTGTATATTATGAGGTGAAAGGGATAAAAAGTGGGGGTTGAAATATTCCTAACGGAGCGTGTATCTCTTAAACGACATAGGCGAGGAGTTTGAAACTCGGAGGAAATCAATCAGCATAAAAATAAATAAATAAATAAAATAGGTGTTCGACCGTTTTTTCATAAAAGCAATTTAAGGGGCCTATGCGGAGGGGTGAAATTCTGGAAGAAAAACGTCCACTAAGGTAGGATTTTTGGATGTTCACTCTCATCGACCAACTAAAACTATTAAAGTTAGAAGAATGATATTTTGGGGATATGTTTGTTGTGTGTCGAAAACGTCTACTAAGGAGGGATTTTTGGGTATTCTGTTCTAAAGGGGTGTTAACGGGGTTAAACCTGCATTTCATTGAATAACAATATGACACGACTATGACGCGAGCGAAGCGAGGCTAAAAATGAGATGGTGTGTGTCTGTGTATTACTCAATCACGCAAGTACCACTGGTCCGATTTACATGAATTTTACATGGAAGTAGCTGATTTACCTTGTTAACATATAGGTTACTTTTGATTTCAATACTTTGCACTATTTAAAGATGGCGACCATTTTAGTGACGTCACTACACCCTTTGGTTTCATACTTTCATATTTCCATTTCAAATAAAAAGAGAACGCTAAGAAATAGCAAACTTTTGATGGCATAGACGAGGTTTAAAATTAAATTTTCTATCCGAAAGGTATCTCCAACGGTTAGCGAGTAAAACCTAACGTTGTGCTATAAAACACGGTCAACGCCGAGCGGTGTAGTTGGACAAAATGTTTCATCCTTAATCTCCCTCTGCGCAGCACCTCGCCTATCCCCTGTTTTAACTGTCACCTTCATATTTTAATTTATTTATGACGCGTAGCGAAGCACGGGTACTTCAGCTAGTCTATATATATAAAAGAGAGTCGTGTTAGTTACACTATTTATAACTCAAGAACGGCTGAACCGATTTGGCTGAAAATTGGTGTGGAAGTAACTTAGAACCAGGAAACGGACATAGGATATATTTTATCCCGTGACGTGACATAAAACGTCAAAGAGAATACAAGTCACCATAAAACGTAACGCAAATGACAGCTAAAATAAACTCACGAATGAATGGCAAGTCGTTTCCAGGCAACAGTAGCTCTTGACGAGACACGGCCGACTGGATGCAAGTAGCGCTCTCCACTACCGGTATAGAAAATGAGGCTCTTAATATGAAATCCCGTTATTTACCCAACGTAATTTGTATTCTCTTTGAATCATCATTAACAAGGCTGCGACAAAGACGATCGAATCTTTCCCGACAAAGCCATAATGCAAGAAGGATACTAAACATTGCGAATGAAAGGACTGAAGAAGAACAAGAAATTGCCCGTGAAGAGCGCCGCGTTAGTATGGCTTGACTTCGTGCTTCTCAATCACAAGAGCAAAGTGAGGCAGCCCGTGAAACGGATCGGTAGGCAATGCGAAATCGTCGAGCGAACAACAGAGATCAAGATCATTTTCGACGCACAAGAAGAGATTTATCAAGTGCTGATTTGAATCGAGCAGGGTTTCGATACGATTGCAGCACTGATTACTGATTGCATCCTAGCGTTTGCATTGGGCCAATGGACGTTGTTTGCGAGTATTGTGGCGCATTGAAGTTTTCCGGAGAAACGCCCGGATTGTGCTGCCTTAGTGGGAAAGTGAAATTGCCTTTATTGATTCCGCCTTCTGAGCCATTGCATTCATTGCTTTGTGGCGAAACACACGAATAACGTCATTTTCTTGCAAACACTCAAAAATACTATGGTTGTTTCCAAATGAAATACTAAATCTACTGTTTTAATTTCAGGTGAAGAAACTACAAAGAAAGTTAGCTCGATGAATTATTACGCATATCGTTTGATGATTCGTCAAAATGCTGACAACTATTTGCTGCGAATATTAAAAGATCTACGCAATGACTCAAGATGTTTGGAGGAGCAATGATTTTACTGTCTGGCGATTTCCGCCAAACACTGCCAGTAATTCCAAGATCAACGGCTGCCGACGAAATAAACGCTTGCCTCAAATCATCGAATCAATGGCGCTATGTGAAGAAACTTCAGCTGACAATAGACATGAGAGTTGCATTGCTTAATGATACATCTGCTGAAGATTTATCTGAGCAATTGCTGACTATCGGTAATGGTCGAGTACCTGTCGACGAATCGAGCGGATTGATTTCATTTCCTCATAATTTCTGAAACTTTGTCTCATCGAAAGACGAACTTATCAACAAAGTATTCCCAAACATCATTACTAATTACAAAAATAATGAATGGTTGAGTGAGCGAGCAACTTTAGCGGCTAAGAATAAGGATGTAGATGACCTAAACTACGTAATTCAGAATGAGATCATTGGAACAATGCATTCATTCAAATCTATTGACTGTGTAACAAGAAGCCACCAACTATCCAATTTAATTTTTAAACTCCTTGGATGTGCCTGGCTTACCACCGCACAATTTACGCCTAAAGGTTGGCTCCGTAGTAATCATGCTTCGAAACATAAACCAACCAAAACTGTGCAACGGTACGCGTTTGGTGGTAAGTAAATTGATGAACAATGTGATTTACGCGACGATACTCAAAGGAAAATTCGAAGGTGAGGAAGTTCTCATTCCGAGAATCCCGTTGATCCCAACCTATATGCCGTTTGAGTTTAAAAGACTTCAATTTCCGAACCGTCTTGAATTCGCCATGACCATTAACAAATTACAAGGCCAATCCTTGAAAGTTTGTGATTTGAATCTGGAATATCCATGTTTTTTCCATGGTCAATTATCTGTGGCATGTTCACGGGTCGGAAGGCCAACTGCGTTGTTTGTTCTTGCACCTGATAATGAAACAAAAAATGTCGTGTGTCACAAGGTAGGCCTACTTAGCCTAACTGAAGAGTGTAACCTATGCACCAAAATACATGAACAATAAATAATCATTAAAATACTTAATTTTTATTTGTATTTCTTATAAAAAATTGAACTTAGTAAAATCGAAAATCTGCTTATTTATTGCCTCTAAGGCGGAACAGAGTTCGCCGGGTCACCTAGTAATAATATATTTATTGACAATTGGTGGATTTATTTATTACCATTTAGATTTCAACTAAATTTTGCCTATGAGGACCAATTTGTTTCAGACATAGGGAAATTCATTATGCATATCTTTGTTTACCTTATTTGTGTGTTTTATGACCATTCGATGGTGTACAGGTCAATTGGCGAAAGCCACAAAAGGCAAATATTTCAAGGGAGATAAAGAAATTGTTTACAATTCAGTACAAGCATTGATCAGTCTTAATTGTTGTTTATTTACATTCTAAAATGTGTCTATGATTGTAGTTGCTGGAATATCTGGTGTGGGTTTAAACAGTTTATTGAAATTAATTCTTTAATGTGAATTGTTTTTATTGGTTACGCCAATTTGTATTTTGGCTTACATTAATTTTTATCTTAAATAATGTGCTTCGAAAATAGGTGAAATAGCACTAACAAAATTGGAAGACAAAAAGGATTAGTTATTAAGAGTTAAAAATTTGAAGTAAAACAAGAGGAATGCAAGACGAAACAACACACTTAATACATCTTCATCATCTGTCTCTGGAAATTCATCCGGTAGAGAATGAGTAGGAGACATCTGTAGATATTCATTATGATACCTCACAGAGATTGCTTTACTGGACACAAAATTTACTTGACAGATTGAATTGTTAACACATTTAAGTGAAAGAAGCAAGCTCCTCTTGGTGTGCATGTACCTTACAGATCCAGAAGTCACCGTTTTCTCTCATCAACCTCAGGATAACGTGAGTATTTCAGCTTTATGGCCGGTGAATATTTTGAAAAATATACCTTCTTAATCAATTTAAATATTATATTTTCACAATTTCTCACACTTGGTCAGCTTTAGTAGGATATTCTGTTGAACTGAGGGCTAAGACTAATGGCTTGCTCGACTTTTGCGGTGAGTGGGGTTACATCTCCATGGTTACTTTTTATTTTCACATTGAAGGAAGTTCTTGGGGGTTAGGCCAATTTGCCAGTTTGTGCGCTACGATGCTAACTATTTTTTAAATCATAAACTCCATTTGGGAATCTGAGAGAGTTACGCCAATTGGCACCATCGATATTAAGTTGTTTCTAAACCCTCAATGTACTGTGATAAGTATGATGAATTCTTGGATGGTGTGCATATAAGAATAAGTGTAGGCCTACAATTTTCTAATTAATGTTTGTGCTTGGCCTGTTTGCCATCTTTTGATGAATGCAGTACATTTGTATTTGTGTGTTGGCACAGGCTAGAGTAAAATGTGGCTTTTCACAGATGTGTCAGTCTCACTCAGGGCTGTGATTATATGGAAGCTACTGAGGTATGGGTGGTGCTTAGTAATGAACATTCAGGGCACAGTCAGTGCCTGTGGATGCTGTGAAAGGTTCTACTCATAGGGTTAGTACTGCTGTACTGACTCAGAGAGGAAAACAATGGCGAACCACCTCACTCCTCTTCTTACCTAGTACGCCTCGATATAGCGCTGCCTTGGGGTTTAGTGGGTATCTGCCCACATAACCTAACGGCTGTGCTTTTTGAGGATCCAACCAGCCTTCGGGCTAACTACCGAACAGACAATGTCTGTGTAGAAATATATTGTATTACCCGAATCTCTGTTTTTCCCAAAATCCTGACTTGATGCAAATACAGTAATCCAGTTCCAGATTTGGATTCAGCACACCTGATTTAAGTCCTCTCTCTAAGTTTACGCAATGTTCTGAAACGAAAATTTGCTGCCCAGTGTAATCAACGGGAAAACATTCCAAGAATGACTGTCATGTTCAAACCCATTCGTCTTCCAAGAATCAAAGTACAGTAGGACTATTGGCTTATGGCTTGGTTCGACTCATCCTAGTTACTAAGTATCGCCAGTGCCAACCAGGCTCATTTTGATTTAGCCAGGGATTTGAGGCAAGGAACCTTGACCGTCACTTAAAGTTCAAATCTCTATACCACTGTAACATAGCATTGCAAGATAGACGAAATATATGCTTGATGTAATTTGATGATGATTAAAGCATGTAATTTTTCGAAGTGACATCTCACGCACGCTCTGTGTTTCCCATTTCACGAACCTTCCTTCCATCCTTCCTCCCTTCCTTTTTTCCTTCCTCCCTTCCTTCCTCCCTTCCTTCCTCTCTCTCTTCCTGCCTCCCTTCCTTCCTCCCTTCCTTCCTTCCTCATTTCCTTCCTCTCTCTCTTCCTGCCTCCCTTCCTTCCTTCCTCCCTTCGTTCCTTCCTCCCCTACCCCACCCTTCCTTCCCTCCTACCTCCCTTCATTTCTCCCTTCCTTCCTTCGTCCTTCCCGTCCTTCCTCCCTCTCTTACTTCCTTCCTTCCTTCCTTCTTCCCTTCCTCCCCCCCCCCTTTCTTCCTTCCTCCCTTCCTTCCTTCTTCCTTCCTCCCTTCCTTCCTTCCTCCCTTCCTCCCCCCCTTCCTTCCTTCCTCCCTCCCTTCTTTCCTTCCTTCGTCCCTCCCTTCCTTCCTTCCTCCCTTCCTTCCTCCCTCTCTTCCTTCCTCCCTTCCTTCCTTCCTCCCTTCCTTCTTCCTTCCTCCCTTCCTTCCTTCCTCCCTTCCTCCCTTCCTTCCTTCCTTCCTTCCTCCCTCCCTTCTTTCCTTCCTTCCTCCCTTCCTCCCTCCCTCTCTTAGTTCCTCCCTTCCTTCCTCCCTTCCTTCCCCTCTTTCTTCCTTCGTTCCTCCCTTCCTTCCTTCTTCCTTTCTCCCTTCCTCCCTTCCTTCCTCCCTTCCATCCTTCCTTCCACCCTTCCTTCCTCCCTTCTTTCCTTCCTTCGTCCCTCCCTTCCTTCCTCCCTTCCTTCTTCTCTCTCTTCCTTCCTTCTTCCTTCCTCCCTTCCTTCCTCCCTCTCTTCCTCCCTCTCTTCCTTCCTCCCTTCCTTCTTCCCTCGCTCTCTTCCTCCCACCCTTCCTTCCTTCCTTCCTCCCTCCCTTCCTCCCTCCCTTCCTTCCTTCCTTCCTTCCTCCCTCCTACCCGCCCTTCCTTCCTCCCTGTAGTATCTTCTATACCCATTCTAACGAATATGACTTATTTCGCCGGATGTTATGGAGAACAAGAGCTGTGCGTATTGTGTTAGAATGCCCTATGTATTGAAACGGACTGTACACGCTCTTACAGAGAGCCATCCCTTTTCCACGTCACTTCGTCGGGACTCTTGCACATTCTAGCTGCTTCGCGCAGCCACAGAGATTACAGCTTCACAAGTCGGAGGAGAGGGGATGTTGGTTGGCTAACGAAACCGGTATGAGACAGGCGAATTCCAGGCTCCGAGATGCTTCACTGATGCCACATAATGCCATGCTTAATAATGATAGTAATAATAATAACAATAATAATAGTCTATTTCATATAATAAAAGTCGACTATTATTATTATTAAGAATAAATAGTATTTTATTAATATTAATAATAATAATAATAGTAATAGTAATAATAAGAATCACTAAGCTACAGAAGGCCTAGAGGCTAACGTGGGCCCATTATAACAAGAAATGCATTTCGACGAACGCCAAACTACGACATTATAAAACGGTTGGTATTCTTCCAGAAGCAACATATGCCGCTGAAACAATAGTAATCGATGGTCATTCCATGATTAGGGAATTGGAAAAGCAGGAGCGAAAAATTCTCCGGAAGATCTACGGAGCAATCAACAGAAACGGCATTTGGATGAAGAGACTTAGTACACAACTCTATCAAAAGACCAATACGATAACAGACGAAATTAGAAAACGCAGAGCCAAATTTTACACTCACATCCACAGGATGGCCACCCCCCACATTGCCAAAGCAACTACTTGGTATCATAACACAGAGTAAATGCGGCACAGAATGGCCTAAAGAGGTTCAGAGAGACTTACAAGTAATCCGCATAGAAAATGTCGAAGACCGAACTGAGTGTCAGACGAAAATCGCGAATGTTAAGTTTGAACCAAGATCAGTACGACAGCCTGGGGAAAAAAATGGATGGATGAGAGGAAAGGAAGCATTCCGCGAGAATGAAATGATTTTGAATGGAACGGTGGAGACACACCTCCAAATGACATCATGTTATTAAGTTTAATCGCTCTCTTGTAGGTGAATTTTCGTTCAAATAAATAGTAATAGTAATAATAATAATAAAAGATCAGATTCAGTGTTTGACGATTTCAAGGTGGGGGCATAGAAGTTGAAGAGTGTTATTAGGGGATAGTGGAGGCTACGCGTTCACAAACAGAAGCTGAAGGAGACCACTTCGTGGGGTAGCGACTACCATTCTCGGCTGTCGTCCCGGCAGTCAAGGTTCGATTCTCGGCTCTGCCAAGAAATTTATTTCTGGTCTGAGGGCTGGAGCGGGTACCGTACATTCAGTATCGTGATGCAAAATTGAGAAGAGATGGGCTTTATTCCCAACCTCAGCCATCCTGGAAATGGTTTTCCATTGCTTTCCACTTCTGCTCTAGGCAAGTGCCAGGATGGCTCCTAACTTAAGGACACGGCCGCCTCCTTCCCAATCCTCATCTGAATTGTAAATACACACACCAATACAACCACTACAATAACAGAGGTTATTAGAAAAAATACGCACACATACACACCCAAGTATACAGGCCTAAATGACCACGATGTCCATGCCTCTGATATGAAACAAGAAACAACAACAGTAGCTGAAATGCAAAATATCAGAGGCAAACGACCTCGTAGTTCCACCCCTTAAAACCTCAATAACTAACTAACTGACTAACTAACTAACTAACTAACGAACTAACTAACTAAAGGCAGAATAGTCTCATATGGAAATGAATATTAACAATAATAAAATAATAATAATAATAATAATAATAATAATAATAAGAGAAGTGAATTTAAGAGTAAAGTGAAAAATCTGGAAGGGTTTCAATATGAAGGAAGACCTAAGAGAAGTGGACGAACTTGGACAGAAGATCAAAGTTAACATGCCAGTGACGCATGATGGAATATTGGAGACAGAGGTAACTTCAGGCAAAGGGGGAGAAAAAGAAATAAAGTTGTTGCGTGATCATAAGTGGTCAATTCGCATGGAAAAATAAAAATAATAGTAATAATGTCACACCATTGTGGGGTTCAGTCGACCACAACTGGCGCAATAGTGAACACGAAACTGCTCGAAGCTCCAGCCAGGAAGACAACTAGATAAGTAGTAGCCTGTAAATTACAATATGACCATAGTTGACTTTTTACAACCATATAGTCACCCCAAACAGAAAAACTCCGGATTTCTATCATCATCTTAGCACTTCACCAAACATCAGATATACTACATTTAGCATACACCGACAGTTTCATTAGAAATACTGCAACTAAATAATTGTACATATTGTAAATAGTTTTCACCTGTATTCTCAAACATAGATGTTATAGCCTTAGTGTAATGGATCTGATGATGATTGCTTGACGATCGAAACTGGTCATCCTAGTGTATTTGTTAATCCCACGTAATTTATTTCAGGATTAGGGCATAACCCAGCTCTTTTTGGGTACATTCGTATTGACCGACTGAAAAGCACCAAACGTTTGTAATGTCACACCACTTGATAAATGCAGTAATTTTTCAATTGTTATGAATAAGTAAGTTAGAAGGAGCTGGCAGTGCCTGAATGCCATATTATTACGAAAAAACATGAAAAAGACCATGTCTGCCCAAATTCCTTATTGACAACGTTTAATGAAACAGGAAAAATATTCATTTATAACTACTCTAGTCTGCCATTTAAGGCTCATTTCAACTTCTCCCATTTGTAGAGTACAGAGTACAAATAAAGGAAAAAAATACGGAGTGAATGAGTGAAGCTGACAGCGACTATTTACATCTGCATAGTGTTCATATGTAGTCTACTGTAGATCGCAAACATAATACATCATCTTAGATTAACCTTTTAAAATAACAAGATTCACTGCGAATCATAATAAAATTAACAAGGCAAGCTATACAAAGTATCCATATTTCTAAATATTTGAATCATTATAAACATCAACACTAGCGATCAGGATATGATGATGACAGCGTGACGATTGAAACGCGTAATCCAAAATTTCCTTCTTATCAGTGTTTTTTTTTTTTTTTTGAAAAGTTATCCCACCTAATCTAATTGAGCAAAAGCGTGTACTGTAGATCGCTTACGTGTGACGATAATGAAAACTAGCCTTTAATATTTGAAGAAGTCCAGAATACAGTAACGTACTGTACCCTTATATCTGGATGATCCACCAATATCCTCCGGCTGGAAATAATCTGGGATTGTAGCATCTTGACGCCCCGGCTAAAACGACATGGTGCCACTTGGCGAAAACACTCAGAATAAGGGACAGGTATTTTCTCAAACGGGTCATCTAACTACTTAGGATAAAGAAAAATAACTCTATAAAAATCTCGGGCGTAAGGATACGGATTAGGTCCCTCGGGAACTTCCACCCTACAGCACATTCCTCTACCTTCTAACTACAAGTATAATGCCAGCTTCCTATAAAACCATCAGGAAATCGTCAACACGAATCCGTCTATTTATTTAAAAAAGACAATACACATCTCGTGTCACCGAGCTTTGATTAAATGCTCTCGAAAATAAACCATGAAATAAAATATATGACTGTGTCATTAATCCATATACAAGTACAAATTGTTTCGCTAAGAAACCGTAAAAATTGTTACGTGTAAGCTTAAATAAGCTTCTATACAGCGAACAACTGCTGTGCCCTAGGTGCCGGGAGTTTATAACAAGAAAAATGTTATAAGTTAAAAATTTAAATAATCCCAAAAATAAATGACGTTACCCATGACGTAGATCTCCGTCATTACAAATACTAATCATTACTCTATACAATTCATCTCCCGCACCCTAATATTAATATTTCTTCCTCTAAGAAGCGCAAAATCTCTACACAAAGTTTTAAGATTTAAATTTAAAATATAAAACACTCCTAAATCTACTTACGAATTTATCTGAAATACATTTAATATAACATTCTATACAATGAAAATAATCACGTCGTAGTTCGTCAATTACTTACTTAGAAATAAAACATTTACAACACGTTCGTTCCTTTCTCCCGACAATACAACATGTAATTGTCCTACCACATTACTTCTAAATCTCAATGGGTTTCAGAAAAATATTACTTCACTCTACTTAGTCTTATTCGTGTTTTACATTAACATCTGGAATTCCATAATCCATACAATTAAGTAGAGACTAGTTCAAAAACCTCCTACAACTTATCTGTTCATGTAATAAAAATACGTAATAAAAATACACATTTCCACTCGTTGAATAATTACCATATATGACAAACATTAGGATAAGAACCATTTAATAGATCTCAGTTTACTCTCAGCTTCAACAAAGATCCATTAAACCCTATAATTCCTATCAGATTTAACTTCATCCATGATCCACTGTCCTGTGAATTTCAAGGAGTTTCAACTGTATTGAGACTATTTCAATAACATCCACAATTACTAAACTTCCGTAACAATTCTCTTATAACTTCTTACTTTCATGAAATACATGCGTCTGTCCCTACAGACATTTCCTCAAAAATAGATCAATGGCTACACACTGGCTCATTGTCTCACAACAAATACCTCCGTCTACAACGGGAATAATAAATCTCATCCATCGAGATACTTCGCAAACTTCCATAACATTTCTTTCTCTACACTTTCCAATAATAAACTCTTCTTTCAGTCATCACAATCTTAATGAACATATAATAAAAATACTGGTTCTCTCCCTACCTCAATTTAATAGGTAATGCGATAAAATTATAATCTTTAAATAAAATCTTATTTCTTTACTTCACTCACAATTCTCAAAATTCTTTCAACAAACTGTAACATTTCTTCCATTTCATCATTACGTTATTTCTTACTTCAAAATATGTTCTCGTTCGCATCTGTTAATTCCACATTATAATACTTCACAAATTCTTTCTTTAATGTCTGTTCAACAAATTCTAATACTTTCAAAAAACCATTAGCCTACTTACAAACTTTCTTCACTAAATTCGTTTCATTATTTCTCAGTTCGTGACTTTCTCTAGATCTCTACAATAGATCTTTCGTAATTACATTCTTTGACATATACTTCCTTTCACATACTTGGAAAACATTTCCACTATTACATTTATTGATAAAACATAAATATCGTTCGATTTAATACACGTTTGAACTTTACAATAACGTTTCTGAACAAACTATAAAACCCTGAGCTAAAGTATAAAATCTGAATTGAACTATAAAATCTCCCTTCAAATTTCGAATATCGCAAAATTCGAAAAATTGAAATGAAAAATCCCTAAAATTCCGAAATCGTCGAAAAATACTATCAAACATCCGCATGATGTTTTTACGAATAAAACAATGAAAACTGCATTGAACTAATAAACAATATAGAAAAATGACATTCAACAATAGTTGTCGGATATTCAAGATCTACAATTCTACATAGTGGGATATTTAGCGTTGGTCCTTGGACTACCTTGTGCAGGGTTAGAGTTGACATGAAGTGGACTCCCTTTGGTTACCCATTAGAAACGGAATGTTTCTAGCGGCTTAAGACTGCGTGGTGGTCAGCATTCTTGTCCAAATCTCCCTCCGAATATCTCGTGCGGTCAGGTACTGGGATTCGAACTCGATCATCATCGTGCTGTCTCCTCCTACCGCCGATGACTCTTCTGATTGAGATGGGATAGCCTTTTCTCTCTTCGGCACCGGGTAATTCCCTGGTCGCCCTCGTACATGAATAACTTGCAGTCTTCTTCCTCCATAGTTCCCTGTAGATCGTCATTGGAGATGGTAAAATGACTGATGATTGTAGACTTTCTATTACGGGAGAGATGAGATGTTATTCTCCCCCGAGATGTTGATGTTAAGTCATTTCGGATGTTCTTGATGCCATCATAGCGTTGTTCCCATAATTGTTTAAGCGTTCATCACGACGCCTGTAGAATCTTCGTGAAATTCCTCCCTCAACTTTTGAATTTTTATCATCTTGAAGCTGTAGCTTTGTCGTATAAATTTAGTATTGTTTCCCCGCTGAATATCTATGTTAATATTACATGCACATTACTGAGTGCCTTCGATGAATAATTCTATCTCTTTCGTTCAACATGGAGACTAGTTCGTTGTAACGTCCTTCTACTTCAAAGTCGTGGTTGATAAGAGCCTCGCTTCCTCTCGTCTTTTCTCCGCGTCTGTTTTCCAAAAACCGCGTCCTTTTCAATCCATAGCTCTGATTGGTTGCTTATATTAATTGATCAAACTCTTCATTAATAACTTAAGAACTCGGCTGTAATTATATTCAATCGTTCTTAATTATCATTTAACACTCTTCATGATGGTTCAATGTAAGAACTTTGTCCTAGTAATTATATATGTTAATTACTCTGTTGGTGTTAATTTTAATAGGCGGCTTCCCATTGGTCATGGTCGCGTGTCGGTCTCGCGTCGGCTCCCTCTTCTTTCTCTTGCCACACGCTTAGTTCCTCTCCCCATTCTTTTTCACTCGGGCGTCCTCGTGACTGCTCGGGTTCTTAGTCATCCTAGCGAAGCTTGTTCCGAGTCCTCTTGCGACTACTAATTTGCTATTGGCCGGCCGAATTAACTCAGTTAATTCACTCTAACCAAACCAGTTTTGTGTTCGCTTCCAGCATTGATAAATTTTAACATGGGCTAATTTAGAAAACTTTCCACTACTTGCAAATTATAATTTTCTGTCTCGTCTCCCCAAACGCGTACAGTACACCATATTAGGATGTTCTAGACTTGGCAACAAACATATTATGTTACATTGTGTGGTTTGAAGCCATTTTTCAGTGTTGTCTAAGTATACAAAAGTTCGGTGCTTTTCAGTCGGTCAACACGAATGTACCCTTGTCATATTATGTTACATCGCTTGACGAGCACAGGCAGTTAGGAACGCGGGGTAAAGGCCAAGGAGGTTAAGAGATTACGTAACAAGACGGGAAATTCCTTCCAGTTCAGTTTATGCAGCTGAGGTGGCAGCTGCGTGGAAATGGACCTCATATCGCTCAAATAGCTAAGTTCATAATCCACAATAACCTGACCATTTAATAACAATCACATTATCACACTAAGCAAGCAAACTTGAAGGTCAATTACCCCTATCAATATCTCAACAAAAAATCACATAGCCTATCCTGACTAGTAGTGCAAGTCTAATTTTACAGTTGAACCTAGTTAAAAGGAAGTTGAAAGGGAAAGTGTTATTCTTTCTTATACAGGGTGTAACAAAAAGGTATGGCACAAATTGCAGGACACATTCCTCACACGTAGACGAAGAAATTATGTTATATGAACATGGGTCCGGAAACGCTTTGTTTCCATGTTACACCTCATAGTCTCCAACTCATTACGCATGGGAATCACACAAGAACAGAACGTTAGAATCGTGGGGAACATGCACTCCTGGTTAGGTCTGGTTACGTTGTCATTATCGTAGGTGCACCGCCAGTGGTTTGTTTTACATGGCCCCGTTGCCATGCGACTTAGCAGATGTGCCTTTGGCTGTGCGACAAAACATGTAGCCTACTTCGTGCACGATGGAGCACCTCCTCATTTTAGTGTTAATGTCCGTCGGCTTCTAAATAACAGATTTGGTGACAAATGGATAGGTAGAGGTGGACCAATTGCCTGGCCTCCACGCTCTCCTGACCTAAAATCACTGAACTTTATTCGTAAGGGCATTTCAAAGTTCTTGTGTATTGAACCCCAGTACAAGATGTTCAGAGTCTTCGTGCCCGTATTATGGAAGGCTACGACACCATACGCAGTACTCTAGGGTTACATCAGCGCATCCGAGATTCACTACGGTGGTTGGTTGATGAATGTATCAATGCGCACGGAGGGCATATTGAACATTTCCTGTGACAAAGAGTTGCATGTGGTATGCTGGTACGTTCTGTTCTTGTGTGTTTCCCATGATAAATGAGTTGGAAACAATGAGGTATATCATGGAAACAAAGCGTTTCCGGACCCATGTTCATGTAACATACTTTCTTCGTCTTCGTCAGACAGATTCTACACACACCCAAAGTACACGGGGCTACATGACCGCGTTGTCGCAGCCCCTAAACTTAAGAACCAACCAACCTTCGTCTACGTGTGAGGTATGTGTCCTGCAATTTGTGTCGTACCTTTTTGTTACACCCTGTATATAGGTTTTAATTACACCCAGGTTGTCTTATACCCAAGTTCATCCAAGCCACTTTCTTTCATGGAGGTTGTAATCAGTTACTTACTGTACATAGCTGAATATTGCAAAAAAAAAATAATGGTATTTAATTCAGTGCTTAGCTTACAGTAATACAGTATACTGTACAGTTCACTACATACACACAGTACTTACAGTATGTGTATAGTATTACAGTGATTGGAAGTAATCAGCCACGTGCTTTTGTTTCTCCGAAGACCTGTGGGAGACTAATCAATCAACTTTATACAGTAAACAGGGAAAACAACAAGAAAAACGAGGCACCACTTCCTTATGTAGAGGTTATGAACCTACTTCCTTTCCTAAACAGAGGAACGAGTCCAACACAACTTTCTTATACAGAGGTACACAATTTTCTTGTATAGAGCTTTTCACCGTAAAATTACGGGACCAAGAAATGTCTTTCCAATACAGAGGGTTTTCTTATACAGAGGTTCACCATCACCAGGTTCAACAACTGCACTTAAATAAGTGTAGCCCTATATATTGTAAATATCATAACCCATAGGCCTACTTGTAGACGTAGATAGCCCAAGTGTAAAGGATCTGATGATTTATTTATTTATTTATTTACTTATTTATTTATTTATTTATTTGAGCAAAACAAGATTTTCATCCCAATTACAGTGGCATAAATATTACACAGTATGTTTGTTATCTTATAACTTATACTAAAACTAAACAGTAACTAAATAAAACTATTTATAATAACTAGGTGTGAAATTAAAACAGTATGGTACAAATAATACAAATGTAATACAAGGTCAGTGGTAAGAATTCATGATTTACAATTTACAAGGTTTGACACATTATTTCTGGAGAGTGGTTAGAAATTCCATCAAGAATACTGTCAAGGAAGTACTAAAATCTATGGCATTATATCTTTGAACAACATTGTTGAAGATATTACATAGTCTGTTCAGCGGTGAGTTTTTGTGGACAGATAACCTGGTTCTTTTAATTTCAAATGAGATAGTGTTTCTTGAATTGATGCGTGGTAAATGGAAATTTAAGAGAGAAAGGAATTCGGAATCATCAACTGAATTGTTTATAATTTTAAAAAGGAATTTCATAGCATCCATTTTTCTTTGTATTTCTAAACTGTCTCCATCAAAATTTATTAACAGTTCCTGATATGGTATCAAGTGAGGATCGACTTTCGATCGAAAATGGTCATCCAAGTGTATTTATTAATCTCATGTACTTTTTGTTTTGTTCGTTTTTGGGATTAGGGAACCACCCATTACAATATTGAGTACAATCTTGTTGGCCGACTGAAAAACATTAAATTCCGATTTCGACTGAAAAGTATAAATTGATACTACTTAACGAAGCAACAACTACAGAAGACTATTCAATGGCATTTAACTGGAGTTCGTCATTGACAATATGAATTAACGCTGGAGAGAAATAATGGCGCTGCAATGAAACCAAGTTATGTTCTACTCACTCTTGCCAGCAATCTTGCGTTGCTTTACAGTGTAACATTTCCCCTTCGCTCGTCTTGCTGTGGAATCTTTCCGGTCAACTTATCAGCGTTGAGCTGTCATCAGGGAACTTTCTGGTCCAATGTCAAGGGAGAATGAGGATCATTAAAAACACATTTGCAGTAAAACTTACGATGTCACGGTATCTCAGAACGCATATCGCAGACTAATGTAGCGAAATCACTTGACAAGTGCTAAGCAATATTTTAAAAGTTCAACATTTAGGAAGCAAGTAGGTCAGAATCTGATCAGTGTTCTGTGTAAAATAGTTCCTCAGTTGGTTCGCAAGGACAAGTTAGTTAGTTATTGTTGCTTTCAGGGTCGGAACAGCGAGGTCATCTGCCCCTCTTAAAAAAGATAAAATTTTAAAAAATTTGATGAATTTAAAAATTTAGATTTATGATTTTTAAAATCAGAAAGGTGTAAGGCAAGGCTGCAACTTATCACCCATACTTTCAATCTTTACATTGAACAAGCAATGAAGGAAATGGGAGAAAAATTCAAAAAGTGGGAGTGAAGATTCAAGGAGAAATAATTTCAACTCTGAAATTTGCCGATGACATCGTCATCTTCGCCGACACGCCTGAGGATTTGAAAGAGTATTTGAATGGTATGTACTCCGTCTTGAGGAAAGAATTCATGATGAAAATTAATAAATGTAAAACAAAAATATTGGAATGCAGCCGAAAGAAATCAGAAACCTCTATGGACATCAAATTGGCAGGTGGAAAGCTGAAGGAGGTAGGAGACTTCTGTTACTTAGGAAGCAAAATAACCAGTGATGCACGAATCAAGGAGGATATAAAAAGTAGGTTGGCTCAGGCAAGGAAAGCATTTCTTTAGAAAAGGAATCTGTTGACATCGAATATAGATTTAGGTATTAGGAAGTCATTTTTGAAAGCCTTTGTCTGGAGTGCGGCACTCTATGGAAGTGAAACTTGGACTATTGGTGCAGCAGAAAATAAGAAAATTGAGGTGTTTGAAATGTGGTGTTACAGGAGAATGATGAAGATCAGATGGGTAGATAGGGTGACAAACGAAGAGGTATTAAGACGAGTGGGAGAGGAGAGATGTTTCTGGCGACTGCTAATGAAGAGAAGAGATAGGTTGGTAGGACACATACTAAGACACCCGGGAATAGCAAGCTTAGTTATGGAAGGAAGGGTCGAGGACAAGAACTGTAGGGGTAGACCAAGGTTAGACTATGTTACACAGATTGCCTCGGATGTAGGGTGTGGTAACTATGTAGAGATGAAATGATTAGCTCAGGACAGGGAGGCATGGAGAGATGCATCAAACCAGACTGAAGACTCAAACAACAACAAAATATGCCTAAAATTATTTTAGAAAATTAAATAAAAATAATGATTATAACATAAATAAACAAAAATTGCGGGGGGAAAACATTCAGAATTTCAAAAAATGAAAAGTCCTTTGAGTAAATGTACACTTGAAAATATTAATTGCTAGCCCTAATCCACTCGCACTTTTAAAGCAGATGACGAGATCAGTAGGCACTATGTCAGAATAAGATCGAGTGTATTCTGCAAACCAAGATTTCTTTGTGAATCAGCAAGATCCCCTTGGGTCTGACAAACTCCAATATTTTACTGAATTTTATACAACACATTTAAAAAATTTGAATAATAAAATGCACGGGTATTTTCATATTCATTGGCAATCTTCTTAGTGAATTTATCATTGCTTACTGTTTATAATCTCGTGATCACAGTATTATTATATTTCTATGGGCCGTAAAATAAAATTAGTCAGACTTATATTAAACTAGTTGTTTATTTACTATAGGAACTTAAACTAATAAACATTAAAATTAATTACTCACACATAAGTTAATTGAGTATCACTCCAAACAATTATTTATCATTGAATATATTCGTAGGCCTACTATGCGAGAAAATATTTCTTGCTGTCCTATGTATTTATATTTCACATCTTTACATAGTGCCAAGCACGCCACGTCCCTGTCAACACTTCACACTAGCGCACGCTGCCCTCCTGAACGCAACTGAACAACCACGGTTGCATTGAATTTGAATCATTGACACATTTAAGGAGAGAAAATATTGCCTAAAAGTGTGAAATTCTCGGTGTTAATTTTTTTTATTTTTATTTAGTCAATTTACCCTCTAGGTTGGTGGTTCCCACGGACTCAGCGAGGGAACTCACCACTACCGCCTCTATGGGCAGTGTCCTGGAGCTTGGAACACCTGGTCGGGATGGATACAACTGGGGAGGTGTGATCAGCACTTCGCCCAGGCGGCCTCACCTGCAAAGCGAACAGGGGCCTCATGAGGGATGGGATGGGATGGAAGATTGGGATGGATAGGCTAGGAAGAGGGAAGGAGGCAGCCGTGGCCTTACAGTAGGTACCATCCCGGCATTTGCCCGAAGACGAAGTGGGAAACCACGGAAAACCACTTCGAGGATGGCTGAGGTGGGAATCGAACCCCCTCTACTCATTTGGACCACCCGAGGCTGAGTAGACCCCGTTCCAGTCCTCATACCACTTTTCAAATATCGTGGCAGAGCCGGGAATCGAACCCAGGACCTCCGGGGCGGCAGCTAACCGTGCTGATCGCTACGCTACGGAGGCGACTTGTTAATTTAATGACGTATCATTATGTAAAATATTTACACTCTCGTTGCAATCCGATTTTCTACTAACAATTAGGAATTACTTTTAAGCTTTACGGAATTTGTCAAATTTTGCTACACTTTTAGCATGAAAACCTATTTAAAAACCTATTATGACCATTATAATAAAAACATAATAATAAATAGCCTTACAAATCCCATAAAGGCTATGGCCTCCTGCTTTGCAGGGAATTGCTCAGTTTTAACTCATCAGGTGAGCAAGTCCTGAGGAGCATTCGGGGTTATTCTTTCTGATTGGGCCTTCTATATAGATGTGCAGCTGATTAAAGATTAAGTAAATTATATTACGCTGGCATAACATTCGGTACAACAATCTTCATTTCTTAGTCTGGCGATATCAAGGCCTCAAATATCCATTAGTATTACGGAAATCATAATAGCCATCAACCATTGCCACTAAGCACAAAGCTTACCCTGTGTAAGCACTTGAACAATGACAGTAACTGCCAAGTCTTCACTCTTCAGCAAATCTACGTATATTGAACCTAGGTATTTTTTAAATGCAATACAAAACATTACCGGTGGAGTTTTAAAATCTTGTTTGGATGCAGATACCTATACACGTTCTTTAACATCCCACAAATCATTCACTATGACCATTAAAAACCTAAAAATAGCTATTTTATGTTTTTGAAAATCTAAAATGGTAATTTTAAAAACTAAAAGTCTGGTCCCTAGTTATCACACTAAACAAGTAAACTTGAAGGTATTGACATATCACAACACACAATAGACTACGATACCAACAAACCTGACAAATTACGCAAGTTTACAATAAACGTCTGTAACTAAAATAGTGTATAAGCGATTTCTTAACCAATATATTCATAGACATATATTAATGATGAAAATTAATAAATGTAAAACAAAAATATTGGAATGCAGCCGAAATAAATCAGAAACCTTTATGGACATCAAATTCGCAGGTGAAAAACTAAAGGAAGTAGGAGACTTCTGTTGCTTAGGAAGCAAAATAACCAGTAATGGACGAAGCAAAGAGGATATAAAAGTAGGTTGGCTCAGGCAAGGGAAGCATTTCTACAGAAAAGGAATTTGTTGACATCGAATATAGATTTAGGTATTAGAAAGTCATTTTTGAAAGCCTTTCTCTGGAGCGTGGCACTCTATGGAAGTGAAACTTGAACTATCGGTGCAGCAGAAAAGAGGAGAATTGAAGCGTTTGAAATGTGGTGTTATAGGAGAATGATGAAGATCAGATGGGTAGATAGGGTTACAAATGAAGAGGTATTAAGACGAGTAGGAGAGGAGAGATGTTTCTGGCGACTGCTAATGAAGAGAAGAGATAGTTTGGTAGGACACATACTAAGGAACCCAAGAATAGCAAGCTTAGTTATGGAAGGAAGGGTCGAGGGCAAGAACTGTAGGGGTAGACCAAGTTTAGAATATGTTAAACGGATTGCCTCGGATGTAAGTTGTGGTAGCTATGTAGACATGAAACGATAAGCTCAGGACAGGGAGGCATGGAGCGCTGCATCAAACCAGTCAAAAGACTGAAGAAGACTCAAACAACAACAGATTAATAGCTTGAGTGTAAATGATCCGATGATGATTGCTTGATGATCTAAACTATAAATCATTAGGGGAATATTTCCATTCTACTGAGATTTTGAAAAGATGTATTTCAAAAATATTACCATTGTTTTAGTAGTTTAAATAAAAACGCTGGTATAGTAAATCAATATTAAGTATATTACTTTTAAAACTCAAAGGAAAGAAAATTTCTTATCATTAATCACCAAAATTATTATTTTATTTAAACTACCTACTCTTTGTATATTAAGTCTTGGAATTATTTTATAAATTTTTTAAAAGTGTAGGGGCAATAAATTTGATTACTAATAAAATATCCTTGAAGAGTCCGTAGGCCTATGTAGGCTATAGCCAATATATTTACTGTACCTACCTGCTTTGCCAGTGCGTTGCTCTCAAATGTGAGATATTAGGAACACATACGCCACTTCTTGAGCTAGAGCGATACAAAGTAGTTCAAAGAACATATTTTAAGAATATAAAACAAGGACTGTCAAAGTGCTCGATGCACTGTTGCGAAACGACACCGCACATTAATTTTACGAGACTGCAGAAGAAAATGAAAAGTAATGTAGGCTCTCTTCTACATCCAGCTCAGTGCAGCTACAGCACAGGGATAAATATAGTGACCCTCCACCCTGCGGCCCGGGTTGTTACTCCTCAACTTGGCAGCTATCTTCGTAAGATGTGTTGTTGTTTGAGTCTTCAGTCTTTTGACTGGTTTGATGCAGCCCTCCATGCCTCCCTGTCCTGAGCTAATCGTTTCATCTCTACATAGCTACCACACCCTACATCCAAGGCAATCTGTTTAATATACTCTAACCTTGGTCTAACCCTACAGTTCTTGTCCTCGACCCTTCCTTCCATAACTAAGCTTGCTATTCCTGGGTGTCGTAGTATGTGTACTACCAACCTATCTCTTCTCTTCATTAGCAGTCGCCAGAAACATCACTCCTCTACCACTCGTCTTAATACCTCTTCGTTTGTAACCCTATCTACCCATCTGATCTTCATCATTCTCCTGTAACACCACATTTCAAATGCTTCAATTCTCCTCTTTTCTGCTACACCAAAAGTCCAAGTTTCACTTCCATAGAGTGCAACGCTCCAGACAAAGGTTTTCAAAAATGTCTTACCTAAATCTATATTCGATGTCTACAGATTCCTTTTCTGTAGAAATACTTTCCTTGTCTGAGCCAACCTACTTTTTATATCCTCTTTGCTTCGTCCATCACTGGTTATTTTGCTTCCTAAGTAACAGAAGTCTCCTACTTCCTTTAGTTTTTCCCCTGCCAATATGATGTCCATAGAGGTTTCTGATTTATTGCGGCTGCATTCCAATATTTTTGTTTTACTTTTATTAATTTTCATCATGAATTCTTTCCTCAAGACGGAGTCCATACCATTCAAAAACTCATTCAAATTCTCAGGCGTGTCGGCCAAGATGATGATGTCATCAGCAAATCTCAGAGTTGAAATTATTTCTCCTTGAATCTTCACTCCCACTTTAAATTTTTCTCCAATTTCCTTCATTGCTTGTTCAATGTAAAGATTGAAAAGTAAGATGTTCCTCATAGGAAAGTGTCCGATTGAAAATAATCCCTAGATATTTAGGGCACACGTTATGATTGAGTCTGTTTCCCTCAAAGTTCACATTGAGATCTCTGTTGAAAAATTTATTCGAGAGGTAGAAACAGGACACTTCTGTTTTAATTAGGTTTGGCTGTAGTCTACACTGGCGAAAGTACTTGCCTAACCTAACCAAATCTGAAGTTAGAACTTGTTCAGATACTTCAAACATACTGTTCCACCCCGCTGTCACCAGGATTTGAAGTTCACCCTTCTGCGGGGAGGAAAGTGTATTCTTCTTCTTGATTCTTTAGGGGCTTTGCGACATAGTGGTTATGTTGCCTCGAGTACATGGGTGAGTGGGGAGATTGTCAGGTAACCTGTGTTTTTGTGATGACTGTATAGCCTATTTGTAATTCAGATGAGGATTGGGAAGGAGGGAACCGTGGCCTTAAGTTATAACCTCCCAACATTTGCCTGTAGTAGAAGTGGAAAACCACGGAAAACCACTCCCAAGATCACTGAGGTAGGAATGGAACCCGCCCCTTCCCAGTTTTGCCTCACGAAGCTAAGTGAACCCAGTTCCAGCTTTCAGACCAAAATTAAATTTCTTGACAGAGCCGGGAATCGAACCCGGGCCTCCGCGGTGACAGCTATCTGGGCGAAAGGCAAGTGGCACTGCCACTGCACCAGCGTGCTTCCCAGTATATAATCCCGTTTTCAACGAGGTCGGTGATGAGGTGATATAAATGCCTGTGTGGCGCGTGGTTTAACGGCCGGATGCCCTTTCTGATAGGAGGCAATGAGAAACGAAATGCTAAGGTGGATGTAGAAGGGAGCGGCTGTGGCCTATTCGAAGGCACTACGTCTGGAGTTGAAAATAGGTAACCACACGGAAGACAATTTAAAGGACTGCCGACGCGACGGTGGGATTCAACCCAGGAATGGTCGAACTGCGCTGATTGGATTGAACTCAAAGAGTCCAGTCAGGTTACGTTAATTGGTTTGGGAAGAGAGTGGGAGTAGGCAACTTCTCCTGAAACGAAAGTTTGATGCTTTTCAGTCGGTCAACACAATTGTACCCAAATGAGATGGGTTATTCCCTAATCCTGAAAAAAATGAAGAAACTCGCAGATTATGACATTCGTCAAGTACTGCCTGACGAATTTCATAATCTGCGTGTTTCTTCAATTTTTTTCAGGATTAGAGAGTAGGCTACTTGACGAATGTCATAATTAGGGCTCGGATCGATATGCTCAGTAAAATCTCCAGATATGCTCGAAAACCATGTGTTTTTTGCTCGATAGATATGCTCAAAAAAACATTATATGCTGGAGAAAACCATTATATGCTCGATAGATATGCTCGGAACCCCTATTATATGCGGTTAAATATGCAGAATATGCTCGAAAAACACCGTTAAAAACTATAGAAAGGAAAGTAAAACAAACAAAAAACAATAACATACTCGCATTCAAGTTTTTCAAGTGTATAGTCTATAAGAGAAGTGTTCTTATAAAAGTTACAGTTTAAAAGTTCATTTACAAAATCTTCAGAATTAGGCGAGTCAATGAAGTAGATCTGCATTGGTCTGTACAACAAGAAATTTTCTATGTTTTCAGTTTTGAATGATTTTCTTCAATCAGTCAATAAAAGTTTCAATGACGAGAACGACCTCACTAAAGGTTAAAAACCTGCGGTTCTATTATTCGCACCAGGTAGGCTTTTCAAAAATTATTTCTGTTTTCGAACCTTAAGGATGGTCAGGGCCCGAATTCGGGGATGAATTCGAAGAAAAACAAACTATTTAGACGAAACCCACAAGAATATGCGTTTATATGATTCTATTCTGAAAACCGCGGTTTTATGCATTTATATGCTCGATAAATTTCAATTCTGTTGGTCCCAGACAGGTGAAAATACCACCGAAAGGCTTCTTTCAATGTGTACTATTCAGGGAAAAAAATGCAAATATGCTCGAATCCGAACCCTACTCATAATCTACGTGTTTCGTAATTTTTTTCAGGATTAGGGAACAACCCATCTCATTTGGGTACAATCGTGTTGACCGACTGAAAAGCATCAAACTTTCGCTTACTAAGGCAACACTGAAAATGGCTTCAAACACCATAACTCTCCTGAAATTTTGGTTAAGCCATGAGTTGACTGAGAGCTATGTACACCTGGGCCGTTTGCGGTTTCCGTAGATATAATCAGTGCAGTTATCTTGTTATCCATGTACAGTCAAAGAGGTGGAGAATTGCGAATTATTGGAAACTATAAATTTTCTAAGTGTGAGTTGTCACAACGGGGTCAAAAGTGTGGATGTTCGAACAAGGGATGTTCGGCCCAATTATTTACGAATGCACCTTGTTTTGTAGCAGAATACATATAAGCATTATGGTCCCCGCGATATTGTTTTAAAACTCATATTGCAGGCTATGACTTACATATGATGTTACGACATAATAATACAACCTGTGCAGATCTGTATAATAACCGTGAAACAGAAATAAAATTACCGAACGTGAGCTTTAAGTGCAAGGTTAAAGAAATCCAGGAATCTCGAATATTGCCAAACTTGCTAATGAATAGTAGAATACGTCTTTGAGATAACAAGAGTAGATAGCGAAAAACACCGTGAACATCAGCAATTTTTACCTTCGCGTCCAGTATAGAGTACGTGCCGAGTGCGACCGTGCCGGATGCGACCCAGTAAAAATCGTGGCTGTAGCGACCCAGCTAGTGCCTTACAGTGCCCCATGCGACCCATTGTTCGAGAGAAGAATTCAAGATCTTATTTCCAAAGTGACGTAAATCAATGAAATGCAAAACTTCGGAAATCGCGTTTTTGCTTCTTCATATAGCCTAATTAAATTCAGACATGATTATGAATATAATGTAATTTCATTCTTTTTTTTTATCTCCTATCATTGGAAATTGTGGTAATCGTCTCCTGTAAGTTGCAGTTGGGACGTTTTGGAAATAAATCACATATTAACATACGCTTTGAGTGGCATTTATGATCATTTAAATAGTTTAAACACAACAAACAAACTGATGCTCTCCATATTCTTCAAAAATAGCCATGGCCTTGATTTATCACGTGATGTCCATAGAGCCATCGGATTGGTCAAGACACATAGGAAATAAGTACAAGTTGGAGTTACATCACTTTGCAAATAAACTTAGTTCTTAGATATCTGTTAATATATAATATACGACGAGTTGCGACTTAAACCATTGAGAGGAACTATAAACTTGCGTATAAAAGAAAAAACTGAAAAGCCGTCAATTTTGGATTTACGTCACTTTGGAAATAAGCTCTACAATTTTTGCGGCGCCTAACCTAACCTAATCTAAGCGGAATTTTAGCAGACACAGATATGTTAGAAATTCACAGATTCCACCGATACATCAGTGCTTGAACGCTAGTGGCACGATGACAAATTGGTGGGTCGCTTGCGGCTCGGGTCGCATCTGGCACGGTCGCATCCGGCACTACAACCAACCTTCGAACCCACACCTTCGAAATCGGAGGTCGTATTGCGTTAGCGAACATAATGTAGCTACCGCTGTCGGTGGGCTTCTCTGAAACAGTCGGAGCATTTTTTATAGCCACTGATAGCTAGACTATTTTAATATTGCTTCGTCATAAACTCACCAAGGACGAATTGTTTTCTTCAAATTATTTACGGAAAATGTATGATGTGGGTGTGTCGTGTGATGAATGTTTGACGTAAAGTGCCATAAGATATGTTAAGGTCGCAATGCGGTGTCGTAATGGTGTCTTTCTTGTTTGTTTCAGGGCCCCTGGCTACATGCCTGTGATAGAGCCTCACGCGACAGCGGTAAGTCAAGTCCAGCATGACAATATCTGTTGGCGAGACCACCCACTTGGTATCTGCTTTCAGTTCCTCTTTGAGCGAAGTTAAACCTACTTAAAGTGAAACTAATCTTATGGTTTATATTGCAGCAATGAAGACTGATCAACAAAGGTTATTACTGTAGTTATCACTACGGCTAAGATTTTCATGAGGTGACTTCTTTTTTCTGATGAGCCAGAATCAGTGACAAATCGAGAGTTTTATTTATTTATTTATTTATTTATTTATTTATTTATTTATTTATTTTATTTTGTGTCTTTAGTAGTGGCGTAATTAGGGCTCATGGCCCTCTCTTAGACTTAACCATGAAATATGGTACCGGTACATATAAAATATTTTTTGAATTCCAATAAAATAAATTTAGGCCCAAAAGTTTAATTATGATGATCATTAAAGAGTAAATTAATTATGTTAATTCTTATATTAGCTGATTAATAATAATAATAATAATATCGTATGGTCTCAGGTGCCGGGTGCAAGCTTTGTTATTTGACGCCCAGTGGGCAGCTTGCATGTCGAATTTTGTTGTTCCTTGGAGCGTTAGGTCAAGGAGGTTAGATATCTACTGTAAGCTCCTTGACACAATAGCGCTTTCAGTAGAAAAAGGAGGAACTTTTGTGTTTGCGGAAAATCCCGAGATCAATTTTGCCATTATTAACACGGCCTACTGAATTCAAATGGGTTCTTTAACATGCCAACAACGTATCACATGCGTGTCGTGATTTTTGTCACCTTTCAAAAATCACTTACCATGGCCAGGAAAGTACCTGCAAGCTTGGGGTTGGTAGACCGACACTATAACCACTCACCCACCGTGGCAAGCAGCTAATGAATGAGGCATATGAATAATAATAATAATAATCACAATGTCGCAAACCTATCTATAATATCTTAAATAATAGCTAATACGTCCTACGTTTAGGATGTTTTTTGGTGGCATTTTCACATGGATATGTTTTTGGCTGGGGGTCTTTCTAGAATTAACGTTATCTCTTTTAAGACACCATGCTAACCATGGCAACCAATGTTCGTCATCTATGCACTGTACACTGGATCAGCATCGTAATCTTTACGTTGCTATAAAGAACGTAAGCTCTTAATTACGTGTTGTTTGTTCATCTATGTAAAAGGAAGGAAGCTTGTAGATTTACGTGACCGTTAAGCTCGCGACCATAAGCCACGGGACCTCCATTTTTGCGTGGGATCCGAACCACAGGACGTGATATTACACATCGAAATTCTCACATGAATTGATAGGGAATCGAGTCCGGTCCACCTTGGTGAGGGGCAAGCAGCTCATCTACGTATACTGGGTCAGTAACGTCATCTATAAGTTGCTATAGCAACGCAAGCTCTTAGTTACGTGTTGTTTGTTCATCTATGCATGCTAAGTCAGTAGCTTCACCTAGAGGACTAAGTTAATAATTACGAATTGTTCGTTTCGTCAGGAATGTATTTGTTTCGTATAATGTTGAAATCTGAAAAGTGTAAAAATTATCGCGAACGGAAATGTGCGGAGAAGGAAAAGAATGAGTTTAAACAATGTACCTATCCACAAGACGTCATTCTCCTCTTTATCTACTGATGCATAGAAGTAGCCTACAGACCACCTCGTAGTGTAGCGGCTAGCATTCATGACTATCGTTCAGAGGTCCGGTTTCCATCCCAGGCTCTGCCAATAAATTTAATTCTTGTATGAGGGCTGAAACGGGGTACATTCAGCCTCGTAATGCAAAACTGAGAAGAGATTCCTTCCTCAGCCATCCTGGAAGTGGTTTTCGGTGGTTTCCGACTTCTACTCCAGGTGAGTACCAGGATGGTTTCCAACTTAAAGCCACGGCCGCGTCCTTTCCATTCTTCACCTGAATCACAAATACACACACTAATACAGCCATCACAATAACACAATATATCAGACAAAATATCTATACTCACTAAAGTACACGGGGCGAATGACCACGATGCCCAATCCCCTCAAATGAAACAACTACAATAATAAGAACAACATCAACAAAAAATTACGAGCCTTACAGTAGTCGCATATGATGTGTAACATCTGAGATAGAAGAAAACTCACGTGAAATTGTTGATACACCGGTATTTTATAGTATTATTGGCACAAATATTAATCTATTGTAAAGGGGAGTGTTTTACTGATATTGTAGTTTATAATACGGAACTCATTTTATTAGATGATTTGTAGCTTCCACCAGCACTAGCCTAAATAAAGAATACGATATGGATCAACTAGATTAATAGACGCGACACCGCTCATAACCTTAAATTCCTTATAAACAGGTCCTCTTGATTCACAGACCAACACGTAATTTCATATGGATTCTGTTAAAATGAGTCATATTGATATGATAAATATCGTTTAAAATGATAATCTGGTAGCTTCAGGATCCACATAAGAACTAGAATGATTGCAGCTCTGAAAGCAATGAATGACATCGATAACATCGCGCAAATTGCAGTAGAAACAGCCATGGTGCTTTTTCGAGTTAAAGTGCTACCAGTATTAACCTATGGACTCGAAATCATAGGCGAATTCCTGAGTGCAAAGCAACTAGAAGACCTGGAAAAGATTAAATCCAGATACCGGAAGCGAGTCCTGAGTGTATCAAAAACCTCAAGATCCCGACTCGTATATGAGCTCGCGAGGGAGACTTTCCTGATCGAGGACCTGAGATACAACCTTATTCTACCAGGAGGAGCAGCATATGATAGGCTGTTGCATAAGCTAAGGGAAAAAAGGAGGGACATTTGGGAGGACTTCTATTCAACGGAGGCCATGACGGATCGGAAATGGATGGAAACGGGCTACCAACTGAGGCATATAGTCACGAGACTGGCTGTCCACGGGCTCCACTTCAAGATGTGTAAAAACAAGGTTTTCCATGAACCAAACACAAACTGTGTGTGCAGGCTATGTGACCAGATATGTGAAAGATATCACTTCCAGAAGTGTTCCTCGAGGTCAGGTTCGATTAGCGAGTTTATCAAGGATTAACAAACACTTATTGAGAGCTCATTGGTCGTCACGTTGTTATACCGGTATGTTATATTTTTCTGTATCCTCCATGCACATTGTGAGCAATAAAGTTTAATGAAATATACATTCCACATGGCCGAGAGTGCGTCATGGTATCAATTTTCGACACCGCGTGCTGATTGTTTCTCTTACCAGTGCCAGCTGGATCGATCGATCGAGTTGGCAGTGCGTCTTATACTTCCGTTCGATCCACCACTGCCAGCTAGGGCACACTTCCATTCGATCGATCGAGCGGGCAGTGCATACTTCCGTTGTCCACCACTGCCAGCTAGTACACTTCCGTTTGATCGATCGAGCGGGCAGTGCATACTTCCGTTTGATCCACCACTGCCAGCTCGATCGTTCCGATCCACTTCCGTCCCCAATTTTCAAAATCACTCCCACAAAACTATCCAGCAACCGAGCGGAAAGATGTTACACATCAAAAACGAAATAGGTTTCTGTGGTTTTCCATTGTCAACATCAGGCAGATGACGGGACGGTCAGATAGTTAGTTATTGCTGCTTTAAGGGGCGGAACAGCGAGGTCATCTGTCTGGACGATATCTTCCAAGGTACTTATCCAGTTTCATTACCGGCCGCGGTGGCCGAGAGCGCTAAGGCGCTACCTCGTGCCTCGCTGGCATCGGGAGAGCGTGGGTTCGATTCCCACCTCGGCCGTCCTGAAAATGGTTTTCGTGGTTTTCCATTTTCATCACCAGGCAAATGCCGGGACGGTTCCTTTCAATAGGTCCACGGCCGATTTCCTTCCAATATCCCTTCCCTGACCCGTCCAGAAAAGAAAAGTACATGGCCATTGGCTGCATTAATAAAATTATTATCCAGTTTCATTCATCTTCACTTCATCCCTCGCTAACTCCTTTGAAGAAATGTAGATAGCATCTCATCCCCAGCTCCATTGAAACAGGGATAATAAAGGCACTGTAGATATACCACGGGGCTGATAATCAAAGATGACTGAAATTCAAGCAACAACAACTACACTGGTCAAATAAAGATTTGCATATTGTATGATAATACAATGATGTATTGTCATTGCTGAATGACGACATTTCGTTTTTGCACATTGGCTCATGTCGTCATGTGTTAACTCTAAGATAACATGTTTGTTTGTTTGTTTGTTTGTTTGTTTGTTTGTACCGTGCACTGTTATCGGACATGGAGTTTGTGTACAACCTTCACAAATGGGGGAAGCGGCCAAACCCCTGTTGGGATTACGGTACAACGAACCAGACCATCAGGCACATTGTCGAAGATTGCAAACTAAGAGCGTAAATAGGTGACCCTAACGACGTTTTCAGTGCTACACCATCGAGTCTGGACTGGAGAAAGAGAATGTACATATAATAATTGTAATAAGGTTGATATCTGTGCTTGTATGTACTTATTATTTATTTATTTATTTATTTGAAGCGAATTCTCCCAATACATAGAAGACGTTAAGCAAGTGACTCAATCAACTTTTCTTTTGGTTCCTCTTGTTGTTCCAATAGACTTTCATTCTTTCCGAGAAGGCTTGTTTGCGTTGTTCCGACCACTTTGGTCTGTACTGTTTTTGTTGTGAAGTTTCCATTTTTTAACTTTGTGCCTGAAGGTGTCCCTTTCTAAAATGTCAGGTGAACTTATGTTTGTGTTTTTGAGGTCCTTTCGAAGTTCCTCTAACCAAGGTGTTGGGTTCAATAGTGTGGTCAAGTAATCTATTATCCTTTTCGTCAATCGATTTTCTGGTAGTCTAGTGAGATGTCCAAAGAATTTCATTCGTCTTTTCTTAATGTCAATTTCGATGTTTGAATATTTTTCTGTTGTTTTTATTAATTGTAGTCTGTAACCATCTTGCGTATATCTTGGTCCTAAAATTTTCCTAGTGATATTCCTCTCTTCCTTTTTTATGTCTTCAAGTTCATGTTTACTGTTAAGTGTCAGAGTTTCGCTTGCGTAAAGGACTGTTGGTTTTATGACTGTGTTGTACTGCCGAATTTTTGTGTATTTTGACAATTATTTTTTGTTGTAGATGTTTTGGACTAACCCTAATGCTTTTTTGAAATTTTGGAGACGATTTTGTTGCGAAATTTTTTCAAGGCCTGTCGGTTCGATAAATTCTCCGAGGTATTTAAAGTGCGGCACCCTTTCGATTTTACCTTATTTTGTTTTCAGGCTCGTGATATCTGTCTTTGAACAGAAGAATTTCGTTTTCTCAAACGAGATCTGTAGTCCCACCTTATTATTATTATTATTATTATTATTATTATTATTATTATTATTATTATTATTTCTACATTCATTTCACCACATAAGTGGGACATATCAACATATCGTCGGCTTGTTTGCAAGACGGTATGGCTAATTCTCTTAAGGTGGCACATTGAGAAACGAGCGAACAATGAAACAGGTCTCCAAGATGACGGCCTTCTGCATGGTGATATGTAGACCAGGATTTGTAGATTGCGAGCCAATAATTTGGGGATGATGCCGGTAGAAGAAATTACTATGGGCAGAACCACTACACTTTCCTGTCTCCACATTTGCCGTATTTCCTCAGCCAAAGGCAGATATTTGGTGATCTTATCACAGCAGGTTTGTTGCAGATTATGGGAATTGGGCACTGCAGTATCAATTAGGAAGGTTCTCTTCTGCACCTTGTCCACAAGAACGATATCTGGCCGGTTTGCTGGTGTGGTTTTATCAGTAATAACTGATCGGTCCCATAACAACTTGTGACTGGGATTTTCCAAAACGGCGTCAGGAACTTACTGATAGTAAGGCAAAATATGCTTTTGAGCAAGGTGTTGGTGCATTATTTTGGCCACTTGGTTGTGCCTTTTCATGTAATCAGTACAGGAGATTGCTTGGCAGCCTCCTGTGATATGTTGAATTGTTTCCGGTTCTAGTTGGCATCTTCTGCATTTATCATCCTGAATATTTGCCTTAACTATACATTTAAGGTAGTTTTTGGTAGCCACAACTTGATCCTGGATTGCAACCATGAATCCTTCAGTCTCAGTGAATAGGTCCGCATGAGTCAACCAGCTGTTCGACGCATCAATGTCGACATGTTTCTGGTTGAGATATACGGATGACGACCGTGCAGAGCTTTCTGCATCCACTGCTGAAGCTTAATGGCTGAACATTCCTCATCAGTGGCTAACTGTATATCCTTTACGTGAAGAAGATCCAGTGGTGTGCACTTGTCATCTGCCTTCACAGCGGCTTGATGTATGGGAGAGTCATGTCTTCCCAGAAAATATCTCTGAGGGTTCCTCACTTGCCTTGCATGCAATTGGATAATGTCCGTGAGCCCTCGTCCACCTCTTTGATGCGGGATTGTCAATCGCTCAACAGCTGACTTAGGGTGGAGACATCTGTGTTTTGTTAAGATGGTACGTGTCCTAATTAGGATGTACTCCAAGTCAGTCTGCGTCCATTTGATAATACCGAAAGTATATGTCAGAGCAGGAATAGCATAGGTATTAATAGCCTTAAAGGTGTTCTTTCCATTCAACTTGGATTTTAAAATCCTGTTAAGGCGCTGATTGTAGATAGCTACGGTTCTATCTTTAATACCTTTATGATCAATTCGATTAGATTGCAGGAGACCAAGGTATTTGTAGGTTTCATTACCTTCCATAGGATTTATGAAACAACCGTCATCAAGTTGAAATGCTCGGGCCTCTAATTTTCCACGCCGAATGGTGAGGGTGCGACACGTATCTAATCCGAAGGACATTCCAATATCAGAAGAAAATGAAGCAGTAATTGCAATTAGATTGTCGATGTGTTTCTCAGAGGATGCATATAGTTTAATGTCATCCATATACATCAAATGAGAAATTTTGTATTTGACTATACCATGGTGCTTAATTGGAAAACCACACTTTGTATTGTTCAGCAATGATGATAGTGGATTGAGCGCCAAACAGAACCATAGAGGGCTCAAGCTGTCACCCTGAAAGATACCTCTTTTGATTTGAATAAATCCCGATTCCATACATGTGTCTCCATTAGACATTAATAAATTGGTCCCCCAATGGGACATCATATGTTGCAGACTTATAATGATGGCAGGATCAACTTTATATATCTTCAGGGTTTGGATTAACCAGGAATGTGGCACTGAATCAAAAGCTTTCTTGTAATCAATAAAGGTCATGTAGAGGTTACGCATCATCTTTCCTGCTTGTTCCATAGTAACTGCATCGATTACAAGTTGCTCTTTGCAACCTTGAGACTTCTTCATGCACCCCTTCTGCTCTTCTGCCAGGATGTTATTAAGATGTATGTGTTCACAAATCTTACAAGCAATGCAATATGTAAATATATTATACAGGGTGCACAGACAGGTGATAGGTCGATATTTGGAAGGATCATTGGTTCTATCACCTTTTGGCAGAAGGTATGTTTTACCTCGCATCAAGTAAGAGGGGATAAGCTGTGGATTTTGGATGAAATCTGTGTAGCAACGGGCAAGATGCTCATGAGTACAAGTGAAACGTTTGATCCAAACGTTGTGGAGGTTGTCTGGTCCTACCGCTTTCCAATTTTGGGTCTCCTTAACCACACGGGTCACATCTTCAGTTGATACCGAAGAGTCACTCATCTTGTCAATTTCTGACATTCTCTCCTCCTCCTCCGTAATCCATTTAGCGCTAATGTTATAATCTCCAGCATTCGACCATAGGGATGACCAGAAATTCTCTACCTCTTCTTTTTGCGGTGAACTGCCCATTTGAGTTCCAGGATCGTCAAGATTCCTATAGAACCGTTTCTCATTGGTAACAAATAGCTTGTTCTGTTGCTTTCGTTCGTTCGATTCTTTATATCGACGTAATCTCTGTGCCTTTGCCTCAAGTTGTTGCTTTAATGTGTCTAGGATCTCAAGAGGGCTACAGTTCGGAGGATTATACTTTGCACATTGAACAACCTTCTTACTTCTATTGCCTGCAACATACTGATGCATTCTTCCGATATTTACTCTAGTTCATCAACAGACTTTCGTAAACGTATCTCCCAAGCTGGCATCTGCTTCTGTCGACCTGACGTATATTTAGGTCGCCATAATCTACCTCCTGTCACTCGTATCACAGCTATCGCTCCAGCGTAAATTGCAGTCTGAACATGGTTGAAACAATATGATTTCTGGGACAGATGCTGAGAGAGAATGTCGTTCATTGTTACAACAGCGGTAGCAAGTTTCTTAGAGCAATGTTGGTTCGTGATCATGGGCCGCTCTATTGGATCAGTCCATTCAAATTCTATGAGAGCCTTCCCAAATTCATCTTCGAGTTGTTTCCGCACTGGATCTCTGAGTGCTTTCGGCGATATTCTTACATCTTTGTCATCTGAACGATGATCGGTGTGCCTTTGTTCATTGACCAAACGTGTACTCTCCTAATCTATGGATTCGTCTACAGAGGTATGAGTATTGTCGGCAGCTACGTCAACCATTAGCAGCTTGAGGTGATGTTCTGGGACAAGTTTCTTCAAAATTATAGCACGGCGCTGATCTGCTATTCTCTGTTCCGTAACATTAATATTAGGGAATTTCTGGAAGAATGCAGCGTGCAACTTCTGTCGATATGCAGTAGTGTCAGTTTCCATATTCGTTATCTGATAATATGAACGCATGATGTACATATTCATTTCATTTGTCCATTTCATGCGCTTTCTCGGTTTGCCTGCTCTTGTGGTCTCCTGAGTATCAGAAGAAACACTAGGAGCAGGTGTAGCGTTGAATGCTGTTAGGATGCTACTATCAACATCGGCTGTAACATGTTCGGGGTGTTCCCCGATCAGGGCCCGCCTGTTCAGCTCCTGATCACCACCGGCTTGTATGCTGTCACCCCCAGCGATGGCTCCAAGGGTGCCCCGATGCGCCTCGGGTAGCGGCCTTTTATTTCCACTTTTCTTATTTGATCTCATCATGATGATGGTGTGCCTCTTATACCTACGGCCAGGATATGATTTCGACAGCCCCTAACATGGGGAACAGACGTCGATAGCAGCCGCCCGCTGAGGGACAGACGCTGCTGCAATGAGTTTGATTTCGGGGTTTTCATCCCCTAGGCAGGTTGCCTTCACTACGGCTGAAGAGTCCTACCTACCCTAAATGATTAATAGTCTAGTAATCGTTTCTTGTAAATTTTGCCGACGCTTTTGAAGCTGATATCGAAAGAGTATGAGACGAGTTATCCTTAACCTGCATTGGAACTATCAGATCTTAATCGACCTCTTCGTGTTAAATATTTACGCAAGTAGGTAATATAAGCCGGTTCTGGGGCAGGGGCTAATGCGCAAGATGGCCGCCGCGCGCAATCACTCTATGTTATTCTTATGGAGGGGTCAGTCAGAGCTGGGGCAGGGGCTAATGCGCAAGATGGCCGCCGCGCGCAATCACTCTATGTTATTCTTATGGAGGGGTCAGTCAGAGCTGGGGCAGGGGCTAATGGGCAAGATGGCCGCCATGTCCTGAGACCGTGGATAATGTCACAGGGGAAGTTCGGCCGTGTAGTCGCTAAATGGAATATTTATTATTCTTCTTCTTATTATTATTATTCTTATTCTTAGGTAATTATTGATTGATCGTGCACAATCAAGACCAGTCTTATATTGTCCACTTTTTGGTGTAGTGGCTAGCATTCTTGGTGGTCATTCCTGAGGTTCGAATCCAGGCTCTGCCAAGAAATTTAATTTCTGGTCTCAGGAGTGGAACGGGGTACACTCAGCCTTGTGAGGCCAAACTGACAGGAGCTGGCTTTTGATTCATACCTCAGCCATTCTGTCTAACTCAACTTTACCTATCCTAACGTAACCTAACCTAACTTCAAAGTCAGAGCAAATATGAGAGCAAATGTGAGAGCACACATAATAAACTAAGTTATAACCTAACCTAACCTAACCTAACCTAACTTAACCTAACCTAACCTAACCTAAATTAAAAATGCGAGCAAAAAAAAAGTGAGAGCAAAATGTGTGAGCAAAAAAGTGAGAGCAAATGTGAGAGGACAAATAATAAACTTAGTTATAACCAAACCTAACCTAACCTAACCTAGCCTAACCTAACCCACAGAAACCTCATTTAAAGATTTTAGATTTTATATTTTAACATTCTAGATTTTTGATTTTATTATTTTACATTTTTTTAGTTTTCACATTTTAAATTTAAGATTTTATTTTATTTTAGATTTTACATTTTTAAATTTTTTGAAAAGAGTAAACTACAAGGTCACATACCTAACCTCACCAAACCTAACTTTACCAAACCTAACTTAAGCTAATCCAAAGGCTAATGCACATACACAAAGTATATAAGGGCACATGCAACTATCCTTATGCTAGTCATATAGGCTACTGTACAACATGATCACTACCCCCACTGGGTATTTTTTTTTTCATTTTGTTGCTTACACATTTGTCAATTTTCCAATTTTCCGTTTTCAGTTTATTTTTAATGTTAGTTTTAAGTTATTCAATTTCATAATATGGAAACATGGATTTTGCATTTTGTTGTTTACACATTTATCAATTTCACAATTTCACAATTACAGTTTTTAAAATGCCAGTTTAAAGTTTTTCAATTTCATGATATAGAAACATGGATTTCCCATTTGTTGTTTACACATTTATCAATTTACAAAATTCCCATTTACAGTTTTTAAAATTTCAGTTTAATGTTTTTCTATTTTGTCAATATGGAAACATGGATTTTCCAATTTGTGTTTTACATGTTCATTTTGCATTAGGAGTGGAGAGAGGTGGGTAGTAATTAAAAATGTACAAGCAGTGTCCATACAATATTTTTATTTTAAATACATGTACACTATTTACACATAATACATTTTTACATATATTCTTTTTTTTTGTTATAAATTGTACAGTTGTGTTTATTGTTTTCTATTTTTTTTATGAATACCATTTTTTGTGTGTGTTCTATTTTTGTAGTGCTATTGTTTTAATTTTTTAAATTGTTTTGTTTTATGTATTTGCTAGGCTCATGCAGAGGATTTTGATATTCAAAACTTAACTCTTCAAGCATGGTCAATGATTGAGTAATGACCATAGGCATGTGTACCTATACCATCAGCATCAATCACTCTTTTATCATCACCAGGGCACAAAGCAATTTTGTTTAGTCTTATAGATGATATGTCATGTTGTTTAGAAGCGATAATGTTCATTGGTATTCTTTTTACATTGTTCTTCATGACACAATCCTTATAATCTTGAAAGCTTATACAATTTTTGACAACACCTCTGTTAATACCTTTAATCTTTTTGATTTCTTTACCATTTATGTCTAAAGCGTACATTTTAGCTCTAAGTCTAACAAATGCTTTTATAATTTGTCCACAAGCCTCGTCTTTAAATTTCCCCCAACGTTTTCTTGTTTGATGTAGAGTAACATAATTATGTGATTAGTAGGATAATCTGATGTGTCCAGGTGTTCTAGGAAATCCAACTTGTCTTGATATACATCTGGGGTGTTAACCAAATAAATGAACGAGTCGGTATCCATATACATGAGTTTAAGATTGTTCATTCCATAATAGGGTAGCAGGACATCATAGTGGTGGGAATACATTAGAGTTTTTGAAATATCCAGTATACACATTCCAATATATATATAGGCTTATTGAATACAATGTTACGTTTAGCCATGTGGAAAGCAGCTAGGTTAGGACCATAAATTGTTCTGTCAATAAATGTCGGCTTTGCTATTAGCTTTTCTGCCTTTTTGCTGTCAGTCACAAGACGTATGTCTATTCTTTTACGGATATTTTCCATTGTTTTTCCAAAAATGGCATTGTTGAATAATTTGTACAGATTTTTCTCAAAATCATTTTTGGCTTGTTTTCGAAGGTTGTTATTAAAATCAACGTATGCCTTTAACTAAGGTCTTTGCTTAAACTTTAACACACGATGAATTTTTATCAATTTTATTCCATGATCTAAAGCCTGTTTTAGTGCCATGTAGTGAACAACATATCGCCTTCGATTTCCAAGATGAGGAATTAGTTTTTTCAGAGACGAATCCTTGGGTTGTGTACACTCTGGTAGGAAAGGTAAATCGTTGTGTAGATCATGAAGGTCAGATGGGTAATCAACATCAACGTCTAGAATGTATCCCACAGGATCGTCTTCCTTTAGTTTTTCTAGATCAACAGTATCTGGAGAAACCCACTGAAATCCACCATAAGGAAGGGAGTGGCACATAGCCCACCCGTATTGGTTGTTGGCATCATCATAGGTTATAAACTGCGATGGTTTCTCAGAATCATAGGTTTCCATGTATTTATTGTTAGCTTCAGCATACCGATGAGACACCTGGCATATGCCTCCACGTATTCCAGACTCGATTAGAAGAATCTGATCGTAATCCTGTAGCAATTCCAGTTCAATTCCTGTGTAAAGGAGCATTGCCTCGAAACTTAAACCAGGCGAAGTAAAAAAGTGTGCAGCATCCACTCGGTGTGTTTCTAGTGTTTTGTTTCTAAACGTTTCAAAGCTGTCTGCAAGAAGGAGTACATCTGAAGTTAGGTAGAGGTCACTATATTCCCCTAGAGTTTTAATGTTGAACTGATTCCACACATTTTTGGCATGTTCATAGTCTTCTTGACTCACATCTTCTTGACTTAATTTGTTAAAGAATAGCTCTTTTGGAGGTAAACACGTTTCACTTAACTTTTCCCATGAATCAATGTAATCATAACAAAATACCCCTTTACGAATCATGAGCATTGCATTTTCTTTTCCAAAGTACTTGCTTGTTTCAGGGTGTAATGTTAAGTTGGAAACTAAGTTTTCCAAACTACTCGGCATTAACCGAAACGTGTCCACAAATCGAAGCTTAACATTTCCTACATATTTGGTGAAGGAAATGTACTTTTCTTTGGAGTTAGCGATAACATCCACTCTCTCAGTAGTACATCCCAATTGCTTTACAATGAAATTTGCGTCGTAGCCACTCATATTATGTAGAAACACAGGAACGGGGTTACGTGTTTTACACCTCAAATTACAGTTATTGTGAGCACTTCCACGGTATTCCCCTGTAATATGGCAGTGGTCTCGAACTTTCCAGTCCTCTTTGGTGAATGGTTTTTGACACAAATAACAGGTTTCAGAACATTGGAACTCTGCTTCTTGATCCTGAGTTAAGGCCTTTGGAACATTTAAGCTGTAAAGGCGATCAATTTCATTAGCTATTGTGATCAAACAGTCCATAAACTTTTCTGCAGCGTCAGGTCCACGATAAATAATAGGTTGGCTCGGAAGGTTTGTCTTTATGTGTTCCACAGCTGGTGAGGGTTTAACATATATACCAAAGCTCATAGGAACATGACTAGGGTATGGCACTGTATAACTTGCCTCAGGATTAGGTAGACATGTTTGGTAGGGTAACAGTATACTTTCAAAATCTGCATGGATAACGTAAGGTATTCTAAGCATTTTTTCCACATTTACGAATTTCACAATTGGGTTTTTAATAGGCATTTCAACCCTAGCAATGTCATACTGGACACACAAAGCTCTATGTTCTTTTAATTTTTCCATTCCTTGTTGCCCATATTGATTATCAAAGTGAGTAAAACACCGTTTACATGTATATATCTTATGTTCACGGAGGGTAATCTGATGTGCTACTAGTTTATCAAAATCTTTGATAAAGACGTAGTGGTTCTGTCCGGATGATGAACTTAGCAAAAGGAGGTCGCGATGGTCTTGCAGCTCTTGATCCACAACCTTTAGAGGGAACAGTTTATTGTCTTCTTCCAATCCAAATACATTAATGGATATATCGTTAGCTTTTTCAAATTTGGGAATGTCTGCTAGCGATGTAGGAAATGATATTGTTGAAAAATCATACTTGTTTTCCAGATCCTTGTATTTACTAATGCGTTTAGCATCAGTTTTAACCAGTTTTGCTAAAATGGCATACATAAAACACCTCTCGTCCTTAAAGTTTTGAGGATTAATGCAGGCTTTTCTTGCTTGTATAGCTGCTGGTAATGGAATATATGTGCTTCCACGCAAGGGATTATACTTATTTATTTTTAATCGTACTCCTTCCACTGCTAACAAAGCCCAATTACTGCCTTTTAGCTCAGATTCTTCCATTTCAGTAGTTAACTTTGTAAATTGTGTTTCCAAGAAACTACTTAAGTCAGTTTCCAAAAATAGGGCTTGATTTCGTGTTTTAAAAGCCCAATCTGTGATTTCGTTGGTGGACGTATGAATGAATCTACATTCAGCCACAAGATTAACTTTTATTGACTTGTGCATTGCTAGTTCTTTCTGCATAGCTTGTATTATTTGCTGTTTGGACTCTTTAAGGTATGAATTTAAATCCTTACGCGTATCACAACGTATGAAAAAGGATTTAAGACGACCTTGAAAAGACGTTTCATATTCAGTAAGTCCATTTTTGTCAGGAACCATTGAGAGCAGATAATGTTTTGTAGGTTCAGTTTTTTGTCTTTTAGCTGCTGACACAACATTTCAACATTCTTCATGGCGATGTCCATTGTAGGCATTGTTAAATTTACTGCCACAAGTTTTGCACTCATAAAATTTACCACACGATACTTCGTGACGCTTTCTATCATAGTCCCGAAGAAAAGTCTTTCCACACTCTTTACACATATAGCTAGGCATGGTTTCTTCCATTATGGATGTTGATTTTCTGCAAACAGCTGCTTACTGCGTATCACAAGGCTGTAGGCTGGTCAGTGAGACGGACTTTCACGATGTGAACACTGCAAAAGGTAGTAATCAACTGATTGTATTCCTGGTAAGAGACCTCTTATATAACCTAATCAAGACCAACAGCTACTTACCACGTAGTACACGGCTAGAGCCTACTGGGTGAGACGATCTTTTCACGATGTGATCACTGTTAAATGTAGTAGTCAACTGAAAATATTCTTACACCCTACTGAAGGTTATCAGGTACTTACTGCATATCAAAAGGCTGTACACTCATTTGTTAGACACTCTCTCTTGCTAAGGACCCCTATATTCCCTATAAATGGCTATACATGTTAGTTCTAAACACTTAATGGTTATTTGTATATTAAATTTATATACACAGCTTATACGAGCACGTTTTCACGCAATAAAACTTTGTCAAATACCCACCTGCGACACGCAAAGTATGTTTCCGCTATCTAGCGGTGACTATGAGAACTACCTGAACGACTGCATGGCACCTAGCGCTCTGTATCATTACTGAACGATCAGCATACTATCTAGCGGTCGATATCAAAAATTAGTCTACTACCAGCATGCTACCTACCGGTCGATATTACAACCCACACAACTACTAGTATGCATTCCAATAATGAACACATTTGCTCATATCCACTAACAATACACAGCGGGTTTGCTTTATCGTTTAATACAAATATATCTTGTTTAAATAATGTAACAAAAAGTTACATGGCACAATTGTATGGGAATGTTGCATTACCTAAAATGTAATAGTATGTAAGTGTTTAACATTTACAATAGGCTTATAATGAAGGATTATGGTGGTGGCTTATCGTGGTGGCTTAAGATGGTGGCTTATGGTGGCTTATGGTGGCTTGTGGTGGCTTATGGTGGTGGCTTGTGGTGGCTTATGGTGGTGGCTTATAGTGGTGGTATATGTTGGTGGCTTATTTTTGGTGGTTTACGTTAATACCTTATTTGTAATGGCTTATTTGACAAGTTATTTTTGTCAATGTATTTAGAGGATTTTTCTCTTGGTCTTGGAAAGTATTTCAACCCTTTTTTATGGTAGCATAATGCTTACCGCCATGTTTGTAAGCAACAACAACACACTAAAATTCCAAGAATCCAAAGTACTCTAAGGTTAATGATTGTCTCCCAAACTCCATTCAACGCCTAGTCAAAAACATTATATATTTTCAAATTTAAAAAAAGGTAAATTGGGGAAGTAGGCTATATGTTTAAACTAAAAATCATATCAAATCATATGCTAACTCCAACACCTACGACTATCCCACTCTCAGTCAAAAAAATATAATATTCTTCAAATATTTTTTTCCAAAACAATATTTGGAAAGTAAGCCATATTTTGAAAACTATTCATCCTATAAAGTCATATATAGACTCAAACCAATGGCTTTTATATCCTTAATCGTAAGAACAAAATATGGAATCGTTGACATTTTTTCCAAAAAATGTTCTTTTTAAAACGGGGGCTATATTTTGGAAATTAGGAATTTTACAAAAAAGTCTGTTTAACGTAAATGACAGGTATTTACCCCCACTACCCACAAACCAAGTCCCAGGTCTCTGGGACAAAATCCAAAAAAGTTCAATTTGGAAAGTAGGCGATATTTTGAAAACTAATCATCCTAAAAAGTCATATATAGACTCAAACCAAATGGCTTTTATGTCCTTAATTGGTAGAACAAAACTTAACATTTTTTCAGTTTTTTCCAAAAATGTCCAATTTTCAAAATTGTTTATATTTTGGGAACTAAGAATTTTACAAAAAAGTTTGTTTAACGTAAATGAAAGGTCTTTACCCCCTCTACCCCAAAAAATACATATCAGGTCCCTAGGACAAAAACTGTGGTAGTAGTGTGTTTGTAGGGGTTCTGTGACCACCTCCACCTCCCCACCTCCAAGATGGCGGCCGTAGCTTAACTTAACCTAGCCTAACCTAACAAGATGGCGGCCGTAGCTTAACTTAACCTAGCCTAACCTAACAAGATGGCGGCCGTAGCTTAACGTAACCTAGCCTAACCTACGAGGTGTGATCAAAAAGTTTCAAAAATGTGGCTGCGACTTAACCAAACCTAGCCTAGCCTAACCTAACCTACAACGTGTGTTCAAAAAGTTTAAAAATGGCGGCCGAAGCTTTACTTAACCTAACCTAACTTACCTTAACCTACGAGGTGCGATCAAAAAAAATTTCAAGATGGTGGTCATAGCTTAAACGGGTCCCGGAGGACGGGTCCTTGTTGACGGGTCCCTGTGGCGGGTCCCCTTGGACATAATTTGGATAAAATGCAAGGGCCAGTCCATAGGGATCAGTCCAAAGGACCCGCCCACAGGGACCCGTCAACAAGGACCCGTCCTCCGGGACCCGTTTAAGCTATGACCACCATCTTGAAAATTTTTTTGATCGCACCTCGTGGGTTAAGGTAAGTTAGGTTAGGTTAAGTAAAGCTACGGCCGCCATTTTGAAACTTTTTGAACACACGTTGTAGGTTAGGTTAGGCTAGGCTAGGTTTGGTTAAGTCGCAGCCACATTTTTGAAACTTTTTGATCACACCTCGTAGGTTAGGCTAGGTTAAGTTAAGCTACGGCCGCCATCTTGTTAGGTTAGGCTAGGTTAAGTTAAGCTACGGCCGCCATCTTGTTAGGTTAGGCTAGGTTAAGTTAAGCTACGGCCGCCATCTTGGAGGTGGGGAGGTGGAGGTGGTCACAGAACCCCTACAAACACACTACTACCACAGTTTTTGTCCTAGGGACCTGATATGTATTTTTTGGGGTAGAGGGGGTAAAGACCTTTCATTTACGTTAAACAAACTTTTTTGTAAAATTCTTAGTTCCTAAAATATAAACAATTTTGAAAATTGGACATTTTTGGAAAAAACTGAAAAAATGTTAAGTTTTGTTCTACCAATTAAGGACATAAAAGCCATTTGGTTTGAGTCTATATATGACTTTTTAGGATGATTAGTTTTCAAAATATCGGCTACTTTCCAAAGTGAACTTTTTTGGATTTTGTCCCAGAGACCTGGGACTTGGTTTGTGGGTAGTGGGGGTAAATACCTGTCATTTACGTTAAACAGACTTTTTTGTAAAATTCCTAATTTCCAAAATATAGCCCCCGTTTTAAAAAGAACATTTTTTGGAAAAAATGTCAACGATTCCATATTTTGTTCTTACGATTAAGGATATAAAAGCCATTGGTTTGAGTCTATATATGACTTTATAGGATGAATAGTTTTCAAAATATGGCTTACTTTCCAAATATTGTTTTGGAAAAAAATATTTGAAGAATATTATATTTTTTTGACTGAGAGTGGGATAGTCGTAGGTGTTGGAGTTAGCATATGATTTGATATGATTTTTAGTTTAAACATATAGCCTACTTCCCCAATTTACCTTTTTTTAAATTTGAAAATATATAATGTTTTGACTAGGCGTTGAATGGAGTTTGGGAGACAATCATTAACCTTAGAGTACTTTGGATTCTTGGAATTTTAGTGTGTTGTTGTTGCTTACAAACATGGCGGTAAGCATTATGCTACCATAAAAAAGGGTTGAAATACTTTCCAAGACCAAGAGAAAAATCCTCTAAATACATTGACAAAAATAACTTGTCAAATAAGCCATTACAAATAAGGTATTAACGTAAACCACCAAAAATAAGCCACCAACATATACCACCACTATAAGCCACCACCATAAGCCACCACAAGCCACCACCATAAGCCACCACAAGCCACCATAAGCCACCACCATAATCCACCATAAGCCACCATAAGCCACCATAAGCCACCATCTTAAGCCACCACGATAAGCCACCACCATAATCCTTCATTATAAGCCTATTGTAAATGTTAAACACTTACATACTATTACATTTTAGGTAATGCAACATTCCCATACAATTGTGCCATGTAACTTTTTGTTACATTATTTAAACAAGATATATTTGTATTAAACGATAAAGCAAACCCGCTGTGTATTGTTAGTGGATATGAGCAAATGTGTTCATTATTGGAATGCATACTAGTAGTTGTGTGGGTTGTAATATCGACCGGTAGGTAGCATGCTGGTAGTAGACTAATTTTTGATATCGACCGCTAGATAGTATGCTGATCGTTCAGTAATGATACAGAGCGCTAGGTGCCATGCAGTCGTTCAGGTAGTTCTCATAGTCACCGCTAGATAGCGGAAACATACTTTGCGTGTCGCATGTGGGTATTTGACAAAGTTTTATTGCGTGAAAACGTGCTCGTATAAGCTGTGTATATAAATTTAATATACAAATAACCATTAAGTGTTTAGAACTAACATGTATAGCCATTTATAGGGAATATAGGGGTCCTTAGCAAGAGAGAGTGTCTAACAAATGAGTGTACAGCCTTTTGATATGCAGTAAGTACCTGATAACCTTCAGTAGGGTGTAAGAATATTTACAGTTGACTACTACATTTAACAGTGATCACATCGTGAAAAGATCGTCTCACCCAGTAGGCTCTAGCCGTGTACTACGTGGTAAGTAGCTGTTGGTCTTGATTAGGTTATATAAGAGGTCTCTTACCAGGAATACAATCAGTTGATTACTACCTTTTGCAGTGTTCACATCGTGAAAGTCCGTCTCACTGACCAGCCTACAGCCTTGTGATACGCAGTAAGCAGCTGTTTGCAGAAAATCAACATCCATAATGGAAGAAACCATGCCTAGCTATATGTGTAAAGAGTGTGGAAAGACTTTTCTTCGGGACTATGATAGAAAGCGTCACGAAGTATCGTGTGGTAAATTTTATGAGTGCAAAACTTGTGGCAGTAAATTTAACAATGCCTACAATGGACGTCGCCATGAAGAATGTTGTAATGTTGTGTCAGCAGCTTAAAGACAAAAAACTGAACCTACAAATCATTATCTGCTCTCAATGGTTCCTGACAAAAATGGACTTACTGAATATGAAACGTCTTTTCAAGGTCGTCTTAAATCCTTTTTCATACGTTGTGATACATGTAAGGATTTAAATTCATACCTTAAAGAGTCCAAACAGCAAATAATACAAGCTATGCAGAAAGAACTAGCAATGCACAAGTCAATAAAAGTTAATCTTGTGGCTGAATGTAGATTCATTCATACGTCCACCAACGAAATCACAGATCGGGCTTTTAAAACACGAAATCAAGCCCTATTTTTGGAAACTGACTTAAGTAGTTTCTTGGAAACACAATTTACAAAGTTAACTACTGAAATGGAAGAATCTGAGCTAAAAGGCAGTAATTGGGCTTTGTTAGCAGTGGAAGGAGTACGATTAAAAATAAATAAGTATAATCCCTTGCGTGGAAGCACATATATTCCATTACCAGCAGCTATACAAGCAAGAAAAGCCTGCATTAATCCTCAAAACTTTAAGGACGAGAGGTGTTTTATGTATGCTATTTTAGCAAAACTGGTTAAAACTGATGCTAAACGCATTAGTGAATACAAGGATCTGGAAAACAAGTATGATTTTTCAACAATATCATTTCCTACATCGCTAGCAGACATTCCCAAATTTGAAAAAGCTAACGATATATCCATTAATGTATTTGGATTGGAAGAAGACAATAAACTGTTCCCTCTAAAGGTTGTGGATCAAGAGCTGCAAGACCATCGCGACCTCCTTTTGCTAAGTTCATCATCCGGACAGAACCACTACGTCTTTATCAAAGATTTTGATAAACTAGTAGCACATCAGATTACCCTCCGTGAACATAAGATATATACATGTAAACGGTGTTTTACTCACTTTGATAATCAATATGGGCAACAAGGAATGGAAAAATTAAAAGAACATAGAGCTTTGTGTGTCCAGTATGACATTGCTAGGGTTGAAATGCCTATTAAAAACCCAATTGTGAAATTCGTAAATGTGGAAAAAATGCTTAGAATACCTTACGTTATCTATGCAGATTTTGAAAGTATACTGTTACCCTACCAAACATGTCTACCTAATCCTGAGGCAAGTTATACAGTGCCATACCAGAGTCATGTTCCTATGAGCTTTGGTATATATGTTAAACCCTCACCAGCTGTGGAACACATAAAGACAAACCTTCCGAGCCAACCTATTATTTATCGTGGACCTGACGCTGCAGAAAAGTTTATGGACTGTTTGATCACAATAGCTAATGAAATTGATCGCCTTTACAGCTTAAATGTTCCAAAGGCCTTAACTCAGGATCAAGAAGCAGAGTTCCAATGTTCTGAAACCTGTTATTTGTGTCAAAAACCATTCACCAAAGAGGACTGGAAAGTTCGAGACCACTGCCATATTACAGGGGAATACCGTGGAAGTGCTCACAATAACTGTAATTTGAGGTGTAAAACACGTAACCCCGTTCCTGTGTTTCTACATAATATGAGTGGCTACGACGCAAATTTCATTGTAAAGCAATTGGGATGTACTACTGAGAGAGTGGATGTTATCGCTAACTCCAAAGAAAAGTACATTTCCTTCACCAAATATGTAGGAAATGTTAAGCTTCGATTTGTGGACACGTTTCGGTTAATGCCGAGTAGTTTGGAAAACTTAGTTTCCAACTTAACATTACACCCTGAAACAAGCAAGTACTTTGGAAAAGAAAATGCAATGCTCATGATTCGTAAAGGGGTATTTTGTTATGATTACATTGATTCTTGGGAAAAGTTAAGTGAAACGTGTTTACCTCCAAAAGAGCTATTCTTTAACAAATTAAGTCAAGAAGATGTGAGTCAAGAAGACTATGAACATGCCAAAAATGTGTGGAATCAGTTCAACATTAAAACTCTAGGGGAATATAGTGACCTCTACCTAACTTCAGATGTACTCCTTCTTGCAGACAGCTTTGAAACGTTTAGAAACAAAACACTAGAAACACACCGAGTGGATGCTGCACACTTTTTTACTTCGCCTGGTTTAAGTTTCGAGGCAATGCTCCTTTACACAGGAATTGAACTGGAATTGCTACAGGATTACGATCAGATTCTTCTAATCGAGTCTGGAATACGTGGAGGCATATGCCAGGTGTCTCATCGGTATGCTGAAGCTAACAATAAATACATGGAAACCTATGATTCTGAGAAACCATCGCAGTTTATAACCTATGATGATGCCAACAACCAATACGGGTGGGCTATGTGCCACTCCCTTCCTTATGGTGGATTTCAGTGGGTTTCTCCAGATACTGTTGATCTAGAAAAACTAAAGGAAGACGATCCTGTGGGATACATTCTAGACGTTGATGTTGATTACCCATCTGACCTTCATGATCTACACAACGATTTACCTTTCCTACCAGAGTGTACACAACCCAAGGATTCGTCTCTGAAAAAACTAATTCCTCATCTTGGAAATCGAAGGCGATATGTTGTTCACTACATGGCACTAAAACAGGCTTTAGATCATGGAATAAAATTGATAAAAATTCATCGTGTGTTAAAGTTTAAGCAAAGACCTTAGTTAAAGGCATACGTTGATTTTAATAACAACCTTCGAAAACAAGCCAAAAATGATTTTGAGAAAAATCTGTACAAATTATTCAACAATGCCATTTTTGGAAAAACAAAGGAAAATATCCGTAAAAGAATAGACATACGTCTTGTGACTGACAGCAAAAAGGCAGAAAAGCTAATAGCAAATCCGACATTTATTGACAGAACAATTTATGGTCCTAACCTAGCTGCTTTCCACATGGCTAAACGTAACATTGTATTCAATAAGCCTATATATATATTGGAATGTGTATACTGGATATATCAAAAACTCTAATGTATTCCCACCACTATGATGTCCTGCTACCCTATTATGGAATGAACAATCTTAAACTCATGTATATGGATACCGACTCGTTCATTTATTTGGTTAACACCCCAGATGTATATCAAGACAAGTTGGATTTCCTAGAACACCTGGACACATCAGATTATCCTACTAATCACATATGTTACTCTACATCAAACAAGAAAACGTTGGGGAAATTTAAAGACGAGGCTTGTGGACAAATTATAAAAGCATTTGTTGGACTTAGAGCTAATATGTACGCTTTAGACATAAATGGTAAAGAAATCAAAAAGATTAAAGGTATTAACAGGAGTGTTGTCAAAAATTGTATAAGCTTTCAAGATTATAAGGATTGTGTCATGAAGAACAATGTAAAAAGAATACCAATGAACATTATCGCTTCTAAACAACATGACATATCATCTATAAGACTAAACAAAATTGCTTTGTGTCCTGGTGATGATAAAAGAGTGATTGATGCTGATGGTATAGGTACACATGCCTATGGTCATTACTCAATCATTGACCATGCTTGAAGAGTTAAGTTTTGAATATCAAAATCCTCTGCATGAGCCTAGCAAATACATAAAACAAAACAATTTAAAAAATTAAAACAATAGCACTACAAAAATAGAACACACACAAAAAATGGTATTCATAAAAAAAATAGAAAACAATAAACACAACTGTACAATTTATAACAAAAAAAAGAATATATGTAAAAATGTATTATGTGTAAATAGTGTACATGTATTTAAAATAAAAATATTGTATGGACACTGCTTGTACATTTTTAATTACTACCCACCTCTCTCCACTCCTAATGCAAAATGAACATGTAAAACACAAATTGGAAAATCCATGTTTCCATATTGACAAAATAGAAAAACATTAAACTGAAATTTTAAAAACTGTAAATGGGAATTTGGTAAATTGATAAATGTGTAAACAACAAATGGGAAATCCATGTTTCTATATCATGAAATTGAAAAACTTTAAACTGGCTTTTTAAAAACTGTAATTGGGAAATTGTGAAATTGATAAATGTGTAAACAACAAAATGCAAAATCCATGTTTCCATATTATGAAATTGAATAACTTAAAACTAACATTAAAAATAAACTGAAAACGGAAAATTGGAAAATTGACAAATGTGTAAGCAACAAAATGAAAAAAAAAAATACCCAGTGGGGGTAGTGATCATGTTGTACAGTAGCCTATATGACTAGCATAAGGATAGTTGCATGTGCCCTTATATACTTTGTGTATGTGCATTAGCCTTTGGATTAGCTTAAGTTAGGTTTGGTAAAGTTAGGTTTGGTGAGGTTAGGTATGTGACCTTGTAGTTTACTCTTTTCAAAAAAATTAAAAATGTAAAATCTAAAATAAAATAAAATCTTAAATTTAAAATGTAAAAACTAAAAAAATGTAAAATAATAAAATCAAAAATCTAGAATGTTAAAATGTAAAATCTAAAATCTTTAAATGAGGTTTCTGTGGGTTAGGTTAGGCTAGGTTAGGTTAGGTTAGGTTTGGTTATAACTAAGTTTATTATTTGTCCTCTCACATTTGCTCTCACTTTTTTGCTCACACATTTTGCTCTCACTTTTTTTTTCGCTCGCATTTTTAAGTTAGGTTAGGTTAGGTTAGGTTAAGTTAGGTTAGGTTAGGTTAGGTTAGGTTATAACTTAGTTTATTATGTGTGCTCTCACATTTGCTCTCATATTTGCTCTGACTTTGAAGTTAGGTTAGGTTAGGTTAGGATAGGTAAAGTTGAGTTAGACAGAATGGCTGAGGTATGAATCAAAAGCCAGCTCCTGTCAGTTTGGCCTCACAAGGCTGAGTGTACCCCGTTCCACTCCTGAGACCAGAAATTAAATTTCTTGGCAGAGCCTGGATTCGAACCTCAGGAATGACCACCAAGAATGCTAGCCACTACACCAAAAAGTGGACAATATAAGACTGGTCTTGATTGTGCACGATCAATCAATAATTACCTAAGAATAAGAATAATAATAATAATAAGAATAATAATAAATATTCCATTTAGCGACTACACGGCCGAACTTCCCCTGTGACATTATCCACGGTTTCAGGACATGGCGGCCATCTTGCCCATTAGCCCCTGCCCCAGCTCTGACTGACCCCTCCATAAGAATAACATAGAGTGATTGCGCGCGGCGGCCATCTTGCGCATTAGCCCCTGCCCCAGCTCTGACTGACCCCTCCATAAGAATAACATAGAGTGATTGCGCGCGGCGGCCATCTTGCGCATTAGCCCCTGCCGCAGAACCGGCTTATATTACCTACTTACGCAATTCACCAAAGTTGAGCACATGCACATGCATTATTATTATTATTATTATTATTATTATTATTATTAATAATAATAATAATAATATTGTATTTCATGAGTAAGGCCATTTGGTCCACAAATAAAATACATAATCTTGCAATATGCAAAACCATTTTTGACCAGTTTATATCCAGGTTATAAGGATAATGGTGTAGGAGGCAGATCTTATACCTGTTATGATGTCCGACAATCTCGAGTGTTCTACCTCACAGTGAAACTCAGCCCAGTTCAAGATGATGGTTTAGCCTGTTCAGTTGTGTTCGCCATCTTCAAGGTGAACGAGTTAGGATGTCGACAGCCCGCCTTTAGCTGGCATGTCTCCGTATCAAGAAAAGAGCAGAGAAGTAGGTATGGTCCACTCAGAGAGGAATATGCATCAGGCTAGTAGGCCACACCAATTTACTTACTTATCGATGTCTTATCGACATTGTAAAAAAAATATTTTTTAAAAAATAGAACGCTCCCGAAATAAGTCAGAAACCCCTATGTACGTCAAATTGGTAGGTGAAAAGTTACAGGAAGTAGGAGACTTCTGTTACTTAGGAAGCAAAATTACCAGTGATGTACGAAGCAAAGATGAGATAAAAACTAGGTTGCCTCAGGCAAGGGAAGTATTTCTACGGAAAAGGAATCTGTTGACATCGAATATAGATTTAGATATTAGGAAGTCATTTTTGAAAGCCTTTGTCTGTATCGTGGCACTCTATGGAAGTGAAACTTGGACTGTTGGCGCAGCAGAAAAAGGAGAATAGAAGCATTTGAAATGGGGTGTTACAGGAGGATCATGAAGATCAGATGGGTAGATAGCCTATAGCAACAAATGAAAAGGTATGCCAATTAAGACGATTGGGAGAGGAGAGATATTTCTGGCAACTGGTAATGAAGAGAACAGATAGGTTGGTACGACACATCGACAACTACTAAGACACCCAGGAATAGCAAACTTAGTTATGGCAGAAAGGGTTGAGAACAAGAACTGTAGGGGTAGACCAAGGTTAGAATATGTTAACAGATTGTCACGGATGTAAGGTAGAGGTGAAATCAAACCAGTCAACAGACTGAATATTCAAATACACACCATCATTGTAGCATTGGCGACCAATTTCAGTGCCAAGGACTTCTCGTAGTTGTCAACGAGTAGGGTGTCAAATTCAAAACTGCTTTATTTTCATTTCAGGTTTTATTCCTACCGACAGTCATAAAACTACGCTTGCTAAATCTCCACGCTGGGCCATTGGAGCAATCTATCTGCGGAATTGGTTGACAAGAGGGTTTGAATCTAGTGTTGGCCATCCTTGAAATGTTTTTCCGTGCTTCCCATTTTCCACTACAAGCGAATGCAGGATGGTATCTTCTAATAGGTCACGGTCGCTTCCTCCCAATTCCTTCAGTAATAAATAGGTTCCAGAATCCGTCTAATCAATACTTTTTATTAAATAAAGATCACTGTGTGGTCATTGGTGGGACATGTTTCATGGCCTAATTATTTTTGGCCCGTTCATCAGCCGGTATGAATGAATTAATAAATGTCAAAGGCACAAGATAAATGTAGCCTATAGCGTAGCACTAAAAATTTCCCTGTTAATAAACCTTATATGGTGCACCATAAAGAAGGATGGGAAATTGAACACCTAAATCAACACAATATGATGTAGAATATGAAAATATGAATGAAATAATCATTTGAAAGAAATTTGAAACACATAGGCTATTAAAACTCTAAAAATGCCTGATTCTCTTGCATATCACTGTTAGTGAAAAAACATGGCTTGTATAAAGTCTTATAAACTAGGAAACACTTTAAAATGGTCAAGTTTCATTCACCTTCATTCATTTCATCTCTCATTAACTCCTCGCATGAGGTTGGCTAGTTGAAACAACAAAAATAGGTTCTGATGAACAAGAGCCAACAGTGGTTTTTCGATGCCTTCAGAACCAACGTAGCCTATTTTTTGCATGGGAATACCCGACATAGGCTGCACCTGTATTTGATCCAGCGACATACTATTGTTAAACTATTGTGTGGCTGTATTTTGTCTTGCATCTGGGCGGAAGAATAAAATATTACAATAGGGCTATAACTTAGTTAGTTATTGTTATTTCAAAGGGCGAAGCAGTGAGGTCATCTGCCACCTCTTAACACAGATTGAAAAATGAAAAATCCACAGCCTGCTTCCAGTCTCCGACCGGGTCAGGAATGGAATGAATGAAGCCCCCATCTAGCGGCGAGGATATGAACTGTGCCGGCTGCCGAGGCCTGACGCACTCCTCTGGGGCAATGATTAAATGAATGACAGATGAAATGAAATGATAGTGGAGAGTGTTGCTGGAATGAAATTTTTGACAGGGAAAACCGGAGTACCCGGAGAAAAACCTGTCTGCCTCCGTTTTGTCCAGCACAGATCTCACATGGAGTGACCGGGATTTGAACCACGGATCCAGCGGTGAGAGGCCGGCGTGCTGCCGCCTGAGCCACGGAGGCTTTTCTTAACACAGATTACATTATACAAATTTATATCACATTAAAATTTAAAGGTGGACGATTATATGAAAATAGCCTAAAAATAAAACAAAAAATTAAATAGAACTAATAATTGTAATAACAAAGTACAAATCATTGAAATCTTCTCGTGGTCCCTAGACGACTGAAACGAAAATAATAATAATAATAATAATAATAATAATAATAATAATAATAATAATAATAATAATAATAGTAATAATAATATCGTATGGCCTCGGTGCCGGGTGCAAGCTTTGTTATTTGACACCCAGAGGATAGCTTGCATGTCGAATTTCGTTGTTCCTTGACTATGAAAGTCAAGGAGGTTATATGTTAGATAACTAAGCTCCTTGAACACTATAGCACTTTCTAGTAGAGAAATGAGGAAATTTGTGTTGGCGGTAACTCCCGAGATTAATTTTGCCATTATGAACTCGGCCTACTGAATTCAAATGGGTTCTTTGACATGCCAACATCGTAGGACATGCGTATCGTATTTTTGCCGCCTTTCAAAAATCACTTACCACGGCCAGGAGCGAACCTGCAATCTTGGGGTTAGTAGACTGACACGATATCCACTCACCCACCGTGGCAAGCTATAATAATAATAATAATAATTTTAATAATAATAATAATAATAATAATAATAACAAACAAAATTGTACGAATAAACAAAAATTCAGAATTTCAAAAAGGACAAGATCTATGAGACAATACACACTTGTAAATTTCGATAGTTGGCCCTAACCCACTCTCACTTATAAAGTGGATGACGAGATCAGCAGCACCATGTCATCGCCTAATACAGGGAACGGCAAAAAGATCTGACGGTTTTTAAATCACAACAACACAAACATTTTAAATGATACAAACTCTTTTATTACTTATAACAGCAAGGTGTACATGCCAATTAATGGAAAACATGAAAGAACAATAGATTTTTACTTTTAAGATTTGAAGATAACGTCTTTCAAATGATGCCCATCTTTTGCCTTGCGGCAAAAAGGTCTGACGGTTTATGTCGTTGTACGGCTGAGCGAGTCGAAGAGGACGCGTTCCATCTCGTAACACAATTTTCTTATGGGTGAGTAATTTTAGAGCTACAGGTTCAGCTTTAAAACGTACGTCGACAGGCCGTCCAAGGTCAGCCAGGACACCAGAAAATGTTGAGCGAGTGAGACAAGCTGTGGAAACCAGCCCACGGCGACCGGCTCGTAAACAAGCTGTTGGTTTGCAAATGTCTGATCGAACAGTGAGACGAATATTGCGTTTCGATTTGCATTTTCATCCGTATAAAATGGTTATTGTCCAGCAGTTGAAGCCTAATGACTATGCAAAGCTTCAGTGCAAGACTGGAAGAATGCACGGCAAGAGATGGGCATCATTTGAAAGACGTTATCTTTAAATCTTAAAAGTTAAAATCTATTGTTCTTTCATGTTTTCCATTAATTGACATGTACACCTGCTGTTATAAGTAATAAAAGAGTTTGTATCATTTAAAATGTTTGTGTTGTTGTGATTTAAAAACCGTCAGATCTTTTTGCCGCTCCCTGTATAAGATCGAGTGTATTCTGCAAAAATATTGTAAGTTGGAATATTGACTTTCAAGGTGGGTAGTTTATTGGCTGAGGAATAACCCACCCACCAAGGGAAGATGATTAAGAGAAGGAAGTAGAGTTTGGATTGGAAAAGAAGGATAGAAAAATAGGAGGAGAGTCCCACAAAATTAATAAGCTTAGTGTTAAACACACTTAAAGGTGGTTGCCACCGAAAATCCTCTTTCGGATACCTAAAATGAGTAAGGACTTGGTCTAAGCTGACGAGAAACACAGATAGAACTTGGGCTGTTTGCAAGAGAGTGGCTTTCGTATAATCCCTCTCAAGCATATATAAAACTACTATGGGGAAGAGTGCTGGTCTGGCAAGACTGAGAGGAACAAATTTACTGTATGTCTTCTCAAAGAAATTAGGTTTTACAAAGTAATTCGAAGAATGCCAATGATTTAACTCAAGCTTGGTATTTTCAATTTCCAAAATTATGGAGTTCCTGTAAGGGCGACCAAGTGTCTCTAAAAAGGAAAATGATAAAAGAGTATGCCTTATTGGGTAATCTTGGTAAATGAACCAATGGTTGCATTGGAAAATGGCTAAGCTTTTACTCAGCGAGGAGCCGGCTAAAAGTTTAGACAAAAAGAAACACTTATTTTTTAGAAAATTGACCATAAGTTTTCGGAGAGGGTCTCCACAAGCAGGTAGCTGGCTTAGCGAGCTTTACTTGCCTTACTGGCCAATTAGAATTAGCTATTAACGCTAAGAAGAGCTTTAGTGAGGTGAAAATTAAGAGTTCTTGCTCAAATGCAACAAATGGTGAAAGCTCTATTAATGATTTTAATATCATTGAGTGAGGAGAGTCAAGGAAGACAGGATTTTGCCTAAACTTTATATTCGTAAATGAAAAAGCGAAGGGAAAAGATTTGTTTATTTTACAATTAGAAAAAGTTTGAGGAAATTAACAATTATGCAATATAATTTTAATAAACATAGTTCATTTGAACTCTTTAACAAACAGGGTCGCAGAACTCTCAACATTAAACGGTTGCTCCAGACAATTGACAATTTACAAGGTTTCAAACCTTACATATTTCTAAAATCTTTATAAGATTTAAACAAATGAACAATGAAATAATTAAAGCTTAAACGTGAATTGGAGAACAAAGAGTGCACCTTAAGAAATTCTGGAGAGAATGTTCTAGAGAAAGTGACAACTTTGAAAATAACAATAATAACAACATGAAAAATAAGATAGAAGTTCCTACAACTTCTTATATTTATACAGAATTAATATATGAGAATTATGCAAAGAGGGCAGGTCACTTACTGTGAAACCTGAAGAAAGTGAAAGGGAAAGTTTTAGACTTCCCAAGTTTGAGCAGGAATCACTCGCCAAATGGGACAGTTTCCATTTCGTGAAACCTGAACATGACTCGCTCAAGAGTTTAAAGAATTGTTTTCCCTGATTATGGGAAAGAAACAACGTGAATTTAAAACTTGTATCACACAAGCAATTATGCAGAATTTAATTAATGTTAAACTAGCAAAGAGGGAAGGGCACCTTGTGAGTGACACCTTTTTGAAAGTTACAATTTTATTAATAATGATGGTTAGTAGAAGGTTGAGGAAAGATCATTGGGATATAGGATCAATGTTCATGGCCGTATTTAATATAACCGGACGATCGCGACGCGGTAGAAACGTGGAGCAAGCACTGATTATCACTATAGTCTATGAAGATAGATGCAAATATAGAAACACTAAAGTTCATGAAAAAGAAAGTTATTGCAATTATGGAAATAACTGATTGCACTATATAGGTGAGAGTCTATTTCTTGAAAAAGTTGTAATTTACAATTAAATGCGCCATAGAATGTTCCAGAGGTTCCAGCGGTGGAGGAAAGTTAGCTATTGCAAAAATTTGTGAGGAAGATTCCTCATTTTAACTAGCATTTTCACAAGTGCGTGAACAATACTTGACGGCAAGACTCGCAGATAGAGAACAAGATCTCGAAGGTTCCAGAACAACCTTAGCAGAAAATGGGGTTGAGAAAATCCAACGGAGGAAATAGCTTTATATTTATAGACAGCGGGTGCTAAATAATATCCCACGTAGCGAGAGGATTTCTCGTTTAAATAGCTTAAGAAAAGCTCTTTTTTAGTAAGGTTGGCTTATACAAGCAGAAGCTCAACATGGCAAATCTCGCGAAGAATGATTACCGCTCCACAAGTAATCTCACGCTGTCTATAAAATAATCTATAAAAGCATGTAGATAAAATGATGAAGAAGAGGTTAAAACCTTTAAAATGGTACTTATCTTGATTTCATGTTGAAGTTGAAGTTTCCTACTACTTTGCCAACATGGCGTAGAAGAGTGTGAGCCTCTTGGTTTGAGGAGGCAAGCTCGAGCGGAGCTTTGACTGAACGAGTCAACTGCAGACTAAGAAGTGAGAGCGGCTCAACGGAGCACGGAGGGACCAAGAAAAGGGGGAAGGAGTGGGGGGGGGGGTAGGAGACAAAAGGAGAACATATAAACATTGCCAACTTTGATACAAAAAATTAATTTCTTGCTGAGCTGATCTTCTAAGAGTTGATAACAGATGATACTAGCGCAGCATGGTGAGTAAAGAAGTAGACGTAGTCCTCTTGCTCAAGGAGAAAATAGCTGGCGATGGTACAGGATCTGGTGGCCAAATGGATAAGTAAGTCCTCTAGCACCAGGAAGAGTTGAGGAGCTTCAGAGATTCGCTGCGAGGTGACGCTAGGTGGGTCACAGAAGTTATATATCTGAAACATACTTATGAAGACATAAGAGATATGCCCAACAAGGAGAAAACAGATGATCACTGTTGGTGTTTGACAAAGAAGAAGGAAGAAACATGCAAAAGCATTGAAAATTATAATCTCAGGTACCGTGTATTCCAAGAATGCACCATACTGGGAGGGGTAGACACCAACAGCGAACAAGAAAAACAAGTACACATTTAAAGGTAATGGAGAGATCAAAGACAGAGGTCTTGTGATCGGACCATTAATAGTTAAGACTCTGACTTCCCTGACTCTCCCATCTCTTCCAGGGTAACACTTAGTCACTCTACCGGAAGTCCAGACTAGAGGGGGAGAAACATCCCTAACCAAGACCAAGTCCCCCACTTTAATGTCGGGACTGGAAAGAAACCACTTCTGCCTCCGTTGCAAGGAAGTTAAATATTCCAAGTTCCATCTCTTCCAAAAAGAATTGCGGAGGGCTTCAAGTTTACGCCAAACAATAGGTAAATCAGAATCCCTGAAAGAATTAGGAAGGGGAGGATGGGCAGAGAGAGAAGTGCGTGTAAGACAGTGACCAGGTGTGAGTGGAAGGAGGTCATCAGGGTCATTAGAAAGCGGAGTTAAGGGGCGAGAGTTAACAACATCTTCCATCACAAAATAGCTGGAAGCTGAGAGAAATAAAGCACTAGTAAAGATTACGATACGATGCGAAAGAAGAATTGACAAGTTTAAACAAAGCATATAGAGACAAGTACATCTATTCAGGATAAGAATATACCAAATAAACAAAGAAACTATGCGAGTAGAAAGCAAGAACGCCATAGGTAACAAACGAGTAGCCATAAACAATGACCTCAAGTTATAATGAGTATCAAAGGGGTTACTCAGAAAAATACTTAAGTCAGCGAGAAACGTGACATAACAAGTATAAATGCAAAAACACATCGAATGTGACGACGAGAAAAAGCAAGTTTGTTCATCAATGAACATTAAGATCGCAAAAGATGTAAGCAAATTGCAATACATGAGCGCGTGAGAAATACGCAACGAAGTTTTGAAACAAGGAACGAAGCAGTTATAGAATACGAGCATGAGTAAATGAAAGACACAGGCAAGCGCGGCCTTGACACACATAGTACAACGAGATAAGGCATATAAATAGCTGAACGAGTCCTTAACTAGAACAAGTTTATTTTGGGGATTAGGTGAGCGGCTTCCGAGATTACGGTAGCGGCTCGCCAGACAATGGTTGGCAATCAGCCAGAGTTGAGATAAGAGAAACTTGCTTTGACCTTTGGCAATCGTACAGGAAATAAACAACAACTTGGCCTTCCTCAGGCGTGTATACAAACAAGTTTGAAAAACAAGCAGTTCAAAGTACACAAACACTAGTTGAATCAGCTGTAACTTAAAGCAGATATTCAGGTTGAACGGAATGCAGTCAATCGTAACTTGGACGTGAACAAGCGATTTAAAGATATATGAAATAGAGTAGGAAATCAATTTCGCATAATTGAGAGGATCACGGAATCCGACAATTTTCAACAAAAAGAAGCTTAATTCTTCCGAGCAAAGAAGACAAGCTGGGACATTGAGAAGAAGGTTATGCATAAGAATAGTTATTCTAGATGCTATAGAATTCAGATTTTCAAACGGTTTCATGAGCGACTTCCAATTGTGAGGAAGGAGGGAGGAGCCGACCGTGGCCATCCTTCTAAATAACGAAAGAAGTGAAACATGGCTTACAGCAAAGTGATGGTGACTGATAACCATGGTTTTACACAAGGGGAAGATAGTTTTCGAGAAAAAGTTTAAGCAATTACCTGCTATAAAAAATGACATGAGAAGGTAACCGAAATAACACAAAGCAAGGCGAACTTGAATTGCCTTTTTGTGCGGGAAGAAGGAAAAACCATTTAAACAACTTACAGAGGTAGCGTAGTTGTTCACGATAAGACATCGTTTCGACAAGTGTTTTTCAAAAATATTGAGATCTGAAACATGAGCGTTCTCTTTTTCAGAAATGGGATTTCTGTCAGCTGTACCGAAATGACATTGCGCTTTAGTTTGAAGACTGGGTTGTTTGATTTCACCAGTAATAACCCAACCAAAATCGGTGTCTCTGGCGACCACGGTTGAAGATAACTTGCGTGTTTGTTTGCGAATGCAATTCCAAAAAACATTGGCACTGAAAAGTACATCAATGGGACCTTGAGCATTAAACTGAGGATCGGCTAACCTTAAGTGCGAGGGAATGTTTAAACAGGAGGTATTAATAGAGTGACTTGGAGTGTCCTTGCAAATACTGGTAAGAACGAGACAGTTTAATTTAAGATTGGTGTTTCTTTGGCAAACGTCTCTGATTTTCAATTTTGAAGACTGCAAAACTTGAGTTTTCAAATTGTCAATGCCGGTCACACTGATAGAAGTAGGCGATGACGAAAGACCTAGTTTTTTATCAACGATTGCGAAACAAAGTTGTGCGTGGAAGCGGAATCGAGAAGACCACGGGTTCTAAACCAATTTCCAAATTTATCTTGGATTTCGAATTGTACAGTGGTCAAAAGGGTTTGCGCACTATGAAAAGTTTCGGCATTAGAAATGCAGGAAGAAGCATTAGTTTGTTCGGAGCTGCTCTGCATGGAGCTTGAAGAGGCAGGTACTGATGACCTCGATTTATCGTGAACGTGCAATAAAGAATGATGCGGTTTTTTACAATGGAAACAGAGATTTGATGACGTACAGTTCGAAGAAGAATGCTTAGGTGACAAGCAATTGAAACAATGTTTGCTATTTAAGACAAACTTCCTTCGATCTTCGACAGACAATTCTTTAAAGGATTTGCACGAATACAATGTGTGAAGCTTTTTACAGAGCGTGCATTTTAACGATTTGTTAAGCGGCCTGATATGTTCTCTTGCATGATTGAAAGAAGAACGGGTTTGCTTGTACTCGACAGATGGGGGCTGATGACCCTTTGAAAAAGCAAGGTTTTTCTCAAAAATGTGAGACTGATGATTCGTTTCGACCTTTTCGCACTGAAATGCGAGTGCTGTAAGGACTTGGCATCGGCTGTTAAGAAACGAGATTAAGTGTTCGAAGGAAAATTCTTCCTTGCGAGCGAGTTCGATCTCCCAAGCCTTTAAAGTTGAAAAATCGAATCTTGATGTAGCCAGATGAATGAGTATGGTGTCCCATGTTTGGACAGGTTGATTGAGTTGGTATAATGCTCTGACATTCAACTGTATAGAATCTAAGAGGTCTCTTAAAGAGGTGACGTCATTAGGTTTGACGGCTGGCAAGTTGAAAAGACAGCGTATGTGACGAGCTACACTCAAACGTAAATTGCCATATCTCTCTTTAAGGAGATTAAAGGCGATGTGGTAGTTGTCTGCGCTTAAAGGCAGTGACTCCACTAAGGCTAAGGCCTCACATTCCAAAGAAGTACGGAGGAAGTAAAATTTATGTATGTCTGGGATCTCGATATTTTCATGAATTACGGAGCAGTAAAGTTCGTAAAAAGAATACCATTCACCTTCCTTGCCTGAGAAGTGCGGTAGGCTTATCTTAGGAAGTAACGGTTTCGGTTTGTTCTCGTGAACTGAAGCGGGTGCGAACTGGGCCGGATTGATGACCCTAGTGTCCGGTTCTGAGATATTGCGAATCAATTGGTGGGCCTTTGCAATCCCTTCAAAGTACAAGGGTTCGACCTCGACCCGATCCGATTGAAGTTCTGGATAAGCGGATTCAATCTCGGTTTGAATTTGATCATAATAATCATAAGACCGTTCGTACAACTTAAGGCGATGTGTCAAGATGTCTAAATCACACTCTGCGGGATTTAATTTGCTGATGAAATTTCTGAATCTAGTGAGTTGCCCTTTATAGGAAGAACGTCTGGCAATGAGAGTTTCATCTTTTTCAGTAGGGGCCATGACAAAAAGAATAAATTGAAATACAACTCACGAAACTGTAGAACCTTGGAGATGCTGTCAAGTTTGCAGCAGCGAATGGGTAGAAAGAACAGGATACACCAAAGGAGACAGGAGCGGCCTCTTTCCCGTTCACAGGCTTTGCACGATGTGGTTATAGCTGAAATATTCAACACAGATATTAGAAATATGCAAAGTATTGTCAAATGACACTATTTTAAAAAGAAAAAAGAAAAAATGGGCTCTCCCGGGTTTCGGCACCAAATTTTGGGTAGTTTATTGGCTGAGGAATAACCCACCCACCAAGGGAAGATGATTAAGAGAAGGAAGTAGAGTTTGGATTGGAAAAGAAGGATAGAAAAATAGGAGGAGAGTCCCACAAAATTAATAAGCTTAGTGTTAAACACACTTAAAGGTGGTTGCCACCGAAAATCCTCTTTCGGATACCTAAAATGAGTAAGGACTTGGTCTAAGCTGACGAGAAACACAGATAGAACTTGGGCTGTTTGCAAGAGAGTGGCTTTCGTATAATCCCTCTCAAGCATATATAAAACTACTATGGGGAAGAGTGCTGGTCTGGCAAGACTGAGAGGAACAAATTTACTGTATGTCTTCTCAAAGAAATTAGGTTTTACAAAGTAATTCGAAGAATGCCAATGATTTAACTCAAGCTTGGTATTTTCAATTTCCAAAATTATGGAGTTCCTGTAAGGGCGACCAAGTGTCTCTAAAAAGGAAAATGATAAAAGATTATGCCTTATTGGGTAATCTTGGTAAATGAACCAATGGTTGCATTGGAAAATGGCTAAGCTTTTACTCAGCGAGGAGCCGGCTAAAAGTTTAGACAAAAAGAAACACTTATTTTTTAGAAAATTGACCATAAGTTTTCGGAGAGGGTCTCCACAAGCAGGTAGCTGGCTTAGCGAGCTTTACTTGCCTTACTGGCCAATTAGAATTAGCTATTAACGCTAAGAAGAGCTTTAGTGAGGTGAAAATTAAGAGTTCTTGCTCAAATGCAACAAATGGTGAAAGCTCTATTAATGATTTTAATATCATTGAGTGAGGAGAGTCAAGGAAGACAGGATTTTGCCTAAACTTTATATTCGTAAATGAAAAAGCGAAGGGAAAAGATTTGTTTATTTTACAATTAGAAAAAGTTTGAGGAAATTAACAATTATGCAATATAATTTTAATAAACATAGTTCATTTGAACTCTTTAACAAACAGGGTCGCAGACCTCTCAACATTAAACGGTTGCTCCAGGCAATTGACAATTTACAAGGTTTCAAACCTTACATATTTCTAAAATCTTTATAAGATTTAAACAAATGAACAATGAAATAATTAAAGCTTAAACGTGAATTGGAGAACAAAGAGTGCACCTTAAGAAATTCTGGAGAGAATGTTCTAGAGAAAGTGACAACTTTGAAAATAACAATAATAACAACATGAAAAATAAGATAGAAGTTCCTACAACTTCTTATATTTATACAGAATTAATATATGAGAATTATGCAAAGAGGGCAGGTCACTTACTGTGAAACCTGAAGAAAGTGAAAGGGAAAGTTTTAGACTTCCCAAGTTTGAGCAGGAATCACTCGCCAAATGGGACAGTTTCCATTTCGTGAAACCTGAACATGACTCGCTCAAGAGTTTAAAGAATTGTTTTCCCTGATTATGGGAAAGAAACAACGTGAATTTAAAACTTGTATCACACAAGCAATTATGCAGAATTTAATTAATGTTAAACTAGCAAAGAGGGAAGGGCACCTTGTGAGTGACACCTTTTTGAAAGTTACAATTTTATTAATAATGATGGTTAGTAGAAGGTTGAGGAAAGCTCATTGGGATATAGGATCAATGTTCATGGCCGTATTTAATATAACCGGACGATCGCGACGCGGTAGAAACGTGGAGCAAGCACTGATTATCACTATAGTCTATGAAGATAGATGCAAATATAGAAACACTAAAGTTCATGAAAAAGAAAGTTATTGCAATTATGGAAATAACTGATTGCACTATATAGGTGAGAGTCTATTTCTTGAAAAAGTTGTAATTTACAATTAAATGCGCCATAGAATGTTCCAGAGGTTCCAGCGGTGGAGGAAAGTTAGCTATTGCAAAAATTTGTGAGGAAGATTCCTCATTTTAACTAGCATTTTCACAAGTGCGTGAACAATACTTGACGGCAAGACTCGCAGATAGAGAACAAGATCTCGAAGGTTCCAGAACAACCTTAGCAGAAAATGGGGTTGAGAAAATCCAACGGAGGAAATAGCTTTATATTTATAGACAGCGGGTGCTAAATAATATCCCACGTAGCGAGAGGATTTCTCGTTTAAATAGCTTAAGAAAAGCTCTTTTTAGTAAGGTTGGCTTATACAAGCAGAAGCTCAACATGGCAAATCTCGCGAAGAATGATTACCGCTCCACAAGTAATCTCACGCTGTCTATAAAATAATCTATAAAAGCATGTAGATAAAATGATGAAGAAGAGGTTAAAACCTTTAAAATGGTACTTATCTTGATTTCATGTTGAAGTTGAAGTTTCCTACTACTTTGCCAACATGGCGTAGAAGAGTGTGAGCCTCTTGGTTTGAGGAGGCAAGCTCGAGCGGAGCTTTGACTGAACGAGTCAACTGCAGACTAAGAAGTGAGAGCGGCTCAACGGAGCACGGAGGGACCAAGAAAAGGGGGAAGGAGTGGGGGGGGGGGGGGGGGGTAGGAGACAAAAGGAGAACATATAAACATTGCCAACTTTGATACAAAAAATTAATTTCTTGCTGAGCTGATCTTCTAAGAGTTGATAACAGATGATACTAGCGCAGCATGGTGAGTAAAGAAGTAGACGTAGTCCTCTTGCTCAAGGAGAAAATAGCTGGCGATGGTACAGGATCTGGTGGCCAAATGGATAAGTAAGTCCTCTAGCACCAGGAAGAGTTGAGGAGCTTCAGAGATTCGCTGCGAGGTGACGCTAGGTGGGTCACAGAAGTTATATATCTGAAACATACTTATGAAGACATAAGAGATATGCCCAACAAGGAGAAAACAGATGATCACTGTTGGTGTTTGACAAAGAAGAAGGAAGAAACATGCAAAAGCATTGAAAATTATAATCTCAGGTACCGTGTATTCCAAGAATGCACCACAAGGCAAAGAAATTAAATTTCAGCACATCGCCAAGGTTTTTGTTGTGTCTAGTGCGGGTTTTTTTTCTGACGTGCACCAGGCCAGACTTATCAACAGGTTCATGGTACCCTTGCCCAGACCTCCGCTGAGGTAGAGGACAACACACAACGTCCCAGATAGTAGAAAGCGTGTCGTAATTCTTTGCTGCGGGATGTGAGAGCTCCCACAACATTACCTTCCTCCCATAGAGCACTGGTTCCCAGCCAGTGGTCCGAGAGACAAGTGGGTCCGGCAACACCTATAAAGAAAGTTACCAATAAATGGAGATTATGAAAGCGATGTGCATTGAACGAGAATGGACCGAATTTATCCGATCACTGTCAAAACATATTTAAACTAATAACTAATTAGGCTATTAGAATATGATACAAAATAATCTTCATGACTAATGATTTAAATGTGTCAAAAAAAACTTCCAGGGCAAGGAGCAGGGATTATTGAATTTGTTGTTGGTTATAAACAAATAAAGTGCAAGCAGTGATTTGAGGTTAGCACTGAGCAAAAGCGCAACTCCTAGAATTCCTCAGCTTGTCAAATTCGTGCACAAAATTAAACTGAGAAAAATATTGAGTTAACAATAAATTCCAGCGTCCTTTTTAACAAAACTGTTGTTACAACATAAAATTGGACTTTTGGACTACATGTTTCACTCTTCCGCTCAATGGATGTTTTAAGCCGCGTTTACACCGGAGTTGACAACAGTGTTGCCAACAAATGCTGACAACATTTACAAAAATCGTACTAAAATTTCTGTCAACATTGCTGCCAACAATGCTGCAACACCGAACACCCTCCAGCAGTCGGTAAATATCCAAGAGTGTTGTTAACATTTGTTGGCAGCAATGTTGACGGGACGTATATAGTGACCCGCAACAATGTTGGCAAAAATCCCCTTCAACTGACCAGCGCACGTGGTTGGCCGACGCGGCTTCACTCTAGTCACGGCTGTTGCTGGTAGTACTGGACTTCTGTTTGTGAAGTCGAACTGTCGAAGTGCAAGTCAATATGGACAACCTTTTAAGTGATTTTGATAGGTCACGGGATAATGTCCTAAATTTGATCGAGCTCTATCGTGAGCAACCAGTTCTCTGGAACCCGATGGACCCAGACTTTAAAAACAAAAAACCTGAAGAACTACGCATGGAATGACATTTCGCGGGAAATGAAAACCACCAGTTCTGACGTTCAAGCAAAAGTTAGACCTTTAGTCGCACATTTCCAAAGGGAGCTTAAGAAGAAGAAAAGTGGTTCGGATGCCTTACCCAGATTCTCTTCGGCCTTCTCTTTTTACCTATGATGACGCACGCTGCTGCTATCGCCGCAAGTTCCTCTAGTGTTGACATCTCGGAATGAAGAATGCAACTGGCGAAACGTGCCGAAAATGAGCTAAATTGTTGTCAACAAATCTTAACATTCTCGATATTCGCCAACATTGTTGCCAGCATTTGTTGCCGACTTTTGCTGTCAACATGTTGTCAACGAAAGTTGGCAACAATTTGTTGGCAACATTTGGTGTAAACGCGGCTTTGTTGAACCAAATTGTCTTGTCTAAGTTCATTAGACCTACTTTTACGTTAGAAGATTCGAATCTTTTCGCTTCTCGATTTGCCTGACTGGCATTGAGTAGAGATAGCTTTAAAGTCATTCTTTCAGTGATGCCTTATCGATCAAATAGATATTACACTTTTCAGTCGGTCAATACAATGTAGGCTAATCCTAATTAGCCTACTAAAACATGTCATCCCTTATACTCTGTATTTTGAAAGAAAGAATCTGAAGGATTAGAATATGGGAGCGATATAAAATGGCTGACAGCAGGCTCCTATTGGCTGGAGTTTGACAACTAGCACAACTCGTGTTCATTCGTTCTAATGATGATGATTTTGATATGGACTGTGAAGGAATGGAAGGTATCGAACCCTTGGCAAGTGACGGATGATTGTGTATTTATTGGTGTCAGTTCGCTAGCGGCAATCGATAATTCTGTAGAACACAAGTGGATTGAATAATGTATTGTTTCCCGTCATAGTGGTCAAATTACCGCCTGTCATCCAATACAACTCGACAATGCAAAAACACAGCATTAATATACCCACCGAGTGGCTTGTTTGAATGCTCGGTGTTATACGGTTTTACCGTAACACTAGTCGTGTATTATCACGAAGGCGATTGTTAACCGTGAAGAGTAGCGATACATTGAGTGTTCTTGGTGCTACCATGACCCGTAGTTTTTGTGTCAGCTACACTGAACGACTATCACCCAGACTTCTCTCATTTTGAGGAATGGTCAACAATAATACCTGCTTATTGCGTGGTACCGGGTGAGTTAGCCGTGGTCGTTACGGCATGACTGCTGGCAGTCGCTCACATCCGGGAGGTGAGGAGGTTCGAATCCCTCCGCCGGCAACCTTGAAGATGGTCTTCTGTGGTTTCCCATCTTCCTTCCAGGCAAAAGCCAGGGTTGGTCCCTAACTATAGGCCACAGCCGATACCTTCCAACTCCTGGTCCTTACATTCAAACTTTCCTCCCAAGACAACACTCCACACGCGAAGGTACTTGTAGCTCACCCATTGGGTGTCCGCCTCGAAGCAGCTACAAAAATGGCGAGCCGAACATGTCCTCGGACAATCCCGGCACTAAAAAAAAAGCCATACGCTAAAAAAATAAGAAAAGCGTGGTGAGTGTTGATAGGCCTTTACTATATTTATCAGATTACTTTGTATTAGTTGTAGAGTGTTGCCGGCGGCTTCGGTGGCGTAGTTGGTAGCATCCTGAGCTTCTATGCCCAAGATGGCGGGGTCATACCCAGGCCAAGTCGTCGGATTTCTTAAGAGCGTTAAAAATCCCTCAGTATGCCTTCCTTAGGAGGGGAAGTAAAGCCGGCGGGCACATGTTATAAATATATGGCATGTAAAAGAACCTCCCCTAGCTACAAGGAGGAAGATGTGAATAGTGTATAGAAATAGTATATGTTTTTTCCATTTTCTTTTTCAATTGTGTGCATTTTAAATTGTTTTTTTCTCTGTGATTTTGATTTGTTTTCCATCAAAATCAGGTGGGAGAATGTCGCGAATCGGATGTCGCGAATCTGGGAATAGTAGTTCCTAGAATGGGAACTATGGTTGCGCGGGGTTGGCAACGATCAACCTACGTCACCACGACAATCTGTGTGGTCGCTATGGCGGCGATTGTTTTTCTGATCTGTAATGAAAAATATGTGTAGTAGAATTGCTGTTGTAATAAATAAAATTTATTCCTAATGCCACACAACGAAATGGATTATGTTCTGTAGGCCTACCTAGTATTCGAACAGATACGCGGGTAGCGTAATTCGATATTAGTGGTGACTGTGAAGCTAAATTTGTAGGTTAGATTTGATTAAGCTCTATTAAGTTCCAACTTTCGGCGTCAGGTGCCGGTTGCGGTGGCATCTAGAAGCCAAGTTCACAGTTAGGTGTCGTTGACGGTAGTAGGCTATTTGGTAGCAAAAGTAGGAACTACTTGAAATTGATCATCTGCAGTCCTTACCTGAATACAGATAACACACACTAATACAGCCATAACAATCAACACCGGTTATCAGACAGATTCTACACACACCCAAAGTATACGGGGCTACATGACCACGTTATCGCAACCTCTAAACTGAGGAATCAACCAACCATCTATCTGATTGCTCGAGGATGATGCCGAGCTGCGCTAATGAGGTCTCTCCACAAGTGGTCGTGCTGGAAAATCAAGCCAAGGGAAATTACATGAGGCAAGTTTCAATGCCCACTACTCCAAACTGGCCATAAAGGTAAATAGTGTTGGGGATGTGTCGAGCTGCACTGATGGCTAATTAAAACTATCTACTCACGTTACCTCAAGAGATGCATGCTTTTGTACAACTGTATACAGTACACAGATTATAACAGAAAACGAATTACATAACTAAAACTATTCAGTTCTTCAATAATTGTTTCCTACATATGTCATTGCGTGCCCTTATTAACTGTTAATAAGAGCACGCAATGGCACATTTAGGAGTACAAGTTTTCCTAGTCACTAGGTTCATAGTATTTTACTTATTCTTACATTTTCTTAGTGTAGGGTGCCAAGCTGATGTTAACAAATGTGTACAATATGATTTATTAGCCTAGAATGAGCGCTGTCATGCTCATAAATTCTGACCGCCTGCGTGGCTCAGTGGTAATGTTCTCGCTTGCTGTGACCAACGTTGCAGAATGGAATCCTGGCGCAGTCAGCTGCCATTTTGTTTATCTTGAGGGTGTGCAAATGCGAGGGAGCCGTGTCAGTATATTTACTAGCACGTTGAAGACCCCCTTCAGGACAAAATTCCTGCACCTCGGCATCTCTAAAAGTCATAGTAGTTAAGAGGGACGTAAAACCAATAACATCATTACAGTATTATTAATCTCATAAATACCATGAACAAATTGGTAGTCTAATAATAATAATACTGTAATAATAATAATAACAATAATAAGTCGAGAGGTTACATAGTATAGCGTCACTGTCAGGCCTTCAGATATCATTTGAGAAAATATAGGGAGGACTGTCGGCACAAGTGCAAGAAATATGAATTTGAAACAGCATATGGGATGAACGTACAGTTAACCTCGTTTAAATAGGCTACCTTGGAGAAATTCTACCTTCAGGATTGAAAAGTTTGTCCAACACAGGAAGAGCATCAAGACCTCAAAGGACATTCTTCTTCTTCTTCTACTTCGTTTGGGCCTACTGAGGACCACGGGGCTCTTATCTCCTCGTCGCTTTGTCTTTTCTCTTCTTCCAGTATTTTCTCATTATCTGACTATGAGCCAGTTTTCTTTCCTCTGTCCATGGTAGTCTACTGACTCCGGTGTTCTTCCTAGCTGTCAGTGATACAGGAAAAACTCCTTGTCGGATGGCTCGCCGGAATTGTTGGCGGTCTTGTATGGAATTAAGTGGGATCCCTAGGTTGTCTAAATCCGTCCTGACCGTAGAGATCCACTTGGTCCTAGAGGCCTTTCCTCTGCCTGCCACTGTAAAGATCTTACTGGTGAGCCGGCAAGGGATCATGCGGGTCAAGTGTCCATATAAGGCCAGGCGCCTTTTTCTTATGTCACAATGTCTTCTTGATGGCTGTAAAGCTCATCATTGTGCCGAATTCTGTAGGTGCCTCCCTCTTCCCATTTAGGTCCTAGTATCCTCCGAAGGATCTTCCTCTCCATGAGTTCACGTTTCCTGAGTGGGGCTTTCCTGGCCATCACGAGGCACTCAGAGGCGTACAGAACTGATGGTTTTACTACTGAATTGTAGTGTCTGAGTTTGAGGTTTTTGGAGAGGAACTTTGATGTGTAGATGCTGCGACAGGAGTGGTAGGCCCTCTCGAACTTGGTGCACCTGGTGTCTATGGCCACATTCCCACTCTGGTTTGCCGAGATCCACTCTCCTAGGTACTTGACCGCAGGGACTTTTCGGATGATGACCCCCTCAAGTGGAATTGTGGACGGGGCTTCCTCGATGTTAGTCATGAATTCAGTCTTCCCAATGTAGATCTTCAGGCATTCAGACTAACGTGGAATCACTACAATAAAAGAGGGATGTCACGTACAGTAATGCAAAATTGAATCATTACAAAACTGTTGTCCTCGCTGAAGCTCTATATGCATTAAGGCTCGGTCAAACAAGAAGCGGGCTGCCCGCGCGAACCAGGCCGCCCGACCGCTGCGAACTCTGTATCGTGTAATATTACATCATCCTGGTTAAACAGAAGGCGGTCTACCGCGGCGGACCAATCTAGTTCGTGGCGGGCAAGTGAGCAGTTGTGATTTTCCACAAAGACCGCGCGGGCTGGAATCATGGCCGACGAAACGGAGAAGTTAATTGACCTTGTGCGCGAGTGCGTTCTACAGTCATTCGAAAATATACAACAAAATGGTCTGGAAATGACCTCAACTCGCAGCATAGTTTGTGATACTCACCCTACTCCTGTCTTTTTCATTAGTCTTTCGTCTCTCTTGACTCAAAGCGAGCAGAAGAAGCAATTCTTCTTCGTCCGAGGAACTGCTGGACATGTAAAATTAACACCACGAACAGAAAACAGTGATACCCACTTGATCGCGATTGCTTTCACACTGGTTCGCCATGACTTGTCTGTACTGAGTTTGACCACCCCAGTCCGCGACGGGCTGCGGTCGTTCCGTTAATGCGGGCAGCCCGCGCCCTGTTTGACCGAGCCTCGTAACTTTAGGAGGCCATTCAAAAATTGCAGACATTGAAAATCATTCGGCCCTACACAAGAAAATGGAATTTGGATCAAGTCGCTTCGCTCGCAGCCAGCGGCTTCAAAATCAGATTAGCAGCAGGCGAACTGCTGACCTCTATAGTCTCACAGACAGCTTTACAAACACTGTAGGCCTACACTGGACATGTTAATTCTTGGGCACATATTTACAGTAGGATGTACAACAATAGTCCAACAGAATGATTGTCATTTGTATAGGCAATACTGAAAGAATGGCTTCAAAACTTTACAGAAGCATTGTTCAACATAATGAATACACAAAATACGAGGATAAATTGGTCAGAGGAAACAAGGGGTGATCTGAATAAGTTGAACATCGGGGGAAATATAATGAAACACCTACAAATCTTCACAACCTCAGTAAATGAGCACACATTTAGGATGAAACCTAGCAGCAGGACTGACAAGAGAACTTGAGTCTCGCGTCTCGCGAGCACTAACTCCTATGCATTTTTCGTGCACAGTCGGAATGTTTCGGAATCGCTCGGGATTCCTAGAGGAGCAAAGAACAACAGACAAGAGACACTCCACATCCAAGTTCTGTAACATTTTGGATCCCGAGGAACCGAACATGGAGGGGGGTTATTGATTGAGGTTAAAATTTGATAATGATTTGCATTATTAACGCAAAAGATCCTGAAACTTGCTTTAAGTAAAGTTGAAAATATACCATGCGCAAAATGAATGCATTCCAATTGGTATTTAAGATCTAACGTAATTGAAATAATTCGACAATAACCTCGCGATTTCGTAGGTAAAGTGTACCAGTGGTATCGAATGTTCAACATAATGAATACACAAAATACGAGGATAAATTGGTCGGAGGAAACAAGGGGTGATCTGAATAAGTTGAACATCGGGGGAAATATAATGAAACACCTACAAATCTTCACAACCTCAGTAAATGAGCACACATTTAGGATGAAACCTAGCAGCAGGACTGACAAGAGAACTTGAGTCTCGCGTCTCGCGAGCACTAACTCCTATGCATTTTTCGTGCACAGTCGGAATGTTTCGGAATCGCTCGGGATTCCTAGAGGAGCAAAGAACAACAGACAAGAGACACTCCACATCCAAGTTCTGTAACATATTTGGATCCCGAGGAACCGAACATGGAGGGGGGTTATTGATTGAGGTTAAAATTTGATAATGATTTGCATTATTAACGCAAAAGATCCTGAAACTTGCTTTAAGTAAAGTTGAAAATATACCATGCGCAAAATGAATGCATTCCAATTGGTATTTAAGATCTAACGTAATTGAAATCATTCGACAATAACCTCGCAATTTCGTAGGTAAAGTGTACCAGTGGTATCGAATGTTCAACATAATGAATACACAAAATACGAGGATAAATTGGTTAGAGGAAACAAGGGGTGATCTGAATAAGTTGAACATCGGGGGAAATATAATGAAACACCTACAAATCTTCACAACCTCAGTAAATGAGCACACATTTAGGATGAAACCTAGCAGCAGGACTGACAAGAGAACTTGAGTCTCGCGTCTCGCGAGCACTAACTCCTATGCATTTTTCGTGCACAGTCGGAATGTTTCGGAATCGCTCGGGATTCCTAGAGGAGCAAAGAACAACAGACAAGAGACACTCCACATCCAAGTTCTGTAACATATTTGGATCCCGAGGAACCGAACATGGAGGGGGGTTATTGATTGAGGTTAAAATTTGATAATGATTTGCATTATTAACGCAAAAGATCCTGAAACTTGCTTTAAGTAAAGTTGAAAATATACCATGCGCAAAATGAATGCATTCCAATTGGTATTTAAGATCTAACGTAATTGAAATCATTCGACAATAACCTCGCAATTTCGTAGGTAAAGTGTACCAGTGGTATCGAATGTTCAACATAATGAATACACAAAATACGAGGATAAATTGGTTAGAGGAAACAAGGGGTGATCTGAATAAGTTGAACATCGGGGGAAATATAATGAAACACCTACAAATCTTCACAACCTCAGTAAATGAGCACACATTTAGGATGAAACCTAGCAGCAGGACTGACAAGAGAACTTGAGTCTCGCGTCTCGCGAGCACTAACTCCTATGCATTTTTCGTGCACAGTCGGAATGTTTCGGAATCGCTCGGGATTCCTAGAGGAGCAAAGAACAACAGACAAGAGACACTCCACATCCAAGTTCTGTAACATATTTGGATCCCGAGGAACCGAACATGGAGGGGGGTTATTGATTGAGGTTAAAATTTGATAATGATTTGCATTATTAACGCAAAAGATCCTGAAACTTGCTTTAAGTAAAGTTGAAAATATACCATGCGCAAAATGAATGCATTCCAATTGGTATTTAAGATCTAACGTAATTGAAATCATTCGACAATAACCTCGCAATTTCGTAGGTAAAGTGTACCAGTGGTATCGAATGTTCAACATAATGAATACACAAAATACGAGGATAAATTGGTTAGAGGAAACAAGGGGTGATCTGAATAAGTTGAACATCGGGGGAAATATAATGAAACACCTACAAATCTTCACAACCTCAGTAAATGAGCACACATTTAGGATGAAACCTAGCAGCAGGACTGACAAGAGAACTTGAGTCTCGCGTCTCGCGAGCACTAACTCCTATGCATTTTTCGTGCACAGTCGGAATGTTTCGGAATCGCTCGGGATTCCTAGAGGAGCAAAGAACAACAGACAAGAGACACTCCACATCCAAGTTCTGTAACATATTTGGATCCCGAGGAACCGAACATGGAGGGGGGTTATTGATTGAGGTTAAAATTTGATAATGATTTGCATTATTAACGCAAAAGATCCTGAAACTTGCTTTAAGTAAAGTTGAAAATATACCATGCGCAAAATGAATGCATTCCAATTGGTATTTAAGATCTAACGTAATTGAAATCATTCGACAATAACCTCGCAATTTCGTAGATAAAGTGTACCAGTGGTATCGAATCTGCTCAGTAACCCAAGGACCTCGAGTTCAGTTTTCTTCTTTCATATGGCAGAAATACAAGTTATGTTCAGAGTGGAACCTCCGCAATTTTTGGCTGATACAGTACACTATTGGCTCAAAATCCTGACCTGCATCTTTAAATGCGCAAGTTAGTACAGCTAACTTCAATGTGGAGTGTATCGTGTCTGTTGCTGTTTGCTGCTCTAGGAATTCCGAGCGATGCCGAAACATTCCGACTGTGCACGAAAAATGCACAGGAATTTGTGCTCGCGAGACGTAAGTGGCACAAGGTGGACAGAAGAGGTGTCGTGCCGGATGCGACCGCGCCCGCGCCCGATGCGACCCGTGCCGCTAGCGACCCACCAATTTGCCATCGTGCCACTAGCGACCCAAGCACTGATGTATTGGTGGAATCTGGGAATTTCTAACACATCTGGCTCTGCTAAAATTCCGCTTAGGTTAGGTTTGATTAGGTGCAGTAAAATTTGAAGAGCTTATTTCCAAAGTGACTTAAATCCAAAATTGACGGTTTTTTCTTTCATAAGCAAGTTTATAGGTTCTCTCAATGTATAGCAAAGATTTTAAGTCGCAATACGTCGCATATCCCTATTAACAGAGATCTAAGAACTAAGATTATTTGCAAAGTGTTGTAACTCCAACGTGAATTTATTTCCAATGTGTCATGTTGACCAATCCGATGGCTCTCTGTACATCACGTGATATCACGTGATAAATCAAGGTTATGGCTAACGTTGAAGAATATGTAGAAGATCAGTTTGTGTTCGTTGTGTTAAAACCACTTAAATGTTCATAAATGCCACTCAAAGCGTATGTCAATAGCATATATGATTTATTTCCAAAACGTCCTAACTCCAACTTACAGGAGACGATTACCACAATTTCCATTGATAGGAGATTTTTAAAACACAGTGTCAGGATATGCATAAAAGTAATGAATGAAATTGCATTATATTCATAATCATATCTACATTCAATTATACAGTACGAAGAAACAAACACGCGATTTCTGAAGTTTTGCACTTCATGGATTTACGTAACTTTGGAAATAAGATCTTCAATAATTCTTCTCTCATGCAATGGGTCGCATGGGGCACTGTCGCACTCGGCACGTAACCACAGAAGAACGCAAGAGGATGACAAAAGGCATCAAGCCAACTAACAAGTTTCAACACGCTCTATAAATGGGCAAAGCGAAGAAAGAAAGCAGAAAAACATAATGTAGCCTAACTTTGAGGCTATAAGGTCAAGTTAAAATATAAAATATCCGACGTGTTGTCCCTTTGTCAATATTAGAAAGAAAGAATAAACAAAGAACAAAAGGAAGAAAGAGTCAACAATGGGTACAGCCTCCACAGATAAAAAGTATAAGATAGGAAGCCATGAGGAAACATGAATTGCTACTCCATGACCTTCCGAAACCAACAAGTACAGTCAAACCTCTCTAAAAGACCACCCCTATTAAAAGACCACACCTCTTAAAGACCGATTTTTCTTGGAACCGATTTAAAACCTCATAAGGTCAATGTATTTGTTACCTCTATTTAAGGACCACCCCTCTTCGACCAAAGACCAGGAATTTTCTCGGTCTGACCTCTTTCATAAGACCACTTCTCGTCTGCCTTCCCTTTGGAGATGGTGATGAGGGTGATAATGTAAGCATTGGTTCTGTTGGCACAGAACTGCATCAGCATACCATGTCATTAGAAAAAGTGTTATGTAACGTATAAAAAAAATACAAAAAACGGCTCTCCTAGAAGATTGTTCGAACCCAGAACAAATTAATGGAATTTTGAACTCACTCAGAGATATTCTAGAAAGTAAAATTGTTTAAAAAAAGATGTGCTAATCTGAAACAGAGATCAATTCGTGACTTTTGTAAATTACAGAGCTCAGAAAATAACCAATTGTAATTAATCTGTACTAAATGTGAACCAATGCAGATAAATTGTAATCAAGTATGTGTTCCAACTGTACTTTATTAATAATGCAGTATACAATTACTTTTAATGCCTACCCCTATTAAGAGACCACCCCTCTAAAAGACCAGTTTTCCAAGGAACCGTCACTGGTCTCTTAATATAGATGGTAACGAAACTATAGAGGGCAGCCATTACTTGCTCAAGAGATAACCGTCAACTCAAGGTCGATTTATTTATTTATTTGGTTATCCCTTGAACAGATCATGGCTGTCCTTTAGCCTATAGTTTCGTTATGATTCAGACTTGCTGCAGCGCCCCATGAAAATCGTGGAAACTGGTTTTATGCCCACGGCTAGGCCACGGGGTTCCAGATAGTCTGCGCGTATTACCGAATATTCACCAAGAGTGATATTTTCCAGTGATGACCTTTATCATCGAGCTAACATATCTATTTTCTTAAGTACTTTGCCCCTTAACACATAGGTGCTGTGTCATTTCTAGACATTTGCTGTGGTCTGTGTGGTGAATAATGTACTTGTCATTTCCCTACTCTGCTTCAGCCTTGGCATTTAAGTGTTATTTAGTAGCTATTACTGCATCCATCCTTTGTGGCGTACCTCTCTCTTTCCATAGCTATTCGGGATTTGGCAGCTACAGGCGCGGGTCCAGCCGATGGATCAGAAAGGGGCGCCTACCTTTGGGAGCCGAGGTAGCCGTTTTCAACGGGGTTGGGGTTGAGATGCGATGAAAGTCTTTTCCGGATGCCCTTCCTTGGGGTAAGCCAACCACATAAGAGGAGTTAATGAGAGATGAAATGAATGAAGATGAATGAAACTGGGCAAGGAGTAGGAAGGAAGCGGCCGTGGCCTATTAGAAGGTAGGCCTACCGTCCCAGCATTTGCCTGGACTTGAAAATGGGGGAAACCAGGAAACAAGGAAATCCGATGATTGGGCTCGAACCCACGTCTACCGAGTCTACAGAAAGCTTGGCCCCATGGCCTAGTGCAGCGCTTTAGCGAGTATAGCTACCCCTGTCGGTGCGAAATATTTCATCGGCATTCTATAGGCCTATCTCCGAAACTATTACTGATATCACCTTGAAATTTTGTACGGTGATTTAGAGCACTACTAGAAGTTCACATATGTGACTTTCAAAAACCTGTTAAGAACAAAACGAACAAAGCGCCAAGCAAAATTGAAACATTTAAATAGGCTTTTTCTCGCGATTTAACCATCCGAGCGCAATGAATCATGGTAGAGCAAATGTTTATTCACATTGTAATGCACTCCTAATTTAGTTCAATTGTTTACATAACCTCAAGATGGTGGCTGTACGAAATTTTAAAAATATTTTTTAAATTCTTGTGTCCTAATCATGCGATCGAAGTTAAGGTTTGAATAATGAACCTATGTAATAATCGTCATGTAATTGTACTTAACTCTATGGCCTACATATAAAATAAATTCCAATATGGTGACCATACGAAAAAATTTAGACGGATTCGGCGACGCGAAATGTAAATATTTAAATGGACGTTTCTCGCGATTTAACCATCCGAGCACTGTGAAACTTGGTACGGTAAATGCTTATACAAAAGTTAATGCACTGACATCTATTTTCATAACCTAAGATGGCGGCTGTGGGAAAAATTTTAAATCTCGTTTTATTATTTCTTGTGTCCTAATCATGCAATTGAAGTTTGAATAAATTAACCTTCGCAATAATCTTCAAGTAATAGTACATAACTCTATGGCTTACATGTATAAAAAATCCAACATGGCGACCATCCCAAATATTTAGACGCTTCTCAAAATCTACGAATCTATTACAGCAATCAAACTGAAATTTTGTATGTTGAAAGAGGCAATAACATAAGTAGAATATATGAAAATAGACTATTTAGTTCTTCACGGAACTACTTGTTTGCATTGTGTATGTTGCTATTCACAAATTGAAGCGCACGTAACTGTCCTCTTTCTCCTTTTACCTTCGATTGTTCTTTTACCAAATTTTGGTCTAGTAATTTGAGCTTGAAGTTGTTTTCATCGACTATTGTCATTTCTTTATTAACCATTTCAGTCACCATCCGTATTCTGATAGCTTTTTTTTACCATTGAACGACTTAGGTAGTTGGTTCGGTTGGCGAGTGAGCGATGTTTACGATAAATTGAGTATGACAGGTTATGATCCTCACGTTTAACTTTACGTCAAAATAATTGATATATGAATTGCAGCCAATGGCCATATCAGGTTATTTTAATTGGACGCCCGTTGGCTCCCAGAAAATTCGATTTCAAGTACAGTAGAACGTCGTTTATCTAGAAGTCAAACAACCGGAACGTCAATTATCCGGACGAGAGAAAAAAACAGCTTAAGCCGATGTACAAGAAGGAAGTTTTACGTCGTTTACTTTTGGCAGAAGATGAGGAAAGTGTTATATCTTTTTCAAAATAGCTTTCTCTTAAGGACTACTGTTATATGATAGCTGATGTGTGGAACACTTTAACACCACAGAATCTTCGAAATGCATTGAATAAATTGGTAGGAGAACAAGAGACCGTTGAGACCACAGACACTGTTGATGAAAATTTGGATGCAGTGACAAATGAGTTATTCCCCCAAGTTGCTGGATTTTCCGACTGTGATAGAGAAGGCGCACAAGCTTGGTTGGAAAGTGACAGTGACTCAGGTTTTCAAATCTTAGATGATGTCGAAATTGCTTCTCTGGTGCAAGAAGTAAGTGGGGAAGACGAAAAGGATGAAAGCCTAGATGAGAAAGTTGAAGAAGGACCAAGTCATGGAGAAGCTTTTACTGCATTAGAAACTGAGCTATTGTAGTATGGTTGTACTATGAAATAAACACATATTCGATTATCCAGAAAAATCGTTATCCGGAATACTTTCGGTCCCAATTAGTCCGCATAAACGACGTTCCACGGTAGTTCCAACTTTGACTACCAGATGCCACTGTCACTGACACCTAGCGGCGAATGTTGGAACTTTTAGAGCTTTTCTAACCAACCAAATATAACCTAATAATTTGGCTACACACTACCAATTGTAGTGGTAGGTTATTTAACATGCCATAAATCTATGACATGGGCCCGCCTGCTTTAGGCCTACTTCCCCTCCAAAGGAAGGCATACTGAAGTCACCGGGACTTGAAGTAAGGTGCTATCCCGGCATTTTCCTAGAGGGAATGTGAAAAGAGCACTGTCAGTGCCGGGGTCGAACCCGCAATCTCGGGTCTTCCCGCAGCTGACCTCGCGGCACGATTTAACAAGCATGACTAAGCTGATTGGCTAGTATCATTTCTGATATGTATAGTACAGTGAGTCTCTCACGACTCGGCCGGCCGGCGCGCCCAGCTTATCTGTCTCCCGTTGACTCATCACTCCCCGCTCGGCATAACATAGCACTTCATGATATGAGATAACAATTATAGTTAATAAAATAAGCTGCTACTACCTTATGACAGGAGATGTTCTAAATGTTCCCCTCCTACATCCACACATTTCCGGCATCGTCTTAGGAATCTCCGATTCACACTCATTTGTTCATCTTTCGTAATTGTATCTCGTCGACGTACCTGCTCCAGTGAATGATTCCCCCCGCCGTGTTATCTTCGAAGAACTTGTTTGCTTGACTATTAATGAATATATTTTCTGCAATAGTGTTGATTCCTTTGCTAAACCTGTCGAATGCTCGTAAATTTTACCTTCAATACGAAACGTCCGGCTAACTATTTTTTCATTTTATTTTTTAATTAGTTCTCCTATTCTGTATTACTTTGATAGTTTTATTCTACCATTACGTTGGTGTACAACTGTACATGTTGGCTATGCCAAATGAGACCATTCTCACACTCGGTTTTATTTTATGGAACCTAACTTCTTGACTAGTTTGCTTGTGTTTTCAATGGTTTACTCATGCGTATTAATTAATTAGCCTGCTCCTTAGTAGCTTTAATTGACGGTCCACTTATTTTGTAACTAGCAACCCGACCCGGCTTCGCCCGGGAATAGTTATGAATTCATTACGTGATAAGCGTCTTTTTTTCAATGTCAATGAACAACGACCAATATCCGTTTTACGTCTCGGCATGATGGGTTAAAATCACTGACTGGACTATTAATTATATTATCATGTAATTTAAGAATGGCGAGGTGCATGAAACACAAATCCCCCATCCGTCCAATCTTAACTTGACTGTGAATTTTCCGGAACGAAAAGTTCACAGGCGAAATGAAGAAAAGCCGAGTTGCACTTCCAGGGAAACTCCAAACATAACCACTCTTCACTAAAGTTTTTAACTCAACACGACTCGACAGTTTGCTGCTGGCTGTATCTGGGGCAATAAGCTCACCCGCTAGCTGTAACTGGGGTGGTAGACTCGCCCCTAGCTAGCTCGTAAACTGTCGCCTCAGTAACTGATTGGAGATTGTTGGAAGAAATGAAAATGTGAAAACACTTATTGTGTGGCGATGTGTTGAAGATAAAGATATGCTCTTCCGGGCTTTTTTGTAGCACTTTTCATGCTGAACAATTCTTACACTCATAGTATATATATATATATTTAACGGTTTGCCCAGCGTAAGCTTAAAAAGCGCACGGATGCCAGTTCTTTTTCGACCTTTCACTGAAATCGTTAGTGCTTGACTTCCTTTGGTCATAAATAAATTATTTTCTACAGAAACCTTCCTCGATGTATCCTTTACAGAATGGTGAAAACCGCATCAAAATCCATTCTCTGGTTCTCGAGATTACCCGTAATATCCATGAATCGGGGACTTTGTTTTATACTAAGTAGAGATTATACGCCAATCAGTATAATTTAATATAATATTATCCCCCTACCGTCTAATCTTAAATTGACTGTGAATTTTGTGAAACGAAAAGTTCACAGGCGAAATGAGAGTTGCACTTCCAGGGAATGGCGGGGTGAATGAAACTCTAATCCCCCTTCCGTCCAATCTTAACTTGACTGTGTTTCACAGGCGAAATGAAGAAAACCCGAGTTGCACTTCCAGGGAAACTCCAAACACAACCACCCTTCTCAACACGACTCGACGGTTTTCTGCTGGCTGTATCTGGGGCAATAGGTTAGCCTGCTAGCTAGGCTGTAACAGGGAAGATAGACTCGCCCTTAGCTAGCTCGTAAACTGTCGCCTCAGTAGTTGAATGGACATGGTTGGAAGAAATTAAAACATAAAAACACTTATAGTGGGCGAGGTATTGAAGATAGACCGATGCTCTCGCGGACTTTTTGTAGAACTTTTCATGCTGATCAATTCTTATACTCATAGTATTTAGATACTTTTAACGGTTTCCCCAGCGTAAGCTACAAAGCGCTCGGACGCCAGGTTTCTGTTCGACATTTCCACTGAAATCGTTACTGCTCGGCTTCCTTTGATCATAAATACATTATTTTCTACAGAAATCATCCTCATGATATCCTTTACAGAATGGTGTAAACCGCATCAAAATGCATCCAGTGGTTCTCGAGTTTACCCGTAACATCCAAGAATCGGGGACTTTATTTTATACTAAGCAGAGATTCCCGTTCGGTCACATGGGGCAAATATCCATGTGCTTTGTTTTTGGCAAAGATCTCATCGAAGATAATTGCCGAGTCATGTTCATGTTCTTGAATTTCGGTTTTTCTGATTTCTCATTTCGTAAAGATGTAATTGATTTTCTTTAAAGCGCTTCTTAGCTAATTATACATTATATTTATAGGCTACTTTATTTTTAGTATCTTTACTATACCTCAGTTACATTCATTTTTAAGAAAACTACGGTTTTAATGTATTACGACTTATCGATAGTAATAGTGGTGTTATCTATATCCACTTTTGTCTTATTAAAACCTCTTTATCTATTTTACTGTTTTGTTTATCGAACTATAGTGGCCTGCGTTTTTCTGATTGTGTTGCTTCATATATTCTCCTGTTTCAGGATTTTTGTGTCCTCGTTGGTTACAAAATTCTTAATCCTACTTTCCTTTCTTTCATCAAGCTATTTCTACATTCGTGTAAGTCGATTAACATTGTGAATTCTGATTCAACGGTACACGCACAAAACTGAAACATAGCTTATACATAGGCTACATAGATTTTCATATGAAACTGTTTTGTCGTTCAGCGTCCAGTCTGCAAGCCTCTGTTTGCCAACAAGTCACCTGAATGATCCCCTATTACCAGTTAGCACTGTGGCTTCCTCTGCTTCACCTTTCACTTTGAAATCGTTCAACACTCAATCTAACCATCACCTTCTAAGTCTACCTCTGCTTCCCTTACCCTCTACAGCACCGGGTGAGTTAGCTGTGTTTGTTACGGCGTGGCTGCATGAAGTCGCTCACATCCGGGAGGCGAGGAAGTTCGAATCCCCCCGCCGGCAACCTTGAAGATGGTTTTCAGTGGTTTCTCATCTTCCTTCCAGGCAAATGCCGGGGTTGGTCCCTAACCATAGGCCACAGCCGCTACCTTTCAATTCCTAGTCCTTACATTCACACTTTCCTCCTCAGATAACACTCCACACACACACAACGGTACTTGTAGCTCACCCCATTGGTGTCCGCATAGAAGCAGCTACTAAGTCTGGCGAGCCGAACATGTCTTCGGACACTCCCGGCACTAAAATCCATACGCTATAAAGAAATAAAAAATAAAAACAAAATAAAAAAACACCTCTACAGCCAGGTAATTTCTACTCACCCATTCTCTTCACATGGCCCCACCATTTGAGTTGCCTAATACAAACAGCTTCATCTAGTGTGTTCATTTCGAACTTATCTTTTATCTTTTCACTACGTGCACCCTCCTGCCATTGCGCCCATATAATTGTCACAGAAATCTTTCTAGCTACCCTCATATCGGTTACCTTTAGCTTAGGTATTAGAAAAAGCGGAAAGGAAGCTTGTAGTTTAACGTGACCGGCAATCTCTAGATCATGAGCCATGGGACCTCCTTTTTACGTGGAATCTGAACAATAGGACATGGCATTTCACTTTGAAAATCTCACATGCATTGACCGGGAATCGAACCCGGTCCGCCTTGGTGAGAGGCACACTTATGTATCAGATATCCTGAATCTACCCAGCTCTCACTTCCATACAGCAAGGTAGGTCTAAATACTGAGGTATGTTGGGAGAGTTTCGACGCTACACTAACTTCTTCCTTGTAAAATACTGTAGGCGCTAGATCGCAACTGTGAACTAACTGCATTGGCTTTTATACACCTCGAGTCTATTTCTTTCCTCATACTACCACCCTGAGATAATCCACAGCCTAAGTACTTAAAATGTTTGTTTGTTTGGTTCTTAAGTTCTTAAGTAGGTGTACTTTGGGTGTGTGTAGAATCTGTCTGCTAACCGGTGTTAATTGTGATGACTGTATTAGTGTGTGTTATCTGTTTTTTTTTTTTAAATTCAAGTAAAGACTGCAGACTTTTGAATTTATCAAATAGTTCCTACTTTTGCCGCCAAACGCCACAGTCAACGACTACTAGTTCAGAACTTAGCTACCAGACGCCACCGCAGTCGACTCTTGGCAACGAACGTAGGAACCTAAGAGCGTTGTTTACATTCTTAACCTATACAATTTAGCTTCACCCAGGTGTAATTAGTGGAAGGTTCTTTAACATACCATAAATCTATGACATGGTACCGCCGGCAGTAATTCCCGTCCGAAGGAAGGCATACTGAGGGATTTTTAACGCTGTTAAAAAATCCGACGACTTCGGCCGGATTTGAACCCACGATATTGGGCATAGAAGCTCAGCATGCTACCGACTACGCCACCGAAGCCGCCTTAAAATGTTTACCTGCTCCAATTTAGTTCCTCCTACCTGACATTCTATTTACATGCGTTTCTTCCCTACTGATATAACCTTCATTTTTGAAATGCACATCAAAACTGAAATCAAGCCAACATCGGTTGAACCTGCAAACGTCACGTCATCGGTCGAGGTGATAGCGCGGCGCTCACGCTAAAGATCAAGACGTTTCCGTCTCTCTCACGAATATCCATCGCAAGTTTCCGCGCTAAAACGATTCTATTTGTATTCGTTTGACTCCTTATGGAACATTTTCATTTATTTATTTTTGTCAGATTTTGGTAAAATACATAAAGTAAATAAAAATGCCTCATTATACAAATAAAGAATATTAAACGTTGTGATATCCGTGGGAGCGTGATGGCGCATTGGCTTAGCTGCTGGTCTTTACCCGGACGGCCGGGGTTCGATTCCCGGTGAAAGATGGTGGAATATTCACCTGAAAAATCACGTGGCGTCAGGAAGGGCATCCGGCCTTAAATCCCCGGCCATAACCAAAATGAGCCTGGTTGGCTCCGGCGACCCCAATTAATTGGGAAAAGCCGAGGAAAGTTCAAACGATGTAGTATGCTAAACAATATATTCGATGCCCATGAGGGAACTAAATAATTGCATTAATATTGTGCCCATTTAGCAAGAAATATGCCAATCACAGTATACCAGCGTAGCTCAATTCGGGATTTCGGGGCAGCGGTAAGTTCCCCCACTCTGTGACTCACATATTTTGGATTAATTAGAGGATACACTTGCACAAATAACAACAAAATCAACTCCTATTTAAACACATTTAATTAATAAAATTAATGGCGCTACAAACATTTTAACACTTAATTACTGACCCAAATATCAACTGCTTGTTCCAAATGAACAAGGGATCACGAAATAAAATAAACAAATATTGAATTCAAAACCTGTGGTTTCCATATAAACCAACAATTCTTACTTAGTCTCACTTCCATAAAGCACTAACATTAAGTTTACATAACTCCGAGCTCTTTGGCTCCATGCATTTACATTATTACGGTGTCATTCTTGTACACCTCAAACACTAGCTTTTATATTTTCTTATTTCTCAAAAACAAATATATAATTATATTTAAAATCTATGTTAATTATCTAATTCAATATTTTTGGGCATGTCCACACATTCAGTTGTTATCATCTCTCTTTATTCCACAAACATATTAAGGTAATCAGAAAATCAATTGTGTACTCCAGAGCGTGAAGGTACTTGACACAGTCAAAAAACTATAGTTACTCCCGAACTCAGTTGCCTTCAATCAACTCGTGGAATCCCACGTCCTTACATTATTACAATAGGGATTGTTATTTATCTCTTATGTCTTAAATAGACCATTATCTTATAAGAAACTACGATCTGAACCGGCAAACGAAATATCCATCTTTAAGGACCTCGGTTCAATGCCCGGGTCGTTTACAACTTTAAACACTCCTGGTGTATTCATTTCTCTTTACAACAGCTTACGAGACGGTCTCTGTTCCTTCTCGCTTTAAAAGAGCTAGTCTCTACTACTGGGGTGCGATTTATGACACGTTAGGGTGGCGGAGACATCCTGTCTGACCAAACATTAGTAGCTTATTTTCAAGGCTTTTAAAACAAACCTTCCCATTATATCCAGTTCTGGGGAGACCGGGCTTTATTGTACCGTAACATTCAAACAACTATTCTTTGGTTCAAAGACCATTTTCATATCCTTGGCATTTATTAATTATGAGAGGGTCCTCATTGATTGGGAAGATTAAATACACATACGACGACGGAGAATTTCAGGGGCTTTTATCATAAGAAGATCCTGCATTCGAATCTCTTCAGGTGCCTCGGGAACTAATTCCATACAGAGGACTTATACAAAATGCGATTTAGAGTCGGCCGTGGCCCAATGACATACGCTCAATAATACCATATATTAGCTCCCTTTTTAAATACATACACAATGCCTCGTGATACTAATGTCACAAAATAGAGGACTTACACAATTATCAATTCACTGCAATCAACTACCCTCCATAAGTAATGTACCAAGTATTTAACAACTACGCTTTCCTAGCGTGACACTTTAATATTATATTTGCGCTCATTATGCACTATGCATTATTTTAAGCCGAAAATGTCTTCCCAAGAACTGATAAAATCTCTTTAGTAACAATTCATATTATTTTAATTCACATATTAATCTTTCTGTGGTCGATAAATCGCTCCCTGTTTTAAAATATTCCATTGAACCTCATTTCTTACACATACGTTAAGGCTTAACGTTCTTATGTTTATATCAATTTATTTGATTTTTATTTAACATTTCCATATTTAATTATTATTATTATTATCTTTATTCTTTATACAAGCTCAAAAGCTATTTCTTTCATATCTCAACTTTACTTTATTTCAATGTCTTTCATGATAATTAAATGATATTTCGCTTGTTCTTATGACATTTGTTAAATACTTTAACCCTTTATTCACCTATTTCCTCTACGGGAATCATTCTTTACATTATTATTCATAATTTCTCTATTTATTTTATTATTGTTCAGACCGTATTCTTGATTATTCAGCATTTATTTATTAAAACACATCCCTTTCACTCCAAACTCCGGTGGATCTGTACACAATCAATTTCTGACACCAAAAATAAAAATGAATTTTGTACTCACATATTTTCCAGATCATCCCATGATCTTAAATCTGGTGCGGTGTTTCATTTTTAGGGCCCACTTTGAACTTTTTACACCATATTGAAGGTATTCATCTTACGTAAAAACACTTTTTGACCTATATCTAGAACACTTAATATTGACGACATTTTTATATACTGGTGTGTCCCTTTTGAACACATAATAACACTAAAAATATTATTTAACACACAATCTTGATTATTTTACACTTCACAATTACTCGATCACTAGGCCGTACTTCTGAGCCTATCACACGTGATCTTCTTAAATTCCCGTTTCCAAGGGTGAAATTTATCCGATGTCGGCTTCCTATTCTGAAGAATGCGAAAGTCCCGAAACATCTACTGTTCCCTGGAGTTCAATTCTGCTATTCCTATCCTGGATAACTGGCTATTATCTAGCTTGAACGGCTTCTCTGTAGATCTGTCTATTGATCCTAACGAGAGTCTATATGGATCGAGGTCTCCTCTAAGACCTATAGATTTAGTTTCTAGCAGCTAGCACTTCTCGATTCTAGTACTATTAGAATTGTTCGCCTGCTTTCTGGAGCTAATATTTATAGTCTCCTATTCTAATTATTTGAACTGTTTTTAACACTCCTACGTTCGAACCTTATTCTGTTCTTCCTTTTTAGGTTTCTTCAATTTAAATAACAGTTTATCTGTCTGGTACGATACTTCCGTACGTTATGATCTGTTCGTTCGAACATTTAACGACCTATCGCCTTTAAGTCCGACGTTCGCAGCCTGCTCTAACTATATCTTGCGTATTTTCACTTTAACTTGTATACAGTCGGGCCTAAATCCTATAATTAGGATTTTCCTAATACTTCACTACGGCGATACTTTAAAATTTCGTCTTGACTGCTCCTTATGGAGGCCAGCAAGTCGTTACTACTGTGACGCCTGTGGCTATTGGATCTTACTTCGGTGATGTAAAATAGCGTTTCTCCCCTCAAGGAGTACTGGTAGCTGTTATCGATGTAACGCAGAGTTACGTCCCCTCACGGACTGTCGGAATGATTACTTCTACGTCGTGGAGCAGCACTTCCCCTCACGGAATGCTCGTAGGACTGCATGCGATGTGACACAGTGACTTGCCCTCTGGCTGTCTGAATACTGCATTCGGTGCTTATACTTGTTGCGCAGTATGACCTCCCCTGAGGTTCATACGTTTGAAGACTTTGATGCAGCACCTCCGGTCACGGAGTGCTCGTTGTAACTGCATTCAATGATGATCGTGACACAGTGACGTGCCCGCAGGCTGATAATAACTGCATTCGTTGTGATGTGATACAGCACCTCCCCTCACGGAGTCTGTCGTGAACTGCATGATTGGCTTGGAAACGCCCGAAGCTTTATACTGTTTTACTAAAAAAAAATAAGACTCTAGCCTTTTCTGTGGTCAACTTCTGAAATAATGGTGCCCCAAATATAAAAATTATACCTTCCGAAAGCTCGTCTTTTCCATGTCTAATGATCTTATTGCACCTAAGAATCGATCGTGCAATTCGGAGATATTAATTAATTTCTCGTCCTCAATTGTGTGGGTGTTGCATTCTTTTTGCTCTCTCCCCTCCACAGAGGCTTAGGTAATTCCCCTATGACGTAGTCTTACGTCGGCAGTTTATTTCTGCACAATTATTACATGGTTTCTCTATACTGAAAAATCTCTCATTCAAAATGATTCACTGTACTGTGCTTGTTTACTCATTATTATGCTCGTAAACGTGTTAATTTTAATTATTCCTCTTCTGGCGCGTATGCGACGTTGTCAATTTCCAGCCACGTCAGCTTGAATTCCGATTCAGGCTTCTCTTTCTATCACGGTGGAAAATTCCACTCAGTTATTAATACTCGTGACCGGCCCTCTCTGAAATGTCGAGTGGGGTGATCTCATCTAAGGAGCATCTGTCCCTAGTCGCTTGCACAATGTTAAGCTATATTCCTGGCTTAAAATCTCTCTCCGTTCCTTTAAGAAACTATACGTTTCTTTCATTTCTTCCTTAAGGACATGGATTCGACCGTCATGGACCCTATGGCCCATGGGTTCATCTCTCCCCTCCTTAGGTAAATAAATTTTCGAAAATTTTGAGGAAATTTATTTCAATTTAATTTGTATTTCCTTTCCGTCGAATCCATCATAACGTCATCCGTATTTACTGTTATTTTACTTTCTTAAGGTTCCTTCCACTAATTGTGTAGGTTGGGTATACTCAATCTTTACCCTTTCTTTCTCCTTTATTGCATTAAAATTTTCCTTTTCAATAAAATCAATTACTTCTTTAAAGTTCCTTTCCTTTCTGGTCTGTGTTTAGGTTGGGTCTCCAAGAGTTCCCATTCATTCATTTATTCCCTAGTGGACGTCTCCACTCAGGCCATAAATCTCTTGTCACGTTCAGTGTTTACAACTCTCTACCCTCGTCTGGCGCGCTTCTCCAAACTCGAGTCAACAGTTGGTTTCCTTTCTTCTTTTCTCAGGTCAGACTACAAGTCGGTCTGTTCTTTATTCATTATATTTCTTCAACTTAATGACTTTATGTTAATTATCTTGCGGGTGCAATTAGCTTTACCCGTAACTTACTCCATTACAGTTATCAGACTTCAAGTCTGTTACACTTCATTCGATTTTTTAAGAGCTCAGTCTGACTTCACCTGACTCTTTCTGGTTCTCTTCCCTTTTCCTCATCTCTCTTTGAGATGGTATTTCAGCACATATTATACTTATTTCTCGTCTTCTTTGACGGTTGCAGATATCTTTACCCGTTTGTTCCTATGGGATAATTCTCTTCCTTCACCTCGTATTGAGATGGCATTTCCAAGAGTATTTCTTTTTCCTACTCTTCCAATTCTTTAGATTTTCCAAATCTCTTTTCTTTCTCTTCTTTTTATCCTTCCCTTTCTTCTTACGATGCTTCCAGCTGAAATATGCCTGGGCATCCTCTTTCTCCATGGCATTGTTGGTTATTTCACCTCCTTTCCTTGTTTCCATGGGGTATCCATTTCCTGGTACACCAACTATCAACGGCGGTTTTCCTCCTTCTGGCTCTTCTTCAGAGACGTCTCCTCTCATTTTTTCATTGCTCCCAACAATCTCATCTTTTTCTTTTAGGGTCTCTTGGCTCTTATTGGCACCTTCCTCCATTTCTCTAGTCTTTTGTTGCCAGTTCTGGTATTTAATCAACAATTCAAGGATCTGAGCTTTCAATTTTGGTCCTTCTAATGCCGTTTTATCTTCTTGATCCTCCTGAATGTCTTCTAGGTTTTCTTTTTCTATTTCCTTCTTTTCTTCGGAGTTTCCTTTTTCAATTCCTGTGAATTCTTGAACCTTTGTTTCCATCGATGCTTCGTTGAAAATTTCTATATTTATTTCATTTAATTTCTCTATTTCTTCTGGAATTATCATTTCCGTTTCTTCAACTATCAATTCCTTTAGTATCTCCTGTTCCGAGATTACTTCTTGTTCTTCCAGCTCAACTTTTTCATACAACTGAGTCTCTTCAGTTTGGAGCTCATTTTCATTTTGGCTATCCTCCTGTTCTAGAGTTACGATTTCTTCCTGAATTTCCATTGTTTTCTCTGGAAGGATCTCCAAGTCTTCTTCAGTTTCCCCTGGAGTCCTGATGATTTCTATTTCTTGTGTTTCTTCTTTAATCTCAATTTCGAGCTCCTCTGGCACCGTTACTTCTTCTTCTTTAATTTCAACCTGTTTTTCAGCTTGGGCAACTATTTCATTTGCCTGACGATTTTGCTCCAACATGTATTCCTCATATTTCTTCTGAGCAGCCTCTAATATTTCTTGATATTCTGGAATTTTGACCTGTCTTACTTCAGCTAACTCTTGAACGCTGATTATCCCTCGTTCCGCATACATGCTCATACTGAAATAATGCATCTTATCCCATTCTTCTTTCATATAATCCTTTTGTTCCTCAATATATTTCTTCCTTTCGTGCTCTCTGTGATCGGTCTTCCACCAAATCTTATCCCATTCTCTTCTCATATCCCATACTTGCTCCATTATCTCATTTATTTCATCAACAAATATTTTTAGCTGTTCCCACGAAGCTAATTCTATTTTCCCTTCTTTCTCCATGCGTTTCGCAAACCTCTTCTTTGTTTCTTTTAATGACCTTTTAACATTAGGAATTTCTTTGGACAATTCCTCTAATTCCTGTTTAGATATCTTATAGTTATTTATACTGGCCCTCTTACGAAGTTTGTCTATCTTCTCCCTTTCCTTAGAAATACTTTCTCTCTGTTCCTCAATTCCTTCCTTCTTTCTTGAATTGTAATCTTTTAATACCCAAAGTTCGCCATCCATCTTATGATACTTATTATCCGTCTCCCGAATTATATCCAAGAATTTCTTTATTTCATCCCAAGTCGCCATTTCTACCTTTTCCTGATCCTGAACGTCAGTACTATCGCTCTTTTCCCCTTCGTTTTCGGAGCCTACCTGGACCGACATTACTACATGAGACTTATTCTTATCAATATCCATTACATTTTCCCTTGGAATTGGTTTACAACTTTCCTTTTCCTTTCCGATCTCTATAGGCTCAACATTTATTACCCCTTTGTCTGCAGACATGTTACCATCTCTTCGTGTAACTATGTCTCCAGGTGCACGCATGCTTTCTACAGAAACATTTATCATTTCTTTGGTTGGGTACTCTTTCTCACCTGTAGTTTTACCTTTCCCTGGGCTCTCGGCCCTTACATTCTCAGAGAGCCTCCGCCTCTCTTCACTTAACAACATCATATTAAAATACAGTGGGCCTCTAATGCCACCACGCTAGTACATGCTTGAGAGATGATACTCTGAATTAGTGTGTCCCAATTTCTTTAACATATTACTTTGGTACGGGTATTCACTTACACCGTACCCTTTTGATAATCTTATTCAATTTCATAAACCTTTATGGAAGTGTTTAAAATTCAAAATTTCGAAAAACCATTTTTTCAAAAATGAAAATTTTGATTTTTCGAGAAAACTCGGGTTTTCCCTAGGAAAACTCAGCCCTGCGTACTGGGCGCCAAAATCATAAGAATGTGGTTTTGCTAGAAGCCCCACGTTGAAGCCACTACACAAATTAAGCATTGCTAAGGGGATGATAATGTAATATATATTCAGGGCTGCTCGGTATGAGTTTCCAGGGACCCATGCGGTCAGTTAATATTTTACGTTGTAGCTTTTCCTATCATTACTTTAATTTTACATGATATGACCGACTTAAGTGTTCCTCTAGTTATTAATCCAGCACAGTATTTATATATCCCCCTGTGCCCATTTAGCAAGAAATATGCCAATCACAGTATACCAGCGTAGCTCAATTCGGGATTTCGGGGCAGCGGTAAGTTCCCCCACTCTGTGACTCACATATTTTGGATTAATTAGAGGATACACTTGCACAAATAACAACAAAATCAACTCCTATTTAAACACATTTAATTAATAAAATTAATGGCGCTACAAACATTTTAACACTTAATTACTGACCCAAATATCAACTGCTTGTTCCAAATGAACAAGGGATCACGAAATAAAATAAACAAATATTGAATTCAAAACCTGTGGTTTCCATATAAACCAACAATTCTTACTTAGTCTCACTTCCATAAAGCACTAACATTAAGTTTACATAACTCCGAGCTCTTTGGCTCCATGCATTTACATTATTACGGTGTCATTCTTGTACACCTCAAACACTAGCTTTTATATTTTCTTATTTCTCAAAAACAAATATATAATTATATTTAAAATCTATGTTAATTATCTAATTCAATATTTTTGGGCATGTCCACACATTCAGTTGTTATCATCTCTCTTTATTCCACAAACATATTAAGGTAATCAGAAAATCAATTGTGTACTCCAGAGCGTGAAGGTACTTGACACAGTCAAAAAACTATAGTTACTCCCGAACTCAGTTGCCTTCAATCAACTCGTGGAATCCCACGTCCTTACATTATTACAATAGGGATTGTTATTTATCTCTTATGTCTTAAATAGACCATTATCTTATAAGAAACTACGATCTGAACCGGCAAACGAAATATCCATCTTTAAGGACCTCGGTTCAATGCCCGGGTCGTTTACAACTTTAAACACTCCTGGTGTATTCATTTCTCTTTACAACAGCTTACGAGACGGTCTCTGTTCCTTCTCGCTTTAAAAGAGCTAGTCTCTACTACTGGGGTGCGATTTATGACACGTTAGGGTGGCGGAGACATCCTGTCTGACCCAACATTAGTAGCTTATTTTCAAGGCTTTTAAAACAAACCTTCCCATTATATCCAGTTCTGGGGAGACCGGGCTTTATTGTACCGTAACATTCAAACAACTATTCTTTGGTTCAAAGACCATTTTCATATCCTTGGCATTTATTAATTATGAGAGGGTCCTCATTGATTGGGAAGATTAAATACACATACGACGACGGAGAATTTCAGGGGCTTTTATCATAAGAAGATCCTGCATTCGAATCTCTTCAGGTGCCTCGGGAACTAATTCCATACAGAGGACTTATACAAAATGCGATTTAGAGTCGGCCGTGGCCCAATGACATACGCTCAATAATACCATATATTAGCTCCCTTTTTAAATACATACACAATGCCTCGTGATACTAATGTCACAAAATAGAGGACTTACACAATTATCAATTCACTGCAATCAACTACCCTCCATAAGTAATGTACCAAGTATTTAACCACTACGCTTTCCTAGCGTGACACTTTAATATTATATTTGCGCTCATTATGCACTATGCATTATTTTAAGCCGAAAATGTCTTCCCAAGAACTGATAAAATCTCTTTAGTAACAATTCATATTATTTTAATTCACATATTAATCTTTCTGTGGTCGATAAATCGCTCCCTGTTTTAAAATATTCCATTGAACCTCATTTCTTACACATACGTTAAGGCTTAACGTTCTTATGTTTATATCAATTTATTTGATTTTTATTTAACATTTCCATATTTAATTATTATTATTATTATCTTTATTCTTTATACAAGCTCAAAAGCTATTTCTTTCATATCTCAACTTTACTTTATTTCAATGTCTTTCATGATAATTAAATGATATTTCGCTTGTTCTTATGACATTTGTTAAATACTTTAACCCTTTATTCACCTATTTCCTCTACGGGAATCATTCTTTACATTATTATTCATAATTTCTCTATTTATTTTATTATTGTTCAGACCGTATTCTTGATTATTCAGCATTTATTTATTAAAACACATCCCTTTCACTCCAAACTCCGGTGGATCTGTACACAATCAATTTCTGACACCAAAAATAAAAATGAATTTTGTACTCACATATTTTCCAGATCATCCCATGATCTTAAATCTGGTGCGGTGTTTCATTTTTAGGGCCCACTTTGAACTTTTTACACCATATTGAAGGTATTCATCTTACGTAAAAACACTTTTTGACCTATATCTAGAACACTTAATATTGACGACATTTTTATATACTGGTGTGTCCCTTTTGAACACATAATAACACTAAAAATATTATTTAACACACAATCTTGATTATTTTACACTTCACAATTACTCGATCACTAGGCCGTACTTCTGAGCCTATCACACGTGATCTTCTTAAATTCCCGTTTCCAAGGGTGAAATTTATCCGATGTCGGCTTCCTATTCTGAAGAATGCGAAAGTCCCGAAACATCTACTGTTCCCTGGAGTTCAATTCTGCTATTCCTATCCTGGATAACTGGCTATTATCTAGCTTGAACGGCTTCTCTGTAGATCTGTCTATTGATCCTAACGAGAGTCTATATGGATCGAGGTCTCCTCTAAGACCTATAGATTTAGTTTCTAGCAGCTAGCACTTCTCGATTCTAGTACTATTAGAATTGTTCGCCTGCTTTCTGGAGCTAATATTTATAGTCTCCTATTCTAATTATTTGAACTGTTTTTAACACTCCTACGTTCGAACCTTATTCTGTTCTTCCTTTTTAGGTTTCTTCAATTTAAATAACAGTTTATCTGTCTGGTACGATACTTCCGTACGTTATGATCTGTTCGTTCGAACATTTAACGACCTATCGCCTTTAAGTCCGACGTTCGCAGCCTGCTCTAACTATATCTTGCGTATTTTCACTTTAACTTGTATACAGTCGGGCCTAAATCCTATAATTAGGATTTTCCTAATACTTCACTACGGCGATACTTTAAAATTTCGTCTTGACTGCTCCTTATGGAGGCCAGCAAGTCGTTACTACTGTGACGCCTGTGGCTATTGGATCTTACTTCGGTGATGTAAAATAGCGTTTCTCCCCTCAAGGAGTACTGGTAGCTGTTATCGATGTAACGCAGAGTTACGTCCCCTCACGGACTGTCGGAATGATTACTTCTACGTCGTGGAGCAGCACTTCCCCTCACGGAATGCTCGTAGGACTGCATGCGATGTGACACAGTGACGTGCCCTCTGGCTGTCTGAATACTGCATTCGGTGCTTATACTTGTTGCGCAGTATGACCTCCCCTGAGGTTCATACGTTTGAAGACTTTGATGCAGCACCTCCGGTCACGGAGTGCTCGTTGTAACTGCATTCAATGATGATCGTGGCACAGTGACGTGCCCGCAGGCTGATAATAACTGCATTCGTTGTGATGTGATACAGCACCTCCCCTCACGGAGTCTGTCGTGAACTGCATGATTGGCTTGGAAACGCCCGAAGCTTTATACTGTTTTACTAAAAAAAAATAAGACTCTAGCCTTTTCTGTGGTCAACTTCTGAAATAATGGTGCCCCAAATATAAAAATTATACCTTCCGAAAGCTCGTCTTTTCCATGTCTAATGATCTTATTGCACCTAAGAATCGATCGTGCAATTCGGAGATATTAATTAATTTCTCGTCCTCAATTGTGTGGGTGTTGCATTCTTTTTGCTCTCTCCCCTCCACAGAGGCTTAGGTAATTCCCCTATGACGTAGTCTTACGTCGGCAGTTTATTTCTGCACAATTATTACATGGTTTCTCTATACTGAAAAATCTCTCATTCAAAATGATTCACTGTACTGTGCTTGTTTACTCATTATTATGCTCGTAAACGTGTTAATTTTAATTATTCCTCTTCTGGCGTGTATGCGACGTTGTCAATTTCCAGCCACGTCAGCTTGAATTCCGATTCAGGCTTCTCTTTCTATCACGGTGGAAAATTCCACTCAGTTATTAATACTCGTGACCGGCCCTCTCTGAAATGTCGAGTGGGGTGATCTCATCTAAGGAGCATCTGTCCCTAGTCGCTTGCACAATGTTAAGCTATATTCCTGGCTTAAAATCTCTCTCCGTTCCTTTAAGAAACTATACGTTTCTTTCATTTCTTCCTTAAGGACATGGATTCGACCGTCATGGACCCTATGGCCCATGGGTTCAATATATACTTCCATTTTCTGGATATCGTCTTTGATATCGTGCTGCTTCATTCACAAATAGCAGTCTAGATCCCTCCAATGCTAGCGCAGAAGAAGCCAGCATTGTTGTTGTTTGAGTCTTCAGTCTTTTGACTGGTTTGATGCAGTTCTCCGTGCCTCCCTGTCCTGTGCTAATCGATTCATCTCTACATAGCTACCACATAGCTAACATATTCTAACCTTGGTCTACCCCTACAGTTCTTGTCCTCGACCCTTCCTTCCATTACTAAGCTTGCTATTCCTGGGTGTCTTAGTACTGTATGTGTCCTACCAACCTATCTCTTCTCTTCATTAGCAGTCGCCAGAAACATCTCTCCTCTCCCACTCGTCTTAATACCTCTTCATTTGTAACCCTATCTATCCATCTGATCTTCATCATTCTCTTGTAACACCACATTTCAAAAGCTTCAATTCTCCTCTTTGCTGCACCAATAGTCCAAGTTTCACTTCCATAGAGTGCCACGCTCCAGACAAAGGCATTCAAAAATGACTTCCTAATACCTAAATCTATATTCGATATCAGCAGATTCCTTTTCTGTAAAAATGCTTTCCTTGCCTGACCCAACCTACTTTTTATATCCTCTTCACTTCGTCCTTCACCGGTTATTTTGCTTCGTAAGTAACAGAGGCCTTCTACTTCATTTAGCTATTCACCTGCCAATTTGATGTCGATAAAGGAATCTGATTTATTTCGACTGCATTCCAGTATTTTTGTTTAAATTTATTAATTTTCATCATGAATTCTTTCCATAAGACGGAGTCCATACCAATCAAAAACTCATTCAAATCCTCTGGCGTGTCGGCCAAGATGACGTTGTCATCAGCAAATCTCAGAGTTGAAATTATTATTTCTCCTTGAACCTTCACTCCCAATTCAAATTTTTCTCAAATTTCCTTCATTGCTTGTTCAATGTAAAGATTCAAAAGTATGGGTGATAAGTTGCAACCTTGCCTTATACCTTTCTGAATACTAGCTTCTCTCTCATATCCTTCAGCTCGAATGACTGCTGTCTCGTTTCTATATAGATTGTAGATCTCGTTTCTGTAGATCACCCTCCTATCCCTGTACTTTATTCCAACGGTTTTCAAAATTTCAAACAATTTAGCCCAATCAATTTTATCAAAAGCCTTTTCTAAGTCTACAAATGCCATGAACGTTCTCTTATCTTTCCTTATTCTACCTTCCAATATCAGCCTAAGACTTAGTATAGCTTCTCTTGTTCCTACATTTCTCCTGAATCCAAACCGGTCTTCAGTCTTCACCCAATTTCGTTTTTATCTGGCATTCAATCTCTTTTAAATTATTCTAGACAAGAAATTTGAAGCACGAGTAATCAAGCTGATTGTACGGTAATCTTCACATTTGTAATTTCCTACTTTCTTTGGTATAGAGATGATAACATTCTTCTTGAAATCATAGGGTAGGCTACACCTGTCTCATAAATCCTACACACCAGACCATCATCACCTATGCAGCGTAGGAATCCAATCGGTAGGCCCTATATCATCTATGCCTGGTGCTTTGTTCCTGCTTAAGTCTTCCGAAGCTCTGTCAAATTATGATCTCAGCATTAAATCTTCTTTCGCATCCTCATCAATTTCCTCTTCCCTTTCCATCACATGATTCTCCATCTCCTTTCTTATATACAAACACTTTCCGTCTCTAAAACCTTTTCTTCCCTATCTGTTAGAGGCTTTCCATCTGTGTCCTTAATATTATAGCACTTAGTCTTCTTTTCCCCAAAAGTATTCTTAATCCTTCGATAAGCTGTGTCTACTTTTCCTAACTTCAGACAATTTTCTATAGCCTACCTGCGCATTTCACTTTCAACCATTCTTCTTTCGCTTCCTTGCACTTCTTGTTAATCTCATTCCTCATACGTCTGTATTCTGCTTTCCCCTTTTCATCTCATACATTCTTGTGATTCCGTCTTTCATCCATTAATTCTAGTATATCCTCAGTGATCCACGGTTTTCTACCTATTCTTTCTTTCCTGCCATTTTTTTTCTGCGGATTTTGTTATTTAATTCTTATAAAGAGCCCATTCGTCTGCAATTGAAGTTTATTTAGGGTTTTTATTTAGTCCTTCCTTTATACTCTTCTTGAATCTTTCGTTTACATCCTTCTCTTTCAGTCTGTCTATTGCCTACCTTTTTGGCTTTTGACCTTTCTTCAGTTTCGTCAACTTTAATTTGCATTTCATAACAACCAGATTGTGGTCAGAGTTTATGTCAGCACCGGGATATGTTTTACAATCCAAAATCTGGTTTTGAAGTCTCTACTTGACCATAACGAAGTCGATTTGGTAACGGCCTATATCTCCTGATCTCATCCATGTATATATTCTTCTGTTCTGGTTATTGAATAAGGTAGGCTATTAGCTATGGCCAACTCGTGCTCGGTACAGAATTCCATCAGCCTGCTTCTTCGATCATTCCTTTCACCTAATCCGAAATCTCCTACTATCTCCCCTTATTTTCATTTTCCTACCGCAGCATTCCAACCTCCCATTACTATAACATTTTCATCACCCTTGACATGCCTCAGAATTTCATCTATTTCTTCATAGACCATTTCAACATATTCATCATCACTTGACTCGTAGGCATATATAGACTTGTACCACTGTGGTGCACGTAGTTTTTGTATTGATGTTTGCTACAATAATCCGTTCTCTATATTGCTCATAATATTGCACCCGCTGTCCATGTTTCCTTCTTAATATGAGACCTACCCCAAAATAGCCGTAATTTGATTAGTGTCAATGACCCTATAGTCTCCTGACCACAAGTCCTGTTCTGCCTGCTGGCGCATTTCACTAATCCCATCCAAATCCAACCTCAACCTATCCATTTCCCTTTCTAAGCTTTCTAACCTTCCACTGCGTAGCAGACTTCTAACATTCCACGCTCCGATCCGCAGAATGTCAATTTCCTCTTTGTCACTTCTGTGACAATTCCACAGCCAGCTGGATCGCATCTCGTTTATGCGTACATCCTCGTTTCCAAATATAGACGCTAAGAGCAGCACCAACCCACAGTGATCGCCACTTTTTCAAGTCACCGTTGCAGACATATGTTTTGTATTGATGTTCATGGCGTCAATAATTTCTTGGGTACATTGAGGGTAGAACTGTCGGTAAGGTTAGGTACGGTCTGACTTCCTTGGTAAGAAGCCATTGCTTTGAGTGTAAAAGGCTTTGGAGCCTCGCTGAATTACGATGTTCAACCGTTTGTTGTTTGTTTTCCGCGAAGTTGTGGTTTAGTTTTTAGAATGCCGTACTGCTGCGTCCTCTTTTGTAAATCAGAAATGAAATCTGCAATATATATCTGGTACGCCTCCAAGTGTTGAATGGGCAGGCAGTTTAAAGCAGACATGAGGGATGCGATCCAGCTGGCAGTGGACAATTCAATTCATGAAATCATATAAACGGTCCGTTAGATGGCAGCACATGTCAGCGGAACAAAATAAACGCTAGTGGCGGCTAGAGAAAATCTTTTGTTAGCGCTGCGTTCCCCCCTCGACCGATCTTGGGTTAACCCCTAAATAGGCCAGCAAACCGATCAGTAATAATCCTAAAACACAATCAACGCACTAAGCATTCTAGGTCAATTTGAATTAAAGCATATAAATAAATTATATAGAGATAATGAAACACCAAATTTGCCGCCAGTTATTCAACTTTCAAATGCCGCTCAGTAATACCCATCCACGACAGTTCGGGGCAGATGACCTCGCCGTTATGGCTCTTAAACCTCCAATAACTAACTAACTCCAACGATAGTCCTACACATGCAGGATCCAAGGAACATTCATAATTCAGGCATTCAGAAAGCATAAATCCTTAGACAAAAATTCAGTAATTTTATCATTTGGTCTTTCACGGCCCGTGCTACTATTCATAATGCTGAATTTTGGGCTCAGAACCCTGAGAAGGTAATTCATTGCTGTTTCCGTTGTCCCTAACATGGGGCTATAATGGCGTCCATCTTTGGGCACCTTCTATATGTTCTTTGTTGCTTTCTCTAGCAATCATTTGTCGTATTCATGATTATTCCTGACGAAGAAAGACATGGTTTCTTTCGAAACGCGTCGAATTTTAATATAGTAAAACACTGCATAAGCCAAAAATTCAACATTATGAATAATTAAGTAATTTGTTCAAAGAAAATAAACCGAGACCAACGTAAAGCACGAACACTAAAGGCGCCAAAATACACCGAGGCAAATAATGGAATAAGTGTAGTTATTGTTGTTTTAAGAGGAGGAACAGCGTGGCCCCTCAGAATAAACGTAGGAAATGTGTATGCTAGGCAAAGAGTTCAAATTTAATTGCAGTGACAAGTTAGGCCTAGTTAATTAATGTTGGTTTTACGTCCCTTTTAACTAGTGTGACTTTTAGAGACACCGGGGTGCCGGGGATCTTTAACATGGCAGTAAATCTACCCACAAGACTCCCTCGCATTTGCGCACCCTCAAATGCCAACTGGTTGCACCAGGATTTAATCCTGCAACCTTGGGAACAGCAGGTGAGAACGTTAGCGCCGAACCACCCAGCCAGTCTGCAGTGACACGCACCTACGAGTAGGCCTACTAGACCTATACTTATTTCGGCTCTTAAAACATGTTGTTGTTGATTGATTTATGGGATTGTGGTCATGTAACCTTATGTACTTGGGCGTGTGTGTGGGTGAATTGTCAGATAAGCTGTGTAATTGTGATGGCTGTATTATGGTGTGTATTTGGAATTCAGATGAAGATTGGGAAGGAGGTGGCCGTGGCCTTATGTTAGTTAGTTATTGTTGTTTTAAGGGGCAGAACAAAGAGGTCATCTGTCCCTAAGGTCTTAAGGTAGGAACCATCCCGGCATTCGCCTGGAGTGAAAGTGGGATGGCTGAAATGGGAATCGAACCCATGAGGATGAGTGTACCCCGTTCCAGCCCTCACACCAGAAAGAAATTTCTTTGTAGAGCCGGGAATTGATCCCGGACCTCCAGGGTGATAGATAAGAACCCTTGCCGCTACATCACGAAGGGTGTCAAAGCGTCTATAATAGTTCTAGTTCTTTGGACGTAAACGAATACTATAATGAGAAATTTAAATGGATACTAAAGTGATAGGTGGACCAAGCCGGACATTTCAGTGAGTCATCTTTCAAATTACAATGACCATATTCCTACTTTTATAACAATAACCCCTGGCACTACAGCCCATGAAGGGCCTCGGCCTACCAAGCGACCGCTGCCCAGTCATTTGGCCTGCATATATTGGGGTGACGCGTGGTCAGCGCATCAGGTCCCCTCGGCCGTTGATCTTGGTTTTCGTGACCGGCTGTCAGACAACTATTCAATCGTCCTCACGGGGCTGAGTGCACCCCGTTTCACCCTCACGTCAGTTACTAAAATGCCTGGCGGAACTGGGAATCGAACCCGGGGCCTCCGGGTGAGAGAGGCAGGCGCGCTACCCCAACACCACGGGGCCGGCTATTTCTAATTTTGATCCAGTATTCGTTAGAGCTTTTAATATGGGCTGCCGCAATTTTCTATTCTCATGAGACCTATCAGTGAAAGCAAAGAAATAAGATGACTAGATTACCCTTCTGTTTCTAAGAGGATGTGGTATAGGGTTTTCTCAAATATCATTCCTAATGGAAAATTGTAACTCTACCATTATGATAAGGTTGCAAACAGTCTGTTCCGCATTACTATAAGTGGTCTAGGGAATCGTATTGAGACTGTGGAGCCAAAGGTCCTGGATTCGATTCCTGGCTCTGCCAAGAAATTTAATTCTAGTCTTAGGGATGGAACGTAGCATACCCAGCCTCGTGAGGGAAACAAAGAAGAGACGGTTCGAGTCTTACCTCAGCTGTCATTGAAGTGGTTTTCCGTGCCTTTCCACTCCCATTCCAGGCATAGGCTACGCCAAGATGGTTCCTAGCTTAAAACCACGGCCAAATCATGGCTTCAGTTACGAATATACATACTACTACAGCCATTATACGGGCACAGGTTATCAGACACATTCCACACACACCTAAGTACAAAGGACAACATGACCACGATGTCGCAAAGCTATTACATCCGTACAACAGTCTGTGACGTATGGCAGATATCAATGTAACTCCTTATGATGAAGATCGCATGGTTAAATAGTGTTAAAAATGAAGAGGTATTACGACGATTGAGAGAGGAGAGATGTTTCTGGTGACTGCTAATGAAGAGTAGAGATAGGTTGGTAGCGTACATATTAAGACACCCAGGAATAGCAAAGTCAGTTATGGAAGGAAGGGTCGAGGATAAGAACTGTAGGGGTAGACCAAGGTTAGAATATGTTAAACAGATTGCCTCGGATGTAGGGTAGAGGTAGAGGTATGTAGAGATGAAACGATTAGCTCAGGACAGGGAATCATGGAAAGCTGCATCAAACCAGTCAAAAGACTGAAGACTAAAACAATAACAACAACATGCCATTTGGGCGCAGATTGGCTTGACATACACATTTTGAATGTATGTTCCCTTCATGGGATGCTAAACATTGAAAATGGTCCATCCACTACAGTATTTGGAACTTAATTTCGATTCTCAGATAGAGCCATACCCTCTCTAAACAATGTCTCTAAAAGCACTATGTTCTTATAATCAATAATTATAGCTAGAGCAACTTGCTGCTTTCAATGTTTGTGGGATTTGTACAAGCGTAAAGGGCTAGCTAGCATAGCTGTAGTTTGTGCTTTGATTAATAAATTAAAATAATATCTTTCCTGGTCAGAGTTGGAGCTGGTTTTAACATCTTTTCAGAATGAAATAACTCTCCCGTCTGATATGATAGTGTATTACCATGTCATTTGAATTGAGTAGGCCTGTTAATACGATAATGTTTATTATAACTTGTTTTCAACCCTCATTGGGGTGTTCATCAGCATTGCTATAACACACTTATAGGCTACTGTATACTAAACAGGGCATTTATTACGCAAACCAATCGCACCCTTCAATAAAGCATGGTTTTCTCAAGATTCATCTACGGGGTCGTGTTCAGTCCTGACTGCATTACACAGCCAAGTTCGCTTAAAAATACATGCTCTAATGAATAGAAAGGTCCATGACAGAGGCTGTACTAGAAATAAAATGAATAACAAGTAGAATAAAAGATATTTAATGACTGAAAATTATGTGCATAATAATAATAATAAATAAAAAAGAAATCCTCCCTGACTTTCACCCCCTTAAGAAATAAATATATTACTGAGCGGTAGACTCGCTCCACCAACAAAACAATGTGAATACAGCTTCACTCAAATGATTAATCATAACATAAAATTGAGCGGTAAGAACTCGCTCGTCACAACATATGGATGCAAGTCCATTTTTCCTGGTCAAGAAGTTATATAATGCGTGGTGTACTGCTCTTTAATAAGAAAATGAGTACTGATGCGAGTCCGTTTACAACTGAAACGGTCATGTTGCTCACGCAGTTGCATCTTTTAAATCACACTACGGCTATGGGACCCACCCTTAATTAACACACTATAATTACTACTGACACATGCAAGATCTAATAATACAAAAAGATGAAGAATCTCCCTGAGATTCTAGCTGGTGCCAGAGCACACGAAATAAAAAGAGCATGCCAGAAATAGGCCAAAACGCTCGCATCACAAATTGGGAACACAGCCTCGCACATCCTAATGCCACACGGGGTCATTGAACGCGTAAAATAAACACACAAGAAAAGAAACAACAGCAACAAAATATAAGCCTAACGGCTGAAAACTATATTTATATTTTTATAAAACGCCAGACAAACAGAAGTTTCGGAAGCTACCTTACAACATGGACAACACCCATTTAATCAATCAAATACTCATTATAACCGATCAGGTTTTTGTGAATTTTAAACAACGTCTTAAATTGAAGTACAGGACCCAGGCCTGTTACTAATGACAAGTCGTGTTATCTGATTTGAGCGCACCCTTCTTGTATGAATCATCGCTGCCTCAACTCTCTCTCTCTCAGTCCTTCATGCTAGGTGCTAATTCCATCTGGAAACGCAAACATATCTCACTCATCCGCTTGGATGGCAAGAAAACACAAAATAAACCACGAGTCCAGCCTCGCGAGGTTATGAACTGGGCTGATGTGGAGCAAGTCAGAATAATCACAATGATATATTCTCGCTAACACTTCATAAAATCACACTACGCACCAAAAGCTTGGACTGACTCACTCATAAACATACCACTGGGTCGGCTCAAAACAGATCAACCAATATTGCGTCCATAGACACATTAAAAAAATACACAACAAAAACTCGGGTGCAAAGTGCCATCCCGTTCAGATCTGCTGGGAAAGCAACTATCAAAATAATCCTGATCCGTCATAAAATTCTGCTCACAAATAATCTTTACCCTCCAAATTCTATTTTAAATCTCAAAATTAATTCAGTTCCATTTTTGTTATAAGGCATACCTCCGAATTATAATGCTTGACCGTGATTTACGCAAGCGAATGCGAGCACGAGCTGCGCGTCGCCCCGTATAGTTGAACCAAACACAAATCACAATATTTATAAAATGCAAAGCGCTCGGCCTGTCTCATACTTAATGTGTCAGTAAACAAGAACTAAGAATCTACATTACCAAACAAGCAAACAAATATCTACAAAAATATGTCCCATAATACCATAGCTGATTTAATAAATAAATAAATTCATTTGTACTCAATCCTTTAAAACAGCGACATGGAAAACATCTGCAGCCATCACTCAGTTAAGATGCTTAGCTCGTCATCGACATCTTCTGGCAAATGTCCTGCTGGTTCCAAGATGCGGTCTCGTTCCTAGACGTCATCTCGTGCTGAATTAAATAAAGTTTGTCAGATACACTCACGATATATTTCCTATTAAATTCACCGATCAAGTACTAAATTCCTTGACAGTCTATTGGTGAATTATTTCGATGAACTGGTCCTATCTGGTAGTACTGGGACTACAAATAAATCACTGAAGTTACACTTATAACTTGACGGAAATGTTCCATGTTAAAATACATGAAAATATGCAGAGTATGCCTCGTGTCCTCGGACACCTGAGTAACGGCCTTACTTCTTCAAAAGATCAAATAAAAGTCAACGTTACGTCCTCAGACGCACAAATAAAAGTCATCTCTCGAAGCTTCCTGGACAATTATAAATGAAACTGGCTAGGGTGGGTGTGGAAGGGGATTTATGGAAAAATATTCCATAATAATTATCAGACTAGCATGCGATCGGTATCATTGAGTTCGTAGCAGTGTGGAGGTTACGATTATGCTGTAGCCGGCTCGAATCGATCGTGGAATTAATCCGTAGATAACTCCCGCGTTAATTCCCCAGGGTGCGTTACCAAGCCGAGTTGCCGCTCAAACCGGGCGTCTTGATATTATTGGTTCAGACTATTGTAGATCTTTGCGCGCTTTTGCTTGTATTTCTGTCACAGGGAGTGGTTAACATGAAGATTGACCAATTACATCGTAGCATTCGATTTTCTTCTTGGCGCCAACACTCATAGCAACAGGCCATATTGTGCGTACCCAAGCCATCTCCGCGCTAAAAGTTGCACATGTCCTATGTGTCATGAATATTCACTTCCTAAAATACCACAGGAGCTTAAACCATTGTGTCCTCTCGGCCACTGATTTCTCAATATTTCCCAACTCCGTCTGGCTCTCATATCTGCTGTCTGTAGAAATGTATCAAAAGATGATGAATAATTTATTAGAATCCTTTATACAGCCTGTGGATAAAGGGTTCACAATATATTTAACAAAGCTTAACACTAAGAATACAATTTTGAATAGTATACAAGTCTAATGCAAATGGACGTCCTTGCACAAGTATTTATGAAAGTATTTAAACGTATATTTGAACTCGAATAATGTAATGTACAGTTATGTATTTATTACCGGGTGAGTTAGCCGTGGTCGTTACGGCATGGCTGCTGGCTATCGCTCACATCCGGGAGGCGAGGAGGTTCGAATCCCCCCGCCGGCAACCCTGAAGATGGTCTTCTGTGGTTTCCAATCTTCCTTCCAAGCAAATGCCGGGGTTGGTCCCTAACTATAGGCCACATCCGCTTCCTTCCAACTCCTCGTCCTTACATTCAAACTTTCCTCCCCAGACAACACTCCACACGCGACGGTACTTGTAGCTCACCCATTGGGTGTCCGCCTAGAAGCAGCTACGAACTGGCGAGCCAAACATGTCCTCGGACACTCCCGGCACTAGAAACCATACGCTAAAAAAAAATATTTATTTATTTAGCGTGTAGCTTTTAGTGCCGGGAATGTCCGAGGATATGGTCGACTCGCCAGAGGCTGTACCTGCTTCAAGTGGACACCCATGGGGTGAGCTACAAGTTGCGTTCAATTTCAAGTAGTTCCAACTTTAGCTATCAGATGTCACTGACATCTAGTGGTGAACGTTGGAACTTTGATAGAGCGTTTCAACAAAATCTAACCTAGAAATTTAGCTTCAGACACAAGTTGAGTATTATAGAATTAACAGGTATCTCTCAGTACTCACATGTTTAAGGACATTCACTTCAGTAGTCCTGACCTATGCAACAGAAACGTGGATAATGAAGAAAAGAGACATAAGCAGAATACAGGCAAGTGAAATGAAGTTCCTGCGAAGTTGGATTGGAGTAACAAGAAGAGACAGGGTGAGGAATGAAAAGGTCAGAGAAATAGTGAAAAAGGAGCCCTTGCAAGGTAGGATTGAGACATCAAGACTGAGGTGGTATGGACACTTAAAGAGAATGGAAGAGAAGAAGATTCCCAAGAGGATACATGAGATGCAGATGCAGAAGAAACGACCAAGGGGAAGACCAAGAGATAGATGGCTGAAAGGAGTGGAGGAATGTGTCAAGAAGAGAGGCGAGGACTGGACCAGAGTGACAGCGGAGAGGTGGTGGGAAGAAAGAACTAAGTGGCGAGGCTTATGTTCCAAACAGACCCAGCCTGGGGCTGGAAACTGTACAAGATGATGATGACTTCAGTAGTGTTTCAGTATTTATATTTTTCACGGGAGATAGCCCTAAAACCTTACATTATGAGTATAAAGATGAAAGCACAAGAGCCTACATACTAGTTGCTGCCAACTCTGACCCTCTTTTAGACATTCCTTTGATATTTCCTGCTGTGTAAGATAGTTGGGCATTTATAGGCCTATATGCTCAGTCGTTATTACTTAGCAGCAAGTAAATCAGGTTAAGTCATACATAGGTTTATTATACTTGAGGGGGGAGGTACCGGTACACCTTTCATGATAAAAATATTTTGAATATTGTAATGAATTATTTGACTGATCATTTATCTTTAATTTGATGAAAACAAAATGAAAATATTTTCAATGCTTCCAGAGATATGCCCTTAAATGTTAGTTGCTGTCGATTAAGTTATGTCTTTAAATTCTACCCTTAGGTAAAGTACCCTTTCGTTATCATATGGAACATGTGTTCGTATCCCAGCTGGCTCACGGTCTTTCGAGGTATGGGGCGTTCATCCCACTCATACAACCACGTGTTCAGGATTTGAGTCTGTCAGGTAACTACTCTACTTGAAAGAAACAACAAGCTCCTAAATATATCATTTAATGGTATTAAATCATGGCAAAACACAACAAAACACAAAAAAATTATAATAACTTTCCTACAACACAAAATCAAAATTATATGTGAGTCTCTTCTCATAAAGTTGGCGCTCCTCCGCACCCATATCTATCCTAGATATCCTAACATTGATACTCTTTGACATTGACGAGCGTTCATAGTGTCTTTCACACCGCACAATTTATCTTAAATTTGCATATCACAACACAACGATAAAAACACAAATTTCAACTGAATAATCATTATGTGCAATTATTAAAAATATTTGTCCGTTCTGAAAAGGAACATTTACCTTGTACAACATTGATTTCATTACCTTATTCTTTGCTTAACATGTGTTGTTTTCTGTGCAACATCGTTTCCTTTTCCCATAGATTTCAAACGCTGAAGTGAATTACCTTCCCCTCCAAAACACACATAGTTACTGATTTAGCTTCACCATACAACAATCTTCTGGGTCTGGTCATGTCGTTACTATCATTACAAACGTGCCATATCGTGCAATAATGCTACCCGTCTGAGTAAATTAGCATAAACTGGGTAATTACTCTTTACAAAATGCATTTATTTATTTGGTGCAGTTAAGATGTCCTCAGACAACAACTTGGCCAAATCTAATACGATTACTCTGATCTAACGTTCTATTCCAATGGATACAATGCATATAATTCATTTGATACAATAATATCAAGCATATTTCAATTACTTTCAGAGATAAAGAGATCCTTCAGTGTTCCAGTACAACCTTAAAAAGAAAAAGTAAAAGGGACACGGTCTATTAACTCCCCTCGGTGTGAACACAAAAGAGTCGTCAAGGTCCGCCCCTCCAAGATGGCTACCCCGGTCTGCAGCCCTCGCCTGCCTTCCTGACCGAAATTCTTCTTGTAAACAAACCTGGCCATGTGCTCACTCTTGGTGCAGCTCTCTCAGGGGTACATGATTGGGTGTGTCATTATGAATGGAGTCGATCCAAGTATTTAACACCTAAAACTTTGAACCAACCACCAAAACTTATTTACTTAGGGTATTGAATGGGCTCAATTCGGCTCCTAATTAGTATTCATAGCTAGGGATGGATCTCCAATAGTTTCACCGTTTTATGGATGCAATCAGTGGCTCTGGACGCGTACCAGCCGAGTTTCAAACGGTTATCTCGCGCCATACGGGTACGAATATATTAAGGAAATCAACCTGTTTCCTATTCGAAGAAATTGTCTTACCTCCACGGGTAGATCAATTATTAAAATGGCAAACCTAGGGTGTCTCATTGTTTTCCCTGGTAGCGAAGACTCTGCTAACAGTGGGTTACAGCACATCTGACCCAACTCTGTTGCTAAATATATGTATGCTCTGTGGCTATACAACACATCGTTGATTCGAAGATTGGCCTACTTGATTCATCAATGCACGAACTATCTTGGTTGGTCCCTGCAATTATTGACGCAAATCTCTTGATTCTACGTTAGACATGCTCGCTTGTAGCGGCTAAAACAACATTTCTTTTAGAGGGCGCAATTCATAATGCACTCATGTCCTCCCTTCATTTAATTATAAACCAAGGCTATACGTAGCTCTAAGACATGTATCAATTTACTGGCACGTACTTTATCTGCCTTAATGGCTCTCAAACACAACCATGTAGCATTTAACATTATTTAATATTTCAATGACACTGAAAAACTCTCTCTATCTCGCTATTATATCTCTCTTTATCACTCTTCACAATAACACTGTATTCTTTCAATGGACATGACACAATTTGCACGTTCTATAAGGCATCACTATGCCGATTTTACATTTATCATTGACACCGACCACAGATTATTATTATTATTATTATTAGTTAACGTTACCGTTACTTTCATCAACATCTTACGCTTAAATGGTCGTAAGTTATCATCCTCAAAGCAATATATTTACTAAAATACGAGGGATGTGAACTCGTATACAAATGACTGCAAATTCTTAGTATTTGAGGGAATGACATGTTGTATGGTGAGCTCTTAAATCATATTAACATATTTGGATGGTACTCACTTTCATTCTAGCTAGATTTATCCAACAATACAGCATTGCGCCCACCATTTTGCTTTCTTCTAAGCCATCACAACACTTTTCACAAAGAACATTGAATATGGTTTGCACGTGGTAATTACATCTTGTAATACCTGCATTTTGCACTTTGAAATACCACACATTATTTTTAACACACACATTTAAACACTTTAGGTTATCACTTTTATCACTAACTTTACAGGTAATTTACACACGGAGCCTTGCTGGGCTTTCCACTATTGCGTGACTTCAGAGATGCGATACTGCAAAATTCTGACATCCGCCTGTCTCCTCCGAAAGTCTACCTCGAGTATGCGTGCTCATCTCCCGTCTCCTACAATTCCTATCTTCTATCTTGTACTGCGCTGCTCAATTATATATCTCAAATACTTGTGATGCCTTCCAGGTTCCCGTAATCTGTAGTATCTGTTACAATTATGTATGATGCTTTAAAGATCATAACTCTTCATGTGGATAAGTTCATTGTCTATCAAAATCATACTGCAATATCTCTACGCTGTACTGATTACTAGTCGCGTATACTGCCTGATTATATGTCTGCCGTAGACTGTTTATAATATTAATGCAGAATTACTTGTACTAGGCTGCTTAATGCACCTTTCAATGTCCATAATAAAGATTCTGATCATAACGACTTGCATATTGCGCGCACTTATTCCGTGCGGCTGGACAGCATGTCGTCCCACAAGTTGAGTCAAAGAAGAACTGACTCTCCCCTCCTTCATCTCCCATATAAGGGTTTCTGACAAAAAGTAGTCCTCTTGCATCTCAGGAGATGCTCTTTTCTGAAATATCGCGTTTACTGACAAGGTACAGCGTGATTCTTGATCGTCTTTTCATGGAAGTTCCAGATCCACTTGCGTGCCGGCGATTCCTTCGCTCAATTAATTAAAATTAATTGCTTTCCTCCATGGCGTGGCAACGCTATCTTGAGTGAATTCCCTCCTGCTACGAGACCGACCATTGCCCGTCCGCGGTTTGTCTGTGAATATGCTCATAATCACCTACAGGCTTTAATTTAGGTGTGCAGACACTCCTAAATTACCTCTCTTCGAATATAAGTATCTGGGTGTCTCATCCCATTAGAATGCTTCATTTGGCAGTAATTAATTAATTTCTCTAGATGACCACCCCCTCTCTGCTTCTTCTTGTCTGCCGGGGATTTTCTTGGTCATTATTCATTGCCTTCCCACTCCAGTGCCGCCGAGAATTCGTGCGCTGGCGTCCGTCTGTACCTCCCATTTTCAAATCCAATTTATCAGCTGTCAAGTTGGCTCTGTTTCTGTAGCTTTTGCTAGCATGTTCGTATACTGGCTCGCAGTTTACACAATATTCCAACTTATTATTGCCTAAAATTCCCGTTCTGGGCGTGGAATTAAGCTTTATTATAATATACTGTTATATCTCATTGCTCCTTGGGTTCACTGTGGCTGTTCCCCCTCAGAGATCAATGGTTCGATTCTTAGGAAAATCATGGACCTGATCATTCCTCTTTAGAGACCCCTGTTTGATGCCAGTCAGCCCTCGTACCATTGGGTACAGTAAGTTTGAAGCTAGTTTCCCGAAAACTTAATTTTCACACTGCGTTTACATGATAACTCAAATACTTTTCAAGATATCTCAATGAAAATATTTCCTGAATATTTGTATCTACTATGTTGGTGTATTTTTAGCCGTGAATGTTACCAACAGCTCAAAAGAACATTCACGTACATATTTCATATTGTGGGGGTACTTATAATGTAAACGCTGTCCAACTGTACAAAACACAATTGAAAGTTTGGTGGTATAATAATGCATGACAGCAAGAACATTATAAAATGTGTTTTGTGCATAATAATGATTTGCGACAATCAACGTTGGGAAAAGGCGCAAGGCGCGTGATATTGGTGATGGTTACAAGCTCTTCTACTACGGCAAAACATCAGACCGAAATGGTGTGGCAATTGCCATCTGTGAACGGCTACGGTATAGTGTCACTTGAGTAAACTGTATCTCTGATCGCCTGATGAGCATCCGGATAATTACCGACGCAATATCACTCCATATCGTATCATGCTATGCACCACAGACTGGGTGCCAAGTAGAAGAACAAGACAAATTCTGGGGTGATCTTGAGCATTAATACATCCAGTTGATCCTAATGAGTCTTTGCTTATTGGTTGTGATCTCAATTGTCATGTTGGTAGATCACGTGATGGTTTGAACGCGTACATGGTAGTTGTAGTCATGAGACGCGAAATGCAGCTGGTGTGCGTATCTTAGAGTGTGCCGAGGCTTGTGACCTAGTGGTGGTGAACACCTTCTTCAAGAAACGGTTATCACATCACATCACATGATACAACAGTGGTGGCCATCAAACTCAAATTGATTACTGGTTGGTGTGATCTGAAATTCGTGAAGGACTCCAAGGTCATTCCTTCAGAAAATGTTGCTCCCCAACATAAGCCCTTATCTTAGACATACATATTACTCCTCGTGCTCCTTCACGACCTATCACCAACACTGGACGTATAAAGTGGTGGAAACTACCTGCCATGAATTGCAACTTCTAGATTCTATTGGTCCTCTTCCTGACAACATTGATCAACTAATATGGAATGAATTCACCTCAAACATCCAGACAAATGCAAAGGAAGTAATGGGTATGACAACACCGGGACGACAATTTGTTGGTAAACTTGGTGGTGGAATGAAGACGTGCAACAAGCTGTGAAATCTATGAAAACTGCTTTCAAAAAGTGGCTTAGAACAAGATCCGATGCTGATCTACTGTAACTCAATATCTTCAGCTCAAATCTGATGCAAAACACGCTGTTGCATTTGCTGAATCCACAACTAAATACATTGTATGAACAATTAGAGGAATCTACTGGGGTCAATAATATTTACAAGCTAGCCAGATCTCGTCATCGTGCCACAGTTGACATAGGACATGTCATGCATATCAAGGATAAGCACGGGCATCTTCTAACAAAACCAACAGAGATCCTTCAACGATGGCATGAACACTTCAATGCTATCTGTAATGAGGAGTTCCCGCACCCACCGATTCCATTAGCCGAGCCTGTACAGGGTGTAGTTCACCTATCACACCTGCCGAGGCCAATACTGCGATCCATACCAGGCCCTGATGACATCCCTGTGGAGCTATGGAAGCAGTTGGGTCATAATTGTGCAGAGTTCCTATCAGAGTTCTTTAACAAATGCCTTGCGAGCCACCAGATCCCGTTAGCTTGGCACACTAGCGTCACAGTTCCAATATGGAAAGACAAGGGCGTTGTAACTATCTGTGCCAATTACCGTCCTATTCGTCTCCTAAGCCACATAATGAAGATTCTGGAACGTGTGATTGACACTCGCTTACGTAGCATTGTTACCATCTCACCTAACCAGTGTGGGTTTATGAAAGGTCGCGGAACAACTGATGCTATCCATGCAATGCGGCTTCTGATAGAAACGTCTATGGAGAAAAGAAGGACAATTCACATTCCTGGATTTGGAGAAAGCATTCGACCGGGTTCCGCATCACCTGATATGGTATTCTCTTCGATCTCATGGCGTACCAGAAGCTTATGTGCGTCGGGTCCAACTCCATTACAGGAATACAACTAGCTATGTACGCAGTGCTGCTGGATTCACCAAACAGTTTGATATTCGAGTTGGGCTCCACCAGGGATCTGCACTATCTCCATTCCTGTTTATCGTATGTATGGATCCAGTGACTGCCGATTTGCAGAGGCAACCACCCTGGACAGTAATGTACGCCGATGATGTCATGCTTGCAAGCGAGAACCGTAATGATCTAGAACACTTGGTCAACCTCTGGAATGCGAGGCTCTGGGAATTTGGACTACGGCTCAACCTTACTAAGACCGAGTACCGTACCTTGAATGTGGTTCCCTGACAGATGGGACCATCATAGTAGATGGCACCCCACTACCATAGGCTTCATATCCGATAACTTGTCTCCGTTGTGAGATCTGATGGTGACACAGTCAAGGATGCCCGTACAAGAGTGAATGCTGGGTGGATGAAGTGGCGCCAGGTCACAGGCGTTCTCTGTGATCGCAAGATCCCTTTGCGCCTCTAAACTAAGATCTAGCAAACAGTCGTCCACCCTGTTGCTTTGTATGGAGCCGAATGCTGGACTAATTTAAAAAAAACATTAACAAGCCTTGCACTCAATGGAGATGCGGATGCTACGATGGTCCTTGGGAATTACACGGCTGGATTATATTAAGAACGAAGACGTCCGCAATACTCTTGGAATTGCCCCTATTCCAGCCAAAATGAGGGAGACTCGGTTGCGTTGGTATTTCATATGGAGGTTGTGCTTTATTACATGAATGCTTATAATTTATGGGGAAATTTAATCAATTATACGATAGTCGGATTTACCGCTATCAGGATTGCGCTATGCCTGCCGGCGTTAACAATTGCTCCCCTAAGATTGCCGCCATCTTTGTTTTGATGTTACGGTCTGAGATATTGTATCGGTCTTACATAGACTACTGTAATTATAAGAGATTTAGGACTCAAAAAGCCCTTTTCCGTTCAATCTCGCAACAGTGGACATTATTGAGAGCTTCGGTAGCCTGAAAGAACAGATCACATTCTACGTGTATGCCGACGATATGGCGCTAGGCTTCGAAGTATTGCAGGAATGCGTATATCGTCTAGCACTATGGGCAGAGAAGAACAAATTGGAGATAAACGAGCAAAGAACGGTCCACGTAATATTTTAGGAACAGAGGAAAGGCAACGAGTAAAGATCAGTTGCAGCTCTGACCAACCCTTGGTCCTATCGAAATAGCACGGGACTATAACTACCTGGGTGTGACGCTTCTGACAACTATAACCACTTACACCAAGCATGTCAGAAACAGAGCATTGGCAGCGATATTAGTCATCAACGTTATTCTGCTCCTTCGTACTCTACCTGCATCGACTGCTATGAAGATCTTCACCAACAAGAGCATGCCTATAGTAACCTATAGAATAGACCTAATATGGCTGCATCTCACTAAATCAAATCTTGAAGAAATCGAGTATATCAAAGCGACATATCTAAAAAAGACTCATGTGTCTCCAAATGCATCACCGGGGAACCCATCTTCATAGAGCCACTTCGATTACAGATGCTTCTGCCATCTACAAGGGCATACAAAGAACTGTTCGCAGAACTTCAGCACAAGAAAAATGAGATATAGAGAGATTTCTATTCGACCGAGGGACTCGTTTTGCTGTTTATGGGTTCCACCATCGCGTATGCAAGGGAAGGACTATTCATATCCCAGACCGTTGTGCGAATGTGAATTGTGCGGGAGGCTTTGTGAACCGTATCATGTTTCTGGTGTCAAAAGAGACTTGTTCTGACACGACACTGTTCTGACTAGTGTACTAACAAGCATGCACATTGCCAACATTGCGTGTTTTCCTCTTATTATTTAGGACATTCTATGACTAATTGAGAAGTTGTATCTTTGGGTGACAGATAGCGCTAGTTGTAGCTTTAGCTTTTCAGTTTCAGTTTTCCAGCGTATTGTTGAGCGCCTGGTTATGTTTGCTCACGCACATAATATTTATTTGGCATGGAATGCAATCATGAATATTTATAGCCTATGTAGACTACTGTAACAATTGTGTATAAATTATAAATGGAAAATATATTTCAGCCGAAGAGTAGGTCAAAATGGCGTGGCAATAAAATACTTATGTATGCTAAATTTTGTCTTTAGCTAGTTACTTTCGCACGTATTTGAGATAACGGTTTCCGTATGTTTTAGAATTGCCTGCGTTGCGAGTAAATTTAAATAACAGTTGTTTTTTCTCCGCTGGAAATTTTGTGAGTCCCAAATTTACAAAGCTTGAGACGATCAACTAATTTTCCTCCACTGCCAACTAGCACCTCCCTTGGCATAGCCTACTCGGTTTCGTGGATAATTCAGTAATCCAACACAACTAATGTAACACAATATACAAACAATAGTACCAGTTTTATCCCAATTATTAGTTCACTTATCTACCTCTTGTTTAACACGAGATGACAATGCAATACAATAGAATGTGTGTGGTAATTTTGTAGAAAATAAACATAGGAAATCAATATATACATTACTACGTACCCATGCAAGCATAAAGCAGCGCTTTGACGTAAAGAGAGGGAAATGTTAATTTCAATCCAAAGATGAGATTGTGAAGGCTGTGCAAGGAAAAGGGAAATGACGCTTCGAGTAGGCTGTGTGGTTTAGCGACTCTGTGATGAGAGAAGAATGGTTGGTTGGTTCTTAAGTTTAGGGACTGCGACAACGCGGTCATGTAGCCCCGTGTACTTTGGGTGTGTGTAGAATCTGTCTGATAACCGGTGTTAATTGTGATGACTGTAATAGTGTGCGTTATCTGTTTTTTAATTTAAGTACTACAACTTAGAATTTTTCAAATAGTTACTACATTTGCCGCCAAGCGCCACCGTCAACGACTACTAGGCCAAGTTCAGAACTTAGCTACTAGACGCCACCGCAGTCGGCTCTTGGCAACGAACGTAGAAACCTAAGAGCGTTGTTTACATTCTTAACCTATCCAATTTAGCTTCACACAGGTGCAGTTAGTGGAAGGTTCTTTAACATGCCATAAATCTATGACATGGGACCGCCGGCTTTACTTCCCCTCCGAAGGAAGGCATACTGAGGGATTTTTAACGCTCTAAAAAAATCCGACGGCTTCGGCCGGGTTTGAACCCGCTATCTTGGGCAAAGAAGCTCAGCATGCTACCGACTACGCCACGGAAGCCGCTAGAGAAGAATGGAGCATTGGTATTAGCATCTTGTGATTAAATAAGTATTAGAATTAGGAAGTGAGTGTAAGTAATTTATGATCTGACCCACGGGCCATTACAATATGAATACGTTTAATCAAGCACGTTGGTTGGTTCCTCAGGGTATGGGCTGCGACAATGTGGTCATGTAGCCCCGTGTACTTTGGGTGTATGTAGAATTTGTCTGATAACCGGTGTTAATTGTGATGGCTGTATTTGTGTGTGTTACCTGTGATTCAAGTAGAAGGACTGCTGACGTTCACTTTTTCAAGTGGTTCCTACTTTTGCTACCAAATGCTACCGTCCATAACTCCTAGCTGCAGACGTGGCTACTAGATGCCATCGCACCCAGCACCTGGTAGCGAACGTTAGAAGTAATATAGCGTTGTCAATTCTAACCTACAAATTTTGGCTTCACGCAATTGTAGTAGGTTCTTTTTCATGCCATAAATCGCCGGCTTGACTTCCCCTCTGCAGGAAGGCATACTGAGGGATTTTTAACGCTCTTAGAAAATCCGACGACTTTGGCCGGGTTTGAACCCGCGATCTTGGACATAGAAGCTCAGCATGCTACCAACTACGCCACCGAAGCCGCCTAGGCAAGCACGTACTAGTATAATTTACAAACTGCTACTAACCAAGAATCATATAACTTACAGAAATTAGATGCGTCACTCATATTTAAGGTTTCCTGGAGGGAATGCGTAGCCCGAGGCTATTTTCAGCTATTTTTGCCTACGTCATAAAATCAACGTAACAAAATAATCACTGTGCGAGTGTCTATTGTAGCCTACTACTCGTTAATGAACTTTTTTCGAATAATTGCAAATAATGAGCTCTATAAGTAACATATTTGCACCTCGAACGAGATACTCTCACATATTTCGTGGTCACTAAGGAAAACTAACCGTTATGGATTTGCAAGTTTGGCAACAAGATTTATCACAACGAATCTTCTCATGACCTCAATGTTTTAATTTAGTTTTAGGAGGCTTTAATATTGCATATTTGAATACGGTACCTTGATGCCCGCATATAGCAACGATGTTCACCACTGTACCCATGTGGGTAATTTCCATGGAAAACATGCTTCTGCCTTCAGCAGCATCAGTCCTCAGGCGTGTACCGTCCACCCACTGAGCAGTTGCATATTTTTGATCTGAGACTAAACGGTATCAACTCTACAATAATAAAGCACAACTCTATTCTTAAGACTTTAATTGAGCTCTAAATCATGGCTTCACACAAACAAAAACACAATATCAACAATAATACATAAAACAATGCAAAACTTATTCCTTCAATCCACTAATATTCGCACTTTATCCTCGCAAATCCAAATTATTATTTATTCATTTACCATGAGATTAACATAAAATTCATTCTCAAGTGCGCTGATGCACTGGTAAATTACACATATAACTGTAGTTACAATCTTACGTCACCTATTGTGACCACTTTAATTTCACAATCTAGTTGTTTATTCTCAACACATCCTATTTTACATTATGCGTACAATTATGTTCTGTATTTCTCTTCCCACCAAAATGCTCTACCATGCATTAACCAATTTATGGGTTGCACATCATATTTACTTGAAACTCCACTGTTACTTATAATTCTACCCCTTTCTGCAGTTCCACTGTATGCCGTCATGAGTTCAATTTCAATGATTCCGTTACCGCTGTGTCGGATGGTATTTTATGCTACCCTTGCGTGGGCATAGCATATGGCATCTAGTGTCCACCTTCGGAAATAGGCGACAATGTCAGTATAAAAATGCAACTTTCAACATCCCATAAGTTTGCCAAGTATTAAGTTATCAGAATGATCCTTAATTATCAATGTGTTTCAAACCACACACATTCATTATACAATACAACAATGATTCTTTTATTACAAACAGGGTTTCAAAGTCTTTCCACTTTAAACGTCACCCTCCAAGGGTCGTTTAAAATCTCTCCCCTGGCTCTTCCTGTATACAAAGGGTCTGGGCCGGGCGGTATCAAAACACTTGCTACGTCCCTCGCTCTGTCCCCTTTCTTTTATCTCCAAGCAGTAGCATGTGGCTTTAAATACAATAGTGCAGTCTCTCTGACCTGCACAACACATATGATCTAACTAAACTGTATGCAAGATAGGGTATGGAATTGTTTAAGCATTTATTCCTATCCTTAGGATATTAATAGCTGGCCTCAACAGGTCCATTTACATTATATGAAGGAACGAGATTCATCATACACATGTCGAATTGGGATAACCGGCATCTTGTTAAATAACACGGTCAGGTGCACATCCTGCCGTCAAAAATTCACTCCCAGGAGCTGAATTTATTCAATAGCTAGTTCTCGGTCGATATCAGGTGTCATGCTGAGGTGTCCATTGTTATCCTCCCATGCACCACTGGATTCGAACCCGGAACATTTCATAGCAATCCTCAGAGCTAGGGTTACCTTTCACTAAATACGCTCTGGCAAATAATAATATATCTGTATGCCCTTGGCTATACGAGATTTCACACGTCGATTAGATTACCTGGCTCCCATGACCATGGTGATATGATCCCGTCCTTGAATTAGTAAGATAAAATCTATCAATTACTCTTATAAGCTTATTCATCAAGCTGCGATTCAAGTCACTATTAAACCCTTCCAGTTCCTATATTCTTGCATATTTATTTCCATTATCATAATATACTCTGATATTAAATTCCTTTGCTTAGCCCAACACGTATAATACTACTGCTTGGATACACAAGTATTCCAATTTGCATATATATTTTGCTTACAAACATTCTCCCTGATGTCTATTCATTTATTCGCATTATTATTATTATTATTATTATTATTATTATTATTACTGACATAAATTTTCCCTATACCGACACAACTTAACCGTATTCAATAACCGAACATCCGTGTTCGTTACATTAACCTTCTATATAACTCAATTGCCATTTTTACATTAGTGGTAACGATTTATCCACTCAATGATGTACAAAGACATCTCAACTTGACTAAAATCAACACAACATTATTATCTCGAGGTTCTACCTCCCAAAATTGGCTCTTATTGGCATATTCTATAAATTTTGAAATCACTCAACATACAGTGGACTATATTTACTACAAAATCATGGTTTTTGGGTACTCACATTGGTTAATCTGGTGGCTCCGACCAGACATTTCTTCCAGTAATGCCCGCCATAATTTGCAAATTAGCAAGGCATTATCATATTTTTCACACATATTTTACATAATTTTTGCCTTAAAAAACACACTGCATTTTGCTTCTCCATGTCGAAGCTGTTGCTTCCTTATTCACACAACACGTTATATCACTTATTACACTATTAATTTTACATATATTTAAATGGTCATCACTAAAATCACACGATCGCTATGTACATTTCTTAATGGTTGACCTTTCCTTGCAGAATATCAAAAATGCAGGCGTTGAAGATCTAACCTTCACTGCTATCCCGCATCTCGTTCGAAAGTCTCGATTCTCTGCCTAAGGATTCCTAGCGGTCCCCCATCTGTCTATCAATTTCTATCCTTTGATAAATTTCCTGATATCGCATTAATATGCTTCCACATCGTCCTAAGCATTAATTACAGTGGTATCCCTGCGAAATTTCATCACTCGCATAACAAAGTTTATACCTGCGCAGTTCGACATCCTATTATATGTCTAACCAATAGCTTATATATTGCGCTCGTCCATTGTACATTGTACTTGTACAATTACCACTTTCAATGGTCCTTCGGCCGGACTTACAGTCCCCCTTACTGATCTGCTTATAACAAAACATTGGACAGTTCCACGTGCATTAATATGATGCCACATAATATATCCTCGTCCTGAGGTACGATTTCCTCATCTGCCATTGTCCTAACTTGTACATCACACGGTATATTTCCTGCGTACTCAATAGTAATAACTCGTAATGCCGACTATAAAAGTATGGCACGACTGTCCTTATTAATTGTTCTTAATAATGCCTTACTGCATGGCTATTATGTTGCTGCACTTAAACTGTTAAAGTCCGCGCGCCCCACTCTTGACTCGGGCGGCGTGCGCTCTGCACTAGACTACGGTTCGACTGACCCCGACTGTTCGTTCCACTGACCTTATATTCGTTTGGAGAGAAAAAGTAGGTCGAAAATTTCCTTGCAGCTTCATCTCCTCTCTCCGTAAATTTCTGGTCTTGAAATAACGTTTTTCTGGTCCATTTTCCTCGCTGATCACATATCCGTCTGTGTGCACGAGGATCGATCGGCCAATTAATTAATATTAATTGCCTTTGCCAGCGCGTCCCCACGCTGCGTCATCGGTTTATCCCCGAAGACATGGTCAGATTCTGGCGCTGGCCTCATATCTACGGTGTCAATGCGCGTTACATTAAATCTGCCTCGATTTCAATGTTTAACGGCTTGATAATTAGCCTCCTGGCCATTCATTCACATAGGTGCAATCCTCATGTCTCTGAGTTACTCCATTCACGAGTAATCATTAAATTACTCTGGTATCTTCTCACCCCCCCCCCCCCTGGACTCTTCATTATGTAACGGGGAATCACTTGCCCATATATTACCGTCCTGCCTTGTCCCAGACAGCATAAATAGGTCAAAGTGACTGGCATGGCTCCACGAAACCACGCCTCAATTCCAGAGCCATTTACAAACTGTCAAGAGTTCAAACTCTCTGCGCTAAGTCCAGAATTGTATGCATCCTACAGCCCAATACTGCCGTATTCTGTTAATATTTCCTACATTATATTAACAAATAATGTCAGAATTTGTTCATATCACAACAGTGATTTAATGTGTATTTTCTCTGTGGGTTTTTATGGCTTAAACTCCCTCAAAAGATCTTGTGTTCGTTTCTTGCTGGTATCTCTAGTCTGAACTCATTTGTCTCAGAGATCCAGGTTCGACACCAGTCAGCCTAACACCGTTGGGTTCACAACTAACCTAATTATGGGACTTCCATAACCTCACTTCTCAGCTACAATTATCCCATAACCTCACTTTGTGACTACCGTAATCTCCACCCTCTTTACAAAATTAAATAAATGTTCAAAGGAACATGATATAATGATATACTCATTATTCAGTCACAGCAATTAACATTACAGAGATAACAGTGTAATTCTTTTCACAAAGTCATTCACATAGCACATAAAGAATTTGCAGTACACAAGAGGTAATATTTCAATAAATAAGCACCTTGCTGAAATTGGTACTCCTCTCCATGTTGGTACTAGCAGCTAATCTGAAGAGAGCAGTGGCCATTTCTTTGTCCGAATAGGAATCGCAACCCTGTGCTTGACATTCCCGAAAGTGTGACATATAAATATTATACAGTAGTCTATATAAATATTATTGTATACAAAAATCAACACCCAAGTTCACACAATAAATAACTCAAGAGATGTCTTGGCCAAGAATCATTCAACCATGGTAACTTAAATGGCTTGGGCCAACGAGTTCGTACCTACCTGCACTGAATTTCGGAAAATGTCAGTCACCTTAGAGCAGATAACGTTGCCATTGCCAGAAAAAACGGAAGAGGTTTGATCCTGGACCACACGGTACGAATGAAATTGGACATTCCTCAAGCCGTACGAGTCAACGAGAAGAAAGAGGCTGTTTCCGACCATGCCTACCTCACTTGAGTGAGAGATATGACCTATCTAAAAATGCATGGAAAATTGTTGTTGTTTGAGTCCTCAGTCTTGTGACTGGTTTGATGCAGCTCTTCATGTCTCCCTGTCCTGAGCTAATAGTTTCATCTCTACATAGCTGCCACACCTTACATCCGAGGCAATTCGTTTAACATATTCTAACCTTGGTCTACCCCTACAGTTCTTGTCCTCGACCCTTCCTTCCATAACTAAGCTTGCTATTCCTGGGTGTCTTAGTATGTGTCCTACCTACATATCTCTTCTCTTTATTAGCAGTCGCCAGAAACATCTCTCCTCTCCCACTAGTCTTAATACCCTTTCTTTTGTAACCCTATCTACCTATCTGATCTTCATCATTCTCCTGTAACACCACATTTCAAACGCTTCAATTCTCCTCTTTTCTGCTGCACCAACAGTCCAAGTTTCGCTTCCATAGAGTGCCACGCTCCAGACAAAGGCCTTCAAAAATGACCTCCTAATATCTAAATCTATATTCGATGTCAACAGATTCCTTTTCTGTAGAAAACCTTTCCTTGCCTGAGCTAACTTACTTTATATCCTCTTTGCTTCGTCCATCACTGGTTATTTTGCTTCCTAAGTAACATAATTTTTCATCTGCCAATTTGATGTCCATAGAGTTTTCTGATTTATTTCGGCGGCATTCCAATTTTTTTTTACATTTAATAATTTTCATCATGAATTCTTTCCTCAAGACGGAGTCCATACCGTTCAAAGTTAATGGCCTCCTTTTCGGAGCTCGGGGGACATCCTTCAAGTTCGTCGTGAACGTCCTGGATAAGCTTGGCATCATCGAGGATGATCTTGAGAAGGTCTGCTTGGGCATATTAAGAGCTTCAATCCACATGCTGCATAACCTTTTAGACTACGGTAGGCCTATATCGTAATGTATATTATGTACTGTAGAGCCTACACTGTATATCATTCTGGATCTTTATGGTCTCCCGCAATGTCGGGCGGTTGTCCTTGTGGAAATATATATATAAGAAATCTAATATATTCCCAATGGGTTATTTATCGTATGTTGGTGCAAAGGTGTTAGGCCAGATTTCAAGCCAATAGGAAGCTCCCTATAATAAGAATGAATTTCAGCCGAGAGGCCATATTACAAAGGAAATTTTCTTAAAAATGTATTATGCTTGTCGAAATATACTCCAAATCGACTGGTCTATATTCTGACAAGTGAACCTTTTCTAACTGACATGCTTTTACCCTGTACATCAGCATACTCAGATCTACTATAAGAGCTGCTATAAGAGCTGGAAGGCAAAAGAAAGGAAATGTGGCAAGATTTTTATGCCATAGATGCCATGATAAACAAGGAATGTATGATAGCAGAATATGACCTTCGCCATCTAGTGACAAGGCTAGCAGTTCATGGCTTCCACCAGGACCTTCTATAATACCGGACCTGACACTTGCGGCGGGACTGAGGAAAGATGGCTGTCGCTGTTGGTGGTTACATGCTTTGTTTATTAGTTGAGTCGTTTTGTTTACGATGTGATAGTGGTGTGAATTTCGGTTAGCAATCGTCTCCCTTGATTATCTGTGCTTATTGATTATTGCTTAATGATATTACACGTTCGTGTAAGTAAATGTCAGCAATAATGCTTCATAAATACGAGATACCGGTGATTTCTGTTACCGGTACGCTTGTGATACCATCAATACTATTGCCAATTAGTGGGTAAGTTTGGTCTATTTATTAATTCTGTTTAGGGTTTATAAATTATTAGTAATGGTAATTCATTACGAGCAAGCATAGTAATAATTAACGTATTCCAATGTAAGGTCTAAGAAGTTCTGAAAATTGATTACTGTACGTAGGAACATAACCTACTTTTTAAATTGTCTGCAGTGTTCTCTCATCCAATTATACGCCTGCTAGTTAAAGGACATCATTCTTATCACGTACTTGGTGTGGATCCCGTTTTAATAAACTACCAGTGGGTTTACTCATGCATGGGCTATGCTAAAATTGTGGTGATATGCCTTGAAACTGTTGTGTGACTGGATGCAAATCCAATTATTATAAAGATAAGCCATTGGTGCCTATTTTCTAATTTCCCATCAGGGGAATTCAACCCACACTCAACTTCACGGGGCGGATGACCAAGAGGTCCCAAGCCCATAAAATCAATTAACAGCAGACAAAATCACGTCATGATGTTATTTTGTGTTGGGTTGGATTCTGACACACGGTATGCGTTTGACAGAGTGCCATTTAATCTCATGAATAGGAATGCGTGAATACGACTAGGCTACTTGTTGACGGATTTACAGGAGGCAGTCGTGACCGTATGATAGGAATTACCTAGGCATTTATCTTCAGTATGTGTGGGAACCCATGGTAAACCACTTGCGGAGAATCGGACCCAACATTTCCCGGTTTACCTCACTAGGCTCTGTGTACCCCGTTCTTACCCTCAGACTAGAATTAAGATTTCTTGACAGTCAGGAATCAAACTTGGACCCCAGAAGTGACAACCAAGAACTACACCACCTGTTTGGTCACATTTATTTTTAAGAATAATATGTCTGTCTGTTAGGTAGTCAGCCCGAAGGCTGGTTGGATCCTCAAAAGGCACTGCCGTTATGTTATATGGGTAGATACCCACAAAAACCCATGGCAGCGCTATATTGAGGCGTACTGGGCAAGAAGAGTAGTGAGGTAGTTTGTCATTGCTTTCCTCACTGAGTCCGTACAGCAGTACTAACCCTATGAGTAGAACCTTTCACAGCATCCACAGGCACTGACTGTACCCTGAATGTCATTACTAAGCACCACCCATACCTCAGTAGCTTCCATATAATCACAGCCATGAGTTGAGACAGAGACATCGGTGAAAAGCCTCGTTTTACTCTAGCCTGTGCCAACAGAAAAATGCACATGCACTGCATTCATCAAGAGATGGCAAACAGGCCCCGAATAATATGTAACTTACTAAAAAGATATTGAAATTCCTACAGGAACATTTACAACTTTCCCTGTTCACTCAGCCAAGATTTTCTGCAGATCTCTTCTGTGGGCTTCAACATTATTTTATTTTATTTTATTTTATTCCTTTCCTGATGGAATTCCGATAGTACCTTATTTTAACTCCCGGGGCACCTCACCATGCCAGTCCCTTACACAGCTACACACACTACTACAGTCATCACGTAATCGAAGGAATTCAACCCACACCCAACTGCACGGGGTTGATGACCAAGATGTCCCAAGCCCATAAAATGAATTAACAGCAGACAAAATCACGTCATGATGTTATTTTGTGTTGTGTTGGATTCAGACACACGTCATGCGTTTGATGCCCGACCACCAACTACGGCGGCCATCTTGGATTGCAGTGTCAGGTCCGGTAGTATAGAAGGTCCTGCTTCCACCATCGTGTGTGCAAGACAGAGAAGTTCAATACGGCTGACACAGAATGCCTATGCAAATTATGTGGAAAACAGTGTGAAAGGTACCATGTGCTGGTGTGTACCGAGAGAAGGACATCCCTAAATTCTTCCTGCAAAGTCTAAATTTAATTTATGTATGTGAGTGTGAAATGTGTATATATACATGTATACTGCATTATGGCTATTTGGCTGCATTAAATATTATTATTATTAAAATTTTCACAAATATTAATTAAGTCTGTCCAGTTATCGTAGCAAAAACTTACTATTACAGCTCATTTATTCCTTACTGTACTCATACAACGATTTCACTCTTTTGGAGCACCTTATGAAGTGATATCGATAACATGAGGCATTGCCAGAGTGCACACACATAGGTTAGTAGGTTCATGAAAACCGAATCGCGAACTCAATTTATGGTGGAAACCATGCACCGCTCGTCTATTTATTGCACTTCTCATCTGAAAATTGGGACCCATCCAGATGGCATCAGTAGCGTAGAAGTCACTTTCTGTTTCCTCAGCTTTTTTCTTTCTTATTCTCCCTATGAAGTGTCGTGGGCCTGCTACTAATGGGAGTGTTCTAGGCGAAGTTCGTGTTGCAGCCGCAAGAGTGCAGCAGGGACCGAAGGGGCCCAAGCGAGGAGTAATAATAAAAACTTTATTGCAGCCAATGGCCAAATTAATAAATTAACATTAAAAGACAAAAAAACAAAGATTTCACTACAAAACATTGTAAGTGTGACCCGTCTTTGTTGGCACATCACGTGATACCTATCACACTGCTCTCCACACAGCAAACAGATGCACTGCTGGTCAGGCTGATTATATTTCTTCTTGGTGCATACTTTAAAGTGAAAACCATGCACCGAAAATCTCGTGACTATATGACGCAAATCGTACAATGCATTTGTCCACTCAGTTGAAAGCAACGCGTCAGTGCCGTATAAGTCGTCCCATACGTCTTTTCTCTTCCTTTTCAATTCTGTCAGTAGAGTCCATTGAACTATAGATACTAATGGAATGCCGACTGTATGGGAGAAAAGTGCGGTTTTTGGTGCGACTAGTTACGCCTGGTAGTGCAAGTCAAGGAGACGCACGGCCAACGAGAATTACTGGCCCTGGTGCGCTTTCGTGACGTCAGCAATGTAGTGCTGTTGCACCACTTCCGGTAGGGTTATGTATGACGGGAACATAAACCGTATTTTCTAAAAGATGCTGAAATCACAGAATACTTAACCCATATCATATCAGAAAACACGCTGTAAAAACCATTGACCCAACACAACCATGGCTTCTGGCAAAACATACATGGTAATAACAACTCAAGTCTTACACTGATCAATCTTATGAAGTCCAATACATAGCCACAAATTACTTATGTATTCATTACTCTAAGTAGAACCAGTAGATCACTTTCGTTATAGTTGATCACACGGTAATACTTTTCAGGAGTATGTTATCTTTCCTTTGCGGTTGCTTGTTAATTATGTGGAATTACTTCACGGTTACAAAGCGTTCAGGAAGGATATGAAAAGGTATGAATAGTGCCGGACAATGTATGCTTGTATAATTCTTATAGTTCAACGATATGCATATATGTATCAAACGTTTTTGTAATAGAAAGATATTCACGAACATAATATTCTATGGTCTTCGTCTTACTGGCGGTGTGGTAGTCATCTTGTCTTCATCATTGAATCTGTATAAATGCTGGTATTCATTTACCACTTGTCTTCTTACAAGGTATTGATATGAGTCGTTAGTCGATGGCGAGTGTATTCCGCAGATATCTTCTATAAACGTATTAATTTCTGTGCCGCCCCTTAAAACAACAATAACTAAGTACGGTAATACTTTCACTGCTAGTTTCTTTGATCTAATTATACTCATGTCACTGCTCATGTTCACATAAGTTACTCACAACGAAGTTCACAGGCTCTACAACTCAACTTACTGTACTCGTTGCAGCTATTAAAGACACAACAAATCCTTGAATCCTAGTTCGAGTGGATTTTTGTTTCGAGTAACTTCATCACGTAAATAGGTTATCTATAGCTGGCGTAGTTTGGTAAACCTATACGGTATAATTTATCGTGCTTGAAAACGCACGGAACATCTAAGCTGGGTCCATTTCAAGAAGATTGATATAAAATATCGCATTTCTGCTGCTTATGAATTGCTCTCGACTTAAACCTACAAGCACCATCAAGCACTACATTGCCTACGTCACAAAAGGATAAGGTTTACGCGCCATGGCCTGCTGACTTGCAACCTAGAATTCAATGGTATGACGGTTTTTGATGCGACTAGTTACGCCTGGTAGTGCACGTCAAGGTGGAGATGACCAGGAAGCAGTATTCAGCGAGGGTTACCATGGGAGGAGTTGTTCCACTAGTACCTATATAGTTCAAAGAACACCTACGAATAACTTCTGCCAAAATGAAGACAAGAAACAACATCTTACGGAAATTATGTGGCACCACTTGGGGTGCCAACGCAACTACTCTCCGTTGCTCAGCTCTAGGCTTAGTTTATTCTGTTGCTGAGTATTGCGCTCCTGTGTGGATAAATAGTCCGCATGTAAGATTAATAGATGTACAATTGAATAACACCACGCGCATGATAACAGGAACAATTATGTCAACTCCTACACAATGGCTTCCTATTCTCAGCCACATCCCACCTCCTCATTTGCGGCGATGCATCATTTTGATAAGAGAATATAGAAAGATCCAGACCAACAAACAACTGCCAATCCATGGAGACATTGGTGATCTACATGTGAAACGATTACGTTCAAGACATCCACCTATCTGCACAGCGGAGAATCTTGCAACTAACAAATTCAACCTGATTGAGAGATGGTCTTCTGATTGGAATTCGTTTGCCCCTCCAGAGAGTACAGTAATGCCATGCATAACTGAGCGGGTGCCAGGGTTCACTCAGCCCAGAAAGACCTGGGCAAAATTAAATAGAATCCGGACCAATCACGGTGTATGCGGCGATCTCCTGTACAAGTGGAGGAAAAAGTCTTCGTCATGTTGCGAGTGCGGTGCTGAAAGACAGACTGTTCGGCACCTAGTTCAGGAATGCCCACAAACATCATACGGTGGTGACTTCAGCGACTTCTTCCTAGGGACACCACAGGCACTTCATTACGTTTCGGAACTTGATGTTAAATTGTAAATAATTTTCATGTATGCCATACGATAAATAAATAAATAAATAGTTCAATGGCAGAGTCTCATATCCAGGTGTAACGGGCAACAGTAGGTTGAGTCTCAGGTCTTCAACAAAGTATGGCTCTCTAGCTAGCAGGTAAACCAAACGGGATGGCGTGTAAGGAGTAATAAGAAGCCCCAACGGCCAGGAAGTGAAGCTACGAGTAACTCTTGCGCTAGTGCTCAAAACATTGCGATGGTTAGTCCCATAATAATACCATGCAAATATTGGCATATTAATTTTCTAACACCCACGAGCAATAAATCTAGAGCGTGTAACAGTCAAGTTGTCACCAGAGTGCAGCATGACGAGAAAGGATCCAATACGTAATATGGCTAATGGCCGGCGAATGCTAAACAACTTCAAGGAATACAAAAGGAGCTTCATACTGGAGTTCTATGCAGCCAGTAACCGAATTCGTATGCGCCTGGACCTTTTCGGTCCCTGCTGCAATCTGCTGACAACTTTTAACAGTTACACGCCCATTGCAGACTGCCAACTGCACGTTACCTAGCAGCAGCAGGGACGGAAGGAAACTTGTGCATAGAGATAGAATATTCTTGCTGCACCAAACAGCAACGTAGTATAAAGCACTCCGTTTCTTTCACTATCTGCTTTCTGCCATTTCTCAGCGTTTTATAAAACGAGAATGTAATTTGGAAAGAATAAAGGATAATCCAACGGCTCGGCGCTGTAGATAATAATACTGATAATAATTTACCAATACTAAATGTATGGAGAGGTAGGCCTAACGTATGATATTTGGTTACATATTTCGTAACTCCGTTTTATTTCCTAGCACAGCCAAAAATTATCAACAGAAGATAGAAAAGCACGCAGTCAATTCATATGTGGAAACCAACTATGTCACACGACATGGTGCCGTACCTAACTGACAATTAATTGAAGAGGCACTAAGGAACTAAACGAATTTGATAATAATTATATTTTTAATTTACGACACGTATGCATTAATACATGTAATTCTCATTGTTAGTAAACCCATCTCCTTCATATTTTTCTGTATTTACAATAGTAGAATATTAGTGTCAATCTATGTCACCATATTGTGTGTTTTAATCGGCGTAGCCTACAACATTAGCAAAACAGAACCGTGCCCTACTCATCGCCTCAGTCGAACGCATGTGCTGCCGTCTATTGAGGAACGCAAGAACGTTGAAGCTTCACTTCCTAGTGTTGTTCCATGGTGGTATCGTTCACATTCTTTTCCCAGAGGGTACACATACTCTGGTCATACGGGTCATGGAATTTTGTCCTCTTGCACATCTATATTGATGGAAAGCATGCACCGCCAATCTAATAATCTAATAATTGCGCTCCTCTTCCGACAGTTTGGTCCCATTTAATATCTATCGTACATTGCATCTGTGGCGTAAACATCGCACATGACTTTGACGAGTGTGAAGAGTTAAACGCTACGTTGCTTAGTGCTGACATTAAGGATATTATGCTGAAAGGATAGTGTGTTGGACCATTATGCTGTGTACGAGCGAAGACAACTAACTGGGTTGCTGTATTTGAAAGTGTTTGTTAATCGATCCATTAATTCAAGCGTCATATGATGCACCTGAGTGTCGGATTACGAGTGATTTAGAAGACAGATGCGTGATTTGGGTGACAAATATAAAAGTTTTACGTGTGTGTTAAAGCAATTGACTTGATCTCCTATGTGTGTTTGTGCAGGGTGATCTCAGCATGGAACCTCATAAAACCTGTCGTGGTGGACCAAAGATTATGGTATTTAGACCAACTTGTGAAGAATTTAATGATTTTAATAAATATGTTTTATATATGGAGTCAGTGGGTGCACACAAGGCAGGATTGGCAAAGGTTGTTCCTCCTCCAGAGTGGATACCTCGGAAGCAAGGGTACAATATTGATGAAATGAACGTGTCTATTCCCAACCCAATATGTCAGGTAGTGGATGGGAAGCCTGGATTGTATACTCAGATAAATGTTCAGAAGAAGTCAATGACTGTCCAAGACTTCAGGGATTTAGCCAACAGTGATAAGTACAGGACGCCAGACCACTTTGACTTTCATGATCTGGAGAGAATGTACTGGAAAAGAATAATGTACTCCTCCCCGATTTATGGAGCCGATGTGTCCGGTACCCTCACAGATCCGGATTTAACAGTGTGGAACATAAACAAACTGGGGACGATCCTCGATCTAGTATATGATGATTATGGTATCACGATTGAAGGTGTGAATACAGCCTACTTGTATTTTGGTATGTGGAAGACTACATTTGCTTGGCATACTGAAGATATGGACTTGTACAGTATCAATCTCCTACATTTTGGAGCTCCCAAAACGTGGTATGCGATTCCTACTGAACATGGCCGAAGATTCGAAAGACTAGCAGATGGTTTCTTTCCTGAGCATTTAAAATCGTGCCGAGCTTTTTTACGACATAAGATGTCCTTAATTTCACCTCAGGTATTGAAGAAGTACGCTATACCTTTCAACAAGATAACGCAAGAGGCTGGCGAGATCATGATAACGTTTCCTTATGGTTACCATGCAGGATTTAATCATGGTTTCAATTGTGCAGAATCTACCAACTTTGCCACCCCGCGATGGATTGAATATGGCAAACGGGCGTTACAGTGTGTGTGCAGAGAGGATATGGTGAAGATTAGCATGGACACGTTTGTTAAGCGGTTCCAGCCTGAACGTTACAATCTCTGGTTGCAAGGAAAAGACATAGGAGCTCATCCGGAAGATCCATCACGGTTTTTTGCTGCAGCACCTCCAACCCAGGGTGACATCTTGCAAAATAAGAATAATACGGAAATTCCCAGCTCTTTCCTGAGTGCTCTGAAGAGCTCCATCAAACGGCAACCAATTCTAGCAAAGAGGAGTGTTGGTGGATCTTCATTTGATGGGGACGTAAATGAAGATATACCTGAAGATGTCAAACGGGTAGTTGAAGAGATAGAAAATGACGAGGATGTTGATGTGATGTATCTTGACTCATTTGAAGACATATGGCTTAAGGCAGGAGAAATGAAGCCTGAAGAAGCCCCTCATTACATTGCAGACTTCAAGAAAAAGCAGAGGCGTAAGCGTCGAGAAGTTAAAAATAAGAAGAGAAAAGCCAATGAAGATTATGTGTTAGTGAAGGAAGAGATGGTTGAAACTCTTAAAGTGACAAGAAAGATAACTAGAGTAATTGAAGAAGTGGTGGAAAGTCCTCCTATGAAAAATACGAGAATACCCGAAATAAATTCTGAATTCGTGAGAGAACGTCTCTGTGAACACGGAAAAACTACGTATTTCTGTGACATATGTACCACTGAGCTGTTAAGTGTCAGCAGATCATCAGCCAACTCTCCACCTCCTACTACTACCAGCTTGACCTCTTGGTCCAATCCCAACACATATTATTGTCTTTATCCTTCTGTGAACAACTTACTATCTTGATGAGTACATGAATTTTCATAACGTAGAGCCCGTGCAACAACCTGACCTGCCTTTCGCAGGAACTGTGTCGGAAGTGTATGGTCACATTAATGAACCCTAGTTTGGCCTCTCATCGTTCAAATTCATTGCCTTTATTACCTAAGCCCACTGGTAAGTCCTATGTTACAAACGGGAGTCCAAAGTCAAATTTCAAGGTACATATGCCTAGAGCAGCCAATACTCTGCCCTCCCAGTTGTACGTTAATCCATTGAAGTCTGCAGACAGCATTGGTGCTGTTTATCCTTCACACATGCCCCTGAAGACTAATTGAAACTTTCCAGGTAAAACTAAGAGGTTAAAACACAGAAGGTAGAGGTATTTATCAGCCATCTAGTAGTTCAACATAATTTCAAATGGGTAATTTGCATTCATCTGTTCCAAATGCAATCGGTGTTTTAAGGTAGACGAAACTAATGTAGTTGGTGAAACAGGCGGATGGCAGTGGAACTGATGCCTTCTCGGTTGAAGGTCTAAACATTTCCAACAGAACGGATAAATCTAACCTTTGTAGATAAGATACAGCACGTATCAAATGCTTCCACTAATCGAAAGACATCACAAACTCCACGTTGCGTCAGGAAAACCCAAAATGTCAACACCCGTGTGAATTACTCCATACTAGTCAAGCATTCTAATGCAAGTTCTGCTGTCAATAGGACATTCCTATAGCAAAGCTATTCCCTTACAAGCTCCTGTTGAAGTACCTATTACATCAAATTTGAAGCCTCAGAAACACATTTCTAAGGATACTAAATCTGGCAATACTGACTTGACTTGGCAAGCAGATAATCTGGTCATTAAGACAAAACCTATTTATGTGTGTGATAACAAAAATAATGCATTTTTCCAACAAGACTGTGCCCCTGCAGCAAACACAGTCGCGTTTAACAATTGGACCCAATCGTGAATTACTAGTTTATAACATGCTTACAAAGCTAGGCCTATAGCATTAGCAGATGTCGGGAACAAGCAAGAAGTGAGTGAACAGCGGAGTACTGATACACAAAGTGCTGTACAAAATGCATCAAAATGTGTACAGAATCATCCTTATGAAGAGGCAAATTTTACTGAAAGAACCAGTTCACCTCTTGCTCTTTATCAAACATTGCAAGAGTATGTGGCTAGTTGGAACAATCAGAATTCACCCCTTGCTGTTCATCAAACATTACAGGGGTATGTGGCTAGTTGGAACAATCAGAATTCTCCCCTTGTTGTTCATCAAACATTGCAAGATTATGTGGCTAGTTGGAACAATCAGAATTCACCCCTTGCTGTTCAGCAAACATTGAAGGAGAGAGTGACCAGTAGGTGCAATCAGAATTCATCCCTTGCTATTAAACAAACATTGCAGGATACAGAGGACAGTAAGAGTAATAACAGAATACCTGTACAGAATAACTGTAAGATCTCTGAAATTTGTAAGTCTTTCTAATTTGCTGCAGATGAAGGAAGGAGGTGTTGTAATTGTATATAGTTTTATTAATTACCTTACATTTGTAAGCCGGTTCAAGGAGTTTTATTGTTACTTACTTTTTTATTACCGGTTACCAACTTAGAAATTTCAAATTTCCTTTCGCAATACATAAAACAAAATTACCAACACCTTCCAAACAGTATTGAGACCACAGCTTGTGAAAGCTGCAGGATGTAACGGAAAACGCCTGAAAAATGTAGGCCTATGTGTCCAAATTACCTCAATCTGTAGTCATGTTATGCCAAAGCGATACTACAGTCTCCGATGCAGTTATGTCAAATGAGACTCTTCCTCGGGGAAATCCTTGCCGGCATTTCTCACAGTCCTTACATTCAACCATGAGTTAACAATATATTTGGGCTGTCAAAACAAGTCAAATCGAGGTGACTTCGCCCCGTGTACGTGGGTGTGTTTAGAATTTGTTTGTTGTTATGTGTATAGTAGTGTTTGTATTTGTAACTAAGGAGAGGATTGGGAATGAGGCGGCCGTGGCTGTCAGTTAGGAATCATCCCTGCATTTTCCTGGAGTAGATGTGGGAAATCACGGAAAACCACTTCCAGGATTGCTGAAGTGGGAATCGAACCCAGCTCGGCTCAGCTTTGCCTCACGAGGTTGAGTGTACCCCGTTCCAACCCTCAAACCAGAATTACATTTCTTGGCAGAGACGGACATGGAACCTGGAACTGAGGAGTGACAGTCAAGAATGCTAGCCACTGCACCACGTGGTGGCCATTGCCCAGTATATACCATAGACCATCTTACTATTGACATCCCCCTAGAAAAGTGGTTTAAGGATTGCGATTAGTTGGAGGGATATGAAACGGTCGTTTCAGTTTTCACGTTGGTTTTCTTATACGTACGGTACAATTACGCCCTTGTTTCTGTTGTTGTACTGTTAACTTCAATAAATATAATTTTCCTCTCCAAAACGCAGTAGTTCAAAGGGATGTCAACCTTCTTCAATTTCTTCTTAAAATGTATCCCGCTTAATTTAAGAGTCTGCTGTCCTGCACTCTCTTATCCGTTTAAAATGCTGGCGCTTGTATCTTCAGGAGAAGCTTTCGCCGTATTCATTTCTTTGGTCACCTTCGTGTTTGTCGGCCTTCGGAATATAAATATAGTGCCATAATACAGCTAGAAAGAGAGATGGATGGTAAACGAAGTGTTGGAAGACCAAGAACTCGTTGGATGGACTTGGTCAAGTCAGACATTGCAACCAAGGGAATGACACTAGATGATGTCATAAAGAACAAGACGTACATGGAAACGTGTCGTCTCAAAACTCACGAGTCCTAAAACTCACGAGTCCCAAAATTCACGAATTTCAAGATGAGGGTTAGTAAAAGTAGGTTCTAACCGGTTTATGTACCTGGGCCAGTCTCAAACCTCACGAGCCAAGCCATAGCTACCTATAAGGTTACAGGTAGACATGGCCAAGCCAGTTCATTTAATGGAAAAAGATCCATTGTTAGGGCCAGTTGGAACTGCTTGCCCTCTTATAATTGGCACCTCCCTCATCAAGATTGTTGATTCTTTTAGGGGGTTTGCAACATCGTGGTCATGTACTTGGGTGGGCATAGAATTTGCCTGATAACCTGCGACACTGTGAGGTCTGTACAATACAAACGAAATCCCATTCAAAAAATGGGTGGACAAACATGGGTTGAAGGGCAGTGTGCTCTCCAGAGTCGTGAGTTTTGAGACTATTATTATAATGTTCATTCAGCTACTAGTTTGTTGTCGTAAGTTTTGTTACTATTTTTAGCTCGTGAGTTTTGAGACTCGTGAGTTTTGAGACGTAACCCATGGACAGAGGAGAGTGGAAGAGGCTTGTCAACAGTACCCGGGAAATTGGAACTGTAAATGGATGATGATGATGATGATGAATATTCTTCTTCTTCTTCTGCTTCGTCTTTTCCCGCTCATGTGGGGTGGCATTTTTGACAAGCTTTTTCCATTTCCCTCAGTCCCAAATGGTGTTTTCCGTTAGCTGCTTCTCTGCGAGCTCCTCACGCACACAGTCCATCCAACTTCTTCTAGGTCTGCCTCTCTCCCTCCTGCCAGGTCAAGCACTCGTTTTCCTACATAGTTCTCATCCCTGCGCTTAACATGACCATACCGTAGCAATCGTCTTTCTTAGATATTTTTGGATATTTGAGTCACCTTAACGCTGCCCCATATGAAGAAGTCCATGATGTGGTCATTTCTCGTACCACTATGTAATTCAAAACCGCCTCGTCATACACTATAGAATGTAGTTTAATTACTAACTATACGTTCATGTTTCGGTTTTCAATGACACCCTCGTCAGCGTTGATTGTGTATTAAAATAATCTTAAACTAAGTTTACAAAGACAAAAGAGAAAGTGAATATTTTTACAAAACACTATTATAAATTTAAATAAAAAGAAAGCTCACAAAAAGTAGGCTATTAGAAAACATATAACTTACTGTAAATAAATAAGAATATAATGAATATAAATGTAGCTTGAAGGACAGTTTGTAAATCTATAAGGTACATTTTTATTCATTCTAACTTATTCCTATTTATTCATATGTTTTCTAATACTTTTTGTGAGCTTTCTTTTTATTTAAATTTCTAATAGTCTAGTGTTTTGTAAGGGTATCCATTTTCTCTTTTGTCTTTGTAAACTTAGTTTAAGATTATTTTAATACTCAATCTACGCTGACGAGGATGTCATTGAACACCGAAACATGTAGGCCTACGTATAATTAGTAATGAAACTACATTCCATAGTGTTTGACAAGGCGGTTTTGAATTATATAGTAGGCTATTATCAGTCAACACGGATATTAATTATTACCATTGTCATAATGGTTAATGTTTACGCATTTTTCCTTGTAACACCACACATCTATCTCAGCATTTTCATTTCAGCTACAGTACATCCAGTCGCTTGTTTTGTACTGTACCGTTGGCGAAGTTTCTGCTCCATATAGCATGGTAGGTCTTGTAATGCAAAGTGTTGAAGCCATCCTTTCAGTGTTGCCTAAGTGTCAGTTGTTGCTCTTCGGTCGGTCAACATGAATTTGCCCAAAGTCTGGGCGGGGTACAATGTATACAGGGTGTTTCAGGAGGAATAGTAAATATTTTAGGAAGGGGTAGTATTTATTTATTTATTTATTTATTTATTTATTTATTTATTTATTTATTTACATATGTTACGCCCTCATTGGAGCACTTAACCAAAACAAGTATATAGGCCTACATATCTCAAAAAACAATATTAATGATTCAGCTTCTTATTTTTCTTCTTTTCCCAAAACATTTTCATTCTAGTCGACCTTGCCGCTCTCTCTGCATCGCTTATGGTGTAAGTTTTGCGGGTAAAGGTTTTTAAGGGAAGACGGATGTTCTTGTTTTTCAAGATATTCTTCTCATCTTTGTTAGCAATTTGGGACATTGTCAAGCCGAGTTCATCCAGATCATTTTGAATTTCCATAAACCAAGAGTTCTTTGTTTTACTTTTGAAAAAATAATTAAATAATACTTTTAATTGTCTGGTATCCGGCAGGCGTGAGAGATGACAAAAAAAAGCAATTCGCCTTTTTCGCATAGTATCGACTATAGACTCAGTTTCTTTATAAACCACTTCATTTGGTAATAGACGCCATTGACCATCCACCTGATGTTTTTTATTAATTATAGTTCTGAGAATTCTTCTATCAATCTTCTGTAATGTGTCAGTAACTGATCGAGTGTTTAACTTGAAAAGTGTTTCACAAGCATATATTGCTTCCGGTTTAATAACTGATTCGTAATGTCGTAATTTGGCATTTATGGAGAGTGATTTTTTTTTTGTAACTAGACCAAGTAATGTATTGCGCTTGTCTTAACTTTGTTGTTCTATTTTCGATTGACGCTTTCTCATTCAAATTCCATGTTATAATCTCTCCTAAATATTTAATTTTATGTACAACTTTAATTTCTTTATTGTTGATCAATGTAATAGCTTGTGTTTCCACATCAAAGGATGCCATGATTTCAGTCTTTTCAAATGAAATTTGAAGTCCTACTTTTGCTTCAATAGACCCAAGTTCTTCAATTTGGTGTTTAGCCTCATCTATACTGGTTGCAAGCAGTGCAAGGTCATCCGCAAAGGCCAAGCAATTCAGTTTTATATTAGTACCAATCTTTACATTTGGAGGACAAGTTTTGTTCCACTCACGCATGATCTTTTCAAGAACACAATTAAATAATAACGGCGATAGACCATCTCCCTGTCGAAGTCCAGTCCGGATATCAAATGGTTCAGACAAGGCGCCTCGAAATTTAACCTTTGATTTAGTATCTTTCAAAGTAACGCCGATGAGGTTGATAAGCTTTTGATGTAACCCAAATTCCCTAAGGATGTTAAGTAATGACCCTCGATGGATACTGTCATAAGCTTTCTTAAAATCCACAAAAGTAATGACCAAATCCTTTTGTCTCATTCTATGATATTTAATTATCCATTTCAGACTGATGATCTGATCCGAACAGCTGTGACCTGGTCGGAACCCTCCTTGATATTCTCCTAGTTCTTGGTCGAGTTGTTGTTGAATTCTTGTCAAGATAATTCTAGATAGAATCTTGTATGTTACATCAAGCAAAGAAATCCCACGGTAGATGTTCGGGTCTGATCTATCACCCTTTTTATGAATTGGGTGGATTACAGCCATTCTCCATTCCTCTGGTATTTGTTCCGAATTCCATACATCGATGAGGCGTTTATGGAGGTTGGAGATGGTTTGTTCATTTGCATATTTCCACAGTAGTATAGATAAATTGCAATAAAAAATTCCATATAAGATGTGTCCCATTCATATTGCGTACCGAGATGCAGATGTTGGTATGTAACTAGGGCTGTTGTCGTTTCGTGTGTTGGAACACCGGTTGCTGAGGGCATATTTAACGTTTGTCAATAGTCGTGTGCTGATGTTCACGTTGTGAAGTTGTGCTTTAGTTTCCATTGAATGTGTTCACCTGTCAGTGTGCTTTGTTGGCCGAGTTGACTGTACTGTATCGTTTAAACATGCCGCACGTATTTACACATATGCCTGATATGGTATCTGTGTATGGGTTTTGTAATTGAAACGCTGCTGCTTGCAGAGAATACGACATACGATTTCCTTTGGATTTTTGTCTGTGGGGATGGTTAAAAGGTGAAGTTGGCAAGGGGAAGTTAACCCAAGAGCCGAGTTGATCGTTTGGATTATGCATAGTACAGCCCTCATCAAAGAATGCCAAGACACCCTCCAAAAGGCGGCTTCGGTGGCGTAGTCAGTAGCATGCTGAGATTCTATGCCCAAGATAGCGGGTTCAAACACGGCTGAAGCCGTCGGTTTTTTATGAGCGTTAAAAATCCCTCAGTATGCCTTCTTTCGGAGGGAAAGTAAAGCCGGTGTGGCGGTCCCATGTCATAGATTTATGGCATGTTAAAAAGCCTTCCACTAATTACACCTGTGTGAAGCTAAATTGGATAGGTTAAGAATGTAAGCAGCGCTCTAAGGTTTCTACGTTCGTTGCCAAGAGCCGACTGTGGTGGTGTCTAGTAGCTAAGTTCTGGACTTGGCCTAGTAGTCGTTGACGGTGGCGCTTGGCGGCAAAAGTAGGAACTATTTGAAAAATCCTAAGTTGCAGTCTGTACTTAAATTAAAAAACAGATAACACACACTAATACAGTCTTCACAATTAACACCGGTTATCAGACAGATTCTACACACACCCAAAGTACACGGGGCTTCATGACCGCGTTGTCGCAGCCCCTAAACTTAAGAACCAACCAACCAACACCCTCCAAAGAGCTACACGGGGTGTTATCAAGAGAAGTGCAAAATGCATTGAAGTTGGTGGTGGAACTTTTGAAAATCAACTTTGAACGTCCTTATTTGTCTTGGCTGTTCATTTGTTTGGGTTAAATACTACCAGCTGTATCTCTGTACGCAATACAAATGGGACACATGTAATATGTTTTTTTTTATTGCAATTCATCTATACTATCCCTTCCTAAAATATTTATTATTCCTCCTGAAACGCCCTGTATAATACTGTATATGAACAATAATTAGAGAATAACACTCCCGGAAAAAAATAAATGTATTAGTTATGATCGCTGTTATAATGGGGCAATTTTTAGGATTACGCAAATTCGTGTCGACCTATTGAAGATCTACAACTGACATGGTAGACCAAGGCCTCACTGCACATTTATAGGCTTTCCCCTTTACTTGGACATTTAGTCTCCTGTCACAGAGAATACTAGACAACCATTTCCAGTCCAGGCAGCCTGGATTCGGTGGGTAATTTCCAGGTCTAGACAGCCATCATCAGAACAGATACAGTGGATCCCAGGTAGGCTACTTGAAACTATTTCTGGCTTGAAGCTGGTTTCCATCCATTTGCAAACTTTCATTTCCAGTTCCTCTAAGCCTCCGTGGCTTAGGCGGCAACACGCCGGCCTCTCACCGCTGGGTTCGTGGTTCACACCCCGGTCACTCCATGTGAGATCTGTGCTGGACAAAACGGAGGCAGACAGGTTTTTCTCCGGGTACTCCGGTTTTCCCTGTCAAAATTTCATTCCAGCCACACTCTCCACTATCATTTCATTTTATCTGTCATTCATTTAATCATTGCCCCAGAGGAGTGCGTCAGGCCTCGGCAGCCGGCACAGGCCATATCCTCGCCGCTAGATGGGGGCTTTATTCATTCCATTTCTGACCCGGTCGGGACTGGAAGCAGGCTGTGGATTTTAATTTTCATTTCCAGTTCCTCCGGGACAGTATAAAAGTGCCATAATATTACTGTACATTAAAACTAAATGAGCTAGGTTGATTGCAGTGACCCGGCACAGTACTTGGCTTGCATTGTGCGTGATGCTAATGGTCCCCAAACAGTTAGTTACGTGCGCGCTATCTGCGTGACGAATGGGAACGATATGGGGAGGCTTGCCACCTTGGGCATGTGTCCTCAAAAGAGGTTAATCTTCCGGAACGTACGTGAACATATGTTATTTGAGAGGCAAGCAGTAAGTTATCGTTGCTTTAAGGGGCGGAACAGTAAGAGCATCTGACCCTGGCAAGCAGTATTAACGTATCGTGTTTGTCAGATGTTCCTAAATATTCGGGGCACCTACTCCAATGCTCCCTCGGAGGATCAGTGGCTGTGTTCCCCCTTTATATCCAAAGATCACGGGTTCGATTCCGTACCGAAGAAGTCGGTGCTTTGAGGGGTGGGAAAAATTCACGGCGGGAAAAATTCACGGCAATCCGAGTTTTACGATGTTGGTTCGTAAATAATCTCTCCGTTCAATGTTTGGTGATTACAAAATTAGTCGTTCTCGCTTGCTGAGCCCAAGGTTGCAGGTTCGAAACCTGGCGCAGTCAGCTGGCATTTGAGGGTGCGCAAATGCGAGGGAGCCGTGTCAGTACATTTACTGGCACGTTAAAGATCCCCTTCGGGGCAAAATTCCGGCACCCCGGCGTCTCTAAAAGCCAGGGTAGTTAAAAGGGACATTAAACCAATAACATTATTATTATTATTATTATTATTATTATTATTATTATTATTATTATTATTATTATTATTATTATTATTATTATTACAAAATTAGTCATATCTCAGTCATAGACCAATCTGTAGATTCCCGATTTCATTGGTAGGTGACAGTGAAAGAAGGCCTGTTTGCCATCTCTTGATGAATGCAGTACATTTGCATTTGTCTGTTGGCACAGGGTAGAGTAAAATGTGGCTTTTCACCAATGTCTCAGTCTCACTCATGGCTGTGATTATTTGGAAGCTACTGAGGTATGGGTGGTGCTTAGTAATGACATTCAGGACACAGTCAGTGTCTGTGGATGCTGTGAAAGGTTCTACTCATAGGGTTAGTACTGCTGTTTTGACTCAGTGAGGAAAGCAATGGCAAACTACCTCACTCCTCATCTTGCCTAGTAGCCTACGCCTCAATATAGCGCTGCGTATGGTTTTTGTGGGTATCTACTCACATAACCTAACGGTGGTACTTTTTGAGGATCCAACCAGCCTTCGGGTTCACTACCTAACAGACAGGTAGTGAAAGTAGAAAGACGAAATTGGAGAAAACGCCTATAGGCCTACTCTGTACGCTTGAAGAAAGGGATTGACATTTGGCCGGAAATTTCACATCAGTCATCACCCCTCTGCCTCTTGACAAATCCATGTTCGCATAGTTGATGCCATAATACTCTGCGTTGGAATACTACAGCCCACGTGCTTCAATGCCTGGTCAGCAGTATCTCTGGCTTGTACAGTTTGGCAACCACGTTCTCAGACCACATGGCGAGTCGAGAACTGTCAATCGCATTCTCCCAGCTTACAGAGTAGGGAGACCGCCTAAATGACTCCAACTCGAAAGATTTACACCAATTAGCTTATTTCATATTATTATGATTATTACTATTATTAAGCTTGAAGCGAAGGCAACTGTTGAACTCAGAGACCTTGATGCTCTAACTACTTCCGAAGAGATCATGGAGATCCAGAGAACTATTCCAGAGCTCTCTCCAGATACCAAGGTGCTGGTGACGAGGACGAATACGCGGGAAGTGAAGATGGCTGTTGTCACATTAACAACTAGTGATGCAGATGTGCTCTTGAAGCAAGATCATATTCAAATAGGATGGGTCAATTGCAGGATTAGACGGAGGATCATGTTATCTCGCTGTTACAGATGTCAGGAGTATGGTCATGTCGCTAGCAAGTGCAAAGGCACTGATCGAAGTAAACTTTGCTACAATTGCGGAGGGACTGATCACAAAGCTAGAGGATGTACGGCCTCGAAGAAATGTGTTCTTTGTGTAGAACGAGGTTTTGAAAAAGAGTATTTAGTACATGTTGTGGTATCTGGCCAGTGTAAGGTCTTCGGAGAAGCTTTAGACAAGGAAAAGGCTCTGAGGTTCAAATGATTCGTGTATTTGAAGCCAATCTACATAGAAGTAAAACAGCCGATGATCTGCTGTATCAGCTAGTTACAGAGAAGCAAAGTGATCTCTTGTTAATCAGTGAACAGTATAAAGAAAAAGATAGTTGAGGACAAGTGTCCTAGCATAATATGGTCCTAGCCTGAAGTAATGTGATAAACGGTTCCAGGCTAGGTTCCAGAAGTAACGGGGGGAGTTTTACTCGGTAGTCTGCCACTCAGGAGCCCGACACTATGTGCGTAAATGCATTTCTTCCCCTAAAAAAATGTATATATATATAATTATATATTATTAATGGCTTCGTTGGCATAGTCGGTAGCATGTTGAACTGTTATGCCCAAGTTGGCGGATTCAAACCGGGCCGAAGTCTTTGGATTTTTAAGAGCATTAAAATCCTTCAGTATGCCTTCCTTCGGAGGGGAAGTAAAGCCTGTCATAGATTTATGGCATGAAAAAGAACCTACCTCCACAATTGGGAGTGTGTAGCTAAATTTGTAGGTTATTTGGTTTAGAAACGCTTTTATCAAGTAGGCTACCAACGTTCGCTGCTGGATGACAGTGGCGCCTGGTAGCCGAAGTTGGAACTATTTGAAATTTAACTTTCATTCATCTTCATTCGTTTCATCTCTCATTAAAATTAATCCTCTCGTGAGGTTGGAGCCAGGAAGGGTATCCGGTCGGAAAAATCATAAGCCACATGGACTTTCATCATATGTCATCCCCGACCCCGATGAAAACGGGAATAATAATGGGTAGACATTCTTCTTCTGTCGTTTAGGCCGACTTTGGGCCACGATAATTTGATTTCAGCTTCCGGATCGTTATTTTTGCCCAGTACTCCTTCATTCTATCGCTCTGCATTCTCCTCCTTTCTTCAGTCCATGGTGACTGGATCCGTGTTGTAGGATGACTCTTAAAACCCGTGAAATTCTTAATTTTGGCTTTGTATGCTTCCCTGTTGCTGATTTCAGCTTCAAATGTTGACATTTCTTCTACGTCCTTCTTCATCTCCTGATACCAGCGAGCTGTGGGTTTCCTGGTCGCAAAGAATTTCATTATCTGGTCGTGGTTGGTTAATCTACTTGGGTCCATATGTCCATAAGAACATGGCCCTTCTTTTCCGGATGGTGTCTGAGTTTTTATCCAATACAGCTGCATTCCGGACGAATCACTGTCTGGTAGTGTCCCAGTTTTGTGTTGATCGAGATGGTCTTCCTGTTATAAGTGTTCCAGGTTAATTTGTAGTCTATGCCAAGAATAACTTGTAAATTCTCGATTTCATTGCTTCTTTTTCTCCCAAGCAGACTACTTAAATTTCTCCACTTTTTTGATCCGTTATTGTAATTATTATTATTATTATTATTATTATTATTATTATACCTACACCAATCCTAGGTCCTAATATGATGATGATCGTAAGTAAATAACAATCTAATAATTGTTGTTTTAAGGGGCCTAACATCTAGGAGCCTTAACTTCATTTTTCAGAATAGAGTAACAAGTGAGTCATTGAGTCACAAACTAGCCTACGATTTGAAATACTCCAAACCTGTGTCACCCCTGTTTTACTCTATGGATGCCAAACGTGGTCATTTTGCAAGCATCAGATAGGATCGCTACAAATTTCACAAAGGAAAATGGGACTGAGGATCGTAGGCATTAGATTAAGTTATAGAATCAGCAACGTGGAGCTAAGGAAAAGAAGGGTATGAAAGATGCCACTACAATAACACAACAATGACTTAATAATAATAAGAAGAATGTTATTGGTTTTACGTCCCTTTTAACTACTCTGGCTTTTAGAGACGCTGGGGTGCCGGAATGTTGTCCCGAAGGGGATCTTTAACGAGCCAGCAAATCTATTGACACGGCTCCCTCGCATTTGCGCACCCTCAAATGCCAGGAACCGTAACTGCGCCAGGATACAAACCTGCACCCTTGGGCTCAGCAAGCGAGAACGTTACCGCTGAGTCACGCAGCCAGTATCAACAATGGCGTGCACACGTCGCCAGAATGCACCAGGACAGATGGACATAGGCTTCGATATTACTACAGTTCTCTATAGAACCTCGCCGGAGAAGTGTGACGGGCGTAGAGCGTTGAGTCAGCGCCAGATGACTAGCATTTGCCGATTACACTTGAGCAGGTCGGGAGTCACCGGATGTTGTTATTGCATTTATTACATACGGAGCTGGCAAGATACTTAGTTGAGATAATTAACACTTGTGGTGAAGTATTGTAGCTTATCTTGTAACCCGTGAACATGGTTAGGTATAGAGCATCGAATTTTCCTAGAGACAACGTATCTTCTCAAGAAGAAGTCTTCTAGTACATGTGTTCGTTCGTTTCAGCGCCGTGCAATTTTTACTTGTGGGGGAATCTCAAACAAAATGTAGCCTAGGCTACACAGTGACAATCCGCGTACTTTGCATGCTCTCGAGAACGAAATAACTACACTGATAGTTACGAAATATCATTCAGGATGAATTACAGCGAGTGCACCAAAACTTCCTACGTTGGTGCAATGTGTGTTTAGAAAATGAAGGACAGCATTTCCAGCAACTACTCTGAAATTCCTGTAAGTAGGCTAATGATGGTTATTGAATACGTTAAAAAGTGTAAATGTGTTGAACTAGTTGGGTGCTACGCAGCTGCTAGCGCCTGTGCCTTACTCGACAGGCTGCTAGTCACAGTGCCACGACCGTCACACGGCATCTGCGAGGTACCGTTCTATAGAAAAGGATCTCACTGTAGGCCTATATCGGACCTAAGAAATGGCGGGAGAAGTACGGGACGTCCACATCGCAGATGATCAGATGACTAAAATCAGAGCAGGTGCTATGTGGACCAGGAAGGTCAGAGACAGGATGTAATTGCAATAAGTGTATTTTAGTGTGATAGAGTTGATTTTTTTAAATATTCTCCTCACGGATTTTTATTATTTGTTCTTAAAAAGTCGTTTGATGTTATCAGATAGATTGCATGCACAACTAAATGTACGGGGCTAATGACTAAGCTGCCACCAACTTAAATGTAACAACTCATTTAATTGTTTTGTATCAATAATTCTTTACTTTTCTTTTTGAATTGATGCAGTCAATGGCCATTTCTTACATTTTCATGACAGGTCAGAGAAGGGATTTTGAAAGGAAATCACCCGTGATCCTATTGAAAGGAACCGTACCGGCATTTGCCTGGTGGTGAAAATTGGAAACCACGAAAACTGTTAATATTACGCTCACCGGCGTATCGGAGATTCTTATCTTATTATACGGAAAATATATCAATTCAAAGGATCAATTTATTAATACTTCTGGATGCCATGACAGTTAATTTTCATCAGTTTAAAAAAGATAACAAAGAAACAATTAACAATCATAATGTAGTGCATCTTTGCCCCAAAGATATGACAAAACCATTTTGAGGATGGGCGATGTGGATCTCCCGATGCCAGCGAGGCACTAGTTAAAGCACTCGACCACCGTGACCGGTCAAGAAAATATTATCAAATACGGTAAGAATATAAATCCATCTGCCTTCCAACCGGTGTCAACTCTGTTCTCTCCTAGATCTGCAGAGACTTTGAGTTACGAAGAGACATTATAATACAAGTAGTCCAAACCACTCCTAAATTATCTCCTTGGACAACAATCTGAAAATTACTGTCGAAATACTTAAACTTGTTTTTGACTCACAACTGTCCACCGTCAACATCCACCACTAACGATTCAAGCCCTAGAGGCCTAGAAGACACTGACTCCGAGGAGTGAGATCGTCTGCCTAAACAAATGCTCATTAATTTGGCTACATTCAAGAGTGCCTCATGGTTCGTTGAGGTCCAACACAGCATTGACTCGTGTGACTGAACTGAAAACAGTAATTTGTGTTGTTCTAACTCAGAAAGTTCCTTAATTGGTTTCTGTCAGTTAGGCCCAGCAGCCGGCATTCACATCTAGCAGAGCAACCTTTTGAGTCACCTCTTCCCTCACAAACTTTACAGATATTGCCGACGCTGCTGCTGAACAAACGCTGCAATTCACCATCAAGCCTAAAAGAGGCGGTATCATTACCATCTCGGCCAATGGAGGTAACCACTAGAGATATTCGCTCTCAGTTACGCCGACAAGTACTGGCATTCTGGGAGAGTCAGTGGCTCTCTAATAAACTAGTCCTTCTCTTGCGTAGTGGCTAGCATTCTTGGCTGTCACATGTGGAGTCCCGGGTTCGATTCCCGGCTCTGCCAAGAAATTTAATTCTGATCTGAAGGCTGAACTTCGATTCCTACCTCAGCCATCCTGGAAGTGGTTTCCTGCGGTTTCTCACTTCTACTCTAGGTAAATGCTGGGATGGTACCTAACGTAAGGCTGCGGCTACTTCCTACCTAAATAGTACATCAATTACAATACAAATACACACACCGGTACATACGTCACAGTTGCAATATTACAGCCCACGTGCTTCAGTGCCTGGTCAGCTGTAGCCTATCCTTGGCTTGTAGAGTTTGCCAACCTCGTTCTCAGACCACATGGCGAGACGAGAACTGTCAAGCCCATTCTGCCGCTCACAGAGTATTGCTAAGAACATAGACCCTAACTCACTGTTTAATTTCTCGTAATCTGGCAAGCAAAGATGTTATCAGTACACTGGAAGGAATTCCTTCTGGTTGGTTCCTTAGTTTTAGGGGCTGCGAGAACGCGGTCATGTAGCCCCGTGTACTTTGGGTGTGTGTAGAATCTGTCTGATAAACGGTATTAATTGTGATGACTGTATTAGTGTGTGTTATCTGTTTTTAATTCAAGTAAGGACTGCAGACGATAATTTCAAGTAGTTCCTACTTTCGCTACCAAATGCTACCGTCCACGATACCTAGCTGTGAACCTGGCTACTACTAGATGCCATCGGATCTAGCGCCTGGTGAAGAGCGTTGGAACTTAAGAGCATAAATCAAACCTAACCTACAAATTTTGCTTCACACAAGTTTAGTTAGTGGAAGGTTCTTTTACATGCCATAAATCTATGACATGGGCCCGCCGGCTTTACTTCCTCACCGAAGGAAGGCATACTAAGGGATTTTTAACGCTCTTAAAAAATCCGACGACTTTGGCCGGGTTTGAACCCGCGACCTGGGGCATAGAAGCTCAGCATGCTACTGTATCAACTTCGCCACCAAAGCGGCCTCTGTTCCCTCTCTAGACAGTCTGTGGTGGTCCATTCTATAGACTACAGGTGGCCGTAGAAAGCCAGGCGTCTCCTTCTGATGGCATCGGTGAGGTTTCCCTGGTGTTGGTCGAGTTCACAATTTGGTTTGTACCATCGTCTTCCATCTGTTAAGAACCTTGGTCCCACTATTTTTGGCAAGAATGTCCTTTCCTGTACCTCGAGGGCCCTTAGAAGGGTCTTCTTAATTAGAAACAGGCACTCAGCTGAGTAGAGGATTGATGGGCTGACTACTGCATTATAGTGTCTTAGTTTGACATTAATCGTCAGATGTTTCAAGACATACAGTTTTCTGCAGGCATAGAGTGTCCTGTCTTTGTTTGATCCTCCTTTTTTCAGGATCCATTATTTCACTGGGATCTTCTGAGATTCTACTCCAAGGTACTTTACTACTTTCACTCTCTTGATATGGTTAGTAGTCTATATATATTTATGTATTTTACGAAGTTTGGGAAGAGGAGTAGGGGGAAGAAGAAGGAGAATATGAAGAAGAAAAACCCAATCGTACCATTTTCTCCGCTACTCGGAGTAGAATAGAATCGAGGGTATGTTTAGATTTTCTAGCTTCTGAGCTTCTTTCGATCCTTAAAACGCTGTTTACTTTTCTGCATCGGTAGTTGTAGAGGAAAATAGCGGTTCGAGGATAGGCCTAGACTCTTTCTCTTCCTTCTCCACACATAGACTATTCGTTCACGATAGGTCTAGCCTATATATTTTTTCTTTTTACTTTTCAACATTCAACATTAGGTTATACGAAACAAATAAGGCGGCTTCGGTGGCGTAGTTGGTAGCATGCTGAGCTTCTATGCCCAAGATAGCGGGTTCAAACCCGGCCGAAGCCATCGGATTTTTTAAGAGCGTTAAAAATCCCTCAGTATGCCTTCCTTCGGAGGGGAAGTAAAGCCGGCGGTCCCATGTCATAGATTTATGGCATGTTAAAGATCTTTCCACTAATTACACCTGTGTGAAACTAAATTGGATAGGTTAAGAATATAAACAACGCTCTTAGGTTGCTACGTTCGTTGCCAAGAGCCGACTGCGGTGGCGTCTAGTAGCTAGTTCTGAACTAGGCCTAGTAGTCGTTGACGGTGGCGTTTGGCGGCAAAAGTAGGAACTATTTGAAAATTCAAAGTTGCAGTCCCTACTTGAATTAAAAAACAGATACACACACTAATACAGTCATCACAATTAACACCGGTTATCAGACATATTCTACACACACCCAAAGTACACGGGGCTACATGACCGCGTTGTCGCAGCCCCTAAACTAAGAAACCAACCAACCAACGAAACAAATAAATTCGTAACAAAACCAACAATACGTAACTAAGAGCTTGTGTTCTCATAGTAAGGCTATAAACTGGTTGAAGCTACTGACCACAGAAGTGGAAACAAGAAGCTACTGCAGCACGCCTAGCGGTATGCCAGCCAACTACCAGTAGCTCCCAAACATTTGAAATATCTTTTTATTTAACCGGGTCACTCCAATCCAAATTGAATTTTAGGACATGTTTTCATTTAAAGAAATTGCACCAACTGGAGACTTTGGACTCGTCGGTTTTATTCTGAACTGTGTACACCGATGTCGCATGACCCATATTCTTTGGTGCGAGCAACACCACATTTTGAATAGCCTGTGGTATTTGACAAATACGGTTTACGAACGAAAAGTATGGAGCACGATTATAAGCCGCAGACATATGACAGTAGGCCCTATCGTGTCATCCAGGAACATTATCTGCTATTGCAAGTAGTTTAAACGTAGAAGTGACCTAATATGTCTCAAAATCAGGATAATGAACAGTTACTGCAACGAGTTTCAAGGATGCCGAGCCATGTTATCAACAACAATGAACATCAAAAATAGCAAGGCCAAATTAACCAATTACGAGGCGACCTTTTGCTTAGCAGTGCTCCGAGTGGGATGGCGCTTATGTACCCAGTGTTGTCATTTACTCGTATTGCAGCTTCATCCCCTTGCTATACTGGCCTAGTAGTCTATGCATAGATAAACAAACAACATGTAACTAAGAACTTGCGTCTATGGCAACGTATAGATGACGCTACAAAACCTAGTAGTCTTTATAACTTACTGTATAGCCTACATAGATGATGAATAGGCCTACTGGTTTTCATGGTTACCATGGTGTCGGGGAATTGATAACGCTAATTCCAGACAGACCCCAACACAAAAGCATACAGACTAAAATGTTAAAAGGAAAGAAAAAAGAAGAAGAAGAAAGAGGAGTGGGTCCATACTGGTTTCTTGCGCCGGTGTTGCGAAGAGTCACGACCGAGCATTCCACTACCATTATCTGATTTTAAATGTCTTACTAGCTCACGCCCCTATGCCACAGGACTGGATCGAGTTGCATGTGTAATAGTAATTATAGACTGGTTTCGTGGCCAAGTGGACAGAGCCCTAAATTTTGGTGCGAGGGGCTCCGGGTTGGATTCTCGATCGGGTCATTGGACTTTTAACTTTTATCCGTTAATTCCACTGGCTCGGGGACTGGGAGGCCACACGTTATTAATTGTAATTAGTGCTCCGGGATTTGAAATAGCCTAAGGAACCAACTCAGCACAGGCTATGACTAGAGTGAGTATGGAAAAAACTGGAGAGAGTCTGGAGGGGAGTGGGGTTGTGAGCCACACGTAGAAAGGTGCTGTCAGCATTGACTTCGAAACTCGAAAATCTGAACTGCAGTCGTAGAGCGGAACGTAACACAATCAGCCCTAGGTCATTTATGGAAGAGGGTCCCTGTTAATAGCACAGGTTGATTGTGACCCTCAAATTGAGTGGTGGTCGATCCAAATGAGACTGGAGATTCAACACTCGCATGTGAAAATGACTAACTTCGCAATTATACTATACATTGGCAGAGGATTCATAGTGCTATGCTCTCGCAATTCAAGCCCCTGAAGGCTACATTGTTGTGGAGTAGCACTGTAGTAGTCATACTCTCTGTCAGTCGAATTATATGCGACGAGTTTGGTGCCCTTAGGGGCTCCTTCACTCTGATGTTAAGGATTGGTTAATTCAATTTTTATATTATTTTAGTAAGTTTATAGCTCAGTGTCTCAATGCATTAATTTATAATGCTTTAGTAAGTGGGACTTTTTGTCGTTGAGTTGATAATGTATTCGTCGATTGGATTTTTATTATTTATGGCATTCCTTATGATGGGTAGGGAGTAGGCTACTAATACTTGAGTAGGCCTATGCCTGTTGAGCTGTGATTGTGGATTTTGGTTCAGATACTGATGGTATTGACCATCCACCCTCACAGCGGCATTAGATGTTAATTTTACTCTATGTTTGCCGTCGTAGCCTATCAGCAGCAGGTTCAGCTTGGTAATACTGTAGTGATAATAATAATAATATTATTATTATTAATAATAATAATAATAATAATAATAATAATGAAAATGAAAATCCACAGCCTGCTTCCAGTCTCCGACCGGGTCAGGTATGGAGAGAATGAAGCCCCCATCTAGCGGCGAGGATATGATCTGTGCCGGCTGCCGAAGCCTGTCGCACTCCTCTGGGGCAATGATTAAATGAATGACAGATGAAATGAAATGATAGTGGAGAGTGTTGCTTGAATTAAATTTTTGACAGGGAAAACCGCCCGGAGAAAAACCTGTCTGCCTCCGTTTTGTCCAGCACAGATCTCACATGAAGTGACCGGGATTTGAACCACGGACCCAGTGGCGAGAGGCTGGCGTGCTGCCGCCTGAGCCACGGAAGCTCCACAATAATAATAATAATAGGCCTAATAATAATAATAAGAATAATAATAACAATAATAATAATAATAATTTAAAGTGGTTTAAGTTTTTAAGTAGGGCCTAAACGTTATAGGAAGAGAGAAAGACCGCTAGTGGGTTGGTTTTAGTAGCATGAAAAATGGTAGACCTATAGTAGGTTTGGTTTTCAACAACTGCCTTGCACAACTTATCCCCATTTGGGCGAGCCGCTGCTACTCAAATGTTACTGCCTTGTGATAACTTATCATAGCCATTTAACCCTATGCACTCGCATATATGTGCTTGTGTGTGTGTGTACAGTTTGTCTGATACCCTGTAGATCACCTCGTGGTGTAGCGGTTAGCATATTTAGCTGTCGCCCTAGACTTAGGTCCGTGTTCGATTCCCGGCTCTGACAAGAAATTTAATTCCAGTCTGAGAACTAGAACGGGGTATAGTCAGCCTCGTGAGGAAAATTTGAAAAGAGGTGGGTTCTATTCCCACTCAGCCATCCTGGAAGTGTTTTTCCGTAGTTTCCAACTTCTACTCCAGGCAAATGCCAGGACGTTAGTTATAGTTATTGTTGTTTTAAGGGGCGTAACTACGAGGTCATCTGCCCCTAAATACCAGGATGGTTCCCAACGTAAGGCCACGGTGGCCTCCTTCCCATTACTCGCCTAAGTTAACAGTCCACATTCTACTACAAACATCACCATATCACAAGTTATCAATTCTATAGTCTACACATACAGTACACACCCAAGTAGTCTACACGGGGAGAAATGGCCACGAAGTTCAAGCCCCTCAAATGAAACAACAACAACAACAAATGATATCCTGTATTAGCCTATTGCATTATCTGTAGTAGTGTGGGTATTTGTGATTGAGACTATAATTGGGAAGGAGGCGTCCGTGGCCTTAAGTTAGGGACCATTTGCCTGGAGTTTAAGTGAGGAAACTATGAAATGATGTACCCAGGTTGGCTGAGGTGGGAATCGAAGCCATCATTTTTTAGTTTTGCCTCACAAGATAGAGTGAACTCCATTTCAGCCCTCGGATTAGAATTAGTCAAAGTTTAATTTCCTGGCACACCTGAGAATCGAACCTAGTACTTTTTGGACCGAAGTCTCAAAACGTAGGCTACCCCGAGACCATAGAAGGCTGCTCTATCATCATAAAGTATTCGTTAATTTTGTTAAGATAGATTGCATAGGCTATAGTCTATTAACTTACTCCATTGACAATGCGGTCGATTATGGCCTAATCTATTCCAAAATAAAATAAAAGGATTAAGACATTAATAAATTATGATCATTCGCAGACCTACGACTTTAGATTTTTTAATAACATAATAATATCATGATATAAGATATGATTTCATTTAACCAAAGCATCCATAACTAATAAGGATTCTTATTAAAATGTAGCCTAGCCTATAATGATCCAACATGTAACCTAGTCTAGGCTCATTAATTCATTTTATTATGAATCAATTTAAGGGCTGTTACTTTATTACTACCTGGAATTTATTTTCATTATATTTGGAATTGTTGTCAATTTTACAAATGTTTTTTCTTTTCTCCCATTATAACTGTGATTTTCATGTGATTGGTTATGCACTAGCATCATTGTTAAGATGTTCAGTTCACAAGACGTATCTCAGTTGAATACGCATTACAACTTGGTGTTATGTTTCAACTCTACTCGTCGAATCTGGGGAATATTGATTTTCCTAAGTTGGTACACTGGTGGGCTGCAAGAAACAGAAGAGAAGAAGAAGACAAGGGGGGGGGGGGGGTTATTGTTTTACTACACATGATTGCATGTGTGATTGTTTTGATTTATCATACTTCGATCCGAGGGTTGAAATAATATTATTTTTATCGATAATATTGTGCTACTGTTGTAGTTAACAAGTCACTCGGTAGATGGCAATGTCATCAACAGCATGCTGTTCGAGGCACCGCCCCCTAGATTCTCCCCGCCACAGTATTGAGCGTGCTGCATGGTTTCACCGTGTGCCAGTGTCTAACTTAGGCCCCTGGCGACTAGCGCCCGACTGAGACCAAGTGCCTCTCCGCCTCATTCATCTTCTGGCGGGCGGTGGACCAGTCTCGGTCCCTCATTGGCTAGCTCGCGGACACCTGTCCTCTGATTGGCTCCTGTTATTTACAAGTTGTCGAGAGGGGGCGCTCCTCCCCGTGGAGTGTGTGTATATGTGTGGTAGGGCGAAGGAGAATGAGGGAGGGAATCAAGTAGGGGAATAGACTGAGGAGAAACAGCTAACGCCATTATTGTAAGGGGTTACATTTAGTTGGTGAAGGCATAGTACAGAAGGTATCGTATAGAGAGGGCTATAGCCCCGAACATACAAGGGCCATAAAGGATTCGAAGAAGTAAAGAAAACCGCGTAAGAAATTTTGAGGGTGAATAGGGTCATTTTTTGATGCGACAACAAGAGTATTAACGAGTCTTCTACTGCGGTCGATTTAAAGACGGGGTTATTGAGCCCCATAAATTAAAATTAATATTTAGTTTAATTTTTCTAAATTTAATAGTACCGGAATATATATTTTATTTATTTTATTCTGCGTGGCAAGGAGGAGTTTTGGATACAGAGTTTGCTTATCGTACCATGGTGTACACTGTTCGGAGTGACACAAGTGTGGGCTTCAATCAACTGAACGGGTCCTTGTGGCTTCAGGAGCAATGAGTTCCAAGTTTCTGTTGGATAGTATGCTCCCAAAGTACCATCACCAACTGTACCAGCACCATCAACAGCAGTTACTGAGTTCTACCGGCGCCTCTTCTTTATTCTCAAGCACCGCTCCTAGCGATCCAGCAGCTGTCAATTACAGCACTAGCCTCAACAGTACACATTCACCATCCTCATCTTCATCCTCGCCACAACACACTTCATCCTCGTCTGCATCTCCTGGGGCATCTTCGGCCACCAACAGGATGTATCCGTATGTTTCGGCTGCCGCTGCTCATCACCATCATCAACAGCAGCAAGCTGTTGCAGCTGCAGCATTTGCGGGGGCAGCCGCAGCCTCGGGTTCGATGGTACCCGGCGCCTTCTCTTCTTCAGCAGCGTCTTCAGCTGCTTTGGCTGCAGCAGCTGCAGTAGATGCTGCGGTGACCGCAGATAAGTCTTGCCGGTATACTGCTGGCTTGACCGGTAATGTGCCACCACCAGATTCGATGGTCAACTATACTCTGGGTCATCATCATCAGAACGGAGCGGCAGCATCGGCAGTTTCAGCAGCCAGCACTGTATCTGCAGCGTCAGCGTCCATGGCTGCAGCGGCCCAGTTCTACCATCAGGCAGCGGCGGCTTCCGCGGCTGCAGATCCACTGTCATCCTGCTCACAGACTGCGGGAACTGCCGGCCAACCCATTCCGGACATCCCGCGCTACCCTTGGATGTCTATCACGGGTGAGTACAGTCCCGTAAAGGGCCCCCCTTTTACTTCTATTGTCGTCTTGTGTAGCCCGCAATCTGTTATCCTCTTGACAGCTGAACAAGCATGCTCCATCTCCCCCAGCTGTAAAATGTGAACAACCAAACAAAATGCAGTTCCGTCAACAGTAGAGCTTCCCAAATCCATTGCTGGTTAGTAGATATTCGCTCCTCGAGAGAGTCGGTACAATCTTTCAGGCCAAAACAAATACAAAGACGATAATTAGGAAGTGTCACATACGTACGTTTACTATGAGCATCTGTTCGGGCTGCAAAGTGAAATTTAACGTGAATCTCCAAAATATGGCAGTAATAAACTAGGAGTTCTGAAGTTTGAATGAACATTAATTTGGAATGAAGGGCTTCGATGTGTACATAATGGTATGAAAGGTAAAACCGACTCTTCAATTGACGCATGAGTGTAATGTTATATTGTTGTAGGCTATAATGACCCGTAGTTAAAATAATCTATTCCATTTTGAATGTGTAGTGCACATAACATGAAGCTTTTAAATCATTTCGATTGACCATTCAACTCATACTGCAGCTTATAATATCTGATAAACATATTTATCAGGTAAAAATAAAAAAATAAATGAGGTAACCCTGACGTAACTTTTGTTTGGGGAAGAAATTCTTCAAAATACCTTTTGACAATGAGAGAAAGAGTTCAGTCAAGACCAACAAAAGTTTTGTAAATAACAAAATCAGGTCAAAATATGGCGAATACTGACGTAGGCCTACGGTGTTTGAAAATAGCAATTTCCAACTTAATCTCTCAACTGTGTGGTTCCTAGAATAGTAGCCGAATAATTTTTCATTGATTTTCAGTTTGCCTTTGCTATCTGACCTTACTTATAATGAAATTCCGCATCTACAGTAGTATGGAAATCTTGTATGATCAAATGATAGCAGTACTATTGTTGATTTTACTTTCTAATTACAATAATGAGCATTATTATAAAGACAACATAATCCTTTAACTGATTTAAGCACATAAGGAAATTACAACATGTTTTCTGTGAAGTTAGGTTACTTTTAGTATTAAATAATCTGTTTTCTTTGCAAGAATAGTAGCCTATTCCGTGTATGGAAGCATCCACAAAATTTAAGTTAAAATATAGACAATAGGTCCTAAAATAGACCTGTAGTAGCCTGATATAAGATTGAGAATTACAGTGATCATGATCTGTGATTATAAGCTACTTGTGGGAAATGCAATTTTCAGGTGATAATCCACTCATTGTGATGTGCTTACGAGCTAGCACAATGGAACGTTATGCTGCAGTTGATGGCACACGGGTAATGACGTGATTTATGACTCATTATCATACTGTGTCACTTAGTGGGAGCAGTGTGTGAATTTAGAAAGCAGTTTGCTATAAAACTGATAGTGTTGCTGACATACTGTAAGTTGAATGTCCTGCATAAACTCATCGCTAGTCGTCTCAATCTTGGATCATGTGAACAGAAAAAGGATATTTTTCGTGTAACTTATAGAATGTTGTGCTATTTAACCACATGCAGATTACTTTACATCTCGTTAAACGCTTACCATTGGCAAGTGTTTCTGCTCTGAAAAGGAACTCCACTAATACTGACTTTGTATAGTTTGTATAGATTCAAAATCATTTAGGCCTTACCAGTCATTAGTTGAACGAGAGCAATCCAGTGCTTGTGCAGTATTTTATATGCCTTGTTTAATTTGTCTTCATGGCTTTTATAAAAGGGGCATGATCATATGAATTTATGTAGGCTACGCCTGCAGTATCGGAATTGAAAATTAATCTTCATTTGATTAATTTTCATTTACTAGTGTAATGATGGACTATAAGTCATTTGTTTAATCATTTATTTATAGTCTATTTATATTTATTTACGAAGTTATTTCTCATGCTTGTGAATAATAGTCTAATCATAATAATAATAGGCTAATAATAATAATAATAATAATAATAATAATAATAATAATAATGGCAGTCTATTGTCAGTACACAATAACACTTTCCTAGTGTTAAACGTTAATGCGTAAATCTTTACAGTTTCGATGTAGGCCTACCATATGTCACAATACAGAGATACAGTCAGAAACGGAGGCTTTCGCTTAACAACAACAAAAGAAGTCCTCCTATTGTATTGACTAAGTACTTGGTTTACGCATTGACTGTGCGTGATCGAATGATAATGTCTAAGTAGTTACAACATTAGATAATTGCCAAAGTTCTCAATGAGAAATGTTATAGGACCTACGATAACATAATGAAAAGAACTAAGTAAATGTTCAATATCTTTTATAGTCTAATCGGATATCACCAAATTGTTATGTTCCCTGATGGTCGCTAAGAATGCAATGCTGGGTGGGAAATAGACCTATGTTTTATGTTTTATTTAATTTCCAGAAATTAGGGTATAATGCCCATAGATTATTTTGTTTGTTTTAATATAGGCCTACGTTTGGTGGGCTGATAATCTACAGTAGGTGTTAGGCCCTTGGAAACAACTACGATATTAATATCATTATTATTATTATTATTATTATTATTATTATTATTATTATTATTATTATTATTATTACTATAGGCAAGCGTTGCCGGGTGACTAATTGCCGAAAGATTGCTGGGCTGATATGTTGCTAGACCGATAAAAAGGACCCTGTGTCTTATAAATGCCTGATGACAGTGAAATTAGCCATCTAAACATAGCCTAGGCCAATTTGTTCCGTTCAATTAGTGGCAACCCTGTTTACAATATTTTGTTAATTTAACTCAAATTGCGGCTGTGTTTTTTCAAACATGCGACGTTCCGAACAGTCGACATAGGCCTAGCTGCTGCTGTTCTGTAGTCTAGTGGCGGCCGTATCCCCGGCGGTCTCACCCGCGCATCAGTACGTATTCTGTTTCCTTTAAAGTTTATTGCTTTCGAAGGATTTACGGCCCACAGGCCGACTTTGAAATCTATTGTTACCTTCTCTACCGTTAGCTATCGTGATTGGAGTGTTCACCCGTGGTTTCTTCCACTTATTTCAGGCCATTGTGCTGTTTACAAAACATGATCCTTCCTGAAATTGAAGGCTTTGGGGATGTCATGCAGCGTCATAACTTATTTATTAACTAGCCTACATAACGCGCCATAACAGTAAAGCTTTCAATTTCATTAATAATGACTGAGAAAGTCTTAGAGATTCAATAATCCCTCCTTCTTTTGATCACAACAAGCTATTTTAACCCATAACCTCTTGCAGGGCAATTCCATTTATCTCTTTTAATAGCCTAATTCATTATGCATGGTTTTTTTTTGGAGAAGTTGAGTAATTTTCTCATTCTACATCTGAGAATAATGGTCCACTGCAAACTTTACTAACGTAATAATTTAGTAGCATTTACAGGAGCAAAATCAGTGAATAATCTCGTTTCAACAGCAAAAATCATTTCGCATAATATAGGCTACAGTAGACTAAAATAAAAGGTCGTAAAACAGACAAAATGGTTTCAACGTTTTGAGCCGACATTACTAAACATTTCTATACGGTAAATACTACAATGCCGGTATTTAAAAACAAAACTCCGTAGGCCTAAGTTGAGAAGGTATTAGTCATATTCTTGTCAATATCCGATTTAATTATAGCCTATCCCAATTCATTGCAAATATTATTATTATTATTATTATTATTATTATTATTATTATTATTATTATTATTATTGTTATGGCATTCATTTCACCACATAAGTGGGTACAAATCAACATAATAGACTTGTTTGTAAGACGGTATGAGAACGTATTTTAGGGTGGCACATTGAGAAACGAGCGTACGATGGAACAGGTATGCCTAACTTATCCATGATGACGGCCTTCTGCATGATGATATATCCAACGTAGACCAGGATGTATTCCCAATATTTCTAGGATGCGAGCCAATGATTTTGGGATGATGCCAGTAGAAGAGATGACTATGTACAGAACAACAGCTACACTTTCCTGTCTTCACATTATTAGACTATTATTATTATTAGAATATTATTATTATTATTATTATTATTATTATTATTATTATTATTGCACTAAATATTCATTGTTTCCGAATAAAAAGAAGATAATAGAAAATGTATGGCTATCGATAGGCCTTTAGTAATTTAGGAAGCATTAGCTGCGTGTAGAGCACCTAGCGAAATTCATTACAAAACATTCAAACGAAAAGAAGTAGCCTACGGAATTTTCAGATGTAGCCTACAGTATACCATGAGCACCTCGAGCACGGCATGGCTGGCGCAATGACACTCCATCCCTAGCCGTATAATGCGCGCTTGCTTATCGCTACAGTACTGCATTTGGTCATCTTAGCCGTCATGACGGGATATGTCTCTCGGCAAATGAGTCACCCAGCCGGGCTATCGCCTTCCGTGCATGCCCCTAATACTCGGAACGACCTATAAAAAAGACCCTGTAAAAGTACGGGCAAAGAAGTACGATTTCATGGTGAACATCTATACTGGCAGATAAAGACAAAATTGTTGATACTTAAGCGTATTCTTTTACAATGTTTATTATCCTGAACATACAGTATCTTCTGCAACCACAGCAAAACAGCAAATGTCCCAGATCTATCGGCATGACAATGAACGTACTGTAGCCCATCGTTCATGTTGTGCCGCCGCAATCACTAACACTTTACCCTACATGGGATTTTGATCGAGAATTGTGGGTTGTTTTCCCACGTGAAAGTATTATACCCTAGGGATTATTCTTATGAGATGTTAAGTCTTAGAAATGACTTATAAGTTTAACACTCAAAAATTTCAATGAGGTACCGGTATTCAAATGAAGCAAATTTGATTTTTTAAATAACTTTTTAACATCCTTAAAACAATTGTTCAGAATCACCATTTTGGAACTAGCAAGATGATAGGCTAACTGTTTAAGCTAACATCACCAAAGCCTTCAATTCAATTGGTAATGGCTGCAGACGTCTTCGAGATTTATGATCCCTACTTATTTTAATCTCAGCAGGTTTACACATAACTTTGAGCAAAGCAGATCTATTTAACTCCTGTAGTGGCCTAATAAATCACTACGTGCATTTTTCGGATATGTTAAGTAATTTCTAAAATCTGCAACAGAAATTAAATATTCCCCTTTCGGGTTTTGTGGCAATGTTCATTTTAAGATGTCCAACTGATTGCCGCAAGACCTAATAAGAGAGAATTGAATGCAAATTATAAGAAGCCAATGCCATCTAGCGGGAGGCCAAGGCCCTACAGTACAAGGGCTGTAGCGCCAAGGAGTAAATAAGTAGGCCTAAGTAATGCTATCTAGGTAATAAATATGATTCTGTTAGATTTCTTTCAAATAAACAAGTGACTATCGATAAGAGTCGACTTAAGGAAGCTCCTCAACGCGTGTCATCAGCGTTGAATTCTCATCGAGCGCTTGAAGCCGATTGCGTTGGCGGTGATCACTGTTGAGAATCTCGAGGCCACAGCAGCGAGAGCTCAGCACATTTTATAAAACAGTTATGATACTTTAAAAATGGCTGTTTGGAGCTTTTCATATTCCGAGATGAACTTCTCTGACAGAATTAGCTTTGAATTATCATAATGGATGAAACAACATCCCGTATCTACTGCCAAGTGCAATGTTGAACGTACACTACCACATAATATCGGTAATTGACACGTAGTTGAGATACCGTACATTACTGGCAGGAGACTGTTTTCAAAGCAGCTTCACAGAAAAAGAATCTGTGAAATAATTTGACGAACACATGGCTGAGTTTCGTTAGCCAACAGAGGCCACAAAATATGTCTGCATAGGCCCACTACCGACAATAGACTATTATTCAATTCACCCTTATCCAATATTAATATCAATTAATATTAATTATCACTGTTTCGGTGTTAACATGAAAATAATAACAATATAATAATTTAACAATGGAATTCATAATTAAACAATATTAATAGCACCTTTGCCGAAAAATAATCTGTGATAATTTAACGAACACATTATTATTATTATTATTATTTTGTAATTGGTTTAACAATCTTTTAGATGCTGTGGCTATAGTGACGTCGGGTGTTGGAATTTTTCCCTTATAGGGGATTTAAAACAAGCCTGTAAACCTTCTGACATGAGATTTAAACACCCTTAAATGCTATTGAACTATGCTAGGCCTATAGGGATTAAAGCCGCAATCTTGAGTTTTGAAACCCAACGCTTGACTGTCTGCGTCACTAAGCATGACTCTGAAATTATTTCAAGATATTTCTCAATTTCAATATTTGTCTTAAGAGGACTCTCAATAGGCCTAAGTTACCTCACTTAAATCACGCTACCTAAAACTCCACTTTTAAAGAGTTCCATGCATTCTGAGAGAATGTGATTCATTCAGAGATATACTTAGTGACCCATTTTTGGGCGATATAGCTACAATAAGTTAAAATTTATCGGCATCCATCTGCAAAAGAGATTTCCACGTTATCCGCTGAGAAAATGCATCATACTCAAATATTAATTCTAAAATGTCAGTATTGGCACCTCCATCATTGCCTATTTTCCTCATGAATAAATAGGCTTATGTGATCACCTTTTGTGCATGTGTGGGCCTATGTGTGTCCATAATATAATCTAAACTGGTGGATCGATTCAATGAAACTCGGTAAGGACATAGGCCTAGAACTATTTTTTTCCGACCACGACCGTGCCCTTGAAATTTTATTACGTTTCACCAATCCAACATGGCGACCGCGCGAAATACTTGACAGGCATTCTATATCTACGAAACTGTTACCGATATCACCTGAAATTCTGAACGGTGATAGAGAATACCAAGACAAGTTCAGCTACGTGACGCTTAAGAACATGCTAAGTACAAAACCAAGGCCAAGCGAAGTTAATATATTTAAATGGAATTTCCTCGAGAGTTAGTCCACCGAGCACAGTAAAACTTAACAACCTACATGTCTATACAAGATTTAATCTACTGCGATCTAATTTAATTCAACTATTGACATAAATGCAAGATGGCGGCTGTGCGAAATTATAAAATTATATTTTATTTTTTGTGTCTTAAATAGCAGGTTCGCCCCTGGCCGTGGTAAGTGATTTTTGAAAGGAGGCAAAAATACGATACGCATGTCATACGATGTTGGCATGTCAAAGAACCCATTTGAATTCAGTAGGCCGAGTTCATAATGGCAAAATTAATCTCGGGAGTTTCCGCCAACACAAAGTTCCTCATTTCTCTACTAGAACGCGCTATAGTGTTCAAGGATATTATATATCTAACATCTAACCTCCTTGACTTTCATAGTCAAGGAACAACGAAATTCGACATGCAAGCTACCCTCTGGGTGTCAAATAGGAAAGCTTGCACCCGGCACCGAGGCCATACGATATTATTATTGTGTCTTAAACATGCGATTAAAGTGAACGTGTGAATAATGAACCTACACAGTAATCCTCATCGAATGTTACATAACTCTATTGCCTACATAATTATAGAATAATCCAACATGGTGATCATTCGAAATATTTACTGTAGATGGCTCTCAATAGGCTATCGAAGAATCTGTTACGGCAATCAGATTGAAATTTTGTATGTTCATACAGGCTATTAACTTAAGTTCACCAATGGGCCTTTCAATAACCTGATGAACACAAAACTAACATTGCGGGGACGCGAAATTTAAATATTTAGTCTATATGGATTTCTTTTTTGCGATCTAATCACCCGAGTGCAATGAAATTCGGCTCAACGGATCATTATTCAGAGCTTAGTATTAAGATGGTCAATTGTTTTCAAAAATACACGATGGCACCAGTTCGAATTTTTAAAACATTATTTTATATTTATTTTCTCGTAGGCGATTAAAGAGATGACTCGTATGATAGGCTATGATAACAATCGTTATCTAATGGCACTATATTCTGTAGCTTACTTTTCATAAATCATAGAAGCCGTGCATTTGACGTTTCTAAAAACCAACTCCCGGGGTTCGTTATAGAAAGAGGCAATCATCCGGGAGCGGGCATCATTTCCGACACTGAAGTTATAGACTACTGTATAAATGAAAATCCACAGCCTGCTTCCAGTCTCCGACCGGGTCAGGAATGGAGTGAATGAAGCCCCCATCTAGCGGCGAGGATATGGACTGTGCCGGCTGCCGAGGCCTGACGCACTCCTCTGGGGCAATGATTAAATGAATGACAGATGAAATGAAATGATAGTGGAGAGTGTTGCTGGAATGAAATGTTGACAGGGAAAACCGGAGTACCCGGAGAAAAACCTGTCTGCCTCCGTTTTGTCCAGCACAGATCTCACATGGAGTGACCGGGATTTGAACCACGGACCCAGCGGTGAGAGGCCGGATCATAATTATACTTCCTGAATGTAATGGAGTTGGTGGAGATTGTTTTAGGGGGTAAAACTGCAAAGTCATCTAGGTTACTCCAATTTTCTATTGCAGACATCGTAAAATATTATGGATTATACCCATGTTCATATCTGAAGAGGAACATGTTTTACCGTGTTCTATAGAATTTGCCTCTTAAGTTGATACACCAGTACACAACTCCTTTGCGTTAAAAGCCTTATCGTGTAACTTTGGGCACATATTTTCCAGGGCTAGGGGTGTGTTGACATGAGCTACTGTATCTTGATGAACGATGAAAGCTCTGAAGTAAGACAGGACATGCACTAGTACTATTATAATGAGATGACGATGCCTTAATTAGGCCTACCTATAATTTTTATGTTTCTTGTCTGAAATCACTACAACTTACGGATATTGAGTTTTGAGTTCGATATTATTGCTCTATATTTTATCACAACGTCGGTCATGTAACAAAAGCTATTTAATACATCACATGGAAAATCCATTTTATAGGAGGGAGTTGTTTAATGGAAAAGACCATGTAAAGATTTGAAGCCATTCTTTCAGTGTTGCATATAAAAACTGTCATTTGTAGCTCTTCAGTCGGCCAACAACAATTTGTCCAATGATTGGGTGGGGTCCAAAGTATAGATATGTAAATACACTCCTGGAAAAATACCTGTATTAGTTAATTATCACTGTTAAAACGGGCAATTTAGGATTACACGTTTCGACCCTCGTGGCCTTCATGTTACTGAGACAGGCTGAGCGACAAGTCAACACTACTGTGTGGCGACTCCCTACTAAGTTAAGTAAACATTACAAATAGTGTTTTCTAGTGCAGGCTAATTTTGTTAATTTAATTTATTTATTATTACATTGTGTTATTCTAAATTGTATATAGACTACGTGAATATAGACTACACCTTTACTCACGTAATTCATAAAACCTGTAAGACAAAACAAACCTAACATATAACGAGATTCAAATTGCGAATCGTATGAAAAAAAAAAAAAAAACACCAAAGACTAGCTACTACAATAGTAGTGTAATTGTATTAGTGTAAATTTAAACCTCAACACAGTGATCAGTATCTGATGATGGTCACTTGGGGTTGAAATGCGTATTCCAAAATTACCCCATTTTAATAGCGATAATTAACTAGCCTAATAGCCTACATGAAATTTTTCCAGCAGTTTATTTACATATTTATAGGCCTACTTTGTACCCCGCCCATTCATTGGTCATAGACTATTCGTGTTGACCGACTGAAGAGCTACAAATAGCAGTGGAAAATACCAGTAAAATAGCCTATAGGCCTATGGTAATAGGCCATTTAGTTCTTTTTATGAAACTAGGCCTACTTGTTTTATAGTACAGTATAGTCTAACATTGGCCTAAGGGCTGGCCATTCCATTTGATTGGAGAATCACCTAGCCTATCTTATGGATAAATTAGCTAGACTACTTTTTTTTTTACTTGAACAAAATGTAAGTTATTCACCTACGAGTGGATTATCATGCTCTAAAACTGGGATCAGGAACTGAAAGAGAGATTCGCGGGCACTCGGAGATTCCAGCACTTTAGCGACCATTCTAAGAGTAGTTTCCCCCCTATTTTTCCAAACACACTCAGTGTAGGCCTATATGCTAGGATGGTACCTTATTTCAAGTGCCGGGGCTTCTATCTCAGACTGAAACCTAATAATAACAGTTGGGCTACAGTCACCTCAGTGAGCTAAGACAAAATCGATACATATACAATTATATAGGCCTACTGTACACGGGGTTAATGACAAAAATGCCTGTATTATCAAAGAAATAACAAAGAATCTTCTCTGGTCGTATTCACAACTTTCTAGCTGAAGTTGTTTACGTCCGTGAACCCCTCTCGTAGTACCAACGTTGCAATGTTGTTCATTGTTACATGAAAGAAAGAAAGAAAGAAAGAAAGAATGAATATATCTTTGAAATAATTTCTGATGTAGCCTACATAGGACCTATGTTGAAGTGTTAGAAGCCATTTTTAGTGTTGACTAATTCTATTAAAGAGAGCTTTGCAGTCGGTGAACACAAATTTATAGGATCTATAATTTATTTGTGTGTTTGAAAATGGGGAAAAATGAGATATTCTTATTTTGTAAATATCCATGAATCTTTTGGAACAAGCAATTAGTCGTTGAACTGGAAAATAGGATAACTTGATTAGCCTACCTTTAATTATCTCTGTATTACGCAGGTATTTTGAAGGGATTTAATGAGTTGTAAGAAATGCTGAGTTAATAGAGAGCAATTTTTAAATACAATGACCTCGTAGTTCCGTCCCTTAAAACAACAATAACTAGCTAACTAACAATCCCGTCTCTTCCTCATCGCTCCATTGTCAGTCAGAGCACGCTCTCCATGCATGAGCGATATGATAACTCAGTAGGCCATATTTTGTTGTTAACGAAGATAAAGGAAAATAGACTCACAACTTCCAAGCCAACATTACTTTCACACCGATTGGTTTAAAATAAGAGCTCATGAAAATAAAATGCCGTTCCTTGTTTGTATATTCACCTATCAGTTTCTCCAACATGCCGCCGTATACAAAATTAAAAGTTGGCAGCGTTGTTGTTCTTTCGGACAAAAACCGAATGCTGCCTGTAACCTGTCTTTTTCCCTATTATATACTGCCGTAACAGTATGAAATATCTTTCATTATTGGCAATTTACAACAGAATGCTAGTAAAAGGCGTGTCGCATGGAGATTGTTTCGAATATAGTTCTACTGTATAAATCAAAGCGTTAACCCATTTCTTTGCTACCCGTAGATCTTATGTAATATAGATCTAAACGAAAGCATTTTGCACTAACAATGAACGTCGATTTCACACCCACACAGTTAGGCCTACATTGTTACCAAAAATTGATTAGCCTTTAAGTACCGACATGAAATAAACAAAAATATTAGAAATTTATCTTCATACAGTATTAGCCAAAATTTAGTCATTTGCACATTTGCTCTAAGTTAGTGTTAAGCATTTTATTCTGAAGTTCGCTTCAGTTGATTTTGGTAAGCATAATGAAGCACTTCAATGAACAACTATTTTAATTTGTGGGCTATTCGTAAAAGCGTAGGCTAACGGTACTTATTTTCTGCTATTAATTATTTAAGGTTAGAAATGTAAACGTTAGTATTTTCGAGGTGATATTCGTTACTTTGCCAAATGAAAATTAATTCATTTTATTCTGTAGAATGATAAATGAACAGATCTACTTTATTTACAGTTCTTATTTAACAAAATTGCTTTTTTTTTATCACAGCCCTACAGTATCTTTAATAATCTGCGAAACATAGCCAACTCTATCGATACATTTGAATTATACGTATAATAATAATAATAATGAGCAAGGAGGCTTTCAGATATGGGCAGATGACCTCACTGTTGCACGCCTTAAAACTACAATAACTTACTAACAAACTAACTAATTAGGCTTTCAGAAATTTCTACGTTTAATTTACATTGAGTAACCTGCATGCCATTTAGATGTGAGGTAGAGAATCAAAACGTCCGACGCTTGTGGGAGTTGAATCCACAACCTTCAGCTTTGTTCACCCATGTTCTACCAGCAGAGATAATGCGGCTAATACTATATTTGTATGGCAATTTCGTGAAAATCAAATTCTTGGCATAATAATAAAAATAATAATAACGATTATAATTACGTCTAGTCCTATAACTCGTACAGTAGGCTAGGTCTATATAATTCGTTAATAGACTAGGTGAAACTACAGTAGATAGCCCCATAAATTGAAAGTATGATGATTATTACTGTATTATTATTATTTATAATAGCGATAATAGTAATTAAAATGCATAAAATTCGGGATGGACAACGCGAAGATCATACGAGTGAGCATTTGGAAGCTAGAAATATCTGACCACCGACCCCATACAGTATCTGTAGCATCAATTTGATACACAGGGATTTTGACCATACCATTCATACCTTGGGGCACTTGAACACGATAATACACGTCTTAAAATCACAACCACCACGTTCCTTGCTCGTAGGCCGGGGCGTGATGGCGCAGTGGCCAAGCTGCTTGCCTACCACTAAGGTTTTGATTTCCGGTTAATGCATGTGGAATTTTCGTGGCAATATCTCACGTGCGGTTGTTCGGAATCTACGTAAAATGGAGGTCCCATGGCTTACGATATCGAGATTAACGTTCACGTTAAACTACACGCTTCCTTTTTTCCTGTGCTCATAGGCCTATTTCTTAATCACACTCAAAATATGCAGCCTACAACATCGTTTAGCAGGGTCAATGATCCACCCTTATTCCGTCCAGCAAATTCATAAGTCTGAAGATGATTCTACCAACTGAATTATTTTCCGTCGAATTTGAGTCAGAATTACAAGAACTACATATGACCACGCGGCCTCTGCGAGGTACCGTTCTATAGTGAAGGACCTCAGTGCCTATTGAAGAACATTCATAGGCTGCTGTATTTTCACTTTATGTAGACTGCATATCCTATTTACAGCGTATAGACTACTTGTGTGTGATTGGCACAAGCTCATGGCACTGTAAGTGACCAACTGTAATGTTATTGCAACATTACGAAAGTAATTATCTATGTTGGCACATTTGTCTCGGCTGACAAATGCCCTTCTAACAATAAGTAACTTTTATTTAGTGGCTTAAGGCGACTCAGACTATAATACAATAGGATTGTTGCATAATAGCCTAATGTTTATGTTCGACCCTGACTATTAGCCTATATGTCAGAAAACTGTGCTATAATGAGGCTCATTATAACACTATTTTTCATTATGAAACAGTTTCTCCCACCAATCAGAGCTCAAGAAACAGTTGTTTGACCAATTAGATAAGAATAGCATCGCACCAGCGCTGAGTTCCACGGCCTTCTGATTTAAATTTCACTGCGTGGCCTAGTATCATAGTAGGGTAATCGAGGAGGCCATGGTCAAATACAAGGCATTCTCTGAGTCTCATGTGCTCTGTTCAGTACATAAAACTGGCGAAATCTCGACAGATATTTATGAATATTTATGTTCGAAAATACAATAGTTATAATAATTGTCGTCGAACATAAACAGTCGTATGCAAATCGCCTATGATGGTAATTAAGACACTCGTATGGAAATTATAAAACTCGCGTGAATGTTGGGTTGATAAACGTGTTTAATTCCCTGCTTTGAACGGAAACTGTGTTACGCGGACAACGGAAATCAAAATCGGTATTTTAACAGTAAATTTTCCAAGTTCCAGAATTCTGTGTTCAGAAAATCTTCAGGCTCCCTGTGAAAATCTACCTCGTCTGCTGTAACAATTGATTCTGTGGCTGACAAAGAATGTGAAATACATTGTTCTCCAACTTGCGCGTTAACGTGTACAGTTATTTGCCTGTTTTCTGTTGCCCAAGCCTTTCCCAATGCTTGCTCTGTTGAACTGTCAACCAACAAATGCCTGTTTTTATGTTTAATGTAAGACTTGCTTGTACCGTAGGCCTACTGTATTAATTCGGAGCAGAAATATGTAGAATAGCCTAAATACGATACTGAATAAGGAATGTTCACCATTTTATTTTATCTCAGTATGAACAGTGACCATACGTCCCGAAAAAAATGGGACAGTCCCGATTTAAAGTAGCGTGTCCCGGCATTCAGAATATTAATAAAAGTGTCCCGATTATTAAGTTAAAAAAAATGAAAAATCGAAAAAATTAAACAAAAATAACTTATGTTTTGTTTTGAAATATACACGACCCTGTCCTAGTTCGTAAGAACTTCAAGCGTTTGTAAAGACTCAGTAAGATATTTTGTTGTTATTGTAATCATAAGATGTAAAGTAAGAAGCTTAAAAATAAACTTACTAATGTGTTTTTTTCTCACAAAACATGTAAGCTACTTGCATAAATAATAACAAAAATCTAAAATAAAGTGGGCCATCAGAGAAGCTCAAGGCACCTACAGGAAAGCAGATGCCAAACACACCACTCAGAACACAAATCGTGGCAAACAACGACGATGACAGCAAGAAACATACAGCTAAACACACAAACATCTTGGACCATAGATGGCCCTAACGAACTGAAAAAAGTGAAGCTGTGATTGGCTCAAGTTCGCACGCTCTCCTGATGGGGAATAATCGGAAATAATAATAATAAACTTTGTATTCATTTATCCCTCTATATTGGATTTTTGGTGGATCGTTTTTTGTGGAACTTCTTACAATTAAATTTTGTAAAAGGCCATAACTTTAGCAAAACTCTATATGTTAGAGTCAAACTATAATCTCTCTATCCTCCAACAAATCCCCCAAACAAGGCTGTCCCGATTTTGACTGTCAAAAATATGGTCACCATAATTATATGGATATTCATGGTTTAATTATTTTAGCATTGGCCTAACTCCGTTAATCGGACACCTATATGCTTCACGGAAAAAGTTTGCAAATCCCGTTCGTATCCTTTGAAGGCATGTTTTACATTGATGTATTGTTATAGGCATAATACCGGGATAAAACTTAAATGAGAATTCGGACACGTAATAATCGGGGAGCTAGAATAGGCTATTCACTTTCCGGTCACAGAAAAAATTCAAATTGGTTTACAATAATTGTCAAATTTTTATTTGAGGTGGGAAATAAATGAAAATTAAAGAGTTGATGGGAAACAGTTTGTACGCGATTAGACTTCACATTGTAACAAATATTATTCATCGAGTAGATAAAGGGAACATCTTTAAAAACTGTCACAAAAATACATCGCAAATTTTAATTCAACTTCATTGGTCGATTTAGTAAACACTTTTCATAACGTTTATTAAAGTAAATTGTTTGGCAGTTTGAAAAGAATTGTAATAAAGTACAAGGGTAGAAGGGTGATCTTTAAACTGCAATAATTATTCATGATAAAGGACATGAGAAAGAAGTTCTTATTCACAAAGGTGTGATGCAATGCTGCAATTTATTATCCACACTTTTCAAGGTTCTGCATGTCTACCCTTATTAATCCCGTTTCCAACGGGATCGGGGTATGAGACGCAATGAAATTATATGTGGTGGATGGTTTATACGGCCAGATGCCCTACCTGACACCAACCTCATGACAGGAGTTAATGAGAGATGAAAATAATAAAGATGAAGGAAACTGAGCAAGATCAATTTCAAGTAGTTCCGATCTTGGTTATCAGACGTCACTCCTACTGACATCCAGCGGCGAACGTTGGAACTTGATAGAGCGTTTCTAACCAAATAACCTACACACTTAGCTACACTTTTCAATATTTACATTAAACATGCAATGAAGGGTATAAGAGATCAATTTACAATAGGAGGGAAGATTCAAGGTAAAATTGTTACAACTCTGTGACAAAACTGAGGAGAGGAGGGTTTGATTCTCAATCCGTTGTCTTCGAAGTGGTTTTCCATGGTTTCCTCTCCTCTACTCCAGGCAAATACTGGGATGATTCCTAACGTTTGGCCACGGCCACCCCTTCCCAATCATATACCCAATTTATAAATACACAAGTCGTCGGATATTTTATGAGTCTTGAACTCCCTTACTAGGTTATGCCTTCCTTCGAAGGGAAAGTAAAGCCGGCGGTTCCATGCCATAGATTTATGGCATGGTAAAAAACCTACAACTAATTACACCTTTGCGAAGCTAAATTATAGGTTAAGATTTGACTAACGCTCTTAGGTTCCAACGTTCGTTGCCAGGAGCCGACTGCGGTGATATCTAGTAACCAAGTTCAGAACTAGTTGGTCGTTGACGGTGGCGTTTGGTAGCAAAAGTTGGACTTACTTGAAAATCGAATGTCTGCAGTTCTTACTTGAATTAAAAGCAGATAACACACACTAATACAGCCATCACAATAATTAACACCGGTTATCAGACAGATTCTACACACACCCAAAGTACACGGGGCTACATGACCGCATTGTTGCAGCCCCTAAACTGAGGAACCAACCAACACACACGCACAGCCATCAGAATACCATAGGTTATCACACAAATTCCACACACACCCAAAACACACGGGGTTATATGACCACGATGTAGCAGCCCCTAAATTGAGCAACCTCTTTCGTAGTTTCGAAACTTAAATTTTGAATTTTAGTATGAATTAAGGAAAATCGCGGAAGTATATTACAGTATTTTTTTTAACAGTAGGCCTGGATATTTATTTCGGTGCGTGAAGGGAATTTTAAAAATACCTCAATTTTAACTATCCCAGGCTGTTCCAGCCGAGCAGCTCGCCCGTGAGCAGCTGAGTATTCGCCGCCTTGTCTCAGTAAACCTGCAATATGCAATTCAGCTCTGCTGTAGGGGCGGCCGTTATTAAGCGGTGGATACATCAAGATTGGCAGGAAGCGCATGGACTTGCGTTATGACCTTCGCCCAGTGACGTTTTGGCTATCACCCCCAGTCCTTCTCCAACCGTGCTCCGAGCATTACTGCTGAGTACTCACGTGTACGCATACTCAAACTCGTGGATTTGGAACTACCTGAACTAGCCTATAGGCCTATGTCATGAAAAAAGATATGACATAGGAAATTTGTATAGGGCTTTTCTTAGTACTCGTGAGTCATGAGTAGATTACCTTGGCCCTTAAAACGTTAGGAAAAGCGTCCATACTGCTCAGAGCAGAGTTATACTGACATTTCTTAAATCACTGCCAATATCGCTCTATTATAATTTTATTAATGCAGCCAATGGCCATGCATTTTTCTTTTCTATTCAATACTAGACTACAATGGGTCAGTTGAGAATATGTATCAGAACTGAGTTTTGGTAGGAATTAAAAGGATGTTAATTAAATGGTAATTTACCAAATATTCAGTAGAGTCTCCATATTTCGAGTCTCGGAATTACGAGTTTCCCATAATGCCGAGCCTCGTAAAACAAATTTGTTCCTTGCTCAAAAACACGGGAGAAAATAGCAACAACAATAATGTGAGTGTATTTACTGTAGCGTGCTGTAGCTATCCGTTTCCCCCACCTACTCACAGCGCAACACGCTACCTGTCAAAGACAGTCACTGATTGTTGTAGGATTGTCTTGGTTGGTTTACAGGATAGTGTAGGATTTCTTTTCCTTTCTTGACTGTTTCTGTTTGTACGTCTTTTAAACATGAGTAAACAATCAAAGAAAAGGAAATTTGTGCTTTTTGAAGATTAAATTAAGCACGTTGAATTGACTTGGCAAAGAAAAAACAATAAATAAAATCTTGCTCTCGAATTCGGTGTCTGTCAAATTACTGTTGGTGACTGGCAAAGAAACGGATTTAAATTGGAAGAGTTTTCTTCAAAGAAATGCTCTGTAGAATCTCGTAACCGAAAAACTATAAAGATGTTGGAGTTTGAAAAAAAAAGAAACAATTAAGGCGTTGCAATTTATGTAACAAAGACAAATGGGAGTTCCGATTTCTTTTCAACATTGTTTTACAATACAGGATTTCTTTTTCCCACATAAATTTCTATAGTACCAGTTTTCAATAGGTCGAGGTTGTCACTGTCCCGTTCACCTCGACCAATCGAGACTCTACTGTATTACAAGATGCCTACATGCGTTGTTGTTGATGTTGTTGTTGATTTTTTAGTGCTTTGTGACATCACGGTGATGTAGTTGTTACGACCTGCATACATAGAGTGCTCTTCATTCCTACCGATTAAATAGCGATCTGCCTGAGAAATCATCGCACTTGGATATTAAAGTTTACACCGTTCTACTACAAGCAGTGCAGCTCATACGAATATCTTAAATAAAGATTTATTTTTACTATTTGAAGTAAAATAAGTAATCCTGGACCTATGCTTCTTACTTGGGGAAGTAGTTGAAGCAGTGCGATTGGTCGGGGAGGACATGATAACTCAGCGCGCACACCAAACTTTAAATATGAATATAAGTTATTTTACAAAACCAGATCAGAATTCCTGTGCTTTATGAGAACTAGAGTTAAATATTAATACAAATATACTTGAACTATAGGATCGGTTTGTTACACCAGATTTTACTGAGATTGAAACAGTTCGTAGCAAGATGAGGAATTAATTGATTGGGAAAGTGTGTACCGGTAAATTCAATTATTTGTTCATGTTGCCATATGAGGCACATTGAAATATGCCTTATAATACGTATTAAATTCAATAACTAATTAAATTCCTTTGAACACCTGTTAATACTAATATGATTACTTCTTTATAGAAACATTGCCTTTAAGGCAATCACGAGTTATATTACAACGAGCGACAATACTAATCAATATAAACTAAGGACGAATTCAAATAACTTCACCAATTAAAAATAACATTCACGAAAGACAAACTACAGTGCACAGATTCCACAACGAGACTTAACTAAATTTAACTTAGTGAATCAAGAACTATGAGATATATCAAGTAACATTCAGCAGCTTCAAATCAAATACGGATATAAGATTTCAATATAAACCATTCCAACAGACTATAACAGGACCACTACATGACACAGTTCATCTAAGATTATTGGGAAATTGAGATACAAAAATGTTTATGTTGAACAATACTTCTATTTTTCTTTTGGGATTTGAGAACTTGAATATATTCCTTAATTTAAATTTTAAGGACGTCCATGTAAAATTTATGTTAATTTATATTGTATTTCTGTTCACAAACACCTAATGTAGTATTGGTCTTATTAACATGCTAAAAAAGGAAGCTTGTAGTTTAACGTGACCGTTAATCTTGAGATCATGAGCCACGGGACCTCCTTTTTACGTGGAATCCGAACCACAGGACATGGCATTTCACTTCGAAAATCTCACATGCATTGACCGGGAATCTATTAACATGCTGAAGCAGGCCCTACTGAAGGGTCGAAAACATGTTTCTATAAAGAAGTAAACATTTTAGTATTATCAGGTGTTCAAACGAATTTAATTAGTCACTATGCCATGTCCGGGAAATGTGGAGATACAGAAAAGTGCAGCTTGCTATATTTATCAAAGTATTTCAGATATGTCCTTGAAACCTTCCTCAAATGTAAATGACTTCTGAAATGATATATAGAGGATTTCAGTTTGCTGTAGCTTATGGTAAAAAAATATAACATTAGCAATTTCCATAGAAAGACAAATATATATTTTAATAATTATTTTCAGGTACTACTTTCTCAAAACCCATTAGGTCAATCTAAATTGGTATGATGCTTTTAATCTATATTTTCTATGTGTGGTAGTAAAATGATTCAGATATCTTCATTGGTTGTTGAATACCAGACTGGCAACTACTAATGTATTTCCTGAAAACTTAAGAATTAAGTTATGATTCGCCAAAATGTGTTTTCTACAGTTCTAAATAAACCAGGGCAACAATTTTACTACAGAGATTCACAATATGTTACAAAAAGAAAGTGTGGAAAATTTCTTGAATGTGTGTATAGTAGTAGATTTATAGGTTTATTAATACAAATCTAACTATTTATAATGTATGCGATGATCTATGTCGTTATTGTATCTCTTTTATTATCTCTACTCAACAACAAAGTTCAAGGAAGAGCAAAGAAAGAACTATATACAGTCAAGGAAAGAAAGGTTAAAGATATGACACTTATGATAGGGCCTTATGTTCGTAATGAATCCAAGTTCTAAATGTGCGTTGTCGCTACAAAAAGAACAATTATTTTAGAAAATATTTAAGTCTTTGTATGAAAATTGCTACAACCAAGAGGTACAAGAAACTGAAACCCTCTACATATAATTTCAGAAGTGTAATTTACATTTGAGGAATGTTTTCAGGAAATATGTGAAATACTTTGTGATATACACTCAAATATTGGAAGCTGCACTTTACTGTATTTTCACACTTCCCGGTTCCCTTAACAGTAATATTTGAGGAGGTACAATCGGGAGGGCACATTCTAACCGGAGGGAGGGTCGTGCAGACCTAAGGCTGCAATAAAGCTCTGCTAGGTTAAAGCCTAAAGAACCGAGTATTTGTTCTTCCTGCCAGTGCTATTACGTTTCATTTTACTTTCTTAGAACTGAAATTCTATTCCTCGCGTGGTTCGTTATTAATGACAATACAAAACTCGTTTAAATAGAGGACAGCATTTTATTGCCATTACGGTAATTACAGCGTCAAAGAAAGAAAAAAACAAGAGATCGAGGTTGATTCTTCCGCTTTCTTTCGAATGAAATGTAACATAAATTTTCTTCAGTGAAACTGCACTAAATCATGCGTATTTGTGGTCTGTTGTAAAAAGAAACTCATCACGCAATCACAAGCCGTATATAACTACTCTGACACGTTTATTACTTTCTATAATGAGTATAAATTCGTTATAAATGAAATTAGTTTAATGATCCATAGTGAAGAAGCTATTCTTCTGGCAAACTTGAGAACAATAAACAGGCTAAGCCTCATTTCACCGTCTGTCTTAATTAAAATATTATCATTATTTCCTCAAAGGTTTTCCCCGGCTCCTAAGAGCAAAGTTTAGTGGCGTCACTACAAACTGATTACGTTTGAATTGTAATAACTTAGACTATGGGTATTTTATCGTTTCGGAATGCAGCCGAAAGAAATCAGAAACCCCTATGGACGTCGAAATGGAGAATGAAAAGCTAAAGGAAGTAGGAAACTTCTGTTACTTAGGAAGCAAAATAACCAGTGATGGACGAAGCAAAGAAGATATAAAAAGTAGATTAACACAGGCAAGGCAAAGAAAGGAATCTGTTGACATCGAATATAGATTTAGGTATTAGGAAGTCATTTTTAAAAGTCTTTGTCTGGAGCGTGGCACTCTATGGTGCAACTTGGACTGTTAGAGCAGCAGAGTAGAGGAGAATTGAAGCGTCTGAAATTTGGTGTTACAGGAGAATGATGAAGATCAGATGGGTAGATAGAGTTACAAATGAAGAGGTATTAAGCCGATTGGGAGAGGAGAGATGTTTCTGGTGACTACTTAAGAAGGGAAGAGATAGGTTGGTAACACATTTACTAGGACACCAGGAATAGCAAAGTTAGTAATGGAAGGAAGGGTCGAGTATAAGATCTGTAGGGGTAGACCTAGGTTAGAATATGTTAAAGAATTTTCATCGGATGTAGGGTGTGGCAGCTATGTAGAGATGAAACGATTAGCTCAGGACAGGGAGGGATGGATTTCTGCATCAAACCAATCAAAAGACTGAAGACTCCAACAACAATAACAACAACATCTCTTCGATCATCCAGAGCATTTTTCTCACTACCGTGCAGTGTATGGCACGTTGCAATATCGTTGCCTTCTGTAAATGGATGCCCAAGATCGCGGGTTCAAACCCGGCCGAAGCCGTCGGATTTTTTAAGAGCGTTAAAAATCCCTCATTATGCCTTACTTTGGAGGGGAAGTAAAGCCACTAATTACACCTGTGTGAAACTAAATTGTATAGGTTAAGAATGTAAACAACGCTCTTAGGTTGCTACGTTTTGTTGCCAAGAGCCGACTGCGGTGGCGTCTAGTAGCTAAGTTCTGAACTAGGCCTAGTAGTCGTTGACAGTGGCATTTGGTGGCAAAATTAGGAACTATTTGAAAAATTCAAAGTTGCAGTCCTTACTTGAATTTAAAAAAACCAGATACACACACTAATACAGTCATCACAATTAACACCGGTTATCAGACAGATTCTACACACACCCGAAGTACACGGGGCTACATGACCGCGTTGTCGCAGCCCCTAAACTAAGGAACCAACCAACCAACCATCTGTAAATGGAGAAACAGTTTGTTAGGTAGACCAAGCTTTGATATAGCGTCGTGCATCTAGCACGGGATCTCTCTTGATGCTGCGATGATAACAGGCACTGTGACATTACTATTATTATTATTATTATTATTATTATTATTACTATTAATAGTAATATTTTGTTAGGGTCTTCTAAACACCACGTGTCAATTTCAGTGTTAATTCTTTTGTTGTTCCTTCTTCTTCTTCCAATAATAATAACTATAGTAATAATGTTCTGCCTTACTATCAATAGGCTATATTCCTGATGCTATTCTGGAGAACGATTCACACAAGCAACTCTGGGACAGGTCAGTGATTACTGATAGACCTACAGTTTATATGAAATCAGGCTGGACATCATTCTTATTGTTAAAGTGCAGAATAGAACCCTTCAAATCGCAATCCGTAACTTGCAAAATATCCAACAAATGCATGATGAGAAGGTGACGAAATACATGCCTCTGGCTGAAGAGATCCGTTGGCGACATGAATTTTTTACTGTACTGTATTGCTATCACAGTCTCTTCCACTGAAATCATACCGAAGTCGCTGATGTCCAAACTCGATAAACTGGGGTTCCATCATAATCTGCATATTAGTATGTAGAAAGCAGTCATTTTAGAGACCTACTCCAAAGTTCGTTCGTTCCTCGACCTACCAACATAGAGAACACCACTCCATCTTGCAACAATTGCCGATGACATGGTGCATTAAACTTAATGACACGGTGAACATAGGAAGAATAATAATGAAAATGAAAATCCACAGCCTGCTTCCAGTCTCCGACCGGGTCAGGAATGGAATGAATGAAGCCCCCATCTAGCGGCGAGGATATGAATTGTGCCGGCTGCCGAGGCCTGACGCACTCCTCTGGGGCAATGATGAAATGAATGACAGATGAAATGAAATGATAGTGGAGAGTGTTGCTGGAAAGAAATTATGACAGGGAAAACCGGAGTACCCGGAGAAAAACCTGTCTGCCTCCGTTTTGTCCAGCACAGATCTCACATGGAGTGCCCGGGATTTGAACCACGGATCCAGCGGTGAGAGGCCGGCGTGCTGCCGCCTAAGCCACGTAGGCTTCATACGAAGAACAATAATAATATTAGTAATAATAATAATAATAATCTTCCTAGCATTATCCCGCTTAATTACGGGGTCAGATTTGCTACACATTCCTTTCCACAATGCGCATAATGCACTTCAGGAGAAACTTTCACCGAGCACATTTCCTCTCGGAGGATGTCGAGCCAGCGCTCGCTTTCTTGATCGCCCTCGTGATATTCGGCCTTCAGGACGTAAGTGTACAGTAGTGCCGTTGTCGCAGCTGAGGAGCCGTTGCCTCGCGGTATGTGGCCACACCATCGCAAACGATTCCTCAGGAACTGAAGCTACACCATTTGACGTCCGGAAAAGAGAAGAAACAAAACTTGAGGCAGCTGAAATGTAGTTTTGGAGACGAATGAGCTTGTTCTGAACCAAACTCAGGAGAATTGTTGCCTGTTGAACACCATCAAGAAAAGGAAAGCAAAATTCATGGGACACATACTCAGACATGACACTCTTCTCCAGTAAAATGCGTAAACATTAACCATTATGACATTGGTAATAATTAATATCCGTGTTGACTGATAGTACTATCTTATTAAAACCGCCTAGTCAAACACTAAAGAATGTGGTTTAATTACAGTATTAAACGTTTAATTAGACGGTTTTAATAAGATAGTTATCTTCTTCAGGTAATCTTTGAAGGAAAAAAGTAGGGTAAAAAACCAAGAGGACGACCAAGACAATCGTATCTCAAGAACATTGTAAAGGAAATGGAATGTGACTCTTATGCCCATATGAAGAGAACTGCTGAAGACTGAAAGAAATGGCTGGAACGACAGATTTTAGCTTTTAGAAGCTGATGATGAAGCGAGGAAGGACTTGCATAGGAAACGAATGCGGGAATACTGGGCCAACCTTAAAGCCCAGGCACAAATTAATGGGAAAGGACAGTTAAAACTACGAGGCGCAATCAGAAAGAAAGTTTCCCTATTTACAAAAAATAGAGAGAACATAGTTATATGCAGAATGGCAACAGGTACAGCAATGTGACAGCTATTTTTTGATACAGGCACCAAACGAATTGAAACACTTGTCATGGCATGGTATCAACTTTTGTAGTCGTGTGTCATAGAAGTCTGCCTGCGAATGGAATCAGCCTGTGATATTCGTCTTCATCTCTTTGTCAGTGTGAAAATGCTGACCTGAGAACTTAAATTTCTTGAGGTGCAAGAAAAGGTGAATATCGCTGGGTGCAAGATGATCAAACAGCTTCCAGCCAAACCTCTGCTGAAAAGTTGCTGTCCTGATCTTGCTCCCAGCGATTTCCACCTTTCCTTGCATCTCAAAAAAATTCTACCATATTGTTTTGCACTCGAAGGAACTCGAGCACGCTGATCTGCTGTCTCTCTCTCTACTTTGGCACTCAGCGCATGCCCAGTAGGCTACTCTTCTGCTCTCGCTCTGCCCCTCATGAATTCGGGAAAGCTTGCCCTTGGTCATGATTATGTATTTTATGACTTTGTAATACAACTTTCCTTTGAAATAAAATGACGAAATATTTTCGGAACAACCCTCGTATTTGGAAGTTTTAACAAAATTTAAATAGCCTAATTTTAAACCAAACTTTTGAATTCTTTTAGAAGTAGGTATAAATAAAGGCACTTATGCCATCAAAAGGGGTAATTCACAATTTCTAAAAATTTGTTCTGTAAACAAAATTTGGAATTTTTCAAGATACTCTATCAACTACCAGAAAGAAAAAATGTTTTCTTTCACATCACTATTAACGTTAGTGGTTTTGATGCCCCTTACTAAGTGTATTAGTTTATCATTATTATACCAACAATATTATTCAAGTTCTTTCAAAAATGCAAAATTTCAAAAATATTATTTTTCTTTCTTTATGTTATTTTTTTCAATGAGGACATATTTTTCTCACCGTTAATACAGGACATTCCTAATATAATGAACTTAAATTTGAGACCTGGTTCATGTTGGTAAGATGATTTAGAACTTGATTTATTGATAATAATACCGTACTAATAATGTTAGGCCTATAGGTTTACGTCACTTTTACTACTGTAGCTTTTAGAGACGCCAAGAAGGCAGATTTTTGCTCCTAAGGGGATCCTTAACGTGCCAGTAAATTTACGGACAAGGCCCCCTCGCATTTGCACACCCTCAAATGACAACTGACTGTGCCAGGCTTCGATCCTGCAACCTTGGACACAGTAGACGAGAACGTGACTTATTGATGTGTTGATTCTGTAAAACAAAAACAAACAAAAAACCTCACAATTCTTCGTAATTGAGTAAATTAATTTCAAAATTTTGCATTCGATACGTCCGCCCTGGTGCACTAAAATCATTTTTCTGAGCTTATTTATGCATGAATCATGTAAAAACGGTACTTTTCTTTAAGTACAGTAGAAGAATTAAGCAATCATCTGGGAACACAAATAGTTAAAATTCAACCCAAATACACCAATTCAAACGTATATGAATAGGCCTACCTTAGGAAAAAAAAAACTCGTATATAAGACCATATTTTCTATCTCTTTTCCTTATAAAAACCCAAAGCACCGCCTTGAGAAATCCCAAGGGGGTGTAAACCACTTTGTATTTTTCTCTCCCATTCCAATATGCAAAGTTTGTGTTTAACACTCAAAGGAGCCTGTTTTCATTCACGGTTACTCTACTGGGACTGTAGTGTTTCGTCGGCGTCATCTTGTCACTCAAGTATTGGCCCCGATTTTGTTAGATATTGTTTCGGAAGCAAGCTGGGGGCCAAAACAATAATTCTACATTGATTAACGTGATTTCCAGAACGTGACGACGCGTAGTTAAACGAATTGAAGGACAGACAACTAAACAGCGCTTGTAAGAGAGACATGTGGTCTCCTGGCACCCGATCATATTGCTCATTGAAATATGTTCATCAGACATACGTACTCCACTTCTGAAGTGCAGAGAGAACACAATAATGGCAGTGCTTAGGCTAATGTAGTTTTAAAAGATGTACATTAAAGTACAGCCGAAAGAAATCTGATTCCCCTACGGACATCAAATTGGCAGTGGGAGACTTCTGTTGCTTAGGAAGCAAAATAACCAGTGATGGACGAAGCAGTAATTTTTTCAGGTTTAGGGAATAACCCATCTCATTTGGGTACAATCGTGTCGACCAACTGAAAAGCACCAAACTTTTGTTATAAAATGTAGGTTGGCTCAGGAAAGGAAAGCGTTATTACAGAAAAGGAATCTGTTGACATCGAATATAGATTTAGGTATTATTATTATTATTGTCGTGTCAGGAACATACAAAACAGCAGAAATGTACTAAGTTATAAATACACATAGGCCTACATAGGCTATAAGGTATATACACAGTCACAAACATTTGCAAACATTAAACAAAAGTAGACCAAAATTTGGCTACTTTCAGTGCATTGTCTGAAGCTTGATGTAAATCCTCCTCTGTGCAGGAAGCTGGGCGCAGTTGACACTGGAGAATGTGCCTAACGGTCTGTTCTTCTCCACAATCACACTTAATACAGGCCGGACGTTTGTTTTAGACGATTGCCCTTGACCTTGAAGCTTGTAGGTGAGCCTACACACACTCACTCTCTCACCCTATCGTTTCACACTTGTCACCACCGATCTGATGTAATGTAATTCCAGACTTGAGCAGACAGTACAGTCCACATCGAAGTATTGTGTGTCGCGGAAGTACACGTTACGTGGTTACGAACAGAATGGCATTATATTTGCCAATGACTGTACTCCTAGCAGTAGTGTGAAACGGCTTAGTCAATCATCGGACCGCTTGGGGCAGCTGATAACAACACAGGTACTGTAGTAACTCGCCTCCAGGCTTCCATTAAGTTTTTTCACTCGTCTAAAACAAACGTCCGGCCTGTGTCTTGCTTTCCATAGCCTCCCATCTTGCCAGGCTAACTCTTGATCTAATGATCGCATTCAAACTGTTGACATTTGCACGTGTCCTGGACGTTGCGGGCCAGATCTCAATCCGTTGAGAGATTTCCTTGTTGATTTATTGTCCATCCTTTATCGTGTCAAGTTTCTGATACTTTCTTCCAGCCATTGGGAATGAGGCATTTAGCTTTCCACAATTGCAACCTGGCTTGTTTATCAGTGACTGTGAGTTCCTGTGATGTTCTTAGGAAACTCTTCCTTGACTTCAGTCTATGTGCATGTGGCTCATACCCATGCAATGGATGAGTTCTTTCGTGCTTCACTTTCTTCCTTTCCTTATCTGCTTCTATTTCTCTTCGGACAGAAGGTGGCGCCACTCGACTGGAGTAGGTTTTAAACAGCCTGTTATGATTCTGCATGTGTCATTAAGAGCTACATCTACCTGTTTGGAATGAGATGAATTATGCCAAACAAGGCAAGCATACTCTGCAGCAGAATAACACAATGCCATGGCAGACTTTCGTATGGTTTCAGGTGTACTACGCCACCGTGATCCAGTCATTATTGAAAGCCTTTCTGTGGAGCATGGCATTCTATGGAAGTGAAACATGGACTGTTGCTAAGTCGAGAATTGAAGTGTTTTAAATGTGATGTTACAGGTGAATGATGATCAGATGGGTAGATAAGGTTACAAATGAAGAGGTATTAAGCCGAGTAGGAGTGGAAAGATGTTTCTGGTGACTACTAATGAAGAGAAGAGATACAGTAGGGTGGTAGGACACATACTAAGACACCCAAGAATAGCAAACTTAGCAATGGAAGGAAGGGTCGAGAATAAGAACTGTAGGTCTAGAGTCTAGACCATGGTTAGAATATGTTGTGGTAGCTATGTAGAGAAGAAACGATTAACTCAGGACAGGGAGGTATGGAGTGCTGCATCAAACTTGTCAAAAGACTGAAGACTCAAACAACAACACAGTGTATTGTTTTGAAAAGGGTCTTTGAAATCATGAAAACACTGTTACGATATACGCGAAATGTGGAAGAGACACTCTTGACATTTCATGAGTCAACTTGGATATTTTTAATCGAAACTTTGAAGGTGCTATTTAAAAGCTTGACTCGTTGAAATAAACAGTCGAAGTGCTAGAATATCACAAAGTTCTAATTGGTTGTAAAATATTTGCCTAAGCTCTTCTTGACTTGCTACAACCTTCGCTAATTTGGTTAATTACAAATGCACCAATTAGGCCTACATTCTGTAATATGTAATATGCCACCAACGTAGTGGCGTAACTACCGGGGGTGATCAGTGGATCAATCCCAATCCAGAGCCAAATACTGTAACAATAATAATTTAGTCAAAATATGAAATTTTATGAAGTTTTTAATTTTGAATAAAACTACTGTAATCTTCGGATTGTTGACACCTTATAGGATTGTGTTTGAAGGCGTTTCTTTTCACTCGTGTAACATTTATAGAGTTACCCTAACTTATCACTTCCTGAATGAGTAAAATGGTCAGCTGTTAAGTTAGCCAGAGCGGTGGCAGTGAGAAAAGTGTAGCACTATCTTTCCTCATACCTTTCCAAAAATATACCACTTGTTAGTATCTGTGCCATTTTGGGAAGTGCATAATATTATGTTAAGTTATATTGAACTAAAGTTGTAAACTGTACGGCATGGAAACTTCAAATATAACCGGAATGGAGAATTTGCTCAAGATAGAAAGAAGAATTTTAAGAAGGATTTATGGTCCTAGGAAAACACAGGTAGGTTATAGACTGAGATCCAATGCAGAAATTTATAGTAAAATCGACAACCTTGAAGTGATGATCAGAAAACGGCGACTTCAGTTCTACGGACATATGGTCTGCATGGATTCTCAAGGTTAAACAAACACATTTTTCATGAAATCTGGAACTATAAATGGCAAGGGGCTAGGTAAAACAAATGAAAGAAGAACTCACAAATTCAAAATTACTGAAGAAGATTGTCTAAATCGAATAGAGTGCAGAAATAAAATTGGCCTCAAAATTCTTGTCGGGGAGAAGAAGAATCTCAACAGAGGAGAATGGACAGCTGAAAGAAGAGCTGCGCAGTCGACCAGTATGAAAGACTCCTGGAAGAGAAAGAAGGAAACTAGACCTATAAAGAAGTGATATTTGCGTGGTCCTTGTTGGCCTGTCCCCGGAGAATATATATATATAGGCCTATCGAGGAATGAAAAACGTCAGATGATTTTCTTGAAGACAACGGGACTTAATAATTTAATATTAACAAAATTGTTAATTTTCGAGCATCTGCACATTGGTAGTGCAAATATAACGTACCTATCAAATGCTAATGAAAAAAAAAAAAAACACGGAAATTATTGACCTAAATAGGAGGTTTTGAAATCTCAGGATCGTATGTTTGCTTACATAGTCTCATTATGTCCGATCCCTCATCCCCCAATGTAATTTTGACTCAGCTCATCCCCATCCTGAAGCAACCCCTCGTTACGCCACTGCGCCAAAGCAACATACAGTCAGGTCAGCTGTAATTCCTCTTAATCTCAACATACACTGAGTAGGCTATTTATAGTTATCCATGATTATTGGACTGTAGCTTAGCGACTTTGTAAAGAGTACAACTTTTGTCCCTTTAGACAATTTTAACAGAGATAACAACGTGTGATAAGTTTACAGCAGAACAACAAATTAACATTTGCTACCCTACCAGCGAATTGTTACCGCGGCTGTGGCCTTTAGTTAGGGACCAACCCCGGCATTTCCCTGGAAGGAAGATGGGAAACCACAGAAGACCATCTTCAAGGTTGCCCGCGAGGGGATTCGAACCTCCTCGTCTCCCGGATGTGAGCGACTGTCAGCAGTCATGCCGTAACGACCACGGCTAACTCACTCGGTACCGTTGGTGGAAATCGGAACTAATGCGCTCCGCCCAGCCACACGTCTGCGATAGACGTGCAGTAGTCACCAGCGAAACCTCATCGCGTGTCATTTGTGTGAATGATTCGTGCTGGGCCATGCGCTGTGCGGTCTGTTCTTCTGTTCTCATTGTATGACTGTACATGAGTTCCCCCTCTTGCTCCGCAAGCACTCGCGGCAGCCATAATGAGTCGAGCTGACGTAATGTATACACAACAGCCGTTCTCCACATCTAGCGGTAACAATTCCCTGGTAGGGTAGTACTGATTTTGCCATAACATGACTCTGCACTTAAACATAGCGGACAGGAGGTCGAATTGTTCATCTTTCACTATGGTGTTTTCAATTCCTCACGAATGCATGTGAGATTTTCAAAATGAACAAATGTAGCCTATCGCCATACACATTGTTCTGAGGTAAGGAATCAGTGGACTGTTAGAAATCAACCACATCTGAAAGATATGATTATATCATCAAACAGAGGATCAAGTAGGCTACACCTTGGAGGACTGGACTGGTTAAATTCTTCTGGAGCATTTGTTGGCATGCTGTTCCACATCGAATTTCTCAGCAGATTCTTGCACTTCCAAGAACAGTGACCGGAACACAGAATCAGCATCCTGTCTCTTCTGCTTAAGGTCACTCATGGTGCTCTTCACCACCTCTGGTTGGCCTCTTCAAATTAATATGTCAGAGTGATACAGCTGGCCCTGAAAGATAAGCAACAAACAATGAATTTATCTGATGCTGTATATAGAAATTGTCTAACAACACGAATGACATGCCGTTCTACAACTCATCTAAGAATATAATTCATACATACGAAATAATCAACTCACAACACGGCAGAAGGTGGATGTCATTCTACCCTACCATATCCCAAATTTTCCCAATGGGTCTCTCAAATTGCTTGAAATGCCACCCAAGGAGCAATTTATTAATTTCTTAAAAGACGGCGGGTTTCTTTGTCACTGTATTGCCTACATCGTCGCTGAACTTGCAATACCGCGTATCTGACAATGCTCACCTTTTACATTATTTTCCTTATGATTGGTCACACCTCCCAGCCATATGTGGTTGTGCCATCCAACAGAACAATTTTTCTGTATAGCAGCGTAAGAAAAACCGCTTTAATTCATTGCAAAGTAGAAAATTATATTTCCGTGTACAGTGGTTATGCACTCCTACAGTACAGTATATTTAAGGTTCATTATCCTTTAGATTTACACACAGATTACATTCGCCCATGCCAAAGACTTTAACATGTCAGAGACACTGTAAGTTTGGGATAATTTGCCAAGAACGAACTTCCCAGCTTTCCTTTGCACCATCTCCTGTATAAACTTTACTGTTATGAGGAGGTTCAATTCGTAGTTGAATGTTTAAAATGCACTCTAAAGAAAAAAGAAGAGTGAAAGAAATATCTATGAACGTGGAAGATATGAAGGAAATGGCAAAGGACAACTCAAGCCAGGAAAAAGTATGAAAATTAAATAGTTGCGAATTTACTGTAATTTAGAAAATTTAGAAGTTTGTTTAAAGTATGTCTTCGTTTTCTTGGAAATGTGCATAAATGATGTTTCATATTTATGACAGAAAGGGCCGCGTTCACCAACGCAGTGTTAACAGACCGCCAGTAAATGTATCGTTAATTTTAACTTATGAATTAAACTCGTTGACGTTTAACCACCATATTCGCTGGTTGGCGTTAACTAACGAATCGTTAAAAGTCAGCAATTTTTCTAGGTTTGTGCCGTGTCTTGTGTGGAGTTTCGCCTAGGTCACCAAGCTGGCTCATCAGCGGGCTCTTGGTGTCCCCGCCCGCACCCCCACAGGAGTAGCGAACTGTGCGCTACCTCCCTTTATATAGAGTGCTACTGCAGCACTTTACTGGGAGAACTAAAAGCTCAAGTAGCCTTAACCTCTCTATGAAGGCTTCCAAAAAGATGGTATATTGGCTTTCACGGCCAGTGATTTAAAACTCGGCATTTTTTCTAGGTTTGTGCCGTGTCTTGTGTGGGGTTTCGCCTAGGACACCAAGCTGGCTCATCAGCGGGCTCTAGGTGTCCCCGCCAGAACCCCCACAGGAGTAGCGAACTGCGCGCTACCTCCCTTTATATAGAGTTATATACCGTTATTTTGAAGGGCTGTAAATTAGGCCTACTCATTAAAAGATGATGATTGTGGCGGTATTTGTATATTGTTTAGTTTAATCAAGCAGGTCGTGAACTGCAAGAAGCTTAAAAGTTATATACACCAGTGTCCAAAAATTAAGCATAAGTACTAAACGAGGCCATACTGCCTCATAGGAATGTCAGGCGGATTGCTGAACAAACAGAAGCTGAATCACACACCATATGTCACACAACTTATCCAAAAAAAAAAACGTGTCAGAAAGGTTCTGATAGCTAAGGTGCACCTTTGACAACAACTAACAAAACTTGGCAATGTCTTCCACAACAAACTATGCTGTTAATAGTGTGCATGGTTACCCCTAACGGCCACACATGCTTCGCAGCGACGTGGCATGCTCTCTATCAGATGGTCCAAGAGCTCTCGTGGCAGTCGATCTCATTCCTCCGAAAGGGCAATGCGAAGGTCTTGGAGGGTCCTTGGTGGAGGCTGACGGGATGCATTCCAGGCATGTTCTATAGGGTTCAGAGGAAGTCTGGACCAACCGCACCTCTGAAGAGTCGAGCATGAGATCTCAGTAGCCTACCTCATCCCTGCATCTACAAGTGTCCACAGTGTTCCTCGGACCACCCATGAAGATGTGCAGGTCCGTACGGCCATTCAACATGATACCGCCCCCACCACCATACTGGTCCCGTTCCACGATGATCCTGTGGTTGTATCGGCTACCCGGTTCTCTCCACATTAATGTGCGACGACAATCGTTCTGCAAACTGAAGCGGGATTCATCTGTGAAGAGCACATGCCTCTATTCATTCTTGGTCCAGTTTCAGCGTTGACGGCTCCACAGTAAACGGGCCCGTCTCTGTGCTGGAATGGGCGGGACGCACACCGCTGGACGGTAGTGTCCTAATTGCGATCATTCCAGATTGCGGGCAACTCATTAGTAGTCCAGGTTGCGGTCACTTTCATTTTAGGGAAGAACTATAAATATTCCAGCGTCCAGATTTCGATCACCTCTCTTGGGAGACCGGTCCTTGGTTCTTCCCGACTGACTCATACCTTCCGTAAGTTTTTTGGATAACAAGGGAAAACTGATATCTCACTACCTAATCAAAGAATACAGTTCAGTGTTCAGCTGAGCACACCCCATAAAACTTCGCTTAAAAAATCAAGTCCCCTCCCATTCTGACGGCACCTCGTAAAGCAATGATTATAACATTTTCAGTCTTAAGAATAGAAGTTTCAAGATCGGAATCAACGACCTTCACTTTCAACAAAATTGTTGTAACGGGAAATTTTATACTTAGAGGGTAGCCTATAATTTTTAATTTCTTCCCCTCCTCTCCCATTTGAGGTGCGAGATATCTACTCTATAGTTGCATTAAATACTGACGACCTAGATTCCCCACTCAAGCGTACCCCCCTTAATACCCCCAACACTTACTACAGCGCGAACATGGCCATGCCTGCAAAGTGTCCAATGATACAGCCTGCTAAATACTCAGGTGGCAAGCAGGACTCCGAGGAATATTTAAAAGCCTTCAATCGAACTGCTAAAATTAACGGCTGGTCAGCTGAGGACAAGAAACGCCTCCTACCGGCATACCTCATTAAATCGGCCCTAACGTGGTACGAGCTCCACGAAGTCACCTTGGCCGACGCCGCGTGGGAGCAATTTTCAGCCTCCCTCATTCATACATTTCAACTCACCCCTGATGAGGATGACTTGTACGACCAAATCCGCGCCCGTACACAGGGTCCCACAGAAGTCACACAGGCATACATTAATGCCAAATTATTAATGTGTGAGAAATATAATAGGGCGATGCCAGACAGGCAGAAAGTGCGTCTCCTTATGAAGGGAATGCGGCCAACTTTGGTAGACAAGCTCTGCACCTTGCACAGCAACACCGTATTGGAACTTCAGGCAAACATAAAATTTATCGAAGAGGGTAACAAAATGACACAAAAGGGCGTGGACCAGCACATCCGCACGGACAACGGTGATCTGCATCAGCAAATCCGCGATCTGACAAAACAGGTGCAGGATATGCAGATCACGGCCATACACACTAGCAATAAAACCCGCCCTCGTAGGGAAAAACCACAAGATAAAGGGCGATCACCACGGGGCGATCACGAAGCGAACTTTTATTCGCAATACCGGGAGGAAGTGCCTCGCCGCAACGAATCAAATCCCTTCCGGCAAACACAGTATCGGGCAGATACTCGCCCACGCGGTAACCCACCCCCAGATTATCCACCAAACCATCATCCCCAATATAGGGACGATCGCACATGGCATCGTGAACAGTACGCGAGATATACACGCCCGGATTATACCCCTCCACACCGTCGGCCAAACACTCCCCCGCAACAGGAGCGATATGACCCTCAGTACGAAAGGCCTCCCCCAGTGTACCCTCAATATGCCCCTGTCCTACGAGAAAGGGGACCGGAGGACTATCCACTGCCCGACCACCCTCCACGGGATTCACGAAGGCAATCACCCCCACGCGATAGAAGGGTATTACACCCCAACCCCCAATATCAGCCCCAGCCAAACAACTGGCGAGGCAATGCGCCCAGGGGGCAGCCTCGCTACACAGACAACCGAGGTTATGCCCAGCAAAAAAACTATTAGCTAGGGGAGGACCAGCACCCACTAAATCGGATAACCCTCTCCCGGTAATCCCTAAACACTCCACTCCACCCCCGCAGAACAACTGCCCTATCCAGCCCAGTAGGCTACAAATCCCCCCAACTTCCGCCCACCAGAACACGGCGCAGGAAATACCTCCCCGATCGCAGCTCCATGCATATGGTCAAAGGGGATGGTAATTGCCTTTTCGAGCGATCAGTTTCCTATTCCATAAAGATGAGGATCGGCATAAAGACCTCCGAACACAGCTGGTCATGTATGTCATGGCGCACTGGGACGAGTATAAGTATTTCCTCGCCGACGGGAATGATGCCTTATTCCCTAAAATATGCGTATGGGGACTACATGAATAAGATTGGCACATACGCCGGAGAGACGGAGGTTACCGCTCTAGGCCATATCATAGAACACAATATCCATGTCTATACGATGGATAAGATGGCACCCACATTTTCAACAGTAGGTTGTAACAAACATCTTTACCTTTTGTTCACGGGCAATCCAAATGTGGGCCATTACAGCCCTCTCAGTATCAAATCGCCTCACACACCTCAACCCTCCACCATTTGCAGGGTACCTGTGAGGGTAGCCTCTACAAAGTGTGTTAAAAGGGGGATGAAAGGAGAGTATCTGAAGGCTGCTCGGGGCTCTGGTGTAAAAAGGTGTGGGTTTGAGTGGTTCGGGCGTGAACGCAGCTCGACGGAAGAACACCTAATTGTACAGTTTGCTTGGGTAGTTCAAAGGGATGGTTACAAGGGGTAAATTACTAAGTGATTGCAGGAGCAGCTATGCGGCCGCTCGGATTCCTGCTGATGTTGACTGACTGGCCGTGCTCCTAATGTGTATCGCGCACGTAGGCAATGTAATGTGACGCCCGTGGCTGACTACAGTAGCCAATAAGCAATTAACTAAGTACTAATTTAGGATCCTACCGTGAAGTGATTTAAGGGGTAGGATCTTATCAACTAATTAAATAAATGAACCAAAAGACCAGTGAACTTATAGATTCTAATGTTTAATTCGTACTCCCAAAGTGGAGTACAATGAAACTACGCAGAGAAGATACTTGTGATCTTTTACAATAATTATGGGGATGTTGTAAGTGTTAGTGTGATAGTGTGTTGGCTCGCTTGACACTCACCGATCTGGATGTGACGGCTCAGGGCAGCGTCTCGGCACCTGGTTACACTTGTGGAAGACTGACCTCCAGTCACCTTTCCTCTGGTGCTTTATAGAACCCGCCTGCCGAGTTTGCATTAGTTGCGGATTCTTTAGGAAGTGAGGTGCTGGCCTGGGTTACCGGAGGTTGTTGCTATGCACTAGGCCTGGCCTTGGTATAAGCTTATGCGAAGTATGTCGCAGGCATCCGTGTAAAGTTAGGTGTATAATTTATAGTTATTAGGAAGGGATGGGGATTCATCCCTCGGATGCAACAATAGGTAGGCTACTGTATATCGTGAAAAACATTCTTTTCATTACCTTGAAAAATTCGTCTCGTAAAAGTAATTTGTTCTGCGTTTGATTCTAAATTCCCATTGTAATCAAATTTTGTCCCCGCCCGCTCCTACACACAAAATCAAACATTTGAAGTTTTAGGTTTATTAACATTCCAGATTTGAAATCTGTGACTTTTGATAAGTCAAAATCATGACATGTACCTCAACATTGGCAAGAGGGGTGGAAGTGAGTTACAACCGGACCGGTCTCCCAAGAAAGGTGATCGCAATCTGGACACTTGAATGTTTATAGCTCTTCCCTAAAATGAAAGTGACCGCAACCTGGACTACTAATGAGGTGAACGCAATCTGGAATGACCGCAATCAGGAAGACACCCGCTGGACGTCTGGCAAACAGCCCTGCTTTTCTGAGCCTCCGGTACACAGTTTGCCGGAAAACGGCAACCCCAGAGACGGCTGCAAGCTCCGCCGACATCGTCTTGCAGGTGCACTCCGATTTCGTTGGGCGGTTAAGGAAAGATATCAGTCCTGCTGTGGGGTGGTTACTCTTGGTCGACCTGGTACTGGCCTACGACTAATATCTCCTTTGTCTCGAAATCGTCTCCAAAGCCTGGAAATGTCACTTTGTGGCACATTCAAGGATACGGTGACTTCGGTCTGTGTCTGGCCTGCTTCCAGGCAGCCCAGTATTCTACCCTGCAAAATGGGTTGCAAATGGCGTCGTTGTGCCATTATGTTGTCACGTTCGGCACGAGGCTACACTCCTCACACTATAACAGGGCAAACACGACTGTGGGAATATGGGGCGCAGGCACTGGCTGTGTTTGCCTTTTGGTTACGCCGCTAGTCAAAGCAGGGAATACTCCTTTCCTATACAGAGCGAACACGTAAGGTTGGCAGGTGCATACAGTATGTCGTGCGATTTGCGGTCTATTTCCTGTTGCCCTGCTTATTCGTAACTTATGCTTAACGTTTGGACATTAGTGTACTCCTTGGTTAAAACCGAACATGGCCGATGAGGAAAAGAGTAAGAAGAGACGGGCACTGAATATTTCTTTGGTTGAAAGAAACGTACTTATCCACTTGATGGATAGTCTACGTATCGTGAAATCGATGAAACTAAGAGGACTGATGCTGTGACATCTATAGTAGGTAGTCCTTTATTAAATTAACTACATGTGCTATACAGTAATACATCACACGATATTACACACAAATAAGACATGACACATGTCTTACTTGTCAGATGGGAATTCGAGGTTTGGTTCTATCATCTGTAGAACATTCAACACGGAAGGCTTTGCCAACCGAAATCTTATATTTAATTCTGTGTCGTCGCATTCATCGAAGTAGGTTAATTCCTTTTTCTTTATAAATTCGAGGATGACGAATATCTAGCAAATCTTAAAGAATATCGTCATTGTTGGGAATAATGTTTAATACACGCTCCATTTTGGATTGGAATGCCACGTAAATGAACCATCAGCCATTGTATATAGACACAACAATTAGTTTTAATGGCTCGTTAAGGATGGTGATGGATTGTTATAGCTTAGTGAACTACGACATTTCGGTATTCGTCCGTTAACGGCCTTAACTAGTTAATTAACATTTTGACGAACTATGGGATGGGTTCGCCAACGCAGTGATTACAGGCCGTCAGTAAATGTCTGATTGAATTTGTTTAAACATTGCCATTTAACTCGTTGGCGTTTCACCAGCACATTCACCGATTAGCATTAGCAAACGAATTGTTATTGTTAAGGGATGTACAAAACTTACTAAAGGACGAAGATTGTGGCGGTGTTTGTAGGCTATATTCTTTAGTATAATCAAGCAGCCGGTGAACTGCAAAACATCTAAAAGTTATATGATCCTTGGTTGAAGACAAAAATGACTGATGAAGAAAAGAGGAAGAAGACCCTGGGGCAGAAATTGTTTTTGGCAAAGAAGCGGTTAGCAATGTGTGTTGATGTATGTGTGAAGATAGACTATAGCCTATTGTCTATTGCCATCAGGTGATGTTGCTACGTCCCATAGGTAGACCAGTGGAGCGGCGTTTGATCCGGCGTGCGAGTCCACTAGTGGACATGGATGAAAGAGGAAAGGGGTGACTGTTTCAGACATCCACAAGAGGTTAGTCACCATATGTGGGGAGACAGAACCAAGTCGCAAATCCATGGTTTGTTGGATAGCAAAGATTAAAGACGGAAGGGACTGTGCTGAAAACTCAAAAGCACTAGGTGTCAACCACCTGTTCTTGGATCAGGTTGGGATCATTCTGGTGGATTGGCTCCCATCCAATACGACCATCAACAGTGACCGGTACTGTAGTTCATTGCGTCAACTTCCCCGCCGCTTTCAACAACAACGCCACGAAAAATGGGGACGTGGTGTTCTTTTCCAACAAGACAATGCGTGGACACATGCCAGTCGCCAGACCATTGCCACCCTGAGTGAACCCTGGGTTTATTTGCTGCCAATTCGTCACAATTGCAGAGGTCATGCTCGGTAAGAAGGTTACCACCAACGACAAACTTCATGCAGTTGTGCTCCAGTGGCGTCGGGATACCCCTAAAGAATGGTTTGCTACGCAAATACAGAAGCTGCCACAACGATGGCAAAAGTGTATAGACATTGGCGGGGAATACCTGAAATATAATCTGTATTCATTTTGTTCAATAAATAGTTCCTGTGAACAAAAAATATTGTTGTGTTAATCATTTCTGAACGCCCCAAGTACTGTATATTCATATCATAGAAAACTAGAGGATGGATAATTTGGAGTTGTGCGGTTGGTGACAGGGACAGCGTACCTGAGATTGGAAAGGAAAGAGTTGACGAAAATCTAGCATGTCTTCAAGAACATCTTCATCATGAGAAAGAAGTTTATTGCATGCTGCATTTTAGATTGGAATGCTACATAAATCGACCGTCATCTATGTAGACAGAGCAATTAGTTTTAATGGGTTCGTTAGGAATGTTAAAGGGTTGTTACAGTTCGGTGAACCATGTCATTTTGGTAATCGTCCGTTAACTGGCTTTAATGGTTTGTTAAAATGTTGACGAACTATGGTGAATGCAGCCCTTACAATCATAATATTAATAGTTAAATTGACTAGTCTCTTTAAGTTGTATATCCCCCCAGGGGAAGATGGACAACATTACAGAGAGAAATCTCATTAAAAATGACAGATATTGAACTCAAATATATCACTCAATTTTTGTTATACAACTGATTTAATAAACTAGTAATTCCCTTTAATTTTAGACTTATTTAATATCTTATATATTTCAAGAAAATAACGTTATTTTATTTTGAAAAATAATACAGTACCGTATATTATAGACAATATATTTTTAAACATACATCGTGAGTTTCAGGTGCATTTTTCCCAGAAACTATTGAAGATAGGCTACATAGGCCTAGCTGTTTTATTCCATGTTATTGGTGTGAATGTTTATCTGTAAGACAGAATAACAAAACAAAAAGTATGCATTAAATATTTAGTGACACCTAGGGGCTGAAAATGTGAAAAATATTGTTCTGTTTTTAGACACCTGAATTTAAAATGGCTGGATAAAAATATAAGAGCTTTTGAATGCAAAATTATTATATCAAACCATTTTTTTAAACAGACCTGAAATTATATTTCCTAAACCACAGCCATAACTGAGAAAATTTCACCTGAATTTCACTATGTATTTAAAAAAAATCTATATAGCCTACTAGTTAAAAAAATAGAAATAGGCCTGATTTATATTATAGGAATATATAGCCTAAGACTGTAAATACGCTTAATATTAAGGAAAATTACTAGTTTAGCATTTCAGAGAATTTAGAAGTTGTATTTCAAAAAATGAGTGAAATATTTGAGTTCAATATCTCTAATTGTTAACGAGAATCTCCCCTGTAATGTCGTCAACCTCCCCTGGATTCATAATTTCACTCCCTTTGCTGAGTAAGTTACTAGCACACAAAACATAGGTCATAGTTTCTTATTTTGCTTAGTATACCCTCTATAACTTGGGCATTTAATTTATTAGCATTTCCTACAGCTCGACATTTCAAGAGATAACATGTATGGTTGGGAATAATCGAACTAATATATATTTTTAGAGATGTATGTTTCCAAAGTTAAATATTCCTAGAATGCCTTAGTTTTCCTTTTCCAGGAGGGTTCTGAAAGCACTGCATATCCCGTACTTACTGCAGTAATTCATACTATGCAACTAGGGTATGGCACGTAATAATAATAATAATAATATCGTATAGCCTCGGGTGCCGGGTGCAAGCTTTGTTATTTGACACCCAAAGGGTAGCTTGCATGTCGAATTTCGTTGTTCCTTGAAGCAATATGAAAGTCAAAGAGGTTAGTTATCTAAGCAACTTGAACACTATAGCGCTTTCTAGTAGAGAAATGAGGAACTTTGTGTTGGCGGAAACTCCCGAGATTAATTTTGCCACTGTGAACATGGCCTACTGAATTCAAATGGGTTCTTTGACATGCCAACATCGTATGACATGGTGTCGCAATTTTTGCCGCCTTTCAAAAAAAATCACTTATCACGGCCAGGAGCGAACCTGCAAGCTTGGGGTTAGTAGACCGACACGTTGACCACTCACCCACCGTGGCAAGCTGTATGTTAAGAAAGTAATAAATGGCCTTAGATAACTAATTTATGCTTTTTTAATTACTACCCACAAAAGCACTTACTCTAGTGGCGGACACGCCTTGCATTGCTTTTAACTCGAGCCTATCTGGCGAGTCATTAATAGCATGCATTCAAATAACAAAATGTTGAGACTTTCTTTAAGTAATAAATTGCAGTATATTGCCATCAACCACCGATATAGGGTACTAGTTTTTAGCGTATTTTCAATTTATGAAAAATTAGGCTTATGAGATCACCTTCAGTCCGTTTGTGTTCCTAATATAAACGGATGGAGCGATTTCAATGCAACTCGGTAAGGACATAGTACAATTCTTTCCTACCCCTACCGTGCCCTTCAAATTTTAATACGCCTCACCAATTCAACATGGCGGCTGTGCGAAATATTTCACCGGCATTCTATATCTCCGAAACTATTACTGATATCACCCTGAAATATTGTATGGTGATCAGATAATACTCAGTTAAGTTCAGCTATGTGATGCTTAAAACATGGTAAGTACAAAACCAACATGGCGGCCAACCAAAGTTAAAACATTTAAATGGCATTATCTAGAGATGTAATCAACCGAGCGCAGTGAAACTTCGTAGTATAAATGTTTACACACGATTGAATCTACTGGCATCTAATTTAATTCAATTTGTTTCATAACAACAAGATGGCAGCTGTGCGAAATTTTAAGATATGTTTTTCCTAATCATGCGGTTGAAGTAAACGTTTGAATAATAAACCTATGGAACATTCTTCATCTAATGATACATAACGCTATGGCCTACATATAGAACAATCCAACATGGTGATCATCCAAAATATTTCGACGGTTCTCAATATTTCCGAATCTATATCAGCAATCAAACTGAAATGTTGTATGTTGATAGAGGTGAACATAAGTTCACCTATGGGCTTTTCAATAACCTGATGAACACAAATACAACATGGCAGCTATGCGAAATTTAAATACACACATCAAAAAAAGTTTTGCATCACCTCGGTTCCAAGAGTTACGGAACCGTTAAATACAAAGGGAATAGAGATCAACACAAACAACATTTCAGCTCGTTTTATTGCCCATGAGACCGACACATTGCATGTTGTACCATCATACAGCTAGACTTTCAGCATTTGTGGTCCAGATTGCAGTACACACCACTACCTCTAATACCCAGTAGCACGTCCTCTTGCATTGATGCATGCCTGTATTCGCCGTGGCATACTATCCACAAGTTCATCAAGACACTGTTGGTCCAAATTGTCCCACTCCTCAACGACAATTCGGCGTAAATCTCTCAGAGTGGTTGGTGGGTCAAGACGTCCATAAACAGCCCTTTTCAACATATCCCAGGCATGTTCGATAGGGTTCATGTCTGGCGAACATGCTGGCCACTGTAGTCGAGCGATGTCGTTATCTTGAAGGAACGCATTCACAAGATGTGCACGATGAGGTCGAGAATTGTCGTCCATGAAGACAAATGCCTCTCCAATATTCTGCCGATATGGATGCACTATGGGTCGGAGGATGTCATTCAGGTATCGTAAAGCCGTTTCGGAGCCTTCCATGACCACCAGTGGCGTACGTCGGCCCCACATAATGCCACCCCAAAACATCAGGGAACCACCACCTTGCTGCACTCGCTGGACAGTGTGTCTAAGACGTTCAGCCTGACCAGGGTGCCTCCAAACACGTCTCCGACGATTGTCTGGTTGAAGGCATATGCGACACTCATCGGTGAAGAGAACGTGATGCCAATTCCGTGGGGTCCATTCAGCATGTTGTTGGGCCCATCTGTACCGCGCTGCATGGTGTCGGGGTTGCAAAGCTGGACCTCGCCATGGACGTCGGGAGTGAAGTTGCGCATCATGCAGCCTATTGCGCACAGTTTGAGTTGAAACACGACGTCCTGTGGCTGAACGAAACGCATTATTCAACATGGTGGCATTGCTGTCAGGGTTCCTCCGAGCGGCAATCCGTAAGTAGCGGTCATCCACTACAGTAGTAGCCCTTGGGCGGCCTGAGCGAGGCCTGTCATCGACAGTTCCTGTATCTCTGTACCTCCTCCATGTCCGAACAACATCGCTTTGATTCACTCTGAGACGCCTGGAAACTTCCCTTGTTGAGAGCCCTTCTTGACACAAAGTAACAATGCGGACGCGATCGAACTGCGGTATTGACCTTCTAGGCATGGTAGAACTACAGACAACATGAGCAGCGTACCTTCGTCCTGGTGGAATGACTGGAACTGATCGGCTGTCGTACCCCCTCCGTCTAATAGGCCCTGCTCATGCATGGTTGTTTACATCTTTGAGCAGTTTTAGTGACATCTATGAACAGTCAAAGGGACTGTATCTTGGATACAATATACACAGTCAACGTCTATATGCCGGAGATCTGGGAACCGAGGTGATGCAAAACTTTTTTTGATGTGTGTATTTAAAAAGATGTTTCTCGGAAAATCCTAGCAATAGGCAGGAAAATTTTGATGGAAAAGATCAGTGGGATATATGAAACTAGGCTATTTAGTTCTTCACGGAACTACTTGTTTTTCTTTTGCAATGGAATCAGAATTCCTCATTTAACTTCCTTCGGTGAGTAAGCGTTAAAAATGTTACTTTTGTCAAGTTCTGTCACGGGATTGAGTATACTGTACATTATTCCAGCCCTCAGATCAAAATTAAATACTGTATCTTGCCAGAGCCGGGAATTGAACCCAGGGCTGGACTCAGAGAATGGCTGCTGTTTTGTTGATGACTGCATTGAATACCCTTTTATTTTATTTATATCGCTCGTGGACTCGCATTTTATGATCAATTATTACGCTTTGATACTTATTCCATTGATTAAACATTTCTCAAGGTGAGGGTGGTGGCGCTGTGGTCAAGCTATTCGCCTCTCACCAAGGTGGCCTGGGTTCGATTCCCAGTCAATGCATGTGAGAGTTTCGAAGTGAAATGATATGTCCTGTGGTTCAGATTCCGCTTAAAAAGCAGGTCCTGTGGCTTATGATCACAAGATTAACGGTCACGTAAAACTACAAGCTTCCTTCCTTAAAAATGTATCTTGATAAATACTGTTTCATCATATTTTCATTTATAAAGTCTAGACTTAGTGAAAAATATAACGGAATTTATCATTCCCTAACATAATATGCTGAGGGTAGCTGTTAATAATGATTAATATTACATGAATGTTCAAGAGCACCTTTTCCTTTATAGGTATGTGTAGGCCCTACAGTACACAAATATTGTAGCTAATTATTATTATTATTATTGTATAGTGTTAATTTATTTTCTAGTCTTGAAATTCTTGGTCAAGTTGAATTAGTCTGATAATTTGTGAGTCTCTGTTTTGAATAACTTGCCACGGTGGGTGAGTGGTTATCTTGTCGGACTACCAACCCCAAGCTTGCAGGTTCGCCATGGTAAGTGATTTTTGAAAGGCGACAAAAACAAAAATCACGGCACGCATGTCATACGTTGTTGGCATGTTAAATAACCCATTTGAATTCAGTAGGTCGTGTTCATAGTGGCAAAATTAATATCGGGATTCTCCGCCAACACAAAGTTCCTAATTTCTCTACTAGAAAACGCTATAGTGTCAAGGAGCTTAGATATCTAACCTCCTTGACTTTCATAGCACTCCAAAGAACGACAAAATTCGACATGCAAGCTGCCCTCACGGCACCCAGCACCCGAGGCCATACGATATTAAAATTTTAAAGTTTAGAGCCTGGTATTGGGGAAGGTGCTCCAGGACTAGGTATTAGGTTGCATTCCTGCATTTAGTCTACCTGGAGAAAATGTGGAAACACAGGGGGAAATCACATTCAGGGTGGCCACTGTCATCACTGGGATTCGGACCACAATCTATTTATTTTTATTTAGCCTACTTTCCACATTTTGCAAAAATGAGGAAAAAGTAGACTTATGTGATCGATCCGGGAAAATGTGTGTCTGTCTGTCCTTCTGTCTGTCAGTCTGTCCTGTCTGTCTGTCTGGGTGTGTGTAAGTGTCCCCCTATCAACTCCTAAACGGCTGAAGCAATCGAAACCAAATTTAGTATGAGTAAAGGTGTATACCGGAATATCTCAAACCCATATTTGAAAATGATGTCAGTCCTATCAACTGCAGGAATATCGAACTAGAAATTTGAGCTCCATGTTGGATATCTTGGAAGATATACATGGGAGCTATTCCAAAATTGGCACTCATGTAGACAATACTATTTCAGTTTAATTTCCAGGAGGCCATACATGACAGTGTTGCCAAAATAATTTTAAGCCTTCTGATAGGTCCAATGTTTTAATGAATATAACTTCTACACTATCAATTGGATTTCAAGCAAATTTTGTATGTAATATGTGTACATAAAGAGATATGACTGAGCGTATTCTTAAGAGCCACCAGAGCTGCCAACTGTTAATAAATGCTCTCAATTTCTTTTATCCAAATACCAATATATCAGAAAGTATGCAAGCCGACAGCTTTAAACTATGCACGCGTATATTACCTGACATTTTAGTTTAATTTGGAGTAACTTATATACGTCAGTTCTACCAACATGATTCTAAGCCTGCTGATAGGACCAATTTTTAAATACTTGTAACTTCTATACTATCAGTTGGATTTCAACCAAATTTCGTATGTGCTATGTGTAACATAACAGATATGACTTTAAGTATTCTTAAGAGCAATCAAGGCTGCCAACTGTTAATAAATGAAGTCTATATTTTTTACCCTGATATCAATATATCAGAGAGTATGCATGCCAACAGCTCTATACTTTGGACACGTATAGCACCTGACATTCTAGATTAATTTGGAGTAATTAATATAAGTCAGTGTTGCCAACTTGATTATATGCCTGCTGATAAGTCCAATTTTAAAATACATGTAACTTCTATACTAACAAATGGATTTCATCCAAAATTGGCACAACAGGATATCATAATATTTCAGATTATTTATGACCAGAACACGCATGACATTGTTGCCAACATGCTTTTACGTGTGCTGATAGATCCAATGTCTAACTGCATGTAACGTCCATTGGACTTCAACCAAATTTTGTATTCTGTACCTTAAAAGATGGAACTAAGAATATATTCAGACACCAGAGCTGCCAACTGTAGTGCTCTATTTGGCTTCATTATACCAGGTATATTTCGAACTAATTAGACATTTCGATATTACCAACTTAATTACGTCATTTTTCTAGATAGGTTCATATAGCCTACTGTAGATTAATCATTGGCATGAATCTTAATTTTAAGAAAAGTAGGCTCTTTAGTTCGTCACGGAACTTCTTGTTCACTTATATCTTTCTTTCTTTCTTTAATTATGTATTTACTTATTTGTTTATATATATATTTATTTTATTTTTGTGGTGATCAACTGACAGCCAGGATTTGTTGGACTCTGCAGTACAATATATATCTGCTATAGTAAACAGAAACCTTACTGGTGGTTACAATAGCCTACATGTAAGGAACTGCTCTGTATTCAATCGGCTATACTCATATCTTCTTGCTTTTAGTACCTACGATATGAGTACATTACATTGTAGTTCAACATCTTCATCAGTCGCGTACTGGTACGCATGATCCACACCAAGAAAAATCCCTAATTCTAGTTTTGCTAAGAATGGATATCATGCATTCCGAATTCCAGCTGTGTTATCGTGCAATAACTCCTGGTGAGAATGTCTGACGGAAGCACTACACTTGGAACATAAGCTATTTCTGGCAGAACATAATCAACCTCAACTGATAACAAACATACACACTTTAGGTGTGAATTTCATTCACTTCTCTCTCACATCAGTGTCCAAAAAATGAGATTTACTAACATATGAGTTTCTGGAAATGTAAAGAGGGTCAATTACAGAAGACGTGTAAGCTTTTCATATCTTGTTACAATGTGACACTTCGTTAAAGCTGACCTAGATTCTTTTAGAGATACGTCTATAACATGTGTTAGTCGCTAAATGAATGTGAAGTGCTGGTTTAGAAATGTGAACATTCTAAAGCATTACTTCCCATGAAAGGAGCGTAAGGAATATAAACCATGTTCGAATCGGCTAGGCCGTGTTGTAGAATGAAATGAAAACTGCTGCTACAGTGAGGGCCTTCTCTAAATGACGGAACCTCGTAGAGGCCGCGTGTCGGCGGGGGGGGGGGGGGTGGTATGGTGTGTAGCAGCCTGTCGCTAGCAGCAGCAGCGTAGCGCTCAATTAGTTTAACACATTTACACTTTTTTAACGAATTTACATGAATTTTAGAGTAGTTGCTGAAAATGCTGTCCTTTTTCTAGACACACATTGCACCAACGTAGGAAGTTTTACTACACTCGCCGTAATTCATCCTCACTAATATTTCGTATCATTGCAGTTATTTCGTTCTTGAGAGCCTCCAAAGTACGCGGATTGTTTCTGTATGTATCTTGTTTGAGATTCCCCTACAAGTAAAAATCGAACAGCGATGAAAACTTAAGAACACATTTACTGTAAGATGTCTTCTTGAGATGATAATTTCCACTAGGAAAATTCGTTTTTCTTTGTTCTATACCTAACCATGTTCACGGGATGCGAGATAGGCTACTTTACTTCACCACAAGTCTAAACTCTCTAAACTTAAGTATCTTGCCAGCTACGTATGTAATCAATGCTATGACAACATCCAGGGCTTCCCGACCCGCTGTTTTGTAATCGGTACATGCTAGTTATCTGGCCGTGACTCATCCCGTTCCTCCCGCGACACAGCTCCGGCGAGGTTTCGTCATTTAGTGAAGGACCTCACTATACTAACTACTGACTCACAATTAACTTGCAAACTAGACGAAGAAATTAAATAGAAAAATAAGGGAAATAAAGACAGGAGGGAAAGAAATGCCCTGAACCCTCGCGGAATGAGAGATTTTGAAGGAAGTAGAGCCATAAAATGCAGTTAGGGTATGGAAAGGAGAGGGTTCGCCCCAAGGTGTATGTAAAGAGGGAATAGCTGGACCCTGCTCAGGAATCCTCGGGGTTGCAAACTCCCGAGCTCACAAGTCATAAGCCGTAGAGTGGGTAACACTATCCAGGGTGTACTATGGTAGGGCTATTCACACCCTGCCTCCTTTAAGGTATTTTGCAGAAGACAGCTGATGCAATTAAATGAATAGATCTGCCCCCCAAAGAATGAACATATCAGGAAAGAAAGGAGGCCACCTCGTGGCGTAGCGGCTGTCTCCCAATAAATTTTTATTCTGGTGTGTGGGTCAGAATTAAATTTCTTGGAAGAACTAACTACACATTGGCCCACAAAATACAAAATCCTTCAACGACTTACTTTAATCCAAATCTTTGTATCACGTAATATAGCCTATGTTGCAGAAGATGTGGTCGTATTTAGCAGTTATAAGTTTTGACAGAGAAGCCTCACAGTTTTCAGATTGGGATAACGATTAGATTAAACGGTTTTTATGCATTTTATTGCAACAAAACTACACGTATCTGAAGGAATGTTACAAAGATCATTTTGAGAACCGTGGTCTTTAGGACAGAGATGCAGAAATCCCAGACTCCAATTCGCCACGGAGACTTCGTATTTGCAAATGGTGCTCAAGATTCGGACTCAAAAAATAAACTTTATTTTATCCTTTCAGATATTTCTTCTCCTACCCGTAAATCTGTAGCTCGATGATGTCAATGCAATAGATTTATTCGCGAAATATCAAAGTCAATGCCAAGTAGCAGTCTGATATTGATAGGTATCAGGATTGGGCTGACTCCTCACTCAGAGAAAATATCTGCACCTCTGCTTTAGGTGGTGTGAACAGATTCTTGGAGCCGTGACGTGACTGCGCATATCTCGCTGCAGAACATTCGGAGATATTGCCACCTCATCCTTCCTAATATTTTGCTTCAAATCGCCTTTGTCCTAGGTCTGTCCTGAGACATCCCCAGATAAAGGAATCGCAAGGGGTGAGGTTGGGCGATCTTAAAAACCATTGAACGTTCCCTTGGCTCCAAATCTCTCTCCTAATTCAGTCATTGATAACTGACTTTTTCTTCAAACATTTCCACTACGAATGACCGATGCTGCGCGGATCTCCATACCGACTATTATGCTAGTACTACCAATGAGCTGTTGAAGGTCAGCCACTGTACTCCACTGTCATCAATGCGTAGTTTACTTAGAATGAATTATATTTTACTGTCATTCTGAACCCCACAAAAAAAGAATGAAAAAAAACTTTCAATCCATACATAGTCGTTGTTTCAAATTGAAAACCTTAAGGTTTATCTGCCAGACCCAGCACGAATCAATGAATAATTTACTCGCTGGTCTCGAAAAGATTTACAACGTGAAAATTGCATAGGCCTACTGATTTTTATGTATTTATTTATTTATTTATGCTCTGGATGTTCTGCTTCTTTATGTAAGAATTACCACTGTCATTATTTATTTATTTATTTTATTATTTATTTATTACCGGAGCATTCGCTTCTCAGAAAGTATTTTACGTTACAGCTTACTTAGCCTACTGGTTAATCTATCTGGCTATAAGTAATTTAATACTTTCACTACCAACAATGCTCTGGAGCTTGGATTCGGCGCAGATTTGCCGCTTTCAGGTACAGTACTTCCTGCCAGACAAAATTAATTAGTACATTATGCAACGAGCCTATAATGGCAATAATTAAGACACGAGTGTCTTAATTACCATTATAGGCCTCCTCGATCACCCCACTATGACACTAGGCAACGCAGTGAAATTTTAATTAGAAGGCCTTGGAACTCAGCGCGGGTGCGATGCTAACCTTATCTAATTGGTCAAACAACTGTTTCTTGAGCTGTGATTGGTGGGAGAAACTGTTTCATAATGAAAAATAGTGTTATAATGACCATCATTTTGATACATTTTTCTGACATATAATAGTCAGGGTCGAACATAAAAATATATTTTAAACAAATTTACGGTCTATAAGACAGGAAACTTCCTCAAATGATTTTGATGTATCAAGTCAAGTAAACAACATTGATACACACTATAGGTTTGTTTTGTAGAGCAAGTTCCTTTAAGTTGAACAAAGAAGTAATTCGATGGAATATAGTGCACGATCTCAGGCCGAATAGACTTCCCGTTGACGGCGAGCCCAGACCCTCTGGCCGTAGGACGGAGCTTGGATTCGGCGCAGACTTGCCGCTTTCTGGTACAGTACTTCCTGCCAGACAAAATAAATAAATAAAAATATATTAAACAAATTTACGGTATATAAGACAGGAAACTTTCTCAAATGGTTTTGATGTATCAAGTCAAGTAAACAACTTTCACCAGAAGTAATTCGTCATGAAATGTTCAACAGATGCTCAAGATAGCCTAATGAGGTACAAAAAACAAACAAAAAAGAGAGAGAGAAAAAAACCAACAAAACAGGGACATAATATAGCTAGTTAAAATCATAATGACAAAAATAGAAAGTTTATTAGTACCGGCAATGAATTTGTAAGATAGGCTATAGGCCTACTGTAGGCTACAGTATATGAAATAATTCGCAGATATTTGAGGTTCAATTTCCTTCAGAAAAATTGTTATTTACCCCTATTTATTTGGATTTGTTTGTTATGACGACTGGTTGTGTGGCATTGTGGTAACGTATTCAGCTGCTATGTCTAAAGTTGAAGGATCGAATCCTGGTGCAGTCAGTTGGCATTTCAGTGTTCGGAAATGCGAGGGAGCAGATTTACCGGCAGGTCAAATATTCCCTTTGTGCGAAATTCCGCCACCCCGGTGATTCTAAAAGCCGCAGTGGTTAAAGAAATGCTTGCCTCGGTGGGTGAGTGGTCAACGTGTCGGTCTACTAACCCCCAAGCTTGCAGGTTCGCTCCTGGCCATGGTGAGTGATTTTTGAAAGGCGGCAAATATGACGACACCATGTCAAACGATGTTGGCATGTCAAAGAACCCATTTGAATTCAGTAGGCCATGTTCATAATGGCTAGATTAATCTCGGGAGTTTCCGCCAACACAAAGTTCCTCATTTCTCTAGTAGAAAGCGCTATAGTGTTCAAGGAGCTTAGATAGTGCTTCAAGGAACAACGAAATTCGACATGCAAGCTACCCTTTGGGTGTCAAATAACAAAGCTTGTACCCGGCACCCGAGGCTATACGATATTATTATTATTATTTAAAGAAATATTATTATTATTATTATTATTATTATTATTATTATTATTATTATTATTATTATTATTATTATTATTATTATTATTATTTACATAAAAAAGGATCATGAGATCACCTTTTGTCCGTGTGTGTGTGTTGCGTGATTGTTTCCCCCTAATAAAATCATAAACGACCAAAGCGATTTCAATGAAACTTGGTAAGTGCATACTACTACATTGTCCAACCTCGACAGTGCCTTTCAAATTTTAATATGTTTCACCAATCCAACACGGCGGATGCGAGAAATATTTAACTGGGATTCTACTACATATCTCCGCAACAGTTACCGGTATCACCCTCAAATTTTGTACGGTGATAAAGGGCGCTACTGTTAAGTACAAAACCAACATTTAAATAAACATTCTCTCGTGATCTAAACTTTCGAACGCAGTGAAACTTGGACGGTAAATGTCTGTACAAATTCTAATTCAATGGCATCAAATTTAGTTCAATTGTTCTCATAACGTCAAGATGGCGGCTGTGTGAAATTTCAAAATTATTATTTTATTTCTTGCGTCCTAATTATGCGATCGAATTGAACGTTTGAACAATGAACCTCCGCAGTAATCTTCTTTTAATGGTACATAACTCTATGGCGTACATATAGCCTATAACAATCCAACATGGCGTTTACGCGAAGTATTTCTCTGGCATTATGTATCTCCGAAACTATTACAGATATCACAGGGAATTGTCGTGTGGTGATAGAGTATATTTCTATAATAATATGTGACATTGAAAATCCTGTTATCTACAAAATCAACATGGCGGCCAAGCGAAATTTAAATATTCAGATGACATTTTCTCACGATTTAATCATCCGAACACAGTGAAACTTGATAGGCACATAATTATACATGATTTAAGCTACTGGCGTCTAATTTTTTCAATTGCTTTAATAACTTCAAGATGTCGGCTGTGCTGAATTTTAAAATTATTATTTTATTATTTGTCCTAACCAAGCGATGGAAGTGAACGTTTGAATAATGAACCAAAGCAATAATCTTCATATAATGATACATAAATCAGTGGCCTATAGCCTATATAGAACAATTCAACGTGGTGATCATCCGAAATATATAGACGGTTCTCAATATCTGCCAATCCATTACAGCAATTAAGCTGAAATTGTGTTTGTTGATAGAGATAATATATAATGTTATTGGTTTAACGTCCCTTTTAACTACTGCGGTTTTAGAGGTGCCGGAGTGCCGGAATGTGCCCCAAGGGGGATCTTAAAGTGGTAGTAAAACTACTGACACGATTCCTTTGTTGATAAGACTATTAACTTACGTTAACATACATGGGTCTTTCAATAACATGATGAACACAAATCCAACATGGCGGCGACGCGAAATTTAAATAGTTAGGGCCTATATGGATTCTTCTCGCGATTTAATTATCCGAGCGCAATGAAATTTAGCACGGGAGTTTTTTATACAAGACTTAATATAAGTTATGGGTGTCTGATTAAGTTCGACTTCTACGAGAACTTCAAAATGGTGGCTGTGCTAAATTTTTAAAATGAGGCTTATATCTCTCGTGTCCTAAACATGCGATAGAAATGCAGGTTGTTACAATGAGTCATGATTATAATAATCATCTGGTGGCACATAATTCTATAGCTTATAGGCCTATATAAAAATAATATACTTCCTGACAATTGGTAAGGAACAAGTAACTATTGCCCAGGAACGACGGACAAATGCGAAGGCACAACTGACCAATGAGAGTAAAAGGCACTGGAGAGGGCGGGACTTGTTATTTGTAGAGAAAAGGAACAGACATCACATTCCTCGTCAGATAGCTGCAGACCTTGCAACCACTTACGGTACACATGTATCTGCCAGAACCACTTCGCGGTGAATCAGGCTGGTTTGTATGCTCGGAAGTCTGTCAAATGCCTCCCACTTAAACCACTCCATCGTCGAGCAAAAGTTGGTGTTAAAGGAACATGTTGGTTGGTTCTGGCAACCAGTAGGTGTAGAGAGAAAGGGAAACCCATTCATGTTCTTTCATGTTCATGATCGTCGTTGGTATGGCCTCGGCGTTATGGTGTGGGCAGGCAATTATGCACAATGGCCGAACACCGCTGCGTATCTACTAACGAGGTACCGTTACAACACAGTGGTATTGCAGTGAGATTATTCTGGATCACGTTCGTCTTTTTAGGGGTGCGGTAGGTCCGGACTTTCTGTTTCTGGACGACAATGCCCACCCACACAGGACCACTGCAGTAGTGGACACATTGGAAAGTGAAAATATTGAACTTATGGAATAGCCTGCGAACTCCCTGGACTTAAATCCTATAAAGCATGCCTGGGATGCTCTTGGCAGACGTGTTTCTCAATAAACACCCCCCACCGAACCATACAAAACCTTAAAATCGCCTTGAGAGAGGAGTGGGAAAATATCCCCTCCTCAACAGTTTATTAGTCAACATGATTAACAGGTGCACAATGTGCATTCGTACCCAAGGAGGGCATATTCCTTACTGAGAGACTGCTATCGACCTTTATTTTGTGTGAACTGTTTCCAACAAGAACGTCATGTAGGTCTATTGATTTCTTTATATCTGTTAACCTCCTTTCCCATGAGGTGAAATCTGTAATAATTTTCGTTATAAATATACCACTCCACCTCTATTATGTATGTACTGTGTTGCATGTCATCCATCCTTGCCTGTGAATATTCCTTTCTATCAATGACTCTGTTCCTTAGCAATTATTGTCAGGCAATGTAATCCAACATGGCGTCTATAGGATACATTTCAGCGGTTCTCAATATCTCCGAAACTATATAAGCAATCAGTCTGTCATTTTGTATCCTGTTCGAGGATTGTTAAGTAAAGACAAAATGTATTACTTTCCACATCCTGAGAAACACAAAAACATCATGGTGGCCAAGTGATTTTCAAATACTCAAAATAATATTTCTAGCGATCTAATCGCCCGAGAGCAATGAAACTTGGCATGGTGAATCGTTATTCAGAGCTCAGTGTAGAGACATCTAATGATGTTCAATTGTTTTCAAAAAATCAGTATGGCGTCTGTTCGAAATACCTATTAAAACTTTTTGGTGTGTTATTTCTCATATCTTATTCAGGCAATGGGGTGCTTCAGCAAGTCTGGAGGTACTTGGTACGAATCCTGGCGCTGGCAGCGGGCATCTTGTGTTTAGTTTTTCCCTCTAGGTAAATGCCGGGGTGGTATCTCATTTCAAGCCCTGAGGCACCCATCTCAGTCGCTTACCCTAAAAATTACACTTCTTACAGTCACCACAAAAATACAGGTAATCATATTTAATTTTTTTTCAGTTGAAGTTCCATGGTTTTGCTAGTAATATACTATGAGGAGGGGTACAACTCGCGGTACATTGCGATACAGTAGCCTATAGCATTTCGTCTTTCCGACCAAAACCAAAACCCGGCTGCACCTATCCCAATTGATTGGGATAGGTTGTTGAAAATATTATTATTGTTTTTGTTGTTGGTTTTGTCATAGCCTATCAAAACCAATGTTTGCTGAGTGTATCGGCCCCTCTCTTTCTATTCCCATGCTCTCTCGTGTTGTACTCGCCCTGCCAGCAATGTTATTTTATCTGTCGTGTGTATCCTTAGCTTAGTGGATTGTTTGTTTATACTTAGGAGCGCAGTTGAAGTGTAAAAGCCATCCACGCGAGTTATTCAAAACTTGTTAAAAGCTTAGTGTAGCAGAGTGTGTGTTGTAGTGGGAGTGTTCACAACTCAATTTACGAGCAGATACTCTGATTGTTTAACCTGCCTTCAGCTCGCAAATAAATCGTGGCACACAAAGCGAACCTTTGTTAGCATCTCAATTTTAAATTGTTGTTGTTAATTTGGTTGAGGGGTTTGGGAGATCATCAGCCCCGTGTTCTTGGGCGAGTGTTCAATTTGTCTGGTAACTAGGGGTGGTGATTTTTAGCATTTTCAAATCAGAAATTTAGCTTTTTTGAATATTTAGTTTTTTGTGCCATTTTTGTGCATTACAATGGGCATAAACATTTGCTGTATCATGTTTCACTGCGCTCGGATGGCTAAACCGCGGGAAAAGTCTATTTAAATGTTTCAACTTCGCTTGGCCGCCATGTTCGTATTGTACTTAGCAGGTTTTCGAAGGTTACATAGGTGAACTTCTAGTAGTTCCCGTTATCACCGTACAAACATTCAGGGTGATATCAGTAATGGTTTTGGAGATATACAATGTCGGTGAAATATTTCGCACAGCCGCCATGTTGGATTGGTGAGACGCATTAAAATTTGAAGTTCACGGTCGGGGTCGGACGAAATAGTACTATGTCCTTAACGAGTGTCATTGAAATTTCTTCTTCCCTTTAGATTTTATTATGGACACACACACACACACACACACACACACACACACACACACACACACACGGATAAAAAGTGATCTCCTAAGCCTATTGTTTTCATAAATTAAAATAGGCTAAAAATCACCACTCCTACTGATAACTCTGTTTTTCTGTGATGACTGTAGTAGTGTGTAAATGTAATTGCAGTGCCACTTGAATAATTCGAATGTCCATAATTGGAATCCGTCGATAGTGCGTAGATTTGTATCGGACCCTTGGTATTGGGGTGGCACGCCTGTTTCTCATCCAGAGACCCCGGGTTCGATTCACGGCTCCGTCAAGGAGGAACGCGGTGCACCCAGCCTCGTGAGGACAATTGAGTAGCTGTCTGACAGTGAGGCAGCGCCACGGTCAAAAAAATCAATGTTAAAGACCGAGGGGGCCTGACGCGCTGATCATGTGTCACCCTGCAATATGCAGGTCAAATGGCAGGGCATCACTAACTGGTGTGGTAATTTCAATTCTAACTAATATATTAGACTACTCATAATCCGACATCATTCAAACACCAACTGAAGGAAATATAAATTCCAAACAGTAGGTGTAATTTAACGTCATTCAAACTAATTTAAAACTTTTTCTTACTATTCTTAAAAATCTTTTCCATCTTACAGGGGCAAATGGAGCACCATTTTGAAGCACCAGGTCCCCACTTTTATTGGCATTATTTAAATAATGTCCTTGCCTGAGATTACCCCAGTCGCTTGGTAGGCGAAGGTTCTTAATGGGTTGTGGTTGGTTTCAATGGTCTTGAGGTACTTGACGTATTGAGACGCAGCATCCAGAAAACCAGAGTTCAATTCCCGGCTTTACCAAGAAATTTAATTTTCATCTGAGGGTTTGACACATGGTACACTCCTCTTCAGGCAAAGTTCACAAGAAATTTAATTCGATTCCCACGTCAGCTGTCTTAGAAGAGGCTTCCGCCTCTATGCCACACATATGCTGGGTTGGTTTCCAACTTGAGGCCACTGCCGCCTCCTTCCAATTCCTAAATTTAAATAGGCCTACAAGTAGTGTAGTACAGCCATCACAATGACACAGGTTATTAGATGGGTTCCACAACCACCCAAGTAGGCTACAAGAGGCTGCATGACCACGATGTCGCAAAGCACCATAATAAATCAACAACAACAACAACAATCCTTTTCTCTACTTCAGTATTTTTAGCCTACTTTCGATTTTTGAAAAAGCCAAAATTGTCAGTCTGTCTCTCTGTGTGTATATCTGTAACCCCCCCCCCCCTATCAATTCAAATACGATGAAACCGAATGGAACGAAATGTGGTACAGAAGTAACACTAGCAAAGGGCACCTCAGTGTCATGTTTTATATCGCCGCCATCTTTACCAAAACTGAATGGTGGCCACTCAAACGATCAAAACGTAAAATCAGATTACGACTAAACTAATCGTCTGAACTCGACTAAATTTGGTTACAACATACCTTCATATAGGACGCGTCCTGCGCCCAAAATACAAGGTCATCAGCCGTACCATTTCAAGATGGTGGCGGTGTGAATTGTGCAAACATTATAATCCATAACTAAGGACTCACCAATTCCGATTATCGAATCGGGGGTGGTTTATGTTATCCTGAAGGACGTGACCCGTTGTTATTATAATTTTATATTAGTATATATAACATTATACTAGCAGTGACTCAAAAGATTGACACATAACATCATTATGTTTGTTTTACGTCCATTTTAACCACTGCGGCTGTTAGAAACGCTGGGCTGCCGGAATTTTGCCCCGAAGGGCATCTTTAACGTGCCAGTAAATCTACTGACACGGCTCCCTCGTATTTGCGTACCCTCAAATACCAGCTGACTGCGCCAGGATCCGATCCTGCAACCTTGTGCACAGCAAGTGAGAACGTTACCGCTGAGCAATGCAGCCAGCCTCACTTAAAAGAGCTGAGCCGTCTCTGTCACATGACTAGATGGCAGCTGACCTCTGGGAACCGATCTATATTTCAGTGGTTTGAGTAAGTTGCACCCGATATAGCCTACTGATAGAAATAATATAAACTTTGTATGAAATGGATTATAATGTACATGTACTGCACTGAAGAAATCGTTTATTTCAAGTCATTATTTGCTAACACGTTGTATCTAAGTCGGTTGATAACACTGAGTTATTATGGACATGTTTAGCTCTGTGGTAAACCTTTGGTCTCTCACACGGTTGGCTGGGTTTTGAAACCTACTAGAGTTGGCGTTTATTATTTGAATTCTTTTATATTTATCGTTTTATAACTAAATTTACAATTAAATTAGGCATTATATTGTTCATTTTACAATGGAAAGTATACATTTAATTAAAATTCCAGGCTGTAGAATCTGGATGTAGATGGCGGCTGAAACCGTATTGAGCAGTGGTATTCGATTACAGATTATGCATAAAGTCGTTATCTAGAAGTTTCTAAGAATATATAACGCTTCCTGAGAGTAAGCAGTGTTAATATAATCACAGTCCAGAAATTACTGTGGTAGAGCGGGTGGCTTTGTAAATCCATGGTCTCCTGAAGTATATATTACAATCTTGTAATAGTTCAACTTCTAGCCATGACCACGCTCCGATTACCAGTAAATGACGTAAGGAAGAGTGCACAGTTCCTCGTATAAGAATGTCAGAAGTCGATCCTTGCTTACTAATGACTCCTACCGGGTTCTAGGAGAATCACAATTTGTCAGATCCCGATACGTAAATTTCCTAGACGGGGATATCTTTCTGATTGAGGACTTAAGAATGCAACTGCAACAATTTCTACTACAACGGACATTCAATTATTGTCTACTCCTTGCTAAGGACAAAGAGTTATAACTAGAGATTGGAATTTTTCGGTGATTTCAGAGTGAAGAAAGCGGTATTTTAAAGTGTCAAATTCGGTGGTTTCAAGTGCACTTTTCGGTACTTTCAAAATCATGAATTTTAGGCGGGATTTTTTAAATATCATGTGTAACATAACACATTACAGTCATCCTTCAAAGTATACTTCAGTGAAGAGATCCAAATTGCCTTGTGACTAACGGTGACGCATATCACTTAACGTGCTAGTGTAAGCTGAAAAACAGAAGTTCACAGCGTTTGAACAGGGGATCCAAATGGTTTTCAACACAGATTCTGAGAACTTTGGAAATACAAATGTCATTCCTTGCAAAACTCCAACAATGTCTGTCTTGGTCCTGTCATGCATCTGCTTCTTGATTAAAGTTTGCAGTTCTTTGTATCCTCTTAACACCTCACTTTCTTCCAGTTTTCCGCAGACCGGCAACTTCTTAATTTTCTTTGCAAGGTCCTCATTGATGTTCATTGGCACTATTTCTGCTGGATCAAATGCACACATTTGTAAATCCTTTTCCCAGGGTCAACGGATCTCAAGCTGATTAAGTTTCCAAGAGCATGCGACCCTGCATTCACTAAAACTGAATGTATTTTCCCTCTTTTTAACACATTTCCACAACCTTCCAACTGCTCCTTAATGTTGGTAACGTACTTTCCAGAAACAGCAAGTTTAAGGGCTTGCTGAATTCTCCGTAGATGTCCATCTAGAAGGTAAACAGTCTGATATGACTGGCCTTCTAGTAAGGGGATGAGTTCAGTGATGTCTGTGCCAAATTCTTTGAATCTCAAGTATTTCGTCATGTGAAACATTGTTGAGAAAATCAACACCAGAGTTATGTCCCTACTACTTCACTCATAAATTGCAAAATATCTTTCAAGTACTCGGACAGACACACTACAGAATGAAACCAAGAAGACCGCCTGGTTAATTATGGTTCCGGAAACAGTGGCACATTTTGATCTGGATACTTGCCATCTAGATATTCATGTCTGAAAGGCGCACTATATGACGCCACGTGGCGAGTAGTTACTAGGATGAAGGGGCAGATGACCTCGCTGTTCTGGCCCTTAATACCACAATAACTAAGTAACTTACCAGGATGACCACCCAGATTGATAAAGAAAGCGAGGCCGACTATCTACCGTTAAGTGACCGATCTTTCCGTGTTTGTTGGATGCTCTCCATGCAGTCAAGTCATGGGAGAAGATTACCGGTACTACACTCGCACAAAAACAAGCGTTTGTCGGCTTCTGTGACGATATTTTAAACAGGCAAGGTGGTTTCACTACGATGATATTAGGGTAAAACCTAGATGAATATCAAGATGCAGAAGAAAGTGACATTCAGTAGTTAGACTTCGATAAAGACAATCATGGTTTCAGACATGAAAGCGATGAGGATATTGTACGGAATTTGACTGTCGGTGAGGTAAACTGAGATCCAGTACATATCGAGTGAAGGAGTGATGCAACGGAAATCACGAAAGTTCCCACAGTCAAGCTAGTGTGTCTATAGTCACACTTATCTCTTATATAGAAAATCAAGATGAATTTTCGTTCTCATATATTGTTTTCTTCAGAATTGTACAATCTTAAATTAGAAAAAATAAACCACCTAAGAAACAAAAAGTGATGACAGTCATTTTTCTTAGTTTTTAATATTGGTAAAGCCCACATAGTGTGTCTTACAATACTATGTTATAAAGTATTATATTTTTTTTTTGCGTGTTCATAAAATACATTTCAATATTTTTAACCAATATTTTTCTCTTTGCTAGGCTTAAAAACATTACTGTGGATAATTCGCGGAAATTCGTGCATTGATTGCCGCGAATTATCAGAAGTGCACTGTAAAGAAAAAAACGCAAAAAGCTAAAATTCGCGGTTTCGTGCGAAATTCATGCATAATTCGCGAAATTCGCGTCTTCATGCGAAATTCGCGAAATTTCGCGACTTCAAAACCCATTTTTTTCGCCATTTTTAGGGTTATTAAAACACATTACTATCTGTGTATTACTTCATTTAATAATTCGCGAAATTCGCGATCGCGAATTTTTCCATTCCCTAGTTATAACTATATGCATACATTTAGGAGAAAGTAGGCAATATGTAATTTGCTGAACATCTTGTTTTCTCTTACTTTTATGGATTTAATTGTCCTTGAATTTCGTTTCTTTCTATAGCCTAGTCTATTACAAATTCTCACCTCCAGGCCATAGCCATTGTCCTTTGACCAATGCAATATAATTTTTAGGCTGTAGGTTACTTGTATTTATTAATACACCTCCTGGTGTAGTGGCTAGCATTCTTGGGTGTCGCTATGAGGTTCGGGTTCGCTCCATGGCTCTGCAAAGAAATTTAATTCTGGTCAGAAGGCTGAAACGGGGTACTCTCAGTCTCGTGAGGCAGAACTGAGAAGAGGTGAGTTCGATTCAAGCATTCTGGAAGTGGTTTTCCATGATTTTCTACTCCCACTCCAGGCAAATGCCAGGTTGATTACTAACGTAAGACCTCGGCCGCCTACATTTCAATCCTCACCTGAATTACAAATACAGCCACTAATACATACACAGGTTATTAGTAACACCCAAGTGCACGAGGATCAATTACCACGCTGTCTAAGCCCCTCAAATGAAACGACAGCAACAACATATATTTAGTATTGAGTCATTCAATTCATTCAATTGAGGATATGTTCAAGGAGATTTGAAGGAAAAAGATACACCTAAAAGACGCACGTTATACGTTACAATATTGAAGTGTTCTTGTGAATTGACCGCTTGCCGCAGCGTTAACGTATTGCCTGCTGTGTCCAAGGATGCTGTATCGAATCTTGGCGCTGTCAGTTGACATTTACGATTGCCCAAATGCGAGGGAGCAGTGTCAGTATATTTACTGGCTCATTGAAGATCCCCTTCGAGGCAAAATACCGGCATCCCGGTATCTCTAAAAGCCGCAGTAGTTAATGGTTGGTTGGTTCCTCAGTTTAGGGGCTGTGACAACGCGGTCATGTAGCCCCGTGTACTTTGGGCGTGTGTAGAATCTGTCTGATAACCGGTGTTAATTGTGATGGCAGTATTAGTGTGTGTTATCGGTTTTTAATTCAAGTAAGGACTGCAGACATTCAATTTTCAAGTAGTTCCTACTTTTGTTGCCGAACGCCACCGTCAACGACAACTAGTTTCGAACGTGGTTACTAGATGTTACCGCAGTCGGCTCCTAGTGACGAACGTTGGAAACTAAGAGCGTTAGTCAAATATAACCTCCAATTTATCTTCACACAAGTCTAATTAGTGGAAGGTTCTTTTACATGCCATAAATTTATGACATGGGACCGCCGGCTTTACTTCCCCTCCGAAGGAAGGCATACTGAGGGATTTTTAACGTTCTTAAAAATCCGACGACTTCGGCCGGGTTTGAACCCGTGATCTTGGGCATAGAAGCTCAGCATGCTACCAACTACGCCACCGAAGCCGCTCGCAGTAGTTAAAAGGGACGTAAAACCAATACCGTTACAGTGTGTGTGTGTGTTGAATCTGACTGATAACATGCATAATTGCGATGACTGTATAATTGTGTGTAACGCATTTGTAGGATTTGGTCGTGGCCTCTAAGTCAGGTACGATCCCTGTATTTGCCTGTAGTAGAAGTGAGAAACTACAAAAAATAATTACTAGAATAGCTGAGGTGAAATTGAACCCCACATATTCTCAGTTCTATCTCATGAGGCTCAGTGTAGTAGCCTAGTCGTTTCAGTCATCAGTCAAGAATAAGAGAATTCTTAGCAGAGCCGGAAATCGGAAACAGACCTCAGGGGTTACAACCAAGAACACTAGCCACTACTCCATGAAGTGGTCACATTTAATTATCGCTGAGGACATTTTGGATATTATTATTATTATTATTATTATTATTACCGACAGTAGTGGCTACGCTGGCTAACGCGCAGCATTAGGTCATGGGGCCAAGCTCTCTGCTGACTCGGTAGACGCGTGGGTTCGAGCCCCACCGTCAGCCGTCCTTGAAATGGTTTTCCGTGGTTTCCCCATTTTCAACACAAGGCAAATGCTGGGACGGTACCTTCCGACAGGCCACGGCCGCTTCCTTCCACATCCTTACCCAGTTTCATTCACCATCATTCATTTCATCTCTCATTAACTCCTCTCATGAGGTTGGCGTCAGGAAGGGCATCCGGCCGTAAAAACCATCGCCACAAAGACTTCCATCGCATCTCATCCCCGATCCCGTTGGAAAACGGGAATAATAAGGGGTAGACATACAATACATTATTATTATTATTATATCTCTAGGACTAGAATACGATGTAAATTTACAATCTAACACCGACCTTAGCGCAAAGAAATCATAGTGATCAAACCAGTGCTAATCTCTCGTATAATCATCGGCGCATTTGATCAGAAATATCGCCCTTTGAAGTGCTGAAATAGTTGGGATTCACCACTCACCAGGCATGCTGCGACTGCTTGCATGACTCATGCAGATACGACAGTCGAGTCGATCAGCATCCAATTATTTTTATTGTAAATTAAAAAATGCTATTTCACAATGTGATAGTATTTCTGACTCTCAATACCTGTAATAAAAACACTATTATTCCTGTCCGTGCAACAAAATTTGAAATGAAGAATTGATCTCAGGGGAGCTTGTGCTCGCAAGCACATTTTGGCTCGTATGACCAGAGCACAAAATTTAATTTAAAGAGCACCCGTGATGCTCACCAGCACCGGCTTGAGAACACCTAGTCTACAGTAAACCCTTTAGAGCAGTGGTTCCCAACCTTTGCCAGCTGACCCCCTTTTCAGATACGGGTGGTCATCCCCCCCCCCATCCCGCACCTCTTTCCCTCCACTCGTCGCTTCTATAACCTCTTCGATGAACTGACGCGGAGGATATAGACCTATCGTAATTAACACTACACAATGGAATAATTATTTCCCATAAAATAATATGAAGTACGCGCTTTATATCAATTACATACTAAGTTAATTTTAGCACAACACGAATAACACATTTCTATAATAAATCCTTAAATTAGTCAACAAATGTCAGTGAGAGAGTTGACACTGTTTTTTCTTGGTAAGATTCGGTATGTTTGGGTTGATACTTGACAGAACACAGCGGAGATCACTTATACCATCAAGTCGACAGCGCTGCTTTGTTTTTGTGACACTGAGCGTTGAAAATCCTGTCTCACATAAATATGTCGTTGAAAATGGGACAATGACACGCAATGCAACTTTGGATACATCAGGATACACTGCAAGACAGTTTACCCAAAAGTCACCCAGTCCTAATAGTTTGGAATCATCGCTCAGGCTTGATTTTGCTGCTTACAACACAGCAAATTCCTTATTTTAACCTCCAACCTCGCGGCTCCGTAGAAGTTTGTGCCGACAGTGCTTTTGAACGATTGACTTGGCGCGACAATCACTTGGAGAGATTCGAAAAATGTTTATTATACAAAATTTTAATATTGGAGTTAAAGGAAATTAATTCAGAAATAACTTCACGCCCCCCACCCCTAGGGGGGCGCGCCCCCCAGGTTGGGAATCCCTGCTTTAGAGTGTAAATGCATTGCGAATTTTAAAGGTCCCCAAAGGTCAGGTTCTTAGTACGACCATACATATGATATTCAGCAATTTTTCTAGGTTGCTTGGGCTTTTAGTTCTCACAGTAAAGAAGCGCTCCTGCGCTTCATAAGAAATGAGGTAGTGCACAGTTCCCTACTCCTGTGGGGGTCCGGGCACGGACACCAAGAGCCTGCTGATGAGGCTATCTTGGTGTTCCTAGGCGAAACCCTACACAAGACATGACATAAACCTAGATAAATTGCTGAGTTTTAATTCCTTGGTTCAGAAAGACAAATTATACCATCTTTTTTGGAAGCCTTTATAGGGAGGTGAAAGGCTGCTTGAGCTTTTAGCACTCGTAGTAAAGAAGCGCAGGTGCGCATCATAAGAAGGGAGGTAACGCTGCTGAGTTTTAATTCCTTGGCTGTGAAATCCAATATATCATCTATTAATGTGATTATTCTTCTTCTTATTATTATATCCTATTATTGTTACTTCAGAAGGCGATGTCGCCATTTAGCGAACGAAACTCGATTTGTCGTGATATATCAATTTGAATGCCTGCCCGTGATTGGCTAGGTAAAGTGATTTCACTTCTGACCGGTAGATAGCTCTAGCTTAGCACTAAAACTTCAAGTCGGCAGTAACGATGGCTTTATTATAGGACTTGGTCGTCTGGATATCAACTGCCCCCTTCCCTAACCCTCCAGAAAATATGTATTTACTCTTCTAGGATTCTAACCTGCTGCTACCACTGTTCCATCGAAAATGTTTACGGTAATTAATTGTTATCTTAACGCACTGTGTCACTTGTTTACCAGTAGCTCTTCATTTTCTCTATTGAAGTAAGACATTGCTTTATTCAAAATACGATTCCTTTTAGCCCCCATACACCAAGTTAACAGGACAAAATCTTTCCATTGTTATTTATGACTTTCTTGTTCAGCGTATTACAACAAACCCACACGCCATAAATGTCCCCTTCTGATTTATTTTCCAGTTTAACAGGCAATATTCGGTGCCCAGCTAAATATATCCACATGTTCCAGTGTTCCACTGAATCCTATCCTTAGCAGGACGCGAACGTAATTTCCGGGAATTGTCCTCGTGAATCACAGTTTATTAAAACTCTATGAGGAAATAATTAAACTTTCTATTATTGATATGCATTTTTAGTGTGCTCAAAAGTTGTTGTTACAAGCACAATTATTATGCTTAGAGTTAGTTAGTTATTGTTGTTTTAAGGGGTGGAACTAAATGCTTAGAGTATGCTAAAATCGCTATAATCAAATTTGACCCTAAGCAACAGTTTCATTGTTGTAGTTAAAAATACTTGGAACTAAAATAATTATAAACTTACTAACAATTCAAAAATCAATTAAATTTTGGGTATAATTTCTCAGAAAGTGTTTCAAAATAGGTCTATGGACTTGTGATTTTTACATATTTCTCTACCATCGCTTGGTAAGTAAATTCAACTTCATAACGGAAATATAATTAAGCAAAAAAAAGATGTTTTGCGCAAAATAATACTTGCCAAATTCTTCAAAATTAAAAATTAATATCTTAGAATCGATTGGACTAACTGTATACGTTTACTTATCAGCACTCATTATTACATTTGGAATACTGTATATGGTCCAAATTCCATGCTTCTATGTCTAATGGTTCCTGAAATGCATGCACCATTCGTTGGTTTACAAAAATGTTGTATCGAGGAAATGTGATTTAAAGATAGCTTGCTAAGAAATAGCGACAGATTTTATTATAGGACGGGGTACGTTCCGATACCGTAGCATCCGTTTTGTTTTCTTAATGTTTAATTAATAATAAATAATAATATTATTGGTTTTACGTCCCTTTAAACTCTGGCTATTAGAGACGCCAGGGTGCCAGAATTTTGCCCCGAAGGGGATCTTTTACGTGCCAGTAAATATACTGACACGGTTCCCTCGCATTTGCGCACCCTCAAATGCCAGCTGACTGCCCCAGGCCAATAAAATGAAAAGACAATACAGTACTGTTGCGTAGGTCTACTATTTCTGCAGCTAAAGAATATATTTTTCTGCATCGTTCCCCCCTTAGAATACCTCAAAAATTATCCCTACGCCAGCGTGTTATATATTTCTGTAATCAAGAAAGAAAGGTTATTGTTATTGTTGTTTTAAAGGGTGGAACAGCGAGGTCATTTGCCCCAGAATGTTTCGGTCCTAAAAGTAAAAATTGCTATTTTTGGTCATTCCTCACTTCCCAATTCCCTTAAACCTTCAAGATGTTTTGATATTTTGTAAGTTGTAAAAGAATAAAAAGCCATTTTAAGAATTCGAAAAATGAAATGGATAAACTTCAAAATCTAAGGAGGCGTATTTCATCTTCCAATGAGTGAAGTAGTGTTGCTTAGGCGAGCATGAACAAGATATCTGACAGACCAGCATTCGAGGCAAACCCAGTGTTGAAGGCTGGAATTGCATACAAAAAGCCCGATTGATTGGATGAAGTGAAAACCAAACCCCTATCTTTCCACATTCTGTACTTGTCCCGATATCCTCGGGTATTATTTTATTTATTACCAAGCCTTCTTTGGCTAGGGAAGAAGGCGTAAAATTTCTTAGTCAATAAGCTACCAATTTCAAAAACGAACTTTCCTTAATTAGTCACCCGTAATGGCATTAACAACGTACTGCTCGGTTCCAAGCTCTGTGAACTTGCGGGATGAAGGGCAGAGGCAGGGTAGGAGCAGGCGTGAATTGAGAAGCCTGTCGACAGCCCGCCGTGTTACCTGACATTCTCTTCTATTCCAATACTGCTAACATAGGGTCTTTTCTGAAACCAGTGTGGCGTTGGGAATGAGTGACTGAGTAACCGACTAATGTATTTGCTTCTCATACTACGCAAGGACCGAGAAACCTCATGACTCGTCACCACTACTACTATTAGTCTGCGATGCACATTCCTCTCAGGTCCACGCAGCTTAGACCCGAGGAGTAGTTGGTAGCATGCTGAGCTTCTATGCCCAAAATCGTGGGATCAAACCCGGCCAAAGTCGTCGTATTTTTTAAGATTTTTCAAAATCCCTCAGTAGCCTATGCCTTCCTTCAGAGGGTCAGTAAAGTCAGCGGGCTCATGTCATAGATTTATGGCATGTAAAAGAACCTTCCACTAACTACAATTGTATGAAGCTAACTTTGTAGGTTAGATTTGATTAGCACTCTATTAAGTTCCAACGTTCACCGCCAGGTGGCAGTTGCATCTAGTAGCCAAGTTCACAGCTAGGCGTCGTTGACGGTAGCATTTGGTAGCAAAAGTAGGAACTACTTGAAATTTATCGTCTACAGTCCTTACCTGAATTACAGATAACACACACTAATTCAGCCATCACAATTAACACTGGTTATCAGACATATTCTACACACACCCAAAGTACACGGGGCTACATGACCGCGTTATCGCAGCCTCTAAGCTGATGAACCAACCAACCAACCAATATTCTCGCGTCAGAAATACGAGAAAGCGTTCACAAATACATTGTTGCTGTAGATTCCAAATAGTACTAATACATGTATTTATGTGATCTTTATTTCGATTTGGAATATTGTCTTCATCCGGCTTGTAGAAAAGTATGGGCAGTAGTTTGCATGAAGTAGCATGCATATCCTGTAGGCTATTATACAATGTTTATAGTAAGCTCTTCTTGTTTGCGTGAAATCTGCTAGATTACAAGAATGATCGCCTCAGTTCCATGTGGAATACCTCAGGCCTGATTCGTATTTGTCAAACTGTCCTTTTCTATGCACAGAAACTTAGTTTACAAGAGGATTTCAAAAATGACTTTCATCCAGCTAATACTGCTCCGTCCTTTGTTATAACTGGTTTATGTAGTTTGTGAACAGCCCACTGCAGTGTATGTGCACGCGGGTGTATGTCTGTGAATGAAATATGTGTGATGATTGGTGTTATCTCTACTGACATGTTTAAATCTACAATCAATTTGTACTCAGATTGGAAATTCGCCTTGTGGGTTTAGTGTAAAATAATATATTAGTCTAGTGCTTGCATGGTTTTGGCTTCCTATTCCCCTCAATTAATGTATCCTAGCATACACTGCTCAGAATATTGATGTATTGAGAGTTTACACCACGTTTAGAAACAAATTCGATTAAAATAATCCAAAATATAGCTTTCCAAACTGTTAGTAGGCCTAGTTGTTTTGGTCTTTTAACTGCGGGGTTGTTATTTATAACAGATAAATTTATGGTCATTGATTAAAAATATAGAGGTGGATGCCTAAAAATAAAACGAGCCTAATAATAAAATAAAAAATAATAATCATATACAAAAAATATACCGAATAGAAACAAAAAGAACAATAAAGAAGAAAAAGAACAAGCTCTTTGAGCAAATACACACTTGATAATTTAGATTTTCTGTGCCTAACTCACTCTTACTTATAAAGCGCATGACGCGATCAGCAGCCACCACATCATCGACCAATAGAAGATCGAGTATAGTTTGCAAACCAAGGTTTCTTCGTAGATCACCAAGATCCACACAAAATGACAAACTCTCTCCGTGAGCGGAAAGAGTTCCGCCACATGCGTTCACTTGATTGCTCTCAGTTTAGTGGACCTTGGATCAGCTAGCCACCAACTCTCCCCGAATGCCAGCACCTGCCGGCTAGTCTAGTAGCATGAAAATATGTAAAATATTAGTGAAATCCTAGCAAAAAAAAAAGGCATAAAGTCTGTCTTAATATTCATTGGTGAATTTGATATCCTCATTTTGTTTTACAGCTTTGGCAATGTGCTTTGATAATGATCACACGAATAATTGTACGCAATTAACTGATACCATTGCGTGTTGTTTCTTGTTTTATTGCTGTATTTTATTTGTAGTCTATGAGTGATTAAGAGATTTAACAAAATTTGTTTTCTTTATTTTTTCCTCCAGATTGGATGAGCCCCTTCGATCGAGTGGTGTGCGGTGAGTAATAACAGTGGCATGTTTTATATCGTGGCAAGTAGAGTAGAATTCTTCAGACTGCTTTATTATGACGTGTTCGGTCTTTCTATCTTTGCGGTCTCTTGAAATGTTTCAATTGCATTTTTACATTCAGCTTATGTTGTTCATCGTAGCGAATATAAAACAGTAAAATACGGTGGAAATATTAGAAACCATATGCACAGTTATTTGCTGCAATAGGATATATAAAACATTTCAGAAAATGGACGGCTTTCTTTTTGTTGTATTCTGCAAAGCGAGACGAGTCTTTCGTTAGACATAACACTTCCATGACTGCTGCAAAATTATAAAATATTGTTGCCATATTTCCCAAAGTTGTGCTCGTAAACCTATTGGCCTATCCTTAAAATCTATTATGAGCATGTTACTGACACACATCTTCACGTCTCTACTGATCAGCACCAAAATTTATACCAGGATGTCAAATTCAAATTTGAACTCCATGTTTTAAGATAGGCAGACATAGCTCATTTTACTTCCTTCACCACGAGAAATAATAATTGGCAGGTCCCAGAGTGACCCCGGAAACCATATTTATAACATCATAGAAAAAATAGTTTTTCAGATATATTTCCAAAAACACTCCACGCTCTTGGAAACTGATCAAGGAGTAGCCATCCGTAACTATGCTAACGCCAGCTCATGATGTGCGTTTTAACTTTGTAATAGGCAGTACCTCCTCCATTCATCACCTAAAATACCAAAACACATTATGCAAGTAGCCTACATTCGTGGGGAAATTAATGACGTAGTGTAAAATTGTCCAATTTTTTTCCCCAGACCTCAGTTTATATTCCATACGAATAACCAAGCACCAAATTGAATGCATATACACGTTCAGTAGTGATCCCACAGATCTATTGTATTACACATATCTTAATCTTAACAATTACGGATTCGTCTCAATTATATTTCCTACCACGATTTACTACAAGGGGTAAGTTTCGTGTTCTTTTTGACAATAGACTATAATCTTTTTCAATGGTTTTTTCTCGCTATTTTATTCTATTTTTCCATGTTTTAGATGGAACCTACATCACACTTCTATCCTGTATTGACAATAAAGAAAGTTTGGTTAAAAATGAGAATAATTCCAGTTTATATTTATCTTCAATCAACTTTTAAATTCCTTGTTTTATGAAAAAAATTATTTCTATTTGTGAATCAGTCAATGACGTTTTATGATTTTGATAAGCTTTTCATGATCCACCTTCTACATGTTACAGCAAAAAGTTTCTTTTCATTGTATTTATATTACCCAAATGAAATGTTTGATACTGTAACTATCAGTCGGAAACGCAAAAAATTCCAATTACTGGAACATACAAAAACATAACCTGAAATAAATTGCATGTGGTTAAGATAATAATGTTATGGACTGTTGAAGAGGGATACAGCTAAGGGATGACATGTTTCGCTGGTCAAGCAAGCATCATCAGATCCAAATCTTTAAGACAAATGTATTTGTGTTTAAGCTACGTATGTCTGTGCGTTTCCGACAATAATATTAGCCTATATTAATTTCGAAGCACACTTGGTTTCCAAGTTAAGGATACTAAAATATATTTATTTAGAGCAAGACTCGAAAATGAGATCACATTAGGAGCTCGAATGCGAGTCTCCTGTATTCTGAGTAGCCACCTTTTCTTGTTTTAAAGATTTGGATCGGACGATGCTCGCTTGACGCATGAATCATGTCATCTCTTAGTGTTATCCAATAGTCCATAATGATATATAAGGTGCGTTCAAAAACTAACGAGCCGGAGGCAAAAATACAGAAACCAGTACCTGTATGTTAGAAGTATTGGCCCTGGCTGTTGAGGCACTTGTCCCACTGTGACACGAGGCAGTGAATGGCTGTCTCATAAAATTCCCTGGGCTGCGATGTGAACCAGGTCTGCACATACAGCTGGACGTCGGCGTCCGAGGTGAATCGTTGGCCCCGCAGAGCTCTTTTCAGGAGACCAAACATGGCGTAATCACAGGGAGAGAGGTCTGGACTGTATGGAGGGTGGCTGAGAACCTCCCATTTGAATTTCTGCAGGAGTGCCGCGACTGTGTTGGCCGTATGCGGTCGTGCATTGTCGTGGAGCGACCACGACGGCTATGGCGTTCACTGTCACTCGGCGGTCCTGGGTAATGAGTGCATCAACCAGCAGGACGTTGTCATCGGTAATGCAGGGGGGGGGGGGGGGGGGGGGTGCCGCAGACCTGGCATCATCGGCTAACGACAACCGTCCTTCCCTGAAGCGCTTGTGCCACGCCTTGACCCTTGCAAAGGGCCGATGTCGTCACCGGTTTGCGCATTCCAGCCTCCGGCTCGTTACTTTTTGAACGCACCTTATATATAGGCAAGACTATATCTTAATCCCATGTAATTTATTTCAGTTCTTTTCACATATTCCAGTAATTGATAGACCTATTATTTTGTGTTCACCGATTGAAAGTTACAATAACAATATTGTTAATAAGCACCAATGAACAATGGCTTTAAAGCTATCTTTATTCAATGACAGTCAGTCAAATTAAATATGTCTTTACAACTTACACACTTACTTATCTGATAGCTTTAAACTGCTTTATTGTTGATAATTGAATTTGTGATTCCCTTGCTTCTTATCTTTAGTTATCTTATCTTCTTACCAAAGTTTTAATAGTAGTATTAATTTTCAACAATTAGACTTATGCTATAACCTTGGATTATATTAATTTAGTTTTTTAAGCTTAATAATTTCTTGATGAAAAAGATCCTACTGAGCATTAAAACATGTACTGTAAAAGTTTTGTAACAATTCATACTGACTAATGGCGGGTACCATTAATGTTTTATAATTTGATATGAACAACTCTTATTCAAACAAACTCAATGTCAGTCATCTAGTTATAGGGGTTATTCATAATCTTTTAAGCTTATAGTACAATTATGGCATTTGTGTTTTAGCTGTGTGCCTCCAACAATAATTATAGTAACCTATATTCATTTAGAAGCACAGTTGGTTCTAAGTTACGGAACCTAAAATATTTCTCTAAAGCAAGACTCGAAAATGATATCACCTTCGGAACTCGAACTCGAGTCTCCTGTATTCCGAGTAGCCGAATTTTCTAAATAATCCACCAAGGATTCATACCCAATCACATCATGTTCCAAACTCACGGGCTGAAACAAATTCATAACCAGGCAGGAATTACAGATGCGTGTTAAGATTTCTTGTCACATTTATCTGTACAATGTACGTGCAATGTTTATATGTCGTGAAATACATTCCATGGATGATTTGGTATGCTTTATCAATTAGTCTAGTATCTGGTATGAATGCAACATTGAACTGTAACCGTATTTTAAAATACATATTTACATAAATCTAGAAAGAGAGTCTCAAAATTAATTATTCTTATGGTCTGAGGAATTCTGTCCATTGAAGAGAAACCTTGGTGATGGTTTTGTATTACTCCTGTAGACTCCTGTTATTGCATGTGAAAAGGATTCAAGTATTGTTTTAAATTGTATTACTTGTGTTTAATTTGTTGTCACATCAGTCCCTTATTATTAAGTAAGCCCTATTTTTAGAAAATTAATTGTTATATTTTTGTTCTGAGTAGCACAAGTACAATAGGTTATTCTTAATACAATAGTATATAATAATTATATTCGTATTTGCATGAGGTCCAGTGAATATTCATGTTTTGATGTTATTGTTAGTCTAGGAATATATTGTTATAAACAATAAGGGTGTAAAATGCAATGTTTACTTAGCAGAAAATAATATCATTAAAACATACAGCATAGATGAGACAATGCAGATGGAATTATAGAGCATGGTTTTTAATTGATTTTTGAAATGTATTTTGAAAAGCAGTCATTGGAGCTGTAAGGTATTCCCATTGAACGGTAAGTTAGTGTTCGTCTTGTGTATTATTTCTTCAGATCTATGACAAAGTCCTTTGAAAAGTGGCAAGCATACATTTATTTTATGATCAGTGAATAAGTTATGGGGAGGTAAAGAATCATTGGTTCACAATATATTGTCTACAGAAAAATTACTTACGATAGTCAAAGGAAAATTTGAACATGCATTTTTGACACAGTTGCTTAGTTTGGAAGAAAAGAATAATTTCATGACCAATGTTGGGGCTTTGATTTCTTGTGGATTTCTAGTGCATCCCAAGGATGAAATTTGGGTTTATTTTGTATACTGTAGTTGTCAGGATAAAGGATTAAAAAAAAGATATGAAAATTAAATAGATTACACAGTAATTGTGGAGTTTCCTTTGGAGATGCAACTTCTCAAAGACGAGTATTTTACCTGAAGCTGTAAAAAAAATATTCTGAAGAACACGAAATGATTACAATACACAACTGATAAGATACTCTACTATGCTAAATAAAATTACTCTGGATTTTCTCAATAGATGAAAAACGTTCTGTAGGTAATATGTTAATTACAAGAACTGCAACTGCCTAAGAGGAAACTTGTTATCAATGTTTGCCCTTGCAACATGCATTCTCAAATGACTACTGAACCCACTACTAGGGTTTCCAGCTAGAATTTAACACCATCATTCAGTTGATTACATGGTGCAATCATTTGTATACCATAAATGTAACGCCGGCTGCTGACAAAATAACGAACTGTATTCAATACTTGATCCTTATCATGGTATACCGATATCCCAGTAGTTGTTTCAGAATTGATTGAGTTATCGTTAATAAATGAAATTGAATATTAGAAATAATGCATCATCGGTAGGGGTTGTGATTTTTCGCAGATGAGAGAAAGTGCGAAAAGCTCATAATAGCTTGTACTGTTGTCTTTTAATTTTTCAAGGCCTGTAATGAGGTTTGAGAAAGCGACAAAATGCGAAATTAACTCAAAATCGGAAATTATTTCAAAATGCAACATAAATGCGAATTGCACGATTTTTTTCAAATATAACTTTTTTATTCTTTCTTTCCTTATAAAAACTTTAAGTGAGTTGTTTGTACACCCTTAAAATGTTTATGACGGCTTGACCACCGGTCTGGAATGCAAAAAGTAATTCCTCCTGCACCTCGTTGCCTACCCGTTGCTTTCATTCCCTTGGCGTAGGTCAATTCAACTAGTGCTAAGAAAGTGAGACCGAAAATGTCTCTAAATAAGTTCGGAAATTTCATTCAACAATGTTAATGATTTACGAACTGCCTAAGGGGAAACATGTTATCAATGCCTGACCTTTCAAATTGCAAATTCATTCTCAAATGACTCTACTCAACTCTGAGATCTACCCACTACCAGCGATTTCAGCTAAGAAGGTGGTGGATACTGAAATAATACTTTAGTTTTGTGCATTTTATCTGTATTCTTTAGGTTTTGCATCAGTAAATTTATTTTTTCCCCCTGTGTAACACTTAAGCTTGTAACAATTCTCTTCTTTGTTACTTTAAACTAATTAATTTAAAATAATTACACAACTTAATTCTTCCATTTTTATCTCACTATTAACCTTTTACAAATTTTATTTTAATTTCACATTAGTGTCATTTCAGAAGATATTGCTCATTTGTCAGATTTAACGTAAATTATATGTTATTTTTTTTCAAAATGTTATAATGCTAAATTAGGCCTATATAATATCGTATGGCCTCGGGTGCTGGGTGAAAGCTTTGTTATTTGACACCCAGAGGGCAGCTTGCATGTCGAATTTTGTTGTTCTTTGTTAGATATATAAGCTCCTTGACACTATAGTGCTTTCTAGTAGAGAAAGGAGGAACTTTTTTGTTGGCGGAAAATCCCGAGATTAATTTTGCCACTGTGAACATGGCCTACTGAATTCATATGGGTTATTTAACATGCCAACATCGTATGACATGCGTGTCGTGATTTTTGTCGCCTTTCAAAAATCACTTACCATGGCCAGGAGCGCGCCTGCAAGCTTGGGGTTGGTAGATCGACACGATAACCACTCACCCACCGTGGCAAGCCAGTGCTAAATTGCAAATATGTAAAAGCTAGAAAATACTAATGTTCAAATAAAAATGCTAAGCATCACCAATCGTAATCATCACCTCTTGGATCAATAAATGCACTGCAAGTTTACTTTCTAGGAGACGGGCGGAGTTTGAGATCACCCATAACCGAATAGTTGAACAAGTTTTCCGTGGTTCAGAGGGGTTGAAATTCCCAGCGTTTCAAAGAATACTGCGTCTGGCATCTTCATGGAATCTCCTGCACCTGGCAGCAAATCTCAGTTAAGTTAACCCCTGGCACTACAGCCCGTGAAGGGCCTAGGCATACCAAGAGACTGCTGCCCAGCCATTTGGCCTGCAGATATCGGGGTGACGCGTGATCAGCTCATCAGGTCCCCTCGGCCGCTAATCTTGGTTTTCGTGATCGGGACGCTACCTCACTGTCAGACAGCTACTCGATTGACCTCACGAGGCTGAGTGCACCCCGTTCCAGCCCTCACGTCAGTTTCTAAAATCCCTGACGGAGCCGGGAATCGAACCCAGGGCCTCTGGGTGGGACGCAGGCGCACTACCCCAACACCGCGGGGCCGGCAGCTAATCTCAGCAATTTGATAAAAAGGTAGAGTCTGTGCTTTCGGAGACTCCTTTCACTCACTTGTCCGGCTATATGCATTAATGTAATTGTTTAGCGGCTTCGGTGGCGTAGTCGGTAGCATGCTGAGCTTCTATGCCCAAGATCGCGGGTTCAAATCCGGCCGAAGTCATCCTATTTTTAAGAGCGTTAAAATCCCTCAGTATGCCTTCCTTCGGAGGGGAAGTAAATCCGGCGGTCCCATGTCATAGATTTATGGCATGTTAAAGAACCTTCCACTAATTACACCTGTGTGAAGCTAAATTGTATAGGTTAAGAATGTAAACAACGCTCTTAGGTTCCTACGTTCGTTGCCAAGAGCCGACTGCGGTGGCGTTTGGCGGCAAAAGTAGGAACTATTTGAAAAATTCAAAAGTCTGCAGTCCTCCTACTTGAATTTTAAAAAAGATAACACACACTAATACAGTCATCACAATTAACACCGGTTATCAGACAGATTCTACACACACCCGAAATACACGGGGCTACATGGCCGCGTTGTCGCAGCCCCTAAACTGAGGAACCAACCAACCAACCTAAAACATGGTTTATATTATTTTGTATAATTTCAAATCCAAATCTTGTACTCAGTTTGGGATTTATTAATAATCCCATGACAGAGATTTGTTGTCATTAGATTGTAATTTAGTTGTTAGGTTTAATTTATTTAGAAAGTAGAGTACTGTTATGTTTGGTATTTGACATTAGATACGTATGATCCATGTATACAGCAGTCACTCTAATGGGTTGGTGACATTGGGTCCAGCCAGTAATTGACCGTAATTTCCCCATTGGAATATTTATGCAATGGATGAGACAGTATGTTCTCTTAGTTGCCATGGCCGAAAGTCGATTCATAAGAATTTAATGGTTATTGAAGTAATAATGGTCATAGTCACCTTTGCAGGCATGACCATGCGTGAAGTTTCTTAGTAGTTAGAGTAAAGTTATTTATGTGTAGCAGAAGCATCGTAGTTATGTGAAATCGAAATGTGATAGACCACTAGTTGGTTGATTGGTATAGTTGACGTTTTAAAAATAGATAAGGGGATGGGGGAATTCTCGTTTTTATAGCATTCATCGGCACCTCGTCTTTTAAGATAGTAGTGGTAGTACTCGCAGGTAGTCATAAATGGTTTTTTTAAGCGATGAAAATAATTAGAGCTGGTGCCCTTTAGGGCTCCTTTTCCTCTGCTTTTTAAGAAAATGCAATCTGTTTGTGATTTTATTTTGAATATATTGAAACATTTGATCTCTCCCAATTCTTTTTTTTTATACCTCGAGTTGGGCCTCTATGGACTGCGTGTTTAGGTCTTGTTCTTGTTCCGGCATTGACTTCCTACCAGTATCTTCTGATCCCAGCGACGAGTGCCTGTTTATGTTCGTCGGAGAAAGGTCCTCTACGTCTTCCGGAATATGATACCATTTTAAAACCTTAGTAGTTGTTCACCAATCTTCTAAATGTGTTCCTGTCAGGAATTTCTCGGTCTGGAATACCAATTAATAATGCCTTTGGGTTGAGAATTTTTGTCGTAATGGTAGTTGATTATTCGCAATGGTTTAATTTTTGTTTTAATGACTTTCAAGATGGTGGGTAGAGAGTACTAATACCTATTTATTGCTAGTGAGAGCTGTGAGGTTTGATATCGGCCAGCAACTGAAGGCTTAATCCCATCGTCGCTCACAGCGGTATTAGAAGTTTAATTTTTCACTCGTAGGTCGCCATGGTCTCACAGTTGTCAGAAGAATCGGTGTTTTATATTTTATGGTTGAAAAATGAGATGGAGAAATAGACCGTCTAGTGGGTGGTTTTATATTGAAGGAAGTTGAATTTAGAATAGCAGATGAATAATAGACCTATAGTAGGTTGAATTGGATATTTATTTATTGTATGGTTTGGTTCAGCTCCCGTCTTTAAGGGTTTGAAATGGGTCTACCTGCTACTCGTATATACTGTACACGGATGTCCGAGTGTTCTCTGCACGGTCCTACATTTAGCTGTGAGGGTGTGGACTCGTCGTGGGGTTAAAAGCCACTAATTAAACGAGGACGCGGTTGCTTCTTCTTAGTTACAATGAATATTGCTCTAGGCTTCGATCTGTGTGTGTAGGTATTTGTGAGGATGGGGATCTACGAATAATTCCTCTCACTTGGAGGTTACAATAATTTAAAATAAGTTATAACTAACGAACGTAAATAAGTTTGCCTAAGTTATCTTATCCCCAAAATGGCGAATAACTTCTTATTTCTACGACCTTTAAGAAATATTTTGTTCGCGTTACTGAGGTGTAGCTCGTTGTTAAATTCTGTATATGCGAAGAATTTCTCGTTAATATTGCATTTCTTGCTAACTTTCGGGTACAGAGGGGTCCATTGTGTGGGAGATACGACGACCCCGACACACCCAGTGAGCGTGTAGGAGGAATGAAGTGGACATATGCCAACTCCTGTCATACTTGGCACAGCCAGCCCGGACAAGACGAACGGACACAAGTCGAGACAGATGAGCGTCTTTAACTGTGTAAGTGATGACCTTCCTCGATTGATTTACAGCCTCTAAAGTATAAGGAGCTTCTATTTTCCGACATAGAAACGAAATTTGTCAATAGAACTTCATGGCATAAACTTCTTTAGCAAACTGGTGTTGACAACATTACACAAACGTAGTGATATCTATGAGGTTTCAAAGAATGATTGCCTGCAATGAGGGAAGTAATGATCAGTGAATGTCTCCTGAACTTTCACTGCAGTCTACAGCCTTAAGGCCTAACGTAACCAGCGTTTATAATTCAGTTATAATTTATTGGTGCTTAATAATTCTAAAAAACTGTGGCCCGTAGGAAATGTAGCTAAATTTTAAACTCGGATTTCCTTTTGTTGTGGATGAATTCAACTAGAATATAAGGCATATCATTTACTGTGGGTCACAAGGTGAGCCAATGGATCGGGCTAATTACACAGCTAAGCAATTTATAACAGAGCTATAAAACTGGTCCATATAACTTAGAAATTGATAGCCTATACGAGTTTTTGAAGTACGGTAGCCTATGTCTTAGGGTCAGCCCGACATGCGCGCATGCCTTCTTCGGAAAATATCGTTTAGTCATTTATTTCCAGTTTTGCACTTTAATCCGAAGAAATATAATGAAATGAAATCCACAGCCTGCTTCCAGTCTCCGACCGGGTCAGGAATGGAATGAATGAAGCCCCCATCTAGCGGCGAGGATATGGACTGTGCCGGCTGCCGAGGCCTGACGCACTCCTCTGGGGCAATGATTAATTGAATGACAGATGAAATGGAATGATAGTGGAGAGTGTTGCTGGAATGAAATTTTGACAGGGAAAACCGGAGTACCCGGAGAAAAACCTGTCTGCCTCCGTTTTGTCCAGCACAGATCTCACATGGAGTGACCGGGATTTGAACCACGGACCCAGCGGTGAGAGGCCGGCGTGCTGCCGCCTAAGCCACGGAGGCTTCCCGAAGAAATATAATATTAATTATATATAAGTTCAAATACTTAGGGGAAAATCATACAGCCATCTGGGTTAAGTCGTGAAGCAAACAATGAGAGAATCTCTAAACTACAAAAAGAATCGCCTGGAAGAGATACAACAAAAAATCAATAAGTTATCTCGGAGCGCAAAATTAAAACATTATATCACGGTAATTCAACCAGAAGCAATATAAGCATCATAGACCCTAATCATTGGAAACAGATCACTAAGGCCCGGAAGTTCATGCAAAATCATATTTTTGCACATTTATGCATATTTTGGTTGTTTTTGGCGCAATACATCGTAATTATGTTTCTCTTTTGCCTGTTTAATTGCATATCTCTGCTTGATAAGAGCGTGTATTCTAATTTCTTATTGTTTTGAAGCGCTTTTTGTTACTTTATGTTCTTAAAGTCGTACCGGTATATTTCGATTCGGACTCGGCGAGTAGGCTATATCACAGAATAATACTGAAATTATTTTAACACCTAGTACGTTTCAGTCCTTTTTGCAATTTATTTTTATTCAGCATTCACTTTGTAAATTATATATTGTAAAAATATTTTCATTTTTAGAAATTTAATGGCGATTAAAATTGTATAGCCTATTAGTTATACTTAAAAATTAACATAATAAAATAATAAGTGTTGGTCGACACCGCTTGAAGTTCCATAAAATAACATTTCCTACTATTTAGAACTAATTCTTAGTTGATATATTAAAACAAAGGTGTAGTTATATGTCCTTCTGTTCATATTTTCTTTATATTCAAAATAGAAACGCTTAAGAATCCGGAGTGACCGAATTGCCGTAGTTATTTCATAGTGCATAATTTTTGAAACGTGATGCATATTTGACCAATAATTAGTGCATTTTTGCTTGCATATTTATTCATTTAAGAGCGCATGAACTTTCGGGCCTTACTGATCACTAACTAAACATTTAGAAAATAAGAAAAAAATCCACTCAGGAAAATCGGGCGAGTGTAAGATAGGTTCCATTGTATGACCCTTCACGTGACGGCTAAGCGATGTATTTCCATGATTGCTTGATCAGGATATAACTTATATTCCTTTTCCTGTCACCGTGGAGGTCAGGGTTTGATGCCGGCTGAACCGAGGGCTGGAACAGTGTACACTCACAAAGCTTCGTGAGAAAGAACTGAGAAGAGATGGGTTTTATTCCCATCCTGAAAGCGGTTTTCTGTGGTTTACCTCCAATACTCCTAGAAAATGCTAGGATGGTATCTAAATTAAGGTCATGGCCGCCTCTATTCCAAATCCGAACATAGTACAGAAAGTGCTACAGCTATCACATGATTAGGCTATAGGTTAGCAGACAGGCTCAACATACATCCAAGTATACAGGGTTGCATGACCATTATATCGCAAACTTCCTCCAATTTATATAAATAGGAATAAGTGATTACAAAAGAAAACGATATTAATGATCCCTGCCCATTTTTCTTCTAAGACCACCCCTGGGGTCCGAGTTTGATTCCCGGCTCTGCCAAGAAATTTAATTCTGGTCTGAGGAATGGAACGGAGCCTCTTGGGGCAGACATTAGAAGAAGTGGGTTCGATTCCCACCTCAGCGATCCTAGAAGTGGTTTTCCGTGGTTTCCCACTTGTACCCCAGGCAAATACCGGACAGGTTCCTAACTTGAGACCAAAGCCGCCTCCTTCCCAATCCTAGCCGCAATTACAAATACACACACTAATACAGTCATCACCATATCACAGGTTATTATAACATAAGTTACACCACGCACAAGTAGGCTAGGCCTACATGGGGCTATATGACCACGATATCGCTAAGCCCCTAAATCAGCAACTATTTTCTGAAATTGCTCTCACGAAGGAACTGTTATGGACTTGCAACTACTGGAGGTCTATTGTCATTGGGATTTCTTTTGTCGTGTGGCCTCCTGAGAGAAGCGGCGTTGGTGGCGTAGTTGGTAGCATGCTGAGCTTCTATGCCCAATGTCGCGGGTTCGAACACTGCCGAAGTCGTCGGATTTTTTAAGAGCGTTATAAATCCCTCAGTATGCCTTCCATCGGAGGGGAAGTAAAGCCGGCGGTTCCATGTCATAGATTTATGGCATGTAAAAGAACCTTCCACTTATTAGCCTACACTTGAGTGAAGCTAAATTATAGGTTAGATTTGACTAACGCTCTTAAGTTCCAACGTTCATCGCCAGGAGCCGACTGCGGTGGCATCTAGTAACCAAGTTCAGAACTAGTTGTCGTTGATGGTGGCGTTTGGTAGCAAAAGTAGGAACTACTTGAAAATTGATTGTCTGAATTACGAACAGATAACACACACAAATACAGCCATCACAATTAACACTGGTTATCAGACAGATTCTACACACACCCAAAGTACACGGGGCTACATGACCACGTTGTCGAAGCCTCTTAAACTGAGGAACCAACCAACCAACCTCCTGAGAGGTCAAGTGCAGGTCTTTCTGGTCGACCCCCGTAGGCGACCTGTGCGCCGGGATGAGAGACGGAATGGATGAAGATTGATGAAACTGGCCAAGATGTGGAAGGAAGCGGCCGTGGCCTGTCAGAATTTACTATCCCAGCATTATTTTGCCTGGTGTTGAAAATGGGGAAACCATGGAAAACCATTTCAAGGACGGCTGACGGTGGGGCTCAAACCCACGCGTCTATCCAGTCAGCAGAGAGCTTGGCCCCATGACTTAACGCTGCGCTTTAGCGAGCGTAGCCACCACTGTCGGTATCACTGGGATGCGGACACATTATTTAGTTTAATTAGGTATTGAGAAAGGATTTAGGACGTAGCCTATGTTTTATAGAGCGAGCCAAGTTGTGTGGAGTCCTTGAGCCAAGCAAGCCGGCCACTGGACCTTGACCTCCGTCAGAGAGCCTGAGGTTGGCAGCCATGCACAGCGTCTCATCTTCAACAAGAGCGCTGGTTTCTTACGGGAGATGATACAGTGTATCGCATCAACAGTTGAATTTGGGTCATCCTGTTGCAAAACTCGATATGATCAAATAGCCTATTTCACTAAAAGAGACAAGGCCGCAATCTCTTCAGTCACTGGGAGAAGGGATGGGTCGATGCTGTTGTCCCGAGGCCCTAGGTTGCTGAAAGGCCACGGAATATTAAAGAGGCCAGAGGACACAATCTAATTTTATTTTATTACCTAAGCTGGATTCAGCCGCTACATACAGCCTAACACCTTATCCCCGACAACATAGGAACGGGGAATACAGGCCTAATAAGACAATAGACATATTGAACCTCAATTTTTTTTCTCATCGAGTAACTTACGAGTATTTGTCAATAGTAGCCTACAAAAAATGTTTTGCTGCCAGCTCATACAGGAAGTTGCGTTAAAAATTATTTATTTATTTTTATTTATTTATTTATTTATTAGAGCTCAAAAACTCCTTTATGTTCGACCCAGATTATTATGTCAGAAAACTGTACTACTGTATAATGAGGCTCATTATAACACTATTTTTCATTATGAAACAGTTTCTCCCACCAATCAGAGCTCAAGAAACAGTTGTTTGACCAATTAAATAAGGATAGCATCGCACCTTCGCTGAGTTCCACGGCCTTCTAATTTAAATTTCACTGCGTGGCCTGGTGTCATAGTAGGGTAATCGATGACGCCATGGTCAAATACAAGGAATTCTCTGCGTCTCATGCGCTCTGTTCAGTACATAAAACTGGCGAAATCTCGACAGATATTTATGAATATTTATGTTCGAATATAAAATAGTTATAATAATTATCGTCGAACATAAACAGTCGTATGCAACTCGCCTATAATGGTAATTAAGACACTCGTATGGAAATTATAAAACTCGCATATGCTCGTTTTATAAACATACTCGTGTCTTAATTATTGCCATTATTGGCTCGTTGCATAATGTAGGCCTACTATTGTTGTAGCACTTCTCAAATGCATATTAAGTTTGCCCATACTAGGCTAGATATGGTAGTCTAAACATTAATAACTTACGTTTCTATAGACTATAGTTCCACAAAATTAATACATCTACAGCAGAAATTAAATTCACAGGCCACATCTTGCGACATAACGCTTTCCTAACTAATCTCCTAGAAGGAAAGATTACAGGGAAGAAAGGCCGAGGTTGATCGAGAAAATGTTTCCTGCAAGACATCACGCTAACTCTTCAATATGGTTCCTACTGCGAGATGAAACGAGGTGCTGAAGACGGAGAGCAATGGTTGCGTAGACAAGGCATTGCCTTTAGAAGATGATTGATTGAGCATAAGTCACAATAATTATAGGAAAAAAATAACAATTTTTAGTGGATTTATAGAGGGAATTAAAAGGCAGGTTTTACTTTTTTAACTCATACAGAACATAACGAGGAGTGAATTAAGTTCATTTATCGGTCGAAATGAAAAACAAAGTAGTGGGTAGGATAGTGAAATAAGATATCAATGAGAACACTTTGTGGCGGTAAGAGATGCAGTCTATATTGCTCTAACAGACAATACGTGAGACAATTCGTTTAAAGTGAAATGCTGTGTGTATTGATGTGCTAATACAAGTCAAAAGTATTGAAGATTCTTGACCCTGTGCTGCCGAAGATTGTTAAATTTTTTGATGGTATGCACAAGAATCTCGGAGAGAACTTTAATGTCTTTCATACTTGTTTGATACTCTCAGACCAATGCTTTCTCTCCATAGCAAAGAAAATTAGTAAATCAAGTTCAATGCCCAGATATATTTAGGTTGAGGTTATGGCTTAGGGCCCACTCTCACAGTCTAGAAATATCTCCCTTAAATACTGTAGATTAATGTGAATCACTGTAGGAGCAGGTGTAAAGACGAAGTGAGCCTTGAGATCATCAGCATATATATGAAAAGAATTATTTCTAAACACATTAGATAGGTATGTCATTATTTATTTATTTCATTATTTAGCTTATAGCTTTTAGTGCCAGGAGTGTCCGAGGACATGAAGCTACTTAAAGCGGACACCCATGGGGTGACCTATCAGTTCCGTTGAATTCCAAGTAGTTCCAACTTTCGCTACCAGATGTCACTGACATCTAGTGGTGAACGAATTTAGCTTCACAAAAGTTTAGTTAGTGGAAGGATCTTTTACATTCCATAAATCTATGTCATGGGACTGCCGGCTTAACTTCCCCTCCGAAGGAAGGCATACTGAAAGATTTTAACGCTCTTAAAAAATCCGACGACTTCGGCCGGATTTGAACCCGCGATCTTGGGCACAGCAGTTCAGCATGCTACCGACTACGCCACTGAAGCCGCTAGGTAGGCTATGTCATTAATAAATATCGAAAGGCATAGCGAGCCTAGAAAATAACCCTGAGGAACCCTTCTTTTTACCATTTTCAATCTAAGTAAGAGCTATCCAACGAAATAACTCTTTGTGCTCTATATATCCCTCAAACTACGAGAGGGGGCGAGGGGGGCGGGGGAGTGAAAGCGGGACGGAGGCGGGGGTAGAGAGAGAGAGTAAATGTGTGTAGGTTATGTCTGGTATGCCACTGATAATAAGGTCTCATTCCAGTTCATAATTATAAACGATCTGTTTATCTTTTTGTCTCATCATGTACACTGTCAACTCGTTGTACACTTTCATAGGCGTGTCTCGAAGCGCTTAGACCGTCCTTGTTTGGGTTTATAGGCATATCTTAGCAGACATTTTTACTCAACTCGAATGAATGTGCTCCGTTATTTTCTTTATACTGCGAGTTGCTTTAGATATTCGCAGTGATTGAGACACACACATGGCAAGGATGAGGTGTACCATTTGGCCATTATTATTATTATTATTATTATTATTATTATTATTATTATTATTATTATTATTATACCGCCCACGGTGAACGAGAGCACTAACGCGCTTACCTCGTCTCTCGCTGGCATGAGGAGAGCGTGGGTCGAATCCCACCTCGACCGTCCTGAAAATGTTTTTCGTGGTTTCCCATTTTCACCACCAGGCAAATGCCGGGATGAATTTTTTCAACAGGTCCACGACCAACTCCCTCCAAAATCTCTTCCCTGACCATTCCAATTAAATCCAAGTTAGAGGTCTCCTGGGCGATCGGCCTGTCGCCATCGCCAATTGTATCTGCTGACAAAATGTGTTCAGCTCTAAGACACCGTCCTTGCGATGGAAGAGAAATGATCCCTCAGATTGTCCGTGGGTGAATTATATTATTAATACTATTATCCGTATAGCCTACTAGGCCTACATAGTAATTAAACGGGTTTCTAGGAACCATGACAAAATTACTAAGTTTCAGCTGGAAAGTTGATTATCACATTCCATAAGGTTTCGGACAATTCGGATGGTTGAAATTATGGCACCTTTCTGCAACAACTTGTAGAGAAGATCACTCAGATTCAGTTCCTTCAAGTCACGCAGTGAAGTTCTCGGTTTAACACCTGTGCTGAATACGGTGATGAGAATAGTTCGTAACTGTCTTACATGCCATTGGTAAGTCTAGTCTTTTATTCTGTACGCCTAGGCCTTGAAGCAGTTTTCTGTAACTGTCTGTAGCTGATAGCAGTAGTGACATTTGGAGGTCTTCTATTACGAACGTTTCTCTTGCAATCTAGTATACCAGTCTAGATTTGGTTGTCTTTGATACTCCAAGGGCTCTTTTGAGAAATCTGGATTTTACTTTTACTATTTCATCGAACTGCCTATAGGTAAGAAATTCGCATATTAACTCAAGCCCATATGTCAGAACGGACAGTAGCCTACTTTTGTTCGAAAAAGTGTCATAGCTGTTTCAAGTGATATTAGATTAATATGTTTGATGTCGTTTATAGCTTTTATTGCAGCGGCTGTTTTTGACCTAATATGCATGGCGTATAACATTATAATATAGTGTATAGTTAAATTCTTCCCCGTGTGCAACAACACAACCCGACAAAGTGTTGAAGGAGAATGCACACAACATTTCAGTCTTCTCTTAGTCATGTTTGGGGAAAGGCTGTAAGACTGTGGCAGGTAACGAGTCCCAATTATCATTATCATGATTAATGAAATAATATATCCCATATTTTGTACGCTGCGGTCGGCCCTTTACTTTGTGCGGATAATCTGCCCTGCTCAGGTAGGTGGGATTTCCCAGATGCTTGCTTAGTTCTCCCCATAATGGCCGATAGTAAAAGTATTCAGCATGGGGGATTTTTTAAGAGCGTTAAAATCCTTCGTATGCCTTCCTTCGGAGGGTAAGTAAAGCCGGTGGTCCCATGTCAAAGATTTATGGCATGTAAAAGATCCTTCCACAGACTAAATTGTGTGAAGCTAAATTTCTAGGTTAGATGTCGTTGGAACGCTCTATTAAAGTTCCAACGTTCACAACTAGGTATCAGTGACATCTGGTGGCGAAAGTTGGAATTACTTGAAATTGAACGGAACTTGTAGCTCACCCTATGGGTGTTCGCTTGAAGCAGCTAAAGCCTCTGGCGAGCCTCGGACACACTCGGCACTAAAAGTCATAAGATAAATAAATAATAATGGCGTATAGTCTTGATTTCGTTCCTCTATCTTCTGAAGATTCCCAACCTAGTTTATCATTTGCGTTACACTACTCTAGGATTACAATCGTTGAGCACAAACCTAGCAGCCTTTCTTTGTACCATCTCCAGCTAATTGATGAGCCCAATTTGATATGTGGGGAAGGGTATGACTAGACAGAACGGAACCTATGACTCTCCGGACGAGTAAGCTCCAGAAGACGTGAGAAACATGTGTGATTAAGCGTAAAATGAAAATGGATCAGTCACGTTATTTGAATAAGTCTGGCAGACTAACAGTACGTCCTATTACTTTGAGTATGCACTGTGGTGTGCTGCATTAGTTCGTTAGTTATTGTTGTTTTAAGGGGCGGAACCACTAGGTCATCTGCCCCTCATAACACAGATTATAGAATACAAATTTGGAATGGAATTTAAAATTTAGAGGTGGACACCTAAATCTGAAAATACCGAAAATTAATAAAACAAAAAATTAATAAAACTAATAATTATAAAATAGAACAAAAATTACGGAAAAACAACAAATTTAGATTTCAAAAAAGAACAAGTCTTTGAGTCAATGTACTCTAGAAAATTTAGATTGCTGGCCCTAACCCACTCTCACTTATAAAGCGGATGACGAGATCAGCAGCCACCACGTCATCGGCTAATATAAGTTTGAATGTGATCTGCAAACCAAGGGTTCTTCGTAAGTCAGCAAGATCCACAGACCCGGTTAAAATGTGGGCCACGGTGAATACGGCTCCACAGGTACAAAGTGGGGGGTCATCCTTTCTCATTGTCTATCCTTAGCCGACACAAAATGACGGACTCCCTCCGTGACCGGAAAGAGCTCCGCAGGTGTGCAGCATAATACAGTAAAACCTGCCTTCGACGGAATCCAAAATTTTCCGTGATAGATAGCTTTCCGGTTAATGGAGGTACTCGTGAGCTAATAATTACGAGTAAACCATGGTCATGCATATCATGAACATACTGAGGAAGAAATAGTACCTTATTCTTGTTGTATTTACACATTTCTGCTACGAATTAATACAGTACTGTATTGCCGGCCCCGTGGTGTTGGGGTAGCACGCCTGCCTCGCTTCCGGAAACCCAGGGTTTGATTCCCGGCCCCGTCAGGGATTTTAGAAACTGGCGTGAGTGCTGGAACGGGGTGCACTCAAACTCGCGAGGACAATTGAGTAGCTGCCTGACGGTGAGGAAGCGCCTCGGTCACGGAGGAGACCAAGCTTAACGGCTGAGGGGTCCCAACGCGCGGACCACGCGTCACCCCATACTCAGCAGGCTAAATGGCTGGGCAGCGGTTGCTTGGTATCACTTTTACTCTCGTGTTAATATCAAGCTCAACTCTTGCTTTCGAAGCCATAATGACTGCTGCCGAACTATGCCACTAATGTAAGTTGAGAAGTAGGCTGAATTCTAAATGGGACCCCAGCTGAGTCCGGTATTTCTTCCACTTACTTGTGCCGGGCTCCTCTCCGTCTTCTTTCCTGTCGGCCTCTCTAGGTCAACTCTTGTTCTCTTCCGACCCCGACGGTATTAGGGTATCCGGGGCCTAGGGAGTCTTTCACTTTCCCGCCTTAATTGGCCTTTGTTCATCTTTCCTGATACCCTCGTTCTTCGAGGGATCAGCCTTCTTTTTCTTTTCATGTTATCTCCTGCCTTCTGCAGAAGGCCCTCAAAGAGGCAGAGTGTATGTAGCCCCACCACTTCTAGTGCACCCTGGATAGTGCTACATCCTCAAAGGCTCGCGTCTGGTGCGTTTGGGAGTTGGCGACTTCGAGCGATTCCTGAGCTGGGTCCGTTTTGCCCCCCTTTTTCCTCTGACCTTGGGGCAGTCTCTCTTCTCTTCCCCTTTCCTATCTTCCTTTCACGGCTCTCATTCCTTACAAGTCCCTTCCTCATTTTTCGAGGTTTGAGGGCATTTCTTTTCTTCCTGACCTTCATTTCTTCTTCTAGTAGGCCTATGTACATTTGTAGTCGGTATTAGTTATAGTTTTCATTCTCATCTCATCTTTCACTATCACCCAAACCATTAGGGGCCAATAACCTGGATGTTAGGCCCCTTAAAACAACAATCATCATTATCATCATCAACATCAGCAGAATTCTAAGGTGCATGATAGGGGTCGAGACAAAAGACAGGCATTTGTTCATTGACAGCTCATTCTAGCGAGCAATGGGAGATGCTTGGGGAAGAGGAAAAAGAAAATTAGCCGTATACTTTGACTGTAAGTTAAAGAACAAAAGAAGGAAGACCTTGTTAGATATAGAATCAACTGTTACAGCAGACAAGGTGAACTTTTGCAGGGTGCTTGTACATTTTCTTAACAATGCATTCCAAAACTTGGAAATTTACTGTTAAAATGCGTATTTTGTTTTCCGTTGTCCGCGTAACACAGTTTCCATTTTATGAAGGGAAATTAACACGTTGTTCATCCTTAATTTCACAGGACCGTCAAATGTTTCCGTTTAAAACAAGTTTCCGTTTAATAAAGGGACTGTTGAAGGTAGGTTTTACTGTGTAACAAAGAAATTATGTCCGGGATGGTTCTGAGTGCAGTGAGTGCTTTCCAAAAAAATCCGTGTTACTTCTATCATTTTGTGAGAGGTCTATCATTAAAGCCCTGCGCGGATGCGGATATCTGCGGATAAACCCGCGGATATCCGCAAACCTTTTCGCCATGCGGATATAGTTTGCTTGGCTGTGTGGATAGCAGATAATGTTTGGAGTATTTTATTTATTTATTGTATGGCTTTTAGTGCCGGGAGTGTCCGAGGACATGTTCGGCTCGCCTGAGTCTGTAGCTGCTTCCAGCGGACACCCTTAGGGTGAGCTACAGGTTCCGTTCAATTTCAAGTATATCCATCTTTCGCCACTATATATCAACGATACCTAGTGGTGAACATTGGAACTTAGATAGAGCGTTCCGACTAAATCTAACCTAACAATTTAGCTTCTCACAAGTTTAGTCTGCGGAAGAATCTTTTACATGCCATAAATCTATGACATGGGACCGCTGGCTTTACTTCCCCTCCGAAGGAAGGCATACTGAAGGATTTTTAACGCTCTTAAAAAATCCGTCGACTTCGGCCGGGTTTGAACCCGCTATCTTGGGCACAGCAGTTCAGCATGCTACCAACTACGCCACCGAAGCCGCATGTTTGGAGTAAATTTGCGGATAGTTTTTAGAATACAGTCTGAACTTGTTGAATATCATAACTAGGTCCCGGATGTTTATGACATAGGCTACTGTATCATATTTTTCCGTTATGTTTTTTTTGTTCATGACTAATGCAAGATGATGATTTAGGCTAATCTCATTCAACTTATGTCATTAAGCACAATTAACGCTGGGACTTAAGTCAAGAAATTCGCTGTAGAATTGAGCAGGCTAGGAGTTATTTCATGAAAATGAGAAACGTTTTGACCAGCCGTGATTTAAGTCTGTCATTACGCGCCCGACTGCTTCGATGCTACGTTTTTAGTGTCCTGCTCTATGGAGTAGGATCATGGACACTTACTGAGGTTTTAAGTAAGAAACTGACAGCATTTGAAATGTGGACGTATCGCAGGATTTTAAGGATATCATGGACAGCTGAAGTCACAAATGTGGAAGTACTGCGGCGTATGAACAAAGACTTGGAAATTCTCAGTATCATCAAAAGGAGAAAACTAGAATACTTTGGTCATTTCATGCGCAACAACAAATACCACCTCTTGCAATTAATTACCCAAGGGAATATTGATGGCATTAGGGGTCCTGGCTAAAGAACTTAAGCCAGTGGTTCGGAATTAGTAGACTACAGTGACACTGTTTAGAACAGCTATGGACAAACAGCAGATCATGCTACTGATCGCCAATGCTCTTGGAGGACGTGGCACTTGAAGAAGAAGAAGAAGAAGAAGAAGAAGAAGAAGAAGAACTGAAAATGGTTGTAATTCTGGCTGTATAACATTCATTTTAAACATAGAACTTGACATACATTGCCAAAGGAAACGACTTTCTCCTCAGAACTAAATGTGTTGCTTTAATACTTTATCTAATTGAAAATATTATTGTAATGCCATAGATTAGGATAAAAATCATGCGGATGCGGGGCGGATAACAGTCGGGCGGATGCGGATAACAGTCATGCGGATGCGGGGAGGATAACAGTCATGTGGATGCGGGGCGGATAACAGTCGGGCGGATGCGGATAACAGTCATGTGGATGCGGGGCGGATAACAGTCGGGCGGATGCGGATAACAGTCATGTGGATGCGGGGCGGATAACAGTCATGTGGATGCGGGGCGGATAACAGTCGGGCGGATGCGGATAACAGTCATGTGGATGCGGGGCGGATAACAGTCGGGCGGATGCGGATAACAGTCATGTGGATGCGGGGCGGATAACAGTCGGGCGGATGCGGATAACAGTCATGTGGATGCGGGGCGGATAACAGTCATGTGGATGCGGGGCGGATAACAGTCGGGCGGATGCGGATAACAGTCATGTGGATGCGGGGCGGATAACAGTCATGTGGATGCGGGGCGGATAACAGTCGGGCGGATGCGGATAACAGTCATGTGGATGCGGGGCGGATAACAGTCGGGCGGATACGGATAACAGTCATGTGGATGCAGGGCGGATAACAGTCGGGTGGATGCGGATAACAGTCATGTGGATGCGGGGCGGATAACAGTCGGGCGGATGCGGATAACAGTCATGTGGATGCGGGGCGGATAACAGTCGGGCGGATGCGGATAACAGTCATGCGGATGCGGGGCGGATAACAGTCATGTGGATGCGGGGCGGATAACAGTCGGGCGGATGCGGATAACAGTAATGTGGATGCAGGGCGGATGTGTTTTGATTATCCGCGCAGGGCTCTATCTACTGTATCATACGTGAACCAAATTTCAGCGACATCGGAGAGTTCACATTCACTTGGCTCTTTTGTGAGTGTCGTAGCTTATAGCATGTGAAGTGCTTTGAAATATCTTAAGGCGCACGTGCTCATCTTATCATTCCTCTCTTGAGAGGGAGCGGTGTCAGCTGTGGGTCGAAGTCTCAGATAAGATGCACTGCTCTCCATTATATCGAACATGTTGGGATGGGCCGCACTTAGGAAACAGCTGACTGAAACGATGCACTTGTGTTTACGTAATGAAGTGAATGACACGACGAGATTGCGACAGATGAATGAATATTTTTTTACGCTCTCTATACTCTTCCTGACATGGCCCCGCATGGTAATGTGATAAGGCGGGATTTATTGCTGAGGGCGTGACGCATTGCTCTGCAGCAGGTACCTTCATAGTCGATGACAGATTTAGCGCCGTAGCACAGTCACGCCAGAAACTGCATTAGTGCTTTATCCCAGATGTGATTATACAGAAGAATGTCATTGATCCGTACAGGCCGGAGGTTTGTTTTAGACGAGTGAAAAATCATAATGGAAGCCTGGAGGCGAGTTACTACAGTATCTGTTTTGTTGTCACCTGCCTCATGCGTTCATATGATTGACACAGCTATCTCACACTACTGCTGAAGTACAGTCATTGGCAAATATAATGGCGTTCTGTTATACTCTGTGAGCTGCCAGAATAGGATTGACAGTTTTCGTCTCGCCATGTGGTCTGAGAACGAGATTGCCAAACTGTAAAAGCCAGAGATACAGCTGACCAGGCACTGAGGCACGTGAAGTTTAATATTGCAACGCAGATTATTATGACATCAACTATGTGAAAATGGATTGGTCAAGAGACACAGGGGTGATGACTGACGTGGAATTTCCGCTGAAATGTCAATCCTATTCAGGCAGCTCACAGAGTAGAGTAACTATGTAACGTGTACTTCCGCTTCACACAATACTTCGACGTGGACTGTACTGTCTGCACGATGGTGTCGTCACGTGCTCAAGTCTGGATTCTATTTCATCAAACTGGTGGTGACAAATGTGAAGCGAGAGGGCTAGAGAGTAACTGTGTTCAGGCTCACCCGCAAGCTTCAAGGTCAAGGGCAATCGTCTAAAACAAACGTCCGGCTGTTTTTGTTTTTGTTTTTTTAGCCTGCGTTGTACTACCCTATTCAGCCGATGAAAATACACTTTTTGGGCAATCTCTCGGATGGGTGATAAGGAATACCATGGCTGTAGAAATGAAGAGAGGTTTGGACTCAATTCGGTGGCTCGTGGAGTCGATGGAGTTTTGGAGGGTCGCGGGTGACTGGGGGTGCCAGTGGACATCTCTTCGACGCGGTGTCGTGGAGCGCTGGTTCGGTGAAGAGACGGATTGTTTTGGAAGTGGTTTAGGTGGTTTAGGAGACAGAAAAATGTTGATTTAGATTGGATGAAATTGTACTTAACCTGGGAGAGGATATTTTGGTAAGGAAATGAAGGATTATAATGTTATGAATGATATTGATAGAATATGTGGTTTATAACTATACTAGCAACTCGCCCCGGCTTCGCCCGGGAACAGTTATAAATGCATTACGTGATAAGCGCGTTTTTCGATGTCAATGAACTGCGACCTATAGCAATTTTACGTCTCGACATGATGGATTAAAATCACTGACTGAGCTATTCATTTGAGTATCATGGAGATGCATGTGCCACGAATTCTTGTCAGACGAGGTGCATGAAACACAAATCCCACTTCCGCCCAATCTTAACTTGACTGTGTATTTTGCGGAACGAAACGTTCACAGGCGAAATGAAGAAAAGCCGAGTTGCACTTCTAGAGAAACTCCGAACACAAACATTCTTCTCTGAAGTCTTAACTCAACATGACTCGACAGTTTGCTGCTGGCTGTAATTGGGGTAATAGGCTCGCCCGCTAGCTAGGCTGTAACTGCGGTGATAGGCTCGCCCATAACTAGCTCGTAAACTGTCGCCTCAGTAATTGAATGGGGATTGTTTGAAGAAATGAAACCGTAAAAACACTAGTGGGCGATGTATTGAAGATAGAGATACGCTCTCTCGGACTCTCTTTGTAGAACCTTTCATGCTGAACAATTCTTACACTCATATTATATTGATATTTTTAACGGTTTGCCAGGGGCGTAGTGGGTCAGCGGTCTAGCTGTATGCCTCTCACCAAGGCGGTCCGGGTTCGATTCCCAGTCAATGCATGTGAGATTTTCGAAGTGAAATGCCATTTCCTGTGGTTCGGATTCCACGTAAAAAGGAGGTCCCGTGGCTCATAATCACAAGATTCACGGTCACGTAAAACTACAATATTCCTTCCTTCCTTCCTTCCTTAACGGTTTGCCCAGCGTAAGCTTAAAAAGCGCACGGACGACAGTATTTTTTCTCTACTTTTTCACTGAAATCGTTACTGCTTGGCTTTCTTTTATCGTAAATAAATTATTTTCTACAGAAACCTTTCTCGAGATATCTTGTACAGATTGGTGAAAACTGCATCAAAATTCATCCAGTGGTTTTCGAGATTACCCGTGACATCCAAGAATCGGGGACTTTGTTTTATACTAAGTAGAGATTATGGGAACTCGATCTGAAAGTTGAATGCTGCGTTGTGTCAACTCTATGGTGGAACGTCAGCGGTTAAAGCTTAAGGTTGGATGTTAGATTCATGATCACATCATGACATTTAAACTCCGTTCATTACATCAGTATGGCCTGTGCTCAAAGTATACAATGCGACGTAGCCGATGAAAGCATGGACGTCTCTGGTGGGGGGAATGGGGCAGGAGGAGGCACGGGCGACGCGTCCTTCCATTAATTTCGTCCAAAAGGCACCATCCCCTCAAACATTTAACAGTTGAAACCACTAAGTTTAATTATTTTTCTTCTATAAAGTACGGGGGAGATTGTTATTAACTTCGTGGCTGATCATTTAAAATGGTATTAGAGATAAAATATTGTATACTACCCAACAGGAACCTCTCCATCCTTTTATGTTTGCCGTTGTACCAATGAAAAGAGTAGTGAACTGTCATTGGACGCATATGATCATAGGTCTGAAAAGCGGAAAATGCAATCCATTCTCTATGTTGTCTTTAAACAATCGAGAGACACAGCATAAACATTGATGTACCTACCACTTCGTTATTGTCACAGCTTGTAGGCCTATGCTCCAACAACTCTTGAGGCAACCATCACAATCTTACCGCTTTATAATAACAGGTTTATGAGCAGATTCCATACACTTTCAAATAGGTCTACATGAGGATGATGACCAGTATGTTCCAAGTCCTTAAGTGAAACATCAGCAACTGTCTATACACTCATCTCTAATTATTTGTTGAGGGTGCCTCTCGTAAAGAAGCAGATGACCTAGCTGTTCTGCCCATTAAAACAAAAACAATAATCATCACCATTATCATCATCCAGTCTTCCCAAAGTTCGGCAGCCAATGACGCAAATGGCTGAAAACCTATTCGGAGATCAATGTCTCAGGCAGGTGAGGCAAACGTGAGAAAAGGTGGGTTCGATTCCCTCCTCAGCCGTCCTCGAAGTTGTTTTACATACTGTAGTTTCCTACATATACTCCCAGACAAATGGTGGAGGGGTTTGTCTCACAAGAGGCCACGACCGTCTCCTTCCCAATACTAGCCTTAATTCCCGACACATTCATACAGACATCAAAATAATACAGGTCATCAGATACACTCTACACGCATTCAGCTCAATTCTTAGAATTCAGCTGATCGGTAGGAACCAATGAAGAGATCTGTTTGTATCTGACAAACACCACTCATGTCTCTTTGCCTATATGTGATTGAATATTATTTGCACAGACTTATTCACAAATCCAAAATGTATCACATTGTTCTTTCAGCTAGGGTCCTCCTGTTCTTTCAGGTAGTCTTACAAAACAATCGAAATTGGTTCTAAAACTTTCTAAATTTAATGATAAGTCACCAGTCCTGTTGCCATTGGTTTTAGTGAACAGTGAGCTTTCTCTTAGCGACAAAATACGAGACTTCATATCCCCTTGGGAGGATTACTAATCAAGGCAAAGTACTGACTTAAATCTTCCAAACAGCTTATGCTAACACGCTAATGCTATTCAAGTATTTTTCATTTATTACCTTGATACGGTTAAAGATTGTTGACTACCGCAGAGACTCTTACAGTATATCACATGTAGAAGCCTGCTGTATTGCATTATTCTTTGTAGTGGACGTTATAAATCCTCCCACCTCACTATCTTCTAAATACCTAGCTGCGACAAATTCTAAATTTTCGTTTGTTATGGTGTAGTAAGCCTAAAGTTTACAACCTATACTGCTATCAAGATTGAATACGCTTTCGACTGGAGAATGCTTTGTGTATCGCCCTCTAAATAACATTGTGGCTCCTTTTATCTCGTCTCACACACACTATGGCCGCTTCTCTCTCTCCCAACATAGCCTTCCCCCGTCCCGCCTTCCACGTGTTCTGAAGCTGACTCACTTCGCGACCTAATCAACTAACGAACGTAATTATTATAACTCTTAACTACCCGGGTACCACAATAAGGACATACATACCCGGTCCGGTCTGAGAGGCCTCTCTCAGAACTTACCTCTAATAGTAAAAATAGACATTCTTCGATATTTATTTACGTAATTAATATCGAGGAGGATATATTACAAAGTTCTACTACATTGAAACAGCGAAATATTGTAAGAATATACGAGCAGTATTTTTATGTGATATCACGAAAAATTAAAAGGAACACGTTTTGCATAGCCTATGTTTGCTCCTATGCTCATAACAGGTATTTACAATATGGTAGAGACGACTTTTAAGTACATGCTATTTGAAAAGCTAATACATTGTGAACAACATAAAAACTCTTGAAGGCATTTGTGCCTTTGAAAGGAAAGTGATACGGGCCGTATTCAATGTGACCGAAGGAAGATGGGAAAAGAGGCAGATGCAAGTCCTCTACCAACTATTTAGAAAAGAAAATATTGGTAGAACCATCAAAGGACGACGACTTCAATGGCTAGGGCATGTTGTTGGAGCAGATGCATCTATTCCTAACAGAGTTTTTGACTCCCGGCTGATTAACAAACGACCAATACGCTGTCCAAGGACTCGGACGAGAGATAGATTGATGGTGACATTGGAAGGAATAAATCGCACTGCTTCCCTTGGTGATGCTACAGATAGAAGGAGGTGGAACAGCATCTGCAATAAATATTTGAAATTGTGACCAGAAACATGCCTCTCATATGTGATTGGACCTCTGTTTTTTTTTCTTCATTGTTATGCCATGCAATATCTTTTGTAATGTAATGCGTATTCTCTGTTTTCGGTCATGGGTCTTCATGGCCTGTTGAGTACAATACATGATGCTGATGAATACATTAATCAAACACAATGCAAGATACTGTTTGAAATAGCATACACAATGCTTTCTTGAAAATTGCATGCACTTTAAATCCACATATTTTCGAAATTCCTCCTTACTTCGCTTGCGCATTTGTACTGTACTGCTCGCGTCTAAGCTCTGTGAACTTGCGGGATGAAGGGCAGAGGCAGGGTTGGAGCAGGCGAGAATTGACAAGCCTGTCGACAGCCCGCCGTGTTACCTAACATTCTCGTCTATTCCAATACTGCTAACAGGGGTCTTTTCTGAAACCAGTGTGGCGTTGGGAATGAGTGAGTGAGTCACCGACGAATGTATTTGCTTCTGTTACTACGCAAGGACCGAGAAACCTCATCACTTGTCACCACCACTACTCTAGTCTGCGATGCACATTCCTCTCAGGTCCACGCAGCTTACACCCGAGCAGTACACTCCAGGTCAATAGTTTTACCGCACCATGATTTGAGGTCAAACAGGCTATAATATGTCGTCTTCTCCGGATAATTCACTTCCTGATACGTCATCTACTCATTCTTGTTCTGTTTTATCAAAATTACTGTCACCAAACGTAGCCGTTTCCGACATCCCCGCAGCGCTCCACATTACACTTACTGTACACCCTGGCCCGGTCTGTGAGACGTACACAGCGCTATAACAAGTTATATCTTTTGAATAACTTGACGATTGTTGCCTCTCGATTGGCTGTTATTAGCCTACTTTAGACATTTTGCAAAAATGCAGATGTGTGTCTGTCCTGTCCTTCTGTCTGTCTGTCCTGTCTGTGTGTGTCCGTATCAATTCCTAAACGGTTGCAGCTATTGAAACCAAATTTGGTATGAGTAAAGATCTATACCTGAATATCTCACGGCCATAATTTAAAATGACGTCAGTGCTACCAACTGCTGAAAAATTAAATATTAGGAATCTCGTGGAGTCTAGAAGACCGGACCCGGGTAGTTAAGGGTTAAACTAGCGGACCCATGCGAGGACTCTCGTATAAGCATAAGCTACCCGCCCGGCTTTGTTGGTATGCGAGCTCGACGCGACACAGTTCTAGCAGGGGCTATCGTCTTGTTTATGTGTTTAAACGCAATTTTAAAATAATTGTCGACATTTATGAAATCAGATAGCAATTTGTCACAACTGCGGGTAATTCTCTTTCTTTCGAATGTCAATTTTTTATAATGGGTTACTTGTGAGCGCTCCATGTGTACATACCACCCGCCTGGCTTTACTGTTAAGTGGGCTCGACGCGATACAATTCTAGCAGGGGCTGTCGTCTTGTTCATTTAATTAAACACACTTTATGAACAAATAAATATATATCCGTTAACTTTTCAAGAAATGCTTTCTTTTTCTGTACTATTGGGTCGATCTGGAAGATTTTGGTTCAATCCGCATCTATTTGGTGGTGTCCCGCAGGCTTGCATGAATTTTGAGAAAAATACTTGAGATTCACCATATCAAATTGGCATGTGAAAATATGAAGGAAGTAGGAGAATTCTGCTATTTGTGAAGGAGAATAAACAGTGATGGACGAAGCAAAGGAGATATAAAAAGTCGGTTGATACACGCAAGGAAAGCTTTTCTACAGAAAATTACAGAAAATAAATCTTCTTTGTTGTTATTGTTGTTTCATTTGAGGGGCTTGGATATCATGGTCATTTAGTCCCGTGTAATTGGTGTGTAGGCATAAATAAATTCTGATAACCTGTGTTATTGTGATGCCTGTATTAGTGTGTGTATTTGTAATTCAGACGAGGATTGGGAAGGAAATGGCTGTGGCATTAAGTTAGAAACCATCCTGGCATTTGCCTAGAGTATAACTGAGAAACCACGGAAGATACTTGTAGGATGGCTGAGGTGAGAATTTCCCCCACGAGGCTGAGTGTACCCCGTTCCAGTCCTCAGACCAGGAATAAATATCTTGCAGAATCGAACCCGGACCTCCAGGACGACAGTCAAGAATGCTGGTCGTTGCACCATGAGGTGGTCAGAAAAGAAGTCTGTTGACACCAAATACAATATTTTCGATATTATAAAGTCATTTTGAAAGCCTTTATCTGGAACTCGATAGATGTTAAACTTGGGCTGTTGGCACAGCAGAAAAGAGGAGGATAGAAGCATTTGAAATATGGTGTTACAAGACAATGATGAAGAGGTATTAAGACGAGTGGGAGAGGAGGGACTTTTATGGCGAGTGCTAATGAAGAGAAAAGATTGGTTGGTGAGGCGCATAGCCTACTAAGGCACCCAGGAATAGCAAACTTATTTATGGAAGGAAGGGTTGAGGACAGGAACTGTAGCTTTATACCAAGGTTAGTTAAACTGGTTGTTTTGGAAGTATTAGACTATGTGGTAGCTATGTAGGGATGAAATAATTAGCTCAGGAAAGGGAGACATTGAGATCTTCATTATAGCCCACCAATCTAAAGGCTGAAGACTCATACACAACTGGAATGGGAGCAAAACACGACTGCAAAACTGGGAAGAGACCAAGAGGATAGGCCTACTATTCGTATGTTATTTAATTATAGTGGTTTATGTTACGTCAAATTTTACTATGAGTATTGATACATCATATTTCAGTATTGTCCGGCCCCATGGCGAGTTTGTTAGCGCGCTAGGCTTTGGGCCAAAGGTTCCCGGATTCGATTCCTGGCAAGCCCATCAGGGATTTTAATATCTTGAGGTTAATTCTCATGGGCCGATGACTGGGTGTATATGTGCCGTCTTCATCCTCATTTAATCTTTACTAGCAACCGCCCCGGCTTCGCCCGGGAACAGTTATGAATGCATTACGTGATAAGCGCTATTTTTCGAAGTCAATAAACTACGACCTATATCCGTTTTACGTCTCGGCATGATGGGTTAAAATCACTGACTGGACTATTAATTATATTATCATGGAGATGCATGAGCAACGAATTCTTGTCAGACGTAATTTAAGAATGGCGAGGTGCATGAAACACAAATCTCCCTTCCGTCCAATCTAAACTTGACTGTGTATTTTGCGGAATGAAAAGTTCACACGCGAAATGAAGAAAAGCCGAGTTGAAATTCCAGGGAAACTACAAACACAACCACTTCTCTCTGAAGTCTTAACTCAACACGACTCGACAGTTTGCTGCTGGCTGTATCTGGGGTTATAGGCTCACCCATAGCTAGCTCGTAAACTGTCGCCTCAGTAATTGAATGGAGATTGCTGGAAGATATGAAAACGTAAATACACTTATAGTGGGCGATGTATTAAACATAGAGATATGCTCTCGCTGACTTTTTTTGTAGAACTTTTCGTGCCGAATAATTCGTACACTCATAGTATATTGATATTTTTAACGGTTTGCCTAGCGTATGCTTATAAAGCACACCGACGATAGGTTCTTTTTCGACTTTTTCACTGAAATCGTTTCTGCTAGGCTTCCTATGATCACAAATAAATTATTTTCTGCAGAAACCTTCCTCGAGTTATCCTTTACAGAATGGTGAAAACCGCATCAAAATCCATCCAGTGGTTCTCGAGATTACCCGTGACATCCAAGAATCGGGGACTTTGTTTTATACTAAGGAGAGATTAGGACGCGCAGATCGCCCACAGGCGTCAACTAGAAAGATCTGCACTCGACCTCATAGCAGGCCACACGACATTAGTCTATTATATCTCCGTATTACATCCCATAGGATGAATTTATTAGACTACACCCTTGTTTTATTAATCTTACCTAATCTGAGATAATTTATCAACTACTGTTAAATAGGCTTATCGAGGAAATAAACTCAGGAAATTTCCAAATCTTTTATTCTACGTTCGAATAAATGATATTATGCTGAGAATCGTATTCATGTGACTACACCGGAGCAGCTATCTCCCAGAATATTGCCGGCGGGGGCAGCCATTTTTATTGCAGTGTCACTCCCCGTCCTCTCCTCTGCCGCTATAGATTACCGTACCTTTCCTTCTTATTTTATCAGCTCATCTCACGTTTGTTCCTGAGTGCAGTTGTTCCTGAGTGCAATACATAAACCAGTTATACAAAGGTTAATATTATAAATGATGTACACACTCATTATTCTTGGCAGGTAGGGTCATAACTTGTGGACTGGAGTAATGCAAGGGCAAGAGGGGAATTAAAGGAGAAAGAGGACAGCAGTATACTTATATTTCTCATGTGTACGGAGGAAACACATCTGAGAAATGCTGTAGGCCTACTTAATTAATAATTTATTTATTTATTTAATCAATCAGGACAGGGAGGCATGGAGGGCTGCATCAAAAAAGTCAAAAGACTGAAGACTCAAACAACAACAACAACAACAACAACAACAACAACAACAACAACATTTTATTCATTTATTTATTTATTTATTTATTTTAATAATCAGTTATTTACAAAAACATTTATTTATTCATTTAATTAGTATTTATTCATGCATTTATTTATTTATTTATTTATTTATTTAATTATTTTCTTGTCGGAATTTAATATATTTCAGTCGATCAACACGATTGTACCCAAATTGTAATAGGTGTTTCCCTAATCCTGAAAAAAATGTGCACATTAAAAAAAATATTTATTTAATTAATTAAATAATTACTTAATCAATCATTTATTTCTTTATTTTTATTTTTTTATTTAATTATTTATTTATTTCCTTAACTAACAGATTCACAAGAGTCGCCTGAAATTCTATGACCATATCTATAGAACGGACAAAGACTGTTTAAGGTAATCAACTCAAAGAAGGTCGAATTAAACTGGCTAGAAGAAACAAAAGAGGACCTACAATAAATAATCCTCACCGGCAACATCATTGTAAATGGTCGAACTTTGAGTACAATAGAAACCAATCACAAATTCGTAGAGAACCCTCAAACGAAATCGGTAGTAAATGGTCCCTAGAACACAAGATACAACACAGTGCATTCATGAAGACATTTTGGGAGGATAAGAAGGTGAAATCCATATGAAAATCTGAAAAGTTTAAACGCGTTCTTTGAATGGGCATAACGAGGGAGAATAAATAATAATATGCTATCGATTTAACTGAACTTTATAGATGCCAGGTTGAGATTGTGATGAACGCCAGCTAACACATTTTATTTTGTCCTGACTGTTCGGCAATGACATTAATCAAATAATAGAAGCATGGCAGATCGTTGAAGGAACAATAACTGAAAGATTGGGGGCAGAGGTGTAATGTGCACGTTAGCATGCAGAGAGCAGTTCTTTTGAGGCTTGTTCCTTTCATTCCTCAACGTATCGCAATTAGTACTACTGACACGCCCTGCCTGTCAAAACAAACGTTGATGGCGAGTACCGTTCGACACCGCATGAACAACAGCATTAACCTATCCTTGTTCCTATTATTATTACTATTTTTTTTATTTTATTTTATTTTTTTATCGTTTCGGTCGTCTATGGACCACGTTATTTCAACTGCCTTTCCCTCGTTCTTTCATATTGGCCCAGTATTCGCGCATTCTTCTTCGGTGAGCTTCCCTTCGTTCTTCGGTCCACTTCTTGCCGGTTTTCAATATAGGCTTTGGCTGAAAACTCTGTATCTCCCCAAGTTTCTTCTTGAACGAGTCACGTTCCAAGATATCCTCATGTGATATCCCTAGTTCTTGTAGGTCTTTTTCCACCTCTATAAACCAGATCCCTTTGGTCTTCTTTCCCACGAAGTAGGTACAGATTCGATTGGACAATCGTCCGGAGTTCATTCGTATTAAATGGCGATAAAAGGAGAGCTTTCTTTTGCGAATGGTGTCCGTTATTTTCTCCACGTGTAGATCGAGTTCATTGTTGTGTCGTCTTCTATACTCTCCTCGTTTCTTGAACGGGCCCAAGATCTTTCTCAGAATCTTCCTCTCTTTGGCTTCGAGTTGTTCTGCCAGGCATTTCTTATTCATCTCCAGGCATTCTGATGCATATAACGCCTCCGGGCGAATAACGGTAACGAAGTGCCATAGTTTGGCCTTGAAGGACATTGATCGTGATTTGTAAATGTCTTTGGTTAAATGGTAAGCCATTACCATTTTGTTAATCCGTGCCACGAAGGCTTGCTTTTCAAGAATGTTGGGCTCAATCCATTCACCCAGGTATTTGAATTTCTCTACCTGTGTTATTTGTCCTCCATTCACCATAAGTTCTCTGGGTTCTGACTTGATGTTCGTTATAAACTGCGTTTTCTCAAACGAAATCTTAAGACCAGCCTTTGCTGCTTGCACCTCTAATTGATTGATTTGTTGTGTGGCCGTGTCAAGGGAAGTAAAGAAAATTGCAACATCATCTGCGAAAGCTAAACAGTCGATTGTCAGGTTTTTGTTCTTAGAACCTAGTCTGACCTCATTCTCTACACCATCCTTACACAATTCTTTACGCCATTCTCGAATAACTTTCTCAAGAACACAGTTGAATAACAGAGGCGAGAGCCCATCTCACCCCTGTCCGTATGGCGAAGGATTCAGAAATCTCTCCCCTGAATTTCACTTTGGAAGCTGTATCCAATAGGGCTTGGTGAATGATTGCTCTTGTCTTATTATCTAAACCAAATTGTATCAAAACCTGGATCAGGGTACTTCGATCCAGTGAGTCGTAAGCCTTCTTGAAATCAACAAAGGTCACAACAAATTTCTTACTTCTTAGATTCATGTACGATAGAATTGATTTTAGATTCATGATTTGCTCAACACATGAGCGCCCCTTTCGAAATCAACCTTGGTATTCGCCCAGTTGTTGATCGAGCTGTGCTTCTAATACAGTAAAACCTGCCTAAAGTAGAACTCAATCGTTCCGGATATATTTTTCCGTTTTCACAGGCATCCGTTTTATAGTCTAAAGGGTTGTGTTTTAATACGACAACATACACTACAAAAATTACTGTGTTATTACATAGTATTACAATTAAATAATATTTTATTTGGAGCTCACGGCTGGTGAGTTCGGGAGTTGGCGACACCGAGGGATTCCTGAGCTGGGTCCGGTTTTTCCCCCTTTTATCCCTCGCCTCTAGGGCGGACCCTCTTTCACTTTCCTATCTGCATTGCTTGCACCCGGCACCCGAGGCCATACGATATTATTATTATTATGGCTCTCCTTCCTTCCAAGTCCCTCAATCCGCATTCTTCGAGGGTTCGGGGCATTTCTTTTCCTCCAGTCCTTTATTTGCCTTATTCTCCTTTTGTTTTTCATTTCTTCTTCTAGTATAGGCCTATAAGTTAGTAGTTAGTATTAGTTTTAGTTTACATTTCATTATCATCTTCACGATCACCCAACCCATTAGGGGCCGATAACCTCGATGTTAGGCCCCTGAAAGCAACAATTATCATCATCATCATCATCCCCTCAAATGAAACAACAACAACAACAACAACCACAAAAGAAAGTTATCAATTAATTATTAATTGGCAACACTGATAATTGCTTTAAAATCTTTCAACGAAAGTTTTGTTTGTCCTGTAATCCCGCTGCTTGGATGCGATTCTCGAGTATACTTAATTCTTGTAAGTAGAGCTACTAACGTAGCTGCCCGTGTCCTTGATACAATTGCTTCTTTTAACCATTGAGTACTGAGGTGAAAAAATATAACATGAGGGCTGGCGTAGTGTGTTCCTCCCTTTTTGTCGTAGTCGTGCGGATGTTAATGAAGTAATTTTACACCTGGTGTCTCCTTATGAACTATTCCCCTAGCGGCTTCGGTGGCGTAGTTGGTAGCATGCTGAGCTTCTATGCCCAAGATCGCGGGTTCAAACTCGGCCGAAGTCGTCGGATTTTTTAAGAGCGTTAAAAATCCCTCAGTATGCCTTCCTTCGGAGGGGAAGTAAAACCGGCGGTCCCATGTCATAGATTTATGGCATGTTAAAGAACCTTCCACTAATTACACCTGTGTGAAGCTAAATTGTATAGGTTAAGAATGTAAACAACGCTCTTAGGTTCCTACGTTCGTTGCCAAGAGCCGACTGCGGTGGCGTCTGGTAGCTAAGTTCTGAACTAGTAGTCGTTGATGGTGGTGTTTGGCGGCAAAAGTAGGAACTATTTCAAAAATTCAAGAGTCTTCAGTCCTTACTTGAATTAAAAAAAGAGATAACACACACTAATACAGTCATCACAATTAACACCGGTTATCAGACAGATTCTACACAGACCCAAAGTACACGGGGCTACATGACCGCGTTGTCGCAGCCCCTAAACTTAAGAACCAAACAACCGAGCTATTCCCAATATGAAATGAGGTTTATTTATATTTTTCAAATTTAACATGCAGAAAAATGACAATAAATGTCGTAACTGTACAGTATAGGCTAATTGGCCTTGATAATGGCGGCAAAGCATTCATCTCAGTTCTTTTTACAAAGGAGCTGATGACCAAAGTGTCCCTCGACCCTAAACATAGATCAACAAGAACGTGAGCTATGTGATTGTGCTGCACCAAAATAGGTACATTGTCCCCCTTATTTTTTACGCATTGATCCAACTAACGTTAGCCGAAAATTGTCATGTGAGGATTGGCGCCATGTGTTAATCTGACCCGACCGTAAATAATATAGAAATAACTTGGGTGTTCAAAAAGCTATGGACATGTTTCTTTTGCAGGGTGAAGTTCAAGGCTAGGAAGGAAGGTACAGTAAGCGACAGGAAATTAGGGCTGACCAAAACGAAAATATAGAGCATTATATAAGCCTCGGGTGAAAAATACCCATGCGCCACTCCTCACGGGTTAAGATAATCGGATTATGACAGATGTACAGGGTGGGCACAAAGTCCCGTTACCCATATACATTTCAGGAAATACGTTGATTTTTTTAACATTTTCTGTCTCAGATATAATCAATGGCTGATAGTCTACTAGTGACTATAGCATTGAAGAACGCATTGTCACAAGCACTTGGGTTCATGAGAGACCAAGAACAGGGAAAACGTTGGAACAGGTGCGTACTGACTTTGAGCAGCGATTCGGACGACAGCCTCCTCAAAAGACAACTCTTTGGTCGATATGGGTGCAACTTTAAGTCATGTTTCATGTATTTGCGCAGAGTTGACCGGGGTATACCCAGTTCCGCGGATCGTTTACGAGTTGACTTCGTTGGTGATCTTTCCACTGACTCCGCGACTTCTCGGCATTGTTCCTCTCTTGTTGATGGTCGACCACTTCTTGGTTTGTCCTTCACGCTGCCTGTAGCGAACAGTTTCTTTTCCCAACTTAAAAGTGTTGTCTTTTGAGGAGGCTGTCGTCCGAATCGCTGCTCAAAGTCAGTAGGCACCTGTTCCAACGTTTTCCCTGTTCTTGGTCTCTCATGAACCCAAGTGCTTGTGACAATGCGTTCTTCAATGCTATAGTCACTAGTATCAGCCATTGATTATACCTGAAACAGAAAATGTTAAAAAATCAATGTATTTCCTGAAATGTATAGGGGTAACGAGACTTTGTGCCCAGGGTGTAGTTCACGTACACTGTAAATTGCCTGGCCTACTTTTTAAGGAGTTGATTTCCTGAAGTTGGCAGGACTGAGTACAGGTCAAACCTGCCATGTGTCGCAGGGGAGGGGGAAGCGGTTTAGACAGGGCGCGGCGGACTGTGAGACTTTTAGTTATGATTTAAACGTTCGAAATATTTCGTGTCCTCTCCCCCTTTCATTTCAGTTATGATATATATAAATTTATGAGACACGAGATGCTATTATGAAAATGAAACACGTTCTTCATACAAAAGGAAGAAGGTTGGGCTAGAAACCGTTTATCTCCTCCTCGCTGTGGGCTAGATTCTTCCTTCAACAGCCTACCGGACAGCCAGCCACTCAGCCGACGCCAACCAATCACACAATAGCAGAATGAATTATCCTATGAGAAACTAATATGAAAGAAATGACGTTTAAAATGTGACAAAAGGTGGCATTGAATTGGTTTCCAGATCAGTTGTGATGAGTCGAGGCTTCAAGGCCTGCGATAGTGCAAGCAAAGAAAACAAGATCTACTGTATTTAGATCTGGTATAGGCTAAGTAAGGTAACTAGGGTGCATGGTTTGCTGGTATGGGAACATTCTAGGTAGAGGAAGTGTGTGACATATCCCTGTACCCTACTCGTGTTCAGTTAACAGGATTATCCTAGGCTACGATACAATACAATGTTTACAATTTTTAACCGAAAAAAATTCTCGCTACCTGTATAAGTAACTACGAGATTATGGTCGGTAATCGTAGCTGTTTTGACAGTAGACTAGTTGTGAAATAATCCATTCTTCTGCTAACGACTAAAATGTTTTTGCAAATTATGTAGGTCTTATTTTGTGGCGGCAAAAATGTATCCGGTATTCGATACAAGAAAGGACATCGGGTATGGATCATTACAGATCACACTGTTGCACTGTGTAGGTCAGGCGTTCGCAACCCTTTGAGACTATGAGCACCTCCCTCAAGCCATGCCAAGTGCTCGAGCACCATTAAATCGAACATAATTATATTATTCTTCTTTCTTTCTTTCTTTCTTTCTTTCTTTCTTTCTTCGTCATGCCCGACTAAGGAGCGCGATTGAACTTATTTAGCTGATGGCATTGCCTTTCTCTTCTCCTAAAATCTCTTCGTCTTCTCGATATAGCTTCTCTTGCGATCTTCTGACCAGGTGTTGTTGGTAATAATGCTTGGATGGTCCGCAAAGCGGTGATTATCGACTAATTCTCTGAACCTAGCTCTGTCTAATACAATGTCATCTGTGATGCCTATTTCCTGAAGATCTTTTCCAACTTCAAGCAGCTAGTTTTTTTAAACTTTCATTGACAGGGCAAGGTTAAGAATCCTTTTGGTCAGTCTCTGATTGCCTATCCTGAGGATATGCCCGTAAAATTTCAATCGTCTTTTCCTAAATGTATCTGATATTTTCTCCGAGTGATGGCAGGCCTATAAGTCTTGGAATTTTCTTTTAATCCAGATTCCCCCTGTACAGACTGGTCCTAAAATGTTTCTTAGGATTTTCCTCTCTTGCTTTTCCACATCTTTAATTAATGATCTGCCCCCAATAATCAGCGTTTCAGAAGCATATAGTGCTTCAGGCTTGATTACAGTGTTTTAATGCCGTAATTTTGCATTTCTGGATATTGATTTTTAGCCTACTTTCGATTTTTGCAAAAAATGAAAGTAGACTTATGAGATCAACACAGGGCGAAAAAAAGTGTGTCTGTCTGTGTGTATGTGTGTGTGTGAGTCTGTGTGTGTGTGTGTCTGTGTGTTTGTGTGTGTGTGTGTGTGTGTGTGTGTGAGTGTGTGTACTCTGAATGTCTGCCCCCCCCTATCAATTCGAACACGGTGAATGCGAATTGAACGAAATTTGGTACAAAGGTAGCACTAGCAAAGGACACCTCAGTGTCATGTTTTATATCGCCGCCATCTTTACTAAAACTGAATGGCGGCCACTCAAACGTTCAAAACGTAAAATCAAATAACGACTAACCAAATCATCCGATCTCTACCAAATTTGGTAACAACATACCTTCGTATAGGATGCGTCTTGTGACCAAACTACAAGGTCGTCCGCCATACCATTGCAGGATGGCGGCCGTGCGAATTATGCAAACTTTATAATCCATATCATGGGACCCACCAGTTCCGATTATCGAGCCGAGAATCGTTTTAACTGTTCTAAAGGAAGAGGCACGTTCGAAATTAAAAGTTTATTTTGTAATACTATAGTGCAGACGTGATTTTAAAAAGCTGAGCTGATTTAGTAATAAGACAAGATGGCAGCGGATATCTTGTGCCTGACTTATATTTCACTAATTTGAGTATTGCATGCAATATAGCGTACTGATATAAAATAAATAAACTTTGTATGAAATGCTTTATATATAAATAATATACTCCAGTGATGAAATCGTTTAGTATAAATCACTATTTGCTAACAAGTTCTATGTAAGTCATTTTATATAGAACGATATTAGTTGACATAATTAGGCTCAAATGCCTATGGTTCAAACCCGATCAGAGATAGTTTTTTTGCTTGAAATTTTATATGTTTATTGATTTGTAATGACTCAGATGTTTTAAAATTAAGCGTTATATTGTGCATATTATGGTGTAAAATATATATTTAATTAAAACATAATTCGCCAGCAGATTTACTCGAGACATCTAGCTGCCAAAAAGGTAACTGCACGCCGACCAGATTTTATTGAAAAGTTTCTTCTTCTGGCCGCTAGAATGCACTCGCTCTGTTAGGATTATATTGTTAGATATTTCACCACTAGATATCACGACTAGTCTACGTGGGGCTCCATTGATTACTATACCATTTGCATTCTATGCGCATCGAATTTGAAGAATGACAAGATGATACTACGATACATTTTTACTTTCTATTTTAAAGGGTTTGTAACAGCCTATTGTGCGTTATTTGAAAATGTTAATTGAAGTAAAGAACAAAACGATTTCACATAGTATCTGAACTCTACCGTTGGTGCTAGTTCAGGATATTAATTAATACTTCTATTTCAGCCAAATAGCAATCGAAAATATCCACATAGTTGGTATACACACGTCTCTGTAGGGTCATGGAAAGATTTGTTAATTCAATTAGGGTTGTGAAAGTCATACGCAGCCAGACGTGTAAAGACATGCCTCAACTCAAAGTTGGATGTTGCCCGCGTCAGGCCGATTATGTAATAATAATAATAATAATAATAATAGGGGGACGTGGTGGCTCAGCGGTCTAGCTGTATGCCTCTCACCAAGGCGGTCCGGGTTCGATTCCCGGTCAATGCATGTGAGATTTTCGAAGTGAAATGCCATGTCCTGTGGTTCGGATTCCACGTAAAAAGGAGGTCCCGTGGCTCATAATCACAAGATTCACGGTCACGTAAAACTACAATCTTCCTTCCTTCCTTCAATAATAATAATAATGTTATTGGTTTTACGTCCCTTTTAACTACTGTTGCTTTTAGAGACGCCGGGGTGCCAGAATTTTGTCCCGAAGGGGATCTTTAACGTGCCAGTAAATCTACTAACACGGCTCCCTCGCATTTGTGCACCCTCAAATGCCAGCTGACTGCGCCAGGATACGAACCTGAAACATACGGTCCAGCAAGCGAGAACGTTACCGCTGAGCCACGCCGCCAGTCCGGTCGATTATGTCTCCAGATCCATAACATTCTTTAGATACTTCTTATCTTTCTTTCTTCAATGATGGTAGCAGTTTTTATCTAGGTTGTGGCGTTTGGTAGAGGTAAATCGTTTCTAAGGTCTTCAACAAAGAATAGTTCTATTATACTCTTTGATAATAACAACGAGTTATAACTATACTCATACATTTAGGAGAAAGTAGGCTATATGTTCTTTACTGAACATCTTGTTTATTATAAGCTAGGCTATCTGTTCCAAGTGAGTCTGTAAACTTTTTGCAGTTTAGAGATCCTTTCTTTGTTTGTTTCATGATCCAGTCCGGAAGGTTGGATGACTAATCCCAGGTACTTGAATTTAGGAACTTGGGATATTATTATTATTATTATTATTATGAGGAGAAATGCATTCACGCACATAGTATCGGGCTCCTGAGTAGCGGACTACCGACTAAAACTTCACCCATTACTTCTGAACACTAGCTTGGAACCGTTTATCACATTGCTCAAGCCATTTTATCTTTCGTTTATCTTCCGTAGTAAATTATATTCAATGGCAATCCAGATCTATATTCTTTGTTCGGAGTATATTTTCAACAAAACTTGCTAGCAGCTTCCAATTTTCTTCATTTTGTAGCATCACCACTACAATAGCCTATTATCAGGAGATATCTCCAACTCAATGTGCTCTTGAAGAGGCTGTCTATTTTGGATCCACCGTCCACAAGAGTAGAAGGTGTGATTAGCGGTATCTAGTTCGTTAATACAGTAGATGTAATCCGTTTTCCCCATCTTCTTAAGATAAGTACAGAAGTACCCATGCCCAGTCAAGAACTGAGTAAGATAATATCCAACCTCACCATGTTTCCTCTCTGTCCAAACCTGCACCTGAGAGATCATTCTCTTAGTCCACTGGTTTCGGTCTCCTTGCTCCCATTTGAACTGACAATTATAGAAGGTTTGTTATATAGCTGTTCGTCTTGTATTTTATAAACCTACCTCAGATTTTCTCCAGTAAATGTCCTTGCGTTTTTTCGCAAGATACGAACTTAATCCCGGCAATAACAAGAACTGCTTCTTCAGAGACCGTGCGATATGCAGATGCCACGCGTAAAGCACCCCGCCTCTGCACTTGTGCTAGTGACAGCCTGTAAATTTCCTTATCCAGAGCATCCGCCCATAGTTCCGCTCCATACAGTAAAAATTGCCATGAGTCGACTGGGGGACATTACTCCTCTACCCGCCTTATCTGCAGTCCGTCTATTATAAGGCCTTAAAGAACTGGCTCGGGATATTCAACCGTACAAACCAATGCAGAAGGCAGTAGTTCCCTTAGCAACCCGAATCGTTCGGAAGTTCATGGGTAGCGACATTCCAGCTTAGAAGTTGCTGTTTCAGTAACTATACTCTGGTTTCCTGAAGCCCGTATAGGCCTAGTTATGTTGTAAACGTACCAGCGATGTGTAATATGTACTGAATAAAACATTAGTAATAATAATAGTAATAATAATAATAATGCAACAAAAATGCGCCTCTCTTTACTTTTCCTATCTCTCTCTCTCCCTCAGAAGTGCTGAAACAGTTAGGGATTCACCACTTATCAGGTAGGCCTTCTGCATGAACTGCTTACTCATGCAGGTACGATTTACGGTCGAATCAGCATCTTTTGTGTTACTCATTAAACAGAGAATTCATTACTTTCCTTCCAGAAACACTCTCCACTGTCATTTCATCTGTCATTCACTTAATCATTGCCCCAGGGAGTACGACAGGCTTCGGCAGCCGGCACAGTTCCTATCCTCGCCGCTAGACGGGGGCTTCATTCATTCCATTCCCTGACCCGGTCGGTCGACTGGAAGCAGGCTGTGGATTTCCATTTCCATTAAACAGAGATGTCCAATTTATTATTTTTACTGTTCATTAAAAATACAAAATACAAAATGATAAAATGTCAAAACTTGTAATGATAACACTATTATTCCAGTTCGTGCAACAGAATTTGAATTGAAGAATGGATCCCAGGGGAGATTGTGCTCGCGAGAACATTTTGGCTCGTATGATGAGAGCTCCAAATTTCATTCGCGAGCACCAGGTGGAGAACACTTTGGTGTAGATCATTTTGTTATTGTGCGACAGTTTACTACAGGGTCTTTTTTTTTTTAGGTTGCTCCAAGTATCAAGGGAACATGCACGGAAGGCGATAGCCCGACAGGGTGACTCATTTTCCGAGAGATATATTCCCGCCATGACGGCTAAGATGATCTAATACAGTACGGTAGCGACCGATAACCATTGCATTATACGGCTAGGGACGGAGTGTCATTGTGCCAGCCGTGCCGTGCTCTCAGTGGTGCTGCGGAGCGACCTAAAATAATCCTGTATAAAAGAGAAAAACTCTGTACGCTTGCAGAAAGGGATTGACCTTTGGTCGGAAATTCCACGTCAGTTATCACCCCTCTGCCTCATGACCAGACAATTCCATGTTCGCATAGTTGAAAAAAAAATCCACAGCCTGCTTCCAGTCTCCGACCGGGTCAGGAATGGAATGAATGAAGCCGCCATCTAGCGGCGAGGATATGGACTGTGCCGGCTGCCGAGGCCTGACGCACTCCTGTGGGGCAATGATTAAATGAATGACAGATGAAATGAAATGACAGTGGAGAGTGTTGCTGGAATGACATTTTGACAGGGAAAACCGGAGTACCCGGAGAAAAACTTGTCTGCCTTCGCATAGTTGATGTTATATAATACTCTGCGTTGCAATATTACAGCCTACGTGCTTTAGTGCCTGGTCAGGTGTATCTCTGGCTTGTACAGTTTGGCAACTTCGTTCTCAGACCACATGGCGAGACGAGACCTGTCAATCGCATTCTCGCAGCTTACCGAGTACGCTTACGTTGTTGTTATTGTTGTTGTTGATTCATTTTATGACATCGTGGTCTCGTCTAGCATACTTAGGTATGTGTGCAAGTGCTGATAAGTCCGATAACCTATCTCATTTTTATGACTATGCCATAGACTATTAGAGTGTGTATGTAGCTACGTACTATGAATTCTTTATTGACAGGCAGAATCCATGCGTGGCAATATAGCCTATTAATAAAAAAAATACAATTTAAAGGTATAAACAAGAGGAAAACGAAAAACACGGTCACAAAAGTCACTATTATCTATCAACAACCACAACCGTACACACATACACTCGAACATCCTGGACCTCTAGCCTTCATTTATACAATCCCAAATGTTCAAGAAACATTAAAAAAATTATTTGCAGAAAGTTAAAAACTATGAAGGCCTACAGTAACGGAAAACTGGAGACACAGAAAATATTTACACAAAGTCAAATCACTGAATTGAAAGATAAGAAAAAAAAAATCAGAAACTGGGGAAAAATATCATACAAAAGTGACATCCGAGGATCTAGAAAACAACAAAAGATTAGGCCTACATTACCTCACTCGCTCGTATATTAAATCAAAAATATCAATCCAATATTCATTCATCCACATATTCAATCAATCGACCATTCAAACACAACTAGAAATAAACATTATATTACATACATTGTATCCAGGGGCGTATATACAAATTTTTCGGGGGGGGGGGGGGGGTCTGACTATCCTGGAAAATTGTGAGTATTCTCAGGGGACTGTCACCGCAAAATACCCAGGAATATCAACCAATATCTTAGAGCATATACATTTGTGTAATTATTTTTGATATCATTCTAAGTTTCTATAGCCTACAATTATTACTGGCAATACCAAAAGGTTGTAAAATACAACACAACACACAAATAAAATTTTATACTTAATGAACTTTCTATTATGATCTATGGAGTATGAATGGCAAATATCTAAAGACTCGTATTTGTCAATTTACTAAGCGGAAAGGTAAACAGGTTTTGTTTTCTTTTTTTTACAAGTTGATAATTTATATCTCAAAAGTACCGTACTGTGGAATTCACAGTTTTGCCTCACAAGGCTGAGTGTACCCCGTTCCAGCCCTCAGACTAGAATTAAAATTTCTTGGCAGAGCCGGAAATCGAATTCGGACCTCCGGGGCAGCAGCCAAGAATGCTAGCCACTACACCACGAGTTTTAATATTGTTTGTAACAGCCAATAAGTTAAGATTAGTATTGTTTATAACAGCCAATAAGTTAAGATTAGAGTACAACCAAATTTACAATTATTTTATGCCCTTACCAAAGCAACACTTTCTTAATTTTTATTGGCTTTTTCGGGGGGGGGGGGGGCTCAGTACCCCCGTTATATACGCCCCTGATTGTATCAGGGGCTAAAATTTAGGTTGGGAGTGGTTGTGGCCTTAATTCAGGTACCACAATGGGATTTGCCTGGAGAAGAAGTAGGAAACAACGGAAAACCATTTCTAGGATGGGTGAAATAGGAATCGGACCCGTTACAACGCTCAGAGCCGGGAATTGAACCCGAACATGAAATAATGCTAGTCACTACACCACGAGGGAGTTCTGCTGCACTTACGTTACATAGCTTACTCGTATAGTATCGTGAGGCCTCTACACGAATAGCAGACCTGGCAGCGAGATTGCAATTTCTAGTTCACTTTTAGCATTGGAGAGCGACACGGCTTCCTGATTGGCTATTGTGACGGAACACATCTGCAGCAAAGGATGTGATTTGTCAGCGTATATATAGCGTGAAATCTATCAGGGATATCGTTCCATTAAGTTAAGGTTTATATGCTAGTCAAATTTATGCATTCATAACGAAAAGAAACCTCATACTTCAATAAATGCAATAGCAAACACTTAGGAAGGGATGACTAGCGACATCCATGTTAATGACAAATTGCGTATATTGTTATTGTATTGTTCAATTCTCAAAATGTTGTTAAAATCCAGTCTATTTGTAAGATATTTATGTATACAATGATACATTTTTCATAGAACTGTGTTGTTAGAATAATAAACTCTATACAGCCATAGGACCATGAAGTGTCCCCTATTGGTAGAATCACCCAAATGGTAGGCTACAAGGCGGTGCTAATCGATGAAGAACATTCTAGTAATGATTCTTCTTGATTTAAGAAGATATGGAAACACTTATGGCTTAGGAACAATGATCATGCAACTACAGTATATCAAGGCGCATTACAATTTATACTGGTACCAAGAAATTACGAAGTTAAAACAGCGGGAGTTCTATGTATTTTTTTTTTTCAAACCTGGAACGACATCGCTGATAGGTTCCACCCTATATCTACATATCTACGCTGACTAATCACATCCTTTGCTGCTGACGTGTTTTGTTAGAATAGCCAATCAGCAAGCCGTATCGCTCTCCAATGCTAAAAGTGAACTAGAAATTACAATCTCGCGACCTGGCTACCCTGATTCTGCAGTACGTAGCTAGAACTTGGGAATAAAACACACGAGGAAATTCATTTAGTTCCTGCTGGATGAACATTTTGTGCTCCTTGCATTGAACTGATGTCTCTGGACGACTTGGAAGTGATACAGGCTCGTTAAGCGAAATCTGTCGTGCACATGGTCATGGTGCACGTGTTCACTGACGATCCCCCTTCACGTTCGTGACACGAGAGTGAATAAAACACAATAGCTCATAAAAGATAAGATCTACAGCAATCAAGCCCTTATTATTAACAGCAATGAGTACGCAAATGAAGTCTGCGTGATCATTAATACCTGAATAGCCTTTCACTGCACGTTCTCAGTTCAAGATCCTGTCTACCCCAGTTGATTAATGTGATTGTACGTTACTTACAATTAATGGTCAATCTAATAATATTCTCTAAATCTTAAGCGGGCAGTTCATACTACACTACGGTCGAATTAATATCACGTCTGAAGACAGTACAATAACTTGAAAGGTAAAGTTAAGTTTAATCTTAATAAAATATATTGTTACGGCTGTGAGTTGTTTCGTCGCCTCGCCGGTTGCGTCACAGCTGGCCCGGGCTGTGCCCTGCCTCAGTGTATTACGTGCGCCTTACGCAACGGGCTGCGAAGTGAAAGGGATGGTCCAGAATATTCGTGACCCAGCCAGTGACGGAAATCTCGAGAAGCCGTGTATCCTGGACGATTCTAGAATTCATTGAGTCACCAGCTTGCTATATAAGCGGCCTCAACAGTGAGGGGACCGAGTTTTTGGAGGACAATGTTTCTGAGCTAGTGCGTGTTTTTCCTGAGCGACAGAAGTGTGGTGACGTGACTTGCGAAACCCAGTGAGATTTCTTCCGAGCCGCGGAGCAGTGTGTACTTGCCTAGGGCGACAGAGACATTGTTGCGAATTACGAAACGCATTGGGCATTTCCCTAGCCAGCGGATAGCGAGGCAGTGTGTGGTGGCGAGTGACTGGCTATCATAAATAACTGTAGTTTGCGTACAAGGAAGTGGACAGGTATTTTGGTGAGTGACAGACCGGCTAGACACCGGCCAGCCGAAATAGTGAACGGACAGCTGCTCGAGAGAGTGAAAGGGAAGTGACGGCAGCGAGGGAGGAACTAGGCTAGAGTGAGATACTAGTTGCTTGTATTGGCTATTTGTGTGGTGTATTTTCAGGCCCGCAATAAATCCAATACGTTTCTTTAAAGCAGTAATTGGTGTTGTGCTTTCTACCCACCGTAATCCAGTTAACAAATGTGCCACTAGGGGGTGGCATGTAGCAATATACATTTCATTCAAGGAGACTAAAGTAAAACAAGATGTTCAGTGAAGAATATTATACACTACTTTCTCCTAAATGCATGAGCGTAGTTATAACTCTTTGTAGTTTTCAAAGAGTATAATGAAAACATTTCTGGGTCGAAGACCTTAGAAACTGAAAAAAAAAAAAAAAAAAAAAATGTATCGTCTTATCAACTTGTCATTCTTCAAATTCGGTGCGTATAGAATGCCAATGGTATGCTAATCAATGGAGTCCCACGTAGACCAGTCGTGACATCTAGTGGAGAAATATCGAAGAAGATAATCTGATTAGGGCGAGTGCATTCTAGCGGCCATATAAAGAAACTTTTCAATTAAAGCTGTAAGTTAAGGCTCGTTCTCACGATGGCACTGATGTCACGACATTGCTGTCATGACATGAAATGTCGCAGCAGTGTCATTGACGGAACAGTTTTTGATGCCACCGTCACAGTGCCGTGGCAGTGGTGTTGCGTATTCAAAAGTTTTGATATGCGACACTGCGGCATCAGCGCTGTCATGACAATAACGTGAACTTCCACACGCAATGTCGTCATAAGAACAGGTTTGTGCCAGTCGTGTCGTAACATTGCATTACTCGACCACGTGTATTGTGCGTAATTAAATTATGGCTGCGTTTGATATTCTTCAGTTTCTGGAACACTATCAGCAATACCCCTTTCTTAAGAGTTCGTCAAACATATTCTCGTCGATTCGTAGAAAGTTGCTTAATGATCGAGAATCTTCCAATGGCCATTCTCTCAGTAGCGTTTCAGATACACCTAGTTTTCCTCTGCGTAGTATCCATTTTCTCACCCACACTTCTTCCTCCTTCTTCTTACATGTTCTCTCCTCCAGAGCTATCAATTCTCCGACAACACTGGCATCGGCACAAACAACGTCCACCATGTTGCGTGAAAATGCCACGAAGGCACAAATTTCTGTAGCCTACCTATCGTGTGAACAGGTAACTGCCATGGCAGCGTATGCCGTGGCATTTCATGACAGCAATGTCGTGACATCAGTGCCATCGTGAGAACGAGCCTTTAATCTGTGGGCCGACACGCAATTCGCAACCAGTTGGCCATGATAATTCACCTGATTGCTGTTAGATGCCCCGTGCAGATCCGCTGGCGAATTTTGTTTTAATTAAATATATATTGTCCATTGTAATATGCATAATATATCGCTTAATATTAAAACGTCTGAGTAATTACAAAACAATAAATATCAAAAATTTCAAGCAAAAGAACAAACTTTGATGGGATTTGAACCCTAGCCATACGAGTGAAAGGTCAACGCTTTACCACGGAGCCAAACGTGTCAACCAAAATTGGCCGATATCAAATGACTGACCTACAACGTGTTAGCAAATAATGATTTAGACTAAACGATTTCTTCAGTGGAGTATATTATTTATATATAAAGCATTTCATACAAAGTTTATTATTTTCTATCAGTAGGTTATATTGCATGCAATACTCAAACTAGTGAAATATAGGTCAGGCACAATATATCAGCTGCCATATTGCCTTGTAACTGAGACGGCTCAGCTTTTTAAAATCACTTCTGCACTATTGTATTACAATATACACTTTTAATTTCGAACGTGCCATGTCCTTTCGAACAGTTAAAACGATTCTCGGTTCGATAATCGGAAATGGTGGGCCCCATGATATGTACATAAAGTTTGCATAATTCACACGGTCGCCATCCTGAAATGGTACGGCGAATGACCTTGTAGTTTGGGCACAAGACACGTCCTATATGACGGTATGTTGTTACCAAATTTGGTAGAGATCGGATGATTTGTTTAGCCGTTATTTGATTTTACGCTTTGAACGTTTGAGTAGCCGCCATTCAGTTTTGGTAAAGATGGCGGCGATATAAAACATGACACTGAGGTGCCCTTTGCTAGTGCTACCTCTGTACGAAATTTCGTTCATTTCGGTTTCACCGTATTTGAATTGATAGGGGGGGGGACAGACATTCAGAGTACACACACACACACACACACACACACACACACACACACACACAGACAAATGTTTGGCCCTGTGTAGATATCATAAGTCTACTTTCCATTTTTTGCAAAAATCGAAAGTAGGCTAAAACATATTCTAAATATTGAATGATTGAAATGAATTTAAAAGTTTCTGCACAAATACTTAGTTTCTGAATATTTTCTAAAATATATCGAGCGTTCAAAAGACAAGAACGTTACATAAGTCTTAAGGTTTCTTCTCAGCCCTCAACTAGTGAGGTGCGGATCAGAATGACCCCCACAATTTTTACTATTTTATTCGTAATTTAGGACTAAAATAACAACTTGGGTAATTTCTATTGTATCTTCAGTTTACTATCATGAATGAGAAAAAACATTGCGCAGTGAACACTTATTTAATAAAGGCTGTCTAAGTTATGTACAAAGTTGTGCCAACAGAAAGTACTGTAATCGCACTCGACGAACAAGAAAGTATTTCTGGTTTAGTTTATCATCTAGAATGCGTACTAAACTTCAAGGTATTTGCAGAAGCAAGAATGGAATTATGCTATAACAAACAGACTAAAACCAAACCGAAGTTATGTTTCCGTTATACACCTTAGGGGGCAGATAACCTCACTGTTCCGCCCCTTAAATATCAAATAACTAACTAACTAACTAACATTATACACCTTTCAGCTTCTTCGGTGGCGTAGTCGGTAGCATGCTGTAGCCTACTGTTATGCCCAAGATCGCGGGTTCAAACCCGGTTCAAGTTCTTGGATTTTTAAATGCATTAAAATCCTTCAGTATGCCTTCCTTCGGAGAGGAAGTAAAGCCAGCGGGCCGATGTCATAGATTTATAGGATGTAAAAGAACCTACCACTGCAATAGGTAGTGTGTAGCAAAATTTGTAGGTTGTTTTTGGCTGTTTCGAAACGCTTTATCAAGTTCCAAAGTTCGCCGCTAGGTGTTAGTGAAAGCATCTGGTAGCCAGAGTTGGAACTACATGAAATTGAACTTGTTGGGACCGCATGGCCGTTCAATTAAAAATACCCAGCTATGGCCAATCGGCTGCAATTCATATAATAATTATACACCTTACACATGACAAAGCTAATTGCTGGTCAAAATTTTAAACTTAGATAAGAGAACGAATTCATTTTTATAGCCTAGATTGACCACTCACAGATCGCCGATGGGAACTGTTTTAATTTTGACTGCGTTGAATTCGTGGATCAAATGAAAATGAAAAGTTTCCGTACAATCAGTCAGACGCAAACGAAATCAGGGAATATAAAGGATAGTGAAATAAGTTGGTAGGCCTATTCTGTCTTTATTTATTTATTTATTTATTTATTTATTTAATATGCGCATTCATAGAGTGCGTCGGAACTTGTTGGTTGGTTTGAAAACTTGTAACTTTTCGCAAAATGTCTTCACTCACTGTGTTGCTTCTTGCGTTCTTCTATTCATCTTGTACCAGTCCTGCTGCTAGATTTCACTAATAATCGTATGGCCTCGGGTTCCTGGTGCAAGCTTTGTAATTTGACACCCAGAGGGTAGCTTGCATGTCGATAGATTTCACTATAAATGTGTGCTTATTTACTGAGGTTCTGAAGGTTTCTCGATATTTCATGATGGTCTCCCCGATGTTCAACTCATTCAAATCCCCCCTTTTTTTCTCCAGCTAATTTTGGCTATTGATATTATTATTATCATTATTTTATCATTTTTGCCCTCATGAATACTGTTTGAACTTAAATATGTCACGATGACACAATTTTCACTTCTCTCCCTTCTTCCTCTTCTCTTTCCAAAATCTCTTCATCCTTTGACTGTGCACCTGTTTTCGTTGTTCTGTCCACTATGTTCTTGTCTTCATCTTTTCTATTTGATTTTTAATTTTATAGCCTATTCTTAATTTTGTTTCTGAATTCTCCTCTGTCTCCAATCATTTGCCTGTCGATCCTCACCTGCCTTAAGTCTTCCTCTATTTCATGTAATTTTGGCTATTAATTATATTGAATAATGTTTTTGTTAGTAAGCTATTTTGCTGTTCATCCTAAATATGTAGCCAAAAGACTTCAAACGTCTCCTGCATACAGTGTTTGTGAAACTTAGAGACTGTAGTCTACAATTCGCCTCTTGGTTCAAATTTCATCCATTTGTGTAGGGCCATTTTTTTTCATTATTATTTAAATAATAATTTTTTAGGTGAATGCATTTAATTTTATAGGCTATTGAATCTCAGGTACTTTTCCTTCCTTTTGCTTACTGGAAGAAAGAGGACTAGTTAGACAAGGCTGTAAACATTCCATGTGGTATAGGCTTACCAAACGTATCAATTAGTTGAAATGGATATTAGACTTCTGACACTCATTATAAATCAGTGGCCACTTTCTACATTCATTGTGTAGACTATGTTCGGGTGGGAGTGGGGCATAAAATGAATGCCGTTCACAAATTTAGGGATAATTTAGGACGAGATCCTTTCCGACGGCCCATGTAGTCATATGTGCTTAACGAACCATCTGAATCGTGAAAGTTTCCAGTAGGGTACTTAGAATGTAAGTAATGTAAGCTTTTTTCGAGCTTGAAGACCGCGTATAATGTAGACTATTACTGACTGGAATAGAATGGCTACAATCTGCAACACCAAGTTATCTAGAAATATCCTTGGAATAAACCACGTTTTAAACTAAAGACAAATGAGTTGTCTGATAACTCACTTCTTGCAAGAGGTGACAATTGGTTCTTTCTTGAAGATAACATTGTTCACGAGATTATGTTGATACGATCAAGGTAAGAGCACATTAAGCTCTGGGCGAATCAAAATTATTTCATATGTTTGTTAGTGATAAATTTTGTTGTTGTAGATTCAGTTAGAAAATTTGCTAAGTTATATCTTGGCAAAGTAGTCCCCTGTACGGTTGTGTCCTGATTGCGACCATTCCGGATTGTGTTCACCTCATTAGTAGTCCAGATTGCGGTCACTTTCATTTTAGGGAAGAACTATAAACATTCCAGCGTCCAGATTGCGGTCAATTTTCTTGGGAAACCGGTCCTTGGTTCTTCCCGACTGGCTCATACCTTCCGTAAGTTTTGTGGATTACAAGGGGAAACTGATATTTCAATGGAAACATGACAGTTCCCCACACTGACACTTCCACACACTGCCCAAAATACTGACACTTCCACACAGCCCTTGGACGCGGCTACCTGTTTAATGATGCAGAAATATTCCCGACTGACAGTTCCACACACATTACCCCACCCCTAAGGCTATAGGCTTCAGTGATCATCGTTACAGCCGCACCTGTGACAATGCACCTTAACATAATACTCATTTGCAGTGAAGAAAAGCGCTCGGTCTATGTACTTCATTACATACCACGGTCTCGAAAATATAATAGTGATGTAGTGTAATTACCATCAAAATAAAATAAATGCAGAGTCTGATTTCCATCACACTTTATCCAGGCTGTGGACTGGCAAAATAATAACAAAACCGATCAGTTTGGTGTTGTTATCATTTAGGCTTGTTTAAAATCAGCTTTCTAGGCTTCGTCAGTTGTTTTGTATTTTTTGTTTGTTTTGTTTTTGTCATATTTGTTCAACACTAATATTAACTTACTCCATTTTCTGTGAATAGGCAACTTGCCTTCACAAAACTTTTCATATATTTGTCATTTTCGAACTTTTTCTGAATGTTCTCAATCCGTCCGTCCAGTTGGACATATTTTCGTCTTCTTTTTTTCCTTCCATGTTGAGCACGGCCTTTAAAAATGCGCAGTTTGTCTTCTCAGCTTCCGTCTTGGACCCTTTGACAACCTCTTTTAATTTGGGGTGAGGTCTCCCGACAAGATTGTTGAGTTGGTTGTTCCAGCCCTCGACACCATTCGTTGTCCTGCGTCGTGCTTGGTGGCAGTTCCACATCTCGATTGCTATGTCTTGGTTATCTAGCCAGTTGTCAACGAAGTAGTCAACTTGATCTTTTCCATAGTAGCCTTGGAGGAGAGGGGAGATGTGTGTGGAAATGTCAGTCGAGATTATTTCTGAGTCATTAAACAGGTAGCCACGTCCAAGGGCTGTGTGGAAGTGTCAGTATTTTGGGCAGTGTGTGGAAGTGTCAGTGTGGGGAACTGTCCGGACACCATTTCAATACCTAACCAAAGAATACAGTTCAGTGTTCAGCTGAGCACACCCCATAAAACTTCGCTTAAAAGCACCTCGTAAAGCAATGATTATAACATTTTCAGTCTTAAGAATAGAAGCGTTTCAGGATCGGAATCAACGACTTCACTTTCAACAAAATTGTTGTAACGGGAAATTTTATACTTAATAATTTTTAATTTCTGCCCCTCCTCTCCCATTTGAGGCGCGAGATATCTATTTTTATAATAGGTACTGTATATCGTGAAATACATTCTTTTCACTACCTCGAAAAATTCGTCTCGTAAAAGTAATTTATTCTGCGTTTGATTCTAAATCCCCTTTGTAATCAATTTTTGTCCCCGCCCCCTCCTACACACAAAATCAAACATTTGAAGTTTTAGGTTTATTAACATTCCAGATTTCAAATCTGTGACTTTTGATAAGTCAAAATCAAAAAGATCACTGTCAAAATGTCGTATATCAGGACCAAAGAGAACTGACATATGACATGTACCTCAACATTGGCAGAGGGGTGGAAGTGAAAGGTGAGGAAATCCCCAGGGGAGTTACAACCGGACCGGTCTCCCAAGAAAAGTGACCGCAATCTGGACGCTGGAATGTTTATAGCTCTTCCCTAAAATGAAAGTGACCGCAATCTGGACTACTAATGAGGTGAACGCAATCCGGAATGGTCGCAATCAGGAAGACACCCCCTGTACTTGTGTGTGGGTGTGGAATCTGTCTGATAACCTGTGCCAATGTTATGGCTGTTCTAGTGTGTGTATCTGTAATTGAAGCCAAGATTTGGGTAGAGGTGGCCGTCAAGAAATAGAAGCCATTAAGAAAGCGAGTTTTAAGTTCTAAATGCACTCAAAATAAAGAATTAATTAATCAAAGTGACTGGAGTACTATTCTAAAAAAGCAACATTGCTTCTTTTCATGTAAATTCTGGAAACAAAATTTTCTCATCAGTATGGATATCCTCAACTAGCACCAACAGATAGCGCGCAGGCACTATGTGGGATCATTTTGTTCTTTAGTTCAAATAACATTTGCAAATAACACACTATGGGCTGATACTAACGCTTTAGAATGAAAATCTATCGCATTGTCAACTTGTCATTCTTCAAATTTGATGCGCATAGAATGCCAAATCAATGGAGTCCCACATAGAACAGTCATGACATCTGGAGAAAAGGTTTCGCATAAGATAACTCTATTCCTTTAAAAAGAATACCCAAAACTATGAGTAAAACCGAAAATTATGTAAATTAAGAGTAATTTTATAAACCTTGTGAAACAGTTTTATTGCCTTCTATTACAAACAGTAAGTCGTGAAAACGATACAAAGTAGCATTAACACTAATAATTTGCACTCCTCAGTGTACCTTGTTGCCAAACTATCGTTATCATCGATCATTTGAGTTCAATATTTCCTCCGGAAAACTTTCTCCGTGGGGAACGTGTGTGCAGATCTCATGTCTCTATATGCTGCTGGTTGGGGCAAATGACATTGCAAATTGTTTCGAGTAGGCTACAAAAATTAGCTATGGTAATAGCCCACAATTATTTGCAGACAGAGATCTTCTGTGTGATAGAACTGAGCAAGGTACTTTACCTACGTGGTGTTCGTAAAGTCAACGGACTCTGACTTTGAAAAATCTTAGCTCATGTATCTGAGGGAATAAGTTGGCAAACTTGGCTGTGAGATGTTTGCAGACATGGTAGAGCCAGTTGAGGTGATGTCAGAACAGTGCAGCAGTTGCCTTGCGCAGAGTGAGTGTTACAAGGTCAAGCAGGCGCACAACGGGTTGCTTTATTGGAGGCTTATTTTGAGTGCAAAAGTTACGAGAGATGTGTAGAAAAATTGAGTCATAGATTTGTGTATTTAGATTTCTCTCCTGACGGTTGGAAGTCAGGTTGGCCATGATGAAACACTGTTTGTATTCTGAGTTACTATAGTCTGAAGTTTCAACATGGCGGTAGCACAATATTTTGAAATTGGTAATTCAATGCTGCTTCACTTAAGACAATATGTAATTGAAAAATTTGTAGGTTCAGAACATTCAAGTACACCGTGTTAAATATTGGATGTATTGTAATGATTGGATGGCTCCTTCTGAGAACTTTCCTTCTGATGGAAATCAAGTCTGGAGAGTGTGGAAGTCCTTAAATCGGCTCAGGAGTGGCGTCGGACGAACTAAGGACAACCTGTTCAAATGGGACTTTTTGAAGGAATCTTCCACCTTGTGTGACTGCGGGGAGGAACAGACAACTAAACACTTAATTAACTGTCCTAGTTGTAGGCCTACTACATCATGTTCCACACAAGAGCTTGTTGATGCTTCAGACAACGCTGTTACTGCTGCACAATTTTGGGCTGATATTGTTTAGTTTGTCATTTAAGATGTGTTACATTGGGTTATATTCTATCAACCTTTGGTTTGTTTCCTATGTTACTTTTTGCTGTGCTTATGACTCGAAATAAATAAATAAATAAAATATTGGGTGTAACGACGTCACTGATTACTCTTTTAAAAACTTCTTTCCCTTTTTTGTTGTATTAAAGTTTCGTATCATTACGGTGAATGATTGCGCTTATTTGGAATCTACTGTACTATCAAAATTTTAATGACGTCTTATTTACTGTGGCAAGCAATTTGCTCAATTCAAAATATTAGGTTATAAGTTAGACATTCCTAAGCAGGCATGATGCATAGGTTACAATATATACGGAATATAGGGAGATACGGGGATACACACCGACGGACAAACACACAAGTTTCCAATGAATCGTCTCGTAAATCATACTTTTCTAACTTTTTTTTTCTCAAAGTAATAAAAGTAACCTAAGTAAACGAAAGTTTGATGCTTTTCAGACAGTCAACACGATTATTCCCAAATGAGATGGGTTATTTCCCAATCCTGAAAATAATTACATGAGATTACATGACGTATTTATTAATCTCATGTAACTTTTTTCAGGATTAGGGAATAACCCATCTCTTTTGGGAAAAATCGTGTTGACCGACTGAAATGCAACAAACTTTCGTGATAAAAGTAGTCTAAGATACAAAAGAAAGGCATACATTTTAACATGTACGAGAGTCTCAGCTAAATCCGCAATATTAAGGGGTTGATGGTAAACGAGATAAAATGAGGGAAAGGTTTCTTCAAAATTAAATTACAACATAGCCTATTTGTGACATAAAATTAGTTCTTTAAATGTCTTCTGGCGTGGTTTGTGTAAAAAATAATAATAATAATGACAATTTCGAAATGATTGAATTTGGTAACTTTTTATTTTATTTTATACTGTTTTAATGGGGCTAAATCCGCGATACCTTGTCTAAATCTACAATATGATAAGTCTAATAATAATATAGGCCTACGTTACCTCATAAATGCATCACCGAAATACATGTGAGTTTATAAATATAATACGTTACAAACATGGCCTCCGTGGCTTAGGCGGCAGCACGCCGGCCTCTCACCGCTGGGTCCGTGGTTCAAATCCCGGTCACTCCATGTGAGATCCGTGCTGGACAAAACGGAGGCCGACAGGTTTTTCTCCGGGTACTCCGGTTTTCCCTGTCAAAATTTCATTCCAGCAACACTCTCCACTACCGTTTCATTTCATCTGTCATTCATTTAATCATTGCCCCAGAGGAGTGCGTCAGGCCTCGGCAGCCGGCACAGTTCATATCCTTACCGCTAGACGGGGGCTTCATTCACTCCATTCCTGACCCGGTCGGATTTTCATTTCAATACGTTACAAACATATAACACGATTTTCGCGATTTTACCGCTAGGTGGTAGCATTTCTCGTTTAGAAATTCATAGTTAAGCTGAATTAAAAAGTTGACTCAACACAACTGGTGAGAAGAACCCGTCTCTTGCACCATAGTACAGTATCTCTGCAGAAAAGGTACTTCTCAAGTACTGCGGAATTAGCTTACTGCGAAGTTAGCCCCTATGTAAATAATGTAGGTTACTTTTTTTAGCGTATGGCTTTTAGTGCCGGGAGTGTCCGAGGAAATGTTCGGCTCGCCAGTTTGTAGCTGCATCTATGCGGACACCCATGGGGTGAGCTACAAGTACCGTAGCGTGTGGAGTGTTGTCTGGGGAGGAAAGTTTGAATGTAAGGACGAGGAGTTGGAAGGTAATGGCTGTGGCCTATAGTTAGGGACCAACCCCGGCATTTGCCTGGAAGGAAGATGGGAAACCACAGAAGACCATCTTTGAGGTTGCCGGCGGGGGGATTCGAACCTCCTCGCCTCCCGCATGTGAGCGACTTCCAGCAGCCACGCCGTAACGACCACGGCTAACTCACCCGGTGTGTAGGTTACTGTAGATGCAACTACGTTAGGTCAAATGATTTAGCTGTTTGATCGCTTAGTGTCACGTAAACCTTTCTAAAAATTGAGACCCATCTGGTTGTCTACAAGACTGGCTGCCTGACGCAGTGGTACCGTTCTCGCCAGCTGTGTCCTAGGTTGCCGGATCGAATACTGGCGCAGTCAGTTGGCATTTGAGGGTGCGTAAACGTGAGGGAGCCATGTCAGTAGATTTAGTGGCACGTTAAATATCCTATTCGGGGCATAATTCCGGCACCCCGGCGTCTCTAAAAAGCCACAGTACTTAAAAGGGATGTACAGTACAACGCATAACATTATTAGGTTGTCTTCTACAAGGCGTTAAACATAACAGAACGGAAGTGAATGGAACAACTGTAACTAACCATACTCAACGTTAAATGTATGTTACAATCTCCTGTCTTCCACGCCAGACCCCCTACACGGCCGCTTCAAACGACATACTAAACACCCATCGTATAACCATAATTACCGCCATATAAAAGACCATAAAAAGGTAGTTTCAATAATCTTTATGGGATGACACATTAGACCTTCCGACAGTGATTTAGAATTTTGTTAAAAGTGTTATAGTTTTATTGCATCATCTATTAGCACTACAAGACAAAAACAAAAGAGCGAAGAGGGATCATGTTTGTATTAAATAGGGAATAAAAACATTGTTATAGTTGAATGGGCAATTCAAATATTTATCAAAGAGGTTCTGATGTCGTGTCGTGAATGGGAGATTTTTATGGCGGCTATTCCAGGCTACGAGAAGAGCTTGAACGAGCAATAAATGTTAGCCATTACGATCTTGGGGTAGGGCAGGCCCCTTAAGAGAACCCCTTCTGTGTGGCACCTGCCTTAACGACCTATTTCAGATCCACAATACTGACAGTGCGAAAATAACCGACCGCTACCGATTCAGAATATGTTTTTATCGTGTGGTAGTTCTACCTGTTAGTCGAAAAGAAGAATGAGGCCATCGAATAGCTGTTCTTGGAAGGCAACATTATCACGGGCTCAATATTTATGCCTTTCTCAATGGAATGCTGCTATTGTATCGATTAGAATGTGCAGTCATCTAAGTTATGTCCTTTTATACATCCTTATGCCCTACTCAGGAGTACGATTGAATCTGCCTAGTTGATGTGTTGGTCTTCTATTTCTCCCAAATTCTCTTTATCCTCTCGCCGAGCTTCCTCCTTCGTTCTTCTGTCCAAGTTATAGTGGCTCTGGTGTTGGGTTTGTCTCCAAATTGGTTTTTGTCGATTTTGGTTCTGAATTTACATCTGTGTCGTACAATGTCATCTGAGATGTTGATTTCCTGGAGAACTGTTCCAATTTCACGAATTTGTTTTTAATGAAACGGCCAGGTTGAGAATTCTTTTAGCTAATCTATTATTGTTCATTCTGATAATGTATTCATAAAATTTTAATCGACCTTTTCCAAAAGTGTAAGAGATATTTTTCAAAATGACAATATATTTCCTGGGATGATATTTTCCTCCATATTCTCTCTATACAAACTGGGCCAATTATTTCTAAAAAAGTTACCTTTCTTGATTCTCAATGTCTTTGATTAAAGATCCACCAGCAATGATTAAGGATTCATATGTTTATTAATATTATAATTATTGTTTTATTAGTATTATTATTAGTGTTAGTATTAGGCTAGCCTACTGTTATTATCTTCTTGTTTCCTTTCGGCCAATTAATACAGTAATAGATTTAATGCAGCCAAATATAATAATAGGCCTATTAGCCAGCCCCTTAGTGTTGGGGGTAGCGCGCCTGCCTCTCATCCGGAGGCCCTGGGCTCGAATCCCAGGTGCGTCAGGGATTTTAGAAACTGACATGAGGGTTGGAACGGGGTGCACTCAGCCACGTGAGGACAATTGAGTATGTGAACTGTGTGTGATGGGTATATCTATGTCTCTGTTCCCGATTGGAATTGTTAAAGTGCAGAGGGGACAGTGACACCACAGCAGCTTATACTACATTCAAGATGTGTCGACCGAGGGAGGGCCACGTGTCGGAGCAGGGCCTCGCCAATAGGATAGAGCGGTCTCACACGCCTCCTACTCCTTACGTCTGCTATCCGCTTACGAATCATCTGACAGTGAGGCAGCACCCTGGTCACGAAAACCAAGATTAAGGCCGAGGGGACCTGATGCGCTGACCACGTGTCACCCCAATATCTGCAGGTTAAATGACTGGGCAGCGGTCGCCTGGTTGGCCTAGGCCCTTCATGGGCTGTAGTGCCAGGGGTTACTTGTTATTTGTTATGTTAAATAGAATAATATTACAATATCACTGTCCAACTCTTAAACACTCTCAATCTGTGCATATTCACTTAGGTCTAATAGTGAAGTGCGCACAAGCGTGCAGATTGAGAAATAACCTAAGATTCAGCACTGAGTTCTGACGCTGTTTTGGAGCATTTGTTGCAGTTCAGCACATGGTATTTATCACATTTCAGTTCACAGAATTGTACTTATCCGTCACTACATGAAAATTCTTTACGGAACATACTTTGTGGTGGTAGCATCGTTACGACGTACCTAATTTTTTTGGTTCGGTCCAGTCCAGCTTCTGTCTATCATGGCACTTGTTGCATGGAAGCCTCCTTCGACTTCGATTATCTTCTTCAGGTTTTCTGCCATCAGCTCTCTGCAGACCTCTGTTGCCGGGAGTAGTATCGCGTTAATTGGCCGACGCTTCATTACGCTTCCTTTTACCTTTAAAATTAGTCCAGCATTTCTTCATGCATCGACAGTGTTGTTTCTTTCTCTCTATTTACCATGCCTTCCCAAAGTTCAGCGTCGGCTTTTGTTGGAAACTCTGATCTTTCTGGTTGTCTGATTAACCCTCAATTACAATTATAAACACTAATACAGATACCGCAATAACACAGGTTATTAGACAAATCATTCATATAGATATACAAACACACACACCCAAGGGCATGGGGCGAAATAACCACTAAATCGTAAAGCCCCTAAATGGATTAACAACAACAACAACAACAACAACAGCAAAGAGTTCTTGTAACCAAAAAAAAAAAAAAACATCGAGATATAGATCGTTAAGTACGAACCATAGTGCCTTTGGTAGATGTTAATCATTTTTTAGCCATTTAAGATGGTGGTGGTGTGATTGTTGTTTTAAGGTGTAGAACCTCAAATGAGGGAATATCAAAATTCATCATGGAACCGAATTGACGACAATATAATTATATAATATGATGTTTGAAATTATTATTATATATAATTTCAAACGAGCAGCGGTAGCTGCGCTCGCTAACGCGTAGCTCTAGGACATGGGATCAAGCTCTCCCCAGACTCGGTAGACGTGGGTTCGAGCCCCACCGTCACCCGTCCTTGAAATAGTTTTCCGTTGTTTCCCATTTTCAACCCCAGGAAAATGCTGGGACGGCACCTTCTGACAGGCCACTGCCGATTCCTTCCACATCGTTGCCCAGTTTCATTCACCATCATTCATATCTCTCATTAACTCCTCTCATGAGGGTGGCGTCCGGAAGGGCATCCGGCCGTAAAAACCATCAGCCACAAATACTTTCATCGCATCTCATTCTCGACCCCGTTGGAAAATGGAAATAATAAGGGGCAGACGTAAATACATTTTATATAACTTCAACCAACAGCAGTGGCTACGCTGGCTAAAGTGCAGCGTTAGGTCATGGGGACAACCTCTCTGCTGACTCGGTAGACGCGTGCGTTCGAGCCCCACCGTTGGCCGTCCTTGAAATGATTTTCCGTGGTTTCCCAGTTTTAACACCAGGAAAATGCTGGGACGGTACCTTCTGACAGGCCTCGGCCGCTTCCTTCCACATCCTTGACCAGTTTAATTCAACTTCACCCATTCCATCTCTCATCCAGACGCGCAGGTCGCCCACGGGCGTCGACTAGAAAGACCTGCACTCGGCCTCTCAGGAGACCACACGACAAAATAAAATAAATAAATAAATAAATAAATAAATAAATAAATAAATAAATAAATAAATAAATAAATATAATTTCTAACATTATATTGTAGAACGTTAAGGTCATCTCTCCGTCTTTATGAAATTACACTTATCTGGAAGCGTTCCAACCACTTGATAAATAAATTAGGACATCTGGAAAAGAACCAATAAGAGCCATGCAAGGTGAGAGAATGAAAGACAGCCTAGACCTCCTTATGTAACAGGCTACAATGGAGATCGAAAGAGAACAAAAATTAACCAAGTGAAGTCAACAAGAAAGAACCCGACACAAGTACAGTAAGTGAAAAAGAATGATGATTTCAGCTTGGTTACATATCAACCCACGACCCTCACTAGTTTGGAGCCCCTGGGGGGATATAAGGAACGTCCATCTTCCTTCATAATATTTAATAAAGTACAGTCTGTCCATTTGCCGATAACGCCTCCTAATTCGTAAATGCCATTGGTACCCTCTTCTCTTCCCCTCAGTCACCCTAGCTGATATCTCCTTCTCGCACTGCCTGATTCCCAAAGCCCTTGGAGTGTCTCTCGGGAAAATGTCATGATCAGCGTCGCGACGCCTCACCAAAGCCTTTATGGACGCTGGCAGTGTCGATTGCTCTTTCCGCACGACGCCGAACTGTTTATGGCTGCAATCACAGCCTTCTCCACTTTCCAAATCTCCTACTGACTGACATAACAACTTTTTAATTTTTCTGTTTATTTGGCCGTTTATAGCTGGATGCCATTACAAGAATGCCATCCCGTGTAATTGGCGACGCAGCCACAAAGTCGGTGAATGGTAATGGTGGTGGTGTGTGGTAAATTGCTCGGAGGAATGTTATTTGTTGTGCTGTGATAGTGCCGCTGAGGGCTGTAAAGGACTTGTGTGGATTGTTCTTAAAGGGGTAATTAGAAAACTGTGTTTAAAGCAACAGAATGTAATGATTTTTAGTTCCGTGTTGATGGTCCTGTCGCCGTAATACTTCCTGGAGTAATGTGTACTGCTTGCACACTTGCTGTCACTTTCGAATTGTTTGCACAGTCTTATTGATTAGATTAATTAATTAATTTATATGGGTTGCTGATTGTGGAATAACACATGGTCAGCATGATGGGTCCCCTAGACCTCTCGTATCAGGCAACAACTCAATCAATAATAATAATATATATTTTTTTTACGAGGGAAGTGGAAAAATCTTGCATAAGACCTTGAGAAGGGTCCGCACTCCTCAAGAGTGTGGGATTCTTACCCACTAAAAAACCACACCCTGTCCTCTTGACAAAACCCATCCCGGGACCACTTTCGTATTACTTCAGGATGGAGTCATTTTCTTTGCTTCACAAGCACCATCTTACTTCTCCATTCATAGTCCGCGGATCGCAGATTCAATCGACTAAATCGAGCAAGCCCCCATCCGACTTCTTCTGACGAAGGACCACCTCAACAAAGAAAGCGACCGTATCCCAGCTGATCTCCTTCCTCAGCATAATGCCAACTATATTGTCCGGCGTTATTGGACCAACCTCAGCTTCAAGTTGTTGTTTTTCCGCTGCCCAACGATCTCAGACGAAAAAGTATGATAAACGTCATCTCGTTCGTTCTCGCAGTAAATAAAAACTGGACTCCTTACTTTGGCCATACGATGAAGGTAACACCGAAAGTAGCCATGACCTGTCAACATCTGTGTCAGACAGTAATTAGTTTCTCCGTGTTTCCTACTCGTCCACTCGACCAGACTCGGTATCAGCCGAGCTGTCCATCTTCCTCTGAGATCGTCATTCCACCTCTGCTGCCAAAGCTCCATCTTGCGTGCTACGGCTTCCTTCCGGGCTTGTGCCTTGCCCAGTTCTACTCGTCGGAAGTATACGTCTTTACGTTCTTGCGCGAGTAAGTCTATTGGCGCAACTCCTGAGACAACCAGAACTGCAGTTTCCGAAACTGTACGGTAAGCACACGCCACCCTCAGAGCTCCTCTCCTCTGAATTGCAGCTAGGCGTTTCCTATACTTTTCTATCCTCAGCGAATCAGACCAAATCTCAGCTCCATACTGGAGAATAGACTGCGCTGTGGACAACAGTAGTCGACGCTTGCTTTCTCTAGGACCATGCACATTAGCCATGAGTCTACTAATGGCAGCTGTCACTACTTCCGCCTTGTCTGCTGCCTTCTGTATATGAGACCAGTATGTCAGTTTCGTGTCAAGAGTAAATCCTAAGTACTTCGCAGTGGCTCCAGTTCGAACGACCACCTCTCCAAATTTCATGGGAATTATTGTGTCCATTCTCCTCCTAGTTAACATGACTATTTCAGTTTTCGCCATAGCTAAATTCAGACCATGAGCGTTCATCCAACCACTCACCCGTCTCATTACCTGATTGAGTTTCCACTGAGCCAGAACCGCATCTCGGGCTACAATCACCGCTGCAATATCATCAGCGTACGCAACAAGGAATGTATCTTCGGGCATCTCCAAGCGCAGTAAGCCGTCGAACAACATGTTCCACAAATACGGGCCCAGGATAGATCCTTGCGCTGCTCCTGCCGTGACTTTTCTCCTCCTCTGGCCGTCTGCAGTGTCATATAAGAGGGTACGGTCCTTCAAATAATAATAATAATAATATTAATAATAATAATAAATTATATAATCTGAAGAGCCTAGGGGGTTACACCAAGCAGATGAAGGAAGAACTCCGGAGGCTAGGAATTACAGATGACGACTGTCGAGACAGAACACAATTAAGAGAAATACTTTCGAACACATAGGTTCTTGAGGGAGAAAAGAGAGAACGCAGGGGAGGAAGATGGACAGCAGAGAGAAAGGCGCAACACACTGAAAGAATAAAGGAAGTGTGGAGGAAGAGAAAGGAAGAAAGAACTATGAGAAGGAAATGAAATGATATTTGCGTGGTCCTTAGTTTTGGCCAGTTCGCATAATGTAATGTAATAATAATGAAAATGAATTCCACAGCCTGCTTCCAGCCGACCGACCGGGTCAGGGAATGGAATGAATGAAGCCCCCATCTAGCGGCGAGGATATGAACTGTGCCGGCTGCCGAGGCCTGTCGCACTCCCCTAGGGCAATGATTAAATGCATAACAGATGAAATGAAGTGATATTGGAGAGTGTTGCTGGAATGAAATTGTGACAGGGAAAACCGGAGTATCCGGAGAAAAACCTGTCTGCCTCCGTTTTTTCCAGCACAAATCTCACATGGAGTGACCGGGATTTGAACCACGGGCCCAGCGGTGAGAGGCCAGCGTGCTGCCGCTTAAGCCGCGGAGGCTTAATGTAATAATAATAATAATAATAATAATAATAATAATAATAATAATAATATCGTATGGCCTCGGATGCCGGGTGCAAGATTTGTTATTTGACACCCTGAGGGCAGCTTGCATGTCGAATTTTGTTGTTCCATGGAGCGCTATGAAGGTCAAGGAGGTTGGGTATCTAAGCTCCTTGACACTATAGCGCTTTCTAGTAGAGAAAGGAAGAACTTTTGTGTCGGCGGAAAATCCCGAGATTAATTTTGCCATTATGAACACGGCCTACTGAATTCAATGGGTTCTGGAACATGCCAACAACGTATGACACGCGTGTCGTGATTTTTGTCGCCTTTCAAAAATCACTTACCTTGGCCAGGAGCGAACCTAAAAGCTTGGGGTTGGTAAACCGACACGATAACCTCTCACCCACCGTGGCAAGCAGCAATTCAATTGTCCCCATGAGACTGAATGTACCCCGTTCCAGCCCACAAGTCAGTTCTAAGAACCCTGACGGAGTCGGAATTGAACTCGATACCTCCTAGTTAAGCGGCAAGCAACGTCTACATCGGCTCAGGGAAATGTAGGCTACTCAGTCTTGTGAGGCAAAATTGAAAACATATGGGTTCGATTCACACCTTAGCTGTGCTAGAAGGTGTTTACCGTGATTTCCAACTTTTTCTCCAAGAAAATGCCGGTATGGTTTCCAAAATAAGACCACGACCGGCTCCTTCAAAATCCTAGCCTAAATTACAAATACACTACTACAGCCATCACAATGACAATGATCAGGCAGATTCCGCAAACACCCAAATACACGGGCTGATGACCACGATATCGCAAATCCTCTATAATGTATCAACAAGAACAACTCAGTGAAATGTATAGACAGACACAATACTGTATGGAGGTGAGCAAATTATTAGACTCTGTGGCAGTTTTCCAACATTTACTTTGTATGTTTTGTGACTTAATACAGTAGAAATGTTTTGCAAGGCGCAGACATTATTTCAAATATTTAATGAATAGTCTTAATAACATTTGTTTAAAGAATCTGACAGTAAACTATTGTTTTACAGTTTCCACTAAAAGAGAAGCATTATTAACTCTTGAGAAGTGGCGTGAAATTATATAATAGGCTACGAGGACTAGTCATTTTGACCCATAGTGTGTCCCTCCCTTTTTGTCGTAGTCGTGCGCATTTTAATGAAGTAATTTCACACCTAGTGTCTTCCTATGAATTATTTCCCATAAATATGAGGTTTATTTATATTTTTCAAATTTAACATGGCCTGTAGAAAAATGATAATAATTTTTGCAACAGAACCATTGGCCTTGATAATGGCGGCAAAGCATTTATCTCATTTCTTTAAACAAATGAGCTGATGACCAAGGTGTCCCTAGATCATAAACATGGATCAACAAGAACGTGAGCTATGTGATGGTGCTGCACCAAAATAGACTGATTTTCCCCCTTATTTTTTACAGATCGTCTCAATTAACGTAAACCGAACATTGTCACACAAGGACTGGCGCCATGGGTAAATCTGACTCGACCGTAAATAATTTAGAAATAACTTGAGTGTTCAAAAAGCTATGGAGCCGTTTCTTTTGCAGGGTGAAGTTCAAGGCTAGGAAGGAAGGTACAGTAAGCGACAGGAAATAAGGGCTGACTAAAACGAAAATATAGAGCATTATTTAAGTCTCGGGTGAAAAATACCCTTGCGCCAGTCCTCGCGGGTTAATGCAGAATGCCACACGTTTTGTTTTGATTACCTTATTCTAATTTTCGTGTGAGTTTAGACCAGAGAGATTGGAAGGCTTTTATTACTGACTGTCCACTCTTGATCTAGTCAAAGATTCGAGAACAATGGATTGAAAACATCCGATTTAGAGAATACATTCCAAAGTCAACGAAAAAAATAAATAAACGGACGCAGCTTAGGTGTCATTCAGAACCTCAATTTCAAAAATTTCCAGATGCGATTCCTTATTGAAAACGTTATAAGTCTACTGGGGAGAAAACATTACTAAGTAGGGTAGTCAAGATATGATAAAATAATTTTGAATAAATAATTGTGACTGATTTTTTATTTGAGTCTAAACATTTGCACACCTCTGTACTTCTAATGCTTTTGTGTGGCTCCGGTGGCGTAGTTGGTACCATGCTTAACTGCTGTGCGCAAGATCGCGGGTTCAAACCCGGCCGAAGACGTCGGACTTTTTAAGAACGTTAAAATTCTTCAGTGTGCCTTTCTTCGGGGGGGGGGGGGGGGGGAGTAAAGCCGGCGGTCCCATGTCAAGATCCTTTCACTAACTAAACTTGTGTGAAGCTAAATTTCTAGGTTAGATTTAGTTTTAATGCTCTATCAAAGTTCCAACGTTCACCACTAGGTGTCAGTGACATATGGTAGCGAAAGTTGGAACTACTTGAAATTTAACTGAACTTGTACCTCACCCCACGGGTGTCCGCTTGAAGCAGCTACAGCCTCTGGCGAGCCGATGTCCTCGGACACTCCTGGCACAAAAACCATAGGCCTAGGCTAAATAAATAAATAAATAACTAAATAACTAACTAAATAAATAATAATAAATACAGCCCTTTAATCCCCTAAGGGCAATGGCCTCCTGCCTAGGCAGGGATAAATAAATGTGCATATTGAGCAATATTTTATATGCTTAGTATTTTGTCGAAATTTAGTTGGCGAAAGGAGAAATAAACTACTGTATTCTTTCATTAAAGTAGGATACTGTTACGAATCAGTATTTAATTCTGTTCTGATGCAGACTATACTCAACAGTTTAGACCCTATCATCAGTGTGGAACCGCAAAGCATTAGCTGCATGGTGTTATCGCAATAGCCTTGTTAAGAGCAATGAACTTGCTCGAGGTACCCATTAGCCACATCATTTACAGTTGATAGCCATCCTGCGACACACGAGACAGTTTGTTTCACCGTTCCACCAGCTTGGGCTTACACTTCGCGCCCCGAGTAATGTATTCTGTGCGTATCGCTGTCGAGGAATGCCTTATTGACATAGTGAGGCTATTGTTCAGCTTAGCACTCATGAATGAACTGACGACTTCGTTGAATCGCGTTGATACAGCTTGCTACCTATTGTATAATCCAAGATAATTGAGATTACCTTGATTTCAGCTGTCACTGTTAGCGGTGTAGCATGTTCTAGTATTGCTGCTGGAAAGGCTCACTTGTAATCCATTCATCCTTCAGCCGTGCGGCATGGCTTTAGGTTTAGACAAGCTTATGGATGGATTAAATCAGATTATGAATGGTGGTTTGTGGAGAAGGATAATTAACTGAATGGTAACTTATATGTAGAGAAGTTAATGCCATTACCAAATTTAAGACCGAAAATAGGTAAATTCTTACAAGTCTTTTGTCGTTTGAAAAGTAGATATATGATCGTGTTGGAAGACAGTGATACATTAGTAATCGAAATTTGATATTCTTCAGTCGGCCATCACGATTTACCCAATTGTATTGGGTATCTCCCTAATCCTGAAAAAAAAAAAGTTACATGAGATTAATATACCGGCCGCGGTGGCCGAGAGCGCTAACGCGCTACCTCGTGTCTTTCAGGGCATCGGGAGAGCGTGGGTTTGAATCCCACCTCAGCCGTCCTGAAAATGGTTTTCGTGGTTTCCCATTTTCACTACCAGGCAAATGCCGGGACGGTTCCTTTTAATATGACCACGGCCGATTTCCTTCCATAATCCCTTCCCTGACCCGTCCTGAAAAGAAAAATACATGTCCATTGGCTGCATTAATAATACGCGTATTTAATATAGACCAGGTGAATCAGCTGCCCCGGATAATATTGTTTCATGCAGCCCAACTAACGTGAGTTATCAGGGAGGTCGATATTTCTCTACTTGCATCCCGTATGGAACTAATGCACTGCAAGCATATCCTGGGAACGATACTGAACACTATTGTTTTCCCTCGATGTGACCACAGACCGTTTGTCTAATATGATCAAGGGAAAAGTAATTGTGTTCAGTATCGTTTCCAGGATAAGCTTGCAGTGCGTTAGTTCCATACGGGGTGCAAGCAGAGAAATATTGACCTTGGTGATAACACAAGTTAGTTGGGCTGCATAAAAATATATTATTAAGGGCAGCTGATTCACCTGGCATAGACTTGGATGACCAATTTCAGTCCTCAAGCAATCATTATGAGATCCCGTTCACTTGGCTACTAAATCTAAATCTACTTGAAGGTCAATCATCAATTTCAGTATCTTTACAACAAAGAAACTAACAAATCTCGACTAGTTGTGCTAGTCTACTTCTGCAACTACAGGAAATAAGTGTAGGCCTATACCCTATATTGTAAATACCATCACTCATAACTTACATTTACTGATATACATCATAAGGTACAAATTCTCGGTGACTGCATTAGTTGGTAGATTTACACTTTTCCCCCACTCCTTCAGGCTTCATTCGCCAAGAACAGTCTTACTATGCGAAGCGTTGAAAGTATGACTGTCTTCTGCGTAATCTTAAAAAGGCCTGGGTCTAATTGCAACTTAGTGAGAGAATCCTTTAAGTTGATAGGAACCACGCCAGTGCTGGAGATGAAAATAGGAACTGTCCTGAATTGTGCCATGTGCCATTGTTTACTTATCAGTTCTGAAAGCTCTTCATACTTTGACAGCATTTCAACATGTTTTGTTGCCATGTTTGGGATTGCCACATCTATGAAGGTGATGTGCTTCATGCATTTGTCAACAAGAACCAAATCAGGTCTGTTGTGCACGGCTGACTGGTCTGTCAATACAGTACGATCCCAGTACAAGGTAAAGGTGTCATTTGCCAGTACGCTTTCAGGAGCATATTTATAGTACGGCACTTTCTCTTGGCTCAGCAGTTGAAGGTGTATAGCCAGTTCTTGATGTACTATCTTGGCAACAAAATCAGGTCTCTTCCTAAATTCTCTCCCTGCGAAATAGCGACAACCTGAAATAATATGCTGAACAGTCACTGATGTTGGGCAACCGTATCTGCATTGGTCATCTTGCACAGATGTATCCTTCATGATGAACTTTAGTTAGTTCCTCATGGGGACAACCTGGTCCTGAATAGCCAACATAAAGCCTTCTGTTTCAGGAAGCATCTGCCCAGAAATCAACCAAAAGTTCGACGCTAGCTTGTCGATGTGAGTTTGTATGACTTCATTGGGATGTATTCCGTGCAGTGACTTGGACAACCAGGCATTAAATCTATCCAAATCACTGCGCACCTGATTTTGAGTATCCTGCTGAATTATTATTATTATTATTATGTACAATTTGCTACGTCTCTATATTCGAGGGATAGGCCAACGTTAAGTTTGCTGATAGGGATTTTAAAGTTTCAGCATATAATACTGTCGCGTGAACCTGGGTACCGGGAGATCTCTTTATGCATTGGTTATTTTAGCCTTGAATATTTAAGACGTAGACTACTACGGAGAAGATGAGATCATCTCTAGCTTCAGGAGGGGTGCGAGGCAGTATGAATACTGGGAACGTTCTGTACAAAATGCAGAATCTTGTGTCGTAGTAAAAAGAGAGCGAAAGAGAAATGTAGGGATCTAGTAACTCATTCAAACAATAAATAAGATGTGTTGATAAATACTGTAAGTCTCCAAACGATTGGGTGAGATTTATCCCATCAGTGACTCTCAAAATTATTATGAAAGTTATAACACCATTTCCTTTAAATTGACATATGCTGTTATCTTGTTTCGGGGAGGTGGTCTTCATCTCGATGTACTGTACTTGGGTGTGTTATTGTACTGTCTGAACTAGTTTGTGTAGCTTACTTGTAACTGGACCTAGGGTTGGGAATGAGGCACCCATGGGCGAAAGCAGGGTACAATCCTGGTTAAACGAACCACCTTTTCTATGTTGTACAGTATTCTCAAGGTTTGGACATATTGTAATCTGTTCCAACTCTCAGACCAGAATTACCGGTAGTGTTTTTATTTTTGGCAGAGCTGGAAATAAAACCCTAGACTTTATCTTCAATACGTACCCCTAAACTACAGATCATAGGTGCCTACTCTAGTCCTACTTCCTGTCATCTATTTAGATCTTCCATCCTATTGCAAGTAGCCTATTTCTCGCCAGGCAGTGGGATGATTTTATGAGAATAATGAGCTTTAAATTGAAATTGTGTTGAGAATTTACAGTCTCGAAGACAAATCCTTACAGCTATGTTGCCAATACAACTCTTATTATTATTATTATTAGAAAATATGCCAGTCTTTCAGCGGGTATTTCAAAGGTCTTTGGCAAATTAATTTATTGGTAATGCACGAGGCAAAATATTGGTTGTGTTGTGGTCCATGATCAGTCTTGTATAATTTGTCTTAAGAAAAACATGGCAACGTTTTTAAACAGTCGATGCAAAATTTTACAACTATGTTGTTGGTAGTTATTCCAATCCCCTTAAAATCAGGAGAGAACGGTCAAGACATCTGCTGTTCAGACAAAGAAAACCAACACGGAATCCTCGTAATTACTTGGACTGAGTGGCAAGATTTTGGAGATGAAAGGGTGTTGACTGGGGATGCGTTGGCTGTCGCGATTTAGGTACGTTATCGTAGTGCTTTCTTCATTCAATGGTTTGCACGTGCCTGGCGTTCTTGGACATCCCTGGCAGTAAACACGGGCCACGAATGTAAAGGTGTGCGTTTATTGCTGTCGTTTGGTCATTGAGGACAGTTTAATGGTTTGTTGTGGTTACAGAGGGTCAATCACACATCACATCAGCTTGTGACGTCAGAACTACTGTCCTGTAATTACTCTCGCACACTTTCCTCCCTCACACACATTCAGTTTATGATCGCTCGTTGAGAACATGTTCAATTGAAGACAATAGTCTTTGACGGAAATGGTTTCTATGTGTGTGGCAACACATCAGTTTGCTCTACGCACAATCCGTCCTATCTATCATTATGATCAATTTCACCAAGGAGGGTCTCTCTGGAACCTCTAACTGATAGGCGCCAGGACAGGGGGCAGCAGGCACTTCCTGAGGAGCCAATGTCAGGGCAAGGCGGAAAGGCACTTCCTGTCCCCCTCAACATATAAAACGTGGGGCATGCCCCCGTTGCTACATACATATTAGGCCTAGGATTTTGATAGCCGCCATCTGTGATCTCGCAGTGCGTGTGTAGAGGTGTGCAAATTATTAGACTCGAAGCTAGTTTTCCAAAATTGCATGTAGGCCCATAGCCTACTTTTCACGGCTTAATTCACTAAATATCTTTGCAAGGCTTTGAAATTACTTCAAATGTTAAACCTATTAGGCCTATCTTAATTATATTTTCTTGTAAGAAACTCAAAGTAAAATCATTTTTTTTTTTGGAAATTGCACTAACAGAGCAGCCTTGCTAATGCAAAATGCCACACGTTTTGTTTTGATTACTTCACTATACTTTTCGTTTGAATTTAGAGCAGAGGGATTAGGAGTCTATTTTACTGATGATCCACTCTCTAAGTAATCAAAAGATTCAATATAAATCATCTGACTAAGAGGGTAAACTACATTCCGAAGTCAATGAGAAAAAGAAAACGGACTCAGTTCAGTACCCCTTCGGGATGCCCAAATCTGAAAGTTTCCAGTCGTAATTCTCTATTGGGAAAATGGGTAAGTTAACATTATTAAGTAGGGTATTTTATTTTGTCATGTGGCCTCCTGAGAGGCCGAGTGAAGGTCAGTAGGGTAATAAAAGATAATAAAAGTTGGTCTATAAAATGATTTTGAATAAAAGATTGTGACTGATTTATATTTTTTATTTGATTCTAATACTTTGCACACCTCTGTAGAGGGTTCGATTGCCAAGTCAGCTGTCTTTAGGAATGGTTTTCTGTGTTTTCCCCACTTCTACTCCAGGCTATGCCGAGATTGTTTCTAACTTAATGCTAGCCATTACACCTCGAGGTGGGTGCTAGAATCTGTGTTTCTGTAGTGACTTTATATATAGACTATACACCGCGGACAGGCCAACAAGGACCACACATATATCACTTCTTTATAGGTCTAGTTTCCTTGTTTCTCTTCCAGAAGTCTTTCATCCTGGTCGACTGCGCAGCTCTTCTATCAGCAGTCCATTCTCCTCTGTTGAGATTCTTCTTCTCCCCGACAAGAATTTTGAGGCCATTTTTTTCTTCTGTACTCTATTCGATTTTGACAATCTTCTTCAGTAATTTTGAATTTTTGAAGTTCTTCTTTCATTTGTTTTACATAGCCTCCTTGCCCTTTATAGTTCCAGATTTTATCAAAAATTTGTTTGTTTAACCTTGAGCAATCCCTGCGGACCATATGTCCGTAGAACTGAAGTCGCCGTTTTCTGATCATCACTTCATGGTTGTCGATTTTACTATAAATTTCTGCATTGGATCTCAGTCTATAACCTTCCTGTGGTTTCCTAGGACCATAAATCCTTCTTAAAATTCATCTTTCTATCTTGAGCAAATTCTCCATTCCGGTTATATCTGTAGTGACTTTAATAGATTATAATAATAATAATAATAATAATGCTATGTTTTACGTCCCTTTTACAAGCCGGATGTTTGTCTTAGACGATTGCCCTTGACCTTGAAGCTTGAGGGTGAGCCTGTACGCAGTCACTCTCTCACCCTCTTGTTTCACAGCAGTTGTCACCACCGGTCTGACGTAATGGAATTACAGTCTTGAGCACGTGACGACACCACCGTGCAGACAGTACAATCCACGTCGAAGCATTGTGTGCCACAAAAGTACACGTTACATAGTTACGAACAGAACGCCATTATATTTGCCAATGACTGTACTTCATCAGTAGCGTGAGATAGTTTTGTCTATCATCTGACCACATGGGGCAGCTGACAACAACACATGTACTGTAGTAACTCGCCTGCAACTACAGCGGCTTTTATAGACGCTAGGGTACCGATATTTTGCCCCGAAGGGGATCTTTAACGTGACACTAAATGTACTGAAATGGCTCCCTCGCATTTGTGCACACTCAAATGCACCAGGATTCGATCCTGAAACCTTGGGGACAGCAGGCGAGAACGTTACCGTTGAGCCACGCAGCCAGCCGTCTTTAATAGAGTACGAACCTGTAATTTTTTGTGTAGGTACGTCGGGATGAATTTTGAAAAACCCGGCTATCAGCTGTCAGTACCGAGATTCGAACCATTTAGAAGACAACCACGATTACTGAAAAAACATGTGCATTTACAAAGGAATATGCCTACAGTTAAATCCGGAAGTAGAAGAAAATAATGGAAGCTTGTAGCATTACGTAGCTGTTGACCGCATGATCATGAGCCACGGGACCACACATTTTACTTGGAATCCGAACCAAGGGACGTGATATTTAACTTTGAAAATCTCACATGCATTGGCCGGGAATCGAGCCCGATTGGCCGCCACCATCACACTTCCCCCCTCTATTTGCAAAGTAGAAAGTGATGATATAGTTAGACAGTATCTAAAAAGCAAGAGCATTTACCATTATAGGAAAATGTGAGAAAATTGTTGTAGGCCTATTGGTTAATAGATAATTAAAATGCTCCGCGAATCAATACAAATTACATTCAAATTAGAAGGCCTACATGGTTCGTTCCAACAATGGGACCTTCTTCAGCAAATTAGAATTAATTTAGAACTTTTATTTAACCAAATTATTTGTAAGAATATCAATTTTATTTTATTTCAAATTGCTTCTGTTAGACTATTTTGTTAGAGAATTCAGAAAAGCAGGCGCACCATCTCACCTACTAGGGCCAAAGATTAAGGGTATTCAAATAGACTGTCTAGCGTTTGCTGATGATATGGTACTAATTGATGAAGACTTCTCTGATGCACAGAAGCAGATCACTATCTTGGAAGAACAAGTAGCAAAAATAGGGCTTCATATCTCTTATGAAAAAACTAAATATATGACTAACATAAAAAATGCTCCACATAAAATTGATATTAACACTAACAAAATTGCTACGGTAAAGGAATTTAAATAGGCTACTTAGGTGAATGGGTTACAGAAAATGGCAATGAAAATAAATCTGTAACATCAAGAATCCAGAAAATGGAGGTTGCTTTCCAATACACAATATAATAATATCGTAATAATATCGTATGGCCTCGGGTGCCGGGTGCAAGCTTTGTTATTTGACACCCAGAGGGCAGCTTGCATGTCGAATTTTGTCGTTCCTTTGAACGCTATGGAAGTCAAGGAGGTTAGATATCTAAGGTCCTTGACACAACAGCGCTTCTAGTAGAGAATGGAGGAACTTTGTGTTGGCGGAAAATCCCGAGATTAATTTTGCCATTGAACACGGTCTACTGAATTCAAATGGGTTCTTTAATATGCCAACAACGTAGGCTATGACATCCATGTCGCGATTTTTGTCGCCTTTCAAAAATCACTTACCACGGTGAGGGGCGAACCTGCAATCTTGGGGTTGGTAATCCGACACGATAACCACTCACCCACCGTGGCAAGCCCAATATACAAAAAAATGTTTATAACAAGCAATGCTTGTCATAGAATAGTAACATTCGCCATTACTTAACAGTAATTAAACCGGAGGCTCTTTATTCTTCAAAACAACGCTCAATTTATAACTTAAAACATTAAAGGAACAATTAGAGATTAAAGAAAGGAAAATTATGCGAAAGAATTAAAAATGGCATAGGCCTACACTATCCCAAACCCAACTCTGAAATATATAGAAAAAATTATAAACTTACCGATACCATGAGAATGAGACGATTTCAATTTTTGGGCCATTCGGAAAGAATGAATCATACGAGACTTACTTACCGATTCCACACATTTCTGCAGAACAAACATACAAGAACAAAGTGGTACAAACAAGTGGAGAGGGGCCTAGTGGAGATGGGATCACCAGATCTGATGAATAGAAATGTAATCAGAAATATTGTCCACACCAGGGGATTTGAGGAAGATCAGAAGATACCAACACGACGTGCATGGTCGGAGGAACAGAAATTACAACATTCCATGCAAGGAGGAAGGCTAAACATACGTTGATTCCGCGTGGTCCTAAGTGACCCATCCGCGAGAAGAAGAAGACTATTTTATATTTTACAAGAATACCTGTCCATTATATTTTATATTGTCATCATTCCACGGTGGATGAGTGGTTATGGTGTCGGTCTACCAACCCCAAGCTTACAGGTTCTCTCCTGGCCATGGTAAGTGATTTCTGAAAGGCGACAAAAACGTTGGCATGTAAAAGAACCCATTTGAATTCATTTGCCGTGTTCATAATGGCAAAATTCATCTCAGGATTTTCCACCAGCACAAAAGTTCCTCCTTTCTCTACTAGAAAGCGCTATAGTGCCAAGGAGCTTAGATATCTAACCTCCTTGACTTTCATAGCGCTCCAAGGAACAACAAAAATTTGACATGCAAGCTGCCCTCTGGGTGTCAAGTAACAAAATTGCACCCGGCACGCGAGGTCATACGATATTATCTTATTATATACCGGGTGAGTTAGCCGTGGTCGTTACGGCATGACTGGTGGCAGTCGCTCACATCCGGCAGGCGAGGAGGTTCGAAACCCCCCGCCGGCAACCTTGAAGATGGTCTTCTGTGGTTTCCCATCTTCCTTCCAGGCAAATGCCGGGGTTGGTCCCTAACTATAGGCCACAGCCGCTACCTTCCAACTCCTCGACCTTCCAATCCAACTTTCCTCCCCAACGGTACTTGTAGCTCACCCATTGGGTGGCCGTCTCGGAGCAGCTACAAAACTGGCGAGCCGAACATGTCCTCGGACACTCCCGGCACTAAAAGCCATACGCTAAAAAAACTTATTATATAATACGCTAAGGTGTATGTTTCACAAAACTCAAGCTCCTAAACCAGAGGGAGTTAGAAGGTGTGGTTTGTACCAAAATCTTCCAAATCGTCTCAATAGTACAGGAAAAATTTTGCATTTCTTGAAAATTCAAAAGAAATATACTTATTTGTTGATAGAGTGCTTTTAAACAAATAAACAAGACGATAGCCCCTGGCATAACTGTGTCGCGTACATCCCGCATAGCACTAGAGTCGGGCGAATAGTCTGTACACATGGGGCTCACACAACCCATTATTTGAGAGTTCTCGCACGGGTCCGATAGTTTGTATTGATTGGGGGATCATTTTAATTAATTATTAGACAATATCTACCAGAAAGGAAATTGAATTCAATGAGTCATTTCATTGCCATCATTCTGAGGCTCTGAACACGAAACTCTCTGTCTAACTTTAGGCAAGAACTGACTTATTTTGTGAGGGGAAAAAATAGTTACAACACAAAAGGGAAGGATCGTGCGAAGAAAAAACAGGCTTTGTCGAATTGAAGGGTTATCGTCTTTCTCTCTTGTTCAATTCTTATAACCCCTCTCCCTCTTCTCTTGAAAGTAAAGGCTTTGAAAGAAAAAGGAAGAGAAATCTTTTTTCCTCGCTTGGCTCACGTAACACGACGCCTTGCCGGCAACTTTCTCTCCACATTCCAGGCACACCGCAGTTGTCCTCCGAGACACGGACTTGCACTCTGGCTGACATCGCACATATTTCATCCAAACCTCAGACATTGCCTTCTAAGCTAAATCATCAGTGCAATGAACTTCACATGTGTGAAGATACCCGCGGGGCGCCAAACGAGTATTACTCAAGAAAATGTTCACTCATGTGCTGCCACTTCTGAAAATCACCTTCTGTAGTTAAGGCGAACGTACAGTTGTTGTTGATTCAGTGAGGAACTTTGCGACATCGTGGTCATGTAAGCCCGAGTACTTGGATCTGTATGTAGGGGGAATTTGTCTGATGACCTGTGTTATCGTAATGACTTTATTGGTGTGTATAATTGTATGGGGATTGGGAAGGAGGCGGCCGTGGCATTAAATTAAGAACCATCATGGTATTCGCCTGGAACCGACAGTAGTGGCTACGCTGCTAAAGCGCAGCATTAGGTCATGGGGCCAAGCTCTCTGCTGACTCGGTAGACGCGTGGGTTCGAGCCCCACCGTCGGCCGTCCTTGAAATGGTTTTCCGTGGTTTCCCATTTTCAACACCAGGCAAATGCTGGGACGGTACCTTCAGACAGGCCACGGCCGCTTCCTTCCACATCCTTTTCCAGTTTCATTCACCATCATTCATTTCATCTCTCATTAACTCCTCTCATTAGGTTGGCGTCAGAAAGGGCATCCGGCCGTAAAAACCATCGCCACACGACTTCTATCGCATCTCATCCCCGACCCCGTTGGAGAACGGGAATAATAGGGGGTAGACATACAATGGTATTCGCCTGGAGTAGAAATGGGATAACACGGAAAACCACTTCCAGGATGGCTGAGGTGGGAATCTTCTCAGTTTTGCCTCACGAGGCTGAGTCGATCCCGTTCCAGCCCTCAGACCAGAATTACATATCTAATAATATTATTGGTTTTACGTCACTTTTAACTACTCTGGCTTTTAGAGACGCCTGGGTGCCGGAATTTTGCACCGAAGGGGATCTTTAACGTGCCAGTAAATGTACTGACGTGGCTCACTTGCATTTGCGCACCCTCTAATGTAAGCTGACTGCATCCGGAAACGAACCTGCAACCTTGGGCCCAGCAAGCGAGAACGTTACCGCTGAGCCACGCAGCAAGCCAGAATTATATTTCTAGGTAGAGCCGGGAATCGAAGCCGGTCCCCCGCGGTGACAGCCAAGAGTGCTAGTCAGTACGCAACTAGGCGGACCGACTTGAACGGGATACACTTGTCCTCGTAGTCGTAACGAAAAAGCGATTCCCATCACAGTCATACTGGAAGTGGTTTAACGTAGTTTCCCCACATTTTCTCTATGAAAATGCCAGTCTGGTACCTAAATTAAGGCCACGGCCACCTCTTTGACAATCGAAGGCCAACATTACAAGTACACTCACCACGGTACTACAGAAACACAGGTTATCACTGAAATTAACAGGCCTGTGTCTTAGGGGATACGGAATAGCCTATCTTACCAATGTTAAATTTATTTATTTCATATTCCTTTCCCTCAGAATCTAATAATGGTATGATAATGAAATTTAGGTCACATTTCATTCAAATCTTACTTGACATATTAATGGAGTGTGTTTTATATTGGACTTCAGGGGAGTCAGAAATTATTTTTTAAACTGTCAAAAATATAATTAGCCTACTTTTTCTTTAAAAAAAATCAGCCAAAACCCCAACAGTTTTACTTTAAACAAGGAAACTGTTCCAATAAATATTAATCACTATGAGAAGAATTTCAAAATTTCACAGATCTGTGATAAATAGCCGCCTAGAAAAATAGAACTGAAAAAACTGCAGTTAAAACTTTCCGCACAAGAGAATCTTGAGAATTGTTAGCGCAAGTGTAAATTAAAATTATGGCAATTTCTAATGGTCATTTTAAAGGGCAGACTTCAGAGATTCATAAAATATAAAAAATATAAAATGTTGATTTTGTGTTCATTCACCGACTGAATAGTTTCAATAATAACAGTCAATAAGACAGCACTGAAAAATGGCTTCAAAGATTTCTTTAGTCAACCTAATTTAACCTAATTTTGAAAACATAATCGATTTTCATAAGTTTTTCTCGCCACAAAAATAAATCACACAAAGACTACTTCCATTTTCTCCATTTACAGAGGTGTGCAAGTTATTAGTCTTAGATGCTTTCTCCCTTATTGACTTACGACATTATTTTCCCCATAAAATATTGCAACTGGAAATTTTCAAAATTGGAGATTCTGAGGGATACCTGAGCTGGGTCCTTTTTCTCTTTTTATTTACTTTGGAATCTACCATATAAACCAGGTGATTTCAATCCATGGTCCACGAATCTTCGAATAGTTCAAGATTGGACCTTCAGTAATAAAAGATTTCGAATTCCTTTTGTTCTCAATTCACAAAACAACTAGGATAAATATTCAAAACGAATCATGTGACATTCTGCATTAGCAAGGCTACTATTTTAGTGGAAATTGCAAGAAATATTTTTAGTCAGATTCTAAAAAGAAAATGTGGAAATTTCAAGCCAATCTTTCTCAGTGTTGCCCGTACAAATTGTCTTTGCTGCCTTTCAGTCGGTCAACACGATTGTGCCCAATGAATATATAAACTCACTCCTGAAAAAAAAAGCCAGTTAGTTATTTGCCCATTTAATTGTGATAACTAATACATGTACTTTTTCCAGGAGTGTGTTTATAAATTTATAATGTTGTACCCCACCCAATTCAATGGGCACAATCGTGTTGACCGACTGAAAAGCATAAAACAAAATATATAATTAAGACTATTAATCAAATGTTTGAAATAATTTCATCACCTTCCAAACAATTTTACTGCATTAATTCATAAAAAGTAAAAATGAAATCTTGGAAAACTGGCTTTCAGACTAATAATTTGCACACCTCTGCAATTGTCTGTGAAAAAGGGCGGTATCAAAAGAAAGCATAATTCATGGGAAGCAGGACTTCCGTCCTTGAACTGTGAAGAAGAGTGAGAGGCCGCGGCCGTATGCCGTGCTCATTGTCCTCCCCACTCTGAGCCATAAAGCAGGCGAGAGGGTTTGTATTGATCCGGCCAGCCTCCCAGGGACTAGCAGGGACAGAACAGGACTCGACACCGCCCTGCCAAGCGTGCCCAATCTCAGCCACTTTTACACTTGCACTTGTATTCTATCTTCAATCATCAGCAATTCAATATTTAACAGAGTTAAGTAAATGCCAATTGGTATTGAATTTATTAATTCCTCCTTAATAAATAATTATAATGAATATAACATTAATTAATTAATTAATTAATCAGTACCTTCCTCAACTTTGTCAGGTTCTTAAGAAATTAAACGAAATGCAAGCATGTAATAACACAATTTGTTCTAAAACAAATAGGAAATTAATCTGAACAGTATTTTTTTAAAATATAAATATGCAGTTGAGATAATGTCTAATGGAATAGAAATGCCTAATGGAAATGTTATCAAACTTAAAAGGCTTAAACATTAAATTCTGTTTTCATAAAAGTTTACTTAGGCCTATACTGTTAATGATGTTACATATTAGTAACCAATTAACCTTGGCGGGTAATTACACTTCATCTCAAACAAAAATCTTCAAATACCTTATTGTCGATCAACACATAGACTAATATTGTCAAAAAATACGCTCTATTTGAAAATATGGCATGTGATCAGATGCATAATTAATCTAGTAGGCTATAGTCTAAGGTGTTTTTTTTTGGTGGCGGGGTGTCGAGTGACTGAAACGTATTTGAATTAATAGTGAAACTGGCTTCCAATCTTTCAATAATAAATCAAATCATGTAAGGAACTAAATAGCTTTTGTGTTTTAAACTATTACTGTATGTAAGTACATTGCGAAAAACAATTTTATAACCATTTAAAAATTGAAAGTTTCTCATAAATTGTATATATATTTTGGTCATTAATGCGCAAGCCCAATATATATATAATATTACAAATATTTATTACTGAATACTGAATAATGAAATGGCAGTGGTCTATCTTAATTAACCCCTAGCACTTGAGAAAGAAAACTACACCAAGGCAATCTAGCGAATGAAATCATAAATAAATTAAGTACTGTGTGGGAAAGCAAACAAGGAGCAGTAGGCTTACTAGACCTATTACTTTTACTAATTATCTGTTGACCTACTGTAGGTGATTTGTATTTACCGCTGCAAGCACAGCTACACTGTCGCGCCCAGGGGAGAAACAGTGCTTTGATCATAATAATCATGAACGACTTGGATCTCACACAGATGTAGAACGGCTATGGGCCTATCATGTTGAATAGCTACGACGGCCCTAGCTGTGCTCATATGAAAAGAAAGATACCTGTTTAAGTAGGTAGATCTAAATAGCCCGTACTGCTAAAACATTGAATGAGTGCAATTAACTAGTGAGAGCCCAAACTAAGGACGGTTTGCTTACAAGGGAGAATACGATTTACGATTGGCGATTCGGGTTCATCAAAAAGAACTGCTTCTGAAAAGTAGCCTACATTTATTTTAGCTATTAAATTATATGTAGGCTAGGTCGCTACTGAAATATTTAAAATACCGTAGGCCTATAAACGCGAGTATGTAAAAGCTTAAATCACGAAATAAGCTTTTCGGCTGAGATCTCTAAGTATTTAGTCAAACTATGATATTTTTGTTTTTCTTTGGTCTTTAAACTTCTACTTCTTTGTTGTTCTTTTCCTAATATTATTTATTTATTTATTGGGTCGTTCTAGCACAATTCTCTACAAAGGATGTTTGAGTTTCTTATCAGTCAAGTAGGCTACTTCATCATCTGTCGGATCGCAGTCTTCAATCTTCGTTTGAAATCCACTTCCTACTGTCCGTTTGTAGATCTTAGTTTGTAGTGTGCTTGGTTTACCTTGGAATTGCTTAATTTGACCTTTCCTGTTAAAAGAATATATTATTTGGGCTAAAATAAGTGGCAAAGACTTACTGAATAGCCTAAATTATGGGTATGCATTAATAGTATCAAGACGAAGCTTGCCCAAGAATCCCTCCAAAATGGCCTGTATTCTTTTCGTGATGAATGAGGTTGAGCCAAAATATTGCTAAAAACTTCCACGTAGGAATGGATTACAGTTTTCATCTCTCGTTCGAAGTCTAGGATTGCTTGCATTACCCACTAGAGCGTAGATATAGGCATCGCCGTCTGTAATTCTCAAGCCGTGCTGTTGGTAGAATTGGCAACACAGGATGTGGGCTCTAAATTGTATAAACACGTATGATAACATGCTAAGTTTTGTTCATAAATATATTATATTTTTATATGGCAGCATCTAAAAGCAGTTCGTATTAACTATTTCAACACCTGTGAAATTCCTCGTGGTAAATCAGACCTGCTGAAAGTTGTAGAAGTGAGTAGCCTATTTCCCGTATTAAGTTGTAGGCTATGTGTAACCAATGCCTGGTAATGAATTTAACCAACAAATTCTTCACTAATATATCATTAAAATATTTCAGATGCCTAGGAAGTGTTGTGTGCCTGGCTGTAAGTCAAATTGTGGCAGCACTATTAAATAACTGGCTATATTACTACGTGTTGATTACATACCCTACAGCGAGGTGGATTTTCAGTGCCTAGTAATTTAGTTTTGGTAGCCTGTATATCTTCGTGTGGCCTCTATATTCCAATACAATATGAAATGTACTCAGTTGGCAAGTGCCTTAAGGTAGATTCCATTAGAAAACTACCTATTAGCCTACATTCGATTTTTGCAAAACATGAAAGTAGCTTATGCGATCACTACAGGGCGAAAAAAAGTGTGTCTGTCTGTGTGTGTATATGTGTGTGTGTGTGAGTGTGTGTACTCTGAAAGTCTCTCCCCCCTATCAATTTGAACACGGTGAGCGCAAATTGAACGAAATTTGGTACAAAGGTAACACTAGCAAAGGACACCTCAGTGTCATGTTTTATATCGCCGCTATCTTGACGGAAACGTAATGGCGGCCACACAAATGTTCAAAGCTTAAATCAAATTACGACTAACCTAATCATCCGATCTCTACCAAATTTTGCAACAACATACCTTTATGGGTGCAGCATCCTTTGACCAAACTAATAGGTCATCAGCCTAATAGTTTGCGGATGGCGGCCATCTTTGTGTGAAAATCGATTGCCCCTATTAATTCGAACACGGTGAAACCGAATGGAACGAAATTTGGTACAGAGGTAGTACTAGCAAAGGGCACCCCAGGGTCATGTTTTATATCGCCGCCATCTTAACGGAAACGTAATGGCGGCCACACAAATGTTCAAAGCTTAAATCAAATTACGACTAACCTAATCATCCGATCTCTACCAAATTTTGCAACAACACACCTTTATGAAGGGAGCATCCTTTGACAAATCTAATAGGTCATTAGCCTAATAGTTTGCGGATGGCGGCCATCTTTGTGTCAAAATGGATTACCCCTATTAATTCGAACACGGTGAAACCGAATGGAATGAAATTTGGTACAGAGGTAGCACTAGCAAAGGGCACCTCAGTGTCATGTTTTATATCACCGCCATCTTGACGGAAACGTAATGGCGGCCACACAAATGTTCAAAGCTTAAATCAAATTACGACTAACCTAATCATCCGAACTCTACCAAATTTTGCAACAACATACCTTTATGGAGGGAGCATCCTTTGACAAATCTAATAGGTCATTAGCCTAATAGTTTGCGGATGGCGGCCATCTTTGTGTCAAAATCGATTACCCCTATTAATTCGAACACGGTGAAACCGAATGGAATGAAATTTGGTACAGAGGTATCACTAGCAAAGGGCACCTCAGTGTCATGTTTTATATCGCCGCCATCTTGACGGAAACGTAATGGCGGCCACACAAATATTCAAAGCTTAAATCAAATTACGATTAACCTAATCATCCGATCTCTACCAAATTTTGCATCAACATACCATTATAGAGGGAGCATCCTTTGACCAAACTAATAGGTGATTAGGCTAATATTTTGCGGATGGCGGCCATCTTTGTGTGAAAATCGATTCCCCTTATTAATTCGAACACGGTGAAACCGAATGGAACGAAATTTGGTACAGAGGTAGCACTAGAAAAGGCCACCTCAGTGTCATGTTTTATATCACCGCCATCTTGACGGAAACGTAATCGCGGCCACCCAAATGTTAAAGGCTAAAATGTAATTACGACCAACCTAATAATCTAGTCTCTACCAAATTTTGCAACAACAAATCTTTATGAGGGAAGCATATTCTGACCAAACTGCTAGATCATCAGCCCAATAGTTTGCAGATGGTGGCCAAGTATGTGTGCAAATCGATTCCCCCTATCAATTCAAACACGGTGAAACCGAATTGAACGAAATTTGGTACAGAGGTAGCACTAGCAAAAGGCACCTCAGTGTCATGTTTTATATCGCCGCCATCTTGACGGAAACGGAATGACGGCCACCCAAATGTTAAAAGCTTAAATCAAATTTCGACCATCCTAATCATTTGATCTCTACCGGATTTTGCAACAACATGCCTTTTTGTGGAAAGCATCTTATGACTGACTACAAGGTCATCAGCCCAATAGTTTGCTAACAGCGGCCATGTATGTGTGCAAATCCATTTCCCGGATCAATTCAAACACGGTGAAACCGAATTGAATGATTTTTTTTTACAGAGGTAGCACTAGGAAAGGGCACCTCATATTCATGTTTAATATCCCTATAGCACGTTGTATTTCAACAAGCTACTACAACCAACATTCAATTATACTCCTTGAAAAGGACAAAGAGTTATAACAATACCCATGCATTTAGGAGAAAGTAGGCTATATGTTCTTTACTGAACATCTTGTTAGCCTATTTTCAATTTTGAAAAAATAGGCTTATGAGATCACCTTTTGTCCGTGTGAGTGTGCGTGTGTGTGTGTGTGTGTGTGTGTGATTCGTGTGTGTGTCCCCCCCCCCCCCTAATAAAATCTAAACGGCAGGAGCGATTTCAATGAAACTCGGAAAGTTCATAGCACTATTCCCGGCGACCTCGACCGTGCCCTTCAAATTTTGTTACGACTCACCAATCCAACATGGCGGCTGTGCGAAATATTTCACCAGCATTCAATATCTCCGAAACTATTACCGATATTACCCTGACATTTTCTAATGTGATAGAGGGAACTACTATAAGTTCACTTATGTGACTTTTGAAAACCTGGTAAATACAAAACCAACATGGATGCCAAGCGAATTTGCGACTTTTAAATAGACGTTTCTCGCGATTTGACCAACCAAACGCAATGAAACTTGGTACAGTATATGTTTATATACATTGTAATGCACCGACATCTAACTTCGTTCAAATGTTCCCATAATCACAAGATGGCGGATGTGCGAAATATTTCACTGGCATTCTATATCTCTGAAACTATTAGCGGTATCTCCCTAAAATTTTGTACGAAGATAAAGGGCACTACTGGAAGTCCATCTATAAGACTTTCAAAAACCGGTTAACTACAAAACGAACATAGCGGCCAAGCGAATTTGAAAATTTTAAATAGACCTATCTCGCGATTTAATGTTCCAAGCGCACTGAAACCTGGTACAGGAAATATTTATACACATTGTAATCCACTGGTATCTTATTTAGTTCAATTGCTTACATAACCTCAAGATGGCGGCAGTGCGAATTTTAAAATTAAGTTTTTATTTCTTGTGATGTAGTCATGCGATCGAAGTGAAAGTTTGAATAATGAACCTACGCAATAATTTTCCTTTAATGGTACATGACTCTATGGCCTATACATTTAACAATCCAACATGGCGACCATCCGAAATATTTAGCCGATACTGAATATCTACGAATCTATTTTAGCAATCAAACTGAATTTTTTAATGTTCATAGGGGCTCTGAACTTAAGTTCACCTATAGGACTTTAAATAACCTGGTGATCACAAATCCAACATGGCGGTGACGCGAATTATAATTATTCACATGGACGTTTCTCGCAATTTAAGCATCCGCGTGCAGTGAAACTTGGTACAGTAAATCCTTATACGAATTTTAATCCACTGGCTTCTAATTTATTTCAATTGTTTCCATAACCTCAAGATGGCAGCTGTGCAAAATTTTAAAATCTCCTTGTTTTTTCTTGTGTCCTAATTATGCGATTGAAGTTTGAATACTACACGTTCACAATAATCTGCATGTAACAGTAGGCCTACATAACTCTAGGACCTACATATATAAAATCCAACATGGCGACCATCCGAAATATTTAGTCGGTTCTCAATATTTACGAATCTATTACAGCAATCAAACAAAAATTGTTTATGTTGATAGTGGCAATTAACATAAGTAGGATATATGAAAATAGGCTGTATAGTTCTTCACGGAACTACTTGTTAAATTTAGTGACCAGTGGAGCATTTTTGTTAGACTGTCAACAATAAGCTTGGAGGCCTATTGTGACTATGATGAGTGTTTCTGTGGACAAATGTAGTCTCTAAGTTCATAAGAATAGTCTTAAATAATTTTTCTGAGCGCGTAAATGACGGCAGTGAGCATACTAGCAAGAAAATAAAACTAGGACATTGAGGTACTGTACAGTACATCATTTTATTATTACCTTAGTGGGAACTGACAGTACATAACGTGATAATATTTATCCTCTATGATATTTATGTGTAGATTTAGCGGACGTTATGTTGTATTTTCGGAAACAATTCGCGTCAAAATCTATATGTTTACGCAGTGTTAGCAATTACTATGTGCTTGCGCTAGGCCTACCAAATGACATAATGGCACGGCTTGAGAATTGTAGATGGCGATGGCATAGACCTACTACGACGAGATGATTTCAGCAGTACAGGAATGCGTAAATACAGAGTCATAATTTATGCAAGACGCTACAATGTACAACATCACGAATGAACACCAGCTGTGGAACCTTCAAGAGCGCTATGTTGTGAATAATTCAAGATTTGTTTTACATAAGGTGAAAAGCAGTAGCTGAGCTTACGAAGTAACACGTCACTAGGCAAGGTCGAGTAGGCTATGTGCTCGCACTTAGAGGTGATTCTCCGGGGTAGTAAATATGCAGTAACAAATCGAGTAAATGATGACTTCATCCTAAATTTAAATCATGTCGAGTTAATTTCTGTTGCACAGTGTTGACGGAGTTCAGAGAGAACTGGTCGAATAGTTAACGCTTATTTATGGTCATGTTGCATCCAGGCGCAGGTTCGGGGATTATTCCCAGAGGAGGCAGAATCCATGAATATATGGCAGCTGTAGGCCTATGCATACATTAACAGTAACATTACTGACGATGGATTGCAAATCTAAATTTATTGACTCTTTAAATAAAATCATTAGTGTTTCCAGTTGTTGTTGATTGAGTCTTCAGTCTTTTGACTGATTTGATACAACTCTCCGTGCCTCCCCGTCCTGAGCTAATCGTTTCATCTATAGTCTACATAGCTACAACACATTACATCCGAGATAATCTGATTTACACATACGTTACTAACCCTGGTCTACCCCAACAGTTATTGTCCTCGGCCCTTCCGTCCATAACTAGGTTTGCTATTCCTGTGTGTCTTAATAGGCCTATGTGTGCTTCCAACTTATATTTTCTCCTCATTAGCAGTCGCCAGAAACATCTCTCCTCTCCCACTCGTCTTAATACCTCTTCGTTTCTTATTCTATCTACCCATCTGATCTGCATCATTCTCCTGTAACACCACATTTCAAACGCTTTAATTATCCTCTTTTCTGCTGCGCCAACAGACAAGTTTCACTTTCATATAGTGCCACGCTCTAGACATAGGCTTTTAAAAATGACTTCCTAATACCTAAATCTATAGGCTATTCATGAAAATCCACAGCCTGTTTCCAGTCTCCGACCGGGTCAGGAATGGAATGAATGAAGCCCCCATCAAGCCTCCGTGGCTTAGGCGGCAGCACGCCGGCCTCTCACCGCTGGGTCCGTGGTTCAAATCCCGGTCACTCTATGTGAGATCTGTGCTGGACAAAACGGAGGCAGACAGGTTTTTCTCCGGGTCCTCCGGTTTTCCCTGTCAAAATTTCAGTCCAGCAACACTCTCCACTATCATTTCATCTGTCATTCATTTAATCATTGCCCCAGAGGAGTGCGTCAGGCCTCGGCAGCCGGCACAGTTCACATCCTCGCCGCCGATAGGCTATTCAATGTCATATAATTGCTTTCCTTGCTTGAGCCAACATACTTTTTATGTCCTCTTTGCGTCGTCCATCACTGGTTATTTGCAGTAGGCTACAGCAGTAAAAAAGAAAAATTAGGCCTAATGCTAAATAAACTGGAACATAAAAAGAAAAACAATAACATTTTGTGTGGACTATTTGTGTTTTTTTCTTCAGAAGTCTGAAAAGTAGTGTAAATAGACTACATGTAAGGGAATGAATTTCTTGTTGCTGTTGTTTCATTTGAGGGGCTTGGACATCGTAACGGGTGTGTGTATGCTTGCAGATTTTGTTTGATGGCCTGTGTTATTGTAGTGTATGTAGTCGTGTGTGTAGTCTATTTGTAATTCAGGTGAGGATGGGGAATGAGCTTATTATAATCAAAGATTTAAACAAAATGATGGTTAAATAAGGCCAATTTTTCCAGGAATGTCGGGAGGGGGCGCCCAATCACTCCCTCCTCTGGATACACCCATGAGTTATTCTAATGGCAGATTCATTAAACCTAGCCATTGCTCCTCTGGCTGATGTTTACAGAGGGAATTATTTTCACTCGTTCCCCTTGGCCGTCCGTTCACCTGCGCTTAATGAAATGTGAAATGATAAAGCAGAGTAACCAGAATCGATAGAAATGAGGGAGATAAAGAGGGAGCAGGAACGCTGAAGAATCAAAGCGAGCCCTTGAGAAAAGGGTTGAGTTGGCTTTATGTAAAAATATTGGCGAACGTTTCTCCTGGAACCCTCCCAAGCAATGGCCGACGGTAGATAATGTATTGTAATGTCATGCAGATCCAGCATCGTATTGGTTCACAGCTGAAGCCAATGGAGGGCTTAAGTATTCCCACTCACCCCTCGCAGAGGGGAAGATGCTAGGGAGGGAGCATGGGATGTAATTAGTAGAGGCTAAAGTAATATTACACTAAGTTTGGGCTACGGATGTCGTAATCTACACACTTTTGTAACTAATATACCTGGTGTTGCTAAAACACCATCACCAAATGGCTCGTCTACAGCTTGTGTATGTCTGTGCCTATTCGGGCTAAATAATAATAATAATAATAATAATAATAATAATAATAATAATAATAATAATAATAGTAATAAGAAGAAGAATGTATTGCAGCCAAATGGCCATAAAGTCGTGGTTCCGTGGTGTTGGGGTAGCGCACCTGCCTCTCACCCGGCCCCGGGTTCGATTCCCGGCTCCATCAGGGATTTTAGAAACTGACGTGAGGGCTGGAACAGGGTGCACTCAGCCTCGTGAGGACAATTGAGTAGCTGCCTGACAGTGAGACCGCGCCCTGATCACGAAATCCAAGATTAACGGCCGAGGGGACCCGACGCGCTGATGACGTGTCGCCCCAGTATCTGCAGGCCAAATGGCTGGGCAACGGTCGCTTCGTAGGCCTAGGCCCTTCATGGACTGTAGTGCCAGGGGTTATTTAAATGGCCATAAAGGTAGTCTACTTATGTGAACATGTTCCATTTATTAACTTAATGTTGTGGAATTTATGTTCCATTTTAATAAATAATTCGAATAACAGTTACGCGTCTTAACAATACGGTACTCGTTGATGGACATTGTTATTCCTTTGCACGTAAGTAGGCCTAAGTCATAGCGATCACACACTCGTCGTTAACATGACGGAATCGCACATATCTTCTGATGGCACATGCTTCCCAGAATGCAATTTTGAGAAGTTTTTTTTTAGCTCTAAAGTCACACACCTTTAGTTTCATTGTAGCCATCACAGGCAATCACGGACACTTTTTGCGTAGGAGTTAACAAAATTTTGTTAATACAGTTACAGTAATAAGAAAATTAATAGCATTCGATGTTATGGCACAGAAACTGCCATTGAGACATTTCTTGTACTGCAAGACTACACATTTTATTTATTTCGTAAGGTATAACGAGGATACATTGCGGCAATCGTTACTTCACTTTCATAGGTATAACCAATAAGAACCCTACACGCGTCTCCAGGGTGGCATGCCACGTGAGGCATACGCTAACTGAAAAGAGGTGGGTTCGACTTCCACTTCAGCCATTTTGGAAGTGGTTTTCCGTGGATTCCCACTTCTACTCCAGGCAAATGCCAAGATGGCTACTAACTTATGGCCATGGCTGCCTCCTTCCCAGTTCTCATTTGAATATAATAATACACACGCTACTACAGACACCACAATAACGCAGGTTAACAATAACGTTTTATTTTCACACACACAACCAAGTACACGGGACTAAATGTCTACGATGTACAAGCCCCTCAACTGAAACAACTACTACAACCACCCCTATTTCTTTATTCTGTCTCATTCTCATGCCTCTACGTTCTTAAAGGCCTATCTTAAAAAATACTTAGACTTTCCGAATTTATTTCTGTTTTTAGGTAACTTAATAGCCTCGTAGTTTACTGCACTATAGTTAGTTATTGTTGTTTTAAGGGGCTGAACAGTGAGGTTATCTTCCCCTCAATATAGACGATAATACATAATACAAAATTTTCTTATTTAAATTTTAGAGGTGAGCGCCTAAATATGAAAAGAGCCTAAAAGTAATAAAACGAAAAATACCTACATTGTTAAATTACAAACAAACAAAAACTGGAATACAAAAATCTGACTATCGTTTAATACTGTAGTCTACAATAAACTATATAACATAAAATCCAATAGACGTTTGAAATTTTGAATTCTCTCTGACTATCCAGTTTCTTAGACTGTGTCCCAAAGCTACATTTCCAGCCATAGTGAACTAGATAGTTGACTAATATTCCAGATATGACGTCACAAGTCATGATCCAAAGCTGCTTAGCACATAGGGCTAGCAATCAAATCTGTAATAGCTAGTGAACAAAAGTACTTGTTTGATTACCGGTATCGACTTATACAAAGAATTTATAGAAGTAGCTAATCTTTTGACGTTTACTTTTACTCAAAGCAAGAAAAGGATATCTCATCAAGAAACGTTTATGCCCTGAAAAGAAACAAGATGTTCAGGAAAGAACATATAGCCTACTTTCTCCTAAATGTATGGGAATTGTTATAACTCTTTGTCCTTTTCAAGGAGTATGATTGAATGTTGGTTGTAGTAGCTTGTTGAAATACAACGTGCCATAGGGATATTAAACAAGAATATGAGGTGCCCTTTGCTAGTGCTACCTCTGTACCAAATTTCGTTCAATTCGGTTTCACCGTGTTTGAATTGATAGGGGGAATCGATTTGCACACATACTTGGCCACCATCTGCAAACTATTGGCTGATGTTCTTGCAGTTTGGTCAGAATATGTTTCCCACATAAAGATATGGTGTTGCAAAATTTGGTAGAGACTAGATTATTAGGTTGGTCGTAATTACATTTTAGCTTTTAACATTTGGGTGGCCGCGATTACGTTTCCGTCAAGATAGCGGTGATATAAAACATGACACTGAGGTGCCCTTTGCTAGTGCTACCTCTGTACCAAATTTCGTACCATTCGGTTTCACCGTGTTCGAATTGATAAGGGGAATCGATATTCACACAAAGATGGCCGCCATCCGCAAAATATTAGGCTAATGACCTATTAGTTTGGTCAAAGGATGCTCCCTCCATAAAGGTATGTTGTTGCTAAATTTGCTAGAGATCGGATGATTAGGCTAATCGTAATTTGATTTAAGCTTTGAACATTTGTGTGGCCGCCATTACGTTTCCGTCAAGATGGCGGCGATATAAAACATGACACTGAGGTGCCCTTTGCTAGTGCTACCTCTGTACCAAATTTCGTTCATTCGGATCCACCGTGTTCGAATTAATAGGGGGAATCAATTTTGACATAAAGATGGCCGCCATCCGCAAACTATTAGGCTAATGACCTATTAGATTGGTCAAAGGATGCTCCCTCCATAAAGGTATGTTGTTGCAAAGTTTGATAGAGATCGGATGGTTATGTTAGTCGTAATTTGATTTAAGCTTTAAACATTTGTGTGGCCGCCATTACGTTTCTGTCAATATGGCGGCGATATAAATCATGACACTGAGATGCCCTTTGCTAGTGCTATCTCTGTACCAAATTTCGTTCCATTCGGTTTCACCCTGTTTGAATTAATAGGGGGAATCGATTTTGACACAAAGATGGCCGCCATCCGCAAACTATTAGGCAAATGACCTATTAGATTTGTCAAAGGATGCTCCCCTCCATAAAGGTATGTAGTTGCAAAATTTGGTAGAGATCGGATGATTAGGTTAATCGTAATTTGATTTAAGCTTTGAACATTCGTGTGGCCGCCATTACGTTTCAGTCAAGATGGTGGCGATATAAAACATGACACTGAGGTGCCCTTTGCTAGTGCTACCTCTGTACCAAATTTCGTTCCATTCGGTTCCACCGTGTTCGAATTAATAGGGGGAATCAATTTTGACATAAAGATGGCCGCCATCCGCAAACTATTAGGCTAATGACCTATTCATTTGGTCAAAGGATGCTTCCTCTATAAAGGTATGTTGTTGCAAAATTTGGTAGAGATCGGATGATTAGGTTAATCGTAATTTGATTTAAGCTTTGAACATTTGTGTGGCCGCCATTACGTTTCCGTCAAGATGGCGGCGATATAAAACATGACACTGAGGTGTCCTTTGCTAGTGCTACCTTTGTACCAAATTTCGTTCAATTCGCATTCACCGTGTTCGAATTGATAGGGGGGTGGGGGTGGGGGTGGGGGGAGACAGACATTGAGAGTACACATACTCACACACACACACACACACACACACACACACAGACTCACACACACACAGACAGACACACTTTTTTCGCCCTGTGTTGATCTCATAAGTCTACTTTCATTTTTTGCAAAAATCGAAATTAGGCTAAAAAAAAAAGAGATGGTGCAGAGCACTGTCTTCTAGAGTTTCGGTTTGGAACCGACGTAAACCTAGTGTGTTTCAGAACACTAGTCTACGAAGGAGGCCATGCTTCAAGCAAACATGAAACAAAACTCATTAGTGTGGAGCACTGCCTTCTTGAGTATCGATTTAGTACCGACATGTAAACCTAGTGAGTGTGTTTCAGAACACTAGTCTATGAAGGAGGCCATGTTTCAAGCACACATGTCCCAAAGCTCCGTAGTGTGAAGTAAACTACTAGTGAATAGTTTCTAGCAGCAAGTCAATAGTTATCAAGATTTCAGGTTCGCTCCTGGCCATGAAAGGCGACCAAAAATCACGACACGCATGACATACAGTACGTTGTTGGCATTTTAAAGAACTCATTTGAATTCTTTAGGCCGTGTTCATAATGGCAAAATTAATCTCGGGATTTTCCTCCTTTCTTTACTAGAAAGCGCTACAGTGCCAACCAAGGAACTTAGATATCTAACCTCCTTGAGTTTCATAGTGCTCCAAGGAACAACAAAATTCGACATGCAAGCTGCCTTCCGGGCGTCAAGTAACAAAGCTTGCACCCGGCACCGAGGCCATACAATATTATTAGATTATTATTATTATTATTATTATTATTATTATTATTATTATTATTATTATTATTATTATTATTATTATTATTATTATTATTATTAAAGTGAGCTTTGGGACACAGCCTTAGCATCGCTACTGTTTCCGATTCAATATAGCCTACAGCAATCTAAAAAGGAAAGACCACTCTAGCAGATGCACAATAGCACACGGCGTTAATGAAACACCCTAGGCACTCGATCATAATACAAAATCCATCTTCCATTAACACGAGATAGTATACTACGTTGTTCGAGTTTTGGCTGTATCCTATCTACCAATAGCAAAGCAGAACTCCACCTCAGTAAAAGTCTGGTGTTAAAATAAAGTACCGGTATTGCGCCCTCTGTCATGGCAATGGTGTCGCTTGTCTTTTGTTTGGTACTATTATGGCTGCAAGGGACCGAACGAACGCATCGTCAAAGTCGCAATGATTCTTTACGAGGTTGGCGCGCAACTGACGTAGTCTACTGTACTTCCAGCAAGATACGTTCATAACATCGAGGTCCCACATCAAAATAGGTATCAATTTTTACCAGAAATGTTTAATGTTCCAAGTGAAGGAACAACTTATAGAGCGTGCATTTATTGAAAACAATTCACGAATATAATGTAGGCCTACTACATTCAAAATATTTGAGATTTTTTAAAATCATAGGATACAGTAGTTATCTTGATGAGTGCGACTGGCTGCGTGGCTCTGTAACAATATGACGGATGGTCTGTCTCGGCTCCCCACTTGTACAGCAATGAGCCACACTGACCATGGTCGCTTCGTACCATGTTGAGGGCAACCCAAGCTTTACGTGGAAGATCAAGACCTGCTGGTGGGTGTTGGGTACAAAGGAGTCACTGTCATTCCTTCAGAGCTGCGTTGTTCCACTCCTATTGCCATTTTGCTGCAACGTTAAAACCTCGCCAAACCAACTCTAGTGCCTTATACTCAGATGGAGAACGTGATTTCAAAATTAGATGATTGTTCTTGTTTTAAGGGGCGGAACAGCGCAGCCATCTTCCGCGCACTGGTTCTTCAGGGTCTTTAGTAAAGCCATCATTACTTCCGACTTGACGTTTCAGTGCTAGGCTAGAGTTTCGATCGCTAAATCGCGACATCGCGAACGAATCTCAATTTATCGTGATATATCGATTTGAATGGCTGCTTGTGATTGTCTAGTTAAAGTGATTTTTCTTCTGACCGCTAGATAACTCTAGGGTAGCACTGAAACGTCAAGTCGTAAGTAATGATGACTTTAGGCTACTATAATATACTGGGAAACTTCATTTCAAATATTCGGCATGCGTTCATTTTTTGAAACTAAGTAATACAACAATCGACATTTAAAAGTGAATCACTCAACGTTTTTGTCCTTTTGGTGTCCCCATACGTGATCCATACGTCCTGCCACAAACGGCTGAGCTTTTGAGGCGTAACTCGCTTAACTGCACATATAATGCGCTGTTTCACGGCAGTGGGAGGATAGGCTATAAACATCGTACTTCACAAAACTTCAAATTAAAAGCTATAGAGTATGAGGTCAGGCGAGCGGGTAGGCCTCACGAGAAATGTGTTGTCTTCGTTTCCCGCAGTGCGACCAACCTGTGTTTTGAAAGTAGTGTATGCTCTCACTTGATCGTTGAAATATGAAAGGGCTGAAAAATGCGAAATTCGTGAATTTATTGAATTCGCGGGGTGAACCATTGTTGTAATATAGGCTATGGCTATAAATGAAGCCGATGACTGTTTTCTTGCCAAAGAGCATGATGAATATTCGAAAGTTTAACCTTCTTCATGAATATCCCTGTAACCTACTTTGAATCCACTGGTGTGGACATATTACACTGTAGTGTATTAGGTAGACTATAGGTTATAGGTTATAGTGTGAATACCAGGATTAAAAGAAAAACAACGAACAAATTTAGCTGAGACCAACACTATACAATATTATGATCATCTGTAAAATTCCTTCACAGGTTGAAAACACGTAGACTGAGAGTTTATTACAATACGATACATAATGAAAATCTTTCCAATACCGTACCTTAGGCTAAACTAAGTTGTGGGGCTACGAAAGTTATAACTGACACATCCAGTGAAACGCCGATTACTTAACGGATTTTTAGCTGAGGAGGAAGCCTATGAAGGTCTCAGTCGATTCAATCTAACTGCTTGAAGAATGTCTGTTAGGTAATCAGCCCGAAGGCTGGTTGGATCCTCAAAAGTACCGCCGTTAGGTTACTCACATAACCTAAGGGCGGTACTTTTGAGGAGAATAGTTTGCCTGAATGATGCCAGTATGCTATTAAAAGCTAACGGCTCAGTCATGTGGATGAACTACATCCCATAAGTTCTTTGAAGTTAAGAAATATTGGTCATTGTCAGTACCAGGATACGTGACCAGATCTGCGGGGACCATTGTGACGAGAACGAGGTGCGTAGTAAAGGAATTGCCCACACTGTTGTATGCTCGTTCTGGCCCAGGCCTCACGGAAATTTATACTTGCCAAGAAGAAGAAGAATTAAAAGCTAAGTGAACTGTGTCTACTTTGAACTAAGTTTTATGATCATTACTCTCTTAGACCTACCGTAGGGTGGACAGAAGTTCTTAGAAAAATGATTGCTACTTTTACAGTCAAATCGATTTTCTTTTAATATTTTCTCAAGCTTATTTCCCCAAGGAATGCTATGACGTGAGGATCCTCAATGGAACAGGGAATAGGGACCACCGCAGACCATTCGCAGTTTTACTGCCTACAATTAAACGAGCGTTAACGGGACGACCGTAATACGTTTTATTGCTTCCTAACCGGAAGGTGAGCTACCGACACGTAATGAAATACACGCCGCGTGATTTGGCACGGTTCCTGCCTTTTCAAGTTGGTAAAAACCTTCGTCATTTATTACTCATGAAGAAATTTATTGCTGTAGTAGCCTGGAATATACATTCTAGTTGTGTTGTGCAAAAATGGCCTCCAAACATTCTACATCATTGACCTCATTCGCCATTCGTTTTTCAATCCAAGGAATGAGAAAACTTTGATAAGCTGTTGTTGCTTTTGATTCATTTAGGGGCTTTCCGAAATCGTGAAACTTTAGTCCCGTGTACCTGGGTGTGTGGGGAAACTGTCTGATAACCTGTGTCGTTGTGATGTAGTCAGTCTCGTTGCGTAGCGGCTAGCACTCTTGACTGCCACCGCGGAGGCGCGGGTTCGATTCCCATTCCCATTCTGAGGGCTGGAACGGGGTAGACTACACTTAGTCTCGTGCGGTAAAAGTGAGAAGAGGCAGATTCGATTCCTACCTCAGCCATCTTGGAGGTGGTTTTCCGTAGTTTCCTACGTCTACCACCAGGGGACTACCGGGATGGTTCCTAAGTTAAGGTCATGGCCACCTCCTTCCCAATCCTCATATGAATTACAAATAAGCTACACACACTAATACAGCCATCATAATAACACGGATTATCAGACAAATTCCACACACATCCAAGTACACGGGACTACATCACCATAATTGATTCAACATCATTGTTGTGTTGTACAAAAGTAGCCTCCAAACATTCCTACATCATTGATCTCTTTCGGCATTCAATTTGGGATATCCGATTTTCAATCCGAGGAATGAGAAAGCTCTGATAAGTAGTAGTAGTAGTAGTAGTTGTTGTTGTTGTTGAATCATTTAGGTTATTTGCGACATCCTGGTAGCCTACTGTAGTCCCGCGTACCTGGCTGTGTGGGGAAACTGTAGACTATGAAAACCTGTGTCATTGTGATGGCTGTAATAGTGTGTATAGTCTATTTGTAGGTGGCTTCGGTGGCGTAGTTGTTAGCATGCTGAGCTTCTAGGCCCAATATCGCAGGTTCAAACCCGACCGAAGTCGTCGGATTTCTTAAGAGCGTTAAAAATCTATCTGTATGCCTTCCTTCGGAGGGGAAGTAAAGCCGGGGGGCCCGTGTCATAGATTTATATAAAAGAACCTTCCACTAACCACTATTGTGTGAAGCTAAATTTGTAGGTTAGATTTGATTAACGCTGTGTTATCTGTAATTCAGGTAAGGACTGCAGACGATCATTTCAAGTAGTTCCTACCAAATGCTACCGTCAACGACACCTAGCTGTGAACTTGGTTACTAAATGCCACCGCAACCGGCACCTGGCGATTAACATAATAGAGCGCTAATCAAATAGGCCAGCCAGCTTTATTTCCCCTCCGAAGGAAGACACACTGAGGGATTTTTAACGCTGTTAAAAAATCTGACGACTTCAGTCGGGTTTGAACGCACGATCTTGGGCGTAGACGCTTAGCATGCTACCAGCTACGCCACCGAAGCTGCTAAATCGCGAGATTAACAGACATGTAAAAGTATCAGCCAGGTTCCTTGCATAAAACACACTGGTGTCTGCCTATAAGTGAATAACAATTGGTTTACGATCTTATGGGCCTCCTCTCCCTAGAGCAATGACGTACCTGAACGCTCCACCCTTTGAGCTGTATCATAAATCTCTCCTGGCGTCCTTAACTTACCACTACTCGTAATATGGCGCGCGCGACAATTTATGAGGGCTGTAATATGCGATTTCTCTCTCCCACTACTTGGAAAGTTTTATGGGTTCCTGCAGTAGCTGTTCGTTCAAATAAAATCTAGAAGTCCGCATTCCTTCCTTAATCACAGAAGAGGGAATGGGTAACTAATCATTTGAGCGAATAATGTGCGTAAATCAATTTAACGTCAGCGTATATCAATCATCACCTCTATTTCAGAAACAAAGTATGCACTGTGCTTTGGGCAAATGGGAACGATTTATGGAACTGTGATATATTTTAGGCCATTATTTCCAAAGCTGTATGGTAATAAGTTCGTACTAAATATAGGGAAGTATTTACCATCGGTCTGTATACAGTTAAGCCTGCCTTAACTGGTCCCTTTATATATCGGAAACCTGGACTAACGGAATCAACATTCTGAACAGAAGTATTTCCCATGTAAAACGGCACTCTAAACTGGAAAACTGCTTAACGCGGAAAAGGAAAGAAATTACAGAACTGTAGGCGTAAATAACCTGATTAAGACAGATTATCTCATCCACAACACAAAGCAACTACAGTCACTCCGGATAGGGGACCAGTCATACAAGAGGGTCCATGATTTTAAGTACCTAGGATCGCTTTCCACGAAGAACTCATCATGTGAGGCAGAAATCAACGCCAGGATCCAAGCAGGAAACCGAACTCTCTACAGCTTAACACAGCTTCTTCGGTCCAGATGTCTCTCCAGACAGTTCAAAATTCGTCTGTATAAAACTCTGATCCAACCCGTTGTATTATATGGATGTGAGACATGGAGTATTCGAAAACAGGACTTCCATCAACTACTCGTTTTTGAGAGAAAAGTTCTTCGGAAGATCTTCGGACCGGTGAGGGATGTATACACGGGTGAATGGAGGATTAGACACAATCATGAAGTAGAAGATCTGTACCATGATGCCAACATAGCTGGAACCATCAAAATCAGAAGACTGCAGTGGGCTGGACATGTAGCCCGGATGGAAGACCACCGATGGCCACGGAAGCTACTGGATTTTATCCCCACAGGAAGAAGACCACCAGGTAGACCAAGGAAGCGGTGGAGTGATGGATTCCATGAAGATCTGCAACAGGCCGTGTGGACAGTTGGCGGATGGCAGCTATGGATAGGAGACGATGGAGAAGGAAACTTGTAGCAGCGCGCGGTCCACTGGGCCTGATCGCGTAGAAGAAGTAGCCTAGTAGAAGAAGAAGATAACACAAAGCTATGAAGCCCACTACATTTTGAGCGCGAATGTAACTTACTTGCACCTAAGTCCTAGGAAACATTAACTCTAATTTTTTCTCAAGGATGCAGCAGGTATGCTACATTTCACAACATCTGTACCATTACTTCCTCCAACAATCTTGCAATTCGCAGTTTCTTTCTGAAAAAAAAAATGAGAGCAGAATTTATTTATTTATTTATTTATTTATTTATTTATGGTATGGCTTTTAGTGCCGGGAGTGTCCGAGGACATGTTCGGCTCGCCTGAGTCTGTAGTTGCTTCCAGCGGACACCCTTGGTTAAGGTGAGCTACAAGTTCCGTTCAATTTCAAGTAGTTCCAACTTTCGCCACCAGATATCAATGATACCAAGTGGTGAACGTTGGAACTTTGTTAGAGCGTTCTGACGAAATCTAACCAAACAATTTAGCTTCACATAATAGTAGTTAGTGGAAGGTTCTTTCACATGCCATAAATCTAAGACATGAGACCGCCGGCTTTACTTCCCCTCCGAAGGAAGGCATACTGAAGGATTTTTAATGCTCTTTAAAAATCCGTCGACTTCTGTCGGGTTTGAACCCGCTATCTTGGGCACAGCAGTTCAGCATGCTACTGACTACGCCACCGAAGCCGCTATGAGAGTAGAAGAAAACAGTGAACTGGAGTAATCTTTAAATGTGTTCTTTTTACTGTGCACAGCATTTATTTACGTACTGTAATTCAGTGACAATGACTTCTAAACATAAGACACTTACACTGGAGGAGAATATTACAGTTATTGAAGATCACTTTCTTTCTTCGGCTTTTCCCAATTAATTGGGGTCGCCGGAGCCAACCAGGCTTATTTTGGTTTTGGCCGGGGATTTAAGGCCGGATGCCCTTCCTGACGCCACGTGATTTTTCAGGTGAAAATTCCACCCCGCTGTCACCGGGATTCGAACCCCGGCCGTCCGGGTGAAAGACGAGCAGCTAAGCCTCTGCGCCATCACGCTCCCCAAGTTATTGAAGAACACGAGAAAAACAAACGTCCGCCTAAAGAATTGTGTCGTTTAAAGTGGGAAAGACTCAAATGATTTTATAGTAATCGTATGCGATAATACAGTATCCCTTTGTATTGTATTGTTACGTGCCACCCCCCTAGTGGCACTTTTGTTCACTGGATTACGGTGGGAAGAAGGCACAACACCAATTACTGCTTAAAGAAATAATTAACTTTATTGTGGCCAGAAGGATACACTCCTCAACAGCAAATACTAGCAATTATTACCTTACTCCAGTTTCCTCACGTCGAGAATACTTCTCCTTTCACTTGTCAACAGACCACAGTTAATCCTTTCGCTAATGAGTCCGGTCCCGTACGCAGGATGGAAATAGCTGCACTAGGTCTGTCACTCACTGTTTTGCAACTCACCACAATGACCTCTCTCGCACTGAGTAAGCACACTCGCTCAAAACACAGGCAGTCCCCTGTAAGATCCTCTCTCCCTTCGCTGTCAAGAGAATCAGCTTCACTAGGGGTTTCGCAAGTCACCACACTTCTGTCGCTCAGGATAAGCGCTCGCACTCGCTCGTAAAACACAACAACAACCACCACTGCTTGACAGGTCGCACTTATATAGCAGGCCGGTGACTCAATAAATGCTTCTAGATCCATCCAGGGTTCACGGCTTCTCGAGGTTTCCATCGCTGGCTCAGTCACGAATATTCTGGACCATCCCTTTGTCCTAGTAGCCCTGTTGCATAAGGCGTACGCAATACACGAGGCAGGGCACAGCCCAGCCCTGGGGCAGTTGTGACTCATGCGGCGAGCGATGACACAAACTCACAGCCGTAACAGTATTTTGTCTTATTAACACTCAACCCTTTGTAAAACAGAAACCTGCGAAAAACGGAAAAATAAATCCGAACGTTTGCGTTCCGCCTTAGGCAGGTTTGATATTACATCTGTATGATCAATTGCCATGTGCTAATCACTTGAGTCGCCTACTTGCAAAACCAGCTAAATGCACTTTTTTATGTTGGGGTAACAGCAAAAACCAATTCAAAGGGTTCAAAATAGGTACAAATATGATGATTTTTTAAACACTTTCATGTGCAGTTCACGCCACGGTTTTTGGCCGGTGAGTCCCGACTGTGCAGTCGTGCAGAGGCCAGGTGGCGAACCTTAGGCATGCGTAATTGATACGCGAGATGCTTTCTGCGTAACTGAAAACTCATGTATCAATTGCACATGCCTAAGGCTCGCAGACTGTCCTCTGTACGACTGCGCAATCGTGGCTGACCAGCCAAAAACTGTGGCGTAAACTGTACTAACGTTTATTTTGGTCATGCTCATTTTAATTCCTGTACATTTTTCACCAAATGCTTTGTGAAATGTCTAACACGGATTAAATGAAATGAAATTGAAATCAATTAAATAAAATTACACTTGAAGGATTGAACGACATTAAAGTCAATTAATTATTAATTTCTTCTTGATCTTTATAGTAAAAACAAAAATGATAAAGGAGAAAGTCTAGATTTTGGTCTTGGGGACTGAGCAAAGTATTTGCTACACATTTGAATTTCACACTGTCTAGAATATGAACATAGTTCAACAACTGAGTGACGATTTAATTCCTCCCCTGAGATTTGACTACTATTTTATCTCAACCAAGATTAATTAAGAGTTATCAATCAAGACTTGTCTTCGAATTCCACGATTTTATCCAAGCCATAAATTTTGCAACAAGGTGTTGAATTGAAAGTTCTAAAAATATTCACTGAAGTAACTATCAAAATTAGAAATGATAGGCCTATTGTAGTTCTATGCTGTCTTCTTCAGTCTAATTCATAAAATTGTAGAAACAATGGACCATTAAAATTAATTATTATTGGGATTACGTTATCGAGTCTTTCTTATTTTGTCGTAAAATAAGTTTAAAAAAAGCGTTATAGCAGCCGGTTTCAATTACATAAGCTGCAAAATATTGATTTATAGTTGTACTGTGTAATGTTGTAAGTTTAATACGTGTATAATGCTCCTCATTCTTGTCCTTTTCTTACTCCTGTGCCTCATCATCACCACCATTATCACTATCATCATCATCATCATTATCATCGTCACGTCATAGTTAGCCTGCTCTGCCTTGTGAAGTCATTTCCTTTTAGAAGTCAGTCAAATCACAAACATTCTTTCTTGACTGTAATTCCTTCTTTTGTGTTGTATACTGTCCAAACGAATTCCTTTCTTATTCTAAGTAGTCGATTTTAAGTCACATTACAGCACAATTTTAGTAATAGTCTAGAAGAGTTTCATTTTCTTTCTGTTGTAGATTATCGTTCCAACTTCCAATCTCCGTTCGGTAAGTAAAGAAATCCTTTTGCATTCGGAAGGGGGAACTCTGCCGGGATATCACTGGTATGTAGGAACAGCCCCCTATTATCACAAGCCGATCACTTTTCCATATATTTTTTTCAGCTTCACTCAGCCTTATTCGATAAAAGAAGAAAAAAGTGTACTGTATACTGATGTCATGGAGCTCGGTACTCGATTTCCAATAGGCTACATACTCGATTATATACGGGTGGCTGAGAGAAACGAGCTGGGGAATTTGTGAATGGAATGGCAAGGAGGTCCATCATTTTTACCCACTTAATATCGGCACGTTTCCTTGCGCCCAGTGTTTGTATAATTCAATGGGAAGTTAGTTATAGTTGAAGGCGACACAAATGGTTGATCAATTGATTAATGTATTCTAAAATCTGTGTTGAGGTCCTTGACCATTCCTAGTCTGAACTACAATTTATGTATCATTCGACCTGATTGCATAATATTCTATTGCTAACCTACTAAAGTGTTGTGTAGAGCCACTCATGTAATCTACACTTAGCACAGCATCATCAGAAACCAGTATGCAGTAACTTGAATTACAGTATATGAATATATTTACTTGCCCTCCTCGTAGTCCCGAAAAATGTCTAAATGTAAAATATTTCTATGAAATCGAAGTGCAGTATAGAATCGTTTGCGAAGCACATTCAGTGTGCAGAGGTATTGTTACAAAAATGGCTAACACAATTCCTTTAGGTTAATTCGCTTTAGTAATCATTTTACTGCGTATGAACAGCGAGGCTAAGGATCATGTATAAATACATTGCATAAATAACCTCAAGATATATAGGTTATATATCCGTCTTATTCAAATCAAAGATAATCTGATGGTCAACAAAAAAAGTCAACCCCTGGCACTATCCAGCCCATGACGGGCTAAGGCCGACCAAGCGACCGCTGCCCAGCCATTTGGCCTGCAGATATTGGGGTGACGCGTGATCAGCGCGTCGGGTCCCCTCGGCCGTTAATCTTGGTATTCGTGATCGTGATGGTACGTACGAAAAGTGACACAAGTAACAATAATGCAATTTTGAGTTTGAGTTCCATTGGAAGAATCACGGCTGACTATTATCTTTCTTGTGAAGTCTGGGAGCGGAAACGAAAACTTCTTACCTGTGTTGAAGTGAACATCGTATCTCAAGTTGTGTGTCTATTATTTTTGTTCGTATCAAGTAATGTGTCATATTTCGTGTTAAGCCAAGATTTAATTATCTTTAGTCCTAGTATTATTCTCAAGAAAAGGTCGTATGTCGAAGAAGGGTGCGTTTTATTGATATGACTATTTACAAGGGCTGCGTAACCCTGCGTTGTCCTGTCCTTGGTTTCCAAAACCTTATATTATATTAAGTCTTGCACGATCATAAGAAGTTTACGAAAGTGCCAAAGAAAATCACTCAAATTAATGGCAGTATATTTTAATGGTTCTTTCGGAAAATTATACAATTTGACTTGTGCCGTTCTTTATGTGTACAATCTACTTGATAACGTTTCGTTCGTTCAACAAGTAGGCCTAAATTATGCCCAATTATATAAAACTGAAAACTAACTGTACCTGAATTCATGTCCAATAGACTGCAAATATAATATTCTACATGCAAAATAATGCAAGTGATTAATTTTTTTCCTCACGGTGGGGGTTTCAAGGATGATATGTTTCTTTCATCAAGCAAACATCATCAGGTCAAGGTTGATCGAATTAATCATATACCGTATAGCTACAACTAACTATCGCAGCCGACGATCAGTCACGCTCCTCTACCACTAATATGCGAATGTGCAGCTACTTTTACTGTCATATACTTTGGTGATTAACCCCAAAACAGAACTGTAGAAATAAATGAGTAGTTGTTGTTAACGAACACTGTTAAAATGCTGTGACATGTTAACATCTTGTGGTCCACTGGGATGTTAGCCACTGACTGAATAAGGGATCCCTTGTGGCTCTGTTTAGCCTCAAGATGGAAATCACAAGTTAATCTCAAGGTGAAGAAGAAAAATTGCCTGGTGTAAGTTTGGCCACGAAGAAATTCAAACCTAATGTTATATTTCCTGTAACTGCTAACCTCACTTCAACAAATCCAGCAACTGGTGTATTCCAACTACTGGATTTTCTGAACACAGAACTGTATTTTTTGGTTAGGTAGTGAAATATCAGTTTCCCCTTGTCATCCACAAAACTTCCGGAACGTATGAGTCAGTCGGGAAGAACCAAGAACCAAGGACCGATCTCCCAAGAAATGTGATCGCAATCTGGACACTGGAATGTTTATAGCTCTTCCCTAAAATGAAAGTGACAGCAATCTGGACTACTAATGAGGTGAACGCAATCTGGAATGACCGCAATCAGGAAGACACCTTCTCAACATCTCTTGAACCCGACAAATAATTATTCCTTTCTCTCCTGTGAGAGGGGTTTCCTACACTTAGGCACTTTGGGAGGCGGGGACCAATAGTTAACCATATCACTAAATTTGGAGCGATGTTGAACATTAAGGTCAGAAATCCCGGGGGAATCCAAGTCTTTTTGTCTTCCCTGTCGTACAACTTTCATTAATTTGAAGACTCCACGGGAAAAACGGAATAAGTTAAATTCGGTTAATTTTTCAAGAGAGCGAATTTAAACTTTCAACACTAAAAAGAAATACTTAAAACACCCTATTTGAGAGTAAGAAATATAGTTTCCTTTGCCAAATATATTTCCTATAAAGGAAGTACATGTGCAACAAAAAACAACTAAAGTAAAATTATGAAAAATTGAGCGGTAATGGGACGTTCTTTCCGTTTCCACTAAAAATAAAACCTCTGTATCTCGGTGATATTCCGCTTTATTTGAAATTAATTTCAACTGATCTGTAGTGACGATGGCTGGCCACCAGAATGCGTCATAAACCCATTTCCGTAAAAAATGGACTTACCCCGTTCTTTCCGTTGGGTCTTCATTTATTTATTTATTTAATTATTTTATGATTTTGTGGAGACGTTAGGGCTCATGGCCCTGTCTTTTAGTTGTTGATGTTGTTGTTGTGTTGGCTTTAAGGGATGTAGCATCTATATCATTTTGCAAAAGCCTCCTTGGTCCTCTACAGTTGGCTTTCTTGCTTATAAATCTCACCTCAGTAACGATACTAATTTTAAGACTTGCTCATAGGTTTCTAGTTGGACTGGAGTTTGTTACAAAATCAAAAATTGAATTCAGACCCTACGACTTCAAGAGGTATTTCATTATATGGTAAAAGGTATCGTTTGTGCGTAAGCAAGAAAATTTTCATGAAATTAGCCAGGGCAAATCAATCTTCCAGGCCAATCTATTTTTTCCCATATCTTCCATTATTTAGCCTGACAATATTTATGACTGAATCTATACCAAGAGGTTTACGCGTGGTATATTTTGCATCCTCAGAACTCCTTGATAATAATTGTAAATTATTCCCAGGTGTCTAAATATATCAGGGAGCGATGTTGCGAATACTTATTTCTGCCTCGAAGTCAAACCTGACTAATGGTCTTCCAGCTCTGGGACCTATTAATTATATCGAAGTTTTATTCCATGTTATTTGAGACAATCTTTGAGGCATGCTTTGTTCCCTTTGGGAGACAGATTATAGCTTGCTTGCATCCTAAGTTTAAAAATAAAATAACGTCGTGGTGATTAGCAATTTCCTCGTGAAGCTTAAAATGTGTATCAGCGGCAAGAATAATAGGGTTGCATGCAAAGGCACAATACACCTTACCCAACAAATAGCAGGAATAAGTAAAAAAAGAAAGACATTCTGGGTTGTTTCTTGTGGCAAGAAGTTCAGTGCAAATTTTATAGCCGGTCGTAAAGATTTATAAATGCACCTGTAAGATGGCCATAAAGTGCTCTTCAGTCTCTTATCCAAACCATAGGCCCTCCTTCTTATTGCTTGCATCTTATCTCACGCGAGGCCCTGCCACTCAAGCTGATACTTTAAATATGACCAAACATTATTACCCTCTCTTGAAGCATTTTAGAATGTCTTATTTGTGATTACTGCCTTTCACCTTCGTTTTGCTCTCCTTCTCAAAAGTTTGATTCCTGTTATCAGACGTACAAAATTTCATATCCTCATTTACAAGCGTAAATACAATCTTGTATTCCACAGCTGACGTACAGTAGCATTATTATTATTATTATTATTATTATTATTATTATTAGCCTACTTTTCACATTTTGCAAAAATGAGGAAAAAGTAGACTTATGAGATCGGGCAAATGTGTGTCTGTCTGTCTGTCCTTCTGTCTGTCTGTCTGGCTGTGTGTGTGTCCCCCCCCCCCCTATCAACTCCTAAACGGCTGTAGCAATCAAAACAAAATTTGGTGGGAGTAAAGATCTATACCTGAATATCTCACGGCCATATTTGAAAATGATGTCAGTGCTACCAACTGATGAAAAATCGCAATTGAAATTTGAGCTCCATGTTGGATATCTTGGAAGGTATGAATGGGAGCTATTTCAAAATTGGCACACGTATAGATAATAATATTGCAGTTTAATTTCCAGGTGGCTATACATGGCAGTGTTGCCAAAATGATTATAAGCCTGCTGATAGGTCCAAATTTTAAATGCATATAACTTCTACACTATCAATTGGATTTCAACCAAATTTTGTATGTACTATGTGTAGATAGGCAGATATGACAGAGCGTAATCTTAAGAGCCACCAGGGCTGCCAACTGTTAATAAATGCACTCTCTATTGTTTTTATCCAAATACCCATATATCAGAAAGTATGCAAGCCGACAGCTTTAAACTATGTACACGTATAGTACCTGACATTCTATATTAATTTGGAGTATCTTATATACGTCAGTGCTACCAACATGATTCTAAGCCTGGTGAGAGGTCCAACTTTAAATACATGTAACTTCTATACTATCATTCGGATTTCAACCAAATTTCGTGTGTGCTATGTGTACCATAATAGATATGACTATGCCGATTCTTAAGAGTAACCAGGGCTGCCAACTGTTAATAAATACTGTCTCTATTTTTGTTACCCTAATATCAATATATCAGAAAATATGCAAGCCAATAGCTCTAAACTTTGCACACGCATAGTACCTGGCATTCTAGATTAATTTGGAGTAACTAATATAGTCCTACGACAGTGCCGCCAACATGATTCTAAGCCTGCTGATAGGTCCAATTTTAAAATACATGTTACTTCTATACTAACAAATGGATTTCATCCAAAATTGGCACAACACGAGATCATAATATTTCAGATTATTTCTGACCAACACATGCATGACATTGTTGCCAACATGATTATACGCGCCCTGATAAATCCAAGGTCTAACTGCATGTAACGTGCATGTCATCCATTGGACTTCAACCGAAGTTTGTATTCAGTACCTTAAGAGATGCAACTAACAATAGCCTATATTCAGTCACCAGGGCTGCCAACTTTACTGCTCTATTAGGCTACATTATATAAGGTATATTTCGAACTAATTAGGAATTTCGATATTACCAACTTAATTTCATCATTATCCTAGATAGGTCTATATAGATTGGCAAGAATCTTAAATTTCAAGAAAAGTAGGCTATTTAGTTCGTCACGGAACTTCTTGTTATTATTATTTATTTATTTAATCGAATAGCACTATTACAGAGCACGTAAAAACATTACTTCAAATCTTGCCACATGTCTTTCTTCTCTCTGCCCACATTCGCTTCATCCTCTCTGATCTGTTCAATGTTCCGTGGCTGCTTTCGTTGTCTTTCTTGTTCCTCCCTGAAGATCACTTTTTGAATTTTGTCCCGAAATGAATTCCTATTATATGTATCTGTAATGTCAATGTCGGCTTCCTTAAGATCCTTAATGTCTGTGTACACCACGCTGGTTGAACTTTAAGTTTTAAATTTTATCAAAATTTTTGTTTTGTTAGCCTGTCATTATTCATTCTATTTAAATGCCCCAAAAATGGCATTCGTCGTTTGCGCGTGGTGTGAATTATGTTCTCCTCATGGGTGTATATTTTCTTGTTAGGTCGTGGTCTGTTACAGCCTATTTTTGTTTTCCTTATATTAATGTTGAAAATATTTTTAGCCTACTTTTCACATTTTGCAAAAATGAGGAAAAAGTAGTCTTATGAGATCGATCCGGGAAAATGTGTGTCTGTCTGTCTGTCTGTCCTTCTGTCTGTCTGTCTGGCTGTGTGTGTGTCCCCCCCTATCAACTCCTAAACGGCTGGAGCAATCGAAATAAAATTTGGTAGGAGTAAAGATCTATACCTGAATATCTCACGGCCATATTTGAAAATTATGTCAGTGCTACCAACTGCTGAAAAATCGCAATTGAAATTTGAGCTCCATGTTGGATATCTTGGGAGGTATGAATGGGAGCTATTTCAAAATCGGCACACATATAGATAATAATATTTCAGTTTAATTTCCAGAAGGCCATACATGGCAGTGTTGCCAAAATGATCACTATCATTCTATCAATCTACACTATCAATTGGAATTCAACCAAATTTCGTATGTTGTATGTGTACATAACCAGATATGACTGAACGTATTCTTATGAACCACCATTGCTGCCAACTGTTAAAAAATGCTCTTAATTTATTTTATCCAAATACCAATATATATGAGAAAGTATGCAAGCCGACAGCTTTAAACTATGCACACGTATAGTACATGACATTCTATATTAATTTGGAGTAACTTATATACGTCAGTGCTACCAACATGATTCTATGCCTGCTGAGAGGTCCAACTTTAAATACATGTAACATCCATACTATCGTTTGGATTTCAACCAAATTTCGTATGTGCTATGTGTACCATAACAGCTATGACTATGCGTATTCTTAAGAGCAACCAGGGATGCCAACTGTTAATAAATGCTGTCTCTATTTTTGTTACCCTAATATCAATATATCAGAAAGAATGCAAGCCAATAGCTCTAAACTTTGCACACGTATAGTACCTGGCATTCTAGATTACTTTGGAGTAACTAATATACGTCAGTGCTGCCAACATGATTCTAAGCCTGCTGATAGGTCCAATTTTAAAATGCATGTAACTTCTATACTAACTAATGGATTTCATTCAAAATTGGCACAACAATAGATCATATTATTTCAGATTATTTCTGACCAATACATGAATGACACTGTTGCCAACATGATTTTACGCGCGCTGTTAGATCCAATGTTTAACTGCATGTAACGTCCATGCTATTCATTGGACTCACACCAAATTTTGTATTCTGTACCTTAAGAGATGGAACTAAGAATATATTCAGTCACTCGGGCTGCCAACTGTAGTGCTCTATTAGGCTACATTATGCCAGGTATACAGTATTTCGAAATAATTAGAAATTTCGATATTACCAACTTAATTTCGTCATTATTCTAGATAGATCCATATCGATTAATCATTGGCATGAATCTTAAATTTTAAGAAAAGTAGGCTCTTTAGTTCGTCACGGAACTTCTTGTTTAAATCACATAAGAGCGCTCAAACTATAGGTGGTCCAGTTTAGAAAGAACGTAATGTTAGACCTTTTTAACAATTGTGCCAAATGTTAGACCCGAATGAAGTGTCAAAATGCGTGTTTAGAAAAGCTCTATCATATTTCAGAATAAAATTTTGAAAATGATCTCCGGCTTAAATGATATTTTGAAAAACATGCTAAAATTGCTTGTTTTTAAAATAGAACTTGTTCTACAGATTTAAATGAAATTAAAGTTTGATTGATTCAATCAAGACACGGCACAAACCTAGAAGAATTGCTGAGTTTTAATTCACTGGCCGTGAAAGCCAATACACCATCTTTTTGGAAGCCTTCATAGGGAGGTTATGGCTGCTTGAGCTTTTGGTTCTCGCAGTCAAGGAGTGCAGTTGCACTCTATATAAAGGGAGGTATCGCGCAGTTCGATACTCCTGTGGGGGTCCGGGCAGGGACACCAAGAGCCCGCCGATGAGCCTAGCTTGGTGTCCTAGGCGAAACCCCACACAAGACACGGCTCAAACCTAGAAGAATTGCTGAGTTTTTATTCTTTTATTCTTTATCTTGAATGTTGCAATGACAGATACAGGTCCTACCAAAAGTTTACGGACACCTGCAAATTTCATTATCATTATTCCTGTCACTATACTTTTGGTCTTAGGCATACGAATTTTTTCATGGACCTAGAACGTGTTCCGAGCAACATTTTGTGAATTTATTATGATAACATCATTGTTAGTTTTGAAGTTAAGATTTTTTTTGTTTAAGATAAGTGTACTTAATAATTTATAAACTGTTCCGTCTTTTCAATACTAGTTATACTAGTATTGAGGGTTAACATCTTGAATATAACTAGTATTGAAAGTGTTAACATATTGCATATAACTAGAATTGACAAGACGAAAAAGTTTAAAAATTATTAAGTGGATTTCAATTCAATACGGACCAACATGGATAATAACAATTAAGATAAGTGTGAAAAGGAATATGTATTTTTTCATATTTGGACAGAACACTATGAGGATTACATCCACAATTTTGGTTACTAAGAGAAATAGATACCTGTAGAATATTTATAATTGCAATAGAACACAAGAATGTGTTTCCATTAAGAAGTATCACCAGTTTTATAGCCCAAACCAAATGCAGAGGAAAGTCAACAGACAGACATTCTTTGGCCTTGGCTGGCGGGATACCCTTCAAGCTACAGAGATCCTTTATGCTTCATGTTGTAGTTCTACAGTTGCAGCTCTGTTTTGGATCAAGAACAGCTTCCTTCTATGTCAATGAATGTCTGTCTGTTGACTTTTCTCTGCTGACCTATTTCGGGCTATAAAACTTGTGATATTTCTTAATGGAAACACATTCTTGTGTTATATTGCAATTTAAATATTCTCCAGGCATCTGTGTTTCTTCGTAACCAAAAAGTGGATGCAATCCTCATAGTGTTCTGCCTAGATCGCTTCAAATATGAAAAAGTACACAATTTGTTCACACTTAAAGAAAATGTAACTACAAAACTAACAGTGATGTTTTCATAATAAATTCACAAAATGTTCCTCAGAACACGTTCTAAGTCCATGTAATAGTTCGTATGCCTCAGACCAAAAGTATAGGAACAGTAATAATGATCATGTAATTTGTGAGTGTCCGTAAACGTTTGGTAGGACCTGTATTGTCTTATAAACTGGTTGCAAACAGCCATATTAGTGTTAGCCTTTAGGGTTCCAAATTATTAGTTCAATACGGGAAAGAGATGGCATGCATTGAGCTTTAAAATCAACATAATCCCAGGAACTATATGTACTGTACTGTATGCTGAGAGAAGTCCGGGCATATGCCTCTGCTATCCCCTCAGTTGTTTCCCCCCCGTAAGTGAAATAACCTTGAGTAGGTGCACGCTGTGACTGTTGTTACGAATGTAATCGTAATGATTGTGTCTATGCCCACGTCAAGGATCTTCACCTCGTAACAGATAGAGAGGATCTGGAATGGCTCCTGAGGGAACCCCTGCGCACGCGCGACTTGTATTAACCCTTTAGGGAAATAACAGGGCCTAACTCGAGATATTACCTACAAGGGAGCAGTCAACTCGGGGCAATGAAAGAAGCCGGCACAAGTCGTAATGAAATGCGGGAAGACAAACAGAGAAGGAAGCTGTGTGTTCATCAGATGAAAACTTGTCTTTATCTCAGGAAATATACAGAGCTTAAGTAGGCGTCTGTCAGGTACCGCTAAGTAGAAGGCTTATGAGTTGTTTGTGCGAAAGAGCCAACTTCCGTAATATCTTGTCCTGTGTAGTTCTCCGACTCTAACGGTAACTATTGACTTGCTAGATAGAACAATACGTATTGCTGCATTATTTTATTTGGAAGGAAATAAATAAATAAATAAACAACATACGAGCCTTACAGTAGTCACATATGATGTGTAACATCTGAAATGTTATCCTACCTTGAAGTTGTTACCGTTTTTATTATCCGTGACATTCATCAACACACAAAAAAATCTTTTTATTTTTACACTCTCATAATTAGGGCTCGGATTTTTAGGTGCTAAAAATCGGGAAAATATTTATTTTTTATGTATTAAAATACCTGAAATATGTGACAAAGAAGTAAATATATTTAATTATAATTTAGTTTATTAATGTGAATATAAACAATATGCAGTACTCACGAATGCAATTTAGGCTATGTCTCACTGACTGCTGAAGCATTACAATACACAACGAGATACATCTTCAGGTTGTGCAACACAAATGACCGACGATTATCGCGAAACACTTTTTCTGAAGGTGCGAAACTGCGGCAATATGTTTCTTGCCCTTGAGGTGTTGTGTAACTTGAGATCGCTGTTCAGTCATGATTACTTTCCCACATGGTTGGCAGAACAGAACGCCCCCATCAAAAGTAAAATTATCTTTAAATTCTGCAACAAACTGCTGCAGACGATAACTTGTAGTTGTTTTTACTTTAGGCATCGTAGAACTGCCTTACACTTCACAGTGCCAGAAATGAACTGCATGTGGGTGACAATGGTTCCATGTAGCTGGGGGAGGGGAGGTCTAGCACGTGGTGCAATAAGGCTAAGGACAAGGAAATCCCCGGCTTCCACAGTGAGTGGCACGGGGCGACAATCCGAGCCCTACTCATAATACATAACAATTCCATGACTCTTTTTTTTCTTCACTGCCTACTTGATATTTCAACTCTCGCACTGTCTTCTTTATACTCTGCTGTTACATCACTCTCCTGCCAGTAACTAAGTTACGTTAACAGAGACTGACTTATTTTTTTCTTCACTGCCTACTTGATATTTCTACTCTTGCACTGACATCTTGATACTCTGCTGATAGCAGCCAGGAGGGATGCGATCCAACTGGCAGTGCGTCTTACACACTTCCGTCCCATTTTTCAAAATCACTCCCACAAAAATATCCAGCAACCGAGTGGAAAGATGTTACACATCAATAAATAATGGAAGAAAGCTGACAGAAAGAAAGAAAGAAAGAAAGAAAGAAAGAAAGAAAGAAAGAAAGAGTTTTAATTGAAGTATTAGAAGCCATTATTCAGTGTTGCCTCGTTTTTTTTTATAGAAAGCCTTCCAGTCGGTCAACACAATCTGTGCCCAATTTCATTAGGCGGGAAAACAAGTATTTATATACCCTAACCTGAAATAAATATTACATGAGATGTTTATCCCAAAATAGCACTCTTTTATGTAAAAAAAAAAATGGAGTGGGGAGTGGATAGTTAATTGGACGAAATATTTCGATCGTCACGCGGTCATCATCAGATACAGTTCACTTTGGCTTAGATAAGTTGCAATGTTTATATTATTTGTACATAAGTGTAATTCTTTCAATTAAGGAAGCTCATAGACCGCTCATAGCCATCCCTGCATGGCTGTGACTCAAAACTCTCTACCTTGGTAGTGTATCAATGTAACGGTATGAATTTTGTAAAGCAAGGAAGCAGACCATCTTATTGCTTATAATATCCACAATATTTTCAAAAATATTTTATCAATTTTTTTTTATGGTAATATGCCACAAAAGTCATGATTTCGGCAAAACTACTGATGGTATTCGTTTGATTTTTTTTAGTAGAAAACAACATGCAACCGAGGATAAACTAGTACAAATTCTGTGGGACTATTACTAAACTTTTTACATGTTTTACACTTTCAGTTAGGTAAAATTTGAAAATTTCCTTCATATATTTATCAATATTTCACTGACTTTCTAATTGTTTGTCATTATTTTAAATCATCCTCTAGAACCAGTAAAGAGTAATGTATATGCAAAGTTTCATAGAAATTGAACACTAAATGTGAAAGATATCATGTTTTTTGTGGCATATTACCATAAACATTTGGATAAATTATTTATGAAAATATTTCCATCATACTACGGTACCAAAAAGATAGAATTTTTGGACATTATATGCAATTAAAAGGTCTCCTTCGTTTTCTTTAAAAATGTCATGCTGTTACATTGAAAAATAACCGAGATAGCCTAGAAAGTTTTGCGTCACAGCTATGCAGAGATGGCTATGAGCCCCCTTAAGTATCCCTGCCCTCTTTTTGTATATAAGAGCATGTTCTTTTGTGATAAGTATCTTACGTAATGAAGCCTCCGTGGCTTAGGCGGCAGCACGCCGGCCTCTCATCGCTGGGTCCGTGGTTCAAATCCCGGTCACTCCATGTGAGATCTGTGCTGGACAAAACGGAGGCAGACAGGTTTTTCTCCGGGTACTCCGGTTTTCCCTGTCAAAATTTCATTCCAGCAACACTCTCCACTATCATTTCATTTCATCTGTCATTCATTTAATCATTGCCCCAGAGGAGTGCGTCAGGCCTCGGCAGCCGGCACAGTCCATATCCTCGCCGCTAGCTGGGGGCTTCATTCATTCCATTCCTGACCCGGTCGGTGACTGGAAGCAGGCTGTGGATTTTCATTTCATCTTACGTAATATTTCTTTCAGTTTAGGGTTAGGGTGTTCAAACACTTGTTTTCCCGTCTAATGTAACTTTATTGGTCACAATTTGTGTTGGCCGACTGATAAGGTTTCTATAATAATAATGGTTGTTGTTTCAGTTGAGGGATTTGGACATTGTGTCATTTGGACTTGGGTAAGAGTGGAATTTTGTCTCATAACTTGTGTTATTGTGATGTCTGTGATAGAGTGTGCATTTGAATTCAAGTGAGGATTCGAAGTGGACGACCGTGGCCTTAAGCTAGGATCCATCCCGGCATTGACCAGGAGTAGGAGTGGAAACAAACAGAAAACCACTTCCGAGGATGGCTGAGTTGAGAATCGATCACGCCTCTTCTCAGATTTGCTTCAAGATTTGCTCTCACGTCAGCTTCTAAAACCCCTGAAGGAGTCAGTAATCGAATCCTGGACCTCTGAGTGAGAGGCGCGCAGGAAAGGGCCGGAGTCCTTGCTCGTACCTCGAGACTACATAAGCTGGTTTTTCTTTGGTAATCCGCCTCGATGCGTGGTGGCTAGCATTCTTGACTGTCATCACAAAAACCCGGGTTCGATTCACGGCTCTGCCAAGAAATTTAATTCTGGTCTGAGGGCGGGAACGATGTACACTCAGCCTCGTGAGGCAGGTTCTATTACCTCAACCATACTTTGGGGTTGCTTCGGTGGCGTAATTGGTAGCATGCTGAGCTTCTATGCCCAAGGTTGCCGGTTCAAACACTGCCGAAGTCGTCGGATTTTTAAGAGCGTTAAAAATCCCTCAGTATGCCTTCCTTTGGGGGGAAATTCTACATACTTCCATGTACACGGGGCTATATAGGGCTCATAAATGAGCTGGAAATGGTACAAAGAAAGGCCGCTAGATTTGTGCTGAGTGACTTTAATCCCAGGAGCAGTGTGAGCCTTATGATAAAGAAACTTGGGTGGGAATCACTTGAGGCTAGGAGGATGAAAACTAGACTCTGTGCTATGTACAACACGTAAGTTATACAAATCAACCAGCATGTGGTGAGCTTAGCAAACGTACGGGAAAGCTCACTTACATGGGTAGGAGCGATCATCCTTTCAAAGTTAAGGGCCGACCACAGCGAACAAATTATGGTAAATATTCTTTCGTAAACCGTGCCATTGATAACAGGAACTCTCTACCTGCCGCAGACTTAGAGCCTTTTCCCAAACATATAGCCTAGGTGTGTTTAAGAAAAGACTGACGATTTGTGTAAATACTCCGATTTAATTGTTGTTGAATTGATATGTATAATTATTTATTTGTTATGTATATCTAATTTGCCACTGGGGGATACACCCCCAATTGCAAATAAATGAATGAATGTCACAAAGCCCTTACATGAATCAACAACAACATTTTCTTTGGTAGTTGTGTGATGTGATGCAAGCTCCTTGCCACGTAAATTGAGTGTGGTGTGCAGTAAATAATGCAGGAACTGCCCTAGAGAGGGCCTTGTCGCCATGTGCCTAGCCGCAGCCACTTGTGACTACCAGGGTCTCTACGCAATTACAACCCACTTAAATATTCGAGCGTCATTTAAAATTTTAACTAGTTCGTCACAACCTGCTAAGGCGTTGTCTCCAACTAATAAATAATGAGACAGGTTTGAAGGAAAGATTATGAATAGGCGTGTCAGATTTGATTTGGAATATCCTCGGGCGAGATTTTTACCACTTGCTTAATGAACATATAATTTGTTGTTGTTGTTTCATTTGAGGAGCGCGGGCATCGTGATCATTTAGCCCCGTGTACTTGGATATGAGTAGTATTTGTCTGATACTCTGTGTTATTGAGGTTTCAAAATGTGTGTATTTGTAATTTAGAGCAGCAATAGGCAGAAGCTTGCCGTGGCCTTAAGTTAGGAACCATTCCGGCATTTGTCTGGGGTAGAAAGGGGAAACCACCACGGAAGACCACTCCACAACAGTGGAGGGGATGGCAGAGATGCTCGACTGAGTAAATCCTATCCCAAAAGTTAACTCAGCTGGTTGTTGCTCGCTGATTCCAAGAAGGGGCAGAGGGGCAGACGAAGATATCCGAGATTTGCCGCCTACTGCCGATACCATGTCTCGCATTGTTATTTGAGCGTGAGTGCGACACTTGCAGTTCTCTTTCGCCCTCGCGTAGTTTATAGTTTATGCGGGTTTGTTCTCGTGAAGTTTTTAAAATAATCAATTTTATCTTGAGGTGAGAAGCCTCCGTGGCTTAGGCGGCAGCACGCTGGCCTCTCACCGCTGGGTCCGTGGTTCAAATCCCGGTCACTCCATGTGAGATCTGTGCTGGACAAAACGGAGGCAGACAGGTTTTTCTCCGGGTACTCCGGTTTTCCCTGTCAAAATTTCATTCCTGCAACACTCTCCACTATCATTTCATTTCATCTGTCATTCATTTAATCATTGCCCCAGAGGAGTGCGTCAGGCCTCGGCAGCCGGCACAGTCCATATCCTCGCCGCTAGATAGGGGCTTCATTCATTCCATTCCTGACCCGGTCGGAGACTGGAAGCAGGCTGTGGATTTTCATTTTCATCTTGAGGTGAATGTGATGTTATCAGAACTGCGGCATTCGTCACGAATAAGCTACAGTAGAACTCCAATTATCTGAACTCTGACTATCCGAATCGCTTCCAGAAAAAACGAATTAAGACGGAAACGTACTGCGATTTACAAAATAATGATTCTGTCTACGTGCGCTATTGTCCTTCCCTCCATGTGTTGGCACAGCGCGAACATTATTGGGATGATGAGCTTACTTTGACCGAGATGTTCAGCAAACAATGACTTTCATTGTACAGCACTTGTAAGTACGTACGCTATAGGCTATAACATGTAAAAGTGTTGCCTTTTCATTTAATTACAATTGAAAAATGTATACAAAATCGAAAATAAGCTCTTTTTCTTTAAAATACATACTGTGTGTATAACATGTAGGCTATGTAAATCCGATTACCCGGACTTTTGATTATCCGAATGGAGTCCGGTCCCAATTGATTCGGATAATTGGAGTTCAACTGTACTTCAGTTTTACCGAGCATGTTTAGCCTATACAGTCTTCTCTGGTATCAAGCATTCTTTTACCGTGCCCCACCTATCTTTAGTGAAAATAGTGCAACACCCAGAACACAACCACCAGCCGCCTCTGCTTTGACTTATGACGTATCTGAAGCGCTTGATGGTAGGCCAATTATTTCTTAGCAGGCGTGATGTAAATAAGTAATCCTCTTTTTATTCAAATTATGATTCGAGATGCCTATTATTGTCCGTTCTGCCCTTGCTTTGTTTGGTACTTTTAATGAACCTATATGGACGTAAATTATCTTCAATGTAACTTGTAAATGGTACGCGATGCTTCAGACTAAATACTGTTCTGTCTCCGTTTCCCCTCCTTACTTGTGCTCTCAAATTGCGGTTTAGAGACGCAGAAATATGTTGAAATTATTGTAATGAAGGCAGAAGCAATTAAGGGTGTGGCCATTACCGGGTGGAATGTGATGAGCGCGCGGGACAGATCGCGGAATGCAATTAATAAAGAATGTCGTCAGGACATGCGTGCGTGCCTGCAACTACGCATACAAAATGCGGTTGGATTGACTCAGTACATCCGTCATACACACAGAACACATTAATTTTTATATACCAGCATTCCATTGTTATTTGCTTTCTCTGTTGCTCAGTTATCCTTCAGTGGTTTAAGCCTAAGGTTGGCAATACTGACCTGTACTCATAGACGAAGGAATGATAAGAGTTGCTCTCGCAGCTCTGGGCAGTGTAACCCGCGAGGACTGGCGCTAGGGTATTTTTCACCCGAGGCTTATATAATGCTCTATATTTTCGTTTTGGTCAGCCCTAATTTCCTGTCGCTTACTGTACCTTTCTTCCTAGCATTGAACTTCACCCTGCAAAAGAGACACGTCCATAGCTTTTTGAACACTCAAGTTATTTCTATATTATTTACGGTCGTGTCAGATTCACCCATGGCGCCAGTCCTCGCGTGACAATTTTCGGTTTACGTTAGTCGGGGCAATCTGTAAAATATAAGGGGGAAAATCCTCCTACCTGTATTTTGGAGCAGCACAATCACATAGCTCAGGTTCTTGTTCATCCATGTTCAGGGTCTAGGGACACCTTGGTCATCAGCTCGTTTGTTCAAAAAATTTAAGATGACTGCTTTGCCAAGGCCAATGATACTCTTACGAAAAGTATTGAAATTTTTCTGAATTTTAAATTTGAAAAATATAAATTAACCTTATTTTATTTTAAGAATAACTCATAGGAAGACACCAGTTGTAAAATTACTTCATTGAAATCCGTACGACTACGACAAAAGGGAGTGATACACTGTGGGTCAAATTGACCCGGCGCCAGTCCTCGTCTTATATTTTTTCACGCCAGTTCTCAAGGGTTAAGCCAAATGGTTCTCCCCTTTTGAGGTGGGAGAAAATGGTAGAAATGGCTGGGAACGACTCAAGCTAGGCTTGAAATTTTGGGGCATAAAACTGCAATGACAACTCAAGAGTTCCTCTTGGAATGGCAGAATACACGATGGGCGTACCGTGGCACAAAAAAAAAAAAACACTGCTAGTCAGTCTGAAAGACTAGACTTTATATAATTTTAAATGCTAAAAAAAAAGCAAGTGCAAACCAAGGTCAAAGGAGGTAGCTGGCTGGGCGCGCGGGTAAAGGAGGAAGCTCAAGCAGTACTATGACGTCACACACCTCAATGCATTCTCGGTACATTTCGTCCCGTCACCGTAACGTAACGCCAGACCCCAGCGAAGTCGACATAATCATTTAAAATTATAAAACTGTAGTAGCGCATTAAGGACAGAAGGTTCTGAGAGCACCATGAAATAATACAAAATCCTACCATAACATTTCTCGGCGTGTCTGTCATATTATTACAGGCAGAAATGCAAAATTTTTACCATGTTGAGTCCAAGCCCTGCCGAATTCTATTGGAATTAGACTACTCATTCTCTCTAAGCAATTTTTAGCCTACTTTTCACATTTTGCAAAAATGAGGAAAAAGTAGTCTTATGAGATCGATCCGGGAAAATGTGTGTCTGTCTGTCTGTCCTTCTGTCTGTCTGTCTGTCTGGCTGTGTGTGTGTCCCCCCCCCCCCCCCCTATCAATTGCTGCAGCAATCAAAACCAAATTTAGTATGAGTAAAGATGTGCACCGGAATAGCTCACGTCCATATTTGAAAATTATGTCAGCGCTACCAACTGCTGAAAATACGCACTAGAAATTTGAGCTCCATGTTGGATATCTTGCAAGATATGCATGGGAGCTATTCCAAAATTGGCACACATGTAGATAATACTATTTCAGTTTAATTTCCAGGAGGCCAACCATGACAGTGTTGCCAAAATAATTTTAAGCCTTCTGATAGGTCCAATGTTTAAATGTATATAACTTCTACACTATCAACTGGATTTCAACCAAATTTTGTATGTAATATCTGTACATAAACAGATATGACTGAGCGTATTCTTAAGACCCACCAGGGCTGCCAACTGTTAATAATTGCTCTCTCTATTTTTTAAATCCAAATACCAATATATCAGAAAGTGTGCAAGCCAACAGCTTTAAACTATGCACACGTGTATTCTGACATTTTAGATTAATTTGGAGTAACTTATATACGTCAGTTCTACCAACATGATTATAAGCCTGCTGATAGTACCAATTTTTAAATACATGTAACTTCAGTTGGATTTCAACCAAATTTCGTATGTGCAATGTGTACCATAACAGATATGACTATAAGTATTGTTAAGAGCAATCAGGGCTGCCAACTGTTAATAAATGCTGTCTATATTCTTTTTACCCTAATAGCAATATATCAGAAAGTATGCAAGCCAACAGCTCTATACTTTGCACACGTATAGCACCTGACATTCTAGATTAATTTGGAGTAATTAATACAAGGCGGTGCTGCCAACATGATTCTATGCCTGCTGATATGTCCAATTTTAAAATACATGTAACTTCTATATTAACAAATGGATTTCATCCAAAATTGGCACAACAAGATATCATAATAATTCAGATTATTTCTGACCAGCACACGCATGGTATTGTTGGCAACATGCTTTTACGCGTGCTGATAGATCCAGTGTCTAACTGCATGTAACGTCCATTGGACTTCAACCAAATTTTGTATTCTGTACCTTAAGAGGTGGAACTAAGAATATATTCAGTCACCAGGGCTGCCAACTGTAGTGCTCTATTAGGCTTCATTATACCAGGTATATTTTGAACTAATTAGATATTTCGATATTACCAATTTAATTTCGTCATTATTCTAGATAGGTTCATATACTGTAGAATAATCATTGGCATGAAAAGTAGGCTGTATAGTTCTTCACGGAACTTCTTGTTTAAAATTATGTAATTCTTCAGGGTCTTATTAAAACATGTCTTGTTCTTGCTAAAGTATTCATACCACTGCATCCAAATATTTTCCACAATTTTTAAATACATTCATAGCTATATGAAACTCTAGAATACCCTGTAAAACTGATAAAATTGAATCCAGGAGTCAGAAGGTGAAGGTGAACAAATCTAGGGAACTCCTAATTACCACAATGAATCCAAATGAATACCACAATGAAGCCAAATGAATATTTATAATGAAGCAAAATTACAATTTTCAAGTTTATTTACTGGCGCCAAGGCATTATTGTGTGGGTCTAAGCTCGAGCACAACCAATTTCGTAATATGTTTTCACTTATTGTTCTTACATTATTATTTAAACATTCAAGAATACCTTAAAATTAATTGGTATTTTATCGTGTGGCTTCCTGAGAGAGGTCTTTCTAATTGACGCTCGTGGGCGACCTGCGCGTCGGGATGAAGTGATGATGAAGACGTCACATACACCCAGTCCCCGGGCCACGGAAATTAACCCCAGAAGATTAAAATCCCTAATGGCCCGGCCGGGAATTGAACCGGGGACCCTTTGGGCCAAAGCGCTATCCAATTACTCATGGTGCCGGACAAAATTAATAGTTAGAACACGTCTTGCAAAATGCGTGCTTATTAGCGGCTTCGGTGGCGTAGTCGGTAGCATGCTGAACTGCTGTGCCCAAGATAGCGGGTTCAAACCCGGCCGAAGTCGTCGGATTTTTTAAGAGCGTTAAAAATCCTTCAGTATGCCTTCCTTCGGAGGGGAAGTAAAGCCGGCGGTCCCATGTCATAGATTTATGGCATGTAAAAGATCCTTTCACAGACTAAACATGTGTAAAGCAAAATTTGTTAGGTTAGATTTCGTCAGAACGCTCTATCAAAGTTCCAACTTTCAACACTGGGTATCATTGATATCTGGTGGCGAAAGTTGGAACTACTTGAAATTGAACGGAACTTGTAGCTCACCCTTTAGGGTGTCCGCTGGAAGCAGCTACAGACTCAGGCGAGCCGAACATGTCCTCGGACACTCCCGGCACTAAAAGCCAAACGATAAATAAATAAATAAATAATAAGCATCAATATTTAGTCTGCACCAAGTGTGTCAAACACCATCTATTAGGTAGACCTAGGCCTACATACTGTAAATCTGAAAACCAAAAGTATTTTATCTAAAATAAAATTTGTTTGGGATATCAGTTTTTATTGTATTTTGAAAATTACAAAACATTATACTGGCTTAATAGTTTGCTAAGTTTGATACCTGCACATTTCTCTTTCAACCATTCTTCTTTCGCATCCTTGCACTTATTGCTAATTTCGCACAGCCGCCATGTTGGATTGGTGAGACGTAATAAAATTTGAAGGGCTCGGTCGGGGTCAGCCGAAATGTTGCTATGACCTTACTGAGTTTCATTGAAATCGCTCCAGCCGTTTAGAATTTATTAGACACACACACAGAGGCACACACACAGACAGACAGACACACACACACATACGCACGCACACACACACACACACACACACGGACAAAAGGTGATCTCATAAGCCTATTTTTTTTCATAAAATGAAAATAGGCTAAAAATGGACCCCAAATGACAAGAAGGTTACCGTCCCCATAAGACAATAAAATTTTAAAAGTATGCATAGAAAGACGAAAAAAAAAGTTAATTAAGATCCAATTGTAGAATACTTTCTCGCAATAAATGAGGTCTGATCCTTCTACGAAAACCTGCATATTTTGCCTATTATAGCCTATCCCCTATTTTTCCCGGTGAAATCTACCTCCGCCTTCCAGCGTGCCGAGAGGATTTTTTATTTATTTTATAAGTCTCTTATGCGGGATTTCGTCAAGCTACTGGAGGGAAGACTCCGTCTTAGAGTAACATGTTACGTATCATCCCCGTGTTTTCACTCACTTTATTATTATACTGTGTCGGGTGTTTTAATAGCAGTCAGCGAGCTGGAGAAAGTGAGTGAGTGAGTCAGCTTTAATGGCAGACACTAACACACACTTAACTCCGTGGAGACGCGGGAGAAAGAAATGTACATTTCAAACATTAATGGCATAATAAGGCTTTTAGCATTACCAACCCACTCTATTCATCGCACATAAAGCCAATTCCCTTGTTAAATTTATGTCTACTGAGACACTGAGATGGCAGCTCACATACGCACTACAGTAGCCTACACTATCACTCTCCCTAATCGTCAAGTAGGCCTACACGTCTTACAAGGAAGCATAGTGAACGTAAACTCCCGATCTTACTGAGAGTTTGCAATCATGGTGATGAGATCAGAAGTAAAACATAGAGTTTGTAGTTTTAAAAATCCTTAAATTTCTCAAGTTGTATTCCGGATTAAGCGTTTTTTTGATGTAGAAAACTTATCACTAATATGGATTTTGTGCAATATTACAATGTATCAATCAATACTAAAGTAATATATAGCCATTCAATTGCTCATACAGACATTCTGTATAGTAAAAAGTTTTCAGTTTGGTGACTGATCTCGAAAGAAATCACTTACTGTATTTTGAAGAAATCGAAACACTGAAGAAAAACAATTTTAGCTAACAAATAAATATTTCACGAGTTAACAAGTAGTTCCGTCTTGAGGTTATGTAAACAATTGAACTAAATTGGATGCCAGTGCAGTACAATGTGTATAAAAATTTAATGTACCATATTTCACTCCGCTCAGATGGTTAAATCGCGAGAAAAGTCTATTAAAATGTTTCAATTTCGCTTGGCTGCCATGTTCGTTTTGTACTCTACAGTTTTTTGAAACTTACAAATATAAACTTATAGTAGTGCTCTGTATCACCGTACAAAATTTCAGGGTGATATCAGAAATAGATTCGGAGATATAGAATGCCGGTAAAACATTTCGCACAGCCACCATCTTGAGGTTATGTAAGCAATTGAACAAAATTAGATGTCAGTGCATTACAATGTGTATACACTTTTGCTGTACCATGTTTCATTGCGTTTGGACGGTTAAATCGCGAGAAAAATCTATTTAAATGTCTCAACTACGCCTGGCCGCCATGTTGGTTTTGTAGTTACCAGGTTTTTTGAAAGTCTCATAGGTGTACTTGGAGTAGCACCATTTATCACCGTACAAACTTTCAGGGTGATATCGGTAATAGTTTCGGAGATATTGAATGCTAGTGACATATTTCGCACTGCCTCCATGTTGGATTGGTGTGACGTAATACAATTTGAAGGTCACGGGTGGGGTTGGCCAAAATGGTGCTATTACCTTACCGAGTTTCATTGAAATCGCCCAAGCCGTTTAAATGTTATTATGGGGACACTCACTCACAGGCACACAGTCAGACACACACATATACGCACACACACACACACACACACACACACACACACACACACACACACACACACACACACACACACACACACACACACACACACACACACACGGGGAGAAATGGTGATCTCATAAGCCTATTTTTTCACAAAATGAAAATTGGCTAAAATAGGCTTTTTCTGTTTACGAGTAAATCAACAATATTGCGTTTAGTGCACAAAGAGGCGACTAATTTCACATTTTGAGCCAATTTCGCTTTCATCGCGAGTTAAATTTCGCAAATTTCCGCAATATTAGAGTTTATAGAACATGAAAATATGTAAGTTTTGGACACATTTCTATGATTATGATGGAGAAGCTATTTGTAAAAAACCCTTGCTTCTATTATGGAATTGGACCTTCTTGCTCTTCAGTCCCGTGTACTCGTTCGAGTAGAGAATGTCTGTGTTATTCTGGTGTGTGTATTCTTCTTCTTCTTGTTGCGTTTCGGCTAACTAAGGATCACGTTATTTCAACAGGTTTCTGCGTCGAGTTTTAATATTCGCCCAGCAGTACTGTCGCATGAATTCCTTTCTTCCGTCCACTTCATGCCTGTTGCTTAGGTTTTTCTAGGAAACTGCAGTGAGTTGTCAGTTTCATCGTAAGTGGCAGACGCTCTTGCACATCGTCACATGAAATCTCAATTTATTGTAAATCTCTGCCTACCTCAGTCTGTAAAGTATTCTTTATTAATTAATTAATTAATTAATTTATTAACAACATTTGAAAAGCATTTCAATCAATAAACACGATTTTACCCAATTGTAATGGGTGTTATTCCCTAACTTGAAGCTTGCTTGATATTAATAAATTCACTATAAAGCTTTGAATTACTAGTTTCGATTGTCATCATCAGATTCCTTTGACATTTCTTTAACGTCATTAGGTATAATAATAAATAAACAAAATACACCAACTATGGCTTGCCACGGTGAGTGAGTGGTCAACGTGTCGGTCTACTAACCCCAAGCTTGCAGGTTCGCTCCTGGCCGTGGTAAATGATTTTTGAAAGGCGGCAAAAATTACGACACCATGTCATACGAAGTTGGCATGTCAAAGAACCCATTTGAATTCAGGAGGCCGTGTTCATAATGGCAAAATTAATCTCGGGAGTTTCCGCCAACACAAAATTCCTCATTTCTCTACTAGAAAGTGCTATAGTGTTCAAGGAGCTTAGATATCTAACCTCCTTGACTTTCATAGTGCTTCAAGGAGCAACGAAATTCGACATGCAGTCTACCCTTTGGGTGTCAAATAACGAAGCTTGCACCCGGCACCGAGGCCATACGATATTAATATTAGACTAATATTATTTAATTAAACCAACTATAAAATATGCCTTAATCTATAAATGGCTTTAGGACGTTGCCTCGAAATAGGCCTACTGGGTGTTTTTAAATTCCCATTAAAGACTTTGAGGGATTGTAGTGGGGACCAAGACGGTTAAATTTTGGAACTTGTGTCCGGAAATGTACCGTCCTCTCGCTACCTGCAATAAACCGCACACGTTCACTGCTCCCGCATTTGCGGCGCTCTGTTCGACTCCAGCTGATTGTCGTCTGGGTCCAATTACAGCTGGGGCTCGATGTGGCGACCACCGACGTCAACACTGAAACGGTACCTCCGTACCATGTAGCCTACTGATACAGACGGTCTCCAAACCCCGGTCCTCCAACCTCCGCCACAGCCATAACCCACGCAAGTAGGTCTTCCTCGGATTCCACAGGGGTCTCGTAAATCAAGGTTTTCATGTGGCCCCACAGGTAGTAGTCTAGCGGTGTCAAGTCGGGTGAACGTGTAGGCCAAGCAATTGGGCCACCACCTCATATCCACTGTTGCCCAAATCTGTGGTGCAGATGATCTTGGACCGTGAGTGAAAAGTGAGGTGGTGCGCCATCGTGCGGATCACTCACTCAACTGAATGGCATGGAATGTCAAGAAACCTGTAGGGGATCTGGGACAAGAGGTGATCGTTCAATGACGTACGTACTCGAGTCCGTGGCGCCGAAAATGCGGGAGATTTGAACGTGTGCTGTAGTGGTCTTTTGCAGCGAAGTCTGTAATGAGAATTTGGAAACACTCTGTATTTTGATCTGTTTAATTATGAATTATTATAGAGACATAAAAAAAGAATTTGCAAATTTTGCACTTTGCAGCACATTACATATTTAGAAACAAAACAATTGAAACTAGTAACTTACGGTTCGTTAATTGTATACATTACTCTTCATTTCGAATCAAATTCTTACATAGTTTCAATAAAATCCGGGATCTTTTTTCATATAAATACATCCCTGCACACGACACATTCAATGTATAAGACAGTGAAATCCCTCATTTCATGAAAATCCTAGTCACTTCAGGAAAATCCGGCATATGGTGTAAAAAGCGATAGTTGCACTATCTCACGCGTGGTTTCATAAAATGACTAAATAGGTTCATGACACCGGATCATCAAGAAGTGCGTCGGCTGATAATGTAAAATCAGTGTGAAAAGATCAGATTATGAAGTGACTATGATGGCTAGAAAGACAAGAATACACTCAAGGAATGCTAAGAAGTCTAGGGAGGATCTAGAAAATGAAAATGACCCCAGATATGGTACAGGGATGTTCTAAGGTGAGCTCTAAACTATGTTAAACTTCAAAAACCTGTTATCTAAGATTTTTTTAAATATTTAGGTACATTTTCTCAAGAACAGTAAAACTTCAACATATTACAGAGACTGGGATGAACATCATATGTATTTTAACTGTTGAATTCAATATTTTGAAAATGAACAATTGATAAATCTAAAATACTGCATATAGAACTGTTTTTACAACTTGCAAAAAATTATGTAAGAAACACATTATACAAGCTAAGTACGTAATAAAATAGGTTTAGAAATAGAAAACCGTCTTCTATCAGCCATTCAAATTTTATAATATTATCTTGAACGACGGTTCACGAGAAAAATGTACCTAAATTGCGAAATTTAACATGGTTAGTATACAAGGTACAATCTCCCCTTGACAGCGTATTTTGTTATGGAAGACAATGCCAAGTTTTGTTAGTTGTTGTCAAAGGTGTACCTTAGCTATCAGAACCTTTCTGACACTGTTTCTTTATACAAGCTGTGTGACATATGTATGGTGTGTGATTCAGCTTCCGTTTTTTCAGCAATCAGTCTGACATTCCTATCAGGCGGTATGGCCTCGTTTAGTGATTATGCTTAACGTTTGGACACTAGTGTAGTATCATACATGAAAAGTAATATGTATTTTTCATTGCGCCACTTCGATCACTGGACTCTGAGAGAAAGGAGAAAAATTACTGGAAACATTAATAAAACGTTATTTTCCGGTGACTTCTGTCAACATTTGTTTTTCTCATAGATATTTCGGTATGGTTCTAGACACAGATGTTGTGTCCATGATTCGAAAGGGCAGAGAGATGAGGATTTGGAGGGGATTCACTAATGCGCACAACATGCAAATATTCCTGTGCACATCCCCTATCATAACGATGGTGCAGTGTGGTAATATATTACCCATAAGATTAGGAGTAATTGCTCAACATTCATTAACAATTTAATGGTGGAAGCACATAGCGGACCACTGCGGGGGGAGAGGGTGAACTTTCCACAATGAGCGTTGTGCAAACTCAGCTAAACATGGCGCCTAGCTTTATACAGTGTTTACGGAGCCACTACCTAGTATTAAGTGTATTATAAAACGGCTGGGGATGAAAACACAGTAAAACAAACTAAACTTATCACCCATATTTACATAGGAAGATTACCAACCGTATGCAGTTTAAGCATTTATAAAGCTCTTGCGGAAAAGGAGCTACAGTGCCTCAGCCAACCATGTAGGCTACTGTATAATATTGAATTAAGAACACCACTAAAGAACGGAAGCTTGCTTATGCACACTGAATATTTGCGTGTAATTAATAAGGTCTAGATACCCTTCAAGCTACAAAGATCCTGTATGTTTCACGTTGTAGTCCTACAATTGCAGCACAGAATTGGATCAAGAACTGCTTCCTCCAACGTCAAAGAATGTCTGTCTGTTGACTTTTCTCCGCGGTTCTATTTCGGACTATAAAACTGGTGTTATTTCTTAATGAAAATACATTCTTGTGTTCTGCTACAATTATAAATATTCAACAGGTAACTGTGTTTCTTCATAACCAAAATTGTGGATGTAATCCTCATAGTGTTCTGTCCAGATCGCTTCAAATATGAAAAAGACTGAACTTTTCACACTTATCTTAAACAGAAAAAATCGTAACTTCAATACGAACAGTGATGTTTTCATAATAAATTCACAAAATGTTTCTCGGAACACGTTCTAGGTCCCTGTAAACATTCGTATGCCTGAGACCAAAAGTAGGAGGGACGGGATTAGTGATCATGTAATTTGCAGGTGTCCGTAAACTTTTGGTAGGACCTGTAGTTCCGTGAAGAACGAAAGAGCCTATTTTTATATAACCTATTTATGCCAATTGCCTCTATCAACATATAGCATTTCAGTTTGGTTTCTGTAATAGATTCGTAGATATTGAGAACCGCCTAAATATTTCGGATGGTCGCCATGTTGGATTTTTACATATGTAGGCCACAGAGTTATGTACTATTACTGTAGATGTGGATTAATGCGCTGGTTCATTATTCAAACACTGATTTAGATCGAATGACTAGGACACGAGAAATAAAATCTTAATTTTTAAATTTCGCACAGTCGCCATCTTGAGGTTATGTAAACAATGGATCTAAATTAGATGTCAGTGCATTAAAATGTAAATAAATATTCTCAGTAGCATGTTTTACTGCGCTCGGATGGCTAAATCGCGGGAAAAGTTCGTTTTGTACTTAACAGTTTTTTGAAACTCACATAGGTGAACGTCTAGTAGTGCCCTTTATCACCGTACAAACTTTCAGGGTGATATCAGTAATAGTTTCGGAGATATACAATGCCGGTGAAACATTTCGCACAGCCGCCATGTTGGATTGGTGAGATATAATAAAATTTGAAGGGCACCGGCTGGATCGGAGGAAATAATACTATGTTCTTACCGAGTTTCATTGAAATCGCTCCTGCCGTTTAGATACAACCCATACGCGCACTCATACACACGCACACTTTTACGGACAAAATTGTAATTTCATATGCCTATTTTTGTCATAAATGAAAATAGGCTAAAGATGAGCTTTAAATTCAATGTACTGTAGAAACGTATATTTCCGTGTTGTTATGCACTCTTATCTACTGTATTCTAAGGGATTAATAATTTTCGATTACGTAGCAAGTAGCCTAGCTGACAAAACTGTCGGGAGTAATATGAAATATTGGTAAGTATCCTTTTGCTAATTTCGTACTTGATATTTGTCACGCAAAGTTATGCATTTTGACCTGTGCAAAAAGATGTCTAAACTAATTAGAGCAGTTTCAGGAAGCAGAGGGGGTTAAATGTTCACTTAATTTTCACGTGCAGATAATTTCAGAAGAACCATCTCTAATACAGCATTATTTCTCCGTATCCGGAAGTTCCCCTTACTTGTACTGTAGGTTCATTTCAGATATTAAAAGTAATATTCACAACATGTACCGTCAGATTTTTCTGCCACTTAATCGGAGATTACAATAAATTCCTCTTAAAGACCACTCCAATTACTACCACGAGGTAACAGTATTTCCATTAGAAAAAATGAAACTCCACTGTATATTCATAATGTCTTATCTCCAGAAAAATATCTGAATATACTGTACGTGTGGTGAATTCAATTTGAAATTACCAAGTAAATACTGTAGTTCTACCCACCTTATAGATCGGTGTGATTGCTCCAGTATTTCGTCCGTTAATTCGAGGATGGAACTCGTTTGGCAATTCCATTCTTGATGACTTGCCATTGGCGTCAAACAGGGTCGTTAAAATACAACAGAGTTCACTTGATGTGTGCGAGAGGATATTCCATTCTTGTTTTGTTTTGATAGCAAAATGGAGGTTATTTCAGCCTAATTTGTAGTTAATGGTAATAGAATCACGACGATTTGAGTATCCCTTATATTCTTTTTCTGTGAAATGAGCTCTTGCAGTGCGGCCATTATGAAAAAGTAAAGCCCGGGCATATATTTTTATTGTGAGGCAGCAATACGTGCTTGCCATCTGTATGAGGTAGTTACAAGCTTCCCCCATGCACATGAGGTCCCGAATTAACGCAATCCGCTATGGCACATTAGTTACTCATTTGAATATCGAAGTACAGTGGGGGATGCAAGTTCTGGTGGTCAGTTTGAAAGCGACATATTTGCTGTGAAAGGTGTTATCATACGAGGAAACAGTATTAGAGCTCCATATAACCTATAGGCCTACACTCTTTTTAGCATTTCAAGTGCTCAAGTCTAACCAGTTCAGTTGATGGTCAGAAAAATGAAAGTACCGTATAGTTAGTCTTCTCTCTTGGGTGATATTGAGAACCTCATATTCATGCAATATTACCCATTTGTACGAGGACTTTTAATTGGTACGAATAGAAGAGAAGAATATTTTAACATTCATTGTGTTTTAAATGAAGAAAAGATTTTTTAAGTGTGCCTGTCTTAGTAATATATTTACATCGTTGTGAAGTGCTGGAGAGTGGGTAGATTATTGGCTGAGGAATAACCTAACCACCAAGGGAAGATGATTAAGAAAAGGAGATTGGTTTCGGACTGGAGAAAAAGGATAGAAAAATAGGAGGAGAGTCACACAAAAGTTATAAATGTAACCTTTAATGCACTTAGAGGCGGTTTCCACTGAAAATCCGTTCTCTGATACCTAAAATGGGTAAGAGCTTGGTCTAAGCTGACGGGAAATACAGCTAGGACTTGGGCGGTTTGCAAGAGAGTGGCTTTAGTATATTCCCTCTCAAGCAGGCATAAGACTACTATGGGGAAGGGTGTTGGTCTGGCAAGACTGAGAGTAACAGATTTATTGTATGTCTGTTCAAAGAAATTCGTTTTTGCAAAGTAATTCGAAGGATGCCAATAATTTGAATCAGGTTTGGTATTTCCAGTTTTCGAAGTTATAGAGTTCCTGAAAAAGCGACCAAGTGCTTCCAAGAAGGATAATGATAAAAAATTATACCTTGGGGAGTAATTTTGGGAAGTGGACCAATGGTTGCATTTGGAAATGGCTAAGCTTTTACTCAGCAAGGAGCCGGCTAAAAGTTTAGACAAAAAGAAACACTTATCTTTTGGAAAACTAACCATAAGTTTTCGGAGAGGATCTCCACAAGCAGGTAGCTGGCGTAGCGTGCTTTACTTGCCTTACTGGCCGGTTAGGATTAGCTTTTAAAGCTAAGAGAAACTTTGACGAGATTACCACTAAGAGTTCTTGCTCAAATGCAACGAGTGGTGAAAGCCCTATCAATAGATTTAATGGCCTTGAGTAGAGAGCCAAGGAAGACAGGATCTTGCCTAACCGTTGTATTAGAGAAATGATAAATCCAAAAACAAATATTTAATTTATTTAACAAGGCAAAAGAGTCTAATAAATTTGACAAGTATATAGTTTAAATTTTTAGTAACAATTTGGGGTCGCAGACCTCCTAACATTTAAAGTTTGCTCCAGGCAATTAACAATTCTTTAGGTTTCAAACCTTATATATGTACTAAAATCTTTGTAAGATTTAAAAAAGACAAATGAAGTGATTAAAGTTTAAACATTAAATTAAGTACAAGGAGTGTACTTTAAGAAATTTCCAGGTAACTATTTTAAAAACAGTTACAACTTCGAAAATAACAAAAAAGAAAGCGGGTAGAATGAAGGAGAAGTTCCTATAACTTCTTATATTTATACAGAATTACTGTTGGTTAATATACAAATAAGGGCAGGTCACTTACTGTGAAACCTGAAGAGAAAATCAGAAGGAAGGTTCTCGACCTCCTATGTTTAAATAGGAATCACGAGCCAAATGGGGCAGTTTCCATTTCGTGAGACCTAGAAATAACTCACTCAAGAGTTGAAAGAATTGTTTTCCCTGATTATAAGGTAGAAACAATGTAAGTTTGAACCGTGTATAAAACACGTAGTTATGCAGAAATTAAGTAATGATAAACAAGCAAGATGGAAGGGCACTTCGCTAGAGTGACACCTTATTGGAAATGATCCAGATTTATAATTTTATTAATATAGTTTGTTAGTAGAAGGTTTAGGAAAGATCAATTGGGATTGAGGATAAATGTTCATGGCCTTATTTAATGTAAACGGACGATCGCGACGCGGAAGAAATACTGAAAGCACTGTTTCTCACTATAGTTTGTTGAATAGATGAAAAGTTCACTGTAGTAACACGAAAGTTTATGGGAAAGAAAGTTATTGCAATGATGAAAATAACTGGTTGCACTAGGTAGGCGAGAGTCTATTTCTTGAGAAGTTTGTGAATTACAATTAAATGCGCCATAGAACATTCCAGCGGTGGAAGAAAATTCGCTATTGCAGTAATTTATAATGAAGATTCCTCATTTTAAATAGTATTCCCACAAGTGAGTGAAAAATACATGACGGCAAGACTTGTAGATAAAGTACAGGATCTGGAAGGTTCCAGAACAGTCCTAATAGAAGAATGGGGCCAAAGTTAATCCAGCGGAGGAACTAGCTTGGTGATTTATAGACAGCGGGTATTAGATAATATCCCACGTGGTGAGAAGATTTCTCATTTAATTAGCTTAAGAAAAGCTACTTTCTATTAAGGTTGGCTTAGACAGACAAAAGCTCAACATGGCAAATCCCACGAAGAATGATTTTTGCCCCAAATAAGTAATCTCACGCTGTCTATAAAATATCGTTAAAAGCATGTAGAAGTAAAAACCGATGAAGATGAAGTTAAAACTTGAAGTAGGTACTTATCTTTGTTGCATGGCGAAGGTGAAGTTCCCTTTCACAGATACTTAATGTGCCAACATGGCGTAGAATGTAGAGAGTGTCTCTTGGTTTGAGGAGACTGGCTCTAGTTGAGCCTTAACTGACCGAGTCAACTGCCGACTTACAAGTGAGACCTGCTTAGCAAAGCGCGGAGGGTCCAAGGAAGGGAAAGAGTGGGGGTAGGAGACAAAAGGAATACATATCAGAATAACCAACATAAGAAATTAAATTCTCTTGAGGAGATGGTCTTCAAAGAGTTGATAGCAGGTGATACTAGCACAGCATGGTGAGTGAAAAAGTAAACGAAGTTCTCTTGCTCATGGAGATAATAGCTGGCGATGGTAACGAGATCTGGTGGCCAGATGGAAAAGGAAGTCCTCTTGCACCAGGAAGAATTGAGGAGCTTCAGAGATTCGCTGCTAGATGACGCTAGGTGGGTCATGGAAGATATATATCTAGAACAGACTCACAAAAGATATAAGCGACATGATCACCAAAGAGAAAATAGAAGATCACTGTTGGTGTTTGACAAAGAGGAAGGAATGAACATGCAAAGAGCATTAAACTTTATATTCTCTCGTACCGTGTGTTCCAAGAATACACCAGAGAGTTAATTACAACTCGAAACATATGTAGCCTACACTTTTTTAAAATTTTAAAAATTAATTCTTTTTTGACTAGGTGGAACTTGACAGGTAGGCCTATATTTCTAAATAACTATAAGAAATACGGAACAAAAACATTTATAAAAAGAACCAATTATGGTTTACTTAAAGCTAATCTAAATACGAAACTATTATAGACATCAGGATAACAGAGGTTATCAAACAAATTATACAAACAACCAAAGAATAACTGGGATTGAAATGACCACGATGTCCACGCCCCTTAAATAGATACTTCTACTTGAAATACAGTATGTGCTGATTGCTTTCTACAGAGATGTGTAAATGATTAGAAACAAATAAAGAATTTAAATCTGGTTGGTTGGTTGGTTCCTTAGAGTTTAGGGGCTGCGACAACGCGGTCATGTAGCCCCGTGCACTTTGGGTGTGTGTAGAATCTGTCTAATCACCGGTGTTAATTGAGGTGGCTGTATTAGTGTGTGTTTCTATTTTCAATTCAAGTAAGGACTGCAGACATTGCATTTTTCAAGTAGTTCCTACATTTACCACCAAACATCACCGTCAACGACTACTAGTTCAGAACTTGGTTACCAGACGACACCGCAATCGGCTCCCGGCGACGAACGTAGGAACTTAAGAGCGTTGTTTACATTCTTAACCTATACAATTTAGCTTCACACAGGTGTAATTAGTGGAAGGTTCTTTAACATGCCATAAATCTATGACATGGGACCGCCGGCTTTACTTCCCCTCCGAAGGAAGGCATACTGAGGGATTTTTAACGTTCTTAAAAAAACGGACGACTTTGGCCGGGTTTGAACCCGCGATCTCGGGCATAGAAGCTCAGCATGCTACCGACTACGCCACCGAAGCCGCCAATTTAAATCTGTCAGACTGTTTTATACAACATTATTTTATTGTCAGACTGTTTTTATTCAAAATTATTTTATTGCCCAACTGCTGACTTAGTAATGTTTTCCGGCATGTAGACTTGTAACTTTTCCCATTACTAATTGCTTCTGGAAACTTTAGGTATTCCAGAGGATATCTGACCTGGGTCGTTTTCTCTTGTTTCATTGACTTTGGAATATACCCTCTAAATCAAGTGAATTCATACCATGATCCACGTATCTTTGAATAGTTCAAAAGTGGACCAGCAGTAAAAAGACTTCGAGTTCCTCGACTCCAAATTTACACGAAAATTAGAATAAGTTAATCAAAACGAAACGTGTAGCATTTTGCATTAACAAGGCTCCTCTTTTAGCGGAAATTCCATAAAATCCTTTTATTATGATTTTCTTAAGACAAGATACAATTAAGACTGTTGGTTGAAAATGAAAATCCACAGCCTGCTTCCAGTCTTCGACCGGGTCAGGACTGGAATGAATAAAGCCCCCATCTAGCGGCGAGGATATGAACTGTGCCGGCTGCCGAGGCCTGACGCACTCTTCTGGGGCAATGATTAAATGAATGACAGATGGAATGAAATGATAGCGGAGAGTGTTGCTGGAATGAAATGTTGACAGGGAAAACCGGAGTACCCGGAGAAAAGCCTGTCTGCCTCCGTTTTAACCAGCACAGATCTCACATGGAGAGAACGGGATTTGAACCACGGACCCAGTCGTGAGAGGCCGGCGTGCTGCCGCCTAAGCCACGGAGGCTTCACAATTAAGACTGTTGGTTAAATATTTAAAATAATTGCAGCGCCTTGTAAACATATTACGTGCATGGAAAGTATAAATTAAATTTTGGAAAACTGCCGTTGAGTCTAATAATTTGCACACTTCTATACTTAGCCCATTACAGATCGCGAAATACTGGATATTTAAGTTTTTGAGCTCTCAAATTTCTATTATTTTAAAGGCTATTTTCTCATAGTTTACTTTTTCCGAACTCTCGTGTTATATGGTATGCTTTATAGGCTACATTTACTAGCAACCCGCCCCGGCTTCGCCCGTTATCTTTAACGGTTTACCCAGCGTAAGTTTTTGAATGGTATGGACTCCGTCTTGAGGAAAGAATTCATGATGAAGATTAATTAATGTAAAACAAAAAATATTGGAATGCAGCCGAAATAAATCAGAAACCTCTATGGATATCAAATTGGCAGGTGAAAAACTAAAGGAAGTAGGATACTTCTGTTACTTAGGAAGCAAAATAACCAGTGATGGAGGAAGCAAAGAGGATATAAAAAGTAGATTAGCTCAGGCAAGGAAAGCATTTCTACAGAAAAGGAATCTGTTGACATCGAATATAGATTTAGGTGTTAGGAAGTCATTTTTGAAGGCCTTTGTCTGGAGCGTGGCGCTCTATGGAAGTGAAACTTGGACTATTGGTGCAGCAGAAAAGATGAGAATTGAAGCGTTTGAAATGTGGTGTTACAGGAAAATGATGATCAGATGGGTAGATAGGGTTACAAACGAAGAGGTATTAAGACTAGTGGGAGAGGAGTGATGTTTCTGGCGACTGCTTATGAAGAGAAGAGATAGGTTGGTAGGACACATACTAAGACACCCAGGAATAGCAAGCTTAGTTATGGAAGGAAGGGTTGAGGACAAGAACTGTAGGGGTAGACCAAGGTTAGAATATGTTAAACAGATTGCCTCGGATGTAGGGTTTGGTAGCTATGTAGAGATGAAACGATTAGCTCAGGACAGGGAGGCATGGCGATCTGCATCAAACCAGTCAAAAGACTGAAGACTCAAACAGCAAGCTTAAAAGGCGTATGAACGATTATTATTCAGATTTGCGTTTGACAAAATTATCAGCTAAGGAAACTGAAAACAAAAGAATGTTTCAGTTAACAAGTGAGAGAAATGACATCCAGTTCTTTGGTCATGCGGCAGTACAGCGCTCTTATCAGTTGGCAAATAATTAACTCTCATTATTTCGTCCGACCTTGCACAAAACTCACTGTCTCAAAATTTCCTTAACAATTTAAGTAACATTTGATAATCTGTCTGAACTTGAGGAATAGACTTCGTATTCAAAGAGAAATAAGGCAACCCTTATATTTATTTTTGTGCAGGAATCATGAACAGCCCACAGCCAGAGTACATTTGTAAAGTCTGTTCGCCGAGTCCAGATAGTGCGCGTGAATACTTGCACGTGGTCACTTGACTGCCTTGACAAGGAAACGCGCCCGGCTTTGCCGGACAGGGGTAGCCAAGAAGCTCCGAGATCATTTGTCATGCCGTAGCCCTAGAAAAGACGTGACTTGCTTCACTTAATGCTGTGCTGCACTGTATACTGTTGTCTAACAAGAGTTTAGTGCTTTTCAGTCGGTCAACACGAATGTACCCAAAAGAGATGGGTTATGCCCTAATCCTGAAATAAATTACACGAGATTAATAAAACACTAGGATGACCAGTTTCGATCGTCAAGCGATCATCATCAGATCCATTACACTTAGGCTACAAAATCTATGTTTGAAATACAGGTGAAAATATTTACAATATGTACAATTATTTAGTTGCAGTATTGGTACTGCAACTGTCAGTGTATGCTAAGTGCAGTATATATGTTAGGTGAAATGCTAAATGGTGACCGACTGAAAAGCACTAAACTCTTGTTTACTAAGGCAACACTGAAAATATGGCTTCAAACACCACAATACTGTTGTCTGTCATAAGCAGTTAAGAACTAATTAATTAATTGAATAAATACATACATAAGCGAACAATAAATAAACCTCACTGTAGCATGTAACCGATAAGTCAGCCCGCTTCACAAGTAGGCTGTACACAGCACTGAAGTTGGCGTACGTTCAACAGGCACAGCTCTATGCAACCCTTGCGGGTAGCCCTAATCGGAAAAGAAGATTGTAGTTTTACGTGACTGTTAATCTCGAGATCATGCGCCACGGGACCTCCTTTTTACGTGTAATCCGAACCACAGGACATGGCATTTCATTTTGAAAATCTCACATGCATTGACCGGAATCGAACCCGGTCCGCCATGGTGAGAGGTCGACAGCTTCACCGCTGCGCCACCACGTCCTGCGGGTAGCCCTGCAATCACGTGTACAACTGTGTTTACTACCACTATCTCGACTCGGCGAACAGACTTTAGACGAGATTCCTATTATTAACACAATCAAACAATTAAACAGCAGCCTACATGTCGGTAGGGAAGACTCACAAGAAAATATAACGTCAGGTAGGAGGAACTAAATTGGAGAAAGCAGCTGTGTATTCTCTCAGAATGATAGTAGGCCTAAGGGGAAAGAGATAGGGTCGAGGTATAGAAATAAAAAAGATACGAGCCTTACAGTAGTCGCATATGATGTGTAACATCTGACATGTTATCCTACCCTGAAGTTGTTACTGTTTTTAGGTAGATTTCATTAGAAAGCTAACTATTGCAATGGGTCCCATGTTTCGACTTCCGGAAAATTTCGACATATCTTCGCGTTTCACATCCCCCAGACCCCAAAACCACCGTCAGTTCAAAAGTTTATATATAATTTATGTATATATATATATATGTATATATATATGTATATATATATGTATATCAGTTTCTTGTGGACACGATAACTGCCGTAATTTTGCACCAATTACTTCGAATTTTTTACCGAAGATGTATACCTATAAAATCTCGGTCGAGTTCGTTACTGGGCTAAATCGGTCGAAGGGGGTGAAAATGGGGGGCTTTTTTCGAAAAAGTGAAATTTCGCTATAACTCTCTTAATACGTGCAATATCGAATCCATTCAAAGTTCATAATATGTGTCGGATAAGTGCCAAAAATTTATGTCAAATAAGATTTTTGATAGCACCAACCATTGACCAAAGGGGTGGAAAAAAGTGGGTTTTTCGGGAAACATTAATCATATCTCTCTTAATAGGCACAATATCAAAACCGTACAAAATGGACAATATTCCCCTAATAATTACCTAAAACTTTTGTCTGAAAGAATTTTTGATATGACCCACCATTACGCCAAGGGACGAGAAAAATGATTTCGGAATCATAAGAAAATGCCAAGAGCTATCAGTGGTTGCCATGGCAACACTACTAAATTGATGAGGCATGGACCATCAGACGTTGCCATGACAACGCACTTGCACGAGATCAGATTCAGTATTTCCATCTGATTAAGTGGTTGGTTGGTTGGTTCTTAAGTTTAGGGGCTGCGACAACGCGGTCATGTAGCCCCGTGTACTTTGGGTGTGTGTAGAATCTGTCTGATAACCGGTGTTAATTGTGATGACTGTATTAGTGTGTGTTATCTGTTTGTTAATTTAAGTACTGCAACTAACAATTTTTCAGATAGTTCCTACTTTTGCCGCCAAGCGCCACTGTCAACGACTACGAGGCCAAGTTCAGAACTGAGCTACTAGACGCCGCCGCAGTCGGCTCTTGGCAACGAACATAGAAACCTAAGAGCGTTGTATACATTCTTAACCTATCCAATTTAGCTTCACACAGGTGCAATTAGTGGAAGGATCTTTAACATGCCATAAATCTATGACATGGGACCGCCGGCTTTACTTCCCCTCCGAAGGAAGGCATACTGAGGGATATTTAACGCTCTTAAAAAATCCGACGGCTTCGGCCGGGTTTGAACCCGGTATCTTGGGCATAGAAGCTCAGCATGTTACCGACTACGCCACCAAAGCCGCCTGATAAAGTGGGAAGCGGCTTCGGTGACGTAACTGGTAGCATGCTGAATGTCTATGCCCAATGTCGCGGTTTCAAAGCCGGCCGAAGTCGTCGGATTTTCTAAGAGCACTAGAATCCCTCAGTATGCTTTCCTTTGGAGGGGAAGTTCCAACGTTCGTTGCGAGTTGATGGTTGGGGTGGCATCTAGTAGCCAAGTTCACAGCTAGGTGTCGTTGACGGTTGTACCTGGTAGCAACATTAGGAACTACTGCTTGAAATTGACCGTCTGCAGTACTTACATGAATTAAGACTAATACAGCCATTACAATTCACACCGTGTATCAGACAGATTCTACACTCACCCAAAGTACACGGGGTTAGATGACCGCGTTGTCGCAGCCCCTAAACTGAGGAACCAACCAGAGGTAGATTTCGTTAGAAAGCTAACTATTGCAATGGGTACCATGTTTCGACTTCCGGAAAATTTCGACATATCTTCGCGTTTCACATCCCCAGGCCCCAAAACCACCGTCAGTTCAAAAGTTATATATAATTTATGTATGTATATGTATATCAGTTTATTGTGGACACGATAACTGCCGTAATTTTGTACCAATCACTTTGAATTTTTTACCGAATACGTATACCTATAAAATCTCGGTCGAGTTCGTTACTGGGCTAAATCGGTCGTTGGGGGGTGAAAATGGGGGGCTTTTTTTTTCGAAAAAGTGAAATATTGCTATAACTCTCTTAATATGTGAAATATCGAATCCGTTCAACATTCATACTATGTGTCGGATAAAGCCCAAAAATGTATGTTTGAAGAGTTTTTTTTTATAGCACCAACCATTGACCAAAGGGGTGGGAAAAAGTGGGTTTTTCGGGAAACATTAATCATATCTCTCTTAATAGGCACAATATCAAAACCGTACAAAATGGACAATATTCCCATAATAATTACCTAAAACTTTTGTCTGAAAGAATTTTTGATATAACCCACCATTATGCCAAGGGATGAGAAAAATAATTTCGGAATTATAAGAAAATGCCAAGACCTATCAGTGGTTGCCATGGCAACACTACTAAATTGATGAGGGATGAGCCATCAGACGTTGCCAAGATAACGCACTTGCACGAGATCAGATTCAGATTTCCATCTAAGTGTGAAGCGGCTTCGGTGACGTAACTGGTAGCATGCTGAATGTTTATGCCCAAGGTCGCGAGTTCAAAGCCGGCCGAAGTCGTCGGATTTTCTAAGAGCGCCAAAAATCCCTCAGTATGCTTTCCTTTGGAGGGGAAGTTCCAACGTTCGTTGCGAGTTGCTGGTTGCGGTGGCATCTAGTAGCCAAGTTCACAGCTAGGTGTCGTTGACGGTAGTACCTGGTAGCAACATTAGTAACTACTGCTTGAAATTGACCGTCTGCAGTCCTTACCTGAATTACAGACTAATACAGCCATCCCAAAGTACACGGGGTTACATGACCGCGTTGTCGCAGCCCCTAAACTGAGGAACCAACCAAAATCTCTGCGGTAGATATAATTTTGCGTGAAGAAGTAACAGACCGTTACATAGTTGCACATCAGTGTCGAAACCTAGCATAAGGACAGTGTGACCGCAAGTATAAAAATGGACCCCAAATGACAAGAAGGTTACCGTTCCCATAAGACAATAAAATGTTTAAAATAAGCATAAAATGACGAAAAACAAAGTTAATTAAGCTCCAATTATAAAATACCTTCTCGCATTAAATGAGGTCTGATCCTTCTACGAAAATCTGCATATTCTGCCTATTTTCGCCTATCCCCAAGTTTGTCCGGTGAAATCTACCTCCGCCTTCCGGCGTGCCGAGAGGACTTTTTATTATCCTTGACATTCATCAACACTCAAAAAAACTTTTTATTTTTTATACTCTCATAATACATAACAATTCCAAGACTCTTTTTTTCTTCACTGCCTACTTGATATTTCTACTCTCGCACTGCCTTCTTGATACTCTGCTGTTACAAAGTAATCCGTATGTGATAAACATTCCACATGGTACCACTGCCAGCTGGATCACATCCCTTCTGTCTGCTAAAGCAGCTTGGAGGGATGCGATCCAACTGGTAGTGCGTCTTACACACTTCCGTCCGATCCACGTCCGTCGCATTTTTCAAAATCACTCCCACAAAAATATCCAGCAACCGAGTGGAAAGATGTTACACATCAAAAACAATGCTGCGAGCTCACATTTACTATCTACATTATTCTGTAAAAAAGAAGTTTGTGTAGCCACAAACTTCTCTCTACATCGCTCAGTATTTAGACCGACCTTGTTATATATAAGTGAGAGGATATCTGATACATAAGCTAGAGGTAACTGATATGAAGGTAGCACGAATAATTTCTGGAACAAATAGATGGGAGCAATGGCAGGAGGGTACTAGTAATGAAGAGATAAAGGCTAAGGTAGAAATGAACACGCTAGATGAAGCTGTTCGTATTAGCTGACTCTGAGGATGGGGTCATTAACCTACGAGGTTAATGAGTTCGGATGTAGAGGGTAAGAGGAGCAAAGGTAGACCTAGAAGGCGATGGTTAGTTTCAGTGTTGAACGATTTCAACGTGAGAGGTTTTTTTATTTTTTAATTATATTTTCTCTAAAATCTGAAAGGCCAAACAGTCTCAAATGAAAATAATTAGTATGATTCTTAGATATAAATAAAATGAGAAGGAAATAAAATATTGCTGTAACCATTGTATGCAGGTGAAAGAAGGCAGATAATGACCAAGAATTGTAGGCTATTACCAGAGTTCTAATGTAGGATCATTAAGTCTTTTGAAACATTTATCTCGAGCACAGAGATATAAATCTTGTGTTTGCCAATATCACTGCTGGACAGAGGTTAGAGCAGCGGGAGGGTGGTCATAAATTGAAGTTACTGATAGTTAACTGATTTAGATGAAGGGATAATTCCAGCTTTCTGTAATTTTAACTTAGTAATTTGGGAGTATTTGAAAATATCTCCAGATATTTACCTAGGTAGAAAACCGGCGAACTGGACTAACATTACCATTTTAATGTACCGCTTGATTTTTATTTTTGTCGATACATGGTGATACAACTACATTTTTAGGGGCTGATGACCTCGCAGTTGTGCCCCTTAAAACAAAAATAACAAACAACTAATTTTACCCGTTTTTAAGAAATTAACGATGATTCACGAAGAAAAGCGAACTTCTATGCACAAAAACTCTGAATTAAAAAGAACTAGGCTATTCCTCCTATCCATGCCATAAAGATTATGTAGGCCTACCCAACGTTTTCAGAGCAGCCAAATAATGAATATCACGAAGCGAACGAAAATTGAGGAGGAGAGGGGTACGTCTCATCATCACTTAGTATTTATTTATTTATTTATTTATTTATTTATTTATTTATTTATTTATTTATTTATTTATCGTATGGCTGTTAGTGCCGGGAGTGTCCAAGAACATGTTCGGCTCGCCAGAGGCTGTAGCTGCTTCAAGCGGACACCCGTAGGGTGAGCTACAAGTTCCGTTCAATTTCAACTAGTTCCAACTTTCGCTACGAAATGTCACTGATATCTAGTGGTGAACGTTGGACCTTTGATAGAGCGTTCCATCGAAATCTAACCTAGAAATTTAGCTTCACACATTGTTTAGTCTGTGGAAGGATCTTTTACATGGCATAAATCTATGACATGCGACCGCCGACTTTACTTCCCCTCCGAAGGACAGGTAGGTAATGAAATGTGAAATATTACTTGCCACCAACCCCCCTGTAAAAATCCTGCGGGCACCCAGGGTCAGAGATCACACGAGAAGAAAATATCTTATGTACGAATAATGCTTATCCTCCTCCATTGCGAATACATTTGGCGTTCTTTCTGCTATGGATGTCCACTTGAGGATGAAGGGACTGTACTTGCCAGGGGCAACTAATCGAAAGCCAGTGCTGGGATGCAGGCGTAGTTAGTGTCACGTGCAGATTTTGGCCCTCATAATTTAATGACAAGCGCCGCTAAGCCAGAGCCAGGGGGCGGGAGAGGGGGTGGCGCTGCGGAACGACCGTGTGGAGGGGCAGGAAGGGGTTGGAATTGCGCGCCGTGGGGGTGGAAGCTTGGAATTAACTGCGGTGCGGTGTGCTGTATACGTAATTAGAATCAGCCAAAAGAGCCCCATTGTGCGCATGAGCCAAAGGGAGCATAACAAGTAGTTAGAATACAACGCAAAACCCACCACAATTACACTTTTTCCCTCTGTAGCCTCTCTAATGTATTATAATGTACGAGATTAACATTCGGGGTATAGTCTTCGTGTTTCCCCCTCCTCATGTAGTCATTTTCATGATAATATCATATTTTTATTTGGGCAAAAGAATCCTACTGCGAGAACGACTTTTCCAAAATCTGCTATTGTTTGTGGAGTGCAGTTGTTAAGGCTGTTGTCGCTGATATTTCGATAACCAACACTGTTAGCACTTAGCTTGGTATCGAGAATTCGACCATTGCGAGAAGATGAAATCAATAGATACTTACGATTACTTCCCGATCACAAACAGCATCTCTAAAATAATGAAATAGTCCGTTATAAAAGCACTTAGAAGAAAAAAAAAACAGACAGAGGTGGAGTAAAATCCATTCTCTGTGCTTCAGAACAAGCTGTGTAAAACATAACTTATTGTGTTGAATATTGACCATCATCTGAAACAAGTAATGTGGTAGATTCTCCAAGGAACAAAATAAAATACATATTTACATAATGTCTCTGTTCTTATCTCGTGGTATTTATCGTCCATATGACTGGTAAACATTTCAATTTGTTATTCAACAAATATGACCTATCCAAAGAGAGCTATGTCCTAGCCATTTTTTGTTGTAAAATTCTAAGTCAGGTTCAAAGTTTGGCGCACAGATGACTCTGTGAGTGTCATGTAGGTCTCTAGGAGATCAAAGATAGGTATCTCTTCAAAAAACAGGCGCGGATCTACAGTTTGGCTTTGCGGGGGGGGGGTCACAGAATCGAAATTGTTAAGAAAAAATGGTATCACTAACAACGCTATCACAAAATAACCAATCGTACAAAACCAGACCAATTTTTTTGCAAGCTACATGGATAGAAATTTGATGAGTTTAGCGCACCAAAAATATTCGTACAAATTGCAACGGCGTGTTTTTTGACTTTTACATCGAGCTTCGAGAAAAGTATCAAGGTACGTTACAGTTTCGGCAAGTCGAGTTGGTACCGACAAAGGGAGAAAGTCGCAGCTTAAATTGCCAACCAAGTTAGCAGTTTGGACGTCGGCAAAAATTTTTGGTGCGAAAAAAGCCCCAAATTCCTATCCATGCATAGCTGCACATTCATCGTGACATCACTACAGACATCGATTCGGTAATCACAAGGTTTGCTAAACAAAATAGACGAGTTGATTTTGTTATATAAATAATCGTTTTTATATAACAGGTATGAAGTTGTAAATGTGTACAGTTGTAGCAGGACATAATAATTGCAATAAAGATATTTTCAGTATTGAATAAAATGAAAAAAAAAAGTTTTTCAGTTAAAATTCGTTGTTTTATTTGTCTGGTTATTGTGTTTTCGTTTTTTGAGTTTGCAAAAAAAAATTGGTCTCCGTTTCGGGGGGGGGGGGGGGTCTATGACCCCTCATGACCCCCCCCCCCCCCCTTGAATCCGCGCCTGTCAAAAAAGCCACCGCAACAACGTCACGCCGTGGTCAGAACGTAGCTGCATTGTTGTAAATGGCTCTATTGTGAAAAATCTCCGCGTTCTCAAGTCATTTCTATGTTTCAAACATTTCCAAGTTCGTGCAAATATTCGACATATTTGAGAAAAAGAAAATCTTCTTCAAGGGACATGAGTAATTTAAAATAAATCCTATCAATGGAATAATTTTTATAAGTGACGAATTTCATTTAGAGCTCTCGAACCAGGTTAAATCCTAACTTGGAAGACGAACCTGTCTTTCGGGCGCTGGCCATTCTTGAAGGGGTCTTCCATAGTTTCCCCAATTCCAACTCATCTCCAGACAAATGTGGAGATGGTGACTTCTGTTGCCCCTCCTTTCAACGTTTAGTCCTTCATAGTTCAATTCATAAGTATTCATCTCATCTCTCATTGAACCGTCTGACGGAAATGGAGTTAGAAAGGTCGCCCGGCCAAAGAAACCACTTACCACTTGTGAACTCATCTCACAGTATCCTCCACAATGATAATAAACGAAAAAGAAGGAATAAATACTGCAAAAGCTAGGTTTATTTTTGTAATATGTTTTTCAATCCCGCGAATGAACTGATTCGTTGTTTAATTTGAGGGGCTTAGACATCGTGACCTGTGTTATGATGGTGACTGTAGTGCGAGTAAGGATTGGGAAGGAGGTGGCCGTGGCCTTAAGTCAGGATCCATCCCGGTATTCGGTTGGATTAATGAAATGAATGTGTTTATCAGCGAACATATTAGCACGAGCTCACGCACGCCAAAAAATAATATGCTTAAGTTAACTTGAAAGAATGAATTCGCTGACCGTGGAAGCTACACGCGCGGAGGGGCTAGGTTATAGGGAAAGGCTATCTCCAGACTCGAAGGACAAGCGAGTTCGAAACTGGCCGTTCTTGACCTCGAGGTATCCCATTTTCTAATGAGGCACGGCCGCTTCCTTCCAAGTGACTGACCAATTTCGTTCATCTTTATTTATAGGCTATCTTCTCTCACTAATCCATCTGATGAGTTTTGCGTCAGAAAAGTCATCGGCTATAAAAGAATATCCGCTACATAAAATGCTCATCTCACCCAATCCCCGACTACGAAATAACGGGAATAATAAGTGGCAGAAGGAAGGTTTCGAAGTGATTCACTCCGATTACTTTCAAATTTGATGAATGGGTTGGACTAACTGAGCTATTGCTCTTCATATGAAAACCACAATGACCCAATAAATTGAAGCTTTTAGTTTTTACGTGACCGTTAATCAGGAGATCATGAGCCACGGGACCTCCTTTTTACGTGGAATCCGAACCACAGGACATGGCATTTCACTTCGAAATTCTCACATGCATTGACCGGGAATCGTACCCGGTCCACCTTGGTGAGAAGCCAACAGCTTGACCACTGCGCCACTACGCCCCCCTGGCCCAATTGAATATTTAACGTTGAAGTTAGCAAGATTGAATGAAAGCAAGCGGTAGCTACTTATTATTAATAACATATGTAGAAGAAGAGGAAAAATCATGCTTTAATTTGGTGGCAAACAAGACTTTAAACACATGTACCTAGGTACATATGTGCTACTTTTTATCAGGTAATTTGGCCCACCATGGGGGGATCCAGGCCCAGACTAAATACACTGCAACGGAATGAGCCTAACATATGCAATCCAGTCACTAGTAAAACGATTTCTCACTGTGGCAGAAGCCAATGAACTCAGGACGTCAAATTACGTGGGCTGCTTCGGTGGCGTAGTTGGTAGCATGCTGAAGTTCTATGCCCAAGGTCGCGGGTTCAAACCCAGCCGAAGTCGTCGGATTTTTTAACAGTGTTAAAATTCCCTCAGTATGCCTTCCTTCAGAAGGGAAATAAAACCGGCGGTCCCATATCATAGATTTATAGCATGAAGAAGAATCTTCCACTAACTAGACTTGTGTGTAGGTTAGGTTTGATTTATGCTCTTAAGTTCCAACGTTCGTCACCGGGCGCTGGTGGCGATGGCATCTAGTAGTATCGAAGTTCAGAGCTAGGTGACGGTAGCATTTGGTCGCGAAAGTAGGAAGTACTTGAAATTATCGTCTGCAATCCTTACTTGAATTAAAAACAGATAACACACACTAATACAGTCATCACAATTAACACCGGTTATCAGACAGGTTCTACACACACCCAAAGTGCACGGGGCTACATGAACGCGTTGTCGCAGCCCCTAAACAGAGGAACCAACCAACCATCAAATTACGTGCGAACAGTACTGTAGAATCCAGCCAACAGGTCATTGAGCCCGTGATTTTCTCCTGTGTCTAACAATGTACTCTAAATATGGTCAGTTGTACCACTTCTACGAAACAGCCAGAATTAATCTTTTTCAAGAGATATTCATTGTTACATTACCCTACCTACATATACCGTAGCTTCAGCACTGAACAACACTGTGTGTGTAGCACATACTCAACTAAACTTTATGAAAGGAAGTTAGTTGTGGGCGTAAACATGTTTGCTGATACATTCCGATGTGGAATATATGTTGTACGTTAATATAATAACAGTATCCATGTGAGAAACACGTTGCAACGCTAATGAAACAATTGGCGTTTCACGAGCCAAACATGTTTTGTTACTTGAACGGGAAGTCCTCCCAAATTCCTCAGCTCTCTGGTTGTTAAGATGATCGCCAGTTACAAGCCTGCTGGCCTTACATCCCTCCCACCGAGGACGGGGTACTTTTCCAAGATTTTGTTTCGAAATAAATTGGTGACTAACAGAAGTTTGGAAGCGATTTTCAATACTTCTAGAGCTCACCCCTAGCTTTTGAGTAGACCTGTTATTATAAGAAATGATGTGACGATTAGAAGTTCCACACAACATTTTGAACGACTATTACCTGATGTTTTAAGAAAGATCGATGTAATTAGAGCAATGTAGGCCTACCTGCACTTTCTTTGGCGGCACGAGGTGAAAACACGGCGTTAGTGATGACCAGATCGTAAACTACAGCTAGAAGACATTTTCAATGCACCTCTCATTGTCTTGGGATCTCAATGCCGAAACAAACCCCACTTTTTTCCAACTTATTTTCCTCCTTTGTTGTTTTGTTTGGAGGAAGCCTCGTTGGTGAGGCTGTCGGACCAATCAAGATTTAAGAGCAGGGGTTGTGAGATAGGGTAGGAGGGTAGAACTAATGGCCCACACATCTTGTTGTTTGGGGGTGTGAACGAGCTCGGACCAGCGCTACACCTTTAAATCACCATCATGCATTATTGAACACCACCAGTGAACCTGCCTGCTCCAGACTTTGCTATGGAGCGAGCTGAAATTAGTTGATTCTATTGAAAATCACCAACAAGGTTCCGAACATTAAGTTTTAAATATAACCTATTCGATAGCCGAGTGGATAGGAACTAGCTACTTATAGCTGGGATTTGGGGTTTGATCTCTCTCTAAGACGGGAAATTAATATGCAGGGTTATTCACCTAAGAAGTTACACGGACAGGGAGGCATGAAGAGCTGCATCAAACCAGTCAAAAGACTGAAGACTCAAACAATAACAACAACAACAACGTCTAAACCATTAAATATATCGGTATTCTGTTTTCACTTTAATGAATGGTGCTAAGGGGCTCATAAACTAACTTATACTATTGTTTCCTTTCATTGTGAATTTTTTTTAATGGAACTTAACTAATTTTTGCATACAGGGTAACTGATTTAACTGTGACAAATTCAACGGTGTTATTACTTCCCATGACTAGAAGTAGAAAATATGCAAGACAATATGTTCTAAAAACTAAGTGAATCTGGCCTAAAAGCGGTAAAATATGACATATGTATTTTAGGGAAAGGTAGCAAGTATTAGAGTACTAATAATGCAAAATGAGACAACAGACACATTGAGCCTAATCACACAAACTGATACAGCTTCAATACCTACCGGACCCATCAAGATAACTAGGAGTTTTCTCAAATGTAAGCAATTTTTCTTGGTTTATGTCGTGCCTTGTGTTGGATTTCGCCTAGGAACACCAAGCTGGCTCTTCAGCTCATCCGGGCGCGGACACCAAGAGCCCGCTGATGAGCCAGCTTGGTGTCCTAGGCGAAACCCCACACAACACACGGCATAAACCAAGAAAAATTGCGGAGTTTTAATTCACTGGCCGTGAAAGCCAATATAGCCTACCATATTTTAGGAGATTTCTTGTTTACTAATTGTCCTGAGCTAAATTTGTCTCGTGGGGTGGCATCTTACACGATGAGCCATCCGCACAGAAGGTTTTTCTCGTAATTAGGCCCTTTAAACCTGTTATCTGCTTGCTCCGGGAATACAGTGACAAATATATCTACTGCAGCATTCGCAAATTCCGTGTTTCAAACTTCATGTACCTAGACAAAACTTAAACAAAAATACTTAAAATTTAACTAAATGTGGCTTTATGTCACTACAATGAGCAAAATATGACAATGACATGAAACGTAAGAATGGCCTAAATATGCGTTTATAGTCAATAATAATATTGTGGGCGAGTGTACCCACTTGTCGTAGAGTACTACTCACACGAGCTGCACTATTTTCCTAACATTTTTCTTTAAAAATGATGATCAACAATTATTTGTATCTGTCGTTTCTGATGTAGTCTACCAGGTACAAGTTTTCAAACTGATTGTCTAAGTTAACTGAACGATGGCCCGATAACATTCAACGTGAAATTAGTTTTTAAAATTAAATTGAAGTTATTATATTGTTATTCTGATTCTCTAAATCAAATTTGTACTCGTACTACCAGTAATATTGTGATGTTATTGATTATTTTCGAATATGTTTTAGTTCAAGAAGGACCGTCCCGTTCAAACAGAACGACGTGCAAATGAATATTGTTTTGTATGACATCGTAATATTCAATACTGTATGGAAATCGAATTAGTGGTTTTGCTATCGAGTAAGTTAAGTCAATTCAGTCTTATCTGGATTATTCATTTTGATCATTCAATTATAGTTATCTTGCATCACATCAGAACGTTGTCTGTTAGTGGTATCGTTTTCAGGTAGAAATGGTCGATATGCATGCAGTTGCATTAACTGACTCAGAAGCCTGAGTGTGTGTATTCTGTGTTTGAATAACATGAAGGGATGCATTGTTTGGCTGTTTACCGTGGATTCGTGCTACGTTTCATGCAGTTTGTTGAGTACTAGTAGAAATCGACAGCTCGATCCGGCGTCATATCTGATTATCAGATCTAATCTCCTAGTCATGCCACTTTCTATCTGTAGATATATCCCGCATGTGCTACTAAATTACGTTGTCTTGGTTTGCTTCTACGCTGGTCACCCTCGCCATCCTCACCAAACCAAAGAGAGATTTAAAGGGACTTTACCATGAACTAAAACGAACATTCTCCAAATCTTGCTTACATTAATGATAGCCCACTTTCACTACTGAAGTAATAATGCACAAGGTTATAATTCGTATGATTATTTCACTATACATGCAGCATTATTTTAAAATCATAAAAGTAAAAATTTTCTTTTGGTGTATTTCCTCATAATTATGAGATTTTCACCATAGACTGTTCTACAGTGCATACGGTGCCTTTGTAGTGTGTGTGTGTATTCTACAGTTTGAATTTGTATATTTACAAACACAAACTACCAACAAATGTTTCAGTGGTTGATTCTTGCGATATATGAGAAGTAGCCTATTTCACCTAGCACCACAAACACTATTTACTTTTCTCCAAACACTCCATACAAAAAATATATACAATTTCAGCTCTCTTCTATAGTAACTAAGATATGTTAGCGTTTACAAATAAAATCTCAGGTTTCAAGAATTGGATGTTAATTTTAATAAGAATTGGGTGTGGTACATTTTCAGCACTAATATTAAGGGGCTATAAAGTACAGTAATTTCATAGGGCAGTAAATAAACTTGCATTCTATATTTCTTGATTTAAAAATAGCTGCGGAATTATATATGAATCATAATAGGCTATACCATATTTAAATACTTCACATGCAAGTCCCCTCAAATGAACTAGACGGCTAGATTGCAACGTCATATTGACCAAAACGGAATTAAGAATGAAATTTTGCCTCAAAGTATGCGTCTGTATTACAAGATTTTCACCAGTTCATTTGCCTTTCCAAATTTTGTTAATTCCCAATAACCACGTCTTACTAGCAGACCTACAGTGATGTAAGAAAAATACTGTTGGTATTTTAGTTTGCAGTATTTCAGCCAATGGCCAGAGAAAAGATATACAAACAAAATTACAGATTTAAAATACATGCATTAACATCTGCCTGCAGCGCCATATTCACTACATAGTTGTGTACGAGTTATAAGTCTCTGTTGACAACATATGGTACCTGTCACACTGTCTCCATTCAGTACACATTCACGTGTGACTTCGTCCGGGAATAGAAAGACTTCTTCTTACATATGCGGTGGTGGAACCCGTGTACTGCAAATCGCGTGAGCGTGTAACGTAGATCGAAGACCGTATCTTTCCATGCTGACGGTCGAGTAGGATTCCAACCATATCTCTTTTATCTTGTGCTGCAGTTCTTCTAACAGTTCCTTTTAAGCCCTTGTGAATGGAAGAAGCATATTTTGCCTTAGTTGTTCTATGAAGAAGGTTTATCCTAAGAGCTCGTAAATTATCCTGGAGGGGATGAATTTAGATTCACACAATAATCCCTTGAGATATGTTGCTTTGTTTTTCTCAATCTCCTAGAGATTTGTTTTGGTGAAGTACATCCATATTAATTCCAACTCATATGTCACTATGGGCATAATCTTGATATTAGCTTGACACGGTGGGTGAGTGGATATCGTGTCGGTCTACTAACCCCAAGATTGCAGGTTCGCTCCTGGCCACGGTAAGTAATTTTTGAAAGGCGGCAAAAATACGACACGCATGTCATACGATGTTGGCATGTCAAAGAACCAATTTGAATTCGGTAGGCCGTGTTCATAATTGCAAAATTAATCTCGGGAGTTTCCGCCAACACAAAGTTTCTCATTTCTCTACTAGAAAGTGTTTAAGGAGCTTAGATATCTAACCTCCTTGACTCTCATAGTGATTCAAGGAACAACGAAATTCGACATGCAAGCTACCCTCTGGGTGTCAAATTACAAAGTTTGCATCCGGCACCCGAGGCCATACGATATTATTATTATCATAGCAGCGAATACGGATACAGGGTCTTTTTAGTTTATTATTAAACTAATAATTAACGTTACGATAAAGGGAAGATATCTGGAGGGAGTTCTACACGACTGAAACCATGACAAACAGGGCCTGGACTGAAACTAACTAGGAACTCCGTCATTTCGTTAACTTCATGGCTACCACCACAAGTTATGCAAGACGAAAGGTTACCATGACCCCAAACTGATGTGCGGCTGTGAGTTCTGCGAACAAAGATGTGACAGATATCTCGTGCTTTACTGCAAAAAAAAAAACGTGGGAAATCAATTATAAACTTTTGCACAAATTGAAGAATGGACATGTTCCTATATCCTTGGTTGAATCTTTATAATTTGCACAATTTGTGCGCGTTTTTAATTAATAAGTTACACTAATAATAATAATAATAATATCGTATGGCCTCGGGTGCCTGGTGCAAGCTTTGCTATTTGACACCCAGAGGGTAGCTTGCATGTCGAATTTCGTAGTTCATTGACTATGAAAGTCAAAGAGGTTAGATGCTAGATATCTAATCTCCTTGAACACAATAGCGCTTTCTAGTAGAGAAATGAGGAACTTTGTGCTGGCGGAAACTCCCGAGATTAATTTTGCCATTATGAACTCGGCCTACTGAATTCAAATGGGTTCTTTGACATGCCAACATCGTATGACATGCGTATCGTATTTTTGCCGCCTTTCAAAAATTACTTACCACAGTCAGGGGCGAACCTGCAATCTTGGGGTTAGTAGACCGACACGCTATCCACTCACCCACCGTGGCAAGCTCATAAGATACACTGACCGGCAAAGAAAACCGATCACTTGAAAAATCAACATTACTTCCATTTAAATCATAAATATGAACTCTCTATGCCTTGTACTGTTTATAGCATGGAAGTAATGTTAATTGTTTTCCTGGATGTATTATCATTCTTCATGTGATTGTTTCAAATATCTTGGAGTTACTCTCCAAACAACACTGACATCATTCAACATTCATGTGAAAGAAAGACCAACAGCAGCGATAAGAACAATTTACCACATTCAACAGCCTCAAAAACTCTCAATAAAAACGGCTATGACATTATTTAAAACGGCCATAGCACCAATAGCGACTTATGGAATCCACATAATTTGGGACAAACTAAAAGAGAACGACCTATTAACATTAGAGAAAGTCAAAGCCCGCTATATGAAAAGAGTCTTGGGTATCGGGAAGACAGCGCTGTCAAGACTTACTTAGGCTATGTCTTCACAAAAGAAATTTTCTTCGTACAATACATTAGACTGCAGATGTTACTACCGTGCACCGAGGCCTATGAGAATGCCCTTCAAATACTCAAAGAAAAGCAAACCGCTATCTGGGATGATTTCTTCTCTACTGACGCCATAATGACTGACGAATGGAAAAAGGCAAACTACGAACTACGACACGTAATGACACGATACGCCACACATGGCTTTCACTACAACTTCTGCAAAAACAAGAGATTCCAGCAGCCAACTGAAGAATGTGTGTGTGCGATCTATGCAGTGAATGCTGTACACGATATCATGCAAAATATTGCCGACAAAGACAAACATCAATAACCCAATTGGGATTGGAATAATGTACACTAGGTTACTCAGTTTTGTATTTTGCACATTGTGCGCTTTTTTCAATAATAATAATTGTTTCACTTAACAATAGAGATTCTTTGACATGATGCTGTTTCCCGGGGAAAGATGTGCGTGCCACCATTTTCGATCAGAGCCACTGCCCTGGCGACATCTTCAGGCCTCAAGGGCATATTCGTTTCTGAATTGCACAACAACAACTGTGGATATGGCTGCATTGATCTTTTCCTATGCCAACAGGTGGCAAAATAAAAAAATAAAACAATAAAACATTGCATTGTTGGCGATAGCGATGGTGCGCACATCTTTCCGCGGGAAATAGCATCATGCCAATGAATCGCTATTGTTAAGTGAAACAATGATATGAAGAATAGTAATGCATCCAGGAAACCAATTAACCTTACTTCCATGCTATAACTACAGTATGTACTGTACTAGGCCTATAGCGCTCATATTTATGATTTGAATATATAATAATAGGCCTAATATCGTATGGCCTCGGGTGCCATGTGCAAGTTTTGTAATTTAACACCCAGAGGGTAGCTTGCATGTCGAATTTCGTTATTCCTTGAATCACTATGAAAGTCAAGGAGGTTGGATATCTAAGCTCCTTGAACACTATAGCGCTGTCTAGTAGAAAAATGAGGAACTTTGTGTTGGCGGAAACTCCCGAGATTAATTTTGCCATTATGAACACGGCCTACTGAATTCAAATGGGTTCTTTGACATGACATGCGTGTCGTATTTTTGCCGCCTTTCAAAAATCTTTTGACACTGCCAGGAGTGAACCTGCATATGATTTGAATGAAAGTAGGTCTAATGTTGAATTTTTCAAGTGAACGTTTTTTTTGCCGGTCAATGTATTACAATACGTAGTCATTCAAGAATATTGCATGTTGCAATTTTGCGTTGACTAATTGAAAATCTTCCCATATCTAGGACGGAAAGTTCGAGAATTCAACTATGAACGAAATCATAAGATCTTTCACAGCGAAGTAGGCTACTATACACCGTCCCTTGGGTTGAAAACCACTTCGCCATACATTGTGTTGGGTAAAGAGCCATGAATAGTAATAGAATCTTCATGGTATAATCTGTAGAACTCATCACGTCGAACGACACGTTTCCTAGGGGAGCAAACGGTGCTAGAAAGTGTGTCTCGTTTAGTGAACGTTCAGCTGACCACATCGTGTAGTTTGTACGTCAAGATGGAGTCCGTCAAATATTTACAACGTCAGGCAGGATTCTTGCGGGGTCGGGACTTGACTAGACGGGCTGGTGAATCTTTGATGTGGGGTTAAGCATGCATGGGGTGCACTCCAGACTCCCGGCAGTCCGTCACGAGCCCGAGACGACTTTCAGATTTCCTCAACGATAGTCATCAGCCATAACATGGACATACAGTACTCTTAAAGAAAATGTACACTGTGAAAATCAATAAAACTAATGTTAGGGATTCAAACCGGAGGAAATCAGACAAGGCAATTTACAACAAAAACGCAGAGGAAAAATGTACCGTCGTGCGCTACTCCAAATAATAGTTTAGGTACTTAGGCATGTATACCTACCCCGTAATAATCCGGTATTTTAAGAGGTTGGGGATGAGATGTTGTTGATTAATCATTAGGGGCTTTGCACATCGTAATCATGACGCCCCGAGGACTTGGGTGTGTGTAGAAGTTATCTGATAACCTGTGACACTGCGAAGTCTCTACTAGTGTGTGCACTTGTAGACTAATCGTGGTAGTATTTTAGGTAGGAAGCGGCCGTGGCCTTTCGTTAGGTACCATCCTGGCATATGCCTGGAGTAGAAGTGGGAAACTACGGAAAACCATTTCCAGGTAGGGTGAAGTAGGAATCGAAGCCACCTCCTCTCAGTTTTGCCTTACGTGACTGAGTGTACTACAGTACGTTCCAGCCCTCAGACAAGAATTACATTTCTTAGCAGTGTTGGGAATAGAACCGGGGTCTCAGCGGTGAAAGGGGAATGAGATGCGATGAAGGTCTATGTAGCGGGTGTTTTTACGGTCGGTTACCCTTCCTGATGCCAACCTCATGAGAGGAGTTAATGAGAGATGAGATGAATGAAGATGAATGAAAATGGGCAAGAGGATGGAAGGAAGCGGCCGTGGCCTATTAGAAGGTAGCGTACCAACATTTGCCTGGAATTGAAAATGGAAAATCATGGAAAACCATTTCAAGGATATCCGTCGATGGGGTTCGAACTCACGTCTACAGAGTCCACAGGTAGCTTGGCCCCATGGCACTACAGTGCATGAAGGACCTAGGCCTACCAAGCGACCGCTGGCCTACCATTTGGCCTACAGATTGTGGGGTGACGCGTGGTCACCGCGTCTGGTCCTCTCGGTTGTTAATCTTGGTTTACGTGACCGGGGCGCTGCCTCACTGTCAGACAGCTACTCAATTGTCCTCACGAGGCTGAGTGCACCCCGTTCCAACCCTCACGTCAGTTTCTAAAATAACTGATGGAGCCGGGAATCGAACCCGGGGCCTCCGGTTGGGAGGCAGGTGCGCTACCCTAACCCCACGGGGCCATGGTCAATACTTAGGAATAGACCTATATATCCTAGGGAAAATACTAGTACGTCAAAATAAAGCAGTGTTAGGCGTATTGTTACATAGAAATTGCTTTAGAACATAGCTCCGCTTGGAGTAGTCATATCTGTTGAGTAAGACTTGACGGCAGTCGGGATTCGAACCGAAAACTCCTTCTGTAGGGGCACTGCATCTAGTTCTTAAACTTAATCGGTTACGCTCTCGTTATCAATCTCCTATCTAGCCTCTTAAAGCTATGAAGTGCAGTCATCACTACATGTTAACAGAACAAGCTACAAGCAGCCTCCATGCAGGAAGGCGAAGACAGCCAAGACGGCACACTTCCTGTTGCTATGGTGACGCAGTAAAGTGTAATATCGCGCGCCGGCCTCAGTTACGACAGTTTGTCCTCCCTACACAATGAGGAGTGAAGCAGACGCAGACTCGCTGAAGGCTACAACATTCGCCACGCCGCAATATCACCGCGGTAGCACAACCTACATTCTCCAACTTCATTGACACATTTTAGACGAGTGGTTCATTCTGAGTGAAATCGGTTCAATCGATATCTCCTATTGATTGTATTCTAGATAATAGACAGCCCTAGGATTTATGGGTAGAAAACATATTTAGGCTCACATACAGGGGTGTGCAAAGTATTAGAATGAAATAATGAATCTAAATCAGTCACAATTTTTTATTCAAAATCATTTTATAGACCAACTTAAGGTGCAGATGATCTCGTAGTTCCGCTCCTTAAAACAACAATAACCAACTAACTTATTATCTTTTATTACCCTACTTACTGGACTTAGTCTACACCTTTTCCCATAAGGCAGGGGTGCCCAACTTTTTTTTAACTAAGGGCCACATTGTAAATAGTTAAGGGACCTTGTGGGCTAATAACATTCCGGGGAGCGGGGTTATGGACATTTTAAAAAAATATAGTTGCAATATGGTGAGATTTGTGGCTGTCTGACCTTAGTTTTCTTAGTATTGTTGCAGTTTTCTATATTTATATGCAGTGGATAAAAAAATAAAACACTAAAATAAATTACATATTTTTGATAAATCCCTTTAACATAGAAGTACGATGATATTCAATACACATACAGCATGAATGACAATAGAGTGAGTATGTATGTTCATTTGTCACAATTATTAATCAAATTATGAAATAACGTTCCTGATCATTTAGTTTAGTGCGACGACTGGAACTGTTTTGGGTAGAGGTGTGCGCGCACTTCTTTGTCCAGCTGGTGTTAGTTGTTTCAAAGTTTGGGCGACACGGCGTGGACGCGGAGCAAATAGTCTCGCGGGCGGTAGTTTGGGCAGTCCTGCCATAAGGAATTGCGACTGGAAGCTATCAGAATTGGGGATTCCAAAGGGATACCTGAGCTGGGTCCGTCTGGGTCTCTTTCTCATTGACTTTGGAATGTACCTTCAAAGTCAGATGATTACAATCCATAGTTCATGAATCTTGGAATAGTTCAAGAGTGGATCATCAGTAAGAAGAATCCAAATCCATCTGCTCTAAATCCACACGAAAAGTAGAGTAGTTGGTAGCACGCTGAGCTTCTATGCCCAAGATCGCGGGTTCAAACCCGCCGAAGTCGTCGGATTTTTAGGAGCGTTAAAAATCTCTCAGTATGCCTTCCTTGGGAAGGGAATTAAAGCCAGCGCTCCCATGTCATAGATTTATGGCATGTTAAAGAACTTCCACTAATTACACCTGTCTGAAGCTAAATTAACTTATAGATTAAACAACGCTCTTAAGGTTCCCACGTTTACCAGGAGCCGACTGCGGTGGCGTCTAGTAGCCAAGTTCTGAACTAGTAGTCGTTGATGGTGGCGTTTGGCGGCAAGAGTAGGAACTACTTGAAATTCAATGTCTGCAGTCCTTACTTGAATTAAAAACAGATGACACATACGAATACAGACATCACAATTAATACCGGTTATCAGAGCGGGGTATAAAGGGGAAGGGGTGTATATTCTTGTCTCAGTCCATTTTCTCCATTTTATAGTGAATTTTTCAAATTTTTGAAATATTGGGGAGTTTATTATTATTAGATCATTTTCTCTATTTTATAGTGCATTTTTAGAATTTTTAGGTCATTTATTACAGTCATTTTTGAAAATTTTAAGTGCATTTTTTAACTTTTTTACGGTATCAACATCCGAGCCCTAGTGATTAGTGCCGAGCTTCTGGAACAGTTCCACAACTTCTCGATATAATTAGGAATCTAGGTTATTTGAAGTAATTTCACCGCCTTGCAAACATATTTAGTGAATTAAGCCGTGAAAAGTATAAATGCAATTTTTGAAAACTTGGCGTCGAGTCTAATAATTTGCACACCCCTGTACTAGACGGATCATTAAATAATGCTCTAATTATAATATAATTTTATTACGACCTAGGTCTACCAAGCGACCGCTGCCCAGCCATTTGGCCTGCAGACATTGGGGTGACGCGTGGTAGAGCATTGGGTCACCTCGGCCGTTAATCTTAGTTTTCGTGACCGGGGCGCTGTCTGACTGTCAGACAGCTACTCATTTGTCCTCACGAGGTTGAGTGCACTCACGTCAGTTCATAAAAACCCTGACGGAGCCGGGAAACCAACCCGGGGCTTCCGGGTGAGAGACAGGTGCGTTACCCCGGTGCGCTATCCCAGCACCACGGGGTCGGCCTTTTATTCTGTATGGTGTTGCAAATTATGCTATTCATTTGTTCAAAGAAATGGAAAAGGTTCCTTTATGTTTCACTTCTGTGCGCTAATGGCTGAAAACAGACTTAGAAGGAGTTCGAGTGTGGTGATTCTAAACGCTTACCGTACCCAGCAAGGGACATCCATAAGGGATATATCCTCCCTAGAAGTCTGATTTGTCACCCCTAGTGAAAGGGCGTTTAGCCAGTAACTACGTAAGGCAGACTTTACCTACATATACAGTACATCCAGGGGCAGATAACCTCGCAGTTCCCTTTAAACAACAAAAACTAACATAAGCTACCTACATCTAGTTCAACTTCCCCCCGCGACTCAGCAATTTTTCTAGGTTTATGCCGTGTCTTGTGTGGGGTTTCGCCTAGGATCACCAGGCTGTGTTACCAAACTTTAACTGTTCCTTAACCCAACAGCGCAAATAGTATGCTATTGTATAGCAAAAAATCGCTATCTGAAGAAAATTGAGAATGTGTTTGTGTTAATGAACAAATATTTACATGTTAAATGAAGATCAAAATGTTCATTTCAAAGAGAATGTTAGGTTACAATATCGCAATCGCTCGCGTGCCAAAACGATCATGTTCTTCTTCCACCCTTCACACCACTTTCCGCGCCGGGATACACTCAGCCTCATGAGTTAAAACTGATAACAGATGGGTTCGATTTCCATCTCAGCTGTTATAAGCGTAGTCTCCCATATCTACTCAAGACAAATTCCAGGATAATAAATAACTACAGTCCAGGCGCTGAGTGTCCGGCTCTGACGTTTGGCGATGGTGGGAGAAGAGGGGGTAAGGAGAACAATATAGCCAACTTACGGCAGTGAGGACCTGTTAATAGAACCTTGAAACTTGCCATCATTTAATTCTTCTTTAGCGTCTTCACTATGTATCGTGGAAGTCCCATACCCTATTTGCAATTTTATGCATCATTTTGTTATTCCGACATTTTGCGGTTACAAAACCTAAATTCTTCGATTGCAGTGGAATTCCACCTATGTTGGCGAAGTCGCTTACTGTCATGAAGAATGTTGTCACCTGTACCAATCAGCGGCTTTCCCGGTAAGCCGGTCTTTAAATTTAGCTCGATGTTGCAAGGGCTCTCTTCTGTTGCTCTTTGTGCTAATGCAGGTTTGTTGTTTTATTGTCTTGTGTATGCACACTTACCGATTAACTGTGTGTAATTATATTACTTTAGTAATATAGTCAGTGGTTCGTCAGAATTCATTTAATAACATGTGAAATATTTTATGTAGTCCACGTTGTTTAATATTTCACGGTACACAACCGGCAACGCTGTCTCCCTCCCTCATGAGAAATGTCATAGCCGGACACTCGACGGCTGTACTGTAAAGGCCACGGCCGTCTCTTTACCAATCCTAGCAAATAGCATGCTATTGTGTATCAAAAATAGTTTAAACACTCCTTTAGAGTAGAAAGGAAATACCTTGCTCTGATTCTCTTAGCGCCCCCTCACACGACTTGCAGCAGGACTGTGCTGTGCTTTTTTTTAATTTTCCTGGCTGCCGTATACGCTGCAATATTGGTGAGGGTCTCGTTGTTGTAAGGAGTGTAATATACCTTTTAACATACAATTTATTTGGAGAATAAGAAGGGAAGATAAGAATGTACATTTTAATATAATTTTAACATTTATTTAAATAATAATAATAATTGGATTTTACGTACTTTTTAACTGCCATATCTGTTAGAGACGCCGGAAAGCTGGAATGTTGCCCCAAAAGGGATCATTAACGACCAGTAAATCTACTGACACGGCTCCCTCGCATTTTAGCACCTTCAAATGGCAACTAATTACGACAGAATTCGATCCTACAACCCTAGGAACAGCATGCGAGAAATTTTTCGCTGCTCCACGCAGCCTGTCCATTTATATACAAATAAAAGAATATCGGGAAAAGAAACACCATGTTGTTGTTTGAGTCTTTATTCTTTCGACTGGTTTGATGCAGCTCTCCACACCTCCTTGTCCTAAGCTAATCGTTCCATCTGTACATAGCTACCACATCTTACATCCAAGGCAATCTGATTAATATATTCTAACCTTGGTCTACCCATACATTACATTTCTTGTGGCAACTGGCAAGTGGTGTAATTTTTGGAAAGGGGTGAGGATAGATAATGCAACATCCTCCTCTCTGCCACCCCTCTGGGTCATTCAATAAGTGTTGAAGTTAAAAATTTACAAGAGTGAAAATAAATGCTTTCAAATTATTAAGTATAAATGTACATAATCCAATTATTTGTTATTTTAGCTCGGGGGTGGGGGTGGGGGTAATGGGGGAAGGGGCAGTTACCCCACTGGTGTTACTCATGTACCACTCTTTAGTGTGAAGACTAACGACTGTGCTTACATCTGGATACAGCTCCATGGTTTTTAAAATGGAGCAGTTCGGCTCTACCAAGTAAGAGGGGGATGGGTAATAGAAAAGGAGGAAAATGGGTATACTAAGTGAAGAGAAATTTTAAGTTTCCTTTTGTCCCTTGTATGATTTCATTACCGCCAGGTAAACGGCCCTCTTGTCTTATAGATTTCCATAAACAGCTTTCAGTAGTCTCCCTGTTAACTTTTGTTTTCCTGAGAGTAGCGAGCTCTTAGCCGTGCAGGCGAGATTCAGGCGGTAAATGGAAATACTAAGTACTCATTAACTAGAAGCTGGGTGCTCGTGCGCCTGTAGAGCACGGAGTAGGCAGGCAGTAGTGCATTTGTGCTAGCAAGGTTGCCTGCTTGCCTTTCCTTTCCTTGCCTCGCCTTGCGTTACAAGCTACGGGATTGTTATGCATGAGACGGCGCTGCCTTCATGGAAACGCGATACAGCCGGAAGACAAAGGCAAACGCTATCTCCCCACATTATAATAAAGTAATTAAATACTTTGCACCAAGCGAAGTAAGGCAAATTAATTTGATATTGTACTTTGTAGCTGTAATTGTGATCCGTAATTATACTTACAGTAATTCACCGGCATTAAATTAGGGAATTCGACAGTGATGAACTCCTCTCCTCGTTGGCCAAACCTCTCATTCTGGCAAATGTTTCATTTAGGAGTTTGGGACATGGTCCACGTCTACTTGGATGTGTTTATTCCACTGATGGTGAAACTTAGGCCTATATAACACATGCCATTAATCCTTTGTGGTGGTGATTGTGGTTTCAAGGGCTGAGCTGTGAGTAAATATAGATTTTTTCCAACACCAGTAGAAGAAGTATTACAACTTGGATTATTTAATTAATTAATTAATTAATTGGGAAGCAGTACATTCAAAAGATCATTACCCACCAGGACATAATATTCAACTCACTAATATTATAGAGTATTTTTGGTTTGAGAAATTGTATTATTGTAAATACTGCGGCTTCGGTGGCGTAGTCAGTAGCATATTGAACTGCTATCCCCAAGATCGCGAGTTCAAACCCGACCGAAATCGTCGAGTCTTTAAGAGCGTTACAATCCTTCTGTATGCCTTCCTTCGGAGGGGAAGTTAAGCCAGCGGGCCCATGTCATAGTGATACGTGCTACCCCTAGTAGCAAGTTAATTGGATCAAAGTAGGTAAAGCACAACACAAATAGTCCTTTAAAGAAATATTAGCTTTATTGAAGGTCAGAAATATTCACCACACAATAGGCACTTAAAAACCATTAGCTGTCTTACTCAAGTTTGCTCCCTTATGGAGAGCACTCACCCTTTCACTTGCTCATGCAGTTAATCCCTCACTAATGAGACCAGTGTCCTCGCTAGAAATAACAACAACTCTTCCTCAAGTTCACAAGCCACAGTCTGACACTCACTGTTCTTGAATACTACACACTGTTTCGCAATTCACACGTCACCGCATTACCTCTTTCGCACAGGTATAAACACACTCCTCAAAACTAAGTCCGTCCTTCGCGGGCCAGGTCGCTTTATATAGCGGCGCCGATGACTCAATGGATGCTTCTAGAGCAGACCAGGATTCACGGTTACTCGAGAATTCCATTATCGGGTGGGCCGCGAAGGTTCGAGACGGTCTCTTTGTTACTGCCTGTCTTCTTGTTGCGCAAACCGCTCTGAATCACGTGGCGAGGTGATGAAGCATGTATAGGTTAAGAATGTAAACAACGCTCTTAGGTTCCTACGTTCGTTGCCAAGAGCCGACTGCGGTGACGTCTGGTAGCTAAGTTCTGAACTAGTGGTCATCGACGGTGGCGTTTGGCGGCAAAGAAGGAACTACTTGAAAATTGATCGACTGCAGTGCCTACTTGAATTAAAGCAGATACACACACTAATACAGCCATCACAATTAACACCGGTTATCAGACAGTTTCTACACACACTCAAAGTATACGGGGCTACATGACCGTGTTTTCGCAGCCCTTAAACTTAAGAACCAACCAACCAAACTTTATTGAGGAATGGAATAATGATACGGATTATTACTGGTTAGAAAATGTAATATAACAAGTAGGCCTAATAATGAAAATAAGCTAACACCAAGAAGGATCTACAAGAAATGAACATCCTGATCAAGACATCCGCAACAGAATCACTTTCAGAAATAAGATACACACATTTGAGGGGTTCCTAGAGCCAGAAACAGCGACTGAGAAGAAACAACATTGGACAGCTGAAAACAAAGAATCTGTGAGCAAGAGAATGAAGGAATACTGGCGCCAAAGAAAACTGAAATCATGAAGAGTTGTCTACTTGTTCCTTAGTTGGCCAATCGATTATGAAGATGAAAATAAGCTAGTAAATAGGTTTAGCATCCGATGTCACTTAAACCTTTTGTTTCCTAGAAGCTGTTCAATCTACAAAAATTGCCCGATATTTGGATATTCCCCCGCCCGAACACGCCTTAAATCTAGGAAAAGCTTCCTTCGGACTACAGTCGGCCTTGAAGTCAATGCTGACACTGTTAGGGCAAGAATGTGGAAGGAAGAACTGTCATCTGTCTGGCTGGATGACCCCAAAAGAAAGCCTTCCTCCGGGCCATATGGAAGGCTGGGCAACATGGAAGGTGCTCAACAGATTACGGACTGGAGTTGGAAGAACCAAGATGAACCTGCAGAAATGGTTTTTTTCGAGTGACTCTATCCTCTGTGATTGTGGGGAACTACAGACAGTCCAACATCTTTACCAGTGCCCACTATGTCCAGCAACATGCACAATGGAAGATTTAACACTTGCCAATCCGAATGCTATTGACGTCGCCCGTTACTGGACAAAGAACATTTAATTTGTTTGCGGGTTACCTGGCAGTCAGATGTTTGTGTGTTGTTCAACTGACTTGTATGTCGGTGTCCTTACTTAATATTATATTTAGAATAATTTGCCGAGTACTTTGTGTCTTTATTAACAATTCACTGTACCCTTATTATTATTATTATTATTATTATTTGTATTTGATTCTCACTGTTTACCAAGTATTTTGTGTCTTTTTTAACAAGCCACTGTACCCCTATCGTTATTATTATTTGTATTTGATTCTCACTGTTTACCATTTGTGACATAAATTTGTGATTGGTGCTCCTGATACGAATAAAGAAAGCCCGATATTAATCACATTTTCTGAAAGGCACAATAACAACATGGCGGATCAATTAGCGTGATTGCCGGAAAAAAATGCATAGGCTTATAAGCCCCTCTTCAGGCAACGTCCTCAATTAATCTCAGTCTTTTCTAGCATAGTTCTATGTGGTATCGTGCACAGACTTTACTGCATCATTCACATTCACACGCCGGCTTTGGATCATGATAGTTCTTGTTTTGGCATATTAGATGATGGAACACAGTCTATTAGTTCGGTGCCATATATGCCCGACCTGTCATTGCTTCAGTGCCGTAGAACTCAGACCAGGCTGTTTCTCGTTTATCATCTATGGCCATCAGTTAGTTTCCAAAAGCCCTGGTGTTTTGTAGCATAAATTGGAGCAAAATCAGATGTCAATAAGGCAAGACTGTAAAAAGGCTTCCAAGCTATCTAGGCTTTATTATATTTCACTCAAAATTATAGCCTGCCTATTTAGACTGAATGGCTGCAGTCACAGATAAGCACAGCTGAGCTATGCAAATAAGAGACAGATGCAAAATCACTCTACACTGAGCGAAGAAATGAGAGGAGGTCATGAACACATCCAATGCAGTCTGGGGTAACTACTGTACTCTCTGCAATGGTTTCACTTAGTTTCCCGAATAACTTTAGTCTTAAATATCAAGGATTCAGTCCTTTCTCTCGCGTAGAGGCAATAACTCCTCCTCCTCTCTCGCAACCACAAAAGGAAAATAGAGCGGTTGATTGTTATTAGAGACAGTAAAATAAAAGGGACCAATCACCAAAATTGCCAAGAAACTGTTGATACATTTATCCTGCTAAAAACTTTCCTGTAGGAGGACGGAATGAAAACCGTACTCAGTCATTTCATAACCTTCAACAGGTCACCAAATAAAATGTGAAAATCACATGGCAAAATATCCAAAATTCAGGACGAATGTTGAAGTGTTTACCCGCTAAAATCCCTGAAGCATATCACTCCCTCATTCATCAACATGAGGTCGGGTGATGTCATGGAGAATAATTTCGTTCGATTGTATTATAGAGGATTTTGACTTCATGCTGGATGTACATTTTTGTAAAGTATCTTCATAGCACTGCTGTTAATTGGTGGCCTGAAGATGTACACTACATACGACGGTGTGGTATTAGACCTATAACAAACCAGCACTTATGCAGTCACACTATAATGACGAGTTGGTTTCGCCTGGTTTATTGCATTGGCAATTTCTCGGCTCATAGTAGGAGAAGTTTGGATTCCACGTTAAAAGGAGGTCTTTTGGATTTTGATCGTGCGATTAACTACAAGTTTCTTTTCCTCCATAGTTAATTCAATTAATATTGTAACTTTTCAGTCGGTCAACACGCATACAAACCCAGTTAGGTTATTGGAAAATGTGATAGAATTGAATCACTCTTTCCATCATTACAGTAAATCTTTCTCTCCTTCCCTCATTATTGCCCGTCTTCTTTCTTTTCTTCCTTCACTCTTTCCCTTCCCTTTTGACTTTTCCCCTCCCTTCCTGCTCCCTTCCTTACTTACTTATTCACTTTCTTACTCACTTACTTATTCACATACTTACCTACTTAATGCAATGCTGATGTGTAATTGTGCTAGTATGCAGGACGGCACAGATTGAAGAACATCGATCAGACTAGCCAGTGAGGAATGGTGCAGTGTAGGAAACAACATAACAAGTGAGTGAACCGCGGAGTTATGGAGATGTCTGACAATCACGTCCCTGAACAATGGCCTGAAGAGCTTGTCAGCTGACAAGTTAGCTATGTTTATGAAGCTTGGAACTAAAAGATACGATCCATGCCTTTCTTGTCTGAATAATCAACAAGCATGTCAGTCATCGCGGATGTAGTTGTCTCGTGTTAAATAGACCCTTCAGACTGAAGTCCGAGACCATGTTACCTCAAGGGCATGCATCTAGCCGACAATCTGATATCTCGACGATATCTTCATTCTCCATCACAATAACATACGAGCAGTCATCTTCATTTACTAACGAACCTTTACACGCACAAAATATGGCAACGTGGGAAAGTACTTCATCGCAGATATTTCAGTATCCAGTAAGTTGTTGAAAATGTCAAGAGTTCAAGTCCTAATTTCCTTCGATCCATCTGCATAACCAAACAGTTTAAGTCACGCTTCACAATTGAATTCGGTAACTGCACGTAAGGATATACGATGTTCGAATCTCGGCTTGATTAGGCGCCATATTTATGCTGATGTTTTCCGTAGGAATCTTATCACACTCTGCTTGAGTCTTAAGTCTTTTGACTGGTTTGAAGACTCTCCATTCCTCCCTGTCCTGAGCTAATCGTTTCATCTCTACATTGCTACCACACCTTACATCCGAGGCAATCTGTTTAACATATTCTAACCTTCACACTCAATGCAGACAAATGTCAAAAATGATACCAGTCTACCTCATAGAATAGCGGCTAGAGTGCTTAGCTGTCGCCCAGGAGGTCGGGGTTTGATTCCCGGCTCTGTCAAGAAATTTAACTCTGGTCTGAGGGCTGTAATAGGGTCAACTCAGACTCGTGAGGCAAAACTGAGAAGAGAAGAAAACTTCAGACGCCACGTGGTGAACTAATGGCCTAATATAGAAGTGGTTGAAAGAATGGTACTGAATAGACTTAAAACAACACGGCGTGTACCATAAAACAAGACGTTGATAGTGAGTATTACTGTTGTTTTAAGGGGCGAACAGTGAGACCATTTTATGATTTTGATATCGGAATGTTACCATTTAGTAGATTAGTGTCGGACCGGCTGGAATATTCGAACTCCTTCATCGGTCGTTTTTGAAATTGTTTCCGTGGTACCTCATTTTTTACTTCCATACAAATACCGACGCGGCGCTTTCTACTAGGGCCATCAAAGAAGTAGTTTTCCATGGTTTCCAGTGGTTTTCCATGGTTTCCTACTTCTACTCCAGGCAAATGCCGGGATGGTTTCTATCCTCCTTCTCAATCCTTACCCGAATTAGAAATACACATACGACGACAGACACCTCAATAATATAGGTTTTCAGACAAATTTTACCCATACCTAAGAAGACGGAGGTGAATGACTACGATGTCCAAGATCCTTAAATGAAACAACAACAACAACCTTCTAATGGGCCAAATGCATTTCCCTCCAAATCTTTACCAAATTCCATGCATCTTGGTTGATTTTGTTTATCGTTGACTCCTCTCACGGAGGAGCAGATGACCTATAAGTTCGTCCATGTGAAACAATTATCAATTCCAGTCCTTGTATGAAGTTGGTGTCAGAAAGGACATCCGGCCGTAAAAATAATTAGAATATAAAAACCTTACCTTATTCCGTAGAAACTGGAATAATAACGAGTAGCTATACAGTAGAATCTGTTGTCATCTCCTATGCCATATCAGTTCCGATAATTGAGTGACATCATTATCTACCAGCTTCAAGTGTGTGCTAACTTGCGCTCTCCTCAAATCTGTCTCGAGCACTAGCTCACCCTACTTAACACTCCTTGTTCCTTGATGAGCTGGAATGTGGTTAAATTAATTGCTAGCTTGTTTACCCACTCAGGAGACTCCAGGTGGAAGATGCTCTCCTCAAGGAAATTACCCCATGGCTCTAAGTAACTCATCCCAGAGTCGCAGGCGGCCGTCAACAACGCACTATCAACCATTTCCACAAAGAAAAGAAAAGCTATGCCATACTTTGATCATGCCTACTATAGTGTTAGGGAAAGTTACATTATTGAAAACTGTCTCCACAATTTCTTGAACAATTGAAGTTCTAACGCAGATTGTGGGATGAACAGTAGAAATGTGGAGTGCTAAATATATTACAAAACTTGTAACATTAATGCAAATCACCGATAAAATGTATAATGTTGCTACAATTAGATAACGGTTGATGCCATAATTGAGCAAAGAGTAGATAATAATTAACAGTCGAAATTTGATGTTTTTCATTCGTTCAACACGATTGTACCCAATTTTGGTGGGTTATTTCTTAATCCTAAAAACAAATTACATGAGATTAATTAATACACTTGGATGACCAGTTTCGATCATCAAGCGATCATCATCAGATCCATTACACTTACAACAGTAAATCAATGTCTAAAAGTATGGGTGAGAGTATTTACAATACGTAGGCTACACTTATTTAGTTGCAGTATTAGTTAAAACAATGCAACGCGTCAATATCTGTTAGTTATAGTCTATGTGATATTTTGTTAAGATACTGAAAGTGATGATTGCCCTCCAATTGCTTAGTGTGAATATGTAATTGTTGTTAAATGGTCCGTTCCATTGTATTGTACAGGCTACTTATCTCGTTGAGTCTTACGCGGTCCGGCTGACAGAAGTTAACTTCATCACTGTCTGCTGTCGACTTGGCGGTCTATCACCACTTTCAGTATCTTAACAAAACATCACATATACTAGAACTAACGAATATTGACTAGTTGCATTATTTTAACTAATACTGCAAATACATAAGTGCACATATTGTAAAATCTCACCCATACTTTTAGACATAGTCTAAGTGTAATGGGTCTGATGCTGATCGCTTGACGATCGAAACTGGTCATCCTAGTGTATTTATTAATCTCATATACATTTTTTCAGAATCAGGGAATAACCCATCACAATTGGGTAAAATCGCGTTGACCTACTAAAAACATCTCATTTCGATTACGAAGGCAACACTGAAAATGGCTTCAAGCACCATAATGTTAACGGCTAGTCAGGCAAATCGGGAAGGCAAAAGATTCAAATCACTCAGGCTCAAACTCATGAACATAGACAAGATATCTAAACTCTTTGACTTTCATAGCGTTCGGCATGCAAGCTGCCCTCTGGGCGTCAAAAAACAAAGCATGAACCCGGCATCCGAGGACATACGATATTATTATTATTATGTTTACATATAAAATAGCCGCAACTCCAAATTTAATCTGTAGATTTGAATGATAGGATATATAGGCTAGTATAGGTTCTCCAGCCGTTCAGAACGTTGCGGGAGCCATTTACCTTGAGTGGTTAATGACATACATTAGGCATTGAATAAAGACGAAAATGAAGTAAAATAAATGAGGAACAACAGTCCCTATTAGCACTACCAATTTAAATAGTCAATCTGAGGCGTAAGATTAACATTACTAATACTATAAATTGTTTTCTTTTGGATGTACGTCGTGTCAGTGTTAATCCCTACGAAATTACAACTACGTCAGGGCATTTCACAAAGAAACTACGCTTCGCATCATTAGCTTGTTCGACTCGATGTACCCAATGGAAATAATATTTCTTACTGATCAAGTCAATCTTATTGGGGGATGATTTATATCTAAACGATAGTAGCAGCTTCATAACGCTCCATTTATGTGCCTGGTATAAAGAGTGCAACATACATTTCTATTATGTATGTCTCCGCGCGTGTCTCTGGGTTGTTTTACAGGCGGCTCTGTTGATTAAAAAAATGTGCAAAGAGTGCCTTATTGGCTAAAAACAAATACAAATTATTTCAAAGCTTGGGCTATACCAAATTTGTGGCAACTAAAGGACAGCAAGCGAGAGTCTAGAACTAAAGTCTGTTCGCCGAGTCGAGATAGTGGAAGTAAACACAGTAGTACACGTGATTGCAGGGCTGCTCGCAAGGCGTGCATATACTGTACAGTAGCTGTGCCTGTTGAACGTACGCCAACTGCAGTACTGTGTACAGCCTACATGTGAAGCGGAGTGACTTATCGGTTACTTGCTACAGCGCGGTTTATTTATTGTTCGTTTATGTATTTATTTATGTAATTAATTAATTAAATAATTAGTTCTTAACTGCTTATGACAGGCAACAGTATACAGTGCAGCACAGCACTAAGTGCAGCAAGTCTTGTCTTTCTAGGGCTACGGCATGACTAATGATCTCGGAGCTTCTTGGCTACCCCTGTCCGATGACGTGATCTGGGCGCGTTTCCCTGTCCGGGTAGCCTGGGGTACTATCTAGACTCGGCGAATAGACTTCAGTGTTTCGTTGCCACTGGTTCGAGTCCGACCTTGTGCATGGGTGTGTGCCTTGCCAATTTAATTGCTCTTAACACATCTCATTCTCCCTATATCTCAAAAATTCCTTCCCAAGGAAGGTTATCTCGCTGTAAAGCATAATGAACACTGAAGATATCATCTCACCCTATCCCTACCATGTGAAAAACAGAACAAGGGAGCACAACATTGTTCTGTAACTTATTCACATTGCGCTTTGAAACGTATTTTTTGTTTTACATGGCACGAATGTGGATTACGTTCTCTCTGTTATGAATTACTTGGCTAAATTTCATTCTAAACTCCCGAGAGTGTAATTTATGCTCCCAAATCAATTACGAATCCCTTGAATGGCTTCAAAAGTGAAGTGCCATAACCTTTCTCCATTATGTCATAAACAATATAAGCAGAGATTGAAGACATTTATAGATGCATACAAACTCTTCCTTATGGCAAAGTTGAACCTCAAGAGAGGTAACAATCATCCCCTTCCCCTAAATACAGAATTTAGTTAAGAGGGTATATGGATTGAAGGGGTCTGTTTCCCTTGAATTATATTGTAATTTCAAGAGAACAAGGGGTGTATGTAGTGTATAAGTTCGTCTTCTTGATAGGGGAAGAAAATGTGAATCCAAGTGATATTTCTTCATTTCGCTTGAATCCCCCAAGGGCACCTTACGTACCGTTGTTTACCCTCTTCTTGGAATCCTTGCTTCCCCTTAACAAAAATATGTAGCAATACTTGCCAACCCTACCATATTTATTGCACTACTATCACCCTGCTTCCTTCTTTTTTCAACCCCCCTCCTTCAGCTTCAACCTTGCACCCCTCCTCTACCTCTCCATCCCTCCCCCTCCCACATTCACATAGAAGCTCAAGATTAAAACACATAACTTACCTCTTTTATTTTTGCTTTTTCTTCGTCTTTCTTATTATTTTCCAGGATCTTGTGTGGTCTAAACGATTTCTCCTGCAGCCGTTCATAGCATCGTGTGTGTGTGTGTATCCGCACACATGAAATGAACTTGGTAAGAGCCAATGGGAGAGAAAAGACCGGAATTTTATTCAGAACAGGAAACGCTTATTTCATTACCAGGTACGAGATATCTGCTGTGAAATGGCGTGTGAATATAGTTCAATTTGCACGACTATAATATGGGAGAGGGAAAGTTAGTTACGAGACATTCAAATGTTCATAGCCACGATTTTCGTGACGACAAATGATATGTAACACCTCATAAATGTAACCAAGGACCGCAATATGCAATCTACAGAACGAAAACACCTTCTAAGATTTCCTTCATATTTCACTTCAGAATTTCCATTTTGTCTTATAAGTATTTCGTATTCCACAATATTACGAAGTACAATAGAGTTTACGCTATGGCAAGCTTTAGGACGTTTACATAATATTCCCTGATAGGCCTATATCTGTCTTGCGTAGCGCAGTGATATAAAGTGAAGAGAGCAAATGGAAACACATTTCTTCGTGCGTTGCAACTTTGGTTTTATTGTCAGTTGGATTACATTACTAGTTAGGGGCGTGGTGGCTCACCGGTCTAGCTGTATGCCTCTCACCAAGGCGGTCCGGGTTCGATTCCCGGTCAATGCATGTGAGATTTTCGAAGTGAAATGCCATGCCATGTGGTTCGGATTCCACGTAAAAAAGGAGGGTGGCTCATGATCTTAAGATTAACGGTCACGTTAAACTGCAAGCTTCCTTCCTTTCCTTACACTACTAGTTAGTGTTGTTATTGATTCTTTTTTGGGACTTTGCGACATCGAAGTTTAGTCCCGTGTGGAATCTGCACGATAACCCATGTCATTGTGATGGCTGTAGTTGGCCTAGTGCGTGCATTAGCAATCGGGAATAGTATTTTTGGTAGGAGGCAGCAGTGGCTTTTGTTTCTAGGTACCATCCTAGCATTCTCATGGAGTAGAAGGGAGAAACAATGGAAAACAAATCTCAGCGCTGACATTAGGCATCTTGAGTTTCGTCTATCCATGTTTAGTCTCCGGATAGCTATCGATTACATAGACCCAAAATAAGTACAGTTATGTACAATATTAGTAATCACCATACCACAGTTGTTGAGAGGTTACTCATCGACTTTTACAAGTACTAGTTGCAATTTGTAGTGACAATTTCACGTGTATATTTTACCATAATGATGAAGTGTCAAATTATACCTCAGGTGAGGAAAGTTCAAAATGTCCGTCACTGTCACTTTAATCGACTGTGGAAAATTCCCATGCAAAATAAAGATACGTCACATTACCTAATATCTTGTAAGCAAGCTAGTAAAAGCTATTAGTGGAATTAGAAATGTCTTAATTAAGCATGAAATATAATTCAAAGGAAGATTATCATATTTCAAACTGGATATTACGGTAGTTTGCAGGGACAGGTCCACGTTATGTCACAACTCCATAAACATTGGATCACTGGTTTGCATAAAATGTTGTCTAGCTGGTGCGTCAGGTTTCTGAACTTTCTACAGACAGATCAACTTTCGTGAAGATGGAGTGTCAAATAGGCCATAGACTACTGTATTTTCGAACTTGTAAAGAACTTGCTTTATTCCATATAGTAGGTCAACTTGTACAATGCGACAAAACCGCGTACAGGGTCCATCCACATATACGTAATCACTTTCTGGTCGATTTTGATCACCCCTTCTCACCGTGTAACCACGCGTTTAGCCCGACCCAGCGGTTTCTGCCGCGTGGCTTCAGAACAGTGGGAGGGGAGTGGGACTGACGGCTCGCGTCACGGAAAAGAAATATCACGCGCACCGAGGGATCAAGTTTGACAGGATACGGTTTCTACATAAAAGTAGGATAAGAGGCAGAATTTTACTGAGTATATAGAAACATGAATCACAATTCTACGGCCAGTAGTTTACTTTATATGTTATTTCAAAAATAAAGAGGAAACTGCTTCAATACTAGCCGCTGCTGTGTTGGGGAGCCACTGTAATGTTGCCCAAGTCGTTGCACAATGACGAGCGGATGAGCGAAGCTCTCGTCTACATTGCGTAGCATTATGTTATCACGGCCAAGTCCAAACAGAGAATGAACGATGTTGCTATAAAAAAAATACATCGGGACTCGGGGAGTCAGGACATATCACGTGTGCCAGAGGAGGTGCGAACGAATTAAAGTGCGTAGCTGCGTCGCGGCAGACATTCCTGGGTCGGGCTTTACTGTAAGCATCGCATCGAACCTCATGTATTACGTAATCACAACAAGTAGTTCCGTGAAGAACTATACAGTCTATTTTCATATATCCTACTTATGTTAATTGCCTCTAGCAACATACACAATTTCAGTTTGATTGCTGTAATAGATTCGTAGATATTGAGAACCGACTAAAAATTTGGGATGGTCGCCATGTTGGATTTTATATATGTAGGTCCTAGAGTTATGTACTGTTACATGCAGATTATTGTGTACGTGTAGTATTCAAACTACAATCGCATAATTAGGACACAAGAAGTAACAAAGAGATTTTAAAATTTCGCACAGCTGCCATCTTGAGGTTATGGAAACAATTGAAATAAATTAGATGCCAGTGGATTACCATTCGTATAAGGATTTACTGTTCCAAGTTTCACTACACTCGGATGGTTAAATTGCGAGAAACGTCCATGTGAATTTTTATATTTCGCGTCGCCTCCATGTTGGATTTGTGAACACCAAGTTATTTAAAGTCCTATAGGTGAACTTAAGTTCATAGCCCCTATGAACATTAAGAAATTCAGTTTGATTGCTATAATAGATTCGTAGATATTCAGAGCTGACTAAATATTTTGGATGGTCGCCATGTTGAATTGTTAAATGTATAGACCATAGAGTCATGTACCATTAAAGGAAAATTATTGCGTAGGTTCAATATTCAAACTTTCAATTCGATCGCATGACTACATCACAAGAAATAAAAAATTAATTATAAAATTCGCACATCCGCCATCTTGAGGATATGTAAACAATTGAACTAAATTAGATACCAGTGCATTACAATGTGTATAAATATTTCCTGTACCAGATTTCAGTGCGTTTGGAACATTAAATCGCAAGAAAGGTCTATTTAAAATTTTCAACTTCGCTTGGCTGCCATGTTCGTTTTGTAGTTAACCGGTTTCGGAAAGTTTTATAGATGGACTTCCGTAGTGCCCTTTATCTCCGTAAAAGATTTCAGGGAGATACCGCTAATAGTTTCACAGATATGGAATGCCGGTGAAATATTTCGCACATCCGCCATCTTGTGGTTATGTAAACAATTGAACGAAGTTAGATGTCGGTGCATTACAATGTATATAAACATATACTGTACCAAGTTTCATTGCGTTTGGTTGGTTAAATCGCGAGAAACGTCTATTTAAAAGTCGCAAATTCGCTTGGCCGCCATGTTCGTTTTGTTGTTACCAGATTTTCAAAGGTCTCATAAGTGAACTTATAGTTGTTCCCTTTATCACCATACAAAATGGCAGGGTAATATCGGTAATAGTTTCAGAGATATTGAATGCTGGTGAAATATTTCGCACAGCCGCCATGTTGGATTGGTGAGTCGTAACAAAATTTGAAGGGCACGGTCGAGGTCGCCGGGAATAGTGCTATGAACTTTCCGAGTTTCATTGAAATCGCTCCTGCCGTTTAGATTTTATTAGGGGGGGGGGGGGACACACACGAATCACACACACACACACATACACACACACACACACACACGCACACACACACACGGACAAAAGGTGATCTCATAAGCCTATTTTTTCAAAATTGAAAATAGGCTAAAAAAGAAACCCTTGGCAATTCATCCCATGGAGGGCCTAGCCTACCAAGCGACCGCTAACCAGTTATTTGGCCTGCAGATTATGGAGTGATGCGTGGTTATCGCGTCGGTCGTTGATCTTGGTCTCCGTGACTGTCAGACAGCTACACAATTGCCCTCACGAGGCTGAGTGCACTCACTTCTAGCTCTAACATCAGTTTCTAAAATCCCTGAAAGAGCCGAAATCGAACCAGGGGCTTCAGGGTGCGAGGCAGGCGCGCTACTCCCAACACCACGGGACCGGCAAAAAGCAATACTTAATATTTCTGAAATTGTCCTGATTTATCTACAAATTAATTGAATCAATTGAAACACAATGTCAGAGTCTCGAGGATCTCAATTACTGTAATAAATAAAACGTTGCGTTTTCTTAAGATGCTTCGGGGACAAGAAAGCACAAGAAATGTACAAAAAATTGATGATAGATATAGTTATTAGCCTATTTTCAATTTTGAAAAAATAGGCTTATGAGATCACCTTTCGTCCGTGTGTGTGTGTGTGTGTGTGTGTGATTCGTGTGTGTGTCCCCCCCTAATAAAATCGAAACGGCTGGAGCGATTACAATGAAACTCGGGAAGTTCATAGCACTATTCCCGGCGACCTCGACCGTGCCCTTCAAATTTTGTTACGTCTCACCAATCCAACATGGCGGCTGTGCGAAATATTTCACTAGCATTCAATATCTCCGAAACTATTACCGATATCGCCCTGAAATTGTGTACGGTGATAAAGGGCACTACTAGAAGTTCACCTATGAGACTTTCAAAAACCTGGTGACTACAAAACCAACATGGCGGCCAAGCGAAGTTGAGACATTTAAATAGACTTTTCTCGCGATTTAACTATCTAAATGTAATGAAACTTGGTACAGCAAATGTTTATACACATTGTATGCACTGGAGTCTAATTTAGTTCAATTATTTACATAACCTCAAAATGGCGGCTGTGCGAAATATTTCACTGACATTCTATATCTCCGAAACTATTACAGATATCACCCTGTAATTTTGTACGGTGATAAAGGGTACTGATACAGGTATACCTATGCATATTTCATAAACCTGTAGAGTACGAAACGAACATGGCGACCAAGCGAATTTAAAATATTTTAATAGACATTTCTCGTGATTTAACTCTCTGAGCGCAGTGAAATGTGGTACAGTAATTGATTTTGCAGATTGTAATGCACTGCCATCTAATTTAATTCAATTGCTTACATAACCTCAAGATGGCGGCTGTGCGAAATTTTAAAATTAAGTTTTAATTTCTTGTGTCGTAATCATGCGATCGAAGTGAAAGTTTGAATAATGAACCTAGGCAGTAATTGTCCTTGAATGGTACATAACTCTATGGCCTATACACATAACACTCCTAAATGGTGAGCTCCCGAAATATTTAGACTGTTCTCAATATCTATGAATCTTTTACAGCAACCAAACTGAATTTTTTTATGTTCATAGAGACTATGAACATATGTTCACCTATAGGACTTTCAGGAACCTGGTGAGCACAAATCCAACATGGCGGCGACGCGAAGTATAAATATTTAAATGGACGTTTCTCGCGAATTAACTATCCGAGTGCCGTGAAACGTTGCACGTTAAATGCTTATACAAATGTTGATCCACTGGCATCTAATTTATTTCAATGGTTTGCATTATCACAAGATGGCTGCTGTGCGTAATTTTAAAATCTCGTTTTTACATCTTGTTGTCTAATCATGCGATTGAAGTTTGAATACCACACGTACACAATAATCTTAATGTAATAGTACAAAAATAAAAATCCAACCTGGCGACCATCTGAAATATTTAGACGGTTCTCAATATCTACGAATCTGTTACAGCAATTAAACTGAAATTTTGTATGTTGATTGTGGCAGTTAACATAAGTAGGATATATGAAAATAGGCTGTATAGTTCTTCACGGAACTACTTGTTTTTTATTTAAAAATATTTTTTGAATATATTAGTATTCTTCGGCTTCGCTCGCTCCTTCCGTCAGTGCAGCTGGCAAGAAGCGTGGAGCGTAAAATGTGTATTTTTTGTTATGTCATTACGTAATCATTTCGTTTACACCTCCCCACACGTCATCAACTTAATCCAGCTTCAAAAAGCCTCTTTGTGATTACGTAATATGTGGACGGCACCGTATCTGTCATCCATATCCTCTACAGACCCCAGATAAAATTAGTAACTGAGATTTTCTTCTTCCTGTCTTTCTCATTAGCCTACTTTTCACATTTTGTAAACATGAGGAAAAAGTAGACTTATGAGATCGATCCGGGAAAATGTGTGTCTGTCCGGGTGTCCGTCTGTCAGTCTGTCTGTGTGTCCCCTCTATCAACTCCTAAATGGCTGCAGCTATCGAAACCAAATGTGGAATGAGTAAAGATATACGTCTGAATATCTCACGGCCATATTTGAAAATGACGTCAGTATTATCAACTGCTGAAAAATCACAATTGAAATTTGAGGTCTATGTTGGATATCTCAGAAGATATGCATGTGAATTGTTCCAAAATTGACACACATATAGATAACTAGCCGAAGTACCCATTCTTCGAACGCTCTTCGGTATTAATAGCCAGACGTAATCAATTGAGCTACTGTTGCAATGTTTAGGGGCTTGGAACCTGTTAGTCGACAAAGAAGTATGATTAGTTAAAATATGCTCTGAAACTAAATTTACCTAACGTGTACTTCCTGTCGTGAAAATAAAATTGAAACCCTCCTAGACGAAACGCAATACACGTCTCATAAAAAATGGCCCTCACTGTTGTGTCAAGTCTTCATCCAGAGGAAGAACCCTTTAATAAATTATAAAGGCTTATGGTGCATGAAAATTCAGGTTTTTAGCCTCCAATGGCCCAAATTCCTAAAAGCGAGAAAAAATACTATTTCATTTCAGGAATTTTTGAAAATAATGTTGTTGTTTGGAGACATAATAGACCTTTTGTACGACATATCGCACGTTTAAGTCGTGTGAAAAAATCTATGGTAACCCCTGACCGCCTTAAGCGCATTGATGAATTTTACAGTTTTAGTTTGTTCCGTGATAACCTTATAGCCATTTGCAAACGTTGACATAAATTTAATAAATGGAGTGGCATTAGTTCTTGCAGAAATAGATGGAAAGTTGGATGTCACCTTTTGAGATGCTTTTGTCATGGCTACTGGAGTGCATTCCTTTATTAGTTTAGTAAATGAAATTCTTTTTCTGGGAATATCAGATACTGTTGGTTTTAGAGCCTTAAAATGTAGTTTTCGGGGACCCTTTACAGTTATTTAGGGTCCCCGAGTTTTTTTTTCTGACACCAAGGGGCAGAAAATAAGCTTTGTCTCGTCTTTGTAGGCCGTAGTATAATAATAATAATTATACTAATAATAATATAACAATATATGGATAGGGACGTAATAGACCTTCCGAACCACACCCGCACGTGTAAACCACGTGAAAAAGTTCTAGAGTACCCCTTGACCACCTTAAGCGCATTATTTGTACTGATTTTTTTTTTTCGTGTGGCCTTCGTACTGATGAATTTTACAGCTTAATTTGGTTCCGTTATAACCTTATAGCCGTTTACAAACTATCTCAGTAATGTAATAAATGGAATTGTATTGCGTCTTACAGCAATAAATAGACATATGAGGTGCTGTTGCCATGGTTACCGGCTTGCAATCTTTCATTATTGTATTCAATGAAATTAGTTTTCTGGGAATATCTCAAAAACTGTCCGTTTTAGGGCCTAAAAGGTGGGCCCGAGTTTCGTTTCTCACATTGACGGGTTGAAAATGAGCTTTGTCTCGCCCTTCTACGCCTATTTCAGCAACTGTTTTAAGGGGTTAGGCCCCCTTTTATGAGAGGTATAGAGAAGAGTTACATCAATGATTAGTGTCGTGCTTCTGAAGGATATCTGTACCAAATTTTACGTTGATCCACCCTGCCGTTCTCGAGTTATAAGGGAACAAAGTTGTCCACAGTCAGACAAACAAACAGACAGACAGACAAAAAAATATTTTCGCGCGCATCCGTCATAAAACAGTCTGAAACGCGTAAATAACGCAAATTTTCGTATAAATTCAGAAAAAACAGACAAACTTTCATTTATATATAGAGAAAGATATTGAATCAGACTAATTTACAGGTGCCCATACATGAGAGTGTTGCCAACATGATGATATGCCTGCTGATACGTCCAATCTTTAAATACATGTAACTTCCATACTCTCTATTCGATTTCAACCAAATTTGGTATGTGATTTGCACACTGGAGCAGATATGAATATGCATTCTTTTAGTGACAACAGGGCAGCCAACTGTTGAAAACTGCACTCTATACATTTTTATCCTAATCTCAATATATCAGAAAGTATACAGGCCAACAGTTCTAAACTTTGCATACATATAGTACCTGCAAATGTACGTTAATTTTCAGTAATCAATATAGGACAGTGCTGCTAACATGATTATATGCGCGCTGATAGGTTAATGTTGAATCACATGTAACTTCCATTCTAAAAATGAAGTTCGTTCAAAATTGGCACATATATTGTACCCAATCGTCATCATATGGAACATGTGTTCGTATCCCAGCTAACTCACGGTCTTTAGAGGTATGGGACATTCATGCCCACCATACGATCACATGCTCAGGATTTGAGTCTGTCAGGTGACTACTCTACTTGAAAGAAACAACATATTCCTAAATATAACATTTAATGATAGAAAATCATGGCTATACAACATAAAACACAAACAAAAGATAGTTTACATTTACTTCCCACAACAAGAATCAAAGTCATCTGTGAGTCTCTCCTTAAAATTAGTGCTTCACCGCACTCAAGTCTATTCCAAACATCCTATAATTGATACTCTATGACATTTTGCGAGTGTCCATAGTTCTTCACGTGGCACAATTTAACACAAACTGGAATATCACAACACAATAATCACAATGTATCTTTACATGACATTAATGTGTAATTATTGAACATTTATCCGTTTTACACGGGGCATTTACTTTCAGTAACATTAATTCATTATCTTATGCCTTAATTAATAAGTGTTGTGTCGTGCAACTCGTATTCTCTTTCCCATCAATTTGAAACGCTGAAGTGGTACGTTTTTCCTTCCAAAATACACATGGATAGAAATGTTTATAGCATCACCATACAACGATTTTCTGAGTCTGGTCAAAACATTATCGTTACAAACGTGTCATGTCATTGAAATTACTCTACCCGTATGAATAAATTAGTGTAAACTGGGCAAAATACACTTTACAAAGATGCCTATATTTATTTGGTGCAGTATTCCTCCTCAGAGAATAACTTGGCCAAATATTATCCGATCACAGCGATCCAACATGGTATGTGTGTGGAAATAAAGCATTTAATTCAATTGGCATCATCACATCAATCATATCTTAATTACTTTTCGAAATATCGAGATTCTTCAGTGTCCCACTACGCTTTTAAAATAAAAGCATCAGGTCACCAGACCTCCTTTCCAAGCGGGCAATAAATTAGTTTCGGCTGACTGAGAAAGATGGCCGCCGGTCTCGTGGCCTCCTACCACCCCATCTAGCTTCTCACAAGGTCAAGTTTGTTTACTGGTGCGGTATGCTGGAGGTACACTGAGTGTTGTCCCTAGTAATTGAGTCATTCTAATTATTTAACACCTACATTTAGAGTATAATGGGCTCAACTCGGCTCCTAATTAATATTCATGGCAGGGGATGGATCATGGATAGCTTTGCCGTTCTGTGGCGACATTAGTGGCTTCTGGCGCGCATCTCAAGTGAGTATCCAAGTTCTCTCACCGGTGCAGCTGCCTATAATAAGGAAATCGGCGTTTCCTATACGACGAACCATTAGTCTTACCTCTAAGGGCAGATCAATTAATACATGGGCTCACACAGGGTCTCGAACAGTTATCCCTGCTGGCAACAATTCTGCAAGCGGTGGATACAGACAGTCTCCGTCCCACTTCGCTGCAAATAATACAAGTATGCTCCAAGGCGATACTATCTCGTAGATTAGCTGACTTTTCGCCTAACGCGCAAGCTATGTTTGGATGATCCCCGCAACTTATTGACGTAAATCTCTTGATTCTACGTTACTTGCTCGCTGTACGCGGCTCAAACAATACTTCCCATAGATGACTCAATTATTAAAGCACTCGTGTCCTCTCTGCAATTACTCTTAAGCCAAAGCTTTATGTAGCTCCCAAAACAAGCATACGTTTACTGGCTTACATTAACTACCTTAATGGTTCTCAAATACAACCCTGTAGAATTTACCATATTGAACATTCATTCAACAATTCAATGACACTGAAAAACTCTCATTATCTCGATATTTTACGTTACTTTCTTACTGTTTACAATAATACAGTATTTTTACGTTAGACATGACACACTTTGCACGTACTCTAGGCCTGACATGCCTATTATTTTATTCATTACTGTTACCGACCCAAGATTATTATTATTATTATTATTATTATTATTATTTAACGTTACCGTTACTTTCATCAATATCTTAGGCCTAAATGGCCGTAAACAAATCATCCTCCAAGCCATATTTTACCAAAATACGAGGGATGTAAGCTCGTACATAAATGAATGTTACTTCTTAGTCTTAGAGTGATGCTTCGTTGTATGGTGAACTATTTAATCATATCAACATATTAAATTTGTACTCACTTTTCATTTTTGCTGGGTTAGTCCAGCACGCCAGCCACGAACCTACCACGATGCTTGGTTTAAGTCATCATGATATTTATCACACGACACATGGTATACACTTCACACATGATAATCATATTTTCATCAGTGGCTTTTCTCACTTTGACGCAATACATATTATTTTACCACATACATAAACACTTTTTAAAAATCACTGTAATATAACTTACATACAATTCCCGTACAATTTCACATGTGGATCCTTAATTGGACTCCTACTAACGCCTGACCTCAGAGATGCGATGCAGCTAACTCCTGACAACCGCTAGTCTCCGTGAAAGTCTATCCTGCGTGTGCGTGCGTTCGATTCCCGTCACCTACAGTTTATATCACCTCTACTGCAATTCTGATCAGTCCTCTGTCACGACTATTTGTGACGCCTTCCAGGCTCCCATAATTGTAGTGATCCTGACAATAATGTGTCATTTTTAACTATGACATCACCTCCTGGTATGTTCACTGTCAATAAACATCCTAAATTATCCCTATGCTGTATAGAATTTATACTTGCGTATGTTATTGGTTAAATATCTGCTGTAGACTACATCTTACACGATGCATAATTACTATGGTGAAGCTGCATGGTGTGCTTCCATTGTTCTCCAAATATACTTGAGCGTCGATACTTTATAAATTCGCGCACTTTCTTGCGTGATCTGGCAGCGTTTGAGTTCACGTGTTGAGTCAAGACGAACTGAAGACGAACTAACTCCCCTGCGAAGCTTCCCCCTATATAAAGCTTTCTTGTGAAACATAGTCCATTGGACATTCAGGACCGACTCCCTTCCTGGAATAATACATTTCCAGACAAAGTGGAGTATAATCCTCGTTTGTCTAGGTGTGGAGGTCCCAAAATCACTCGCCTGCAAGCGATCGCTTTGGCCAATTAATTACAATTAATTGCCTTCTACCATGGCGTCATAACGCTATCCTGGTACTTCCCCCTCTGCTGGTCTCCAAAACCTTCCTCCCGAGTGGAAGCAGTGTGTTCAGAGGCCCATTTATAGATGTAGGCTTTAATTTAGGCGTGAGAACACTCCTAAATTATCTTTCCTAGAATATATTCACCTGGGTGTAAATTTTATTTCATTTCAATGCTCCAATTGGCTGTAATCAATTAATTTCCGGGGGCGGCTGCCCCCTCTCTACTCTCAGGCCTTGTGAACTGGTGGATCCCAGAGTCATTAATCTTGAGCTGTTCGTGTGGTCCAGACGAAAATGAGTTCCCTGGCGTCACTTAAATATGCCCCTTCGCTAGCTCCGATTTGTCAACTGTCAAGCTGGTTTGCTTTCATGAATTCGGGCTTCTAAAACGTACATAGGCCTGCATTTTCTTGCAATTATCCACCTTAAAAAGCTATGATATTCCTGTTCTAGCCGTGAAATCCTGCTATTATGATTATATGCAGATATAACTCATTGCTCTTCGGGTTCCCTGTAGCTGTTCCCCCTCAGAGATCAATGGTTCGATTCTGGGCGGAATCATGGGCCTGGTCTTCTTTGATAAGACCCGAGTTCAATGCCAGACTGCTGTGTCTAATTGGGCACAATATAGATAATAATATTCCAATTTAAGTTTGATCATCCAATTTATGGCAGTGTCGCTAACCTGATTTTACGCATGCCGATAAATTCAATACTTAAAACATGTAACGTTCATACTATCTATTGGCTCTCAACCGAATTTAGCATGTGCATTGTGGAACTTGCGAAATGGAACTAAGAATATACTTAGAGTCGCCAGTTCTGCCAACTGTTGATATATGGTATCCATAATTTAAAGAAAAGTAGGCTCTTTAGTTCGTCACGGAACTACTTGTTAAGTAATGGCACAAATAATGTATGTTTGAATACAAAGAACACATTCTTAGTAAAATATAAGAATTACATGTCATAATTACTGAATGCGTTAATGCGATAAGTCACAAGTGTATTTATCTCCGGACTGGGTAGACGAGTGGATTTGTACCTCACAGGTGGAAATCCTTGAAATAGTTTTCCAGGGTTTATCATTTTCAACTCCAGGCAAAACAGGAAAGGTGCCATAACTGATTCCTTCCTACTTCTGGTCCATCGTCTGATGAGCTTTGCGTCGGGAAGGGAATCCGATCGTAAAACGGATCCCCCATATAGAAATAACGTTTCATTTCCAACTCCGTGCAAATGGGAATGTTTAAGGGTAGAAATACAGGTCAGAATTCACATAATGCCAACTGCTACAGGTTAAAAAAAAGTGAAGGTGCACATATGTGCACCCTGTGTCTGAAGAGGATATAGATGGGTCGGTCGTAAACACGTGAGAATTCTTCTTAAAGCCCGAGTAGAACACTGAGACCACTGAATATACACATGCTCTGCCGAAGACACATTGCGCACTTTATTTGCAGTGATCACAAAGGTATGAAGGCTCACTGTGCGTGGAGACACCACTGCGCATCTAATATGTACCGGCCAGGAGGGAACGGCCCACTTATACACAGTGTGTATTGGTTTGAGTTCAGATGTTGGTTGTGCAATAAATCGTTCACCACGACCGCGATGGGCAGCTGATAGGGATCGTGGGCTCGAATTCCGGCGCTGACAGTAGCTATACTGGATGAGGATTTCCACAATCCCTCCAAGCAAATGCCGGAATAGTACCTTGATTCAAGTCCCTGGGGAATCTATCCTATCCTTTCCCCTGGTTGGTTGGTTCCTTAGTTTAGGGGTTGTTACAACGCGGTCATGTAGCCCCGTGTACTTTGGTGTGTGTAGAATTTGTCTGATAACTGGTGTTAAATGTGATGGCTGTATTAGTGTGTGTTATGTGTGATTCAGGTAGAAGGACTGCAGACGATTAATGCATACCTTTAGTACCTATCATTCTAAATTAATTTGGAGCAACTAATATACGTCAGTGCTGCCAACATGATTTAAGCCTGCAGATCAGTCCAATTTTTAAACACCTGTAACTTCTATACTAACAAATGGATTTCATCAAAAATTGGCACAATAATAGATCATACTATTTTAGATTAATTCTTAAATTGTAAGAAAACTAGGCTCTTTAGTTCGTCACGGAACTTCTTGTTTTCCATTGATTTGATACGAAGTTCTAGAGACCGACACAACTCTTCGAATGATAGACGAATTTGTATTATCAAAGTCCCACTTCACTAACATTCCTCCTGTCGCATGAGAAAAGCTTTTGTTAAGTTGGAAGGGTAATTCATCTTGGTCTTCAGCCCCGTTTTACTGGGTGTAGGCTATGTCGAACTTGACCTGTTTTGCTGTGATCACTGCATTAGTGTCGGTTCATGTATTAGGGGCAAGGGTTTCTGCCGAGCTTCTATGCCCAAGATCGCGGGTTCAAACCCGGCCGAAGTCGTCGGATTTTTAAGAGCGTTAAAAACCCTTAGTATTCCTTCCTTCGGAGGAGAAGTAAAGCCGGCGGGCCCATGTCATAGATTTATGGCATGAAAAAGAACCTTCCACTAACTATACTTGTGGAAGCTAAAATTTGTAGGTTAGTTTGATAACGCTATGTTACTTCCAACGTTCGCCGCCAGGTACTGACTGCGATGGCATTTAGTAGCCACGTTCGCAGCTTGGTGTCAACATGTTGGCAACACTGCCATATATGGCCCCCTGGAAAGTAAACTGACGTATTATAATTTATTTGTGTGCCAATTTTGCAATAGCTCCCATGCATACATTCCAAGATATCCAACATGGTGCTGAAATTTAAATTGCGATTCTTCAGCAGTTGGTATCACTGACGTCATTTTCAAATATGGCCTTGAGATATCCAGATATAGATCTTTACTCATACTAAATTTGGTTTCGATAGCTGCAGCCGTTTAGGAGTTAATAGGGGGACACACACACATACAGATGACAGACAGACAGACAGACAGACAGACAGAAGGACAGATAGACAGACAGACACACATTTTTCCGGATCGATCTCATACGTTTAATTTTTCCTCATTTTTTACAAAATGTGAAAAGTACTGCAGGCTAAAAATCGTGGATAATTAGAAGTTTTCCTTTTTTAATTCGAAGATTTTGTACACGGGTACTTTTGGTTGATTCCTCAGTTTAGTCGCTGCGACAACGCGGTATGTAGCCCCATGTACTTCGGGAGTGTGTAGAATCTGTCTGATAACCGGTGTTAATTGTGATGGCTGTATTAGTGTGTGTTATTTGTAATTCAGGTAAGGACTGAATACGATCAATTTCAAGTAGTTCCTACTTTTACTGCCAAATGCTACCATCAACTACACCTTGCTGTGAACTTGGCTTCTAGATGCCACCGCAACCGGCACTTGGGGGCGAACGTTGGAACTTAACAGAGCATCAATCAAATCTAACCTACAAATTTAGCTTCACAAAATTGTAGTTAGTGGAAGGTTTTTTTACATGCCATAAATCTATGACATGGGCTCGCTGGCTTTACAGTACTTCCCCTCTGAAGGAAGGCATATTGAGGGATTTTTAGCTCTCTTAAAAAATCCTACGACTTTGGCCGGGTTTGAACCCGCGATCTTGGGCATAAAATAACTTATAACTAAAAAGTTAATACTAAAGTTCTCGCACTATTTCATTCACTAAATTTACTTGAACAACATGTTCTAACTTTGAAAAAATAAATTCTGCAAATCAATCAGGCAATTCACAATTCTTTGTAAAACTTTGCATAATGAACATTCTGCTATCGTGTACTCGCGAGTAATTGCATTTTGATCTGGTTCCTATCTATTATACAGTATAATACGCTAAGTTCTACAAAAAAGTCCGTTAGAGCATATCTCTATCGTCAATACATTGCCTGCTAAATGTGCTTTTAAGTTTTCATTTCTTCCGACAATCTCCATTCAATTACTGAGGCGACAGTTGACGAGCTAGCACGTACTGCAATCATAAACTGTTCCCGGGCGAAGCCG